>JAXCHO010000105.1:1837500-4370000 GCA_036630365.1 Acanthiza pusilla | reverse complement strand
GGGCTGGGGGGCGGATTTTGGGGGGCTGGGGGGCGGATTTTGGGGGGCTGGGGGGCGTCCCGGGGCTGGAGCTGGTGAGAGAGGAGTAGGGGGTGGGTTTTGGGGGCTGGGGGGCGTTGTTGCTGCTGAGGGAGAGGACAAAGTGTGGTTTTGGGGGGGGTGGGGGGCGTCCCGGTGATGTCGCTGGTGAGGGAAGGGGTAGGGGGTAGATTTTTGGGGGGTGGGGTCTCCTGGAACCTATCAGGGGGGGTTGTCCTGGTATTGTCACTGCTGAAGGAGAGGACAAAGTGTTGGTTTGGGGGAGCTGGGGGGCGTCCCGGGGCTGTCAGTGGTGAGGGAGGGGGCGGAGGGTGGATTTTTCGGAGCTGGGGGGCGGATTTTGGGGGCTGGGGGGCGTCCCGGTGTTGGCACTGCTGAGGGAGGGGACAAAGTGTGTTTTTTTGGGGGGTGGGGGGCATCCCGGTGATGTCGCTGGTGAGGGAGGGGATGGGGGGTGGATTTTTGGGGACTGGAGGGCGGATTTTGGGGGGTCGTTCCGTTGTTGGTGCCGGTGAGGGAAGGGGTGGGAGGTGATTTTGGGGCTGGGGTCTCCTACTGCCACTCAGGGGGCTCATCGCGACATTTCCACTGCTGAGGGAGGGGACAGGGTGTGGTTTTGGAGGTTTTTTGGGGTCTGGGGTCTCCCATCACCCTCAGGGGGCTCATTCTGGCAGGGAACGAAGTGTGGCTTTGGGGTTTTTTGGGGTCTGGGGTCTCCCACCACCCCCACAGGGTCTCATCCTGTCATTTCCACTGCTGAGGAGGGAGACAGGGCGTGGCTTTTGGGTTTTTTTGGGGTCTGGGGTATTTCTCCCCCCCCCCACCGGGGGGTCTCACCCCACCCCTCCCACCCCCAGACCTTGCTGGTGGCTGAGATCAGGGACAAAGTGTGGCTTTTGGGTTTTTTTGGGGTCTGGGGTCTCCCACCACCCTCAGGGGGCTCATGAGGCTTTTTTGGGGTCTTCCTGCCACTCTCAGGGGGTTCAAACCTGAGATCAGGGACAGGATGTGGCTTTTGGGGTCTCGAGTCTCTCTGCCACCCCCAGGGGTCTCACCCCAACCCCGCCACTCCCGGGGTGCTTTTTTGGGGTCTGGGGTCTTCCTCCCCCCCCAGGGGGTCTGACCTGTCCTTTCCACCCCCAGACCCTGCTGATGGCTGAGATCAGGGACAAAGTGTGGCTTTGGGGTTTTTTTGGGGTCTGGGGTCTCCCACCACCCTCAGGGGGCTCATGAGGCTTTTTTGGGGTCTTCCTGCCACTCTCAGGGGGTTCAAACCCGAGATCAGGGACAGGATGTGGCTTTTGGGGTCTCGAGTCTCTCTGCCACCCCCAGGGGTCTCACCCCAACCCCGCCATTCCCGGGGTGCTTTTTTGGGGTCTGGGGTCTTCCTCCCCCCCCAGGGGGTCTCACCCGTCCCTCCCACCCCCAGACCCTGCTGATCGTTGAGATCAGGGACAGAGTGTGGCTTTTGGGGTCTGGGGTCTCTCTGCCACCTCCAGGGTTCTCACCTCGACCCTGCCTTTCTGGGAGTGCCTTTTTGGGGTCTGGGGTCTTCCACTACCCCCACGGGGTCTCATCCTGTCATTTCCACTGCTGAGGGAGGGGACAGAGTGTGGCTTTTGGGGTTTTTTGGGGTCTGGGCTCTCCTGCCACCCTCAGGGGGCTCATCCTGGCATTGCCATTCCCGGGGCAGGGGACAAAGTGTGACTTTGGGGTTTTTTGGGGTCTGGGGTCTTTCTGCCCCCTCCAGGGGGTCTCACGCACCCCTCCCACCCCCAGACCCTGCTGATCGCTGAGATCAGGGACAAAGTGTGGCTTTGGGGTTTTTTGGGGTCTGGGGTCTCCTGGTGCCACCCTCAGGGGTCTCACCCCAACCCCGCCCCTCCCGGGGTGCTTTTTTGGGGTCTGGGGTCTTCCTGCCCCCCCCAGAGGGTCTCACCCACCCCTCCCACCCCCAGACCCTGCTGATCGTTGAGATCAGGGACAGAGTGTGGCTTTTGGGGTCTGGAGTCTCTGTGCCACCTCCAGGGTTCTCACCTCGACCCTGCCTTTCTGGGAGTGCCTTTTTGGGGTCTGGGGTCTCCCACCACCCCCACGGGGTCTCATCCTGTCATTTCCACTGCTGAGGGAGGGGACAGAGTGTGGCTTTTGGGGTTTTTTGGGGTCTGGGCTCTCCTGGTGCCACCCTCAGGGGGCTCATCCTGGCATTGCCATTCCCGGGGCAGGGGACAAAGTGTGACTTTGGGGTTTTTTGGGGTCTGGGGTCTTTCTGCCCCCTCCAGGGGGTCTCACGCACCCCTCCCACCCCCAGACCCTGCTGATCGCTGAGATCAGGGACAGAGTGTGGCTTTGGGGTTTTTGGGGGTCTGGGCTTCCTGCTACCCTCAGGGGGTCTCACCCCAACCCTGCCCCTCCCGGGGTGCTTTTTTGGGGTCTGGGGTCTTTCTCCCCCCCCCCCCCCGGGGGTCTCACCCGTCCCTCCCACCCCCAGATCCTGCTGATGGCCGAGATAAGGGACAGAGTGTGGCTTTTGGGGTCTGGGGTCTCTCTGCCACCTCCAGGGTTCTCACCTCGACCCTGCCTTTCTGGGAGTGCCTTTTTGGGGTCTGGGGTCTTCCTGCCCCCCCCAGAGGGTCTCACCCACCCCTCCCACCCCCAGATCCTGCTGATCGCCTTCCTGAAGGTGATCGACGAGGGCAGCCACATGGTGATGCTGGAATGTCCCGACACGGTGAACACTCTGCTGCACGAGTTCGTGCTCTGGGAGCCCGACACGGCCCCGCCCGCCGCGACAGACCCCAGCCCCAAATAACGGCCCGGGGACACCGCCGGGACACCGGCGGGACACCGGCGGAGCGCAGGGAGGGCTCGGCCGGAGCTCGATTCGTGTCCCCGCGGCGGAGCGAGGAGGAGGCTCCGCCGAGCTGCGGTGAGCGGGGCCGGGAGCGGAGCGCCGGAGGGGCGAGGACCCCGATGGGGGTCGTTTGGGGTCGCCTGGACTCCGAATTTGGGTCGTTTGGGGTCGCCCGGACTCCGAATTTGGGGGCAGACCGGGTCCGGATCCCCGGGAGGAGCTGGACTGGGATTGTTTGGGGTCACCTGGACTCCGAATTTGGTCTGCACCACCGGGAGGAGCCGAATTCGGATCATTTGGGGTCGCCCGGACTCCGAATTTGGGGACAGACCGGGTCCGGATCCCCGGGAGGAGCCGAATTCGGATCATTTGGGGTCACCGGGACTCCAAATTTGGATCGTTTGGGGTCGCCCGGACTCCGAATTTGGGTCGTTTGGGGTCGCCCGGACTCCGAATTTGGGGGCAGACCGGGTCCGGATCCCCGGGAGGAGCCGGACTGGGATTGTTTGGGGTCACCTGGACTCCAAATTTGGTCTGCACCACCGGGAGGAGCCGAATTCGGATCATTTGGGGTCACCGGGACTCCAAATTTGGGTCGTTTGGGGTCGCCCGGACTCCGAATTTGGGTCGTTTGGGGTCGCCCGGACTCCGAATTTGGGGGCAGACCCGTTCCGGATGCCCGGGAGGAGCAGGACTGGGATTGTTTGGGGTCACCTGGACTCCAAATTTGGGTCGTTTGGAGTCACCTGGACTCCGAATTTGGTCTGCACCACCGGGAGGAGCCGAATTCGGATCATTTGGGGTCACCGGGACTCCAAATTTGGATCGTTTGGGGTCGCCCGGACTCCGAATTTGGGTCGTTTGGGGTCGCCCGGACTCCGAATTTGGGGGCAGACCGGGTCCGGATCCCCGGGAGGAGCCGGACTGGGATTGTTTGGGGTCACCTGGACTCCAAATTTGGGTCGTTTGGAGTCACCTGGACTCCGAATTTGGTCTGCACCACCGGGAGGAGCCGAATTCGGATCATTTGGGGTCATCGGGACTCCAAATTTGGGTCGTTTGGGGTCGCCCGGACTCCGAATTTGGGGGCGGATCCAGTCTCCACCACCGGGAGGAGCAGAATTCGGATCGTTTGGGACTCCAAATTTGGGGGTCCGCACCACCGGAAGGACAGCGGGGACACGGCGGACCCGGTCCCCACCCCGGGAGGAGCCGGACTGGGGTCGTTTGGGGTCACCTGGACCCAAAATTTGGGGGCGGATCCAGTCCGCACCACCGGGAGGACATCGGGGACACGGCAGAGACGGTGCCCACCCCGGGAGGACCCGAATTTGGGTCTTTTGGGGTCGCCTGGACTCCAAATTTTGGGGGCGGAGACGGTGCCCAGCCCCGGGAGGAGCCGAATTTGTGTCGTTTGGGGTCACCTGGACCCAAAATTTGGGGGTTTTGGGGTCGCCTGGACTCCAAATTTGGGGGCGGAGCCGGTCCGCACCACCGGGAGGACAGCGGGGACACTGCAGACACGGTCCCCACCCCGGGAGGACCCGAATTGGGGTCGTTTGGGGTCACCGGGACCCAAACTTTGGGGGTTTGGGATCACCTGGACTCCAAATGTGGAGGTTTTGGGGTCACCTGGACCCAAAATTTGGGGGCGGAGACGGTCTGGACCCCCGGAAGGACAGCAGGGACACGGTGGACGTGGTCCCCACCCTGGAAGGACCCGAATTTGGGTCGTTTGGGGTCACCTGGACCCAAACTTTGGGGGTTTGGGGTCACCTGGACACCTGGAACCCCAAAATTTGATGGTTTTGGGGTCGCCTGAACACCTGGACCTCACATTTGGGTCATTTGGGGTCACCTGGACCCAAACTTTGGGGGCAGAGTCGGTCCGCACCCCCGGGAGGACCCAAATTCAGATGATTTGGGGTCACCTAGACCCGAAATCTGGGGGTTTTGGGGTCACCTGGATATCGCATTTGGGTCATTTGGGGTCACGTGGACACCTGAGACCCCAAATTTGGGTCATTTGGGGTCAGCTGGACCCCAAGTTTGGGGCAGAGCCGATCCCCACCCACTGCTGCTGGAGCGGCTTCATCCCGGGTTTTGGGGTTTTTGGGGGGTTTGGGGATTTGGGGTTTTTTTTGGGTTTTGGGGGGGAGGTTTGGGGTTTTTTGGGTTTTTTTTTTTTTCCCCATAGTTTTCATTCCTTCAAGCAGCGACAGCTCCGGGGATTTAGGAAGAATCCAGAGGGTCCCTGCAGGGTTTGGGGTTGAGATTTAATAATTCATTTTGGGATTCCTTTTGGGGTTTTTTGTGGAATTCATTTTGGGATTCCTTTTGGGGTTTTTTGTTGGATTCCTTGTGGGATTCTTTTTGGGATTCCTTGTAGGATTCCTTTTCGGATTCCTTTTGGAGTTCCTTTTGTGATTTCTTTTGGGATTCCTTTTGGGGATTCTTTTTGGGATTCATTTTGGGATTCCTTGTGGTATTCCTTTTGGGGTTTTTTGTGTGGGATTCATTTTGTTTGGTTTTTTTTGTTTGTTTGTTTTTTTGTGGAGGATTCTTTTTGGGATTCCTTTTGGGGTTTTTATGTGGGTTGCCTTTTGGGATTCCTTTTGGGGGTTTTTTTTTGTGTGGGATTCCATTTGGGTTTCATTTTTGGATTCCTTTTCCAATTCCTTTTGGGGTTCTTTTTAGGATTCCTTTTGCGATTCCTTTTGGGATTTTTTGTGGGATTCCTTTTGGGGTTCAGCAGCTCCTGCAGGGAGGAGGATGAGGAAGAGGAGGGCCCGGCCATGTCCCCATCGCCATCGCTTTTAGGGCCGCGGGGACATCCCTGTCCCTTTCCTGTCCCCATTCCCGCGGGGGACAATTCCCACAATTCCCAACAATTCCCCCATAAATCCTGACCCCATAAACCCTTAACGTTCCCCATAAAATCCCAGCATTTCCTCCATCCCTGGAATGTCCCCAGAATGTCCCCAGTGCCACCCGGGGACTGTCCCCAAAGAATTCCCGACATTGAAACCAAAGAAACGCCGACCCCATTGAGCCTGACCCCAAACGGGGGTCCTAAATGTCCCTTCCCCCAAAGCTGAGCCCCCCATTGTCCCCAGGGTGTCCCCGGGGTGTCCCCAGGGTGTCCTCGGGGTGTCCCCTGCACTCGCTGCTGTCTCGTAATGGGAATTTTATGGGAATTTACTCCCGGGTCCCGTCCCCAAAAATGCCCCAGATTGCCACTGTGGGGTCGGGGCTGCCCCAAAAATGCCCCAAATTGCACCTGTGGGGTCGGGGTGGCCCCAAATCGTTGCCTATGGGGTGGGGGCCGCCCCAAAATTGCGGCTGTCGGGTGGGGGCGGCCCCAAAAATGCTCCAAATTGCGGAAGTTTCACCTCAAAACCGCAGCTGTGGGGTCGGGGCCACCCCAAAACCGCCCCAAATCGCGCCTGTGGGGTCGGGGCGGTACAATAACCGCGGCCGTGGGGTCGGGGCCGCCCCAAAAATGCCCCAAATCGTTGCCCTGTGGGGTCGGGACGGCACCAAAACCGCCCCAAACCGCGGCCGTGGGGTCGGGGCGGCCCCAAAATTGCCCCAAATCGTTGCCCTGTGGGGTCGGGACGGCACCAAAACCGTGGCTGTGGGATCGGGGCCGCCCCAAAATTGCCCCAAATCGTTGCCCTGGGGTGTCGTGGCCACCCCAAAACCGCCCCAAATCGCGCCTGTGAGGTCGGGGCCGCCCCAAAAATGCCCCAAATTGCACCTGTGGGGTCGGGCCCACCCCGAATCATTGCCCTGTGAGGTGGGGGCGCCCCAAAATGCCCCAAATCGCGGCTGTGGGGTCGGGGCCACCCCAAAACCGCCCCAAATCGCGCCTGTGGGGCCGGGCCCACCCCAAGATGCCCCAAATTGCACCTGTGGGGTCGGGGCCGCCCCAAAACCGCCCCAAACCACGCCTGTGGGGTCGGGGCGGCCCCAAAATTGCCCCAAATTGTTGCCCTGGGGTGTCGAGGCCACCCCAAAACCGCCCCAAACCGCGGCTGTGGGGTCGGGGCGGCCCCAAAAATGCCCCAAATCGTTGCCCTGTGGGGTCAGGGCTATCCCAAAACCGCGGCTATGGGGTCAGGGCGTCCCCCAAAATGCCCCAAACCGCTGCGGTTTGGCCTCAAAACCGCCCCAAATCCGCGGCTGTGGGGTCGGGGCGGCCCCAAATCGTTGCCCTTGAGGGTCGGGGCCACCCCAAAACCGCCCCAAATTGCACCTATGGGGTCGGGGCGTCCCCCAAAATGCCCCAAACCGCTGCGGTTTTGCCCCAAATCCGCGGCTGTGGGATCGGGGTGCCCCAAAAATGCCCCAAATCGTTGCCCTGGGGGGTCGGGGCCGCCCCAAAAATTCCCCAAACCGCGGCTGTGGGGTGCGTCCCCTCCCCCGGGAGCCGCGTTCCGCTTGTGCCACCGCCGATGTCACCAATGTCACCAATGCCACCACCGATGCCACCAAGGCCACCCCGCGCCCGTGCCATCCCCCCCAGTAAAGCCGTGCCGCAATCCCAACCGCGTCCGAGTCCGTGCTGGGGATCCTGGGAGAGATTGATTGATTATTGATTGATTATTGATTGATTTATTGATTGATCGATCGATCACCCATCGCGGGGAATAGAAAAACAGAAATATTCTCACTGGGTCAGGAGGTTGAAGGGGCACCCTGGGGGGGTCAGTGTCACCCTGGAGGTCTCAGTGTCACCTTGGGGTTCTCGATGTCACCCCGCGGGTCTCGGTGTCCCCCCGGGGGTCTCAGTGTCCCCCCGGGATGTCCATGTCACCCGGGGGGGATCAGTGTCACCCTGGGGGTGTCAATGTCACCCTGGGGGTGTCAGTGTCTCCCCGGAATGCTCAGTGTCCCCCCGGGATGTCCATGGCCCCCCAGGGGTCTCAGTGTCACCCTGGGGGTGTCAGTGTCCCCCCGGGATGTCACCTCAGTGTCCCCCCGGGATGTCCCCCGGCCGCAGCAGTCCCTCCCCCTCGGCCATCAGGACACCCTGGGGGTCTCAGTGTCACACTGGGGATGTCAGTGTGCCCCCGAGATGTCACCTCAGTGTCACCCTGGGGTGTCAGTGTGCCCCCGGGATGTCCCCCAGCCGCAGCTGTCCCTCCCCCTCGGCCAGCAGGACACCCTGGGA
Organism: Acanthiza pusilla; assembly: GCA_036630365.1. Classification (NCBI taxonomy): domain Eukaryota; kingdom Metazoa; phylum Chordata; class Aves; order Passeriformes; family Acanthizidae; genus Acanthiza; species Acanthiza pusilla. The sequence goes on along the minus strand of JAXCHO010000105.1, from coordinate 4,361,931 downwards.
TGTCACCTCAGTGTCCACCCGGGGGTCTCAGTGTCACTGGGGGTGTCAGTGTGCCCCCGGGATGTCCCCCGGGCTGCAGCTGTCGCTCCCCCTCGGCCAGCAGGACACTCTGGGGGTGTCACTGTCACCTTGGGGGTATCAGTGTCCCCCCAGGATGTCACCTCAGTGTCCCCCCGGGATGTCCCCGGGCCGCAGCTGTCGCTCCCCCTCGGCCAGCAGGACACTCTGGGGGTCTCTGTCACCTCAGTGTCCCCCCGGGATGTCCCCGGGCCGCAGCTGTCGCTCCCCCTCGGCCAGCAGGACACTCTGGGGGTCTCTGTCACCTCAGTGTCCCCCCGGGATGTCCCCGGGCCGCAGCTGTCGCTCCCCCTCGGCCAGCAGGACACTCTGGGGGTCTCTGTCACCTCAGTGTCCCCCCGGGATGTCCCCGGGCCGCAGCTGTCGCTCCCCCTCGGCCAGCAGGACACTCTGGGGGTCTCTGTCACCTCAGTGTCCCCCCGGGATGTCCCCGGGCCGCAGCTGGCGCTCCCCCTCGGCCAGCAGGACACTCTGGGGGTGTCACTGTCACCTCAGTGTCCCCCCGGGATGTCCCCGGGCCGCAGCTGGCGCTCCCCCTCGGCCAGCAGGACACGCAGGGCTCGCTGCAGCAGCAGCACCCCAAGGCTGCGGCGCCGCTCGGGGCCCCAGAGCGAGGCTGCCCCATAGCACGGGGCCCGGCGGGCGTTGGTCAGCGGCTGCAGGCCTGGGGACAGTTGGGGAGGGGTCAGAGCCCACCGGGAGTGGGGTGGGAATCCGTGGGGATTTGGGGTCAGAGCCCACCGGGAGTGGGGTGGGAATCCGTGGGGATTTGGGGTCAGAGCCCACCGGGAGTGGGGTGAGAGCCTGCGGGGATTTGGGGTCAGAGCCCTCAGGGATTGGGGTGGGAATCCATGGGGATTTGGGGTCAGAGCCCACCGGGAGTGAGGTCAGAATCCATGGGGATTTGGGGTCAGAGCCCACCGGGAGTGAGGTGGGAATCCATGGGGATTTGGGGTCAGAACCTACAGGGATTTGGGGTGAGAGCCCACCAGGAGTGGGGTCAGAATCCATGGGGATTTGGGGTCAGAGCCCACCGTGAGTGGGGTGGGAATCCATGGGGATTTGGGGTTAGAACATCAGGGGTTTGGGGTCAGAATCCATGGGGAGTGGGGTGAGAATATGAGGGATTTGGGGTCAATCCATGGGGATTTGGGGTCAGAGCCCTCAGGGGGTGGGGTTAGAACCCGCAGGGATTTGGGGTCAGAATCCACGGAGATTGGGGTCAGAGTCTATGGGGATTTGGGTTATAATCTACAGGGATTTGGGGTTGGAATCCACAGGGATTGGGGTTAGAATTTACAGGGATTTGAGGTCAGACCCCGTGGGGATTGGGGTCAGAGCCCACCGGGACTGGGGTTAGAGCCCACAGGGATTTGGGGTTAGAACCCGCAGGGATTTGGGGTCGGAATCCACAGGGAATGGAGTCAGAATCCACGGGGAGTGGGGTTGGAACATCAGGGATAGGGGTCAGAATCCATGGGGAGTGGAGTCAGGAAATCAGGGATTGGGGTCAGAGCCCTCAGGGATTGGGGTCAGAATCTGTGGGCACTGGGATCAGAGTCCATGGGGAGTGGGGTGAGAACATGAGGGATTTGGGGTCAATCCATGGGGATTTGGGGTCAGAGCCCTCAGGGATTGGGGTTAGAACCTACAGGGATTGAGGTCAGGGCCCACAGGGGTTGGAGTGAGAACATCAGGGATTGGGGTCAGAATCCATGGGGAGTGGGGTCAGAGCTCACCGGGACTGGGGTCAGGGCCTGCAGGGATTGGGGTCAGAATCCATGGGGATTGGGGTGAGAACATCAGGGATTGGGGTTAGAACCCGCGGGAAGTGGGGTCGGAATCCACGGAGATTGGGGTTAGAATTTACAGGGATTTGGGTCAGAGCCCACGGGGATTGGGGTTAGAACCCGCAAGGATTTGGAGTCAGAATCCACCGGGATTGGGGTCAGGATCCATGGGGATTGGGGTCAGGGTCCATGGGGATTGGGGTCAAAATCCATGGGGATTGGGGTCAGGGTCCACGGGGATTGGAGTCAAAATCCATGGGGATTGGGGTCAGGGTCCACGGGGATTGGGGTTATAACCTACAGGGATTTTGGGTCAGAACCCACAGGGCTTGGGATTAGAACCTGCAGGGATTGGGTTCAGAGCCCATGGGGATTGGGGTCAGAATCCATGGAGAGTGGGGCCAGAACCCACAGGGATTGGGGTTGGAACCTACAAGGACTGAGGTTAGAACCCACAGGGATTTGGGATGGGAACATCAGGGATTGGGATCAGAGCCCTTGGGGATTGGGGTCAGCACCCTCAGCCTCAAAGAGATGAGGTCAGCACCCCCAGCCCCACAGGGATTTGGGTTCAGCACCCCCAGCCCCAAAGAGATGAGGTCAGCACCCCCAGCCCCACAGGGATTTGGGTTCAGCACCCTCAGCCCCAAAGAGATGAGGTCAGCACCCCCAGCCCCACAGGGATTTGGGGTCAGCACCCCCAGCCCCACAGGGATTTGGGGTCAGCACCCTCAGCCCCACAGGGGTTTGGGGTCAGCACCCTCAGCCCCACAGGGATTGGGGTTCAGCACCCCCAGCCCCACAGGGGTTTGGGTTCAGCACCCCCAGCCCCACAGGGATTTGGGGTCAGCACCCTCAGCCCCACAGGGATTTGGGTTCAGCACCCCCAGCCCCACAGGGATTTGGGGTCAGCACCCCCAGCCCCACAGGGATTTGGGGTCAGCACCCCCAGCCCCACAGGGATTTGGGGTGAGCACCCCCAGCCCCGCAGGGATTTGGGGTCAGCACCCCCAGCCCCACAGTTCTGGGGTGAGCACCCCAAAGCCTCACCGAGCGCCTCGAGCATGCAGCTCTCGCGGCTGTGGGACTCTTTAGGGCTGCAGTGGTGGAAGCACTGCAGGGGCACCACCCCAAAGCCGCTGTGCCAGATCTCCAGGATGCGCCGCACCTTGGGGTCACCCTGGGGACAGCGGGGCTGTCACCGTGACCCCAAACCACCCGTGCCCTTCCCCATGACCCCAAACTCACCGTGACCCCAAACTCACCTTGACCCAAACCGCCTGTGCCCTTCACTGTGACCCCAAACCACCCGTGCCCTTCACCGTGACCCCAAACTCACCTTGACCCCAAACCGCCTGTGCCTGTCACTCTGACCTCAAACCCCCAGCATGGCCCCAAAGCCCCTGTGCCTATCACCGTGACCCCAAACTCACCGTGACCCCAAACCCCCTGTGCCCGTCACCGTGACCCCAAACTCACCGTGACCCCAAACCCCCTGTGCCCGTCACTGTGACCCCAAACTCACCGTGACCCCAAAGGCCCTGTGCCCATCACCGTGACCCCAAACTCACCGTGACCCCAAACCCCCTGTGCCCGTCACTGTGACCCCAAACTCACCGTGACCCCAAAGGCCCTGTGCCTGTCACCATGATGCCAAATCCCCCAGCACAGCCCTTGTGATTGTCACTGTGACCCCAAACCCCTCATTCCCAATCCCTGAAATTTCAGCCACCCCAGTGAAGCCCCTCATTTCCATCCCAATGGTTTCCAGCCCCCCATTCCCACCCCCATTCCCATCCCCAATCCCATTCCCAATCTCACCCCATTCCCATTCCCATTTCCCCAGCCCCATTCCCATTCCCATATCCCCACATCCCCACCCGCTGTGTCCCCGCCCGGAACTGTCCCCGCGCGTGCCGCAGGTGCCAGCAGGGTCTGTCCCCTGTCCCCCATTCCCATCCCCATCCCCATATTCCCATTCCCATTCCCATCCCCATCCCCATCCCCATTCCCATTCCCAATCCCATTCCCATTCCCATTCCCATCCCCATTCCCAATCCCATTCCCAATCCCATTCCCATTCCCATTCCCATCCCCATTCCCAATCCCATTCCCAATCCCATGTCCCCACCCACTGTGTCCCTGCCCGGAACTGTCCCCGCATGTGCCGCAGGTGCCAGCAGGGTCTGTCCCCTGTCCCCTATTCCCATTCCCATTCCCATTCCCATCCCCATCCCCATTCCCATTCCCATCCCCATCCCCATCCCAATTCCCATTCTCATTTCCCAATCCCATTCCCATTCCCATCCCCATATTCCCATTCCCATCCCATCCCCATCCCCATCCCCATTCCCAATCCCATTTCCCAATCCCATTCCCATTCCCAATCCCGTGTCCCCACCCGCTGTGTCCCCGCCCGGAACTGTCCCCGCGTGTGCCGCAGGTGCCAGCAGGGTCTGTCCCCTGTCCCCTATTCCCATCCCCATCCCCATCCCCATTCCCATTCCCATTCCCATTCCCATTCCCATTCCCATTCCCATTCCCATTCCCATCCCCATTCCCATCCCCATTCCCAATCCCATTCCCATTCCCATTCCCATTCCCATTCCCATTCCCATTCCCATTCCCATTCCCATCCCCATTCCCATCCCCATTCCCAATCCCATTCCCATTCCCATTCCCATTCCCATTCCCATCCCCATCCCCATTCCCATCCCCATCCCAATTCCCATCCCCATTCCCAATCCCATTCCCATTCCCAATCCCGTGTCCCCACCCGCTGTGTCCCCGCCCGGAACTGTCCCCGCGCGTGCCGCAGGTGCCAGCAGGGTCTGTCCCCTGTCCCCTTTCCCACGTAGAACACGGCGGCGACAAAAATCCGGAACTGTTCAGCCGCGCTGAGCCCGGGGCTGCGCCGGGGCAGGTCCTGTGTGATCCTGGGGGAAAATCGGGGATTTCGGGTCCGAACTGGGGGAAAAAAATCCCAGTTTTGGGGTCTGAATTTGGGGAAAAAAATCCCAGTTTTGGGGTCTGAACTGGGGGAAAAATCCCAGATTTTTGGGGGAAAAGTCCTGGATTTGGGGGTCTGAACTGGGGGAAAAATCCCAGATTTTGGGGTCTGAACTGGGGGAAGAATCCCAGATTTTGGGGAAAAAATCCTGGGTTTGGGGGTCTGCAGCCACTTATCCAGGGGGGAACGAATCCCGGTTTTTGGGGGCTTGGGGCCATGGAAATGGGAATGAGGGGCTGTGGGATCAGGAATGGGAGATGTGGGATTGGGAATGAGGGGCTGTGGGATTGGGAATGAGGGTCTGGGGGCTGTGGGATTGGGAACAGGGGCTGTGGGATCGGGAATGAGGGTCTGGGGGCTGTAGGATTGGGAATGGGGATTGGGGCCAGTGGGATTGGGAATGGGGGCTGTGGGATTGGGAATGAGGGGCTGTGGGGTGGGAATTGGGGTCCAGGGGTTGTGGGATTGGGAATAAGGGTCTGGGGGATCGGGAACAGGGTCTGGGGGCTGTGGGATGGGGAATTGGGGTCCAGGGGCTGTGGGATTGGGAATGAGGGTCTGGGGGATTGGGAACGGGGTCTGGGGGCTGTGGGGTGGGAATTGGGGTCCAGGGGTTGTGGGATTGGGAATGAGGGTCTGGGGGCTGTGGGATTGGGAACAGGGGCTGTGGGATTGGGAATGAGGGTCTGGGGGCTGTAGGATTGGGAATGGGGATTGTGGTCAGTGGGATTGGGAATGGGGGCTGTGGGATTGGGAATGAGGGGCTGTGGGGTGGGAATTGGGGTCCAGGGGTTGTGGGATTGGGAATGAGGGTCTGGGGGATCGAGAACGGGGTCTGGGGGCTGTGGGATGGGGAACGGGGTCCAGGGGCTGTGGGATTGGGAATGAGGGTCTGGGGGATCGGGAACGGGGTCTGGGGGCTGTGGGATGGGGAATGGGGTCCAGGGGCTGTGGGATTGGGAATGAGGGTCTGGGGGATCGGGAACGGGGTCTGGGGGCTGTGGGATGGGGAACGGGGTCCAGGGGCTGTGGGATTGGGAATGAGGGTCTGGGGGCTGTGGGATCGGGAAGGGCCAGCGGGGTGACCCCACCTGGGGTCCAGCAGGAGGTAGTTGAAGCAGGATTTGGGGCCGTCCGAGCCCTGGGCCAGCGCCAGCTCGTCCTGGCCACAGTCGGGGACGTGGCCTGTCCTGAGCGCGGCCACCAGCTCGGGGCTGTGCCCTGGGGGCCATGGGGACTGGTGGGGACCGGTGGGGGTCCCTGTGCCCAACACCAGAGCCCCCAGACCCCCGGGACTTGGCCTCGGTTGTGCCATGCCTGTCACCATGGTCCCAAAACCCCAATGTCCATCCCCAAACCCCCAATGTCCATCCCCATAATCCCAGAACCCCAATGTCCATCCCCATGGCCCCAAAATCCCAATATCCATCCCCGTGGTCCCAAACCCCCCAATGTCCATCCCCACAGCCCCAAAACCTTCCAGTGTCCATCCCCACGGCCCTAAATTCCCCATTCCCATCCCCGTGGCCCCAAAACCCCAATGTCCATCCGTGTGGCCCCAAAACCCCGATGTCCATCCCCAAACCCCTCATTAGCATCCCCATGGCCCCAAATCCCCCAATGTCCATCCCAATGGTCCCAAATCTCCAATGCTCATCCCCATGGTCCCAAACCCTCCAATGTCCATCCCAATGATCCCAAAACCCCAATGTCCATCCCTGTGGCCCCAACCCCCCCAATGTCCATCCCCATGGCCCCAAAACCCCCGGACCGGCCCCACAACCCCCCCAGCCCCCCATTCCCACCCACAGCCCCCCGGGATGTCACCCCCGGGATGTCACCCCCGGAATGTCACCCCCCGGACTCACCCTCGGGCCACCCCCGGGGGTCCCGGCGCGGTGGCCGCGGGCTCCGGTCCCAGTGGCGCCGCGGCGACAGCGGCGACACGCGGCCACCCCGCCCGGGGTCGCCCTCGGGGCTGGCGGTGGCCTCGGGGACACGGCGGGGACACTCGGGGCGTGGCTGTCCCCGCGTCGCGTCCGCGGGGTGCCACTCGGTGGTGGCACTGCCGGTGGGTGGCAGTGGCATCGAGGTTGTCCCCAGGTCCCTGGTGGGTGGCAGTGGCATCGAGGGTGTCCCCAGGTCCCCGGTGGGTGGCAGTGGCACCGGGGATGTCCCCAGGCTCCCGGCAAGTGACAGTGGCACCGACCGTGTCCCCAGGTCCCCGGCGGGTGGCAGTGGCATCGAGGATGTCCCCAAGTCCCCGGTGGGTGACAGTGGCACCGAGGGTGTCCCCAGGTCCCCGGTGGGTGGCAGTGGCACCGAGGGTGTCCCCAGGAGGCGCCCGAAGTTCCTGTGGGGCCGCTGGGATGTCCCCAAGGGCGAGGGGCGCTGCCACCCAGAGCCACCCCCAGGGCTGGGGCTGCTGGTGGCACTGGGGGGGCCCCGAGTGACCCACGGCGACTTCCGGGGGTGTCCCTTGTCGCCAGGACACAGCAGAACCGTGGGAGATGAGTTCTGGGGGTGTCCCCTGTCCCCAGGTCCCAGCACGACAGTGGCACAGGACCCGGAGGAGTTCTGGGGGTGTCCCTTGTCCCCAGGCCCCAGCAGGACAGTGGCACAGGACCCGGAGGAGTGTCCCTTGTCCCCAGGCCCCAGCAGGACAGGGTCACCAGAGGCGCTGCCACCCCCAGGGGACAGCCCGGGGACTCCGCTGTCACCCCCCGAGCCGGGCCCCTCTCCGTCCCCGCCGGAGGTGACAGCGCGGCCCCGGGGGGTGACAGGGACCCTGGGGACCCTGACCCTCGGGGGTCTCCGCGGCATCGGCGGCGTCTCCTCGAACAGAGAGGAGGAGGAGGAGGAGGAAGAGCAGCGGAGCCGCGCGACCACCGCCCGCAGGCGGCTCCTGCTGCGGGGGGTGACATGGCTGTCCCCAGGGGGGTCCCCAAGGGTGTCACAGCTCCGGGGAGTGACATGGCTGTCCCCAAGGGGGTCACAGCCCCGGGGGGTGACAGGGGGGTCCCCAGCCATGTCCCCACCCCGGGAGGTGACATCGGCAGGGGTGTCACAGCCCCGGGGAATGACATGGAGGTCTCCAGGGGTGTCCCGGTCTCGGGGGGTGACATCGCCAGGGGTGTCCCGGTGGGTGACATGGCGGTTCCCAGGGGTGTCCGCAGGGGTGACACAACCCCGGGGGGTGACATGGCTGTCCCCAGGGGTGTCCCAGTCCCGGGAGGTGACATTGGCAGGAGGGTCCCGTCCCCGGGGAGTGACATGGTTGTCCCCAGGGGTGTCCTGGCCTCGGGGGGTGACATGGTCCCGGTCCCTGGGGGTGACATGGCTGTCCCCACGGGGGTCCCCAGGGCGGTCACAGCCCCGGGGGGTGACATCTCCAGGGGTGTCCCGTCCCCGGGGGGTGACATGGTTGTCCCCAGGGTGGTCACAGCCCCGGGGGGTGACATGGCTGTCCCCAGGAGGATGGTCCCGTCCCCGGGAGGTGACATCGGCAGGAGAGTCCCGTCCCCGGTGGGTGACACGGCTGTCCCCAGGGCGGACACAGCCCCGGGGGGTGACAGGAGGGTCCCCAGGGGTGTCCCAGCCTCGGGGGGTGACATCCCCAGGGAAATCCCGTCCCCGGGGTGTGACCAGGCTGTCCCCAGGGGGATGGTCCCGGCCCCGGGAGGTGACATCGGCAGGGGTGTGCCGTCCCCGGGGAGTGACATGGCTGTCCCCAGGGGTGTCCCGGCAGGTGACTCCGCCAAGGCCCCGCGGGGACCCCCGGAGGCTGCACCCCCGGAGCGGCGCCAGGAGCCCCCCGACCCCCGAGCCGCCCCCCAAATCCCCGCCCGGGGGGGCTCCTCCCGGTGGGGACAGGGCCGTGCCCCCCGGGGGACCCCCGCCGGTGTCGCCGGGCTCCGGGGACTCCAGGGCGCTGACGAAGCACTCGGTGCTGTCCCCAAGGCTGCCGCTGCTGTCCCCAGGGCCAGCGGGGTGGCAGTCCCCCGGCTCTGTCACCCCCGCGCTGGGGACATCGGGACGGCGCTGAGCCGCAGCCCCCGGGGTGGCACCGGGAATGTCACCCGGGATGTCACCGCGGCTCCGAGGTGCCACCCGCCCGCTGCCGAGGCCACCGCGGGGCAGGGGAGGTGACCTCGGGGACGCCGCGTGTCCCCCCAGGATCCTGCGCCGCCTAGGGGACACCGCGGGGGCAAACCGGGGACAGCCGGGGATGTCCCCAGTGCCGGGTTTGGGGACAGCTCCGCGGGGACCTCCTGTCCTTGTCCGCAAATCGCGGCTCGGGGGTCGCTCCCGGTCCCGGTTCCGGTCCCGGTTCCGGTCCCGGTCCCAGAGCAGCGTGCTGGAGGCGAGGGGCAGCAGGGGGACAGTCGCACCCCGGGGGTCCCCGCGGGGGTCTTGGGGACAGCCGTGCCACAGCGCGGGGACACGGCGACCCCGCGGGTTCTGCTCGGCCCGGAGGGACCCGCGGGTGCTGCTGAGGGGTGGGGGCTCGGGGCCACCCCCGAGGGACGCGGAGGTGTCGCTGCCATCGGTGCCACCCCCGAGGGACGCGGAGGTGTCGCTGCCATCGGTGCCACCCCCGAGGGACGCGGAGGTGTCGCTGCCATCCTCGGTCAGGAAGGACAGGGCCCTCCTGGGCCACCACGGCTCTGGGGACAGAGGTGGCGTCACCCCCGGCTCAGCGCCCCGGGGACTGTCCCCTGGAGGAGGAGGGGACACCGCGGGGACCTCACCCTCGGCGGGGGTCCGGCCCCTCTCGAGCTCCGCGGTGCGGGTCCTGTCCTGCGGGGAGGGGACAGCGCTGTCACCAGGGCCACCGCGGGGTGACAGAGCTAACCACGGGGGCCCCGCGGGTGCTGGCGCTGTCCCCAGCGCTGTCCCCGGAGCTGTCCCCTCACCTGCGCACCGAGGCAGCGGTGGCACTCCCGGGCCGCGGCCACTTCCAGCGGTGACAGCTCGCGGGCACGGCTGGGCCGGGAGGGGACAGGGGTCACGCACGGCCACCCCGCGAGGTGACACGAGTGCCACCGGCCCCGCCGGGGGACACCGCGCGGCCCCGGCCGGGGTTGGGGTCCCCATGGCCGTGCAGAGGGCCTGGCCCGGTGCAGCTGTTGTCGCCGCTGGTCCCGGTGCCACCCCCGGTGCCAGTGTCCCCTCGGCTGCGCTGGTGTCCCGCCACGTCCCGCTGTGTCCCCCACGGTCCCAATGTCGCCCACGGTCCCAGTGTCCCCCGGCCCGGTCTCATTGTTCCCCGGAAGTGCCAGTGTGTCCCCCAGTCCGGTCCCAGTGTCCCCCACGGTCCCAGTGTCCACCGGCAGTGCCTGTGTGTCCCCGTCCGGTCCTGTTGTGTCCCCCACGGTCTCAGTGTCCCCAGTCCGGTCCCAGTGTCCCCCAGTCCGGTCCCAGTGTCCCCCGGAAGTGCCTGTGTGTCCCCGTCCGGTCCCGGTGTCCACCCCCGGTGCTGGTGTGTCCCCCCCGGTCCGGTGTGTCCCCATTCCGGTCTCGGTGTGCCCTGGTGCCGCTGTGACCCCCAGTCCCGATGTGTCGCCTGTCCCCTGTCCCCTCCCGGCCCCACTGTCCCCTCCCGGTGCCGCTGTCCCCCCAGCCCCGCTGTCGTGACCCCGGTCCCGGTTTCCCCCCCGGGCCCTGTGCCGCATTCCCGCGGGTCCCGGTGTCACCTCCCTGAACCCCGATCCCGATTCCGATCCCGCTATCCCAATATCCCGATATCCCAATATCCCAATCCCGATATCCCGATATCCCAATATCCCGATATCCCGATCCTGGTATCTATATCCCAATCCCGATATCCCAATATCTCAATCCCGATATCCCGATATCCCGATATCCCAATATCCCAATATCCCGATTCTGGTATCCTTATCCCAATCCCGATATCCCAATATCCCGATCCTGATCCCAATCTTGATCCTGATTCCGGTATCCCAACCCCGGTATCCCGAACCCCGTATCCAGTATCCCAGTCCCGATATCCCGATCCTGGTACCTCTAGCCCAATCCCGATCCCCCAATAGCCCAATCCCGATATCCCAATCCCGATATCCCGGTGTCCCTATCGCGATATCCCAATCCCGATATCCCAATCCCGATATCCCGGTGTCCCTATCGCGATATCCCGAGCCCGGTTCTCCCCCCACGCTTACGCTCGGCTCATCCCGCCCGTTCAAACGCCCCGCGCCGCCGCTGATTGGCTGAGGCGGAGCCAATCGGAGCCGGCGAATAGGGACCACGCCCACACGCCGCACTGACGTCACGCGCGGATGGGCGGGGCCAAAGCGCTCTGTGTCCGCCCATGGACACTCAGCGCCCCCCAGTGGTCCAAAGTGGTATCGCCCAGTGTCCCCAACTGGCACTGCCCAGTGCCACCCAGTGCCACCAACTGGTACTGCCCACTGTCACCCAGTGTCACCAACTGGTACTGCCCAGTGTCACCAACTAGCACTGCCCACTGTCACCCAATGTCCCCAACTGGTACTGCCCAGGGCCACCCAGTGCCACCAACTGCCCAGTGCCACCCAGTGCTCCCAGTGCCACCAACTGGCACTGCCCAGTGTCATCAATTGGCACTGCCCAGTGCCACCAACTGGCACTGCCCAGTGTCCCCAGCTGGTACTGTCCATTGTCACCAGTGTCACCAACTGGCATTGCCCAGTGCCACCAACTGGCAATGCCCAGTGCCACCCAATGTCCCCAGTTGGCACTGCCCAGTGCCACCCAATGTCCCCAGCTCGTACTGCCCAGTGTCACCAACTAGCACTGCCCACTGTCACCCAATGTCCCCAACTGGTACTGCCCAGGACCACCCAGTGCCACCAACTGCCCAGTGCCACCCAGTGCTCCCAGTGCCACCAACTGGCACTGCCCAGTGTCACCAACTGGCATTGCCCAGTGTCACCAACTGGCATTGCCCAGTGCCACCAACTGGCAATGCCCAGTGCCACCCAATGTCCCCACCTGGTACTGCCCAGTGCCACCCAGTGCTCCCAGTGCCACCCACGGCCACCAACTGGCACTGCCCAGTGTCACTCAGTGCCACCAACTGGCACTGCCCACTGTCACCCAATGTCCCCAACTGGTACCGCCCAGTGTCCCCAACTGGCACTGCCCAGTGCCACCTGCCCATTAACGACCGGACCTCCACCCACTCTCAGGGTCCCCCTGCCATCCCCGGACCTGGAGGTGACACAGGACCACGAGAGGTGACACAGAACCACGAGAGGTGACACAGAACCACGAGAGGTGACACAGGACCAGGAGAGGTGACCCAGGACCACGAGAGGTGACACAGGACCACGAGAGGTGACACAGGACCACAAGAGTTGACCCCAACCCCACCCAAACCCAAAATCACCACCACGACACCACAACTCATCCAAACTCCTCTCTTTCCCCACCACCCCACAATGTCCCCAAGCCACCCCGGGGTGCCACCGCGGTGTCCCCATCAGACGGTGGCCTCGATCTCGGGGCTGTCCTCCTCCTCCAGGAGGCCGTAGGCGGCGTGGCTCTGGAAGGGACGCTGCAGGGGATGCGCCAGCAGCTTGGCCATGCAGTTGTGCAGCTCCACCGCAGGCCCCGCCAGCGCCACCTCGTACTTGTAGTTGGTGCCCTTGGTGTCCAGGCTGCTGAAGAAGCTGTACATCTCCTGGGGGTGGAGACAGGAAAAAATATCGATTTCAAAATTTTTATGTCATTTTAGTTAGGTTTGGTCACGCAAAAAAATTGTTTGCCTGAAAAATACTCAGAAATAGAAAGATTGTCAGTGGAACATCAATGGAACATCAAGAGAACATCAAGAGAACTTGTTGTTGGTGCTCCTGGTTGGTGTAATTTTAGTCAGGTTTGGTCACTCAGAAAATTTGTTTTCCCAAAAAATACCCGAAGAAATAGAAATTATCAATGGAATATCAATGGAACACCAAGAGAACACCAAGAGAACATCGATGGAAGTTGTAGTTGGTGCCCTTGGTGCCCAGGCTGCTGAAGAAGCCACACATCTCCTGGGGAGGGTGGAAAACACACCAGGATCAAAATTTTTTTGTAATTTAAGCCGGGTTTAGTCACACAAAAAATCTGTTTGCCCAAAAAATCCCCAAAAGATAAAGATTGTCAATGGAACATCAAGAGAACATCAATGGAATTTGGAGTTGGTGCTCTTGGTTGGTGTAATTTTAGTCAGTTTTGGTCACTCAAAAAATTTGTTTTCCAAAAAAATACCCAAAAATATAAAGATTGCCAATGGAACATCAATGGAACATCAATGGAACATCAATGGAATTTGTAGTTGGTGCCCTTGGTGCCCAGGCTGCTGAAGAAGCCACACATCTCCTGGGGGTGGAGACAGGAAAAAATATCGATTTCAAAATTTTTGTGTAATTTTAGTCACGTTTGGTCACTCAGAAAATTTGTTTTCCCAAATAATACCCAAAATTATAAAGGTTGCCAATGGAACATCAAGAGAACATCGATGGAATTTGTAGTTGGTGCTCTTGGTTGGTGTAATTTTAGTCAGGTTTGGTCACTCAAAAAATTTATTTTCCCAAAAAATACTCAAAAATATAAGGATTGTCAATGGAACATCAAGAGAACATCAATGGAACATCAATGGGACTCATAGTTGGTGCCCTTGGTGCCCAGGCTGCTGAAGAAGCTGTACATCTCCTGGGGGTGGGGACAGGAAAAAATATCGATTTCAAAATTTTTGTGTCATTTTAGTTAGGTTTGGTCACGCAAAAAAATTGTTTGCCTGAAAAATACTCAAAAATAGAAAGATTGTCAGTGGAACATCAATGGAACATCAAGAGAACATCAAGAGAACTTGTTGTTGGTGCTCCTGGTTGGTGTAATTTTAGTCAGGTTTGGTCACTCAGAAAATTTGTTTTCCCAAAAAATACCCGAAGAAATAGAAATTATCAATGGAATATCAATGGAACACCAAGAGAACATCAAGAGAACATCGATGGAAGTTGTAGTTGGTGCCCTTGGTGCCCAGGCTGCTGAAGAAGCTGTACATCTCCTGGGGGTGGGGACAGGAAAAAATATCAATTTCAAAATTTTTGTGCAATTTTAGTTAGGTTTGGTCACTAAAAAAATCTGTTTGCCTGAAAATACAGAAAAAACAAGAAAAAAAAAACCAATGGAACATCAAGAAAACTCATAGTTGGTGCCCTTGGTGTCCAGGCTGCTGGAGAAGCTGTACATCTCCTGGGGAGGGTGGAAAACACACCAGGATCAAAAATTTTTATATCATTTTATGATAATAATCATAATTTTAGTCAGATTTGGTCACCCCAAAAAATTTGTTTGCCTGAAAAACACCCCAAAAAATGAAATTATCAATGGAACGTCAATGGAACATTTTTGTATCTTAGTCAGGTTTGGTCACTCAAAATATTTGTTTGAGCAAAAAAAATACCCCAAAAAAATAAAATTATCAATGGAATATCAATGGAACACCAAGAGAAATTGTAGTTGGTGCCCTTGGTGTCCAGGCTGTTGAAGAAGCTGTACATCTCCTGGGGAGGGTGGAAAACACACCAGGATCAAAAATTTTATATCATTTTAGTCAAATTTGGTCACAGAAAAAATCTGTTTGCCCGAAAAAAACCCCAAAGATAAAGATTGTCAATGGAACATCAATGGAACATCAATGGAACATCAAGGGAACATCGATGGAATTTGGAGTTGGTGCTCTTGGTTGGTGTAATTTTAGTCAGTTTTGGTCACTCAAAAAATTTGTTTTTCCCAAAAAATACTCAAAAATATAAAGATTGTCAATGGAACACCAAGAGAACATCAAGAGAACATCAATGGAAGTTGTAGTTGGTGCCCTTGGTGCCCAGGCTGCTGAAGAAGCCACACATCTCCTGGGGAGGGTGGAAAACACACCAGGATCAAGATTTTTGTGTAATTTTAGTTAAGTTTGGGTCACACAAAAAATCTGTTTGCCAAAAAAACACCCAAAAAAATAAAATTATCAATGGAATATCAAGGGAACATCAATGGAGCACCAAGAGAACATCAATGGAACATCAAGAGAACATCAATGGAACATCAATGGAATTTGTGGTTGGTGCCCTTGGTGCCCAGGCTGCTGAAGAAGCCACACATCTCCTGGGGGTGGGGACAGGAAAAAAATAACGATTTCAAAATTTTTGTGTGATTTTAGTCAGGTTTGGTCACCCAAAAAATCTGTTTGCCGGAAAAATATCCAAAAAAATAAAAATTATCAATGGAACATCAAGGGAACATCAATGGAACATCAATGGAACCCCAAACATCTGGAGACATCTAGGCCGGACAAGAATGATAAGAAAATCAAGAAATTAAGATCTAATGAACATCAGAAGTGAAGAAACGTGGATCCAATAAAAACCGAATACTTTAAACCAATGAACGTTAAACCAATGAAGTTCTGTGGATTTTTCCTGTATAAAATTTGGGGAAAATCCTGTAAAATCCATGTTTTTCCCATATAAAATTTGGGGGAAATCCTGAAAAATCCACATTTTTCCCATATAAAATTTGGAGGAAATCCTGAAAAATCCACGTTTTTCCTGTATAAAATTTTGGAAAAATCCTGAAAAACCCATGTTTTTCCCATATAAAATTTGGAGGAAATCCTGAAAAATCCACATTTTGACCATATAAAATTTGGGGGAAATCCTGAAAAATCCATGAGTCACAGAATTATTTTCTCTCCTCACACCCAGGCTGTGCACGGATGAAACAATTTCTGAACATAAATAATAATAACTATAAATAATTCATTCAAATTATTTAAAAATCAATAAAATATAAATATAAATATAAATATAAATATAAATATAAATATAAATATAAATATAAATATAAATATAAATATAAATATAAATATAAATATAAGATAAATAATATTAACAAACCAACACCTTGACTCTCTAACATTACAAATATCCCGATATCCCAATCCCTTTTTTTTTTTTTTTTTTTGGTTTTTCAGTGCCAGGGGACAGGCGGGGTGGGGACAAGGTGACAGAATGTCACCTCACCTTCCAGCTGCTCTCGTCCTCCTTGTCCTCCAGGCCGTTGTGGATGTAGACCACGTCGAAGAAGAAATAGGGACACTGCAGCATCTTCTGCAATGGGGACAGATGGTCAGTGCCACCAGTGCCACCAGTTGGTACTGCCCAGTGCCAGGGACACCCAGCGCCCCCCGGGGCTTGAGATGGTATCACCCAGTGCCACCCAATGTCCCCAGTTGGTACTGACCATGGATAGCAGCACCCCCCCCGGCCTGAGATGGTATCGCCCAGGGCTGCCCAGTGTCCCCAACTGGTATTGCCCAATGCCACCAGTTGGTACTGACCATGGCGAGCAGCACCCCCCGCAGCCTGAGATGGTATCACCCAGTGCTGCCCAGTGTCCCCAACTGGTATTGCCCAGTGCCACCCAGTGCCACCAACTGGTACTGACCATGGCGAGCAGCACCCCCCGTGGCCTGAGATGGTATTGCCCAGTGCCACCCAGTGCCACCAACTGGTACTGCCCAGTACCACAGACATCCAGCGCCCCCCGTGGCCTGAGATGGTATCACCCAGTGCTGCCCAGTGTCCCCCGTTGGTATCGCCCAGTGCCACCAGTTGGTACTGACCAGGGATACCCAGCGCCCCCCGCAGCCTGAGATGGTATCACCCAGTGCCACCCAGTGTCCCCAATTGGTATTGCCCAGTGCCATCCAGTGTCCCCAGTTGGTATCACCCAGTGCCACCCAGTGTCCCCAATTGGTATCTCCCAGTGCCACCCAGTGTCCCCAATTGGTATTGCCCAGTGCCATCCAGTGTCCCCAGCTGGTATCACTCAGTGCCACCCAGTGTCCCCAATTGGTATCGCCCAGTGCCACCCAGTGCCACCAACTGGTACTGACCATGGCGAGCAGCACCCCCCACGGCCTGAGATGGTATCACCCAGTGCCACTCAGTGCCACCAACTGGTACTGCCCAGTACCACAGACAGCCAGCGCCCCCCGTGGCCTGAGATGGTATCAGCCAGTGCCACCCACTGTCCCCGGTTGGTATTGCCCAGGGTCACCCACTGTCCCCAACTGGTATTGACCACGGGCAGCCAGTGCCCCCCACGGCCCAAGATGGTATCACCCAGTGCCACCCAGTGCCACCCAGTGTCTTCAACTGGTACTGACCATGGACAGCAAGTGCCCCCCACGGTCCGAGATGGTATCGCCCAGTGCCACACAGTGTCCCCAATTGGTATCACCCAGTGCCACCAACTGGGACTGACCATGGACACTCAGTGACCCCCAGTGGCCCAAGATGGTATCGCCCAGTGCCACCCAGTGTCCCCAACTGGTACTGACCATGGCGAGCAGCACCCCCCGCGGCCTGAGATGGTATCGCCCAGTGCTGCCCAGTGTCCCCAACTGGTATTGCCCAGTGCCACTCAGTGCCACCAACTGGTACTGCCCAGTACCACAGACATCCAGCGCCCCCCGTGGCCTGAGATGGTATCAGCCAGTGCCACCCACGGTCCCCGGTTGGTACTGCCCAGTGCCACCCCATGTCCCCAGTTGGTACTGACCACGGACAGCCAGTGCCCCCCACGGCCTGAGATGGTATCGCCCAGTGCCACCCAGTGTCCCCAGCTGGTATTGCCCAGCGCCACCAACTGGTACTGACCATGGACACCCAGTGACCCCCAGCGGCCCAAGATGGAATTGCCCAGTGCCACCCAGTGTCCCCAGCTGGTATTCCCCAGTGCCACCCAGTGCCACCAACTGGTACTGCCCAGTGCCACC
Organism: Acanthiza pusilla; assembly: GCA_036630365.1. Lineage (NCBI taxonomy): Eukaryota > Metazoa > Chordata > Aves > Passeriformes > Acanthizidae > Acanthiza > Acanthiza pusilla. Next base: position 4,344,224 of record JAXCHO010000105.1, on the reverse strand, counting down.
CAGTGTCCCCAGTTGGTATCAGCCAGTGCCACGGGCAGCCAGTGCCCCCACTGGCCTGAGATGGTATCAAGCAGTGCCACCCAGTATCACCCACTGTCCCCAACTGGTACTGCCCAGTGCCCCTCAGTGCCCAAGCCATCCCTGCCCAGTGCCACCCAGTGTCCCCAACTGGGACTGCCCAGTGCCACGGACACCCAGCGCCCCCTGCGGCCTGAGATGGTATCGCCCAGTGCCACCCAGTGCCACCAATTGGTACTGACCATGGACAGCAAGCACCCCCCGCGGCCTGAGATGGTATCACCCAGTGCCGCCCAGTGTCCCCAGTTGGTATCGCCCAGTGCCACCAATCGGTACTGACCACGGACAGCCAGTGCCCCCTGCGGCCTGAGATGGTATCGCCCAGTGCCACCAATCGGTACTGACCACGGACAGCCAGTGCCCCCTGCAGCCCAAGATGGTATCACCCAGTGCCACCCAGTGTCCCCAGTGGGTACTGCCCAGTGTCACCAACTGGTACTGACCATGGACACCCAGCGACCCCCAGCAGCCTGAGATGGTATCGCCCAGTGCCACCCAGTGTCACCAGTTGGTACTGACCATGGACACCCAACATCCCTCAGTGTCCCCAACTGGTACTGCCCAGTGCCACAGACACCCAGTGCCCCCCGTGGCCTGAGATGGTATCACCCAGGGTCACCCAGTGTCCCCAGTTGGTATCACCCAGTGCCACCAGTTGGTACTGACCATGGACAGCCAGCGCCTCCCACGGCCTGAGATGGTATCGCCCAGTGCTACCCAGTGTCCCCAGTTAAGTGTTGCCCAGTGCCACCCAGTGCCACCAAATGGTATCACCCAGGGTCACCCAGTGCCACCAACTGGTACTGCCCAGTGCCACCCAGTGTCCCCAGTTGGTATCACCCAGTGCCACCCAGTGTCCCCAGTTGGTATCACCCAGCGCCACCAACTGGTACTGACCATGGACACCCAGTGACCCCCAGTGGCCCAAGATGGTATCACCCAGTGCCACCCAGTGTCCCCAATTGGTATCGCCCAGTGCCACCCAGTGTCCCCAATTGGTATCGCCCAGTGCCACCCAGTGTCCCCAGTTGGTATCGCCCAGTGCCACCCAGTGTCCCCAGTTGGTATCACCCAGTGCCACCCAGTGTCCCCAGTTCGTACTGGCCATGGACACCCAGCAACCCCCAGTGGCCCGAGATGGTATCGCCCAGTCCTGCCCAGTGTCCCCAACTGGCACTGCCCAGTGCCACCCAGTGCTCCCAGTGTCCAAACCACTGTGGGAGCAAACACTGTCCAAAACTGGGAGCACTGGTGGCACTGGGCAGTGCCAGTTGGTGGCACTGGGCAGGGATGGTTTGAACACTGGGTGACACTGGGTGGCACTGGAATGGCACAGGAAGCTCTTCCATGCTCTGGGACAACCACAGCCACCCCTGGGGGACACAGAGGGGACACACTGGGGACACTTTGAGGACACTTTGGGGACATTTGGGGACACTCTGGGGACATTCGGGGTCTCACCTTCATGGGCTCCCCCAGGGGGAACGGGGGCTGTCCCCCAGGGGACAATTTGGGGACACTCTGGGGACACTCTGGGGATATTTGAGGACACTCTGGGGACACTTTGGGGACATTTGGGGTCTCACCTTCATGGGCTCCCCCAGGGGGAACGGGGGCTGCCCCCCGAGGGACAATTTGGGGACAGTCTGGGGACACTCTGGGGATATTTGAGGACACTCTGGGGACACTCTGGGGATATTTGAGGACACTCTGGGGACACTCTGGGGATATTTGAGGACACTCTGGGGACATTTTGGGGACATTTGGGGACACTGGGGGTCTCACCTTCATGGGCTCCCCCAGGGGGAACGGGGGCTGTCCCCCAGGGGACAATTTGGGGACACTCTGGGGATATTTGAGGACACTCTGGGGACACTTTGGGGACATTTGGGGACAATCAGGGTCTCACCTTCATGGGCTCCCCCAGGGGGAACGGGGGCTGTCCCCCGGGGCGGCCGAACACCAGGATGGTCCTGACCACGTAGGGCGGGGGGATGGTCTGGACATTGTCTGTCACCGGCAGCTCCACCTTCTGCTGGCTGGGGACAAACGGGGACAGGAGGGGACAGGGGTCACCCCCGGCTCAGGGGGGACAGGGACAGGGGGGACAGGGGGGACAGAAGGGACAGGGACATGGGGGATGGTCTGGACACTGTCGGTCACTGGCAGCTCCACCTTCTGCTGGCTGGGGACAAACGGGGACAGGAGGGGACAGGGGTCAGGGGGGGTCAGGGGTGACCTCCAGCTCAGGGGGGACAGGAACAGGGGGGACAGGAGGGGACAAGGGAAACAGGAAGATGGGGGATGGTCTGGACATTGTCTGTCACCGGTAGCTCCACCTTCTGCTGGCTGGGGACAAATGGGGACAGGAGGGGACAGGGGTCACCCCCGGCTCTGGGGGGACAGGGACAGGGGGGACAGGGGGGACAGAAGGGACAGGGACATGGGGGACGGTCTGGACATTGTCTGTCACCGGTAGCTCCACTTTCTGCTGGCTGGGGACAAACGGGGACAGGAGGGGACAGGGGGGATCAGGGGTCACCCCCAGCTCAGGGGGGACAGGGACAGGAGGGGACAAGGGGGGACAAGGAGGACAGGGATGATGGTCTGGACATTGTCTGTCACTGGCAGCTCCACCTTCTGCTGGCTGGGGACAAACGGGGACACGAGGGGACAGGGGGGATCAGGGGTCACCCCCGGCTCTGGGGGGACAGGGACAGGGGGGACAGGGGGGACAGAAGGGACAGGAACATGGGGGATGGTCTGGATATTGTCTGTCACCAGCAGCTCCACCTTCTGCTGGCTGGGGACAAACGGGGACAGGAGGGGACAGGGGTCACCCCCGGCTCAGGGGGGACAGGGACAGGGGGGACAGGGGGGACAGGGGGGACAGAAGGGACAGGGACATGGGGGATGGTCCGGACATTGTCTGTCACCGGCAGCTCCACCTTCTGCTGGCTGGGGACAAATGGGGACAGGAGGGTCAGGGGGGGACAGGGGTCACACCCAGCTCAGGGGGGACAGGGACAGGGGGACAGGGACAGGGGGGATGGTCTGGACATTGTCTGTCACCGGCAGCTCCACCTTCTGCTGGCTGGGGACAAATGGGGACAGGGGGGACAGGGGGGTTGGAGTCACCCCCAGCTCACGGGGGACAGGGACAGTGGGGACAGGGGTCACACCCAGCTCAGAGGGGACAAGGACACTGGGGACAGGGGTCACCCCCAGCTCAGAGGGGACAGGGACAGGGGGGACAGGGGTCACCCCCAGCTCTGGGGGACAGGGGGGCTCAGGGGAGCACCCCCGGAGCCTTTTGGGGTGGTTTGAGGGTAAAGCGGGGATTTCATTCCCAGACCCCTCCCCCGGGTACCCCCAAACCCCCCCTGCCCCCCTCCTGACCCCCCCGGTACCCCCAAACCCCCCTGATCCCCCCAAACTCCCTCTGGCACCCCCAAGCCCCCCCTGCCCCCCCAGCTGTGCTCACATGAGGTTGAAGAGCCCCTCCAGGTCTGGGCTCTGGGTTAAGGATGGACCCTGGACCCTGGACCCCCACCCCACTGCCCAGCCCGGGAGAGCCCACCCCAGGGACCCCAATCCTGCCCCAGAGACCCCAATCCTGCCCCAGGGACCCCAATCCCAGCCCGTGGATCCCGATCCCACTGCAGGGACCCCAATCCCACTGCAGGGACCCCAATCCCACCGCAGGGACCCCAATCCCAGCCCATGGACCCCAATCCCACCCCAAGGACCCCAATCCCACCGCAGGGACCCCAATTCCACCCCAAGGACCCCAATTCCACCCCAGGGACCCCAATCTCACTGCAGGGACCCCAATCCCACCGCAGGGACCCCAATCCCAGCCCATGGACCCCAATCCCACCCCAAGGACCCCAATCCCACCGCAGGGACCCCAATCCCACCGCAGGGACCCCAATCCCACCCTGGGGACCCCAATCCCACCGCAGGGACCCCAATCCCACCCCAGGGACCCCAATCCCACCGCAGGGACCCCAGTCCCACCGCAGGGACCCCAATCCCGATCCCCCCGGCCGGGCCCCGCCCCGCAGCTGTGGATACTGAAGGATTTGCACACGACAGTCTCCAGGTCGTAGAGGCAACTGCAAACCTCGCGGGGATCCGAGGTGAACCCCGAGAGCTGAGCGGGGCCGGGAGGAGGGGACAGAGCTGTCACTGTCCCTGTCCCTGTCCCTGTCCCAGCCCTGTCACTGTGGTCTGTCCACATCCCCATCCCATTCCGCCTTCCTGTCCCCATCCCATCCCTGTCCCCCTGTTCCCCTCCCTGTCCCTATCCCTGTCCCTCCCTGTCCCAATCCCTGTTTCCACCCCCGTCCCTGTCCCACCCCCATCCCCATGTCCCCCTTCCTGTCCCCATCCCTGTCCCCCTGTCCCCATCCCCATGTACCCTGCCCCCATCCCCACGTTCCCATTCCTGTCCCCGTTCAAGTCCCCATCCCATGTCCCCATTCTTGCCTCCATCCCATCCCCACCCCCATCCCTGTTCCCATGTCCCCATCCCCATGTCCTCATGCCCACATCACCATCCCCATCCCCATGTCCCCATGTCCCCTGCCCACATCCCCATCCCCATGTCCCCATGTCCCTATCCATGTCCCCATGTTTCCATTCCTGTCCCCATCTCCCCTGCCCACATCCCCATCCCATCCCTGTCCCCATGTCCCCATTCCTGTCCCCATCCCCATGTCCCCATGTCCCCATGGCCCCTGCCCCCATCCCAGCCCCATCTCCGTGTCCCCATCCCCATGCCCCCATCCATATCCCCATGTCCCCATTCCTGTCCCCACCCCCATCCCATTCCCATCCCCCCATGTCCCCATCCCTGCCCCCATGTCCCCATTCCTGTCCCCATGTTGCCATATCCCCTGCCCCATCCCAGCCCTATCCCATCCCCATGTCCCCATCCATGTCCCCATGTCCCCTGCCCCCATTCCCATCCCCATCCCCAAGTCCCCATGTCCCCATGTCCCCATTCCTGTCCCCTGCCCCCATTCTTGTCCCCATGTCCCCATTCCTGTCCCCTGCCCCCATTCTTGTCCCCATGTCCCCATTCCTGTCCCCTGCCCCCATTCTTGTTCCCATGTCCCCATTCCTGTCCCCTGCCCCCATTCTTGTCCCCATGTCCCCATTCCTGTCCCCTGACCCCATTCTTGTCCCCATGTCCCCTGCCCCCATTCCCATCCCCGTCCCCAAGTCCCCATGTCCCCATGTCCCCATTCCTGTCCCCTGCCCCCATCCCTGTCCCCATGTCCCCATTCCCGTCCCCTGCCCCCATTCTTGTCCCCATGTCCCCATTCCTGTCCCCTGCCCCCACCCCTGTCCCCATGTCCCCATGTCCCCATTCCTGTCCCCTGCCCCCATCCCTGTCCCCATGTCCCCATTCCTGCCCCCTGCCCCCACCCCTGTCCCCATGTCCCCATGTCCCCACCCAGGTGGCATCGTTGTTCACCACCACCAGGGCGAACTCGTGGCTTTTGTCGATTTTGTGTTTGGTCCTCACGAACATCTCGATCATCTTCTGCGACACGTTCAGGGCGTTGCTCTTGGACCTGCCCCGCATGGGACCGGAGGGCTCGGAGGGTCCCCAAAAACCCCCGAGAACCCCAAAAACCCCCAGAACCCCAAAAACTCTGCCATGGTCCCCAAAAACCCCGCCATGGCCCCCAAAAAACCCCCAGCACCCCAAAAACCCTGCCATGGTCCCCAAAAACCCTGCCCTGATCCCCAAAAACCCCCAGCACCCCAAAAACCCTGCCATGGTCCCCAAAAACCCTGCCCTGATCCCCAAAAACCCCACCATGGACCCCAAAAAGCCCTCCCAGCACCCAAAAAACCCCACCATGGTCCCCAAAAAGCCCTCCCAGCACCCCAAAAACCCCACCATGGTCCCCAAAAAGCTCTCCCAGCACCCCAAAAACCCCACCATGGTCCCCAAAAACCCTGCCACGGTCCCCAAAAACCCCCAAAACCCCAATAACCCCACCATGGTCCCCAAAAACCTCATCATGGTCCCCAAAAACCCTGTCATGGCCCCAAAACTCAGCCATGGTCCCCCCAAAACCCCCCAGGACCCCAAAAAACCTCTAAGAACCCCCAAAACCCCACCATCATCTCCAAAAACCCCACCATGGACCCCAAAAACTCCCCAGCACCCCAAAAACCCTGCCATGGCCCCCAAAAGCCCCCCCAGCATCCCAGAAACTCCCCATCACCCCAAAAATCTCCAACAACCCCCAAAATCCCAGCATGGTCTCCAAAACCCCCCCAGAAAATCCCCCCAGCACCCCAAAAACCCCACCATGGTCCCCAAAAAGCCCCCCCAGCACCCCAAAAACCCCGCCATGGTCCCGAAAAAAACCTTACCATGGTCCCCAAAAGCCCTGCCATGGTCCCCAAAAAACCCCCAACACCCCAAAAAGCCCCCCCAGCACCCCAAAAGCCCTCCCCGGGGCTCACCCGTTGAAGGACTCCAGTTTGGACACTGCCATCTCCTCGGCCAGGTCCAGGCAGATGATCTGGGGAGGGGACACGGCTGAGACCCCCCCAGTACCCCCCAGTATCCCCCAGTACCCCCCAGTATCACCCCAATAACTCCCCAGTAACTCCCCAATACCCCCTAGTATCCCCCCGATTACTGCCCAGTATCCCCCCAGTATACCCCCAGTAAGTCCCCAATAACCCCCCAGTATCCCCCTGATAACTCCCCAGTACCCCCAGTATCCTCCTTAGCAACTTCCCAGTATCCCTCCAGTATCCCCCTGATAACTCCCCAGTATCTCCCTCAGTATCCTCCCCACTATCTCCCCAGTATGCCCACAATAACTCCCCAGTATGCCCCCCAGTACCCCCCAGTATCCCCCAGTATCCTCCTCAATAACTGCCCAGTACCCCCAGTATCCTCCTGACAGATATCCCAATATCATCCTCGCGCTTCCAGTATCCCCCAGTATCCTCCTTAGCAACTCCCCAGTATCCCCCCAGTATCCTAATAACTCCCCAGTACCCCCAGTATCCTCCTAAATGATATCCCAGTATCCTCCCTGCACCCCCAGTATTCCCCAATACCCCCCCAGTATCCCCCCCAATAACCCCCCAGTACCGCCCAGTACCACCCCCGTATCCCCAGTATACTCCTTAGTAACTCCCCAGTAACCCCCCAGTATCCCCAGTACCTCCAGTATCCCCAGTGTCACTCACCACCTTCTCGGGGCAGTTCACCCGCGGTGTTTTCCCCTGTATCCCCCCCCCAGTACCCCCCAGTATCCACTCCAATAACCCCCCAGTACCATCCCAGTATCCCCCCAGTACCACCCCAGTACCCCCCAGTCCCCCCCAATAACCCTCCAGTACTCCCCAGTATCCCCCCCCATAACCCCCCAGTATCCCCAGTCCCCCCAGCGTCACTCACCACCTTCTCGGGGCAGTTCACCTGCAGCATTTTCACTCGTATCCCCCCCAGTATCCCCCAGTACCCCCCAGTATCTCCCCCAATAACCCCCCAGGATCCATCCCAGTACCCCCCAGTACCACCCCCCATAACCCCCCATAACCCCCCAGTATCCCCAGTCCCCCCCAGTCTCACTCACCACCTTCTCAGGGCAGTTCACCCACGGTGTTTTCACCTGCATCCCCCCCAGTACCCCCCAGTATCCTCCCCAGTATCCCCCCAATAATGCCCCAGTACCCCCCAATAAACCCACAGTACCACCCCAGTACCAACCCAGTAACCCCCCAGTATCCCCAGCACCCCCAGCCCCACTCACCACCTTCTCGGGGCAGTTGACCCGCGGTGTTTTCACCTGCATCCCCCCCAGTATCCCCCAGTATCCCCAGTATCCCCAGTACCCCCAGCCTCACTCACCACCTTCTCGGGGCAGTTGACCCGCGGTGTTTTCACCTGCATCCCCCCCAGTATCCCCAGTCCCCCCAGTCCCCCAGTGGCACTCACCACCTTCTCGGGGCAGTTGACCCGCGGTGTTTTCACCTGCATCCCCCCCAGTATCCCCCAGTATCCCCAGTATCCCCAGTCCCCCAGCCCCACTCACCACCTTCTCGGGGCAGTTCACCCGCGGTGTTTTCACCTGCATCCCCCCCAGTATCCCCCAGTATCCCCCAGTATCCCCAGTATCCCCAGTCCCCCAGCCCCACTCACCACCTTCTCGGGGCAGTTGACCCGCGGTGTTTTCACCTGCATCCCCCCCAGTATCCCCCAGTATCCCCAGTATCCCCAGTATCCCCAGTATCCCCCAGTATCCCCAGTGGCACTCACCACCTTCTCGGGGCAGTTGACCCGCGGTGTTTTCACCTGCATCCCCCCCAGTATCCCCCAGTATCCCCAGTATCCCCAGCCCCACTCACCACCTTCTCGGGGCAGTTGACCCGCGGTGTTTTCACCTGCATCCCCCCCAGTATCCCCAGTATCCCCAGGGTCACTCACCACCTTCTCGGGGCAGTTGACCCGCGGTGTTTTCACCTGCATTCCCCCCAGTATCCCCAGTATCCCCAGTGGCACTCACCACCTTCTCGGGGCAGTTCACCCGCGGTGTTTTCACCTGCATCCTCCCCAGTATCCCCAGTATCCCCCCAGTCCCCCAGCCCCACTCACCACCTTCTCGGGGCAGTTCACCCGCGGTGTTTTCACCTGCACCTCGCCGCCGGCGGGGCCGGGCCCGGGCCAGGCGGTGCCCGCGGGGCCGTGCCCGCTGCCCGGGGGGCTGTGGCCAGCGCTGGCCGCCTCGCCCTCGCCCTCGCTGCGGTTGCCCACGGCAGCCTGGGCTGCGCTCGGGGCTCGGTCCTCGGCGCCCTCGGGGTTGGAGCGAGTGCGGGGCCGCGGCTCCGGAGCCTTCTCCTCCTCCTCCTCGGCAGCGCTGCCCGGCTCCGAGGTGTCCATGGCGGGAGCGGGGACGGGACCGGGACCGGGAATGGGAACGGGGATGGAACCGGGGCCGGGACAGAGAACCGGGGCTGCGGGGAACACGGTGCGGGTGTGACCCCACAACCCTCTGGGCCCTCGCTCAGGGCACCCCTGGCCCCACGGATGCTGTCCCCATCTTCCGTCCCCTGTCCCCATCCCTGTCTCCTAACCCTAACTCTGCCCCACGGATCGTGTCCCCATCCTCGTCCCCATCCCTGTCCCTGTCCCCATCCCTGTCTCCTAACCCTAACTCTGCCCCACGGATCGTGTCCCCATCCTCGTCCCCATCCCTGTCCCTGTCCCCATCCCTGCCCCCATCCCCGTCCCCTTCCGTTCCCATCCCTGTCCCCATCCCCGTCCCTGTCCCCATCCTCGTCCCCATCCCCGTCCCCCAACCCTAACCCTGCCCCACGGATCGTGTCCTCATCCCTGTCCCCGTCCCCTGTCCCCATCCTCATCCCCGTCCCTGTCCCCGTCCCCCAACCCTAACCCTGCCCCACGGCCCCCCTGCCCCACACCGCACCCACCCCGCGGACCCCTTCCCCATGCACGCCCCGTTCCATGGACCCCCTTCCCACTCACCCCCCATTCCTCGGACCCCCACCCCGCGCACCCCCTGCCCACGCTACCCCTGCCCCACTGACCCCCAACTCCTCGGACCCCCACCCCGCTGATCCCGCACTCCTTGCAGCCCCTTCCCCACTGATCCCCCACTCCTTATAGCCCCCTCCCCACCGATCCCCCACTCTGCGGACCCCTTCCCCACTCCTTGTAGCCCCTTCCCCACTCACCCCAACTCCTCGGACCCCCTTCCCCACTGATCCCCCACCCCTCGGACCCCTTCCCCATTCCTTGCAGTCCCTTCCCCACCGATCCCCACTCCGCGGACCCTTCCCCACTCCGCGGACCCCTTCCCCACTCCTTGAAGCCCCTTCCCCACTCCGCGGACCCCCTCCCCATAACCTACGCCACCCCTCCGCCCCGCGCACCCCGTGCCCCATCTCCCCCCGCCCCACGCCCCCACCCCTTTCCGGCTCCCCTTTCCCCACGTCCCCCCACTCGTGTTCGCCCTCCGAGCCCCCTGAGCCCCCCCGAGCCCCCCGACCCCCGCGCTCACCGCTCGCGGCCGCGCTGGCCCCGCCCCCTTCCGTCCCGCCGGAAGCGGCGCCGCGCGGGGGCTGCTGGGAGTTGTAGTCCCTCGGGGTGCGGCGGCCACCACTGGGCGGGACCCCCGGGAAAGCCTCCGCCCCCCGCCCCATAAAACCGCGGGTAAAGCGCTCCGCGCCTCTCGCGCACCCCAAACGTTCTGTGCCCTGCCTGAGGATTGCTTACTGCACCCCAAATGTCCGTGTTCACCACCCCCTGCACCCCAAATATCCGTGTACACCCCCCTGCACCCCAAATATCCGTGTACACCCCCCTGCACCCCAAATATCCGTATGCAATTCTCTGCACCCCAAGTGTCCGTGTTCACCACCCCCTGCACCCCAAATATCCGTGTACACCCCCCTGCACCCCAAATATCCGTGTACAACCCCCTGCACCCCAAATATCCGTGTACAACCCCCTGCACCCCAAATATCCGTGTGCACCATCCCAAATATCCACGTGAAAACCTCTGTACCCCAAATATCCGTGTGCGCCTCCCTAAACTGCCTCCTGCACCCCAAATGTCCGTGTGCGCCCCCTGAACTGCTTCCTGCACCCCAAATATTCATGTGCAAATCTCTGCACCCCAAATATTCATGTGCACCACCCCAAATGTCCACATGCAAACATCTGCACCCCAAATATCCGTGTTCACCACCCTCTGCACCCCAAATATTTATGTGCAACCCTCTGCACCCCAAATATCCGTGTGCACTCCCATGAACTGTTTCCTGGACCCCAAATATCCGTGTGCAACTCTCTGCACCCCAAATGTTCGTGTGAAAATCTCTGCACCCCAAATGTTAAATGTGCACCACCTCCTGCACCCCAAATATCCGTGTGCGCCCCCATGAACTGCTTCCCGCACCCCAAATGTCCGTGTGCCTTCCCTGCACCCCAAATGTCCATGTGCGCCCCCTGAAATGCTTCCCGCACCCCAAATATTCATGTGCGACCCTCTGCACCCCAAATATTCATGTGCGAACCTCTACACCCCAAATGTCCGTGTGCACCCCTCTGCACCCCAAATATTCATGTGCGCCACCCCAAATGTCCACGTGCTAACCTCTGAGCCCCAAATATTCATGTGCAACCCTCTGCACCCCAAATATCTTCGTTCATTACCCTCTGCACCCCAAATATCCGTGTGCCCCCCATGAGCCGCCTCCCGCACCCCAAATATTCATGTGCGAACCTCTGCACCCCAAATGTCCGTGTGCCCCCCATGAGCCGCCTCCCGCACCCCAAATATTCATGTGCGAACCTCTGCACCCCAAATGTCCGTGTGCCCCCCATGAGCCGCCTCCCGCACCCCAAACCCTCCTGCTCCATCCCAGCACCCCCAAACCGCCCCCCCTGCACCCCAAACACCCCCACGGCCTCTCTTCGCACCCCAAAACCACCCCCCGCTCCTCACAGCACCCCCGGACACCCCAAGTCCGTCCCGGCCCCCCAAATTCCCCCAAAGCATGCGCATCCATCCCATGGATGCTCCGCGGGGTGGGGCTGGGGGCCTCTCCCCACCTGGGGGTCCGGGAGGGGTTTGGGGGCGATTTTTGGGGGTCGGGACACCCCAAAGTGTCCCCTGAGTGTCCCCCAGGGCCGGGGGAGCTCAACGGTTAAAGGAGGAGGCGGCGAGGAAGAGGAAATCTCGGCAGGAACAGGGCCGGGGACGGCCAAGGGCAGCGGCCGGAGGTGCAGCCCGAAGGTTCCGGAAGGTGCCGGAGCTGCGGTGGGGAACCGGGACGGGCTGGGGGGAGCTGGGGTACAGCGGGACCCTCGGGGAGGAGCTGGGGTACAGCGGGACCCTCGGGGAGGAGCTGGGGTACAGCGGGACCCTCGGGTGGGACCGAGATGGGGACCGAAAGGGACCCTCGGGGTGGGGCTGGGACGTGTTGGGACCCTGGGGAGGAACTGGGACTGAACGGGACCCTCGGAGTGGGATTGGGAAAGAATGGGACCCTGGGGGTGGGACTGGGGTACAATGGGACCCCAGGGGGGAACTGTGACAGGACGGGACCCTCGGGATGGGACGGGGAGAGAATGGGACCCTCAGGGGTAACTGGGACGTGTTGGGACCCTGGGGAGGAACTGGGACCGAACGGGACCCTCGGGGTGGGACTGGGACGGGCTGGGGGGAATTGGGGTACAGTGGGACCCTCGGGGTGGGACAGGGACGGGGATCGAACGGGACCCTCGGGGTGGAACTGGGAGAAAATGGGACCCTCGGGGTGGGATAGGGACCGAACAGGACCTTGGGGAGGAACTGGGAGAGAATAGGACCCTCAGAGTGGAATTGGGAGAGAATGGGACCCTCGGGGTGGAATCGGGACGGGCTGGGAAGAACTGGGGTACAGCGGGACCCTCGGGGTGGGACTGGGATAGAATGGGGCCCCAGGGGGGAACTGGGACGTGTTGGGACCCTCGGGGTGGGACGGGTATCGAACGGGACCCTCGGGGTGGGACAGGGAGAGAATGGGACGCCAAGGGGGAACTGGGACGTGTTGGGACCCCGGGGTGGAACTGGGGTAGAATGGGATCCTTGGGGTGGAACTGGGGTAGAATGGGACCCTCGGGATGCGACCGGGATGGGCTGGGAGGAACTGGGGTGCAGCGGGACCCTCGGGGTGGGACCGGGACGTGTTGGGACCCCGGGGAGGAACTGGGAGAGAACGGGACCCTCGGGGTGGAATTGGGACAGAACAGGACCCTCGGAGTGGGATGGGGACCGAACGGGACCCTGGGGTGGGACTGGGATACACCAGGACCCTCGGGGTGGAACTGGGACTTGTTGGGCCCCCAGGGAGTGAACAGGGAGAGAATGGGACCCTCGGTGTGAAACTGGGATAGAATGGGACCCCAGGAGAGGAACCGGGATGTGTTGGGACCCTCGGGGTGCAACTGGGACATCCCGGAGCTCCACTGTGAAACCAGGACATTCCAGGACCCCCGGCGTGGAACTGGGCCATACTGGGACCCTCAGAGTGGAACTGGGACGTGCCGGGATCCCAGCATGGAGGAGGTGAGCGAGCACCGCCGGTACCGGGCACATCCCGGGGCTGATCCCGCACGGCCGGGGGGCTCCGGTGTGGAATTCCCGCTCGGGACACCGGGGATGAGAATTCCTGGTGCGGAATTCTCTGTGCGGACACCGGGATGAGAATTCCCGGTGAGGAATTCCCTCTCGGGACACCGGGAATGAGAACTCCTGGTGCGGAATTCCCTCTGCGGACACCGGGATGAGGATTCCCGGTGTGGAATTCCCTCTGCGGACATCGGGATGAGAATTCCCGGTGCGGAATTCCCTGTGCGGACATCGAGGATGAGAATTCCCGGCGTGCATTTCCCGCTCGGGACACCGGGACGAGAATTCCCGGTGCGGAATTCCCGGTGCAGACATCGGGATGAGAATTCCCGGTGTGGAATTCCCGGTGCGGACATCGAGGATGAGAATTCCCGGCGTGCATTTCCCGCTCGGGACACCGGGACGAGAATTCCCGGTGCGGAATTCCCGGTGCGGACACCGGGGATGAGAATTCCCGGTGTGGAATTCCCACCGCGGACATCGGGATGAGAATTCCTGGTGCAGAATTCCCGGTGCGGACACCGGGGATGAGAATTCCCGGTGTGGAATTCCCGGTGCGGACACCGGGATGAGGATTCCCGGTGTGGAATTCCCTCTGCGGACACCGGGATGAGAATTCCCGGTGTGGAATTCCCTGTGCGGACATCGAGGATGAGAATTCCCGGCGTGCATTTCCCGCTCGGGACACCGGGACGAGAATTCCCGGTGCGGAATTCCGTGTGCGGACACCGGGATGAGAATTCCCGGTGCGGAATTCCCTGTGCGGACACCGGGATGAGAATTCCCGGTGCGGAATTCCCTCTGCGGACACCGGGATGAGGATTCCCGGTGTGGAATTCCCACTGCGGACACAGAGGATGAGAATTCCCGGTGCGGAATTCCCTCTCGGGACACCGGGAATGAGAACTCCCGGTGTGGAATTCCCTGTGCGGACACCGGGGATGAGAATTTCCGGTGCGGAATTCCCTCTCGGGACACCGGGATGAGGATTCCCGGTGCGGAACTCCCGCTCCGGTGACCAAACCCTGTCCCCTATCCTAGGAAATGCCGGTGGGTGTCACCCGCCCCGACCCCGGTGGCACCGACACCCCGCCCTGGTCCCCGCGGGAGGAGGAGGAGGATGAGGATGGAGAAAGGGATGATGAGGATGAGGAGGATGATGAGGATGAGGATGACGAGGAGGACATGGCGGGTGACACGGAGGACATCGTGCGCTTCGAGCGGCGCATCGCGGGGCTGCTGGCCACGGTGGCGCGGCGACAGCAGCAGCACCGCCCCGCCAGGTACGGGCACCGCCCCCGCGCGGACACCGGGACAACCACGTCACCCGCGGGGACACCGGGACCGCCACCCGCGGGGACACCGGGACCACCCCGTCACCAACGGGGACCACCCCCGTCACCCGCGGGGACACCGGGACCGCTCATGTCACCCGCGGGGACACCGGGACCATCCCCGTCACCCGAGGGGACACCGGGACTGCCCCCAGCACCCGCGGGAACACCGGGACCAACCCCGCGGGGACACCGGCACTGCCACCCGCGGGGACACCGCTCCCGTCACCCGCGGGGACACCGGGACCGCGCCGCGCGCTCACCTTGCCCTTCATTCCCCGCAGCGAGGACGAGCACCCCTGGGAAGCCACCGCCGGTGTCGCCGCTGCCAGCCCAGCCCCGCGGCCCCGCGGTGGCCCCGGTGAGTGCTGTCCCCGCGCCACCCGCTCCGAGCCGTGCCGTGCCGTGCTGTCCCTGACCCTGTCCCTGCGCCCGGCCCGTTCCGGTCCCCAGATCTGTTCGAGGACCTGCAGCACGCCGTGAGCTCGCTGGAACGCGCCGTGTTCTCCCGGCACCGGCAGCCGCCGGCGCGGCCGCTGCCCGGAGAGGAGTGGCACCGAGCGGTCACGGTGAGAGCGGGGGGCCGCGGAACGGGACCCCAGGGGGGAACGGGGACAGAACGGGACCCCGGGGGTGGGATCGGGATGGAACGGGACCCTCGGGGTGGGACTGGGAAAGAATGGGACCCTCAGGAGGAACTGGGATAGAACGGGACCCCGGGGGGGAACGGGGACAGAACAGGACCCTCGGGGTGGGACCGGGACAGAACGGGACCCCAGGGGGGAACCGGGGTGTGTTGGGACCCTCGGGGTGGAACTGGGATAGAGTGGGACCCTCAGGGTGGAACCGGGAGAAAATGGGACCTTCACGGGGGAACTGGGATGTGTTGGGACCCTCGGGGGAATTGGGACAGAACGGGACCCTTGGGGTGGAACCGGGACAGAACGGGACCATCAGGGGGAACCGGGATAGATTGGGACCCTCGGGATGGGACTGGGAAAGAACAGGACCCCAGGAGAGAACCGGGACAGAATGGGACCCCGGAGTGGGACTGGGGTACAATGGGACTCTCGGGGGGAACTCGGACGTGTTGAGACCCTCGGGGAGGAACTGGGATAGAATGGAACCCTCGGCAGGGAACCGCGAGAGAAAGGGACCCTCAGGGTGGGACCGGGATGTATTGGGACCCTCGGGGTGCGACCGGGACAGAACGGGAGCCTCGGGCACCCGCGCAGTGCCCACACCGCCGGGCACGGGCACGGGCACGGGCACGGGCACGGGCACGGGCACGGGCACGGGCACGGGCACGGACTGACCAGCCCGGTGTCCGCAGAGCCTGGAGGAGCTGAGCCGGACCCCGGGCTGGGCCCGCCGCTGGTGGCCGGAGGCGACAACGGCCCCGGGGCTCCCGGCAGAGGTGGCGGCGGCGGCGGCGAGGAACGCGAGCCTGCGGGCGGCCCTGGGCAGCCGCGACGAGGAGCTGGGCCAGGCCACGGCCGCGCTGCGAGCGCTGCGGGGCGACCGCGACCGCCTGCAGGGCAAGGTGGGTCCGGGGGACGCGGGGCGGCGGCATCGAGTGCCACCCGAGCGGTGCCACCCGAGCGGGGCCACTCGAGTGGTGCCAACCGAGCGGTGCCACCCCAGCGGTGCCACCCGAGCGGGACCACTCGAGTGGTGCCACCCGAGCGGTGCCACCCGAGCTGTGCCACCCTCGGGCGCTCAGCCCGGTGCCCGTTCAGGTGCAGGAGCTGCGGGAGGCTCTGGCCAGGCTGGAGGAGCCGGGGGGCTCTGGAAGTGACACCCCCAGGCTCTGCGACATCCCCGGGCTGAGTGACATCCCCGGGCCGAGTGACGCCACCGGGCCGAGTGACGCCACCGGGCCGAGTGACATCCCCGGGCCCAGCGACACCCCCGGACCCGGTGACACCCACGGGCTCGGCGACACACACGGGCTCGGCGACACCCCCGGGCCGAGTGACACCCCCAGGCCCGGCGACACCCCCAGGCTTGGCGACACCCACGGGCTCGGTGACACCCCCGGGCTTGGTGACACCCCCAGGCTTGGTGACACCCCCAGGACTGGCGACACTCCCGGGCTCGGCGACACCCCCGGGCCGAGTGACGGCCCCGGGCTCGGTGACGCCCCCGGGCCCAGCAGCCCCCCGGGGCACCGGGTGAGTGCGGGGCGGGGGGCGGGGCGGGAGGGGACCCTGCCCTGGCACGGGCGTGGCCCTGTCCCCTCTGCAGGACGTGACCCGGGGGGGCGGCGATGCTCAGCCCCTCGGGGTGAAATCCCATGGGGTTCAGCCCCACAGCTCCAACCCCCATGGGGTGCAACCCCTCGGGATGAAATCCCATGGGGTGCAGCCCCTCGGTGTTCAACCCCACGGGATAAAATCCCATGGGACACAGCCCCACAGACCTGAACACCATGGGATGAAGCCCCACAGAACGCAGCCCCATGGGATGAAACCCTATGGGATACAACCCCGAGCCCATGGGATACAGCCCCACGGGATAAAATCCCATGGGACACAGCCCCACGGCTCTGAACCCCACGGGACGCAGCCCCACGGGATAAAATCCCATGGGATGCAGCCCCATAGCTCTGAACCCCACGGGACACAGCCCCATGGGATGAAATCCTATGGGATACAGCCCCACGGGATAAAATTCCATGGAATGCAGCCCCACAGCTCCCAGCCCCACGGAACGCAGCCTCACACGGCCCTGTCCCCCCAGCCCTCGGCCGGAGCCAGCCGGGAGCAGGAGGAGCGGCTGCAGCAGCTGCAGGGGTGAGTCCCCCCAATCCCCCGAGCCCCCCGGGCGGGGAAACTGAGGCACGGCGGGGGAAACTGAGGCATGGAGGGAGAAACTGAGGCACGGCGGGGAAACTGAGGCACGGAGGGAGAAATTGAGGCACGGAGGGGGAAATTGAGGCACGGAGGGAGAAATTGAGGCACGGAGGGGGAAACTGAGGCACGGAGGGGAAACTGAGGCATGGAGGGGAAACTGAGGCACGGAGGGGGGAACTGAGGCACGGAGGGGAAACTGAGCCACGGAGGGAGAAATTGAGGCACGGAGGGGAAACTGAGGCACGGAGGGGGGAAACTGAGGCACGGAGGGGAAACTGAGGCACGGCGGGGAAACTGAGGCACGGAGGGGAAACTGAGGCACGGAGGGGGAAACTGAGGCATGGAGGGGAAACTGAGGCACGGAGGGGGGGGAAATGAGGCACGGAGGGGAAACTGAGGCACGGAGGGGGGAAACTGAGGCATGGAGGGGAAACTGAGGCATGGAGGGGGAAACTGAGGCACGGAGGGGGAAACTGAGGCACGGAGGGGGAAACTGAGGCACGGAGGGGGAAATTGAGGCACGGAGGCGCTGACCGGGGCCGCGGGGACGCGCAGGTGCCTGGGGCGGCTGCAGGAGGCGAACCGCGAGCTGGCGGCGGCGCTGCACGAGTGCAAGGGCGAGGCGGAGCGGCTGAGCATGGAGCTGGGGCAGCACGAGTCCCGCAGCACCGCCCTGCGCCTGGCGCTGCGCTGCAGGTGGGGACAGGGACACGGTGGGGACAGGGATGGGGACAGGGACAGGGATTGGGAGAGGGCAGTCCCCTTGAGCCCCTTGTCCCGCAGCACCGCCCTGCGCCTGGCGCTGCGCTGCAGGTGGGGACAGGGACAGGGACAGGGACTGGGATGGGGACAGGGTGGGGACACTGTGGGGACACGGTGAGGACAGGGTGGGGACAGGGATTAGGATGGGGACAGGGATGGGGATTGGAATGGGGACCAGGATGGGGATTGGGATGGGGACAGGGACTGGGACAAAGATGGAGATGGGATGGGGACAGGGATGGGGACAGGGATTGGGATGGGGACAGTTCCCCTGAGCCTCCTGTCCCGCAGCACTGCCCTGCGCCTGGCGCTGCGCTGCAGGTGGGGACAGGAGGGGACAGGGTGGGGACACGGTGGGGACAGGGATGGGGACACGGTGCGGATGGGGACAGGGATGGGGATTAGGATGGGATGGAGATGGGGACGGGGTGGGGACAGGGATTGGAATCGGGACCAGGATGGGGATTGGGATGGGGACAGGGACTGGGACAAGGATGGAAATGGAGATGGGATGGGGACAGGGATGGGGACAGGGATTGGGATGGGGACAATTCCTCTGAGTCCCTTGTCCCACAGCACCGCCCTGCGCCTGGCGCTGAGCTGAAGGTGGGGACAGGGTGGGGATGGGGACAGGGATGGGGACAGGGTGGGGATGGGGACAGGGATGGGGACAGGGTGGGGATGAGGACAGGGTGGGGACAGGGTGCGAATGAGGACAGTCCCCCTGAGCCACCTGGCGTTGCGCTGCAGGTGGGGATGGGAACAGGGTGGGGACAGGGACAGGGATTGGGATGGAGACAGGATGAGGACAGGGATGGAGATTAGGATGGGATAGAGATGGGGATGGGATGGGATGGGGACACGGTGGGGACAGGGATGGGGACAATCCCACTGAGTCGCCTGGCCCTGCGCTGCGGGTGGGGGGACAGGGACAGGAATGGGGGCAGGGGTGGGGACAGGGATTGGGGTGAGGACAGGGGTGAGGACCGCGATGGGGATGGGGACAGGGTAGGGATGGGGACAGTCCCCCTGAGCCGCCTGGCGCTGCGCTGCAGGGGGGGATGGGGACAGGGTGGGGACAGGGTGGGGACAGGGTGGGGACAGGGATGGAGATGGAGACGGGATGGGGACAAGGGTGGGGACACGGATTGGGACGGGGACAGTCCCCCTGAGCCCTTTGTCCCGCAGTACCGCCCTGCGCCCGGCGCTGCGCTGCGGGTGGGGATGGGGACAGGGATGGGGACAGGGATAGGGATGAGGACAGGGTGCGAATAGGGACAGTCCCCCTGAGCCGCCCGGCGCTGCGCTGCAGGTGGGGACAGGGTGGGGACAGGGGTGGGGATTGGAATGGGGACCGAGATGGTGACAGCGACCGGGATTAGGATGGGGACAGGGATGGGGATCGTGATGGGGATGGGGCGGGGATCGGGACGGGGATGGGGACAGGGATTGGGATTGGGTTGGGGACAGCTCCCCTGAGCCGCTCGTCCCACAGCACTGCTCTGCGCTGCACGTGGGGACCGGGATCGGGATGGGGACAGGGATGGGGACAGGATGGGGACAGGGGTGAGGACAGGATGAGGACAGGGGTGGGGACATGGCGGGGACAGGGGCAGGGACAGCCCCGCTGAGCCCCCCGTCCCACAGCGAGCGCTGCGGGGGGGCCTACGCCGCCCTCCTGGAGCTGGTGCGGGCAAAGGTGGCACCGGAGGATGGCACCCGTGGGGGTGAGTGACACTGGGGGGACACGGGGGGATACTGGTGGTGAGGGGGAGGATAATGAGGGGGATACTGGGGGATACTGGAGGTGATGGGGGATACTGGGGGGATACTGGGGGGATACTGGGGGGATACTGGGAAGGATACTGGGGGGATACTGGGTGTACTGGGACGATACTGGAAGGATACTGGGGAGGATACTGGGGGGATACTGGGTGTGCTGGGACGATACTGGGGGGATACCAGGGACGATGCCGAAGGGATGCGGGAGGGACGCGTGGGGACACAGGAGGGATGTGTAGGGACACAGGATGGATGCCCAAGGACCCCAAAATTCTCCCGGCAAGACGCTGGGGGGACGCGGGGAGGATTTGGGGACCCCCCCTGCCCACCCCCTGCCCACCCCGTGCCCAGGAGCCGCGGCAGAACCGAGACCAGGCTCCAAACCCACCCCGACCGAGGCACCGGACGGCCGCGGGGACCGCGGGGACAGCGGGGACAGGGGGGACAGCGGCTCCGCGGGGGTGCACAGGTAGCGGGGGGATCGCGGGGGTCGCGGGGGTGGCGGCGCTGAGCCCCCCCCGTGCCCACCGCCCTGACCCGCCCCCCGCAGCCCCCGCGGGATGGAGGAGGGCGCGCTGCGGGAGCACATCCGGCGGCTCCGCGCCGAGCAGGCGGCGGTGGAGGGGTCCCTGCTGGACGCCCCCGAGCCCCCCGGGCCCCCCCCCGGGCGGGACCCCCGGGCCCGGGCGGAGCGGGCGCTGCGGGACGCGCGGGAGCTGCTGCCCGGCTGGAGGCGGCCCGAGAGGGCGGAGCTGCTGCGGGAGCTGGCGCTGCTCAAGGTGCGCTTTGGACCCGCCCTGGATCCACCCCTGGATCCCTAATCCCCTCCTGGATCCTGCCCTGGCTTCTTAATCGCACCCTGGATCCCTAATCCCCTCCCCGGATCCCACCCTGGACTGCTCCTCAGATCCCTCCCTGTTCCCCTAATCCCCTCCTGGATCCTGCCCCATATCCCTCCCCGGACTCCACCCTGGATCCCCCCATGGATCCTTAATCCCCTCCCCGGACCCCTCCCCGGACCCCTCCCTGGATCCCTAATCCCCTCCTTGATCCTTCCCTGGATCCCTTCCCGAATCCGTCCCTGGAACCCTAATCCCCTCCTGGATCCTTCCCTGGATCCCAGCCCGGATCCCACCCTGGATCCCCCCAAGGATCCATCCCCAGACCCCTAATCCCCTCCTGGACCCTTCCCTGAATCTCTCCCCAGACCCCTAATCCCCCCAAGGATCTCCCCCTTGATTCCTCCCTGGATCCCTAATCCCACCCCAGATCCCACCCTGGATCCCTCCCTGGACCCCTCCCCTCCTCGGACCCATCCCCGGACCCCTCCCCAGACCCCTAATCTCCTCCTGGACCCTTCCCTAGCCCCTCCCCAGACCCCTCCCTGGACCCCTCCCCAGACCCCTAATCTCCTCCTGGGCCCTTCCCTGAATCCCTCCCCAGACCCTTCCCCGGACCCCTAGCCAGACCCCTCCCTGGATCCCTAATCCCCTCCTGGATCCCTCCCCGGACCCCTAATCCCCTCTTGGACCCTTCCCTGGACCCTCCCCTGGATCCCCTCCCCAGACCCTTCCCCGGACCCCTCCCCAGCCCCGTCGGCAGGCGGCAGCAGAGCCGTGCCTCAGTTTCCCCGCGGTGCGCAGGAGAACATGGCCGAGCTGCGGACGCGGCTGCAGCTGGCGGAGCGCGAGAAGCGCGGCCTGGAGCTGCTGCTGGCCGGGCAGGGCCCCAGGGAGGCGGCGCTGCGCCTGCTGCTCCGGCACCTGCAGCGGGACCGGCACCGGCACCGGGACCGGGACCGGGATCGGGATCGGGACCGGGATCTGGATCGGGACCGGGATCGGGATCGGGGTCAGGATCGAGATCGAGATCGGGAACGGGACCGGGACCGGGACCGGGACCGGGATCGGAACCGGAACCAGGACCGGGATCGGGACCGAGATCGGGATCAGGACCGGGACCGGGACCGGGACCGGGACCGGGACCGGGACCGGGACCGGGATCAGGATCGGGACCAGGATCGGGACCGGGATCAAGATTGGGACCGGGACCGGGACTGGGATCGGCATCGCGACCGAGATCAGAACCGGGATCGGGATCGGGACTGGGATCGGGACTGGGGTTGGGACTGGGATGGATCCTCCACCAGCTCCGGCAGCTCCAGCGAGGAGGTAGGGACAGCTCCGGGATCCCCGTGATCCTCACGGGGCTGGGGGTGTCCCGAGGGATGGGATCCTCCCTCCCCAAATCTGTGCAGGAGGCCTGGATTGGTCGGGGGGCGGCGATGGCTCCGCGGAACCCTCCGGACCCGGAGAGGACCAGGGAGGAGCTGATCCGAATCTGGGCCAGGTGGGGGTCCTCGGATAGCCAGGGAATGGGGTGGGAATGGGGTTGGGAATGGGAACGGGAACGGGAATGGAACGGGAATGGGGAGGAGAATGGAATGGGAGTGGGAATGGGAACGGGAATGGAATGGGAATGGAATGGGAATGGGAATGGGAATGGGAATGGAACGGGAATGGAACGGGAATGGAACGGGAATGGGAACGGGAATGGGAATGGAATGGGAATGGGGAGGAGAATGGAATGGGAGTGGGAATGGGAATGGGAATGGAATGGAATGGGAATGGGAATGGGAATGGGAATGGGAATGGGAATGGGAATGGGAATGGGAATGGGAACGGGAACGGGAATGGGAATGGGAATGGGAATGGGAATGGGAATGGCAATGGAATGGGAATGGGAATGGGATTGGGAGCGGGAACGGGAATGGGAATGGAATGGGAATGGGAATGGTGTGGGACTGGGGATGAGATGGGGATGAGAATGAGACTGGGAATGGGGTGGGAATGGGAATGAATTGGGCACCAGTGACACTGGTGGCACAGGACGGGCACTGGTGGCATGGGATGGGCATGAGTTGGCACTGGTGGCACTGGTGGCATGGGATGGGCATGAGTTGGCACTGGTGGCACTGGTGGCACGGGATGGGCATGGATTGGCACTGGTGGCACTGGTGGCAGGGGTGACACTGGTGTCCCCGGTGTCCCCAGGACGGAGGAGCTGCGCGGCCGTGCCCAGGAGCTGGCGCTGTCCCTGGAGCGTGGCAGCGCTGCCAGCCGTGCCCAGCAGGCGCGCAGTGTCGCTGTCACCGCGGAGCTCTTCCAGGCACACAGGTGGGCATGTGGCACCCGCGCTGGGGCGGTGTCCCCTGGGTGCCCCTCGGTTCTCTCAGTCCCCTGGGTCCCCCGGGTCCCCTGGGTCCCCTGTGTTCCCTGTGTCCCCTTTGCCCCCTGTGTCCCCTGCGTTCCCTATACCCCCACTATCCCCTAAGTCCCCTATGCCCCCTGGATCCCCTAAGTCCCCTGTGTCCCCTGTGTCCCCCGGATCCCCCGAGTGCCCTGGGCGCCCTCAGTCCCCCGACTCCCTTTTCCCCCCTCGCTTCCCCGGGCCCCCCGAACCGCCGGACCCCCTGGACCCTCGGACCCCCTGACCCCCCCAGATTCCCCGACCCCCCAGACTCCCCGAACCCCCTAGACCCCCCAGACCCCTCGGAACCCCCGAAGCCCCCGGACTCCCCGCGCCCTCGGACCCCCCGGACCCCCCGAATCCCCGGAGCCCCTGAACCCCCTAACCCCCCCGGACTCCCTGACCCCCGAACCCCCTAGAGCCCCCGGACCCCCTCAACCCCCCGAACCCCCCTGGACCCCGGGATCCCCCGGACCCCCAGAACCCCCGAACCCCCTAGACCCCCCGAACCCCCTCAACCCCCGGACCTCCTGAACCCCCCGGATCCCCTAGACCCCCCGAACCCCCTGGACCCGCCGGACCCCCTGGACCCCTGGACCCCCCGGACCCCCAGAACCCCCGGACCTCCTGGACCCCCCGAGCCCCCGGAACCCCCTAGACCCCCGAACCCCCTGGACCACCGGACCCCCCCGGACTCCCTGACCCCCGAATCCCCTAGACCCCCGAATCCCCTAGACCCCCTGGACCCCCTAGACCCCCCGAACCCCCTAGACCCCCCGGACCCCCTGAGCCCCCGAACCCCCCTGAACCCCCCGAGCCCCCGAAACCCCCAAACCCCCTAGACCCCCCGGACCCCCCGAACTCCCGGACCCTCTCTCCGGTCCCCGCGGTGCGGCCGCGGGTGCTGAGCGCGTCCCTCAGCGCGCTGGCGCTGGCGTACCGCGGGGCGCGGCGCAAGCAGGCGGAGCAGCTGCGGCGCCTGGAGGCGCAGGCGGCGGCGCTGCGCAGGCAGCACGGCCGGAGGGAGCAGGCGCTGGCCCGGAAACTGCGCAGCCTCGAGTCCGGCGGCGAGACCTGCATCTAGGGACCCCCAGAAACCCCCCAAAAAATACCCCAAATCCAAAGAAAATACCCCAAATCGGCTGGGAAGGAGAAGGCGCTGGCCCAGAAACTGCGCAGCCTCGAGTCCGGCGGCGAGACCTGCATCTAGGGACCCCCAGAAACCCCCCAAAAAATACCCCAAATCCAAAGAAAATACCCCAAATCGGCTGGGAAGGAGAAGGCGCTGGCCCGGAAACTGCGCAGCCTGGAGCGGAGTGCGGCCGGGGGCGAGACATGCATCTAGAAACCCCCAGAAACCCCCCAAAAAATACCCCAAATGCGCTGGGAGGTGACGGGCAGCACGGCCGGAGGGAGCAGGCGCTGGCCCGGAAACTGCGCAGCCTGGAGCAGAGTGCGGCCGGGGGCGAGACCTGCATCTAGAGACCCCCGAAAACCCCCCGAGACCCCCGAAAAAATACCCTAAATCGGCCGGGAGGGAGCAGGCGCTGGCCCGGAAACTGCGCAGCCTCGAGTCCGGCGACGAGACCTGCATCTAGAGACACCAAAAACGCCTGGGGACCGCTCAAAAAATACCCCAAATCCCGAAAAAATACCCCAAATCTGCTGGGACTGAGCAGGCGTTGGCCCGGAAACTGCGCAGCCTCGAGTCCGGCGGCGAGACATGCATCTAGAGGACCCCCAGAAACCTATGGAGACCCCCCAAAAATACCCCAAATCTGCTGGAGGGAGAAGGCGCTGGCCCAGAAACTGCGCAGCCTCGAGTCCGGCGGCAAGACCTGCATCTGAAGACCCCCGAAAACCCCCCGAGACCCCCCAAAAATACCCCAAATCCGCCGGAGGGAGCAGGCGCTGGCCCGGAAACTGCGCAGCCTCGAGAGGGGCATGGCCGGGCGTGAGACCTGCATCTAGAGACCCCCAAAACACCTGGAAACCCCAAAAAACCTCCCTGGAGATCCCGAAAAACCCCTGGAGACCCCGTGAAAACATCTGGAGACCCCCCCCAAAACCCCCAATCCGCCAGGAGGGGACTGCCGTACCCCCAAAATACTCAGATGTTGTGTCAATAAGTTGTGTCTCAGCTCCACCGTGGTTAGGGTTTGGGGGTGTTGGAGGGGGGGCTCAGCTGCGGCACCCCCGAAAAACCCCTGGAGTCCCCACATAAACCCATGGAAACCCCACCAAAAAAACCCAGAGACCCCACAAAACCCCCTGAGACCCCCAAAAAACCCCTGGAAACCCCAAAAAGCCCCCGGCGACCCCCCTCAACTCCCTGCCGTACCCCCACAACAATAAACTCGTGGCCTAACCCCCCCCCGCGTGAGGTTTTGGGGGGCTCAGCTGCGGGACCCCCGGCCCGGATGGTCCCGGGGGGCTCGGGGACAAAGGCCGGGGGTCTCCCCCCGCCGCTCGCGGTTTCCCCGGCGCGGATGGAGCCCCCGGTGTGGGGTCAGAGGTGACGGCGGCGGCGGCGGCGCGGGGCACATCCATATTCAGGAGGAGAGGAGCGCTGACCCCGATCCGCGCCCGGGGGGGTTGGGTTTTTGGGATTCGGGAACTTCGGGATTTGGGAATTCAGGGATGTGGGGATTTGGGGTGCAGGGATTCGGGAATTCAGGGGTTTGGGTTGCAGGCATTCGGGAATTCAGGGATTTCGGGGTTTGGGAAATCAGAGATTTCGGGATTCGGGGATGTGGGGATTTGGGGTGCAGGGATTTCGGGATTCGGGAATTCAGGGATTTCGGGATTCGGGAATTCAGGGATTTCGGGATTCGGGGTGCAGGGATTTCGGGATTTGGGGTGCAGGGATTTCGGGATTCGGGAATTCAGGGATGTGGGGATTTGGGGTGCAGGGATTTCGGCATTCGGGAATTCAGGGATGTGGGGATTTGGGAATTCAGGGATTTCGGGGATTCGGGAATTCGGGGATGTGGGGATTTGGGAATTCAGGGATTTCGGGATTCGGGAATTCAGGGATTTTGGGATTCGGGAATTCAGGGATTTTGGGATTTGAGATGCAGGGATTAAGGGATTCGGGGATGCACGGATGCAGAGGGATGCAGGGATTTGGGGATGTGGGAATTTGGGGTGCAGGGATTAAGGGATTCAGGAATTCCGGGATGTGGGGATTTGGGAACTCAGGGATTTGGGGATGCAGAAATTCAGGGATTTGGGATGATGCAGGGATTTGGGGATGCGGGGATTCGGGAATTCAGGGATTTGGCGATGTGGGGATTTGAGGTGCAGGGATGTGGGGGTGCAGGAATTCGGGGATATGGGAATTCGGGGATGCAGGGATGTGGGGATTTGGGGTGCAGGGATTTGGGGATGCAGGGATGTAGGGCAGGGCTGCAGAGCTGTGGGGATGCAGGGATGTGAATTTTTGGGGATATGGGGCTGCAGGGATGCAATTTTTCGGGGATGTGGGGCTGAAGGGATACAGGGATATGTGAATGTGAGGATTCAGGGATGCGATTTTTGGGGATGTGGGGCTGCAGGGATGTAGGGCTAAGGCAGGATTCAGGGATGTGATTTTTGGGGAATGTGGGGCTGCAGGGCTATGGGAATGTGAGGATTCAGGGATGTGATTTTGGGGCTGTGGGGCTGCAGGGGTGTTGGGATGACCCAGGATTCAGGAATGTGATTTTTCAGGGATGTGGGGATCATGCAGGGATATGGGGCTGCAGGAATGTGATTTTTTGGGGATATGGGGCCGCAGGGATGCGAGTTTTTGGGGATGTGGGGCTGCAGGGATATGAGAATGTGAGGATTCCGGGACGTGATTTTGGGGCTGTGGGAGTGCAGGGATGTGGGGCTAACCCAGGATTCGGGGATGTGATTTTGGGGCTGTGGGGCTGCAGGGCTATTGGGAATGTGAGGATTCGGGGATGTGATTTTTCAGGGATGTGGGGATCATGCAGGGATATGGGGCTGCAGGAATGTGATTTTTTGGGGATATGGGGCCGCAGGGATGCGAGTTTTTGGGGATGTGGGGCTGCAGGGGTGTGGGGCTGCAAGGCTATTGGGAATGTGAGGATTTTGGGATGTGATTTTGGGGCTGTGGGGCTAACCCAGGATTCCGAGATGTGATTTTGGGGTGTGGGGCTAACCCAGGATTCAGGGATGCGATTTTGGGGTGTGGGGCTAACCCAGGATTCAGAGATGTGATTTTGGGGTGTGGGACTAACCCAGGATTCAGAGATGCCATTTTGGGGTGTGGGGCTAACCCAGGATTCGGGGATGTGATTTTGGGGTGTGGGGCTAACCCAGGATTCGGGGATGTGATTTTGGGGTGTGGGGCTAACCCAGGATTCCGAGATGTGATTTTGGGGTGTGGGGCTAACCCAGGATTCCGAGATGTGATTTTGGGGCTGTGGGGCTAACCCAGGATTCCGAGATGTGATTTTGGGGTGTGGGGCTAACCCAGGATTCAGAGATGTGATTTTGGGGCTGTGGGGCTAACCCAGGATTCCGAGATGTGATTTTGGGGTGTGGGGCTAACCCAGGATTCAGGGATGCGATTTTGGGGTGTGGGGCTAACCCAGGATTCAGAGATGTGATTTTGGGGTGTGGGACTAACCCAGGATTCAGAGATGCCATTTTGGGGTGTGGGGCTAACCCAGGATTCGGGGATGTGATTTTGGGGTGTGGGGCTAACCCAGGATTCGGGGATGTGATTTTGGGGTGTGGGGCTAACCCAGGATTCCGAGATGTGATTTTGGGGTGTGGGGCTAACCCAGGATTCCGAGATGTGATTTTGGGGCTGTGGGGCTAACCCAGGATTCCGAGATGTGATTTTGGGGTGTGGGGCTAACCCAGGATTCAGAGATGTGATTTTGGGGCTGTGGGGCTAACCCAGGATTCCGAGATGTGATTTTGGGGTGTGGGGCTAACCCAGGATTCAGGGATGCGATTTTGGGGTGTGGGGCTAACCCAGGATTCAGAGATGTGATTTTGGGGTGTGGGACTAACCCAGGATTCAGAGATGCCATTTTGGGGTGTGGGGCTAACCCAGGATTCGGGGATGTGATTTTGGGGTGTGGGGCTAACCCAGGATTCGGGGATGTGATTTTGGGGTGTGGGGCTAACCCAGGATTCAGAGATGTGATTTTGGGGTGCGGGGCTAGCGCACGATCCGAGCCGCAGAGCCGCGGCAGCTCCGGGCCCCTGTTCCATCTCCGCCGCCCCCGCCGCCCCCCGGGACCCTCGGAACGAGGTCACCTCCCGTGCCCGCCGGCGCCGGGGCCGCTTCAAAGCGCGGCCGCTCCCCGGGGAGCGGGGCCGGCACCGGGCGGGAGCGGGAGCGGGAGCGGGGCCCGAACCGAACCGGAGCGGGGCCGAACCGAGTGGGATCGGGGCCCGAACCGAACCGGAGCGGGGCCGAACTGAACCGGAGCGGGGCCCGAACCGAGTGGGATCGGGGCCCGAACCGAACCGGAGCGGGACCGAACCGAGAGCGATCGGAGCCCGAACCGAACCGGAGCTGGACCCGAACCGAACCGGAGCGGGGCGGGCACCGAACGGGAGCGGGAGCGGGGCCCGAACCGGATCAGGGCCCGAACCGAGGGGGAGCGGAGCCCGAACCGAGCGGGATCGGAGCCCGAACCGAGTGGGATCGGGGCCCGAACCGAACGGGACCCAGGCCGGCACCGAACCGGAGCGGGACCTGAACCGGGCGGGGCCCGAACGGAACGGCTGCGGGGCCCGAACCGAAGGAGATCGGGGCCCGAACCGAACCGGATCGGAGCCCGAACCGACCCGGAGCGGGGCCCGAGCCGAAGCGGATCAGGGCCCGAACCGAGCGGGATCGGGACCCGAACTGAACGGGAGCGGGACCCGAACCGAGCGGGATCGGGACCCGAACCGAAAGGGATCAGGGCCCAAACCGAGCGGGAGCGGGGCCGGCACCAAACGGGGCACCGGAGCCACCCCGGGTCACCGGAACCGGCACCGAAGGGGAGCGGCAGAGCCACTCCAGGGCACCGGAGGCACTCCGGGGCACCGGAACCGGCACCGAACGGGAACGGGGCCCGAACCGGCACCGAACGGGAGCAGTGGAACCCCTCCGGGACACCGGAACCGGCACAGAACGGGAACGGGACCCGAACCGGCACAGAACGGGAGCGGCAGAGCCACTCCAGGACACCGGAACCGGCACCGAACGGGAGCGGCGGGGCCCCCGCTGATCCCGGCCCCGCTCCGGTGGCGGCGGGAGGGGTCCCGGGGGCGTGGCGGGGCTGACCCGCGGGTTGAAGGTCAGGGCTCGGCGCTCGGAGCTCTTTTCAGATTCAAATGCGCTCCCGGGGGCTCCGTGCGGGGTCAGGCTCCGCCGGAGCCCCGTGAAAGGCGAGGGCAGCGCGGCACCGAGCCCGGGGTGCCCCGGGGGGAGGGCAGCTGGGACACGGCGCTGGGCCCGGGAAAGAGCCCTGAAATCACGGGAAATATCCCTAAAATCACGGGGAAAGAGCCCTAAAATCCCGGGAAAAGATCCCAAAAATCTCTGGGAAAAGCTTCTTAAAATCTCCGGGAAAGATCCCTATAATCTCTGGGAAAAGCTTCCTAAAATCTCTAGGAAAGATCCCTAAAATCTCTGGGAAAGGTCCCTAAAATCACGGGAAAGGGTCCCTAAAATCTCTGGGGAAAGGTCCCTAAAATCCGGGGAAAAGCTTCCTAAAATCTCTAGGAAAGATCCCTAAAATCTCAGGAAAAGCTTCCTACAATCACGGCAAAAAGCTTCCTAAGATCCCAGGGAAATATCCCTAAAATCCAGGGCAAAAGCTTCCTAAAATCCTGGGGAATGATCCCTAAAATCTCTGGGAAAAGCTCCATAAAATCACGGAGAAAAGCTTCCTAAAATCTCTGGGGAAAGGTCCCTAAAATCCCGGGAAAAGCTCCCTGAGATCCTGGGAAAAGATGCCTAAAATCCCAGGGAATGATCCCTAAAATCCCGGGGAAAAGCTTCCTAAAATCCCCTGGAAAAGCTCCATAAAATCATGGTGAAAAGCTTCCTAAATTCCTGGGAAAATCTCCCTAAGGTCCTGGGAAAGGATCCCTAAAATCCTGGGGAAAGATCACTAAATTCTCCAGGAAAAGATCCGTAAAATCCCAGGAAAAGGTCCCTAAAATCATGGGGAAATATCCCTAAAATCTCTGGGGAAAGCTCCCTAAAATCATCCCAGATGGGGTCAGCGATTGGGGTCACCCAGGTGGGTTCATCTTTGGGAAAAATCTGGAATGATTTTAGGGAATTTTTTCCAATGTCCCAAGACCACAATTGGGGTCACCCAGGTGGTTTTGTCCATTGGAAAAAATCTGCGATGATTTTAGGGAACTTTTCACGGTGTCCCAAGACCACGATTGGGGTTCACCCGGATGGGTTCATCCATTGGGAAAAATCTGGGATGATTTTAGGGAACTTTTCCTGGTGCCCTAAGACCATGATTGGGGTCACCCGGGTGGGTTCATCCATTGGAAAAAATCTGGGATCATTTTAGGGAACTTTTCACGGTGTCCCAAGACCACGATTGGGGTTCACCCGGATGGGTTCATCCATTGGGAAAAATCTGGGATGATTTTAGGGAACTTTTTCTGATGTCCCAAGACCACGATTGGGGTTCACCCGGATGGGTTCATCCATTGGGAAAAATCTGGGATGATTTTAGGGAACTTTTTCTGATGTCCCAAGACCACAACTGGGGTCATCCAGGAGGGTTCATCCATTAGAAAAAATCCGGGATGATTTTAGGGAACTTTTCCTGGTGCCCTAAGACCATGATTGGGGTCACCCGGGTGGGTTCATCCATTGGAAAAAATCCGGGATGATTTTAGGGACCTTCTCCCAGTGTCCCAAGATCAAAATTGGGGTCATGCAGGTGGTTTTGTCCATTGGAAAAAACCCGAGATGATTTTAGAGAGCTTTCTCCACTTCCCCAATGCCACAATTGGGGTCACCCGGGTGGGCTCATCCTGCAGAAAAAATCTGGGATGATTTTAGGGAACTTTTCCTGGTACCCCACAACCGTGGTGGGGTCACCCAGTTGGGTTCATCCATTGGAAAAAATCTGGGATTATTTTGGGGGGCTTTTCTGGGCTCCCCAAGACTGCAATTGGGCTCACTGGGGTGGGTTCATCCATTGGGAAAGATCCGAGATTATTTTAGGGATCTTTTCCCACTTCCCCAAAACCACAATTGGGGTCACCCGGGTGGGCTCATCCATCAGAAAAAATCTGGGATGATTTTAGGGAGCTTTTCCCACTTCCCCAAAACCACAATTGGGGTCACCTGGGTGGGGTTTTTCCATTGGGAAAGATCCAGGATGATCTTACAGAACTTTTCCCAGTGTCCCAAGACCACAATTGGAGTCACCCGGGTGGGTTCATTCATTGGAAAAAATCGGGGGTGGTTTTAGGGGGGCTTTTTCCGGTACCCCAAGACCATGGTGGTGTCACCCGGGTGGGTTCATCCATTGGGAAAAATCTGGGATGATTTTAGGGACCTTTTCCTGGTGTCCTAAGACCAAAATTGGGGTCATCCAGGTGGTTTTGTCCATTAGAAAAAAACTGAGATTATTTTAGGGATTTTTTCACACTTCCCCAATATCACAATTTGGGTCACCCGGGTGGGTTCATCCATCAGAAAAAATCTGGGATGATTTTGGGGGGTTTTTCCTGGTGTCCCGAGACCATGACTGGGGTTCATCCAGGTGGGTTCATCCATTGGGAAAGAGCTGGGATGATTTTGGGGGGCTTTTCTGGGCTCCTCAAGACCACAGCTGGGGTCACCCAGATGGGTTCATCCATCAGAAAAAATCTGAGATGATTTTAGGGAGCTTTTCTGGGTTCCCCAAGACCACAATTGGGGTCACCCGGGTGGGTTCATCCATTGGGGAAGATCCAGGATGATTTTAGGGAACTTTTCCCAGTGTCCCAAGACCACAACTGGGGTCACCCAGTTGGGCTCATCCATTGGAAAAAATCTGGGATTATTTTGGGGGGCTTTTCTGGGCTCCCCAAGACTGCAATTGGGGTCACTGGGGTGGGTTCGTCCATTGGAAAAGATCCAGGATGATTTTAGGGAACTTTTCCCAGTGCCCTAGGACCACAATTGGGGTCACCTGGGTGTGTTTGTCCATTGGAAAAAATCTGAGATTATTTTAGGGATTTTTTTGCACTTCCCCAATATCACAATTTGGGTCACCCGGGTGGGTTCAACCTACAGAAAAAATCTGAGATGATTTTTGGGAGCTTTCCCCACTTCCCCAAAACCAGAATTGGGGTCCCCCAGATGGATTCATCCATCAGAAAAAATCTGGGATGACTTTAGGGACCTTTTCCCGATGTCCCAAGACCAGAATTGGGGTCACCCGGGTGGATTCATCCATCGGAAAAAAATCTGGGATGATTTTAGGGAGTTTTTCCCACTCCCCCAATATCACAATTGGGGTCACCCGGGTGGGGTTCATCCATCGAAAAAGATAATTTCCAGGACCTTTCCTCAGTGCCACCAACACAACCCCAACCCCATCCCAAAATCCCCACCCCGAAACCCTCCGGGGCCGGAAAACGATCCCGGAAAAGCCTCGGCGAGGTACTGGGGTGGCCCCAAAAGAGCCGGGGGCCCTTCTGTGGGGTGGGAGGCAGCGGAGCAGCGCCGGAGGAGGAGGAGGAGGAGGAGGAATAGGAATTCCTCCGGAGATCAAACGCAGGCCCCAACTGGACACCGACGTCAAAACAAACCCAGCGCGGGGCCGGGGGACGAGATCCAATTTCCTCCTTTGTTCCTGGATTATTTTATTTATTTATTTTTTTTTTTTCTGAGGGGTTCGGGGCAGGGAAAGGGCCATAAATCATGGTCTGACACCGGGGAAAGGGGAAAGGGGAAAGGGATGGGTGCAGGTGGGGGTGACCCCGAGCCTAAAACCCGGCCCCGTTCCCAGCTGGGAGTTATTCTGTGAGTGCTTTGGGATCGTTCTGGGCACTGTCAGTGCTGAGAGTCCCCTAAATCCAGGGAATCAGGGATGTGATTTTATTTTATTTAGATTATTTTATTTTATTTTAATCTAATTTAATTTTATTTATATATTTTATTTTATTTTCATTTATTTATTTTATGTTATTTTATGTTATTATGTTGTTTTATTTTATTTTATTTTATTTTATTTTATTTTATTTTATTTTATTTTATTTCATTTCATTTCATTTCATTTCATTTCATTTCATTATATTTTATTTATGGCCATCTCTGCTCCACCCCAACCCCATTCCCAGCTGGGTGTTATTCCATGACACTGCAATCATTGTGAACCCTGTCAGAGCCCCCTAAATCCAGGGAATTTGAGGTTTTATTTTATTTCATTTTACTTTATTTTATTTCATAATTTATTTTTTGTTTTGTTTTGTTTTATTTTATTTTACTTTATTTTGTTTTATTTAATTTAATTTAATTTTATTTTATTTATTTTATTTCACTTTATTTCACTTTATTTTATTTTATTTTACTTCATTTTATTTTATTTATGGCCACCTCCACTCCACCCCACCCTGTGCTCTGCCTTCAATCCCTTCCCCACCACACACATCAGGAACCCCAACCCCACCATTGGGGCCATCCCCTCACCTTTGGGGTCAGGGGGCCTCAGTGGGGCCACCCCACGCCCTGTCCGCCGCCCTTTGCCCCGGGAAGGGGCACGGAGGTTGTGGGGCGGGGTTTGGGGTCAGGCTGTGGGGCGGGGTTTGGGGTCAGGCTGTGGGGTCAGGCTGTGGGGTGGGGTTTGGGGTCAGGCTGTGGGTCAGGCTGGGGGGTGGGGTTTGGGGTCAGGCTGTGGGGCGTGGTGTGGGGCGGGGTGTGGGGCGGCAGCTGTGGGGCTGGGTGTGGGGTCAGGCTGTGGGGCGGGGTTTAGGGTCAGGCTGTGGGGTAAGGTTTGGGGTCAGGCTCTGGGTCAGGCTGTGAGGCGCGGTGTGGGGCGGGGTTTGGGGCGGGGTTTGGGTTCAGGCTGTGGGGTCAGGCTGTGGGGCAGGCTGTGGGGCACGGTGTGGGGCGGGGTTTGGGGTCAGGCTGTGGGGTGGTGGCTGTGGGTCAGGCTGTGGGGCGTGGTGTGGGGCGAGGTTTGGGGTCAGGCTGTGGGTCAGGCTGTGGGGTGCAGTGTGGGGCGGGGCTTGGGGTCAGTCTGTGGGGAGGGGTGTGGGGTGGGGTTTGGGGTCAGGC
This sequence comes from Acanthiza pusilla, assembly GCA_036630365.1. Lineage (NCBI taxonomy): Eukaryota > Metazoa > Chordata > Aves > Passeriformes > Acanthizidae > Acanthiza > Acanthiza pusilla. Next base: position 4,309,717 of record JAXCHO010000105.1, on the reverse strand, counting down.
TGTGGGGCGCGGTGTAGGGCGTGGTGTGGGGTGCGGTGTGGGGTCAGGCTGTGGGTCAGGCTGTGGGGCGCGGTGTGGGGCAGGGTTTGGGGTCAGGCTGTGGGGTCAGGCTGTGGGGCAGGGTTTGGGGTCAGGCTGTGGGTGGGACTGTGGGGCACGGTGTGGGTCGGGCTGTGGGGCGTGGTGTGGGGTGGGGTTTGGGGTCAGGCTGTGGGTCAGGCTGTGGGGTGGGGTTTGGGGTCAGACTGTGGGTCGGGCTGTGGGGTGGGGTTTGGGGTCAGGCTGTGGGTCGGGCTGTGGGGCGCAGTGTGGGGCGCGGTGTGGGGCGGGGTTTGGGGTCAGGGTGTGGGGCGGGGTTTGGGGTCAGGGTGTGGGGCGGGGTTTGGGGTCAGGGTGTGGGGCGCGGTGTGGGGCGGGGTTTGGGGTCAGGCTGTGGGGCGGGGTTTGGGGTCAGGCACCCTTCCCGCAGGGCTCAGCTCTGGTTAATGATTCCCAGGGGACACAGCGTTCCCACCTGGGACGGGTCCGACTGGATGGACCGCATTGCAGCGCGAGCTGTGGGGCCGCGGGTCGGCTTTTGTGGGGCCGCGGGGTGGGCTTTGTGGGGCCAAGGGAGACCGGCCCGGGGTGGGCTCTGTGGGGCCCAAGAGTCAAGCCCAGGGTGGGCTTTGTGGGGCTGAAAAGTCAGGCCCAGGTTGGGGTTTGTGGGCCCGCAGGGGACGGGCCTAGGTCGAGCTTTATGGGGATGAAGGGTTGGGCCCAGGTCGGGCTTTGTGGGGCCACGGGAGTCAGGCCCAGGTTGGGGTTTGTGGGGCCACGGGAAACGGGCCCGGGTTGGGCTTTGTGGGGCCACGGGAAACGGGCCCGGGTTGGGCTTTTTGGGGCCGAAGAGTCAGGCCCGGGTTGGGCTTTGTGGGGCCATGGGAAATGGGCCCGGGTTGGGCTTTTTGGGGCCGAAGAGTCAGGCCTGGGTTGGGCTTTTTGGGGCCGAAGAGTCAGGCCTGGGTTGGGGTTTATGGGGATGAAGAGTCAGGCCCGGGTTGGGGTTTGTGGGGACACAGGAGATGGGCCCGGGTTGGGCTTTGTGAGGCTGAAGAGTTGTGCCTGGTTTGCGGTTTGTGGGGCCGAAAAGTCGGGCCTGGGTTGGGGTTTATGGGGACGAAGAGTTGATCCCGTGTTTGACTTTATGGGGCTGAAGACTCGGGCCCGAGTTGGGCTTTGTGGGGCCACGGGAGACGGGCCCGGGGTGGGCTCTGTGGGGCCTGAAAGTCAGGCCTGGGTTGGGCTTTGTGAGGCCGAAGATTTGGGTCAGGCCCGGGTTTATGAGGCCAAAGGGTCAGACCCAGGTTGGGCTTTATGGGGCCGTGGGAGTCGGGCCCGGTCAGGCTTTATGGGGCTGAAGTGTTGGGCCAAGGTTGGGCTTTATGGGGCTGAAGTGTTGGGCCAAGGTTGGGCTTTATGGGGCCATGGAAGTCGGGCCCGTTCGGGCTTTACGGGGCAGCAGGAGCCGGTCCTGGTCAGACTTTATAGGACCGTGGGAGCTGGGCCTGGTCAGGCTTTATGGGACTGTGGGAGTCGGGCCCATTCGGGCTTTATGGGGCCACAGGAACCAGGCCTGGTCAGGCTTTATGGGGCCGTGGCAGTTGGGCCCGGGTCGCTCCCGGCCCTTTGCCCGCGGGGCCTTGGGAATTAAGGATTCCACCCTGGGAATTATTCTGGGAATGGGAATTGCTTCCCAGCAGCCCCACTGAGGGAATCCCATGCCCCAGTCCCTGACCCCAAGGGCACAGAGCTGCCCTAAGGTCCCTGGGGAGGGACAAGGCCCAGCATGGCCCTGTGTGATCCTGGAGTGATCCCGGAATTCTGGTGTGATCCCAAAAACCCAGCGCCATGCCGGGATTCCACATTGATCCTGAAATCCCAGCACCATGCCAGGATTACACATCGATCCGAAAATCCCAGTGCCACACTGGGATTCCACTTCGATCCCGAAATCCCAGTGCCACACCAGGCTCCCAGTTTGATTCAGGGATCCCAGCTAGATTCCAGGGTCCCAGTTTGATGCTGAGATCCCAGTGCCAGGCTCCCAGTTTGATCCCAGAATCCCAGTGCCACACCGGGCTCCCGTTCCAGTGCCAGGCTCCCAGTTTGATTCAGGATCCTGGTTAGAATCTGGGCTCCCAGTTTGATCCCAAAATCCCAGCGCCACGTCAGGATTCCACTTTGATCCCGAAATCCCAGTGCCATGCCAGGCTCCCAGATTGATTCGGGGATCCCAGTTAGATTCCAGGGTCCCAGTTTCATACTGAGACCCCAGTGCCATGCTCCCAGTTTGATACTGGGATCCCAGTGCCACGCCAGGCTCCCAGATTGATTCGGGGATCCCAGTTAGATTCCGGGGTCCCAGTTTGATGCTGAGATCCCAGTGCCACACCAGCCTCCTGCTCCAGTGCAGGGCTCCCAGTCTGATACTGGGATCCCAACTCCCATTCCTTTGCCAGGTTCCCAGTGCCATCCCAGGCTCCCGGTGCCATCCCCGGCTCCCGGTGCCGCTCCCGGTGCCATTCCCAGCTCCCGGTGCCATCCCCGGCTCCCGGTGCCGCTCCCGGTGCCTTCCCCGGCTCCCGGTGCCATTCCCAGCTCCCGGTGCCTTCCCCGGCTCCCGGTGCCGCTCCCGGTGCCATCCCGTGCTCCCGGTGCCATGCCCAGCTCCCGGTGCCCGCAGCGAGCCCCGCTCCCCAAAACCCCGCGGGGCCCGGGAGGGGCCACCCGCAGCCACCTCCGGTGGCCAAACCCCGCTCTCCATCCCCGGCCCCGCTCCCCGCGGTCCCCCCCGTGCCCCCGGTGCCCCCGGCCGTTGCCGGCGGCGCGGCGCGGGGAGCGGCGGGGGCGGCCCGGCGCGGCGGCGGCGGCGGGGCCGGGACCGGGGCAGGACCCGGGAGCGGAAGGGGAGGAGGCCGGGGAGGAGCATCCAGGGCGGCCACCGCGGCAGCGGCTGAACTTTGCTCTTTCACGGGAGGCGGGGAGAGCCCCGGGGCTCGGCGGAGCCGGTCCCGCCGCACCCGCGGCCGCACCGGGACCGGGCTGCGAGCGGCGGCGGGGCCCGGGGGGGATTCGGGCGCAGCGGGGCAGCGCCGCCCCCTCTTCCTCCTCATCCTCCTCCTCTCCTCTCCTCCTCCTCCTCCTTGCAGCCGGTGCCGCGGAGCGGAGCAGCCACCGGGGGCGGGAGCGGCCCCGCATGCGGCCGGTGCCCCGGGGATGCGCCGCGCCCCGGCCCCGCCGCCGCAAACTTTCCGCGGGGCCCCCGCCGTGAACCGGCGCGGGGAGGAGGAGGAGGAGGAGGAATCCCGGAGCGAAAAGGCTCGCAGGAACCGACCCTAAAAAAAAAAAACCCCAAACCCCCAAAACGCTTTTCTCCCCCCTCCCCAAAACTTGCCGAACTCAGTGCGGGGAAGCACCGGAGCAGCACCGAGCGGCTCGGAAACACCGGAGCACCGAAACACCGGGCGGCTCCGCTCCATGCGGCGGCGGGGCCGGCGCTGATCCCGGTGCTCCCGGAGCCATGGCCATGGTGACCGGCGGCTGGGGCGAGCCCAACGGCGGCGGAGGAGGAGGAGGAGGAGGAGGAGGAGGAGGAGGAGGAGGAGGAGGAGGAGGGGAGGAGGCGGCGTCCCCCGCGGGCGGCGGCGGCAGCGACGCGGAGCACGGCGAGGAGGAGCGGCCCGGGGCCGCCGTGGACTGCGTGGTGTGCGGGGACAAGTCGAGCGGGAAGCACTACGGAGTCTTCACCTGCGAGGGCTGCAAGAGCTTCTTCAAGAGGAGCATCCGCAGGAACCTCAGCTACACCTGCAGGTGACGCCGCGGGACGGTGTCGGGGGGTATCGTGGGGATATCGTGGGGTATCGAGGGGATATCGTGGGGATGTCGGGGGATATCGTGGGGATGTCGGGGGATATCGTGGGGATGTTGGGTGATATCGTGGGGATATCGAGGGGGTATCGTGGGGATATCGTGGGGATATCGAGGGGGTATCGTGGGGATGTCGGGGGATATCGTGGGGATGTCGTGGGGTATAGTGGGGATGTCGGGGGATATCGTGGGGATGTTGGGTGATATCGTGGGGATGTCGTGGGGTATAGTGGGGATATCGTGGGGATATCGCGGGGACACTGGGGGATGTCGAGGGGATGTCGTGGGATATCGTGGGGATATGGAGGGGATGTCGTGGGAATATCAAGGGGACACCGCAGGACACCGAGGGATCTTGGGGTATATCATGGGGATATCGTGGGGATATCGTGGGGGTATTGAGGGGATATCGTGGGATATCGAGCAGATATCAAGGGGATGTTGTGGGATATCGAGGGGATATCGCAGGGACACTGGGGGACACCGGGGGATGTTGGGGGACATCGTAGGACACTGGGGGATGTCATGGGGATATCAAGGGGACACTGCAGGACACCAGGGAGGGGTGTCTGTGGTGGCCTTGCAGTGGGGGCAGTGTGGTGGCCCCCAGTGCAAACCAGTGGCTCCCAGTGCAGCTCGAAGGTCTCCCAGTATAAACCAGTGGTTCCCAGTAAAGCTCGAGGGTTCCCCAGTAGAAACCAGTGGCTCCCAGTAGAAACCAGTGGCTCCCAGTACAGCTCGGGGGTCTCCCAGCAAAGCTCGAGGGTCTCCCAGTGCAAACCAGTGGCTCCCAGTGCAGCTCAAGGGTTCCCCAGTAGAAACCAGTGGCTCCCAGTAGAAACCAGTGGCTCCCAGTACAGCTCGGGGGTCTCCCAGCAAAGCTCGAGGGTCTCCCAGTGCAAACCAGTGGCTCCCAGTGCAGCTCAAGGGTTCCCCAGTACAAACCAGTGGCTCCCAGTAAAGCATGAGGGTTCCCCGGTACAGGTTGAGGGTCTCCCAGTACAAGCCAGTGGCTCCCAGTAAAACGCAAGGTCTCCCAGTACAAATTATGGGTCCCCAGTACAGCTCGAGAGTCTCCCAGTACAAGCCAGTGGCTCCCAGTGTAGCTTAAGGTCTCCCAGTAAAAACCAGTGGCTCCCAGTGCAGCTCGAGGGTCTCCCAGTACAAAGCAGTGGCTCCCAGTGCAGTATGGGCATCTCCCAGTAGGGCACAGGCATCTCCTGGTGCAGCCCAGTGCCTGCCAGTTCATCCCAGTGTCCCCCCAGTTCAGCCCAGTGGCTCCCAGTTCATCCCAGTGTCTCCCCAGTTCAGCCCAGTGGCTCCCAGTTCATTCCAGGGATCTCCCCCAGTTCACCACAGGAATCCCCTCCAGTCCATCCCAGTGTCCACAGTCCCTCCCAGTCCCTCCCAGTATCCCCCAGTCCATCCCAGTGTCCCCAGTCCATCCCAGACTCTCCCAGTCCCTCCCAGTCCCTGCCAGTATCCCCAGTCCCTGCCAGTGTCATCCCTCCCAGTATCCCCAGTCCATCCCAGTCTCCCTCCCAGTCCATCCCAGTATCCCCAGTCCATCCCAGTGTCCCTCCCAGTCCCTCCCAGTATCCCCAGTCCCTCCCGGCTGCACTCCCAGCGTTCCCGGTGTCCCGGGCCAGTTCCATCCTCGCCATTGCCGCGGGAATTGTGCCCGGGGGCTGGGAACCGGGAATACCGGAAACGGGAATAACGGGAATAGCGGGAATAACGGGAATAGCGGGAATAACGGGATCCGGGAATAACAGGAACCGGGAACACCGGGAATAACGGGAATACCGGGATCCGGGAATAGCGGGAGTACCGGAAGAATACCGGGAATACCAGGAATAGCGGGAACAGGGAATAACGGGAATAACCAGGAATAACGGGAATAACGGGATCCAGGAATAACGGGAGTACGGGGAGAATACTGGGAATAACGGGAATAGCGGGAATAACCGGAACCGGGAATAGCAGGAGAATAGCGGGAATAACGGGAATAGCGGGAATAACGGCAATACCGGGAATAACGGGGATAACTGGAACTGGAAATACCGGGGGAATAGCGGGAATAGCGAGAATAACGGGAATACCGGGAGAATACCGGGAATAACCACAACTGGGAATAGCGGGAATAACGGGTGTACTGGGAGAATACTGGGAGTATCAGGAGTAATGGGAACCAGGAATACCGGGATCCGGGAATACCGGGAGTACCGGGAATACCGGGGGATACCAGGAGCAGGGAGTACCGGGAATACCGGGAGTACTGGGAATACCGGGAACTCTGGAATACCGGGAGCAGGGATCTGGGGGATACCGGGATCTGCTGAAATACCGGGAGCAGGGATCCGGGGGGAAAACGGGATTTACTGGAACACCGGGAGTAGGAATACCGGGATTCTCTGGAATACCGGGAGCAGGGATCTGGGGAGAAAACCGGGAGCAGGGATCCGGAGGAATCCTCTGGAATACCGGGAGCAGGAATACCGGGATTCTCTGGAATACCGGGAGCAGGGATCTGGGGAGAAAACCGGGAGCAGGGATCCGGAGGAATCCTCTGGAATACCGGGAGCAGGGATCTGGGGAGAAAACCGGGAGCAGGGATCCCGGGATCCTCTGGAATCCCGGGAGCAGAATCCCGGGGGGATCCCGAGCCCCTCCGGGCAGTACCAGGAGCCGGGATCCCGGGGGGATACCGGGATGCAGTGGAACACTGGGAGCAGGGATCCGAAGGAATCCTCTGGAATACCGAGACCGGGGATCTGGGTGATACCGGGAGCAGGAATCCCGGGATCGTCTGGAATCCCGGGAGCAGAATCCCGTGGGGATCCCGGGCCCCTCCGGGCGATCCCGGGAGCAGGATCCCGGGGAATTCCCTCCAGGCCCACCGGGCTGCGGCCCCCGGCGAGTCGGGAGCCGCTGAAAACTCGGGAATTCCCCGGGATTTGGAACGAGGGCGGCGCGCGGGAGACCCCAAATTCCCGGGAAATCCCTCCCGGGATCGGGGGCGCTTCCCGGAATTCCGGGGGTCCCCGTCCCGTTCCGCGGAGGGATTGGGATTTTTTTTGGGATCGGGAGAAGCTCAGGAATCATCTCGGGCGGCCTAGATTCGCCCTCCCCGCCCCCACCCCCCGCCGCTCCCGGCAGCTCCCGGCTCCGGTCCCCGCTGACGTCAGCGCCGGGATCCGGGATGCGGATGGGACCCCCGGGAGGTGCTGCCCGTGATCCCAAATCGTGGGGGTCCCTTCCTGTGTCCCCAAATCCTGGCGGTCCCCAAATTCCGGGGATCCTTTCCCGTGTCCCTGAATCCCTGTGGTCCCACGTTCCGAAATCCTGGGGGTCCCTTCCTGTGACCCCAAATCCCGGGGCTCCCTCCTGTGTCCCCCAATCCTGGGGGTCTCATTCTGTGATCCCAAATCCCGGGGATCCCTTCCTGTGTCCCCCAGTCCTGGGGGTCTCATTCTGTGATCCCAAATCCCGGGGATTCCTTCCTGTGTCCCCAAATCCTGGGGGTCTCATTCTGTGATCCCAAATCCCGGGGGTCCCTTCCTGTGTCCCCAAATCCTGGCGGTCCCCAAATTCCGGGGATCCTTTCCCGTGTCCCCGAATCCTGAGGATCCTTTCCCGTGATTCCAAATCCTGAGGATCCTTTCTCGTGTCCCCAAATGCCGAGGGTCTCTTCCCGTGTCCCCAAATCCCTGTGTCCTCAAATCCCGGGGGTCCTTTCCTGTGTCCCCAAATCCCTGTGTCCCCAAATCCTGGGGGTCCTTTCCCGTGTCCCCAAATCCCTGTGTCCCCAAATCCTGGGGGTCCTTTACTGTGATCCCAAATTCCTGTGGTCCGCAGATCCTGGGGGTCTGCTCCTGGGTCCCCAAATCCCTGTGGTCCCACGTCCCCAAATCCTGGGGGTCTGTTCCCGTGTCCCCAAATCCTGGGGGTCTGTTCCTGTGTCCCCAAATCCCTGTGGTCCCACGTCCCCAAATCCTGGGGGTCCCCAAATCCCAGGGGTCCTTTCTCGTGACCCCAAATCCTGGGGATCCTTTCCTGTGTCCCCAAGTCCTGAGGGTCTCTTCCTGTGTCCCCAAATCGTGGCGATCCCCAAATCCTGGGGGTCCGTTTCCCGTGTCCCCAAATCCTGGAGGTCCCCAAATCCCGGGGGTCCCACGTCCCCAAATCCCTGTGTCCCCAAATCCTGGGGATCTGGTCCCCAAATCCCGGGGGTCCCACATCCCCAAATCCTGGGGGTCTGTTCCCGTGTCCCCAAATCCTGGGGGTCCCCAAATCCTGAGGATCCTTTCCCGTGTCCCCAAATCCCTGTGGTCCCCAAATCCCGGGGGTCCCACGTCCCCAAATCCCTGTGTCCCCAAATCCTGGGGATCTGTTCCCAAATCCCTGTGGTCCCCAAATCCTGGGGATCTGTTCCCAAATCCCTGTGGTCCCCAAATCCCGGGGGTCCCACATCCCCAAATCCTGGGGGTCTGTTCCCGTGTCCCCAAATCCTGGGGGTCCCCAAATCCCGATGATCGCTCCCCGTGTCCCCAAATCCTGGCGGTCCCCAAATCCTGAGGATCCTTTCCCGTGTCCCCAAATCCCTGTGGTCCCCAAATCCTGGGGGTCCCACGTCCCCAAATCCCGATCATCCCAAATCCCCAAAAATCCCCTGCGGAGTTTTCCAATGGAAAGCAAAGGGCCGGGGCAGCGCTAATGATGTAATTAGCGCGGGTAATTAGCGAGTGAGGGAATTAAAAGGGATGCGAATATTCAAATTGGGGCCCGGAACAAAGGGGAGCCTTGGGGGTTTTGTTCCTGACCCCATATCTGACCCCAGAGGGAAAGAGGAGAGTTTCGGGAGGGATTTCTGGGATGGGAAAAAAAGGGAAAGTGGGGGGAAAAAAGGGGGGAAAAAGGGGGGGGAAATGGGGGAAAAAAGGGAAAAAAAAAGGGGAGGGAAAATGGGGAAAAAAAGGGGGGGATGGGGAAAAAATAGGGGAAAAATGGGGAAAAAAAGGGGAAAAAAGGGGGGAAAATGGGGGGAAAAAGGGGGAATGGGGAAAAATGGGAAAAAAAGGGGTGAAAAATGGGATAAAAAGGAGAAAGGGGGGGAAATGGGATAAGAAAGGGGGGTAAATGGGGGGAAAAGGGGGGGGAAAGGAAAAAAAGGGGGAGAAATGGGGGGAAATGGGGGGAAAAAGGGAAAAAAAGGGGGGAAAAATGGGGGGGAAGGAAGAAAAATGGGGAGAAAAATGGGGGGGATAAAAGGGAGGGAATGGGGAAAAAAGGAAAAGAAAGGGGTGAAAAATGGGGAGAGAAAGAAAGGGGTGGAAAAAAAAAGGGGGGAAAAATATTTTTAAAAAAGGGGAAAAAAGAAAACAAAAGGGGAATAAAAGGGAAAAAGAAGCAAAAAAAAAGGGGGGGAAAAGGAAAAAAAAAGGGGAAAAAAGAGAGGAATAAAAGGGGGGGGAAGGGGATAAAAGGGGGAAAAAAGCAAAAACAAAAAGGAAAAAAAGAAAAAAAGGGGAAAAAAAGGGAAAAAAGGGCAAATGGCCTTCCTGGCAGATGAAGATGTCAAGGCCGCTCCGATGCCGTTCCCGCTTTTCCTCGGGAGCGCGTCAGGGCCGCGCTGGGAATGTTCCGCCGATGTTCGGGAGGAATTCATTCCGCGGGAATTCCGCGGAGGGATGGCGGCAGAGCCGTGTCGGGATTCGTTATTCGCTTTTTAATTCGGCCCACGTTCGCTGGGATTTTGGGATTTCCCGATGGAAATTGGGAGGGTTTTTTAGGGGGGGAAATGTGGGAATTATCTGGGAAATGTGGGGATTGTCATGGAAATGAGGGAAATGTGGAATTATGGAAGTGTGGGGAAATGTGGGAATTATGGTGGAATGTGGGAAAATGTGGGAATTATTCAGCAAATGAGGGAAAATGTGGGAATTATCCTGGGAATGTGGGAATTATCGTGGGAATGAGGGAAAACGTGGGAATTATCCAGGAAATGTGGGGAAATGTGGGAATTATCCTGAAAATGTGGGAATTAGTGTGGGAATGTGGGAATTATCCAGCAAATGAGGGAAAATGTGGGAATTACCTGGGAAATGTAAGGATTGTCATGGAAATGAGGTAAAATGTGGAATTATCATGGAAATGAGGGAAATGTGGAATTATGGAAGTGTGGGGAAATGTGGGAATTATGGTGGAATGAGGGAAAATGTGGGAATTGTTCAGCAAATGAGGGAAAATGTGGGAATTATCTGGGAAATGTGGGAATTATTGTGGAATAAGGGAAAATGTGGGAATTACCTGGGAAATGTGGGGATTATCATGGAATGCGGGGAAATGTGGGAATTATCCTGAAAATGTGGGAATTAGTGTGGGAATGTGGGGAAATGTGGGAATTGTCCTAGAGTGTGCGAAATGTGGCAATTATCATGGAAATGTGGGAATTATCTGGGAATTGTGGGAATTATCATGGAAATGTGGGGAAATGTGGGAATTATTGTGGGAATGAGGGAAAATGTGGGAATTACCCTGGAAATATGGGAAATGTGGAACTATTCTGGAAATGTGGGAATGTCACTCCCTGCTGGAGCAGCTTTGGGGTGCTCTGCGGGATTTTGGGAACATCCCTCCATCTTGGAATCCCAGAATCCCATAGGATCTGGGGACGGAATCCCATAGGATCTGGGGACGGAATCCCATAGGATCTGGGGACGGAATCCCATAGGATCTGGGGATGGAATCCCATAGGATCTGGGGACGGAATCCCATAGGATCTGGGGATGGAATCCCATAGGATCTGGGGATGGAATCCCATAGGATCTGGGGACGGAATCCCATAGGATCTGGGGACGGAATCCCATAGGATCTGGGGACAGAATCCCATAGGATCTGGGGATGGAATCCCATAGGATCTGGGGACAGAATCCCATAGGATCTGGGGACAGAATCCCATAGGATCTGGGGATGGAATCCCATAGGACTTGGGAACGGAATCTCATAGGATTTGGGGACGGAATCCCGTAGGATTTGGGGACAGAATCCCATAGGATCTGGGGACAGAACCCCATAGGATCTGGGGACGGAATCCCATAGGATTTGGGGACAGAATCCAATAGGATTTGGGGACAGAATCCAATAGGATTTGGGGACAGAATCCCATAGGATTTGGGGATGGAATCCCAGAACTCGGCTGGGATGGGCAGAGCTGATTCCATGGGATCCAAGGATTGGATCCCGAGGGTTTTCCCATTTTTCCAGCGCTGCCGGATCCTTGAGAGGGGAAAATGTGGGAAAAGGGGAAAATGTAGAAAATGAAAAAATGTAGGAAAAGGGGAAAAATGTAGGAAAATGGGGAGAATGTCAGAAATGGAGGAAAATGTAGGAAAAGGGGAAAATGTAAGAAATGGGGAAAATGTAGGAAATGGGGGAAATGTACAAAATGCAGAAAATGGGGGAAAGTAGGAAAATGGGGATATGTAGGAAAAGGGGGAAAATGTAGAAAAATGGGAAAATGAGGAGAATTTCAGAAATGGGGGAAAGTGTAAGAAAAGGGGAAATGTAAGAAATGGGGGAAATGTAGGAAAATGGGGAAAATGTCGGAAATGGGGGAAAATGTAGGAAAAGGGGAAAATGTCGGAAATGGGGAAACGTAAGAAACGAGGAAAATATTGGAAAAGGGGGAAATGTAGGAAAAGGGGGAAATGTAGAAAAAGAGGGAAAATTGGGAAAATGTAGGAAATGGGGGAAATGTGGGAAAAGGGGAAAATGTTGGAAATGGGGGAAATGTAGGAAATGGGGGAAAATAGGAAAATGTTGGAAATGGGGGCATTGTAGGAAAATGGGGAAATGTAGGAAATGGGAGAACTAGAGGAAAATGAGGAAAATATAGAAAAAAGTGGGAAAATGCAAATTCGCAGAGCCAAAGCGGGGGAAGGGAGGAGTTTGGGGTAAATTCCGGGGAATTGGGGCTGATCCCGATCCGCCCCACAGGTCCAACCGCGATTGCCAAATCGACCAACACCACCGCAACCAATGCCAGTACTGCCGCCTGAAGAAGTGCTTCCGCGTGGGCATGAGGAAGGAAGGTGGGAGAGGGTCCCCAGGGTCCCGGGGGGCCTGGGGGTGGGGGGAGACTGGCAGGGTCCTGGGGGGTTGGGGTGAGGGTCCTGGGGGATTGGGATGAGGGTCCTGCAGGATCCTGGGGGATTGGGATGGAGTTCCTGTGGGATTGGGATGAGGTTCCTGGAGGATTGGGATGAGGTTCCTGTGGGATTGGGATGAGGTTCCTGGAGGATTGGGATGAGGATCCTGTGGGATTGGGATGAGGTTCCTGGGGGATTGGGATGGAGTTCCTGTGGGATTGGGATGAGGTTCCTGGAGGATTGGGATGGAGTTCCTGGGGGATTGGGATGAGGTTCCTGGAGGATTGGGATGAGGTTCCTGGGGGATTGGGATGGAGTTCCTGGGGGATTGGGATGGAGTTCCTGTGGGATTGGGATGAGGGTCCTGTGGGATTGGGATGAGGTTCCTGGGGGATTGGGATGAGGATCCCATGGGATCAAGGTGAAGATCCAGCAGGATCCTGTGGCATTGGTATGAAGTTCCTGGGGGATTGGGATGAAATTCCCATGGGATCAGGATGAAGGTCTTGTGGGATCAGGGCAAAGATCCCATGGGATCAGGACAAAGATCCCTCAGGACCAGGAGGAAGGTCCTATGGGATCCAGCAGGATCCTGTGGGATCCGGATGAAGGCCTATCAAAATCGTACGGGATCAGGCTGAAGATCCTGTGGGATTGGGATGAAATTCCCATGGGATCAGGGGGAAGATCCTGCAGGATCAGGATGAAGATCCCATGGGATTGGGATGAAGATCCAGCAGGATCCTGTGGGATCAAGATTAAAATCCTGTGGGATCAGGATGAAGATCCAGCAGGATCCTGTGGGATTGGGATGAAGGTCCCATGGGATCAGGCTGAAGATCTTGTGGGATGAGGATGAAGATCCTGTGGGATCTTTCAGCATCCTGTGGGATTGGGATGAAGATCCAGCAGGATCCTGTGGGAACAGGATGAAGGTCCTGTGGGAACAGGATAAAGGTCCTGTGGGATCCTGTGGGATCCTGTGGGAACAGGATGACGATCCTGTGGGATCAGGATGAAGATCATGTGGGGTCCAGGCAAAGATCCTGCAGGGTCAAAACGAAGGTCCTGTGGGATCCATCAGGATCCCATGCGATCAGGCTGAAGATCCTGTGGGATCGAGATGAAGATCCTGCAGGATCAGGCTGTAGATCCTGTGTGGGATCACGATGAAATCCCCATGGGATCACACCAAAGATCCCACAGGATCACCACAAAACCCCCACACCACCCCACCAACCCCCATCCCATCCCATCTCCCCACAGCCGTCCAGCGCGGCCGCATCCCCCCGAGCCACTCCAGCGGCAGCCCCAACCCCGTCCCCACCTCGGACTTCTTCAACGGCCAGCCCCTGTCGGAGCTCATCTCCCAACTCCTCCGCGCCGAGCCCTACCCCGCCGCCCGCTACGGCTCCCAGTACGCCCAGCAGGGCAGCGTCATGGGCATCGACAACATCTGCGAGCTCGCCGCCCGCCTCCTCTTCAGCACCGTCGAGTGGGCCCGGAACATTCCCTTCTTCCCGGAGCTTCCCGTCTCCGATCAGGTGGCGCTGCTGAGGCTGAGCTGGAGCGAGCTGTTCGTGCTGAACGCGGCGCAGTCGGCGCTGCCGCTGCACATGGCGCCGCTGCTGGCGGCCGCGGGGTTCCACGCGTCGCCCATGTCGGCCGAGAGGGTGGTGTCCTTCATGGATCAGATCCGCGTCTTCCAGGAGCAGGTGGAGAAGCTCAACCGGCTGCAGGTGGACTCGGCAGAGTACAGCTGCCTCAAGGCCATCGCACTCTTCACGCCCGGTAGGGGTTGGGGTGGGGTTGTCCCGGGGGTTTGGGGGTTTGGAGGTGAGGTTTTTTGGGTTCTTCCAGGGGTTTGGGGTCTCAGGAATGAGGAGGGAGAGGTTGTGCCATGTTTTCCCAAGGGACTGGGGCCTTGGAAATGAGTTGGGAGAGGTTTTTCAGGTTCTTCCAAGGGTTTGGGGGTGAGGAGGGAGAGGTTGTGCCATGTTTTCCCAAGGGACTGGGGCCTTGGGAATGAGTTGGGAGAGGTTTTTCAGGTTCTTCCAAGGGTTTGGGGGTGAGATGGGAGAGGTTTCTTCAGATTTTCCTGGAAGTTTGGGGGCTTGGGGGTGAGGAGACAGAGGTTTTTTGGGTTATCCCAAGGGTTTGGGGTCTTAGGAATGAGGAGGGAGAGGTTGTTCCATGTTTTCCTGAGTGTTTGGGGTCTTGAGATTGAGGAGGGAGAGGTTGGTCTGTGTTTTCCTAAAAGTTTTGGGTCTTGGGAATGAACTGGGAGAGTTTTTTGGGTTCTTCCAAGGGTTTGGGATCTTGGGAAGGAGAAGGGAGAGGTGGTTCCAGGTTTTTCCAAAAGTTTGGGGGCTTGGGAATGAACTGGGAGAAGTTTTTTGGGTTCTTCCAAGGGTTTGGCATCTTGGAAGTAGCCAGAAGTTCTTCCTAACCCTTGGAAGAACCCAGAGCCTCAAGGCCATCGTGCTCTTCACGCACAGTAGGGGTCGGGTGGGGCTGTCCTGGGGGTTTGGGGATTTGGGGGTGAGGTGGGAGAGGTTTTTTGGGTTCTTCAAAGGGTTTGGGATCTTGGGTTGTCCCGTGTTTTCCCAAGGATTTGAGGTCTTGGGAATGAGTTGGGAGAGGTTTTTTGGGTTTTTCCAAGGTTTGGGGTCTTGGAAGTAGCCAGAGGTGGGAATGAGCAGGGAGAAGCTGTTCCGTGTTTTCCCAAGTGTTTTTCTGGGTTCTCCCAAGGGTTGGGACTTAGGAGGGAGAGGTTGTGCCATGTTTTCCCGAGGATTTGGGGTCTCGGGAATGAGCAGGGAGAGATTTGGGGTTTTTCCAAGAGTTTGGGGTCTCAGGAATGAGCAGAGAAAGGTTTTTTCACATTTTCCCGAGGGTTTGGGGTCTTTGGCAATGAGCAGGGAGAGGATCTGGGTTTTTCCAAAGGTTTGGGGTCTCGGGAATGAGCAGGGAGAGATTTTTCCGTGTTTTTCCAAGGGGTTTGGGGTTTTTCCAAGTTTTCCCAAGGGTTTGGGGTCCTGGGATCAAGCTCAGAGAAACCATTCCCTATTCCTCCACACAACTTCCACTCATCCCTCCACATCCCCGGAAACAACACCTCCAGCACCACCAACACCCCAAAAAACCCAAAAATCCCCCAAAACCCCAAACCCCACACCACCCCCAACTTTTCGGGGTACCCTACAAATCCCGACCCCACTCCTTTTCCAGACGCCTGCGGCCTGTCCGACCCCGCCCACGTGGAGAACCTCCAGGAGAAGGCTCAGGTGGCGCTGACGGAATACGTTCGATCCCAATATCCGTCGCAACCCCAACGCTTCGGGAGGCTCCTGCTGCGGCTCCCGGCGCTCCGAGCCGTTCCCGCCGCCCTCATATCCCAACTTTTCTTCATGCGCCTCGTGGGGAAAACGCCCATCGAGACCTTGATCCGGGACATGCTGCTGTCCGGGAGCACCTTCAACTGGCCCTACGGGGCGGGGCAATAGGGGCGGAGACTCCGGAGGGAGGGAAAAATCCCGGGAATGCCGAAGAACTGCTGGAGATCGTCCCGTTCCCGTGGGAATGGGGGTGATCCCTCTGGAGGTTGTCCCCGGAGAGTTGTGGGGTCATGGCATTGTCCCCGAAAAGTTGTGGGGTTGCCCCAAGGAGTTTGTGGGGTCTCGACGTTGTCGCCAAAAGTTTTAAGGTCCCGGTGGGAAAAAATCCCAGGAATGCTGAACTGATGGAAATCGTCCTGTTCCCGTGGGAATGAGGGTGATCCCTCTGGAGAGTGTCCCCGGAAAGTTGTCCCTGAAAAGTTTTTGGGGTCCGACGTCCCCAAAAAGTTAGTGGGGTCTCGGTGTTGTCGCCAAAAGTTTTAGGGTCCCAGTGGGAAAAAATCCCGGGAATGCCGAACTGATGGAGATCGTCCCGTTCTGGCGGGAATGAGGGTGATCCCTCTGGAGGTTGTCCCCGGAAAGTTTTGGGGTTGTCCCCAAAATGTTTTGGGGTTCCGATGTCGTCGCCAAAAGTTTTAGGGTCCCAGAGGGAAAAAATCCCGGGAATGCCGAACTGATGGAGATCGTCCTGTTCCCGCGGGAATGGGGGTGATCCCTCTGGAGAGTGTCCCCAAAAAGTCTGTGGGGTCTTGGTGTCATCATCAGAAAAATAATCCCAGGAATGCTGAACTGATGGAGATCGTCCCGTTCCTGTGGGAATGGGGGTGATCCCTCTGGAGGTTGTCCCCAGAAAGTTCTGGGGTTGTCCCCAAGAAGTTTGTGGGGTTCCGGCGTTGTCGCCAAAAGTTTTAGGGTCCCGGTGGGAAAAAATCCCGGGAATGCTGAACTGATGGAGATCGTCTCGTTCCCGCGGGAATGGGGGTGATTCCTCTGGAGGTTGTCTCCAGAAAGTTCTGGGGTTGTCCCCAAAAAGTTTTGGGGTTCTGATCTCCCCAGAATGTTTGTGGGGTTCCAGCATTGTCGCCAAAAGTTTTAGGATCCCGGTGGGAAAAAAATCCCGGGAATGGTGGATATGGATTCCCCAAAGTGCCGACACTGGAGCTCATCCTATTCCCATGGGAATGGGGATGATCCCTCTGGAGGTTGTCCCCGAAAAGTTGTGGGGTCACAGGATTGTCCCCAAAAAGTTTGTAGGATCTCAGTGTTGTCGCCAAAAATTTTGGCATCCTGGCAGAAGAAAATCCCGGGAACGGTGGACACGGATTCCCCAAACTGCTGGCACTGGAGATCATCCCATTCCCACAGTAATGGGGATGATCCCTCTGGGTTGTCCCCAAAAAGTTGTGGGGTCGCGAGATTGTCCCCAAGAAGTTTTTGGGGTCACGGGATTGTCGCCAAAAGTTTTAGGGTCCTGGTGGAAAAAAAATCCCAGGAATGGTGGACAGGAACTGCCGACTCAGGAGCTCCTGTGGGATTGGGGACGATACCTCTGGAGGTTGTCCCCAGAAAGTTGTGGGGTCACGAGATTGTCCCCAAGAAGTTTTTGGGGTCACAGGGTTGTCCCCAAAAAGTGTGTGGGGTCCCAGCCTTGTCGCCCAAAGTTTTAGGGTCCCAGTGGGAAAAAATCCCAGGAATGGTGGACACGGATTCCCTGAACTCCCACAGGAATGGGGATGATCCCTCTGGAGGTTGTCCCCGAAAAGTTTTGGGGTCATCCCTTAAACGTTTTGGGGTCATCTCCCAAAAGTTTTGGGGTCGTCCCTGAAAAGTTTTGGGATCATCCCTTAAAAGTTTTGGGGTTATCCCTGAAAAATTTTGGGGTCATCCCTGAAAAGTTTTGGGGTCATCCCTGGAAAGTTTTGGGGTCATCCCTGGAAAGTTTTGGGGTCATCCCTGAAAAGTTTTGGGGTCATCATGAAAAGGTTTGGGGTCCTGACATCGTCGCCAAATGTTTTGGGGTTCTGACATTGTCGCCAAATGTTTTGGGGTCCCTACGTGATCGCCAAACGCTGCCCCAGACCCCGAAGGTTTTCCCGGTTGGAATTCGGACTTTTCCGTCCCCCGCGGACCCTCCCGACCCCAAAGCTGACCCCAAAAGTGGAACATCCCCGACCCCAAATCCCGAAAAAAGGGCGATCCCGATCTTTTTCCCGCTCCGGAATTTTGGGGGGAAAAGGGACGGAAATGGAATCACGGAAAAAGCGTCACCCGGAATTCCCTTTTGGGATCCGGCCCCTTTTGGGATTTCCGGGTTGGTTTTTTTTGGGATCGGGGCCGATCCCAAATGGAATTTTCCCAGGGAAATTTTCCGGGGCCGGATCCCGAATTCCCGCGGGAATTTTTTCAGGATTTGGGGGCAAAAAAAAAAAAAAAAAAAAAAAAAAAGGAGATTTTGGGGTGAGGACACGGAGTTCCCCCGGGATTTATGGGATTTATGGGATTTGGGATGATTCCCTGACGATTTGATCCCCGCGCTGATATAAATGAATTAATTAAAGCCAATTAAAGACTTTTCTTACAATTTTCGGGGTCTGGAGAGTGCCGGGGTTTGGGATTTTTGGGAAAAGGGGGAATTGGGGAGGGCGGGAGGGAATGAAAATAAGGAAAAATGGGGGAAAGGCTAAGAATAGGAAAGGGTAAAAATGGGGAAAACCTAAAAATAGAAAAACCCTAAAAATAGAAAAAACCCTAAAAAAAGAAAAAAATTCCTAAAAATAGGAAAGCCCTAAAAATAGGAAAAAACACTAAAAATAGGAAACCCTAAAAAAAGGGGAAAAAATCCTAAAAATAGGGGGGAAAACCCTAAAAATAGGAAAGCCTAAAAATAAGGAAAGCCTAAAAATAGGAAAAAACTCTAAAAATAGGAAAAATTGCTAAAAATAGGAAAACCCTAAAAATAGGGAAAAAACCTAAAAATAGAAAATTTTCCTGAACACTGAAAATTGGATTTTTTGGGGGGGAAAATGGGAATTTTGGGAGCTCTTCAATTTGGGGTTTTTTTGGGATTTGGGCAGTGGGCAATTTGGGCAATGGGATGGGGGGAGGGGGGGATTTGGGGTTTCTGTTCCTGGGGTGGGAAATTATTTGGGATTTCTTTCCCAGGGTGGGAAAGGATTTGGGATTTCTCTCCCAAATTTGGGGAAATTTGGGATTTTTCTCCCAAATTGGGGAATTTGGGATTTCTCTCCCAAGGAGGAGAAATTTGGGATTTCTCTCCCAAATTTGGGGAAATTTGGGATTTTTCTCCCAAATTGGGGAATTTGGGATTTCTCTCCCAAGGAGGAGAAATTTGGGATTTCTCTCCCAAATTTGGGGAAATTTGGGATTTCTTTCCCAGGGTGGGAAAGGATTTGGGATTTCTCTCCCAAATTTGGGGAAATTTGGGATTTTTCTCCCAAATTGGGGAATTTGGGATTTCTCTCCCAAGGAGGAGAAATTTGGGATTTCTCTCCCAAATTTGGGGAAATTTGGGATTTTTCTCCCAAATTGGGGAATTTGGGATTTCTCTCCCAAGGAGGAGAAATTTGGGATTTCTCTCCCAAATTTGGGGAAATTTGGGATTTCTTTCCCAGGGTGGGAAAGGATTTGGGATTTCTCTCCCAAATTGGGGAATTTGGGATTTCACTCCCAAAGTAAAGGGATTTGAGATTTCTTTTCCCAAGGCTTCAGGGGATTTGGGATTTCCCTCCCAAGGTGTGGAAGGATTTGGGATTTCCCTCCCAAATCGGGGAATTTGGGATTTCTCTCCCAAATTTGGGGGAATTTGGGATTTCTCTCCCAAGGTGTGGAAGGATTTGGGATTTCTCTCCCAAATTGGGGAATTTGGGATTTCACTCCCAAATTGGGGTGGATTTGGGATTTCTTTCCCAGGGTGGGAAAGGATTTGGGATTTTCCTCCCGAATTTGGGGAAATTTGGGATTTCCCTCCCAAAGTGAAGGGATTTGGGATTTCCCTCCCAAGGTTTCACGGGATTTGGGATTTCCCTCCCAAGGTAAAAACATTTGGGATTCCCCTCCCAAATTGGGATTTTTTTTAAGGTTCCCCTCCCAAATTTTAGGGTAACTTTCACCGCGACCCCAAATTAAAATCAAACAGGTACAACTCATTTATTACAAAAAGAAAAAAACCCCAAATATTACACAATTCCCACAATTCCCACCATCCCCTATAAAACATCGGGACCGGCCAACGTCCCCAAAAGGCTTTTGTCCCCCACCCCAAAATCTGGGACCCCTTAAGGCAACCGGGGGGGCACAGACCCCATAAAAAACCCTATTTACAACAGGGGGAAGGCACTGGGGGGGGTCATGAGGCCGTGGGGACATTTGGGGTCATTTTGGGGTCATTTTGGGGTCAGTCCCACCCCCATTCCCCCTCAGCACTGATGAAGCAATTTTGGGTTTTTTGGGTACAAAGAAAGGCACGGAACGCCCCAAAGAAGTCTTTTTTTGGGGTTTTTTTTGGGGGTCACCCCCACATCCCTTTTTGGGGTTTTTTGTGGGGTCAGCCCCGGACTTTGTCATAGTCGCTCACCATCCTCTTGATGTGGAAGAGTTTGTTCCGAAGGGTTTTGGTTTCGGCCTTTTTGTCCTGATAGTCTGAGCCCTGCGGGGGCGGGGTTTGGGGTCAGGATTTGGGGTCGGGATTTGGGGTCAGGAATTAAGGTATTTGGGGTATTTGGGGTCAGGATTTGGGGTCAGGATTTGGGGTCAGGGAATTAAGGTATTTGGGGTATTTGGGGTCAGGGATTGGTTTGGGGTCAGGATTTGGGGTCAGGGTTTGGGGTCAGGATTTGGGGTTGGGATTTGGGGTATTTTGGGGTATTTGGGGTCAGGGATTGGTTTGGGGTCAGGGATTTGGGGTCAGGATTTGGAGTTGGGATTTGGGGTCGGGATTTGGGGTCAGGATTTGGGGTCAGGATTTGGGGTCAGGGAATTAAGGTATTTGGGGTATTTGGGGTCAGGGATTGATTTGGGGTCAGGGTTTGCTTTGGGGTCAGAAATTGATTTGGGGTCGGGATTTGGGGTCAGGATTTGGGGTCAGGATTTGGGGTTGGGATTTGGGGTCAGGATTTGGGGTCAGGATTTGGGGTTGGGATTTGGGGTCAGGATTTGGGGTCAGGATTTGGGGTCAGGATTTGGGGTTGGGATTTGGGTTCAGGATTTGGGGCCAGGGATTTGGGGTCAGGATTTGGGGTCAGGGATTTGGGGTCAGGATTTGGGGTCAGGGATTTGGGGTCAGGATTTGGGGTTGGGATTTGGGGTTGGGATTTGGGGTTGGGATTTGGGGTTGGGATTTGGGGTCAGGATTTGGGGTCGGGATTTGGGGTCAGGATTTGGGGTCGGGATTTGGGGTCAGGATTTGGGGTCAGGATTTGGGGTCAGGATTTGGGGTCGGGATTTGGGGTCGGGATTTGGGGTCGGGATTTGGGGTCAGGATTTGGGGTCAGGATTTGGGGTCGGGATTTGGGGTCGGGATTTGGGGTCAGGGAATTAAGGTATTTGGGGTATTTGGGGTCAGGGTTTGGTTTGGGGTCAGAGATTGATTTGGGGTCAGGGATTGATTTGGGGTCAGGGTTTGGTTTGGGGTCAGGGATGGATTCGGGGTCGGGGATGGATTTGGAGTCAGGGATTTGGAGTCAGGGATTTGGGGTCAGGGATTTGGGGTCAGGATTTGGAGTCGGGATTTGGGGTCGGGATTTGGGGTCAGGATTTGGGGTCAGGGATTGATTTGGGGTCAGGATTTGGGGTTGGGGCTGGATTTGGGGTCAGGGATTGATTTGGAGTCAGGAATCAATTTGGGATCAAGGAATTGGGGTCAGGGAATGGCTTGGGTCAGGGATTTGGGGTCAGGGATTTGGGATCAGGGTTTGATTTGGGGTCAGGGATTGATTTGGGGTTGGGGACTGATTTGGGGTCAGGGAATGGTTTGGGATCAGGGATTTTGGAGGTTTTGGGATATTTTGGGGGATTTGGGATCCCGGCAAGGTGGTTATGGGGTCGGGATTGGGATCGGAGCTCACCCGTTTGAGGTCCTTGAGCTGATTGTACTCCTCAGCGATAGCCTGGGGGGACAGCGGGGTCAGGGATGGGAAATGGGGGAAAAATGGGGAAAAGGGGAAAAAAGGGAAAAAATGGGGGGGAAATGGGGGAAATGGGGGGAAAAGGGGAAAAAATGGGGGGAAATGGGGAAAAAATGGGGAAAAAATGGGGAAAAAAGTGGAGGGGGAAAGGGGGATTCCTAATCCCTCACGACGTCCATCCCAAATCCTCCCCAAACGCACCCCAAATCCCCCAAATGCCCTGACCTGGTACTGGGGGCTGTCCTCGGGCACGCTGTCCAGCTGCAGTGCCAGCTGTGCCAGGCACTCCCCAAACCCCCAAACCCATCCCAAACCCATCCCCAAATCCCCAAAACCCACCCCAAATCCACCCCAAATCCCCAAAACCCATCCCAGATCCCCCAAAACCCATCCCAAACGCACCCCAAATCCCCCAAATTTCCTCACCTGGTACTGGGGGCTGTCCTCGGGCACACTGTCCAGCTGCAGTGCCAGCTGTGCCAGGCAGTCCTGAACCCCCCAAACCCACCCCAAATCCATCCCAAATCCATCCCAAAACTCCCCAAACCCATCCCAAATCCCTCAAATCCCTCAAATCCCTCACCTGGTACTGGGGGCTGTCCTCGGGCACGCTGTCCAGCTGCAGTGCCAGCTGTGCCAGGCGGTCCCGGACCCCCCAAACCCACCCCAAATCCCCCAGAAAACTCATCCCAAATGCCCCTGCAGCATCCCAAATTCCCCACAAAAGCTATCTCCAAAATCCCAAATCCCCCAAACCCACCCCGAATTCCCCAAATGCCCTAAACTGGTACTGGGGGCTGTCCTCGGGCACACTGTCCAGCTGCAGTGCCAGCTGTGCCAGGCATGCCCCAAATCCCCAAAACCCACCCCAAATCCCCCAAAATCCCCCCAAACCTATCCCAAACCTACCCCAAATCCATCCCAAACCCATCCCAAATCCCCAAACCCACCCCAAATCCCCAAAATCACCCCAAATCCATCACAAATCCATCCCAAAATTCCCCAAATCCACCCCAAATCCCCCAAACGCCCTCACCTGGTACTCGGGGCTGTCCTCGGGCACACTGTCCAGCTGCAGTGCCAGCTGTGCCAGGCATGCCCCAAATCGCCAAAACCCACCCCAAATCCCCTTCAAAATCCCAAATCCTCCCCAAAACTCATCCCAAACCCCTTAAACCCACCCCAAATCCCCTACACCCACCCCAAACGCACCCCAAATCTCCTCACCTGGTACTGGGGGCTGTCCTCGGGCACGCTGTCCAGCTGCAGTGCCAGCTGTGCCAGGCATGCCCCAAACCCCCAAAACCCACCCCAACCCACCCCAAATCCCCTCCAAATCCCCAAACCAACCCCAAATCCCCCAAACCCATCCCAAATCCCCTTCAACATCCCAAACCCACCCCAAATCCATCCCAAATCCCCCAAACCCACCCCAAATCTCCTCACCTGGTACTGGGGGCTGTCCTCGGGCACACTGTCCAGCTGCAGTGCCAGCTGTGCCAGGCATGCCCCAAAGCCCCAAACCCACCCCAAATCCCCCAAAATCCCCCCAAACCCACCCCAAACCCCCCAAATCCCCCCAAACCCACCCCAAATCCCTCACCTGGTACTGGGGGCTGTCCTCAGGCACACTGTCCAGCTGCAGTGCCAGCTGTGCCAGGCGGTCCCAGACCCCCCAAACCCATCCCAAATCCCCCAAACCCATCCCAAATCCCCCAAACCCACTCCAAATCCCCCAAATCCCCCGAATCTCCTCACCTGGTACTGGGGGCTGTCCTCGGGCACGCTGTCCAGCTGCAGTGCCAGCTGTGCCAGGCAGTCCCAGACCCCCCAAACCCATCCCAAATCCCCCGAACCCATCCCAAATCCCTCAAATCCCTCAAATCCCTCACCTGGTACTGGGGGCTGTCCTCGGGCACGCTGTCCAGCTGCAGTGCCAGCTGTGCCAGGCGGTCCCGGACCCCATCCAGGTGGGCACAGAGCTCCTTGTAGCGCCGCAGGGAAGTGTCGAAGTCCTGCTTGTAGCGCTGCCGGGCGGAGGCCGAGGAGAGAGGGGGGTACAGCCTGGGGGGAGAAATATGGGAAATGTGGGGGGGGGAAATATAGGGGAAATGTGGGGGAAAATATGGGGAAATGTGGGGAAAATATGGGAAATGTGGGGGGGAAATATAGGGGAAATGTGGGGGAAAATATGGGAAATGTGTGGGAAAATATGGGGAAATGTGTGGGAAAAATATGGGGAAATGTGGGGGGGAAATATAGGGGAAATGTGGGGGAAAATATGGGAAATGTGGGGGGGAAATATAGGGGAAATGTGGGGGGGGAAATATAGGGGAAATGTGGGGGAAAAATATGGGAAATGTGTGGGGGGAAATATAGGGAAATGTGGGGGAAAATGTGGGAAATGTGGGGGAAAAATATGGGGAAATGTGGGGGAAAATATGGGAAATGTGGGGGGAAAATATGGGGAAATGTGGGGGAAAATATGGGAAATGTGGGGGGAAATATGGGAAATGTGGGGGAAAATATGGGAAATGTGTGGGGGGGAATATAGGGGAAATGTGGGGAAAATATGGGAAATGTGGGGGAAAATATGGGGGAATGGGGGAAATGTGTGGGGGGATATGGGGGAAATGTGGAGGGAATGTGGTAGAAAATATGGGGGAAAAATATGGGGAGAATATGGGGGAAATGTGGGGGAAGAAAGGGGAAAATATGAGGGGAATATGGGGGATATGGGGGGGAACGTGGGGAAATGTTGGGGGGATATGCGGAAAAATGGGGGAAATGTGGGGGGGAAATATGGGGAAATGTGGGGGGAAAATATGGGGAAATGTGGGGGAAGAAAGGAGAAAATAGCGGGGAGAATGGGGAAAAAAAGGGGTAAATAGGGGGGGAATATGGGGGGAATGTGGGGGGGAAATATGGGAAATGTGGGGGGAAATATGGGGGAATATATGGGGAAATATTGGTGGGGAATATGGGAAATGTGGGCGAAATATGGGGGAAATGTGGGGGGAGAATGGGGAAAAAATGGGGGGAAATGTGGGGGGAATATGGGGAGATATGGGGGGAAATGTGGGGGGAGAGAGGGGAAAATATGGGAGAAATATGTGGCAAATATGTTGGAAATGTAGGGGGAGAAAGAGGAAATATGGGGGGAATATGGGGGAGATATGGGGGAAATGTGGGGGGAAATATGGGGGGAATGTGGGGGGGAAATATGGGAAATGTGGGGGGAATGTGTGGGGGATATGGGGAGAATATGGGGGAATGAGGGGGGAGAATGGGGAAAAAATGGGGAGAGAATGGGGGAGAATATGGGGGAAATACGGGGGCAAAATGGGGGGGCAATACGGGGGGAAATGGGGTGGAAAACGATGGGAAAATGGGGGGAGAAATGGGGGGCAAATGGGGGAAAAGTTGGGGGGAATGTGGGGAAAATGGGGGGGAATATGGGGGGAATATGGGGGAAATGTGGGTGGAATATAGGGGAATGAGGGAGGAGAATGGGGGGAAAATATGGGGGAAATGTGGGGGGAATGTGGGGGGGAAATGGGGGAATGTGGGGGGGGAATGGGGGGGAAATAGGGGAGAAATGGGGGAAGTATGGGGGAAATGTGGGGGAAAAGTGGGGGGGAGATATGGGAAATGTGGGGTAAATAGGGGGAAAATATGAGGGACATATAGGGGAAATATGGGGGGGATGTGGGGGAAAAATGGGGGAAAATAGGGGGGAAATGTGAGGGGGATATGGGGTAAATAGGGGGCAGAATGGGGAAAAAAAGGAATATGGGAAAGAAAATGGGAGGAATATGGGGGGAAAATGTGGGGGGGATATGGGGGGGAATGTGGGGAGAAAAGGGAAATATAGGGGAAATGTGGGGGGAAAATGTGGGGGGGATATGGGGGGGAATGTGGGGAGAAAAGGGAAATATAGGGGAAATGTGGGGGGAATATGGGGGGATATAGGGGAGAATGTAGGGGAGAGAAAGGGGAAAATATGGGGGGAAAATAGGGGAAAATAAGGGGGAAGAAAGGTGAAAATATGGGGCAAATGTGGGGGGAAAATATAGGGGAAATATGGGCGAATGTGGGGGGGGAAATATGGGGGAAATGTCGGGGGGATATGGGGAGAATATGGGGGAAGTGTGGGGGAAGTATAGGGGAAATGTGGGGGGATGTGGGGGGCGAAATATGGGGGAAATGTCGGGGGGATATGGAGGGAGTGGGAGGGAAATATGGGGGAAAAGTAGGGGCAAGAAAGGGGAAAATAAGGGGGAAATACATGGAAAATATGGGGGGAATAGGTGGGCGGAATGGGGGAAAATATGGGGGAAATGTGAGGGGAATGTGGGAGGGAATGTGGGGGGAAATAGGGGAAAAATATGGGGGGGATATGGGAAAATGTGGGGGGAGAATGGGGAAAAAATGGGGGGAATATGGGGTGGATATGGGGGAAAATATGGGGAAATGTGGGGAGGAATATGGGAAATATGGGGGAAAATGTGGGGGAAATGTGGCAGGAGAAAGGGGGAAATATGGGGGAAATATGGGGGGAGAATGGGGGGGAGAAGGGGGGAAAGGGGGCGGAAAAGGATGTGAAAAGGGGGGGAAAATGGGGGGGGAAATGGGGAAAAATGGGGGGGAATGGGGGAAATATGGGGGAAATATGGGGGAGGGGAATGGGGGAAAAATGGGGGGGAAAGGAGAAAAAAGGGGGGAAAATGGGGGGGGAATAGTGGGGACAACGGGGGGGAAAATGGGGGGAAAAGCAGAAAAAAAAAGGGAAAAAAGCAGAAAAAAAGGCAAAAAAAGCAGGGAAAAACAGGACAAAAAAGCCGAAAAAAGGCATGAGGGGGGTCTGTGTCAGGGCAGGACCCCCGGGGGGGCTCTGTCGGGCCGGACCCCCCCCGGGTGCGCCCCCTCCTCACCGCTCCCACTGCTCGCGGTCGCGCTCGTCCCCCGACTCCACCGTGGTGTAGTCGGTCTCGTACTGAGACTCCTCCGCCTCGGGGCGGCGCCGCCGGCGGCCCCGCCGGGTGGGGGGCTTGGGGTTCGGGGGGGGGTCCTGCTCCTTAGGGTCCTCCGTGGGGCTGGGGGGCTCGGCCGGGGGGGCGCTGAGGGGGGGGACAGGGTTGGTGCAGGGTTTTGAGATTTGGGGTCACTGGCGGGGCGGACAGGGGTTGGTCATGGGGTTTGGGGTCACTGGGGGGACATGGGGCTTGGGGTTCGGGGGGGGGTCCTGCTCCTTAGGGTCCTCCGTGGGGCTGGGGGGCTCGGCCGGGGGGGCGCTGAGGGGACAGGGGGACATTGGGACAGGGGTTGGTCATGGGGTTTGGGATTTGGGTCACTGAGGGGACACCGTGGGGACATGAGGGACATGGGTTGGTCGGGGGGGCTTGGGGTTCGGGGGGGGGGGTCCTGCTCCTTAGGATCCTCTGTGGGGCTGGGGGGCTCGGCCGGGGGGGAGCTGAGGGGGGGGACAGGGGTTGGTACAGGGTTTTGGGATTTGGGGTCACTGGCGGGGGGGACAGGGGTTGGTCATGGGGTTTGGGATCACTGAGGGGACATGGGGACATGGGGGACATGGGTTTGGGGGATTTGGGGGGCTCAGCCGGGGGGGCGCTGAACGGGGGGACAGGGGTTGGTTGTGGGGTTTGGGATTTGGGGTCACTGGGGGGACATGGGGCTTGGGGTTGGGGGAGGGGTCCTGATCCTTAGGGTCCTCTGTGGGGCTGGGGGGCTCGGCCGGGGGGGCGCTGAGGGGACAGGGGGACAGGGGTTGGTCACGGGGTTTGGGGTCACTGAGGGGACATGGGGGGCATGGGGACATGGGGACAGGGGTCGGTCACGAGGTTTGGGGGATTTGGGGGTCACTGAGGGGACAAGGGGACATGGGGGACATGGGTTTGGGGGATTTCGGGTCACTGGGGGGACAGGGGGTGGTCACGGGGTTTGGGGGATTTGGGGTCACTAAGAGGACATGGGGGACAGGGGTTTGGTACAGAGTTTTAGGATTTGGGGGTCACTGAGAGGACAGGGGGACATGGGGACATGGGGACATGGGGGTCAGGGGTTTGGTACAGGGTTTGGGGATTTGGGGGGCATGGCCGGGGGGACGCTGAGGGGGGAACATGGGGTTGGTAATGGGGTTTGGGATTTGGGGTCACTGAGGGAACATGGGGACATGGGGGACATGGGTTTGGGGGATTTGGGGGGTTCGGCCGGGGGGGCGCTGAGGGGACAGGGGGACAGGGGTTGGTTATGCCATTTGGGATTTGGGGTCACTGGGGGGACATGGGGACATGGGGGACATGGGTTTGGGGGATTTGGGGGGCTCAGCTGGGGGGGCGCTGAGGGGGGGACAGGGGTTGGTTATGGGGTTTGGGATTTGGGGTCACTGAGGGGACAGGGGTTGGTCACGGGGGGTGGGGCTGGACATGGGGATTTCCTCCTTTTCGGGGCTTTTTCACCCCTTCCGACCCCTCCCACCTTTTCTCGACCCTTCAAATCCTTCCCCGACCCCTCCCACCTTTTCCCCACGCCATTCCCGACCCCTCAAATCCCTTCCCGACCCCTCCCCACCTTTTCCCGACCCCTCAAATCCTTTCCCGACCCCTCCCACCTTTTCTATCCCTTCCCACCTTTTCCCGACCCCATTCCCGACCCCTCAAATCCTTTCCCACTCCTTTCCCACCTTTTCCACCCCTTTCCCGACCCCTCCCACGTTTTTCAGACCCCTTTTCCCGACCCCTCAAATCCTTTCCCGACCCCTCCCACCTTTCCAAACTTTCCCATCCCTTTCCTGACCCCTCCCGACCCTCTCCCACCCTTTTCCCATCCCTTTCCCAACCCGTCAGATCCTTTCCTGACCCCTCCCACCTTTTCCCGACCCTTCCCACTCTCTCCTACCCCTTTCCCATCTTTTCCCGACCCCTCCGACCCTCTCCCGACCCCTCAAATCCCTTCCCGACCCCTCCCACGTTTTCCCGACCCCTCTCACCCTTTCCAAACCTTCCCATCCCTCTCCCAACCCCTCCCCACCTTCCCCCACCCCTCAAATCCTTCTCCCGCCCCCTCCCCACCTTTTCCCGACCCCCCCCAACCCTTCCCCGCCCCCTCCCACCCTTTCCAGCCGTCCCGGGGGGGTTCCCGGTACTCGGGGGGGCTGTAGGGCGGTGCGGTCGCGGTTTTCTCGGAGTAGGCGAGCGTGGCTGTCTCGTCCTGCGCGCTCGTCCCGCCCGACACGTTCTTCACCTGCGGTTTTGGGGAGATTTTTTGAGGTTTTGGGGTTGGATTTTTTGGGGGGAAATTCAATCGGGGTGAAGGGGTTGCGACTCTGAGAAATCACGGAGAAATCCCAGAGAAATCCCCAAGAAATCCCTGAGAAATCCCTAAGAATTCCCCAAGAATTCCCAGAGAAACCCCCAGAGAAATCCCAGAGCATTCCCCAAAAAATCCCGGAGAAATCCCCGAAAAACCCCCGAGAATTCCTCAAGAAATCCTGGAGAATTCCCTGAGAAATCCTGGGGAATTCGCCAAGAAATCCCAGAGAATTCCCCAAGAAATCCCCGAGAACTCCCCAAGAAATCCCCGAAAAATCCCAGAGAAATCACCAAGAAATCTGGAGAAATTCCAGAGAATTCCCACAGAACTCCCCAAGAAATCCCCGAAAAATCCTGGAGAATTCCTGGAGAAATCCCCAGAAAATCCTGGAGAAATCACAGAGAATAGCCCAAGAAATCCCCGAGAAATCCCAGAGAATTCCCCCAAAAATCCCAGAGAAATCCACAAGGATTCCCAGAGAAATCCCAGAGAAAGCCTAGAAAAATCCCTGAGAATTCCCCAAGAAATCCCAGAGAAATTCCAGAGAAATCACCAAGAAATCCTGGAAAAATCCCAAAGAAATCCCTGAGAACTCCTTGAGAAATCCCAGGGAATTCCCCAAGAAATCCTGGAAAATCCTGGAGAATTCCTCGAAAAATCCCAGAGAATTGCCCAAGAAATCCCCGAAAAATCCCAAAGAAATCCTGAGAATAGCCCAGAGAATTCCCCAAGAAATCCCAAGAAATCCCTGGAAAATCCTGGAGAAATCCCAGAGAAATTCCAAGAAATCCCTGAGAAATCCCCGAGAATTCCCCATGAAATCCCAGAAAAATCCCAAAGAAATCCCAGAGAATTCCTGGAGAATTCCCAATGGAGAGGGACAGGGACAGGGACAGGGACAGGGACAGGGACAGGGACAGAGCTTGGGGGGCAGTGACAGGGTCAGGGGGACCCCAAATCCAAGGAAAAACCCCATAAAAATCCAGGGATAATTGGATCATCCCCCATTTGGGTTTGGGGTTGGGGACGGACTCAGAGACCCCAAAAAGGGACAGGGACAGGGACAAGGACAGAGGGGACACAGCTCGGGGTTGGGACCCCAAATCCGAGGACAAACCCCATGAAAATCCAGGGAGAATCAGAGCGTCCCCCATTTGGGTTTGGGGTTGGATTTGGGGCTGGGGACAGACCCAGAGATCCCAAATCACCACGGAGAGGGACAGGGACAGGGACAGGGACAGGGACAGGGACAGGGACAGAGCTCGGGGACAGTGGGGGACCCCAAATCCAGGGAAAAACCCCATAAGAATCCAGGGACAAACCCTAAAATCAGAACATTCCCCATTTGGATTTGGGTTTGGGGACGGACCCAGAGACCCCAAAAAGTGACACCCCCACAGTGACCCCTCCCCCGCTCCGTGGGGCCGCACGTGTCCCGCGGAGGGGACAAGGGACATCCTGCTGTCCCCTGGCCCTTCCTTCCTGCCCTTTGTGGGGTTTTGTGTCCCGGACGCCGCTCCCGCCCCCCCTCGGTGGCCCTGGGGACATCCGGGTGGCCACGCCCCTTCCGTGTCCCCTCCCCCCCCGCCAGCCGAGGGCCACCTGCGGTGTCCCCAAAAGCCACTCGGGGTCGCC
Source organism: Acanthiza pusilla (assembly GCA_036630365.1). NCBI lineage: Eukaryota > Metazoa > Chordata > Aves > Passeriformes > Acanthizidae > Acanthiza > Acanthiza pusilla. The sequence goes on along the minus strand of JAXCHO010000105.1, from coordinate 4,279,153 downwards.
CCCCGTTGGCTGCCGGTGGCCCCAGGGGGGGACACGGCGCGGGGGAGGGGAGGGGACACGGCGGGGGTGGCACGGGGGGAGGGGACACCGCGGGGGTCGCGCGTGTCCCCAGAGGGACAGGAAATGCCAGGCGGGGGAGGGGCGCGGAGGAAACGCAGGAAAAATGGCAACAAAGGGAGCGGGGCAGGGACAGTAAATAACGGGTGGGGACAGCGTGGGGACATGGGGACAGGGCTGGGGACAGCGTGGGGACAGCGTGGGGACATGGGGACAGGGCTGGGGACAGCGTGGGGACAGCGTGGGGACATGGGGACAGCGTGGGGACAGTGTGGGGACAGGGGGACAGGGCTGGGGACAGCGTGGGGACAGGGCTGGGGACAGCGTGGGGACAGCGTGGGGACATGGGGACAGCGTGGGGACAGCGTGGGGACAGCGTGGGGACATGGGGACAGGGCTGGGGACAGCGTGGGGACAGGGCTGAGGACATGGGGACAGCGTGGGGACATGGGGACAGGGCTGGGGACAGTGTGGGGACAGGGCTGAGGACATGGGGACAGCGTGGGGACAGGGGGACAGGGCTGGGGACAGCGTGGGGACAGCGTGGGGACATGGGGACAGGGCTGGGGACAGCGTGGGGACATGGGGACAGAGCGGGGGACAGCGTGGGGACAGCGTGGGGACATGGGGACAGGGCTGGGGACAGCGTGGGGACATGGGGACAGGGCTGGGGACAGTGTGGGGACATGGGGACAGGCTGAGGACATGGGGACAGTGTGGGGACAGCGTGGGGACAGTGTGGGGACATGGGGACAGGGCTGAGGACATGGGGACAGGGGCAGGGGGACAGGGGCATGGGGACAGGGGGACAGTGTGGGGACAAGGTTGGGGACATGCGGGACAGGGCTGGGGACAGAGGGACAGCATGAGGACAGGGGTATGGGGACATGGGGAGAGGGTGGGAACAAGGTGGGGACATGGGGACATGGGGACAGGAGCCAGGCATGGGAATGTGGGGAGGGCATGGGGACGTGGGGACAGGGGGATGGGGACAGGTGTGGGGACATTGAGAGGTGTGGGGACACGGGGACAGGGTGGGGACAGGGTGGGGACATGGGAACAGCCATGGGGACACGTAGAGAAGAATGGGGTGACACGGGGGACACAGAGAGCAGGAAATGGGGACACGGGGGACACGCAGAGAGAGGGGTGGGGACATGGAGAGAGGGCACGTAGGGGACACTCAGGGGCCAGGGGACACGGGCAGGGAACACTGAGGGGCCCGGGGACACGCAGGGGACACGGCTAGGGGACATTCAGGGGACACACAGGGGCCAGGGGACACGGGCAGGGAACACTGAGGGGCCCGGGGACACGCAGGGGACACGGCTAGGGGACATTCAGGGGACACACAGGGGCCAGGGGACACGCAGGGGACACGGCCCAGTTTCGGTGTGGCCAATGATTAACCCAGACCCTGCAGAGGTGGCACCGGGAAACCTGGGAACGGCAGCTCGCGGTGTCACCAGGGCTGGCACGGGGACCTTGGGGACAGCCCAGTGTCCCCAGAGCTGGCACGGGGACCTTGGGGACAGCCCGGTGTCCCCAGTGCTGGCGTGGGGACCTTGGGGACATCCCCGTGCTGGGCTCAGTGTCACTGGCCCTGGCCCTGTCCCTTTCCCATCGTTCTGTTGATGTCCAGCCCCTGGAATTCCTGGCTGTGTCCCCATGTCCCTGTGTCCCTCTGTCCCCATGTCCCTGTGTCCCTGTGTTCCTGTGTCCCCGTGTGCCCATGTCCCTGTGTCCCCCAGGTCTGCGTGTCCCCATGTCCCCCATGACTGTGTCCCCCTGTGTCCCTGGATCCATGTCCCTGTGTCCCTTCGTCCCTCTATCCCCCATGTCCCCATGTCCCCATGTCCCCGGATCTGTGTCCCTGTGTCCCTCTGTCCCCCGTGTCCCTGTGTCCCTGTGCGTCCCTGTGTTCCTGTGTCCCTGTGTCCCCATGTCTCCCCATGTCTGCGTGTCCCTGTGTCCCTCTGTCCCTGTGTCCCTCTATCCCCCATGTCCCTCTGTCCCCCATGTCCCCTGTCCCTGTGTCCCCATGGCCCCATGTCCCCTGTCCCTGTGTCTCCATGTCCCTCTGTCCCCCATGTCCCCTGTCCCTGTGTCCCCATGGCCCCATGTCCCCTGTCCCTGTGTCCCCATGGCCTCAAGTCCCCTGTCCCTGTGTCCCCATGGCCCCATGTCCCCTGTCCCTGTGTCCCCATGGCCCCATGTCCCCTGTCCCTGTGTCTCCATGGCCTCAAGTCCCCTGTCCCTGTGTCCCCATGGCCCCATGTCCCCTGTCCCTGTGTCTCCATGTCTTCATGTCCCATGTCCCTGTGTCCCCATGTCCCATGTCCCATGTCCCTGTGTCCCCATGGCCCCATGTCCCCTGTCCCTGTGTCCCCATGGCCCCATGTCCCATGTCCCTGTGTCTCCACGTCCCCGTGTCCCTGTGTCCCCAAGGGCAGGGGACAGCCCCTGGCTCGGGGCCCATCAGATCCCACCGTGTTTGAGTTTCGGGACCAGTCTGACCAGTTTGGGTTGGACTGGGGGGAAAGGGACTGGGACAGGCAGGGACAGGGAGGGGACACAGGGAGGGACACGAGGGGACAGGAACAGCCACTGGGAAAAGGGGAGGGGGGCCCCACACAGTCCTGGTGTCCCTAAACTCCTCCTGGTGTCCCCAGAATTCTCTGGGGTCCCCTAAAACCCTCCTGGGATCCCAGCCCCGTTCCCAAAATTCCTGGGACTCCCCCAAAATTCCCAGACCCCTCCCAAAATTCAATTCCCACCCCAATCCCAAATCCCCGACCCATTCCCGAATTCCCAAATCCCAGTGCTCACCCAAAATTCCCACCCCAATCCCAAATTCTCAGATCCCGGCGCTCACCCAAAATTCAATTCCCGCCCCAATCCCGAATTCCCGGGTCCCGGCGCTCACCCCAATCCCGAATTCCCGGATCCTGGCGCTCACCCAAAATTCAATTCCCACCCCAATCCCGAATTCCTGCCCCAATCCCAAATTCCCGCCCCAATCCCGAATTCCTGCCCCAATCCCAAATTCCTGCCCCAATCCCGAATTCCCACCCCAATCCCAAATTCCCGCCCCAATCCCGAATTCCCGCCCCAATCCCGAATTCCCACCCCAATCCCAAATTCCTGCCCTACTCCTGAATTTCCGGATCCCGGCGCTCACCCCAATCCCGAATTCCCGTCCCAATCCCAAATTCCCACCCCAATCCCAAAATTCCCACCCCAATCCTGAATTCCTGCCCCAATCCCGAATTCCTGTCCCAATCCCGAATTCCCGCCCCACTCCTGAATTCCCGCCCCACTTCCAAATTCCCGGGTCCCGAACTCCCGGTCCCGGCACTCACCCCAATCCCGAATTCCCGGGTCCCGAATCCCCGGTCCTGGTGCTCACCCCAATCCTGAATTCCCACCCCAATCCCGAATTCCCGGTCCCGGTGCTCACCCCAATCCTGAATTCCCAGGTCCCAAATTCCCCGTTCCCGAATTCCCCGTTCCCAAACTCCCGGTCCCGGCGCTCACCCCAATCCCGAATTCCCAGGTCCCGAATTCCCAGGTCCCGAATTCCCAGGTCCCGAATTCCCGTTCCCGGTGCTCACCCCAATCCCGAATTCCCACCCCAATCCCGAATTCCCCATTCCCGAACTCCCAGTCCCGGCGCTCACCCCACTCCCAAATCCCCGGGTCCCGAATCCCCGGTCCCGAATTCCTGGGTCCCGAATCCCCGGTCCCGGCGCTCACCCCACTCCCGAATTCCCCGTTCCCAAACTCCTGGTCCCGGCGCTCACCCCAGTCCCGTTCCCGGGTCCCGAATTCCCGTTCCCGGCGCTCACCCCAATCCCGAATCCCCGGTCCCGAATTCCCCGTTCCCAAACTCCTGGTCCCGGCGCTCACCCCAGTCCTGAATTCCCGGGTCCCGAATTCCCGGTCCCGGCGCTCACCCCAATCCCGAATTCCCACCCCAATCCCGAATCCCCGGTCCCGAACTCCCCGTTCCTGAGCTCCCGGTCCCGGCGCTCACCCCAGTCCCGTTCCCGGGTCCCGAATTCCCGTTCCCGGCGCTCACCCCACTCCCGAATTCCCACCCCAATCCCGAATCCCCGTTCCCGAATTCCCCGTTCCCGAGCTCCCGGTCCCGGCGCTCACCCACTCCTCCACGTTGGGCCCCGCGGGCGCGGCGGCGCTCCTGTCCCACAAGATGTTGTGCTTTCCGTACTTCCAGATCTTGCTGCGCGTGCGCTGCGCGAAGAAGCACACGAGGCCCAGCAGGAGCACGATCAGGAACCCGCACACGATGGCCACGGCCTGCGAGGGAAATTTGGGATTTTTGGGATCGCGGGAATGCTTTGGGATCGTGGGGGTTGGGGATGGGGTGGGGGCCGGGATGATTTGTGGGTCCCAAACTGTCCTGAATCCCAAACTTTCTCTGTCCTTCCCTAATGCCAAACCATCCCAAATCCCAAAACTTCCCCATCCTTCCCAAATCCCAAACCTTCCCTGTTCTTCCTGAATCCCAAACCTTTCCTGACCTTCCCAAATTCCAAACCTTCCCAAGTCCCAAAACTTCCCCATCCTTCCCAAATCCCAAACCTTCCCAAATCCCAAAACTTCCCCATCCTTCCCAAATTCCAAACCTTCCCAAGTCCCAAACCTTCCCAAATCCCAAAACTTCCCTGTCCTTCCCAAATCCCAAACCGTCTCGAATCCCAAAACTTCCCTCTCCTCCTAAAAATTCCAAAATTTTCCCGAATCCCAAACCTTCTCTGTCCTTCCCAAATCCCAAACCTTTCCTGACCTTCCTAAATCCCAAACCTTTCCTGACCTTCCAAATCCCAAACCTTCCCAAATCCCAAACCTTTCCCTTCCTTCCCTAATCCCAAACCTTTCCATTCCTTCCAAAGTCCCAAACCTTTCCTGTCCAGGGAAATCCCTGTTTGGGATTTGGGAAGGACAGGAAAGGTTTGGGATTCAGGAAGGTTTGGGATTTAGGAAGGTTTGGGATTTGGGAAGGGCAGGGAAAGGTTTGGGACTCAGGAAGGATTGGGAAGTTTTGGGATTTGGTAAGGTTTGAAATTCAGGAAGGACAGAGAAGGTCTGGGATTTGGGAAGGTTTGGGATTTGGGAAAGTTTGATATTCTCAAAGGGCAAGGAAGGTTTGGGATTTGGGAAGGGCAGGGAAGGTTTGGGATTTGGGACAGTTTGAGATTCTGAAAGGGCAAGGAAGGTTTGGGATTTGAGAAGGACAGGAAAGGTTTGGGATTTGGGAAGGTCTGGGATTTGGGAAGGTTTGGGATTTGGGAAGGTTTGGGATTTGGTAGGGAAAAGGGAAAGGTTTGGGACTCAGGAAGGACAGGGATAGGTTTGGGATTTGGGAAGGACAGGGAAGGTTTGGGATTTGGGAAACACAGGAAAGGTTTGGGATTTGGGAAGGTTTGGGATTCAGGAATATTTGGGATTCGGGAATCAGCCTGGCCCCCTCGGGCACCTCCCCCGCGATCCCAAATCCCCTGCGGGACCCCAATCCCTGCCCGGGGCGGGAACCGCACGGGATCGGAATGCGGGATCGGAATGTGGCCCTGCCAGCCCGGCCGGACCGAGCACCGCCACCGCCACCGCCACCGCCACCGCCACCGAGCGGGGCCGCGCTGGGGACACCCCGGGGGCTCCCGAACCCCGCAGAGCCCGCGGCCACCCCAAAGGACATCGCCCGGAGCTTTGGGGACCGCTTTGGGGGAGTTCTGGGGGGGAAAAAAGGCAGGGGGGGACAGGGAGGGACAGGAGGGGACAGGGAGGGACAGAAGGGGACAGGGAGGGACAGGAGGGGACAGGGAGGGACAGGAGCAGGCACTGGGAAAAGGGAAGGGGAGCCCCGCACTATCCTGGGGTCCCCGCAAAATCCTAAAACCCTCCTGGTGTCCCCAAATCCTTTTTGGTGTCCTCAAAACCGCCCAGGTGTCCCCAAAACCGTGTCCCCAAAACTCTCCTCAGTGTCCCCAAAACTCTCCTGCTGTCCCCAAATCCTGCCCGGCTCCGCCTCTACTCCAGGATTTTCCAACCGCGAGAGCAAAGTTCCCCAAACCGGGAACGGCGATCGAAACCGGGACCATGACCCAAACCGGGACTGTGACCCGAACCGGGACCGTGACCCGAACCGGGAATTGTGACCCAAACCGGGAACCGTGACCCGAACCCTAACCTGAACCGGGAACCGTGACCCGAACCGGGAACTGTGACCCGAACCGGGACCGCGACCCGAACTGGGAATGGCGACCCGAACCGGGAACTGTGACCCAAACCGGGAATGGCGACCCGAACCGGGAACTGTGACCCGAACCAGGACCGTGACCCGAACCGGGAACCGCGACCGGAACCGGGACTGTGACCCGAACCGGGACTGCGACACGAACCGGGAACCGTGACCCAAACCGGGAACTGTGACCCAAACAGGGAACTGTGACCCGAACCGGGAACTGTGACCCGAACCCTAACCCGAACCGGGAACCGTGACCCGAACCGGGAGACCCAAACCGGGAACTGTGACCCGAACTGGGAACTGTGACCTGAACCGGGAACTGTGACCCGATCTGGGAGACCCGAACCGGGAACGGCGACCCGAACCGGGACTGTGACCCGAACCGGGAACCGTGACCCGAACCGGGAGACCCGAACCGGGAACTGTGACCCGAACTGGGAACTGTGACCTGAACCGGGAACTGTGACCCGATCTGGGAGACCCGAACCGGGAATGGCGACCCAAACCGGGACTGTGACCCGAACCGGGACTGTGACCCGAACCGGGAGACCCGAACCGGGAACTGTGACCCGAACCGGGAGACCCAAATCAGGAACTGTGACCCGAACTGGGAGACCCGAACCGGGAACCGCGGCCGGGGCGTGTCCACTCCCCGAAACTCGCGGGGCGGGGCAAAGGAATCGTCCCGGGATTGTCCCAGGATTGTCCCGGGATTGTCCCAGGATTGTCCCGGGATTGTCCCGGGGTTTCCTGGTTCATCCCATAAATCCAGCTCATCCCGATTTCTCCCCGGCTCATCCCATAAATCCGTGACTCATCCCAATTTCTCCACAATTCATCCCATAAATACAGCTCATCCCAATTTCTCCCCAACTCATCCCATAAATCTGTAACTCAGCTCCAGATCACCCCATTCCCCCTTTGGGGCCACCAAAGGGTGACAGGCACCTCCAAATCCCATAAATCCAGCGGGAAAATCCCAAAAGCAGGATGGGGACGAGGGACAGGATGGGGATCAAGGGCTGGACCCCAAATGGTGACCCGACACCCAACAGGGACCCCAAATCTCTCAAATCCGGTGGGAAAACCCCAAAAGCAGGATGGGAAGCAAGGATAGGGTGAGGATCAAGGGTTGAACCCCAAATGGTGACCCGACACCAAAGAGTGAGCACCAAATCCCTCAAATCCAGTGGGAAAACCCCCAAAGCAGGTTGGGATCAAGGGCTGGACCCCAAACAGTGCCCACCGAATCCCATAAATCCAATGGGAAAACCCCAAAAGCAGGACAGGGATTGAGGGCTGGACAGCCACAGGCACCAAACAGTGACAACCGAATCCCATAAATCTAGTGGGAAAACCCCAAAACCAGGATGAGGATCAAGGGCTGGACCCCAAATGGTGACCGGACACCAAACAGGCACCCCAAATCCCTCAAATCCGGTGGGAAAACCCCAAAAGCAGGATGGGAACCAAGGACAGGATGGGGATCAAGGGCTGGACCCCAAATGGTGACCGGACACCAAAGAGTGAGCACCAAATCCCTCAAATCCAGTGGGAAAACCCCAAAAACAGGATGGGGAGGAGGGACAGGATGGGGATCAAGGGCTGGACCCCGACTGGTGACCGGACCCCAAACAGGGACCCCAAATCCCATAAATCCAATGGGAAAACCACGGGAGCCAGACACCTACTGAGAGCTGTCCACGCTCCCCAAATCCCCTTTGTCCCCAAATCCCAACTGTCCCCAAATCCTGTTTGTCCCCAAATCCATGGGATCTGAACAGACCTGAGGGTCCCTCCCTCCCCTTTTGGGGGTCCCCCTCATCTCCTGGGGGTCCTTCCCTCATTTCCTGGGGATCCATCCCCTCCCTCCCCTTTCAGGGGTCCCTCTCTCACTTTCTGGGGTCCCTCCCTCCTTGCCTGTGGGTTCTTCCCTCCCTCACCCCCCTCACCCTCCCCTCCCGGGTGTCCCTCCCCTTTTGGAGTCCCACCCCTCCCCTCCCGGGGGTCCTTCTGTCTCCTTTCGGGGGTCCCTCCCTCTCCTCCCGGGTGTCCCTCCCCTCCCGGGGGTCCCTCTCCTTTCATGGATCCCACCCTCCTCTCCCTCTCCTCCCGTGTTCCCCTCCCGGGGGTCCCTCCCCTTTTGGGTCTCACCCTCTCCTCCCGGGGGGCTCTCCTTCCTCTCCCGGGGGTCCCTCTCTCCCCTCCCGGGGGTCCCTCGCCCCTCCCGGGGGTCCCTCCCCTTTCAGGGCTCCCTCTCTCTCCTTTCGGGGGTCTCTCTCCTCCCCTTTCAGGGATCCTGCCCTCCTCTTCCGGGGGTCTCACCCTCCCCGTCCCGTGTTCCCCTCCCGGGGGTCCCTCCCCTTTTGGGGTTCTTCCTCTCCCGGGGGTCTCTCCCTCTCCTCCCGGGGGTTTCTCTCTCCCCTCCCGGATGTCCCTCCCCTTTTGGGGGTCCCTCCCTCCCCTCCCGGGGGTCCCTCCCCTTTCAGGGCTCCCTCTCTCTCCTTTCGGGGGTCTCTCCCTCCCCTCCCGGGTGTCCCCCTCCCCTCCCGGGGGTCCCTCCCTCCCTTTTCGGGGGTCCCCCCCCCCTTTCATGGATCCCACCCTCCCCTCCCGGGTGTCCCTCTCCTCCCGGGTGTCCCCCTCCCCTCCCGGGGGTTTCTCTCTCCCCTCCCGAGTGTCCCTCCCCTTTTGGGGGTCCCTCCCTTCCCTCCCGGGGGTCCCTCCCCTTTCATGGATCCCACCCTCCCCTCCCGGGTGTCCCTCTCTCTCCTTTCGGGGGTCTCTCCCTCCCCTCCCGGGTGTCCCTCTCCTCCCGGGGGTCCCTCCCCTTTTGGGGTCCCTCTCTCTCCTCCCGGGGGTCCCTCCCCCCCTTTTCGGGGGTCCCCGCTCACCTCCTGCGGATCCACGGTGCAGTAGTGGTACAGGTACTGGTTGAGCACGGCCCCCCCGCTGTACACCTGGCTGCACATGGCGAGCAGGGGGCTGTAGTAGTAGCCCCCGCCGCTCATCTGCGCCTGCGGGTTCACGGCCACCACGTAGACAATGCTGGCCACCAACTCCACGAAGGCCAGCACGGCGCTGGCCACGATGACCACCAGGTAGAAGCGACGCGAACGCGACGCGCTGGACTTGCCCAAACTGGCCACCAACAGCCCCAACTGGGCCAGGAAGCACAGCACGGCCGTGGCGATCATGAATCCATTGGCCGCCCGTGGGTTGGTCACTCCCCCGTAGTAGCCACCGTAGCCATAACCGTAATTCACACCGCTGCCGTAGTAGCCAGAGCCGTAATATCCTCCCAAATTATTGCCAAAAACGCCCCCGAAGCCGTAGCCGTACTCCCAGGCCAGCGTGGAGGCCACGCAGGCGAAGATGGCGATGCAGAGGAGGATGACCACGACCCCCAGGATGCGCACCACGCCGGGGGGCGAGGACCACCTGTAGAAGTGCTGCGGCACGTCCTCGATGTAGTAGGAGCCCGGGGGTGGCGAGCGGGGCCCGAAATCGTAGCCAAAATCGCCGCCCGGGGGGCCGTAGGTGGTGGGGGGGCCGTAGGTGGTGGGGGGGCCGTAGGTGGTCGGGGGGCCATAGCCCGTGGGGGGTCCATAGCCCGTGGGGGGACTGTCGTAGGGTTTCTTGCTGAACATCGCGGGGACCTGTGGGGGACAGGGACATCCAGTCAGCTTTTGAATTGCCTTTTTGTATAGGTTTTTAGAGGTTTTTTATATTTATGTTTATATTTGTATTTGTATTTATATCTCTATTTATATTTATATTTATATTTATATTTATATTTATATTTATATTTATATCTCTATTTATATTTATATTTATATTTATATTTATATTTATATTTATATCTCTATTTATATTTATATTTATATTTATATTTTTATATTTATATGTACATGTATATGTATATTATATATATTTTTATTCATATCTTCTTATGTTATATGTATATGTATATGTACATGTATATGTATATGTATATATGTGTATGTGTATGTATATTATGTATATACTTCTATTCATATTTATATCTATATCTTTTTATATTTATATTTTATTTATATTTATATGTACACATATATGTATATATCTTCTTCATATCTTTATATCTTTGTATCTTTGTATCTTTATATATTTATATGTATACACATATGTATATGTATATCTATATCTATACCTAAATCTATATTATATATATTTCTATTCAAATTTTTATATATTGTTATCTTTACCTTTATATTTATATTTATATATCTACATATTTATATGTAGATATATATGTTTATGTATTATTATATGTATAAGTATTCACATCTGTATATGTATATATTATATGTATATACATGTGTATGTGTATGTATGTATATATATGTATATGTATATGCATATGTATATGTGTATATGCATGTATCTATTTTTATTCATATATTTTATTCATATTTATATTTATACATATATGTATATATATAATTTCAACATTTCTATATATATTTGTATATTTTATACATATATTTATATATTTGTCTATTTGACTATTTATATTTATATGCATATGCATACATATACACATATGTATATGTATATTTATATGTATTATATATATTTGTATATGTATATGTATATGTATTTGTGTATGTATATATGTATATGTACATATGTATACATATATGTATATTTTTGGAACCCTCTATACATAACTGTAATTTCTGTAACCTTGCAGGATTTCTTGCTGAACCCCCAAGGGACCTGCAGGGGACAGGGACACCTGATCAGCTTCTGCTTTTTTTTTATATACCCTTTTATAAATTTTTATATATTTATAGATATAAATGTAAATGTAAATATGAATGTAAATATAAATATAAATATAAATATAAATATAAATATAAATATAAATATAAATATAAATATAAATATAAATATAAATCAAAATATAAATATAAATATAAATATAAATATAAATATAAATATAAATATAAATGCAAATGTAAATATAAATATAAATATAAATATAAATATAAATATAAATATAAATATAAATATAAATACAAATGTAAATGTAAATATAAATGTAAATATAAATATAAATAAAAATATAAATGTAAATGTAAATGTAAATACCTAGAAATACAAAAATACACATATACATATACATATACATATACATATACATAAAATTATGAACATATAGAAATACAAATATATAAACAGAAATATATAGAAATAGAAACACAAATATATAAATATAAATATATTTTCTGTACCCTTTATACATTCTCTGCACCCTTCACCTACATAACTGTAATTTTTGCAGGATTTCTTTCCCCATTTTAACCCTTTTTAAACCCTTTTTTAACCCTTTTTAAACCCTTTTTTAACCCTTTTTAAACCCTTTTTAAACCCTTTTTAAACCCTTTTTTAACCCTTTTTTAAACCCTTTTTTAAACCCTTTTTTAACCCTTTTTAAACCCTTTTTAAACCTTTTTTAAACCCTTTTTTAACCCTTTTTAAACCCCATAATTCCAAAACAGGGACAGAGCCTCCCGCAGGAGTTTCGGCCCCGGAGAGGACTTTGTCCCCAGAGTCACCGCGGTTTCGCGAGGTGACTCAGCCGCGGTGTCCCCACCCGGGAATTCATTGGGATCGTCTGGGATTTGTTGGGATTGTTTGTAGGAATTCCGAGGGAGGAGAGCCCAAAGGGTTTATGGGGCCCAGGGGGGGTGTGGGCCTAAGCCGATCCGGGGGATTAAAAGTGAAAGGAGTCATTAGAAGTGAAAAAAATAAAAGCGAAAATAAAAATGGAAATTTAGAAATCAATTAATTAAATAAATTAATAAATAGGAATATAAAAGTAAAAGTAAAAATAAAAATAGAAATAGAAATAGAAATAAAAATAAAAATAGAAATAAAAATAAAAATAAAAATAAAAATAAAAATAAAAATAAAAAAATAGTAATAATAGTAATAATAGTAATAATATTAAAAGTAAAAATAAAGATGAAAATAATAAGCATTAAAATATTCCTAAAAATATTCCGAAAAATATTCCTAAAAATATTCCTAAAGATATCCATAAAAATATTCATGAAAAATCCTAAAATAAAATATTCTTAAAACAAGAATATTCATGGAAATATTCATTAGGATAGTCATAAAAATAAAAATAAGGATATTCCTAAAAATAAAAAAATCTATTAAAATATTCATAAAATATCCAAATTCCTGCAGGAAACCCAAATCTCTGTAGGAAACCCAAACTCCTGTAGGATCCCAAATCCCTGTGGAAAACCCAAATTCCTGTGGGAAACCCAAATCTCTGCGGGAAACCCAAATCCCTTTAGGAAACCCAAATTCCTGTAGGATCCCAAATCCCTGTGGAAAACCAAGTCCCTTTAGGAAACCCAAATCCCTTTAGGAAACCCAAATCTCTGTAGGAAATCTAAATCTCTGTAGGAAACCCAAATTCTTGTAGGAAACCCAAATCCCGGCGGAAAACCGAAATCCCTGCAGGAAACCCAAATCTCTGTAGGAAACCCAAATTTTTGTAGGGAATCCAAATCCCTGCAGGAAACCCAAATCCCTGCAGGAAACCCAAATTTTTGTAGGAAATCCAAATTCCTGCGGCGGTCCCGGGGCTCGGCAGCAGCGGGGCGGGACCCCCGGGAGGGCTCGGGGGACCTCCGGGAGGGCTCGGAGGGACCCCCGGGAGGGCTCGGAGGGACCCCCGGTCAGGGCGAGCCCCGGGGGCTGCAGGGCCGTCCCGGAGGGGTTTGGGGTCGCTCAGGGATGTCGAATTTCCAACCCCATAAATCCCCAAAATCCCCAAATCCCCCAATCCCTGCGGGGCTCCGTGCCCTGACCCCACCGGGGACCCCTGGGAGGAACCGCAGTGCCGCTGAAGGTCCCGGTCCCGGTACCGGGGGCGTTTCGGGGCTGTCGGGACCGCTCAGCCCCCAGTGGGACATTGTCGGGGACACGGTGGGGACACGGGATCGGTGTGTGGAGAGCTCGGTACTGGTGTGGGATCCCGGGATCGGTGTGGGGACCCAGCATCGGTATCGGTGTGGGGACGCGGTACCGGTGTGGGGAGCCGGTACCGGTGTGGAGAGCTCGGTATTGGGAGTCCGGTACCGGTGTGAGGATCCGGTACCGGTGTGGGATCCCGGTAGAGGTGTGGGGACCCGGTATCGGTGTAGACACCTCGGTACAGATGTGGGATCCCGGTACTGCTGCGGGCACCCGGTACCGGTGTGGAGAGTCGGTACAGGTGTGGGGAGCTCGGTACCGGTGTGCGGACCCGGTATCGGTGTGGGATCCCGGTACAGGTGTGGGGCGCCGGTACCGCTGTGGGGACCCGGTATCGGTGTGGAGAGCCGGTACTGCTGTGTGGAGCTCGGTACCGGTGTGGGATCCCGGTACCGCTGTGGGGACCCGGTATCTGTGTAGACACCTCGGTACAGGTGTGGGGCGCCGGTACCGCTGTGGGGACCCGGTATCGGTGTGGAGAGCCGGTACCGGTGTGGGAGCTCGGTACCGGTGTGGGAGCCCGGTATCGGTGTAGACACCTCGGTGCCGCTGTGGGGCCCCGGTATCGGTGTGGAGAGCCCGGTACAGGTGTGGGATCCCGGTACCGGTGTGATGACCCGGTATCGGTATCGTTGTGGGGACCCGGTATCAATGTGGGAGCCCGGTACCGCTGTGGGGCCCCGGTATCGGTGTAGACACCTCAGTACAGGTGTGGGGACCCGGTATCGGTATCGGTGTGGGAGTCCGGTACCGGTGCAGACACCTCGGTACCGCTGTGGGGCCCCAGTATCGGTGTGGGAGCCCGGTATCGGTGTAGACACCTCGGTACCAGTGCGAACCCCTCGCGGCCCCGGTGCCAGCGGGGTCTCGGTGCCGTTCCGAAACCCCGGTACCGGTGCGAACCCGGCCGCAGGTGCGAACCCCGCTGCCGGTACCGGAGGGGAGCCCCGGTGCCGCTGGGGCGGCGGGGCAGGACGAACCCCCCGTGCGCGGCGCGGAGCGCGACCCCCGGTGCGCCCTCCCTCCCTCCCCGGGACCGCGCCCGCCCCGCGCTGCCGCTGCCGGTGCCGGTTCCGATTCCGGTGCCGGTACCGGAGGGTCCCGGGCCCGCGGAGTCGCTCACCTGCCGCCGCCTCCGCCGCTTTGTTCACCTTAAAATGGCAGCCGGGAGCGGCGGAGGCGGCGGCGGCGCTGCGGGACCGGCCCCGGGACCCGCCCCCGGGGAGGGGACCGGAGGGGCGGGAGCGCCGGGGAGGGGAGGGTTAAAGGGGAGGGGAGGGGAGGAGAGGAGAGGGGAGGGGAGGGGAGGGGAGGGGAGGGGAGGGGAGGGGAGGGGAGGGGAGGGGAGGGGCGGGAGCGCCGGGGAAGGGAGGGTTAAAGGGGAGGGGAGGGGAGGAGAGGGGAGGGGAGGGTTAAAGGGGAGGGGAGGGGGGGGAGCGCCGGGGAGGGGAGGGTTAAAGGGGGAGGGTAAAATGGAGGAGGGTTAAAGGGGAGGGGGAGCACCGAGGAGGGGTGGGTTAAAAGGGAGGGGAGGGTTAAAGGGGGAGGGGAAGGGTCAAAAGGGGAGGGGAGGGTTAAAGAAGAGGGGAGGGGAAAGGGGGGGGAGAGGCGGGGAGGGGTAAAAGGGGAGGGGGAGGTTTAAGGTGAGGGGAGGATCAAAAAGGGGGAGGGTTAAAGGGGAGGGGAGGGTTAAATGGGGAGGGGGAACGCCGGGGAGGGGAAGGTTAAATGGGGGAGGGGAGGGTTAAAGGGGAGGGGGCGGGTCAAAAGGGGAGGGGACGCATCGGGGCCGCCTCCGGGCAAGGACGGGTTAAAAAGGGGGAAGGGGGAGGGTTAAGTGGGGAGGGGGAGCACCGGGAAGGGGAGGGTTAAAAGGGGAGGGTGGGAATTAAAAGGGAGGGGGGAGGGTTTAAGGGGAGGGGGAGGGTTAAAGGGGGAGGCAGAGTCCCCGGGCGAGGAGGGGTTAAAAGGGGAGGGGGGAGCACCGCGGTCGCCCCCGGCGAGGGAAGGGTTAAAAGGAGGGGGGAGGGTTAAAGGGGGAGGGGAAGCCCAGGGGGCGTCCCCGGGGACGACAGGGTTAAATGGGGAGGGAAGGGTTAAAAGGGGAGGGGGGAGGGGGGCGGGGAAATTTGGGGGTGAAATAAAAGGGGGAGGGGCTGTTCAATTGGGGGGTGACAAAATGGGGACCCCGCCCCCCAAAAAAAACTCTTGGAGACCCTCAAATAACCACCACGGCGTTAATTAACCCTAATTATTCAATTAAATTGGGGTGCCCCGGGATGGGCGTAAAGACCCCCCCCAAAAAAAAAGTTGGAGATTCCCCAAAAAACCTGCAGTGTGTTAATTAGACCTAATTATTCAATTAATTAACCCTAATTATTCAATTAAATTGGGGTTCCCCAAGATAAGCATGATGAGCCCCCCTCCCAAAAAGTTGGAGACTCCCCAAAAAACCACCAGCAAGTTAATTAGAGCTAATTGTTCAATTAAATTGGGGTGATCCAAGATGGGCGTGAAGACCCCCCCAAAAAAACCCCCAAACTTGGAGACCTAAAAAAACCCCCACGGCGTTAATTAACCCTAATTATCCAAATAAATTGGGGGTCCCCAGCTCGCGGGGGTGACAGGCGACACCACCAGGGGGACAGGAACGGGGCGGGGGGACCCCAAAATGGGGCGGGGGGCAAGGGGTGGGTGGGCACCGCGGGTGCCTGGGGGCTGTCGCCATCTGTCGCCGCTTGTCGCGATTTGTCACTGTTTGTCGCGGTTTATTGCGGTTTGTCACTGTTTGTCACGGTTTATTGCGGTTTGTCGAGATTTGTCGCTGTTTGTCGCTGTTTGTCACGGTTTGTCATGATTTGTCGTGGTTTGTCGCAGTTTGTCGCCGTTTGCCGCGGTTTCTCGCTGTCTGTCGCCGCCTGTCACTGCTGTCGCGGTTTGTCACCGCCTGTCGCGGTTTGTCGCCGTTTCTCGCCGTTTGTAGCGGTTTGTCGCCATTTCTCGCCGCTTGTCGCCGTTTCTCGCCGTTTCTCGCCGTTTGTCGCCGTTTCTCGCGGTTTGTCGCGGTCTATCTCCGCTTGTCGCGGTTTGTCGCCGCCTGTCGCGGCGGTCGCGGGCCCGCGCTCGTAGTCGCGGATCCGCGCCTTGAGGTGCGCGAGCTTCGCCCGGAGATATTCACAGCGGCGCAGCTTCCGCAGGAGGGAGGGGTCCTGCGGGAACGACACCGGGAATGGCACCGGGAATGGCACCGGGAACGACACCGGGAACGACACCGGGAATGGCACCGGGAATGGCACCGGGAATGACACCGGGAATGACACCGGGAATGGCACCGGGAATGGCACCGGGAATGACACCGGGAATGGATGGAAATGGCACCAGGAATGGCACCGGGAATGGCATTGGGAATACCTCTGGGAATGGCACCAGGAATGGATGGGAACGGCACCGGGAACGGCACCGGAAATGGATGGGAATGGCAGCGGAAATGGCATTGGGAATGGCACCGGGAACGACACCGGGAACGACACCGGGAATGGCACCGGGAATGGCACCGGGAATGGATGGGAATGGCACCGGGAATGGATGGAAATGGCACCGGGAATGGCACCGGGAATGGCATTGGGAATACCTCTGGGAATGGCACCAGGAATGGATGGGAACGGCACTGGGAATGGCACCGGAAATGGATGGGAATGGCACCGGGAATGGATGGGAATGGCACCGGGAATGGATGGGAATGGCACCAGGAATGGCACCGGGAATGGATGGGAATGGCACCGGCAATGGCACCGGGAATGGCACTGGGAATGGATGGGAATGGCACCGGGAATGGCACTGGGAATGGATGGGAATGGCACCGGGAATGGATGGGAATGGCACCGGGAATGGCACCGGGAATGGATGGGAATGGCACCGGGAATGGCATTGGGAATGGCACCGGGAACGGCACCGGGAATGGCACCAGGAATGGCACCGGGAATGGCACCGGGAACGGCCCCGGGAACGGCATTGGGAATGGCACCGGGAATGGCCCTCAGGGGTGGCCAGAGGTGACAAATTTGGGGGCTCGGGGACACTTCCAGGAAAGCCCTCCCGAGGAATTGACACGCTCGGGAATTTCCCGGGAGCTGGCGGGGTCACCTGGTGCCACCAGAGCCTGAGGGGTGTCCCCTCCTGTCCCCTCACCCCCAGGGGAAAGGGACAATGAGTGACAAAAGGGACAGTGGGGTGACAAAAGGGACAATGGGATGACAAAAGGACAATGGGATGACAAAAGGACAATGGGATGACAAAAGGGACAATGGGGTGACAAAAGGGACAATGGGGTGACAAAAGGACAATGGGATGACAAAAGGGACAATGAGGTGACAAAAGGGACAATGGTGTGGGAAAAGGACAATGAGGTGACAAAAGGGACAATGAGGTGACAAAAGGGACAATGGTGTGGGAAAGGGACAATGAGGTGACAAAAGGGATAATGAGGTGACAAAAGGGACAATGGGGTGTCAAAAGGGACAATGGGGTGGTGAAAGGGACCCACCGTGCCGCCCCGAGGGTGACAGGTGACACGGAGGTGGCGCAGCAGGTCCAGGAGCTCGTCGCGCTGGTCGCGGAACACGCCCCGGTAGCTCTCGCGCTGGCGGTGGCTGCGGATCGCGGGGTACCGCCTGCGCCCCAAAACCGCGGCTCGAGGGGACACCGCCACACCGCCGGGACCCCGCGGGGACACCGCCACAGCCCCGGGACCCCCGCGGGGACACCGCCACAGCCCCGGGACCCCGCGGGGACACCGCCACAGCCCCGGGACCCCCGCGGGGACACCGCCACACCCCCGGGACCCCCCCGGTTGGGAGGTGACAACCCCGGCATCCCCGAGGTGACACCCCCGGGACCCCCCCGGTGGCGCGGTGACACCCCCGGCACCCCCCCGGTGGCGCGGTGACACCCCCGGGACTCCCGCGGGGGCACCGCGACACCCCCGGGACCCCCCCGGTGGGGCGGTGACACCCCCGCGGTGCCGCGGTGACACCCACCGGTCCCCCGCGGTGGCGCGGTGACACCCCCGGGACCCCCGTGATGGGGCGGTGACAACCCCGCGGTGGGGCGGTGACACTGCCAGGACCCCCACGGCGGCGCGATGACACCGCCGGTGACAGCCCCGGGACCCCCGCCACACCGCGGTGACACCCCCGGGGACCCCCGCCACACCGCGGTGACACCCCCGGGGACCCCCGCCACACCGCGGTGACAGCCCTGTCGCTGTCCCCAAGGAGGCACTTACGCCACGTAGTCCGGGACGGCTCCGGGCCGCGGGGACAGTTTGGAGGGGACAGCGCTGTCCCCCTGGCTCCGGCGGTCCCCGCTGTCCCCCCGCGGTGTCACCGCCTCGTCCTCGAAGGTGACACGCCTGGCGCGGGGTGGCGGCGGCCGAGGGCCGGGGGGGAGGTGACGTTGTCGCCGCGCTGGGGGACACGGCGGGGACAGCGCGGGGCTGGCGCTGCTCCCGGGGGGGTCCCCGCGCTTCCGGGCCACCCCTGGGGGGACACAGCGGAATGAGCGGGGACAGCGGCGACACACCGGGGACACACCGGGGACACACCGGCGACACACCGGGGACACACCTAGATGAGCGGGGACACAGCGGGGACACACTGGGGACACTGGGAACACACAGGGATGAGCGGGGACACAGCGGGGACAGCGGGGACACAGCGGGGACACAGCGGGGACATCGGGGACACACCAGGATGAGCGGGAACACAGCGGGGACACACCAGGGACAGCGGGGACACACCGTGGACAGAGCGGGATGAGCGGGGACAGCGGGGACACAGCGGGGACACACTTGGGACGCAGGGGGGACACCCCAGGATGAGCGGGGACACACCGGCGACACACTTGGGACACATGGGGGGCACACCGGGGTGAGCGGGGACACAGCGGGGATACACCAGGGACAGCGGGGACACACCGGGGACACACCGGGGACACACCTAGATGAGCGGGGACACAGCGGGGACACACCGGGGACATCGGGGACACACCAGGATGAGCGGGGACACAGCGGGGACACACTGGGGACAGCGGGGACACACTGGGGACACACCGGGATGAGCGGGGACAGCGGGGACACCGACCCCGTGCCTCAGTTTCCCCCGCGGGCCACCTGCAGCCTTCCCTTCCCGGGGAGCCACCGTGTCCCGCGGTGTCCCCACCGTGTCCCGCGATGTCACCACCGTGTCCCGCCGTGTCCCCACTGTGTCCCGCGGTGTCCCCACCGTGTCCCGCGGTGTCCCCACTGTGTCCCGCGGTGTCCCCACCGTGTCCCGCGGTGTCCCCACCGTGTCCCGCCGTGTCCCCACCGTGTCCCGCGATGTCACCACCGCGTCCCAGTCCCTCCCAGTTCGGACTGGGACGAGTGGGGAACCCCCAGCGTTGTGGCCGTGTCCCCTCCTGTCCCCGCGCCAGCCCCTGGGGACAATGTCCGCTGTGCTGTCCCTGCCACCAGCGTTACCTGCCCGGCTCATTTGGGGACAGCGACAGGACCCCCGGGCCCAGCGCGATGTCCCCCGGCTGCCACCACCAGTGCCACCCGCAGTGCCACCCGCAGTGCCACCAGTGCCACCAGGCGCCGCCACCGCCGCCTGGCACCGCGGGTTAATCATTGCCAGCCCCAAATCGCGACACGGGGCCTCCGCGGGGCGCGGTGTCCCCACCCTCCCGGGGCACCCCAAAATGTCCCCATGTCCCCACCCTATCTGTCGCGTTGGGGGAGTGACACACCCGGAGCCAACCCCAGGTTCCGTGAGCGGGGGAAAAAAAATAATCCCAAAAAATCCTAAAAGTCCCAAAAATCCCCAAACCTCTCCATTGTCAGCCCCACAAGGTTCCCTGAGTGGGGGAAAAAAATTCCAAAAATCCCAAAAATCCCAAAAATCCCCAAAATCCCAAAATTCCCCGATTGTCACCCCCACAAGGCTCCCTGAACGGAGTAAATTTTAAAAACAGAAAAATCCCAAAAATCCGAAAATTCCCCAAACCCCTCCATTGTCAGCCCCACAAGGTTCCCTGAGCGGGGGGGTTAAAAAAAATCCAAAAAATCCCCAAAATCCCAAAACTCCCCCACTGTCACCCCCAAAAGGCTCCGTGAGCTGGAGGAAAAATCCCAAAAATCCCAAAAATCCAAAAAATCCCAAACTTCCCTGATTGTCATCCCCACAAGGTACCCTGAGCGGGGGGATAAAAAATCCAAAAATCCCAAAATCCCCCAGAATTCCCCCATTGTCAGCCCCACAAGGTTCCCTGAGTGGGGGAAAAAAAATCCCAAAAATCCCAAAAATCCCAACCCCCCAAAATTCCCCGATTGTCACCCCCACAAGGTTCCCTGAACGGAGTAAATAAAAATAATCCCAAAAATCCGAAAAATCACAAAATTCCTCCATTGTCAGCCCCACAAGGTTCCCTGAGCGAGGGGAAAAATCTCAAAAAACCCAAAAATCTCAAAACTCCCCCAAAACTCCCCCATTGTCACCCCCAAAAGACTCCCTGAGCTGGGGGAAAAATCCCAAAAATCCCAAACTTCCCTCATTGTCAGCCCCACAAAGTTCCCTGAGCGGGGTGGTTAAAAAAATCCCAAAAATCCCCAAAAATCTGAAAAATCCCCCAAAATTCCCCCATTATCACCCTCACAAGGTTCCCTGAGCGGGGGAAAAAATCCTAAAAATCCCAAAAAAACCCCAAATCCCAAAAATCCCCAAACCCCCCCATTGCAAGCCCCACGAGGTTCCCTGAGCAGAGCGGTTAAAAAAATCCCAAAAATCCCAAAAATCCCAAAATCCCAAAATTCCCTCATTGTCAGCCCCACAAGACTCCCTGAGCAGGGGAAAAGAATCCCAAAAATCCCAAAATTCCCCCAAAATTCCCCCCCAGGGCGAGCAGAGAGCGACGCGTCCAATTCAGGCTCCTTTAATGTGCCCCCCACCCGCGACCCCCACCCCAAAACCGAGGGGGCGGGGCCAAGAATATGGGGGGGAGGGGGTCCTGACCCCCCCTCGGGGCTCAGTATTGCAGCAGGCATTTCTGGTTGGCGCCCCCCGCCCCAAAAAAAAGCCCCCCACCCCCCCAAAAAACCGCCCCCGCCCCCCCAAAAGAGCCCCCTCCCCATTTTACAGATGGGGGAAACTGAGGCACAGAGAGGTGACGTCACTTGGCCGAGGTCATTTGGGGGCGGAGCCACCAACGGAGACCCCTCCCCCCCCCAAAATCCACCCCCACCCATCACGGGGGTCGCCCCGCCCACCCTCGGACCCCCCCCCGGCACCACTCATGGCTTGTCCCCTCTGTCCCCTCCCCGCTCCCAGCGCAGCCCACCCCCCAAAAAAAGCCCTCCTGGCGGCTGGCGGGTCCCGGGGGGTCCCGGGGGTTTCCCTGGGGGGTCCCGGGGGTTTCCCTGGGATTCCCGGGGGGTCCCGGGGATGCCCCGGGAGTTTTCCTGGGGGTCCCGGGGGGTCCCGGCATGTCCCGGGGGGTTCCCGGGGGGTCGCAGGGGTGTCCCTGGGGGTCCCGGGGGTTTCCCGGAGGATCCCAAGGGGTCCCGGGGGTTTCCTGGGGTGTCCCTGAGGGTCTCGGGAGGGTCCCGGGGAGGTCCTGAGGGGTCCCGGGGGTTTCCCGTGGGGTCCCTGGGTGTCCCTGGGGGTCCCGGGGGTTTCCCGGGATGTCCCGGGGGTTTCCCGAGGAGTCCCTGGCTGTCCCGGGGGTCCCGGGGGGTCCCTGAGTGTCCCAGGGGTTTCCTGGGGGGTCCCGGCGGGTCCCGGGGGGTGTCCCGGGGGTCCCGGGGGTGTCCCTGGGGGTCCCGGGTATTTCCCGGGGTGTCCCGAGGATGTCCCGGGGAGGTCCCTGGGGTTTCCCGGGGGTGCCGGGAGAGTCCCTGGGGGTCTCGGAGGTTTCCCGGGGGTTTCTCGGGGTGTCCCGGGGGTCCCGGGCGGTCCCAGGATGTCCCTGGGTGTCCCGGGGGTTTCCTGGGAGGGTCCCTGGGGTGTCCCCGGTGGTCCCGGGGGTTTCCCGTGGAGTTCCGGGTGTCCCGAGGGTTTCCCTGGGTTTTCCGGGAGGTCCCTGGGTGTCCCGGGGGGTCCTGGGGGTGTCCCTGGGGTTTCCCTGGGGGTCCCGGGTGTTCCCTGGGGGTCCCGGAGTGTCTCAGGGGTGTCCCGGGAGTCCCGGGGAGGGGTCCCTGGGGGTCCCGGGGGTTTCCCTGGGGAGTCCCGGGGGGTCCCTGAGTGTCCCAGGGGTTTCCTGGGGGGTCCCGGGGAGGTCCCGGCGGGTCCCGGGGGGTGTCCCGGGGGGTCCCAGGGGTGTCCCTGGTTGTCCCGGGGGTTTCCCGGGGGTGTCCCTGAGGGGGTCCCGAGGGTTCCCTGGGATTCCCGGGGGTGTCCCTGGGGGTCTCGGGATGGTCCCGGGGAGATCCTGAGGGGTCCCGGGGGTTTCCCGTGGGGTCCCTGGGTGTTCTGGGGGTTCCGGGGGTTTCCCGGGGGTCCCGGGGGTGTCCCGGGGGGTCCTTGGGGGTCCTGGGGAGATCCCTGGGTGTCCCGGGGTGTCCTGAGGGTTTCCCGGGGGTCCCGCGGTTGTCCCGGGGGATCCCTGGAGGTCCTGGGCGGGGGGGGGTCCCGGGGAGGTCCCGGGGGTCTCGGGGGTGTCTCTGGGTGTCCCGGGGGTTTCCCGGGGGTGTCCTGGGGGGTCCCTGGGGTGTCCCCGGGGGTCCCGGGGGTCCCTGCGTGTCCCGGGGGTTTCCCGGGGGTGTCCTGGGGAGTCCCTGGGGTGTCCTCGGGGGTCCCGGGGGTCCCTGCGTGTCCCGGGGGGGTCCCGGGGGGTCCCCGGGTGTGTCCCAGGATGTCCCTGGGTGTCCCGGGGGTTTCCCTGAGTGTCTCGGGGTGTCCCAGGGATGTCCCAGGGGTTTCCTGGGCATTTCCCGAGGGTCGCGGGCTTTTCCCGGGGGTCGCGGGGGTCGCGGGGGGGTGCAGCCTCACGCCAGCACAGTGAACGCAGTGATTTTATACAGAGCTTTACAGAACAAAGCTACTGAGATCAGCCACACGATGGCCACACATACCGGGGGGGCTCCCCGGGACCCCCGAGCGCGGAACCGAACCCCCGGGGGTGGGGGGGAACCCGGGGGGGGCACCGGGATCCCCCCCGGGACCCGCGCCCCAAACGCGAAACTGAACTCCGGGGATGGGGGGCGCCGGGACCACCCCCCGAACGCGGAACCGAACCCCCCGGGGGTGGGGGGGCACCGGGACCACCGCCGGGACCCTCCCCCCGAACGCGAAACCGAACCCCCCGGGGGTGGGGGGGCACCGGGATCTGCCCCGGGACCCCCGCCCCGAACGCGAAACTCAATCCCCGGCGCTGGGGGGGGCACCGGGACTACCTCCGGGACCACCCCCCGAACGCGGAACCGAACCCCCCGGGGGTGGGGGGGCACCGGGACCACCGCCGGGACCCCCCCCCCCGACCGCGGAACCGAACCCCCCGGGGGTGGGGGGGAACCCGGGACCACCTCCGGGCCCCCCCCCCGTAACACGAAACCGAATCCTCGGGGGCGGGGGGCACCGGGATCCCCCCGGGACCCCCGCCCCAAACACGAACTGCACCACCGGGGCTGGGGGGGCACCACCGGGACCCCCGCCCCGAACGCGAAACCGAATCCCCGGGGGTGCGGGGGGACACACGAGGGGATCGGTGACACCCCCGGGACACCCCCGCACCCGATCCCAGGGGCTGGGGGGGACACGGGGACACCGGGACTCCCCCCGGGACCCCCACCCCAAGCGCAAGACCGACCCCCGGGGGTGGGGGGGACACGGGACCACCCCCGGGACACCCCCCCGCACCCAAACGCGACCCCCCGGGGGTAGGGGGGACACAGGGGACATGGGACACACCCCCCGGGACACCCCCACCCTGTCACTCGCTGTCCCAAGAGGGGGTGGGGGTGTCCCCCAAGCCCCCCCACCCCATTATTGACTGTCCGAGGAGGTGTGGGGGGGGTGACAGAGGTGACCCGCGGGTGTCCCCAAGCCCCCCCACCCCCTCACCCGCTGTCCAAAGAGGTGCGTTGGGGGACAGAGGTGACCCGTGGTTGTCCCCAGCACTCCCCACCCACTGTCCGAGGTGACCCGCGGGTGTCCCCTGGGTGTCCCCTGGGTGTCCCCTGGGTGTCCCTATCACCCTCCACCCCTCACCCACTCTCCGAGGTGACACAGGGTGACCTGGGGGTGTCCCGCAGGTGTCCCCAGCACCTCCCACCCCCCTCCAAGGTGACACAGGGTGCCCCGGGGGTGACCCGGGGGTGTCCCACAGGTGTCCCCATCCCCCCCACCCCTCACCCACTGCCCGAACCAGGGGGGGAGGTGACACAGAGTGACCTGGGGGTG
The DNA here is from genome assembly GCA_036630365.1 of Acanthiza pusilla. Lineage (NCBI taxonomy): Eukaryota > Metazoa > Chordata > Aves > Passeriformes > Acanthizidae > Acanthiza > Acanthiza pusilla. Next base: position 4,254,355 of record JAXCHO010000105.1, on the reverse strand, counting down.
TCCCCATCACCCCTCACCCACTGTCCGAGGTGACCCGTGGGTGCCCCCTGGGTGTCCCGGGGGTGTCCCCCTCCCCCCCCACCCCTCACCCACTGTCCGAAGCAGGCGGGAGGTGACCTGGGGGTGCCCCATGAGTGTCCCGGGGCTGTCCCCATCACCCCCTGCCCCTCACCCACTGTCCAAAACAGGCCGGAGGTGACCCGTGGGTGTCCCGGGGGTGCCCCATGGGTGTCCCCTGGGTGTCCCCATTACCCTCTACCCCTCGCTCACTATCCGAGGCAGGGGGGAGGTGACACGGGGTGACCTGGGGGTGTCCCGGGGGTGTCCCCATCCCCCCACCCCTCACCCACTATCCGAGGCGGGCTGGGGGCTATCGGGGGCGGCCCGGGGGGGGTCTCGGGTGGGCGTGCAGGGCGCGGTGGCCGAGCACAGGCGGGGTGGCCACGGCGGCAGGATGTCCCCGGGCTGCTGCTGGCCCAGGGCTTGGCTGACCAGCCCGGGCAGCGCCAGCAGGCTCAGCCCCAGCGCCTCCAGTTTGCTCTCCAGCGCTCCCAGTCGCTTCTCCAGCTCCTCGTGGCGCTCCTGGAGCTCCGACACCATGTCGTACATCACGTTCTGGGTCTGGGGGGGAAGATTTGGGGGGGGTCAGGGTGGGTTTTGATCCCCCCCTCCCCAAAAATTGGGGGGAGTGGAGGGTTCCCCGTGGCTCACCTTGGCCAGGTCCACCAAGGTGTTGGCCTGGTCGTTGAGCTTGCGCTGCTCCATCTTCACGCTCCTCAGCCTGGGGGGGCGGCGGGGGGGTCCTCAGGGGTGGGGACCCCCCCAAAATCCCCTCACACCCCCCTCCAGAACCCCTCAACTCCCCCCGAACCCCCAAATCCTGAAACCCCAAACATGCGGTCCCTTCAAGCAAGCGCGGCCTCAGCCCCTCCCCCACCCCAAAATAGCCCCCAGGGCTGGTGGGGGGGGTCACACCGAGGTGTCCCCCCCGCCCCAAATTCGGCAGCCGGAGGCCATGCAAAGCTGGGGAGGGGGAGGGGAGGGCGGGGGGGGCACTTACTTCTGAGCTCTGCAGGGTGGGGCAGAACGGAGACAAAACAAAGGTTTAATTTGGGGGGGGGGACAGCGGGACAGCGCCACCCCCACCCCCCCGAACCCCGGAATGGACCCCCCCGTGCCACCCCCGGGCACAGACCCCAGCCCACCCCAAAGCGGGGAGTGCCAGGACCCCCCAGGTTTGCTCCCCAACCCCCCCCCCCCCCGGGTCAAAGGTCGGGAATTGGGGTCACCCCGGGGCGGTTGGGGTCCTGTGGGGACGGGGGTGGCAGAGGGGGGACAAGGGTGGGGGGTGGGGACAGGGATGGGAATGGGATGGGGGACAAGGGCAGGGGACAGGGGATGGGAATGGGAGAGGGGACAGAGATGGGGACAGTGGGGATGGGGACAGGGGATGGGGGACAAGGACAGGGAATGGGGACAAGAGATGGGAATGGCAGAGGGGTCAGGGATGGGGACAGGGGATGGGGGACAAGGACGAGGGACAGGGAAAGTGGACAAGGAATAGGGCATGGAGGAAAAGGACAGGGGACAGGGGATGGGGGACAAGGGCAGGGGATGGGGACAGGGGACAAAGACAGGGGATGGGGACAGAGGATGAAGGACAAGGAATAGGGACAAGAATGGGATAGAGGACAAGATCAGGGGACAAGGACAGTAGAAATGGAGGACAGGGGACAAGGACAGGGGACAAGAATGGGGTAGAGGACAAGACCAGGGGACAAGGACAGTAGAAATGGAGGACAGGGGACAAGGACAGGGGACAAGAATGGGGTAGAGGACAAGACCAGGGGACAAGGACAGTAGAAATGGGGGCCAGGATGACACAGCCAGGTGACAATCCACCCCACCACAGCACAGGGCCCCCCCCGTTCTCCACCCCGGGGGCTCCAGAAGGACAAATCCCTCAAGTCCCGCCGGGGACAAATCCCTCGATCCCCGCCGGGGACAATTCCTGCCTGGGACAAATCCCTCGATTCCACCTGGGGACAAATCTCTCGATCCCCGGCAGGGACAAATCCCTGAATTCCCGGCGGGGACAAATCCCTCGATTCCCACCGGGGACAAATCCCTCGATTCCCGGAGGGGACAAATCCCTTGAACCCCACCGGGGACAATTCCCGTCTGGGACAAATCCCTCGATCCCACCCGAGGACAAATCCCGGCGGGGACAAAGCCCTCGATCCCCGGTGGGGGCAAATCCCGCCGGGGACAAAGCCCTCGATTCCCGCCGGGGAAAAATCGCTAAATTCCCGGCGGGGACAAATCCCGGCAGGGACAAATCCCTCAGTTCCCGCCGGGGACAAATCCCGGGGGGGACAAATCCCTCGATTCCCAACGGGGACAAATCCCTCGAACCCCGCCGGGGACAATTCCCTCAACTCCCGGCGAGGACAAATCCCGCCGGGGACAAATCCCTCGATTCTCGGCGGGGACAAATCCCTCAATTCCCGGCGGGGATAAATCCCGGCAGGGACAAATCCCTCGATTCCCGGCGGGGACAAATCCCGCCAGGGACAAATCCCTCGATTCCCGGCGGGGACAAATCCCGCCAGGGACAAATCCCGCGGGGGACAAATCACTCGATTCCCGGCGGGGACAAATCCCGCCAGGGACAAATCCCTCGATTCCCGGCGGGGACAAATCCCGCCAGGGACAAATCCCGCGGGGGACAAATCACTCGATTCCTGGTGGGGACAAATCCCTCAATTCCCGCCGGGGACAAATCCCGGCGGGGAGAAGTCCCTCGATCCCCGCCGGGGACAATTCCCGCCTGGGACAAATCCCTCAATTCCCAGAGGGGACAAATCCCTCGATTCCCGGCGGGGACAGTTCCCAATTCCCGCTGGGGACAAATCCCTCGATCCCCGCCGGGGAAAATTCCCGCTGGGGACAAATCCCTCGATCCCCGCCGGGGACAAATCCCTCGATCCCCGCCGGGGACAAATCCCGCTGGGGACAAATCCCTCGATTCCCGGCGGGGACAGTTCCCAATTCCCGCCGGGGACAGTTCCCAATTCCCGCTGGGGACAAATCCCCGGCGCGGGGTCCTGGAAGGAAGCAGGAAAAGCGGTGGCACTTACTGATGGATGGCTTGGAGGAACTTACGCTGGTGTTTCCGAACTTTGGCATGGTCGATCTTCTTCACCAGCTTGGTGTGTTTGTAGATGAGCCACGTTTCCCTGAGTACGTTGGCGGCGGCGTTTTTAACCTGAGGGATGGAAAAAATCCCCACCGGGTCAGGGGTGAGACAGGGCGGGGAGGGGGAAAGGGAATGGAGGGAAATTGGGGGAAATTTTGGGAAATTCTCGTGAAAATCGCGGGGAATCATAGGGAATTGCAGGGAATCCCCATGAAAATCCCAGGAAATCGCAGGGAAAATGGGGTGGGGGAAGGGGAAATAGGGTGGGGAAAGGGAAAGGGAAATGGAAATGGGGTGGGGAAAAGAAAAATGGGGTGGGAATGGGGAAATGAGGTTAGAAAATGGAAAAAGGGGTGAGAAAAGGGAAATGGGGTGGGGAAAGGGAAAATGGGGTTAGAAAATGGGAAAATGGGGTGAGAAATGGGGAATGGGGTGAGGAAAAGAAAAATGGGGTTAGAAAATGGAAAATGGGGTGGGAAAGGGAAATGGTGTGGGGATATGGGAAATGGGGTGCGGAAAGGGGGAAAATTTGGTGAGAAAGGAAATGGGGTGACGAAAAGAAAAATGGGGTGGGAAAAGAGAAAATTGGGCGAAAAAAGGGGAAATGAGGTGGGAAAGGGAAATGGGGTGGGGAAAGGGGGTGGGAGCTGGGAAAATGGGGTGAGAAAACAGAAAATGGCGTGAGAAAAAGGGAAAATGGGGTGGGGGAAGGGGCAAAATTTGGTGAGAAAGGGGAAATGGGGTGGGGAAGGGAAAATGGGGTGGGAAGAGGTGAATGGGGTGGGAAAGGGAAATGGTGTGGGAAAGGGAAAATGGGGTTAGAAAATAGAAAATGTGGTTAGAAATGGGAAAATGGGGTTACAAAATGGAAAATAGGGTGAGAAATGGGGTGAGAAAAAGGGAAAATGGGGTTAGAAAATAGAAAATGGGGTGAAAGAAAGGGAAAATGGGGTTAGAAAATAGAAAATGTGGTTAGAAATGGGAAAATGGGGTTACAAAATGGAAAATAGGGTGAGAAATGGGGTGAGAAAAAGGGAAAATGGGGTTAGAAAATAGAAAATGGGGTGAAAGAAAGGGAAAATGGGGTTAGAAAATAGAAAATGTGGTTAGAAATGGGAAAATGGGGTTACAAAATGGAAAATAGGGTGAGAAATGGGGTGAGAAAAAGGGAAAATGGGGTTAGAAAATAGAAAATGGGGTGAAAGAAAGGGAAAATGGGGTTAGAAAATAGAAAATGTGGTTAGAAATGGGAAAATGGGGTTACAAAATGGAAAATAGGGTGAGAAATGGGGTGAGAAAAAGGGAAAATGGGGTTAGAAAATAGAAAACGGGGTGAAAGAAAGGGAAAATGGGGTTAGAAAATAGAAAACGGGGTGAAAGAAAGGGAAAATGGGGTTAGAAAATAGAAAAAGGGGTGAAAGAAAGGGAAAATGGGGTGAGAAAAAGGGAAAACGGGGTCAGAGAAAGGAAACCCGGGGTGAGGAAAGCGACCCCCCCCCCCATTTCCTGGGGTCTCACCCGCTTGGTGAGCTGCGTGTCCATCATGAAGTTGTGCACGTGCTTCTCGGCCTTGGTGAGCTCGAGCTTCCGCGCCACCACGGCCACCACCAGCGCCGTGCAGCCCGCGCCCTGCGGGGACGGCCACCGTCAGCCCGGGGACGGTCCCCTCCAGTGTCCCCTCGGGTGTCCCCTCATGTGTCCCCTCTCTTGTCCCCTCTCTTGTCCCCTTGTGGTGTCCCCTCACAGCGTTGCCTCGCGGTGTCCCCTCGCAGTGTCCCCTCATGTGTCCCCTCTCATGTCCCCTCTCTTGTCCCCTTGTGGTGTCTCCTCACAGCGTTGCCTCGCGGTGTCCCCTCGTGGTGTCCCCCTAGAGCGTCCCATCATGGTGTGCCCTCGCAGTGTCCCCTCTCGTGTCCCCTCATGTGTCCCCTCTCATGTCCTCTCTCTTGTCCCCTTGCGGTGTCCCCTCACAGCGTTGCCTCGCGGTGTCCCCTCATGTGTCCCCTCTCATGTCCCCTCTCTTGTCCCCTTGTGGTGTCCCCTCACAGCGTTGCCTCGCGGTGTCCCCTCGTGGTGTCCCCCTAGAGCGTCCCATCATGGCGTGCCCTCGCAGTGTCCCCTCTCGTGTCCCCTTGCGGTGTCCCCTCACAGCGTCCCCTCGCGTGTCCCCTCTTGTGTCCAGTCTCGTGTCCCCTTGCATGTCCCCTCATGTGTCCAGTCTCGTGTCCCCTTGCATGTTCCCTCATGTGTCCCCTCTCGTGTCCCCTCGCGGCATCCCCTCAGGTGTCCCCTCATGGTTTCCCCTGGTGGTGTCCCCTGGCGTGTCCCCTCTCCTGTCCCCTTGTGTGTCCAGTCTCCTGTCCCCTCACATGTCCCCTCGTGCGTCCCCCTAGAGTGTCCCGTCATGGCGTCCCCTTGCGGTGTCCCCTCTCGTGTCCCCTGGCAGTGTCCCTCACAGTGTCCCCTCGTATGTCCAGTCTCCTGTCCCCTCTGGTGTCCCCTCGTGGTGTCCCCCTAGAGTGTCCTCTCATGTGTCCCTTCATGTGTCCCCTCTTGTGTCCCCTCTCATGTCCCCTCGTGTCCAGTCTCGTGTCCCCTTGCATGTCCCCTCGTGTGTCACCTCTCGTGTCCCCTCGCGATGTCCCCCTAGAGTGTCCCGTCATGGCGTGCCCTTGCAGTGTCGCCTCTCGCGTGTGTCCATTTGCATGTCCCCTTGCATGTGTCCCCTCACGTGCCCCTGTCCCCTCGCATGTCCCCTGTCCCCTCTCATGTCCCCTCATGCGTCCCCTTGCAGTGTCCCCTCTCACGTCCCCTTGCATGTCCCTTGTGTGTCCCCTCTCGTATCCCCCCATGGTGTGCCCTTGCAGTGTCACATGCCCCCTCACATGTGTCCCCTCTCCTGTCCCCTCTCACGTCCCCAATGTCCCCAGGCTCACCATGATGCCGGTGAGCAGGCACACGCCCTTGCCGCAGTAGGTGTGTGGCACCATGTCCCCTCTCCTGTCCCCTCTCGTGTCCCCTGTCCCCCACGTGTCCCCAGTGTCCCCAGGCTCACCATGATGCCGGTGAGCAGGCACACGCCCTTGCCGCAGTAGGTGTGTGGCACCATGTCCCCGTAGCCGATGGACAGGAAGGTGATGGAGATGAGCCACATGGCCCCCAGGAAGTTGCTTGTCACCTCCTGCTTGTCGTGGTACCTGCGCAGGGACAGTCACCCATGGCACCGATGGCACCGATGGCACCGATGGCACCGCGGTTCGTGATTCCACCCCAGTGTGGCACTCGCAGTGGGTTTGGGACGCTGTGACTTTTGGTGTCCCCAGGGTGTCCCCAATTCCTTTGGGGCACTGTGACCCTCGATGTCCCCAGGGTGTCCCCAATCCCTTTGGGGCACTGTGACCTTTGGTGTCCCCAATCCCTTTGGGCACATCTGCCACCTCAGGGACAGCACCCCAAAGGAATTGGGGACACCCCGAGGACACCAAAGGTCACAGTGCCCCAAAGGAATTGGGGACACCATGGGGACACCAAGCGTGGCCAGGCTGTGCCCTTGCAGTGCCACTTCCGATTCGGGGCACTGTGACCTTTAGTGTCCCCAATTCTTTTGGGACATTGTCCCCAAGCTCGCAGATGTGCCCCAAAGGGACTGGGGACACCAAAGGTCACAGCACCCCAAATCCATGGGGGGACACAGCTTGGCCATGCTCAGTGTCCCCACAGTGTCCCCAATTCCTTTGGGGCATTGTCCCTGAGCTCGCAGATGTGCCCCAAAGGAACTGGGGACACCCTGGGGACACCAAGCATGGCCAGGCTGTGCCCTCGTGGTGCCACTGTGGGTTTGGGGCACTGTGACCTTTGGTGTCCCCAATTCCTTTGGGGCACTGTCCCTGAACTGGCAGATGTGCCCCAAAGGAATTGGGGACACCCTGGGGACACCGAGCATGGCCAGCCTGTGTCCCCCCAGGAATGGGGACAATGAAGGGACAGGCACAGAGCACAGGCAGCAGTCCCCAAAAGCAGGTGACACCGATGTCACTGCAGATGTCACCCCACCCTCGGGGGCCACCCCAAGCAGGTGACACCGTGGGGGAGACTTTGAGGTTCTGGTGTCACAAACGCAGATGGCAGTGCCACCACCCCCCGCCCCCCCACAGCGAGGGACCCCCGGGGTGGGTGGGGGGGACACGGAGCAGTGGCCGAGCCGGGCAGGGGACAGGGACATGCGGGGACAGCGGGGACAATGGCGTGGGGAAGGAAATGGGGAGAAGGAAATGGGGTGGGAAAGGGAAGTGGAGAAAGGGAAATGGGGCGGGAAAGGGAATGGGAAATGGGGAAAGGGAAATGGGGTGGGAAAGGGAAAATGGGGAGAAGGAAATGGGGTGGGAAAGGGAAAATGGGGAGAAGGAAATGGGGTGGGAAAGGGAAGTGGAGAAAGGGAAATGGGGTGGGAAAGGAAAAGGAAAATGGGGTGAAGAAAGGAAAATGGGGTGGAGAAATTGAAAAGGAAACAGGGTGGGAAAAGGGAAATGGGGAAAGGGAAATGGGGAAATGGGGTGGGGAAAGGGAATGGAGTGGGAATGGAAATGGGGAAATGGGGTGGGGAAAGGGAATGGAGTGGGAAAGGAAATGGGGAAATGGGGTGGGGAAACGAAAAGGGAAATGGGAAATAGGGAAAGGGAAATGGGGTGGGAAAGGGGAAAGGGATGGGGAAATGGGGTGGGAAAGGGAATGGGAAATGGGGAAAGGGGAAATGGGGTGGGAAAAGGAAATGGGGTAAGAAAGGGAAAATGGGGTGGGAAAGGGAAAATGGGGAGAAGGAAATGGGGTGGGAAAGGAAAAGGGAAATGGGGTGAAGAAAGGAAAATGGGGTGGAGAAATTGAAAAGGAAACAGGGTGGGAAAAGGGAAATGGGGAAAGGGAAATGGGGAAATGGGGTGGGGAAGGGAAATGGGGAATGGGGTGGGAAAAGGGGAAATGGGGTGAGAATGGGGAAATGGGAAATGGGGTGGGAATGGGGAATGGGGTGGGGAAATGGGGCGGGGAAGGAAAATGGGGTTAGAAAATGGGAAAGGGATGGGGAAATGGGGTGGGAAAAGGAAAGGGAAATGGGGAGAAGGAAATGGTGTGGGAAAGGGAAAGGGAAATGGGGAAAGGGAAATGGAGCAAGGGAAATGGGGTGAGAAAGGGGAAAGGGAAAGGGGTAACGGGGTGGGGGAAGGGAAAATGGGGTGGGGAAAGGAAATGGGGAAATGGGGAGAAGGAAATGGGAAAGGGATGGGGAAATTGGGGGGGGGGGGGGAGGAAGGGAAAAGGGAAATGGTGCGGGAAAGGGAAAAGGGGACACGGGGACAAGCCGGGCTGGGTGTCTCAAGCGTCAGGAATTTAGGATTGCTGCATCCCAACCCGACCCCCCCCCGACCCTCCACCCGGCACGGATTGGGCTTGGAACCTCACCCGGCACCGAGGGACACGGCGGGGACACCCCGGGGACCGCGGGGACGGGGGGGAGGTGACAGCCCGGGTGCCACCCCAGGGTGACAACCCCGGGACTGCAGAGTGACAATCCCCCATTCCCGGGGATCCCCAAAAGCTGTGGGGTCGGGAAGGGAAAAGTGAAGGAACAAAGTCAGGAAAACCCTCCGGAGACCCCAAAAGCTCCGCCGGGAGCAGGGAGGACCCCGCAGCTCCTCCCCAGCGTTTCCCCTTCCAGGATCCCCCAAAAGCCACCCCAGAAGGCCCCGAGAAGACCCCCGGGGACACACGGGGGGTGACAGGGAGCAGCTGCTGAGGTTCCAAGAGGAAAAGGGCTCCGGCCCCTTTCCGTGACCCCCCGATCCCAACCCCGACCCCGATCCCAGCCCCCCCGGCTGCAGCTAATCCTAAATTCGGGGCGGGTAGGCCTGAGGCGGGGGTCGCGGTCCCCTGGGGTCACTCACAGTTTGTCCCTGCAAGCAGCAGAGCGGGCACGGAGGGAAAACAAGAGCGGTTAATGCGCGACCCCCGGGGCCAGGGACGGGGACAGCCCGCGGGGACGGGGACAGCCCCAGGGGACAGCCCCAGCCCGAGGGGACAGCCCCGTCCCGCGGGGAGCAGCTGAGGGGCACGGGCACATCCTGCCGGACCCCTCGGTGGGACCCCCAGACCCCTCTGTGGCACCCTCAGTCTCTGGTCCTTTCTGTAGGACCCCAATCTTGGGTCCCCTCTGTGAGACACCCAGATGCTCCGATCCCTCTGCAGGACCCCCAGATCCCTCTGTGAGACCCCCAATCTTGGGTCCCCTCTGTGAGACCCCCTGAGCCCTCTGTAGGATCCCCAATCTTTGGTCCTTTCTGTGGGACCTCCAAATCCTCAGACCTCTCTGTGAGACCCCCAGTCTTGGGTCCCCTGGACACCTCTGGCTCCTCAGACCCCTCTGTGGGACCCCCAGCCCCACCAGGACCACCCAGAGGAGGAGCTCGGGACCGATCCGGTCCCACCCTGGGGGGACACAGGACCGATCCGGTCCCACCCCCTCCTCGCCCTGACGTTCCTCAAACCCACCCAGGTCCCTTCATCCAGACATCGGGGGTCCCCAAACCCCCCCAGGCCGTGCCGGGTGCCTCCTCACCTACCCCCTAGCCCCACCCCACACCCCCCAGATGCCTCTGCGGGACCCCCAGATCCTCAGACCCCTCTGCGGGACCCCCAGTCTTTGGTCCCCTGGACACCTCCAGCTCCTCTGAGAGACCCCCAGATCCTCAGACCCCTCTGCAGGACCTCCAGATCCTCAGACCCCTCTGCAGGACCCCCAGATCCTCAGACCCCTCTGCAGGACCCCCAGATCCTCAGACCCCTCTGCAGGACCCCCAATCTCGGGTCCCCTGGACACCTCCAGATCCTCAGACCCCTCTGTGAGACCCCCAGCCCCACCAGGACCACCCAGAGGAGGAGCCGCCCCTTCCTGGGGGACACAGGACCGATCCAATGCCACCCTCTCCTCACCCTGACAAACCAACTAATTCCTGAAACCCACCCAGGTCCCACCAGAGGTGACATCGGGGATCCCCCAACCCCCCCAGGCCGTGCCGGGTGCCACCTCACCTACCCCCCACCCCCTCCCCCCACCCCCCCCCCCCGCCGGCGCGCCCCCTCCCCATTACCTCTCGCAGACGCGCACGGTCCAGGCGGCGATGATCCACGAGGAGATGCTGAACACGAGCAGCACCGTGCCGGGGCAGATGGTCATGAGGGTCTTCATGACGAAGCGCGTGTTGAAGTTGATCTTGTTGAGGGCTCCGATGCTGCGCGACGACGCGTCCGTGAAGAGCTTGCTGTGCAGCAGCATCACTCGGCCGATCAGGTAGAGCCGCAGGAACATGGGGATGGACAGGATGATGTCCACGTCGGCGTCGGCCACCGAGGCGGCGTAGGTGAAGGCCAGGCGGGCGGTCCAGGTGAACAGGTACTGCCCGGGGATGGGGTGGATGGCGCACACCACCAGCTCCAGCGCGATGAAGAAGATGCGCTCGTAGGTCATGGCGATGCGCCAGTCGTCGGCGCCGTTGTCCACCATGAAGAGCTGGGGGGGTGGGGGGGGTGGTGGCGGTGACCGGCAGTGCCTGGACCCCACCCCAGCAGTGTCCGGCAGTGCCTGGACCCCTCCCCAGCAGTGTCCGGCAGTGCCCAGCAGTGTCCAGCAGTGTCTGGCAGTGCCCAGACCCCTCCCCAGCACTGTCCAGCAGTGCCCAGAGTTGACAAGCACTCTCAGCCCCTCCCCAGCACAGTGGGGCTGGTGACACCCCCATCTCAGTGCCAGCACACTGGTGACACCCCAGGACAGGTTCCGGGATCCTAGTGACACCCCCAGCGTGGTGCCAGCACACTGGTGACACCCCGGGGCAGGTTCTGGGACTCCGGTGACACCCCGGGGCAGGTTCCAGAACTCTGGTGACACCCCGGAACAGGTTCTGGGACCCCGGTGACACCCGGGGGCAGGTTCCAGGAGCCCGGTGACACCCCCAGCACGGTGACAGCACACTGGTGACACCCGGGGGCAGGTTCCAGGACCCCGGTGACACCCAGGGGCAGATTCCGGGACCCTGGTGGCACCCCCAGCGTGGTGACACCCCGGGGCAGGTTCAGGGGCTCCGGTGACACTCCCAGCGCGGTGACAGCACACTGGTGACAGCACACCGGTGACACCCCGGGGCAGGTTCTGGGACCCTGGTGGCACCCCCAGCGTGGTGACACCCCGGGGCAGGTTCAGGGGCTCCGGTGACACTCCCAGCGTGGTGACAGCACACTGGTGACAGCACACTGGTGACACCCGGTGCAGGTGACAGCACACCGGTGACACCCGGTGCAGGTGACAGCACACCGGTGACACCCAGGACAGGTGTGCCTCACCTGGATCTCCCTGGCGTGGTACATGACGATGAGCCCCAGCAGGATGAGCGTCGAGAGGCTGATAAGGCATTTCAGGGCGAACGAATACGACGACTCCTGCCAGGGGAGGGGCGCACCGTGAGCCCGGCCGGAGCCCGGAGCCCCCCACCCCTGTCCGGCCGCCCCCCCAACCTTGGTGTAGACCCCCCAGGACAGCTCCGTCTCGGTGACCATCACCACGATGCCGAACATGCCGAAGATGAGGGCGTAATCGCTGAGGCGCTTGCGCTTCTCGAAGAGCGCTCGCCGGTGGCCCAGCTTGTAGCCGATGTTTTGGTTCCTCCGCGGTTCCGCCGCCCTCTCCTCGGTCGCCTCCTGCCCCGGGGACGCCGCCGGGCCGGGGTCCGGCTGCTCCGGCCGGGACACCACCACCTCGAGGCCCGGGGACGGGCAGGGCCGCAGCGGCTGCGTCTCGCCGTCCAGCGGCTGCAGGGAGCGGGCGGAGGCGCTCAGGGGGCCCCGGGGCCGTGTCACCCCCCCATTGTAGCGGCAGCCGCTCATGGCTCTGGCGGGGACGGCGCCGGGCGATCCCGCATGGCTCAGCGGCGCGGGGGCGACCTGCGGGACAGGGGACACACGGGGGACGTGTGGGTGGTGGCGGCGGGGGACACGGGGAGTTTCGTCCCGGCCGGCGTCGGGTGGTGCTTCCCGGAGAGGGCGCGTGGCCTCGACGGTGGTGGGGACATGTCCTGCCATGGGGGACATGTCCTGCCATGGGGGACATGTCATGTCATGGGGGACATGTCATGTCATGGGGGCGTGTCCTGTCATGGGGGACATGTCCTGTCATGGGGGACATGTCCTGTCATGGGGGCGTGTCCTGTCATGGGGGACGTGTCCCGCCCACGGGGAACATGCCGTGACCACAGGTACATGTCCTGCCCGTGGGGACATGTCCCGCCCGCGGGGGACACGCCATGACCGTGGCGGACATGTCCTGCCATGGGGTACGTGTCCCGCCCACGGGGGACATGCCATGAACGTGGGGGACACGCCGTGACCACAGGTACATGTCCTGCCCGTGGGGACGTGTCCTGCCCGCGGGGGACACGCCGTGACCACGGGGGACATGTCCTGCCCGTGGGGACATGTCCTGCCCGCGGGGGACATGTCCTGCCATGGGGGACACGCAATGACCACAGGTACATGTCCTGCTTGCGGGAGACACGTCCTGCCACGTGGGACATGCCATGACCACGGGGGACATGTCCTGCCCACGGGGGACACACCATGACCGTGGGGGACATGTCCTGCCATGGGGCACACGCTACGGCCACAGGGACATGTCCTGCCCGCGGGGGACACGCCGTGACCACAGGTCCATGTCCCGCCCACGGTGGGGACGCGTGGCACTCGTGGGGGCCGTGTCCGTGTCCTGCCCGTGGCGGGGACACACCGTGACCACAGGTACGCGTCCTGCCCACGGCGGCCGTGTCCTGCTCGAGGGGACACGTCCTGCCCGCGGGGACATGTCCGTGTCCGTGCCCGTGTCCGTGTCCGTGCCCTCCCCGCGGGGCCGTGTCCGTGTCCCGCCCGTGGGGACGTGCCCGTGTCCTGCCCACGGACCCGTGTCCTGCCCCCCCCGCCGCCCCCCCCAGGACGCGCCCACCCCCCGCTGCCCCCCGGCGCTGTCCCCTGTCCCCTCCCCGCGGCCGCGGGACGGCTCCGGTCCCGAGCCGCAGCTGCGCGTCCCCGCCGCCCCCGAGCCGCCGAGCGCGCCGTGCCCGGGGCTGCGGTGCCCGCGGCTCCGGGGGGCTCCGGGGGGCTCCGGGGGGCTCCCCCGCTCCCCCGGCCGTGCCCGGTACCTGCCGTGCCCGGGGCCCGGGGGCCGGGCCGGGTCCCGCCGCCGCCGCCGCAGCCCGAGCCGGTCCCGGGGGCGCGCGGCGGCGGCACCGGAGCGCCGGGGGGCGTGCCGGGGGCGTGGCCTTGGCGTACCCCGCGTTCTGATTGGTCCGCGCAGCCCCCGCCCCCACTGACGGACACCGCGCCACGCCCTTGGCCACGCCCCCAGGGCTGGCCACGCCCCCAGCGCCCCCCGCCCCCTCCAAGCGATGCCGGAGCGCCCCCCCCCGAGCCTCCCCGGAGACCCCCTCCCCATCACAGCTCCCCCGCACCCCCCGGAGCCCCCTCCCCACCCTTCGGCCTCGCTGCACCCGAAAATTCATCTCCTCTCCCATGTCCCTCCAGCCCACCACCCCAAAATTCATCCCCCCTCCCGTGTGTCCCCCCCCACACCCCAAAATTCATCCCTCCTCCCCTGTGCCCCTCAGCATCCCAAAATTCATCCCCCCTCCCATCTCCCCCCCCAAATCCATCCTCCCTCCCCTGTGCCCCCCCAGCACCCCCCGTGCAGCCCCCCACCGTCATTCCCAGCGCACCCCAAAGCACCCCCAGCCCCTCGGCCCCCCCCGCGGTGCCCCCGTACCTGCTGGGGCTCCCCGGGCCCGGCCGGGGGGGTCCTGGGGGCGCTAGGGGCTGCGGGGCCGGGGCTGGGCGCGGGGGGGGTCCGGGGGTCCGGGGGCCATGGGCTTCCCTCCACGCCTGGCCGGGAGGAGATGTGGCATTAGGGGGTCCCCAAAACCCCTCGGTCACAGGGTGGGGACCCCCAGGGCCACCGCGGCCGGAGTGGGTCCTGTTGTGGCACTGCCACCAGGGGGGTCACCCTGAGCCCTGCAGCGGCGACCTCAGGGCAGGAGGGGCTGTGTCACAGGGAAAACCCCATGGCACGAGGGGCTTGTCACACCAATGTCCCCATTGCACGAGGGGCTCTGTCACACCAATGTCCCCTTTTCATGAGGGGCTGTGTCACACCAATGTCCCCATTGCACACACGGCTGTGCCACACCAATGTCCTCTTTGCATGAGGGGCTGTGTTACACCAATGTCCCCATTGCACCAGGGGCTCTGTCACACCAATGTCCCCATTGCACACACAGCTGTGTCACACCAATGTCCCCATTGCACACACGGCTGTGTCACACCAATGTCCCCATTGCACACACACCTCTGTCACACCAATGTCCCCATTGCTCTCACAGCTCTGTCACACCAACATCCCCACTGCACACACGGCTGTGTCACACCAATGTCCCCATTGCACGAGGGCCTGTGTCACACCAATGTCCCCTCTGCACACATGGCTGTGTCACACCAATGTCCCCATTGCACTCACAGCTGTGTCACACCAATGTCCCCACTGCACACACAGCTGTGTCACACCAATGTCCCCATTGCACACACAGCTGTGTCACACCAATGTCCCCACTGCACGCACGGCTGTGTCACACCAATGTCCCCATTGCACGAGGGCCTGTGTCACACCAATGTCCCTTTTCATGAGGGCCTGTGCCACACCAATGTCCCCATTGCACACACGGCTGTGTCACACCAATGTCCCCACTGCACACACGGCTGTGTCACACCAATGTCCCCATTGCACCAGGGGCTCTGTCACACCAATGTCCCCATTGCACACACACCTCTGTCACACCAATGTCCCCATTGCTCTCACAGCTCTGTCACACCAACATCCCCACTGCACACACAGCTGTGTCACACCAATGTCCCCATTGCACGAGGGCCTGTGTCACACCAATGTCCCCACTGCACACACAGCTGTGTCACACCAATGTCCCCACTGCACACACGGCTGTGTCACACCAATGTCCCCACTGCACACACGGCTGTGTCACACCAATGTCCCCACTGCACACACGGCTGTGTCACACCAATGTCCCCACTGCACACATGGCTGTGTCACACCAATGTCCCCATTGCACACATGGCTGTGTCACACCAATGTCCCCATTGCACACACAGCTGTGTCACACCAATGTCCCCATTACACACATGGCTGTGTCACACCAATGTCCCTTTTGCACACACAGCTGTGTCACACCAATGTCCCCATTGCACACACAGCTGTGCCACACCAATGTCCCCATTGCACACACAGCTGTGTCACACCAATGTCCCTTTTGCACACACAGCTGTGTCACACCAATGTCCCCATTGCACACACGGCTGTGTCACACCAATGTCCCCACTGCACACATGGCTGTGTCACACCAATGTCCCCATTGCACACACGGCTGTGTCACACCAATGTCCCCATTGCACGAGGGCCTGTGTCACACCAATGTCCCCACTGCACACATGGCTGTGTCACACCAATGTCCCCATTGCACACACAGCTGTGTCACACCAGTGTCCCCACTGCACTCACAGCTGTGTCACACCAATGTCCCCATTGCACCAGGGGCTCTGTCACACCAATGTCCCCATTGCACCAGGGGCTCTGTCACACCAATGTCCCCACTGCACACACGGCTGTGTCACACCAATGTCCCCACTGCACTCACAGCTGTGTCACAGCAATGTCCCCATTGCACACATGGCTGTGTCACACCAATGTCCCCTCTGCACACATGGCTGTGTCACGCCAATGTCCCCTCTGCACACATGGCTGTGTCACGCCAATGTCCCCATTGCACGAGGGGCTGTGTCACACCAATGTCCCCATTGCACACACGGCTGTGTCACACCAATGTCCCCATTGCACACACAGCTGTGTCACACCAATGTCCCCATTCAGGAGGGGCAGCATGGCAGCAATCACTCCATTGCACGGGACGCTGCACCCCACAAAAACCCCCATTGCATGAAGGGCTTAGTCCCACAAATCATCCCATTGCACGAGGGGCTGCATTACATGGAAAACCCCATTGCACGAGGGGCTGTGTCACACAAATGTCACCTTTCAGGAGGGGCTGTGTCCCATGAAAAACCCCATTGCAGGAAGGGCTGCACCATTGAATTATCCCATTGCACGAGGGGCTGCATCGCAGGAAAATCCTCATTTCACGAGGGGTGCACCAACAACCTCATTGCATGAGGGGCTGCATCACAGAAAATACCCCATTGCATGAGGGGCTGCGCCACACACAAACACCCCATTGCATGAGGGGATGCATCCCATGAAAACCCCACTGCACGAGGGCCTTGTTGCACCAAAAACCCCCTTGCACAGGGGTCTGCCTCACATGAATGGCCCCATTAGATGAGGGGCTGCATCCCATGAAAACCCCATTGCATGAGGGCCCTATTGCACCAATGACCCCATTGCATGAGGGGCTGCACCACAGGAAAAACCCCGCTGCATGAGGGGCTGCGTCATACACAAAATCCCCTTGCAAGGGGGGCTGTGTCACACAAACGGCTCCACTGCATGGGGGAATGCACCACACAAAAACCCCACTGCACGAGGGTCCTATTGCACCAACCCCATTGCATGTGGGGCTGCATCACATGAATTATCCCATTGCACGAGGGGCTGCACCACAAGAAAATCCCGTTGCACGCAGGACCCTATTGCACCAACAACCTCATTGCATGTGGGGCTGCATCACACAAAACCCCATTGCACGGGGGTCTGCATCACACAAAACCCCATTGCACGCGGGGCTGTGTCACACAAATGGCCCCATTACGTGAGGGGCTGCATCCCATGAAAATCCCACTGGATGAGGGCCCTATTGCACCAACAACCCCATTGCACAGGGGTCTGCATCACAGAAAATACCCCATTGCACAAGGGGTCTGCATCACACAAAAACCCCATTGCCCGGGGGTCTGCATCACACAAAAACCCCATTGCATGAGGGGTCTGCGTCACATGAACGGCCCCATTACGTGAGGGGCTGCATCACAAGAAAATCCCACTGCACGTGGGGTCTGATTGTACCAACAACCCCATTCTATGAGGGGCTGCATCACACAAAAACCCCATTGCACACGGGGCTGCATCCCAGGAAAATCCTGTTGGACAAGGAGCTGCATCACAGGAAAACCCCATTCCACAAGAGGCTGCATCACAGGAAAATCCCACTGCATGTGGGGCCCTATTGCACCAACAACCCCATTGCACGAAGGGCTGTGCCACAGAAAAACCCCATTGCACGTGGGACTGCATCAAAAAAACGGCCCCATTCCACGAGGGGCTGCATCCCATGAAAAACCCCATTGGATGAGGGGCTGCATCACAAGAAAATCTCACTGCACGCGGGGTCCGATTGCACCAACAACCCCATTCCATGAGGGACTGCGTCCCATGAAAAACCCCATTGGATGAGGGGCTGCATCCCATGAAAAACCCCATTGCACAAGGGCCCTATTGCACCAACAACCCCATTCCATGAGGGGCTGCATCCCATGAAAAACCCCATTGGACGAGGGCCCTATTGCACCAACCCCATCCAGGAGGGGCTGCATCCCACAAAAACCCCATTGCACGAGGGGCTCTACTGCACCAGCAACCTCGTTCCACAAAGAGCTGCACCACACAGAAAAACCCCATTGCACACGGGGCTGCATCCCAGGAAAACCCCGTTGGACAAGGAGCTGCATCACAGGAAAACCCCATTCCACAAGAGGCTGCGTCACAGGAAAATCCCACTGCATGTGGGGCCCTATTGCACTGACCCCATTGCACAAGGGCTGCACCACAGAAAAACCCCATTGCATGCAGGGCTGCATCACACGAATGGCCCCATTCCATGAGGGGCTGTGCCCCATGAAAAACCCCATTGGACGCGGGGCAATACCACACGAAAACCCCATTGCATGAGGGGCCTTATTGCACTGACAACCTCGTTCCACAAAGAGCTGCACCACACAGAAAAACCCCATTGCACACGGGGCTGCATCCCAGGAAAATCCCGCTGCACGCAGGACCCTATTGCATCAAAAACCCCATTGCATGAGGGGTCTGCAGCACATGAACGGCCCCATTACATGAGGGGCTGCATCACAAGAAAATCCCACTGCATGTGGGGCCCTATTGCACCAACAACCCCATTGCACAGGGGCTGCACCACAGAAAAACCCCACTGCACAACACCCTCAAACCCCACCCCAGACCCCATACCCCCACCCAAGGTGTCCCCCCAGCCCCCCCATCCCATCCCCGCAGCACCCCCCGGGATTCTGGGCCTCCAAATCCCCCAGTGCTGCCGCCCCGGGAGCCCCCGAGTGGGTTGGGGTGTGGGGACACTGGGATGGGTTCAGATGTGGGGACACCGGGGTGGGTTGGGGTGTGGGGACACCGGGATGGGTTCAGATGTGGGGACACTGGGATGGGTTCAGATGTGGGGACACCGGGGTGGGTTGGGGTGTGGGGACACCGGGGTGGGTTCAGATGTGGGGACACCGGGGTGGCTTGGAGTGTGGGGACACCGGGATGGGTTCAGATGTGGGGACACCGGGGTGGGTTCAGATGTGGGGACACCGGGGTGGGTTTGGATGTGGGGACACTGGGATGGGTTTGAACCCCGGGATGGGTTCAGGTATGGGAATCCCGGAATGGGTCAGGATGTGGTAATACCAGGATGGGTTGGGATGTGGGGACACTGGGATGGGTTCAGATGTGGGGACACCGGGATGGGTTTGGACACCGGGATGGGTTCGGATGTGGGGACACTGGGATGGGCTCGGCTGTGGGGACACCGGGGTGGGTTCGGATATGGGAACCCCAGGATGGGTTCCGACAGCAGTACGGGTTCTGATATGGGGACACCAGGATGGGTCAGGATGTGGGGCCACAGGAATGGGTTCAGACACCAAAATGGATTCAGCTCTGGGAACCCCAGGATGGGTCAGGATGTGGGAACACCAGGTTGGGTTCAGCTGTCGGAACCCCAGAATGGGCTCGGCTGTGGGGCCACCGGGATGGGTTGGGATTTAGGAACCCCGGGATGGGTCAGGATGTGGGGACACCGGGGTGGGTTCAGACACAGGAATGGGCTCGGCTGTGGGGCCACCGAGATGGGTTCCGGTGTGGGGACACCGGGATGGGTCAGGATGTGGGGACACTGGGATGGGTCAGGATGTGGGGACACCGGGGTGGGTTGGGATGTGGGGACACTGGATGGGTTTGGACACCGGGATGGGTTCAGTTATGGGGCCACAGGAATGGGTTCAGACACCGGGATAGGTTCAGCTGTGGGAACCCCAGGATGAGTTTGGCTGTGGGAACCTCAGTATGGGTTTAGATGTGGGGACATTGGGATGGGTTGGGATGTGGAGACACCAGGGTGGGTTCAGATATGGGAACCATGGGATGGATTCAGATATGGGGACACTGGGATGGATTCAGATATGGGGACACTGGGATGGGTCAGGATGTGGGGACACAGGAATGGGTTCAGCTCTGGGAACCCCAGGATGGGCTCAGCTGTGGGGCCACCGGGATGGGTCAGGATGTGGGGACACTGGGATGGGTTCCAGTGTGGGGACACCGGGGGGGTTGGGATATGGGGACACTGGGATGGGTCAGGATGTGGGGACACAGGAATGGGTTCAGCTCTGGGAACACCAGGATGGGCTCGGCTGTGGGGCCACCAGGATGGGTTCAGGTGCGGGGACACCAGGGTGGGTTGGGATATGGGGACACTGGGATGGATTCAGATATGGGGACACCGGGGTGGGTTGGGATATGGGGACACTGGGATGGATTCAGATATGGGCACACCGGGGTGGGTTGGGATATGGGGACACTGGGATGGATTCAGATATGGGGACACCGGGGTGGGTTGGGATATGGGGACACTGGGATGGATTCAGATATGGGGACACCGGGGTGGGTTCGGATATGGGGACACTGGGATGGGCTCAGCTGTGATGCCACCATCACAGAGCCACCTCCATCACCAGCAGCACGCCCCGATCCCAGCGGGGGCCGCAGCCCCTCGGGACCCCCATCCTGATCCCGCAGGGCCGCGGATGATGCTGTTCCCGGTTCCCCCGGGAGCCGCGGAGCGTGGCCGGGCTCCAGCGCCCAGCTGCTCCCGGTGCGCGGCCAGGGCCTGGCTCCCCTCCAGAGCCGGATCATTTTCTCTCCATTCTGCCAAATTTATCGCAGGAAAATGGGCTCCGATTTCTTTTTAATATTCGGGTGGGGAGGAAAAAACCGCAGCAGGCAGGGATGGAGGGGAAACCATTCCCCTCCCAGGGCCCTGCTCGGCCCCACGGCCCCGAAAAGTTTTTGTCACCCAAATGGGGGTGGGGGAAGCCACCCTGGAGCCCCCCCGGGCTGGGGACAGTAAATATTTCATGAAGGGAAATATTTCACGTGGCGGTTCCGCTGCTCTGGATGGCGGCACAGACGGGCCTGGCTCCATCTCCCGCGGGGATGGATCTGCCCGAATTCGGGGCTTGGGAACGGGGAAGGCCTGGGGGAGCCCTGTCCCTGTCCCTGTCCCTGTCCCTGTCCCTGTCCCTGTCCCTGTCCCTGTCCCTGTCCCTGGCTCTGTCCCTGGCCCTGGCCCTGCCCCTGTCCCTGTTCCTGTTCCTGTTCCTGTCCCCGTCCCTGGCCCTGGCCCTTGCCCTGGCCCTGGCCCTGGCCCTGGCCCTGGCCCTGGCCCTGGCCCTGTCACTGTCCCTGTCCCCATCCCTGTCCCTGGCCCTGGCCCTGGCCCTGTCACTGTCCCTGTGGGGACAGCCTGGCTGCGTCCCCAGGGTGGGATGGGCAGGGGGGTCCTGCTGTCCCCATTGTCCCCATGGTGGGGATGGGGACAGGGATGGGAAGAGGACAGGAATCAGGGTGGGGACAGGGACATGGCAGGGACCCCCAGCCACAGGGACAGGGATGGGAACAAGGACGGGGATGGGGACAGGGATGGGGACAGGGAGGGGGACAAGGACATGGCAGGAACCCGCAGCCATGGGGACAAGGACGGGGACAAGGACAAGGATGGGGACAAGGACATGGCAGGAACCCCCAGCCATGGGGACAGGGATGGGGACAGGGACACAGCAGCTCCCCCAGCCAGTCACCACGTGTCCTTGAGCCACGGCCACGCGTGTCCCCACGCCGGGATGTGACACAGCAGCAGGACACCCACGCGGGGGTGTCAGGGCACGGGGGGCTCTGCCACCCCCACCAGGGACAGGGACATGGGCACCCAGCCCAGGGAGAGCTGGGGACAGGAGCTGGCCAGGGCGGGACCCTCGGGGTGGGGACAGCCAAGGGGTCCTGAGGGTGACCCCAGCCATGGCAGCGCCACCCGGAGTGGGGACACGGCTGAGCCGCAGCCTGAGGGTGGCACTGGGGTGGCACTGGGGTGACAGGGGGGTGACACCGGGACTCCTCGCTCCCCCGAGTGGGGACACGGCTGCGGGGACAAGGCTGAGCCACCACGGCCGGGCTGCCGCAGCCCGGGGGTGGCACTGGGGTGGCAGTGCGGTGGCAGGGGGGTGACACCGGGACCCCCCGCTCCCCCCGGAGTGGGGACACGGCTGAGGGGACACGGCTGCGCCACCACGGCCGGGCTGCCGCAGTCCGCAGCGCCTCGGGGGTGGCACTGGGGTGGCACTGGGGTGACAGTGCGGTGGCAGGGGGATGACACCGGGACCCCCCGCTCCCCCCCGAGTGGGGACACGGCTGCAGGACAAGGCTGAGCCACTACGGCCGGGCTGCCGCAGCCCGGGGGTGGCACTGGGGTGGCAGTGCGGTGGCAGGGGGGTGACAGGGGGGTGACACCGGGACCCCCCGCTCCCCTCGGAGTGGGGACATGGCTGGGGGGACACGGCTGAGCCACCACGGCCGGGCTGCCGCAGTCCCCAGCGCCCCGGGGGTGGCAGTGCGGTGGCAGGGGGGTGACAGGAGGGTGACACCGGGACCCCCCGCTCCCCCCGGAGCGGCGCCGCCGCCTCGGAGCAACTGCAGAGCGGGGCGGGTGCGGCTAAAAATAGCGGCGGGAGGCCGAAAGGATCCCCGAGGGTGATTTATTTATCACCCGAGCGCTAATTCCTGCCCGGGAATCACGGCAGGGCGCGGCACGAACCGGGGGGGACATGGGGGGGACAGGGGAACCCCCGGGTTGGGGGGCTGCGGACAGGGGAGATGGCACAGGGGACAGGAGACAGGAGAAACCCCAGCTGTGGGGTTGGGGACAGGAGACACGGGACAGGGGACAGGGGAACCCCCGGGATGTGGGGCTGGGGACAGGGGACAGGGGACAGGGGACAGGGGACAGGAGAGAGGGGACAAGGGACAGGGGAACCCCCGCGCTGTGAGGACAGCGGACAGGAGAAAGGGGACAGGGAACCCCCCCGGCTGTGGGGCTGGGGAGAGGGGTCAGGGGAGAGGGGACGGGGACAGGGAAGTCCCCATGGCTGTGGGGCTGGGGACAAGGGAACCTTCCGCTGTGGGGCTGGGGGCAGGGGACAGAGGAGAGGGGACAGGGGACAAGGGACAGGGGACGGGGACAGGGGAACCCCCGGGCTGTGGGGCTGGGGACAGGGAACCCCCCGGACTGTGAAGCTGGGGACAAGGGACAGTGGAGAGGGGACAGGGGAGAGGGGACAGGGGAAACCCCCGGGCTGTGGGGTTGGGGACAGGCCCCGCCTCTAAGGCTGGGGACAGGGGAACCCCCCTGGCTGTCGGGTTGGGGACAGAGGAGAGGGGACAGGGGACAGGGAAACCCCCGGTTGTGGGGCTGGGGACAGGGCACAAGGGAACCCCCCATCTGTGGGGACAGGGGACAGGAGACAGGAGACAGGGAACCCCCCCGGCTGTGGGGCTGGGGACAGGGGACAAAGGACAGGGGACAGGGGAGAGGAGAACCCCCCGGGCTGTGGGATTGGGGACAGACCCCGGCTGTGGGGTTGGGGACAAGGGACAGGAAACCCCCTCGGCTGCGGGGTTGGGGACAGGGGAACACCCCGGGCTGTGGGGTTGGGGACAAGCCCTGGCTGTGGGGTTGGGGACAGGGAACCCTCGGCTGTGGGGTTGGGGACAGGGAACACCCGGGCTGTGGGGTTGGGGACAGAGGAGAGGGGACAGGGGACAGGGGAAACCCCCGTGCTGTGGGGCTGGAGACAAACCCTGGCTGTGGGGTTGGTGACAGGAGAACCCCCGGGCGGTGGGGCTGGGGACAGGGAACCCTCGGCTGTGGGGTTGGGGACAGGGAACCCCCGGGCTGTGGGGCTGGGGACAGGGGACAAAGGACAGGGGACAGGGGAGAGGAGAACCCCCCGGGCGGTGGGGCTGGGGACAGGCCGCGCTGTGGGGCTGGGGACAGCCGCCGAGGGATTTTAGGGCCGCGGACCGCGCGGTGACCCCGGCCGGGGTGGCGGGGGCTCCCCGCCAGCCGCCGCTCGGCCCGGGGGCACCGAGTGCGTCAGAGCCCCGGCGGCCCCCCCGTCCCCAAACCTCCGCCGCGGTGGCCCCGGTGCCTCCCGCCGCCGCCAAGCCCCGGCCATATGTCCCCGGCCGGGGAGCAGCTGGCGGTGCCAGCAGGAGCCCCCGGGCCCCGCGGCCGCCGCTGCCCACCCGCCGGGCACGGCCCGGGCCGGGGGGGCTCGGCCGCCGCCCCCCGGGACAGGGCAGGGCAGGGCAGGGCAGGGCCGGGGGCTCGGCGGGGTTGGGGGGCACGGAACGGCCCCGGAGCGCTGGGGACAGCGGGACGAGGCCAGCGCGGTCCCTAAGGGGCTCAGCGCGGCCCTGCCACCCCGGTGGCGGCGACACCCGCGACCCCCAGCCCCCCCCGTGTCCCCGCGGGGTGGGGGAGAGGGGCAGCGCCCGGCGCTGGGGGGGTTTCCCCCAGCAGGATCGGTCCCGGTGCCACCTGCGGGTGTCCGGGGGGTGTCCCCAGCGCGGGGGGAGGCGCAGGGGCTGGCACAGCCGCGGGGACACGCGGGGACACGCGGGGACACCCGAAGCTCCCCGGCCCCGCCGCCACGCCGGGGAATCCCCGGCTGCTCCCGGGGTCTCCCCGAGAAAATCCCTCCCCCGAGCCCCTCCGGGACCCCCGCGGGGGACAGCCGCGATGTCCCCAGGGCTGGCAGCGACACCGCCATCCCCCCCCCACCAGCGACACCCCCGAGCCCAGGCGGGACCCCTGCCCATCCCTCCCGCCCCGGGAGGGGACCCGCGGCCGAGGGGACACACCGTACCTGCGTGGGGCCCGGCGGGGGCGTGGGGCGGGGCCGGGGGGTCCCGCGGGGTACCGGGGGGGGGTCCGGGCTCCCCACGCCCCCCCTGCGCCGCCACCGCGCCGCTGTCCCCAGACAAAGCCACCGCCGCTCGCTCCCTGCGCCTCCCCCACGCGCTCGGCTCAGCCCAAGGACAAAGCCGCTCCGCCTGGCTGCCCCCGCGGGCCACCGCCGACCCCCGCCCGGGGCCACACGGGGCGACACGGGGGTCCCCGGCACCGCCGCCAAGCCCTCGGCGAGGGGGTGTCCCCCCAAAGCTCGCGGCCGCCCCGCTTTGGGCGGGGGTCGGCGGTGGGGAGGGGTCCCCGCAGCCCCCGCCGTGCCCGCCCGGCGCGGGGTGCGACAAGGTCACCCGGAAGGTGGCGAGGGGAGGGGGGGGACACCCCGGGGTCCCCGAGGGGCAGGCGGGGGCAGCGCCTGCCTGGAGACCCCCGTGCCCACCCCGGGCTCGGTCCCGGTGGTGGCGGGAGGTGACACCCCCGTGCCACCGCCGGCTGCTCGTGGCCCCCCGGGTTTGGTGGGTGCTGAGGTGGGTGTCACCCCCGGTGTGCCATCGGTGTCACCCCAGTGTGCCATCGGTGTCACCCCCTGTGCCATGGGTGTCCCCCCGGTGTGCCATGGATGTCACCGCGGTGTGCCATGAGTGTCACCCCCGGTGTGCCATCGGTGTCACCCCGGTGTGCCATTGTTGTCCCCCACGTGTGCCATGGGTGGCAGCCGGTGTGCCATGGATGCCACCCTGGTGTGCCATGAGTGTCACCCCCTTGTGCCATGGATGCCACCCCGGTGTGCCTTCGGTGTCACCCCCGAGTGCCACGGGTGTCACCGCGGTGTGCCATCAGTGTCGCCCCGGTGTGCCATTGATGCCACACTGGTGTGCCATGGGTATCACTCCCATGTGCCATCGCTGTCAGCCCCATGTGCCATGGCTGTCACCCGGTGTGCCATCAGTGTCACCCCCGTGTGCCACCGCTGTCACCCCCATGTGCCATCGCTGCCACCCCCTGTGTCACCGGGGTCCCCTCAGCAGCTGGCAGCCAAACCCGGGGGCCCCGAGCAGCCGCAGCCCCTGAGCCGCGCTCACGCCTTTGGGGACAGCAGCCACATTGTCCCCAAGGATGGGGACCCCCAAATCCCGCGGCTCCTCCAGCTGGGGATTGCCCCGAGCAGGGAGGGCGTCCCTGATGTCCCCACACCCCTCACGCAGGACATCCCCGCTGTCCCCACATGACAAACCCCACAGGAAGGGCGTCCCCCCTGTCCCCACACCCGCAGGGAGGGAGTCCCCGCTGTCCCCACACCCGCAGGGAAGGCGTCGCTGGTGTCCCCACACCACAAACCTCGCACGGAGGCCGTTCCTAATGTCCCCACACCCGCAGGGAGGGAGTCCCCGTTGTCCCCACACCCGCAGGGAAGGCGTCGCTGATGTCCCCACACCATTCACGCAGGACGTCCCCGCTGTCCCCACATCACAAACCCCTCAGGAAGGGAGTCCCCGCTGTGCCCACACCCGCAGGGAGGGAGTCCCCGCTGTCCCCACACCCGCAGGGAGGGAGTCCCCGCTGTGCCCACACCGCACGGAGACAGTCCCCCCTGTCCCCACACCCGCAGGGAGGGAGTCCCCCCTGTCCCCACACCCGCAGGGAAGGCGTCGCTGGTGTCCCCGCACCACAAACCTCGCAGGGAGGACATCCCTGATTTCCCCACACACGCAGGGAGGGAGTCCCCCCTGTCCCCACACCCGCAGGGTGTCCCCGCTGTCCCCACACCCGCAGGGAGGGTATCCCCGCTGTCCCCACACCCGAAAGGAGGGTGTCCCCGCTGTCCCCACACCCGCAGGGAGGGTGTCCCCGCTGTCCCCACACCCGCAGGGAGGGTGTCCCCGCTGTCCCCACACCCCACCCCGGGGAACGCCACGCGCGGGGTCCCCCCCGCCGCCACCCCCGGGGTGTCCCCTCCGCCGCCGCCCCCCCCGCGCCCGCTCACTTGCCACGGCCCCGCGCTACGGGGAGCGTCGGGACGCGCCGGGGGGCCCGGGGGGCGGCAGGGACATGTGCCGGGGGGCGCGGGGGCGGCGGCGCTGGCGGCTCTCGGCGCGGCGGAGCGGCACTGGCGACAGCGGCGTGCGGGAGGGAGGCAGCGAGGGAGGGAAGGAGGGAGCCGCGGCGCGGGGGGGGCCGGGGGCTTCCCCGCCCCACGCCCCCGCGTCCCCCCCGGCGGGGCAGTGACCTTGAGGCCGCGGCGCTGGCGGTGGGTGGGAGCCGAGGATATTTTTAGCCGGGCACAGTCACTCCCAGCGCGTCCTCATTGTCACCGCCGGGGGCTCCTCCCGCGCCCCCCCTGCCCCAGCGCAGCCCCCCCCCGCCGCACCGGGGCCCGCGGGCCGAGAGCGGGGGAGGCCGAACGGGCCCCGGGAGCCCCGGAGGCTCGGAGCACTGGGGAAGCCGCGGAGGTGCCCCCTCCCCTTCCCCGAGCCCCCCGGGCCCCACGGCGCCGGGGGCTCCCCGCTAGCGGGGCGATCCTCGCGAGCGGGGGATTCCCGGGGATGCGGGGAATTCCCGGGAGCCCGGGGGGGTTCCCCTGCACCGGAGGGGCCCCCGGAGCCATGCGGGGGTCCCGGACCACCCCCCCCGAATTCACCCACCTGCGGCCAGCCCCCGGCCTGCGCTGCCCTCGGGCGCTGCCGCCGCTGACCATGGCCCGGCGGCGGCGGCGGCGGCACGTGCGGGATCCCGGGAGGTTCCGGTGGCTCTACCGGGGGCCGGGGGCGACCCTGCACAGCGGCCCCGCGCTGCCGCCGAGCCCCTCACGGCCGCCCCGTGCCTCGGTTTCCCCAGCGCGCGGGCGGCGGCGGCCGCGGGGGCTGCGGGCGGCGGCGGCGATGCGGCGCCGTTGCGATGCCGCTCGCGCGCGCAGCCGCGCGCACCCGCCCCGCCGCCTCCCGGGGCTCCCAGGGGCCTCCCGGTATTTCCCGGAGCTTCCCGGGGCTCCCCGGAGCCTCCCGGTATTTCCCGGAGCTTCCCGGGGCCTCCTGGCCGCCGCTGCGGATGAATGTCGGGGTACGCCCCAGGCGCGCCGCCGCAGCCGCGGGGCCGGGGGCGATCGCCCACCCGCGGTACCCCCAATTCCCCGCCGGCCCGGGACCCCCTCCTGGTGACACCGGGGAGCCCCCGAGGGTGGCCTGGCACAGCAAGGTCCCCAAAGCCGTCGGTGTCACCGCCCGGGGGTGCTGGCGGTGGGGAGAGGGCGCGGGGGGACCCCCGGGTTTGGGGTGGGTCACACCGGGGGTGTCCCCTTCCCGCAGCCCCTCCCGCTCCTTTGTCACGCCGCGCGGGCCTGGGGAACACGCGTGTGCAAGGGCGCGGGTGAGGGCACACAGTGGGGTTTGAAAGGGTGGGGGATTTAGGGGGAGTAGGGGCTGAGGTTTGGGGGGAACAAAGAACGGGGGCGAGGTGGGGTGGGCACGGGGTGGGGATTGGGGTGTGAACATGGGGATGTGAACAGGGGTGTGCACAGGGAGGTGAATGGGGGATTGTGTAGGGCGGGTGTGAATGGGGGATTGTGTAGGGCGGGTGTACATAGGGGATTGTGTAGGGCGGGTGTACATAGGGGATTGTGTAGGGCGGGTGTGCATAGGGGATTGTGTAGGGCCGGTGTGCATAGGGGATTGTGTAGGGCGGGTGTACATAGGGGATTGTGTAGAGTGTGCACAGAGGATTGTGTAGGGCGGGTGCGCAGAGCAGGGTGTGCGCAGGGGGTTGTGTAGGGTGTGAGCAGGGGATTGCGTAGGGAGGGATTTGAGCAGGGGATTGTGTAGGGCGGGTGTGCACAGGGGATTGTGTAAGGTGGATGTGAGCAGGGGATTGTGTAGGGTGTGCACAGGGAGGTGTGAATAGGGGATTGTGTAGGGTGTGAGCAGGGGATTGTGTAGGGCGGGTGTGCAGAGCAGAGTGTGCACAGGGGATTGTGTAGGGCGGGATTTGAGCAGGGGATTGTGTAGGGTGTGCACAGGGAGTTGTGCACAGAGGATTGTGTAGGGCGGGTGTACACAGAGGATTGTATAGGGCGGGATTTGAGCAGGGGATTGTGTAGGGCGGGTGTGCATAGGGGATTGTGTAGGGCGGGTGTACATAGGGGATTGTGTAGGGCGGGTGTGCATAGGGGATTGTGTAGGGCGGGTGTACATAGGGGATTGTGTAGGGCGGCTGTGAGCAGGGGATTGTGTAGGGCGGGTGTACACAGAGGATTGTATAGGGCGGGATTTGAGCAGGGGATTGTGTAGGGCGGGTGTGCATAGGGGATTGTGTAGGGCGGGGTATGAACAGAGGATTGTGTAGGGCGGGTGTGAACATGGGAATGTGACCAGGGATGCGAGCAGGGGATTGTGTAGGGCGGGTGTGAATAGGGGATTGTTTAGGGTGTGCACAGGGGATTGTGTAGGGCGGGGTATGAACAGGGAGGTGTGAGCAGGGGATTGCGTAGGGCGGCTGTGCACAGGGAGGTGTGCACGGGGGATTTTGTAGGGCGGGTGTGCAGAGCAGGGTGTGAGCAGGGGACTGTGTAGGGCGGGTGTGCAGAGCGGATTGTGTAGAGTGGGTGTGAACAGAGGATTGTGTAGGGTGTGCACAGGGGATGTGTAGGGCGGGGTATGAACAGGGGATTGTGTAGGGTGTGAGTACGGGATTTTGTAGGGTCGGTGTGAGCAGGGGATTTTGTAGGGCGGGTGTGCAGAGCGAGGTGTGAGCAGGGGACTGTGTAGGGTGCGTTTGCACAGGGGATTGTGCAGGGCGGGTGTACACAGAGGATTGTACAGGGCGGGATTTGAGCAGGGGATTGTGTAGGGTGTGCACACGGAGGTGTGCACAGAGGATTGTGTAGGGCGGGATGTGAGCAGGGGATTTTGTAGGGCGGGTGTGAATAGGGGATTTTGTAGGGCGGGTGTGAATAGGGGATTTTGTAGGGCGGGTGTGAATAGGGGATTTTGTAGGGCGGGTGTGAATAGGGGATTGTGTAGGGCGGGTGTGCAGAGCGGGGTGTGCACAGAGGATTGTGTAGGGCGGGTGTACATAGAGGATTGTATAGGGCGGGATTTGAGCAGGGGATTGTGTAGGGAGGGTGTGAATAGGGGATTGTATAGGGTGTGTGCAGGGGATTGTGTAGGGCGGGTGTGGACATGGGAACGTGACCAGGGATGCGAGCAGGGGATTGTGTAGGGAGGGTGTGAATAGGGGATTGTTTAGGGTGTGTGCAGGGGATTGTGTAGGGCGGGTGTACATAGGGGATTGTATAGGGTGTGCACAGGGAGGTGTGAGCAAGGGGTATGCGTGGAGGGGTTGACACGCGTGTCCACATGTCCCTGTCCGTGTGTTCCTGTCCCTATCCCCGTCCGTGTGTCCCTCTCCCTGTCCCTGTCCCTGTGTCCGTGTGTCCCTGTCCCTGTCCCTATCCCTGTCCGTGTCCGTGTGTCCCTGTCCGTGTGTCCCTATCCCTGTCCCTGTCCCCGTCCCTGTCCGTGTGTCCCTGTCCGTGTCCGTGTGTCCCTGTCCCTGTCCGTGTGTCCCTGTCCCTGTCCCCGTCCCTGTCCGTGTCCGTGTGTCCCTGTCCCTGTCCGTGTGTCCCTGTCCCTGTCCCCGTCCCTGTCCGTGTCCGTGTGCGGCTCCATCCCCGCAGTGCCGGCCCGGGGGGGTCGCGGGGGGCTCGGTGCTGCAGGGGCGGGCGCGCTGCAGAGGGTGGGCACCGGGCGGGGGCGGGGCCGGGGGGGGAGGGACGGGAGGGGACACCCCGTGCGGGGGTGGGGGAGGGAAAACCCGGGCCGGGGGAGGGGCAGGATCCCCGGTGGGGGGGATGGGGGGATCCCCGGGGCTGGGGGGGGAGAATGCCCGATGGAGGGGGGGGGGAATGCCCCATACGGGGGGGGGGATCACCGGTGTGGGGGAGGGGAGGATTCCCGGTGCGGGGGAGGGCGGGGGATACCCGATATAAGGGGAGGGAAATGGGGGGGATACCAAATCCGGGGAGGGGGGATGGGGGAGGAATTCCCGGTGGGGTGGGGGGATGCTCCATACGGGGGGGATGGGGGTGTGCCTGGTGCGGGGGAGGGGAGGATTCCCGGTGCGGGGGGGGAAGGTCGGTGCGGGGGGGATGGGGGGGATGCCCGGTGTGGGGGATGGGGGGGGATGCCCGGTGGGAGGGAGGGGAGGGGGATACCCGGTGAGGGGGCGGGGGGGACGCCCGATGCAGGGGGGGGATGGGGGAGGAATTCCCGGTGCGGGGGGGGATGGGGGGGATGCCCGGTGGGGGGGGGAGGGGAGGGGGATACCCGGTGAGGGGGCGGGGGGATGCCCGATACGGGAGAGGGGAGGAATCCCCGGTGCCCAGGGGGGAGGGGGGAGGTGCTCGGTACGGGGGGGGGATGCTCCATACGGGGGGATTGGGGGATGCCCGGTGCGCCTGCGCGGGCGGCGGGAGGATCCCGGGGCCTCGTGATCGCCGCCCCCGCATTCCCCCCCACCCCCCAGCCGGTTGCCATGGCAATGCCCCCCCAGCCGGTTGCCATGGCAATGCCCCATCCGGTTGCCATGGCAATACCCCATCCGGTTGCCATGGCAATCCTTCCCCCTCCCCTCGAGCGAGCGCGGCCCCCCAGGCCGGAAAAAGGGGAGGGGGAATCCCCGAGGGGGGCGGGGCGGGGAATCCCCTCCCCTCGGGGGGGGCACCGGGACCCCCCCCCGGTTATCCCGGGGATCCACCCCCCCAAATCCCGAGGGGGAAGGGGGAACCCCCCATTAACCCCTTCAATGGGGACCCCCGCTCGCATGAAGGGGTTCCCCAAACTCCCCCATTAACGTTTTAGGGTCCCAGGGGATGATTTGGGGGGGGGCGCGGCAGCAGCCCCTCCCCCATGTGTGTGTGTCCCCCCCGCCCGACCCGGCAGTGCCGCAGTGATGGGGGGGAGGAGGGATGGGAATGGGAATGGGATTGGGAACGGGAGACAGGAATGGGAAGGGGAATGGGGATGGGAATGGGATTGACAGTGTGAATGGGAATGGGAGTGGGAATAGGAATGGGGATGGGAATGGGATTGGGGATGGGAATGGGAATAGGAATGGGGATGGGAATGGGATTGGGGATGGGAATGGGATTGACAGTGTGAATGGGAATGGGAGTGGGAATGGGGATGGGAATGGGATTGGGGATGGGAATGGGAATAGGAATGGGAATGGGAATGGGATTGACAGTGTGAATGGGAATCAGAGTGGGAATGGGGATGGGAATGGGATTGGGGATGGGAATGGGATTGGGGATGGGAATGGGGATGGGAATGGGAATAGGAATGGGGATGGGAATGGGAATGGGAATGGGGATGGGAATGGGGACAGGAACAGGAATGGGGTGCGAATGGGAAAGGGAATGGGGACGGGAATGGAAATGGGATTGGCAATGGGAATGGGAATAGGGATGGGATTGGGGGGCATGGGGATGGAATTGGGAATGGGGACGGAAATGGGAATAATGGGAATGGGGATGGGGATCGGAATGGGGACGGGAGTGAGGACAGAACGGGAATGGGAAGGGGGGGGATGGGAATGGGATCGGGGACGGGAATGGGATTGGGAATGGGAATGGGGAGGGGGATGTGAATGGGGACAGGAATGGGAATGGGGAGGACAGGAATGGGAACTGGAATGGGGACGGGAATGGAGACAGGAATTGGAATGGGGACAGGAGTGGGAATGGGTGTTGGGAACGGGAATGGGATTGAGTGGGAATGGGAATGGGATTGGGAATCGGGATGGGAATGGGGACGGGGATGATGGGAACGGGGACGGGAATAGGATTGGGAATGGGGACAGGAACAGGAATGGGGTGGGAATGGGAAAGGGAATGGGAATGGGGATGGGAACGGAAATGGGATTAGCAATGGGAATGGGAATAGGGATGGGATTGGGGACGGGAGTGGGAATGGGATGGGAATGGGACTGGGGATGGCAATGGGGACAGGAATGGGAATGGGAAAGGGGACGGGAATGGGGACGGGAATGGGACTCGGGATGGGAATGGAGACAGGAGTTGGAATGGGGACAGGAGTGGGAATGGGGATGGGAATGGAATTGGGAATGGGGACGGAAATGGGAATAACGGGAATGGGAATGGGGACGAGAGTGGGGACAGAACGGGAATGGGAAGGGGGGGGATGGGAATGGGATCGGGGACGGGAATGGGAATGGGGAGGGGGATGTGAATGGGGAAAGGAATGGGAATGGGGGGAATGGGAATGGGGACGGGAATGGGGACGGGAATGGAGACAGGAATTGGAATGGGGACAGGAGTGGGAATGGGGACGGGAATGGGAATGGGGACGGGAATGGGAATGGGGATGGCAATGGGGACAGAAATTGGAATGGGGATGAGGACAGGAATGGGAATGGAAATGGGGACAGGAATGGGAACGGGGATGGGAACGGGAGAGAGAATGGGAACAGGAATGGGAACAGCAACGGGGACAGGAATAGGAATGGGAAAGGGAATGGGAACAGGAATGGGAATGGGGCTGGGGACGGGGACGGGAACGGGGACGGGAATGGGGGTGGGAATGGGAATAGAATGGGGACAGGAATGGGAATAGGATGGGAATGGGGACAGGAATGGGGATGGGGACAGGAGTGGGAATGGGGTTGGGAATGGGAGGGGTCGGGAGGAGCTCTGCACCACGGGGGTGGGGGAGGGGACAGGGAGGGGACCCCCAGGAATGAGGGGAGGGGCAATTCCTGGGATGGGGGAGGGGGGGCACACACTAACGTGGGTTCGTTATTCCAGGAATTTGTTATTCACGGGGGATTCCCATGGGATTCCCGTGGGGGCCCCACACCCAGAGCCCCCCCCCAAAATCCAGGTGGGAATCCCACCCCCAATTCCTGCGG
The DNA here is from genome assembly GCA_036630365.1 of Acanthiza pusilla. Lineage (NCBI taxonomy): Eukaryota > Metazoa > Chordata > Aves > Passeriformes > Acanthizidae > Acanthiza > Acanthiza pusilla. Next base: position 4,220,818 of record JAXCHO010000105.1, on the reverse strand, counting down.
GATTTCCCGGAATTTCACGGAAAAAACAAAGCACAGAAAGAATCCCCTGCCAAAAAAAACCTTTTCCCTGATTTCAGAGGAATTTGGCGTTTTTTTCTTAAATTTTAATCAGATTCAAACACACCAAAGGGGGGACCTGGGGTGGGGCTGGGGGGGGGGGGTCATTCCTCCCGGGATGGATTCGGGAATTCTTGGGGGGGAGACAGGGGGAGCCCCAAAATGAAGGGGTGGGCGTGGAAGGGATGAGCCTGGATCGATCCCATGGGAATTCTGGGAAGGGAATTTTGGGAAGGGTCACTCCAAGGGACAATCCTGGATCGATCCCATGGGAATTTTGGGAATTTTGGGAAGGGTCACTCCAAGGGACAATCCTGGATCGATCCCATGGGAATTTTGGGAATTTTGGGAAGGGTCACTCCAAGGGACAATCCTGGATCGATCCCATGGGAATTTTGTGAAAGGTCACTCCAAGGGACAATCCTGGATCGATCCCATGGGAATTTTGTGAAAGGTCACTCCAAGGGACAATCCTGGATCGATCCCATGGGAATTTTGTGAAAGGTCACTCCAAGGGACAATCCTGGATCGATCCCATGGGAATTTTGTGAAAGGTCACTCCAAGGGACAATCCTGGATCGATCCCATGGGAATTTTGGGAATTTTGGGAAGGGTCACTCCAAGGGACAATCCTGGATCGATCCCATGGGAATTTTGGGAATTTTGGGAAGGGTCACTCCAAGGGACAATCCTGGATCGATCCCATGGGAATTTCGGGAAGGGTCACTCCAAGGGATGACCCTGAACCAATCCCATGGGAATTTTGGGAAGGGTCACTCCAAGGGACGAACCTGGATCGATCCCATGGGATTTGGGGCCGGGAATTTTGGGAAGCCCAGCGACCCCCCCCCCGGGGTGGGGTGGAGCCAATTCCTGGGAAGGAATTTCCCCAAAAAATGGGAGAAGAGAGGGAAAAATCTTTCCGAGGATCCCCAGAGGATTTCCAGATCACATTCCTGAAAATTCCGTCGGTGTCACCTCCCCCTTCCCACGGGGACTCCCAGCCCGGGATCAGGGGAGGGGAAAAAAAATGGGAAAAGCGGGAAATTCCCTTCTCCAGGAATTCCAAAACCTGCGGATTTTGGGCTGCAGCCCCTCCCGGAACCCGGGGGACACCGGGAATGTCACCGGGAATGTCACCTGTCCCCCCCAGGGATGGAGGGAATGGGGCTGGGGTGTGGATTTTCCCATTCCTCCTGGATCTTCCCTGGAATCTCCTCAGGGACACCAAGGATGGCGATGTGGGAATGGAAATTGGGATTTTTCCATGGGATTATTCTGGAATTCTGATGGGATGGTTCTGGAATTCCAGCCTGGAAGGGGTGGCCCTCACCCGGAGCCGATTTTTTCTGGGAAAATCGGGAATTTTGGGAAGGCGGGAATGGGGCTGGGGTGTGGATTTTCCCATTCCTTCCTTTGGGAATGGGATTTTCCCTCTTCCCAACCCTCCTGCTCCCATTTGGATGGGGATGGAGAGGAGAGGAACAGCGATTCCAGCCTGGAATTTCTTCAGGGACACCAAGGATGGTGATGTGGGAATGGAAATCGGGATTTTTCCATGGGATTGTTCCAGAATTCCGATGGGAGGGCTCCAGAATTCCATCCTGGAATCTCCTCAGGGACATCAAAGATGACGATGTGGGAATAGAGACCGGAATTTTTCCGTGGGATTGCTTCAGAATTCCGACGGGATGGTTCCAGAATTCCATCCTGGAACGTCCTCAGGGACACCAAAGATGGCAATCTGGGAATGGAGATTGGGATTTTTCCATGGGATTATTCCAGAATTCCAACGGGATGGTTTCGGAATTCCATCCTGGAATCTCCGCAGGGACACAAGGGATGGTGATCTGGGAACGGAGATTGGGATTTTTCCATGGGATTATTCCGGAATTCTGATGGGAAGGTTCTGGAATTCCGATGGGATGGTTCCACAATTCCATCCTGGAGTCTCCTCAGGGACACCAAAGATGGCAATCTGGGAATGGAGACTGGGATTTTTCCGTGGGATTATTCTGGAATTCTGATGGGATGGTTCCAGAATTCCAATCGAGGATGGCGATCTGGGGATGGAGATCGGGATTTTTCCATGGGATTATTCTGGAGTTCCGATGGGATGGTTCCAGAATCCCATCCTGGAATCTCCTCAGGGACACCAAAGATGGTGATCTGGGAATGGAGATTGGGATTTTTCCATGGGATTGTTCCGGAATTCCAACAGGGAAAGCCCGGGAGGGGCAGTCCCCACCTGGAGATGATTTTTTCTGGGAAAACCAGGAATTTTGGGAAGGCAGGAATGGGGCTGGGGTGTGGATTTTCCCATTCCTCCCTTTGGGAATGGGATTTTCCCTGGAATCTCCGCAGGGACACCAAGGATGACAATGTGGGGATGGAGATCAGGGTTTTTCCATGGGATTATTCCGGAATTCCAACGGGATGATTTCGGAATTCCAGCCTGGAATCTGCTCAGGGACATCAAGGATGGCGATGTGGGAATGGAGATCGGGGTTTTTCCATAGGATTATTCTGGAATTCTGATGGGAAGGTTCTGGAATTCCGATGGGATGGTTCCACAATTCCATCCTGGAGTCTCCTCAGGGACACCAAAGATGGCAATCTGGGAATGGAGACTGGGATTTTTCCGTGGGATTATTCTGGAATTCTGATGGGATGATTCCAGAATTCCAATCGAGGATGGCGATCTGGGGATGGAGATCGGGATTTTTCCATGGGATTATTCTGGAATTCTGATGGGATGGTTCCAGAATTCCATCCTGGAATCTCCTCAGGGACACCAAAGATGGTGATCTGGGAATGGAGATTGGGATTTTTCCATGGGATTGTTCCGGAATTCCAACAGGGAAAGCCCGGGAGGGGCAGTCCCCACCTGGAGATGATTTTTTCTGGGAAAACCAGGAATTTTGGGAAGGCAGGAATGGGGCTGGGGTGTGGATTTTCCCATTCCTCCCTTTGGGAATGGGATTTTCCCTGGAATCTCCGCAGGGACACCAAGGATGACAATGTGGGGATGGAGATCAGGGTTTTTCCATGGGATTATTCCGGAATTCCAACGGGATGATTTCGGAATTCCAGCCTGGAATCTGCTCAGGGACATCAAGGATGGCGATGTGGGAATGGAGATCGGGGTTTTTCCATGGGATTATTCTGGAATTCTGATGGGATTTTTGTGGAATTCCAATGGGATGGTTCCACAATTCCATCCTGGAGTCTCCTCAGGGACACCAAAGATGGCAATCTAAGAATGGAGATTGGGGTTTTTCCACGGGATTATTCTGGAATTCTGATGGGATTTTTGTGGAATTCCAACGGGATGGTTTCAGAATTCCAGCCTGGAATCTCCTCAGGGACACCAAGGACGTCACCTTCGGAATTGAGATTGGGATTTTTCCATGGGATTATTCCAGAATTCCAATGGGATGGTTCTGGAATTCCAGCCTGGAAGGGTTTGGCCCCACCTGGAGCTGCTGGGAATTTTTCTGGGAAAATTGGGAATTTTGGGAAGGCAGGAATCAGGCTGGGGTGTGGATTTTCCCATTCCTCCTGGATTTTCCCTCTTCCCAACCCTCCTGGATGAGGATGGAGAGGAGAAAAACCACAATTCCAGCCTGGAATCTCCTCAGGGACACCTAGGATGGCAATGCGGGAATGGGGATCAGGATTTTTCCATGGGACTGTTCCATAATTCCAATGGGATTTTTGCGGAATTCCAACGGGATGGTTCCGGAATTCCATCCTGGAATCTCCTCAGGGACACCAAGGATGTCACCTTCGGAATTGAGATCGGGATTTTTCCATGGGATTATTCCAGAATTCCAATGGGATTTTTGCCGAATTCCAATGGGATGGTTTCAGAATTCCATCCTGGAATCTCCTCAAGGACACCAAGGATGACAACGTGGGGATGGAGATCGGGATTTTTCCATGGGATTATTCCAGAATTCCAATGGGATGGTTCCTGAATTCCATCCTGGAATCTCCGCAGGGACACAAGGGATGGTGATCTGGGAACAGAGATTGGGATTTTTCCATGGGATTATTCTGGAATTCTGATGGGAAGGTTCTGGAATTCCGATGGGATGGTTTCAGAATTCCAGTCAAGGATGGTGATCTGGGGATGGAGATTGGGATTTTTCCATGGGATTATTCCGGAATTCCAATGGCATGGCTCCCGAATTCCAGCCTGGAATCTCCGCAGGGACACCAAGGATGTCACCTTTGGAATCGAGATTGGGATTTTTCCATGGGATTGTTCTGGAATTCCAATAGGATGGTTCCAGAATTCCATCCTGGAATCTCCTCAGGGACACCAAAGATGGCGATCTGGGAATGCAGATCGGGATTTTTCCATGGGATTATTCTGGAGTTCCGATGGGATGGTTCCAGAATCCCATCCTGGAATCTCCTCAGGGACACCAAAGATGGCGATCTGGGAATGGAGATTGGGATTTTTCCATGGGATTATTCTGGAGTTCCGATGGGATGGTTCCAGAATCCCATCCTGGAATCTCCTCAGGGACACCAAAGATGGTGATCTGGGGATGGCGATTGGGATTTTTCCATGGGATTATTCCGGAATTCCGACGGGGAGGGGTGGCCCCACCCGGAGCCGCATTTTTCCGGGAATTTCGGGAAGGCGATGGCGCCATCAGTCTGACCCCGGCGTGAAATCCGCGGAAACCACAGAGAACAGGGGGGGAGGCAAACAAAACCCGAGGAATTCTCAAGGAATCCTCTAGGAATTCTCCCGTAATCCCCCATTTCCCAGCGGCGGAATCCCAGTCCAGGGCGGGAATTCCCGACTGCAGTCCCTACTTCTGGCTGTTGTAAGGCCTGTGCCGCTGGTTCATGGGGTTCTCCGGGGATTTCATCCACTCCTTCTTCAGGAGCTGCTTGAGCTGCGACAGGCGCATGTTGGGGTTCTCGAGCTTCAGGCGCGGCAGGTGGAGCTCCTCGAAGGCGGAGAACGCGGCCTTCATGCGGCGCTCGGGGTGCCGCTCGGCCTCCTGGGACACGCTGTGGGGTGAGGGGTGTGGGGTGAGGGATCCTGAGCTCGATCCCAAAGGGAATGGAGCCAGGGATGGTCGAAATCCCAAAGGGAATGGAGCCAGGGATGGTCGAAGTCCCAAAGGGAATGGAGCCAGGGATGGTCGAAATCCCAAAGGGAATGGAGCCAGGGATTGCCGAAATCCCAAAGGGAATGGAGCCAGGGAGTCCCAAAAGGAAGAGCTCCAGGGATAACCCCAAATCCCAAAGGGAATGGAGCCAGGGATGGTCGAAATCCCAAAGGGAATGGAGCCAGGGATGGTCGAAATCCCAAAGGGAATGAAGCCAGGGATGGTCGAAATCCCAAAGGGAATGGAGCCAGGGAGTCCCAAAAGGAAGACCTCCAGGGATAACCCCAAATCCCAAAGGGAATGGAGCCAGGGATGGTCGAAATCCCAAAGGGAATGGAGCCAGGGAGTCCCAAAAGGAAGAGCTCCAGGGATAACCCCAAATCCCAAAGGGAATGGAGCCAGGGAGTCCCAAAAGGAAGTGCTTCAGGGATAACCCCAAATCCCAAAGGGAATGGAGCCAGGGAGTCCCAAAAGGAAGAGCTCCAGGGATAATCCCAAATCCCAAAGGGAATGGAGCCAGGGAGTCCCAAAAGGAAGAGCTCCAGGGATAACCCCAAATCCCAAAGGGAATGGAGCCAGTGATGGCTCCGATCACGAAAGGAGTGGAGCTGGGATGGCCCAAATCCCAAAGGGAATGGACCTGGGGAGGGCCCTGATCCCAAAGGGAATGGAGCCAGGGAGTCCCAAAAGAAAGCACTAGGGATAACCCCAAATCCAAAGGGAATGGGCCCAGGGAGAACCCTGATCTTGAAGGGATGGAGCCAGGGATTTCCAAAACCAATAACCCCAGGGATAACCCCAAATCCCAAAGGGAATGGACCCGAGGATGGCCCCGATCCCAAAGGAAACAGAGCTGGGGATGGCCCAAATCCCAAAGGGAATTGAGCTGGGGATGGCCCCAATCCTAAGGGGTGGGCATGGGGAGGGACCCCAATCCCAAAGGGAATGGTTCCAGGGATTCCCAGAAGGAAGAGCTCCAGGGATAGCCCCAAATCCCAAAGGGAATGGACCCAGGGATAGCTGAAATCCCAAAGGGAATGGAGCTGGGGATAGCCAAATCCCAAAGGGAATGGAACCAGGGATGGCTCCGATTCCAAAGGGAATGGAGCTGGGGATGGTCCCAACCCCAAAGGGAATGGACCGAGGGATTCCCAAAGCAAAGAGCCCCAGGGATGGCCCCAAATCTTATAGGGAATGGAGCCAGGGATGGCCGAAATCCCAAAGGGAATGGACCCAGGGATAACCCCAAATTCCAAAGAGAATGGACCCAGGGATAGCCAAAATCCAAAAGGGAATGGACCTGGTGAGGGCCCCAATCCCAAAGGGAGTGGAGCTGGGGATAGCCCAAATCCCAAAAGGAATGGACCCGGGGATTCCCAAAGCAAAGAGCCCCAAGGATAACCCCAAATCCCACAGGGAATGGATCCAGGGACAACCCCAAATCCCAAAGGGAATGGACCTGGGGAGGGCCCCAATGCCAAAGGGAATGGAGCTGGGGATAGCCCCGATCCCAAAAGGAATGGACCCAGGGATTCCCAAAACCAATAGCCCCAGGGATAACCCCAAATCCCAAAGGGAATGGAGCCAGAGATGGCCCAAATCCCAAAGGAAACAGACCCAGGCAAACCCCAATCCCAAAGGAAACAGCCCCATGGATAACCCAATCCCAGCAGGAATTCCGGGGAATTCCCTAGGGAACTCCAAGGGTGAATCCCCACCCCTTTTGGGGGATATCCACTGGGAATTCCCTAGGGAGTCCCAGGGCTGAAACCCCACAGTTTTTGGGGGATATTGACCAGGAATTCCCGGGAATCCCAAGGGTGAAAACGCACTGGTTTTTGGGGGACTAACCACTGGGAGTTCTTGGGAATTCCAAGGGTGAAACCCCACAAGTTTTCAGGGGATATTCACCAGGAATTCCACAGGGAACCCCAAGGGTGAAACCCCACCCATTTTTAGGGAATATCCAGCAGGAATTCCTGGGAATCCCAAGGATGAAACTCCACAAGTTTTTAGGGGATATCCACCAGGAATTCCTGGGAATTCCAGAGGGAACTCCAAGGCTGAAACCCCACAAGTTTTTGGCAGATATCCACCAGGAATTCCCGGGAATTCCACAGGGAACTCCAAGGGCGAAACCCCAACTCTTTTAGGGGATATCCACCGGGAATTCTTGGGAATCCCAAGGGTGAAACCCCACTCATTTTTGGGGAATATCCATTGGGAATTCCTGGGAATCCCAAGGGTGAAACCCCACCCATTTTTAGGGGATATCCACCAGGAATTCCTGGGAATTCCCTAGGGAATTCTATAGGGTGAAGCCCCACCCATTTTCGGGGGATATCCACCGGGAATTCCCTAGGGAACCCCAAGGGTGAAACCCCACAGTTTTCAGGGGACATCCAGCAGGAATTCCCGGGAATCCCGAGGCTGAAACCCCACAGTTTTCAGGGGACATCCAGCAGGAATTCCCGGGAATCCCAAGGGCAAAACCCCACAGTTTTCGGGGGACACCCAGCAGGAATTCCCGGGAATCCCAAGAGCAAAACCCCACAGTTTTCGGGGGACACCCAGCAGGAATTCCCGGGAATCCCAAGGCTGAAACCCCACAGTTTTTGGGGGACACCCAGCAGGAATTCCCGGGAATCCCAAGGGCAAAACCCCAGAGTTTTCGGGGGACACCCAGCAGGAATTCCCGGGAATCCCAAGAGCAAAACCCCACAGTTTTTGGGGGACACCCAGCAGGAATTCCCGGGAATCCCAAGGGCAAAACCCCACAGTTTTTGGGGGACACCCAGCACGAATTCCCGGGAATCCCAAGGGCAAAACCCCACAGTTTTCGGGGGACACCCAGCAGGAATTCCCGGGAATCCCAAGGGCAAAACCCCACAGTTTTCGGGGGACACCCAGCAGGAATTCCCGGGAACCCCTCGGGCCGGGCCCCACCTGAGCACGGCGATGGCGTCCTCGATGGTGCGGGCCTGCACCGAGCCCTCCTCCTGCAGCCTGCGGTTCAGGTTCTCCTCCAGGGGCAGCTCCAGGTGAGACTTCTCCTTCTCCACTGCCCGGGAAAACGGGAGAAGGGTCAAATCCAGCCCGGGGTGGGTTTACCTCTGGAAAACTCCTTTTTCCCACTGGAAAACTCAGTTTTCCCACTGGAAAACTTTTTTTCCTCTATAAAACTCCAATTTCCCTCTGGAAAACCCAATTTCTCCTTTGGGAAACTCCGTATTTCCATCTGGAAAACTCCATTCTCCCTTTAGAAAATGCAGTCTTTCCTCTGGAACTTTTCCCTATCCCAACTTTCCCCATCCCAATAGCAACTTTCCCCATCCCAAATACCAACTTTCCCCATCCCAATCCCAACTTTCCCCAACCCCATCCCAATTTTCCCTCATCCCAACTTTTCCCCATCCCAAATCTCAATTTTTCACAACCCAATCCCAACTTTCCCCATCCCAATCCCAATTTTTCCACATCCTAATCCCAACTTTCCCTCATCCCAACTTTTCCCCATCCCCATCCCAAATTTCCCCCATCCCAAATCCCAACTTTTCACCATCCCAGCTTTTCCCCCATTCCAACCCTACTTTTCCCCATCCCAATCCCAACTTTCCCTGTCCCAACTTTCCCCATCCCAACTTTTTGCCATCCCCATCCCAAATCCCAAATTTTCCCCATCCCAAATTTCCCCATCCCGATCCCAACTTTCCCAATCCCAACTTTCTCCATCCCAAATCCCAACTTTTCCCTATACCAATTCCAACTTTCCCCACAGCACTCCCAACTTTTCCCCATCCCCATCCCAAATCCCAACTTTTCCCCATCCCAAACTTCCCCATGCCCACCCCAGCTTTCCCAATCCCAACTTTTCCCCATCCCAATTTTCCCCATCCTAACTTTTCCCATTCCCATCTCAACTTTCCCCATCCCAATCCCAATTTCCCCCTACCCAACCCCACCTTTCTCTGCAGCATTCCCAACTTTCCCCACCCCAATCCCAACTTTCCCCATCCCAATCCCAACTTTCCCCCATCCTCATCCCAATCCCAACTTTTCCCCATCCCAATCCCAACTTTCCCCATCCCAACTTTCCCCATCCCAACTTTCCCCAACCCCATCCCAACTTTTCCCCATCCCAATCCCTACTTTTCCCCATCCCAATCCCAACTTTCCCGCATCCCAAATCCCAATTTTCCCCCATCCCATCCCATCCCATCCACCCTTTCCCCGCAGCATTCCCAAACCTGTCTCGGCACTCTCCCTCTGCTGCTGCTCCTTCCGGATGCTCTCCTCGATCTGGGCCCGGGTGATTTTCCCGGGATTTCCCTGTTTGGGGCTTTTCCCTTTGAGTTTGGAGTCCTCCTCCTCCAGGAGCCGCTGCAGTTCCTTCTTGCGCTCCAGCTGCTCCAGGCGCCGTTTCTCCCGCTCCTCCTGGGGAAAATGGGATCAGGGTCGGGTTAATTCCGGGATTTCGGGAATGGGAATGCTCCGGGAGGGTTCAGAGAGGTGTCCTGTCCTGGGGAAAAAATTGATGGAAATGGAGCCCGAGGGGCTGTGAAGGTTTGGGTTTGAGGTTTTCCATTCCCAATTGCATTCCCAATTCCATTCCCAATTCCGTTCCCAATTCCGTTCCCAATTCCACTCCAAATTCCGCTCCAAATTCCGTTCCCAATTCGGTCCCCAATTCCATTCCAAATTCCATTCCCAATTCCATTCTTGACTCCATTCCCAATTCCATTCCCAAATTCCATTCCCAATTCCATTCCTGACTCCATTCCCAATTCCGTCCCCAATTCCGTTCCCAATTCTGTTCCCAGTTCCATTCCCAATTCCGTCCCCAATTCCGTTCCCAATTCCATTCCAAACTCCATTCCAAACTCCATTCCAAACCCCATTCCCAATTCCACTCCCAATTCCATCCCCAATTCCATCCCCAATTCCATCCCCAATTCCGTCCCCAATTCCGTCCCCAATTCCATCCCCAATTCCATTCCCAGTTCCACTCCAAATTCCGTTCCCAATTCCGTCCCCAACTCCATTCCAAACTCTATTCCCAATTCCATTCCCAAATTCCATTCCCAATTCCATTCCTGACTCCATTCCCAATTCCATTCCCAATTCCATTCCCAATTCCGTCCCCAATTCTGTTCCCAGTTCCATTCCCAATTTCGTTCTCAATTCCATTCCCAATTTCATTCCCAATTCCATTCCCAATTTCGTTCTCAATTCCGTTCCCAATTTCATTCCCAATTCCGTTCCCAATTCCGTTCCCAATTCCATTCCAAACTCCATTCCAAACTCCATTCCAAACCCCATTCCCAATTCCACTCCCAATTCCATCCCCAATTCCATCCCCAATTCCGTCCCCAATTCCATCCCCAATTCCGTCCCCAATTCCATCCCCAATTCCGTCCCCAATTCCATTCCCAATTCCATTCCCAATCCCCTCCCAGTTTTCCAAGGGGATATTCCAGACGGAGGAGCAGCCCAGGAGGTTTTCCCTGATTTTTTTTTTTTTTTTCCTGCTCATTCCCATCTCCTGCGGCGGGAAAAGCTGGATTTTCCCAGACATCCCTGAGAGGAATTTTTGCTGAATATTCCCGGGAAAAACGGGGTTTGGGGGAAGGAAAAACACCAGGATTTGGGTGGAATTCAGAGCTGGAATTCAGCTGAGTTATCCTTAAATTTTTCCAGGAAAATCCCCGAGCCGGGAGAGGAATTTGTGTCACTTTAAAATCCAAAAATTCCAGAGGAATTCAGGCAAATTATCCCTAAGTTTTCCCAGGAAAAATCCATTAATCGGGAGAGGAATTTGTGTCACATTAAAATCCAAAAATTCAGCACATTCCTGATGTTGGGAAGGGCAAAATTAGGATTGGGGGGAAAAAAAGGGAATTTTTCCATGCTGATCCTGCTTTTCCTCCTGCAAAAATCCGAGAGGAGATGGGAAAAGAGGGAATAAAATGGAGCTGAGGGAAAAGAGGGAATAAAAAGGAAATGATGGAAAAGAAGGAATGAAAAGGAAATTGAGGAAAAGAAGGAATAAAAAGAAGGAATGAAGCAGAGCTGAAGGAAAAGAAGAAAAAAAAACAGAACTAAAGGAAAAAAAGGAATAAAAAGGAGCTGAAAGAAAAGAAGGAACAAAAAGAAGGAATAAAAAGAAGGAATAAAAAGGAGCTGAGGGAAAAGAAAGAATAAAATGGAACAGAAGGAAAAGAAGGAATAAAAAGGAAAAGAAGGAATAAAAAGGAAAAGAAGGAATAAAAAGGAGATTAAGGAAAAGAAGGAATAAAGTGGAGCTGAAGGAAAAGAAGGAATTAAAAAAAGGAATAAAATGGAGCTAAAAGAAAAGAAGGAATAAAAAGGAAATGAAGGAAAAGAAGGAATTAGACAGAACTAAAGGAATAAAAAGGAATAAAAAGGAGGTGAAGGAAAAGAAGGAATAAAATTGATCTGAGGGAAAAGATGGAATAAAAAGGAGCTGAAGGAATAAAATGGAGGTGAAGGAAAACAAGGAATAAAAAGAGAATAAAAAGAAGATAAAGGAAAAGAAGGAATAAAAAGGAACTGAAGGAATAAAACAGAACTGAAGGAAAAGAAGGAATAAAAAGGAATAAAAAAGAGTAAAAAGGAATAAAAAGGAATAAAAAGAAATAAAAAGGAACCAAAGAAAATCCTGGCACATTCCAACCCTGCAGAATTCCCCATTAATCCCAAACCCCCAAAATTAACCCCATTTCAAACCTCTCCCACCCACAAACCCCACGAACTCCCCACCCCCACTCCCAATTTCGGGGATGCTTCCCCAAAATCCTCACAAAGCCCCGGATTTCCCCGGAATTTTGGGAATGCCTCACCTTCCTCTGCTCCTTCCTCATGACGTGTTTATCCTCGTCCTTCCAGAAGGCATCCTCCAGCTCCTGCTGCCGCCGCGCATCGGCCGCCGCCTTGGCCTCGGCTTTCCTGGCTCGGGCCGCGGCCGATTTGGTGTTTTCCCCCTGGAACTTCTTGGGCATCCCTCAAGATGCTCTGGGAAAAGTGGGAAAGTTGGGGTTTGGGTGGGATTTTTTTAATGGAATCTTTTTTTTTTTTAATGGGTTGAGTGGTGAGGGTTTGAGGTTCCTGGTTGTGGGAATTCCAAAATTCCCCGGGTGGTTCTGAGCTCCTTGTTGGGGGGAATTTGGGGTGAGAATGAGGAATTCCGACCCCTTTTCCATTAGGAATTTCCTCATGGAAATGAGGAATTCTGACCTCTTTTCCATTAGGAATTCCTGGTGGAAATGAGGAATTCCAAGCCCCTTTCCATGGGGAAATTCCTGGTGGGAATGAGAAAATCCAGCCCCTTTTCCAGGAGGGAATTCCTGATGGATATGAGAAATTACGGCCCCTTTTCCATTAGGAATTTCCTCATGGAAATGAGGAATTCTGACCATGAGGAACTCTGAGCCCTTTTCCAGGAGGGAATTCCTAACAGAAATAAGGAAATCCAAGCCCTTTTCCATTAGGAATTTCCTGATGGGAATGAGGAACTCTGGCCCCTTTCCCGTTAGAAATTTCCTGGTGGGAATGAGGAATTCCAAGGCCTTTCCCATTAGGAATTTCCTGATGGAAATGAGGAATTCCTGCTCCTTCCTCATGACGTGTTTATCCTCGTCCTTCCAGAAGGCATCCTCCAGCTCCTGCTGCCGCCGCGCATCGGCCGCCGCCTTGGCCTCGGCTTTCCTGGCTCGGGCCGCGGCCGATTTGGTGTTTTCCCCCTGGAACTTCTTGGGCATCCCTCAAGATGCTCTGGGAAAAGTGGGAAAGTTGGGGTTTGGGTGGGATTTTTTTAATGGAATCTTTTTTTTTTTTAATGGGTTGAGTGGTGAGGGTTTGAGGTTCCTGGTTGTGGGAATTCCAAAATTCCCCGGGTGGTTCTGAGCTCCTTGTTGGGGGGAATTTGGGGTGGGAATGAGGAATTCCGACCCCTTTTCCATTAGGTATTTCCTCATGGAAATGAGGAATTCTGACCTCTTTTCCATTAGGAATTCCTGGTGGAAATGAGGAATTCCAAGCCCCTTTCCATGGGGAAATTCCTGGTGGGAATGAGAAAATCCAGCCCCTTTTCCAGGAGGGAATTCCTGATGGATAAGAGAAATTCTGTCCCCTTTTCCATTAGGAATTTCCTCACGGAAATGAGGAATTCTGACCTCTTTTCCAGGTGGGAATTCCTGATGGAAATGAGGAATTCCGACCATGAGGAATTCCGGCCCCTTTCCCATTAGGAATTTCCCGGTGGGAATGAGGAATTCCTGCTGGTGTTTTCCCCCTGGAACTTCTTGGGCATCCCTCAAGATGCTCTGGGAAAAGTGGGAAAGTTGGGGTTTGGGTGGGTTTTTTTTAAATGGAATTATGTTTTGTTTTTTTTTAATGGGATGAGTGGTGAGGGCTTGGGGTATTTCAAAATTCCCCGGGTGGTTCTGAGCTCTTTTTTTATGAGGGAATTCCTGGTGGGAATGAGGAATTTCAACTCCTTTTCCATGGGGGAAATTCCTGGTGGAAATTAGGAATTCTGACCCCTTTTTCATGAGAGAATCCCTGACAGAAATGAGGAATTCCAAGCCCCTTTCCATGGGGAAATTCCTGGTGGGAATGAGAAATTCCGTCCCCTTTTCCATTAGGAATTTCCTCACGGAAATGAGGAATTCTGACCTCTTTTCCAGGCGGGAATTCCTGATGGAAAATGAGGAATTCCGGCCCCTTTCCCACTAGGAATTTCCTGGTGGGAATGAGGAATTCCTGCTGGTGTTTTCCCCCTGGAACTTCTTGGGCATCCCTCAAGATGCTCTGGGAAAAGTGGGAAAGTTGGGGTTTGGGTGGGATTTTTTTAATGGAATCTTTTTTTTTTTTAATGGGTTGAGTGGTGAGGGTTTGAGGTTCCTGGTTGTGGGAATTCCAAAATTCCCCGGGTGGTTCTGAGCTCCTTGTTGGGGGGAATTTGGGGTGGGAATGAGGAATTCCGACCCCTTTTCCATTAGGTATTTCCTCATGGAAATGAGGAATTCTGACCTCTTTTCCAGAAGGGAATTCCTGGTGGAAATGAGGAATTCCAAGCCCCTTTCCATGGGGAAATTCCTGGTGGGAATGAGAAAATCCAGCCCCTTTTCCAGGAGGGAATTCCTGATGGATATGAGAAATTACGGCCCCTTTTCCATTAGGAATTTCCTCACGGAAATGAGGAATTCTGACCTCTTTTCCAGAAGGGAATTCCCCCTTTTCCAGGTGGGAATTCCTGATGAAAATGAGGAATTCTGACCTCTTTTCCATAAGGAAATTCCTAACAGAAATGAGCAATTCTGACCCCTTTTCCATGAGGGAATTCCTAATGGAAACGAAGAATTCTGACCATGAGGAATTCCGACCCCTTTTCCATTACGAATTTCCTGATGAAAATGAGGAATTCCAGCCCCTTTTCCATTAGGAATTTCCTGGTGGGAATGAGGAATTCCTGCTGGTGTTTTCCCCCTGGAACTTCTTGGGCATCCCTCAAGATGCTGCGGGAAACGTGGGAAAGTTGGGGTTGGGGTGGATTTTTTAAATGGAATTGTATTTTTTTTTTTTTAATGGGACGAGTGGTGAGGGTTTGGGGTATTTCAAAATTCTCTGGGTAGTTCTGAGCTCTTTTTTATGAGGGAATTCCTGGTGGGAATGAGGAATTTCAACTCCTTTTTCATGAAGGAATCCGTGACAGAAATGAGGAATTCCAAGCCCCTTTCCATGGGGAAATTCCTGGTGGGAATGAGAAACTCCAGCCCCTTTTCCAGGAGGGAATTCCTGATGGATAAGAGAAATTCTGTCCCCTTTTCCATTAGGAATTTCCTCATGGAAATGAGGAATTCTGACCATGAGGAACTCTGAGCCCTTTTCCAGGAGGGAATTCCTAACAGAAATAAGGAAATCCAAGCCCTTTTCCATTAGGAATTTCCTGATGGGAATGAGGAACTCTGGCCCCTTTCCCGTTAGAAATTTCCTGGCGGGAATGAGGAATTCCAAGGCCTTTCCCATTAGGAATTTCCTGATGGAAATGAGGAATTCCTGCTCCTTCCTCATGACGTGTTTATCCTCGTCCTTCCAGAAGGCATCCTCCAGCTCCTGCTGCCGCCGCGCATCGGCCGCCGCCTTGGCCTCGGCTTTCCTGGCTCGGGCCGCGGCCGATTTGGTGTTTTCCCCCTGGAACTTCTTGGGCATCCCTCAAGATGCTCTGGGAAAAGTGGGAAAGTTGGGGTTTGGGTGGGATTTTTTTAATGGAATCGTTTTTTTTTTTAATGGGTTGAGTGGTGAGGGTTTGAGGTTCCTGGTTGTGGGAATTCCAAAATTCCCCCGGTGGTTCTGAGCTCCTTTTCGGGGGGAATTTGGGGTGGGAATGAGGAATTCCGACCCCTTTTCCATTAGGTATTTCCTCATGGAAATGAGGAATTCTGACCTCTTTTCCATTAGGAATTCCTGGTGGAAATGAGGAATTCCAAGCCCCTTTCCATGGGGAAATTCCTGGTGGGAATGAGAAAATCCAGCCCCTTTTCCAGGAGGGAATTCCTGATGGATATGAGAAATTCCGGCCCCTTTTCCATTAGGAATTTCCTCATGGAAATGAGGAATTCTGACCATGAGGAACTCTGAGCCCTTTTCCAGGAGGGAATTCCTAACAGAAATAAGGAAATCCAAGCCCTTTTCCATTAGGAATTTCCTGATGGGAATGAGGAACTCTGGCCCCTTTCCCGTTAGAAATTTCCTGGTGGGAATGAGGAATTCCAAGGCCTTTCCCATTAGGAATTTCCTGATGGAAATGAGGAATTCCTGCTCCTTCCTCATGACGTGTTTATCCTCGTCCTTCCAGAAGGCATCCTCCAGCTCCTGCTGCCGCCGCGCATCGGCCGCCGCCTTGGCCTCGGCTTTCCTGGCTCGGGCCGCGGCCGATTTGGTGTTTTCCCCCTGGAACTTCTTGGGCATCCCTCAAGATGCTCTGGGAAAAGTGGGAAAGTTGGGGTTTGGGTGGGATTTTTTTAATGGAATCATTTTTTTTTTTAATGGGTTGAGTGGTGAGGGTTTGAGGTTCCTGGTTGTGGGAATTCCAAAATTCCCCGGGTGGTTCTGAGCTCCTTGTTGGGGGGAATTTGGGGTGGGAATGAGGAATTCTGACCCCTTTTCCATTAGGTATTTCCTCATGGAAATGAGGAATTCTGACCTCTTTTCCATTAGGAATTCCTGGTGGAAATGAGGAATTCCAAGCCCCTTTCCATGGGAAAATTCCTGGTGGGAATGAGAAAATCCAGCCCCTTTTCCAGGAGGGAATTCCTGATGAAAATGAGGAATTCTGACCTCTTTTCCATAAGGAAATTCCTAACAGAAATGAGCAATTCTGACCCCTTTTCCATGAGGGAATTCCTAATGGAAACGAAGAATTCTGACCAAGAGGAATTCCGACCCCTTTTCCATTACGAATTTCCTGATGAAAATGAGGAATTCCAGCCCCTTTTCCATTAGGAATTTCCTGATGAAAATGAGGAATTCCAGCCCCTTTTCCATTAGGAATTTCCTGGTGGGAATGAGGAATTCCTGCTGGTGTTTTCCCCCTGGAACTTCTTGGGCATCCCTCAAGATGCTGCGGGAAACGTGGGAAAGTTGGGGTTGGGGTGGATTTTTTAAATGGAATTGTATTTTTTTTTTTTTAATGGGACGAGTGGTGAGGGTTTGGGGTATTTCAAAATTCCCCGGGTGGTTCTGAGCTCTTTTTTATGAGGGAATTCCTGGTGGGAATGAGGAATTTCAACTCCTTTTTCATGAAGGAATCCGTGACAGAAATGAGGAATTCCAAGCCCCTTTCCATGGGGAAATTCCTGGTGGGAATGAGAAACTCCAGCCCCTTTTCCAGGAGGGAATTCCTGATGGATATGAGAAATTCCGTCCCCTTTTCCATTAAGAATTTCCACACAGAAATGAGGAATTCTGACCACGAGGAACTCTGAGCCCTTTTCCAGGAGGGAATTCCTGATGGAAATGAGGAATTCTGACCATGAGGAACTCGGACCATGAGGAATTCTGAGCCCTTTCCCGTTAGGAATTTCCTGATGAAAATGAGGAACTCCAACCCCTTTCCCTTTAGGAATTTCCTGGTGGGAATGAGGAATTCCTGCTGGTGTTTTCCCCCTGGAAATTCTTGGGCATCCCTCAAGATGCTCTGGGAAACGTGGGAAAGTTGGGGTTGGGGTGGGTTTTTAAAAATGGAATTGCATTTTTTTTAATGATTTTTTTTTTTTTTTTTAAATGGGATGATGAGTGGTGAGGGTTTGTGGTTCCTGGCTGTGGGAATTCCAAAATTCCCCGGGTGGTTCTGAGCTCTTTTTTATGAGGGAATTTCTGGAGGGAATGAGGAATTCCGGCCCTTTTTCCATTATGAATTTCCTGATGAAAATGAGGAATCCTGACCTCTTTTCCGTTAGGAACTCCTGGTGGAAATGAGGAATTCTGAGCCCTTTTTTTATGAGGGAATTCCCTGCTATCCAGGGTGGGAAAAACCAAATCCAAGGGGAAAAGGAGCTTTAAAATCCACCAAGCACCGGGGAAAGCGCTGCTTTTGGAGCTGTGGGGCCACTGGTGGTGTCCAAACTTTTAATTTGAATGTCAGATAATTATTTATCAAATAAAACAGGGCGGGGCAGGGCTGCTCCACTCCCGAGGTTTTCACAGCCTGGGATGGATTAAATCCTTTTTCCTTCCTGGGATGGATTAAATCCTTTCTCCCGCCTGGAACACCCTCAGAGCCTTCTTAAAATCCTTTCTCCCGCCCTCAGAGCCTTCAAAAAATCCCTTTTTTTAACATTTCCGAAGGAGGGGGAACCGGGCCGGGGGAAAAAGGCACACCCAGGCCGGGCCCACCTCCCCCGGCCCCGCCAGGCCTGCCCGCCCCGCCACCCCCGGGCCTTCCCCGCTGTCCCCGGTGCCGTCCCTCCCCTCGCTCCCCGCCCGGTCCCGTCCCGTCCCCCGGTCCCGAACCGGCCCCGGACAGACCCCGCTCCTACCCGGGCCCGGCCGCCCCGCCCGTCGCGCTCTTTGTGCGTCATCACCGCGCGCCGGGCCCGCCGGTGTGGGAGGGCGGAGGGGACGCGCCGCCGCCATGTTTATTAAGGGCAAGGTCTTGCTCCCTCCGTGAGGGGCTGGCGGCGGAGGGAGCGGAGGGACGAGCGGAGGTCTCCGATCACGGCAGCGCTGCCAGCGCGGTGGAAAAAACCCGGGGGGAACCGGGATGTGACGCCGCCGCCGGCGGCTCTGCCCGGTTCAAAGATGGCGGCGCCCTGAGGGGATGCTGCGGGCGGGGCGGGGCCAAGCGCGGGATGTGGGCGGGGCTTAAAGGGGTGTGTCGCTGTCATCTGAGTGGGCGGGGCTTGGCAGGGCGGGGCCCTTTGTTACCTGCCAGAGTCACCAGCGCAGAGCACATTGTCACCTGAGTGGGCGGGGCCTAAGAGGGCGGGGTCCTTTGTCACCTGGGGGAGTCACCAGGGCAGAGCTCATTGTCCCCATGGTAGGCAGGACCCTTTGTCACTTTGACACCTGCAGGAGTCACCAGGGCAGAGCGCATTGTCACCTGAGTGGGCGGGGCTTAACAGAGTGGGGTCCATTGTCACCTGGGCAAGTCACCAGGCAGAGCTTATTGTCCCCAGGGTGGGCAGGGCCCTTTGTCACTGTCACCTGCAGAAGTCACCAGGGCAGAGCGCATTGTCACCTGAGTGGGCGGGACTTAAGAGGGCAGGGTCCATTGTCAGCTGAGTGGGCGGGGCTTAACAGGATGGGGTCCATTGTCACCTGCAGGAGTCACCAGGCAGAGCTCATTGTCACCTGAGTGGGCGGGGCTTAAGAGGGCGAGGTCCTTTGTCACCTGCGGGAGTCACCAGGGCAGAGTGCATTGTCCCCATGGTGGGTGGGGCTTAACAGGATGAGGGTCCATTGTCACCTGGGTGGGCGGGGCTTAACAGGGCAGGGCCCATTGTCACCTGCGATAGTCACCAGGGCAGAGCCCATTGTCCCCAGGGTGGGTGGGGCCCTTTGTCAGTTTGTCACCTGCGGGTGACAGAGCCCATTGACCCCCGGGTGGGTGGAGCTTAACAGGGCGTGGCCACTGCCACCTGAGTGGGCGTGGCTTAACTGGGCAGGTCCCCATTCCCCCAACACCTGTCCCCCCCCCATTCCAGCTGTGTCACCAAGGGCCACCAGCTGTGTCCCCTCCTTGTCCCCCCCAAGGACTGGCTCTGTCCAGGATCAGCTGCTCCTTTATTGGGGACAGGGCCGTGTCCCCATCCCACTGTCCCCTACACGTCACTCTCCCGCAGCAGCGGTGGCTCGGTGACAGTGCTGGCCTTGAGGGTGTCACCCGGGGGTGTCCCCTCCCTGTCCAGCAGCTCCTGGGAGGCTCCGGCCTTGTCCGGGGACTTGTCCCCTGTGGGGACACCTGAGGGAGTGTCCCTGACGATGTCCCACCACAGGACACCCTGGGGACGCTGCTTCTGCCGTGTGGGCCCTGCTGGGGAGGAACAAGGTGACACAGGGACAAGGTGACAGGGACAGGGTGACAGGGACAGGGTGACAGGGACAGGGTGACACAGGGACATGGTGACAGGGGTGGGGGTGACAGGGACAGGGTGACAGGGACAGGGTGACACAGGGACACGGTGACAGGGATGGGGGTGACAGGGAGGGGGTGACAGGGACAGGGTGACAGGGACAGGGTGACAAGGACAGGGTGACACAGGGACACGGTGACAGGGATGGGGGTGACAGGGACAGGGTGACACAGGGACAGGGTGACAGGGAGGGGGTGACACAGGGACAGGGTGACACAGGGACAGGGTGATAGGGAGGGGGTGGCACAGAGACAGGGTGGCAGGGAGGGGGTGACACAGGGACAGGGTGACACAGGGACAGGGTGATATGGACAGGGAAAGGGAAAGGGTGACAGGGACAGGGTGACAGGGATATTGTGACAGGGACATAGTGACACAGGGACAGGAGTGACAGGGATGGGGTGACAGGGACAGTGTCACAAGGGTGACAGGGTGACAGGGACAGGGTGACAGGGAGACGTGACAAGGATGGGGGTGATAAGGTCAGGGTGACAGGGACACTGTGACAGGGACAGGGTGACACAGGGGTGGGGTGACACAGGGAGGGGCTGACAGGGACAGGGTGACAAGGGTGACAGGGACAGGGTGGTAGGGAAGGGGTGACAGGGATGGGGTGACAAGGGTGACAAGGGTTACACGGACAGGGTGACATGGACAGGGTGACAAGGGTGACAAGGGTGACAGGTTTAGAGTGACAGGGACAGACCCCCACCCCAGCTGACCTGGCAGGAGGCTGAGCAGGGTCCCCACGGCCACTGTCCCCAGTGTCCCCAGGGCACCGTAGTACAGGTAGGACATGGCGTAGAGGTCACCCAGGATGGCCGGGCTGTGAGGGGACAGCAGGGTGACATCAGGGGACAGCGGGGTGACATCAGGGGACAGCAGGGTGACGTCACAGGGAACAGGGACAGCGGGGTGGCGTCATGGGGACAGCGGAGTGACATCACAAGGACAGCAGGTGACATCATGGGGACAGCATGGTGACATCACGGGGAATGGGGACAGCAAGGTGACGTCATGGGGACAGCGGTGTGACGTCATAAGGAGCAGGACCAGCAGTGTGATGTCATCATAGGAATGGGGACAGGGACATGGGACAGGGACAGGACAATCCCAGTGCCAACAAAAAGAACAAGGACAGGGCTGAGACCCCACAAGGTGTCCCCGTGCTGTCCCCATCCCTGCCCCATTCCCGCCCCATTCCCACCCCTTTCCCTACCCCATTCCCACCCCATTCCCGCCCCATTCCCCATTCCCACCCCATTCCCACCCCATTCCCTGCCCCATTCCCACCCCATTCCCACCCCATTCCCACCCCATTCCCACCCCATTCCCGCCCCATTCCCACCCCATTCCCACCCCATTCCCGCCCCATTCCCACCCCATTCCCACCCCATTCCCACCCCATTCCCACCCCATTCCCGCCCCATTCCCACCCCATTCCCACCCCATTCCCGCCCCATTCCCACCCCGTTCCCACCCCATTCCCTGCCCCATTCCCTGCCCCATTCCCCATTCCCACCCCATTCCCGCCCCATTCCTGCCCCATTCCCACCCCATTCCCACCCCATTCCCTGCCCCGTTCCCACCCCGTTCCCGTCCCCGCTCACCGGGGGGGCTCCGCGGGGGTCGCGGGGGTCGCGGTGCCGTTGGTGGCATTGCGGGGGGGGCACAGCGCCCCCGAGGTGGGCAGGACCCCCATGGTGGCGGCGCTGGGGGGGTGCAGGGTGGCACCCACGGCCACCCACAGGGACAGCGACAAACCCACGGCCAGGCCCCCCAGGACCCCCTGTGACAGGGACAGGGATGGGGACAGGGATGGGGACAGGGATGGGGACATGGAATAGGGACAGGGACAGGGATGGGGACAGGGATATGGGACAGGGACAGGGACAGGGACATGGGACAGGGGGGTCGGTGCGGCCCGGGGGGGCTCGACAGACCCCGGAGACCCCCACCCCAAAAATCCAAAGTGCAGAATGGCAGGGCCACAGGACCCCCACCCTGAAATCACCTGACCCCAAATCCCCCAGCCCCATATCCCCCCACCCAAAATCCCCCTCCCCAAAATCCCCTCACACTCACAGCGGTGCTGCAGTGACAAAACCCCAAAACGCCCCTTCCCCAAAATCCCCTTACCCAAAAATCTCCCTTCCCAAACCCCCCTGACCCCAAACCCCCCGACCCCAAATCCGACCCCAAACCCTGACCCCAAACCCGACCCCAAACCCCACTCACGGTGGTGTTACAGGGACAAAACCCCCAAACCCCCCTTCCCCAAAATCCCCTCACCTCAAACCCCCTGACCCTAAACCTGACCCCTAACCCAACCCCAAACCCTGACCCCAAACCTCCTGACCCCAAACCCTGACCCCAAACCCAACCCAAACCTGACCCCAAACCCCCTCACGGCGGTGCTGCAGTGACAAAACTGCAAAACCCCCCTTCCCCAAAATCCTCTCACCCCAAACCTGACCCCAAAGCCGACCCCAAAGCCGACCCCAAACCCAATCCCAAACCCGACCCCAAACCCGACCCCAAACCCAACCCCAAACCCCAACCCCAAACCCAACCCCAAACCTCAACCCCAAACCCAACCCCAAACCCGACCCCAAACCCAACCCCAAACCCGACCCCAAACCCGACCCCAAACCCTACTCACGGCGATGCTACAGTGACAAAACCCCCAAACCCCCAACCCCAAACCCTGACCCCAAACCCTGACCCCAAACCAATCCCAAACCCTGACCCCAAACCCTGACCCCAAACCAATCCCAAACCCGACCCCAAACCCCCTGACCCCGAACGCCACTCACGGCGGTGCTGCAGTGACAAAACTGCAAAACCCCCCTTCCCCAAAATCCTCTCACCCCAAACACGACCCCAAAGCTGACCCCAAATCCGACCCCAAACCTGACCCCAAACCCGACCCCAAACCCAATCCCAAACCCGACCCCAAAGCCCCTGACCCCAAACCCTGACCCCAAACCAATCCCAAACCCGACCCCAAAGCCCCTGACCCCAA
This sequence comes from Acanthiza pusilla, assembly GCA_036630365.1. NCBI lineage: Eukaryota > Metazoa > Chordata > Aves > Passeriformes > Acanthizidae > Acanthiza > Acanthiza pusilla. The sequence goes on along the minus strand of JAXCHO010000105.1, from coordinate 4,197,947 downwards.
ACCCTGACCCCAAACCAATCCCAAACCCGACCCCAAAGCCCCTGACCCCAAAGCCTGACCCCAAACCAATCCCAAACCAATCCCAAACCCAACCCCAAAGCCCCTGACCCCAAACCCTGACCCCAAACCCGACCCCAAACCCAATCCCAAACCCGACCCCAAAGCCCCTGACCCCAAACCCTGACCCCAAACCAATCCCAAACCAATCCCAAACCCGACCCCAAACCCCCTGACCCCAAACCCTGACCCCAAACCAATCCCAAACCAATCCCAAACCAATCCCAAACCAATCCCAAACCCGACCCCAAACCCCTGACCCCGACCCCACTCACGGCGGTGCTGCAGCGAGGCACGAACATGCCGAGCACGAAGGCCCCGAGCAGGGGCCCACTGATCACCCCCATAACCGTGAAGGATCCCTGCGGGGGGGAAACCGCCCCGCTGTGGGGTCTGGGGGTCTGTGGGACTGTGGGGTCTGGGGGGTGTGTGGGGTGTGTGGGGTCTGGGGGGTGTGTGGGGTCTGGGGGGTGTGTGGGGTGTGTGGGGCGTGTGGGGTCTGTGAGGCCTGTGGGGTCTGTGAGGCCTGTGGAGTCCGAGGGGTCTGGGGGGTCTGGGGGATGTGTAGGGTCTGTGGGGTCTTTGGGGCCTGTGGGGTCTCTGAGGCCTGTGGAGTCCGAGGGGTCTGTGGGGTCCGAGGGGTCTGTGGGGTCTGTGGGGCCTGGGGGGTCTGTGGGTCTGGGGGGGTCTGTGGGGTGTGAGAGACTATGGGGTCTGTGGGGCCTGGGGGGCCTGGGGGGCTTATGGGGTCTGTGGGTTTGTGGGGTCTGTGGGGTCTATGGGGTCTCTGAGGCCTGTGGGACCTGTGGGGTCTGTGGGGTCTATGGGGTCTTTGAGGCCTGTGGGGTCTGTGGGGTCTGTGGGGTCTATGGGGTCTGAGGGCCTGTGGGGTCTGTGGGGCCTGTGGGGTCTGAGGGCCTGTGGGGTCTGTGGGGCCTGTGGGGTCTGAGGGCCTGTGGGGTCTGTGGGGCCTGTGGGGTTTGTGGGGCCTGTGGAGTCTGTAGGACTGTCAGGGGTGTGGGGCTGGGGGGTCTGTGGGACCTATGGGACTGTGGGGTCTGTAGGGTGTGTGCGGTGTGTGGGGTCTGATAGACTGTGGGGTCTGTGGGGTGTGTGGGGCCTGTGGAGTCTGGGGGGTCTGGGGGATCTCTGGGGCCTGTGGGATTGTGGGGTCTATGGAGCCTGTGGGGTCTGTGGGGTCTGAGAGATCTGTGCGATCTGTGGGGTCTGGGGGATCTGTGGGGTGTGTGGGGTCTGTGGGGTCTGACAGACTGTGGGGTCTCTGGGGTCTCTGGGACTGTGGGGTGTGTGGGATCTGGGGGTCTGGGGGGTCCGTGGGGTCCATCGTATCTGTGGAGTCTATGGGGTCTGTGGGACTGTGGGGCCTATGGGGTCTGTGGGGCCTATGGGGTCTGTGGAGCCTGTGGGGTCTGGGGGATCTATAGGGTCTATGGGGTCTGAGAGACCATAGGGTCTGTGGGGTCCGTGGGGTCTATGGGGTCTGTGGGGCCTGTGGGGTCTGGGGGGTCTATGGGGTCTGTGGGGCCTGTGGGGTCTGGGGGGTCTATGGGGTCTGTGGGGCCTGTGGGGTCTGGGGGTCCCTGGCACGGCCCCAAACCCTCCCCGAGGGCTCTCCAGGTGCCAGCAGAGCGTGGCCGTGTCCCACTCGGGTGTGCAGGGACAGGGCGGGGGGGATTGGGGGATTTGGGGGTTTTTTGGGATTTGGGGGATTTTTGGGATTTGGGGTTTTTTTTGGGATCTGGGTTTTTTTTGGGGGTCTCACCTGCAGGACGCCCCCGCCCAGCAGTGAGGACAGAGCAGCCACAGTGATGCAGGAGGTGCCGTAGGTGAGAGCTGTGGGAAAAATGTGGGAATGTGAAAAAATGGGAATAATATGGGAATAATGTGGGAATGTGAAAAAATGGGAATAATATGGGAATAATACAGGAATGTGGGAATGTGGGAATAATATGGGAATAATACAGGAATGTGGGAATGTGGGAATAATATGGGAATGTGGGAATGTGGGAATAATATGGAAATAATATGGGAATGTGGGAATGTGGGAATGTGGGAATGTGGGAATAATTTGGGAATGTGGGAATGTGGGAACGTGGGAATAGGGGAATATGGGAATGTGGGAATATGGGAATGTGGGAATGTGGGATGGAAATATGTGAATATGTGAATATGGGATGGGATGGGATGGGATGGGATGGGATGGGATGGGAATATGGGATGGGAAAGGAAAAGGAAAAGGAAAAGGAAAAGGAAAAGGAAAAGGAAAAGGAAAAGGAAAAGGAAAAGGAAAAGGAAAAGGAAAAGGAAAAGGAAAAGGAAAAGGAAAAGGAAAAGGAAAAGGAAAAGGAAAAGGAAAAGGAAAAGGAAAAGGAAAAGGAAAAGGAAAAGGAAAAGGAAAAGGATGGGACAGCCTCGGACGTCCCAGGTGAGGGTGACACGGGGGCGACACGGGTGACACAGAGCTGCCACTCCGCAGGTGACAGTGCCACCCTCAGGTGACGGTGCCACCCTCAGGTGACAGTGTCCCCCGCAGGCGACGGTGCCACCCTCAGGTGACAGTGCCCCCCGCAGGTGACGGTGCCACCCTCAGGTGACAGTGCCAGCCGCAGGCGGTGTCGCTGTCACTCACAGAGTCCCTTGGCGATCAGCGCCAGCCTCCTTGGGGACAGCGCGGGCAGCCGCGGTCGCACCAGGTCCTCCACGGTGACAGCAGCCATGGCATTGATGGACGTGGAGGCCGTGCTGGGCGGGGCGGGAAACCCCGTCAGTAGGAGACAGGGACAGGGACAGGGACAGGGACAGGGACAGGGACAGGGGAGAGGGACAGGGACAGGGACAGGGACAGGGACAGGGGAGAGGGACAGGGACAGGGACAGGGACAGGGACAGGGGAGAGGGACAGGGACAGGGACAGGGACAGGGGACAGGGACAGGGACAGGGACAGGGGACAGGGACAGGGACAGGGGAGAGGGGACAGGGGACAGGGACAGGGGACAAGGGATAGGGCATAGGGGACAGGGGACAGGGACAGGGGAGAGGGGACAGGGGACAGGGGACAGGGACAGGGGACAGGGTCAGGGGACAGGGACAGGGACAGGGGACAGGGGACAGGGGACAGGGGACAGGGGACAGGGGACAGGGACAGGGGACAGGGACAGGGGAGAGGGACAGGGACAGGGGACAGGGACAGGGGAGAGGGGACAGGGGACAGGGGACAGGGGACAGGGGACAGGGGACAGGGTCAGGGGACAGGGGACAGGGACAGGGGACAGGGGACAGGGACAGGGGACAGGGACAGGGGACAGGGGACAGGGACAGGGACAGGGGACAGGGACAGGGGACAGGGGACAGGGACAGGGGAGAGGGACAGGGGACAGGGGACAGGGACAGGGTCAGGGGACAGAGACAGGGACAGGGACAGGGACAGGGGACAGGGACAGGGGACAAGGGATAGGGCATAGGGGACAGGGACAGGGGACAGGGGACAGGGACAGGGGAGAGGGACAGGGGACAGGGGACAGGGACAGGGTCAGGGGACAGAGACAGGGACAGGGACAGGGACAGGGGACAGGGACAGGGGACAAGGGATAGGGCATAGGGGACAGGGGACAGGGGACAGGGTCAGGGGACAGGGACAGGGGACAGGGACAGGGGGCCGCGACCCCTCCTCAGGGCCCCCAGACCCTGCCGGGACCCCTCCTCACCTGAGGGTCCCTCTGCCCCACAGGAACCTCTCCTCACCTCAGGGACCCCTGCCACAGTGTCCCCTCCTCACCCGAGGGTCCCCCAGCCCCATGGAGACCCCTCCTCACCCGAGGGACCTCTCCTCACCCGAGGGACCCCCAGCACAGGGCCCCCTCCTCACCCAAGGGCCCCCTCCTCACCTGAGGGACCCCCCCGGGACCCCTCCTCACCCGAGGGCCCCTCGGCACAGAGACCCCTCCTCACCTGAGGGACCCCCCCGGGACCCCTCCTCACCTGAGGGACCCCCCCGAGACCCCTCCTCACCTGAGGGCCCCTCGGCACAGAGACCCCTCCTCACCTGAGGGACCCCCCGAGACCCCTCCTCACCTGAGGGCCCCTCGGCACAGAGACCCCTCCTCACCTGAGGGACCCCCCCGGGACCCCTCCTCACCTGAGGGCCCCTCGGCACAGAGACCCCTCCTCACCTGAGGGTGCCGCTGTAGGCGCAGGCCAGGAACAGCCCCGGCACCCCCGGGGTGCTCTCGAAGATGTCCAGGACCAGGTAGGGCATGTACTGCGGGGGGAGGGGCTGCAGGGGGGGCGGGACCCCCGCGGGGACCCCAAAACCCCCTGCGACCCCCTCACTCCCACCCCACTGCTTCAAGGGGTGCTGGAAAGGATCCGGACTCCGAGGGACCCCAAAACCCCCTGGGACCCCCTCAAACCCCCACCCCACTGCTTTTGGGATGTGCTGGAGGGGGCAGGACCCCAGGGAGACCCCAAAACCCCCTGCGACCCTCTTTATCGCCCACCCCACTGCCTCGGGGGTCCTGGAAAGATCTGGAACTGAAGGGACCCCAGCCCCTGCTCTGACCCCACTGTCCCGGGGGTCCTAGAAGGGATCAGGATCCCGTGAGACCCCCAACTTCCGCTATCTTTGGGGTCCTGGAAGGGATCAGGATCCTGTGGGACCCCAGCCCCTGCTCTGACCCCACTGTCCCGGGGGTCCTGGAAGGTGCAGGATCCTGTGGGACCCCAACCTCTGCTGCCTTTTGGGTCCTGGAAGGGACACAATCCTGTGGGACCCCAACCCCTGCTCTGACCCCACTGTCCCGAGGGTCGTGGAAGGATCCAGACGCCGTGAGATCCCAACCCCCACTGCCTTTGGGGTCCTGGAAGGGGCAGAACCCTGTCAGACCCCAACCCCTGCTCTGACCCCATTTCCCAGTGGGTCCTGGAAGGATCCGGACCCCATGAGACCCCAACCCCTGCCCGGGGGTCCTGGAAAAACTTGACGCGTTTCATTAAACAAACAATTTTCTCCACTTCTATCCAAGGAATGCCAAAACCTCTTTCTTTTGGGGAAGGCTCCGGACCCCGCGAGACCCCAACCCCTGCTCCGACCCCATTTCCCGGGGGTCCTGGAAGGGATCAGGACCCTGTGGGACCCCAACTTCCACTGCCTTTGGGGTCCTGGAAGGACCCGGACCCTGTCAGACCCCAACCCCTGCGCTGACCCCATTTCCCGGGGGTCCTGGAAGGGATCAGGATCCTGTGGGACCTCGACCCCCACCGTGCCCCCACTGCCTTTGGGGTCCCGGAAGGATCCGGACCCTGTGAGACCCCAGACTCTGCTCTGACCCCATTTCCCGGGGGTCCTGGAAGGGATCAGGATCCCGTGAGACCCCAACCCCCACTGCCTTTGGGGTCCTGGAAGGGGCAGGACCCTGTGGGACCCCAACCTCTGCTCTGACCCCGTGTTGCCCCGAGGGTCCTGGAAGGTACAGGATCCCATAGGACCCCCAACTTCCACTGCCTTTGGGGTCCTGGAAGGCTCCGGACCCCGCGAGACCCCAACCCCTGCCCTGACCCCATTTCCCGGGGGGTCCTGGAAGGCTCCGGGCCCCGTGAGACCCCAACCCCTGCTCTGACCCCACTGCCCAAGGGGGCCTTGAAGGGGCAGGATCCTGTGGGACCCCCAACCTCTGCTGCCTTTGAGGTCCTGGAAGGAATCAGGATCCCGTGGGACCCCAACCTCTGCTCTGACTCCATTTCCCGGGGGTCCTGGAAGGGATCAGGACCCTGTGGGACCCCAACTTCCACTGCCTTTGGGGTCCTGGAAGGACCCGGACCCTGTCAGACCCCAACCCCTGCTCTGACTCCATTTCCTGGGGCATCCCGGAAGGATCCGGACCCCATGAGACCCCAACCCCCCCTGCCTTTAGGGTCCTGGAAGGGACACAATCCTGTGGGACCCCAACCCCACTGTACCCCCACTGCCCCGGGGGTCCTGGAAGGGATCAGGATCCTGTGGGACCCCAACCCCTGCTCTGACCCCATTTCCCAGGGAGTCCTGGAAGGACCCGGACCCCATGAGACCCCAACCCCTGCCCGGGGGTCCCGGGGGGGCTCGTACCTGGTCGGGGGCGGCGATGGCTCCGGCCAGGAGGGGGTCACAGTCGCGATAGAGCGCGAACATGACGAGGCCGCAGGTGACCGCGCTGGTGACGATGCAGAACAGCCCCACTTGATTGACCAGCAGAGCCCTGCGGGCACGGGGGGGTCAGGGGGCCCCGGGAGGGGCGGCAGGTCCTGGAAGGGGGGAGGGGATCCCTACAGGGGGGCAGGGGTGGTGCAGGGGTGGTGGGGAGGGTCGGGTCCTTGCAAGGGTGAAGGGGCGGAATAGGGGTGCGGGGTCCTGGAAGGGACCGGGTGGGGGGTTTAGGTGAATTCGGGGTCCAGAAAGGGGTGCGGGGTCTTGGAAGGGTCCGTGGGGAGTTTCAGGTCAATTCAGGGTCCTGGCAGGGTCTGTGTTGGGGTTCTAAGGTCAATTCGGGGTCCAAAATGGGGTGCGGGGTCCTGGAAGGGTCCGTGGGGAGTTTCAGGTCAATTCAGGGTCCTGGAAGGGTCCGTGTGGGAGGTTCAGGTGAATCTGGGGTCCAAACTGGGGTGCAGGGTCCTGGCAGGGTCTGCGCAGGGGTTTCAGGTGGGTGCAGGGTCCTGGCAGGGTCTGTGTGGGGGTTCTAAGGTCAATTCGGGGTCCAAAATGGGGTGCGGGATCCTGGCAGGGTCTGTGTGGGGGTTTCAGATCAATTCAGGGTCCTGGAAGGGTCCTTGTGGGGGTGTCAGATCAATTCAGGGTCCTTGCAGGGCTCTGCGGTTACACGGGGACACAGGGAGGGGACAAAGCGGCGCCCACAGCATCCCCTCATCCCCACGGAGCGGGATCCCGACAATCCCCGGGATCCCGACCGCTCCCAGGGTCCCGACAGCTCCCAGGATCCCGACAATCCCCGGGATCCCGACAATCCCCAGAATCCGGACAATGCCCGGGATCCCCACAATTCCCAGGATCCAGACAATCCCCGGGATCCCGACAGCTCCCAGGATCCCGACAATCCCCAGAATCCGGACAATGCCCGGGATCCCCACAATTCCCAGGATCCCGACAATCCCCGGGATCCCGACAATTCCCAGGATCCCCACAATTCCCAGGATCCCCACAATTCCCAGGATCCAGACAATCCCCGGGATCCCGACAATTCCCAGGATCCCCACAATTCCCAGGATCCCCACAATTCCCAGGATCCAGACAATCCCCGGGATCCCGACAATTCCCAGGATCCCCACAATTCCCAGGATCCCGACAATTCCCAGGATCCCGACAATTCCCAGGATCCCGACAATTCCCGGGCTCCAGACAGTTTCCGAGCTTCAGACAATTGTCGGGATCCCGACAACCCCCGGGATTCCAACAGTTCCCGGGATCCAGAGCCCCCAGGATCCCGCAAATTCCCGAGATCCCGGCAGTTCTCGGGATCCAGAGCCCCCGGGATCCCGACAATTCCCGAGATCGCGACAATTCCCGGGCTCCAGCCTCCCCGGGCTTCAGACAACCCCCGGGATCCCGACAGTCCCCGGGATCCTGAAAATCCCCAGGGTCCCGACAATCCTCGGGATTCCAACAATTCCCGGGCTCTAGACAATTCCCGGCATTCCGACAATTCCGACAACCCCCGGGATCCCGACAGTCCCCGGGATCCAGGGAATTCCCGGGCTCCAGAGTCCCCCAGGATCCTGACAATCCCCGGGATTCCGACAGACCCCAGGATCCCGACAATTCCCGGGATCCCGACAGCTCCCGGGCTCCAGCCCCCACCGGGATCCCGACAGTTCCCAGGATCCCGACAGCTCCCAGGATCCCGACAACCCCCGGGCTCCAGAGAATTCCCGGGATCCTGACAATCCCTGGGCTCCAGACAATTGCCGGGATCTCGACAATTCCGACAACCCCCGGGATCCCGACAATTCCCGGGATTCCGACAATTCACGGGCTCCAGGGAATTCCCGGGACCCCGACAATCCCCGCGATCCCGACAATTCCCGGGATTCAGAGCCCCCCGGGCTCCAGACAATTCCCGGAATCCCGACAGTTCCCCGGATCCCCACAATCCCCGGGATCCTGACAACCCCCGGGATCCCGACAATTCCCGAGAATCCGACAGTTCCCGGGCTCCAGACAATTGCCGGGATCCCGACAATTCCCAGGGTCCCGACAATTCCCGGAAACCCGACAGCTCCCAGGATCCCGACAACCCCCGGGATTCCAAAAATCCACGGGATCCCGACATTCCCCAGGATCCCGACTGTCCCCGGGATCCCGACAATTCCCGGGACTCCGACAATCCCCGGGATCCCGACAATTCCCGGGACCCCGACAATCCCCGGGATCCCGACAATTCAAGGGATCCCGACAATTCCCGGGCTCCAGCCCCCACCCCGGGATCCCGGTCATCTCCCGGGGCTCCAGAGCCCCCCCGGGCTCCAGACAAGTCCTGGGATCCCGGCAATCCCCAGGATCCCGACAATTCCCGAGATCCTGAAAATCCCCGGGCTCCAGAGCCCCCCCCGGGCTCCAGAGCCCCCCCGGTGCCGGTGCCGGTCCGCCGCACTCACAGCTTGGCCTCCCGCTCGCTCCGGCACGCCACGTATCGCTGCACCTGCGCCTGGTTCACGCCGTACATGGAGAGCCACAGCAGCGTCCCGCCCAGCACGAACGTCCAGGCCGTGTAGCGGCTCCGCGGGTCCGGGTTGAAGCTGGGGGGCCGCGGGGAGGGGGGCGAGGGGTGAGGGTGTCCCCACAGAACCCCGAGATGGGGATGGGAGTGACCCCACAGTACCCGGGACAGGACCGGGAGTGACCCCAAGACAGGCGGGGTAGGGGGCAGAGGGGCAGGGAGTGACCCCAGAAACCGGGGATGGGGTGGGAAGGGCTAGGAGTGACTCCACAGAATCCCAAGACGGGATTTGGGAGGGCATGGGAGTGACCCTACAGAACCCCGGGACAGGGATGGGAGCGACTGGGAGTGACCCCACAGTACTCGGGACAGGACAGGGAGTGACCCCACAGAACCCCGGGGATGGGATGGGAGAGGATGGGAGTGACCCCACAGAGCCCCGGAGTGGGAGTGACCCCCCAGAATCCCAGGACAGGAGATGGGAGGGCATGGGAATGACCCCACAGAGCCCGGGATGGGGTGGGAGGGGATGGGAGTGACCCCCCAGAATTCCATGACAGGGATGGGAGGGCGTGGGAATGACCCCACAGAACGCGGGGATGGGGTGGGAGGGAGTGGGAGTCACCCCAGAACCTGGGACGGGGGGGGGAGTGACCCCACAGAACGCCGGGACAGGGATGGGAGTGACCCCACAACAGGGGTGAGAGGGGCCCGCACACTGTAGGTTTGGGGGAAAAAAGGACCCCCAGAACTCTAGGGCAGGAGGAATGGGGTCTGCACCCCGCGGTGTGGGGGGCAATCACTGACCCCCACAATCCCAGGGTGAGAGGGCTGGGAGTGACCCCCGGGCCAGGGGGAGCGGGGTCTGCACACCAGGAGAGGGGGGCTCAGCGACCCCCCAGCACCCCGGGACAGGGGGAGCGGGGTCTGCACACCACCGGAGGGGGGCTCAGGGACCCCCATCACCCCGGGACAGGGGGAGCGGGGTCTGCACACCACCGGAGGGGGGCTCAGGGACCCCCATCACCCCGGGACAGGGGGAGCGGGGTCTGCACACCACCGGAGGGGGGCTCAGGGACCCCCAGCACCCCGGGGCAGAGGGAGCGGGGTCTGCACACCACCGGAGGGGGGCTCAGCGACCCCCCAGCACCCCGGGGCAGGGGGAGCGGGGTCTGCACACCACCGGAGGGGGGCTCAGGGACCCCCAGCACCCCGGGACAGGGGGTCCGCGCCCCGCGGGCTCCGGGGGGCACTCACTCTCCGAAGTTGATCCTGGAGCCGTTGGCGGCGATGCTCAGGACCCTGGCGGGACCCCCCACCAGCAGCGCCCCCCGCACCGCCACCGCCACGAAGCCCGAGAGCATCACCAGCACCTGGAACACGTCGGTCCAGATGACAGCCTTCATCCCGCCCTGCGCGACAGCGGGCCGGCCTGAGCGGGGACACCGGGACAGCCCGGGGTCCCCGGGACACCCCGGGATGTCTGGGACCCCGCCGGGACAACCCCGGGGTAACCCCGGCACAGCCCCCGGGATCCCCGGGACACCGCCGGCACCCGAGGGACACCCGCGACACCGCCAGGATGTCCGGGACACCCCCGGGACACCCCCGGGACAACCCCGGACCCGAAGGACACACCTGGGACACGGCAGGGACACCCCCGGGACCACCGGGATACCCCCAGGACACCCCTGGGACATGCCCCGGGACACCTGGGACCCTGCCGGGACAACCCCGGGGCCCCAGGGATCCCCGGGACACTGCCGGGACACCACCGGGACACCGCCGGGACCCCTGGGACATCACCCGGGACCTCCGAGACCCTGCCGGGACACCGCCGGGATCCCCAGGACACCCCCCGGGACCCCCGGGATGGAGGGACACCTCCGGGACACCGCCGGGACACCCCCGGGACCCTCAGGACTCCCTGGGACACCCCCGGGACATCCCCGAGACACTCCCGGGACCCGAGGGACTCCCCCGGCACCCCCGGGACCCCCGGGACCTCCCCACTCACGATGGTGGTGTAGAAGGTGCAGATGACCCCCGTGGACAGCAGGGATGCCCAAATGTCCAGCCCTGTCACTGAGGGGGAAGGGGAGCGGGGAAATGTCACCTGGGGAAATGTCACCTGGGGAAATGTCACCTGGGGTGGTGGCACAGGGCTGGGATGTCCCCAAGGCGGGGACACGGCGGGGAGCGCTCCCAGGGGCCACCGCACCTTGGTTCAGGATCAGCGCGGGCGCGTAGATGACAATCCCCGTGTAGAGCATCTGCGGAACAGGGGACAGGGCGGGTGACACCGCGGGGACAGGGTAGGTGACACCGCGGGGACAGGGCGGGTGACACCACGGGGACAGGGCGGGTGACACCACGGGGACAGGGCGGGGGACACCGCGGGGGCAGGGTAGGTGACACCGCGGGGAACGGGCGGGCGACACGGCAGGCACTGGGGAGGTGACACCCTGGGCACAGGGCAGGCAACACTGCGGGCACCGGGAAAGCGACATTAGGGACTGGGCAGGCCACACCGGGGCCCCGGGGGAGGCGACACCGCGAGCACCGGGGAGGCGACACTGTGGGGACCGGGCAGGCGAGGCGACACCGCGGGGACAGGGCAGGTGACACCCAGGGGACCGGGCAGGGGACACTGCGGGCACCGGGGGGGCGACACTGTGGGGACCGGGCAGGGGAGGCGACACCGCGGGGACCGGACCGGCGACGCCGCAGGGAACGGGCAGGAGACACAGCGAGCCCCGGGGAGGCGACACCGCGGGGACCGGCAAGCGACACCGTGATCCCCCCACAGACGACACTGTGGGGACCGGGGAGGCGACACCGCGAGCACCGGGCAGGTGACACTGCGGGGACCGGGCAGGCGACACTGTGGGGACCGGGGAGGCCACACCGCGAGCACCGGGCAGGTGACACCGCGGGGACCGGGCAGGCGACACTGTGGGGACCGGGGAGGCGACACCGCGGGGACCGGCGAGGAGACACCGCGAGCAACGGGCGGGTGACACCGCGGGGAACGGGCAGGTGACACCGTGAGCACCGGGCAGGTGACACCGCGGGCACCGGGCAGGCGACACGGCGAGCACCGGGCAGACCACACCGGGGCCCCCGGGGAGGCGACACGGCAGGCACCGGACAGGCGACACCGCGGGCCGGCGCCGCCCGAAGCGCGGCTGGACAAACACGGAGGTTTTCAGTGCAAACAGCGCTCCCGCCGCGCTCCGCTCGCCCGGGCCAGGCAAAACACGAGCACGGGACCGCGGCCGCTCCGGGGGTGGCTCAGGCCAGCGCCGCTCCGAGCCCCCGCCGTGTCCCCGCGCTGTCCCCGCGCTGTCCCCATCCCACGCACCGTGGCCACCACGTACTGCACGGTCCCGCACAGCCGCACGCTCCTGCTGAAGCGCCGCTCCAGGTACTGCGACAACGACAGGCCGAGCGTCGGGGCCACACCGGGACACCGCGGGGGTGTCACCGCCGTGTCCCTGCCGTGTCCCCCGCGCCCACCTCGTAGGTGCTGGTGAGCCCCAGGCGGTAGAAGACAGGCAGGAAGAGCTGCGCGGTGAGCGCGGTGTTGAGGAGCTGCGCCAGGCACATCCAGAGGAATTTGGCTCCGTAGCGAAAGGCCTCGGCAGGGACCCCCAGCACCTGGATGGCCGACATGAAGCTGGCGGACAGCGACAGTCCCACGGGCAGCGCCGACATGCGCCTTCCACCCGTGAAAAAATCCTCCGAGGTCTTCTGGCCGCCCTTGGCCAGCCCGTGGAAAAGTCCGATGGCCGTGGAGATGAGCAGCATCAGCCCGAAGACGCCGTAGTCCCACAGGTTGAAGGTGAGGTCGCGCACGTCGCGGGGTCCCTGAGGGGCTGGTGTGGTCATTTTGGGGAGCTGAGGGAGGGGGGGTGAGGGGGGTTCAGGTTAGGCTGGGGGTCGGCGGCAGGGGGGCATCCGAGGGGAGAGGCTGGAGGGAGAGAAAATTGCGGGGAGGGAGAGAAAAATCCTTGGAGGGAGAGAAAACTCCGGGGAGGAAAAGAAAAGTCCTTGGAGGGAGAGAAAATTGCGGGGAGGGAGAAAAAACTTTGGGGAGGGAGAGAAAACTCCGGGGAAGGAGAAAATTCCGGGGAGGGAGGGAAAATTGCGGGGAGAGAGAGAAAACTCCGGGGAGGGAAAGAAAAGTCCTTGGAGGGAGAGAAAAGTCCTTGGAGTAAGAGAAAACTCCTGGGGAGGAGAGGAAACTCCGGGGAAGGAGAAAATTCCTGGGAAGGAGAGAAAATCCCTGGGAGGGAGAGAAAACTCTGGGGAGGGAGAGAAAACTCCTTGGAGGGAGAGAAAACTCTGGGGAGGGAGAGAAAACTCCTGGGAAGGAGAAAAAACTCCGGGGAAGGAGAAAATTCCCGTGGAGGAGAAAATTCCGGGGAGGGAGAGAAAACTCCGGGGAAGGAGAAAATTGCGGGGAGGGAGAGAAAATTGAGGGGAAGGAGAGAAAACTTCTTGGAGGGAGGGAAAACTCTGGGGAGGAGAAAATTCCTAGGAAGGAGAGAAAATCCCTGGGAGGGAGAGGAAACTCTGAGGAGGGAGAGAAAATGCCGGGGAAGGAGAGAAAACTCCTGGGGAGGAAAGAAAACTCCTGGGAAGGAGAAAATTCCTGGGAAGGAGAAAAAACTCCGGGGAAGGAGAAAATTCCGGGGAGGGAGAGAAAACTCCTGGGAGGGAGAGAAAACTCGGGAGGGAGAGAAAACTCCTGGGAAGGAGAAAAAACTCCGGGGAAGGAGAAAAAATTCCGGGGAAGGAGAAAATTCCCGTGAAGGAGAAAATTCCGGGGAGGGAGAGAAAACTCCGGGGAAGGAGAAAACTCCAGGGAGGGAGAGAAAATTCCTGGGAAGGAGAGAAAATTCCGGGAAAGATCCGAGCAAGGAGCGGGACTGTGCCGCACCCCGGCCCCTCTGTGCCCCTTCCGGCGCGGGGCCGTGCCAAGGGCAGAGTCCGCCGAGGGCAGCCCGAATTTGGCAGGGGAATTGCCCCGCTCCCTCCCGGTTCGGCGCAGGGTGTGGTGCCCGCTCCGGCCGCTCCGGCCACTCCGGCCACTCCGGCCACCGGCACCCAAAGGACACGGCGGGGAGGGACGGGAGGAGGAGGGGAGGGAGGGGAGGGAGCGACCCCTCCCCAAACCAGCCAGAACAAGGAGGGGCAGAGCCTCCGGCGGAGCCGAATTTATCTCCAGCCGAGGGGAACAAACAAACGCGAGGGGAAAACCTTTACCCAGGAAAAGCAGGTTGTGCGCCGGCAGAGCGGGACGGACCGGCTGCGAGCCTGAGGGGGGGTCCCTGGGGGTCCCTGGGGGTCCCTGCGACGTTCCTGGGGGGGTTCCGAGGGGGCGGCCGTGCCCCGAGCCGCTCCGGGGGCTGTCAGGCAGGGTCAGGAGGCCGCGGAGGGCAGGATGGAGCTGCTGGAGGCCGCGGCCATGAGCCCTGCTGTCCCGCACGGCCCGGCGGTGTCGCGGAGCCGGTGTCCCCCCGCGCTGTCCCCCGGCGGTGGCACCTGGCTGTCGGGATACGTGGCACCGGGCGTGGGGCTCGCCCCGCTTCCTCATTCTCTGCCACAAACGCCACTTTGTCCCGCCCGGGCCCTGGACAGGTTTGGGGATTTCCACCTTCGTGTCCCGAACCCCGCGGGGACATTGGGGTTGGGGCTGGGGGGGGGCCCCGGAGCTGCGGTGGGGACAAGGTGTGCTCTGATGTGGCGCTGTCCCCTCCGAGTGCCACCGTGGGGGAGCGGTCCCTTCCGAGGTGTCATTGCAAGGTCGCTGTCCCCCACACAGCATCACCACGGGATCATTGTCCCCTCCAGGTCACCACCATGAGGTCACTGTCCCCTCCAGGTCACCACCACGAGGTCACTGTCCCCTCCAGGCCATCACCATGAAGGCTCCGCCCCCTCCAGATTATCACCACAAGGTCCTTGTCCCCTCCAGGCCATCATCACAAAGTCACTGTCCCCTCCAGGCCATCACCACAAGGTCATTGTCCCCTCCAGGCCATCACCATGAAAGTCTCTGCCCCCTCCAGGCCATCACCACAAAGTCCTTGTCCCCTCCAGATTATCACCACGAGGTCACTGTCCCCTCCAGGCCATCGCCATGGAGTCACTGTCCCCTCCACATTATCACCACGAGGTCACTGTCCCCTCCAGGCCATCACCACGAGGTCACTGTCCCCTCCAGGTCACCACCACGAGGTCACTGTCCCCTCCAGGCCATCGCCATGGAGGCATTGTCCCCTCCAAGGTGTCACCATGAAGGCATTGACCTCCCCCAGGTGTCACCACGAAGGCACCTTCCCCTCTGAGCCACCACCGCGAGGTCACCGTCCCTTCCAAGCTGTCCCCTCTGGGCAGTCGAGGGCTCCCGCTCCCTGTCCCCAGCCCCGGTGGCACTGTCCCCATCACCTGTCCCCGCGGGGACAGGGCAGGACAGGACCTCTCCCCTCCCTGGTGGCACTGTCCCCATCAGCTGTCTCCGAGGGGACAGGGCAGGGCAGGACCCCTCCCGTCCCCGCCCCGCCCCGGCGCCACCTCCTTGGTGGCACTTGGAGCGGCTCCAGGGGAAAACAGCGAGTTTGGGCCACATCCGCCCGCGGGGACGTGCGACAGCGACAGCGCACGGCCCCGGGGCTGGCACACCCCGCGGTGGCAGCCGGGGCACGGCTGGGACTGGCGGTGACACCGGGGGTGGCCGCAATGGGGTGCGGGGGGTGGCACTGTCACCCCAGCAGAGCATCGCGGTGGTGTCCACAGGGTCCGGGGGTGGCCAGGGGTGACCAAGGGTGACAAGGGCGTGGCCTGGGGGTGGCCAGGAGTGCCCAGGGGGTGATCAGGGGGTGATCAGAAGGTGACCAGGGGTGGCCAGAAGTGACCAGGGGGTGAACAGGGGGTGACCAGTGGTGGCCAGGGGGTGACCAGGGGTGGCCAGGGGTGGCCAGGGGTGACCAGGGGTGGCCAGAAGTGACCAGGGGGTGAACAGGGGGTGACCAGGGGTGACCAGGGGTGGCCAGGGGTGACCAGGGGTGGCCAGAAGTGACCAGGGGGTGAACAGGGGGTGACCAGGGGTGACCAGAGGGTGGCCGGGGGTGACCAAGGGTGACAAGGGCTGACAAGGGGTGACAAGGGCGTGACCCAGGGGGTGACCAAGGGTGACAAGGGTGTGACCAGGGGTGCCCAGGGGTGACCAGGGGTGACCAGGAGGTGACCAGGGGTGGCCAAGAGGTGCCCAGGGGTGACCAGGGGTGCCCAGGGGTGACCAGGAGTGGCCAGGGGGTGACCAGGAGGTGACCAGGAGTGGCCAGGGGGTGACCAGGGGATGTCCAAGGGGTGTCCCGGAGGTGCCCAGAGGGTGACCAGGGGGTGAGCAGGAGACCCCAGAGGGTGACCAGGAGGTGCCCAGGGGTGACCAGCGGTGACCAGGGGCTGGCAAGGGGATGACCAGGGGTGACCAGGAGGTGCCCAGAGGGTGACCAGGGGCTGGCCAAGGGGTGGTCAGGGGGTGACCAGGCGGTGCCCAGGTGACCAGGGGTGACCAGGGGGTGTCCAAGAGGTGTGCCGGAGGTGCCCAGAGGGTGACCAGGGGGTGCCCAGGTGACCAGAGGGTGCCCAGGGGTGCCCAGAGGGTGACCAGAGGGTGACAAGGTGGCACCCAGGTTCCCCACCCTCCACCCACCCTCTCGCGGTCCCCGCACCCCGGGGTGTCACTTTGTCCCCCCCTCGCAGGAAGCCACCCCGGGAGGCCCCGCGCAGGAAGGAAGTCACTCGGGGGATTTTTTTCTCTCTCCGTCACTCGCAGCCTCCTCCGCACCCCCAGGACCCCGACCGGGCCTGCCCGGGACCCCTCCCCACCCCGCCGAGGTACCGGGGGGCTCCGGGATGGAGCTCGGGAGCGATGGGGCGGAGGGAGGGTGGGACAGCCTGGGGGGGTCCCCAGGTGCGTGCCTCAGTTTCCCCTCCCTCCAGGCCCATCCCGGGGCAGGACGATGGGGGAAGGGCAGGGTTGGGGACCCGGGAGTCTCTCGGAGCCCCCCCTTTGCCTCGCCTCGCAGCGTGCCTCAGTTTCCCCTCCCTCCGGGCCCATCCCGGGGCAGGACGATGGGGGAAGGGCAGGGTTGGGGGCCGGGGGGTCACTCGGAGCCCCCCCTTTGCCTCGCCTCGCCGCGTGCCTCAGTTTCCCCTCCCTCCGGGCCCGTCCTGGGGCAGGACGATGGGGGAAGGGCAGGGTTGGGGACCGGGGGGTCACTCGGAGCCCCCCCTTGCCTCGCCGCGTGCCTCAGTTTCCCCTCCCTCCGGGGACGATGGGGCAGAGGGAGGGTGGGACAGCCTGGGGGGGTCCCCAACCGCGTGCCTCAGTTTCCCCATCCTCCAGGCCCATCCCGGCGGGGTCTGACCCGGGACAGGACGATGGGGGAAGGGCAGGATTGGGGACCGGGGGGGTCACTCGGAGCCCCCCTTTGCCTCGCCGCGCGCCTCAGTTTCCCCTCCCTCCAGGGCAGACGATGGGGGAAGGGCAGGGTTGGGGACCACGGCGTCACTCGGGTCACCTCGCAGGTCCCGCCATGGCCCCGCCGGGCGAGGAGACGCCGCTGATCGCGGCCCGCTCGGGCAGCCTGTCCTCGGCCGAGAGCGGAGCCCTGCAGGTGTTCCTGTACCGCCGGGAGCCCCCCCCGGGCCCAGCCCCCCCGGGCCGAGCCCCCGGCAGCGCCCCCGGGACCCTCAGCTTCACCGGCGGAGAGTACACGGCCGAGGAGCTCTGCGTGCGCGCAGCCAAAGCCTGCGGTGGGCGCCGGCCCGGGGGGAGCGGGGGGGACGGCCTGGGGGGGGTTGGGGTTCTGGGTAGGGGCAAGGGGTCCTGTGTGAGGATTTGTGGTCCTGGATGTGGGCTTGGGGTTCTGGATGTGGGTTTGGGGTCCTGGATGAGGATTTGGGATCCTGGGTGGAGATTTGGGATCCTGGATGTGGGCTCGGGGTCCTGAATGTGGATTTGGGCTCCCGAATGTGGATTTGGGCTCATGGATGTGGGTTTGGGGTCCTGGCTGTGGATTTGGGGTCCTGGTTCTGGGCACGGGGTCATGGGTGTGGATTTGGGGTTCTGGGCGTGGATTTTGGGTCATGGATGGAGATTTAGGGTCCTGGGTGTGGATTTGGGATCCGTGGTGTGGATTTGGGGTCTTGGATGTGGCCTCGGGGTCCTGGGTGGGGATTTGGGGTCCCGAATGTGGATTTGGGTTCATGGATGTGGGTTTGGGATCCTGGATGTGGGTTTGGGGTCCTGGCTGTGGATTTGGGGTCCTGGTTCTGGGCATGGGGTCATGGGTGTGGATTTGGGGTCTTGGGTGTGGATTTTGGGTCCTGGATGGGGATTTGGGGTTCTGGATGAGTGTTTGGGGTCCTAGCTCTGGGCAGAGAGTCCTGTGCCCACCCTCAGCTGGGAATCCTGGCTCTGGGCTCTAGACCCCAGCCCCGAATTTGGGGTGCCAGCCGTGAGCTCGGGGTCCCGTGCTCATCCTTAACCGGGGATCCCTGTTGGGGTCCCGGCCATGGATTCGGGGTCCCGTGCCTGTCCTTAAGAGGGGTTCCCTGCTGGGGTCCCGGCCATGGATTCGGGGTCCCGTGCCCGTCCTTAGCAGGGGATCCTGGCCGTGGTCTTGGGGTCCCAGCCATGGGTTTGGGGTCCCGTGCCTGTCCTTAGCAGGGGATCCTGGCCGTGGTGTTGGGGTCCTGGACATGGATTTGGGGTCCCAGCCATGGATTTGGGGTCCCGGCCATGGATTCGGGGTTCTGTGCCTGTCCTTAGCAGGGGTTCCATGTTGGGGTCCCGGCCGTGGATTCGGGGTCCCGTGCCCGTCCCCGGTGCCAGCCCCGCTGTGTCCCCAGGCGTGCTGCCCGTGTGCCACCCGCTCTTCGCCCTGGCCACCGAGGACCTGAGCTGCTGGTTCCCCCCCAGCCACGTCTTCACCGTGGATGAGTCCTGCAGCCAGCTCGTGGTGTACCGGATCAGGTGTGCCCCCCGGGACCCCCCGGGACCCCCCAGGGGTGATGGGGGCTGTGGTCCCCACGCTGAGACCCCTCCGCCGTCCCCGTCAGGTTCTTCTTCCCCAACTGGTGCGGACTGGGGCAGTCGCACCGCTTCCAGCTGCTCAACGGCAGGGCCAGCCCCGTGCTGGACTATCCTGTCATTGACTACCTGTTCGCACAGGTGAGCCCTGCCGGCCTGGCCCCTCCTCATCCTCATCCTCATCCTCTTCCTCTTCCTCCTCCTCCTTCTCCTCTTTCTTCTCTTTCTTCTCCTCTTTCTCCTCTTCCTCCTCTTTCTGCTGCTTTTCCTCTTCCTCTTTTTTCTCCTTTCTTCTCCTCCTCCTCCTCTTCCTCCTCCTCTTTCTTCTTCTCTTTCTTCTCCTCTTTCTCCTTATTTTCCTCCTTCTTCTCCTCCACCTCCTCTTCCTCCTCTTCCTTCTCCTCTTCCTCCTTCCTCCTCCTCTTTCTTCTCCTCCTCCTCTTTCTTCTCCTCCTCCTCTTTCTTCTTCTCCTCTTCCTTCTCCTCTTCCTCCTCTTCCTCCTCTTCCTCCTCCTCCTCTTTCTTCTTCTCTTTCTTCTCCTCTTTCTTCTCCTGTTTCTTCTTCTCCTTATTTTCCTCCCTCTTCTCCTCTTCCTCCTCTTCCTCCTCTTTCTTCTTTTCTTCTTCTTTTTTCTCTCCTTTTTCTTCTCCTATTTCTTCTTCTCCTCTTCCTCCTCTTCCTCCTCTTCATCCTCTTCCTTCTCTTCCTCCTCCTCTATCTTCTCCTCTTTCTTCTCCTCTTTCTTCTCTTTCTTCTCCTCCTCCTCCTCCTCCCTCTCCGGTGCCCGGGGGTTGCAGATCCTCTTCCCCAGCTCTCCTGGAGCCACTCGTGCCCACCCCACAGCGGGCACGGGGCACCCCACGCTGCCCACGTGGTGTCACTGTGTCCCCTGGGTGTGGCACTGGGACACGAGGGTGACACAAAGAGGGGCTGGGGGTCTCGGGAGATGGGACAACCCCCCGAGATGTGTGTCCTGCCCAGTCCCGCAGTGATTTCGTCGCGGGCCGCGTGGCCGTGGGGCTGAGCCTGCCCACGCAGGAGCAGTGCCTGAGCCTGGCCGTGCTGGACATGCTGCGCATCGCCAAGGAGGAGCGGCAGAGCCCCGGCCAGGTGTGCAGCCGCGTCAGGTGAGCCGGGGCTGCGGGGACAGCGGGGCATGCCTGGGGACAGTTTGGCATGGCTGGGGACAGTTTGGCATGGCTGGGACAGTTTGGCATGGCTGGCGACAGTGTGGCACCCACGGGACAGCCTGGCATGGCTGGGCATAGCCTGGCATCCCTGGGGACAGCCCGGCATGGCTGGGGACAGCGGGGCACCCACGGGACAGCCCGACACCCCTGGGGAACATTTGGCACCCCCGGGGACACCCTTAGGGACATCCCGCCCCCCGGGGCCATCCCTATCCCCGGGGACACCCCTGGGGAACACTTGGCCCCCCTGGGGAACACTTGGTATCCCCGGGGACACCCCTGGGGACACCCCGACCCCCCGAGGACACCCCTGGGGACACCCCGACCCCCGGGGTCGCACCGTCCCTGTCCCCGCAGCTACAAGTCGTGCCTGCCGGCGCCGCTGCGGGGGCAGATCCAGCAGCACAGCTTCCTGACCCGCAAGCGCCTCCGCCGCCGCTTCGGCAAATCGCTGCGGCGCCTCGGGGACTGCCACCCCGACGGGCCCCACCTGAAGATCAAGTACCTGCTGGACCTGGAGCGCCTCCAGCGCCGCGGCCCCGAGGAGGTGTTCCGGGTGCGCTCGCCCGGCACCGCCGCGGCCATCGCCGTGCACGTGTCCGGGGAGAGCGGCGTGGCCTGGAGCTGCGGCGGGGACGAGGTGCGGGGGGGACGGGGTTGTCACCTCCGAGGGGCGGGGGGTGACGGGGTTGTCACCTCCGAGGTGCGGGGGGTGACGGGGTTGTCACCTCCGAGGTGCGGGGGGGACGGGGTTGTCACCTCCGAGGGGCGGGGGGTGCGAGGTTGTCACCTCCGAGGTGCGGGGGGTGACGGGGTTGTCACCTCCGAGGTGCGGGGGGTGAGGGACAGGGTTGTCACCTCCGAGGTGCGGGGGTGGGGACGGGGTGGTCACCTCCGAGGTGCTCGGGGGGAACGCGGTTGTCACCTCCGAGGTGCGGGGGATGATCGGGTGAGGTGCGGGACGGGGTTGTCACCTCCGAGGTGCGGGGGTGGGGACGGGGTGGTCACGTCCGAGGTGCGGAGGCTGCGGGGTTGTCACTTCCGAGGTGCTCGCGGGGTAGGGGACAGGGTTGTCACCTCCGAGGTGCTCAGGGGGGGCCGGGTGAGGTGCGGGGAGTGGGGGACGGGATTGTCACCTCCAAGGTGCTGCGGGGACGAGGTTGTCACCTTCGAGGTGGGGGGGGGGGGGAGTGGGGGACAGGGTTGTCACCTCGGAGGTGCGGGGGATGACCGGCTGAGGTGCAGGACGGGGTTGTCACCTCCAAGGTGCTGGGAGGGACGGGGTTGTCACCTCTGAGGTGCGGGGAGTGGCCAGGTGAGGTGCAGGGGGTTGGGGACAGGATTGTCACGTCCGAGGTGCTGGGCGGTGCGGGGTTGTCACCTCCGAGATGCCCGGGGATGACGGGATTGTCACCTCTGAGGTGCGGGGGGTGGGGGACAGAGTTGTCACCTCCGAGGTGCGGGGAGTGGTCGGGTGAGGTGCGGGGGGTGGGTGACACCGTTGTCACCTCCGCCGTGCCCTCCCAGAGCCGCCAGCACTTCTGCGACTTCCCCGACATCGCCGACATCAGCATCAAGCAGGCGGCGAGTCGCGACGGTGGCCCCGTGGAGAACCGCCTGGTCACTGTCACCAAGGCGGACAACCGCGTGCTGGTGAGCCGGGGAAAGGCTTGGGGACCCCCGGGGGGACTCGAGGGGACAGCGCGGTGACCCCAAGGCCACCACTTGCTGGTGAGCCGGGGAAGGGTCTGGGGACCCCCAGGGGGACTCGAGGGGACAGCGGGGTGTCCCCAAGGCCACCACTTGCTGGTGAGCCGGGGAAGGGTCTGGGGACCCCCGGGTGGCTCGAGGGGACAATCGGGTGACCCCAAGGCCACCCAGGAGGGGGAGTTCCCCACGCTGCGGTGAGCCGGGGAAGGGTTTGGGGACCCCCGGGGGGACTCGAGGGGACAATGGGGTGTCCCCAAGGCCACCCAGGAGGTGGTGTTCCCCACGCTGCGGGACAACCGCGTGCTGTGAGCCGGACAAGGGTCTGGGGACCCCCGGGGGGGCTCGAGGGGACAGCGCGGTGACCCCAAGGCCACCCAGGAGGTGGAGTTCCCCACGCTGCGGGAGGCTCGCTCCTTCGTGGCGCTGCTCGATGGCTACTATCGGCTCACGGCGGACGCCCAGCACTACTTCTGCCGCGAGGTGGCCCCGCCGCGGCTGCTGGAGGAGCTGGAGAATCGGTGTCACGGCCCCATCAGGTGAGTGTCACCACCCCCGGGTGACCCCGGGCCGGGGGACGGCGGGTGGGAGGGGACAGAGTCACCCCCGGAATGGGAGGGTCCTCACTGTGCGCTGGGTTTGGGGAGGGTGGGGCCGCGGGGTGTCCCCAGGTGGGCACGGGGTGGGCACGGGGTGGGCTCGGGGTGTCCCCAAGGTGTCTCCAGGGTGGGCACGGGGTGGGCTCGGGGTGTCCCCAGGGTGTCCCCAGGGTGGGCACGGGGTGGGCTCGGGGTGTCCGCAAGGTGTCTCCAGGGTGTCCCCAGGGTGTCTACAGGGTGTCCCCAGGGTGTCCCCGGGGTGTCCCCAGGGTGGGCGCGGGGTGTCCCCAGGGTGTCCCCAGGGTGTCCCCATGGTGCTCCCAGGGTGTCCCCATGGTGTTCCCAGGGTGTCTCCAGGGTGTCCCCAGGGTGTCCCCAGGGTGTCCCCGGGGTGTCCCCAGGGTGTCCCCAGGGTGTTCCCAGGGTGTCCCCATGGTGTTCCCAGGGTGTCCCCATGGTGTTCCCAGGGTGTCTCCAGGGTGTCCCCAGGGTGTCCCCGGGGTGTCCCCAGGGTGTCCCCAGGGTGTCCCCGGGGTGTCCCCAGGGTGTCCCCGGGGTGTCCCCAGGGTGGGCGCGGGGTGTCCCCAGGGTGTCCCCAGGGTGTCCCCAGGGTGTTCCCAGGGTGTCCCCAAGGTGTCTCCAGGGTGTCCCCAGGGTGTCTACAGGGTGTCCCCAGGGTGTCCCCGGGGTGTCCCCAGGGTGGGCGCGGGGTGTCCCCAGGGTGTCCCCAGGGTGTTCCCAGGGTGTCCCCATGGTGTCCCCAGGGTGTCCCCGGGGTGTCCCCAGGGTGGGCACACGGTGTCCCCTGGGTGTCCCCGAGGTGTCCCCGAGGTATCCCCGGGGTGTTCCCGGAATGTCCCCAGGGTGTCCCCGGAGTGTCCCCAGGGTAGGCACGGGGTGTCCCCGAAACGTCTCCGCGGTGGGCACGGGGTGGGCTCGGGGTGTCCCGGGGGTGTCCCCGCGGTGTCCCGGGGGTGTCCCCGCGGTGTCCCGGGGATGTCCCCGCGGTGTCCCCGGGATGTCCCGCGGTCAGCACGGCCACCCCGCCGTTGGCAGCGCGGAGTTCGCGGTGCACAAGCTGGAGGGGGCGGGGGGCGCCCCGGGGCTGTTCGTGCTGCGCCGCAGCCCCCAGGACTTCGACAGCTTCCTGCTGACCGTGAGCGTGCAGGTGAGACCCCCGCGGGGGGCTGCGGGCGGGGGGCGGCACCGCGCGGGGACCCCCGGCACCGGGAGGGAACATGGCGGACATGGCGCTGCGGGGACAGTGACACCTGCGGGGACAGTGCCATCTGCAGTGACCCTTCGAGACGGGCACCCGCTAGGACAGTGACATGCGCGGGGATAGTGACACCTGCGGGGACAGTGGCACCCACAGTGACCCTTCGGGATGGATACCCGCGGACACAGTGACACCCTTGGGGACAGTGACACCCGCGGGGACAGTGACATGCGTGGGGACAGTGACATCCACGGGGATAGTGCCATGCGCGGGGACAGTGACATCGGCGGGGACAGTGACACCCGCGGGGACAGTGCCATGCGTGGGGACAGTGACACCCGCGGTGACCCGCGGGGACAGTGCCACGCGCGGGGACAATGCCCCCCGGGCCGGGCGGTGTCCTCGCGGTGTCCTCGCGGTATCCTCACGGTGTCCTCGCGGTGTCCTCACGGTGTCCTCACGGTGTCCTCGTGGTGTCCTCGCGGTGTCCTCGCGGTGTCCTCGCGGTATCCTCACGGTGTCCTCGCGGTGTCCTCGCGGTGTCCTCGCGGTGTCCTCGTGGTGTCCTCGTGGTGTCCTCACGGTGTCCTCGTGGTGTCCTCGTGGTGTCCTCACGGTGTCCTCGTGGTGTCCTCGCGGTGTCCTCACGGTGTCCTCGTGGTGTCCTCACGGTGTCCCCGCGGTGTCCTCACGGTGTCCTCACGGTGTCCTCGCGGTGTCCTCACGGTGTCCCCGCGGTGTCCCCGCGGTGCCGTGTCCCCAGACGCGCTCGGGCCGGGACTACCGGCGGTGTCGCATCGGGCGGGACGCGCGGGGGCTGCTGCGGCTCTCGGGGGCGGCGCAGAGCTTCGGCAGCCTGCGGGAGCTGCTCCACACCTACGGCCGGCGCGGCCTGCGGGCCGAGGGAGCCACCGTGCGCCTGGAGGTGGCCTGTCCCCCCAGGCCCAAAGGTGACAGCGGGGGCGGGGCGGAGAGGGCGCGGTGAGGTCATGGAGCGGGTGTGATGTCACAGAGGGGCTGGGATGTCACAGACGGGCTGTGATGTCATACAGTGGCTGTGATGTCACAGAGGGGCTGGGATGTCACAGACAGGCTGTGATGTCACAGAAGGGCTGTGATGTCACAGAGGGGCTGTGATGTCACAGACAGGCTATGATGTCATAGAATGCCTGTGATGTCACAGAGGGGCTGTGAGGTCACAGTGAGTGTGACATCACACAATGGCTGTGATGTCACAGAGGGATTGTGATGTCACAGAGGGGCTGTGATGTCACAGACAGGCTGTGATGTCATAGAATGCCTGTGATGTCACAGAGGGGCTGTGATGTCACAGAGTGAGTGTGACATCACACAATGGCTGTGATGTCACAGAGGGATTGTGATGTCACAGAGGGGCTGTGATGTCACAGACAGGCTATGATGTCATAGAATGCCTGTGATGTCACAGAGGGGCTGTGAGGTCACAAAGTCACTGTGATGTCACAGAGTGGCTGTGATGTCACAATGGCTGTGACACCACAGAGGGGCTGTGAGGTCACAGAGGGGCTGTGTGATGTCACACAGTGACTATGACATCACAGATGGGGCTGTGACATCCCAGGCTGGCCGTGTGAGGTCACCAGCTGGGTGTCCCCTGCCCCAGCCCCCCCTCACGCCCCTCCCCTCCCCCCAGAGAAGTCCAACCTGCTGATTGTCCGGAGCAGTGTCCCCTGTCCCCCCGGGTCCCCTCCTGCCCCCCGGCGCCACAGCCTCCACCAGATGATGTTCCACAAGATCGACCCCCAGAGCCTGACACGGGTACGGGGTGGGGACACGGCCCTGGGGGGGTGGCACGGGGGGGGACAGGGACCCTCCGGCCATGTCCCCATGTCCCCCAGGGCGAGAGCTTGGGCCAGGGCTCCTTCACGCAGATCTACAAAGGCACCAAGCACGAGCAGGACGAGGAGGACAGGCCCCGCCAGACCCCCGTGGTGCTCAAGGTCATGGACAGCAGCCACCGCAACTGCCTGGAGGTGAGGGGGTGGCACCGCCACCTCCGGGGGGTCACCGGGGGGTCCCTAAGGCCCCCCTGAGCCGCCTGTCCCTGTCGCAGTCCTTCCTGGAGGCCGCCAGCACCATGAGCCAGCTGTCCCACAAGCACCTGGTGCTGCTGCATGGCGTCAGCCTCGGCAAGGACAGTGAGTGTCGCGGCCACCGTGCCACCTGGGCACCCCCCGAGCCCTGGGTGACCCCCGGGTGACTCCCGGGTGACCGCTGGGTGACCCTCGGGTGGCCCCCGGGTGGCCCCGCAGGTGTGATGGTGCAGGAGCACGTGCGGCACGGGCCCCTGGACCTGTACCTGCGCAAGAACGCGGGCGCGGTGACCACCGGCTGGAGGCTGACGGTGGCCAAGCAGTTGGCCTACGCCCTCAACTACCTGGTGAGCCCAGCCCCGGATGCCACCTGGCCACACTCCGGGGCTTTCCTGTGTCCTTGTCCCACGGTGTCCGTGTCCCCCGGGTCACCTGCGGCAGCTGCGCATCCCTGCCCTGCAATTCCAGTGTGTCCATGGCTGCCGTGGGTCCGTGGATCCCATGTGTCCATGTCCCATGGATCCCACGTGTCCATATCCCATAGATCCCACATACCATGTCCCATGGATCCCATATCCCATGGATCCCACGTGTCCATATCCCATGGACCCCACGTGTCCATGTCCCACGGATCCCATGTCCCCATGTCCCATGGATCCTACATGTCCATATCCCACAGATCCCACACACTATAACCCATGGATCCCACGTGTCCATATCCCATGGATCCCATGTGTCCATATCCCATGGATCCCACGTGTCCATATCCCACAGATCCCACGTGTCCATATCCCATGGACCCCACATGTCCATGTCCCATGGATCCCATGTGTCCATATCCCATGGACCCCACGTGTCCATGTCCCATGGATCCCATGTCCCCATGTCCCATGGATCCCATGTGTCCATGTCCCACAGATCCCACATACCATGTCCCATGGATCCCATGTCCCCATGTCCCATGGATCCCACGTGTCCATGTCCCATGGATCCCACGTGTCCATATCCCATGGATCCCATGTGTCCATATCCCATGGATCCTACATGTCTATGTTCCATGGATCTCACGTGTCCATGTCCCACATCTCCCACACATCCACATCCCACAATTCCCACTCATCCAAGCCCCACAGCTCCCCCACATCCACACCCCACAACCCCTGCACACCCACATCCCACGGATCCCACAGACCCCACAGACCCCACAGACCCCACAGACCCCACAGACCCCACAGATCCCACAGATCCACTCCCACCGCTCCCGCTCATCCCTGTCACTCCCCCAGCCCAGCACCAGCCCAGCCCAGCGCATGGGACCCCCCGAGGGTCCTGACCCCTTTCCCCCACCCAGGAGGACAAGAAAATCCCGCACGGGAACGTCTCCGCCAAGAAGGTGCTGCTGGCCCGCGAGGGGGACGCGGCCGCGGGGAGCCCCCCGTTCATCAAACTCAACGACCCCGGGGTCAGCGTCACCGTCCTGGCGCGGGACAGTGAGTGAGGGGTCTGGGGGGTCCGGGGGGTGCTGGGCCCCCCGCGGGTGCTGAGTGGGGCTGTCCCCCCCAGTGCTGCTGGAGCGGATCCCGTGGGTGGCCCCCGAGTGTGTCAGCGACCCCGAGAGCCTGGCGCTGCCGGCAGACAAGTGGGGTTTTGGGGCGACCCTCTGGGAGATCTTCAGCGGGGGGAACATGCCCCTGAGCCTGCTGGAGCCTCCCAGGGTGAGGCTGACCCACCCCATGGATCCCATCCCATCCCATCCCATCCCATCCCATCCCATCCCATCCCATCCCATCCCATCCCATCCCACCCCATAAATCCCATCCCATAAATCCCATCCCATAAATCCCATCCCATAAATCCCATCCCATAAATCCCATCCCATCCCACGGATCCCATCCCACTCCATCCCATGGATCCCATGGATCCAATCCCACCCCATCCCATAGATCCCATCCCATCCCATATTCCCATCCCATATTCCCATCCCATTCCAATCTCATCCCAATCCTATCCCATGGATCCCATCCCATGGATGCCATGCCATGCCATGCCATGCCATGCCATGCCATGCCATGCCATGCCATGCCATGCCATGCCATGCCATGCCATGCCATGCCATGCCATGCCGTGCCATCTCACCCCATCCCATGGATCTCATACCACGGATCCCATCCCATCCCATCCCACCCCATCCCATAAATCCCATCCCAAACCCCATGGATCCCATCCAATCCCACCCCATCCCACGGATCCCATCCCATATTCCCATCCCATCACAATCCCATCCCAATCCCATCCCAAGGATCCCATCCCATCCCATCCCATGGATCCCAATCCCACCCCCCTCGCCCCATCCCGCTTCTCCCAAACCCCTCTCCCTCCCCCATCCCCCATCCCCTCAGTCACCCTTCAGGGGGTCCCACCCCCCGGAAACCCCCCTCTCCCACCCCCCACCCCCAAATCCCCCCTCTCCCCCCCCCCAGAAGCTGGAATTCTACCGGAGCCGGCAGCAGCTCCCAGCTCCCAAGTGGCCCGAGCTGGCCACGCTCATGGCGCAGTGCATGGACTACGAGCCCCAGCGCCGGCCCTGCTTCCGCGCCCTCATCCGCGACCTCAACAGCCTCATCACCTCCGGTGGGCCCCGGGATGGGTTTGGGGGGACGCAGGGGACACCCCGAGGCCTCACCGCCATCCTCCCGCAGACTACGAGCTGCTGTCGGACCTGTCCCCCGCGGACGTGACGCTGCGGGATGGATTTTGGGGACGCGGCTCGCTGGCGGTGAGCAGCGATCCTGAGAACTTCCAGGAGCGGCACCTCAAGTACATCTCGCTGCTGGGCAAGGTGTGGGGCACGAACCCCGAAACTCAGTCCATCCCCTCGTCCCTTCCTTGATTTTGTGGGGTGGGATACCCTGGCTGGGAAACAAATCCTCTCCGCTTGGGATTTGGGGTGGGATAACCGGCCTGGGAATGTGGGCTGGGACACAAATTCCCTGTACAGGAAACAAATCCCAAAAATCCCTCTCCGCTTGGGATTTGGGGTGGGATAACCGGCCTGGGAATGTAGGGTGGGACACAAATTCCCTGTACAGGAAACAAATCCCAAAAATCCCTCTCCGCTTGGGATTTGGGGTGGGATAACCGGCCTGGGAATGTGGGGTGGGACACAAATTCCCTGTACAGGAAACAAATCCCAAAAATCCCTCTCCGCTTGGGATTTGGGGTGGAAAAGCCACCAGGAATGGCCCCGGGAATGTGGGGTGGGATACAAATTCCCTGGCAGGGAAACAAATCCCGAAATCCATTTCCATGTGGGATTTGGGGTGGGATACAAACTCTCTGTCTGTGCTGGGAAACAAATCCCAAAAAGCCCACTCTGTGTGGGATTTGGGGTGGGATAAAGGGCACTGGGAATGTGGGGTGGGAATACAAATTCTCTGCCTGGGAAATAAATCCCAAAAATCCCTCTCCATTTGGGATTTGGGGAGGCAAAACAGGCCCCGGGAATGTGGGGTGGGATACAAATTCCTGGCCGGGAAACAAATCCCAAAAATCCATTTCCATGTGGGATTTGGGGTGGGATAACCAGTCCCGGGAATGTGGGATGGGATGAAAATTCTCTGTCTGGGAAATAAATCTCAAAAATCCCTCTCTGCATGGGATTTGGGGTGGAAAAACAGGCCCTGGAATGTGGGGTGGGATACAAATTCCCTGGTTTGGAAATAAATCCCAAAAATCCATTTCCATGTGGGACTTGGGGTGGGATACAAATTCCCTTTCTGTGTTGGAAAACAAATCCCAAAAATCCCTCTCTGTGTGGAATTTTGGGAGAGATAACAGGCGCCGGGAATGTGGGGTGGGATATACATTTCCTGGCCGAGAAACAAATCCCAAAAATCCCACTCTGTGTGGGATTTGGGGTGAAATACAAATTCCCTGTCTGTGCTGGGAAACAAATCCCAAAAATCCCTCTCTGTGTGGAATTTTGGGAGAGATAACAGGCACCAGGAATGTGGGGTGGGACACAAATTCCCTGTGGCAGGAAACAAATCCCAAAATCCATTTTCATGTGGAATTCGGGGTGGGATAACGGGCCCCGGGACTGTGCGGGGACACCCCAAAATCCCGACCCGGTTTCCCACATCCAGGGGAATTTTGGGAGTGTGGAGCTGTGCCGCTACGACCCCCTGGGCGACAGCACGGGCGAGCTGGTGGCGGTGAAGAGGCTGCAGCAGGACTCGGCCAAGGAAATTCGGGATTTCGAGAGGGAGATCCAAATCCTGCACTCGCTGCAGCACGAGTTCATCGTTCGGTACCGAGGGGTTTGCTACAGCCGCGGTGAGCCGGGAGTGGGGCGGGGATGGGGTGGGAGTGGGGTGGGAGTGGGGCGGGGATGGGGTGGGAGTGGAGTGGGAGTGGGGCGGGAATGGGGTGGGAGTGGGGTGGGGAATGGGGTGGGAATGGGGTGGGGATGGGGCAGGGAATGGGGCAGGGAATGGGGCGGGAATGGGGTGGGGATGGGGTGGGGATGGGGTGGGGATGGGGTGGGGATGGGGTGGGAATGGGGCGGGAATGGGGTGGGAATGGGGTGGGAATGGGGTGGGAGTGGGGCAGGGAATGGGGCAGGGAGTGGGGCAGGGAATGGGGTGGGAATGGGGCAGGGAATGGGGTGGGGATGGGGCAGGGAATGGGGTGGGAATGGGCAGGGAATGGGGTGGGAATGGGGTGGGAGTGGGGTGGGGATGGGGTGGGAATGGGGAATGAGGAATGGGGTGGGGATGGGGAATGGGGCAGGGAATGGGGCCGAGAGCGGTCAGGGATCCCCAGTCCCGGCCCTGACCCCATCCTGACCCTGACCCCATCCTGACCCTGACCCCATCCTGACCCTGACCCCATCCCAGCCCTGACCCCATCCTGACCCTGACCCCATCCTGACCCTGACCCCATCCCAGCCCTGACCCCATCCCGGCCCTGACCCCATCCCAGCCCTGACCCCATCCTGACCCTGACCCCATCCCTGCCCTGACCCCATCCCAGCCCTGACCCCATCCCTGCCCTGACCCCATCCCTGCCCTGACCCCATCCTGACCCTGACCCCATCCCAGCCCTGACCCCATCCCAGCCCTGACCCCATCCCTGCCCTGACCCCATCCCTGCCCTGACCCCATCCTGACCCTGACCCCATCCCTGCCCTGACCCCATCCCTGCCCTGACCCCATCCTGACCCTGACCCCATCCCTGCCCTGACCCCATCCCTGCCCTGACCCCATCCCTGCCCTGACCCCATCCTGACCCTGACCCCATCCCTGCCCTGACCCCATCCTGACCCTGACCCCATCCCGGCCCTGACCCCATCCTGACCCTGACCCCATCCCTGCCCTGACCCCATCCTGATCCTGACCCCATCCTGACCCTGACCCCATCCTGACCCTGACCCCATCCTGACCCTGACCCCATCCCGGCCCTGACCCCATCCTGACCCTGACC
The DNA here is from genome assembly GCA_036630365.1 of Acanthiza pusilla. Taxonomy (NCBI): domain Eukaryota; kingdom Metazoa; phylum Chordata; class Aves; order Passeriformes; family Acanthizidae; genus Acanthiza; species Acanthiza pusilla. The sequence goes on along the minus strand of JAXCHO010000105.1, from coordinate 4,166,787 downwards.
CCATCCCTGCCCTGACCCCATCCTGACCCTGACCCCATCCCGGCCCTGACCCTGTCCCGGTGGCCGCAGGGCTGCGCGGGCTGCGGCTGGTGATGGAGTTCCTGCCCAAGGGCTGCCTGCGCGATTTCCTGCAGAAGAACCAGCCCCGCCTGGAGCACAGCGCGCTGCTGCTCTACGCCTGGCAGATCTGCAAGGTGCGGCGGGGCGGGGACGGTGGCAGCGGGGGACAGCTGTGCCGGGACGGGGCTGGGATGGTGGCCTGTGTCACCTCAGTGGGGGTGGTCCAGCCCTGAGGGGCTGAGGGGACCTGGGCCTGACTGTGTCCGGGCTGGGGAAATGCCGTGGGTCACATGTGGGTCATTGTCCAGTTGGGATGAGCCCCCAGGGATTGTCACCCATGGCCCCAGGATGAGCCCCCAGGGATGGTCACCCAAGGGTCATTGTCCAGCCAGGACAAGCCCCCAGGGATGGTCACCCAAGGGTCATTGTCCAGCCGGGATGAGCCCCCAGGGATGGTCACCCATGGGTCATTGTCCAGTTTGGATGAGCCCCCAGGGAGGGTCACTGTCCAGCCGGGCTGAGCCCCCAGGGAGGGTCACTGTCCAGCCGGGCTGAGCCCGCAGGGAGGGTCCCCCAAGGGTCACTGTCCAGCCGGGCTGAGCCCCCAGGGAGGGTCCCCCAAGGGTCCCTGTCCAGCCGGGCTGAGCCCCCAGGGAGGGTCCCTGTCCAGCCGGGCTGAGCCCCCAGGGAGGGTCCCCCCCGGCCCCGGGGTCCCTCCCGTGTCCCCGCTGCCCCGAGCCTCCCGCAGGGCATGGAGTACCTGGGCGCGCGGCGCTGCGTGCACCGCGACCTGGCGAGCAGGAACATCCTGGTGGAGAGCGACAGCCACGTCAAGATCGGCGACTTCGGGCTGGCCAAGCTGCTCCCGCACGACAAGGACTACTACGTGGTGCGGGAGCCCGGCCAGAGCCCCGTGTTCTGGTGAGGAGGGGGCGCGGGGGGCTGGGATTTCGTGGGGGTCTGGGGCTGGAATTCTACCGGGATCGAGGGCTGGGATTCCGCCGGGATCGGGGCTGGGATCCCGCCGGGATCGGGGGCTGGGATTCCGCCGGGATCGGGGGCTGGGATTCCGCCGGGATCGGGGCTGGAATTCCGCCGGGATCAGGGATGGAATTCCGCGGGATCGAGGGCTGGGCTGGAATTCCGCCGGGATCGGGGGCTGGAATTCCGCCGCGATCGGAGCTAGAATTCCGCCGAGATCGGTGCTGGAATTTCGCCGGGATCGGGGGCTTGAATTCCGCCGGGATCAGGGATGGAATTCCGCCAGGATCTGGGGCTGGAATTGCGCCGGGATCGAGGGCTGGGATTGCGCCGGGATCGGGGCTGGGATTGCGCCGGGATCGAGGGCTGGGATTCCCCCGGGATCGGGGGCTGGGATCCCGCAGGGATCGAGGGCTGGAATTCCGCCGGGATCGAGAGCTGGAATTCCGCCGGGATCGGGGGCTGGAATTGCGCCGGGATCGGGGGCTGGAATTCATCGGGATCGGGGGCTGGAATTGCGCCGGGATCGGGGGCTGGAATTCATCGGGATCGGGGGCTGGAATTCCGCCGGGATCGGGGGCTCAGAGTCCTTTTTTCCGCCGGGATCGGGGCTGGAATTGCGCCGGGATCGGGGCTGGAATTGCGCCGGGATCGGGGCTGGGCTGGAATTCCGCCGGGATCGGGGCTGGAATTGCGCCGGGATCGGGGCTGGGCTGGAATTCCGCCGGGATCGGGGCTGGAATTCCGCCGGGATCGGGGGCTCAGAGTCCTTTTTCCCGCCGGGATCGGGGGCTCAGAGTCCTTTTTCCCGCCGGGATCGGGGCTCAGCTCCTTTTTTCCGCCGGGATCGGGGCTCAGCTCCTTTTTTCCGCCGCAGGTACGCGCCCGAATCCCTGGCGGACAATGTCTTCTCCTGCGCCTCGGACGTGTGGAGCTTCGGAGTGCTCATCTACGAGCTCTTCACCTACGGCTCCAAGAGCAGGAGCCCCTCCGAGGTGGGACTGGCCCGGGGGGAGGGTTAGGGTCCCTCGGGGTTGGGATCGTCCCGGGGGGAGGGTTAGGGTCCCTCAAAATTGGGATTTTCCCGGGGAAGGTTTAGGGTTAGGGTCCCTCGGATTTGGGATTTCCCTGGGGAAGGGTTAGGGTTCCTCGGAGGTGGGGTTTTCCCGAAGTTATGTTTAGGGTCCCTCGGAATTGGGATTTCCCCAGGGAAAGGGTTAGGGTCCCCAGGAATTGGGATTTTCATGGGGAAGGATTAAGGTTCTGGTCCCTCGGAACTGTAATTTTCCCGGGGGGAGGGTTAGGGTCCCTCAGAATTGGGATTTTCCTCGGGAAGGGTTAGGGTTAGGGTCCCTCGGATTTGGGATTTCCTTGCGGAAGGGTTAGGGCTAGGGTCCCTCGGAATTAGGATTTTCCCCGGGAAGGATTAGGGTCCCTCGTGGGTGCAATTTTCCCGGGGAAAAAGTTAGGGTTAGGGTCCCTCAGAGGTGGAATTGTCCAGGGGGAAGGGTTAGGGTCCCTCAGAATTGGGATTTTCCTGGGGAAGGGTTAGGACCCCTCAGAGATGGGATTTTCCCGGGGAAGGTTTAAGGTCAGGGTCCCTTGGAATTGGGATTTCCCTGGGGAAGGGTTAGGGTCTCTCGGAATTGGGATTTTCCCGGGGTTAGGGTTAGGGTCTCTCGGAATTGGGATTTTCCTTGGAAGGGTTAGGTTTAGGGTCCCTCGGGGGTGGGATTTTCCCGGGGAAGGTTTAAGGTCAGGGTCCCTCGGAATTGGGATTTTCCTGGGGAAGGGTTAGGGTCCCCAGGAATTGGGATTTTCCCGGGGTTAGGTTTAGGGTCCCTCGGAACTGGGATTTTCCCGGGGTTATGTTTAGGGTCCCTCGGAAGTGCCATTCTCCCGGGGGAAGGGGTCATTCCCGCCGGGACAGCAATGTCACGGCTGTGTCACGGCTGTGTCACGATGTCGCCGCTCCCGCAGGAATTCCTGCGCATGATGGGCACCGGGAAGCCAGCGCAGATCATCTGCCTCCTCCTGGAGCTCCTCAAGGACAATCGGCGCCTCGCGGCCCCCGCCGGCTGTCCCTCCGAGGTGACAGCTCCTCCCCGGGGCTGCCGGGCTGTCCCCGAGTGTCGCCGCGCTGTCCTGACCCGCCTGTGTCCCTTGTCCCCAGGTGTACGCGCTGATGCTGAGCTGCTGGGCCTTCGCCCCCTCTGCCAGACCCACTTTTGGGGAGCTGTCCCCCAAAATCGAGGCGCTGCGGGACGGGCGGAGCAAAGCCCGGGGGTAGCCCCCGCTCTGTCCCCAAATGGCCACGAGGATGCTTCCCCCACCCCAATTTCCCACAGCACGACCCCAACCCCAATTTGGCTTTTCCCCCTTTTTTTCCGCCCCCCTCCATGGCAGAATTCAGCCTTATTTTATTAAAGTTTGGTTAATTTTCGTGCTGGGAGGAGGTGAGGGGGACACGGGGGGCAGGGATTGGGCACCGGGGCATTCCCAGACCCTCGGATTCCCAGGAAAACCACATTCCCTGGAGCTCCGGGCACGGAAAAAGGAATGGGATTTCCCGAAGGTTATCCCACAGTGCCCTGGACCTTTCTGCCCTGCCCAGACCCCCAAATCCCCCCTGGAGAGACCCCCAAATCCCCCCTGGAGAGACCCCCAAATCCCCCCTGGAGAGACCCCCAAATCCCCCCTGGAGAGACCCACAAATCCCCCCTGGACAGACCCCCAAATCCCCCTGGAGAGACCCACAAATCCCCCCTGGACAGACCCCCCGGACCCCCAGCTGCAGAATCCAGTGGGACATGGATGGATCCATGGGTCTGAGTCCCTCCCCAAGGCGGTGGCACCACCCCAGAGTCACAAATTGCCCCCCAGAGACCCCCTGGACCCCCCAGCTGCAGAGCCCAGGGGGACAGGGATGGATCTGTGGATGGGATGGGATGGGATCCATGGGATCCATGGGATCCATGGGATCCTTGGGATGGGGATGGCATCAGGACATGGATGGGATGGGATCCATGGGATTGGGATCCATGGGATGGGATGGGATTTGGATGGGATTGGGATGGGATTGGGACTGGGATGGGATCAGGACATGGATGGGATGGGATCCATGGGATTGGGATGGGATTGGGATCCATGGGATGGGATGGGATTTGGATGGGGTCAATGGGATGGGATGGGATTGGGATGGGATTGGGACTGGGATGGCATCAGGACATGGATGGGATGGGATCCATGGGATTGGGATGGGATTTGGATGGGGTCAATGGGATGGAATGGGACTGGGATGGGATTGGGATGGGATTGGGACTGGGATGGGATCAGGACATGGATGGGATGGGGATTGGGGTTTGGATTGGGATGGGATCCATGGGATGGGATCCATGGGATAGGATTGGGGTGGGATTGGGATGGGATTTATGGGATGGGATCCATGGGATCTGTGGGATGTGATTGGATCTGTGGGATTGGGATAGGATGGGATTGGGATCCATGGGATGGGATCCATGGGATGGGATTGGGATCCATGGGATGCAATCCATGGGATCTGTGGGATGGGATCCATGGGATGGGATCCATGGGATTGGGATGGGATGGAATCCACGGGATCCATGGGATGGGATCCATGGGATAGGATTGGATTCATGGGATTGGGATGGAATCCATGGGATCCATGGGATGGGATGGGATCCATGGGATTGGGATGGGATCCATGGGATGGGATGGGATCCACAGGATCCATGGGATTGGGATGGGATCCATGGGATGGGATGGGATCCACAGGATCCATGGGATTGGGATGGGATGGAATCCACGGGATCCATGGGATGGGATCCATGGGATAGGATTGGATTCATGGGATTGGGATGGGATCCACGGGATCCATGGGATGGGATGGGATCCATGGGATTGGGATGGGATCCACAGGATCCATGGGATTGGGATGGGATCCACGGGATCCATGGGTTGGGATCCATGGGATAGGATTGGATTCACGGGATTAGGATGGGATCCACGGGATCCATGGGATGGGATGGGATCCACGGGATCCATGCGATGGCCACCGCGGCAGGAGGGGTCAGGAGCCGCCGGCTCCGAGCAATTTATTCCAATAAATAGCAACTCAATTAGAAAATAAAATGTTTAATAAAAGAGCAGCTCCTGCTCCCATCACAGCACGGGGGGGGCGGGGGCAGGGAGCAGGAGGTGACACGGGGACAGCCACACAGAGGGCACGGGGACAGCACGAGGAGGACGAGGGGGAGGAAGAGGAGGAAGAGGAGGCGCCCCCTCCCCCCCCCGGCCTCCATCCAGTGTTTTCCAGCGGGGGGAGCCCGGGGGGGGCTCGGGGGTCCCGGGGGGCGCTCAGGACCCCGCCAGGTAAATCCCTGAGGGGGAAAAAGGGACACGGAGGAGGGGGAAAGGGCACGGCCCCGGCTGGGGACAGCGCATTGAGAAAATCGGGGGAAAATTGGGGAGAAAACTTGGGGGGAAGGGGTTTGGGGGGGGGGAGGGGACCCTGTGCCCCCCCTGGGATGTTGGGGAGCAGGGAAGGGATCTCTGGGAAGGGATCGGCACCCCAAAGAGCACGGAGAGACCCCTGGGGACGCTGGGGGAGGGACCCCGAGCACCCCAAGGAGCACAGAGGGACCCCAAGTGCCCCAGGAAAGAGACCCCGAGTACCCCAAGGGGCACGGAGAGACCCCTGGGGACGCTGGGGGGGGACCCCTAGCACCCCAAGGAGCAGGAAAGGGACCCCAGATACCCCAGGGAAGGGAATTCCTGCATCCCAAGGGGAAGGAAAGAGACCCCGAGCACCCCCCGGGATGTTGGGGAGCAGGGGAGGGATCTCTGGGAAGGGATCGGCACCCCAAGGAGCACGGAGGGACCCCTGGGGACACTGGGGGAGGGACCCTGAGCACCCCAAGGGGAAGGAAAACGACCCCAAATACCCCAAAGAGCAGGAAAAGGACCTCGAGCACCCCAAAGAACAGGGAAAGGACCCCATGCACCCCAGGAAAGGGACCCTGTGGACCCCAAAGAGCAGGGAAAGGACCCCGGGGAGCAGGGAAGGGACCCCAAGGAAAAAGATTACCCCAAGCACCCCAAAGAGCAGGGAGGGACCCCAAGTACCCCAGGGAAGGGACCCCGAACACCCCAAAAAGCAGGAAATGGACCCCAAAAAGCAGGGAAAGGACCCCGAGCACCCCAGGAAAGGGACCCTGTGGACCCCAAAGAGCAGGGAAAGGACCCCAAATACCCCAGGGAAGGGACCCTGAGTACCCCAGGGAAAGGACCCTGAGCACCCCAGGGAAAGGACCCCGAGCACCCCAGGAAAGGGACCCCAAGCCCCCCAGCACCCCGGGGCAGGGACCCCCACCCCACCCTGCCCTGGTCCGTGGGGCAGGGACCCCCAGGCCGCCCCGTACCTGTAGCAAACCTCTTCTTGACCAGCGACATTCGGTACCCCGCGCCCGCCAGCTCCACCTCCACCCCGGACAGCGTGCTGCCCTCGCTGCTGAACTGGGCGGCCACCGGACTGGGCTTACTGGGACCCCCCAGCGGCTCCCAGCTGGCCGAGAGCCGCCCGCAGCCTGGGGGACAGCGCGGGGCTTGGGGGGGTCCGGAGCCCCCCCGTGTCCCCCCGAGCAGAGTGGGTCCGGAGCCCCCCCTTGTCCTCGTGTACCCCCGAGGAGGGTGGGTCCGGAGCCCCCCATTGTCCCCCCGAGCAGAGTGGGTCCGGAGCCCCCCCCTTGTCCCCGTGTACCCCCGAGGAGGGTGGGTCCGGAGCCCCCCACCTTGTCCCCGTGTCACCCAGAGCAGGGAGGGTCTGAAGCCCCCCCTTGTCCCCGTGTCCCCCCGAGGAGGGTGGGTCCGGAGCCCCCCACCTTGTCCCCGTGTCACCCAGAGCAGGGAGGGTCTGAAGCCCCCCCTTGTCCCCGTGTCCCCCCGAGGAGGGTGGGTCCGGAGCCCCCCACCTTGTCCCCGTGTCACCCAGAGCAGGGAGGGTCTGAAGCCCCCCCTTGTCCCCGGGGCCGGTCCGGAGCCCCCCATTGCCCCCGTGTCCCCCCCCCGAGCAGGGAGGGTCCAAAGCCCCCCCTTGTCCCCGGGTGGGTCCGGAGCCCCTCCTTGTCCCCGTGTCACCCAGAGCAGGGCGAGTCCGGATCCCCCCCCCTTGTCCCCGGGTGGGTCCGGAGCCCCCCGCTGTCCCCGTGTCCCCCGAGCAGGGAGGGTCCAGAGCCCCCCATTGTCCCCGTGTCCCCCCGAGCAGGGCAGCCCAGAGCCCCCCCCCATTGTCCCTGTGTCCCCTCCCCGAGCAGGGCGGGTCCGGAGCCCCTCCCTGTCCCCGTGTCCCCCCGAGCAGAGCAGGTCTGAAGCCCCCCATTGTCCCCCCGAGCAAGGTGGGTCCGGAGCCCCCCATTGTCCCCGTGTCACCCAGAGCAGGGCGGTTTGGAGCCCCCCCCCTTGTCCCTAGGTGGGTCTGGAGCCCACCCTTGTCCCCATGTCCCCCCGAGCAGGGAGGGTCTGAAGCCCCCCCTTGTCCCCGGGTGGGTCCGGAGCCCCCCGCTATCCCCGTGTCCCCCCGAGCAGGGCGGGTCCGGAACCTCCCCCTTGTCCCCGGGCGGGTCTGGAGCCCCCCGCTGTCCCCAGGTGGGTCCGGAGCCCCCCCATTGTCCCCGTGTCCCCTCACCTCCCTGTCCCGGGGCCGCGGGGATGTCCAGCAGCTTCCAGAGCAGCCTCTTCTCCTCCAGGTTCCTGCCGGGGGGACGGGGGGTCCTGAAGCCCCCGCGACCCCAAAATGCACCCCGCTCCGGCCAGACCCTCCTCCCTGAGCTCCTGACTCCGCAGCGAACCCATCTTGGGGTTCAGTGTTCCCATTTCGGGTTCAGTGTTCCCATTTTGGGTTCAGTGTTCCCATCTTGGGGTTCAGTGTTCCCATTTTGGGTTCAGTGTTCCCATTTTGGGGTTCAAAGTTCTCATTTTTGGGTTCAAAGTTCCCATTTTGGGGTTAAATGTTCCCATTTTGGGGTTCAAAGTTGTCATTTTGGGGTTCAAAGTTGTCATTTTGGGGTTCAAAGTTGTCATTTTGGGGTTCAAAGCTCGCATTTCGGGGTTCAGTGTTCCCATTTTGGGTTCAGTGTTCCCATTTTGGGTTCAGTGCTCCCATTTTGGGGGTCAAAGTTCACATTTTGGGGTTCAAAGTTCTCATCTCGGGGTTCAAAGTTCACATTTTGGGGTTCAGTGTCCCCATTTCCCAGTCCAGGGTCCCCATCTTCCACCCTGTGCAGGTTCAGGACCCCAGACCCATCCTCTCCCCTCACGGAACATTCCAGACCCCAGACCCTGTATTTCCCACCCCATGGAACATTCCGGACCCCAGACCCTTTCTCTCCCACCCTATGGAGGTTCAGGATCCAGACCCTCAATCTCCCACCCCACAGACCACTCCAGACCCCAGACCCATCCTCTCCCATCCTATAGGTGTTCAGGACCCCAGACCCTTTCTCTCCCCCACCACAGAACATTCCGGACCCCAGACCTTTTCTCCTCCATGGAACATTCCAGACCCCAGACCCATCCTCTCCCCCCACACCATTCTGGACCCCAGACCCTTTCTCTCCCATCCTATGGGTGTTCAGGACCCCAGACCCTCTCCCCACCCCAGACCACTCCAGACCCCAGACCCTGCATTTCCCACCCCACAGAACACTCCAGACCCCAGACCCTTTCTCTCCCAACCTATGAAAGTTCTGGACCCCAGACCCATTCTCTCCCCCATGGAACATTCCTGACCCCAGACCCATCCTCTCCCCACAGACCGCTCTGGACCCCAGACCCATCCTCTCCCCACAGACCGCTCCGGACCCCAGACCCATCCTCTCCCGCCCCACGGAACATTCCAGACCCCAGACCCTTTCTCTCCCCCCACAGACCACCCCAGACCCCAGACCCATTCTCTCCCCCATGGAACATTCCAGACCCCAGACCCTTTCTCTCCCCCCACAGACCACCCCAGACCCCAGACCCATCCTCTCCCCCATGGAACATTCCGGACCCCAAACCCATCCTCTCCTACAGAATATTCCAGACCCTTTCTCTCCCCATGGAACATTCCGGACCCCAGACCCATCCTCTCCCACCGTATAGGTGTTCAGGACCCCAGACCCATCCTCTCCCCCACAGACCACCCCAGACCCCAGACCCATCCTCCCCCACCCCACAGAACACCCCAGACCCACCCTCCCCCCGCATGGAACACTCCAGACCCCAAACCCATCTGCTCCCCCATAGGACACTCCAGACCCCAGACCCTCTCTCCCCCCAGACCATTCCAGACCCCAGACCCATCCTCTCCCACTGACCACTCCAGACCCCAAACCCTCTTCCCCCCAGACCCCCCCAGACCCTAAACCCTGTCCCCCCCAGCCCCCAGCCCCTTTTTCCCCGTTACCAGCTGGCGGGGGGCTGCAGCCGCAGGTTGCTGAGGGGCTCCTCGAGGGGCAGCAGCACGTGCACGTTGCCCAGGGGCACGGGGGGCACCAGGGCCGTGCCGTTGTAGCTGTACTCCACCGTGACCCGCGTGGCGTCCGCAGCGCAGTCCCAGCGCACGCACAGCCGCAGCGGCGCCGAGCCGGGGCCCAGCCGCGAGAACTGCGGGCAGGGGGCTTCAGGGGGCGCCGAGACCCCGAGGGGTGTGGGGAGGGGGCGCCGAGCCGGGGCCCAGCCGCGAGAACTGCGGGCAGGGGGCTTCAGGGGGCGCCGAGACCCCCCAAGGGTGTGGGGAGGGGGCGCTGAGCCGGGGCCCAGCCGCGAGAACTGCGGGCAGGGGGCTCAGGGGGCGCCGAGACCCCGGGGGGTGTGGGGAGGGGGTGCCGAGCCGAGGCCCAGCCGAGACAACTGCGGGCAGGGGGCTCAGGGGGCGCCGAGACCCCCGGGGGCACGGGGAGGGGGCGCCGAGCCGAGGCCCAGCCGCGAGAACTGCGGGCAGGGGGCTTCAGGGGGCGCCGAGACCCTGGGGGGTGTGGGGAGGGGGCGCCGAGCCGGGGCCCAGCCGAGAGAACTGCGGGCAGGGGGCTTCAGGGGGCGCCGAGACCCCCCAGAGGGCATGGGGAGGGGGCGCCGAGCCGGGGCCCAGCCGCGAGAAGTGCGACCGGGAGGGGTTCAGGGGGCGCCAAGACCCCCGGGGGCACGGGGAGGGGGTCCGAAGGGATCACCGAGCTGGGGCCCAGCCACGAGAACTGCGGGCAGGGGGCTTCAGGGGGCGCCGAGACCCCCGGGGGGTGTGGGGAGGGGGCGCTGAACCGGGGGCTCAGCCGAGAGAACTGCGGGCAGGGGGCTTCAGGGGGCGCCAAGACCCCCAGAGGGCACGGGGAGGGGGTCCGAAGGGATCATCGGCGGGCCAGGGGGGCTTCAGGGGGCGCCGAGACCCCGGGGGGTGTGGGGAGGGGGCGCCGAGCCGGGGCCCAGCCGCGAGAACTGCGGGCAGGGGGCTCAGGGGGCGCCGAGACCCCCGGGGGGTGTGGGGAGGGGGCGCCAAACCGGGGCCCAGCCGAGAGAAGTGCGAGCGGGAGGGGTTCAGGGGGTGCTGAGACCCCCCAAGGGTGTGGGGAGGGGGTCCCGAGGGCTCACCAGGGCCCAGCTGCGAGAACTGCGACCGGGAGGGGTTCAGGGGGCGCCGAGACCTCCAGTGGGCACGGGGAGGGGGTCCCGAGGGATCATCGGTGGGCCAGGGGGGCTTCAGGGGGTGCCGAGACCCCCGGGGGGTGTGGGGAGGGGGCGCTAAGCCGGGGCCTGGCGGCGAGAACTGCGGGCCAGGGGGGGTCAGGGGGCACTGGGACCCCCGGTGGGTGTGGGGAGGGGGTCCTGAGGGTTCACCGGTGCCCAGCCAGGGCCCAGCCGTGAGAACTGCAGGCCAGGGGGGCTTCAGGGGGTGCTGAGACCCCCGGTGGGCACAGGGAGGGGGTCCTAAGGGATCAGCGGTGCCGAGCTGGGGCCCAGCCGTGAGAACTGTGGGCCCAGAGGCTTCAGGGGGCGCTGAGACCCCCCAAGGGTGTGGGGAGGGGGTCCCGAGGGCTCACCGGGGAGCCCCACTGCATCCAAGCCTCTCCAAGGTCCCTGTGCCCCCCCTGCACCCCAAAGCTGAGCCTCCATCACCACACCTGTCCCCACCAAGGTCCCTGTGCCCCCCCAGCCACCTCCTGCACCCCAAAACCAGCCCCCATCACTGCATCCGACCCTTCCCAAGGTCCCTGCACCCCAAAACTCAGCCCCCCATCACCACACCTGTCCCCACCAAGGTCCTGTGTCCCCCCAGGTACCCCAAAACCAGCCCCCATCACTGCATCCATCCCCTCCCAAGGTCCCTGCACCCCAAAACCAGCCCTCGTCACTGCACTCAACCCTTCTGAAGGTCCCTGTGTTCCTCCCGTACCCCAAAACCAGCCCAGATCACCGCACCTGTCACCACCAAGGCACTCCCTGTACCCCAAAATTCAGCCCCCATCACTGCATCCATCCCCTCCCAAGGTCCCTGCACCCCAAAACCAAACCTCACCACCACACTTGCCACCACTAAGGTCCCTGTGTCCCCCAGGCACCCCCCGTACCCCAAAACCAGTCCTCGTCACTGCATCCAACCCTTCTGGAGGTCCCTGTGTCCCTCCTGTACCCCAAAACTCAGCTCTCCATCACCACATCCATCCCCTCCCGAGGTCCCTGTGTCCCCCCAGGTACCCCAAAACTCAGCCGCCATCACCACCCTTGTCACCACCAAGGTCCCCATGTCCCCCCAGCCACCCCCTGAATCCCAAAACTCAGCCTCCATCACCCCACCAAGGTCCCTGTACCCCAAAACTCAGCCCCCATCACCGCACCTGTCCCCACCAAGGTCCCTGTGTCCTCCAGGCACCTCCCGTACCCCAAAACTCAGCCCCCATCACCACATCCATCCCTTCCCAAGGTCCCTGTGCCCCAAAACTCAGCCCCCATCACCACATCCATCCCTTCCCAAGGTCCCTGCACCCCAAAACCAGCCCTCGTCACTGCACTCAACCCTTCTGAAGGTCCCTGTGCCCCTCCTGTACCCCAAAACTCAGCCCCCATCACCGCATCCAACCCTTCCCAAGGCCCCTGTACCCCAAAACCAGCCCAGATCACCGCATCTGTCCCCACAAAGGCACTCCCTGTACCCCAAAACTCAGCCTCCATCACCACACCTGTCCCCACCAAGGTCCCTGTGTCCCCCAGGCACCTCCCGTACCCCAAAACTCAGCCCTCATCACCCCACCAAGGTCCCTGTACCCCAAAACTCAGCCCCCCATCACCCCACCAAGGCCCCTGTACCCCAAAACCAGCCCAGATCACCACATCTGTCACCACCAAGGCACTCCCTGTACCCCAAAACCAGCCCAGATCACCGCACCTGTCCCCACCAAGGTCCCTGTGTCCCCCAGGCACCCCCCGTACCCCAAAAGTGACCCCACCTGGTACTTGAGCAGGGCCACGTTGTGGTAGGGCGCGGCAGGGCTGAGCTCCGCCTGCCGCTGCAGCTGCGCCGTCAGCGCCGCCATGTTCAGCCAGAAGTCCTTGGTGCTGGGGTCGCTCTGCGAGGGGTCGCTGCGGGGGGAGGGGGTGGGGACCCCCGGAACACCGGGACCCCAAAATATGGCACCCCGGAACACCGGGACCCCAAAATATGGCACCCCGGAACCCCAAAACACGGCACCCCAAAATATGCCAACCCGGGACCCCAAAGTATGCCAACCCGGGACCCCAAAATGTGGCACCCCGGAGCACCGGGACCCCAAAATGTGGCACCCCGGAACACCGGGATCCCGGAATACGGGACCCTGAAACTCGGGATCCCAAAACCCAGCACCCCAGAACGCAGGACCCCCGGAACGCGGGACCCCAAAATGCAGCACCCCCAAAACACGGCACCCCAAAATATGGCACTGCAGAACACGGGACCCCGGAACTCGGGATCCCAAAACCCAACAGCCCGGAAACCGGGACCGCGGAAACCGGGACCCCAAAATGTGGCACCCCGAAATATGCCAACCCGGGACCCCAAAATATGGCACCCGGAACCCCAAAACACGGCACCCCAAAATATGTCAACCCGGGGCCCCAAAATATGGCACCCCAAAACACAGCATCCTGGAACTCGGGACCCTGAAACATGGCACCCCAAAATACAGCACCCGGGAACACAGCACCCCAAAATATGGCACTCTGGAACTTGGGACCCCAAAAATCGAGACCCCAAAACATGGCACTCCAGAACCCGGGACGCCGCAACTCGGGATCCCAAAACCCAACAGCCCGGAACCCGGGACCCCAGAACATGGCACCCCAAAACACGGTACCCCGGAAAGCGGGAAACCGGAAACGGGACCCCAGAATATAGCACCCCAAAATATGGCACTCCAGAACACGGGACCCCGAAACTTGGGATCCCAAAACCCAACACCCCGGAACCTGGGACCGCGGAAACTGGGACCCCAAAACACGATAGTCCAGAACACGGCACCCCGAAATATGGCACTTCAGAACACGGGACCCCAAAACATGGCACCCCAAAACACAGCACCCGGGAACACAGCACCCCAAAATATGGCACTCTGGAACTTGGGACCCCAAAAATCGAGACCCCAAAACATGGCACTCCAGAACCCGGGACCCCGCAACTCGGGATCCCAAAACCCAACAGCCCGGAACCCGGGACCCCCGGAACCCGGGACCCCAAAATGCGGGACCCCGGAACACAGCACCTCGGAAACCGGGACCCCAGAACATGGCACCCCAAAACTCAGCCCTCCATCACACACCTGTCACCACCAAGGTCCCTGTGTCCCCCCAGGTAACTCCCTTACCCCAAAACCAGACCCCAGCATTGCATCCATCCCCTCCCAAGGTCCCTGCACCCCTAAAGTCAGCTCGCCATCACCACATCTGTCGCCATCAAGGTCCCTGCACCCCAAAACCAAACCCTGTCACCACACCTGTCACCACCGAGATCCTTGTGTCCTCCCAGCCAACTTCTTCACCCCAAAACCAGAACCCATCACCACACCCATGCCCTCCCAAGGTCCCTGTGCCCCTCCTGCACCCCAAAACTCAGCCCCCATCACTGCATCCAACCCTTCCCAGTGCCCTCCCAGGTACCCCAAAACCAGACCTTGTCACCACATCCATTCCCTCCCAAAGTCCCTGCACCCCAAAATCAGCCCCCATCCCTGCATCTGTCCCCACCAAGGTCCCTGTGCCCCTCCTGTACCCCAAAACTCAGCCCCTATCACCGCGTCCATCCTCTCCCAAGGTCCCTGCACCCCAAAACTAGCCCACATCACCGCATCCATCCCTTCGCAAACTCCCTGTGCCCCTCCTGCACCCCAAAACTCAGCCCCGATCACCGCACCTGTCCCCACCAAGGTCCCTGTGTCCCCCCAGGTAACTCCCGTACCCCAAAACCAACCACACATCACCACATGCATCCCCTCTCAAAGTCCCTGTGCCCCTCCTGCACCCCAAAACTCAGCCCTCCATCACCACACCTGTCACCACCAAGGTCCCTGTGCCCCGCTGGCACCCCAAAACCACATCCCACATCACTGCATCCAACCCTTTCCAAGGTTCCTGCACCCCAAAACTCAGCCCTCCATCACCACATCCATCCCCTCCCAAGGTCCCTACACCCCAAAACCAGCCCTCGTCGCTGCATCCAACCCTTCTGAAGGTCCCTGTGCCCCTCCTGCACCCCAAAACTCAGCCCCCGTCACCGCGTCCATCCCCTCCCAAGGTCCCTGTGTCCCTCCCGTACCCCAAAACTCAGCCCCCATCACCACATCTTTCACCACCAAGGTCCCCACACCCCTCGTGGCACCCCCCGTACCCCAACCCCAGCCCCACCGCCGCACCCCCTCTCTCCCCGCGCTGTCCCCGGCTGTCCCCGGCTGTCCCCGGCTGTCCCTGTCGCACACCTGTAGAGCAGCTCGGCGTTGGGCAGGAAGTGCTCGATGGCTCCCGCGTGGAGCAGGCGGAAGCTGAGCACGGGCGGCGCCGCGGGGCTGCTGAACACGCGCACGATGCCCGCGGGGAACGACATGGTCAGCTCGCCTGTCACCTTCAGCAGGCAGCTGCGGAGGGGACAGCGCGTCAGGGACAGCGCGCCAGGGACAGCGCGGCGGGGACAGAGCGTCAGGGACAGCGTGGCGGGGACAGCGCGGCGGGGACAGAGCGTCAGGGACAGCGCGGGGGCACTGAGCTTGGGGACAGCGCGGGGGACACAGCGCGGGGGACACTGAGCTTGGGGACAGCGCGGGGGACACAGCGCGGGGGACACTGAGCTTGGGGACAGCGCGGGGGACACTGAGCTTGGGGACAGTGCTTCATTCCTGGGACACTGCCCTTGGGGACAGCGCGTCAGGGACAGCCCCGGGCGGGGGACAGCGCGCGGGGGACACTGAGCTTGGGGACAGGGTGGGGGACACAGCGCGGGGGACACTGAGCTTGGGGACAGCGCGGGGGACATGGCGCGGGGGACGCAGCGTGGGGGACACTGCCCTTGGGGACAGCGCGGGGGGCACTGCCCTGGGGGACAGCGCAGGGGACACAGCGCGGGGGACACAGCGCGGGGGACACTGCCCTGGGGGACAGCGCGGGGGACACAGCGCGGGGGACACAGCGCGGGGGACACAGCGCGGGGGACACAGCGCGGGGGGCACTGAGCTTGGGGACAGCGCGTCAGGGACAGCCCCGGGCGGGGGACAGCGCGCGGGGGACACTGAGCTTGGGGACAGGGTGGGGGACACAGCGCGGGGGACACAGCGCAGGGGACACTGTGCTTGGGGACAGGGTGGGGGACACTGTGCTTGGGGACAGCGCTTCATTCTTGGGACATTGCTCTTGGGGACAGGGCACCATTCCTGAGCCCCCTTCTTGGGGACATCAGATCATTCCTGGGGCCTTTCCCTTGGGGACATCACATCGTTCCTGGGACACTGCGCTTGGGGACATCACATAATTTGTGAGATCCCTTTCTTGGGGACATCACATCGTTCCTGGGACACTGCCCTTGGGGACATCAGATCGTTCCTTGGACCTTTCCCTTGGGGACATCAGATCATTCCTGAACCCCCGTTCCTTGGGGACATCCCACCCTCCTTAAACCCAATCCTTGGGGACATCCCATCTTCCTGGAGACCCCATTCCTTGGGGACACACTGTCCTTCCTGAACGCCTTTTTTTGGGGACATCGCATCATTCTTGAGCCCCACCCTTTGGGGACACCCCAGTCTCCTTAACCCCAATCCCTGGGGACATCCTGTCTTTCCTGATCCCTTTTTTTGGGGACAATCCCACCCTCCTGATCTCCATTCCTTGGGGACATCTCGTCTTTCCTGAAGCCCCTTCCTTGGGGACACCCCACCCCTTGGGGACACCTCACAGACACACCCGCTGTCCTCGGGGACCCCCGGGGGACCCCCCGTACCTGTCGGCGTCGCGCCCCTTGAAGTAAGCGTGCACGTACTCGGTGAAGGCGGCGGCCACGGGCAGCGCGTCCTGCGAGCCCAGCACCACCGGGCTGGGGCCGCGCGACAGCCCTGGGGGGGGCGAGGGGTCAGGGGGGGCTGCGACCCCCGGCACACCCCTCAAAGCCCCCCTCCGAACCCCCCCGGCACGCCCCCCCAACCCCCGCTCCGAACACGCCCGGCCCGTCCCCCAATGCCCGCCGGCCCGTCCCCCAAAGCCCCCTAGACCCCCCCGGCCCGCCCCTTAAAACCCCCCCGGCCCGCTCTCCGAATCCCCCCCGACCCGCCCCCAAAAGTCCCCCCGAAGCCCCCCGGCACGCCCCCCGAACCCTCCCCCGAACCCCTCCGGCTCGCCCCCCAAGGCCCCCCTCCGAACCCCCCCGGCATGCCCCTCAAACCAACCTCCCCGACCCCCCCCGGCCCACCCCCCAAAGCCCCCCCCGAACCTCCCCGGCACGCCCTCCGAATCCCCCCGGCCCGCCCCCCGAACCCTTCCAAACCCCCCCGGCACGACCCCCAAAGCCCCCCCAGAACCCCCCTGCCCGCCCCCCAAAGCCCCCCCCCCGAATCCCACCGGCCCGCACTCCGAAGCCCCCCGGAACGCCCCCCAAACCCCCCCGGCCCGCCCCCCCGACCCCCCCCGGCCCGCCCCCAAAGCCCCCCGGCCCGCCGCCCGAATCCCCCCCACAAATCCCCCCGGCCCGCCCCCCAAGACCCCCCCGGCCCGCCCCTCAAACCAAGCCCCCCCCCAAAGCCCCCCGGGCCGCCCCCAGCCCCCCGGGGCGCACCGAGCGCGGGCGGGGCGGCGCTGAAGAAGCCGCGCTCGCCCAGGCTGGCGGGGGCTGAGTGCGAGGGGCCGCAGCTCCACGAGGGCGAGGGGCTCAGCGAGCGAGACTGCGAGGGAATGTGGGGAGGGGTTTGGGGGGGCTCGGAGTGGCTGCGTGACACAGCCCGGCGGCCCTGCGGTCCCGAATTCTGCACCCCTGTGTGCCCCTGAGTTCCTGAATTCCCAGATCCTGCACCCCTGTGTGCCCCTGCATTCCCGAATTCTGCATCCCTGTGTACTCTGAATGCCCAAATTCTGCACCCCTGTGTGCCCTTGTGTTCCCCAATCCTGCACCCCTCAATTCCCGAATCCTGCACCCGTGTGTGCCTCTGAATTCCCGAATCCCACAACCCTGTGTGCCCCTGCGTTCCCGAATTCTGCATGCCTCTGTGTCCCTGTGTTCCCAAATCCTGCATCCCTCAATTCCCAAATCCTGCATCCCTCAATTCCCAAATCCTGCATCCCTCAATTCCCAAATCCTGCATCCCTGTGTGCCCCTGAATTCCCAAATCCTGCATCCCTCAATTCCCAAATCCTGCATCCCTCAATTCCCAAATCCTGCATCCCTGTGTGCCCCGGTGTTCCCGCACCCTGCGTTTCCCACCCCGGGCAGGTTTGGGATCCGTTTCCCTGAATTCCCATCTCCCTGAATCCCAAACCCCGCACCCCTTCCCGCTCCATCCCCCGACTCTCCCCCCGTCATTCCCCGAGGAATCTCATCCCAGTGCCGCCGCCATCCCCACACTGGGAGCACTGGGAAGGCAAACCCTGTCCCCGCGCCCCTCCCGGGGGTCTCGCCCCTCCCAGGGGTCCCGCACCAGGTCGCTGTTGCTGTCCGCGCCCCTCCCGGGAGTCCCCGCGGCCCTCCCGGTGGTCCCGCGCCCCTCCCGGGGGTCCCGCACCAGGTCGCTATTGCTGCCCGCGCCCCTCCCGGGGGTCCCCGCGCCCCTCCCGGGGGTCCCGCGCCCCTCCCGTGTGTCCGCCCGCCCCTCCCGGTGGTCTCGCCCCTCCCGGTGGTTCCGCGCCCCTCCCGGTGGTCTCGCCCCTCCCGGGGGTCCCGCGCCCCTCCCGTGGATCCCGCAACCCTCCCGGTGGTCCCGCCCCTCCTGTGGGTCCGCCCGCCCCTCCCGGTGGTCCCGCACTCCTCCCGGGGTCCCGGCCCTCCGGGGGTCCCGCACCAGGTCGCTGTTGCTGCCCGCGGCAGGCCCCGCCGGTGGTCGCTTGGTGCGGGAGCGGCGCGGGGGCGCCACCAGAGGAACGTCCCGGGGGGCGGCGCTGGGCCAGGCGGGGACAGCGTCTGGGGGACACCGAGGGGTGAGGGGCGAGCCCCGGCACGGGGGGACCCCCCCGGGGGAGGCAGAGGGGCTGGAGGGGGGCAGGGGTCAGCTCGGCTCGGGAAATGGGGGTGGAGTTGGGGGAATGGGGGGCAGACTTTGGGTTATGGGGGGGCAGAATTTGGGGTTATGGGGGCGGAGCTGGGAATGGGGCAGGAATGAGGGTGGAATTTGGGGTTATGGGGGCACAATTCAGAGGAATGGGGGCGGAGTTGGGGAATGGGGCGGAATTTGGGGAATGGGGGGCACAATTCAGGGGAATAGGGGCAGAATTAGGGGTTATTGGGGGGCCAGGTTTAGGGTTATGGGGGGGCCAGATTTACGGCTAACGGGGGCAGATTTAGGGCTAACGGTGGATGGATTTAGGGGTTAATGGGGGCGGATTTAGGGTTACGGGGGGCAGATTTAGGGCTCTGGGGTCTCTCCCAGCACTCACCCGGCTCCGCCTGCAGCGGGGGGGTCCCGGCCGTGCCCCCCTCGCCCAGCCTGGCCCCCAGCCCCGGGCAGGCCCATGGGGAGGGGCTGGAGCTCTCCCCCCCGCTCGGGGGCGCGGGCGACGAGGACGAGGAGGAGGCCGAGTTGGAGGAAGGTCGCGTCGGGGGGCGCTGCTCCCCCCCCGGGCTGCGGGGTCTGCCCCAGGCCGGGGGGTCCCCAAAGGGGTCGGGGGAGGGGGCTTCTCTCGGGGCGGGGCCGCTGAGGCAGCGACTGCGACCCCGGGGCGCGGCCCCCCCGTCCCC
The DNA here is from genome assembly GCA_036630365.1 of Acanthiza pusilla. NCBI lineage: Eukaryota > Metazoa > Chordata > Aves > Passeriformes > Acanthizidae > Acanthiza > Acanthiza pusilla. Next base: position 4,147,304 of record JAXCHO010000105.1, on the reverse strand, counting down.
CCAGAGCCCCTCGGGACCACCGAAAACGGCGAAATTGGGGGGCTCGGGGGGGCGGCCCGAGGGGCTGCGGGGCCGGGGGGCGCCGCTGGCCCCCGGGGGGGGGTCCGGCTTGGGGCCGGGGCTTTGGGGGGTGCCCGGCTGGGGGGTCCAGGGCCGCGAGTCGGGCGAGGGTCCGGGCGGGGGGTGCGAGGGCGAGTCCAGCCCCGAGTCCTCCACGTTCTCCGGGGACGAGGAGGAGAAGGGCGACGAGGACGAGGTGAGGACATAAGCGCGGGGGGCTGCGGGAGACCCCCCCGGTCAGATCAGTCCATGCCGGGGGTCCCCGTCCCGCCCCCCAAAATCCCAAAATCCTCACCCGGGAAATCCTCGGCTTCGAACGCCGATTCCAGGGGGGGCCCGAAAAGAGCGGCGGAGGGTGGGGTGTCCTGGGGGGGCTTCCCGGGGCCGCTGGGGACAGAGGGGACAGCGCGGGGGGGGCTCAGAGCCCACCCAGGAGCCCTCAAAGCCACCCCAGGGCACCCCAATCCTGTACCTGCTCGCCGGTGCCACTGCGAGTCTCCTCCCTGCGGTGTCACCTGCGGGGACAGGAGACACGCTGGGGGTGGCAGGGTCATTGTCACCCCTCCCGGGGACCCCTGGGGTTCGCCCCGCAGCCCCCGGGACCCTCAGCCCGGTCTCACCCGCCGCCAGGGTCCCCTCGGGGTCGGTGTCACTCGAGGCCGGGGGCAGGGAGGCCGCGTGTCCTGCAGATGGTGGCACCGTGAGGGGACACGGGGACACGGGGATGTCCCCAGGGGGTGGCGAGGGGACAGGGAATGGGGCTCGGGAAGGGGGGGCAGTGTCCCCAAGGGCAAGGTCCCAGGAAGGGTGGCATTGTCCCCAAAAAAAGGGGATCAGGAAGGGTGGGATGTCCCCAAGGAAGGGTGGCATTATCCCAAAAAAAAGGGGATCAGGAAGGGTGGGATGTCCCCAAAAAAAGGGGATCGGGAAGGGTGGCATTGTCCCCAAGGACTGGGTTTGAGGAGGGTGGGATGTCCCCAAGGAAAGGGTCCCAGAAATTATCTGATGTCCCCAGGGGAAGGGTCTCAGGAATGATGTGACATCCCCAAGGGAAGGGTCTCAAAAGGGATGTGACACCCCTGGGGCAGGGTCCCAGGAAGGGTGGGATTGTCCCCAAGGATTGAGTTTAAGGAGGGCAGGATGTCCCCAAAAAAGGGGCTCAGGAAGGGTGGGATTGTCCCCAAAAAAAGGGGCTCAGGAAGGGTGGGATTGTCCCCAAAAAAAGGGGCTCAGGAAGGGTGGGATTGTCCCCAAAAAAAGGGGCTCAGGAAGGGTGGCATTGTCTCCAAAAAAGGGGTTCAGGAAGGGTGGGATTGTCCCCAAAAAAGGGGTTCAGGAAGGGTGGGATGATCCCAAGGCTCAGGGAGGATGGCATTGTCCCCAAGGATTGGATTTAAGGGGGGTGGGATGTCCCCAGGGACTGGGGGTAAGGAAGGGTGGGATGTCCCCAAGGAATGGGGCTCAGGAAGGGTGGCATTGTCCCCATGAGGGGTCTCAGGAAGGACAGAATGTCCCCAAGGGCAGTGTCCCAGGTGGGATGTGACATCCCCAGGGAAGGATCCCAGGAATGATGGCATGTCCCCAAGGAAGGGGGGCAGTGTCCCCAAGGAAGGGGGCTCGGAAAGGGTGGGATCGTCCCCAAAAAAAGTGTCCCAGGAACGCTGTGACACCCCCAAGGAGGGTCCCAGCCTCGGCGTCCCCTCCCCAGCCGCCCCTCCCCGCGGTGCCACTCACGCGACGCCTGCCTGCGGACGGTGCCCTGCAAGAGAAGGTGACACGGATGAGGTGACACAGATGAGGTGACACAGATGACATGACACAGATGACGTGACACAGATGACATGACACAGATGAGGTCACACAGATGACATGACACAGATGACGTGACACGGATGAGGTGACACAGATGACGTGACACGGATGAGGTGACATGGATGAGGTGACACAGATGAGGTGACACAGATGACATGACACAGATGACATGACACAGATGAGGTGACACAGATGAGGTCACACAGATGACATCACACAGATGACATGACACAGATGACATGACACAGATGAGGTGACACGGATGAGGTCACACAGATGACATGACACAGATGACATGACACAGATGAGGTGACACGGATGAGGTCACACAGATGACGTGACCCCGCCAGGCTCCATGGTGTCCCCGCGTCCCCCCAGGCTCACCCCAACGCCGGGGGCCAGGATGAGGTTTCCCACGGTGGCCTTGAGCTGCTCCACGGTGGCCTCGGGCGCGTCGCGCGGCTGCGCGGGTTTGATGTGCACGTAGAACTTCCGCGGCTCGTCCTCGTCGTAGTCAGAGTCGCTGGAGGAGCAGCCGCGGTTCTCCGCCTCGCCTGAGCCACCGTTAAGGCAATTCCCGGAATTGCGGTCGGATCAAAACCAAAAATCGCCCGCAATTCCCGGAATTCCCATAAAAATCGCCTGCAATTCCCGGAATTCCCATAAAAATCACCCGCAATTCCCGGAATTCCCATAAAAATCACCCGCAATTCCCGGAATTCCCATAAAAATCGCCCCCAAAAATCACCCGCAATTCCCGGAATTCCCATAAAAATCGCCCGCAATTCCCGGAATTCCCATAAAAATCACCCGCAATTCCCGGAATTCCCATAAAAATCGCCCCCAAAAATCACCCGCAATTCCCGGAATTCCCATAAAAATCACCCGCAATTCCCGGAATTCCCATAAAAATCACCCGCAATTCCCGGAATTCCCATAAAAATCACCCGCAATTCCCGGAATTCCCATAAAAATCGCCCCCAAAAATCACCCGCAATTCCCGGAATTCCCATAAAAATCGCCCGCAATTCCCGGAATTCCCATAAAAATCGCCCCCCAAAAATCGCCTGCAATTCCCGGAATTCCCATAAAAATCGCCCCCAAAAATCACCCGCAATTCCCGGAATTCCCATAAAAATCGCCCCAAAAAATTGCCTGCAATTCCCGGAATTCCCATAAAAATCGCCCCCAAAAATCGCCCGCAATTCCCAGAATTCCCATAAAAATCGCCCCAAAAAATTGCCTGCAATTCCCGGAATTCCCATAAAAATCGCCCCCAAAAATCGCCTGCAATTCCCGGAATTCCCATAAAAATCGCCCCCAAAAATCGCCCGCGATTCCCAGAATTCCCATAAAAATCGCCCCCCAAAAATCGCCTGCAATTCCCGGAATTCCCATAAAAATCGCCCCCCAAAATCGCCCGCAATTCCCGGAATTCCCATTAAAATCGCCCCCAAAAATCGCCTGCTATTCCCGGAATTCCCATAAAAATCGCCCCCCAAAAATCGCCTGCAATTCCCGGAATTCCCATAAAAATCGCCCCCAAAAATCGCCTGCAATTCCCGGAATTCCCATAAAAATCGCCCCCAAAAATCGCCTGCAATTCCCGGACTTCCCATAAAAATCACTCCCATTGAGGCAATTCCTGGAATTCCCATCGGATCCCCCCAAAAATCGCCCCTGTTAAGGCAATTCCCAGAATTCCCATCGGATCCCGTAAAAATTGTGCCTGTTAAGGCAATTCCCATTGGATCCCATAAAAATCGCCCCCGGGAAGGCAATTCCCATTAAGACAATTCCCAGAATTCCCATCAGATCCCCCTCAAAATCGCCCCCGTTAAGGCAATTCCCACTGGATCTCATAAAAATTGTGCCCATTAAGGAAATTCCCAGAATTCCCATAAAAATCACGCCTGTTAAGACAATTCCTGAAATTCCCATTGGATCCCATAAAAAATCCCCCCAAAAATTCCCAGAATTCCCATTGGATCCCATAAAAATTGCTCCCATTAAGGCAATTCCCAGAATTCCCATCAGATCCCATAATTAAGGCAATTCCCAAATTCCCATCAGATCCCATAATTTAGGCAGTTCCCAAATTCCCATCGGATTCCATAAAAATCCCCCCCCAAAATTCCCAGAATTCCCATTGGATCCCATAAAAATTGCTCCCATTAAGGCAATTCCCAGAATTCCCATCAGATCCCATAATTTAGGCAATTCCCAAATTCCCATCAGATCCCATAATTTAGGCAGTTCCCAAATTCCCATCGGATTCCATAAAAATCCCCCCCCAAAATTCCCAGAATTCCCATTGGATCCCATAAAAATTGCTCCCATTAAGGCAATTCCCAGAATTCCCATCAGATCCCATAATTTAGGCAATTCCCAAATTCCCATCAGATCCCATAATTTAGGCAGTTCCCAAATTCCCATCGGATTCCATAAAAATCCCCCCCCAAAATTCCCGGAATTCCCATTGGATCCCCCCCAAAAATCACGCCCATTAAGGAAATTCCCAGAATTCCCATAAAAATCTCCCCCGTTAAGGCAATTCCCGAATTCCCATCGGATCCCCCCAAAAAATCATCCCCATTAAGGCAATTCCCATTGGATCCCATAAAAATTGTGCCCATTAAGGCAATTCCTGAATTCCCATCGGATCCCATAATTAAGGCAGTTCCCAAATTCCCATCGGATCCCCCCCAAAAAATCGCCGCCGTTGAGGCAATTCCCAGAATTCCCATCGGATCCCATAATTAAGACAATTCCCAGAATTCCCATAAAAATCGCCCCCATCAAGGTAAATCCCGGAATTCCCATCGGATCCCATAATTAAGACAATTCCCAGAATTCCCATAAAAATCGCCCCTGTTAAGGTAAATCCCGGAATTCCCATCGGATCCCATAATTAAGGCAATTCCCAAATTCCCATCGGATCCCATAATTAAGGTAATTCCCAAATTCCCATCGGATCCCATAATTAAGACAATTCCCGGAATTCCCATAAAAATCGCCCCCATTAAGGTAAATCCCGGAATTCCCATCGGATCCCACAATTAAGGCAATTCCCAAATTCCCATCGGATCCCATAATTAAGGCAATTCCCAGAATTCCCATAAAAATCGCCCCCGTTAAGGTAAATCCCGGAATTCCCATCGGATCCCATAATTAAGGCAATTCCCAAATTCCCATCGGATCCCATAATTAAGGCAATTCCCAAATTCCCATCGGATCCCATAATTAAGACAATTCCCAGAATTCCCATAAAAATCGCCCCCATTAAGGTAAATCCCGGAATTCCCATCGGATCCCATAATTAAGGCAATTCCCAAATTCCCATCGGATCCCATAATTAAGGCAATTCCCAAATTCCCATCAAATCCCATAAAAATTCCCGGTTTTCCCGCCCCGGGATTCCCCAGGATACTGCGGGCGGTGTCCGGCCGCACGGTGAATCCGTCCTCGTCCACCTCGGGGCAGCCCTGCGGGGACACGCTGGGACATTCCCAGTGCTCCCAGTTTGGGGAGGGGGCGCCGGGGTGGGGGAGCACTGGGGAGCTCACCAGGTCATTGTCCGGAGATTCCCTGGGAAGGACAGGGCAGAGTCAGCGGTGCGGCCGGGGGAATTTGGGGATTTCGGGATTTGGGGTGGGGGAATTCGGGGATTTGGGGTGGGGGAATTTGGGGATTTGGGAATTTGGGGTGTGGGAATTCAGGGATTTGGGGTGGGGGAATTTGGGGATTTGGGGATTTGGGAATTTGGGGTGGGGGAATTCGGGGATTTGGGGTGGGGGAATTCGGGGATTTGGGAATTTGGGGTGTGGGAATTCGGGGATTTGGGGCGGGGGAATTCGGGGAATTTGGGGATTTGGGGATGGGGGAATTTAGGGAATTTGGGTTGGGGGAATTCGGGGAATTTGGGGATTTGGGGATGGGGGAATTTAGGGAATTTGGGGTGGGGGAATTCGGGGTGCGGGAATTCGGGGAATTTGGGATCGGGGAATTTGGGGTGGGGGAATTTGGGGATTTGGGGTGGGTGAATTCGGGGATTTGGGATCGGGGAATTCAGGGATGTGGGAATTTGGGGATGCGGGAATTCAGGGATTTGGGATGGGGGAATTCGGGGATGTGGGAATTCAAGGATAGGGGATGTGGGAATTCGGGGATATAGGATGCAGGAGTTCAAGAATACAGGATGTTGGAATTCAGGGATGCAGGAATGCTAAAAGCAGAGATGCAAAACTGCAGGGATGCAACCATGCCGGGAATGCAGGGATGCGGGAATTCAGGGATAAACGACGCGGGATGCAGAGACAGAGGATGCAGGAATGCTGGGACGAAGGGATGCAGGAAGTCAGGATGCGGGAATTAAAGGATGTGGGCAATGCGGGGAATTCGGGATGCAGGAATTCGGGATGCAGGGAATGCAGGAATTCAGGATGCAGGGAATGCAGGAATTCAGGATGCAGGAATTCGGGATGCAGGGAATTCGGGAATTCCAGGATGCAGGAATGCGGGAATTCGGGATGCAGGGAATTCGGGAATTCAGGATGCAGGAATTCGGGATGCAGGGAATGCAGGAATTCAGGATGCAGGAATGCGGGATGCAGGGAATGCAGGAATTCAGGATGCAGGAATTCGGGATGCAGGGAATTCGGGAATTCCAGGATGCAGGAATGCGGGAATTCGGGATGCAGGGAATTCGGGAATTCGGGATGCAGGAATTCGGGATGCAGGGAATGCAGGAATTCCAGGATGCAGGAATGCGGGAATTCGGGATGCAGGGAATTTGGGAATTCAGGATGCAGGAATTCAGGAATTCGGGATGCAGGGAATTTGGGAATTCCAGAATGCAGGAATTCAGGATGCAGGAATTCGGGAATTCAGGATGCAGGAATTCGGGAATTCGGGATGCAGGGAATTCGGGAATTGCAGGATGCAGGAATTCAGGATGCAGGGAATTTGGGAATTCAGGATGCAGGAATTCAGGAATTCGGGATGCAGGGAATTCGGGAATTCAGGATGCAGGAATTCGGGATGCAGGGAATGCAGGAATTCAGGAATTCGGGATGCAGGGAATTCGGGAATTCAGGATGCAGGAATGCGGGAATTCGGGATGCAGGGAATTTGGGAATTCAGGATGCAGGAATTCAGGAATTCGGGATGCAGGGAATTTGGGAATTCCAGAATGCAGGAATTCAGGATGCAGGAATTCGGGAATTCAGGATGCAGGAATTCGGGAATTCAGGATGCAGGAATTCGGGAATTCGGGATGCAGGGAATTCGGGAATTGCAGGATGCAGGAATTCAGGATGCAGGGAATTTGGGAATTCAGGATGCAGGAATTCAGGAATTCGGGATGCAGGGAATTCGGGAATTCAGGATGCAGGAATTCAGGATGCAGGAATTCAGGAATTCAGGATGCAGGAATTCAGGAATTCGGGATGCAGGGAATTCGGGAATTCGGGATGCAGGAATTCAGGAATTCGGGATGCAGGGAATTCGGGAATTGCAGGATGCAGGAATTCAGGAATTCGGGATGCAGGGAATTCAGGAATTCCAGGATGCAGGAATTCAGGAATTCGGGATGCAGGGAATTCGGGAATTCAGGATGCAGGAATTCAGGAATTCGGGATGCAGGGAATTCGGGAATTGCAGGATGCAGGATTTCCCCCGCGGGCCTCACCCGCTGCCGCGCTCGCGCTCCCTGCGGCTCAGCCCCGGGATGCGGAAGGCTTTCCCGCGGCTCCGTTTGGGCCCTGCGGGGGTGGCACGGTGAGCTCGGCCCCGCGGCGCCGCCGCCCCCGAGCGCTGCTCACGTACTTGCCTTCCTGCGCTGGCGCCTGCCGGAACTCCTCGAAATCCAGCGCTCCTGCCCGGGGGCGCAGCGGGGTCAGCCGAGGTGTCATTTGGGGTCAACCGGGGGTGTTCGGGGTCATTTGGGGTCAGCCGGGGTCATTTGGGGTTGTTGGGATCTTTTGGGGTCGTTCGGATCGTTTGGGGTCAGCCGGGATCGTTCGGCGTCATTTGGGGTCAGCTGGGGGCATTTGGGATTGTTCAGGATAGTTTGGGATCATTTGGGGTCAGCCGGGGGCGTTCGGGGATGTTTGGGGTCAGCCAGGATCGTTCGGGGTCAGCCGGGGTTGTCTGGGGTCGTTTGTGATCATTTGGGGTCAACGCAGATCGTTTGGGGTCAGACGAGGGTGTTCGGGGTCATTTGGGGTCAGCCAGGGTCGTTCGGGGTCATTGGGATTGTTTGGGGTCATTTGGGGTCGTTCAGGGTCATTTGGGATCATTCAGGATCATTTGGGGACGTTCAGAGATGTTTGGGATCATTTGGGATCGTTTGGGATCGTTTGGGGTAGTTCAGGATCATTTGGGGCCGCTTGGGGTTGTTTGGGATCATCTGGAGTAATTTGAGATCATTTGGGACTGTTTGGGACCATTTGGGATCATTTGGGATAATTTGGGATCGTTTGGGATCATTCAGGACCATTCAGGATCATTCAGGATCATTCAGGATCCTTTGGGATCATTCAGGATCCTTTGGGACCATTCAGGATCGTTCAGGATCCTTTGGGATCATTCAGGATCCTTTGAGATCATTCAGGATCCTTTGGGATCATTCAGGACCATTCAGGACCATTCGGGATCATTCAGGATCATTCAGGATCGTTCAGGATCCTTTGGGATCATTCAGGATCATTCAGAATCCTTTGGGATCATTCAGGACCGTTTGGGATCATTCAGGATTGTTCGGGACAATTCAGGACCATTCAGGATCATTCAGGATCCTTTGGGATCATTCAGGATACTTTGGGATCATTCAGGATCATTTGGGACCATTCAGGATCATTCAGGATCCTTTGGGATCATTCAGGATCATTCAGGATCCTTTGGGATCATTCAGGATCATTCAGGATCCTTTGGGACCATTCAGGACCATTCAGGATCCTCTGGGATCATTCAGGATCCTTTGGGATCATTCAGGACCATTCGGGACCATTCGGGATCATTCAGGATCATTCGGGATCCTTTGGGATCATTCAGGATCCTTTGGGATCATTCAGGATCATTCAGGATCCTTTGGGACCATTCAGGATCATTCAGGATCCTTTGGGATCATTCAGGATCCTTTGGGACCATTCAGGATCGTTCAGGATCCTTTGGGATCATTCAGGATCCTTTGGGACCATTCAGGATCGTTCAGGATCCTTTGGGACCATTCAGGACCATTCAGGATCCTTTGGGACAATTCAGGACCATTCAGGATCCTCTGGGATCATTCGGGACCATTCGGGATCCTTCAGGATCATTCGGGATCCTTTGGGATCATTCGGGATCCCCCCGCCGCTCACCTGGCCGCTCGGTGCCCGTGCCCTTGCTCTCGGCGAACCTGCGCAGCAGCAGCTCCGTGCCGATGTTCTCCACGTTCTGCTTGAACTCCTCGTGCACCTGCGGCGGAGGGAGGGAGGGATTTGAAAATTGGGGAGGGGGACGTGGGAAAAAGGGGGAATGGGGCGGGAATGGGGAGGGGGAAGGAAGGGATTTAAAAAATGGGAAGGGGACATGGAAAAAGTGGGAATGGGGCGGGAATGGGGCAGGAAGAACGAAAATGGGGAGGGGGACGTGGAATAACTTGGGAAGGTGGGAATGGGGGGGGGAAGGAAGGAATAAAAAAAAGGGGAAGGGGACGTGGAATAAAGGGGGAGGGCAGGAATGGGGTGGGGGAAGGAAGGAATTAAAAGGGGAGGGGGTCGTGGAATAAAGCAGGAATAAAGCGGGAATGGCGAGGATGGAGGAAGGGATAAAAACGGGGAAGGGGACGTGGAATAAAGGGGGGAACAAATGGGAATGGGGGAAGGAAGAACAAAAATGGGGAGGGGGACGTGGAATAATTTGGGGAGGGTGGGAAGAGGGCGGGGCAGAAAGGGATAAAAATGGGGAAGGGGATGTGGAATAACACGGGAATGGGGCAGGGGCAGGAATAAAAAAAAAGGGGAAGGGGACACAGAATAACTTGGGGAAGGTGGGAATGGGGGGGAAGGAAGGAATAAAAAGGGGAAGGGGACGTGGAATAATGCAGGAATAAAGCGGGAATGGGGCAGGGGGAGGAAGGAAGGAATAAAAATGGGGAAGGGGACATGGAATAACTTGGGAAGGTGGGAATGGAGCAGCGGGAAGGAAGGAATTAAAAAAAGGGGAAGGGGACGTGGAATAAAGCAGGAATGGGGCAGGGCAAGGAAGGAATAAAAAGGGGAGGGGGATGTGGAATAAAGGGGGAAGGTGGGAATGGGGCGGGGGCAGGAAGGAATAAAAATGGGGAAGGGGATGCGGAATGAAGTGGGAATAAAGCAGGAATGGGGAGGGGGCAGGAAGGGATAAAAACAGGGAAGGAGATGTGGAATAAAGCGGGAATGGGACAGGGGCAAGAAGGGATAAAATGGGGAAGGGGACGTGGAATAAAGCAGGAGGGCAGGAATGGGGTGGGGGAAGGAATAAAAAAGGGGGAAGGGGATGTGGAATAACTTGGGGAAGGCAGGAATGGGGAGGGGGAAGGAAGAAATTAAAAAAGAGGGGAAGAGGATGTGGAATAAAGGGAGAGAGCAGGAACAGGGGAGGGGGAAGGAAGGGATAAAAACGGGGAAAGGGATGTGGAATAAAGGGGGGAACGGCAGGAATGGGGTGGGGGAAGGAAGGGATAAAAATGGGGAAGGGGACATGGAATAAAGCAGGAATGGGGAGGGGGAAGGAAGGGATAAAAATGGGGAAGGGGGTGTGGAATAAAGCAGGAATGGGGCAGGGGAAGGAAGGGATAAAATGGGGAAGGGGATGTGGAATAAAGGGGGGAACGGCGGGAATGGGGTGGGGGAAGGATGGAATTAAAAATGGGGAAGGGGACGTGGAATAAAGCAGGAGGGCAGGAATGGGGTGGGGGAAGGAATAAAAAAAAGGGGAAGGGGATGTGGAATAACTTGGGGAGGGCGGGAATGGGGAGGGGGAAGGAAGGAATAAAAACGGGGAAGTGGACATGGAATAAAGCGGGAGGGTGGGAATGGGGGCAGGAAGAACAAAAATGGGGAAGGGGACATGGAATAAAGGGGAAGGTGGGAACGGGGCAGGGGAAGGAAGGGATAAAAACGGGAAAGGGGACATGGAATAACGCAGGAATAACTCCAGGAATGCGGGAACGGGGCAGGGCGGGGCGGGGGCTCGCCTGGCCGATCTGCACGTGCGTGTCCTCCACCGAGTGCGAGTAGGAGCCGATGAGACCTTTCATGTGCCGCAGGTGTGCCTCCTCCACCTCCTGGAAGCGCTGCGGGGGAAACAACGGGGTCGGGAAGGGTTTGGGGTGGGTGGGATGAGCGCAGGGATGGGCTTGGGATGGGTGGGACATTCCCAGGGATCTCCATGGGGACAGGGAAGGGTTTGGGATGGGTGCGATGAGCGCAGGGAAGGGCAGAGAACTATTTGGGAGGAGCAGGATGTCCCCGGGGAAGGGTTCAGGGTGGGTGGGATGTCCCCAGGGATCTCCACAGGGACAGGGAAGGGTTTGGGATGGGCAGGATGTCCCCAGGGAAGGGTTGGGGATGGGTGGCATGTCCCCAGGGAAGGTTTGGGATGGGTGGCATGTCCCCAGGGAAGGGTTCGGGATGGGCGGGATGTCCCCAGGGAAGGGTTTGGGATGGGCAGGATGTCCCCAGGGAAGGGTTCGGGATGGGTGGCATGTCCCCAGAGAAGGGTTCGGGATGGGCGGGATGTCCCCAGGGAAGGGTTCGGGATGGGTGGCATGTCCCCAGAGAAGGTTTGGGATGGGTGGCAGTGTCCTTAGGGAAGGGTTCGGGATGGGTGGGAGGTCCCCAGGGATGGGTTTGGGATGGGTGGGATGAGCCCAAGGATCTCCATGGGGACAAGGAAGGGTTTAGGATTGGTGGGATATCCCCAGGGAAGGTTTGGGATGGGTGGGATGTCCCCAGGGATCTCCATGGGGACAGAGAAGGGTTTGGGACAGGTGGCAGTGTCCCCGGGGAAGGGTTTGGGATGGGCAGGATGTCCCCAGGGACAGGTTTGGGATGGGTGGGACATTCCCAAGGATCTCCATGGGGACAGGGAATGATTTGGGATGGGTGGGATGAGTCTAAGGAAGGGTTTGGGGTGGATGGGATGTCCCCAGGAATGGGTTTGGGATGGGTGGCAGTGTCCCCAGGGGGTCAAGGAAGATTTTGGGATGGGTGGGATGTGTCCAGGGAAGGGTTTGGGATGGGTGGGATGTCCCCAGGGATCTCTGTGGGGACAGAGAAGGGTTTGGGATGGGTGGCAGTGTCCCCGGGGAAGGGTTTGGGATGGGTGGGATGTCCCCAGGGAAGGGTTGGGGATGGGCGGGATGTCCCCAGGGAAGGGTTGGGGATGGGTGGGATGTCCCCAGGGATCTCCATGGGGACAGGGAAGGGTTTAGGATTGGTGGGATGAGCCCAGGGATGGGTTTGGGATGGGCAGGATGTCCCCAGGGATCTCCACAGGGACAGAGAAGGGTTTGGAATGGGTGGCAATGTCCCCAGGGATCTCCACGGGGACAGGGAAGGGTTCGGGATGGGTGGCAATGTCCCCAAGGCTTGGCACAGCCAGGATGGCACATTCCCAAGGGACAGTGTGCCCAAGGAATGGGGTTCAGCCAGGGTGGCATGGCCCCACGGGAGGGTGGCATCGCCCCACAGGAGGGTGGCACGTCCCCATGGGAGGGTGGCATGGCCCCACGGGAGGGTGGCAGCAGCAGGGAAAGGGGCTCGGATGGGATGGCACATCCCCAGGGGCCAAAATCCCAGCGCCCACCCCTGCCCAAATCCCATCCGTGTCCACCATGGCCAAATCCCATCCCTGCCCATCCCTTCCCAAATCCCACTGGTGCCCAGATCCCATTGGTGCCCATCCCTTCCCAAATCCCATCCCTTCCTAAATCCCATCGGTGCCCAGTTCCCATCCCAAATCCCATCCCTGCTCACATCCCATCAGTGCCCATATCCTTGCGGTGCTCATCCCTGCCCACATCCCAGTGGTTCCCACATCCCATTGGTGCCCATCCCTTCCCAGATCCCATCCCGTCCCAAATCCCATCAGCGCCCACATCCCATTGGTGCCCATCCCTTCCCAAATCCTATCCCTGCCCACCCCTGCCCAAATCCCACCGGTGCACAAACCCCACCCCTGTCCAGATCCCATCCCAAATCCCATCCCTGCCCAGATCCCATTGGTTCCCATCCCTTCCCAGACCCCACCCCTGCCCAAATCCCAGGGGTTCCCATCCCTTCCCAAATCCCATCCCTGCCCAAATCCCATCAGTGCCCAAATCCCCCCGGTGCCCAGATCCCATCCCTGCTCATCCCTTCCCAAATCCCATTGGTGCCCATCCCCTCCCAAATCCCATCCCTTCCCAAATCCCATTGGTGCCCATCCCCTCCCAAATCCCATCCCCTCCCAAATCCCATCCCCTCCCAAATCCCATCCCTTCCCAAATCCCATCCCCTCCCAAATCCCATCCCCTCCCAAACCCCCTGCCCAGCTCCCGGGTGCCCACCATGGCCGAGTCCAGCATGCGCTGCTCGAAGTCGGCGCGGGCAGCGTTGTATTTCTCCACAGCTCTGCGCAGAGCCTCGCCTGCCTTCCGCGACTTGAGCTCCGCCTGCGACAGCCGGGGACAGCCGGGGACAGCCGGGGACAGCCAGGGGACAGACAGGAGAAGGACAGGGATCGTCAGGAATGGGACAAGGGACAGCCGGGACAGCCGGGGACAGCCGGGGACAGACAAGGATCATCAGAAAGGGGACAGAGACCAGCCAAGGGACAGGGGACAGCCAAGGGGACAGGGATCGTCAGAGAGGGGACAGGGACTGCCCAGGGGGACAGGGGACACCCGGGGACAAGGGACTGACAGGGGACAGACGAGAAGTACAGGGATCGTCAGGGATGGGACAGGGGACAGCCGGGACAGCCAGCGGACAGCCAGGGACAGCCGGGACAGCCGGGGGACAGGGGACAGACAGGAGAAGGACAGCGATCGTCAGAGAGGGGACAGGGGACACCAGTAGGACAGGGGTCGTCAGGGATGGGACAGGGGACAGCCAGGGGACAGCCGGGAGAAGGACAGGGATCGTGAGAGAGGGGACAGGGACAGCCGGGAGAAGGACAGGGATCGTGAGAGAGGGGACAGGGACAGCCGGGAGAAGGACAGGGATCGTCAGGGATGGGACAAGGGACAGGCAGGGACAGCCGGGGACAGGGGACAGCCAGGGGACAGCCAGGAGAAGGACAGGGATCGTCAGAGAGGGGACAGGGATTGTCAGGGATGGGACAGGGACCGGCCAGGGGACAGCCAGGGGACAGCCAGGGGACAGGGGACAGCCAGGAGAAGGACAGGGATCGTCAGAGAGGGGACAGGGGTCATCCGGAAGGGGACAGGGACCATTAGGGAAGAGATAGGGACCACCCAGGGGGACAGGGACCACAGGGAGGGGACAGGGCCACCAGGGGTGACAGAAACCACAGGGAGGGTACAGGAACCACTGACAGGGTGACAGTGACCGTGGGGAGGGGACAGGGACCATGGGGAGGGCACACAACCACCGCGAGAGCACAGCGCACACCGCGGGCGACCCTGGCCCCATCACGGAAGGGACAGGGACACAGCGACCCGGGGGTGGGAACAGCGACCCGGGGGTGGGGACAGCACCCATCATGGGGTGGTGACAGTGACCCGGGGGGTGCCACGGAAGGGACAGGGACACAGAGCCCATCGAGGGGTGGGAACAGCGACCCCGGGGGTGACAACAATGACCCGGGGGTGACGACGGTGACCCGGGGGTGGGGACAGCGACCACCGCGAAGTGGGGATAGCGACCCCGGGGATGGTGACAGCGCCCCGGCGGATGGCGACAGTGACCCGGGGAGTGGTGACAACGACCCGGGGGGTGCACACAGCGACCGGGGGGATAGCGACAGTGACCCCGGGGGATGGTGACAGTGACCCAGGGATGGTGACAGCGCCCACCGCGGGGTGGGGACAGTGCCCCGGGGGATGGGGACAGCGCCCCGGGGGTGGTGACAGGGACCCCGGGGGTGGCGACAGCGACCCGGGGGTGGCGACAGCGACCCGGGGGTGGCGACAGTGACCCGGGGGTGGCGACAGTGACCCGGGGGTGGTGACAGTGACCCCGGGGCTGGCAACGGTGACCACCCCGGGGTGGGGGCAGCGACCCAGGGATGGGGACAAGGACCCCGGGGATGGCGACAGCGCCCCGGGGGGTGGTGACAATGACCCGAGGATGGTGACAGCGACTCAGAGGATGGCGACAGGGACCCCGGGGGTGGGAACAACGATCTCGGGGTTGGTGACAGCCACCCGGGGAGTGCCACCTTGTCGATGTCCTTCTGGCTGGTGCCCTCCCGGCGCAGCCGCTCGTACTCCTGGCACTTGCTGTGGTAGCTGTCCCTGGACTTGGGCAGCAGCTGCGCCACGCCCTGCAGGAGCTGCACGGCCTCCAGCGTCCCTGCCACCTCCTCCTTGGACTGCGGGGACAGCGCGTGGGCCTGGCTGCCCGGGGACACCCTCAGGGTGACACCAGGGAGGGGACGGGAGGTGTCACCTTCTTGTGGACGCGGCCCTGCTCCTCGCCGTAGCGCGAGATGTCCTTGATGAGCTCGTGGAGCTTCTTCATCAGCTCGAGGTGGCACAGCGCCAGCTTGTCCGAGGAGATGCGGAAAACCTCCCAGAGAGGGGCGAAGGTCCTGCGCGGGGATCGGCCCCGAGGGTCGCTGGGGGTCCCCAGAGTGTCCCCCGGGCCCCCCCAGAGCCCCCCCCGGGCGTACCCCAGCTGGGTGCCGTTGGTTGCCATCTTGGACAGCTTCACCATGGCCTTGGCGTAGTTCTCCTCGATGGAGGCCCTGGGGGGTGGGGAGGGGGGGATGGGGGTTTGGGGACCCCCCCGGGGGGTTTGGGGACCCCCCCTAGGGGTTTGAGATCCCCCCGGGGGTTTTGGGGATCCCCCCGGGGGTTTTGGGGACCCCCCCGAGGTGTTTTGGGGAGCCCCAGGGAGTTTGGGGACACCCCCGGGGCTTTTGGGGATCCCCCCCTAGGGGTTTGAGATCCCCCCAGGGAGTTTGGGGACACCCCCGGGGGTTTTGGGGACCCCCCCGAGGGGTTTTGGGGACCCCCAGGGAGTTTGGGGACACCCCCGGGGGTGATGGAGAGGGGGAGATGGGGTTTTGGGGACACCCCCAAGGGTTTTGGGGACCCCCCCAGTGGTTTTGGGGACCCCCCCCAGCCGTTTTGGGGATCCCCCCCCGGGGGTTTGGGGATCCCCCCGAGGGGTTTTGGACACCCCCGGGGTTTGGGGACCACCCCCAAGGACTTTAGGGACACCCCAGGGGTATGGGACCCTCCCCCAGGGGTTCTGGGGACACCCCCAGGGGTTCTGGGGACACCCCCAGGGGTTTTGGGGACCCCCAGGGAGTTTGGGACCACCCCCAGGGGTGGCAGAGAGGGGGAGATGGGGTTTTGGGGACCCCCCCAGCGGTTTTGGGGACCCTCCCAAGGATTTTGGGGATCCCCAGGGAGTTTGGGGACTGCTCAGGGGTTTTGGGGACCCCCCCCCGGAGGTTTTGGGGACTCCCAAGGATTTTGGGGATGCCCCCAGGGGTCTGTGATCCCACCAAGGATTTTGGGGACCCCCCCGATGGGTTTTGGGGACCCCCACGGAGTTTGGGACCACCCCCAGGGGTGGCGGAGAGGGGGAGATGGGGTTTTGGGGATCCCCCCAGGGGTTTTGGGGACTCCCCAAGGAATTTGGGGACCCCCCAGGGGGTTTTGGGGTCCCCCCTGGGTTTTGGGGACCCCTGCCCGGTACCTCTCCCGGACGAAGTCGGCGAGCTCCTTGGTGGAGATCTGCCCGTGCTTCATGTTGTGGTAGAGCACATCGAAGCCGTGGTTCTTCTCGCCCTGCGGGGACCCCAAAAATCCCAAATCCCAGACCCCAAATCCTGAACCCCAAATCCCAAATCCCAGACCCCAAATCCCAGACCCCAAACCCCAAATCCCAAATCCCAAATCCCGAATCCCAAATCCCAAATCCCAGACCCCAAATCCCGAATCCCAAATCCTGAATCCCAGACCCCGAATCCCAAATCCCGAACCCCAAATCCCAAATCCCGAATCCCAGACCCCAAATCCCAGACCCCAAACCCCAAATCCCAAATCCCGAACCCCAAATCCCAAATCCCAGACCCCAAATCCCAAATCCCGAGCCCCAAATCCCAAATCCCGAACCCCAAATCCCAAATCCCAGACCCCAAATCCCAAATCCCGAGCCCCAAATCCCAGACCCCAAACCCCAAATCCCGAGCCCCAAATCCCAGACCCCAAACCCCAAATCCCGAATCCCAAATTCCAAATCCCAGACCCCAAATCCCGAATCCCCCAAATCCCGAACCCCGAATCCCAAATCCCAAACCCCGAATCCCAAATCCCAAATCCCGAACCCCAAATCCTGAATCGCAGACCCCAAATCCCCAAATCCTGAATCGCAGACCCCAAATCCCCAAATCCCAAATCCCGAACCCCAAATCCCAAATCCTGGACCCCAAACCCCAAATCCCGAATCCCAGACCCCAAATCTCGAATCCAAAATCCCAAATCACGAATCCTGAATCCCAGACCCCAAATCCCAAATCCCCAAATCCCCAAATCCCACACCCCAAATCCCAAACCCTGAATCCCGAATCCCAAATCCCAGACCCCAAATCCCAAATCCCACCCCCTCCTCTTCCCCGGGACCACCGGGAGTGGCCCAAACCCCCCAAATTTGGGGTCTGAGCCCCCCAGCCCTGCCCAGAGCCAGCCCCCACAGCCCCCGGGGAGGCATGAAAGGGTTTGGGATGGACCCAAAACTCCCCCGGGGATATTTTGGGGTCTCCCCCCGACCCCAGACCCCAAATCCCCCTCCTCCCCTTCCCCAGGACCACCAGGATCAGCATTTAGAGTGGCCCAAAACCCCCAAATTTGGGGTCTGAGCCCCCCAGCCCTGCCCAGAACCAGCCCCGGGTGGTCCTCCAGGCAGGAAAGGGTTAGGGATGGACCCCAAACTCCCCCGGGGATATTTTGGGGTCTCCCCCCGACCCCAGACCCACGGAGGAGCCTCCCCTCAGCCCCTCCCCCACCCCCGGGCTGGGGGTGCAGGTGAACCCCGCGGGGGAAACTGAGGCACGAGGAAGAGGAAGGTGCCCAGACGAACCAGGAAGCGCCGCCCACGCCACTTCCCCACCCCCCCAGAGGGTTGGGGACCCCCATGGAGGGGGGGACAGCGTGGGGACACCCCCGGGACCCCCCCCCAGCCATCAGCCCCCTCCCCAATTAATTAATGAACATCATTAATAAAGGTGCCCGGCCTTGAAAATTAAAAAAAATTAATTCTCGGGTGGGGGGGGAGGTCTGTGTGGTGAGCCCAGAGGGGTCGGGGGCACCCCCGGAGGGTGGGGGGCACCCAAGGGTGGGGGGTCCCGCCTTACCCAGAAGTGCTCGGTGAAATAGGACATCTTTGGGGAGGGGGCGGCAGCGGAGACCCCCGCGCTCAACTCCCGGCGCCCTGCGGCGACACCGGGGCCTTACCGGGGGTGGGGGGGACACACACACCGGGGGGGGGACACACACCGGGGGGGCTCGGCGGTGTCCCCACCCCGCACCGCTCCCGCCTTTCTCGCTTTTCCCGGGAAAACGCCGCGCGGTAGCCATGGAAACCGCAGGGTCGCCCCTCCATCGCCCCCCCCCCGGCCCGGCGGGGACCCCTCCCCAAGGTGTGCGCACCCCGGGGGGGCCCGGGGGGGCCCCGGGGCGGCGCTGGGCCCGACACCAGATACGCAGATCAATAATAAATGAGCGGCGGCGGCGGCGGCTCCCGCACCGGCCCTGCCCGTGGCCCCCCCGGACCCCCCAAAAACTGCCCCAAAAACCCCCGCCCCGCACAAAAACGGCGCCAAGCGTCCCGAGCCCCCCAAACCCCACCCGACCCCCCAAATGCCGCGGGGGTCCCCAAGCCAAGCAGCGCCCCCCGGACCCCCAGATGTGCCCCCCCGGGCTGTGCCCCCCACCCCGGGCCGTGCCCCCCCTCCCCCCGGCCCCGCGCCCCATCATGCACCGGAGAAAAAACAGGAAACCCCAAAAATTCGCGCCACCGGGGGAGGCCCCCCCGACTCACCCTGGGCTGTCGCGGGGCCCCCCCGAGCATCCTCGGCACGCCGGGGGTCTGGGGGATCACGGCGGGGGTCAGCAGCCCCCCCAAACCCGCCCCGAGCCCCCCCAAACCCGCCCCGAGCCCCCCCGGTCGCTCCGCACGGGCACAGCCACCTGTGTCACGAGCGGGGCGGGCTCAGCGCGGCCCCCCCACTTCCCCTGTCACATTGGGGGGGGGACACAGCTGGGAGGGGTCCGGGGGGCTCGGGGGCTGCAGGACCCCCGCCCCCGCCGGTCCCGGGAGGTCACAAACGCCACGAACGCAGCGCCGGCCAAAGTCCCCGCGGGTGGCCGCGGCCACCGAGTCCCCGAGCGGGACGGGGGGTGCGGGGTGGGGGGGCTGCGGCAGGACCCCCCCGCGCCCCCCAAAAGCGCCGCCCGCGGCCGTGACCTTCAGCGGGGCGCGGGGGGCGCGGGGACCCCCCGAGGGATGCGCGGGCACCGGGGCGGGCCCGGTTCGGTACCGGCGGCACCGGCGGGGGGGCCGCGCACCCCCAGACCCCCCCGGGACTGGGGGCACCGCGGGGGGGTCGGGCCGTGCCCCCCTAAAGAAGAAGGAGGGAAGCACCGAACGGAGCCCTGCACCTGCAGCGGGGGGCGGCGGGGGGGCCCCGCGGCACCGGGAGCGGGACCGTGGCCAGCGGCGCTGCACCGGCGCACCGGGGCTGTATTAGCGGGCAGCTCCGCCGCGGGGGGGCGCGCCGCGCACCGAGGGGGGTCTCCGGTATGAGGGGAGGGCTGCACCCCCACCCCGCTGAGGGCGATGCTGCGGGGGCGGCGGGGGGGACCCCGCGCGGGAACGGCGGGGCCGGGGGGCAGCGCGGAGGGGGCGGTGGGGGGCTCCGAGGGGGGACCCCCCCCGGTGCTGGGCGCGGGGCCGGGGGTCGCTGCCGGCGCGGGCAGGGCGCGGGACTCACCTGCGGGGCCGCCGCCCCCGCCCCGCTCCGCTGCCGCCGCCGCCCCGGGACCGCGCCGGGACCGCGCCGGGGGCGGCCTGGCCACGCCCCCTCCCGCCGAGCCGCGCCGCCATTGGCCAGCGCGCCCGGCAGCGGTGACCGCAGCCAGCTGCCGCCGCCTCCCATTGGTCGAGCCGCCGCCGCGCCGCGCGAGGGGCGGGGCCTGATTTGCATTTTTAAAGCGGCCGCCGCCCCGAGAGCGCGGCGGGAGCGGCGCGGGGGAACGTGAGGTGCGGGACCGGAGCCGCCAGCACCGGGGACCGGGAGCTGTCACCGTCCCCCGGGGCTGTCACCGAGCCCGGGCTGTCACCCCTGCCGGCACTGTCCCCACCGCGCGCGCTGCCACACCCCGAGCCCCCCGCGCCGCGCCCCGAGCCCCCCCGGTGTCACCGCGACCCCTCCGCTTGTCACCGCACCCTCGCTCCCGGGCTGTCCCCCCCCCCGCCCCCGCCGGTGCCAGCCGGTGCCTCGCGCCCCGCTGAGCTCATCCCCGGCTCCGGCTGTCACCGGCGCAGCTGCGGGAGCGACAACGGAGGCGTCCCCGCGGGAGGGAGCGGGAAGGGGCGGGGGGAGGGACATTCCCACCGGGAATTGCCCGAACATCGCGGCGGGACGGGGGACGTGCGGCGCCACCGGAGCTGGCACGGCGGGGACGTCACGCGGCGGCTTCGGTTACGCCGCCTTTTGTCCCGGCGACACCTGGCAGGTGTCACCGCGCCGCGGTGGCGGTGCCAGGCCCGGCCGGTGGCACCGGAGCGGAGGGGGCGCTGGGGTGGGGACCCCTCCCCGGTGAGGATCGGTGCTCTGCCGCCACGGGCGCTGTCACCTCCGCCACCCGGCGGTGTCCCCGCGGGTGCTGGCGGCCACCAGCGCGGTGACAATGGCGGAGGAGCAGCCCCCTCCCCACGGCCGCGAGCCCCAGCACCCACCGGGAGCGGCCACAGCACCCAATGGGGTCTGGGGGGACAGGGACAGCCCCGGGGACAGCCCCGCGGGTCCCACCGGGGGATCGAACCCCCCCGGGAGCCCCTCCCCAAAACTGCCCGGGGTGGAGCCAACGGAAGGTTTGGGGAAGGGGAGGGCTGGGATTGGCTGGGGGGCGGGAAAGGGAATTTGGGGCGGGAAAGGGAATTTGGGGCGGGAAGGGGAATTTGGGATGGGGAGGGGAATTTGGGGTGGGAAGGAAAATTTGGGATGGGAAGGGGAATTTGGGGTGGGTTTTGGGGGGGTTGGGTTGGGAAGGGGAGGTTTGGGATTGGCGGGGGGGGTGAAAAGGGGAGGTTTGGGGTGGGCAGGGGAATTTGGGGTGGAGAGGTTTGGAATGGGAAGGGGAATTGGGGGTGGGAAGGAGAGGTTTGGGGTGGGAAAGGGAATTTGGGGCGGGAAGGGGAATTTGGGGTGGGTTTGGGGAGGGTTGGGATGGGAAGGGGAATTTGGGATGGGAAAGGGAATCTGGGGTGGGAAAGGGAATTTGGGGCGGGAAGGTTTGGAGTGGGAAGGGAATTTGGGGTGGGAAGGGGAGGGGTGAAAAGGGGAGATTTGGGGTGGGGAGGGGAATTTGGGGTGGGAAAGAGATTTTGGGGTGGGGAGGGGAATTTGGGGCGGGAAGGAAAATTTGGGGCGAAAAGAGGAGGTTTGGGGTGGGAAGGGGAATTTGCGGTGGGTTTGGGGGGGATTGGGGTGGGTTTTGGGGGGGTTGGGGTGAGTGTTGAGGGGGTTTTGTCCCCTGGTCCTGCCAGGCTCGCGGGGTGGGGGCTCAGCACAGGGACTCCCCCACCCCCTCCAAACCCCCCCAAAACCCCCGAAAGCTGCGGGGGCCGAGCGGGGATGGGATGGGATTGGGATTGGGATTGGGATTGGGATGGGATTGGGATTGGGATTGGGATTGGGATTGGGATTGGGATGGGATTGGGATGGGATGGGATGGGATTGGGATTGGGATGGGATGGGGACAGGGACAGGGACAAGGATGGGGACTGGGATGGGATGGGATGGGGACATGGGACATGGGGATGGTGATGGGATGGGATGGGGACAGCGACGAGGATGGGGACTGGGATGGGGATGGGGACATGGGGACATATGGATGGGATGGGATGGGATGGGATGGGGGTGGGGATGGGGACATGGGGACATGGGGATGGGATGGGGATGGGGACAGGGACGAGGATGGGGACGGGGACGGGATGGGGACATGGGGACATGGGGATAGGATGGGGATTGGGCTGGGCTGGGCTAGGATGGGATGGGGATGAGGATGCTGTTGCCATGGCAACCCCGCATCCATGCTCAGCCTCGGCGCTGCATCACCGCAGCGCATCCACAGCGCCCCCCCCCCAACCCAACCCCGGCTCTGCTGAACCCCCCGTGGGGACAGCCCGGACCCCCCCCCAAATCCCACAGCCCCTCTGCCACCGCCGGCTGAGACCCAGGGCAACCCCCACCCCAAAAATCCCGATAAAAACTCCCCAAACACCCCCTCAAAAACCCTCAAAAAACCCCAAAATCCCCTTCCCACCCCAAAGCCCCCACCCCATCCTTTCCCCTTCCCCAAATCCACGGGACCCCCACCCTAAAAAAATCTCCAAAAAACCCACCCCCCAAAAAAAACCTCAAAATCCCCCCCAAAAACCCCAGAAAAAAATCCCAAAAAACCCCAAAAATCCCCCCAAGAAACCCTCAAAAAAACCCAAAATCCCAAATCCCCTTCCCACCCCAAACTCCCCAACCCATCCTTTCCCCCCTCCCCAAATCCACGAAACCCCCCCAAAAAAAACCCAAAAAACCCCCCTCCAAACAAAAAAACCCCCAAAAAACCCAAAATCTCCTTCCCACCCCAAATCCCCCAACCCTTCTCCCACTGCCAGCTGCGACCCCAGGATCACCCCCACCCCAAAAAAACCCAAAAAAATCCCCCCAAAAAACCAAAAAAACCCCCAAAATCAAAACACCCCAAACCCTCCAACCCACCCTTCACTCCTCCCCAAATCCATGAGAATCCCATTCAAAAAAAAACCCAAAAAATCCAAAAAACACCCCAAAAAACCAGAACACCCCAAAGCCCCTAACCCATCCTTTCCCCCTCCCCAATTCCACGGGACCCCCACCCCAAAAAAAACCCAAAAATTCCCTAAAACCCCCCCCAAAAAACCCAAAAAAAGCCCCAAAAACAAACAAAAAAAACCCAAAAAAATTAAAAATAAAACAAAAAAAACCCCAAAAAACCCTGGAAAAAAAACAAAACACCCCAAACCCCCCAACCCATCCTTTCCCCTTCCCCAAATCCACGGGACCCCCACCCCAAAAAAACCCCAAAAATTCCCTGAAAACCCCCCCAAAAAACCCAAAAAAAGCCCCAAAAACAAACAAAAAACCCCAAAAAATTAAAAATAAAACAAAAAAAACCCCAAAAAACCCTGGAAAAAAAACAAAACACCCCAAACCCCCCAACCCATCCTTTCCATCCACCCAAAAAAAACCGGAAAACCCAGAAAAAACCCCAAAAACCCCCAAAAAAATCCCAAAAAACCCAAATCTCCACGGGAGGATCCTCTTTAATGCTCGTTTCGCACACATCTGCCCAAGGGAACGTGGCGTGCAGGACGGGGGGAGCGTGCCTGGGGCCGGGGGGGCTTTGGGGGCGCCTTTGGGGGGCACGGCCACCCCAAAAAAACCCCAAAACACCCCCAAAAAACACCCCTCAAACCCCCCCAAAAAAACCCCAAAACACCCCCAAAAAATACCCCTCAAAACCCCCAAAAAAACCCAAAAAACCCAAAAAAAATACCCCTCAAACCCCCCAAAAAAACCCCAAAACACCCCCAAAAAATACCCCTCAAAACCCCCCAAAAAAACCCCAAAACACCCCCAAAAAATACCCCTCAAACCCCCCAAAAAAACCCCAAAACACCCCCAAAAAATACCCTCAAAACCCCCTAAAAAAAACCCAAAAACGCCTAAAAATCCCCCAAAGAATGCCAAAAAATCCTAAAAAACCCAAAACTCCTTCCCACCCCAAACCCCCCTAAGCCATCCTTGCCCCCTCCCCAAATCCACGAGAACCTCACCCCAAAGAGACCCCAAAAAAACCTCAAAATCCCCCCAAAACCACCCCCAAAACCCACAAAATACCCCGAAAAACCCCAAAAATCTCCCCAAGAAACCCAAAAAAAACCCCAAAACCAAAACACCCCAAACCCCCCAACTCATCCTTTACTCCTCCCCAAATCCACGAGAACCCCATTCCAAAAAAACCCAAAAAACCCAAAAAACACCCCAAAAAAACCAATCCTACCCCAAAAAATCCGCATAAAACCCCAAACCCCCCCCAAAAAAACAACCAAAAAATTTAAAAAAAAACCAAAAAAACCGCAGAAAAAACCAAAACACCCCAAACCCCCCAACCCATCCTTTCCATCCACCCCAAAAAAACCCCAAACCCAAAAAAACCCCAAACCCCCCCAAGATACCCTAAAAAACCGAAGAAAAAAACCCAAAATCAAGAAAAAATCCCGAAAATTTTTTTAAAAAACAAAAAAAACGCAGAAAAAAACCAAAACACCGCAAACCCTCCAACCCATCCTTTCCCCTTCCCCAAATCCACGGGACCCCCACCCCAAAAAAAACCCAAAAATTCCCTGAAACCCCCGCCAAAAACCCAAAAAAAACCCCAAAAACAAACAAAAAAAAACCCCAAAAATTAAAAATAAAACCAAAAAACCCTGGGAAAAAACCAAAACACCCCAAACCCTCCAACCCATCCTTTCCATCCACCCCAAAAAAAAACCGGAAAACCCAGAAAAAACCCCAAAAACCCAAAAAAACCCCCAAAAACCCAAATCTCCACGGGAGGATCCTCTTTAATGCTCGTTTCGCACACATCTGCCCAAGGGAACGTGGCGTGCAGGACGGGGGGAGCGTGCCTGGGGCCGGGGGGCTTTGGGGGCGCCTTTAGGGGGGCACGGCCACCCCAAAAAAACCCCAAAACACCCCCGAAAACACCCCTCAAAACCCCCCCAAAAAACCCCAAAAAAACCCAAAAAAATCCCCCAAAGAACGCCAAAAAAATCCTAAAAAAACCCAAAATCCTTCCCACCCCAAACCCCCCCAAGCCATCCTTGCCCCCTCCCCAAATCCACGAGAACCTCACCCCAAAGAGACCCCAAAAAAACCTCAAAATCCCCCCAAAACCAGCCCCA
Organism: Acanthiza pusilla; assembly: GCA_036630365.1. Taxonomy (NCBI): domain Eukaryota; kingdom Metazoa; phylum Chordata; class Aves; order Passeriformes; family Acanthizidae; genus Acanthiza; species Acanthiza pusilla. The sequence continues at coordinate 4,122,000 of JAXCHO010000105.1, read as the reverse complement.
AAACCCACAAAATACCCCGAAAAACCCCAAAAATCACCCCAAGAAACCCAAAAAAACCCCAAAATCAAAACACCCCAAACCCCCCAACTCATCCTTCACTCCTCCCCAAATCCACGAGAATCCCAGTCCAAAAAAACCCAAAAAACCAAAAAAACACCCCAAAAAACCAGAACACCCCAAAGCCCCTAACCCATCCTTTCCCCTTCCCCAAATCCACGGGACCCCCACCCCAAAAAAAACCCAAAAATTCCCTGAAAGACCCCCAAAAGCAAAAAAAAAAAAAAAACCAAAAACAAACAAAAAAACCCCCAAAAATTAAAAATAAATCAAAAAAAACCCTGGGAAAAAACCAAAACACCCCAAACCCTCCAACCCATCCTTTCCATCCACCCCAAAAAAAAACCCAAACCCCCAAAAAACCCCAAAAAAATCCCAAAAACCCAAAAAAAACCCCAAAAAACCCAAGTCTCCACGGGAGGATCCTCTTTAATGCTCGTTTCGCACACATTTGCCGAAGGGAACGTGGCGTGCAGGACGGGGGGAGCGTGCCTGGGGCCGGGGGGGCTTTGGGGGCGCCTTTGGGGGGCACGGCCACCCCAAAAAAACCCCGAAACACCCCCGGAAACATCCCCAAAAAATGAGATATAATAATAATAATAATAATAATAATAATAAAGCACTAAAGGTGAAACATTCAGTGCCCCTCCCCCCTCCCCAATACAATCAAAGGTAAAATTTAGGGAATTTTTGGGGTGGGGGGGGGGAGATAAATAATGCCCCCCCACCCCAAAAAAACCCCACCACAAAAAAAAAAAAAAATCCGTTTTTTTGTGATTTTTTGGGCTTTTTTTCTCTTTTTTTGTTTGGTTTTTGCGCTTTTTTTTTGCTTTTTTTTATCTTAAAAATCGTTTTACAAAAAAGAGCCATCGAGGAGTTTTTAAAAAATAGGTTTAGTGTTTGTCCCGGGGGAGGGGGGGGGGGAAAGGGAAATTTTTTGGGGGAAATTTTGGGGTGGGGGAGGGGAAATTTTGGGGTGAGGTCATCACATTCCTCCCCTCCCCCACCCCCGTGGTGCTCTCCCTTAAAAAAAAAATTGTCCGTGGATTTTTTTTTTTTTTTTTTTTTTTTTTGGGAAAAGCTCCCAAAAATTTGGGGGGGGGGGGGGGGAATGTTCAGCAGTGTGGGGAATTTGGGGAGGGGGGGGCAGTCGCTTTTTGGGGGGGAAAATCAGGTTTTTTGGGGGGGTTACAATCGCTTTTGTGGGAAGTAAAATCACTTTTTTTGGGAGTAAAATCAGATTTGCGGGGGTTACAATCACTTTTTTAGGGGGGAAAACCATTTTTAGGAGGGTAAAATCACTTTTTTGGGGGGTAAAATCAGGTTTTTGGGGGGTAAAACCACTTTCTGAGGGGTTACAATCACTTTTTTGGGGGGTAAAATCACTTTTTTTGGGAGTAAAATCAGATTTGCGGGGGTTACAATCACTTTTTTAGGGGGGAAAACCATTTTTAGGAGGGTAAAATCACTTTTTTGGGGGGTAAAATCACTTTTTTGGGGGGTAAAATCAGGTTTTTGGGGGGTTACAATCACTTTCGCGGGGGATAAAATCACTTTTTTGGGGGGTAAAACCACTTTTTAGGGGGGTAAAATCACTTTTGGGATGGCCCTAATCCCTTTGGGGCATCCAAAATCACTTTTGGGGTGACTCTAATCACTTTTAGGGAGCCACAGTCACTTTTAGGGTGGCCAAAATCGCTTTTGGGGTGGCCAAAATCACTTTTGGGGTGGCCAAAATCACTTTTGGGGTGGCCACAATCGATTTTGGGGTGGCCACAATCGATTTTGGGGTGGCCAAAATCACTTTTGGGGTGACTTTAATCACTTTTAGGGAGCCACAGTCACTTTTCGGGGACCAAAATTGCTTTCGGGGTGGCCATAATTGCTTTTGGGATGGCCAAAATCGCTTTTGGGGTGGCCAAAATCACTTTTTGGGTGGCTCTAATCACTTTTGGGGTGGCCAAAATAATTTTTGGGGTCATCACAATCACTTCTGGAGTGGTCACAATTGCTTTTGGGGTGGCCAAAATCGCTTTTGGGGTGACTTTAATCACTTTTAGGGAGCCACAGTCACTTTTAGGGTGGCCAAAATTGCTTTTGGGGTGGCCACAATCACTTATAGGGGACCACAATCCCTCTTGGGGGTCTACAATCACTTTTGGGGCATCCAAAAATCACTTTTGGGGTGACTCTAATCACTTTTAGGGAGCCACAAACCCTTTTGGGGTGGCCCTAATCAGTTTTGGGGGTCCAAAATCACTTTTGGGGTGGCTACAATCCTTTTTGGAGTGGCCAACATCACTTTTGGGGGTCCACAAACACTTGTAGGGATGGCCAAAATCCCTTTTGGGGTGGCCAAAATCACTTTTGGGGTGGCCAAAATCACTTTTGGGGTGGCCACAATTGCTTTGGGGTCATCACAATCACTTTTGGGGTGGTCACAATCACTTTTGGGGTGGCCACAATCCGTTCTGGGGTGGCCAAAATCGCTTTTGGGGGTCCACAATCACTTCTGGGATGGCCACAATCGCTTTCGGGGTGGCCACAATCGTTTTTGGTGGCCACAATCACTTCTGGGGTGACCAAAATTGTTTTTGGGCTGGCCAAAATCCCTTTTGGGGGTCTACAATCAGTTTTGGGGTGACCAAAATTGCTTTTTGGGTGGCCACAAACCCTTTTGGAGTGGCCACAATCACTTTAGGGGGGTCACAATCACTTTTGGGATGGCCACAATCACTTTTCTGGTGGCCACAAACCCTTTTGGGGTGGCTCAAATCACTTTGGGGTCATCACAATCCTTTTTGGGAGGGCCACAATAGCTTTTGGGGTGGCCCTAATCACTTTTGGGGTGGCCAAAGTAGTTTTTAAGGGGCCAAAATCCCTTTTGGGGTGGCCACAATTGCTTTGGGGTCATCACAATCACTTCTGGAGTGGTCACAATCATTTTTGGGGTGGCCAAAATCCCTTTTGGGGTGGCCAAAATCCCTTTTGGGGTGGCCAAAATTGCTTTTGGGGTGGCCAAAATTGCTTTTGGGGTGGCCCTAATCACTTTTGGGTGGCCACAATCATTTTTGGTGTGGCCCTAATCCCTTTTGGGGTGGCCAAAATCCCTTTTGGGGTGGCCAAAATCACTTGTGGGGGTCCACAAACCCTTTTGGGGTGGCCCAAATCACTTCTGGGATGGCCAAAATCGCTTTTTGGGTAGCCAAAATGACTTTTAGGGTGGCCACAAAACCACAGTGACCCCCCCAGGCACAGCCCCCCAGCCCTGCCCCCCTCAGGGACAGGACCCTCCATGTCCCCCCCCTTTGTCCCCACCCCAAAAGGACCCTCCCCCCAAATCTGAGAGCTGTGGGGATTTGGGGCAGTGAAGGAATTGAGAAAAAACACCAAAAACACCCAAACTGACCCTGTTCTGTCTGGGGGGGGGGGCACCCCCTGCCTGCCACCCCCACCCCAAAACCCTCCCTGGGCCGGCGTGGGTGACAGGGTGGCACTGAGGGGGTGACACTGGGGGGACACCACCCCTCTGTCCTTGTCCCCCCTCTCCACAGGGTGTGTCCAGGGGGTCAGGGTGACATTGAGGGGACAGGGTGGCACTGAGGGGGTGGCACTGGGGGGACACCAGCCCCACTGCCCTTGTCCCCCCTCTCCACAGGGGGCTCAGGGTGACATTGGGGGTGACACTGGGGGGACACACACACCACCCCCACTGTCCTTGTCCCTCCTCTCCGTGGGGTGTTTGGGGGGACTCAGGGTGGCACGGGGGGGACACACCACCCCCACTGTCCTTGTCCCCCTTGTCCACGCAGTGTCCAGGGTGGCATTGGGGAGGGGGGATTGACACTGGGGGGGACACCAGGGACATACGCCATCCCCACTGTCCTTGTCCCTCCTCTCCACACAGTGTCCGGGGAGTGGCATCAGGGAGGGGGGGTGACACTGGGGGGGACACCAGCCCCACTGTCCTTGTCCCTCCTCTCTGCAGGGTGTGTCCAGGGGGCTCAGGGTGACATTGGGGGTGACACTGGGGGGACACACACACCACCCCCACTGTCCTTGTCCCCGCTCTCCGTGGGGTGTTTGGGGGGACTCAGGGTGGCACGGGGGGGACACCACCCCTCTGTCCTTGTCCCCGCTCTCCACAGGGTGTGTCCAGGGGGCTCAGGGTGACATTGGGGGTGACAATGGGGACACACCCCCCCCCCGCTGTCCTTGTCCCCCTTGTCCACGCAGTGTCCAGGGTGACATTGGGGAGGGGGGATTGACGCTGGGGTGACAATGGGGGACACACCTCCCCCCGCTGTCCTTGTCCCCCTTTTCCGTGCGGTGTCCAGGGGGTGGCATCGGGGAGGGGGTGGGGGGTGACACTGTGGACACACACCACCCTCACTGTCCTTGTCCCTCCTCTCTGTGGAGTGTCCAGGGTGGCATTGGGGAGGGGGAGGTGACACTGGGGGGACACCACCCCCACTGTCCTTGTCCCTGCTCTCCGCAGGGTGTGTCCAGGGGGCTCAGGGTGACATTGGGGGTGACACTGGGGGGACACACACACCACCCCTGCTGTCCTTGTCCCTCCTCTCCGTGGGGTGTGTCCGGGGGGCTCAGGGTGACAATGGGGGTGACACTGGGGGGACACACCACCCCCACTGTCCTTGTCCCTCCTCTCCGTGGGGTGTTTGGAGTGTCCAGGGTGACATCATGGAGGTGGCACCAGGGAGGGACACCACCCCCAGTGTCCTTGTCCCCACTCTCTGTGGAGTGTCCAGGGTGGCATCGGGAGGGGGAAGAAGTGACACCAAGGGGACACACACCAGCCCCACTGTCCTTGTCCCTCCTCTCCATGGAGTGTCTGGGGTGGCATCAGGAAGGGGGAGGTGACACTGGGGGTGACACACTCCCCCCCCCACTGTCCTTGTCCCCCCTCTGCATGGAGTGTCTGGGAAGGGCTTGGGGTGGCATCGAGGGGGACACACCACCCCCAGTGTCCTTGTCCCCACTCTCTGTGGAGTGTCCAGGGTGGCATCGGGAGGGGGAAGGGGTGACACCAAGGGGACACACACCACCCCCAGTGTCCTTGTCCCTCCCCTCCGCAGGGTCTCCAGGGTGGCATCAGGGTGGGGGGATGGCACTGGGGACACACCGCCCCTGCTGTCCTTGTCCCTCCTTTTCAAGGAGTGTCCAGGGTGCCGTCGGGGGGGGGGGGGTGACACTGGGGGGACACACACACCACCCCCACTGTCCTTGTCCCCCTCCCTGCGGGGTGTTCAGGGACGAGGTGACACCGGGGGACACACACACCACCCCTGCTGTCCTTGTCCCTCCTCTCCAGAGTGTCCAGGGAGTGGCATCGGGGGGGGGGGGGTGGCACTGTGGGGACACCATCCCCACTGTCCTTGTCCCCCCTCTCTGTGGAGTGTCCAGGGTGGCATTGGGGAGGGGGGAGTGACACTGGGGGGGACACCGGGGACACACACCACCCCCTCTGTCCTTGTCCCTCCTCTCCGTGGGGTGTTCGGGGAGGAGGTGACACCGGGGGGGACACACCACCCGCACTGTCCTTGTCCCTCCTCTCCACATGGTGCTCAGGGTGGCACTGGGGGGGGATGACACCAAGGGGACACACACCACCCCCACTGTCCCTGGTCCCCTTTTCCACGCTGTGTCCAGGGTGGCATTGGAGGGGGGAGGTGACACTGGAGGGACACACCACTCCCACTGTCCTTGTCCCTCCTCTCTGCGGGGTGTGTCCAGGGGGCTCAGGGTGACACTGGGGGTGACAGTGGGGGGACACACACACCACCCCTGCTGTCCTTGTCCCCCTTTTCCATGCAGTGCTTGGGGTGGCATCAGGGTGGGGAGGTGACACCGGGGGGACACACCATCCCCACTGTCCTTGTCCCTCCTCTCTGCGGGGTGTGTCCGGGGGGCTCAGGGTGACATTGGGGGTGACACTGGGGGGACACACACACACACCACCCCTGCTGTCCTTGTCCCCCTTTTCCATGCAGTGCTTGGGGTGGCATCAGGGTGGGGAGGTGACACCGGGGGGGGACACACCATCCCCTGCTGTCCTTGTCCCCCTCCCCACGGTGTGTCCAGGGTGGCATCGGGGAGGGGGGGGAGGTGACACTGGGGACACACACCACCCCCCTCTGTCCTTGTCCCCCCTCCCCCCAGAGCGTCTGGGAGCGTCCTTGCAGTGTCGGGGGGGGGGGGGGGGGCGTGGGGTGGCATCAGGGGTGTGACACAGGGGGGGACACACACCCCCCCCGCGCCATCCGGGGGTGTCGGGGAGGAGGCAGAGGTGGCTCTGGGGACAGTCCCCGCTCAGAACTCCACCTTGCAGGCAGGGAAGGTCTCGTCCTGCATGGCCACGGTGCTGTTGCTGCCCAGCACGGTGATGCCCAGCTCCTGCTGCCGCTCGTGCGTCTCCTGGTACCACTCGTGCATCACCAGCGAGTCGAACGTGGGGATCAGCGTCACCTGCGGGGGGACAGGGACACGATGGCACTGCCCCCGGGGCTGGGGGGGCACCCGGGAAACATTGGCACCAACCCCGCGGCTGGGGGGGACACCCAGGGCACACTGTCACCTCCTCAGGCACTGGGGTGAGACACCCAGGGCACACTGTCACCTCCTCAGGCACTGGGTTGGGGCACACAGGGCACACTGTCACCTCCTCAGGCACTGGGGTGAGACACCCAGGGCACACTGTCACCTCCTCAGGCACTGGGGTGAGACACCCAGGGCACACTGTCACCTCCTCAGGCACTGGGGTGAGACACCCAGGGCACACTGTCACCTCCTCAGGCACTGGGGTGAGACACCCAGGGCACACTGTCACCTCCTCAGGCACTGGGGTGAGACACCCAGGGCACACTGTCACCTCCTCAGGCACTGGGGTGAGACACCCAGGGCACACTGTCACCTCCTCAGGCACTGGGGTGAGACACCCAGGGCTCTTTGTCACCTCTGAAATATTGGGAAGGGGCACCCAGGACACTTTGTGACCTCCTCAGGCACTGGCAAGGGGCACCCAGGGCATTTTGTCACCCCCCAAATATTGGGAAGGGGCACTCAGGGCACTGTGTCACCTCCTCAGGCACTGCAGTGGGCATCCAGGACACACTGTCACCTCTGAAATACTGGGACAAGGCCTCTAAAATAACGGGAAGGGGCACCCAGGGCTCTTTGTCACCCCTGAAATATTGGGACAGGGCACCTGGAGCACTTTGTCACCTCCTCAGGCACTGGGGTGAGACACCCAGGACATTTTGTCACCCCTGAAATATTGGGACAGGGCACCCAGGAAAGCTTGTCACCAACCCCAGGGCTGGGGTGGGCACCCAGGACACTCTGTCACTCCCTCAGGCACCAAGAAGGGGCACCCAGAACAGTTTGTCACTACCCCCAAGCTGGCAAGGGACACCCAGGACATCCTCTCACCAGCCCCGGGCTGGGAAGGGCACTCAGGGCACTTTGTCACCTCCTCAGGCACTGGGTTGGGACACCCAGGGCACTTTGTCACCTCTGAAATATTGGGACAGGGCACCCGGAGCACTTTGTCACCCCCTCAGGAACCGGGAAGGGTCACCCAGGGCACTTTGTCACCCCCCAAATATCAGGACAGGGCACCCAGGACACTTTATCACCCCCCAAATACCGAAAAGGGGCACCCAGGGCACTTTGTCACCTCCTCAGGCACCAGGAAGGGGCACCCAGAACTCCTTGTCACCACCTCCAAGACTTGGAAGTGGCACCCAGGGCACTTTGTCATCCCCCAAATATCGAAAAGGAGAACCCAGGACACCCTGTCACCCCCTCAGGCACTGGCAAGGGGCACCCAGGACACCTTGTCACCTCCCCTCAACAACAAGGACACTCTGTCACCTCCCCCAACACCAGGAAGGAGCACCCAGGACACTTTGTCACCCCCCCAGAGGTGGGAACAGGCACCCAGGACACCTTGTCACCCCCGCAGCAACAAGAAGGACACTTTGTCACCTCCCCCCCCCTCGGGCACCCAGGACACACTGTCACCCCCCCAGTACCAGGAAGAGGCACCCAGGACACCCTGTCACCTCCGCAAGCACTGGGATGGCCACCCAGGGCACTTTGTCACCTCTGAAATACTGGGACGGGGCGCCCAGGAAACCTTGTCACCAACCCTGGGGCTGGGGGGGGCACCCAGGGCACTTTGTCACCTCCTCAGGCACTGGGCTGGGACACCCAGGGCACTTTGTCACCTCTGAAATATTGGGACAAGGCACCCAGGGCACTTTGTCACCTCTGAAATATCGGGACGGGGCGCCCAGGAAACCTTGTCACCAACCCTGGGGCTGGAGTGGGCACCCGGGGCACAATGTCACCTCTGAAATATCGGGAAGGGACACCCAGGGCACTTTGTCACCTCCTCAGGCACTGGGCTGGGACACCCAGGGCACTTTGTCACCCCCCCAGCAACAAGGACACTCTGTCACCTTCCCCAGCACCAGGAAGGGGCACCCAGGACACATTGTCACCCCCCAAACAAGGACACTCTGTCACTCCCCCCAGCACCAGGAATGAGCACGCAGGACACACTGTCACCCCCCAAACACCAGGAAGGACCACCCAGGACACACTGTCACCCCTGAAATATTGGGAAGGGGCACCCAGGACACCTTGTCACCCCCCCAACAACAAGGACACTCTGTCACCTCTCCCAGCACCAGGAAGGGGCACCCAGGACACATTGTCACCCCCCAAACAAGGACACTCTGTCACTCCCCCCAGCACCAGGAATGAGCACGCAGGACACATTGTCACCCCCCAAACACCAGGAAGGACCACCCAGGACACACTGTCACCCCTGAAATATTGGGATGGGGCACCCAGGACACTTTGTCACCCCCCCAGCAACAACAAGGACACACTGTCACCCCCCAGCCCGGCGAGGGGACCGTCCCCACCCCCACGCGCCGTGCGGGGGGCTCACCTGGATGTCGACGCCCCACTGGTGCTTGCCCGCCAGGAGGGCGTCGAGCAGCGGCCGCAGCACGCCCTCCTTCAGGTGGTCATCGCCGCTGACCACGTAGCAGAGCGCGCGGACGCGCCGGAAGAACTCCTCGTCCACCGTGCGCGCGCTCCACGAGCCGGGCAGGTACGCCAGGTCCACGTACACCGGGGGGCCCTGGGGGGGCCTCGCGCCTGGGGGACAGGGGACAGAGGGAAGTCATGGTGGCACCCCGAGACCCCGCGGTGAGACCCTCGCCTCACCCTGGCCGTACCTGCCGGTGACGCCCGGCCGGCTCCGGCCGCCGGCCTGGCCGCGGTGCCGCGGGGGGCCACGCCGGACGGGCCCTTCTTGTCCCCGAGGGGCGGCCTGGCCTTGTCGCCGGTGGCAGGCCTGGCCTTGGTGGCCGCGGAGGGGACGCGGGGGGGCTCGGCCTTGGGGGCGGCGGGTGCCGAGCCCACGCGGGACGGGGTCCGCTTGACCTTGGCGCCGGGGGGGTCCCTGCGGCCGGGGGGCAGCGCCTCGGGGTCCACCATGCAGATGCCGGGCTGGGCGGGGAGGGGGCAGGGGTCCTTCAGGGGGGCGGGCAGAGGGTCGCAGGCTCTGGCCGCGGCGCGGGGCGGCCGCTCCGAGTCCTCGTCCGACTCCAGCCCGTCGGCCAGGATGGACGGGCAGTCCTCGGTGGCCGCGGGGACGTCGGAGTCGGAGAGGGTGGGCAGCGACTCGCTGACCGAGGTCGGGGGGGTCTCGCCCGGCCGGCCCCGGGGGGGTGCCAGCTCCTGGGAGGGGTCACTGTCCGACAGCTCCCGCGGGCTGGCGGCGGCCGAGGGCGACCGCTCGGACTTGGGGTGCTCGAACTCGCAGGGGGACACCAGGCACAGGTCCACGTCGTGGGGCGAGTCCGAGCGGCGGCCGTGCCGCGGCGCCGTGTCCCCGTCGGCCCAGGGCGGGTGGTGGCACGGCCGCAGCGGCAGCGACAGCCCCCCCTTGGTGGCCTCGGCCTCGGGCGCGTCCCCGGAGCCGCGGGAGCGCCGGCCCTCCTCGGGCGGCGACTCGCTGACCGGCGGCAGCACCTGCTCGAAGGACACTGACAGCGACTCGTCCACCTCGGTGGAGTGCGGCGAGCCCACCTCGGCCGGCAGCGAGGGCGTGGTGATGGTGGGGGACACGTCGGGGACGTCGTCCTTGAAGGGGCTGAGGGACAGGCACCCCGCCTGCTTGTCCGGCGCCGAACCGTCCGCCGCGGCCTTGCCCCCTCCGGCCGCCGGCCACGCGTTCTGCCGCCCGCCGCCGCCCGCCTCCTCCGCGCCGTCCTCCACCGGCGACTGGTGGAAGGGCGTGTGGCCGGCGCTGGCCGGCCCTGAGCTGGCCGGGGACATCATCTCCAGGGTCTTCTCCTCGGAGCTGCCGCAGGGGTCCTCGGCGCCCTCGGGGCCGTGGTTGAGCGCCCCGGTGGGCGTCAGGTCGAAGTTGACGCTGCGGTCGCTCTTGGGGGTCTTGGCCATGGGGGACGGGGGGCACACGGCCCGCAGGGGGCTGCTCTCCGGGTGCCGCAGGCGGCTCTCGGGTTCTTCCAGGCCGTTCTCCAGGCAGGACGGGTCCCCCGGGACCCCCGGGCGCCGGTTGCCGCCGTTCTCCAGGGACAGCGGCTCCAGCTCGCTGTCGGCCGTGGCGATGCCTTCGTCCGTGGATTCCTCCTTCCTCCTCCTCCCGCCCTCCGGCAGCATCTCCTCGGGGGAGGAGGACTTGGAGCCGTCCGACGGTTCCTTCCGGGGGCTTTTCGCCTTGCCTTTCTCCGGCTCCTTCTTCAGGGTGGACTTCTTGACGCCGCCAGCCTTGGCCGGGGCTTTGCGGCTCTCCGGGACCGGCGTTTTCCGCGCCGGAGCCTTGGCCAGAGCCTTGACCTCGGCCTTGCCGTCCTTCGAGTCCTTCCGCAGCGTCTCGGCCTTCGCCTCCTTCTTCACCACCTTCACCTCCTTCTTGGTTTCCACCTTCGCCTCGGCCCCCTCGTCCTTCTTCGGGGGCTTCTTCTCCTCCTTCCTGGGCGTCGGCTCCTTCTTGGGCGCTGATTTTTCCTTGCTCACCTTCAGCTTCGCGTCGCCCTTCGCCTTCTCGGCCGCCGAGTCCGGCTTGGCTCGGCTGTCCTTGGCTTTCTCCTCCTCCGACCCCGCTCTGGCCGCGTCCCCGAGAGATTTCGGCTTCTCCTTGGCGCCGACCTTCACCTCCTTCTTCTCCACCTTCGGCGCCTTCTCCTTCGCCACCCCGGCCTCCACCAAGCTGAGCTTGGAGCCCGACTTGAGGCTCTCCTTGCTCTCCGCCCTCCTCGGCTTCGGCGCTTTCTCCGTCCCCTTCAGGTCATTTTTGGTCACCACAGGGTGCCTGAGGAACTCCAGGTGCTTCACCTTCTCCAGCCCCTCCAGGATTCGCGCCTGGGGCGTGCAGCCGGGGAACAGCACGCGGATGATCTTCTCGGAGCGGCTCACGGGGTGCCACACCAGCAGCACGCACACCGACGTCAGGCACTGCAGCGGCGCCTCCTGCTCCTTGGGGAATCCGTTCCCCGACCACTGCTGCAGGAGGAACTCCAGCTCCTTGGTGCCTTTCACGGGGTTCAGCACGTACATGTCCAGCCTGCCCACGCCCATCTTCTGGAAGAGCACGGTGGGCTCGGCGCGGGGGCCGCCGTCGCGGGCCAGCAGGTTGGGCCGGATGCCCAACCTCTCCAGGTAGTGCAGGGTGAGCGCCGCCTCGTCGCAGCTCTTCAGCACCCGCGAGTCGCCCTCGATGTCCTTCAGCTTCTCGGAGGCGTTGAGGAACACCACGCCCAGCTCGGGCGAGATGAGGTTTTTGGCCCAATCGCCGTTGCCCTGCGAGCTCTGCGATGGATCCTCCTCCAGCTCGGCCAGCTTCCTCTGGAGCAAACTATTGATGCCCGGCAGGCTGTCCGTGCCTGCGTGGGTCACCAGGATGGAGTCGATGCGGTCCAGGTGCCTCACCAGCTTCCAGAAGGACGATTTGGGGTTGGAACCGCCATTGACCAACACGTTGAAACCGTTGACGGCGAAAAACGCCGAGTCTCCCCTCCCGCCCGGGAAGATGTAGCAGCAGGGCTTGGAGAGCTTGAGGAAGCCCACCATGGTGGGGGGCTCCAGGAGGTCGAAGGGGGATTGGGGCTCCAGGGACTCGGCCAGGTACTCCATGAACTCCTCCAGGCCCTCCATCTCGGGCAGGACGCAGCCGGGGTTGTAGCGCAGCTCGATGAAGTCCTGCAGGTTGTGGTGCTCCAGGCCCGAGTCGCGCCACTCGCCGAAGTCGGGGCAGCTGATGGTCAGCCTGGCCTTGGCCGAGGGGTCCGCGGAGCTCAGGATCTCCCCCACCTGCACAGAGGGGGGGGTTCGGGTGGGAGGGGGCACGGCGGGACCCCCCCTCTGCACAGCGGGTGGGGTTGGGGGTGTCCGGGGATGTGTTAAATGCTTGGATCCACAACTGCTGCCTGATTTTTGGGGATTTTGGGGTGCCAGCCCCTCTGCCGCTGGGCAGGTCCTGTGGGGCGGGCGGATCCTGAGGGGGCTTTGCCTGATCCCCCCACCCCGGCTGTGCCCCCCGGCCTGGTAGTCGAGGATCGGCCCCCCTAAATTCCCCGGATCTGCCTCCCAAAATCCCAGGATCTGCCCCCTGAAATCCCCAGGATCTGCCCCTCTAAATTCCCCGGATCTGACCCCTGAAATTCCCGGGATCTGCTCCCATAAATTCCCAGGATCTGCACCCCAAAATCCCCAGGATCTGCTCCCTGAAAACCCCAGGATCTGCACCCATAAACTCCCAGGATCTGCTTCCCGAAATCCCAGGATCTGCACCCCTAAATTCCCAGGATCTGCACCCCTAAATCCCCAGGATCTGCCCCCCGAAATTCCCAGCATCTGCCCCACTAAAGTCCCAGGACTTGTGCTCCCGTATCCCCAGGATCTGCATCCCTAAATTCCTGGGATCTGCCCCACTAAAGTCCCAGGATCTGCACCCCAACACCCCCAGGTTCTGCTCCCCTAAATCCCCAGGATTTGCACCCCGAAATTCCCAAGATCTGCCCCCTCAAATTCCCAGGATTTTCACCCTTAAATCCCCAGGATCTGCTCCCCTAAACCCCCAGGATCTGCTCCCATAAATTCCCAGGATCTGCCCCACTGAACTCCCACAATCTGCCCCCCTAAATTCCCAGAATCTGCCCCCTTCCCTGCCCCTCAACCCCCACGGATCTTCCCCCCAACACCCCCAGGATCTGCCCCCCTAAATCCCCAGGATCTGCCCCCCTAAATCCCCAGGATCTGCCCCTTTTCCCGCCCCAGACCCCCAGGATTTGCCCCGCACGCTGCGGGGGGGGCGAGGACACAGCATCGCTCCCGAGAAGCTGCTCTGGACCCTGCACCACTGCCACCACACTCCGACAGCAGCTCCGGCCCCACAGACCCCACAGACCCCACAGGCCCCACAGACCCCACAGGCCCCACAGACACCACAGTCTCCACACACCCCAGAGATCCCGCAGATGCCACACGCCTTGCAGACCCCGCAAACCCCACAGACCCCACAGACCCCATAGACCTAACAGAACCCACAGATCTCACAAACCCCACAGACTCCCCCAGACCCCACAGGCCCCGCAGGCCGACTAAACCCACAGACCCCACAGACCCACAACCCCACAGACCCTGCAGACCTCACACACCCTGCAAACGCCACAAACCCCACAGGCCTCACAGACCCCACACACCCCAGAGATCCCACAGATGCCACAAACCCCACACACCCCACAAACTCCACAGACCCCTCGGACACTACAGACTCCACGAACCCCACAGACTCCACAGACCCACAAACCCCACAGACCCCACGAACCCCAGAAACCCCACGCACGCCACAGAACCCATAGACCCCACAGGCCTTACAGACCCCCCCAAACCCCACATGCCCCACAGACCCTACAGACCCCACAAACACAGCAGACCGCACAGACCCCAAGAACCCACGAACCACACAGACCCCACAGTCCCCACAAAGCCCACAGACCCCACAGAACCCATAGACCCCACAGACCCCCCCAAACCCCACAAATGCCACAGACCCCTCAGACCTTACAGACCCCACAGACCCCCCAGGACCCCACAAACCCCACAAACCCTACAGATGTCGCAGACCCCACAGTCCCACAAACCCCACAGACCCCACAAACCTTGCAGACCCCAGAAACCCCACAGACCCAACAGACCCCACACACCGCACATGCCCTACAGGCCCCAGAGTCCCACACACCCCACAGATGCTGCAGGCCCTGCAAACCCCACAGACCCCACAGGCCTTACAGAGCCCACACACTGCACACACCCCACAGACCCCCGAAAACCCCAGACACCCCGAAAAGCCCATAGTCCCACAGACCCCACAACCTCACGAACCCCACAGACCAACTAACACCACAGACCCCACAAACCGCACAGTCCCACAAACCCCACAGGCCCCAGACCCCGCAGACCCACAAACCCCACACACCCCACAGACCCCACAGGCCTTACAGATCCCACACACCACACACACCCCAGAGATCCCTCAGATGCCACACGCCCTGCAGACCCCGCAAACCCCACAGACCCCCTGGGACCCCACACCCCCCACAAAGCCCACACACCCCACAGGCCCCACGAACCCCACAGACCTTACAGATCCCACAAATCCTGCAAACCCCACACACCCCACAAACCCTGCAGACCCCACAAACCCCACACACCCCACAAACTCCACAGACCCCACAAACCGCACAGACCCCACAGACCCTGCAGACGCCGCAGACCCCACAGTCCGCACAAACCCCTCGGACCCACAGACCCCACAAACCGCACACACCCCACAAACCCCACAGACCCCACAAACCCCACAGACCCCACAGACCCCACAGACCCCACACACCCCACAAACCCCGCAGACCCCACAAACCCCACGGACCCCACAAACCCCAGACCCCACACACCCCACAAACCCGACACACCCCACAAACCCCACGGACCCCCCAAACCCCACAGACCCCACAGACCCCCCAAACCCCACAAACCCCACAGACCCCACAGACCCCACAGACGCCGCACCTCCTTATCGGCGAAGATCTGGATGAAATCGCGCAGCGAGAAGCAGCCTGTCTGCAGCATCAGCTCGCCCGTGTCCTCCACGCACGGCCCCGCGAACACCAGCAGCTTGTGCTGCGACACGTCCGTGATCAGGTTCCGCAGCTGGGGACAGCCGGGGACACAAAGGGGACACAAAGGGGACGGTCAGGGGGACGCGAAGGGGACAAAAGGACGGCACCACCGCCGCCATCGGGATTGGGATTTCCCCGCTCACCTCATCGCACAGCGATTTGTCCGAAGGGTTGAGCAGCACCAGGGTCTCCAGCACGTCCCCACGGTGGTGGAGGGTCCTCTGACCTGTGGGGTGGCACCCGAATTTGTCCCCGCGGGGGTGGCAGGGCCAGGGCCTGTCCGGTTTTCCGGAGGAAGAGGGACAGGCATGGACACCGCGGGGGTCGAGGGACACATTTCCCGTGTGCTTCCTGCCACGCCGAGGGGATGGGGCACAGTTTGGGGGGATTTTTAACCCTTGAGGGTCCCGGGGGGGTTTGGGGGTTCACTGAGGGTCCATCCGGGGGTGGGGTTTGGGGGGAAAAGGCCACGGAGTGGCTCCAGCTCCATCCTCTCCATCCGTGGAAAATCCCACCCCGCCCCGGGTGGGAGGAAGCAGCTCCTCACGTGGGGGATCACGGGGTTTGGGGTGGGCACAATGCCAGGCCAGCTCCCAAAATTCCGGGGAAAAGCGAACCCCTCCTTCCCTGGCTCCCAGGAGGGTTTTCCCCCCAGTTTTTCCCCCATATTTTTACCTTTCACGATGCTGGAGAAGGTGGCCGAGTGCCGGGACACGAAAAGCTTCAGCTGCTCGTCCAGGTTGCAGGCGGTCAGGTCGATGTCCCACGAGCGGATCCCTGCCCAGGAGAACAAAAAAATAAAATTTTGGGAAGTGGGGAGGGTCAGAACCCACATGGTGCCATTGGGGACCACCCCATAAAATCTCCACCCAAAATCCCCCGGGCCCACCTGTGCCCAGGTGTGCCAGTGGGGGCCACCCCCAAAAAATCCCCCCAAAAATCCCGTTAAGGTCTCCCTTAGCTCAGGTATGCCATTGGGGACCACCCCATAAAATCCTGCCCCAAAATCCCTGGGGACCACCCCCATATAATCCTCCCCAAAATCCCCTGAGCTCACCTGTGCCCAGGTGTGCCATTGGGGACCACCCCATAAAATCCTGCCCCAAAATCCCTGGGGACCACCCCCATAAAATCCTCCCCAAAATCCCCTGAGCTCACCTGTGCCCAGGTGTGCCAACCTCGTGCCCTGACTCACGGCAGCTCTGCCAATCCCAAATGCCAATCCCAAATCCCAAACCCCCAGGGCACGGAACAGCTCCGCCAGCACCTCCTCAAAGGTGCTCATTAAAGAATTAAAACAGATTTGGTGCACCTGCCAGCGCCGGGACAGGTGCAGCCCTTCGGGACTCCCCGGGAGGGATTTTGGGAGCTTGTTCCTAAAATTTTGGGTGGCTCCAGGCTGTCCCAACGGCCCCAGAATTGGTGGGTGATGGCGTAACCACCCCCGGGGGTTGCACAAGGGTTTGGGGACGTTTTGGGGT
Source organism: Acanthiza pusilla (assembly GCA_036630365.1). Classification (NCBI taxonomy): domain Eukaryota; kingdom Metazoa; phylum Chordata; class Aves; order Passeriformes; family Acanthizidae; genus Acanthiza; species Acanthiza pusilla. The sequence goes on along the minus strand of JAXCHO010000105.1, from coordinate 4,105,220 downwards.
GGTTTCGGTGAGGTTTGGGACAGTTCTGGTGTGGGGGGACAATGGGTCAGGACCACCCACCCCAAAATCTGGGAGGGGTGGGAATGGGAGGTGGGGGTCCCTGAAAAGTGTGGGGCGAATCCCGGGGGGCTGGGGCAGGAAATGGGGAAATCCTGGGGGTTTAGGGGAGGAAAAGAGGCAAATCCTGGGGGTTTAGGGGAGGAGATCCTGGGGGTCTGGGAGGACAAATCCCGGGAATCCTGGGGGGGAGATCCTGGGAATTTATGGGGACAAATCCTGGAAATTTCGGGTGCAAATCCTGGGAATTTAGGGCGGCAGATCCTGGGAGTTTGGGGAGCAAATCCTGGGAATTTCGGGTGCAAATCCTGGGAATTTAGAGAAGCACATCCTGGGAGTTTGGGGAGCAAATCCTGGGAATTTCGGGTGCAAATCCTGGGAATTTAGAGAAGCACATCCTGGGAGTTTGGGGAGCAAATCCTGGGAATTTCGGGGGGCAAATCGGGGGAATTTAGGGGGGCAGATCCTGGGAATTTAGGGGAGCAAATCCTGGGAATTTAGGGGAGCAAATCCTGGGGGTCTCGGGAGGAAGCAGAGCCTGAGGGACCCCCACATCCCGGGGATTTTGGGGCAGGAAAAAAGGGACAAATGGTGGGAGTTTAGATGGGATCGAGGAGCAGACAAGGGCGCAGACCCGGGGGGGGGCGGGGGCAGGAAATTGGGCAAATCCAGGGAATTTCGGGGCGCAAATCCCGGCAACCCAAAGGGGCGGGAGAAGGGCAGATCCGGGGGGGCTGGGGCAGCAAGGAGCACCCCGATGGGGGCGATCCCAGCCCGGCCGAACGGAGCATCCCCGGGGGGCTCCTCCGGCGGGCGGGTCCGGGAGGATCCCCCGAGCATCACGCGCTCTCACCTCGCTCCAGCTGCTGCAGGGCGGCGGCCCTGAGGCCGGGCCGGTGGCAGCCGCCGCCCACGATGGCGAGCAGCGAGAAGCGGCGCGGCCCCGCGGCCGGAGCGGCCGGAGCGGCCGGAGGGGCCGCAGCCACCGGAGCCACCGGAGCCACCGGAGCCGCCGCCATCTTCGGCGCCCCCCGCCCGCCCCGCTGGCCACGCCCCCTGCGTCACCGCCGGGCTCGCCACGCCCACTGATGTCACCGCCAGCCAATGGGAGGCGCCGGAGGAGAGCCGGGTGGGCGGAGCGGAGGTGGGCGAGAGGGTTCTTAAAGGGGCAACGCGCGGGGTGGGGCCGCGGGTGGGGCCCGCGCGGGCGGTGCGGGGTCCGGGATTCTGGATCCGGGGATCCTGGGTGCGGGATCGGGGATTGGGGTATGGGATCGGGGATTGGGGTATGGGATCGGGGATTGGGGTATGGGATAAGGGCGGGCCGGGCCTTGTGAGCCCCCGCATCCCCCGCCCTCGGGTTATCCATCCGTTGCCGGCCGGTGATCACCGGTGCCGTGAGCACGGGAGCAGCCGGGACTCAGCTCCGTGTCCATCCCACGTCCCTGTCCCCATCCCAGCCCAGCCCCAGGCGGACCCACAGAGCGTTGGGATTGCCACCTCCTGTCCCCATCCCAGCCCAGCCTCGGGTGGACCCACAGCGGTTTGGGGTCCCCACTCCCTGTCCCCAGCCCAGCCTCAGGTGGACCCACAGTGATTTGGGATTGCCATCCCCTGTCCCTCACCCCTGCCCCAGCCTCAGGTGGACCCACAGCGGGCTGGCATTGCCACCCCTGCCCCCATCCCAGCCCCAGATGGACCCACAGCGAGTTGGGATTCCCTGTCCCCATCCCAGCCCATCCTCAGGTGGACCCACAGCGGGCCGGGATTGCCACCTCCTGTCCCTCACCCCTGTCCCCATCCCAGATGGACCCACAGCAGGTCGGGATTGCCACCCCCTGTCCCCACCCCTGCCCCAGCCTCAGGTGCCCGACCTGGACCCACAGCAGAACCCCCTCCCCCCAGGAGGCTGGCACCCCAAAATCCAAAACAAAACAAGCTTCAGGCATGACTCCCATGATTTAATGTGCCCCGGACCCCGCCAGCCCCGCGGGCCGTGCCGGTCCCTCCGCTGCGGGGCGGGGGCTGGGGGCTCCTCTCCCCTCCCCCGCACGGGTGGCAGCTGCTGTCCCCCGCTGTCCCCCGCTGTCCCCGATCCCTCAGGAGCACTTGAGGACGAGCAGGTCGCAGGAGGTGCCGCGGGGGCAGCTGCAGAGCTTCCCGAAGCGCGCCCCGCGCCGCACCGCGCACGGCTCCCCGCGCTCGCACTGCACCGGGGAACGGCACCGTCACCCCGGGGGTCTGGGGTCCCCCCGAGCCCACCCCCCGAGCCCTGCCGTACCCAGGGCACCCAGCTCAGCCTCTTCTCCAGCGCCGGAGGCTCGCGGGTCCCCAGCTCGGCCAGCAGCTCGTGGAGCACCTGCACCTGCCACGGCGGCACCGGACAGAGCGAGTGCCCGGGGGAACCGGAGCTCGGTCACACCGAGACCCCCAGGGGCCTGGTCCGACCCCACCTCAGCCGGGTGGAGCAGGATCAGGGGGTTCAGGATGTGTCCCTAGTGTGCGTCCTAAAAAAGGCCTAAAATGGTCTTTAAAAAGGCCTAAAAATAGGCTAAAAAAATATTTTAAAAGCTCTAAAAATATCCTGAAAGAATCTTTAAAGAGGCCTAAGAAAGCCCTAAAAATATCCTAAAAAAATCCTTTAAAGGCACTAAGAAAGTCCTAAACACATCCTAAAAAATCCTTTTTTAAAAGCACCAATAAAGTCCTGGAAAAAAAGCTAAAGGGTCCTTTAAAATGCCCTGGAAGAAAAGAAAAAAAGAGAAAAAAAAAAAAAGAAGAAAAGAAAAAACCGCCAACCATCACAAACAAAAGCAACAAAAAAAAACAAACAAAAAAAACCCCAAAAAACAGAAAAACAACCACAAACCCAAAACAAAACAAGCAAAAAATCCCACAAAAAAAAAAAAAAGAACAAACACCAAAAACCCAGAAACCACAACCCTAAAAAATCTTTAAAAAAACCCTGAAAAAAACTGCTCAGTCCCCACCCCCTACCTGTCACTCCAGCTCGCACCGCCCTCCCACAGCTGAGATGGAACAGAGGAGAAAATTCCATCCCAAATTCCCCGAAATAGCAGTTCCCGCGTGCTCGGGACATCCCCGCTGTCGCTGCTGCGAGGAACCCCCCGAGGACCCCCCAAAACCGCCGCTGGGGTCTCGGTGTCCCCCTCCCCAATCCCCCAGGGACCCCAAATTGGGATGGGGGTAATTGGAACATCACTAATTACCCCAAAAGCGCACGGGGGGCGCTGGGGACCCCCAGCCTCTTACCAGCTCCGTGTCCGGGGGGCTCGGGGCGGGCCGGAGCCCCGGTACCGGCTCGGGGGTGCCGAGCAGGACGAGACCGGAGCCCGCCAGGCACAGCAGGCAGAGCCACGCGTGTTCCATGCTCCCGGTGCCGGTTCCGTTCGGATGCTCACGGACGTGCCAGGCTCGGTGTGTTCCCGGTGCCGGTTCCGTTCGGATCCTCACGGACGTGCCAGGCTCGGTTCTTGCTCCCGGTGCCGGTTCCGTTCGGATCCTCACGGACGCGCCAGGCTCGGTTCTTGTTCCCGGTGCCGGTTCCGTTCGGATCCTCACGGACGTGCCAGGCTCGGTGTGCTCCCGGTGCCGGTTCCGTTCGGATCCTCACGGACGTGCCAGGCTCGGTTCTGTTCCCGGTGCCGGTTCCGTTCGGATCCTCACGGACGCGCCAGGCTCGGTGTGTTCCCGGTGCCGGTTCCGTTCGGATCCTCACGGACGCGCCAGGCTCGGTTCTGTTCCCGGTGCCGGTTCCGTTCGGATCCTCACGGACGCGCCAGGCTCGGTTCTTGCTCCCGGTGCCGGTTCCGTTCGGATCCTCACGGATTTTATAGCCCCGAGCCCCCCCGGAGCCCCGGGTGGGCAAACAGCCGCTGACGCAGGGCCCGTGTCCCCCCGAAGCACCGGGGACACATCCCCGGGAAACGCGTCCCCGGGGACACCGGTGACACCGGCGGGACGGACGTCAGCAGCGCGCCCGGGAGGGACCCCCGGGTGACCGCGGCGGGAGGAGGGCGATGCCAATTCCCTGAGCAAACACGGGCTCGGCTCGGCTCGGCTCGGCCCGGGGCCGGTGCTGGTGCCGGTGCCGCCCGCGCGTTCCGGACACGGCACACAGCGGGGGGACACGGGGGCGTCACAAATGGATTTATTGAAAAGGTGGGGACAGCCGGGGGAGAGAGGGACAGACAGGGGGACGGACGGGGAGGACAGAGGGACAGACAGAGGGACAGACAGGGGGACGGACGGGGGGACAGACAGAGGGACAGACAGAGGGACAGAGGGACAGACAGAGGGACAGACAGGGGGACGGGCGGGGGGACAGAGGGACAGACAGGGGGACAGCCGGGGGACAGAGGGACAGACAGAGGGACGGACGGGGGGACAGCCACAAGGACAGCCAGAGGGAGAGACAGAGGAACAAACATGGAGACAGACAGGGGAGAGACAGAGGGACGGACGGGGGACAGATGGGGGGACAGATGGGGGGACAGACAGGGACAGACAGAGGGACAGGCAGGGGACACAGGGGAGCCGCAGCTCTGCTGTCCCCCAGCCCCTCCAGGCCCCCTCCATCCCCAGCGCGGATCTCGCTCCCATGTCATCCCTGTCTGTCCCTTTATGTCCCACAGCCCTCCCGCCCCCCGGGGTCACCCACCCCCACAGGACCCCCACAGACCCCCCCCGTCCCCCCAGGGGATCCCCGAGTCTCACTGCACCCCCGGGGGGTCCCTGCTGTCCCCCAGCCCTCCCAGACCCCTCCTGTCCCCAGAGGGTCCCACGTCACCCCTGGGGGGTCGCCGAGCACCCTCCTCTTCCCTCTCCTCCTCCTCCTCCTCGCTGGGGTCTGGGGGTCCCCGCCGTCGCCCCCCCCCCCGCCCGGAGGGTCCCGGGGCAGCGGGAATCCCCCCCTCGGGCAGGGGTCACCGCCGGACACCGGCAGGACCGAAATGTGCAGATCCCCGACCGCCGCCGAGCCCGGTCCCCCCGATCCGGACCCGTCCGAACCCCCCAGTCCGGTCCGGGTTCGGTACCGCCGCTCCCGTCGTTCCCAGCCCCGGTCCGGTCACTCGCAGCCCCGGTCCAGCCCAGTCCCGGCTAGCCCTGCCCAGTCCGGTCCCGGTCTGGTGACTCCCAGACCCGGTCCGGTAGCTCCCGATCCTGCCCCATCTGGGTCGGGCACTGGTTCCGGTGCCCCCAGCCCAGTTCGGTGTCGCTTTGGTGACCCAGTCGGGTCCCAGCCCGGTGGCCGTCACCCCCGGCCCCATTCCAGCTCAGCCCCAGCCCCCCGGTCTCGGTCTCGGTCCCGGTCCCGGTCTCGATCTCGATCTCGGTCTCGGTCCCGGTCCCGGTCCCCGGTCCCGGTCCCCGGTCCCGGTCCCGGTCTCGATCTCGATCTCGGTCTCGGTCCCGGTCCCGGTCCCCGGTCCCGGTCCCCGGTCCCGGTCCCGGTCTCGATCTCGGTCCCGGTCCCGGTCTCGGTCTCGGTCCCGGTCTCGGTCTCGGTCCCGGTCTCGGTCTCGATCTCGGTCTCGGTCTCGGTCCCGGTCTCGGTCTCGATCTCGGTCCCGGTCTCGATCTCGGTCTCGATCTCGGTCTCGGTCTCGATCTCGGTCTCGATCTCGGTCTCGGTCCCGGTCTCGGTCTCGATCTCGGTCTCGGTCTCGGTCCCGGTCCCGGTCTCGGTCTCGGTCACGGTCTCGGTCTCGGTCTCGGTCTCGGTCTCGGTCCCGGTCTCGGTCTCGGTCCCGGTGCCGGTCCCGGTTCGGCGGCGCACGTGGCACCGCGCCACGCCCATATCAATAAGCTCCGCCCACCCACGCGCACGAAGCCTTCTGGGTAATGTAGTCCCCTTTAATGACGGGAAAGAGCGGGGCGCGCCGAGACTACACTTCCCAGAAGGCTTTGCGGCGGGGGCAGCGAGAGGGCGAGCACGGCGCCGCCTGCTGGCTCGGAGGACTCAGAGGCGGGAGCGCGGCCATGGCTGCGATGAGTTGCGGCCGTGCTCGGACACCGGACGGGGACACGGGGGGCGCCCAGCGGGGACGGCCAGAGGGGACAGGGGACAGCGGCGACACGCACGAAGCGCCAGCATCGCCGCGGGCAGGTGGCAGCGTGGGAAATAGGGCTCAGGCGGACGCGGCCCAGGGAAACTGAGGCACGGCGTGGGCACCTCCCGCGACCCCGGGGGTTCACCGGTTTTCCCCGGTTCCCGCCGCAGCGGGAGCCGCGGGACAAGACGAGGCGACCCCGGTGGGCACAGCCCCGGGACGAGCGCGGGCAGCCCGGAGGGTGTCCCCGGCGGGCCCGGGCCGTGTCCCCGGCAGGTGGCGGCCGCCGCCCGCCCGCAGCACGGAGGTCCCCGCGTGTCCCCGCGTCCCCCGGCGCTGAGCTCACCGACCCTTCCCACCCCCGGCGCAGGTCTCGGTGCACGGACCGAGCCGCCCCCGCGCCCCGGTGCGTGAATTTCCGCCCCCCGGTGCGGCCCCCGCTCAGACGGCAGAGCCGCGGTGCAGCCCCCGCGGTACGGCGCGTCCGTCGGCGCACGAACCGACCCCCGCTGCCGCCCCCGGTGCACGGACCGACCGCACCGTGCAGCCCCCGGTGCACGGACCGAGCCCACCGTGCAGCCCCCGACCCACGGACCGAGCTCGCCCTTGCAGACCCCCGGTGCACGGACCGACCGCACCGTGCAGCCCCCGGTGCACGGACCGACCGCACCGTGCAGCCCCCGGTGCACGGACCGACCGCACCGTGCAGCCCCCGGTGCACGGACCGAGCCCACCGTGCAGCCCCCTACCCACGGACCGAGCTCGCCCTTGCAGACCCCCGGTGAACGGATCGACCCCCGGTACGGCCCCCGGCCCATGCACACAGCCCCCGGTGCAGCTCCCGACCCCCGGCACAGCCCCGGTCCGACGGACCGACCCCCCTGTGCAGACCCCTGAGCACGCGCCCACCCCCCCGGCGCAGCCCCCGGTGCACGAACCCACCCCCGGGGCAGACCCCGGTCCCACGGACCGACCTCCCAGTGCACCGAGCGACCCCCGGAACAATCCCCGGTGCACGGAGCGACCCCCGGTGCACGGACAGACCCCCGGAGCGACCCCCGCTGCACGGAGCGACCCCCGGTGCAGCCCCTGGTCCATCGGACGGACCCCCCTGTGCAGCGCCCGGTGCACAAACAGACCCCCGGAGCGACCCCCGGTGAACGGACTGACCCCCGGAGCGGCCCCCGGCCCAACGGACGGACCCCCCTGTGCAGCCCCCGGTGCTCCCGGCCCCCCCGGTCCCCCCGGTCCCCCCCGGTGCCGCCGTTCCCACGCCCTCCGGCGCGGGGGGGGCGCAGTTTCAGGGCGGGGGTTTCCCCCGCGCGCCCCCCCGCGTTTCGTCCCCACGTGGGCCCCGCCGGCGGCGTCCAATCAGCGCCGCGCCCGCGGGCGGCCTCGCGGGGCTCCAGCCAATGGGCGAGGCGGGGGCGCCGCGCGAGGCCCCGCCCAGCGGCGGGAGGCTATAAAAAGGGGCGCAGGGCGCGGCGGAGCCCCAGTGCGATCGAGCTGGAGCGGCGGCAGGAGCGGAGCGGGGTCGGGATCGCGATAGCGCCGCGATATCTCTGCGATATCTCCTCGATATCTCTTCGATAGCCGCTCTCGGGATTATTGCTCTTGGAATTTGCCTTCTTCTCTTTGGGATTACAATTGCACCATGACCCTGGAGGAGCTGGTGCCTTGCGATAGCAGCAAGTAAGTCGCGGGCGGCTCGCGGTGTCGCGCGGGGGGGGGGGGGGGGTGTCTGTGGTTGTCGCCGTCGCCGCTCACCGGCTCTGTCGTTCCTCCGCGGCAGGATGCAGGCGGTGAGCGAGGCGGTGGAGCGGGTGCTGGTGGCGGCGCAGCGACAGGACCGCCTCACGGTCGGGGTCTACGAGTCGGCCAAGCTCATGAATGTGTGAGTATCGCGACAGGGCTCTGTCGGGGGGGTCCGGGCAGCGCGGGGCTGGCTCTCGGCACGAGGGTTTGACGGCGCGTGGGGAGGAAGGGGTGACATTGGGGGGGTCTGTCCCCCGTTCTGAGCGCGACAGCGATGTGACACGGGGGGGTGACAGCACCACGGGGGGGTGACAACTCCGCCCCTAACCCTCCGCGCCCCCGCAGGGACCCCGACAGCGTCGTGCTGTGCGTGCTGGCCACCGACGAGGAGGACGAAGGCGACATCGCGCTGCAGATCCACTTCACGCTGATCCAGGCGTTCTGCTGCGACAATGACATCCACATCCTGCGCGTGTCGGGCATGCAGCGCCTCGCCGCCATCCTGGGCGAGCCCGAGCCCGGCGCCGAGCCCCGCGACCTGCACTGCCTGCTGGTCACGGTGAGCGGGAGGGGACGCGCGGGTGGCCCCGTGACGCGGCCGGGGAGGGTGACAGGGCGCTCGGGGACACGTGTGGCGGCGCTGGTGGCACTAACCCCGTGCTCCTCCCCCTCTCAGAACTCCCACACGGACGCGTGGAAGAGCCAAGGGCTGGCGGAGGTGGCGAATTACTGCGCCGAGAGTCGCGACAGGAACCAGTGGGTGCCTTACGTGTGTCTGCAGGAGCGCTGAGCCCTGCCCGGCCTGGAGGATTAAAAACCTTTTAAAAAAAATCAACATAAAACAGCAGGGAAAAAAAAGGAGAAACAGCCAGTTCCTACCCACAATCCCCAAAACCCACCGATTTTATTTTTGTTTTTCACCGGAGAGGAGGAAGGGACGGCGGTGGGAACGGAGGGAGCCGTGCCGAGCCCGGAGGGGCTTTGGCCGGAGCCTGGACGGACACTGGCCGGGCCTGGATGGACACTGGACACTGGCCGGAGCCTGGATGGACACTGGCCGGAGCCTGGATGGACACTGGCCGGAGCCTGGATGGACACTGGCCGGGCCTGGATGGACACTGGACACTGGCCGGATCCTGGATGGACACTGGGCACTGGTCAGACACTGGTCGGAGCCTGGACAGACACTGGACACTGGTCGGAGCCTGACTGGACACTGGCCGGAGCCTAGATGGAGTCTGGATGGCCACTGGACACTGGTCGGACACTGGCCGGAGCCTGGCCGGAGCCTGGCTGGACACTAGCCCGAGCTGCCGGCCGAGGAGTCGTGCTGAACCCGGAGGAGTGACCCCGGAGCTGACACTGTCGCGATTTTTGGCACCCGATGGAGGCGAGGACTGCAGGAAGCTGGATTTTATTTTACTTTTTTCTTGCAAAAACTGCTTTTTCCAAGGAATTCTCTACATCCGCACGGACGGACCTGCACCCCCCGGGTGCTGCTTTTGCACTCGGAGCCCCCGAGCTGAATCTTTTCCAGAGTTTATTCTTCTACCGAGCGAGGAGTTCAATTTATTTGCAATAAAATCTCTGACGTTAGCCGCGTTTGCTCTTCCCTGCGCTGCGCTGGAGCCGTTCCAGGGGAAAGAGGATCGGCTGCTCCCGGGTGGGTTTGGGGTGGGTTTGGGGTGGGTTTTGGGGTGGGGTCCCGCCCCCACATCCCCCGGGGGGTCTGGTGTGGGGCCGGGGGTTCCCACGCGTGTGTGGCCCCCGCGCTGCCCTGGAGGAGAAATTCCCACCCCACCCTGCTGAGAAAAAGGGATTTTCCAAAAAAACAAAAAGGGTTTTTCCAAAAAGCCACCCCCGTGGGAAACTGAGGCAGGCGCGGGGGTGGGGGGTGACCCCCCCGGGGTTGGGATGTCGCTGTCGCCGCCCCCGCACACCGTGGGGACCGCGCCGTGGGTGGGGGGAGTCCCCCGCGCCCCAACCCCCCCCGGCCGCGGGTGGGAATTCCCTCCGGGGCTGTCCCCCGGGGTTGGGGACACGGGGGGGGGCCAGGACCCGCGGGGAGGCTCGGGGAGCGGGGCCGGTGCGTCCCGGGGCACCTGAGGTGACCGCGGTGTCCCCGCGGTGTCCCCGCGGTGTCCCCGCCGCGCTGGGAGCGGTGCCAGGCCGGTCCTGCCCGGCAGGGACACTCTGTCCGGCCGGGAAGGGACACGGCGACCCGCCAGCCCCGGCTGGGGACACGGTGGCCATGGCGGAGTGTCCCTGCCTTGGGGACAATCCCTCCCTGGGGGCTCGGGTTGCTCGGGGGAAACTGAGGCACGGGGGGAGCGCGGGGCTGAGGCCACCCCGGGGGTCCCAGGGGACAAAGGGGTGGCCGATTGTGACCCCCGGGAGGGCAGGTCCCCCGCTGTCCCCTGGGGAAGGCGCGGGGGGGCCGAGGCTCCCCGGACTCGATCGCTGCCGCGCGGTCACGAGGCCATTCCTGTCGCCGCTGTCACCGCGGAGGCCACTCGTGTGACCTGTGCGTCAGGCCGGGGCCGTGTCACGGGGCCGGAGGGGGTGACAGCCCTGCCACCCGCCCTGGACCCCCCGAAATCCTCCCCTCCCACCCGCGGGACACCCACGGAGCAGCCCCGAGCGCAGCCCACCCTGGAGCTCCGGGGCGGGGACAGCACGAGGCACCACCCACGGTGTCGCTGTGCCCCCCCGGGACCCCCCGGGACACCCCGACCTGCAGCTGGAGCACCCCAGGAGTCCAGGAACCCCCAAAGACCCCCAAAGACCCCCCCGAGGGCACAGAGACCCCCCAAAACAGCAGCTGGGGCACTCTAGGGGTCTAGGAACCCCCCAAAGACCACCCCCCATGGACCCCCCAAACAGCAGCTGGGGCACCCCAAGGGTCCAGGAACCCCAAAACCCCCAGAGACCCCCCCCAGGGACCCCAGAGACCCCCTGTCCCCCCCCAAAACAGCAGCAGGGGCACCCCAAAGGCCCAGGAACCCCCCAAAGACCCCCCCATGGGAAGAGAGATCCCCCAAAACAGCAGCTGGAGAACCCCAGAGGTCCAGGAACCCCCAAACCCCCAAAGACCCCCTGCGCCCCCCCCCAAAAACAACATCTGGGGCACCCCAGGGGTCCAGGAACCCCCCAAAGACCCCTCCGAGGGCACAGAGACCCCCCCAAAACAGCAGCAGGGGCACCCCAGGGGTCCAGGAACGCCCAAACCCCCAGAGACCCCCCAAGGACCGCCGCCACCCCGGCGGGGACAATGCCAGCCCGGCGGGGACAATGCCACCCCGGCGGGGACAATGCCACCCCGGCGGGGACAATGCCAGCCCGGCGGGGACAATGCCACCCCGGCGGGGACAATGCCACCCCGGCGGGGACAATGCCAGCCCGGTGGGGACAATGCCAGCCCGGCGGGGACAATGCCAGCCCGGCGGTGACAATGCCACCCCTGTGGGGTCAATGCCACCCCGGCAGTGACAATGGCACTCCGGCGGTGACACGGCGGCTCGGCCGGGGGCGGGAGGTTCCCCAGGGGCACACGGGGGGGTTCGGCCCGGGGGGGCCCCGAGCCCTTCCCGCACTGCACTCAGACGGGGCAGGGCCACCGCCGCCGCTGTTTGTCACTCTGCCCCGGCGGCTCCTGGCCCCGGTCCGGCCCGGGCTCCGCCCTGGGAGCGACACCGGCGACAAAAACCGCGGGGGGACACCGCCACCCCCACCCCGCGGGTCCCCTCCCCCTCCCGCCACCCCCGAGCGCTGGGAATTGGGGGAAACTGAGGCACGGAGCTCCCCTGCCCCTCCCCCCACCCCGCCGGTGACGCAGCGGGGAGGAAGTCCCTCCGTGACGTCACGCTGGTGGCGCCGTTGCGTCACGGGTGTCCCCGCGGGGACAGCGTGGGATCCTCCGCGGAAGGACGCGGAGTCCCCGCGCTCGGGGGGTCCCCGGGGGGGGGGGGTGACCCCGGGACACCCAACTGTCCCCGCCCTGGTGGCACCGCTGGGAGCCGCGGCCTCCTAGGGCCACCCGGAGCCACCCAGGGCCACCCGGGACCACCCAGGGCCACCCAGGGCCACCCGGGACCACCCGGGGCCACCCGGGACCACCCAGAGCCACCCAGGGCCACCCAGGACCACCCGGGGCCACCCAGAGCCACCCAGGGCCAGCCGGGGCCGTCCCGGGGCCACCCGAAGCCACCCAGGGCCACCCAGGGCCACCAAGGGCCACCCGGAGCCACCCTGAGCCATCCCGGAGCCACCCGGGGCCACCCGGAGCCGTCCCAGGGCCACCCAGGGCCACCCGGGGCCACCCAGGGCCACCCGGGGCCGTCCCGGCAGCGCCGTGCCCGCGGCTCCGAGGGCAAGGAGTTAATTAGGGCGGCGGGAGTTAATTAGAGCGGCAGGCAGGCTAAGAATAGCGCGGCGGGGGAGGGGAGGTTATTTTTAGCCGCGCCCAGCCTGGTGCCACCCTGGCGGTGTCGCCTGGCGCTGGTGGCACCGCCAGGCGCTGCCACCGCCGGGGAGGAGCCGCTGGCGGTGTCGCGGGGCTGAGGGGAATTGGGGACAGTGTGGGTGTCGCGGGGGCGCTGCCTGTCCCCACCGGGCTGGGGGACAGGGACACGGCCCCTGTGTCTGTGACAGCCTTTGTCCCTCTGGGTGTCCCTTGTCCTTGTCCCCCCGTGTGTCCCTGTCCCCGTCCCCCCTGTGTGTCGCTGACCCCCTGTGTCCCTGTCCCTGTCGCTGACCCCCTGTGTCCCTGTCCCTGTCCCTGTCCCCCTGGGTGTCCCTGTCCCTGTCCCCCTGTCCCCCTGTCCCTGTCCCTGTCCCCCTGCCCATCCCTGTCCCCCTGTCCCTGTCCCTGTCGCTGTCCCCCTGTCCCCCTGTCCCTGTCCCTGTCCCCCTGTCCCTGTCCCTGTCCCTGTCGCTGTCGCTGTCCCCCCGCCCGTCCCGGGAGGTGTTTTGGGCCCGAATAATTCCCAAATAATTCTCGAATTCCCAAATAATTCCCAAATTCCAGAATAATTCCAGAATAATTCCCAAATTCCCGAATAATTCCTGAATAATTCCCAAATAATTCTCGAATTCCCGAATAATTCCCGAATTCCCGAATAATTCCCAAATAATTCTCGAATTCCCGAATAATTCCCAAATTCTCAAATAATTCCCGAATAATTCCCGAATAATTCCCGAATTCCCGAATAATTCCCAAAGAATTCCCAAAGAATTCCCGAATAATTCCCGAATAATTCTCGAATTCCCGAATAATTCCTGAATAATTCCCGAATTCCCGAATCATTCCCAAAGAATTCCCGAAGAATTCCAGAATAATTCCCGAATTCCCGAAGAATTCCCAAATAATTCCCAAATTCCCAAAGAATTCCCGAAGAATTCCCAAATAATTCCAGAATAATTCCAAAATTCCCGAATAATTCCAGATTAATTCCCAAATTCCCGAATAATTCCCGAATAATTCCCGAATAATTCCCAAAGAATTCCCGAATAATTCCAGAATAATTCCCGAAGAATTCCCGAATAATTCCCGAATAATTCCCGAATAATTCCCGAATAATTCCAGAATAATTCCCGAAGAATTCCCAAATAATCCCCAAATTCCCGAAGAATTCCCGAAGAATTCCCGAATTTCCGGCCGGCGCAGGACGAGGCGAAGGCGCGGAGTGCAAAGTGAGCCTTTTTTAATTTGTGTTTTCCATTCACTTGGGAACAGCGATTCCACGAAATATCAAACACCGCGAGGAGGAGTTCGGGGCTCATGGCACACGAGAGAGGAGATAAAAAATCCCGAAATAATTAAAAAATAAAACAAAGAAAATTCGGGAATTGCAGACGGATGAGGAGCACAGACACCGAGCGCTTCCTAAGGAAAAATCCGGATCGGCGTTTGGCAACGAGAGTTTGGCAAATCAGAATTATAATAATAATTATAATAATAATAATAATAATTAATAATTAATGAACAGTTTAATGATAAGACCAGAGAGAAGAAAATGAGGAGCGCCACGTGGGCTCGGAGTAAATGAGTTATTTTGTTAAATAAATTGGATTTTTAAGTACTTTTGGGGGGAAAAAAAGGGAATTTGGGAGGATCCAGAGGCTCTGAACTCCCCCGAGACAGGGAGGGGAGGAAAACTGAAATAGGAGCGACTTTTCCCTGTCTCTTTTCTTTCCCAGATTTCTATTTTTGGCACAGTTTTCACCACACGCCGCGAAGAAAAAGAAAGGCCAGACAGAGCTTGGCTTGCGGTCACCTCCCGAAAAAAAAGGCTTTTGTGGAGCTGAGTTCCAGCTCCTCCCCTTCCCCCTTCCAGCACTTAAAAACTCCTGAAAAGTCTTTTATTTTTTCTTTTTTCCCCTTTTTCCCTTTTTTTGTTTTTTTTTCCATCCTTTTTCCTTTTTTTTTGTTTTTTTTTTTAATGATTTATTTATTGAAACGCACTAAACGAAACACCAAGCGAACTACGGGGGGAGGGAAAATCTGCACTTTCTCTATTTCTGCCATACAAAAACACCTACGGGATGAGCACGGCTTGAACTCGGACAAGGATAAAATCCCGGGAAAAAAAGGAAAAAAAAAAAGAAAAAAATGAAAGAAAAATCAAGGAATTCCTTTTTTTTTTTTTTTTTTCCCCAGTGAGAAATATGAGTGCCCCCGCGGGACCCTGGGGATTGCAGAGCCCCCGGCGGCCACGGGAGATGCTCCAAGGCCTTCCTGCTGCTGCTCCTTTTCCCTTCTCCCTGCCCCTTTTCCCTTTTCCCTTCTTCCTTTTCCCTTTTCCCTTTTCCCTTCTTCCTTTTCCCTTTTCCCTTCTTCCTTTTCCCTTTTCCCTTTTCCCCACTCCTTTTCCCTTTTCCCCTCTCCCAACCCTTTTTTCCCAGCTCGTTTTCCCTTTTCCCAATCCCTCCTCCAATCCCTTCTCCTTCTCCCCTCTCCCAATCCTTTTTCCCTTTCTCCCAATCCCTTTTCCCTTTTCCCCTTCTCCTTTTCCCAGCTCCTTTTCCCTTCTCCCAGCCTTTTTTCCCAGCTCCTTTTCCTTTCTCCCAATCCCTTTTCCCAGCTGTTTTCCCAGCTCATTTTCCCTTTTCCCAACCCCCTTTATCCTGGCTCCTTTTCCCTTCTCCCAGTCCCTCTCCCAGCCCCCTTTTCCTGATTCCCTTTCCCCTCTCCCAATCTCTTCTCCCAAACCCTTTCTCCCTTCTCCCAATCCCTTTTTCCTGACTCCTTTTCCCCTCTCCCAACCCTTTTTCCCTTCTCCTCTCCCCCTCTCCCAGTCCCTTCTCCTGCCCCTTTCCCCTGTCCCTTTTCCCTCTCAGCCGTGGCCCCAGGCTGGGCTGGAAGGATGAGCCTTGTGGCATTTCCCGGCAGAGCCACCCCAAAACTCTGGACTGTGCCGAGCCTGACCCTCGGGATTCCCATCCTTTGGAATTCCCATCCCTCAGGATTGATTTCCATCCCTTGGGATTCCCATCGCTCACAATTCCCATTCCTCAATATTCCCATCCCAATTCCCATTCCTCGATATTCCCATCCCTGGGGATTCCTATCCCAATTCCCATCCCTTGGGATTCCCATCTCTCATGATTCCCATCCCAATTCCAATCCCTGGGGATTCGCATCCCTCGATTCCCATCCCTGGAGATTCCTATCCCTGGAGATTTCCATTCCTCGATATTCCCATCCCTCAATTCCCATCCCTGACAATTGATTCCCATCCCTGGGGATTCCCATCCTTTGGGATTCCCATCCCTCAAGATTCCCATCCTTTGGGATTCCCATTCCTTGCGATTCCCATCCCTCGAGATTCCCATCCCTGGGGATTGATTCCAATCCCTGGGGATTCCTGACCCTCAGGATTGATTCCCATCCCTGGGGATTCATTCCCATCCCTTGGGATTCCCATCCCTCACAATTCCCATCCCTTGGGATTCCCTTCCCTGGGGATCGATTCCCATCCTTCGGGATTCCCACTCCTTGTGATTGCCATCCTTTGGGATTCCTGTCCCTGGGGATTCCCAACTCTCAGGATTGATTCCCATCCCTTGATATTGATTCCCATCCTTTGGGATTCCCATCCCTGGGGATTGATTCCCATCCCTTGATATTGATTCCTATCCTTTGGGATTCCCATCCCTCACAATTCCCATCCCTGGGGATTGATTCCCATCCCTCGCCATTCCCATCCTTTGGGATTCCCATCCCTCGGGATTGATTCCCATCCCTCACAATTCCCATCTCTTGGGAATTCCCATCCCTCACAATTCCCATCCCTGGGGATTGATTCCCATCCTTTGGAATTCCCAATCCCCACAATTCCCATCCCTTGGGATTGCCATCCCTCGATATTCCCATCCCTGGGGATCCCCAATCCCCACAATTCCCATCCCTCGCAATTCCCATCCCTGGCGATTCCCATCCTTTGGGATTCCCATCCCTGGCGATTCCCATCCCTGGCGATTCCCATCCCTTGGGATTCCCATCCTTTGGGATTCCCATCCCTTGGGATTCCCATCCCTCGGGATTCCCATCCCTCGGGATTCCCATCCTTTGGGATTCCCATCCCTGGCGATTCCCATCCCTGGGGATTTTTGGATTCTCCCTCGCTCGGGGCCGGGCCGGGTGGGATTGGAGCCCCTGAGGAGGAGGAGGAGGAGGAGGAGGAGGAGGAATTCGCAGCCCCGGAACAGCACCGAGCTCTGGAGCGCAGAGGAAGAATCAGATCTGGAGTAGAGAAATAAGGCTGGGGCTGCACGGGAGACCGAAATTCCCAGCTGGATTTGGGATCCCAGCTGGATTACTTGGGATCCTGGGCTGGATTATTTGGGATCTGGGCTGGATTTGGGATCTTTTCCTTTCCCTCCTTTCCTATTCCCTTTTTCCTTTCCTCCTTTTCCCTTTTCCTTTCCCTTTTCCCATTCCCTTTCCCTATTCCAGTTCCCCTTTTCCTATTCCTTTCCCCCTTTTCCTTCTCCCCTTTTCCTTTTCCCTTTTTCATTTTCCCATTCCCCTTTTCCATTTTCCTTTTCCCTTTTCCTATTCCCCTTTTCCTAATTCCCATTCCCTCTCCCCTTTTCCCCTTTCTCCTTTTCCCTTTTTCTTTTCCCCTTTTCCCGTTCCTCCCTCCCGGTCCCACTCCAACCCCACTCCCCATTCCCTGGAAAAACCCCAAATTCCCCAGGAAAACCCCCAAACCTCCCTGGAAAAACCCCAAATTCCCAGAAAATCTCCCCCAAACCTCTCTAAACCTCGGGAAGAATTCCTCTCTCCGCTGGCGCCGCGGAAAAGGGCGATGGGAAATGGGAATTCGCCAATTTCGGGGCCGGAGCCGCTCTGAAAATCGATTTTCCTAAGATTTTGGGGAATTTTTTCCTTCCTTCCATCCCCAAATTTGGGGGCGGCACAGAGATGCTGACCTCCCCCATCCCTGGGGGTCCCAAAATCCCTCTCGGGGTCTGGCTGTGCCGCGATCCCACAGGAAAATCCTGCGCCAGGCCGATCGGATTTTTCCAGCCGGATTGCCGTTGGGATTTTCTCCTTTTTTTTGTATTTTTTTTTGGGTTTTTTGGACTAATTTTCTACAAAACCTCTCCCTCCTCGTCGCCTCTCCGGAGGGAATTCCCGGATCTGAGCGGGGCAGATCAGATTTTTCCAACTGGATTTCTGTTGGGATTTTCCTTGGGTTTTTCTCTATTTTTTTGAATTTTTTTTCGGTTTTTTTTTTGGACTGATTTTCTACAAAACCTCTCCCTCCTCGTCCTCTCTCCAGAGGGAATTCCCAGATCCACCTGAGGCCAATCGGATTTTTCCAGCCAGATTTCCTTTGGGATTTTCGTTGGGTTTTTCTCTCTTTTTTTTTGGGAGTTTTTTTGGGGTTTTGGCTGGGTTTTTTGTATTTTTTGGGGTTTTTTTGGGACTGATTTTCTACAAAACCTCTCTCTCCTCGTCCCCTCTCTGGAGGCAATTCCCAGATCCGAGCAAGGCTCGGCTCTCCCACCCACACCGCCCCATCCCAAACCCAAAAAATCTCCCCAAAAATTCCCTTTTCCCCTCCCTCCCTCCCTCCCTCAACCCCTCCTGACTTTTAAAATCCCGATTTCAATTTTTAAAATCCTGATTTCAGAGATTTTTTTTGTTTTAAAAATCCCGATTTCAATTTTTCAAATCCCTTCCTTCCCGCCAGGGAAGCATCCACCCTTTCCCTAAAAGAAAAAAAAAAAAATTTATTATTTTTTTTTTCTCTCTCTCTCCAGATTATTTTGGGATTTTTTTTTATATTTCCCCTGCGATTTTCTCAGGAATTTTGGAAGTTCTGTTTGAATCCGAGACTGAGCATTTACCCCTGGAAGCATCTGCCCCTTCCCTAAAAAAACCCAAATTTATTATTATTTTTTTCCTCTCTCTCCGAATTGTTTTAGGATTTTTTTGGGGGGTTTTTCCCCTGCGATTTTCTCAGGAATTTTTGAACTTCTTTTCGAATCCGAGGCTGAGCGTTTACCCCTGGAGGCATCCACCCCTTCCCTAAAAAACCCCGAATTTATTATTATTTTCTTTTACTCTCCAGATTATTTTGGGATTTTTTTTTTAATTTCTCCTGCGATTTTCTCGGGAATTTTTCAAGTTCTATTCCAATCCGAGGCCAAGCGTTTACCCCTGGAAGCATCCACCCCTTCCCTAAAAAACCCAAATTTATTATGATTTTTTTTTCTCTCTCTCCAGATCGTTTTCGGGGTTTTTTTGGTTTTTCTTTTTTTTTGTTTGTTTCCCCCCACGATTTTCTCAGGAAATTTTGAAGTTCTGTTCCAATCCGAGGCCGAGCGGTTACCCTGGAGGCGCCGATGCGGAGGATGAGGATGGAGGAGGATGTCCTTCCGGAAGGTTCCGCGGCTATAGGATGGTGCAGGGTTTTTTGTCCTTAAAGGGATTTTCGGAGGCAGGAACTCCCACCAGGAGGGGATCGCTCCGAGCGTGCTGCTCGCAGTAACTCATCAGCTCCGACGAGGCTTTCGACACCTGCACGGGGAAAAAATGGGATTTGGGAACTGGGAAAAGGGATTTGGGAATTGCCAAAATGGGATTTGGGAACTGGGAAAAGGGATTTGGGAACTGGGAAAAGGGATTTGGGAATTGGCAAAATGGGATTTGGGAATTGGCAAAATGGGATTTGGGAATTGGCAAAATGGGATTTGGGAATTGGCAAAATGAGATTTGGGAATTGGCAAAATGAGATTTGGGAATTGGGAAAATGGGATTTGGGAACTGGGAAAATGGGATTTGGGAATTGGCAAAATGGGATTTGGGAACTGGCAAAATGGGATTTGGGAATTGGCAAACTGGGATTTGGGAATTTCCAAAAGGGATTTGGGAATTGGCAAAATGGATTTGGGTATTCCCCAAAAGGGATTTTTGGATATTGCCAAAATGGGATTTGGGAACTGGGAAAAGGGATTTGGGAACTGGCAAAATGGGATTTGGGAATTGGCAAAATGGGATTTGGGAATTGGCAAAATGGGATATGGGAACTGGGAAAATGGGATTTGGGAATTGGGAAAATGGGATTTGGGAATTGGGAAAATGGGATTTGGGAATTGCCCAAAGGGATTTTTGGATATTGCCAAAATGGGATTTGGGAATTGGCAAAAGGGATTTGGGAATTGGCAAAAGGGATTTTTGGATATTGGCAAAATGGGATTTGGGAATTGGCAAAAGGGATTTGGGAATTGGCAAAAGGGATTTGGGTATTCCCCAAAAGGGATTTGGGAATTGGCTAAATGGATTTGGGAATTGGCAAAATGGGATTTGGGAATTTCCAAAATGGGATTTGGGAATTGGCAAAATGGGATTTGGGAATTGGCAAAATGGGATTTGGGAACTGGGAAAAGGGATTTGGGAATTGGCAAAATGGGATTTGGGAAATGGCAAAAGGGATTTGGGAATTGGCAAAATGGGATTTGGGAATTGGCAAAATGGGATTTGGGAATTGGCAAAAGGGATTTGGGAATTGGCAAAATGGGATTTTTGGATATTGCCAAAATGGGATTTGGGAATTGGCAAAAGGGATTTTTGGATATTGGCAAAATGGGATTTGGGAATTGGCAAAAGGGATTTGGGAATTGGCAAAAGGGATTTGGGAATTGGCAAAATGGGACTTGGGAATTGGCAAAATGGGATTTGGGAATTGCAAAATGGGATTTGGGAATTGGCAAAAGGGATTTGGGAATTGGCAAAAGGGATTTGGGAATTGGCAAAAGGGATTTGGGAATTGGCAAAATGGGATTTGGGAATTGGCAAAATGGGATTTGGGAATTTCCAAAAGGGATTTGGGAATGGGCAAAATGGGATTTGGGAATTGGCAAAAGGGATTTTTGGATATTGGCAAAAGGGATTTGGGTATTTCCAAAGGGAATTTCCAAAATGAATTTGGATATTCGCTAAAGGAATTTGGATATTCACAAATATTCCGAAAAGGAATTTGGACATCCCCAACAGGAATTTCCAAAAGGAATTTGGATATTCCCCAATGGGAATTTGGGTATTCCCCAAAACGAGTTTGGATATTCACAGAGGGAATTTGGATATTCGCAAAGGGAACTGGACATTGACAAAGGGAATTTGGATATTCACAAATATTCCCCAAAAGGAATTTGGGTATTCTCACAGGGAATTTGGGTATTTGCATAGTGAATTTCGATATTTGCAAAAGGGATTTGGGTATTCCCAAAAGGGATTTGGATATTTATAAATATTCCCAAAACAAATATGGACATTCCCAAGGGGAATTTCCAAAAGGGATTTGGATATTCCCAAAGGAATTTGGGTACTCCCAAATGGAATTTGGGTATTCCCAAAGGGAATTTGGGTATTGCCAAAATGGAATTTGGGTATTCCCCAAAAGGATTTTGGATATTGCCAAATGGAATTTGGGTATTCCCCAAAGGGAATCTGGATATTCGCAAAAGGAATTTGGATATTCCCAAAAGGGACCTGGGTATTCCCCAAAAGGGATTTGGGAATTGCCAAAAGGGATTTGGATATTCACAAACATTCCCCAAAGGGAATTTTTATATTCGCAAATGGAATTCGGATATTGGCAAAAGGGATTTGGATATTGGCAAAGGGAATTTGGATATTTGCAAAAGAGATTTGGGCATTGCCAAAAGGAATTTGGATATTGCCAAAAGGAATTTGGGTATTGCCAAAAGGGATTTGGGTATTGTCAAAAGGAATTTGGGTATTGCCAAAAGGGATTTGGGTATTGCCAAAAGGGATTTGGGTATTGCCAAAAGGGATTTGGGTATTGTCAAAAGGGATTTGGGTATTCACAAATATTCCCCAAAGGATTTTGGATATTGCCAAAGGGAATTTGGATAATTGCAAAAGGGATTTGGATATTCCCAAAAGGAATTTGGGTATTGTCCAAAAGGGATTTGGGTGTTCCCAAAGGGATTTGGGTATTCCCCAAGGGGAATTTGGATATTCGCAAAAGGAATTGGGATATTTGCAAAGAGAATTTCGATATTGCCAAAGGAATTTGGATATTCCCAAAGGAATTTGGATATTCGCAGCTTCTCCCCAATGGCAAGTTGGTGGAGGTGAATGAGGGGTGGGAAAAAGGGATTGGGTGTGGGAAAATCAATGTTTTTATTAATGGATATAAATAGTGGGCATGGAAAAATCAGTGTTTTTATTTATGGATGAAATAATGGATGGGGAAATATTGTTATTTATGGGAGTGGAAAAATCCGTGGTTTTATTTGTCGATATACAGAATGGGCAGGGACATCCCGGCAGTTCCAGGGAAAATCCAGGATTTTTTTCTGGGGGAAAATCCAGGATTAGGATTTTTTTCAGGGGGAATTTCTGGAGGAAAATCCAGGATTTATTTCTGGGGGAAAATCTAGAATTTTTTTCTGGGGGAAAATTCAGGATTTATTTCTGGGGGAAAATCCAAGATTTTTTTCCAGGGAACACCCAGCATTAGGATTTTTTTCTGGGAGAATTTCTGGAGGAAAATCCAGGATTTATTTCCGGGGGAATTTCCGAGGGAAAATCCAGGATTTGCTTCTGGGGAAACATCCACTATTTTTTTCCAGTAGAAAATCTAGGATTTTTTTCCGGGGGAATTTACGGGGAAAAATCCAGAATTTTTTTCCGGGGGAACATCCAGGATTATGATTTTTTTCCGGGGGAAGTCCAGGATTTTTTTACTGGGAAATTTCTGGGGGAAAAACCAAGATTTCTTTCCGGGACAAAATCCAGGATTTTTTTTCCATGGGGGAAAATCCAGGATTAGGATTTTTTTCCGGGGGAATTTCCAGGATTTTTTTCCAGGGGAACATCCAGGATTAGGATTTTTTTCTGGGGGAAAATTCAGGATTTTTTTCCGGATTTTTTCTTCCCCCGTTCCCATCCCCACCTTGATCCTCTCGATGCCGGCCTCGATGCGGAGCTGCTCCACGAGCTTCCGAGCCTGCGCTATGTTGTTAGTCGTGGACATTCTCTGCCATCGGCTCCGGGCCCCGGCTCAGGAGAATCCTACAAAAAACAGCGGAAAATCCTACAGAAAATGGCGGAAAATCCTACAGAAAACGCCGGAAAATCCTACAGAAAATGGTGGAAAATCCTAGAGAAAACAGCGGAAAATCATACAGAAAACGGCGGAAAATCCTACAGAGAATGGTGGAAAATCCTACAGAAAATGGCGGAAAATCCTACAGAAAATGGCGGAAAATCCTACAGAAAATGGCGGAAAATCCTACAAAGAACACTGGAAAATCCTACAGAAAAAAAAATGGAAAACCCTACAGAAAATGGCGGAAAATCCTACAGAAAATGGCAGAAAATCCTACAGAAAATGGCGGAAAATCCTACAGAAAATGGCAGAAAATCCTACAGAAAATGGCGGAAAATCCTACAGAAAATGGCGGAAAATCATACAGAGAATGGCGGAAAATCCTACAGAGAATGGCGGAAAATCCTACAGAGAATGGCGGAAAATCATACAGAAAACAGTGGAAAATCCTAAAAAAAAGCAGAAAATCCCACAGAAAACGCTGGAAAATCCTACAGAAAATGCCAGAAAATCCTATAGAAAATGCCAGAAAATCCTACAGAAAATGCCAGAAAATCCTATAGAAAATGCCAGAAAATCCTACAGAAAATGGCGGAAAATCCTACAGAAAACGGCAAAAAATCCTACAGAAAACGGTGGAAAATCATACAAAAAACAGCGGAAAATTCCACAAAAAATGGTGGAAAACCGTACAGAAAATGGCGGAAAATCCTACAGAAAACACCAGAAAATCCTACAGAAAACGGTGGAAAATCCTAAAAAACGCTGGAAAATCCTACAAAAAATGGTGGAAAATCCTACAAAAAACACCAGAAAATCCTAAAAAAAACCTCAGAAAATGGCGGTCAGTGCCAGGAGTGGCCGTGGGAAGGCCCCAGAGGCCATGGCGGTCACTCCCGGGAGCTCTGCGGCCCCGCGGAGGTTTTTGGGGTTGGGCCGAGTTCCCTTTTCCCCGAAGTCGCTGTTTCTTTCTGGAAGGTTCCGCAGTGGAGAGCGGGAAAGGGAAAAAGGAACTTCAGCCGCCGGAAGTGAGGCCTGGGCCGAGCGCTGCACTGGGGGGAGCTCTGAGGGGAACTGAGGGGAACTGAGGGGAACTGAGGGAATCTGAGGGGAACTGGGGGGAACTGAGGGGAACTGAGGGAATCTGAGGGGAACTGAGGGGAACTGAGGGGTCTGATCTGAGGGGAACTGAGGGAATCTGAGGGGAACTGAGGGGAACTGAGGGGATCTGAGGGGAACTGAGGGGTCTGATCTGAGGGGAACTGAGGGGATCTGAGGGGTCTGATCTGAGGGGAACTGAGGGGATCTGAGGGGAACTGAGGGGTCTGATCTGAGGGGAACTGAGGGAATCTGAGGGGAACTGAGGGGAACTGAGGGGATCTGAGGGGAACTGAGGGGTCTGATCTGAGGGGAACTGAGGGGATCTGAGGGGTCTGATCTGAGGGGAACTGAGGGGATCTGAGGGGAACTGAGGGGTCTGATCTGAGGGGAACTGAGGGAATCTGAGGGGAACTGAGGGGAACTGAGGGGATCTGAGGGGAACTGAGGGGTCTGATCTGAGGGGAACTGAGGGGATCTGAGGGGTCTGATCTGAGGGGAACTGAGGGGCACTGACAGGATCTGAGGGATCTGAGAGGTTCTGAGGGGAACTGAGGGGCCTAATCTGAGGGGAACTGAGGGGATCTGAGGGGTCTGAGAGGCACAGAGAGGATCTGAGGGAGTCTGAGGGGAACTGAGGGGAACTATAAGGGGATCTGAGGGATCCGAGGGGATCTGAGCGGAACTGAGGGGCACCAAAGCGATCTGAGGGAATCTGAGGGGATCTGAGGAGTTCTGAAGGGGTCTGAGGGATCTGAGGGATCCGAGGGGAACTGAGGGGATCTGATCTGAGGGATCTGAGGGGCACCAAAAGGATCTGAGGGGAACTGAGGGGATCTGAGGGGTCTGAGGGATCTGAGGGGAACTGGAGGATCTGATCTGAGTGATCTGAGGGATCTGATGGGTTCTGAGGGGAACTGGGGGAGTCTGAGGGATCTGATCTGAGGGGATATGACGAGATCTGAGTGGTCCGATCTGAGGGATCTGGGGGATCTGAGGGGATCTGATCTGAGGGGTACCAAAGGGATCTGAGGGGGTCTAAGGGGATCTGAGGGGTACCAAAGGGATCTGAGGGGGTCTGAGGGATCTGAGGGATCTGATCTGAGGGGGTCTGAGGGGATCTGAGAAGTTCTGAGGGATCTGAGAGGAACTGAGGAGTCCGAGGGGATCTGAGGGGCTCCTGGACCGGAGGGAAAAAATGTGAGGAATTTGTGATTCACTGCATCTCTGAAGTGTCTCTGGGCCTGACTGGGGTGAATCAGAGCCAACTCCAAATCAGGGTGGGATTGGGAGCAAGGAAAAGGTGGGACTGGGCGCAGGGAAAGCTCAAATCTGAGCTCTCCCTAAATCCAAACCAAGAATTCCAGAGCCTTTCGTGCTGCAGACGCTGCCAAAACAACTTTCACCTGCATAAGAGCGACTGGGGAGGGAAAAAATGCAAGGAATTTGTGTTTCACTTTGTCTCTGAAGTGTCTCTGGGCCATCTTTGAGTGAATCAGAGGCAATTCCAAATCAGGGTGGGATTAGGAGCAGAAAAAGGTGGGATTAGGAGCAGGGAAAAGGTGGGATTAGGAGCAGGGAAGAAATGGGATTAGGAGCAGGGAAGAAATGGGATTAGGAGCACGGAAAATCTCAAATCTGACCTCTCCCTAAATCTGTGCCATGAATTCCAGAGCCCTTCCTGCTGCAGACACTGCCAAAACAACTTTCACCTGCATAAGAGCAGCTGGGGAGGGAAAAAATGTGAGGAATTTGTGTTTCACTTTGTCTCTGAAGCGTCTCTGGACCTGCTCGGGGCGAATCAGAGCGAACTCCAAATCAGGGCGGAATTACAAGCAGGGAAAAAGTGGGATTAGGAGCGGGAAAAGGTGGGAATAGGAGTGGGGAAAAGCTCAAAGCTGAGCTCTCCCTAAATCTGTGCCATGAATTCCAGAGCCCTTCCTGCTGCAGTCACTGCCAAAACAACTTTCACTTGGATAAAAAATGCGAGGAATTTGTGTTTCACTTTGTCTCTGAAGTGTCTCTGGGCCATCTTTGAGTGAATCAGAGCCAACTTCAAATCAGGGTGGGATTAGGATCAGAAAAAGGTGGGACTGGGATCAGGGAAAAGCTCAAAGACTTTGAGCTCTCCCCAAATCCACGCCGTGAATTTGAGAGCCTTTCCTGCTGCAGACGCTGCCAGAACAACTTTCACCTGCATAAGAGCAGCTGGCAGGGAAAAAATGTGAGGAATTTGTGTTTCAGTTTGTGTCTGAAGCGTCTCTGGGCCTGACTGGGGTGAATCAGAGCCAACTCCAAAACCAGGTGGGATTAGAGGCAGGGAAAAAGTGGATTGGGAGCAGGGAAAAGGTGGGATTAGGAGCATGGAAAGGCTCAAAGCTGAGCTCTCCCCAAATCCACGCCGTGAATTTGAGAGCCCTTCCTGCTGCAGACGCTGCCAGAACAACTTTCACCTGCATAAGAGCAGCTGGAAGGGAAAAAATGTGAGGAATTTGTGTTTCACTTTGTGTCTGAAGTGTCTTGGGGTGAATCAGAGCAAACTCCAAATCAGGGCAGAAATAGGAGCAGGGAAAAGGTGGGATTCGGAGCAAGGAAGAAATGGGATTCGGAGCAGGGAAAAGCTCAAAGCTGAGCTCTCCCTAAATCTGTGCCATGAATTCCAGAGCCCTTCCTGCCGCAGACGCTGCCCAAACAACTCTTCACGTGGACAAAAAATGCGAGGAATTTGTGTTTCCCATCACCTGCCCGGACTTTCCCGGTTTCCTGTTTACGCACGAGGCTGATTGATGAATCACCGAGGGAGAGTTGTGCAGAGAAGTCCCGGGAGCTGTCCCCACCCCTGGCCCTGTCCCCGCAGTGTCCCAGGGAAGGATGGTCCTGCTGCTCGGCAGGAATTGGCACACAGCTGCCCTGGAGGTCGAGGGGGAGGTTTTATTTATCACAGGGAATCCCTGAGCCCTTTTCCCTCCCCCGGCGGTGGAGAGAGGCAGCAGTCGGTGCTGAGTTCTGCAGGGGGACACAGTCCCTCCCACTCCCAAATTCTGCAATGGGACCTGCATCATTTCCCACTCCCAGATTCCACGGGTTCCACTGGGGGACCCGAATCCTTTCCAATTCCAGATTCTGCAGTGAGAGCTGCATCACTCCCAGGCCCAGACTCCACAGGTTCCACTCTGGGACCTGAATCCTTCCCAGTCCCAAATTCTGCAGTGAGATCTGCATCGCTCCCAGTCCGATTCTCCACAGTGGGACCTGAATCCCTCCCAGTTCCAGGTCCCACAAGTTCTATTCTGGGACCTGAGTCCCTTCCAGTCCCAAATTCTGCAGTGGGACCTCCATCATTCCCACTCCCAGATTCCACAGGTTCCACAGTGGAATCTGAATCCTTCCCAGTCCCAAATTCTGCAGTGGGACCTGCATCATTCCCACTCCCAGATTTCACAAGGGGATCTGCATCACTCCCACTCCCAGATTCCACAGGTTCCACTCTGGGACCTGAATCCTTTCCAATGCCAATTCTGCACTGGGATCTGCATCATTCCCTGTCCCATTTTCCACAGGGGGATCTGAATCCTTCCCAGTCTCAAATTATGTAGTGGGATCTGTGTCATTCCCAGTCCCAGATTCTCCACAGTGGGACCTGAATCCCTCCCAGTCCCAGATTCCACAGGTTCCACTCTGGGACCCGAATCCTTTCCAATCCCAAATTCTGCAGTGGGACCTGCATCATTCCCTGTCCCAGCTTCTCCACGGGGGACCTGAATCCCTCCCAGGCCCAGATTCTACAGGTTCCACTCTGGGACCCGAACCAGGAGCATTTTCATACGCAGTCCCATAGGGAGGCCCTGTATGGAATCCAGAGGGTTACAGATACACGAAAAATACAAAAGCCAAAAATCCTAAGGCATCGGCTCCTCTTCTCGCTGCTGCTGGAGCCGAGCCAGGGCTGATTTCCCTTCCCGGGAACTCAGAAAACTACAGAAAATAAAATCCTAAGGCATCAGCTCCTCCTCCCTCTGCTGCTGGAGCCGAGCTGGGGCTGATTTCCCTTCCCGGAACTCATGGTTTTCTCTTCCCGGGAACTCACAAGAACTACAGAAAATAAATTCCTAAGGCATCAGCTCCACCTCCCTCTGCTGGAGCTGATCCAGGGCTGATTTTCCCTTCCTGGGAAGTCTCGAAAACTACAGAAAAGAAAATCCTAAGGCATCAGCTCCACCTCCTGCTGCTGCTGGAGCTGATCCAGGGCTGACTTTCCCTTCCCGGGAACTCACGAGTGCTCCATGACTCAGCACAAATGCCTTTCTGCTGAGTCACCCCGGCGGGAGCAAAGCTTCCCGAATTTCTGCCGCAGCTCCTCCTGCCTTCCCGAATTTCTGCCTGCCTTCCCGAATTTCTGAGTGCCTTCCCGAATTTCTAAATGCCTTCCCAAATTTCTGCCTGCCTTCCCGAATTTCTGCCTGCCTTCCCAAATTTCTGAGTGCCTTCCCGAATTTCTGAGTGCCTTCCCGAATTTCTAAATGCCTTCCCGAATTTCTAAATGCCTTCCCGAATTTCTGAGTGCCTTCCCGAATTTCTGCCTGCCTTCCCGAATTTCTGAGTGCCTTCCCGAATTTCTAAATGCCTTCCCGAATTT
Organism: Acanthiza pusilla; assembly: GCA_036630365.1. NCBI lineage: Eukaryota > Metazoa > Chordata > Aves > Passeriformes > Acanthizidae > Acanthiza > Acanthiza pusilla. The sequence continues at coordinate 4,077,009 of JAXCHO010000105.1, read as the reverse complement.
CTGAGTGCATTCCCGAACTTCTGCCTGCCTTCCCGAATTTCTGAGTTCCTTCCCGGCCCCGCCGCGGTCCCGGCAGCATTCCCAGAGCTGCAGAGCCATTTTCGGGAATTTTCCTGTGCCGGGGAGCGATTCCAGGAGGGATGAAGTCAGCAGGACTCGCTGTGGGATTTGAATTCCCTGGATGATCCCCAGGGAATTAAAGGGCTTGGGGCTGGAGAAAAATTTCCCAGAAAATCCTAAAAAGGCAGGGCTTGGGGCTGGAGAAAAATTTCCCAGAAAATCCTAAAAAGGCAGGGCTTGGGGCTGGAGAAAATTTTCCCAGAAAATCCTAAAAAGGCAGGGCTTGGGGCTGGAGTAAATTTTCCCAGAAAATCCCAGGGATTTCCCGGAGGAACGGCGCTAAAACCACGGGAAATCAATAAAAATTCGGGGATTACAAGAGAGGTTCAGGGAGGTCAAGGGTGACACGGTCAGGTTGGGAAATGGGGACAAGGATCCCGGTGTCACCCCCACGTCCCCCGGGCTGCGACAGTCCCGATTTGGGATTTTTTTTTTTGGGGAAAAGCGGCGCAGGCTCCTGAGTCAGCAGCGGCGGTGACGGAGCGGTGACACAGCGGTGACAAAGCGGGGACAGAGCGGTGACAAAGCCGGGACAGAGCGGGGACACGACGGTGACGGAGCGGGGACAAAGCGGGGACAGAGCGCTGCCTCTGCCGAGCCGTGACTCAGCAGCGGCGCCGAGCGCGGGGAGACACCTCCTCGCCTCCTCCTCCTCCTCCTCACATTTATTCCCGAGCTCTCGTTCTCCTTTCCCAGCATTTAATTCCATTTATTCCCGAGCTCTCGTTCTCCTTTTCCAGCCCTTCAATCCCATTTCTTCCTGATCTCTCCTCCTCCTTTTCCAGCCCTCTCATCCCATTTATTCCCGAGCTCTCATCCTCCTTTTCATCCCATTTATTCTGGAGTTCTCCTCCTTCTCCAATCCTCTAATCCCATTTATTCCCAAATTCTCTTCCTCCTTTTCCAGCCTCCATTTATTCCCGAACCCTCCTTTTTCTTTTCCAGCCCTTTAATCCCATTTATTCTCAAGATCTCCTTCTCCTTTCCACCTCATTTATTCCCAGGCTCTCCTGCTCCTTTTCCATTTATTCCCAAACTCTCCTTCTCTTTTCCAGCCCTTTAATCCCATTTATCCCCGAGCCCTCTTCCTCCTTTTCCAGCATTTAATCCCATTTATTCCTGAGCCCTCCCCCTCCTTTTCATCCCATTTATTCCCAAACTCTCCTCCTTTTCCAGCCCTTTAATCCCATTTATTCCTGAGCTCTCGTTCTCCTTTTCCAGCATTTAATTCAATTTATTTCTGAGTTTTCCTTCTCCTCTTCCAGGTCTTTAATCCCTTTTATTCCCAAACCCTCCTCCTCCTTTTCATCCCATTTATTCCCAAACTCTCCTTCTCCTTTTCCAGCCATTTAATCCCATTTATTCCCAAATTCCCCTCCTCCTTTTCATCCCATATATTCCTGATCTCTCCTCCTTTTCCAGGCCTTAAATCCAATTTATTCCCGAGCTCTCCTCCTCCTTTGCATCCCAATTATTCTCGAGTTCTCCTCCTCCTTTTCCAGCCCTTTAATCCCATTTATTCTTGATCTGTCTTTCCCCTTTTCACTCCATTTATCCCTGAGCCCTCTTCCTCTTTTTCCAGCATTTAATTCCATTTATTCCCGAGCTCTCCTCCTCCTTTTCATCCCATTTATTCCCAAACTCTCTTCCTCTTTTTCCAGCATTTAATCCCATTTATTCCCGAGCTCTCCTGCTCCTTTCCCAGCATTTAATCCCATTTATTTCCGAATCCTCCTTTTCCATTTCCAGCCCTCTCATCCCATTTATTCCTGAGCTCTCCTCCTCCTTTTCCAGGCCTTTAATCCCATTTATTCCCAAGCTGTCTTTCCCCTTTTCATCCCATTTATTCCCAAAATCTCATTCTCCATTTCCAGCCCTTTCATCCCATTTATTCCCGAGCTCTCCTCCTCCTTTCCCAATCCTCTAATCCCATTTATTCCCGAGCTCTCCTCCTCCTTTTCGAGACCTTTAATCCCATTTATTCCCAAACTCTTGTTCTCCTTTTTCAGCATTTAATTCCATTTATTCCCAAACTCTCCTCCCTCCTTTTCCAGCCCGTTTATCCCATTTATTCCCAAAATCTCATTCGCCATTTCCAGCCCTCTCATTCCATTTATTCCCTAACTCTCCTTCTCCTTTTCATCCCACTTCGTCCCATTTATTCCCAAACTCTCCTCATTTTCCAATCCTCTAATCCCATTTATTCCCGAGCTCTCCTCCTCCTTTTCGAGACCTTTAATCCCATTTATTCTCAAACTCTTGTTCTCCTTTTTCACCATTTAATTCCATTTATTCCCAAACTCTCCTCATTTTCCAATCCTCTCCTCCCACCCCTCCCGAGCTGGAGCTCCCGGCCCCGCTGGCTCCGGGCTGATCACAGCCCCACACGGAGCCTCACCCCAAAGGGAAAGGAGGTCACCCCAAAGCAGGAGCGACCCTGGGGGGACCCCAACCCGAGGCTCTGCCGTGCTCTTGTGGCTCCAGGATGGCCCTGCCCAGGGTCTGGGGCTCCGGAATTCCCAAAAAAATCCCAGGGTTTGGGGCTCCGGAATTCCCAAAAAAATCCCAGGGTTTGGGGCTCCGGAATTCCCAAAAAAATCCCAGGGTTTGGGGCTCTGGAATTCCCAAAAAAATCACCAAGGTTTGGGGCTCTGGAATTCCCAAAAAAATCCCAGGGTTTGGGGCTCCGGAATTCCCAAAAAAATCCCAGGGTTTGGGGCTCCGGAATTCCCAAAAAAATCCCAGGGTTTGGGGCTCTGGAATTCCCAAAAAAATCCCCAAGGTTTGGGGCTCCAGAATTCCAAAAAAAATCCCAGGGTTTGGGGCTCCGGAATTCCCAAAAAAATCCCTGGGGTTTGGGGCTCCGGAATTCCCAAAAAAATCCCTGGGGTTTGGGGCTCCGGAATTCCCAAAAAAATCCCAGGGTTTGGGGCTCCGGAATTCCCAAAAAAATCCCCAAGGTTTGGGGCTCTGGAATTCCCAAAAAAATCCCCGGGGTTTGGGGCTCTAGAATTCCCAAAAAAATCCCCAAGGTTTGGGGCTCTGGAATTCCCAAAAAAATCCCTGGGGTTTGGGGCTCCGGAATTCCCAAAAAGCCCCCAAGGTTTGGGAGGTGCAGGGGCTCGGTGCAGGTTTGGGATGTTTGGGATGAGGAACTGGGAGTGGTGCAGATCCCAGTGTGGGACCGCTGGGAATGGGACTGGGAGGGACTGGGAGCCAACTGGGGAGTGTGGGATTGGGATCCCCTGCGGAATTTGGGATTGGGATTGGGATTTCCCTGCAGAATTTGGGATTGGGATTGGGATCTCCCTGCGGAATTTAGGATTGGGATCCCATGGCAGAATTTGGGATTGGGAGAGATTGAGATCCCCCTGCGGAATTTGGGATTGGGATCCAACTGTGGAATTTGGGATTGGGATCCACTGTGGAATTTGGGATTGGGATCCCACTGTGGGATTTGGGATTGGGATTTGGATCCCCCTGCAGAATTTGGGATTGGGATCCAACTGCGGAATTTGGGATTGGGATTGGGATCCCCTGCGGAATTTGGGATTGGGATCCAACTGCAGAATTTGGGATTGGGATCCACTGTGGAATTTGGGATTGGGATTTGGATCCCCCTGTGGAATTTGGGATTTGGATCCCCCTGCGGAATTTGGGATTGGGATTGGGATCCCACTGTGGAATTTGGGATTGGGATCCCAGAGAGGAATTTGGGATTGGGATTGGGATTGAGATCCATTAGCACTGACCCCACATTTTCGGGGAGAGAAGCCCCAAATCTGCCATAACTGACCCCACATTTTGGGTTTGGGCAGCAAGGAAGGAACACAAAACCCCAAATGACTCGGGCAGTCCCTCAGCCATCAGAGCCTTCCCTCGGCTTTCCCAAGCGAAACCTCAGCATCACGAGGGCGAAACCTTCCCTGCGGCACCGCGCGAGTCCCGGCCTGAGCCTGGCACCGATCCGGGATCCAGCTGGGCACTGATCCCGGGATCCAGCTGGGCACCGGCCTGGCACTGATCCTGGGATCCAGCTGGGCACCGATCCCGGGATCCAGCTGGGCACCGGCCTGGCACTGATCCTGGGATCCAGCTGGGCACCGATCCCGGGATCCAGCTGGGCACCGGCCTGGCACTGATCCCAGGATTCAGCCTGGTACCGATCCCGGAATCAGCCTGGTACCGATCCTGGCACCGATCTGGAATCCATCCTGGTACCGATCCGGAATCCAGCCTGGCACCAATCCCAGGATCCAGCCTGGTACCAATCCTGGAATCCAGCCTGGCATTGATCCCAGCACTGATCCCAGAACCCAGCCTGGCACTGATCCCAGGATCAGCCTCGCACCGATCCTGGCACCAATCTGGAATCCATCCTGGTACCGATCCAGAATGCAGCCTGGCACCGATCCCAGGATCCAGCCTGGTACCAATCCCAGCACCGATCCCAGCACCAATCCCAGGATCCAGCCTGCACCGATCCCAGCACCCATCCCAGGATCCAGCCTGCACCCACCCCAGCACCCATCCCAGGATCCAGCCTGCACCCATCCCAGCACCCATCCCAGGATCCAGCCTGCACCCATCACAGCACCGATCCAGGATCCAGCCTGCACCCATCCCAGCACTGATCCCAGGATCCAGCCTGCACCCATCCCAGCACCGATCCCAGCACCCATCCCAGGATCCAGCCTGCACCGATCCCAGGATCCAGCCTGCACCGATCCCAGCACCCATCCCAGCACCCATCCCAGGTACTGGCCTGGCACCGATCCCAGCACCGATCCCAGGATCCAGCCTGCACCCATCCCAGCACCGATCCCAGCACCCATCCCAGCACCGATCCAGGATCCAGCCTGCACCCATCCCAGCACCGATCCCAGGATCCAGCCTGCACCCATCCCAGCACCGATCCAGGATCCAGCCTGCACCCATCCCAGCACCGATCCCAGGATCCAGCCTGCACCCATCCCAGCACCGATCCAGGATCCAGCCTGCACCCATCCCAGCACCCACCCCAGCACTGATCCCAGGATCCAGCCTGCACTGATCCCAGCACCGATCCAGGATCCAGCCTGCACCCATCCCAGCACCGATCCAGGATCCAGCCTGCACCCATCACAGCACCGATCCAGGATCCAGCCTGCACCCATCCCAGCACCGATCCCAGCACCGATCCAGGATCCAGCCTGCACCCATCCCAGCACTGATCCCAGGATCCAGCCTGCACCCATCCCAGCACCGATCCCAGGATCCAGCCTGCACCCACCCCAGCACCGATCCCAGCACCCATCCCAGGCACTGGCCTGGCACCGATCCCGTTCCCTTTGCTCCCACGGGTGGCACTGCCCGCGGCGGGCGCGGATCCTGGAACCTTCCAGAATTCTTGCCATTCCTCTCCTAGCTGGGAGCGGCTGCTCCTCGCGGTGAATCAGCACCGACAGCTGCCGCGGTTGTGGCGATTTGAGCTTCCCTCCCCTGGGGTCAGTTACGGAGGATTTGGGGCTTTCTTCCTCCCTTCCCACCCCGAAAACGTGGGGTTGGTGCTCGTGGACCCCAATCCCTCCCAATCCCAAATTCCGCAGGGGATCCCAATCCCAAATTCCGCAGGGGGATCCCAATCCCAAATTCCACAGTTGGATCCCAGTCCCAAATTCCACAGTTGGATCCCAGTCCCAAATTCCACAGTCGGATCCCAGTCCCAAATTCCACTGTGGGATCCCAATCCCAATCCCACACTCCCCAGTTGGCTCCCAGTCCCTCCCAGTCCCATTCCCAGCGGTCCCACACTGGGATCTGCACCACTCCCAGTTCCTCATCCCAAACATCCCAAACCTGCACCGAGCCCCTGCACCTCCCAAACCCCGGGGGCTTTTTGGGAATTCCAGAGCCCCAAACCTTGGGGATTTTTTGGGAATTCCAGAGCCCCAAACCCCAGGGATTTTTTGGGAATTCCAGAGCCCCAAACCCCAAGGATTTTTTGGGAATTCCAGAGCCCCAAACCTTCGGCATTTTTTGGGAATTCCAGGGCCCCAAACCTTGGGGATTTTTTGGGAATTCTGGAGCCCCAAACCTTGGGGATTTTTTGGGAATTCCAGAGCCCCAAACCCTGGGCAGGGCTGTCCCAGAGCCACAAAAGCAGGGCACAGCCTCGGGTTGGGGTCCCCCCAGGGTCGCTCCAGCAGGAAGCAAACCCCAAACCCAAACTCCACACTTTGGGATGAAGGCTCAGCTCAGACCCAGCTGGGGTGGGGACATGGAGCCACTCCAGGACTGTCACTCCCTAAACAAGGACATGTGGCACTCGGGGCAGCTCTGTCCCTCCCCAGAATGACCTCGGGAGCACCAACAGCACACGGAGATCACACCAACATCACATGAGGGAAAGGCTTTTCCTCCCCTGCCCAGCCCAGCCCAGCCTGGGGACTGTCCCTCATCAGTTTTTGTTTTTCATTCCTTCTGGAGCTCCAGGGGTGACAACAAAGTCACCCCAATTCCTGAAATCACTCCCAGCAGCCAAACCGCATCCCAAACTGGGATTTATCCATGGATTCAGAGCCTGATAACCATTCTGCACTCATTTAACTATCACAGCAATCCGAGAAAAGGTCACTCTGCCCTCAGTTTTCATTCCTGCTGGAGCTCCAGAGGTGACAACAAAGTCACCCCAATCCCTGAAATCACTCCCAGCAGCCAAACCTCATCAAAAATTGGATGAATCCTTGGATTCAGAGCCTCATGACTCCTCTGCTCTTGTTTTAATCACCAAAACAACCCGAGAAAAGGCTGCTCTGACCCCAGTTTGTTTTTATTCCTGCTGGAGCTCCACAGGGTGACAGTGACACTCAGGGACAAAGTCACCCCAACTCCTGAAATCACTCCCAGCAGCCAAACCCCATCCCAAACTGGGATTTATCCATGGATTCAGAGCATGATAACTACTCTGCACTCATTCAACCATTCAAGAAAATGTCACTTAGCAATTCAAGAAAAGGTCACTTTGTCCTTTGTTTTTGTTCCTGCTGGAGCTCCAGAGAGTGACAACAATGTCACCCCAATTCCTGAAATCACTCCCAGCAGCCAAACCTCATCAAAAATTGGATGAATCCTTGGATTCAGAGCCTCATGACTCCCCTGCAATTAATCACCAAAACGACCCGAGAAAAGGCTGCTTTGACCCCAGTTTGTTTTTATTCCTGCTGGAGCTCCACAGGGTGACAGTGACACTCAGGGACAAAGTCACCCCAGTTCCTGAAATCACTCCCAGCAGCCAAACCCCATCCCAAACGGATTTATCCATGGATTCAGAGCATGATAACTACTCTGCACTCATTTAACCATTCAAGAAAATGTCACTTAGCAATCCGAGAAAAGGTCACTCTCTCATTTGTTTTTGTTCCTGCTGGAGCTCCAGAGGTGACAACAAAGTCACCCCAGTTCCTGAAATCATCCCCAGCAGCAAAACCTGATCCAAACTGGGATTTATCCATGGATTCAGAGCCTCGTGACTGCCCTGAACTCATTTAATCACCAAAACCACCCAAGAAAAGTCCACTTTGACCCCAGTTTGTTTTCATTCCTCTGGGAGCTCCAGGGAGTGACAACAAAGTCACCCCAGTTCCTGAAATCACTCCCAGCAAAAAACCTCATCCAAACTGGGATGAATAATGGACTCAGAGCCTCGTGACTGCCCTGCACTTTTTAACCATCACAGCAATCCAGGAAAGGTCACTTTGTCCTTTGGTTTTGTCCCTGCTGGAGCTCCAGAGAGTGACAACAAAGTCACCCCAATCCCTGAAATCATCCCCAGCAGCAAAATCTCATCAAAAATTGGATGGATCCATGGATTCAGAGCCTCGTGACTCCTCTGCTCTTGTTTTAATCACCAAAACAATCCCAGAAAAGGTCACTTTGCCTTCTGTTTTTATTCCTGCTGGAGCTCCAGAGAGTGACAACAAAGTCACCCCAATTCCTAAAAATCATCCCCAGCAGCAAAACCTCATCCCAAACTGGGGTGGATCCATGGATTCAGAGCCTCGTGACTGCCCTGCACTCATTTAATCACCAAAATAATCCCAGAAAAGGTCACTCCCTCCTCAATTTCTCTTTATTCCTGCTGGAGCTCCAGAGGGTGACAATGACACTCAGGGACAAAGTCACCCCTATTCCCAAAATCATCCCCAGCAGCAAAACCTCATTAAAAATTGGGTGAATCCAAATGGATTCAAAGTCTCATGATTCTGCTGCACTCATTTAACCTCCAAAACAATCCCAGAAAAGGTCACTCTGCCCTCTGTTTTTATTCCTGCTGCAGCTCCAGAGGGTGACAGTGACACTCAGGGACAAAGTCATCCCCAGCAGCCAAACCTCATCCCAAACTGGGATGGATCCATGGATTCACAGCCCCATGACTCCCCTGCACTCATTTCAACCTCCAAAACAATCCAAGAAAAGGTCACTCTGCCCTCAGTTTTTCTCCTGTGGGAGCTCCACAGGGTGACAGTGACACTCAGGGACAAAGTCACCCCAGTTCCTGAAATCACTCCCAGCAGTCAAACCTCATCCCAAACTGGGATGGATCCACAGATTCAGAGCCTCATGACTGCCCTGCAATTAATCACCAAAATCACCCAAGAAAAAGTCACTTTGTCCTCTGTTTTTGTCCCTGCTGGAGCTCCAGAGAGTGACAACAAAGTCACCCCAATCCCTGAAATCACTCCCAGCAGCAAAATCTCATCAAAAATTGGGCTGAGCAATGGATTCAGAGCCTCGTGACTGTCCTGCACTCATTTCAACCTCCAAAACAATCCCAGAAAAGGTCACTCTGCCCTCTGTTTTTAATTCTGTGGGAGCTGCAGAGGGTGACAGTGACACTCAGGGACAAAGTCATCCCCAGCAGCAAAACCCCATCCCAAACTGGGATGGATCCATGGATTCAGCAGCAAAACCTCATCCCAAACTGGGATGGATCCATGGTTTCAGAGCCTCATGACTCCCCTGCACTCATTTCAACCTCCAAAACAATCCAAGAAAAGGTCACTCTGCCCTCAGTTTTTCTCCTGTGGGAGCTCCAGAGTGACAGTGACACTCAGGGACAAAGTCACCCCAATTCCTGAAATCACTCCCAGCAGCAAAACCTCATCCCAGACTGGGATGGATCCATGGATTCACAGTCTCATAACATCTCTGCAATTAATCACCAAAACAATGCAAGAAAAGGTCACTCTGCCCTCTGTTTTTACTCCTGTGGGAGCTCCAGAGAGTGACAACAAAGTCACCCCAATTCCTGAAATCATCCCCAGCAGCCAAACCTCATCAAAAATTGGGATTTATCCACGGATTCAGAGCCTCGTGACTCCTCTGCACCTATTTTAACCTCCAAAACAATCCAAGAAAAGGTCATTTTGTCCTCAGTTTGTTTTCACTCCTGTGGGAGCTCCGGAGAGTGACAATGACACTCAGAGACAAAGTCACCCCTATTCCCAAAAATCACTGCCAGCAGCCAAACCCCATCCAAGCTGGGCTGAATCCATGGATTCACAGCCCCATGACTCCTCTGCACTCATTTAACCTCCAAAACAATGCAAGAAAAGGTCACTCTGCCCTCTGTTTTTACTCCTGTGGGAGCTGAGGAGAGTGACAACAAAGTCACCCCAATTCCCAAAATCATCCCCAGCAGCCAAGCCTTATCCCAAACTGGGATGGATCCATGGATTCAGAGCCTCATGACTCCCCTGAACTCATTTAATCACCAAAACAATCCGAGAAAAGGTCACTCTGCCCTCTGTTTTTCTCCTGTGGGAGCTCCAGAGTGACAGTGACACTCAGGGACAATGTCACCCCAATTCCTGAAATCATCCCCAGCAGCAAAACCTCATCCCAAATTGGGATGAACAATTGATTCAGAGCCTCATGACTCCCCTGAACTCATTTAATCACCAAAACAATCCGAGAAAAGGTCACTCTGCCCTCAGTTTTCACTCCTGCTCCAGAGGGTGACAGTGACACTCAGGGACAAAGCCCCTTATTCCCAAAAATCATCCCCAGCAGCCAAACCTCGTCCCAAACTGGGATGAATAATGGATTCAGAGCCTCATGACTCCCCTGAACTCATTTAATCACCAAAACAATCCGAGAAAAGGTCACTCTGCCCTCTGTTTTTCTCCTGTGGGAGCTCCAGAGTGACAGTGACACTCAGGGACAAAGTCACCCCAATTCCTAAAAAACATCCCCAGCAGCAAACCCCATCCCAAGCTGGGCTGAACAATGGAATCAGCAGCAAAACCTCGTCCCAAACTGGGATTTATCCATGGATTTGACAGCAAAACCCTATCCAAACTGGGATCAATAATAGATTAGGCAGCAAAACCCCATCCCAAACTGGGATTTACCCATGGATTCAGTAGGAAAACCTCGTCCCAAACTGGGATTTATCCATGGATTTCGCACCAAAACCCCATCCCAAACTGGGATTTATCCATGGATTTCGCACCAAAACCCCATCCCAAACTGGGATTTTTTCCATGGATTTCGCACCAAAACCCCATCCCAAACTGGGATTTATCCATGGATTTCGCACCAAACCTTGTCCCAGACTGGAGTGAATAATAAATTCAGCAGCAAAACCCATCCCAAACTGGGCTGAATAATGGATTGGGCACCAAACCCTGTCCCAAACTGAGATTTTTCCATGGATTCCACATCAAAACCCCATCCCAAACTGGGATTTTCCCATGGATTCTGCAGGAAAACCTCGTCCCAAGCCCGAGCACTGCCCTGCCCCACTCCCGCCCCATTCCTCTCTCTCCGCGTGAGCTGTGATTTTTGGGAAGGGGCGATGACTGCAGCACCTCGTGAGGTTTGGGGTCAGGATCTGTGAGCTGAGAGCACAAAAAGCAGAAATTCTTTTGTCTCAGTCCCTGCAGGAAACGCAGTCACGCTGAGCTGGAAACGCTCCAGCGCTGAGCTCAGAGCCGAAAAAAAAATGGATTTTTTTTCCACTCTGGGTGGAAAGGCACGTGAGGGAAGTGTTTTTGGGGTCACAGGATGACCTTTGGGGTTTATATTTAGGGAATCAGCTGACGTGGGTCGGGAAAAACAGAGATAAGGGAAAGAGGAGAAATTCCCCAGGGTTTGGAGGTAATTAGTGAGCTAATTATGGCCTGAGGGGAAACGTGGAGAGGGAATTGTGGAGGGGAATGGATTTGGGAAGGGTTAGGGGGATTTGGGGAGGGTTGGGATCGGATTTGGGAGGGAATTCCTCACTCTGAGGGGTTGGGATGGAATTTGGGAAGGAATTCCTCACTCTGAGGGGTTGGGATGGGATTTGGGAAGGAATTCCTCACTCTTAGAGGTTGGGATGGATTTTGGAGAGGAATTTCTCCCCCTGAGGGCTTGGGACAGAATTTGGGAGGGAATTCCTTGCCCTGAGGGGTCAGGATGGAATTTGGGGAGGAATTCCTCACCCTGAGGGCTTGGGACAGAATTTGGGAAGGAATTCCTTGCCCTGAGGGGTTGGGATGAGATTTGGGAGGGAATTCCTCACCCTGAGGGGTCAGGATGGAATTTGGGAAGGAATTCCTCACTCTGAAGGGTTGGGATGGAATTTGGGAAGGAATTTCTCCCCCTGAGGGGTTGGGATGGAATTCTCAGAGCTGCCCCTGGGAGTGTCCCAAAGCCAGGCTGAGAAATTCTGGGATTTTCCAGGTGGGAGATTCCCATTCCCACTGTCCCCAGTCCCTCAGGACACAATTCCCACTGTCCCCATTCCCTCAGGACACAATTCCCACTGTCCCCAATCCCTCAGGACACAATTCCCACTGTCCCCAATCTCTCAGGACACGATTCCCTCTGTCCCCAATCCCTCAGGACACAATTCCCTCTGTCCCCAATCCCTCAGGACACGATTCCCTCTGTCCCCAATCCCTCAGGACACGATTCCCTCTGTCCCCAATCCCTCAGGACACGATTCCCTCTGTCCCCAATCTCTCAGGACACAATTCCCTCTGTCCCCAGTCCCTCAGGACACAATTCCCATTGTCCCCAATCTCTCAGGACACAATTCCCATTGTCCCCATTCCCTCAGGACACAATTCCCTCTGTCCCCAGTCCCTCAGGACACAATTCCCTCTGTCCCCAGTCCCTCAGGACACAATTCCCTCTGTCCCCAGTCCCTCAGGACACAATTCCCACTGTCCCCAATCTCTCAGGACACAATTCCCTCTGTCCCCAGTCCCTGGGGACACAATTCCCTCTGTCCCCAATCTCTCAGGACACAATTCCCTCTGTCCCCAGTCCCTTGGGACACAATTCCCTCTGTCCCCAGTCCCTCAGGACACAATTCCCATTGTCCCCAGTCCCTCAGGACACAATTCCCAATGTCCCCAATCTCTCAGGACACAATTCCCACTGTCCCCATTCCCTCAGGACACAATTCCCTCTGTCCTCATTCCCTCAGGACACAATTCCCAATGTCCCCATTCCCTCAGGACACAATTCCCTCTGTCCCCAGCCCCTCAGGACACAATTCCCTCTGTCCCCATTCCCTCAGGACACAATTCCCTCTGTCCCCATTCCCTCAGGACACAATTCCCATTGTCCCCAATCCCTCAGGACACAATTCCCTCTGTCCCCAGTCCCTCGGGACCAGCCCGGGCTTTGGGGTTTCCAGCCTGGGATATTTTGGGAAGCAGCAGCAGCAGGGGAGGAACTGCAGCTCGTGGCAGGGCAGAGGAATTGCCATCGCCCAAACGGGAACAGATCTCCCATTCCAGAGGTTCCAAAAGTTCCAAAGGTCCCAAAGGTCCCAAAGGTCCCAAAGGTCCCTCGGGGCAGAGGCTGGCCCAGGGCTGGATGTTGTTTGTAAACAAATCCTCGTGCTCTGAACAAATTCTCATGTTCCAAACAAATCCTCGTGCTCCAAATAAATCCTCCTGCTCCAAAGAACTTCTCGTGTTCCAAACAAATCCTCCTGCTCCAAAACAAATTCTCCTGCTCCAATAAAATCTTCAAAACAAATCCTCGTGCTCTAAACAATTCCTCCTACTCTGAATAAATCCTCCTGCTCCAAAACAAATCCTCGAGCTCCAAAAAATTCTCATACTCCAAGGAACTCCTCCTCCTCCAAACAAATCCTCGAGCTACAAAAATTCCTCCTGCTCCAAAGAAATCCTCCTGGTCCAAAAAAATCCTCCTGGTCCAAAAAAATTCTCCTGCTCCAAAAAAATTCTCACGCCCCAAACAAATCCTCCTACTCCAAAACAAATCCTCCTCTTCCAAACAAATCCTCAAGCTCCAAAAAAATCCTCCTGCTCCAAATTCTCATACTCCAAATAACTCCTCCTGCTCCAAATAACTCCTCCTGCTCCAAAAATTCCTCCTGTTCCAAAGAAATCCTCGTGCTCCAAAAAAATCCTCCTGCCCCAAAGAAATTCTCATGCTCCAAAAATTCCTCCTGCTCCAAAACAAATCCTCCTGCTCAGGGTAAATCCTCCTACTCCAAATAAATCCTCCTCTTCCAAAAAAATCCTCCTCTTCCAAATAAATCCTCCTCTTCCAAAAAAATCCTCATCTTCCAAAAAAAAATCCTCCTCCTCCTCCAAACAAATCCTTCTGCTCCAAAACAAATCCTCCTGCTCAGGATAAATCCTGGGGCAATTCCACTGCAAATTCTGAGATGAACTTTATTGGGATAATTTGGGTGGTTTTTTGGATAATCGGGTGTTTATTAGGATAATTGGGTGGTTTTTGGGATAATTTGGGTGGGTTTTTTTTGATAATCGGGTGTTTTTTGGGATAATCTGGGTGGTTTTTTGGATAATCGGGTGTTTTTTGGGATAATCTGGGTGTTTTTTTGGATAATCGGGTGTTTTTTGGGATAATCTGGGTGTTTTTTTGGATAATCGGGTGTTTTTTGGGATAATCTGGGTGGTTTTTTGGATAATCGGGTGTTTATTAGGATAATTGGGTGGTTTTTGGGATAATTTGGGTGGGTTTTTTGGATAATCGGGTGTTTTTTGGGATAATCCGGGTGTTTTTTGGGATAATCTGGGTGGTTTTTTGGATAATCAGGTGTTTATTAGGATAATCCGGGTGTTTTTTGGGATAATTGGGTGGTTTTTGGGATAATTGGGGTGTGTACCCACTCTCAGGTGTTCCTGGGGTGACTCAGCCTGGCTCGGGACCAATTTTGGGGAAAAAACCCAATTTCCCTGCCCGGATCCCAAACTTCCTCAGCCCTAAAAACTCCTGGGGCAGCGGGAAAGGGAGGCAGGAGGGTTTTGGGGTGGAAAATCCCAATTTGGGGCTGTGGGGAGGAGGTTTTGGGGTGGGGGAGGACAAGGCTTGAGGAATTCTCGCTGAGGTCTGAGCAGAGTGAGCTCGGGAGGAAGGGAGGAGATGGGAACTGCCCCAGGGCTGGGAGGGGATTGGGGTGGGGAAATTGGGAAGGAAAGTTGGGATGGAGATGGGGGAAAATTGAGAAGGGGATGGGGGAAAATTAGGGTGGAAATGTGGGGCAGTTGGGGGGGAGATGAAGGAAAATTAGGGTGCAGATTTCCCTTTTTCCTGCTGCACAGCTTGGCAGCTGTTGAGGCCAAAACTCTGCGCCGATCAGGGGAGAAAAAAAAAAAAAAGAAAGAAAAAAAAAAGTAAAAAATAAAGAATAAAAAAATTTTGAAATAAAAAATAAAGAATAAAAAATAAAGAATAAAAAATAAAGAACAAAAAAATTAAAAATAAGAAATAAAAATAAAAAATTAAAACAGAAAAAGTAAAAAAATAAATAGTAAAAAATAAAGAATAAAAAAAATTTGAAATAAAAAATAAAGAAAGAATAAAAAATAAAGAACAAAAAATTAAAAAGAAGAAATAAAAATAAAAAATAAAAAATTAAAACAGAAAAAGTAAAAAAAAAAAGGTGAAAAATAAAGAATAAAAAAAATTGAAATAAAAAATAAAGAATAAAAAATGAAGAATAAAAAATAAAGAATAAAAAATTAAAAATAAGAAATAAAAATTAAAAATAAAAATAAAAAATAAAAAATTTTTAAAAAATAAAAAAAAAAAAAAAATAAAACCCAAAAGCAATGCCAGGGCAGCTGGAAGGCTCCCAAGGCCCAGCCCGCTCGGGTCCCGAGCAGATCCTTATTTAGACAATGCCAGGAATGTCTGCGAGGTTTGCACAATGAGCGAGAGAGAGAGAGAGAGAGAGAGAGAGAGAGTGAGCTCAGCGCGCAGGAATGGCTGCCCTGCCCGGGGATGGGCGGGAGCGCCGCGGGATGGCACCGCGCGGGGATGGCACTGCTGCCACCTGCTGGGGGTGGCACTGCTGCTGTCACCTGCCGGGGATGGCACTGCTGCTGTCACCTGCTGGGGGTGGCACTGCTGCTGTCACCTGCTGGGGGTGGCACTGCTGCTGTCACCTGCCCTGGGAATTGGGGTTCGGGAGCTCTGGGGTCAGGGTTGTGGTGTTAGGAGTTGGGGATTGAAATGGTGATCCTCCTGGGATTCTGTGTTGGGAGTTGGGGAGAGAAATTCTGATATTCCTGGGGATTTTGTTAGGAGTGGGGGACAGAAATTCTGATATTCCTGGGGATTTTGTTAGGAGTGGGGAATGGAAATTCTGATATTCCTGGGGATTTTGTTAGGAGTGGGGGACAGAAATTCTGATATTCCTGGGGATTTTGTTAGGAGTGGGGAATGGAAATTCTGATATTCCTGGGGATTTTGTTAGGGGTGGGGAATGGAAATCCTGACCCTCCTGGGGATTGCTCCTCTCCCTGCAGAACCTCCCTGTGAAGTGCTGTGCTGGCCTGGCTGTAATTAACGCACCTTGATTCATTAATTTCCATAGAAATAATAACAGGAAATTGTGTATTTTCATACAAATATAGCAATTCTGATCTTCCTGGGATTTCCATGTTAGGTGTGGGGAGGTTACCAATTCTGATCCTCCTGGGATTCTGTGCTCCTGCAGAGCCTCCCCGTGCTGTGCTGGCCAGCCAGGTTGTAATTAAAGCACTTTGATTAATGAATTTCTATAGAAATAATAATATGAAGTTACATATTTCTACAGAAATAATAATATGATAGCAATCCTGATCCTCCTGGGGATTCTGTGTTGGGAGTGGGGGAGAGAAATTCTGATATTCCTGGGGATTTTGTTAGGAGTGGGGGACAGAAATTCTGATATTCCTGGAGATTCTGTTAGGAGTGGGGGAGAGAAATTCTGATATTCCTGGGGATTTTGTTAGGAGTGGGGGAGAGAAATTCTGATATTCCTGGGGATTTTGTTAGGAGTGAGGGATGGAAATCCTGACCCTCCTGGGGATTGCTCCTCTCCCTGCAGAACCTCCCTGTGAAGTGCTGTGCTGGCCTGGCTGTAATTAACGCACCTTGATTCATTAATTTCCATAGAAATAATAATAGGAAATTGTATATTTTCATACCAATATAGCAATTCTGATCTTCCTGGGAATTCCATTAGGAGTGGGGGACAGAAATCCTGACCCTCCTGGGGATTCTGTGCTCCTGCAGAGCCTCCCCATGCAGTGCTGGCTGGTCTGGTGGTAATTAATGCCCTTTGATTAATGAATTTCTATAGAAATAATGATAGGAAATTGTATATTTTCATATAAACAATAATATTATAGCAATTCTGACCCTCCTGGGGATTCTGTTAGGAGTGGGGAACAGAAATTCTGATCCTCCTGGGGATTCTGTGCTCTTGCAGAGCCTCCCCATGCAGTGCTGGCTGGTCTGGTGGTAATTAATGCCCTTTGATTAATGAATTTCTATAGAAATAATGATACAAAATTGTATATTTCAGATCAATAATAATATTATATCAATTCTGATCCTCCTGGGGATTCTGTTAGGAGTGGGGAACAGAAATTCTGATCCTCCTGGGAATTGCTCCTCTCCCTGCAGAGCCTCCTGGCCTGGCTGCAATTAGTGCACTTTGATTAATGAATTTCCATAGAAATAATAATATGAATTATATATTTCTATATAAATAATAATAGGAAATAGTATATTTTCATATAAATAATAATACGTTAGCAATTCTGATATTCCTGGGAATTCCAGCTCCTCCTCCTGCAGAGCCTCCCTGTGCTGTGCTGGCTGATCCAATTGTAATTAAATCACTTTGATTAATGAATTTCCATGGAAATAATGACAGGAAATTACATATTTCCATAGAAATAACAATAGGAAATCATATATTTCTATATAAATAATAATATGAAAGCAATTTTGAACTTCCTGGGAATTCTGTGTTCCTCTTCCTGCAGAGCACCCCTGTGCTGTGCTGGCCCAGTTGTAATTAAATCACTTTGATTAATTAATTTCCATAGAAATAATAATGGGAAATTATATATTTCCATAGAAATAATAATACGAAATCATATATTTCTATGTAAATAATAATAATATGATAACAATTCTGATATTCCTGGGAATTCCAGCTCCTCTCCCTGCAGAGCATCCCTGTGCTGTGCTGGCCTGGTTGTAATTAAATCACTTTGATTAATAAATTTCCATAGAAATAATAATGGGAAATTATATATTTCCATAGAAATAATAATACGAAATCATATATTTCTATATAAATAATAATAATATGATAACAATTCTGATATTCTTGGGAATTGTTCCTCTCCCTGCAGAGCCTCCCTGTGCTGTGCTGGCCTGGTTGTAATTAAATCACTTTGATTAATGAATTTCCACGGAAATAATAATAATTTCCACAGAAATAATAATTTCCATATCAATAAGAACACGAAAATTAATAAATAATATTAAAATCGAAGCCTGAGACCAGCGCGCCCTCTGCCGCCCGCAGCGTGGAACTGCAGCCACGGAAACCCGCGGAGATTTTCCCTCAAAAAATGAGATTTTCCCTCAAAAAATTGAGATTTTCCCTCAAAAAATTGAGATTTTTCCCTCAAAAAATTGAGATTTTCCCTCAAAAAATGAGATTTCCCCTCAAAAAAATGAGATTTTCCCTCAAAAAATTGAGATTTTCCCTCAAAAAAATGAGATTTTCCCTCAAAAAATGAGACTTTCCCTCAAAAAATGAGATTTTCCCTCAAAAAATTGAGATTTTCCCTCAAAAAATTGAGATTTTCCCTCAAAAAATTGAGATTTTCCCTCAAAAAATTGAGATTTTCCCTCAAAAATTGAGATTTTCCCTCAAAAAATTGAGATTTTCCCCTCAAAAAATTGAGATTTTCCCTCAAAAAATGAGATTTTTCCTCAAAAAATTGAGATTTTCCCTCAAAAATTGAGATTTTAAGGAATTTGATGCCCGAAATGCACAAAATCCAACACAATTTCCACCTCCGAAAGCCTGGGATGGCGCACAGGGAAACACAGAGCTCCAGAGTCACTTTTTCAACTCTTCAGTGGCTCAGGATGAGAATTCCTCATCCTCATCCTCATCCTCATCCTCATCCCCGAATTTCCTCCTGACCCTAAAGCACAATTCCCAGCTCAGTTCACCAAGGCCTCGCTGGTCCCACACCACAGAAAAACCCACAAATCCCACCAAAAAAATCGCACAAAACCCCACAAAAACCTCACAAAATCCCACAAATGCCACAAAAAACCCCACAAATCTCACAAAAATCCCACAAAACCTCACAAATCCCACAGAAAATCTCACAAAATCCCACAAAAAATCCCACAAATCCCACAAAAAACTCACAAAAAACCCACAAAACCTCACAAATCCCACAAATCTCACAAAATCCCACAAATGCCACAAAAAACCCCACGAAATCCCACAAAAAACCCCACAAATGCCACAAAAACCTCACAAAATCCCACAAATGCCACAAAAAACCCCACAAAATCCCACAAAAAACCCCACAAATCCCACAAAAAACTCACAAAAATCCCACAAAACCTCACAAATCCCACAAATCTCACAAAATCCCACAAATGCCACAAAAAAACCCACAAAATCCCACAAAAAACCCCACAAATCCCACAAAAACCTCACAAAATCCCACAAATGCCACAAAAACCTCACAAAATCCCACAAATGCCACAAAAAACCCCACGAAATCCCACAAAAAATCCCACAAATCCCACAAAAAACTCACAAAAATCGCACAAAAACCTCACAAATCCCACAAATCTCACAAAATCCCACAAATCCCACATGGATCCCTCCACGGAGGACCACCCAAAAATCCCAAATAGTCATTTTTGGGACTTCTGATGGAAAATGGGCAGAAGATTCCAGAAAGAACCACCCAAAGATCCCAAAGGGTCATTTTTGGGATTTCTGGTATTTCACTTGATGGAAAACGAGCGCAAGATTTCGGAAAGGACCGCCCAAAGATCCCAAAGGGTCATTTTTGGGATTTCTATTTCACTCGATGGAAAATAATCAGAAGATTCTGGAACGGATCACTCAAAACTCCCAAAGTGTAATTTTTGGGATTTCTGATACTTCACTCAATCGAAAATAATCAGAAGATTCCGGAACTGACCACCCAAAAAATCCCAAATAGTTGTTTTTGGGATTTCTGATATTTCACTCCACGGAAAATGAGTGGAAGATTCCGGAATGGATCACCCAAAGTGATATTTTTGGGATTTCTGATATTCCACTCGATGGAAAATGGGCAGAAGATTCTGGAACGGATCACCCAAAATTCCCAAAGGGTCATTTTTGGGATTTCTGATATTCCACTCCACGGAAAATATGTGGAAGATTCCAGAACAGGCCACCCAAAGATCCCAAAAGGTCATTTTTTGGGATTTCTGATATTCCACTCAATGGAAAACAGGCGCAAGATTCCGGACAGGACCTCCCAAAAATCCCAAAGTGTCATTTTTGGGATTTCTGGTATTTCACTCGATGGAAAACGGGCGGAAAATTCCAGAACGGATCACCTAAAGGGTCATTTCTGGGATTTCTGATATTTCACCTGATGGAAAACGAGCAACCAAAGGGTCATTTTTGGGATTCCTGTTATTTCACTTGACGGAAATCGAGTGGAAAATTCCGGAACGGAACACCCAAAGCGTAATTTTTGGGATTTCTGATATTTCACTCGGCAGAAAATGCGTGGAAGATTCCGGAATGGACCACTCAAAAATCCCAAATAGTCGTTTTTGGGATTTTTGATATTTCACCCTATGGAAAACAGGTGGAAGATTCCAGAACAGAGCGCCCAAAAATCCCAAAGGGTCATTTTTGGGATTTCTGATATTCCACTCCATGGAAAACGGGTGGAAGATTCCAGAACAGAGAGCCCAAAAATCCCAAAGGGTCATTTTTGGGATTTCTGATATTTCGCCCTATGGAAAATGGGTGAAAGATTCCAAAACAGAACACCCAAAGGGTAATTTTTGGGATTTCTGATCTTTCACTCGATGGGAAACAGGCAGAAGATTCCAGAACGGAACACCTAAAGGGTCATTTTTGGGATTTCTGATATTTCATTTGACGGAAATCGAGCGGAAGATTCCGGAACGGATCACCCAAAGTGCAATTTCTGGCATTCCTGATATTTCACTTTATGGAAAACGAGCGGAAGATTCCAGAACGCTCCACCCAAAGATCCCAAAACGGTCATTTTTGGGATTTCTGAGGGATTTCTGATATTCCACTTGATGGAAAACGATTCCAGAACGCACCACACAAAGTTCCCAAAGGGCCATTTTTGGGATTTCTGATATTTCACTTGATGGAAATCGAGTGGAAGATTCTGGAATGGATCACCCAAAGTGCAATTTTTGGGATTTCTGACATTTCACTCCACGGAAAACGAGCGCAAGATTCCAGAACAGACCACCCAAAAATCCCGAAGTGTAATTTTTGGGATTTCTGATATTTCACTCCATGGAAAACGGGTGGAAGATTCCAAAACGGACCACTCAAAAATCCCAAATAGTCGTTTTTTGGATTTCTGATATTTCACTTGATGGAAATCGAGTGGAAGATTCTGGAACGGATCACCCAAAGTGCAATTTTTGGGATTTCTGATATTTCATTCAATGGAAAACAAGCGCAAGATTCCGGAAAGGACCTCCCAAAAATCCCAAAGTGTCATTTTTGGGATTTCTGGTATTTCACCCTGTGGAAAACGAGTGGAAGATTCCAGAACAGAATACACAAAGCGTAATTTTTGGGACTTTTGATATTTCACTCGATGGAAAACGAGCAGAAGATTTCTGAATGGACCGCCTAAAGATCCCAAAACGGTAATTTTTGGGATTTCTGAGGGATTTCTGATATTCCACTTGATGGAAAACGATTCTGGAACGCACCACACAAAGCTCCCAAAGGTTAATTTTTGGGATTTCTGATATTTCACTCCATGGAAAACGAGCGCAAGATTCCGAAAAGGACCACCAAAAATCCCAAAGGGTCATTTTTGGGATTTCTGCTAGTTCACTCAACGGAAAATGGGTGCAAGATTCCGGAATGCACCACCCAAAACTCCCAAAGAGTAATTTTTGGGATTTCTGATATTCCACTCCACGGAAAACAAGCGCAAGATTCCGGAATGGAACACCCAAAAAACCCAAAACGGTCATTTTTGGCATTTGTGATATTTCATTTGATGGAAAACGAGCGCAAGATTTCAGAATGGACTGCCCAAAAATCCCAAATAGTTGTTTTTGGGATTTCTGATATTCCACTTGACAGAAATCACGCGGAAGATTCCGGAACAGATCACCCAAAGTGTAATTTTTGGGATTTCTGATATTCCATTTGATGGAAAACGAGCGGAAGACTCCAGAATGGAACACCCAAAGATCCCTAAGAGTCCTTTTTGGGATTTGTGATATTTCACTCAATGGGAAACAGGCAGAAGATTCCGGAAAGAACCACCCAAAAATCCCAACGGGTCATTTTTGAGATTTCTGATATTTCACTCAATGGAAAACGAGCGCAAGATTCTGGAACCGACCACCCAAAGTGATATTTTTGGGATTTCTGATATTCCACTCGATGGAAATCGAGCGGAAGATTCTGGAATGGATCACCCAAAGTGTAATTTTTGGGATTTCTGACATTTCACCCTACGGAAAATAGGTGAAAGATTCTGGAACTGACCACCCAAAAATCCCCAAGTGTAATTTTTGGGATTTCTGATATTCCACTTGACGGAAAATGGGCAGAAGATTCTGGAATGGATCACCCAAAATTCCCAAAGAGTCATTTCTGGGATTTCTGATATTCCACTCCACGGAAAATAGGTGGAAGATTCCAGAACAAACCACCCAAAAATCCCCAAGTGTAATTTTTGGGATTTCTGATATTCCACTTGATGGAAATCGAGCGGAAGATTCTGGAACAGACCACCCAAAAATCCCAACCCCAAATCCCAATCCCAGCAGCACAAACTCCTCAGGCAGAGCGTTTTCCCGGGAAAACCGACCCAATTAATGTGATTTTAATCAACCAAACGAGGTTTGCTCACCTTCCTGCTGCCCCAGAGCAGGCTCGGCCGCGCTCCTGTCGAGGTCCGGGGGTTCCTCGATTCCTCCTGAAAAAAAAAAGAGAATTTAGCAGATGTGATGTGGATATCCCGAGAGGATTGGCTGAGCTTTTTGGGATTTGGGGAATTTGCTCCATCGCAGGAATTGATAATCAGAGGGATTGGTGGGATTGATAGCCAATGGGTTTGGTGGGAAATCGGGGCTGGCGGTCAAATAAAATAAAAATAAAAATAAAAATGAAAATGAAAATGAAAATAAAAATAAAAATAGAAGTAAAAATACAAATGAAAATAAAAATAAAAATAAAAATGAAAATAAAAATAAAAATAGAAATAAAAATAGAAATAGAAATAAAAATAAAAATAGTAAAAATGAAAATCAAAATAAAAATAAGAATAGAAATAAAAGTAAAAATTATAAAAATGAAAATGAAAATGAAAATAAAAATAAAAATAAAAATAGTAAAATTTAAAATAAAAATAAAAATAAGAATAGAAATAAAAGTAAAAATTATAAAATTAAAAATGAAAATAAAAATGAAAATGAAAATAAAAATAAAAATTAAAATGAAAATTAAAATAAAAATAAAAATGAAAATAAAAATGAAAATGAAAATGAAAATAAGAATAAAAATAAATATAAAAATAAAAATAAAAATAGAAGTAAAAATACAAATGAAAATAAAAATAAGAATAAAAATGAAAGTAAAAATTATAAAAATAAAAATGAAAATGAAAATAAAAATGAAAATGAAAATAAAAATAAAAAAATCTGAATCATCATAACCATAATCATAATCATAACCATAACACTAAATAAATAAAATAAATGTAAATCTAAATCTAATAATAACAATAATAATACAAAGAAATACAAAGAACAGGAAGCATTTCCCCCATTTTTTGGGGAAAAGTGAAGGAATTTCCCCATTTTTAGGTGAAAACTGAAGGAATTCCCCATTTTTTTGGAAACCCAAACCCCAGGCTCCCCTGCTCCACTCCCAGACCATTCCCACAAACCTCAGGCTGAACGCCCCAGGGAGGCAGAATTCCCAAAAAAATACCCAAATCCCTCCCAACCCTGCTGCTTTTCCAGAAAAACATTGCTCAGTGAGGCTGAAACAAATTCCAGGAATCCTCTGGAGCTGAAATCCAGCCCAGATTGGGTTTTGCTGCCCAAACATAAACAGATTTTTTTTTAATTTTTGGGTTTTCAGAGTTTTCAGAAAAAAACCCCAAGAGAATTTTCACAAAAAACTCAACAAAAAACTCAGAGTTTTCACCAAAAAAATCAGAATTTTCACCAAAACCTCACAAGCGTTTTCACTAAAAACTCATAACAGAATTTTCACAAAACCTCAGAGTTTTCACAAAAACTCACAGCAGAATTTGGACAAAAACCTCAGAGCTTTCAGAAAAAAACTCACCAGAATTTTCACTAAAAACTCACGATTTTCACAAAAAACTCAGAATTTTCACCAAAAACTCTCAACAGAATTTTCACCAAAAACTCAGAGTTTTCTCAAAAAGCTCACAACAGAATTTGCATAGAAACCTTGGAGTTTTCACAAAAACCTCAGAATTTTCACAAAAAACTCACAACAAAATTTGGGCAAAAACCTCAGAGCTTTCAGAAAAAAACTCAGCAGAATTTTCACTAAAAACTCACGATTTTCACTAGAAACTCTCAAGAGTTTTCAGAAAAACCTCAGAATTTTCACTAAAAACTCTCAACAGAATTTGCACAAAAAACTCAGAATTTTCACCAAAAAAATCCTCAACAGAATTTGCACAAAAACATCAGAATTTGCACAAAAAACTCACAATAATTTCCACAAAAAAACTCACAATAGAATTTTCCACAAAAAAAACCAGAATTTGCACAAAAACCTCAGAGTTTTCACAAAAATCTCAATTTTCCTTTCGGTATTTTTCCCTTTTTGGATGAATCCTCCCGAGGACACCCCAGAGCACAAATTAGGACAAAGTGACCCAAGTGGGACACAGAAAATGACATTTTTTGGGGTTTTTTTTAGGAAAATGAGGCGATCACGTGGCCATGCCCAGCCCCAAATTAAATCACTAATGAGTTTCTCGTTAATTAGTCAGGACCAGGACGAGGCTGCTCCTCTCTCGGAGACTCCAAATCCACAGATTGAGGACAAAATGCTGCTGAAATGAAAAAAAAATATCATTTTTTGCCCAAAAACCAACTCTGGCTCGGCTTGGAGAAGAGAGGAACATTCCTGGGGTAGGTCAGTGATTTATGAACTTGAAAATATTTGTATTTTCTGATCTAAATCTGATTGATTTTTATTTTTTTTTTTTAGATTAAATTTGGAATTTTGGGAATATCAGAAGCGTCGTGGTGTCAGAGTGGTCTCTGCTCTCATTATTTTAGGGGAAAAAATCCCATGGGGGGAGGAGAAAATGGGAATTAATTAGGATGGGAATTAATTAGGATGGGAATTAATTAGGATGGGAAGGTTTTTAAAATATGACAGGAAAAAAAATGAAGAAAAATAGTGGAGTTTGGGCTGAAAGGGACCTTAAAAATCAGAAAATTCCGGGAAAAATACCAAAATTCAGCAGAACCATCCCAAGAATTTCAGATTTCTGTGGGACTGGAGGAGCTTTAGGGTCCTTGCCTCCCAAATTCCTGAAAAATTCCCAATTTGGGGTCAGCTAATGCTGGGAAAAATCACAAAATTCAGCAGAATCATCCCAAAATGTCCATATTTCAGATTTCTGTGGCACTGGAGGAGCTTTGGGGTCCTTGGCACCCAAATTTCGGGGAAATTGCCCCAATTTGGGGTCAGGAGGAGTTTTTGGGGTCAGTGAATGAATTAGGATGTGAAGATTTTTAAAGAATGACACAGAAAAAAATCGAAAAAATAGTGAGGTTTGGGCTGGAAGGGACCTTAAAGATTAGAAAATTTTGGGAAAAATCACAAAATTCAGCAGAACCATCCCAAAATCTCCATATTTCAGATTTCTGTGCAAATGGATGATATTGAGGGTCCTTGCCTCCCAAATTTCGGGGAAATTACTCTGATTTGGGGTCAGCCAATGCTGGGGAAAATCACAAAATTCAGCAGAATCATCCCAAAATGTCCACATTTGACATTTCTGTGGGACTGGAGGAGCTTTGGGGTCCTTGGCACCCAAATTTCAGGGAAATTGCCCCAATTTGGGGTCAGGAGGTGTTTTTGGGGTCAGTGAATGAATTAGGATGTGAAGGTTTTTAAAGGATGAAAAGGAAAAAAATCCCAAAAAACAGTGAGATTTGGGGTGGAAGGGACCTTAAAGATCAGAAAATTCTGGGAAAATATCAAAATTCAGCAGAATCATCCCAGAAAATCTCCACATTTGAGATTTCTGTGGGACTGTTGGAGCTTTGGGGTCCTTGGCACCCAAATTTCGGGGAAATTGCCCCAATTTGGCGTCAGAAGGAGTTTTTGGGGTCAGGAGTTGTTTTTGGGGTCAGCAGGTGTTTTTGGGGTTAGGAGGTTGTTTTTGAGGTCAGCAGGTGTTTGTTTTTGGGGTCAGCTGTTTGTTTTGGGGTCAGGTGTTTGTTTTTGGGGTCAGGATGTATTTTTTGGGGTCAGGTGTTTGTTTTTGGGGTCAGGAGGAGTTTGTTTTTGGGGCCAGGAGTTGTTTTTGGGGTCAGCAGGTGTTTGTTTTTGGGGTCAGCAGTTGTTTTTGGGGTCAGCAGGTGTTTTTGGGGTCAGGTGTTTGTTTTTGGGGTCAGGTGTTTGTTTTTGGGGTCAGCAGTTGTTTTTGGGGTCAGGTGTTTGTTTTTGGGGTCAGGATGTATTTTTTTGGGGTCAGGATGTATTTCTTGGGGTCAGGAGGAGTTTGTTTTTGGGGTCAGGAGTTGTTTTTGGGGTCAGGATGTATTTTTTGGGGGTCAGGTGTTTGTTTTTGGGGTCAGGAGTTGTTTTTGGGGTCAGGATGTATTTTTTGGGGTCAGTTTTTTGTTTTTGGGGTCAGGAGTTTTTGGGGTCATACCTGGGCAGGCTCCGCAGCTCCTGCAGCTCGTGGGGAAAGCACAGAGTTCCTAAAAAACAGAAATGGAGAAAGATTTCAGCGACTCAGAGGCTCCTGCAGGGAACTCTGCTCCTCCCAGCACCACCGAGCACCTTTTTTGAATTTTCAGCTGCAAATTCCCTTTTTCCCTGGTTTTTGGGGTTTGTTTTTTTCCCTGCTGGAATCCAAACTATTCCAGGATTACCTAAAGTCTCCCAAAAACACCACCAGGGACAATTCCCTGAGGAGCACCTCACACCTTTCCCCATTTTCAGCTGAAAATTCCCCTTTTTCCCATTTTTTGGGGATTTTTTGGGGTTTTTTCCCTGCTAGAATCCAACCATTTAAAATCCCCCAAAAACAATTCCCTGAGGAGAACCTCACACTTTTTCCCCATTTTCAGCTGCAAATATCCTTTTCCTCTGGTTTTTGGGGGATTTTTTTGGTTTTTCCCCCTGCT
Source organism: Acanthiza pusilla (assembly GCA_036630365.1). Taxonomy (NCBI): domain Eukaryota; kingdom Metazoa; phylum Chordata; class Aves; order Passeriformes; family Acanthizidae; genus Acanthiza; species Acanthiza pusilla. The sequence goes on along the minus strand of JAXCHO010000105.1, from coordinate 4,049,931 downwards.
GGAATTCAAACTATTCCAGAACCGTTTAAAATCTCCAAAAACACAGCCAGGGACACATCCCTGAGGAGAACCTCACACCTTTTCCCATTTTCAGCTGAAAATTCCCCTTTTTCCCCTGGTTTTTTTTTCATTTTTTTCCCTGCTGGAACCCAAACTCTTCCAGAACCATTTAAAGTCCCCCAAAAACAAATCCCTGGGCAGAACCTCACACCTTTTCCCATTTTCAGATGCAAATTCACTTTTCCCCGTTTTTTTTTTTTTTTCGTTTTTTGTTTTTTTGGCTTTTTTTCCCTGTTGGAATCCAAACTCTTCCAGAATTATTTAAAATCCCCCAAAAACACCACCAGGGACACATCCCTGAAGAGAACCTCACACTTTTCCCATTTTCAGCTGCAAATTCCCTTTTTCCCATTTTTTTCCCCTGATGGAATCCAAACTCTTCCAGAATTATTTCATTCCAAACCCAAAACCACCAGAGACAATTCCCTGAGGAGAACCTCACACCTTTCCCCATTTTCAGCTGCAAATTCCCCTTTTACCCCAGTGCTTTTGGGGTTTTTTGAGGTTTTTTTGCTTTTTTTTCTCTGCTGGAATCCAAACCCTTTCAGAACCATTGAAAGTTCCCCAAAAACAATTCCCTGAGGAGAACCTCACACCTTTTCCATTTTCCACTGCAAACTCCCTTTTCCCCCTGTTTTTCTGGGGTTTTTTGGTTTTTTTTTTCCTGGCAGGAATCCAAACTCTTCCAGAATTATTTAAAATCTCTCTAAAAACAGCACCAAGAACAATTCCCTGAGGAGAACCTCACACTTTTCCCATTTTCCACTGCAAATTCCCTTTTTCCCCTGGTTTTCTGGGGTTTTTTTGGTTGTTTTTTTTCCTGGCAGGAATCCGAACTCTTCCAGAACCATTTAAAATCTCCCAAAAACAATTCCCTGAGGAGAACCTCACACTTTTCCCATTTTCAGGTGCAAATCCCTGAGCAGCACCTCAGACTTTTCTCCCCATTTTCAGCTTTTCCTCTGGTTTTTTTGGGGTTTTTTCCCTGCTGGAATCCAAACTCTGACAGAATTATTTAAAGTCTCCCAAAAACACCACCAGGAACAAAGCCCTGAGGAGAACCTGACATCTTTTTCCCATTTTCAGATGTAAATTCCCTTTTTCCCCTGTTCTTTTGGGGTTTTTTCCCTTGCTAGGATCCAAACTATTCCAGAACCATTTAAAGTCCCCCAAAAACAATTCCCTGAGGAGAACCTCACACTTTTCCCCATTTTCAGCTGCAAAATCCCCTTTTTCCCGTTTTTTGGGAGGTTTTTTGGGGTTTTTTTCCCTGCTGGAATCCAGAGTATTCCAGAATTATCTAAAGTCCCCCAAAATCACCACCAGGAACAATTCCCTGAGGAGAACCTCACACCTTTTCCAATTTTCAGCTGCAAATTCCCTTTTCCCCTTGTTTTTTGGGTTTTTTTTTTTGTTTTTTTCTCTGCTGGAATCCAAGCTCTTCCAGAACCATTTAAAGTCCCCCAAGAACAATTCCCTGAGGAGAACCTCACACCTTTTCCCATTTTCAGCTGCAAATTCACTTTTCCCCCTGGTTTTTGGGGTTTTTTGGGGGGTTTTTTTTCCTGGCTGGAATCCAAACTATTCCAGAATTATCTAAACTCTCCCAAAACACCACCAGGGACACATTCCCTGAGGAAAACCTCACAGCTTTTTCCCCATTTTCAGCTTCAAATTCCCTTTTTCCTAAGGATTTTTTCCCCTGCTGGAATCCAAACTATTCCAGAATTATTTAAAATCTCCCAAAGACACCACCAGGGACACATTTCTGAGGAGCACCGAACGAACACCTTTTCCCCCTGCTTTTTGGGGTTTTTTTGTTTTTTCCCCTGCGGGAATCCAAAGTATTCCAGAACCATTTAAAATCTCCCAAAATCCCCTCCAGGGACACCCCCGGGCTGGGGACACTTTGCAGCTCCAATTTCGAGGCTGAAGGTTCTCTGGGGGAGCAGGAGATGTGATCAGCACCCCCAGGGGCACAGAAATGTGGAAATCATTCCCTCAATCCAGAAATTCATCAATTAATCCGTAAATCCATCAATGAATCCATCAATCGATCAATAATTCCATCAATCCATCAATTAATCCATCAATCCATCAATAAATCCCTCAATCCATAAATCCATCAATAAACCTATCAATGAATCCATCAATAAATCCATCAATCAATCAATAAATCCATCAATCAATCAATTAATCCATCAATCAATCAATAAATCCATCAATCAATCAATAAATCCCTCAATCCATAAATCCATCAATAAACCTATCAATAAATCCATCAATAAATCCATCAATCAATCAATAAATCCATCAATCAATCCATCAATAAACCCATCAATAAATCCATCAATCAATTAATCCATCAATCAATCAATAAATCCATCAATCAATCAATAAATCCCTCAATCCATAAATCCATCAATTAATCCATCAATAAACACATCAATCAATCAATCAATCCACCCATCAATCAATCCATCAATCAATAAATCCACCAATCAATCAATCAATCAATCAATAATTCCCTCAATGAATAAATCCATCAATTAATCCATCAATAAATTCATCAATCAATCAATTAATCAATTAATCAATCGGCATTGCTAAGGATGGGAGAGAGGAGCTAAAATCAAATAAAAATGGAGGGAAAAATATAAAAATTAATTTAAAAACAATAAAAATGGAAGGGAATAATATAAAAATTTATTTAAGAAAATAAAAACAGAGGGAAAAATATAAAAAATCATTAAAAAGAAAATAAAAACTGAGGGGAAAATATAAAAATTAATTTAAAAAAAAACAAAACCGGAGCTGAGCGACTCCTGGAGTGAAGCTCTGAGCTCCCTGCTCGGCCCCTCCCTCCCGAGGCAATTAACACCCACGCTAATTAATCCATGCAGGGAGCTCTGCTCTGCTCTGCTCTGCTGGGGGGAATTGCTCTGCAGGGAGAGAGAGAGGGGAAAGGGAAAAAGGGAAAGAAAGGAATTCGGGATTGCAGCTCTCCCGGAAATACCCAAATTTTGGGATTCCCGCTCTCCTGGAAATATCCAAATTCCTGGCACAATTAGGATTGAAGCTCTCCCAGGAAATATCCCAATTTTGGAATCCCAGGGAAATATCCCAATTTTGGGATTCCAGGGGAATATTCCAATTTTGGGGATTCCAGGGAAATATCCAATTTTGGGATTCCAGTTCTCCAGGAAATATCCCAATTCCTGTCAGAATTAGGACTAAAGGTCTCCAGGAAAAAACCCAATTTCTGAGAGAATCTGGATTCCAGGGAAATATACCAATTTTAGGATTCCAGGGGAATATCCCAATTTTGGGATTGCAGCTCTCCAGGAAATATCCAAATTTTGGGATTCCTGCTCTCCTGAAAATATCCCAATTCCTGGCAGGATTTGGATTCTAAGGAAATCTCCCAATTCCTGTCAGAATTAGGATTAAAGATCTCCCAGGAAACATCCCAAATCCTGGTGGGATTGAGATTCCTGGGGAATATCCCAAATCCTGCCTGAATTAGGATTCCAGGGAAATATCCCAATTCCTGGCAGGAATAGAATTCCAGCTCTCCCAGGAAATATTCCAATTTTGGGATTTCAGCTCTCCCAGGAAATATTCCAATTTTGGGATTTCAGCTCTCCCAGGAAATATTCCAATTTTGGGATTCCAGCTCTCCAGGAAACATCCCAATTCCTGACAGGACTGGGATTAAAGCTCTCCCAGGAAATATCCAAATTCCTGGCAGGATTCATATTCCAGGGAAATATCCCAATTCCTGAGAGAACTTGGATTCCAAGGAAATACCCCCATTTTGGGATTCCAGTTCTCCCAGGAAATATCCCAATTTTGGGATTCCAGGGAAATATCCCAATTTTGGGATTCCAGTTCTGCAGGAAATATCCCAATTCCTGGCAGAATTAGGATTAAAGCTCTCCAGGAAAAAAACCCAATTCCTGGTGGGATTGGGATTTCAGATGTCCCAAGAAATATCCCAATTTTGGGATTGCAGAAAAATATCCCAATTTTGGGACTCCAACTCTCCAGGGAAATATCCCAATTTTGGGACTCCAACTCTCCAGGGAAATATCCCAATTCCTGGCAGGAATAGGATCCCAGCTCCCCCAGGAAATATCCCAATTTTGGGATTCCAGCTCTCCTGAAAATATCCCAATTCCTGGCAGAATTTGGGATTCCAGGCAAATATCGCAATTCCCAATAGGGTTGAGATTCCAGGGAAATATCCGAATTTTGGGATTCCAGGGAAATATCCCAATTTTGGGATTCCAGCTCTCCTGGAAATATCCCAATTCCTGTCAGAATTTGGATTCCAGGGAAATATCCCAATTCCTGGCAGGAATAGAATTCCAGCTCTCCCGGAAATATTCCAATTTTGGGATTCCAGCTCTTCAGGAAATATCCCAATCCCTGTCAGAATTAGGATTAAATCTCTCCCAGGAAAAATCCCAATTTTGGAATCCCAGGGAAATATTCCAATTTTGGGATTCCAGCTCTTCAGGAAATATCCCAATCCCTGTCAGAATTAGGATTAAATCTCTCCCAGGAAAAATCCCAATTTTGGAATCCCAGGGAAATATTCCAATTTTGGGATTCCAGCTCTGCCAGGAAACATCCCAATTTCTGTCAGAATTTGGATTCTAAGGAAAAATCCCAATTCCTGTCAGAATTAGGATTAAAGCTCTCCAGGAAAAAAACCCAATTCCTGTCAGAATTTGGGATTTCAAGGAAATATCCCAATTCCTGACAGGAATAGAATTCCAGGGAAATATCCAAATTTTGAGATTAAAGCTGTCCCAGGAAATATCCAAATTTTGGGATTCCAGCTCTCCTGAAAATATCCCAATCCCTGTCAGAATTAGGATTCCAGGGAAATATCCCAATTCCTGGCAGGAATAGAATTCCAGCTCTCCCAGAAAATATCCCAATTTTGGGATTGCAGCTCTCCCGGAAATATCCGAATTTTGGGATTCCAGCTCTTCAGGAAACACCCCAATTCCTGTCAGAATTAGGATCAAATCTCTCCCAGGAAAAATCCCAATTCCCAGCAGGATCAGGCCTCTCCCAATCTCCAGCTGAGCCTGAATTCAAATTATTTTTTAATTTTTTAATTTTTTTTTTGCCCACAATGCCTGTGCCGAGCCCTCAGCTATTTCGGGCTGGCTCATCGCAGGTGGAATTGCATTTCTGCTCCGTGAGTGACAGCACAACTCCCGACGCTATTTTCAGCTCCATCTCCCTCCAGGATTATTCCAAAGGTGAGAAATATTTCCAGAGAACAGCAAAAAAAATTAAAAAAACAAAAAAAATCCATGGGATTTTTGAAAGTTTTGCCACAGGGAGAAGAATTGAATTAATGAGTTTCCGTGGAGGATTAAAATGGAATTAAAAATCCGTGTTGGGATGGGAAAAATAAAGAAAAATAATTTTAAATTGGAAGAGATGAAAATATTCCTCAGCAGCAGCGCTGATTCAATCCATCCTGGGAATAAAGGATGGAATTGTCCTCAGGAATGGCGAAAAATCCAAAGGAAAATGGAAAAAATGGGGAGGAACAGAGTCAGAGTTTAAATATTGCTGAAAAATGGAGAATGTGGAGTGAAATTTGGGTTTGTGGAATTTGGGTTTTGTAGAGCAAAATTTGGGTTTAAGGAGTGCAGAATTTGGGTTTGTGGAGAGGAATTTGGGTTTTGGAGTGCAGAATTTTGGTTTTGGAGTGCAGAATTTAGGTTTTTAGAGCAGAATTTGGGTTTTGGAGAGCAGAATTTGGGTTCACAGAAAGGAATTTGGGTTTTTGGAGAGGAATTTGGATTTGTGGAATTTGGGTTTCAGGAGAGGAATTTGGATTTGAGAGGAATTTGGGGTTTTGGAGTGCAGAATTTGGGTTTTGGAGTGCAGAATTTTGGTTTTTGGAGCAGAATTTGGGTTTTGGAGAGCAGAATTTGGGTTTTGGAGCAGAATTTGGGTTTTGGAGTGCAGAATCTGCGTTTGAGGAGAGCAGAATTTGGGTTTTGGAGTGCAGAATTTGGGTTTTGGAGTGCAGAATTTGGGTTTTGGAGTGCAGAATTTGGTTTTTTGGAGCAGAATTTGGGTTTTTTGGATCAGAATTTGGTTTTTTGGAGCAGAATTTGGGTTTTTTGGATCAGAATTTGGTTTTTTGGACCAGAATTTGGTCGGCGTTGGCAGCTCTCGGGTCAGAGCTCGGCGCTCCTCGGAGGCTCTGAACTGCCAGCGCAGCTCTCGGGAGGGGGAGGAGAAACGAGGGAGGGCTAACGAGGCAGGGAATGCTAATTAGCTAATTAGCAATCAGAGAGAGAGGGGAGGGAGCGCGAGAGGAGAGGCTGGGGCTGCTCACACCCACACTGACCGCGCAGCGCAGCCTGGCGTGCCCAGCACCATCCCAGCGTGCCCAGCATCATCCCGACATTCCCAGCATCATCCCGACATTCCCAACACCATCCCGACATTCCCAACATCATCCCGACATTCCCAGCACCATCCCGACATTCCCAACACCATCCCGACATTCCCAACACCATCCCGACATTCCCAGCACCATCCCGACATTCCCAACACCATCCCGACATTCCCAACACCATCCTGACCTTCCCAACACCATCCCGACATTCCCAACACCATCCCGACATTCCCAACACCATCCCAACATTCCCAACATCATCCCGGCATTCCCAACACCATCCCGACATTCCCAACACCATCCCGGCATTCCCAACATCATCCCGACATTCCCAGCACCATCCCGACATTCCCAGCACCATCCCGACATTCCCAGCACCATCCCGACATTCCCAACACCATCCTGACCTTCCCAACATCATCCTGACCTTCCCAACATCATCCTGACATTCCCAACATCATCCTGACATTCCCAACATCATCCTGACCTTCCCAACATCATCCTGACCTTCCCAACATCATCCTGACATTCCCAACATCATCCTGACATTCCCAACACCATCCCGGCGTGCCCAACACCATCCCGACATTCCCAACGTCATCCCGATGTTCCCAACATCATCCCAACATTCCCAACACCATCCCGGCATTCCCAACACCATCCCGGCATTCCCAACACCATCCCGACATTCCCAACACCATCCTGACATTCCCAGCACCATCCCGACATTCCCAGCACCATCCCGACATTCCCAACATCATCCTGACATTCCCAACACCATCCCGACATTCCCAGCACCATCCCGACATTCCCAACACCATCCCGGCATTCCCAGCACCATCCCGGCATTCCCAACACCATCCCGGCATTCCCAACACCATCCCGACATTCCCAGCACCATCCCGACATTCCCAACACCATCCCGACATTCCCAACACCATCCCGACATTCCCAGCATCATCCCGAGGTTCCCAACACCATCCCGACATTCCCATCATCCCAGTGTGCCCAACATCATCCCGGCGTGCCCAATCCATGGGATCAACCTGGGATCACATCCCGACATTCCCAACATTCCACAGGATTGCTCTTGGATCTCATCCTGACATTCCCAACGTTCCACAGGATCGCTCTGGGAGCTCATCCTGACATTCCCAACACTGTGGGATCAATCTGGGAGCTCATCCCGACATTCCCAACATTCCATGGATCGCTCCAGGATCTCATCCCGACATTCCCAACACTCTGTGGGATCAATCTGGGATCTCATCCCGACATTCCCAACATTCCATGGGATCGCTCTCGGAGCTCATCCTGACATTTCCAATGCTCCCTGAGCTTATCCCGACATTCCCAGCATTCCATGGAATCGCTCTCGGAGCTCATCCCAACATTCCCAATGCACATCCCGACATTCCCAGCATTCCATGGGATCGCTCTGGGATCTCATCCCGACATTCCCAATGCTCCGAGAGCTCATCCCTACATTCCCAACTCTGTGGGATTAATCTGGGATCTCATCCCGACATTCCCAACACTCCATGGGATCCCTCCAGGATCTCATCCCGACATTCCCAATGCTCCGAGACCTCATCCCCACATTCCCAACACTCCGTGGGATCAGTCTGGGATCTCATCCCAACATTCCCAACATTCCCAACGTCCCATGGAATCACTCCCTGAGCTTATCCCGACATTCCCAATGCTCCCTGAGCTCATCCCAACATCCCCAACACTCTGTGGGATCACTGCGGGAGCTCATCCCAACATTCCCAATGCTCCCTGAGCTCATCCCGACATTCCCAACACTCTGTGGGATCAATCTGGGATCTCATCCCGACATTCCCAATGCTCCCTGAGCTCATCCCCACATTCCCAGCACTCTGTGGGATTGCTCCAGGAGTTCATCCCGACATTCCCAATGCTACCCGAGCTCATCCCGACATTCCCAACGTTCCATGGGATCAACCTGGGATCTCATCTCGACATTCCCAAAGCCCTGTGGGATCAGTCTGGGAGCTCATCCTGACATTCCCAACATTCTGGGAGCTCATCCCGATATTGCCAATGTTCCCTGAGCTCATCCTGATATTGCCAAAGTTCTATGGGATCAACCTGGGATCTCATCCCGACATTCCCAACATTCCGTGGGATCACTGCAGGAGCTCATCCCGACATTCCCAATGCTCCCTGAGCTCGTCCCGACATTCCCAGCATTCCACAGGATCGCTCTTGGATCTCATCCCGACATTCCCAACGCTCCGGGAGCTCATCCCAACACTCTCAACGTTCCATGGGATCACTCTGGGAGTTCATCCCGACATTCCCAGTGCTCCCAGAGCTCATCCCAACATTCCTAATGCTCTGTGGGATCGCCCCAGGATCTCATGCTGACATTCCCAACACTCTACGGCATCAATCCGGGAGCTCACCCCGACATTCCCAACATTCTATGGGATTGCTCCGGGATCTCATCCTGACATTCCCAATGCTCTGCGGGATCAGTCTGGGAGCTCATCCCAACATTCCCTAACCTCCCAGAGCTCATCCCAACATTCCCAGTGCTCCCAGAGCTCATCCCAACATTCCCTGACCTCCCAGAGCTCATCCCAACATTCCCAGTGCTCTGTGGGATCGCTCCTGGAACTCATCCCGACATTCCAAACGCACATCCTGACATTCCCAATGCTCCAGGATCTCATCCCAACATTCCCAGTGTTCTATGGGATCAACCTGGGAGCTCATCCCGACATTCCCAATGCTCTGGGAACTCATCCCGACATTCCCAACATTCCATGGGATCGTTCCCTGAGCTCACCCCGACATTCCCAATGCTCCAGGAGCTCATCTCGGCATTCCCAACGTTCCATGGGATCACTCCCGGAGCTCATCCCAAGATTTCCAAACTCTTTGGGATCAATCTGGGATCTCATCTCGACATTCCCAACACTCTGCAGGATCACTCCAGGAGCTCATCCCGACATTCCCAATGCTCCTGGAGCTCATCCCAACATTCCCAACACTGTGGGATAGTCCCAGGATCTCATCCTGAGATTCCCAACGTTCCATGGGATCGCTCCCGGAGCTCATCCCGACATTCCCAAAATTCCATGGAATCACCCCAGGAGCTCATCCCGACATTCCCAACGTTCCATGGGATCGCTCCCGGAGCTCACCCCGACATTCCCAATGCTCTGGGATCTCATCCTGACATTCCCAATGTTCTATGGGATCAACCTGGGATCTCATCCCGACATTCCCAACGCTCCAGGAGCTCATCCCCACATGCCCAACATTCCATGGATCGCTCCTGGAGCACAACCCGACACTCCCAACACTGTGGGATCAATCCAGATCTCATCTTGGCATTCCCAATGCTCCGGGATCTCATCCAAACATTCCCAACATTCCATGAAATCACCCCAGGAGCTCATCCCGACATTCCCCGCGCTGTGGGATCACTCTGGGATCTCATCCCGACATTCCCAATGTTCTATGGGATCACTCTGGGATCTCATCCCGACATTCCCAACGCTCATCTCGACATTCCCAATGCTCCAGGAGTCCATCCTGACATTCCCAATGCTCCAAGAGCTCATCACAACATTCCCAACATTCCATGGGATCAACCTGGGATCTCATCCCGACATTCCCAACGCTCCGGGAGCTCATCCCGACATTCCCAACATTCCATGGGATCAACCTGGGATCTCATCCCGACATTCCCAGTATTCCATGGGATCGCTCCAGGATTTCATCCCGACATTCCCAACACTGTGGGATCACTCCAGGATCTCATCCTGACATTCCCAGCATTCTGTGGGATCAGAGCAGCTCCTCCCCCGCCCTGCCAGAGCAGAGACCCCAATCCTACCCCTACCCCACGGTGTCACCCAAACCATGATGTCACCCACACCACGATGTCACCGCGAAGTCATGCACACCACGGTCACCCACATCGCAATGTGACTGCAATGTCACCCGCACCACGATGTCATCCACACCACGGTGTCACTGCAATGTCACCCACACCGCAGTGTCACCCATGCCACAATGTCACCGCGATGTCACCCACACCACGATGTCACCCACACCACGATGTCACCCAAACCGCAATGTCACCCACACCACGATGTCACACACACCACGGTATCACTCACACCGCGATGTCACCCACACCACAATGTCACCCACACCTCAATGTCACCCACACCTCAATGTCACCCATACCGCGATGTCACCCAAACCACGATGTCACTGCAATGTCACTCACACCACGATGTCACTGCAATGTCACTCACACCACGATGTCACTGCGATGTCACTCACACCACGATGTCACTCACACCACGATGTCACTGCAATGTCACTCACACCACGATGTCACTGCGATGTCACTCACACCACGATGTCACTGTGATGTCACTCACACCACGATGTCACTGCAATGTCACTCACACCACGATGTCACTCACACCACGATGTCACTGCGATGTCACTCACACCACGATGTCACTGCGATGTCACCCACACCACGATGTCACTCACACCACGATGTCACTGAGATGTCACTCACACCACGATGTCACTGCAATGTCACCCATGCCGAAATGTCACTCGCACCACGTCCAGGAATTCCCCAGGGACGGCGACTCCAAACCTCCCTGGGCAGTTCCAAGCCCTGAGCGCCCTTTCCATGAGGAAATTCCTCCTCATGTCACCTCCTGAGGCCATTCCCTCCTGTCCTGGTGTCCCCTGGGAGCAGAGCCTGACCCCCCCCAGCTGTCCCCTCCTGTCAGGGACTCGTGGAGATTGGCAATGTCCCCCTGGTCCCCTTTGTCACCCTTTCCCACCGCCCTCAGCCCCTCCTGGTGCTCCAGCCCCATTCCCTTCCCAAACTCAATAAAACTAAGTAAAAAACTGAGAAAAAAACTAAGAGAAACCAGGAAATGGGAATTGGCCAAAACGAGCCTCATTCCCTTCCCCAAACTCACTAAAATTAAGTGAAAAAACTAAGTAAAAAACTAAGTGAAAAACTAAGTGAAGAACTACGAGAGAAACTACGAGGAAAACTATGAGGAAAACTATGAGAAAAACTATGAGAAACCAGGAAATTGGAATTGGCTGAAAGGAGCCCCATTCCCTTCCCCAAACTCACTAAAACTAAGTAAAAAACTACGTGAAAAACTAAGAGAAACCAGGGAATTGGAATTGGCCAAAACAAGACCCATTCCCTTCCCCAAACTCACTAAAATTAAGTGAAAAAATTAAGTGAAAAAACTAAGTGAAGAACTAAGTGAAGAACTAAGTGAAGAACTAAGTGAAGAACTAAGAGAAAAACTACAAGAAAAACTAAGAGAAACCAGGAAATTGGAATTGGCCGAAACAAGCCCCATTCTCTTCCCCAAACTCTTTTCTAAGAGAAACCAGGAAATTGGAATTGGCCAAAAGGAGTCCCATTCCCTTCCCCAAACTCACTAAAATTAAGAAAAAAATCAAGAGAAAGCAGGGAACGGGAATTGGCCGAGAGGAGCTGGGAATGGCGAGCGCAGGAGCGCCGAGCTCAGTCAAACAGATAACCTCGGCAGAGATAAAGACAAATCTGTGATCACACTGCTGACTGTGCCAGGATGGCTGCTGAGAATGTCTGGAATTGATTCCCAAAAACCCTGTGGATCGGCCTGATCCGAGCAGAGCTGTCACCTGCTGAGGGACAGAGCCTCATGAAATTGTTTCCCAAAAAACTCTGAATTCAGCCTGATCCAAGGAGCTGTCACCTGCCGAGGGACACACCCTCATGGAATTGCTTCCCAAAAAATTCTGTGAATTCGGACTGATCCGAGCAGAGCTGTCACCTGCCGAGGGACACACCCTCATGGAATTGATTCCCAAAAAATTCTGTGAATTCGGACTGATCTGAGCAGAGCTGTCACCTGCTGAGGGACACACCCTCATGGAATGGGAAATCAGGGAATGGTTTGGGTTGGATTTCAAGGCCATCCCCTTTCCCAGAGTGCTCCAAATCCTGTCCAACCTGGCCTTGGACACTCCCAGGGAATGCAGCACAATTTAAATGTGAGGGATTTCAATGGGAGACCCTCACAGAATGGGAAATCAGGGAATGGTTTGGGTTGGATTCGAGCTCATTCCCCATCCCAGGGTGCTCTGAGCTCTGTCCAGCCTGGCCTGGGGCACTGCCAGGGAAAGCAGCACAATTTAAATGTTAGGGATTTAAACTGGAGACTCTCCTGGAATGGGAAATCAGGGAACAGTTTGGGTCAGAAGGGATTTTGAGCTCATTCCCCATCCCAGGGTGCTCCAAACCCTGTCCAACCTGGCCTGGGGCACTCCCAGGGAACGGGTGGCACTTGCAGGGGAAGCAGGAAATCTAAATTTTAGGGATTTAAACCGGAGACCTTCATGGAATGGGAAATCATGGAATGGTTTGGGTTGGATTTCGAGCTCATTCCCTGTCCCAGAGTGCTCCAAACCCTGTCCTTGGGCACTTGAGGGAACGCCAGGCGTTTGTAGGGAAAGAAGCATAATTTAAATTTTAGGGATTTCTAATGGGAGACCCTCACAGAATGGGAAATCCGGGAATGGTTTGGGTTGGAAGGGATTTCAGGCTCATTTCCCATCCCAGGGTGCTCCGAGCCCTGTCTGACCTGGCCTGGGGCACTCCCAGGGCATTTGTAGGGAAAGCAACACAATTTAAATGTTAGGAATTTCAGTCGGAGACCATCATGGAATGGGAAATCACGGAATGGTTTGGGTTGGAAGGGATTTCAAACTCATTCCCCATCCCAGGGTGCTCCAAACCCTGTCCAGCCAGGCCTTGGACACTTCCAGGGAACTGCAGGGAAGGCAGTGCAATTTAAATTTTGGGAATTTCAACCGGAGACCCTCATGGAATGGGAAATCAGGGAATGGTTTGGGTCAGAAGGGATTTCGAGCTCATTCTCCATCCCACGGTGCTCCAAACCCTGTCCTTAGACACTTGAGGGAATGCCTGGCGCTTGTAGGGAAAGCAGGAAATTTAAATTTTAGGGATTTCACGGAATGGGAAATCACAGAATGGTTTGGGTTGGATTTCGAGCTCATCCCCTGTCCCAGAGTGCTCTGAGCTCTGTCCAACCTGGCCTTGGACACTCCCAGGGAAAGCAGGAAATTTAAATTTTAGGGATTTCAATCGGAGACCGTCACGGAATGGGAAATCAGGGAATGGTTTGGGTTGGATTTTGAGCTCATTCCCCATCCCAGGCTGCTCCAAACCCTGTCCAATGTGGCCTTGGACACTTGAGGGAATGCCTGGCATTTGGAGGGAAAGCAACACAATTTTAATGTTAGGGATTTCAGGGAATGGTTTGGGTTGGATTTTGAGCTCATTCCCCATCCCAAGGAGCTCCAAGCCCTGGCCTTGGGCACTTCCAGGGAACTGTAGGGAAAGCAGCACAATTTAAATTTTAGGGATTTCAATCGGAAACCCTCAGGGAATGGGAAATCAGGGAATGGTTTGGGTCGGAAGGAATTTCAGGCTCATTCTCCATCCCAGAGTGCTCTGAGCCCTGTCCCACCTGGCCTTGGGCACTCCCAGGGAAAGCAGCACAATTCAAATTTTAGGAATTTCAATCGCCTGATCACCCCAAGGAATCCAAGATCCCACAACCCAAGGATGGGAACGGCGCCGTTTAATTGGGAAGAGCTGCAATTCAAGCTGTTTAACACCAGCAAAATTCCATCAGATGAGCCCACAGCCCTCACGGATTCCAGGAAAAATGATTCCCAAGTCCTCAGGTAGCAGTGAGGAGCTCCTTGGAAATGCTGGGAATGATGGAAATGCATCACCTGCAGCACCCAGAGCTGCTCAGATCTCACTTTTGGGCACAATTTCCCAGCTGGAAGCACAATCAATTCTCAGCCAAAACAAAAGGCCTCGTTTTTTTTAAAAAAAAATGGAAATAAAGAGCCCCTCAGGCCTCACTTTCCTCCCCGAATTTGTGAAATTCCCGACGTTTGTTTGGGAATCGCAGCCAGGACACGTCAACGATTTATGGAGAATAAACACAGAGCCTTGCCAGCAAATAAAAGAAAAAGAGAAATAACTCTGAGAGTGGAGGAAATGGAAAAAAAAACCACAAAAAATATCCAGAGAAATCCTGAAGCAGTTTCCAAGTTTGGGATGAGTTTTGGAGGAGTTAAACCACGCTGGGAACATTTAAATCTTGGGAGTTTTTCTAGCAGCAGATGAGGCAGAAATGGACAAAATACCTTCGGGGCTCCAAAAAAAACTCCAAACTATTCTATAGACTTAAAAATAGATTTTTTTTTTTTGTTTTTTCTCTTCCCCCAGAGGGGACAAGTTGGGAATAGAACAAAGCAGAATGTCCATCCCTGGTTGTCACCTCCCTGCCACCACCTGGGAGGGATTTGGAAAGGTCAGAGGGGGAATTTCTTTCCAAATTCCCCTGGAATCAGAGCCTCTTTTCCTGCTCCTCCAATCCCATTAGGAGTGAGATTATTTTCTAAATAATTTTTTTTTTTAATAATTCTTTTTTAAATAATTCTTTTTTAAATAATTCTTTCTTAAATAATTATTTTCTAAATAATTCTTTTTTTAATAATTCTTTTTTAAAATAATTCTTTTTTAAATCATTCTTTTTTGAATAATTCTTTTTTAAACAATTCCTTTTTTAATTAATTCTTTTTTAAATAGTTCTCTTTTAAATAATTCTTTTTTAATAATTATTTTTAAATGGTTATTTGAACCACTTAAAGCCAGTTATTTAACTGCCTTTCCAGTTTTCCCTCTGAAATATGAAAATAAAGACAAAGAGGAGCTGCCGAGGTTTCTCAGCTTTCAGAGCTTCTGAAAACTCTGTCAAAAATGCACCTTGAAGTGGAAATTCAGGAATGTTTTCAGCCCAGGCTGCAGCACTTCAAAACTCCTCCTTGCCTGCCAGAAGTGGGAAAACCACACAATAAATTACGAAAAAGCACAACCCTTAACTAAATTTCCTGTTTTGTGTCTCGGCACTGAACAGAGTGCCCGAATTTCCTCCTTTTTTTTTTATTTTCTTTTTTTTTTCTGTCTCGAACGTCACAACCAATCCCTCCCCACCCATTCCACAAAAAACCTAACCCTCGGAGATTCCCAGCCTGGCGGAATTGGAATTATCAGGAAAATTTCCCAGGGAGAAAAAAAAAAATCCACCTCCCCAAAAAAAAACAAAGATTAAAGCTCCTCAGAGGCACTCCCCTCACACCCACCAGGCAGAATTAACCACAAATTCAACCCATTTGTCACCGTGACCGCTTTTAATTGGCATTTTTTAATTAATCAGTGCCCGCTCAGGTATTTCAGAGGAGGAAAAAAATCACAATTTTGCAAGATTTACTCAGGAAAAACTCGAGGCCGCGGCGAGAGCGAGTTTCACTTTCAGAAAAACTCCAAACGCCGCGGCGGTTTTGGGGCACAATGCCTCGTTTGTCCCAGGATTTTTAATCAAGAGCCTTTTTATTTTTGGCTGCAGATGATAACAGGGGGAACCAAAAGCAAGTTCTCTGCCAGTTCTCTCCATCCCAGCAATTTATTTCCCAGTACAAATTAAGTGGGAAAATCTCAGAGTAATTAATATTTAAGGCAAAGCTCTCTCTGCAGTGTGACAATGGTCGGGGCGGGGAATTGGATTTATTTTTGTTTTATTTTAGTTTTTATTTGAGTTCTGTTCTTTTTCTGCTTTCTCTCCTCCTGCTGGGGAGAGGATGAGGAAGAAGAGAGGAAGATAAAGCAAAATATTAATTAAAAATATACTTGGCAACAGGTGAGGAGAGACCTCAGAGATGCTGCACCTGGGAAATCGAAGATTTCTGAAGATTCCTGGGGCTGAACCACTTGGGGAATTTCAGGGATTTTGGAGCAATCTCCACCTAAGATTTCTGATTTCTGGGGCTGAAGATTTCTCAGGAATTTCAGGGATTTTGGAGCAATCTCCACCTAAGATTTCAAGATTTCTGGGGCTGAACCACCCCAGGAATTTCAGGGATTTTGGAGCAATCTCCACCTAAGATTTCTGATTTTTGGGGCTGAAGATTTCTCAGGAATTTCAGGGATTTTGGAGCAATCTCCACCTAAGATTTCTGAAGATTTCTGGGGCTGAACCACCTCAGGAATTTCAGGGATTTTGGAGCAATCTCCACCTCAGATTTCAAGATTTCTGGGGCTGAACCACCTCAGGAATTTCAGGGATTTTGGAGCAAACTCCACCTAAGATTTCTGATTTCTGGGGCTGAAGATTTCTCAGGAATTTCAGGGATTTTGGAGCAAACTCCACCTCAGATTTCTGAAGATTTCTGGGGCTGAACCACCCCAGGAATTTCAGGGATTTTGGAGGAATCTCCACCTCAAGGTGCAGCTCTGAGCGAGGCCAGGTTGGATGTGGCAATGTGGATGAGCAGGAGGTGACCCTGGAGGCTCCAAACCAAACCATTCTGGGATTTTTGATGAGCTGAACTCCTTTAATTTCTCATAAAAATAAGGAAAATAACCTGAACTCCTTTAATTTCTCATAAAATTAAGGAAAACAACACCAGATCTACCCTGCACCACTCATTTCACCTCCTATCAGCAGAGCCCTGCCCACGGCTCCAATCCAAACCATTCTGGGATTTTTGATGATCTCAATTCCTCTGATTTCTCACAAAAATGAGGAAAATAACCTGAACTCCTTTAATTTCTCATAAAAGTAAGGAAAATAACCTGAACTCCTTTAATTTCTCATAAAAATAAGGAAAATAACCTGAACTCCTTTAATTTCTCATAAAAACAATGAAAACGACACAGGATCTACCCTGCACCACTCACTTCACCTCCCAATTTTATAAATCCCTTTTCCCCCTCACTCTCCCCTTCCAAGCTCAAAATCCCCCAACCATTACAAACTTTTCCTGCTTTTTGGGTCACCCGAATTCCCACCCTTTTGGAAACTCCTCCCTTTACAAATCCAAACCACTCCACCTTTCCACCCCGAGCTCGTTTCCAGGGTGGAAAAGGCAAAAAAAACCATTCTTTTAAAGCACCGCTTTTCTTTTAAAAGAAAATTCTTTTAAAATTCTTTTAAATTCTCCACCTCCTCCCGAGGGTGTCCAAAGAGCTCCCCACAGCCTCTGGCCACTAGCCAAGGGCCACTTGGAGCCCTCCACAACCCAGAGCGTTTCCCAGGGCGATTATTCCCATTATTCTGACTTTCCTGGGGCAGGGAGAGCCGCAATCCCCCCAGCCATAAAATCAGCTTTTTCCAAAGGGCAGAGCTTGGTGGGGACAAGCAGCAGATCCTGGGGACAAGGGGACAGGCAGCAGGTCCTGGGGACAAGCAGCAGGACCTGGGGACAAGGGGACAAGCAGCAGGTCCTGGGGACAAGCAGCAGGTCCTGGGGACAAGCAGCAGGTCCTGGGGACAAGGGACAAGCAGCAGGTCCTGGGGACAAGCAGCAAGTCCTGGGGACAAGCAGCAGGTCCTGGGGACAAGCAGCAGGACCTGGGGACAAGGGGACAAGCAGCAGGTCCTGGGGACAAGCAGCAAGTCCTGGGGACAAGCAGCAGGTCCTGGGGACAAGCAGCAGGTCCTGGGGACAAGCAGCAGGACCTGGGGACAAGCAGCAAGTCCTGGGGACGAGGGGACAGGCAGCAGGTCCTGGGGACAAGGGACAAGCAGCAGGTCCTGGGGACAAGCAGCAGGTCCTGGGGACAAGGGACAAGCAGCAGGCCCTGGGGACAAGCAGCAGGCCCTGGGGACAAGCAGGACAAGCAGCAGGTCCCGGGGACAAGGGACAAGCAGGAGGCCCTGGAGACAATCAGCAGGTCCTGGGGACAAGGGACAATCAGCAGGTCCTGGGGACAAGCAGGACAAGCAGCAGGTCCTGGGGACAAGGGACAAGCAGCAGGCCCTGGGGACAAGCAGCAGGCCCTGGGGACAAGCAGGACAAGCAGCAGGTCCTGGGGACAAGGGACAAGCAGGAGGCCCTGGAGACAATCAGCAGGTCCTGGGGACAAGGGACAATCAGCAGGTCCTGGGGACAAGCAGGACAAGCAGCAGGTCCTGGGGACAAGGGACAAGCAGCAGGTCCTGGGGACAATCAGCAGGTCCCGGGGACAAGGGACAATCAGCAGGTCCTGGGGACAAGCAGGACAAGCAGCAGATCCTGGGGACAAGCAGGACAAGCAGCAGGTCCCCGAGCCTGGCACTGCCCTCGTTAGGCTGACGAGCTCCGGGGCACGCGGCAGGGCCCTTATCGGGCGGGGAGATAAGGAAATGGGGCAGGAAGGCAGGGGACAGAGCTCGTGTCCCTTGTCACACGCTCTGCTCTCTCCCGGAGCCCTGCCGCGCTCCTTCAAAGCGGCACAGAGCTCCCCGAGGCACTCTGCATGCATTCATTACCTCCGGCCATGCTGCTCGAGCACCACAGCCGGGGGGAGATGGATTCGGCTCGGAAAAAACGGGTCCGGGCACCAAAAATGTGTCAAGCGTCGCAACCCCCCTCCCCCGGCAGCCAGAGGCACACAAAAGAGCCATTTCCATTCGTGTCACAGCCGCAGATGGCAGGAGAAAACCTCGGGGACAATCGACACCCTTTAAGCGGATCGATCCGGCTTTTTGGGGGGTGTTTTTTGGGTTTTTCCCCCGCAAAAGAATGGGGATAAATGGTGGCTACAGAGTCCTGAGGTTCTCATGAGTTTGTTTGGTGGTCACGGAGCTGAGCTGGAAGCCAAACCCTCACCTGCCTGTGGCTATCCCACACAGCAGGGACACAAAGACCTGTGGAACCTCCCGAGGATGGAGGTCTGAGCTCAGCCCTGAAAATCAGCAGCACCTGAAGAAAACCGAGCAATCAATAAATCACCGAAAAGGCCTCGAGTTCACCCAGATTAAACACCGAGCTGCTCACTCCTGTGCTCTGTCACACACCAGATTTTTCTCCCGGTAGGAATCACCACCATTGGACATGTCCAGGGCAGCGTTACAAGAAGCTCAGAAAGCTGGAGGGTGCCAGTTTTGCCAAAAAAAAACCCTTAAAATCCACACTAACTTCCTACGAGCAGCAGCAGAGCACACACAGCTCAAGCCCTGCCCGTTTGGCTTTGGTTTAAGGCCATGGCCCAGGACGGAGGCAAATCCCAGCTCAGGTACAGCTCCAATCTCTGCCTCCCTCCACTTCCCCAACTCCTAAAGGACACCCAGCTCCCCATTGCACACCTCTAATTGGAAGTGAGGAGAAGGAGACAGATTCCTCTCTCTCTCTCTCTCTCTCTCTCTTTGTCTGCGGCACCCACTTACCTCCTCTACACCTCAATAACACAAAATGCACAGAGCGCAGCCACCCCTCCTTTATGTAACCCACACGGTTCCCTGAAGCCTCCCCAGTTCTGCCTGGATTGGGGACAAGCATGGGGACAAGCAGCTCCTCGCCAAGCCAGCCCAGCCTCGACTCGCACACGCAAAACAAACAAGTGAATGGTGTGGTGTTGGACCTTCTGCGGGGCTCCCAACCTCCTTTTTCACCCCAAAACAGGGTCTGGAGTGTTCATCTTAACTCACCCAACTTGGCCAGCAGCTGGCACTGAACTGTGTCACTCATCGATTCTCACTGTCCCTTGTCACCTCGTCCATCCAAAAGATGTCCCTCATCATCGCACCCCACCCTCAGCGCCTCTCTGTCCCCCAGCTCCAGCCCCATCCACTCAATTCCTTCATCCAAAGCGCTGGGGACCCCCAGACCCCCACGCCAGCCCCCCTCTGTGCCCCCCAGACACCCCCACAGCACCTCCTCGCACTGAGCCCCCCAGTGCTGCGACCCCCGTGGGACCCTCCGAGCTGCTCCCCCCAATCCTCCACCCTCTGCCAGGCTCCAGCACCCCCAGGACCCCCCAAACCACCCCAGGCCCCCCCAGACCCCCCCAGGACCTCCAAACCCCCTCAGGACCCCCCAAACCCCACCCCAGCGCACAGTCCGCCTCCCCCAGACCTGCCCAGGGGCTCCCCTTCCCCAGCACCCCAACACCTCCCAGCCCTCCTGCCAGCTCCCCCCTCAGCCCCCCGGTACCCCCAGCCCCTCTCGGCCTGCCCAAGCCCCTCCGCACCCCCGGCCCTCCCCGAGCCCCCCGACCCCAGCCCCCCTTCACCCTGCCCGGGGCCCCCCGCACCCCCAGACCCCCCTGCCCCTCACCGCCATCCCCCCGCGCCCCTCGGGCCCCCGGCCCTCTCCCGCTGCCCACACCGCGCTCACCGCCCGGACCCCCTGAGCCTCCCCGGGCGGCCCCGGCCCAGCCCCGCCGCCCCCCCCGGGCGGAGAGGGGCCCCGGGCAGGGCCGCGCCGGGCCGGGGGCTCGGCCAAGCCGCGGCCTGAGCCAGCCGAGCGTGCCCCCCCGCCGTCCCCGGCCGTCCCGCCCCGTTCCCGGCCGCTCCTCACCGGTCCGGGCGGGAGCGGGCGCGGCGGGCGCGGAGCGGAGCCGCCGCCTCAGACACCGCGCGGCGCAACGCACCCTGCTGGCCCGCGGGCGGTGCCGGCCCCGCCCCGCGCGCCTGACGGACAGCGCCCACAGCCAATAGGAACCCGCGGCGGGCGGCGCGCGGAGGGCGGCTCGGCGGGGGGCGGGGCCGGGAGCCGCCGCCAAGTTCGGTTGCGTCGGCGGCGCTGAGGGAGGGCGGGGAGGGGGCGGGGCCGGCGGAGGAGCGGCGGGAGGCGCGGCCAATCAGAGCGCGGAGCGGTGAATGGGGCGTGGCTCTATGGAGAGCTCATTAATATTTATGAGGTGGGAGGGGACACGTGGCGGCCCGGGCGCGAGGCGCGGGAGGGGACACCCCGGGACCCTCGGGGATCCCCCGGGTCCCCCATTCCCCCCCAGATCCCCCGGTCCGTGCCCCTCCGGAGCCCTCGGTGCAGCCTGACCAGAGCCGTGCGAGCCCTCGGCCCTGCCCTGTGAGACCCCCGAATCCCGGGGGGCTGTGCTGCCCTCTGTCCCCTCCTGCCCTGCCCAGCCCCGGGGGGACACACGGGGGGGGAGCGCTCCCGGGACACCCCCGAGCGTGCCGTGCCCCCGCCCCACGGCACCGGCCGGGTGAGGGGTGCGGATATGGGGAACGCGGGACTGCAGGGACCCCGTGCGCGGCCCCACCGCCCGATCCCCCCGTGCCCACCGGGACCCCCGAGGGCTGCTGCCCCCGCAGGAAAGGCCACGGGGCTCCAGGTCCTGGGAACCCCTCCACTTGGGGTACCCCAAACCCCCCAAAACACCCCCGGGCAGAGCCCTTCCCACCCGGGCTGCGCCCATCCTTGAGTGCCGGGGGTCGCAGCCTCGGTGTCCCCCACCTCCCCCCGAGAACCGAGGGGAAACCCGCGGGGCTGAACCAGCGGCGGGCGGGAGATCACGCCCTGAACCGAGGCTTTGATTCCCCCCCGGCACCGGGGAGCGCGGGCCGGTGGGGCTTGCTCCCGGTGTCCCCTCGGGAGTCACCGTGGGGGGACACAGCCGCGTCCCCCTGGAGGAGCCATCGCTCCCCGGCCGCTCCCAGCGCATCCCAGTCCGTGCTGGGCCACGCCACCGCCACCGGCCCAGCTGCGATCCCAGCAGGGACTGAGGTGGAGAAAAGCCGAGCCCGGTTGTCCGCACGGTGGAGAAATACCGAGCCCGGGCTGTCCCCACGGCGGAGAAATGCCAAACTCGGGCTGTCCCCACGGCGGAGAAACGCCAAGCCCAGGCTGTCCCCACGGCGGAGAAACGCCAAGCCCGGTTGTCCCCACGGCGGAGAAAAGCCAAACTCGGGCTGTCCCCACGGCGGAGAAAAGCCAAATCCGGGCTGTCCCCACGGTAGAGAAACGCCAAGCCCGGATTGTCCCCACGGTGGAGAAATGCCAAGCCCGGGCTGTCCCCACGGTAGAGAAATGTCACTCCCGGGCTGTCCCCACCTCGGGGGGCACGCGGTGTCACCGCCGGGCACACAGCTCGCCGGCGGCCGCGCTGGAATTGGGCTGAAAACTCGCTAATCCTGTTAGTGAGGAGAAGGCTGATTTTTCCCCTAATCCAGTTTGCTCCATATGTCCCAGCCCGCCGTGCCCTAATCCTCTTTTCCCGCAGATGGGCAGCGCCGGCAGTGGGAAACCCCCGAGGGGTGCCAGGGCCGGGCTGTCCCCCAGGGCGGGGACACGAGGGACAATCTCGCCGCCAGTGCAGGACACGGAGCTGGTTTGGGTCCCAAAATCTGAATTTGGGCAATTTACGGCCGCGGGATGCAGCCGCGGCTCCTCGTGCCGGGGAGCGAAGGGAAGCGGCGGCCCCGCGGCTCATCCCGAGCTCATCCCGAGCTCATCCCGAGCTCATCCCGCTAATTAACGCTAATTAACGCTCCGGAGCGCCGTGTTTAAAGCCTGCACCCGGGGGAGCCTCCGGGCGCCCCGCGAGGATCCTGTGCTGATTTTGGGGGGCTCGAGGGGGGCTGCAGGGACCCCACCCTTCTCGGGAGCCTCCGATGGGAGCGGGAGCGTCCTGGGGGACATCCCTGGGGGACACCCCTGGGGACATCCCTGGGGACATTCCTGGAGGATATCCCTGGGGGACATCCCTGGGGGACATCCCTGGGGGACACCCCTGGGGACATCCCTGGGGGACATCCCTGGAGGACATCCCTGGAGGATATCCCTGGGGGACATCCCTGGGGACATTCCTGGGGACATCCCTGGGGACATCCCTGGGGACACCCCTGGGGACATCCCTGGAGGACACCCCGGGGGACATCCCTGGGGGACATCCCTGGGGACATCCCTGGGTGACATCCCTGGGGACATTCCTGCGTGACATCCCTGGGGGACATCCCTGGGGACATCCCTGGGGACATTCCTGGGGACATTCCTGGGGACATCCCTGGGGGACACCCCTGGGGACATCCCTGGGGGACACCCCTGGGGGACATCCCCGGGGGACATCCCGAGGGACACCCGGGGCCGCAGCGGGACCGGGGTGTCCCCAGAGCCTCTCGGGACGCAGCGGGGGCAGGTCCCCAGCTGGTGGGGGCAGAGGGGGGACAGAGAGGGAGAGATGGGGACTGGGACACCCGGGAGTGGGGGAAATTTGGGATTTTTTGTCCCCAAGGCGCTGTGGAGCCTCTGGGAGCACTGGGGGTCTCAGCACCGCTGGGGTTTGGTGTGACGGCGTTTGGGGAAATGCCACCCCAAATACCTGGGGGGTGTCCTGGGGGTCCTGAGGGGTCCCAGCAGGTGGGGACTAGCACCAAGTGTCCCCATGCCTGTCCCACTGTCCTGCCCTGGCACCCGAAGGGACACGGGGGCAGGAATGGCTCCCACGGCTGGTGCCAGGGAGCTGTGACATCCCTGCGGAGCTCTGGCTGTCCCCAGGGAGCATCCCCATGGATCTGTGACCATCCCACAGAGCTGTGGCTGTCCCCAAGGAGCATCCCCGTGGGTCTGTGACTGTCCCACAGAGCTCTGGCTGTCCCCAAGGAGCATCCCCGTGGGTCTGTGACCGTCCCACAGAGCTGTGGCTGTCCCCAAGGAGCATCCCCGTGGATCTGTGACTGTCCCACAGAGCTGTGACTGTCCCCATGGAGCATCCCCGTGGATCTGTGACTGTCCCACAGAGCTCTGGCTGTCCCCAAGGAGCATCCCCGTGGATCTGTGACTGTCCCACAGAGCTCTGGCTGTCCCCAAGGAGCATCCCCGTGGATCTGTGACTGTCCCACAGAGCTCTGGCTGTCCCCAGCGAGCCATGAACATCCCCACAGAGCCACCACAGGGCCAGGACTGAGGCCATCCCACAGAGCCGGGACTGTCCCCAAGGATCTGCCTGGCTGTCTGCGAGGAGCCACAGACATCCCCACGGAGCTGTGACTGTTCCCACGGATGGGTGCCATGCCCACAGATCCATGCCATCCCCACGGGCCCGTGCCATCCCCACGGATCTGTGACACCCCCACGGATCCATAACCGTCCCTATGGATCTGTGACACCCCCACGGGCCCGTGCCATGCCCACAGATCCATGCCATCCCCACGGATCCATAACCGTCCCTATGGATCTGTGACACCCCCACGGGCCCGTGCCATGCCCACAGATCCATGCCATCCCCACGGATCCATAACCGTCCCTATGGATCCGTGCCACTCCCATGGATCTACGCCATCCCCACGGATCTGTGCCATCCCCACGGATCTGTGCCATCCCCACGGATCCCTCCCCATTCCCGCGGGTCCGTGACCATCCCCACAGCCCCGCGCCGCCCCCCGGACCCACGGCAGTCCCCACGGACCCGTGTCCATCCCCTCGGACCCGTGCCCATCCCCGCGGGGCCGTGCCCCCCGCCAGGCCCGCGGTGCCCCGCTCCCCCCCGCTCCCCCCCGTTCCCCCCCCGTTCCCCCCCCGCTCCGCCCCGCCCCCCGCCCGCTCCCGGAGCCCACGCGCCCGCGGAGCAGGGACGGTTTCCATGGCAACGGGCGTGATGACGCACGCGCCGCGCCCCCGCCCCCTCCCCACGGGCGCGCGCAGGGCCGGGCGGGGACCGAGCGGGGCACGCGGGCGCGCGCGTGTCACACGCCGCACGCGGGCACGCGCGTGTGCCCGCGGCACGCGTGTCGCACGTGTCGCACACGTGTCACGCGCCACACGCGTGCACGCGCATCGCGCGCGCGCACGCACAGCCCTGCACACGCGCGCGCACACACACACACGCGTGTGCACGCAATCACACACGCGTGCACATGTGACACATCACACACACGCGTGTGCACACGCAACACGTCACGCGCGTGCACACGGCCCTGCGCGTGTGTCACACATGTCACACACCTGCACACGCGTGTCTGTGGCCACCCCACAGAGCCGCGACTGTCCCCGAGGACCTGTGGCCGTGCGCGCACATCACACATATCACATACACATCACACACATCATACACACATCATACATGACACACACACATCATGCACACACACACCGCACACATCACACACACATTGCACACACATCACACATATCACACACATCACACACACACATCATGCACACACACATCGCACACATCACACATATCACACACATCACACACACATTGCACACACATCACATACATCACGCACACATCACACATACACATCATGCACACACACACTGCACACACATCACACACATCACACACACATCACATACATCACACATATCACACACATCATACACACATTGCACACACATCACACATCGCACACACATCACATACACCACACACATCACTCACACATCACACACACGCATCATGCACACACACATTGCACACACATTGCACACACATTGCACACGCATCACACACACACACGTCACTCACACACACATCGCGCACACATCACACAGACGTCACACACACACAAACATCACACACATCACACACAGACGCATTGCACCCACACACACACATCACACACACGTCACACACACACACAGACATCACACACATCACACACACATTGCACACATCACGCAAATCACACATCACACACACGGCACCCGCGCCCCCCGCCCCTCCCCGCCCCCTTCCCGCGCCCCCCGTGACCCCCCCGTGGCCTCTGGCCCCGGCCGGGGGCGGCTCCGGGGCACGCGGGAGCGTTTCTCGTCTCTTTATTGAAGGAAGACTATTTCTAGAATAAAGGCTACATCGTCACGTCACCTTGTCCCCTGGGCGCTCGGGTCCTCGTGTAAAAAGCCGGGGGGTGCGGGGAGCTGGGGGGGTCAGCCTGCCCGGGGACACCCCCTCGGGGACACCCCGGTGGCGGCGGGGGGAGGAGCGGGGCCGGAGCGAGGGGACAAACCTCGAGGGGACGAGGGGCTGGTGACAGCGCGGGGACCCCGCTCCGGCCGGGGGGGAACAAGCGGGGCTGCGCCAGAGCTGGAGGGTCTCGGGGCTCCCGGGGGTGTGGGGCCAGGCCACCCCGCGGGGGGGACGCCGAGGACGGGGTGGCACCGGTGGCACCGGCGGGGCACCGCGGCAGCGCCCGGCGCGGCGGCACGGGGACATCCCGCGTGGGGAGGGGGCGGCGGGGGGCGTGGGGGGCCCGGCTGGCTGTGGGGCCGGGGGTCTCCCGCCGGAGCTCGCCAGGATTGTGCTGGGTCAGGACCTCCCGCGGACCCGATGCTTTGTGCTTGGGCTGGCGGCTCCGGCGGCGGCACCGGGAGGGGCTGGGGGCGCGGGGCGGGGGCTCGGGGGGCAGCGGCAGAGGGGCCGGGGGGCCGTGGCACCAGGGCGGCGCTGGGGTTCGGGGGGGGCCATGGCACCAGGATGGCGCTGGGGGCTCGGGGGGGCCATGGCACCAGGATGGCGCTGGGGTTCGGGGGGGGCCATGGCACCAGGATGGCGCTGGGGGCTCGGGGGGCCATGGCACCACGATGGGGCTGTGGGGCGGGGGGCCGCGGCACCCCAGTGGGGCTGGGGGTCAGGGGGACACGGGCACGCGGGGGCTGCCCCCGCCCCGGGTCTCTGCCCGCAGGGGCAGAGCGCTATGGCGTGGGGACGGGGGCGCGTGCGGCTGTCCCCGAGGGTGACACGGCCACCCCCGCGCGGCACAGTCCTTCCCCCCCCGAGGGCCGGGCCCGGTGCCAGCGGCTGTGCTGCGAGTGCCGGGGGCGCGCTCCGGGCGGCCCCGCCCGTGCCGTGCCCAGCGCCGTGGCCGCGCGTCCCTCGGCTCGGCCCCGTCTTCAGCCCCGGCCCCGGGGCGAGCGCAGGCGTCCCCGCACAGTCACAGTGATGGCACACGGAGGACGAGGGGACGCTCCCGCTGCGATGCCACTGCCACGTCCAGCCGTGGGGGGGAGGAGGGGGGGTGGTCTCCGGAGGGGGGGCGCGGGCCAGTCCGGGGCTCTACATGATGCTGCACTTGCCCTTGATTTTGTCTGTCCTCTTCTGCTTGCTGGAGCGCTTCCCGTCGATGGTGAGGCTGACGTTCCTCCTCTTCTCCAGGTTCAGCAGCTCCTGGAAGAGCTCCTTGACGTTGTAGTTCATCTTGGCCGAGGTCTCCATGAAGGCGCATTTCCACTCCTTGGCCATGGCCTCCCCCTCCCTGCTCTCCACCTCGCGCTGCGTCTCGTCGCACTTGTTGCCCACCAGCATGATGGGGATGCTCTCCACGCTGCCCTTGATCTGCACGATCTGCTGGTAGATGGGCTTCAGCTCCTCCAGCGACTGCTTGCTGGTGACCGAGAAGACCAGGATGAAGGCATGGCCCTTGGAGATGGACAGGCGCTGCATGGCCGGGAACTGGTGGCTGCCCGTGGTGTCGGTGATCTGCAGCGTGCACACGCTCTTGTCGCAGCTGATCACCTGCCGGTACGTGTCCTCGATGGTGGGGATGTAGGTGTCGCGGAAGGTCCCCTTGACGAAGCGCAGCACCAGCGAGCTCTTGCCCACGCCGCCGGCGCCGAACACCACCACGCGGTAGTCGTTGCTCTGCTCCGGCATCTTGGCCCCGCAGTCGCCGCCGCTGCGGGGGACAGGGAGGCGGCGTCACCCCCCGAAGGCGGCGGATGTCCCCCCGAGATGCGGCTGCGGCCGGAGCGGGGCTCGCTGCCCTTGGGACGCCCTTGCCGGCCGGCCCGGGGGGCTGTGGCCTTGGCTATTTTTACCAGCCGCCCGCTGTGGCCATATGGCCGAGCGCGGCCACCGGCGCCGCAGCTGCTGCCGAGGCTGCCGGGGGGGCGCGCCGGGCAGGACCCCCGAGCCCGCCCGGGCAGCGGGAGCAGCTCGGCAGGGCTGTCACCAGCCTGGCGAGGACATGGTGGCACCTGGAGCGCCCACCTGGGCTCTCTGGCCAGGTACGGAGGTGCCCTTTCACACTCGGGCCACGCCGCCGGTGTCCTGTCACTGCTGTCACTGCTGTCACTGCTGTCACTGCTGTCACCCCCTGACACCCTGCCCTGCCCCAGGCCATGCTCTGCTCCGCTCCCGCCCCAGGGATGCGCTGGGGAGCTCGGGGAAGGAGCGTGGCACTGCTGCGGGCGGCGGGCAGAGGGTCAGAGACCTCCGCCAGCCACTCGCTCTGCCAAACCTCACAGGAGACTGTGCCCACCCACAGGGGACACCTGGACAAGGTCCCCAGTGCCCCCCGAGTGACACAGCCCCGGGGTGTGAAACGAGGGGCACAGAGAGCCACCAGGCCGGGCCCTGCTCCGGTGTCCCCAGCGCAGCACAGGGGTGGCAGCGCCAGCCCTGCCCCAGGAGGGTCCCCAAGGTGTGTGGGACCCTCAAGGAGCCTTGGGGACATTAAACCCTCCACGGGACAGGGTTTGCAAAGGTGTCAGTGACAGGAGAGTGGGAAGGATGGGAGGGGAGGGAAGGGGGTCCTGGGTGGTGCTTTAGCAGACGCTGGAGGGGTCAGGACTGTCCCCAGCCAGCTCCACTCCTGCCACCCCAGTTCGGGGACAGGGGACAGCAGAGTGCCTCAGGGAGCCCCGTGCTGGTGGCACGGCAGCTCCTCCACCCCTGAGTACCTGCGGGGAACAGCTCCTTCCCACGGCCACTGTGTCCCCATCCCACCGCACCGGGGGTCCGGATCCCGAAAAACAGCCCCAAAACCCCGGCACGACCCCCAACACCAGAGCCGGGCGAGCCCGGGAGCTGCAGGAGCCCAGCCCCGGCCTCGGGCAGCCAAGGAGCTCATCCATCGTGGGCCCCTCGGATCCCACCGCGCTGGGAGCGTCACCAGACACGGGGGCTGGGGCTGGGGCTGGAGCGGGGGCTGAGCTGGCGCGTGGGAATGTCCAGCCTTGGCCGGGGCTGGCAACGTTCCTGCCCGGTCCCACCTGTGCCATCCCACCTGTGCCACCTGCCTGTCCCACCTGTGCCATCCCACCTGTGCCACCTGCCTGTCCCACCTGTGCCATCCTCCCTGTGCCATCCCCCCGTCCCACCTGTCCCACCCTACCTGTATCACTCCATTTGTTCCACCTGCCCCATCCCAGCTGTGCCATCCCAGCTGTGCCATCCCAGCTGTGCCATCCCACTTGTCCTGTCCCACCTGTCCCGTCCCACCCATGCCATCTCAGCTGTGCCATCCCACCTGTCTCACCTCTCCCATCCCACCTGTGCCATTCCACCTGTCCCACCTGTCCTGTCCCACCTGTGCCATCCCAACCTGTGCCATCCCACCTGTCCCACCCCACCTGTGCCATCCCAACCTGCGCCATCCCACCTGTCCCACCTGTCCCACCCCACCTGTACCACTCCACTTGTCCCACCTGTCCATCCCACCTGTCCACGCCACAGCCGAAAGCGCCCCCGGCCCCACAGTGGGGTGAGGGGCTGGGCTGGACAGACCCTCACAGAGCCCGGGGGGCTCTTTGGGGTGACCCCACGGCCTGTGCCCCGCAGGACCCCAATCCCGGAGCTCGGGCCCATCCTGCGGGGGCTCCGCACCCCCAGCACCCTCCTGCTCGGGCCCCCAGCGCTGGGGGGGCCTGGGGGTCAGGATGGGCAGGGGTGAGGGAGCAGGGCTGGGATGGAGGGGCAGGGAAGGGCAGCATGGAGGGATGGAGGGGCAGCATGGAGGGGCAGCATGGAGGGATGGAGGGGCAGGGAAGGGGCTGGAGGGGGATCGGAGCCCAGAGGAAGGGCAGGATGGACGAGCATCCCGCTCAGGAGGGACATGGAGCGGCAGGGAAGGGCAGGATCCAGAGGGAGAGGCAGGGCAGGGCTGGGAGCAGGGGCAGAATGGAGATGGAGGAGCGGGAGGGGCGGCAGGAGAGCATCCCGCTCAGGAGGGAGATGGAGAGGCAGGGGAAGGGCACGGAGAGATGGCGGGGCAGGGTCGCGGCTCCCCCCGCGCCGCTCCCCGCCCTTGCCGGGAGCACCCCCGCTGCCCGCGCTGCCCCGGCCCCCGCCGCGCCGGTCGCATTGCGGTGCCCGCCGCCTCACCGTGTCCTGCCCGGGATCCGCCCTTGGCTGCGGGCGGCGCGGCGGCCTCAGCGCATGGCCCGGCCCGGGGCGGCCCCGGCGCGGCGGCTCCGCTCCGCCCGGCGCGGCTTGGCTCGGCTCGGCTCGGCTCGGTGCGGCGGGGCTCGGCTAGGCTCGGCCGGTGCGGCGGGGCCGGCTCGGCTCGGCTCGGCTCGGCTCGGCTCGGCTCGGCTCGGCTCGGCTCGGCTCGGCTCGGCTCGGTGCGGTGCGGCCGCCGCAGAGCCGATCCCGCCCCGCCGCCGGCCCCGCCCGCCGCGCCCGCCCCGCCCGGGGCCCCGGACCCCCGGGCCCGGCCCCGAGAGCCTCCGGGACGCGGCGGCGGCGGGACCGGGATGGGCACGGGCGGGCGGGGACACACGGACGGGGACACACGGACGGGGACACACGGACAGGGATGGGGACACACGGACAGCGATGGGGACACACGGACAGGGATGGGGACACATGGATAGCGATGGGGACACGCGGACTGGGACAGACGGACAGGGATGGGGACAGACGGACAGGAATGGGGACACACAGACAGCGATGGGGACACACAGACAGCGATGGGGACACACGGACAGCGATGGGGACACACGGACTGGGACAGACTGACAGGGATGGGGACAGACGAACGGGGATGGGGACACACGGACAGGGACACACGGACAGCGATGGGGACAGACGGACAGCGATGGGGACAGACTGACAGCGATGGGGACAGACGGACGGGGATGGGGACAGACGGACTGGGACACATGAACAGCGATGGGGACACATGGACAGCGATGCACAAGGATGGGGACACACGGACAGGGACAGGGGCAGACAGACAGAAACGGGATGAGGACACACGGAGGAGAGCCACGAAGAGGGTCACAGGAATAGGGACACGCGGGGATGGGGACAGGGACACACGGAGAGAGATGGGGACACGTGGGGGTGAGGATGGACAGCCAGGGAGGGACACACGGGATGGGGACAGAACACATAGGATGGGGACAGAACTGGGGACAGAGCACACAGGATGGGGACAGAACTGGGGACAGAGCACACAGGATGGGGACAGAGCACACAGCATGGGGACAGAACTGGGGACAGAGCACACAGGATGGGGACAGAACTGGGGACAGAGCACACAGGATGGGGACAGAGCACACAGGATGGGGACAGAACTGGGGACAGAGCACTCAGGATGGGGACAGAACTGGGGACAGAGCACTCAGGATGGGGACAGAGCACACAGCATGGGGACACACGGACAGGGACCCCACAGGGACCCACACGAGCAGGAACAGCCCAGGGACACGTGGATGGGGACACAGCCCCACAGGTGACGACAGGGGACACAGGGACAGGACAGATGGATGCCACCATCCCAGCCAGGCCGGGCACAGGTGGCAGAAGGTTCCATGAGTCCCTGTGGCAGCTGGGGTGGCCTGGGCAGCAGCGCTGGCCTTTGGGGACACGGAGGCCACGGTGCCACCCCAGCGCAGGACCGGGAGCCTGTGCACACACACGGCCTTTGTCACCAGCTGCTGTCACCTGCTCCTGGCAGAGCCCCCAGAGGGGACACACGGGGGCGTCCTTGCGGGGCTGTGGGACACTCAGGTGGTGGCCGAGCCCCCTCAGTGCCTGGCTGGGACCAGAACGGCTCAGGGTGACATCCCCCAGCTCAGTGTCCCCCCGGTGGCACAGGGTGCGGAGGTGACCGGTGGCTCCGGGGGTCCGAAGGTCCCTGTCACCGCCGGGGGCCGCTCCTGTCCCCCACCCCCTCCCCTCCTGAGCGGCAGCAATTAAAATCCGCAGCCTCTATTAATAGCAGCCCGCGGGCACAGGGCCACGGCGGCACCCACGCGCTGGCACCGCGTCCCCGCGGGGACCGGGGGGGGGCACGGGGACCTCGGCCCTCCCCGCCAGAGGTGACACGGCCCGGGGGGTGTCATCCTCAGCCCCCCCGCCCCCGAGTATCTAACGATCCTCCTCGTTAGAGAGAATGAATGAATTTCCTTGATGCCTTCCTGCGGCTCCTCCTCGTTCCATTGAGCCGCAGCTCCCGCCGGGCCTGACGCACCGGGGCGGCTCTCCCGCACGGCTGAATCACGGCGCTGCGAGCGGGGGGCGCGGGGGGCTCCGGGCCCCCTCCCCCGAGCTCGCCGGGGCTCTGGGGGGCTCCGGCCGGAGGGGTTTGGCTGCCGGGGGGCTCAGCCCACGCCGGGGCTCGGCACGTGTGGCCGCCGCGTGAGCAGCCGTGGGGACATCGAAAGAACCGAGCGAGAGCGAGGGGAGAAGG
This sequence comes from Acanthiza pusilla, assembly GCA_036630365.1. Lineage (NCBI taxonomy): Eukaryota > Metazoa > Chordata > Aves > Passeriformes > Acanthizidae > Acanthiza > Acanthiza pusilla. Next base: position 4,017,162 of record JAXCHO010000105.1, on the reverse strand, counting down.
GCAGGGATTTATTGGGAGCAGCAGGGCCTCCTCCTCCGCCCCGAGCACGGGATGATCGTGTGGATAACCCCCCGGGATGAGGGTGGGGGGCTCAGCGCCCCCCGGCACTTCACAGCCCCCGATCCGCAGCTCCGGCAGGAGGAGGGTGTGACACGGAGCTTCCAGCGCGGCGAGGGACACTCGGTGCGGTGTCACCTCTCCCCCGGCACGGTGTCACCTCCCCCCCGGCACGGAGAGCCCCCCCAGGAGAGGTGAAACAGCCCCGAGGCTTTACCACGCCGAGGCAAATCACGTTCTCCTCATCCTCCTGCTTTGTGTCATCCCAGGCCCAAAATAACCTCCCTCCGCCCCCCCCTCTGCACTCCAGGTTTTCAAAGGAAGATTAATTGACTCGGCGATGTTGCAGCAATTAAACTAACGAGCCCCAGGATCTGTCAGATGATGCTCAGCTGCCTCCATATGCTGCAGCTGGGCCACCGCGGAGGCTCGGAGCCTCCTTGCCGCTGCCGGCACTGCGCCACGCTCAGAATGCCATCAGCGCTTCCAGGCGCCCGGCGGAAGCTGCTGCAGGAGCGAAGGCTTTGGGTAATTAAAATGCAGCCCCTGCCTGAGCCCGGCTGTGTCACACGGCTGGGGGGAGAACATTCCCAGCTCCTGCCTCTCATCTGGCTCCTGCTCCGAAGGGTAAATCCAACAGGATCGGCAGCGAGCAGAGCCTCCCTGGGGCCCCGCGCTGCAGCCGCTGAGATTTTTTGTCTCTCAGCAGCTCTTCCACCACCTCACAGCCCCCCCGGGAGGTGATTTCATTTCTTTGGGAACCTGGGAAAGCCTTGGAGCAGCCCCTGAGGTTGGTTTGTGTCTCTCAGCAGCTCTTCCACCACCTTAGAGCCCCTCAGGAAAGTGATTTCGCTCGTTTGGAAATCTGGGAAAGCCTTGGAGCAGCCCCTGATTTCATTCCTCTGGAAACCTGGGAAGGCCTTGGAGCAGCCCCTGAGATTTTTTGTGTCTCTCAGCAGCTCTTCCACCACATTACAGCCCCTCAGGAGGTGATTTCACTCCTTTGGAAATCTGGGAAAGCCTTGGAGCAGCCCCTGAGAGATTTTTTGTGTCTCTCAGCAGCTCTTCCTCCACCTCACAGCACCCCCCGGGAGGTGATTTCATTCCTTTGGAAACCTGGGAAGGCCTTGGAGCAACCCCTGAGATCTTTTTTCTCTCAGCAGCTCTTCCACCACATTACAGCCCCTCTGGGAAGTGATTTCATTCCTTTGGAAACCTGGGAAAGCCTTGGAGCAGCTCCTGATTTCATTCCTCTGGAAACCTGGGAAGGCCTTGGAGCAGCCCCTGAGATTTGTTTGTGTCTCTCAGCAGCTCTTCCACCACATTACAGCCCCCCTGGGAGGTGATTTCACTCGTTTGGAAACCTGGGAAAGCCTTGGAGCAGCTCCTGAGGGGAAGTGCTCAACCCCTCTGACTGCAGAGTACTGAAAACACAAGGGTTTGCCCCAAAATGTCAGCGCTGGAAATGTTTCCTGCAAGCTCATGGATCCCAGGCTCTGGATAATGTGAGGATCTGCCCCTGGCTCCCTGGCAGTGTCCAAGGCCAGGCTGGATGGGGCTTGGAGCACCCTGGGACAGTGGAAGGTGTCCCTGCCTGTGACACTGGATGGCCTTTAAGGTGCCTCCCAACCCAAACCACGCTGGGATTCATCCTCTCATTTCCAAACCACTCTGCTGGAGGTTTTCCTCAGGGAATGCTCAGCCTGTGGATAAGATACCGAGAGGAAAGCAGGGTAGAGGAGGGGCCTGGCCTCATTTTTCCATGAATCCCCAGGACAGCCGAGCTCCCCGAGCCGCAGGTGGGGCACTGAAGCTGTGCCAGAGGGAGCAGAGCCCCTGAAGGCCAGAGCCACCCAGGGCTGTTATTTTTAGCAGCTCTCACCGCCAGGTTTTGCTCCCAACTAAGCCAGCGAAAGCAGCTTAGTGCAGCCCAGCAATCCCTGCTCCCACCTGCTCTGCCGCCGTTCCCTTGGTTCCTCAGCTCCTCGGAGCCCCCGGGCAGGCTCCAGGGCAGGCTCCAGGACTGTTCCGGAGCGTGGGTGAGGGAGGGAGGCAGAGCGGGCTGGGCACAGTGCAGGAAGGCACACACACTCCAGGAGCTCTCGGAACAGCCTTTACCCACACCCTAAATGTCTGTGTCTGCTAATCCCCGCGGCCCCCGGGCAGGGACGATCCCCTGCGATGTTCCTCACTCATCTCTCTCCCTCCGAGCACTCGGGAAGAGATTCTGCTCCTCCAGGTGATTGTTCAGAGATTCTGCTCCTCCAGGTGATCACTCGATCACTCAGGAAAATATTTTGCTCCTCCAGGTGATCGCTCAGGAAGGGATTCTGTTCCTCCAGGCGATCGCTCAGAGATTCTGCTCCTCCAGGTGATCACTCACAGATTCTGCTCCTCCAGGTGATCACTCGGGAAGGGATTCTGCTCCCCCAGGCGATCACTCGGGAAGGGATTCTGCTCCTCCAGGCGCTCACAGCAACACCACCCGGGCAGGGCTGGCGGAAGGGGCAGCTCCTCCCAGTGCCCACGAGAGGGAAGAGGTGAGGTTTGCTCCCTCGGCCCCCGAGGCTCACCACGGGATGAGGACCAGCCCAGCCAGCGCGGCGTAGCCCAGCACCAGGCACAGCACCTTCAGCAGCCGCTGGCTCTTGTCCTCCAGCTCCTTGGCCAGGATCTCGAAGAAGGTGACGAAGAGGAAGGTGCCGCCGGCGATGCCCTGCAGCAGCAGGGACGCGATGCTGCCCGCGGCGTTGCGGCTGCTCTCGATGCCCATCCCGATGCCAATCCCCAGCGGGATCATCAGGCACACGGCCACCGCCAGCTTGGCCGCGTCCCGGAGCGCCAGCGAGGCCTTGGCCATGCTGATGCCCAAAGCCACGGCCACCAGCGTCTCGTGCACGGCCACCCCCAGGAACAAGCTGACCACTCTGCTGCCGTCCTCCTGCAATCCCAGCGCCAGGCCCTCGAAGATGGAGTGAGTGCAGAGGGCGAACACCAGCCCCAGCAGGCGCCGGGGGCCGCAGCGGGACAGCTCGGGGATGCTCAGGCCGTGCGCGTGGGCGCCGTGCTCGCCGTACAGGGCGCGCCCGCGGGACGAGGCGATGAAGGGGCTCTCGTACTCCGAGTCGCTGCCCGCGTCCGAGCCGGCGTTGAAGGTCTCCAGGTCGATGAAGGAGGGTTTTTCCTTCTGGAAGGTCAGGAAGAGCTGGTCCACGAAGACCGTGAGGAAGAAGCCGACCATCATGACGGTCTCGGCCACCGGGTAGTCCGTGGTGACGTTGGCCTGCCTGAGGACCTCATCGAGCTGGAAGGGAGCACAAGATGTGCAGTGAATCCATCCCCTTTTCCCTTGGAAACATTCCCACATGGACACGGATCGATCCGCGATGCTGTCACACCCTTGGGGACCGGCCTGGCACGGGACAGGGAATCTCTGCCTTCCAAACAGAGGAAGTTTGGATCCTCACACCCCACAGCTCCTCTGCACCCCAAAAACCTCCACTCATCCCACGGGGAAGGCCAGCAGTAGCCCAACAGGAGGTGGGCACATGTAGTTGCACTGTTTTAGAAACCTTTCTCTTCTTTCTCATGGAGAATAGAGATAAGTTGCATTTCTGTGCTTTTCTAATCTCTGTGTTTTGGTACTGGATGCTGTAGGGTTGTAGCCAATCATTTTAGGGGGTGGAAAATTGCCGATCAATAGCTGTTAGACTATTAATGTATAAATAAAGAAAGTTTGGTAAATAAAGTTTGCTCTTTCGCCATTTTGTGTGCTCCTGCCTGACTTCCCTGCGAGCTTCCGCGAATCTCCATGAATATCAGAAAATCAGAGCCAACAGGCACAGGTCCCCCTCATGAGCCCAGATGTTTGAGGGGCTCCAAACCCCTCACCCCTGTTTGTGGTTGCACTGTTTCAGAATCTTCCTGTTCTTTCTCAGGAAGAATAGGGATAAACTGCATTCTTTTACTTTCTTAATCTCTGTGTTTGGTATTAGGTGTTATTTGGCTGTGACCAATGGTTTAGGAGGTGGATTCTCTGCTGACCAATAGTTGCTAGAATATGAATGGATATAAAAGACCTTTCTTGTAAATAAAGTTCCCTTTTTGCCATCTTGGTTCGTCTGCCTGAATTTCTCTCAGCCAGCTCCTGCAATCCTCGGGAATTTAAAGCCACACCCGTGCCCCCTGGGATCCTGCAGGCTCAGGTGTCCCCAACCCGGGGACAAACTGGCACCCACCTTGCCCCTCACGGCGGGCAGCAGGGCGTTGAAGCACGTGGCCAGGAAGACGCCGCCGCCGAAGGAATTCCAGAGGGCCAGGACCTTGCGGGAGCGCTGAGCCTTCTCGTAGTCAGCCTCGATGACCCTGACGGGGAGCAGGGCCCCGGCCAGCACCAGCACACAGATCCCCAGCAGGCACAGCACCTTGGCCACCAAAATCCTCATCCTGGCCGGGGTCCGGGCCCTGCTGGGACCCTCTGGGTGTGCTCAGGGTGGGGACATCAGTGAGATCCCTGGGGATGGAATAACACAGAGATTTTTGCTTTAGAAGCAGCAGGGAAAAGCTGAGCTTTAAGCTTTAAGCTGAGCTTTTTTTTTTTTTTAAAGCTGTGTTAAAAAGAGATTTTAAAACCCTGGGATTGCTGTGGTCACCTCAAACCAGCCTTCCCTGGAGGTCTTCAAGGCCAGGTTGGACTCCAAGCCCTGTCCTTGGACACTTCCATTGGGAAATCCTTGCCAGGGCCTCCCCACCCTCACAGGGAGGAATTCCTTCCCAAAATCCATCCAGCCCTGCCCTCTGGCAGTGGAAGCCATTCCCTGTGTCCTGCCACCCCAGGCCTGTGACAAGTCCCTCTCCAAGGGACAAAGAAAGGAATTCAGAGCCCATTGGGTGACACCGACTCACTCCAGGTGTGGACAAGCCCAAAATTCGGGACCAGACACCACTGCCAGGGCAGAGGGGAAGGCCAAACCCCTCCTTTTCCAGAACTCCCACCCCTGGAACACACCCAGCTCCCCCCATAAACCCTTCCCCTCAGTTTTTTCCCTTTTTTCCCGTTTTTAACCCAAAACAGCCTCCACCAAAGCCTCAAGCTCCCCAGGGGAGGTGCAGCAGCCACATCCAGCGGCGCTGAGCAGGGCTGGGAGCAGCTCAGAGGGAATGGAAACCCCGGGAACACCTCAGGTTCTCCTCACCTGATCCTCCAGCAGCGTCAGTGTCACCTGGGCCGTGTCCCCAGCCCAAAAACTGCTGCCACAAAGGGTTAACTCAGGTGCTGCTCAGATTAGTGGCTCATAATGAAGCATCCAAGCGAGGGAAAATATTATGTAAAGAAGGCAGGGCTCTGTGGGAAGAAAAACAAAGAGGTTGCTGATCCCTGAGCCTCTAAATCTTGATTTTTCTGTTAAAAATGAGCACTTCCAAGCCCTGAAAGCATTTGAGATTGTCCTGGTTACTTTTAAAAAGGGGTGATGGGGAGGGGGCTCCTCCTGCGCACCCCCAAAAGGGAGCGGAGATTGGGGGGGTTAAGGATTGCTCGGACAGGGTGAGTTCAGCCAGGGAGACCCTCACGGGGGTCAGGTCCACCCTGAGCCCCTCCAGGTGGGGAAGGAGCCCAGCTCCAGCCCCTCACAGGCAGAGGGCAGAGCCCCTCACGATGGGGAGGGGGCCCAACTCGAGCCCCTCATGGCGGGGAGGGGTCCCAACCCCCTCACACGATGCTGGGGTCGACCCTGAACCCCTCCCACCACGAAGGGCCCAGCCCTGACCCCTCACACGATGTTGGGGTCCACCCCCAGCCCCTCACACCGTGAGGGGCCCAGCCCCAACCCCTCAAGCCCAGACTAGGGTGTGCCCCGAGCCCCTCACACCAAGAGGGGCCCAGCCCCAACCCCTCACACGAGGTTGGGATCCACCCCGAGCCCCTCATACACGGAAGGGGCCCAGCCTTGACCCCTCAAGCCCAGACTACGGTGCGCCCCAAGCCCCTCACACCAAAAGGGGCCCAGCCCCGACACCTCACACGATTTTGGGGTCCACCCCCAGCCCCTCACACCGCAAGGGGCCCAGCCCCGACCCCTCAAGCCAAGGTTGAGGTCCACCCTGAACCCCTCACACAGGGAAGGGGCCCAGCCCCGACCCCTCAAGCCAAGGTTGGGGTCCGCCCCCAGCCCCTCAGGATGGGGAGGGGTCCCAGTGCCCTCACACGATGTTGGGGTCCATCCCCAGCCCCTCAAGCCAACACGGGCCCCAGCCCTGACCCCTCAGACCGAGGTTGGGGTCCACCCCAAGCCCCTCACACCAAGAGGGGCCCAGCCCCGACCCCTCAGGCGAGGCTGGGGTCCACCCTGAACCCCTCACACCAACACGGAGCACAGCCCTGACCCCTCAAGCCGAGGCTGGGGTCCGCCCCCAGCCCCTCACACAAGGAGGGGGCCCAGCCCCGCTCTGCCACCCCCGTCCCCCCGGCTCCCCCAGCCCCGCCGCGACCCCCGCGCCCCTCCCCGGCCCCGCCGTCCCCTCACGGCCCCGCCATCCCCTCACGGCCCCTCGCCCCCGTTACCCCGGCAACCGCCCCCCCTCACTCACGGCCGGCCCCGCTCGCTCCCGGCCCGGCAGCCCCGCGCGCGCCCGCCCACGGCGCCCTCCCATTGGCTCAGGCTGCGAAGCCGCGATTTCTAATTGGCTACCAGAGCTGTCAATCAGACCGCCCACGCCCAGCGCGGGTGAGGCAGGGATTAGGGTCCGCGGGAAACGCGTCCTGCAGCGCTGCGTTCCGGGGTGGCGCCGGGCCCGCCGCGCTGTCCGGTGCTGACCGGGAGCACCGGGAATGGGAAAAAACGGCTTTGAAACGGGAAAAAACGGCCCTGAAATGGGAAAAACGGCTCTGGAGCAGCATCCCCAGCACCCACACCCGCCGTTCCCGCCGCTCTGAAGCCGCCTGTGGTCAAACTCCCCAAGCGGCGGCTGCGGAAGGCTCCGCGGAGAGCTGAGGTGAACCCGAAAATTCAAAAAAATTCCGTAAATTCCATAAAATTCCACAAAATTCCACAAAATTCCATATAATTCCCTTGGTTTTCTTTGCTGTCGGCTCCCAGAGGAGTCGGGAATTGTAGGGAAAGTAAAAAAAAAGAGTGAGGGCCGCTCCTTCCCGCGGCCTCAAAGAGCAATTCCCACCGGGAGAAAAACTGAGGTGAAAAAATACAAAAAAATCCAAAAGAACGTTTTGGGTGAGGGAATGGGCACGAAATGAGCTGAAAAAGAGGGAAAAGGCCTCCGTGGTTTCTATATTTTTGGGTAATTTTGGACTATTTCCTTCCCGTGCTCAGTTCCAGGCCCAAACTCCTTTGGTGAGGCTGCAAGAGAAATTAAATGGAGCACGAGGAAGCAGAAATGAGGAAAAAATTTAAGATTTTGTGGGTTTTTTTCTGTGGAAATGTACAAGAGGAGAATTCCCGCAGGGAAGAATAAAAAAAAATTGGGAAAAACAAAAAAAAATTTGGGAAAAATTGGGAATAGAATGTGCCCCGAACCCAAAGAAACTTCTGGAAAATCACCCGAGCACGAAGGGATAATAACAACCAAAGTGTCCAAACGTTTTATTCCTCACGAGTGACACGAACCACATTTATTCCATGGAGCGTTTACCAAAAAAAGAAAAAAAAAAAAAAAATCACTTTATTTTTACCCCCCATGATTTTTTTTTTCTTTTTTTTTTTTTCCATCTCCCAAACGTTCCTTGCTCACTCCAATGGGGCTCCTCCTCCAAAAAAATTCGGTTTTAAAACCGCTCTGGAGGTGCCCCCCTCAAAAAAAAAAAAATTCTGGTTTTACCCGAGGGCTGAGCTGAGATTTGGGGTGGCTTTGACCCCAAAAAATTCCAAACGGGAATTTTTTTTTTTTTAAAAATTCCCTCCGCTCCACCCTTGGGGTTCTGAACCCAACCCCATCCGGGCAGGCTGATCGGACATGCAATAAAAGATTTTTAAAAAATAAGAATAATAATAAGAAGAAGGAAAAAAAAAAATCCTTTCGAACGCACTAAAAACGCCTTCGCTTCGTCACCGAAAAGGGAAAAATTCCCATTTTTTCCAAAGTCGCCGCGCACCGGATGGGATTTTTGTTTTTTTCCAGGATTTTTTGGGGAGGAAAAACCCCAAAAATTATTTATGAGGAGGTCCAGTCCCAAATCGTTTCGGAGCACCGAAATTCCCGGGAATCCCAAATCCCCAAAATGACGGAAAATTCCGGAATTTCCCGAGAGACGACAAGGAGGGGAAGCCAAACACTTCTCGGAAGTGGTGGGGGAAAAAAAACAAAAAAAAATCGAAGGATTGCGGTGGTGATGCTTGAAATCCTCCCGAAAAAAAGAAAAAAAAGGAAAAAAAAGAAATAAAAAGGATAAAAAATTCCCAGGGAGCAAAATCCCGCGGGAATCCGACAGTGAAAATTCTCTGTTCCGATGGAAATTCTTTAGTGAAAATTTTCTGTTCCTGTGGAAATTCTCGAGAGAAAATTCGCTGTTCCGGTGGAAATTCGATAGAGAAAATTCGATAGTGAAAATTCTCTGATCCTGTGGAAATTTGATAGAGGAAATTCTCTGTTCCTGTGGAAATTCTTTAGTGAAAATTCACTGCTCTGGTGGAAATTCAATAGAGAAAATTCTCTGTTTGGTGGAAATTCAATAGCGAAAATTCCCTGTTCCTGTGGAAATTCAATAGAGAAAATTCTCCATTCCGGTGGAAATTTGATGGCGAAAATTCTCAGTTCGTTGGAAATTCTTTAGTGAAAATTCTCAGTTCAGTGGAAATTTGATAGAGAAAATTCTCTGTTCCTGAGGAAATTTGGCTCTGTTGGGTCTTCCGGGAGAAAAATTAAAAATAAAAAACCAAAAAAATGGGAAAATTGGAAAAGAGGAGGAGCAGGGACAGAAAATTGGGAATCGGTGACATGCAGGGCATGGGAATTTTTTTGTTGTTTGTTTTTTTCCATTCCGTTTTTTTTTTTTTTTTTTCTTTTTTTTTCCTTGGTTTTCTTTTCCTTTTTTTTTTTTTCTCCTCTTTTTTTCCTTTTTTTTTCCTTTTTTTGCCTTTTTTCCCCCTCCTGGACACTTCCGACTGAAGAAATGGCAACGCGCACGTTCCGATTGGAAAAAAGGAGGTCAGAATTCCCAAGGGCTGCGGAGAGAGAGAAAATTAGAGAATTTTAATTGTTTTAATGAAGTTTTGGTAAAAAAAAGGTTGGTCGGGTTGAATTGAAATTGAATTTAAATTTTAAATTAAAGATTTTATCTTTTTAAAAATTTTTAGAAAAATTAAAAGAATGGATTAAAATTAGAATTTAATTCAATTTAATCACCATTACATTTAATTTTAAAAATTAAAAAAATTGACAATTTTTTAATAAATACTTTAAGAAATATCTAATATTTTGACCATTTAGCATTTTTTCTTTTAATAAGATTTCACCATTTCATATTTTCAATAAGTTTTTAAAAAACTTTACATAAAGTTTGACCATTTAGCATTTTTAGTATTTCTTAACTTTTAACAAAGTTTAACCATTGAGCACTTTTAGTAACTTTTACAAAAATTTAACAGCTTAACCATTTAGCATTTTAATCATTTTAAAATGTTTTTTAATAGAATTAAAGTGTTTCCCATTTGGAATCATTTTTAAAACACATTTTAAGAGATCGACCATTTTGCGTTTTGAATATTTAGGGAAAAAAATTAGGTAAAAATTTGGCATTTCGCATTTTTAGTGACAATTTAAAAAATTTAAAAAAGGAAAGGGAAGGGAAGGGAAGGGAAGGGAAGGGAAGGGAAGGGAAGGGAAGGGAAGGGAAGGGAAGGGAAGGAAAGGAAAGGAAAGGAAAGGAAAGGAAAGGAAAGGAAAGGAAAGGAAAGGAAAGGAAAGGAAAGGAAAGGAAAGGAAAGGAAAGGAAAGGAAAGGAAAGGAAAGGAAAGGAAAGGAAAGGAAAGGAAAGGAAAGGAAAGGAAAGGAAAGGAAAGGAAAGGAAAGGAAAGGAAAGGAAAGGAAAGGAAAGGAAAGGAAAGGAAAGGGAAAGGGAAAGGAAAATGAAAAGGAAAAAAAATCTTAAAAAATTAAAAACAAAGAATAAAGAAAAAAGGAAAAAGGAAAAGAAAGGAAAAAAATTGAAAAGAAAAAAAAAAGAAAGAGAAAAATTTAAAAAGAAAAAAATAAAGAAAAAAGGATAAAAAAATAAAGAAAAATGAAAAAAATGGAAAAAAATTAAAAAAAAGAAGAAAAAAAATTAAAAAAACAGGAAAAAAAGGAAACAACTTTTAAATTAAAACATTTTAAAATTAAAAAATTAAAAACTGAGGAACGAATGTGACAAATGCTGGGATTCCAGGGGCCCTGGCTCTCACCGCTCTCTCTCTCTCTCTCTCACTCCTGCTGCTCGTCGTTGCTGGCGCTGGGCGTGCGGCTGCGGATTTGGCTGCGCAGCTGCTCGATCAGCTCGGGGTTCTGCTGCTGCATCTGCTGCGCGAACTGCTGGCCCCTGGGGACAGCAGGGACAGTGAGGGACAGGGACAGGGACAGGGAGGGACAGCAGGGACAGGGAGGGACAGGGACAGGGAGGGACAGCAGGGACAGTGAGGGACAGGGACAGGGAGGGACAGGGAGAGGGACAGGGAGGGACAGGGACAGGGAGGGACAGGGACAGGGACAGGGACAGTGAGGGACAGGGACAGTGAGGGACAGCAGGGACAGTGTGGGACAGGGACAGGGACAGGGAGGGACAGGGACAGGGAGGGACAGGGAGGGACAGCAGGGACAGTGAGGGACAGGGACAGGGAGGGACAGGGACAGGGAGGGACAGGGACAGGGAGGGACAGCAGGGACAGTGAGGGACAGGGACAGGGAGGGACAGGGACAGTGAGGGACAGGGACAGTGAGGGACAGCAGGGACAGTGAGGGACAGGGACAGGGACAGGGAGGGACAGGGACAGTGAGGGACAGCAGGGACAGTGTGGGACAGGGACAGGGACAGGGAGGGACAGCAGGGACAGGGAGGGACAGGGACAGGGACAGTGAGGGACAGCAGGGACAGTGTGGGACAGGGACAGGGAGGGACAGCAGGGACAGTGAGGGACAGGGACAGGGACAGTGAGGGACAGCAGGGACAGTGTGGGACAGGGACAGTGAGGGACAGGGACAGGGAGGCACAGGGACTGAAACATCTGCTGCGCGAACTGCTGACCTCTGCATGGGGACAGTGAGGGACAGTGAGGGACAGCAGGGACAGTGTGGGACAGGGACAGCGCATCTGCTGCACGAACTGCTGACCTCTGCGGGGACAGGGACAGGGACAGTGAGGGGACAGGGATAGGGACAGTGAGGGGACAGGGATAGGGACAGCACATCTGTTGCGCAAACTGCTGGCCGCTGCAGGGGACAGGGACAGGGACAGTGAGGGACGCAGACAGGGACAGCACATCTGCTGCACAAACTGCTGACCCCTGGGGACAGGAGGGACAGCGTGGGACAGGGAATGGCACAGGGACATTGTGGGACAGGGACAGGGGACAGCCACGGGGACAGTGTCACACTGGGACAGGGGACACTGGGACAGCCACGGGGACAGGGGACAGCCACGGGGACACAGGAGACACGAGGGAAAGCCACAGGGACAGCGTGACACCAGGACAGGCACACGGACATCATGTCACAGGGGACAGCAGGGACACAGGTGACACAGTGACACAAGACAGGGGATACCGGCTGTCAGGTGACACTGGTGACACCAGGGACACTGGTGACTAAAACAGAGGACACAGAACAGGTGACACAAGTGACACAGCATGGGGATGCTGCTGACACAGGGGATACTGGCCAGGGGACACCGGTGGCACAGGGGACACAAGGGACATGGGGGGAAGCAGAGCCCTCCCCCCACCCCCAGGGCTGGGGACACTCCAGGTGGGAATGTCACAGCTCTGCCCCAACAGACCCCAATGTCCCCAAGGGCCAGCACTGCCCCCCGCCCTGGGACATTCCCGGACCCAGCACTGTCCCCATACTGTCCCCAGGGCTGTCCTTGTCCCCGCACTGTCCCAGCACTGTCCCTAGGGCTGTCCCCTGGGCCCACCCGGGACATTCTTGGATCCAAGATTGTCCCCAAGGATTGTCCCGGGGGATCCAGGACTGTCCCACTGGATTGTCCCCAGCACTGTCCCCACACTGTCCCTGACCCAGCACTGTCCCTGCACTGTCCCCACACTGTCCCTGCACTGTCCCCACACTGTCCCTGCACTGTCCCCACACTGTCCCCAGCACCATCCCCATACTGTCCCCAAGGACAGTCCCCCTGGACCCACCCTGGGACATTCCCAGACCCAGGGCTGTCCCCAGGCCTGTCCCTGCACTGTCCCCAACCCCATCTCCAGGGCTGTCCCCAGGCCTGTCCCTGCACTGTCCCCAACCCCATCCCCAGGCCTGTCCCCAGGGCTGTCCCCTGGGCCCACCTGGGACATTCCCAGCTCCAGGGTTGTCCCCGCCCTGCCCCCACTGTCCCCAGGCCTGTCCCCAGCACCGTCCCCGTACTGTCCCCAAGGACAGTCCCCCTGGGCCCACCCGGGGACATTCTTGGATCCAAGACTGTCCCCCTGGATTGTCCCCAGTCCTGTCCCCGCACTGTCCCCAGGGCTGTCCCCACACTGTCCCTGCACTGTCCCTGTCCCTGCACTGTCCCCAGTCCTGTCCCCGCACTGTCCCCAGGGCTGTCCCCACACTGTCCCTGTCCCCGCAGTCCCCAGGCCTGTCCCCGTTCCCACACTGTCCCCATCCCCACATTGTCCCTGTCCCCAAGGCTGTCCCTGTCCCCGCACTGTCCCCATCACTGTCCCAGCACTGTCCCCACCCTGTCACTGTCCCTGTGCCTGTGCCTGTCCCCAGCCCTGTCCCTATCCCCACAGTCCCCAGGCCTGCCCCTGTCCACACACTGTCCCCAGGGCTGTCCCCACACTGTCCCAGCCCTGTCCTTGTCCCCATCCCCACACTGTCCTTGTCCCCAAGGCTGTCCCTGTCCCCACACTGTCCCCGCACTATCCCCACCCTGTCCCTGTCCCCACCCTGTCCCCAGGCCTATCCCAGCACTGTCTCCACTGTCCCTGTCCCCAGCACTGTCCCCACACTCTCCCTGTCCCCGCAGTGTCCCCAAGGCTGTCCTTGTCCCCACCCTGTCCCTGTCCCCATCACTCTCCCTGTCCCCGCAGTGTCCCCGCAGTGTCCCCGCAGTGTCCCCAGGGCTGTCCCTGTCCCAGCACTGTCCCTGTCCCCACCCTGTCCCTGTCCACATTACTGTCCTTGTCCCCGCAGTGTCCCTGTCCCCACCCTGTCCCTGTCCCCACCCTGTCCCTGTCCCCGCAGTGTCCCCGCAGTGTCCCCACAGTGTCCCTCTCCCCATCACTGTCCCTGTCCCTGTCCCCACCCTGTCCCTGTCCCCACCCTGTCCCTGTCCCCAGCACTGTCCCTGTCCCCGCAGTGTCCCCGCAGTGTCCCCAGGGCTGTCCCTGTCCCAGCACTGTCCCTGTCCCCACCCTGTCCCTGTCCCCGCAGTGTCCCCGCAGTGTCCCCGCAGTGTCCCCACAGTGTCCCCACCCTGTCCCCGCAGTGTCCCCGCAGTGTCCCTGCAGTGTCCCCGCAGTGTCCCCACCCTGTCCCTGTCCCCACCCTGTCCCTGTCCCCACCCTGTCCCTGTCCCCAGCACTGTCCCTGTCCCCACCCTGTCCCTGTCCCCACCCTGTCCCCGCAGTGTCCCCGCAGTGTCCCCGCAGTGTCCCCTCACTCACGCCTGGATGAGGCTGGCCAGGTCGTTGGGGGAGGGGCTGCTCCCTGCTGCTCCCATGGCGTTGTGTCCTCCCGAAATCATCCCCGACATTCTGAGGGGACACAAAAGTGTCACAGTCGGGGACAAATGGGTCAGAATCGGGGACAAAATAGGGCAGAATTGGGGAAAACAAAAAATGTCAGAACCGGGGGGGAAATGTCAGAATCGGGGAAAAAAATGTCAGAATTGGGGAAAAAAATTGTTAGAATTGGGGGAAAAAATTGTCAGAATTGGGGAAAAAATTTGTCAGAACTGGGGGGGGAAATGTCAGAATTGGGGGGGAAAAAATGTCAGAATTAGGGGGGAAAAAATGTCAGAATTTTGGAAAAAAAAGTCAGAATTGGGGAAAAAAATTGTCAGAATTGGGGAAAAAATTTGTTAGAATTGGGGAAAAAAATTGTCAGAATTGGGGGAAAAAATTGTCAGAATTGGGGGAAAAAAAGTCAGAATTGGGGGGGGGAAAATGTCAGAATTGGGGAAAAAATTGTCAGAATTCTGGGAAAAAAAAAGTCAGAATTGGGGAAAACAATTGTCAGAATTGGGAAAATAAAAAAGTCAGAATTGGGGAAAATAATTGTCAGAATTGGGGGAAAAAAAGTCAGAATTGGGGAAAAGATTGTCAGAATTGGGGGGCAAAAAATGTCAGAATTGGGGAAAAAAGAAGTCAGAATTGGGGAAAAAATATCAGAATCGGGGGTGGGGGGGAAATGTCACAACTGGGGGAAAAATGTCAGAATTGGGGAAAAATATGTCAGAATTGGGGAAAAAATTTGTCAGAATTGGGGGGGGGAAATGTCAGAATTGGGGAAAAAGTATGTCAGAAGCGGGGGGAAAAATGTCAGAATTGGGGGAAAAAAATGTCAGAATTGGGGGGAAAAATAAAACCCCTAAAAATCAAGATTTTCCCACCCAGGAATTAATTCTGGATTTCCCTGGAACAGCTTTTCCTTGCGGAGTAATTAAGGTGTGTAATAAGCAGAAATAATTATAATAATTCCTTATTTTTGGATTTCTGGAATTAAAATTTTTGGATTTTTGGAATTAATTTTTTTTTTTTATTTTTGGAATTAAAACCCTGTCCTTCCAGGGCAGGATTCACTGCGGGGAATTCCCAAATCCCAAATGAGGAATTTGGGAATTCCTCAATTCCCAAACCCAAGGAAGGATTTGGGAATTCCCCAATTCCTGAACTCAAGGAGAGATTTGGGAATTCCTCAATTCCTCAATTCCCAAATTCAAGGAGTGATTTGGGAATTCCTCAATTCCCAAATTGGGGAATTTGGGGAATTTTCTCCCTCCCCCCGTGCCCCAAAGGAATGATCTGGAACTGATTTATTTTATGGCTTTATCCATTTTCCTATAAATATTTTAAATTAATCCTCACAGTCTGGAATGGGAAATGGGAAATCCTAAAATTTCAATTCCCATAAAATCACACTAAATCAATTCTGGGGCTGTGATCGATCCCAATGGATCAATTAAAATAAAATTTTAATAATTCCATAAAAATCCCTCTCCAAACCAGCCCGGGGCACCCCAAACTCAGGGAATTGAGGTTCTCCCAAAATTCCTCGGCCCTAAAATCCCAAATTCAGGAATTTCCCAAATTAGGGAAAGTGCAAAAAATGTAGAGGGAGAAAGGGAAATTCTGAGAGGGAATAAATAAAAATTTATTTTTTAGACTCACAGTTGTTGCACTTGGGGGTTGTTCATGAGGTTTGATGCCTGTGGGGATAAAAAAAGGACAAATTTGGGGTCCCTGAACCCCAAAGGCATGGAGGGAAGGGTTGGGAATGGGGGAAAAATGGGGGAAAAATGTGGGGAAAAATGGGGGAAAAATGTGGGGAAAATGTGACAAAAATGTGAGAAAAATGGGGAAAAAATAGGGGGAAAATGGGGGAAAAATGGGGGAGAAATGGGGGAAAACGGGGAAAAAATTGGGGGAAAATGGGGGGAAAATTGGAGTAAAATGGAGGGAAATGGGGGGAAAATGGGGGAAAAATGGGGGGGGGAAATTGGGGGAAAATTGGGGGGAAATTGGGGGAAAATTGGGGGAAAATGGGAAAATGGGGGGGGAAATGGGGGGAAAACGGGGGAAAAATGGGGGAAAAATGGGGGAAATGGGGGAAAAAGGGGGGAAAATGGGGGGAAAGTGGGGGGAAAATGGGGGAAAATGGAAAAAAGAGGAGCAAAGCGTGACCCCCAAGGAAAAGGGATATGGGAGAAATGTGGGGAGAAATGGGAACAGAGCAGCTCTGGGGATTTGGGAAAACCCCGAGGGATCCCTGTGGGATTTAGGATTAGGGAAAACCCCGAGGGATTCCCGTGGGGAACTTGGGAAGTCCCAACCCCGAGGGATCCCTGCAGGATGGGGATTTGAGAAAACCCCAAGGGATGGGAATTTGGGAAAACCCTGTGGGATCCCCGTGGGGATTTTGGGAACACCCCAAGGGATTCCCATGGGATGGAGATGTCAGAGAACCCGAGGGATGGGGGATTTGGGAAAACCCTGTGGGATTCCCATGGGATAAGGGATTTGGGAAAATCCAACCCCGAGGGATCCCTGTGGGATAGGGAATTTGGGAAAACCCCGAAGGATCCGGATGGGATGTGGGATTTGGGAAAAGCCAAGCCTGAGGGATCCCTGTGGGCTGGGGATTTGAGAAAACCCCGAGGGATTCCCATGGGACGGGGATTTGGGAAAACCCCGAGGGATGGGAATTTGGGAAAACCCTAAGGGGTCCCTGTGGGATAGGGATTTTCGAAAACCCCGAGGGATTCCCTGTGGGATGGGGATTTGGGAAAACCCAACTCCAAGGGATCACTGTGGGATGGGGGATTTGGGAAAACCCTGAGGGATGAGGATTTTGGGAAAAGCCCAAGGGATCTCCTTGGGATGGGGGATTTGGGAAAACCAAACCCCGAGGGATGGGAACCTGGGAAAACCCTAAGGGATCCCCATGGAATGGGGGATTTGGGAAAAGCCCTTGAGATCCCCGTAGGGAATTTGGGAAAACCCCGAGCGATCCCTGTGGGATGAAGGATTTGGGAAAACCCCAAGGGATTCCCACAGGGAATTTGGGAAAACCTCGAGGGATCCCTGTGGGGATTTGGGAAAACCCTGAGGGATAGGGAATTTGGAAAACCCAACCCCGAGGGATCTCTGCGGGATGGGGGATTTGGGAAAACCCTGTGGGATTCCCATGGGATAAGGAATTTGGGAAGTTCCAACCCCAAGGGATCCCTGTGGGATAGGGAATTCGGGAAAACCCCAAAGGAGCCGGATGGGATGGGGATTTGGGAAAACCCTGAGGGATGGGGAATTTGGGAAAACCCCGAGGGATTCCGGTGGGATAGGGATTTTCGAAAACCCCGAGGGATTCCCATGGAACGACGAATTTGGGAAAACTCTGAGGGATGGGGATTTTGGGAAACGCCCAAGGGATCTCCATGGGATAGGAATTTGGGAAAACCCCGAGGGATTCCCGTGGGATGGGGATTTGGGAAAACCCTGTGGGACAGGGGATTTAGGAAAACCCCAAGGGATTCCTGTGGGATGGGGAATTGGGAAAGCCCTGAGGGACGGGGATTTGGGAAAAGGCCGAGGGATTCCCGCGGGATTTGGGATTTGGGATCACCCTGGGGCCCTGCGGGATTTGGGGTTTTGGTTACCATGCTCATGAAGCCAGGGTTGTTCAGCAGCCCAGCCAGGTCGAACCCTCCGGGGCCGCCGGTCTGGAACGGAGAGACCATCCCAAAATCCATCCCAAAATCCATCCCAAAATCCATCCCAAAATCCATCCCAAAATCCATCCCAAAATCCATCCCAAAATCCATCCCAAAATCCATCCCAAAATCCATCCACCCCAAAATCCATCCACCCCAAAATCCATCCACCCCAAAATCCATCCATCCCAAAATCCATCCATCCCAAAATCCATCCCAAAATCCCATCCACCCCAAATCCATCCATCCCAAAATCCATCCCAAAATCCATCCACCCCAAAATCCATCCACCCCAAAATCCATCCACCCCAAAATCCATCCATCCCAAAATCCATCCATCCCAAAATCCATCCATCCCAAAATCCATCCACCCCAAAATCCATCCATCCCAAAATCCATCCACCCCAAAATCCACCCCAAAATCCATCCACCCCAAATCCATCCATCCCAAATCCATCCATCCCAAATCCATCCACCCCAAAATCCATCCACCCCAAATCCATCCCAAAATCCATCCATCCTAAAATCCATCCACCCCAAAATCCATCCATCCCAAAATCCATCCATCCCAAAATCCATCCATCCCAAAATCCATCCACCCCAAAATCCCTCCACCCCAAAATCCATCCACCCCAAAATCCATCCCAAAATCCATCCCAAAATCCATCCATCCCAAATCCATCCATCCCAAAATCCATCCCAAAATCCATCCATCCCAAATCCATCCACCCCAAAATCCCATCCACCCCAAATCCATCCATCCCAAAATCCATCCCAAAATCCCATCCACCCCAAAATCCATCCATCCCAAAATCCACCCCAAAATCCATCCACCCCAAAATCCATCCATCCTAAAATCCATCCATCCCAAAATCCATCCACCCCAAAATCCATCCACCCCAAATCCATCCACCCCAAAATGCATCCACCCCAAAATCCATCCACCCCAAAATCCATCCACCCCAAAATCCATCCACCCCAAATCCATCCCAAATCCATCCACCCCAAATCCATCCATCCCAAAATCCACCCCAAATCCATCCATCCCAAAACTCTACACTTGCACACAGGGAACAATCCCATCCCAAAATTCCTCCGTCAAGCAGGGAGGAATTCCTTCCCAAAATCCCATCCCCAAAGTCTCATCCATCCCAAAATTCTACCTTCACACAGAGAACAATCCCATCCCAAAATTCCATCACACAGGGAGGAATTCTTTCCCAAAATCCCACCCATCCCAAAATTCCATCACACAGGGAGGAATTCCTTCCCAAAATCCCATCCACCCCAAAATTCCATCACACAGGAAGGAATTCCTTCCCAAAATCCCATCCACCCCAAAATTCCGCTCTCACGCAGGGAGGAATTCCTTCCCGAAATCCCACCCATCCCAAAATTCCATCACACAGGGAGGAATTCCTTCCCAAAATCCCATCCACCCCAAAATTCCACTCTCACACAGGAAGGAATTCTTCCCAAAATCCCACCCATCCCAAAATTCCGTGCCTCACCGGGCTCGGGGTCTCCTTCATCTTCTGCTCGGCGATTTTGAGGTTGGATTTATAAGTTTCGTTGTCTGGGTCGAGCTCCAGAGCTTTTTTGTAATAAACGACAGCTTCTGTGTGTTTGTTTAGACTGGAGAGCGCCAAGCTGGGGAGAAAATCAGAAATAAATTAAAATAAAACGAAATTAAATTAAAATTTTCCTGAATCGGTTGGGTTTTTTTTTGTTTTTAATCGATTTTTTTATCTAATTCTAGTCCTGTTGGCTTCTGTGTGTTTGTTTAGGCTGGAGAGCGCCAAGCTGGGAAATGAAATAATCAATAAAATTTTAAAAAATATTATGGTTTAGTATAAACGTTATAGCTGTACACTAGATTAAATATTATAAAAATTATAATGTTTATTAAATATAACAATATATTATATTGTATATTATAGATATAATTGTATATATTATATATTAACTTTTCATTTGTTTAATATTATTAATAATATATTACATTATTATATTATATACAATATATTAATTATACAATATATTAATATACTGTTATAATAAATACATTATATATTATAATACAATATTATATTTACAGTATATATAATATTATATAAATAAAATATGTTATACTATAACACAATATTATACATTATATTATATATATTACATTATATATTCTATATTATAATATGTATGCGTTATTTATTATAATAAATATAAAATTTTATTTTATAAAATAAAGATTTTCCTGAATTGGCTGCTTCTTTTGGGTTTTTTTAATCCATTTTTTAATCTAATACTAGTCCTGTTGAGTTCTTAGGAGTGAGAAATTAGGAATTTTCTCTCTGTCACAAAAAGGTGAAATTCGGGGAATTTTTTCGGCCATTTTGGGAGGTTTGGGGATTGGAAATTCCCTGAATTTCCGTGGAAAAATAATGGAAATACCCCATCCTAAATGGAATGGGAATGTATATAACATATATTCTATATTACAAATAATGTGAATACTCCATCCTGAATGGAAATGTATATAACATATATTCTATATCATAATATAAATAAAGGAATACCCCACCCTGAAGGGAATGGAAATATATAAAACATATATTCTATATTATAAATAATGGGAATACCCCATCCTGAATGGAAATATATAAAACATAAATTCTATACTATAATATAAATAAAGGAATACCCCATCCTGAATGGAAATGTATATAACATATATCCTATATTATAATATAAATAAAGTGAATACCTCATCCTGAATGGAATGGAAATGTATATAACATATATTCTATATTATGATATAAATAGAGGAAATATCCCATCCTGAATGGAAATATAAATAAGATATATTCTATACTATAAATAAATCAACTTTACCCCATCCTCAATGGAAATACAAATAAGATATATTCTATACTATAAATAAATCAACTTCACCCCATCCTGAATGGAATGGAAATATAGATAACATAAATTCTATATTATGATATAAACAAAGGAAAACCCCATCCTAAATGGAAGTATATATAACATATATTCTATATTACGATACAAACAGAGGAAATATCCCATCCTAAATGGAAATATAAATAACATATATTCTATACTATAAATAAATCAACTTTACCCCATCCTAAATGGAAATATAAATAAGATATATTCTATACTATAAATAAATCAGTTTTACCCCATCCCGAATGGAAATACAAATAAAATGTATTCTATTATATAACTCAGTTTTACCCCATCCTGAATGGAAATACAAATAACACACATTCTATATTCTAAATAAATCAACTTTACCCCATCCCGAATGGAATGGAAATACAACCAACACACATTCTATACAATAAATAACTCAGCTTTACCCCATCCTGAATGGAAATATCAATAAGATATATTCTATACTATAAATAAATCAACTTTACCCCATCCTGAATGGAATGGAAATATAAATAACATAAATTCTATATTATTATATAAACAAAGGAAAACCCCATCCTAAATGGAAGTATATATAACATATATTCTATATTATGATACAAACAGAGGAAATATCCCATCCTAAATGGAAATATAAATAACATACATTCTATATGATAAATAAATCAGCTTTACCCCATCCTGAATGGAAGGGAAATATAAATAAGATATATTCTATACTATAAATAAATCAGTTCTACCCCATCCCGAATGGAATGGAAATACAAATAACACATATTTTATACGATAAATAAATCCGTTTTACCCCATCCTGAATGGAAATACAAATAAGATATATTCTATACTATAAATAAATCAGCTTTACCCCATCCCGAATGGAAATACAAATAAAATGTATTCTATTATATAACTCAGTTTTACCCCATCCTGAATGGAAATACAAATAACACATATTTTATACTACAAATAAGTCAGCTTTACCCCATCCTGAATGGAAATATAAATAAGATATATTCTATACTATAAATAAATCAGTTTTACCCCATCCCGAATGGAATGGAAATACAAATAACACATATTTTATATGATAAATAAATCCGTTTTACCCCATCCTGAATGGAAATATAAATAAGATATATTGTATACTATAAGTAACTCAGCTTTACCCCATCCTGAATGGAAATATAAATAAGATATATTCTATACTATAAATAACTCAGCTTTACCCCATCCTGAATGGAAATACAAATAACACACATTCTATATTCTAAATAAATCAACTTTACCCCATCCCGAATGGAATGGAAATACAACCAACACACATTCTATACGATAAATAACTCAGCTTTACCCCATCCTGAATGGAAATATCAATAAGATATATTCCATACGATAAATAAATCAACTTTACCCCATCCTGAACGGAATGGAAACATAAATAAGATATATTTTATACTCCAAAAAACTCAGCTTTACCCCATCCTGAATGGAAATATAAA
This sequence comes from Acanthiza pusilla, assembly GCA_036630365.1. Taxonomy (NCBI): domain Eukaryota; kingdom Metazoa; phylum Chordata; class Aves; order Passeriformes; family Acanthizidae; genus Acanthiza; species Acanthiza pusilla. The sequence continues at coordinate 3,995,067 of JAXCHO010000105.1, read as the reverse complement.
TAAGATATATTCTATACGATAAATAAATCAGTTTTGCCCTATCCCGAATGGAATGGAAATACAAATAACACACATTCTATACTCCAAATAACTCAGCTTTACCCCATCCTGAATGGAAATACAACTAACACATATTCTATACTATAATATAAATCAGTTTTACCCCACCCTGAATGGTAATATAAGTAACACACATTCTATATTCTAAATAAATCAGTTTTACCCCATCCTGAATGGAATGGAAACATAAATAATATCTATTTTATACTCCAAAAACTCAGCTTTACCCCATCCTGAATGGAATGGAAACATAAATAAGATATATTTTATATTCCAAATAAGTCAGCTTTACCCCATCCTGAATGGAAATATAAATAAGATCTATTCTATACTATAATATAAATCAGTTTTACCCCATTCCGAATGGAATGGAAATACAAATAAGATATATTCTATACTATAATATAAATCAGTTTTACCCCATCCTGAATGGAAATACAAATAAGATATATTCCATACGATAAATAAATAAACTTTACCCCATCCTGACTGGAATGGAAATACAAATAACATGTATTTTATACTCCAAAAAACTCAGCTTTACCCCATCCTGAATGGAAACATAAATAATATCTATTTTATACTCCAAAAAAGTCAGCTTTACCCCATCCTGACTGGAATGGAAACATAAATTAGATATATTTTATACTCCAAAAAACTCAGCTTTACCCCATCCTGAATGGAAATATAAATAAGATATATTCCATACGATAAATAAATCAACTTTACCCCATCCTGAACGGAATGGAAACATAAATAAGATATATTTTATACTCCAAAAAACTCAGCTTTACCCCATCCTGCCGTAGGCCTTGCTGTACCCGGGGTCGATGCCGATGGCTCTCTCGCAGTCCCGAACTGCCCCAGCGTAGTTGCCCAGCTTGCTGTAGGCTGCCGCTCTGGGGCAGAAAAAAAGGGAAAAAAAGGGGAAAAACAGGGGAGGAATAAGGGGGGAAAAGGGGAAAAAAATGGGGGGGAAGGGGGAAAAAAAAAGGGGAAAAAAGGGGGAAAAATAGGGGGAAAGGGGAGAAAAAAAGGGGAAAAAGGGAAAAAAATAGGGGGAAAGAAGAAGGGGAAAAAAGGGGAAAAAAGGCAAATAAAATAGGGGGAAAGAATGGAGGGAAGGGGGAAATGAGGAAAAAAATGGAGGGAAATGGGGAAAAAAGGGGGGGAAATAGAAAAAAAGGGGACAAAAACAGGGGAGAAAAGAAAGGGGGAAAGGGGAAAAAAGAGGGGAAAAAATGGGGGAAAAGGGGAAAAAATGGGGGAAAGGAAGGGGAAAAGGGGAAAAGGGGGAAGGGAAAAAAGAAGGGGAAAAACGGGGAAAAAGGGGGAAAAAAGGGGGGAATAAAAAAAGGGAAAAAGGGGGAAAGAAAAGGGGAAAAAGGGGAAAAAATAGGGGAAACAAGAAGGGGAAAAAAGGGGGAAAAGGGAAAAAAAAGGGGGAAAAAAAGGGGGGAAAAGGGGAGAAAAAGGGGGAAGAAAAGGGGGAAAAAGGGGAGAAAAAGGGGAAAAGAAGGGGGAAGAAAAAGGGGGGAAAAGGGAAAAACAGAGATCAGGGAACACTGAAAAGCTGGAATATCCCAAGGGAATTCCATCCTCATTCCCTCCAGTGTGGGTTGGACCTAAAGCTGAGTCCCAGCCCAGCTCCACTCCCCAGGGAGGGTCACCAGGACCCCCTAAAATTCCTTTAATTCTCCTCACTGGGACCCCCCAAATATTCATTTAATTCCTCTCACTGGGATCCCCCAAATATTCATTTAATTCCTCTCACCAGGACCCCCCAAATATTCATTTAATTCCTCTCACTGGGACCCCCCAAATATTCATTTAATTCCTCTCACCAGGACCCCCCAAAATTCCTTTAATTCTCCTCACTGGGACCCCTCAAATATTCATTTAATTCCTCTCACTGGGATCTCCTAAAATGAATTTAATTCCTCTCACTGGGACCCCCTAAAATGAATTTAATTCCTCTCACCAGGACCCCCTAAAATTCATTTAATTTCCCTCATCCTTCAATTCTCAGCCGCTCTGTCATGTTCTGGAGAGGGAAAAGTAATTTTTAAAAGTTTTTTTTAAAAATCTTTAAAACTCTGAGAGGTAAACTCTGCCCCCAAAGCCTGAGACTCCCACAGAACTAAAATCACCATTTTTCAGCCCAAAATTCCATGTGGGTTATCCCAGAGCCACTGGATCTCAGCTCCCTTTTTAAATTCCCTTTAAAAAAAGGGAATTAAACCGAATTAAAGTTCAAATTTATCCAAACAATCGCTCTCCAAATGCTTCCAGGGATGGAGAAACTTTGAAGAATTTCCAAAGAATTTCAAAGTTTAGAGAATTCCCTTTCCCACAGCCGATTTTGAAGAGCCTCGAGCTCCTCATTCCATCCCTCAATTTCCCATGGGAGAGCAACTGAGCCAAGAAAAAAGTTTAAAAAATGGTTTAAAAAAAGGTTAAAAATGGTTAAAAAATGGTTACAAAATGGGTAATAACGGGTTAAAAAAATGGTTTAAAAAATGGTTAAAAAATGGTTTAAAAATGGTTTTAAAAATGGTTTTTAAAAAGGGAGTTTGGAGGATTTTGGGAGGAGCTGTCACTCAGTACCTGTTGCAGAAATAAACGGCGTTGGATGGATTTAATTCGATGGCTTTTCCATAAAAAGACACGGCAGCCTCGAAGTTTTCTGCCTTCATTTGGTCGTTCCCTGAAAGGAAAATTGGGAAAAAAAAACTTTAAAAAAAAAATCCCGGGGATGAAGTAAAGTACAGGATTAGTGAAAATGGCATTTTTGGGGTGTGAGGAAAGGCTGGATCCCAAAATCCACCCCAGGGTTAGGTTTGGGGGAAATGCCAAACCCACGCTCGTCTTTTCCAGGAAAAATCCCACAGGAGCAGGGGAAGCTCTGCCCCAGCCACGGGGTTTTTGGGATGCAAAATCCACCAATCCCGCAAAAAATCCCTTTTTTTTCCCCATCCCAACCCACTAAAGTTATTTCCCCCCCATTCCAATCCACTAAAGTTTCTTTTTTCCCATTTAACTTTCTTTTCCCCCAATTAAAGTTTTTTTTCCCCATTTCCAACCCATTAAAGTTTTTTTTTCCCATTAAAGGTTTTTCCCCCCATTCTAACCCATAAAGTTTTTTTCCCCCATTAAAATTTTCCCCCCATTCCAACCCATTAAAGCTTATTTTTTCCCATTGAAGTTTTTTTCCCCCCCAAGTTTTTCCCCCATTTCCAACCCATTAAAGTTTTTTTTTTCCCCAACTATTTTTCTCCATTGCACTAAAGTTTTTTTCCCCATTCCAACCCATTAAACTCTTTTTTCCCATTAAAGTTTTCTTTTCCCTCCCATCCCAACCCATTAAAGTTTTCTTTTCCCCCCATTCCAATCCACTAAAGTTTCTTTTTTCCCATTTAACTTTCTTTTCCCCCAATTAAAGTTTTTTTTCCCCATTTCCAACCCATTAAAGTTTTTTTTTCCCACTAAAGGTTTTCCCCCCATTCTAACCCATAAAGTTTTTTTTCCCCCATTAAATTTTTTCCCCCCATTCCAACCCATTAAAGCTTATTTTTTCCCATTGAAGTTTCCCCCCTCCAAGTTCTTTTTCCACCAAGTTTTTTCCCCCCAAGTTTTTTCCCCCATTCCAAGCCATTAAAGTTTCTTTTTTCCTCCATTCCAACCCATTAAAGTTTCTTTTTTCCCCCATTTCCAACCCATTAAAGTTTTTCCCCCCATTCCAATCCATTAAAGGTTTTTTTAACAACCCATTAGTTTTTTCTTCCCCATTCCAACCCATTAAAGTTTTTTTTTCCCACTAAAGTTTTTTTCCCCCATTTCCAACCCATTAAAGTTTTTTTTCCCCAACTATTTTTCCCCATTGCACTGAAGTTTTTTTTCCCATTCCAACCTATTAAACTCTTTTTTCCCATTAAAGTTTTCTTTTCCCCCCATTCCAACCCATTAAAGGTTTTTTTAACAACCCATTAGTTTCTTCTTCCCCATTCCAACCCATCACAGTTTTTTTTTCCCACTAAAGGTTTTCCCCCCATTCCAACCCATAAACTTTTTTTTCCCCCATTAAATTTTTTCTCCCATTCCAACCCATTAAAGCTTATTTTTTCCCATTGAAGTTTCCCCCCCCAAGTTCTTTTTCCCCCAAGTTTTTTTCCCCCATTCCAACCCATTAAAGTTTTTTTTCCCCAACTATTTTTCCCCATTGCACTAAAGTTTTTTTTCCCATTCCAACCCATTAAACTCTTTTTTCCCATTAAAGTTTTCTTTTCCCTCCCATTCCAATCCATTAAAGTTTCTTTTTTCCCATTTAACTTTCTTTTCCCCCAATTAAAGTTTTTTTCTCCCAATTCCAACCCATTAATTTTTTTTCCCAGCCCACTAAAGTATTTTTTTCCAACCCATTAAAATTTCTTTTCCCCCTCATCCCAACCCATTAAAGTTTCTTTTTTTCCCCCAAGTTTTTTCCCCCATTCCAAGCCATTAAAGTTTTTTTTTCACCCCAATCCCTACCCACTAAAGTTTCTTTTTCCCCCATTTCCAACCCATTAAAGTTTTTTTTCCCCAACTATTTTTCCCCATTGCACTAAAGTTTTTTTTCCCATTCCAACCCATTAAAGTCTTTTTTCCCATTAAAGTTCTTTTTTCCCTCCCATTCCAATCCATTAAAGGTTTTTCCCCCCATTCTAACCCATAAAGTTTTTTTTCCCCCATTAAAATTTTCCCCCCCATTCCAACCCATTAAAGCTTTTTTTTTCCCATTGAAGTTTCCCCCCCCACAAGTTCTTTTTCCCCCAAGTTTTTTTCCCCCATTCCAACCCATTAAAGTTTTTTTTTCCCCATTAAAAATTCCCTCCACATTCCAACCCATTAAATTTTTTTTTTTTCCCATTAAATTTTTTTTCCCCATTATTTTTTTTTCCCATTAATTTTTTTTCCCATTAATTTTTTTTCCCATTATTTTTTTCCCCATTAATTTTTTTTTCCCATTAAATTTTTTTTTTCCCATTAAATTTTTTTTTCCCATTCATTTTTTTTCCCATTCATTTTTTTTTCCCCATTAATTTTTTTTCCCATTAATTTTTTTTTCCCATTAATTTTTTTTTCCCATTAATTTTTTTCCCATTAAATTTTTTTTTCCCCATTAAATTTTTTTTTCCATTAATTTTTTTTTTCCCATTAATTTTTTTTCCATTAAAATTTTTTTCCCCATTAAATTTTTTTTCCCCATTAACTTTTTTTCCCATTAATTTTTTTTCCCATTAATTTTTTTCCCATTAATTTTTTTTCCCATTAAATTTTTTTTCCCATTAAATTTTTTTTTTTCATTAATTTTTTTTTCCCATTAAATTTTTTTTCCCATTAAATTTTTTTTTTCCCCATTAAATTTTTTTTTCCCATTAAATTTTTTTTTTCCCATTAAATTTTTTTTTCCCATTAAATTTTTTTTCCCATTAAATTTTTTTTTTCCCATTAAATTTTTTTTTTCCCATTAATTTTTTTTTCCCATTAAATTTTTTTTTTTCCCATTAAATTTTTTTTTCCCCATTAAATTTTTTTTTTCCCATTAAATTTTTTTTTCCCATTAAATTTTTTTCCCCCCATCCCAATCCATTACAAATTCCCACAAACTCCGGGGTCAGTACCTTCAGTTTTGAGCCTCTCAGCCTCGGCCACATCATCCTCCGAGGGCGTGACAGGCTCGGAGTTTGTTCTGGAATGTTCCAGCTCCTTCCAGGACAGGGGGAGAAGCTCAGGTTAGGCAATTCCTGAATTTCCAACCCAAAACAGCTCCCAGAGCTCAGGAAAAAAAGGAATATTTCAGGGAGAGGAAAATCCCTCGCTCACCTTCCCTGCCACGGCTTCGAATATTTCGGGAAGGGTTTGGGAAACGGCCAGGCTTTGGTCTTCCATGGAGACCCCAAACGCTGTCTCCAGGCACTGGATGGCCACTGGGAAAGGAAAATTAATTCAGAAATATTCATCTCTGGGAAAAAAAACCAAAAAAAACAAACCCCAAAGCACCCATTTTCCCACAGATGATGGGATTTTTGGGGTGTATATTCGGATTTTAGCAGAAAAGGATTCCCTGTGGATATCGGAGGGAGGCGATGCCAATTCTGCTCTTGGGATTTCTGCCACTGGAAAAGGAAAATTGGGGAATTAATTCAGAAATAATCATCTCTGGAAAGAAAAAACCCCAAAGCACCCAATTTCCCATGGGATTTTTGGGCTGTATCCTCGGATTTTGGTAAAATTCGGAGCCAGAAAAAGATTTCCTGTGGATATCCCGGATGGAGGTGATCCCAATTCCTCTCAGGATTTCTTCCACTGGACAAGGAGAGTCGGGGAATTAATTTATAGATATTCATCTCTGGAAAAAAAACCCCAAAGAGCACATTTTCCCATGGGATTTTTGGGCTGTATCCTTGGATTTTGGCAGAAAAAGGTTCCCCACGGATATTCTGGATGGAGGAGATCCCAATTCCCCTCTTGGGATTTCTGCCACTGGAAAAGGAGAATTGGGGAATTAATTCAGAAATATTCATCTCTGGGAAAAAAAAAAATCCAAAGCACCCAATTTCCCATGGGATTTTTGGGGTGTATCCTTGGATTTTGGCAGAAGAAGACAAGGGGGATTAATTCATAAATATTCACCCCTGTCCCTCATCTCTGGAAAAAAAGAAAAAACAACCCAAAAAACCCCAAAGCACCCAATTTCCCGTGGGATTTTTGGGCTGTATCCCCAGATTTTGGCAAAACTTGGAGCCAGAAAAAGATTCCCCATGGATATCCTGGATGGAGGTGATCCTAACTCCTCTCAGGATTTCTTCCACTGGACAAGGAGAGTCGGGGAATTAATTCAGAAATATTCATCTCTGAATAAAAAAAAGCAAAAAAAAATCCCAAAGCACCCATTTTCCCATGGGATTTTTGGGCTGTATCCTCAGATTTTGGCAGAAAAAGATTTCCTGTGGATATCCCGGGTGGAGGCGATACCAATTCCTGTCAGGATTTCGGCCACTGGACAAGGAAAATCGGGGAATTAATTTATAAATATTCATCTCTGAATAAAAAAAAAACCCAAAGCACACATTTTCCCATGGGATTTTTGGGGTGTATCCTTGGATTTTGGCAGAAAAAGATTCCTCATGGATATTCCGGATGGCGATCCCAATTCCTCTCAGGATTTCTTCCACTGGACAAGGAGAGTTGGGGAATTAATTCACAAATATTCATCTGTGAAAAAAAAAAACAACCCAAACCACCCATTTTCCCATGGGAATTTTGGGCTGTATCCTCAGATTTTGGCAAAACTCGGAGCGAGAAAAAGATTCCCTGTGGATATCCTGGATGGGAAATGGGATGGGATATGGGATGGAGGAATTCCATCCCAAAATTCCACCCTCACACAGGGAAAAATTCCTTCACACAACCATCCCTGCAATTCTCCTCTCGGGATTCCTGCGGGGTGGGAGTGACCCAGGCTGGGAATGTGGGGACAGCCCGGAATTCCAGGAGAGATCCAGGGAGTGAATTCCAGGGAATGGATTCCAGGAGAGATCCAGGGAGTGAATTCCAGGAGAGATCCAGGGAATGGATTCCAGGGAATGGATTCCAGGAGAGATCCAGGGAATGGATTCCAGGGAATGGATTCCAGGGAATGGATTCCAGGGAATGGATTCCAGGAGAGATCCAGGGAATGGATTCCAGGGAATGGATTCCAGGGAATGGATTCCAGGGAATGGATTCCAGGAGAGATCCAGGGAATGGATTCCAGGGAGAGATCCAGGGAATGGATTCCAGGGAATGGATTCCAGGAGAGATCCAGGGAATGGATTCCAGGGAATGGATTCCAGGGAGAGATCCAGGGAATGAATTCCAGGGAATGGATTCCAGGAGAGATCCAGGGAATGAATTCCAGGGAGTGAATTCCAGGATATGGATTCCAGGAGAGATCCAGGGAATGGATTCCAGGGAATGGATTCCAGGGAATGAATTCCAGGAGAGATCCAGAGAATGAATTCCAGGAGAGATCCAGGGAGTGAATTCCAGGGAATGGATTCCAGGGAATGGATTCCAGGGAATGGATTCCAGGAGAGATCCAGGGAATGGATTCCAGGGAATGGATTCCAGGGAATGAATTCCAGGAGAGATCCAGGGAGTGAATTCCAGGGAATGGATTCCAGGAGAGATCCAGGGAATGGATTCCAGGGAATGGATTCCAGGAGAGATCCAGGGAATGGATTCCAGGGAGAGATCCAGAGAATGAATTCCAGGAGAGATCCAGAGAATGAATTCCAGGGAATGAATTCCAGGGAGTGAATTCCAGGAGAGATCCAGAGAATGAATTCCAGGGAATGGATTCCAGGAGAGATCCAGGAAGTGAATTCCAGGGAATGAATTCCAGGGAATGAATTCCAGGGAGAGATCCAGAGAATGAATTCCAGGGAATGAATTCCAGGGAGAGATCCAGGGAATGGATTCCAGGGAATGGATTCCAGGGAGAGATCCAGGGAATGAATTCCAGGAGAGATCCAGGGAATGAATTCCAGGGAATGAATTCCAGGGAATGGATTCCAGGGAATGGATTCCAGGGAGAGATCCAGGGAGTGAATTCCAGGGAATGGATTCCAGGGAATGGATTCCAGCGAGAGATCCAGGGAATGAATTCCAGGGAGAGACCCAAGTGTTCCCCTGGCTTTGAAATCCCAAAAAACCATCGGGAATAAGTCACTCCCAACCCCACAGCCGTGCCCGCGCTCCTCTCGCCGTGACAAACACAAGGACTAAACCTTAAGCTCCTTAAGGAGAATTTTAACCTCCGTGTGCTCTCCCTGTCCTTTCAGAGAGCCTGGAAAAACATCGGGATGGCATTTTGGGGAGAAAAAAGGGAAAAAAACCTTTCCTGGAGGCACAGAATTCCCCACGGAACGTTCCCAACCCAACCTCATCCCAAATAAAATCCCCGAGCTGGGATCAGGGAGGGCTCTGACCCCAAGGCCATCCCTGCCTGGAGCTAATCTGCTCTGGGCAGAGATCAGAAGCCTCACGAGCCACAGGATCACTGCTGGGGAGGATGAAATAGGAAAGCTTTATCAATATTATTGTAGGATTGTGGTGTTTGGTGGTTTTGTTTCGGTCGGGACGGAGATGAGAGATCTCTGGAGCTTGGTCTGAGAGCATGAGGTTTATTGTGAAAGGGCTGGGGGTAGGGGAGCTGCCAGGAGCTGCCAGAGCAGGGCAGAGAGGGGAGAGAGAAGGACAGAATATGGGATGGGATGGGATGGGATGGGATGGGATGGGATGGAATAGAATAGAGTAGAATAGAGTAGAGTGGAGTGGAGTGGAGTAGAGTAGAGTAGAGTAGAGTAGAGTAGAGTAGAGTAGAGTAGAGTAGAGTAGAAACAGAACAGAACAGAACAGAACAGAACAGAACAGAATAGAATAGAATAGAATAGAATAGAATAGAATAGAATAGAATAGAATAGAATAGAATAGAATAGAATAGAATAGAATAGAATAGAATAGAAAAGAATATAAATGGGATAGAATTGAATAGAATAGAAATGGGATAGAATTGAATAGAAAGAGGATAGAATTGAATAGAATAGAAATAAATAGAAATAGAATAGAATAGACTATTTTTTGCTTATTGTATTGTAAACAGCAACCACGGCATCCTATTCTATTCTATTCTATTCTATTCTATTCTATTCTATTCTATTCTATTCTATTCTATTCTATTCTATTCTATTCTATTCTATTCTATTCTATTCTATTCTATTCTATTCCATTCTATTCTATTCCATTTCTATTCTATTCTATTCCATTTCTATTTTATTATATCCTATTCTGTTCTGTTCCATTCTATTCTATTCTATTCTATTGTATAATATTCTATTCTATTCTATTCTATTCTATTCTATTCTATTCCATTCCATTCCATTCCAATTCTATTCCGTTCCATTCCATCCTATTCTATTTCTATTCTGTTCTGTTCCGTTCCATTCTATTCCATTCTATTCTGTATTCTGTATTCTATTCTATTCTCTTCTATTTTATTGTATTCTACTCTATTCCATTCTGCATTCTGTCCTTCTCCCTCTCTCTCTCCCCTCTCTGCCCTGCTCTGCCCTGCTCTGGCATCTCCTGGCAGCTCCCCTACCCCCAGCCCTTTCACAATAAACCTCATGCTCTGAGACCAAACTCCAGAGATCGCTCGTCTCCGTCCCGACCGTCCCAAACAAAACCCACCACCCCAAATCCCACAGACGGCAATCCTACAGACAACTCCCCGAAGGAAAAAGAACTCCAAACTTCCAGCGAGATTCGGTGCTAGAGACAGCCCAGCCAAGCCGGGGGTAGAAAATAGAAATAACACCCAAATCCCACCCCAAATTTTGTCCTGGGATGGACAAAAATGGAGCAGCTGGAGCCACCCACCTTCCAAACTCTCCTGAGCGTCTGGGGACATGGTGCCGCTCTGGAGCTGCGTGTGCAGGAACTGGATGATGGAGTAGGCGAGACGCTTCTGCTCGGCCATGGCCGCGGGACAGGCTGCGAGAGCTCCGCCGCTCTGCTCCCAAAACCGGCTGGGGAGACACGGAAAAGGGGGGATCAGAGAGGGGAAGGGTTTTGGGGCTGTGCTCTGCTGCTCCTGCTTCTGAAAATCAGCTGGGGAGACACAGAAAAGGGGGGATCAGAGAGGGAAAGGGTTTTGGGGCTCCACTCCACCGCTCCTGCTTCTGAAAATCAGCTGGGGAGACATGGAAAGGAGGATCAGAGAGGGGAAGGGTCTTGGGGCTGTGCTCCGCCGCTCCTGCTCCAAAAATCAGCTGGGGAGACATGGAAAAGGGGGGATCAGAGAGGGGAAGGGTACTGGGGCTGTGCTCTGCCGCTCTGCTCCGAAAATCAGCTGGGGAGACACAGAAAGGGGGTCAGAGAGGGGAAGGGTCTTGGGGCTGTGCTCTGCTGCTCTGCTCCGAAAATCAGCTGGGGAGACACGGAAAGGGGATCAGAGAGGGGAAGGGTACTGGGGCCATGCTCTGCCGCTCTGCTCCCAAAATCAGCTGGGGAGACATGGAAAGGGGGGATCAGAGAGGGGAAGGGTACTGGGGCTGTGCTCTGCTGCTCCTGCTTCTGAAAAATTGGAAGCTTCTGAAAAATCGGCTGGGGACACAGAAAAGGGTGGCTCAGAGAGGAGGAGGGAAAGGGTTTTGGGGCCACACTGCACTGCTCCTGCTTCTGAAAATTGGCTGGGGAGACACAGAGGTTGTGGATCAAGAGAGGGGAAGGGAAAGGGTTTTGGGGCTGCACTGCACCGCTGCTCCTGCTCCGAAAAATCAGAAGCTTCCGAAAAATCGGCTGGGGAGACACGGAGTGGATCAGAGAGGGAAAGGGTTTTGGGGCCATGTTGCACTGCTCCTGCTCCCAAAAAAATGGCTGGGGAGACATGGAAAGTGTGGCTCAGAGAGAAGAAGGGTTTTGGGGCCGCGCTCCGCCGCTCCTGGTTCCGAAAAATCGGAAGCTTCCGAAAAATCGGCTGGGGACACAGAAAAGGGTGGCTCAGAGAGGAGGGAAAGGGTTTTGGGGCCGCACTCCGCTGCTCCTTCTCTGAAAATTGGCTGGGGAAACACCGAAAAGGGGGGATCCGAGAGGGGAAGGGTTGTGGATCGAGAGAGGGGAAGGGAAAGGGTTTTGGGGCTACACTCTGCTGCTCCTGCTCCGAAAATCGGCTGGGGAGACAGAGAAAGGGTGGATCAGAGAGGGGAAAGGAAAGGGTTTTGGGGCTGTGCTCCACTGCTCCTGCTCCTGAAAAATCAGCTGGGGAGACACAGAGGTTGTGGATCGAGAGAGGAGAAATGAAAGGATTTTGGGGCCGCGCTGCACAGCTCCTGCTTCCGAAAAATTGGCTGAAGAAAGAAGGAAGGAAGGAAGGAAGGAAGGAAGGAAGGAAGGAAGGAAGGAAGGAAGGAAGGAAGGAAGGAAGGAAGGAAGGAAGGAAGGAAGAAAGAAAGGAAAGAAAGAAAGAAAGAAAGAAAGAAAGAAAGAAAGAAAGAAAGAAAGAAAGAAAGAAAGAAAGAAAGAAAGAAAAGGGGAGCTCAGAGAGAGGAGAAGGGAAAGGGTTTTGGGGCCGCACTCTGCTGCTCCTGCTCCAAAAAATCGGAAGCTTCCGAAAAATCGGCTGGGGAGACACAAAAAGGGGTGGATCAGAGTGGAGGGAAAGGGTTTTGGGGCCATGCTGCACCGCTCCTGCTTCCAAAAAAATGGCTGGGGGGACACAGAAAAGGGGGGCTCAGAGAGGGGAAGGGTTGTGGATCAAGAGAGGGGAAGGGAAAAGGTTTTGGGGCCGCGCTCCATCGCTCCTGCTCCGAAAATTGGCTGGGGAGACACAGAAAGTGTGGATCAGAGAGGGGAAGGGTTTTGGGGCCATGCTCCTGCTTCCTACTTCCGAAAAAATGGCTGTGGAGACACGGAAAGTGTGGCTTGAGAGAGGAGGGAAAGGGTTTTGGGGCTGCGCTGCACCACTTCTGCTTCCGAAAAATGGCTGGGGAGACACAGCAGGGGCTCAGAGAGAAGGGAAAGGGTTTTGGGGCCGCACTGCTCTGCTGCTCCTGCTTCTGAAAATCGGCTGGGGAGACACAGAAAGTATGGATCAGAGCGGGAAAGGGTTTTGGTGCTGCTCTTGATGCCTGAAAGAGAGGCCAAAACAAATTAGAAATATAAAATGTGGACAAATTTATTCAGGACCTTCAAGGTACATTTGGGCAAGCAAAGTCCCCCTCAGGGACTGCATCCAAATGGACTCTGAGCCCCAAACCCTGCACCTTTGATAATTTCTGTCCCATTATTGCCCCTAATTCTCCAATCTCACCCTCAGGTGATGATGTTCACCACCCCAGGCCTGCTCCCCCAGCTCACAGTTGTTTCCATATTTTCAGGCCCTGAGGCAATGAATATGTCCTTGAATCTTATTCAGAGAGCTTTGTTTGGCCAAAGGTGCTGGAACAGAGGATTTAGCACTTTGTGAGAAGCACAGAACTGCAGCAAGTTCCAGATACATGGAGAGAAAAAACTAGAAATACTTGAAGGCTCTGCCTCGGGGTGAGTTCTGGGGCTGAGGAGGACTGGGGGATGAGGGTTGGGGAAGGATCCGAAATCCTCATCGAGATTGGGTTTGGGAGGTGAGAGTTGGGGAAGAGATCAGAAATGTTCATCGAGATTGGGTTTGGGGGGTGAGGGTTGGGTGAAGGAGCTGAAATCTTCATGGAGCTCAGGTTTGGGGGATGAGGGTTGGGGAAGGATTGGAAATCTTCATCGAGCTCAGGTTTGGGAAAGGATCTGAAATGCTCATTGAGCTCAGGTTTGGGGATGGATCCAAAATCTTCATGGAGCTCAGGTTTGGGGGATGAGGGTTAGGGAAGGATCCGAAATGTTCATCGAGCTCTGCTTTGGGAATTCTCCAGGCCTGGATTCACCCCCGGATCCTGCCGAGGGAATCACACTGGAGGTGCTGCAGGGATTTGGGGATGGAGCACCCAGAGCTCACCACAAACAATTCCCATTTTTCTGCTCCCAAAGGACAGCTCGGCCCTGAAACCAAAGCTGAGAGTAGAAGGAATTCACCCCTGGAGGCAAAGTTTGGGGTTCAGAGGTGCCAAATCTCCCCCAGCCTGCCCTGGCAGGGAAATCCCAAAAGAGAGACCCCAAAAGCACATCCCGAGATTGGGAATTCCCAAGGCAGCTCCCGGGGGAAAGCGGATCCACCCAAAACTAAAGCCAAGAAAGAAAGAATTCACCCCTGGAGGCAAAGTTTGGGGTTCGGAGCTGCCAAACCTCCCCCAGCCTGCCCTGGCAGGGAAATCCCAAAAGAGAGACCCCAAAATCACATCCCGAGGTTGGGAATTCCCAGCAGCTCCCGGGGGAAGGCAGATCCAGCCGAGCTCTGCCCCCACGAGAGCGCTAATTGGGTTTGTAGCACACGCAGGGTCATTAATTGGGAAATGAGGTGGATTTAATGAGAGTTCAGCAGGGCTGGGCCGGGCCCACCGGAGCAGCACCGGGCCCGGTTGGGCTCCCGTTCCGCGGGGCCGAGAGCCCCCAGACCCGCCGGACCCGGGAGGGGAGGGCAGAGCTCCCCGGTGCTCCTCCCCGCGCCCCAAAGCCCCGGGAGCACCGCCCGGAGCCTCCCCCGGGGGACCCAACCGGGGACCCCCGGCCCGGGACACAGCCGAGCCCCGCCGCCCCCGGGACCCCCACCGGCACCGCGATTCCCGGCGGGGAGCACGGCCCGGCACCGGCAGCACCGGAGACAGAGAAACCCCGGCGGGGCACAACCCTCTCCGGCACGCCCCGTCCCGTCCCGTCCCGTCCCGTCCCGTCCCGTCCCGTCCCGTCCCGTCCCGCCCCCCAGGCCCCGGTGCAGCCGGCACCCCCCGTGCCGCTGCCCCTCCCAGAGCGGAGCGGCGGCTCCCGGCGGGCAGCACGGCCCGGCACGGGTCGGTGCGGGGCGGGGCGGTCCCGGCGGGGGTCCCGTCCCGGTCCCGGTGCCCCCCGCTCCCCGCGCTCACCGGACACTCGCCTGGGCCGGGCGCGCTCCCGCACTGCGCATGCGCCGCGCCCACCGCGCCTGCGCCCCCGTGGCCACACCCCCCGGTGTAACCCCAGAAGGGGCGTGGTCTATAGCGGAAGCCCCGCCCCTCATGTACCATAGAGATGCGGCGTTGTCGTGGCAACGCGCGGAGGCGTTGCCATGGGAACGGGCGGGCGGGACCCCGGGGATGCTCCGCGCCCGCCCCGCGCCCGCCCCGGGGCCGCTCCCCACCGGCTCCGAGGGTCGCGCCGGGGATGTGCAGCCCCCGCTCCCCGGCCCCGGTGCGCTGCGGGCACGGCGGGAGCGGCCCGGTCCTCCACGCTCCCAGCATGCCCCGCTCTCCCGCCCGCCTCTCCGGTCGGGGCACATGCTCGGTGCGTGGGGCCGGCCCGGTCTCCTCCCGGCGGCGTCAGCAGCGCGGGGCCTCGCGGCACCCCCGGCACCGCCGACATGGCCCCCCCGACAGGTACCGGGGGCGGCGGCGGGGTGGGGGCGCACGGGGAGGCGGCGGAGAGGGCTCGGGGCTGGCGCGGCGTGGGGACAGCGGGTGGGGACACAGGGACCGGGCGGCGGGAGGGGGCCGGGGGCAGCGGGACGGGGCCGGGGGCAGCGGGAGGGGGCCGGGGGCAGCCCCCGGGGGCGGCCGTGGCTTTCTCTGTCCCCCGAGTGACCTCGGTGCCCCGCGAGGCCTTGCCCCCGAGCAGGGCACAGCCACCTGCCGGGGCACCGGCTCGGGTTTCGCTGAGGGATTTGCGGTGACCGCGAGGGCGAGCAGCGCCCGGGGCGCGATCCATCCGCAAATTCCCGAGCCCGGGGCTTCTCCCGGAGCTCTCCTCACCGCCTCGCTCCGCAGGGAATGTCGTGGACAGCCAGGCCCCGCGGCTCGTGGCCAACCAGCTGCGCTGGGACCTGACGGCCGAGCAGATCGAGGCCATGGCGGCCGAGCTCACCGAGAGCACCAAGCTCGTGTACGACCGCGTGGGAGCGCAGGAGCGAGGCGAGGTGTCCTACGAGAACACCCTCAAGGCGCTGGCCGACGTGGAGGTGGAGTACACAGGTGGGAGCGGCCCCGGGGCTGGTTGGGATGTTGGCGAGGAATTTTGGAATTATTTCCCAGGGAGTTTGGGCTGGATGGGATGCTGGGGAGGAATTCTGGAATTCTTTCCCAGGGAGTTGAGGCTCGTTGGAATTGGGGCTGGATGGGATATTGGGAAGGAATTCTGGAATTCTTTGCCGGAGAGCTGGATGGGATGTTGGGGAGGAATTCTGGAATTCTTTCCCTGGGAAGTTGGGGCTCGGTAGGAATGGGGCTGAATAGGATTTTGGGGGGGAATTCTGAAATTCTTTCCCGGGGAGTTGGCTGGATGGAATATTGGGGAGGAATTCTGGAGTTCTTCCCCCGGGAGTTGGGGCTTGGTAGGATATTGAGGAGGAATTCTGGAATTCTTTCCCGGGGAGTTGAATTCTGGAATTCTTTCCCAGGGAGTTGGGCTGGATAGGATATTGGGGGGGAATTCTGGAATTCTTTCCCGGAGAACTGAGGCTGGATGGGATGCTGGGGAGGAATTCTGGAATTCTTCTCCGGGGAGTTGGGGCTGGATGGGAATGGGGCAGGCTGGGATATTGCGGAGGAATTCTGGAATTCTTTCCTGGGGAGTTGGGGCTTGGTGGGAATGGGGCTGGATGAGATGTTGGGGAGGAATTCTAGAATTCTTCCCCGGTGAGCTGGGGCTCGGTGGGATATTGAGGAGGAATTCTGGAATTCTTCCCCGGGAAGGTGAGCAGGCCCTGACAGTGCCCAGAGAAGCTGTGCCTGGATCCCTGAAATGTCCAAATGTTGGACAGTGGCTGTTCTGTCCCACCCTGGGATAATGGAAGATGTCCCTGCCCACGGCAGGATGATCTTTGAGGTCACTTCCACCCCATTCCGCGATTATTAAGATTTTTTGGGGTGTTTTTTTAGCTCTCTGCTGTCACCTGCTTTCCCGTCCCCTTGGCTGCCCGCAGAGCGTTGGTTTTTTCCAGTTAATGTTTACCCGGCGAGGAACTGGCACAAAGAACAGATTTAGAAAAGCAAATTAACCCAAGGACAGCCTTTGGCAGCAGGAGCAGCCGCGTTCCCGAGGCTTTTGTGTGTCACCCGAGGGGACAAATGGCAGAAAAGATCTAAAAATCTCTCACCTCCTTCCTAATTTTTCCCTAGGGGCAGGGGATAAACATCTCTGCGTGTGGTTGTTTCCTGCTGGGATTTTTGGGAAACTAAATCCTGCTGCGATTTTTTTTTTTGGAGACTCACAGCGCCGTGGCACCAAAATTATGCATTTTTGATGTTTTTTTTGCTGATTATTTGCAGCAGAGAGACTATTTGGGCAGCCCCTCCTCATGACACCTGCTTGCTCCTCGATCTGTCCCACCTGCCTGGGGCAGGGACCAGCCCCATCTCCCTCTCTCGCTGTTCTTTTTCCTAAAATAACACCCAAAAACCTCCAGCTCAGCAGGAGGAATGTTCACCTCAGCACAGCCATCAGCACTTCCCTGGCCGAGCTTTTCCCGGGGGGAGAATCCAGGTGTGGGGAGAGCACCTGGGGTGCTGTTCTGGGAGGTTTTGCAGGGAATATTCTCCCTGATTTCCCTGCCTGAGTGGAATTTCGTCCAGAAACACACCTGGGGTGCTGTTTTTGGGGATTTTGCAGGGAATGTTCTCTCGGATTTCCCTGCCCGGGTGGAATTTCATCCAGAAACACACCTGGGGTGCTGTTCTGGGGATTTTGCAGGGAATGTTCTCCCTGATTTCCCTGCCCGAGTGGAATTTTATCCAGAAACACACCAGGGGTGCTGTTCTGGGAGGTTTTGCAGGGAATGTTCTCTCTCTTTTCCCTGCCCGAGTGGAATTTTGTTCAGAAACACACCTGGGGTGCTGTTTTTGGGGATTTTGCAGGGAATATTCTCCCTGATTTCCCTACCCGAGTGGAATTTCGTCCAGAAACACACCTGGGGTGCTGTTTTTGGGGATTTTGCAGGGAACGTTCTCTCGGATTTCCCTGCCCGGGTGGAATTTCGTCCAGAAACACACCTGGGGTGTGGAAGCTTTTGGGAAGTGTCTGTAGGAAAGGATTCTCCTGATTTTAGCTTAAAGAGAGGCAGGGAGTGCTGCTGCCTGTGTGGAATCACAGAACACCCCGAGCTCACCAAAATGATGCGTTTTCGATGTTTTTTCGCTGATTATTTGCAGCAGAGAGACAATTTGGGCAGCCCCTCCTTGTCACACTTGGCCTCTCCTCGATCTGTCCCACCTGCCTGGGGCAGGGACCAGCCCCATCTCCCTCTCTCGCTGTTCTTTTTCCTAAAATAACACCCAAAAACCTCCAGCTCAGCAGGAGGAATGTTCACCTCAGCACAGCCATCAGCACTTCCCTGGCCGAGCTTTTCCCGGGGGGAGAATCCAGGTGTGGGGAGAGCACCTGGGGTGCTGTTCTGGGAGGTTTTGCAGGGAATATTCTCCCGGATTTCCCTGCCCGAGTGGAATTTTGTTCAGAAACACACCTGGGGTACTGTTTTTGGGGATTTTGCAGGGAATATTCTCCCGGATTTCCCTGCCCGAGTGGAATTTCGTCCAGAAACACACCTGGGGTACTGTTTTTGGGGATTTTGCAGGGAATGTTCTCTCGGATTTCCCTGCCCGGGTGGAATTTTGTCCAGAAACACACCAGGGGTGCTGTTCTGGGAGGTTTTGCAGGGAATGTTCTCCCTGATTTCCCTACCCGAGTGGAATTTTGTTCAGAAACACACCTGGGGTACTGTTTTTGGGGATTTTGCAGGGAATGTTCTCTCTCTTTTCCCTGCCCGAGTGGAATTTTGTCCAGAAACACACCAGGGGTACTGTTTTTGGGGATTTTGCAGGGAATGCTCTCCCTGATTTCCCTGCCCGAGTGGAATTTCGTCAGGACAGAGCACACCTGGGGTGTGGCAGCTTTTGGGAAGTGTCTGTAAGAAAGGATTCTCCTGATTTTAGCTTTAAGAGAGGCAGGGAGTGCTGCTGCCTGTGTGGAATTGCGGAACACACCCCAAAACTCCTGTGGTGCCCCCGGGGGCTCCCAGGCGTGGCATTCCTGCAGGTTTGGGGGGCAGGACTGTGGTGGGACAACAGCAGAAGGGACAAATCGGAGCCAGAGCTGTGTCTCACCTCTCCCCTCCTGGGAGGGGCTCCGGGGCTGCTCTGGGACGTGGATCTGTCACCCCAGAATTCGGGGTGAGGTGTGGGGTCCCGAGAGGGTCTCGATTCCCAGACTGACCCCCTTGGGTGATGCAGGTGAAACCTTTTCTGTCACCTGTGCTGATGGATAGCGCAGGCACCACAGAGCTTCTGATGAGCTCAGCCTTACCTGGAACAGAGAATTTCGGAGGGCTCAGTCATGTGGATATTCCAAAGGTTTTTATTTGAAGGGGTCCAGCAGTGGAGGAGAAAGAATTGCTGTGAGAATGGCTGTTTTTATAAAGGTGTAGGGCCAACACGGTTGGGGAGAAGGCAGGGAAATTCAATGACAGCCAAACACAGCAAAGAACCTCAGAGGGCTCTGTCACGCAGATATTCCAAAAGTTTTTACTTTGGAGGGGTCCAGCAGTGAAAGGATGGCTGTGAATGGCCATTTTTATAAGGTTATAGGGCCAATAGGGCTGGGGAGAAGGTGAGGAAAACCAATGACAACCAACCATAGCAAAGAACCTCCGAGGGCTCAGTCACGTAGATATTCGGAAGGTTTTTCCTGTGAAGGAGAAAGAGAAAGAGAGAGAATTGCTGAGAATGGCTGTTCTTATAAAGGTATAGGGCCAATAGGGCTGGGGAGAAGGCAGGGAATACAGCAAATCAACACAGGAATATTAACATAACCTCAGTGAGAAACCATTTAACACCTGGGGGCTATTTACGTATTATTATTTATATATATATATTTATATATGCTTATATATTATATATTTACATGCATACATAAAATGTATGTATTTTATATATGTATTTATATAACATATATTTTTATATATACAAATATATGTATAAAGTATGTATACCATATATAGAAATATAAAAAAAATTTATATTTTTATATATGTTCATATCTATTATATATACTTTTATATGTATATATGTTTATATATATTATACATATATTTTTATGTATAAATATATATGATACATATAAATATAAATAAATTTATTTATGTTTTTATATATTTTATATATTATATATTTTTATGTATAGATATATACAGTAGATATATTTTATATACGTATAAATATAGATAAATGTATTTATATTTAAATACATTTAAATATATTTCTATTTAAATAAATACATATGAAATATATATCTAAGTACATATATTTATATGTACGTGTACATATATACGTAT
The DNA here is from genome assembly GCA_036630365.1 of Acanthiza pusilla. Lineage (NCBI taxonomy): Eukaryota > Metazoa > Chordata > Aves > Passeriformes > Acanthizidae > Acanthiza > Acanthiza pusilla. Next base: position 3,974,987 of record JAXCHO010000105.1, on the reverse strand, counting down.
ATGTGTATATATGTATATTTATATATTTGTATATCTATGTATTTATATATTTATTTATATATTTGTATGTTTATGTATATATGTATTTATATTTTGTATTTATATATTTATATATTTATATATTTATATATTTATATATTTATAAATGAATATTTATATTTATATATTTATAAATTCATATACCTATACATTTATATATTTATATATTATATTTATATATATATATATGACCCCCAGCTCCCTGCCTCTGGCCCTTTCATTTCCCCGCTGCTCTCAGGATGATTGACACCCACACCAACCCGGTGTCCCTTGTCCCCAGTGCGCAGGAACATGCTGGACTTCCCGCAGCACGTGTCCCCCTGCAAGGCCATCCGCGCCGCCAGCACCGAGGCCGACAAGAAGCTCTCCGAGTTCGACGTGGAGATGAGCATGAGGCAGGACGTGTACCAGAGGATCGTGTGGCTCCAGGTGTGGCCCGGGGGCGCCCAAACCCCCGGAATCGCGGGAAAATGGAAAAAAATGAAAGTTTTCCCTCCTGGAGCTCAGAATGGAGTGGGGTGGGATGGGAGGTGGTAAAGGTTTTGGTGAGGAGTGGGGAATTGGGGCTTGGGGGTTTTTCCCCCCTCGATCTTCCCTCTGTGAGGGGCTTTTGGTCCAGCCAGCTGCCTCGGTGGGGAAGGGCAGTGATGCCCCCAAAAACGCCCCCAAAACTGCTCCCAAAAATGCCCCAAAAACACCGCCAAAAATGCCCCAAAAATGTCCCCAAAAATGCCCCCACAAGTGCCCCAAAAAATGCCTCCAAAAACGCCTCCAAAAATGCCCCCAAAAATGCCAAAAAAAAAAAAAGCCCCCAAAATTGTCCCAAAATGCCCCAAAAATGCCCCCAAAATACCCCCAAAAATGCCCCAAAAATACCCCAAAAATGCCCCCAAAACGCTCCCAAAAACGCCCCCCAAAATGCCCCCAAAACGCCCCCAAAAATGCCCCAAAAATGCTGATGTGACACAAAGGTGACACATCCAAGGTGCCACAGGAAGCAGCACACCAAACTCGATCCCTCCCCGGGGGATTTTTCCATCTCTGCCGCGGTGTTTTTGGAATTCCCACCAGGAATGAGCTCCTGCAGCTCCGCGGTGTTTTTGGAATTCTTGCTGGGAATGAGCTCCCTCCCCGGTGTTTCCAGAATTCCTGCCGGGAATGAGCTCCTGCAGGTCCGCGGTGTTTTTGGAATTCCCACTGGGAATGAGCTCCTGCCGCTCCGCAGTGTTTTTGGAATTCCCGTGGTGTTTTTGGAATTCCCACCAGGAATCAGCTCCTGCAGCTCCACGGCGTTTCCGGAATTCCCACCGGGAATCAGCTCCCGCAGCTCCGCGGTGTTTTTGGAATTCTTGCCGGGAATGAGCTCCCACAGCTCCCCACTTTTCCATCTGCCACGGTGTTTCCAGAATTCCCGCCGGGAATGAGCTTCTTCAGCTCCGCGGTGTTTTTGGAATTCCTGCCGGGAATGAGCTCCCCCCGGAATTCCCGCTGGGATTCAGCTCCTGCAGCTCCCCACTTTTCCATCTCTGCCGTGGTGTTTTTGGAATTCCCGCTGGGAATGAGCTCCTGCAGCTCCGCGGTGTTTTTGGAATTCCCGCTGGGAATGAGCTCCTGCAGCTCCGCGGTGTTTTTGGAATTCCCGCGGTGTTTTCGGAATTCCCACTGGGAATGAGCTCCTGCAGCTCCACGGCGTTTCCGGAATTCCCACTGGGAATCAGCTCCTGCAGCTCCGCGGTGTTTTTGGAATTCCCGTGGTGTTTTTGGAATTCCCACCGGGAATCAGCTCCCGCAGCTCCGCGGTGTTTTTGGAATTCCTGCCGGGAATGAGCTCCTGCAGCTCCGCGGCGTTTTTGGAATTCTTGCCGGGAATGAGCTCCCGCATGTCCGCGGTGTTTCCAGAATTCCCGCTGGGAATGAGCTCCTGCAGCTCCCCACTTTTCCATGTGCCGCGGTGTTTTCGGAATTCCCGGTGTTTCCGGAATTCCCGCGGTGTTTCCGGAATTCCCGCCGGGAATGAGCTGCTGCAGCTCCCTGAGTTTGATTTTTGCAGGAGAAAGCCGAGAGCGCTGCCCTGAAGCCCGAGGCCAAACGCTACCTGGAGAGGCTGATCAAGCTGGGCAAGAGGAATGGCCTCCACCTCCCCGAGGAGACACAGGAGGTGACAAAAGTGACAAAATCAGCGTGGTTGGGGTCGGAAGGGACTTTAAAATCATCTCATGGCAGCTCCTGGGCCTGTCACTGTCCCAGGGTGGCCTGGGACACTTCAGGGGTCCGGGGCAGTCACAGCTCCTCTGAGAATTCCATCCCAGGGAGGAATTTTTTCCTAAAATTCCATCTGAGGTGACTTCCTGCCAGTCTGAGCCTTGTCCCCATGTCCTGTCACAGAGAGAGTGAAGCACAGGGAGAGGAGTCCTCGCAGAGCTCAGCTTTGGGATTTCCAGCGAACATCCACCAATTCCGGCGATTTTGGGTCACGTTTCCACCTTCTCTTTTTCTGTTCGAGGGTGGAAATGACAAAATTGGGAGCTGAGGGATTCCTGGGAGACTGAAATTAGGGAATTAGCACCAGAGCCCCAGGGGCTGCAGAGGGGCTGAGCTCCTCAGGGTCTCTCCTCTTACCACACAGCAGCAAAGAGCTCAAAATGGGGTTAAAAACAGCAGAAAAGGTGAAATGAGGGGAGGGGAGGTTATTGCTGCACCTCCTGCAGCTCCCGGGCCGCTGGGCAGGACACCTCTCACCATCCCGGGGTGGCCTGGGACACTTCAGGGGTCCAGGGGCAGCCACAGCTGCTCTGGGAATTCCATCCCAGGGAGGAATTTTATCCTAAAATGCCATCTGAGGTGACAAAAGCCAGCGTGGTTTGGGTCAGAAGGGACATTAAAGATCATCCCATCCCAGCCCTGCTCTGGGCAGGACACCTCTCACCATCCCGGGGTGGCCTGGGACACTCCAGGGGTCCAGGGGCAGCCACAGCTGCTCTGGGAATTCCATCCCAGGGAGGAATTTTTCCCTAAAATGCCATCTGAGGTGACAAAATCCATCATGGTTTGGGTCAGAAGGGACTTTAATATCGTCTCATGCCGCCCCTGCTGTGGGCAGGACAGCTGTCGCTGTCCAAGGGTGGCCTTGGGCACTTCAGGGATCCAGGGAGAGCCACAGATCCTCGGGGAATTCCATCCCAGGGAGGAATTTTTTCCTAAAATCCCTAAATTTCCTAAAATTCTTCCTGCCAGTCTGAGCCCTGTCCCCGTGTCCTGTCACAGAGAGAGTGAAGCACAGGGAGAGGAGTCCTCGCAGAGCTCAGCTTTGGGGTTTGCCCCAATTCTGGCGATTTTGGGTCACGTTTCCACCTTCTCTTTTTCTGTTCGAGGGTGGAAATGACAAAATTGGGAGCTGAGGGATTCCTGGGAGGCTGAAATTAGGGAATTAGCACCAGACCCCCAAGGGCTGGGGTCAGCCAGGGGGGCTGAGCTCCTCAGGGTCTCCCCTCTTACCACACAGCAGCAAAGAGCTCAAAATGGGGTTAAAAACAGCAGAAAAGGTGAAACGAGGGGAGAGGAGGTTATTCCTGCACCTCCTGCAGCTCCTGGGCCAGCAGGGACAGCCAGGACCTTGCTGAGGTGGCTGATTCCTGCCAGGTGACATCCCAGGGAGCAATTACTGCCCACACTAATTAATTCTGCCCCATCAGGCTGGTTCGGAGCCAAGTGCTGAGCTGGGCACAGCTCTAGCGCTCCTCTATTTCTGATTTTTTTCCGATTTCTCTGCGTTTTGAAGAAAATCAAAGCCATCAAGAAAAAGCTGAGCGTGCTGTGCATCGATTTCAACAAGAACCTCAACGAGGACACCACGTTCCTTCCCTTCACCAGGGAGGAGTTAGGTACAGCCTCAGATCGAGCACCCCAGAGCATTCCTGGAGAATCCCAAACTCTCCCCCAGCTCCCCGTTTGGGTTTTTTTCCCCAGGAGGGCTCCCTGAGGATTTCCTGAATTCCCTGGAGAAGACAGAGGATGGGAAGCTGAAGGTCACCCTCAAGTATCCTCACTACTTCCCGCTGCTCAAGAAGTGCTACGTGCCCGAGACACGGAGGAAGGTGGAGGAGATGTTCAACTCCAGGTGCAAAGAGGTCCGTGGGACTCTAAAATAGAGGATGGGAGGAGTTGAGAGAATAAAAATCTATAAAGTCATGGATTTTCTATAATTTTTAAAGTTTTTTTTAGGGTCATGAGTTTCTATAATTTATACTTTTTTTTAAGGTCATGGATTTTCCATACTTTGTAAGTTTTTTTAAGATCATGGGTTTTTCATACTTTTATATGTTGTTTTTTTTTAAGGTCATAAATTTTCCATACTTTATAAATTTTTCTTTCAAGATCATGGATTTTCTATACTTTATAAGTTTTTTTTAAGGTCATGGATTTTCTATATTTTATAAGTTTTTTAAGATCATGGCTTTTTTCAGACTTTGTAAGTTTTTTTTAAGGACATGGGTTTTTCATACTTTAAAATGTAAGATCATGGGTTTTCCATACTTTATAAGTTTCTTTAAGGTCATGGGTTTTCCCTACTTTATAATTTTTTTTAAGATCATGTGTTTTTGATACTTTATAATATAAGATCATGGGTTTTCCACGCTTTATAAATTTTGCCCATTTACATATCGAGGTCTAATTGTCCAATTACATGAAATTAATTACTCCAAATTTGCTCCCCCCAATTCACAGTTTTTGGGGTCTGAGACACCGAGGTGCCCTTGAGTTTGGAGCTTAGAGAAGAATTGTTTTGTCTAAAAACGAGAGAACAGCAGCTCAGTGCTTGTACAGAGTTCTGCACTAATTAATCACAGGATTGCAGATACACAAAAAATACAGAAAATAAAATAAAGAAAATAAAATCCCCCGGGGACGGAAGGGATCTCGGGGGATTTGAGCTCTTCTCTTTCTCAGGAGAACTGCCTGATCCTGAAGGAGCTGGTGGACCTGCGGGCGCAGAAGGCAAACCTGCTGGGCTTCAGCACCCACGCCGACTTCGTGCTGGAGATGAACATGGCCAAGAGCAGCCGCACCGTGGCCACCTTCCTGGGTACGGCCAGGGACACCGGGGACAGCCTGGGGACAGCCCGGGGCACCGCAGGGACAGCCTGGGGACAACCCGGGGCACCGCAGGGACAGCCTGGGGACAACCCGGGGCACTGCAGGGACAGCCTGGGGACAACCCGGGGCACCGCAGGGACAGCCTGGGGACAAGCCGGGGCACCGCAGGGACAGCCTGGGGACAACCTGGGGCACCGCAGGGACAGCCTGGGGACAACCCGGGGCACCGCAGGGACAGCCTGGGGACAACCCGGGGCACCGCAGGGACAGCCTGGGGACAACCCGGGACACCGCAGGGACAGCCTGGGGACAACCCGGGGCACCGCAGGGACAGCCTGGGGACAGCCCGGGGCACCGCAGGGACAGCCCGGGGACTGCCCGGGGCACCGCAGGGACAGCCTGGGGACAACCCGGGGACACCGGGGACAGCCTGGGGACAGCCCGGGGCACCGCAGGGACAGCCTGGGGACAGCCCGGGGCACCGCAGGGACAGCCTGGGGACAGCCCGGGGCACCGCAGGGACAGCCTGGGGACAACCCGGGGCACCGCAGGGACAGCCTGGGGACGCCGCGGGGACGTCCCGGGGGACTGTGGGGACATCCTGGTGGGGGATGCTGTGGGGACATCCCGGGGACATCCGGAGGATGCTGCGGGGACATCCTGGGGACACCATGGGGACATCCCAGAGACACCGTGGGGACAGCCTGGGGACAACCCGGGGCACCGCAGGGACAGCCTGGGGACAACCCGGGGCACCGCAGGGACAGCCTGGGGACAACCCGGGGCACCGCAGGGACAGCCTGGGGACAACCCGGGGCACCGCAGGGACAGCCTGGGGACAACCCGGGGTACCGCAGGGACAGCCTGGGGACAGCCCGGGGCACCGCAAGGACAGCCTGGGGACGCCGCTGGGACGTCCCGGGGGACTGTGGGGACATCCTGGTGGGGGATGCTGTGGGGACATCCCGGGGACATCCTGAGGATGCTGCGGGGACATCCTGGGGACACCATGGGGACATCCCAGAGACACCACGGGGACATCCTGGGGGCATTGCAGGGACATTCTGGGGGTGCTGTGGGGACATCCTGGGGACACCATGGGGTCATCCCGGGGGCACCGCAGGGACATCCCAGGGGCACTGCGGGGAGGGGACACTGCGGGGACGTCCTGGGGGTGCCACAGGGACATCCTTGGGGCACTGTGGGGACATCCCGGGGACACCATGGGGACATCCTGGGGGGCACTGTGGGGACATCCTGAGGATGCCGCAGGGACATCCTGGGGGCACAGCTGGGACATCCCGGGGACACCGTGGGGACATCCCAGGGGCACTGCAGGGACATGCCGGGGGCACTGTGGGGACATCCTGGGGATGCCGCGGGGACATCCCGGGGGCACAGCGGGGACATCCTAGGGGGGGATGCAGTGGGGAGATCCTGGGAGCACTGTGGGGACATCCTGGGGGTGCCACGGGGACATCCCGGGGACATCCTGGGGACATCCTGAGGGCACCACGGGGACATCCCGGGGGCACCGTGGGGACATCCTGGGGACACCACAGGGACATCCCTGAGGCATTGCAGGGACATGCTGGGAATGCCATGGGGACGCCATGGGGACACCCTGGGGACACCACGGTGACACCCTGGGGGCACCACGGTGACATCCCGGGGACACTTCTCTGATCCCACCCAACCCCGCAGACGAGCTGGCGCAGAAGCTGAAGCCGCTGGGCGAGAAGGAGCGCGCGGTGATCCTGGAGCTGAAGAAGAAGGAGTGCGAGAAGCGCGGGCTGCCCTTCGACAGCCGCATCAACGCGTGGGACATGCGCTACTACATGAACCAGGTGGAGGAGACCAAGTACAGCGTGGACCAGAACCTGCTCAAGGAGTATTTCCCCATGCAGGTGGTGACCACGGGGCTGCTGGCCATCTACCAGGAGCTGCTGGGGCTCACCTTCCAGCTGGAGGAGAAGGCGCAGGTGTGGCACGAGGACGTGCAGCTGTACGCGGTGAAGGACGCGAGCTCCGGGGAGGTCATCGGCAAGTTCTACCTGGATCTGTACCCGCGGTGAGGAGGAGGGTGGGGTGGGGAGGGGAGGGTGCTTGTGGTGGGTGTGTGGAGGAGTGCTGGGTGGTCGGGGATGGGTGGCACCGAGGGGTCACCGGGAGGGAACTGGGGTGGCCATTCGCGTGGTCACCAAGGGGGTCACCAGGGTGGTCACCACCACCACCAGGGGGATCTTTGGGGGGTCACCGCAGGGGTCACTGAGGGGGTCATCATGGTGGTCACTGCGATGGTCATTGGGGTGGTCACTGGGGGGGTCACCGGCGTGGTCACTGGAGTCGTCATTGGGGTGGTCACCAGGGTGGTCACTGAGGGAGTCACCGGGGGGGTCACTGGGGTAGTCATCGTGGTGCTTATCGGGGTGGTCACTGGGGTGGTTGCTGAGGTGATCATGGGGTGGGTCACTGAGGGGTCACTGGGGGAGGTCAGCAGGGTGGTCATTCGCATGGTCACCAGGGGGTCACCGGGGGGGGTCACTGGGGTGGTCACCAGGGGGAGTCTTCGGGGGGTCACCAAGGGGGTCATCAGGGTAGTCACCGAGGGGGTCACCAGGGAAGGTCACCAGGGTGGTCATCGCAGTGGTCATCACGGTGGTCACTGAAGGGGTCACCGAGGAGATCACCTGGGGGGTCACTGAAGGGGTCACCGGGGTGGTCACCGGTGGGGTCACCAGGGAAGGTCACTGGGGTGGTCACTGGGGGGTTTCCGGGGCATCATCGGGGTGCTTATTGGGGTGGTCACTGGAGGGGTCACTGAGGGGGTCACCAGGAGGGTCACTGGGGTGGTCATTCAGGGGGCTTATGGTGGGGGTCACTGGGGTGGTCACCAGGGTGGTCACCAAGGGTGGTCACTGGGGTGGTCACCAAGGGGTCACCAGGGTGGTCAGCGAGGTGGTCACTGGGGTGGTCATTGGGGTGGTCACTGATGGGGTCACCGGGAGGGTGACTGGGGTGGTCATTCAGGGGGTTCATGGGGGGCATCACCAGGGTGGTCAGCGGGGGGGGGTGTTACCAGAGTGGTCACCAAGAGGGTCACTGTAGGGGTCACTGGGGTTGTCATTGGGGGGGTCACTGGGGTGGTCATCGCATGGTCACCATGGTAGTCACCAGGGGAGCTCACCATAGGGGTCATTGGGGGGGTCACCAGGGTGGTCACCAGAGTGGTCATTGGGGGAGTTACCAAGGGGGTCATCGGGGTAGTCACCAGGGTGGTCAGCAGGGTGGTCAGCGGAGTGGTCGCTGGGGTGGTCACCAGGGGGGTCATCACATGGTCATCAGGGTAGTCACCAGGGGGGCTCACCATAGGGGTCATTGGGGGGGTCACTGGGGTGGTCTCTGGGGGGGTCACCGTGGTGGTCATCGCATGGCCACTGGGGTGGTCACCGAGAGGTCACTGAGGGGGTCAGCGGGGTGGTCACTGGAGTGGTCACTGGGGAGGTCACTGGGGCGGTAGCTGGGGTGGTCACCGAGGGGGGTCACTGGGGTGGTCATTGTGCTGGTCACCAGGGGGGTCATTGGGGTGGTCATCACGGTGGTCACCAAGGTGGTCACCGGGGAAGGTCACCGGCGTGGTCACTGAGGTGGTCGTCACAGTGGTCACTGCGGTGGTCATTGGGGAAGGTCACCAGGGGGGTCGCCAGGGTGGTCACTGGGGTGGTCATTGGGGTGGTCACCGCAGTGTCCCTGGGGGTCACTGGGGGCCGTGTCTGTGGGGACAATCGCCGTGACCCTGTCCGTGTCGCCGCCAGCGAGGGCAAGTACGGGCACGCGGCGTGCTTCGGGCTGCAGCCCAGCTGCCTCCTGCCGGACGCCAGCCGCCAGATCTCGGTGGCCGCCATGGTGGCCAACTTCACCAAGCCCACGCCGGACGCGCCGTCCCTGCTGCAGCACGACGAGGTGGAGACTTATTTCCACGAGTTCGGGCACGTCATGCACCAGCTCTGCTCCCAGGTGAGGGCACGGGGACACCGGGGGGGACACTGAGTGACACAGGGTGGGTGATGCCACGTGGGTGACATTGGGGTGGCGCCGGCTGGGTGACAGCGAGTGACACCAGGTGGGTGATGCCAGGTGAGTGACTCTGGGTGGGCGACGCTGATTGGGTGATGCCGGGTGGGTGACACTGATTGGGAGACACTGGGTAGGTGACACTGGGTGGGTGGTGCCGGGTGGGTGACACTGGGTGGGCAACACCAGGTGGGGGACGCTGGTTGGGTGACGCTGGGTGGGTGACACTGGGTGGGTGGCACTGATTGGGTGACACCGGGTGGGTGACACTGGGTGGGTGACACTGGGTGGGTGGCACTGATTGGGTGACACCGGGTGGGTGACACTGGGTGGGTGATACTGGGTGGGTGACACTGGGTGGGTGACACTGGGTGGGTGGCACTGATTGGGTGACACCGGGTGGGTGACACTGGTTGGGTGACACTGAATGGGTGATGCCAGGTGGGTGACAGTGATTGGGTGACACTGATTGGGTGACGCCAGGTGGATGACACTGGGTGGGTGACACTGGGTGACACTGGGTGGGTGACACCAAATGGGTGATGCCGGGTGGATGGCACTGGGTAAGTGACGCCAAGTGGGTGACACTGAATGGGTGACGCCGTGTGGGACACCGAGTGGGTGACACCAGATGGGTGACACTGGGTGGGTGACACCGGGTGGGTGACACCGGGTGGGTGACGCCGGGTGGACACTGGTGGGTGACACCGTGGTGACACCACCCACCAGGTGGGTAACACTGGATAAGTGACCCTGGGTAGGTGACACTGGGTGATGCCAAATGGATGACACCGGGTGGGTGACACTGGTTGGGTGACACCGGGCAGGGCTGGGGACAGCGGTGTCCCCAAAGTGCCCAGCCCTGGAGCAACCCAAAGAGCCCAGCTCAGGGCGTGGGAGCACCGGGGGATCTGGGTGTCCCACCCCATGCCGGGAGCCCCGGTGCTCACCCCCCCTGGCACGGTGACAGCCCTGCCACCCCCGGGGAACCCTGGTGCCCTTCCCCCATGCCGGGACCCCCCCGGTGCTCGCCCCCCTGGCACGGTGACAGCCCTGCCACCCCTGGGGAACCCTGGTGCCCTTCCCCCGTGCCAGGAGCCCCCTGATGCTCGCCCCCCGGCACGGTGACAGCCCTGCCACCCCCGGGGAACCCTGGTGCCCTTCCCCCGTGCCAGGAGCCCCCGGTGCTCACCCCCCCGGCACGGTGACAGCCCTGCCACCCCAGGGGAACCCTGGTGCCCTTCCCCCATGCCGGGACCCCCCCGGTGCTCGCCCCCCCGGCACGGTGACAGCCCTGCCACCCCCGGGGAACCCTGGTGCCCTTCCCCCGTGCCGGGAACCCCCCGGTGCTCGCCGCCATGCCATTGCCCCGCGGGTGACACCCGTGGCCCCGCGGCAGGCGGAGTTCGCCATGTTCAGCGGGACGCACGTGGAGCGCGACTTCGTGGAGGCTCCGTCGCAGATGCTGGAGAACTGGGTGTGGGAGAAGGAGCCGCTGCTGCGCATGTCGCGCCACTACAGAACCGGCAGCGCCATCCCCGACGAGCTGCTCGACAAGCTCATCAAATCCCGGCAGGCCAACACCGGTGCGTCCCTGCCCGGGAGTGCCGTGGGGACAGGGAGGGACACTCGGGGACAGCAATGGCTTTTCCTGGGGACCCCGAGGGGAAGGAACGCACACAGCTGGGGAGGGAAGGGTGGCACGCGAGTGTTGCTCTGATTTTCTGATATTCGTGAAGCTCGCAGGGAAGTCAGGCAGGCAGCACACAAGATGGGAAAAAGAGGAGCTTTATTTGCAAAGACTTCTTTATGTATTCATTAATGATCTAATAATTATCGGTCGACAGTTTTTCCACCCCCTGTAATGATTGGCTGGAGCCCTAGAGCATCCAGCACCAAAACACAGAGATTAGAAAGCACAAGATTGCAACTTATCTCTATTCTCCATGAGAAAGAAGAGAAAGATTTTAAAACAGTACAACTACACACCTGGATATTCCTGTGATCACCTGGATATTCCTGAGATCACCTGGATATTCCTGTGATCACCTGGATGTTCCTGAGATCACCTGGATATTCCTGAGATCACCTGGATATTCCTGAGGTCACTTGGATATTCCTGAGATCACCTGGATATTCCTGAGATCACCTGGATATTCCTGAGGTCACTTGGATATTCCTGTGATCACCTGGATATTCCTGAGATCACCTGGATATTCCTGAGATCACCTGGATATTCCTGAGATCACCTGGATATTCCTGAGATCGCCTGTGTTGCTCTGATTCTCTGATATTTATGGAGATTCGCGGAAGCTCGCAGGGAAGTCAGGCAGGCAGCACACAAGAGAGGAACTTCATTTACAAAAACTTCTTTATATATTCATTAATGATCTAATAATTATTGGTCGATAGTTTTTACACCCCCTGTAATGATTGGTGACAACTCTAGAGCATCCAGCACCAAAACAAAGAGATTAGAAAGCACAAGAACGCAACTTCTCTCTATTCTCCATGAGAAAGAAGAGAAAGATTTTAAAACAGTGCAACTACACACCTGGATATTCCTGTGATCACCTGGATATTCCTGTGATCACCTGGATATTCCTGTGGTCACCTGGATATTCCTGAGATCACCTGGATATTCCTGTGATCACCTGGATATTCCTGAGATCACCTGGATATTCCTGAGGTCACTTGGATATTCCTGTGATCACCTGGATATTCCTGAGATCACCTGGATATTCCTGCGATCACCTGGATATTCCTGAGATCGCCTGTGTTGCTCTGATTCTCTGATATTTATGGAGATTCGCGGAAGCTCGCAGGGAAGTCAGGCAGGCAGCACACAAGAGGGGAACTTCATTTACAAAAACTTCTTTATATATTCATTAATGATCTAATAATTATCGGTCGACAGTTTTTCCACCCCCTAAGATAATTGACTGGAACCCTAGAGCATCCAGCACCAAAACACAGAGATTAGAAAGCACAAGATTGCAACTTCTCTCTATTCTCCATGAGAAAGAAGAGAAAGATTTTCAAACAGTGCAACTCTGCACGAGCTGGTGGCATGGTGACGAGAGGTGCCACCGGCCTCGGTGACACTCGTGCAGGTGACATTCCGGTCTCAGTTCTCCTCCTCTTTTTGGGGACAGGGCTCTTCAACCTGCGCCAGATCGTCCTGGCCAAGGTGGACCAGGCGCTGCACACCCAGACCAAGGCTGACCCCGTGGAGGTGTTCGCGCGGCTCTGCGAGGAGGTGCTGGGTGTCCCTGCCACCCCAGGTAACGTGTCACCCTGCCGTCCCCTCCCTGCCCTGCTCGGTGGCTCAGCAGGGACACTTTCTGCTAGAAAAGTCCAGAAAGTTCTTCCCTTTGTCCCCTGGGTGGTGACAAGCTGAGGCAGCGTTCCCTGCCACCCCAGGTACAGGTGTCACCCTGCTGTCCCCTCCCTGCCCCTGCGGGGACACTTTCTGCTGGAAAATTTTAGAAAGTTCCTCCTGTTGTCCCCTGGGTGGTGACAAGCTGAGGCAGCGTCCCTGCCACCCCAGGTACAAGTGCCACCCTGCTGTCCCCTCCCTGGCCTGCTGGGGACGCTTTCTGCTGGAAAAGTCCAGAAAGTTCTTCCCATTGTCCCCTGGGTGGTGACAAGCTGAGGCAGCGTCCCTGCCAGCCCTGGGGAGGTTTCCTGTCACTGGTAGCTCGCAGTAATCAGGCAGTCAGCACACGCAAAATGGCAAAAAAGGCAAAATTTATTTACAATTCTTTCTTTATATATGCATGAATAATCTAACAATTATTGCTAATTATTGCACCCCCTGAGAGGATTGGGGTGGAAAAGCATCCAATACCCCAAAAAAAAAATTCAGAAAAGCACAAGAATTCAGCTCATCTCTATTCCCGACGAGAAAGAAGAGAAAAACCTTCCGAATGAAAGGTGTCCCACGCTGTCCCCTCTGTCCCCTCAGGCACCAACATGCCGGCCACCTTCGGCCACCTGGCCGGCGGCTACGACGCTCAGTACTACGGCTACCTGTGGAGCGAGGTGTACTCCATGGACATGTTCCACACGCGCTTCAAGCAGGAGGGCATCATGAACTGCAAGGTAGGTGTGTCGGATCGGAGAAAATTCCCCTAGGTGGGAAGTGTTCTGAATAAAACACCTCCCCCAGGGCAAAAAATTCCTGCACCCCTTCCCCCACAACAAGGAGAATTTCCCGAGAATTTCCTGATATTCGCTGGGAATATCTCGGCTGAAAGTGGGAAAAGAATTGTTTAATTAACAGAGAAAGTGGGATAAGAAGTGTTTAATTAACAGACCACGCAGGGGAAGGGGAAAGGGAAAAAAGGGTCATTAAACCTGGATAAATTGATGAACTTTAGTGTCCTTTTCCTCAGGCGTAGCTTCCCTTTCCGGGGTCCCTGGAGTTCCTCCGGTGGCTCCCTGGAGGATTCTGCTCCGCTGTCCTCTGGGGCTCCTCAGGTTCTTGGATGGGAAAGCAAGTTGAGGAAAAAAGGTCCAAAAACGATGAAAAACAATTAAAAAAAACCAAAAGGGTTCTCAGATGAGAAAGCAAGTTGAACTAAAAAGGTCCAAAAATGACCAAAAACAATCCCAGGGAAAAAAAACCAAAAAGGTTCTCGGATGAGAAAGCAAGTCGAGGAAAAAGGTCCAAAAACGACGAAAAACAATCCCAGGAAAAACAAAAAAAACCAAGCAGCAGCCACACCGGTGGCAGCAGCAGCCAGCAGCAGCGACTGACTAAAAACAAAACAAAACAAAACAAAACAAAACAAACAAAAAAAAAAAAACAGTGTCCCTTCTTTCTCACTCGCCCGTAGAACAGCTGGGAAAAAAAAAAAACAAAAATCCCAAGAAAATTCCCAAAATTCCCAAAGTATCCCGCACTGGCAGAGCTTCTCTCGGCTGCAGGACGCAGTTAAAGCTCCAGGAGCATATTCTGGTCAAACATACAAACGATAGGGAATACAAAATTTCATTTACACCACCCCAGGACAGTAGGGACAGGGTCCTGGCGTGGGGACAAGGACAGTGTCCTGTGGTTAGAGATTTCCTGAGATTGGCAGGAGCTGGCAGAGAAAGCAGGCAGGTGAACCCAAGGTGGTGAAAGGAGAAACTTTATTTACAAAAACCTCTTTATATATAATATATATATATTTATATATTTTTATATATATTTTTATATTTTTATATATTTTTAATATATATTTTTGATATATTTATATATATATATTTATATATGTGTGTGTGTATACATATGTAAATATGTGTATATATATATATATATTTATATATATATTTTTATATTTTTATATATTTTTAATATATATTTTTGATATATTTATATATATATTTTTATATATATGTGTGTGTGTATATATATGTATATATGTGTGTGTGTATTTATTTATTTATTTATTTATTTATTTATTTATTTATTTATTTATTTATTTAAAAACCTCTTTATATATCCATTAATAACCTAGCAACTATTGGTCAGCAGGGAATCCACCTCCTAAAACCATTGCTATACAACACCTAATACCAAACACAGAGATTAAAAAAGTACAAAAATGCAACTTATCTCTATTCTCCCTGAGAAAGAAGAGAAAGATTTCTAAAACAGTGCAACCACAGTGTCCTGTGGCTTCAAAGTCCCCGAGGGTGCAGAGAATTCAGGCAGATGAACCCAAAATGGCGAAAAGGGAAAGTTTATTTACAAGAAATGTCTTTTGTATCCATTCATATTCTAGCAACTATTGGTCAGCAAAGAATCCACCTCCTAAAACCATCGGTCACAGCCAAATAACACCTAACACCAAACACAGAGATTAAAAAAGTACAAAAATGCAACTTACCTCTATTCTCCAAGAGAAAGATTTTAAAACAGCGCCACTGCAGTGTCCCTCGGTGTGTCCCCGCAGGTGGGCATGGATTACCGGAACTGCATCCTGCACCCCGGCGGCTCCGTGGACGCCTCGGACATGCTGCGGAGCTTCCTGGGCCGCGAGCCCAAGCAGGACGCCTTCCTGGCCAGCAAGGGACTCAAGGTGGACAGCAGCTCGGTGCCCTCGGCCTGAGGCGCCGCTGGGCCCCGCGGGGACACTCCCGTCCTGTCACCAACCCCCCGGGCCACCCCTGCCTGGAGCTGTCCCTCCTGGGCTCGGGGCCGGGGCTCTGCGGTGACGCGGTGACCTGTCCTTGTCACCCTTGTCATCCCTGTGGGTCACCCGCGCCGACTGGCTGAGCTTTGAACCTGATTTCTGCACGAGGGTGAGTTTCGGCCTCGTTTGGAGCCGGGGAGGAGCGGGGGAGGAGTTCCCACAGTTGAATATTTTGGTTTTAATTCCCTTCTCGTTAAGAATCCTTGGTTTGTGCCCTGACCGTGCGGAGCCCAAACAAGGGCAGGGACAGCCCTGCTGTCCCCATCTTTGGGCAATAAAATGGGGACATCCCACAGCTTCAAAGCCACGAGGAATTTACTGGAGCAGCTTCCCTGAGCCCCTTGGGGACCTTCCCACCCAGGAGGGGACAGAGGTGTTCCCGTGGGGGGGTTGGTGACATGGCTGCCACATGTCCTGGGGGGTTCCAGGGCCACCAAGGCCACCCCAGGGCCACCCCAGGGGCTGTGGCTGTGGCAGCCGCGGCTGTCAGCGCTGGGACAGGGGAGGGTTGTGTTCATGAGCGAGAACACGGAGCCGACAGCTTCAAACAACACAAATTCTGTGATAAAAATATCCCCCGGGCTCCGTGCCAGGCCTGGAGCTGCCGGCCGAGCTCTGGCGAGGGACAGCAGCCAGCCCGGGCTGTGCCACCTGCCTGGGCTGTCCCCGGTGTCCCCAGGAGCCAGCGAGGTTCCTGTCCCCAGGATTTGTCCCCGAGGAGTCTCCTGTGGGCTCGGGGAAGGTTCTGAGCTTCCTTGGGAGCTCTGGGGGAGTTGGGGTTTGTGTCCCACCCTGCCCAGCCCGGGGAGAGCTCTGCGAGGCTGTGAGGGCTGTGGGGTGCATCCCTGCCACGGTTTGGGGACACGAGTGACAGCCTGAACTCACTGCCACCATCACGGCCGCCCCCGGCTGTCCCTGTCCCTCTCCTTTGTCACCGGAGTGGCTCTGGCGCTGGGAGAAAGCTTCCCCCAGTGCAGACAAATGGTCGCTGTCACCTCCCTCCCCCAGACCCCGCTGGTGACACGGGAGGGTCGGTGCCAACCCCCCAGCCCGGTGCCACCACTCCCCCAGCCCAGTGCCACCACCCCGCGGCCCAGTGCCACCACCCCCCAGCCTGGTGCCACCTCCCCAGCCCGGTGACACCTCCCCCCCAGCACGGTGCCACCCTCCATCCCAGTGCCACCCAGCCCAGTGCCAGCTCCCCAGCCCAGTGCCACCCCCGGCCCAGTGCCACCTCCCCGGCCCGGTGCCATCCCCCAGCCCGGTGCCACCATCCCTCAGCCCGGTGTCACCCCCTCCCGGCGCGGTGCCACCTCCCCAGCCCCGTGCCACCCTCCAGCCCAGGGCCACCCAGCCCGGTGCCACCACCCCCAGCCTGGTGCCACACCTCCCAGCCTGGTGCCACCCCCGGCCCGGTGCCAGCCCCGGCCCAGTGCCACCCCCTCCCGGCCCGGTGCCAGCCCCGGCCTGTCCCCTGTGGCACGGACGGTCTGGAAGCAGCTCCTTGGTGCCTGCTGGGGCCACCTCGCGCACCTTGTCCTTGTCCTTGTCCCCACGGTGTTCAGGCACAGCCCATGCTGAGTGACACCGCGGGTGTTTTAGTGACATTTTCCCGAATCTTTTCTTCGAGAATCTTCTCTCCCGAGGGACAGAAGTGAAGCTGAGCAAGGAAACTTCCCTCCCTCCCTCCTTCCTTCCCGCGGCTGTCCCCTCGGTGTCCCCACAGGGGTGACATGCCACCTCCGCAGTCCCCGGAGCAGCGCGGGGACACCTCGGAGCTGTCCCTCGCCATCCATCCATCCCAGGCTGGCAAGGAAAAAGCTCATTTTGATTTTTGGGTTTGGATTTCAGGGGTTATTTTTGAAAGTTCATTTTGATTTTTGGGTTTGGATTTTGGGGGTTATTTTTGAAAGCTCATTTTTATTTTTCGGGTTTGCATTTCAGGGCTTATTTTTGAAAACTATTTTTTGGCTTTGGATTTCGGGGGTTATCTTTGAAAGCTGATTTTTATTTTTTGGGGTTGGATTTTGGGGGTTATTTTCGAAAGCTCATTTTTATTTTTTGGTTTTGGATTTCGGGGGTCATTTTTCAAAGCTCATTTTGATTTTTGGATTTGGATTTTGGGGGTTATTTTCGAAAGCACATTTTATTTTTGGGTTTGGATTTCGGGGGTTATTTTTTGGGTTTGGATTTCGGGGGTCATTTTTCAAAGCTCATTTTGATTTTTGGGTTTGGATTTCAGGGGTTATTTTTCAAAGCTCATTTTTATTTTTTGGGTTTGGATTCCGGGGGTTATTTTTTGGGTTTGGATTTCGGGGGTTATTTTTGAAAGCTCATTTTTATTTTTTGGGTTTGGATTTCGGAGGTCATTTTTCAAAGCTCATTTTGATTTTTGGGTTTGGCTTCCCGGGGTTATTTTGTGTCCTGGTCCCGCCCCGCCTGTTCCCGTGGCTGATTTCGGAGCGTTCCCAGCACTAATAAAGACTTTCCTCCGCCGAGAGCCGCGCTCGGGTCCTTCGGGGCGGGGCGGGGGTGACAGGGACACAGGTGACAGGGACACAGGTGACAGGGACACAGCCACAGCCCTGCCAGCAGCGCAGCCCCCGCAGGATGTGTCTCAGCGGCTCCCGTGCCACCAAGAGTGGCACCGAGTGGCAGGCGCGGGGTGGCAGCGTGTGGGGCGTGAAACCCTGGGGAGCGACAGGAGGTGACCCCTCCGTGTCCCCCCCGTGTCCCTCCGTGTCCTTCATGTCCCTCTGTGCCCCCCCGTGTCCCTCTGTGTCCCCGTGTCCCTCTGTGTCCCCATGTCCCTCCGTGTCCCCCCCGTGTCCCTCCGTGTCCTTCATGTCCCTCTGTGCCCCCCCGTGTCCCTCCGTGTCCTTCATGTTCCTCTGCGCCCCCCCGTGTCCCTCCGCTCCCCCCACGTCCCCTGTGTCCCTCCGCGCCCCCCATGTCCCTCTGAGTCCCCTGTGTCCCTCCGTGCCCTCCGTGTCACTCCATGTCCCTTGTGTCCCTCTGTGTCTCTCCACGTCCCTCGTGCCCCTCCGCGCCCCCCGTGTCCCTCCACGTCCCCGTGTCTCTTTGCGCCCCCGCCGTGTCCCTCCGTGTCCCTCCGCCCCCCCCGTGTCCCTCCGTGTCCCTCCGCCCCCCCCGTGTCCCTCCGTGTCCCTCCGCTCCCCCCGTGTCCCCCCGTGTCCGTCAGCATCCCCCGTGACCCTCTGCATCCCCCTGTCCCTCCGCTCCCCCATGTGCCTCCGTGCCTCCCGTGTCCCTCCGCGTCCCCCGTGTCCCACCATGTCCCTGTATGTCCCCCGTGTCCCTCCACTCCCTCCGTGTCCCTCCGTGTCCCCCGTGTGCCTCCGCACCCCCCATGTTCCTCATGTCGCCCCGTGTCCCTCCGTGTCCCCCGTGTCCCTTCACACCCTCCGTGTCCTTCTGTGTCACTCTGTCCCTTTGCGCCCCCCGTGTTCCTCTGCTCTCCCCGTGTCCCTCCACGTCCCCCGTGTCCCTCTGCATCCCCCATGTCCTGCACCCCCGTGTCCCTCCATGCCCCCCATGTACCTCCACGCCCCCCCGTCCCTCCGCGTCCCCCGTGTCCCTCTGCGTCCCCGTGTCCGTCCGCTTCCCCCGTGTCCCTCCGTGTCCCTCCACTCCCCCCATGTCCCTCCACTTCCCCCGTGTCCCTCCATGTTCCCTGTGTCCCTTCACGCCCTCCGTGTCCCTCCATGCCCCCAGTGTCCCTCCGTGTCCTTCCGCGTCCCCCATGTTCCTCATGTCCCTCCGTGTCCCTCTGCGTCCCCCGTGTGCCTCTGTGTCACCGTGTCCCTTTGTGCCCCCCGTGTCCCCCCCGTGTCCCTCCGCGTCCCCATGTCCCTCCATGTTCCCTGCGTCCCTCTGCATCCCCCATGTTCTTTCGCGCACCCCGTGTCCCTCCACGCCCCCGTGTCTCTCTGTGTCCCCGTGTCCCTCTGCTCCCTCCGCTTCCCCGGGTCCTTCCGTGTCACTGTGTCCCCGCGCCCCCGTGTCCCTCTGTGTCCCCGTGTCCCTCATGTCCCCCCGTGCCCCTCCACTCCCCCCGTGTCCCCCGGCGCGCACCTGGCTGAGGAAGGGGTGTCCCCGCAGCGCCGCCAGGCCGGGCCGTGCCGCGGGCTCGGGGTGCAGCATGTGCGCGATGAGGGCGCGGGCGGGGGGCGACAGCCGCGGGGACAGCCGCGGGGACAGCGCGTCCCGAGCGCCGCGGATGGCTCGGTACAGCTCGGGCCGGGGCCGCGCCTCGAGCGGAGCGTGACCGCAGAGCAGCGCGTGCCTGCGGCGGGGCCGGGGCGTCCCTGAGCCCCCCGGACCCCGCCTGAGCCCCCCGGACCCTCCCTGAGCCCCCCGGACCCTCCCTGAGCCCCCCCGGACCCCGCCTGAGCCCCCCGGACCCTCCCTGAGCCCCCCGGACCCCGCCTGAGCCCCCCCGGACCCTCCCTGAAACCCCCGGACCCTCCCTGAGCCCCCCGGACCCCCTGAGCCCCCCGGACCCTCCCTGAGCCCCCCCGGACCCCTGAGCCCCCCGGACCCTCCCTGAGCCCCCCGGACCCGCCCTGAGCCCCCCGGACCCTCCCTGAGACCGCGGACCCTCCCTGAGCCCCCCGGACCCTCCCTGAGCCCCCCCGGACCCTCCCTGAGCCCCCCCGGACCCCCTGAGCCCCCCGGACCCTCCCTGAGCCCCCCGGACCCTCCCTGAGCCCCCCCGGACCCCTGAGCCCCCCGGACCCTCCCTGACCTCCTCCGGACCCCTGAGCTCCCCAAAACCCCCCCTGAGCCCCCCCGGACCCCCTGAGCTCCTCCAGCCCCCGACCTCCCTCTGGCCCCCCTGACCTCCCTCCAACCTCCCCTGATCTCCCCCAGCCCCATGTCCATCCTCTGGCCCCACTGTCCATCCTCCAACCCCTTCGTCCTCTCTCCAGCCCTCCCTGTCCCCCCTCCAAACCCCCTGCCCTCCCTCCAGCCCCTCCATCCTCCTTCCAGCCTCCCTACTTCCCCTCCATCTCCCCTCATCCTCTCTCCATCTCCTCTTCCCCTACCTCCATCTTCCTTCATCCTATTCTCCCTCCATCTCCCCTTACCCTCCCTCCATCTCCCCTTACCCTCCCTCCATCTCCCCCCGCCCTCTCTCCATCTCCCCTCATCCCATTCTCCATCTCCCCTCATCCTCCATCTCCCCTGATCCCATCCCCCCTCCATCTCCCCCGCCCTCTCTCCCCTCCCCCCCTCCCCCACTCACACGGCACAGCCCAGGGCCCAGATGTCCGAGGCCACCCCGTGTCCCCTGCGCTCCAGCACCTCCGGGGCCAGGTAGGCTGGTGTCCCACACAGCGCCCTGAGCGGGGGACGGGGACAGCCCAGGTGACCCCCGGGGACACGGGCAGGGCGGGGCAGCCCCCCCGGCCCCGCTCACCCCCAGCGCCGCCCGGGCGGTGCCACCTGCCGGGCCAGCCCCAGGTCCCCAATCTTCACCCGCATCCTCTCTGTCACCAAGAAGTTACCTGGGGAGGGAGAGACACGCACCGTGTCACCCACTGGTCACCCCCGTGTCACCCCCCGGTGTCTCGGGTCATCCCTCGGGTCACCCCCGAGTCCCCCCCGTGTCACCTCCTGGGTCACCCCCCGGTGCCTCGGGTCACCCCCGTGTCACCCCCATGTCACCCCCCGGTGTCTCGGGACATCCCTCGGGTCACCCCACCGTGTCATCCCCGTGTCACCCCCGGGTCACTCCCGTGTCACCTCCGTGTCACCCCCGTGTCACGCCCGTGTCACCCTGTGTCACCCCCGCCTCACCCCTCAGGTCACCCCCCTGTCACCTTCGGGTCATCCCCGTGTCACGCCCGTGTCACCCTGTGTCACCCCCATGTCACCCCTCAGGTCACCCCCCTGTCACCTTCGGGTCATCCCCGTGTCACCTCGGTGTCACTCCCGTGTCACCCTCGTGTTACCCCCGGTGCCTCGGATAACCCCCGGGTCACCCCCAGGTCACCCCCGTGTCACCCCCATGTCTTCCCCCGGTGTCTCGGGTCATCCCTCGGGTCACCCCCTCGGGTCACCCCGTGTCCCCGGTGTCGCCGGTGTCACACACCGGGTTTGAGGTCGCGGTGCACGATCCCCTGCCCGTGCAGGTAGCTCAGTCCCTCCAGCAGCTGCCGCAGGTAATAGCGAACCTCGGGCTCCGTCAGGTGACACCGCGCGCGCAGGATGGCGGCCAGCGACTGGGGACAGCGACAGGGGCGGGACAGCGACAGGGATGGGGACAGTGACAGGGATGGGACAGAGACAGGGATGGGACAGTGACAGGGATGGGGACAGCGACAGGGATGGGACAGTGACAGGGATGGGGCAGAGACAGGGATGGGGCAGAGACAGGGATGGGACAGTGACAGGGATGGGACAGAGACAGGGATGGGACAGAGACAGGGATGGGGCAGACAGGGATGGGGACAGTGACAGGGATGGGGACAGAGCGACGAGCTGAGACAGAGCGACAGGGGCTGGGGATAGTGAGCAGGGACTGGGACAGAGTGACAGGGGCTGCGACAGAGTGACAGGGATTGGGGACAGAGTGACAGGGATTGGGGACAGAGCGGTAGGGGCTGGGACAGAGTGACAGGGACTGTAGACATTGAGCAGGGACTGGGACAGAGTGACAGGGATTGGGGACAGAGTGACAGGGATTGGGGACAGAGTGGTAGGGGCTGGGACAGAGTGACAGGGATTGGGGACATTGAGCAGGGGCTGGAGACATTGAGCAGAGACTGGGACAGAGACGGGGCTGTGACAGAGCGACAGGGACGGGGACACAGTGAGGGGCTGGGGACAGAGTGACAGGGACTGGGAACAGAGCAAGGCTGGACCCTGCTGAAGCCCCGGCCTGAGGGTGCGCAGTTTCGGGGTTCGGGCTCAGTTTCGGGGTTCGGGGCTCGGTTCCGGGGCTCAGTTCCGGGGTTCGGGTTCGGGCCCGGTTCCGGGGTTCGGGCTCAGTTCCGGGACTCAGTTTCAGGGTTCGGGGCTCAGTTCCGGGGTTCGGGTTCGGGCTCGGTTCCGGGGTTCGGGCTCGGTTCCGTGGCGCAGCTCTCACCCCGCGCCCGCAGAGCTCCAGCAGGAGGTAGACGTGGCCGCTGTCCGCGAAGTGTCCGTGCAGGCGCACGACGTGCGGGTGGCGCAGGCGACACTGCAGCTCCAGCTCGCGCTCCACCTGCACCCACAGCAGCCCCCGAGGGGGGACCCTCGGACCCCCGGCCCGGGGATGGCACCGGGGAACCCCCCCGGAGACCCCCGGACGGGCAGGGCAGACCCCGGGGGTGCTGTCCCCATGTCCCCGGGGGTGTCCCCCCCCGGAGACCCGCGGAGGGGCAAGGCAAACCCCGCGGGTGTTGTCCCCGTGTCCCTGCGGGTGTTCTCCACCCGGAGACCCGCGGAGGGGCAGGGAAGACCCCGTGGGTGTTGTCCCCATGTCCCCGGGGGTGTTCCCCCCGGAGGCTCGCGGAGGGGCAGGGCAGACCCTGCCGGTGTTGTCCCCATGTCCCCGGGGGTGTCCCCCCCCCAGAGACCGGCGGAGGGGCAGGGCAGGGCTCCGCGGGGACCCCGCGGGTGTTGTCCCCATGTCCCCGGGGGTGTCCCCCCCGGACTCACCCTGTCCCCGGTGCCCGCAGCCAGGCGGGCTCGCGGGATGACCTTCGCCGCGTAGCGCCGGCCGCTGCTCAGCTCGGACAGCAGATAGCAGCGCCCGAAGGTGCCCTGGGGGGTGACCCGGGGGAATGGGCACCCCGGGGGGACAGCAGAGGGTCCCCGGGGTCGGGGTGCCCACCCAGATGTCCCCCCCAGGGAGCGGATCTGCTGCGGCTCAGTCCTCTGCCTCAGTTTCCCCTTCCCCAGCGGGGATGGGGTGGGGCCCCCTCGGAGTGGACACCTCGGGGACCCCCCTGGGGGTGCGGGTTTGGGGTCCCCCCGGAATGTGCGGGTTTGGGATCCCCCTGGGGAACGGGAGTTTGGGACCCCCCCAGGATGCCCAGCGGTTCGGGGGCGCGGGCAGGGCCGAGGGGCGGTTCTGGGGTGAGGTTCGGGGGTGCGGTTCGGGGTGCGGTTCTGGGGGCCAGTTCTGGGGGCGGTTCTGGGGTGAGGTTCGGGGGTGAGGTTCGGGGGGCTGTTCGGGGGGGCCGTTCTGGGGTGAGGTTCAGGGGTGCGGTTCGGGGGGGCGGTTCGGGGGCGCGGTTCGGGGGCTGTACCTCTCCCAGGAGCCGTCCCCGCTTGTAGAGCATCCCGCTGGCCTCGTCCCGGATGAACCAGCCCGGGGGGGGCTCAGCTCCTGCGCCCCCCGAGCCCATCGTGCCCGCTCCCCTCGGCAGCGGCGACACCCCGAGGGACACCCCGAGGGACATCCCGAGGGACATCCCCGGGGACACCCCCACCCCGACCCGTAACCCCTTCAGCCCCGGGCTGGGGGTGCCCGCGGAGCCCGAGGGCACTGCGTGCTTCCCCCACCCAGCGCTCCCCGCCCCGGCCCCTAACCCCCCCAGAAGGTCTCGGTCACGAAGCAGAGACCCCCGGGGGGCTCCCCCCGCTCGGGGATGCCCGGCCCGGGGGGGTCCCGGCTCGGGATGGGCCCGTGCGGGGGGGTCCTGCCGCCTCCCCCCCTCCGCAGCCGGGGCTGGGGGGGTCCCGGGGGGCCGCGGATGTCGCTCTGCAGCACCTTCGCCCCCCCCCAGCGCCCCCAGCCGCCCCAGAGCGGCGGAGCTCCGGGCCCCCAAGGGTTAACGGGCGGCCGGGGAGGGCTGGGCGCACCTTTGGGGCTGGATATTAATAACGCGGCGAACGGGGAGGGACGGGCGGCGAACGGGGAGGGTGGGGGGGGAGCCTCGCCCGGCCCCCCCGGAGCTGCGCAGGCCATGCCCGCCCGGCCCCGGTCCCCCCCGCTCGCCGCCGCCGGGACGCGCAGCCGGGGCTGAGCCGCGGGGACGCGGCGGAGCAGGGGCGGCATGGCCGGGGGCGGCTGCGGGGGCGGCCCGGACCCCCGAGGGGGACCCCACGGCGCCGGGTAAGGTCCTGATTTCTGCTCCGACCCTCGCGGACCCCCCCGCCCCGCACCCCCAAGCACCCTGCGGGGAAACTGAGGCACGCGGTGCCCCCCGCGCTGCCCGCGGGCTCCGGGCATCACCCACCCGGCGTCACCCGGCCCTCGGCGGGCTCGGGACGCCCCCGACACCCCCCGGGAGCGGCACCACCGCGACCCCCGCCCCTCGCCCTGTCCTGCTGCGGGGACCCCGAGCCGGGGGCTGCCGGCGCCCACCCGCGACCCCCCGGTCCCCGCGGGAGCTGCGCGGCGGGAGCGAACCGGCTGGGCCGGGGGATTCCCGGCACGGGGACGGGACCCCCGCACCCCCTCCGCACCCCCGGACCCCCCGGCGCTCCCACACCCCGAGCCGGGCGCTCCGGGCTGCTCCAGGGCCGGGGGCTTTGGGGGCCCCGCTGCCCCCCACCCCACGGGGCCGGATCCGGATCGGGAGCGGCGCGGAGCCCGTGCAGGTCTGGTCCTGCCCCGGCAGCAGCGATCGCGGCTCGGCGCCTGCCGCGGGGCCCTGGGGGCGGCGGGGCCGTCACCGTGCCGGGGAGCGCGGGCACGTTTGGGGAACACGGCGACACCCACCCGGTGTCGTGACATTCGGTGACATTCGGGTGTCACCCCCCCGGTGTCACCCATCCGGTGTCACCCACCCGGCGTCACCCATCCGGCGTCACCCACCCGGTGTCACCCACCCCGCGTCACTCACCCGGTGTCACCCATCCGGCGTCACCCACCCGGTGTCACCCACCCGGTGTCACCCACCCGGTGTCACTCACCCGGTGTCACCCACCCCGCGTCACTCACCCGGTGTCACCCATTCGGTGTCA
The DNA here is from genome assembly GCA_036630365.1 of Acanthiza pusilla. Classification (NCBI taxonomy): domain Eukaryota; kingdom Metazoa; phylum Chordata; class Aves; order Passeriformes; family Acanthizidae; genus Acanthiza; species Acanthiza pusilla. The sequence goes on along the minus strand of JAXCHO010000105.1, from coordinate 3,949,671 downwards.
CCCATCCGGCGCCACCCACCCGGTGTCACCCACACAGTGTCACCCATTAGGTGTCACCCACACAGTGTCACCCACCCGGTGTCATCCATTCGGTGTCCCCACCCGGTGTCACCCACTCGGTGTCCCCACTCGCCAGCCCCCGCCGGTGGCACCAGAGCCCACCCCCCTCCCTGGGCACCCTCGCGCTGGGTCTGGGCTTGCCCCACCTCACCCCTGTCCCCTCGCTGGGGTCCTCGCGGGGTCTCGGTTGTGTCCCCAGCTCGGTGGCAGTGCTGGGCTGGGGGACACTCCGGTGCCACCCCCCTGTCCCCGGGGGCGGTGGGCTCAGGGCTCTCTGTCCGCAGGTGCCAGCGGCTGTGGTGGCTCCTGCTGCTGGCCTGGCTCGGCCTGGGCACGGCACAGGTGAGGGTTGGGGGTACAGCTGTGGGGGTTTGGGGCACAGGTGAGGGTTTGGGGCACAGGTGAGGGTTGGGGGTACAGCTGTGGGGGTTTGGGACACACGTGAGGGTTTGGGGCACAGGTGAGGGTTGGGGGTACAGCTGTGGGGGTTTGGGGCACAGGTGAGGGTTGGGGGTACAGCTGTGGGGGTTTGGGACACACGTGAGGGTTTGGGGCACAGGTGAGGGTTGGGGGTACAGCTGTGGGGGTTTGGGACACACGTGAGGGTTTGGGGCACAGGGGAGGGTTGGGGGTACAGCTGTGAGGGTTTGGGGCACAGGGGAGGGTTTGGGACACACGTGAGGGTTTGGGGCACAGGGGAGGGGTTTGAGGCACAGGTGAGAGTTTGGGGCACACCCATGGGAGTTTGGGGCACACGTGAGGGGTTTGGGGCACAGCTGAGGGGGTTTGGAGCACACGGTGGCACCCCTGGGCTGCTCCACCCCGACCCCAGTGCTGACTGTCACCTCCCTCACGCAGGACCCAGCCCTGGGGACACCAGCGAGGGTCCCCGAACCCCCAGCCCCTGCTCGGCCCCGGGGGACCTGGGGGTCCTGGGGACCCTGGAGCTCCTGCTCCAGCTCCTGTGGGGACGGCGTCGCCCTGCGCAGCCGGCGGTGCCAGCGGTGAGTGGGGGACAGGGGTGTCCCCGGGGTGTCCCCGGGCCCACGGCAGCACGCAAACCCCATGGCACGGCCCTGCCACCCCTCGCACGTGTCCCCCGGGGCCCTCAGTGCCACCCAGTGCCTTCACCCTGGGGTGCAGCTCCAACGGGATGGGGGACACCGTGGGACACCATGGGACACTGTGGGACACCATGGGGACATCGTGGGGCACCGCGCGACATCGGGGTCCCCACTCCCTCTGCCCCACGGGGACGCGGCCACTCCCAGCCCTGCAGTGGCTCGATGGCCTCGCGGCCCTGGCGATGTCCCTGTGGTGGACACGGAGGGGACAGGGCTGTCGCTGTGACCGCAGGAGCAGCGAGGAGCAGCCGTGCTCGGGGGACCCGCGGCAGTACCGCCTCTGCCAGCTGCAGGTGAGCGCTGCGGGGGCCGCGGTGGGCACGGACGGGGCCGGGCTCGGTGTCGGTGCCCGTCGCGGCCCGTCCCGGTGCCGGTGCCCGTCGCGGCCCGCGGGCTCGGTGTCGGTGCCCGTTGCGGCCCGTCCCGGTGCCGGTGCCCACCGCGGCCCGCGGGCTCGGTGTCGGTGTCCATCGTGGGCTCGGTGCCGGTGTCCATCGTGGGCTCGGTGCCGGTGCTCACCGCGGCCCGCGGGCTCCATGCCGCCGCTCCCGCAGGGCTGCCCCAGCGGCTCCGTGCCCTTCCGGGCCATGCAGTGCTCCCTCTACGACAACCGGCCCGTCCTGGGCACCTCCGCCCGCTACCGCTGGGTGCCCTTCCACGGAGGTGAGTCCCGGCGCGGGGACGGTGGCACCGGGGCCGCCCCCGGCATCGCCCCAACCCTTGCCGCCCTGCTCCGGCAGCGCCCAACCTCTGCGACCTCAACTGCCTGGCCGAGGGCCACAACTTCTACTACAGCTTCGGTCGAGTGCTGGACGGCACCCGCTGCGGCCCCGGCTCGCCGGACCTGTGCGTCGGCGGGCGCTGCCTGGTGGGTGTGAGACCCCAGCGACCCTCTGGAACTCCGGGACCCCCGCGACCCTCGGGAGCTCCGGGGCCCCTGCGACCCTCGGGAGCTCCGGGACCCCCGCGACCCTCGGGAGCTCCGGGACCCCCGCGACCCTCGGGAGCTCCGGGACCCCCGCGACCCTCGGGAGCTCCGGGACCCCCGCGACCCTCGGGAGCTCCGGGACCCCCGCGACCCTCGGGAGCTCCGGGACCCCCGCGACCCCGCGCTGAGGGGTGTCCTGGCTCCCCGCAGAGCGTGGGCTGTGACGGGATCCTGGGCTCGGGCGCTCGCCCCGACGCCTGCGGCCACTGCGGCAGCGGCCAGGGCTCGTGCGTGCTCGTGCACCGGCTGTTCCAGGGCGCGGACCCCTCCTCCGGTGAATGACCATTGCCCCGGCCCCCTCCATGGGTGAATGCTTTGGCTCTTGGCTCCTCTGTCCTCCTGTCCCCGAGGTGTCACCTGGGCCCTCCACCCCCCTTGTCCTGTCCCCTCTCCATCTCCCCCAGCCGGAGGGTTGCTGTCCCTGACCCCTCCCTGTCCCCAACACGCAGGGACAGGGACTTGGAGCAGCCGCATCGCTTGGGGGGGGTTTACCTCATTGCAGAGGGTGTCACTCCTGGGGTGGGCAGAGGGGACTGCTGTGTCCCCAGGGGTGTTCGGGGGCACTCAGTGTCCCTGCGCCCACATCCAGCGGCCACGAGGTGCTGTCCAGGCTGTGGGGACAGTGATTTCCATGGGGACAAACAGGCCCAGGTGGCCCCCATGGCCATTGTGGGGTCCCCGTGATGATGTCCCAGTATGCCTAGGTGGCCCCCATGGTCATTGTGGGGTCCCCACTGTGGGGTCCCCCCGATGTCCCAGCTGGGTTAATGTCCCAAACCCGGACCCCTCTGTTCCCTGTCCCCTCCCGCCCTCTCCCCCCGGGGTGTCCCCAGGCCCTGCCCCGGCTCTGCCCTGACTCTGTCCCCCCCCCCAGGATATTTTGGATACGTGAATGTCACCAAGATCCCGGCTGGGGCCACCAACATCAAGGTGTCGGACAAGAGCCGCAACTACCTGGGTAGGACTTGACCCGCCTTGGTCCCGGTCAGTCCCAGTCCGTCCCAGTTGGCCCAGGCTGGTGCCAGCTGTGTGCGCGGGCAGGGCAGGGCAGGGCAGGGCAGGGCAGGACAGGACAGGACAGGACAGGGCAGGGGTGGCCGTGTCACGCCGTGCTGTCCCGTGTTTGTCCCATGCCGTGCCGAGCCGCTCCCTCCCTCGGATGCTGTTTTGAGCATCGCGGGGTCAGTGAACTCGCAAGCGCTCGGGGCAATTTTCCAGAGGCCGCGGCCGCGCGTTTTGGGAAGGGCTGAGCTGGAGCGGGGCCAGAGCGGCCACTGGTAGAGGACAGGGACCTCGACCGCCACCCCCCCGTCCGCTTCCCGAAACAGCTGGAGCTGCTTCCCCCCCCCAGCCGGGATTTGGGGGCTCGGGGGTGGCTTTGCACAGCAGGCTCTGGCTGCGGCTCGGGCCCGGAGCCAAGCTCCTCCAAGAAAACAGATTCCCGCAGCCCCGAGCGAGCGCGGCTCTCCGGCCCACGCTGCCCTCCCGCGCCGGGAGAGGCCTCCGGTGGGGAGCCGGGCGGGGGTCCCGGGGCCGTGCGGGGCTCGGTTTGCCGGAGCCGCTCCCTCCCGCAGCGCTGATGGCGAGCGACGGGCGCTACGTCCTCAACGGGGACTGGGCCATCGCCTGGCCGGGGCCCTACGAGGCCGCCGGGACCCTCCTGACCTACAGCCGCGCCCCCGACGGCACCGAGAGCCTGGAGGCGCCTGGGCCCACCCTCGAGGACCTGCACGTGCTGGTGAGGGCAGCGGGGACGCGGGGATGGGGACAGCCACCCCCCGGCGCCCATCGCCCCCCCAGCCCTGCCCGTGTGCCCCCCAGGTGCTGCTGCAGGAGCCCAACCCGGGCATCGAGTACCAGTTCTGGCTGCCCCGCGGGCACCCCCAGCTCGGCCGTGGGGACAGCAGCCCCCTGCGGCAGCCCCAGCCCCGCGGGGCCGGCAGCCCCCCACCCCCGGAGCCCCCCGAGCCCCCGGTGCCCCCGGAGCCCCCGGGCACCGCACCGCCCGCCCAGCCCGGGGGCTCTGCCACGGAGCCGCCGCCGAGGAGCCCCCCGGGCTGGAGCCAGGATGGGATTGGCACAGGTACCTCCTCGGGGATCCCCGCAGCCCCCACAGCCCTGCTGGGACGATTCTGAGCTGCCCGGGGGGAAAATGAGACCCTAAAATGGGCCCTAAAAGCCTCGCCAGGACTCTCAGGAGCCCCTAGTGACCTCTCGGGGGTCTGGAGCCGCAGTCCCCCCTCCCAGAGCTGTGTGAGGGGTTTTGGGGGTCAGGAGTCCCCTCTGCCCCTAAACTGCTGCAGCTCTATCCCCGCAGGGCGCTGCGGGAGGTGCCGCACACCCAAGGGACGCTCGCAGCGCATCCGGCACTTCTGCCAGAGCGACTTCGGTGAGCCGGGGATGGGCTCGGGACAGGCTCGGGACAGGGCTCGGGATGGGCTCGGGACAGGCTCGAGACAGGGCTCGGGACATGGCTCGGGACAGGCTCGGGACAGGGCTCGGGACAGGGCTCGGGACAGGCTCGGGACAGGCTCGGGAAGGGCTCGGATCAGTGTCGGGACAGGCTCGGGACAGGGCTCGGGAAGGGCTCTGGAGGGGCTCGGGACAGGCTCGGGACAGGGCTCGGGACAGGCTCGGATCAGTGTCGGGACAGGTTCGGGACAGGCTCGGGACAGGCTCGGGATGGGCTCGGGACATTGCCAGGGACAATGGCAGGAGTGGGAAGGAGCTCAGGGTGATCCTAGGGGCGATGCCAAGGATGGGAAAAGGCTCAGGGTGGTGGCAGCGCCGATGGCAGGGACGGGAATATACCCAGGGTCATACCAGGGACAGGAAAGAGCACAGAGTGATGCCAGGGACAATGCCAGGGCCAGGAAAGGGCTCAGGGTGATGCCAGGGACGGCAACGTGCCCAGGGTGACGCCAGGGACAATGGCAGGGCCAGGAAAGGGCTCAGGGTGATGCCGGGGACAATGCCAAGGATGGGAATGCACCCAGGGTAACGCCAGGGACAGGAAAGGGCACAGAGTGATGCCGGGAGCAATGCCAGGTCCGGGAACGTGCCCAGGGTGACACCAGAGACAATGCCAGGGACGGGAACGTGCCCAGGGCGATGTCAGGACCACGAAGGGGCACAGAGTGATGCTGGGGACAATGTCAGAGATGGGAAGGGGCACAGGGTGATGCCAGGGACAATGCCAGGGACAATGTCAGGGACGGGAACGTGCCCAGGGTGACATCAGGGACAATGCCAGGGACGGGACCGTGCCCAGGGCGATGCCAGGGCCCGGAAGCGGCTCAGGCTGCCCCCCTGTCCCCGCAGTGTTCCACGGGCGGATCGTGGCGCGGCGCGTGGTGGGGCAGGAGACGCGCTACGAGGTGGAGGTGAAGGCGCCGTACCGGCAGCGCTTCCCGCTGGTGGCCCGCGAGTACCTCTGGGTGCCCAACACGTGCGGCTGCCCCGCGCTGCGACACGGCGGCGACTACCTGCTGATGGCACGGCGCCACGTCAACCACGAGCACACCCTGAACCGCATCCTGCTGCAGGACGATGGCTACGCCCGGCCCTGGACGCCCCGCGAGGCACGGCTGGTGCGGGAGGCGGCCCGCCACTGTCCCCACCCGCGGCCACCCTGAGCCCCTCGCCGGTGCTCCTGTCGGGCACCGAACCCTGCCCACGACCCCCGCCCACCGTGGACCCCCGTCCGTCTCGCCGTCCTTGGGATTCACGCTGAGGAGGGGGGTGGAGTGGGGTGGTAATTTATTATTTTTGCAGAAAATAAATGTGTTTATCTCCTCGTTTGCTGCGTTTGCCTTCCTCGGTCAGGCCAGGGCACCTCGAGTTCTGTCCTTTCAGGGTGTCGCCTGTGTGTCCCCGTGGGCAGGGGGTCTCCTCCGTGTCCCTCCACTTCACGGTGTCCCCTCTGTGTCCCCACGGGCAGGGGGTCTCTGTGTCCCCACGGGCAGGGGGTCTCTGTGTCCCCGCGGGCAGGGGACCTCCTCCGTGTCCCCGCGCCGAGCCCCAGGAGCCGCTCCCGGCCCTCGGCGTGTCCCTGTCGCCGCTGGCGCCGTGCCAGGCTCTGCCTGCCGGGGTCGGGGACCTCGCGCTTATCTCCCTTCCGGCGGAGCCGAGCGTGTCCCCCCCATGCCAGAGCCCCCCCGCCCGTAACCCAAGCCGTGGGCCGGTGGGGGCCACCGCGGGGCCCCTGTGGGGACAGGATGTGACCGGGGGCGTTGGGGCACCCCGGGGGGCTCGGCCCGCTCGGGGCTCCCCGGGGTGGGTTTGGTGCCAGGACAAGGCTGAGGACTGTCGCAGCTCCTGCGGCTGGGGACAGATCCCGAGCTGCGGTCCCGATGGTGGCCCGGAGTGCCCCGAGTGGCAGCTGCCAGCCCAGGAGGGTCTTTGTGACATCACCAGGGGCCAGGGACGAGCCCTGGGAGCTGAGCCCCAGCTGGGCCCGGTGAGGTCTGAGTGATTCCAGGTGCTCCAGGGGCTGGAGAGGCACCTCCCCTATAAAGTGCTCCCTCTCACCCCCACCCCATGGCCAATTTGGGGTCGCTGGGGGGACCGTCCCTCGCAGGGTGGGGGGTCCCAGCCATGGCGGGCTTGGGGACCACCGCACGCACGCAGAAACCCTCGAGGGACAGCCAGGGGCTCTCGACCCCCAGGGCGGGGGCTCGCGGTCGGGCCAAGAGCCGGCAGAGAGAGGGGGAGCGCCGGGGCTGGGCCCGGGTCCCCGGCTCCCCCACCACCCCCGGGAAGGGCCGGCTGGTCCGCCGGGGACCCGAGGAGAGCCACGGCCCCGGGGGAAACGGTGAGCGCGGGGAAATCCCTGCCCGGGACAGGGGGAGCCGCCCCGGGTGTGCTGACAGGACCCCTGTGCCCCCAGAGCCTGCGAGCCCCGCGCTGCCGCCCGGCCCCGGGGGCTCCTTTTTCTCGGGGCTCCCCGAGGCTGAGACTCAGGACCCTGCTGGCATCGCGGCCCCCAGCCTGTGAGTATGAGGGGAGTCCCCAGAGCCCCCCAACACCCGGGGGGGGTCCCAGCAGCCCCCCAGCATCACTGACCCCCTGCCTTCCCCCTCCAGGCTGATCCCTGCGGTGCGGAGCCCCGGCAGGGACGGTCCCCGGAAGATCCGGAGCAAGCTGGAGCACACCCTGGTGCTGGAGCTGGTGAGCTGGGGGGGTCGGGGGGGCTCTGCAGCCCCTGGGGCTGGGGGCTGACCCTGCTCGCTGTCCCCAGGATGGGACACTGCTCTGCTCCTCCCTGCTCGCCCGCGGGCAGCAGGATGCCGTGGCCACCTTCACCGTGGGCTTCCAGGCAGGTTCCTACAAGGTCGGTGCCGCAGGGCTGGGACACGGTGACGGGGCTGGGGACATGCTGACGGGGCTGGGGACACGGTGACGGGGCTGGGGACACAGTCACGGGGTTTGGGACACGGTCACGGTGTTGGGGACACAGTGACAGGGCTGTGGACACGCTGACAGGGCTGGCGACACGGTGACGGGGCTGGGACATGGTGACGGGGTTGGGACAGTGGGTGCTGCGTCCGGGGGGTGACTCGGGGCTGTGGGATGGCAATGAAGAGCCACATCGTCCCTGTGGCCTCTGTGGGAGAGGGTGGCTGAGGGACCCTGCTCGGGGTCCGAGCCCCCCTTGGTGCCAGGATGGGGTGCGGTGTTTTCCAAGGTGCTGTTCCCTCCCAGGTCCACGTGAAGCTGCGGCCACACGTGCAGCAGTTCCTGGAGAGCCTTTCCAAGACCTACGAGGTACCCCTGGGCTCTGTGGGGTGACACTTTCTGGGGCTGGGGACACCTGGGGGACCTTCACCCTCTCTCTGCCAGATCTTCATCTACACCACGGCCAAGCAGGACTACGCCAAGAAGCTCCTGGAGGTGCTGGACCCCAAGAAGAAGCTGATCAGGTGCTGGCGCTGGCGGTGCCCTGCTGGGGACCCCCTGTGTGGCATGGCAGGGTCCCCACGGCTCTGTGTCCCCCCAGGCGCTGCCTCTCCCAGTCGGACTGTGTCTGCTCCCAGGGCTGCTACTGGAAGGACCTGAGCCTCCTGGGCAGGGACCTGGCCAAGACGGTGGCCCTGGACCACAGCGTGCAGGGCTTCCCTGCCCAGGTAGGGCAGCGCTGCTCCGGGGAGATTGGGGTGTCCCACCCCCCGGGGTCCAACCTCGTCCCCGTCCCCCCGGGGTCCAACCTCGTCCCCATCCCCCCCGGGGTCCAACCTCGTCCCCGTCCCCCCGGGGTCCAACCTTGTCCATGTCCCCCCGGGGTCCAACCTTGTCCCTGTCCCCCCGGGGTCCAACCTTGTCCCTGTCCCCCGGGATCCAACCTCGTCCCCGTCCCCCCGGGGTCCAACCTCGTCCCCGTCCCCCCGGGGTCCAACCTCGTCCCCGTCCCCCCGGGGTCCAACCTCGTCCCCGTCCCCCCGGGGTCCAACCTCGTCCCCGTCCCCCCGGGGTCCAACCTCGTCCCCGTCCCCCCGGGGTCCAACCTCGTCCCTGTCCCCCCGGGGTCCAGCCTGGTCCCTGTCCCCCCGGGGTCCAACCTTGTCCCCGTCCCCCGGGGATCAAACCTCGTCCCTGTCCCCCCGGGGTCCAACCTGGTCCCTGTCCCCCCGGGGTCCAACCTCGTCCCTGTCCCCCCGGGGTCCAACCTCGTCCCTGTCCCCCCGGGGTCCAACCTTGTCCCTGTCGCCCTGGCATCCAACCTTGTCCCTGTCCCCCAGGCTGATAACTGGATCCCGGTGCCGCAGTGGTCTGGGGACCCCCAGGACGAGGAGCTGCTGCGCCTCATGCCAGCGCTGGGCCAGCTGGGCCAGGCGGTAGGACGTGGGGATGGGGATGGGGACAGGGAGGGGACAGCGCTCTGGGCACAGCCCTCCCCTATCCTAACTCTCCCCGTGCAGGAGGACGTGCGCCCCGAGATCCAGCGGCGATTCCAGCCCCGCCAGCCTCCCACCGAGGATTAGGATGGGGAAAACCTCGGGGAGAGGCCGTGGGGAAGCTGTGCTGGGGCACATCCCGCGCCTCGTCCATGGAACTGGGCTGGGTGGCTGTCCAGGACTCTCTCCTGGTGTCTGTGGGGGTCCCACCTCATTCCTGGGGGTCCCCACGAGGAGAGCCCCTGGCGCTCAGCTGCCTTTGGAGGCAGAGCTCCATCCCGGCCCCCTCCTCTCGGTGCTCCGGAGGGTCCAGCCGAGGCTTTTCACGCTCATTACAAGCTTGGAGAAGGCTCTGGCTCTCTGCCTTCATTCCCAAAACCCTTCAGCTGAGCAAACAGCTCCGGGGATGGCGCAGCCTAGGAGGGGGGGACACAAACCCTGTCCCCTGTGTCCCCGGGGCAGTCCAGGGTCCTGGCATCGGGCCGGTGTCCCCGGGAGGGCCCCAGCTGGCATCTCTCCCTGTGCCACCCCTGCTCGGTGCCACGGGTGCCACGTGTGCCACGTGCCGGGGCACAGCTGCCACTGCGTCTCTGTCAGTCCCCGTGGGACAGAGAGTGGCCAGGAGGTGCAGCCACCCTGGGACCAATTCTTTAAGGCCTAAAGCTGCTGGGGAACAGCAACTGGGGACTTTGGAGGGGGTCCGGGCTGGGCTCTGCCGCCCCCGCTCTGCCGGAAGCCACACGGGCTCGTGGCCGAGCTCCTGCCGTGGCCACGCGGGTGCAGCTGTTTGGGGACACGTCACATCTGCTCCCTCTGCGCCTGGGAAAGGGCACAGCGCTCCCTGCGCCGCTGGGAATGTCACTGTCCCCAGCGGTGTGGGAGGAGCCACCAGCCTGTCCCCTCGCACAGCTGGACACGGAGGGGGCGGGGGCATCACCCTCGGGAGGGGGCGGCTGGAAAGGCAACAAGAGGTTTATTGCGGAAGCCAGGCACGGTCCCAGCTCTGTCCCCGCTGCTGTCACTCTGTCCTCCGTGCCGGGGGCCAGCACGGAGCTCCTTTGCGCCGGGCCACGCGGTACGTGGGGTACAGGACCCCCGCCAGCACCAGGCTGCTGCAGGCCAGGACAGCGACAACCACGAGGTCCCAGCGCAGCCCCGCGGGGCTGGGGGAGCTCTGGGCGGGGTGGTGGCAGGTGTGGGTGACATCCTGGAAGGTGCGGCCGGAGGGACAGGACGTGCAGTTGGTGGCCCAGGCGCCCCGGCAGGTGTAGCAGGAGGGGTGGCACCTGGCACAGACGCGGGCAGTGTCCCTGGGGGCGGCGCTCCGGGCCCGGCCGTAGTAGCGCGGGGGGCAGTAGGGCAGGCAGGAGCCGTGGTGGGCGTACAGGGAGCTGCCGCAGTCTGTGGAGAGAGGCTGGGGTGAGACCCTGGGGACCAGAGCGTTGTCACTGTCCCCCCCCAAGCCTCGCTCACCCTCGCAGGCTCCCTCCTCGTCCCTGCTGAGACACTCGGCGGCGGTGGTGGCTGCGGAGCGCCGCGCTGGCATGTCCTCGTCGGTGCCGTGCAGGTGCAGGATGAAGCTGGTCAGCTGGCCTGGGGACAGGGGACTGCCACGTGAGGCATTTGGGGCTGGAGGCTTTGGGGTTGTGTCCTGGGCTGGCCAGGGGGACCCCCAAAGCCAGCACGGGGCCCTGTGGGAAAGGAGGGCTCGTGGCCAGGGGGGAGAGGCCAACAATTGCCCATCCGAGTGGGGGAAGGAGGACCAGGCACTGAGTGACCCCAGAAAAAATGGGGTTCACCCCCCGAGGGGCACCCACCTGTGTTACGAGCGTCGCCCCTGTTCTCCAGCCGCAGCGTCCAGATCCCTTTGGGGTTCTCATCCCAGAAGTGAGTGGACATGAAGGTCCAGTCCTTGTAGCCCTCCTGGCTCGTGTCGTAGGGGCTGGAGGAGGAGAGCAGAGCTGGGACTGCCAGCCCAGGATGTCACCCTGCAAGGTCACCCTGCTCTTGCTCTGAGGGGCACCCCCACGTGGCAGGGGTCCGGAGGAGTTTTGGGCACGGTGAGTCCCTTTTTGGGAGTCTTGTGGTCCTGGAGGGACCCCCGGTGCCATTCCCGTCCTTACCGCACGGTCACCAGCGTGGATTTGGTCCCCATGGGGCTGCTCAGAGCCACCACCAGGTCCCCCCTGCGGCTGTAGCTCAGGGACAGCTGCACCTGGACGTGCTCCAGGGAGCGGATGCTCTGTGAGCAGGAGGCGACGTCCGTGGAGATGGTGAGCCTGGAGCCGATGTCCCTGGCGAGGACAAGCTGGAGGTGAGGGCATTGCCACCCCTGCTAAGGGCGTCCTGCCCTCCAAGCACAGCAGACATTGTGCAGCACAGATTTTGGGAAGCCACCCCTGCACCTGTGGTGGGAGGCTGGACCTGGGTGGTGTCCCTTACCTGGGGACCTGAACGGCCTGGACCGAGCACTTCTCCTGAGGCCGAGTCCCTGTCCACGCCATGGCCGCCTGCACCAGCAGCCCCGCATCCAGCAGCCCGTAGCCGTAGTAGTGGCTCACTGGGACACGGGTGCCACCCGAGAGAGGGACCTGTGAGTCCCTCGGTGCCACCAGGGCCCCGGGGGCTGCTGGAAGGGCTGAACCCACACTCACCCCTGCGCCCGACCCCGTTCTCGGCCCAGTCCTCTGCCTGCAGGTGCGCGGGTTTGGAGGCTCTGATGATGAGGTGCTGCAGGTCCCGCCAGGTCAGGGCTGGGCTGGGAGCAAGGAGGATGTGGGGACAGAGCTCTCTGCTCTGGGTTGGTTTTTAAGGGTGAGATTTGGCTCCTTGGGGGTGGGCAGAGCAACTGTCTGGGCCCAAGCTGGTTCCCCCACAGCCTCCTTCAGTGCCAAAATGGGAGCAAAAAGACCTTCAGGGGACAACCCTCCTCCTGCTCTCCCCTGGATGGGGACCAGAACCCCACCAGAACCTGGGGACACCACAGCTCTGCAGCCTCCCTTCCTCATCCCTGCTGAGGCACCAGCTCTCCCCGGGGACTGTCCCGCTGTCTCAGTGTCACCTACTTGGCCTCCAGCGCCAGGGCCACCATCCCGGCGGCCAGCGGGGCCGAGGCGGAGGTGCCGGTGTGCTTGTCCGTGCAGCTGTGGTGCAGGTCAGTGGTCACCTGGGGGGACAGGAGGATGTCAGCACTGTTCTCATCAGAGCTGCCCGGAGCTGGGTCAGTCAGTAAATGCTCCTTTGGGCTTTCCAGGCTCTAAACACTTTGTCACCCAAGCTAAGGAGGGCTGTGACGAGCCCACCCTGTGCTGGGATCTGTGCCTGCTGCTCGGGCAGAGCTGTGGTGACACTCACAATCTGCACCTTGCTGGTGGTCCTGCTGCTGTAGGTGGTGGTGAGGATGGCGGGGCAGCTCTCTCCGTAGCGGGGCCGGTGCCCGTCCCCCAGGACGCTGCCCACCGACACCGTGTAGATGCTGTTGGTGTAGCCATCGCAGTTGCAGTTGTCATAGTTTGTCCCCCCATTGCCTGAGGCCCAGATGAAGATGGAGCCGAGCCCACCCCGGCCCTGTTGAAGAGCAGAGGGGGTTGAGCACGGTGTCCTCGTGTCCCTGCTGTCCCCGAGGGCAGGGCTGGGCTCACCTGGGTGACCCCTCTGTGGAAAGCGGCCGCAGCCAGGACGCCGGGCCCGTCCACCGTCTTGCCGTCGTCCTCGGGGCCCCAGCTGGCGCTGTAGACGTGGATGTGCTGGGGCTGCAGGCTCAGCGCCTGAGCCTCCACGATGTCCATGATGGAACCGTCCAGCATCCGCACGCCTGAGGGCCGGCACCGGGAGAGGCCGTGGCCGAGGGGCGGCAGCACCCGGGGGTGGCCATGGTGGCTCTGGGTGGCTCCGAGGGGACGAGAGCCACGCACGTGCCACCCCCAGGGCACCTTGCCAGGCCCCCCCTGGCCCCCCACAGCCTTGAGCACCTTTCACATGACCCTGCCCTAAGGAGATCAGGCCCCCGCGGGTCTGTGCAGCTGCCATGAGCCTGTTCCCAAAGCTCCTCATTAAGCCTTTTGTAATTAAGCCCGGGGAGCGCTCCCAGCTTTTAACCCTCTTTGTCACCCTCGTTTCCAGAGCGGAGCCTGAGCCTGCCCTGCTCGGTGCTGGGGTGAGCACTGAACCCCTGGGGTCACACTGCAGCACCCTGGACACCCTGCAAGCCTCCGAGCAGCCCTGCCTGGGGTCCTGTGCTCCCCCAGGGGCTGATTTCCACCTTCCCTCCCTCGGGAGCAGCGCCTCACCTCCGATTTTGGCGTTGTAGGCGACGCCTGCGCCACAGATTCTGTTGTTGGCCACAGCTGCCACCTCCCCTGCACAGCGTGTCCCATGCCTGGGGGGACAGAGTGACCCTGTGAGGGGCGGGGGGGCCTGGGACAGCCTCAGCCCCCCAAGAGATGAACCCCCCAGGGCAGGGAGCCAGGCAGAACCCACCAGTTCTTGTCCCCGTCGCCGTATCGGGGCTGGGGATCGGGGTCGTTGCTGTTGAAGTCGTAGCTTGCCAGCGGGTCCTGTTACAGAGCGAGGCACCAGCGTGAGCCAAAGGCCACGGGCAGGGCTGTGACAGCTCGGCACAGGCGCCTGGCACCGAGCCCGGCGCTGGCACCGCCGAGGGCCCTGCCTGCCAGCCCAGGGGGACAGCGGGGCCCCTTCGTGCCCAACTGCGCTGGGTGAGACTGGAGCTAAATCGAGACCAGAGGGGGAATGGGGCTGGGGGAGTGAGCACCAGGAGGGGCTGGGGGAGCTGGGGAAGGGCTCAGCCTGGAGAAAAGGGGACCAGAAGGGACATTGTGGCTCTGCACAACTCCTGACAGGACAGGGGGGTCGGGCTCTGCTCCCAGGGAATGACAGGACAAGAGGGAATGGCCTCAAGCTGGGCCAGGGGAGGCTCAGTTTGGACATCAGGAGGATTTCTCCATGGGAAGGGTGGTCAGGGTTGGAAGGAGGAGGTGTTGGCGTCCCCATCCCTGGAGGTGTCCAAGGAAGGCACTCAGGGCTGGTGACAAGGCGGGGATCGGTCACAGCCTGGACCCAAAGGAGGCGTTTTCCAACCTCAGTGACTCTGCGATTCTGCAAAAAGAGGTGAAAGCAGCTCACCTTTGCTGCTCCCCTGAAAGAGCCCAGCGTGGCGAGTCCCCTGAGGGTGACCCTCGCTGGCCACGCAGCCAGGAGAGAGGAACCACGGCCCATGGAAAGGGTGGTGTAATAAACACCCAGGATTTCCCTCTCCTTCCCGTGGAGCACAGGAGGGTGTACCAGCTTTACTGGCTCTGCAGCTTGCTGTAATTACACCTATTCTGGGGGCTCCGCTGCGTGTACAAGTTCTAACATTTCCTCAGTGTGATATTTCAACACGGGAGACTCCAAACCTTGGATCCAGCCCTGGAGAGGCTGCACAGTCCCAGGGTGGGATGAAGGCATTGAGTCCCACCCTCCCTCGGAGCCCACCCACCCCCAAGGAGCTGGTCCCTGGACCCCCCCAAGGTTACGTAGTTGGCAGCCAGGTCGGGATGATCCTTCTCCAGCCCATCATCCAGGACAGTCAGCACGACCCCCAGCCCCGTGTAGCCTCTGCTCCAAGCCGTGAGGATGTTGAGGTCGGGATGGACGTCGTTGTTCTGGAAAACAGATTAAATTCCATCGGCAGCCCCGGGTGACCTTCCAGGACTTCTGCTGCCTCATCAGCGCCAGCATTAGCCGGGGTTATGTGCTGGGGGGGCACTGGGAGAGCATGGCCAGCGGCTCAGGGAGTGACCCTGCCCCTCCACCCAGCCCTGGGAGGGTGCTGTGTCCAGTTCGGGGACACTGGGGACAGCATGGCCAGCGGCTCAGGGAGTGACCCTGTCCCTCCGCCCAGCCCTGGGAGGGTGCTGTGTCCAGTTCAGGGGCACTGCGGACAGCGTGGCCAGCGGCTCAGGGAGTGACCCTGCCCGTCCCCCCAGCCCTGGGAGGGTGTTGTGTCCAGTTCGGGGGCACTGGGGGAGCGTGGCCAGCGGCTCAGGGAGTGTCCCTGTCCCTCCGCCCAGCCCTGTGAAGGTGTTGTGTCCAGTTCTGGGCTCCGGGAGCAGGGCCAGAGTGGGTGACAAAGTTGATGAAGAGACTGGAACATCCCTAAGAAGGTAAGGCTGAGAGAGCTGGGGCTGTTCAGACGTGAGAGGGACCCTCACCCCTGCCTGTCCCTGTCTGCAGGGAGGGTCTCACCATGTACCACTGCTTGGGGAACCAGGGATCCGTGGGCACCACGCTGCTGCCTCTCTTCACACGCCTCTTCGCCGTCTGCTGCTCAAACCACAGGACCTGGGCGGGGAGCAGCGACATGGGTGCCAGGCAGTGCCTGCCCACGGCTGTCCCCAGGCTCCCTGTGCCCTGCTCCCTACCTGGGGGTCCCTGGTGAGCCGCATGTGCCACCCCCAGTGCCTGCTCAGGGCTCTCTGCCTGGTGCCGCGGTGCCTGAAGTGATAGTAAGACTCTCCCTCCATCACCTGCGGGCACAAAGAGCTGCTGTGAGCGTTTGTAGGTGACACCAGTGCCAGCCCCGTGGGGGTGAGGAGCTCAGGGAGGTGAATTTAATGTGAGCTGTAGGGCAGGACAAGCAGAAAGTGTCACTTGGAGATAGAGCAGGGTTCTGGGGAGGGGCTGTGTGCCTTTGGGGGTCCCTTGATCACCCCTGCATGCTCAGGGGCCGTTTGCTGTGAGGGTGGGGGGACACTGGCACAGGATTCTCAGGCTGCCCCATCCCTGGGAGTGTTCAAGGCCAAGCTGGACAGGGCTTGGAGCAAGCTGGGATGGTGGAAGGTGGCCACGGGACAAGTGAAAGGGACAAACAATGGCGACTCAGGGAGAGTACGAGCTCAGAAGGTCGGGCCAGGAGCACACGGGGTGGGCTGGGCCCGTCTTTCCCCGCCCAGGCCGCACCTGGCCCAGGTAGAGCAGCCCGTGCCGGCGGGCCAGGGCCCGGGCGTCCCGCAGCCCCGCCGCCACCCGCACGGCCCAGCTGCTCAGATAGACACGGGGCTTGGCGGGGCCCGGGGAGGCGGCGGTGAGCAGCAGGAGCAGCGCGAACAGCACCGGTAACAGCGACAGCGCCGGGCCGGGCCTGGGCCACGCCGCCATGAGGCCGCGCCACCACTGTGCACGTTGCCATGGCAACGGCGTCGGCCCCGCCCCTCCGCACCGCCTCTCCTCATTGGCCCGCCTCGAACCCCGCCCCGCCCTCCCATTGGCCACGCCCAGCGTTAATCCCGCCCCCCTTCCTATTGGCCACGCCCCGTCGCTTTATCCCGCCCCTCTCTCCCACTGGCCACGCCCCCTCGGCCACGCCCCCACCGGGCTCACTGACCGGGGCGCGGGGTCGGTCCGGGGCCGCTCCGGGGCCACCGCCGCCGCCTTCACCGCCTTCAGCACCGCCACCGCCGCCATGGGCTCGCTGCAGCAGCGCCTGCAGAGCTTCCTCGACCGCCCCGGCCCGGTCGGGGATCTGCTGGGCCGCCTGGAAGCCTATACCGGCGTCCAACGGCTCTACCTGGCCACAGGTGCGACCGGTATCGCGGGGCCTCCGCGGTTCTCCCGTTCTGTCCCCTTCTTCCCAGTGTCCTGGGGCGCCTTGGCAGCCCCGCACTGTGGCTCTGGGCTCGGCGGAGGGGCACAGGGAGGGCAGGCAGGGCCGCCCTGGTTGGGGTGCAGAGCAGGGCCGTGCTGGGAGGGCGCTGGGGGGGCCGGGGGGTGACACTGCTGTCACTGCGCCGTCCTCGCCTTCGGCAGACACAAAATCCCGAAATCCCAAAGCCCACGGGGACCGAGTGTCGGAGGTGTCAGACGGACCCTCAAGACCCCTGGCCCTGGCTGAGGGGGTCCCCGTTCTGGGTGAGCCCCCAGCTCGTGGTGGGTCACACCAGGCATTGGGGATGGGAGCTCGTCCCCGTGTCCCATGGTGGGGCTGTGGGGATCCGGCCTTTAACCAGATCCCCGTTGTTCATTAATGAGGAACCGGCCGGATTCTCCCCAGGGATCCTCCTCCTGGCACGCCGTGCCCCTCTCCTCTGACCCTCGGCCCTGTGCCCTCCCTGCCAACTTCAGCTGGCCTTGTCCGCGTGCTCTGATTTGGGATTTCATATCAGGCCTCCCGGGAGGGACTTGGGACTTCCCTGTTCCCTGTGTCCCTCCAGGATTTCGGCCTCCAGGTGTGATTTCCTGGCCCTTCACCTGCGGCAGGAGTGGTTTTCCCACTCCAGGGGGGAAGAGTGTCCATGAAGGGACATGTGCTGCTGGGCAGGTTATGTTTGGATGTGGTGCCACTCAGGTTTCTTGCAAGCAAAAC
Source organism: Acanthiza pusilla (assembly GCA_036630365.1). NCBI lineage: Eukaryota > Metazoa > Chordata > Aves > Passeriformes > Acanthizidae > Acanthiza > Acanthiza pusilla. The sequence continues at coordinate 3,932,244 of JAXCHO010000105.1, read as the reverse complement.
AATCCTGGGAATTTGGTCAGGCTTGGATTTTTGGGGTAGGACAAGAGTGGAAGCACCAAGAAGTGATGGCTCCACATTCTGGATCTCTGTCCTGGAAAGGAGAAGCTGCTGCTAAATTAAAAATTTGCAATTTCTCCCTCCCGTGGCTCTGGAGCAATCCCAAATTTGTTTCTGAACCCATGGGCTGGGGTTTGCAGCCCACCTCTGGGCAGCACCACCTCCAACCGCTCCCTCAGCAAAGCCTTTCCCTCGGTTTTTGCTGTTACATAAATTTCTCCGGGGGTTCAAATCCTGCAAAATCCCTTCTAAGGCTCTTGGGGAATGAAACCCAGCACTGCCTGGACCTGCCTGCCCTCCTCGGAGGGAGGTTTGGGATTGCTCCAAAGCCGCGTTGCTCCTGCCCGTCTCCCGGGAAAGACCCGGAGCTGTGGGTGCCCCGGATCGGGGCCGCAGCTCAGCCCAGGAATGCTGCAGTGAGCAGAGCAGGGATAATCCTCCCTCCAAGCGCGAGCAAGGACTTTCCTCTAATTCACCAGCGCAGACAGGTTAATTCCCTGCTGATGGAGGAGTTTGTTCCAGGGCTGGGGAGAAGCTGCTGGGCTGGCAAAATGCTCCATTCTGTGTACCCCTGAGGTTTTGCTGCCCTCTGAGCCCGCTGTGAGCGAGCTCTGCCGTGGTTTCCCCCCCAGGAGCTCCCTGTCCCACCTTCCCCACCCACCCTCTCTCCCAGCTCCAGCCTCCCGAGCGCTGGGCAGGCTCCAGGCCACCAAACCCTGCGGCTCACATTTAATTTAACGATCTAATTGAGTAGCAGGCGAGCGGCATTGGATTGCCGCTCCCAGGGGAGCCAACCCTTCGCTGGCCGACGGCTGCTGAGCCTCGGGGAGTGCCCGCGGGAGGAGCCGCGATCCCGGGCGGCTGATCCGGGAGCAGGGCTCGTCCTTGAGCGGCACTTGTGGGAATGCCGAGCGGCTCCGGGTCCCCCGCGCGGGGGAGACGAGCGGAGCCTTGACTTTGGACCATGGGTGCGTTGTCAGCGTCTCCGGTTCCTGCCGCCCTGGCGCCGCTCCAGCCAGGGAGCGACAGGGGAGAAAGTGCTGCGAGATTGGGGTGGTAAAGTCCCCATCTGGGCCAGGGGAGGGGACAAACGGTGACAGGAGCAGGTCACGGGTCCCTCGGGGAGGAGCAAGCTCTGCCACATGCCTCGTTGCATCGAGCACCTCAGCGGCGCTGTGGAATTAATTGGGGATGGTCGTTATCCCCTGGCCTCTTCCCACTGCGGGATGAGAATCCTGCTCGGCAGACCGAGCGGGGTGTCTTCCTGGTGACACCATCCTCTGTCCCCCGCAGGTTCCGTGACTTTCCTGGGGCTGTACCTCATGTTCGGCTATGGCGCTTCCCTGATCTGCAACCTCATCGGCTTCGTCTACCCCGCCTATGTCTCGTAAGTACCTGTCCCGGCACCTGGAGAGCATTCCCTGCCCTCAGCTGAGGGTCTCCCTGCTCCCTGAAGAGGCAATCATGACCGGGAGGCTCTTGAGACCTTCCTGGAAAGGCTGGGATCGTGCCAGCGCGGGGGCAGGAGCAGGTTCCTTCCAGGGCCTGGAGGGTTCGGGAAGGTGCAGCCCCTCCCAGGACTGCAGCAGCCGTGCCCTTCCCCTCTCCTGCCGCAGCATCAAAGCCATCGAGAGCAACTCCAAGGAGGATGACACCATGTGGCTCACGTACTGGGTGGTCTACGGCGTCTTCAGCATCGCCGAGTTCTTCTCCGACCTTTTCCTCTACTGGTTCCCCTTCTACTACGCTGGGAAGGTAACAGCTCCTCTCATCCCCTGGCTGAGCCTGGTGGGCTCTGAGCCCTTAGCAGGGGCTGCAGCCAGCTCACATCCTGTGAGCTCCATCCTTGGATGCTGCTGCGGGCCAGGCTGGGGGGCACTGGAGCAGCAGAGCCCCTGCCACGCTCCAGCTGAGCCCCTCCTGTCCCCGCAGTGCCTGTTCCTGGTGTGGTGCATGGCCCCCGTGCCCTGGAACGGCTCCCAGGTCATCTACCACAGCATCATCCGGCCCTGCTTCCTCAAGCACCACGAGGCCGTGGACTCCGTGATGAGCAACATCGGCACCAAGGCGCTGGACGCGGCCTCCACTGTCACCCGAGAAGGTGACTCAGGTCCCCCTGTCCCTCCATCCTGCTCCGTGTCCAGGTTTTCCCAGCACAGGGGTGCGCGCAGCTCGGTTTAATTACCAGCGAGTGATTATTTCTCCATGCCCACGAGCCGCGCTGCTGCAGCCCCGTGACAGGAGCCGCGGGGAGGGTCACGGTCCCCTCTCTAACCTCTCTCTCCTCTCCGTGCCGCACGGTGCAGTCCTGCAGACTCTGTCCAGCAGCAGAGCCCGGCTGGCGGCCGGGGTGGCCCCGCAGCCCAGCCTGTCCGTATGTAACGAGCCGCGGCTCCCGCTGCCGCCGCGCAGGGCCAGGGCCGGGCCGTGCCAGGCGCCCGCCGGGGCCCGTGTCCGCCGGGGCCAAACCGCTGTGCTCCTGCGGGCACCGGCGTGGCTCCCACACGACCGGCCCTTCCTCCCGCGGCGTGCCTAGAGCAGGCGCTTCCCTCCCGCTGCTCCGTAGCCAGAGCCCACCCGTGTGTCCATCCGTGTGTCCATCCGTGTGTCCATCCATGTGTCCATCCGTGTGTCCATCCGTGTGTCCATCCATGTGTCCATCCGTGTGTCCATCTGTGTGTCCATCCGTGTGTCCATCCGTGTGTCCATCCATTGTCCACCCGTGTGTCCATCCATGTGTCCATCCGTGTGTCCATCCGTGTGTCCATCCGTGTGTCCATCCATGTGTCCATCCGTGTGTCCATCCGTGTGTCCATCCATGTGCCCATCCGTGTGTCCATCCGTGTGTCCATCCGTGTGCCCATCCGTGTGTCCATCCGTGTGTCCATCCGTGTGTCCATCCATTGTCCACCCGTGTGTCCATCCATGTGTCCATCCCTGTGTCCATCCGTGTGTCCGTCCATGTGTCCATCCATGAGTCCATCCATTGCCCATCCGTGTGTCCATCAGTGTGTCCATCCGTGTGTCCATCCAGGTGTCCACCCGTGTGCCCATCCGTGTGCCCATCCGTGTGCCCATCTGTGTGTCCATCCATTGTCCATCCATGTGTCCACCCGTGTGCCCACCCGTGTGCCCACCCGTGTGTCCACCCGTGTGCCCATCCGTGTGTCCATCCATTGTCCATCCGTGTGCCCATCTGTGAGTCCATCCATGTCCATCCGTGTGTCCACCCATTGTCCATCCATTGTCCATCCGTGTATCCATCCATGTGTCCATCCGTGTGTCCATCCATTGTCCACCCATGTGTCCACCCATGTGTCCATCCGTGTGTCCATCTGTGTGTCCATCCATTGTCCATCCATGTGTCCGTCCATTGTCCATCCATTGTCCATCTGTGTGTCCATCCATTGTCCATCCGTGTGTCCATCCATGGTCCATCCATTGTCCGTGTGTCCATCCATTGTCCATCCATTGTCCATCCGTGTGTCCGTCCATTGTCCATCCATTGTCCGTGTGTCCATCCATTGTCCATCCATTGTCCATGTGTCCATCCATTGTCCATCCATTGTCCGTGTGTCCGTCCATTGTCCATCCATTGTCCGTGTGTCCATCCATGGTCCATCCATTGTCCGTGTGTCCATCCATTGTCCATCCATTGTCCGTGTGTCCATCCATGGTCCATCCATTGTCCGTGTGTCCATCCATTGTCCATCCATTGTCCGTGTGTCCATCCATGGTCCATCCATTGTCCATGTATCCATCCATGGTCCATCCATTGTCCGTGTGTCCATCCATTGTCCATCCATTGTCCGTGTGTCCATCCATTGTCCATCCATTGTCCGTGTGTCCATCCATGGTCCATCGCTATCTCCATCCCTCTGTGCTGCTCAGCCTGGGGCTCCCCTCCGGAGCCCCCCGGGTGTGGGGAGGGCAGGGCTGGCTGTCACCCCCGTGCTCCGCGGGACAGGGAGGGGACGGGGTGGTGTCACCGGGCCGGGCTGGACCCCAGGACACCGGCCACTGCCCCGGGGACAGCCACTAACGCCATCCGTGTCCCCGCAGGCGCCAAAGCATCCTTGAACCTGTCACAGTTAGTGGAGAAGGTGAAATAAGAGGAGCATCGGCACCCCCGGTACTACAGCCTCGTTACCGGGACCGGTACCGGCACCGGCGGCCCCAGTATCGGCACCGCGCTACCGGTACTGGTACCGGCATCCCCCGTTCTGGCACCGAAGTCCCCATACAGACGCCGGTACCGGCACCACGCTCCCAGTACCGGCACCACGGCCCAGTTACCGGTACCGGCGACCCCGGGCCGTACCCGCCCGGGACCCTGAGTTTCTCTAGTCCAGTCTGTTGTTCCCCCAGTCCCCCAATAAACCCCGGTGCCCACCAAGCGCCGCTCCCGCGTGTTCCGTGACACCGCGCGGCGCCTTTAAGAGCGGGGAGGGGGCGGAGCCTCTGGGGAGGGGGCGGTACCCATGCTGGTGACGTCACGAGGCGCGGCGGAAGTGCGGCCGGACGTTCCCGGGACCGTGGGGTTGGTCTGTCGGTCCGTCTGCGGTACCGGGGGTCGCTCTGGCCGGTGGGGGTGGTCAGGGGTCTCTGTCCGTGTGTCCGGGGGGCGCAGGGGGTCGGATTGTGTGTGCGGGGGGCGACTGTGTCTGCCTGTTTGTCCAGCGGCAAGGGGGGGCAGGGAGGGGTCTGTCTGTCTGTCTGTCTGTCCGTCTGTCCGAGCGGCGGGGGGGGGGGCAAAGAGGGATCTGTCCGTCTATCTGTCTGTCCGTCCAAAGGCGGGGTGGGGGTGGTCTGTCAGTCTGGGGGGAAGGGAGTCGGTCTGTCCGGGAGTGGGGGAGGGGGCAGCTCAGGGGGTCTGTGTGTCTGTCTGTGTGGGGGCACGAGGGCAGGGGTCTGTCTGTCTGTCCGTCTGTCTGTCCGTCCAGCGGCGGGGTGGGGGTGGTCTGTCAGTCTAGGGAGAAGGGGGTTGGTCTGTCCGGGGGGGGGAGGGAAGCTCAGGGGGTCTGTGTGTCTGTCTGGGGTGGGGCGAGGGCAGGGGTCTGTCTGTCTGTCTGTCTGTCTGTCCGGAGGGGAAGGTGACGGGCGCTCCGTTTGTCCATCCGGGGGGACAGTGAGGTTCTTCCTGCTGGGCGGGATCCGTCTGTCTGTCCAAAGGGCAGCGGAGGGGGTGTGTCCGTCTTGGGGACACAGACAAAGGGGAGTGCTGTCTGTCTGTCTGTCTGTCTGTCCGGGGTGGCAGCAGCGCAGCCCCCTCACACACCCCCCCCCCATTCCCAGCCCTTCCCGCATGAGCCTCCCCCGGCATGAGCTCCAAGGCCAAGCGGGTGCTGCCCACCCGCCCTGAGCCCCCCAGCGTGGAGCAGATCCTGGTCGACGTGCAGGGCACCCACCCGACCGACCCCATCTTCGTGCTGCCCGCCGAGCCCCCCCAGGACCCCGGCCCCGCTCCAGGTGAGCCCGCGGTGGGGAAGAGGGGGGCGTGGGGACCCCCCAGCCCCGCTGAGCCCCGCTCTGCCCGCAGGCTGCCCCGACCCCGCGGGCGAGGAGCGGGAGCGGCTGTACCGGCAGATCCGCTCCTACGTGGGCATGAACCAGCGGCTGCAGGAGTCCCGCGAGCAGCTGCGGGAGCGGCGCCGGGAGCTGCAGAGGGTCGGAGAGGCGCTCGATGGTGGCATCGCGGAGATGAGGCAGAAGGCATTCTGAGGGACCGCGGTGGGTGCTTCAGGACACGGCACTTTGTGGTTCCACCTCCCCAGAACCGTTTGCTTTGGGAGGATCTGGATCTGCCGGGACATTTCCGGCTGTGAGCGCTGGGATCCGCCAGTCCGGCACAGTGGCACCTTCTTGGTGCAGGAACAAAGACTTGGACCCCACCTTTTGTCCCTGAACTGGCTGCCATGTCCCCCGTGGGTGGCATGTCCTCTGCCCCCTATGACTTCTCCCTCTGGTACGTCCCCGAGGATGACCACGTCGCCTCCCGCATCGCGGAGTGCCTGAGGGAGGAGGGCTTTCGGGGCTTCACCGAGCACCAGGACCAAGTGGCCGGGACATCCGTCATCCTGACGGCCGTGGAGGCCATCGAGGCCAGCCGGGTGGCCATCGTGCTCCTCTCGGCCAAGTCGGTGGGTGACCCGTGGTGCCAGCGCGTGTCCCAGTGGAACCTGTTCCGCAACATCCACCGCCGCGGCACCAAGGTGGTCCCCGTGTGCGTGGGGGTGACCAAAGCCGAGGTGCCCCCGTTCCTGCAGCACCTGGTCCCGCTGGAATACCAGAACGAGTTCTTCTTCCAGCGGCTCCTGGCCAGCCTGAGGTCCCGCCCAGGGAGCAGGGCCAGGCGGGTCCCACCCACGGGGACACGCTGAGGGTGGCCGGGTCGGGGCCACCACTGCCCTGCGGTGATGGTGGCAGGAAAACTGTCCTGTCTTGCTAATAAAGGTGATGGGAATGGGCCAGCCAGCACTGCAGGCTGTCATCAATCTCACCCCCCCAGTTTTGGAGAGCTGAAGGTGTCGCTTTCTGTCTGCAAAGCCGAGCAGCGGAGGGGCCGTGGGTGTTTCCCACCCCTGCAGGTGTTACCTTGTGGGTGCTGCTTCCCCTTCCTGCCCCCCGAGCAGGATCTGTGCCCCTCTGCCGCCCTGCTGTGCTGTCACACGCGACCTGGGGCTCCTCCGGCACCCTCCAGCTCGGGAGCAGCATCGGGGGACGTGGAGCAGGCGGGATGGGGGCGAGGGGCTGCCTGGGGCCGCTGCTGCTGCTGCTGCTGCTGCTGCCGACCCTCCCTCGGGGCGAGCACTGGAGCCGTGGCTCTGGCATGGCCACTGCAGGCTCGGGGTCACTGCCCAGGGCGGTGGCAGGGGCTGGTGGGCACGGGATGTGGCTCCAGCCGTCGATCATCGGGGGACGCGAGGCCCAAGCCCACTCCCGGCCCTACATGGCGTCCCTCCGCTTCGGGGGGCGTCACACCTGCGGGGCCGCGCTGGTGCACCGGCGCTGGGTGCTCACCGCCGCACACTGCCTGCCCCGAGGGTGAGTGCGGCACGGCCATGCCCGGGGCAGGGACGGGGGGCTCGGTGGGGCTCCGGGTGACCGGCACCGGGCTGACAGCGCTGCCGGCGCGGGGCAGGTCGTGGGACAAGGCGGCGGTGGTGGTGGGGCTGCACAACCTGCGGGACCGCGGGCCGGGCACGCAGACATTGTCCATCCGGGCTGCCTGTCCCCACCCCGGCTACAACAGAGGGACGAAGGAGAACGACCTACTGCTGCTCCAGGTGGGGCTCGGGCCGGCCCGAGGGGCTCGGGGAGGGGTCCGAGGCAGGGCTGGAGCAGCGGCGGTGCGGGAAGCGCTGCCGGGGAGGGGCGGGGGGTTCGCGCGGTGCCGGTGCAGCTGCGCTCGCAGCCGGGGCGAGCGGCTCGGCGACATTTCCGCTTCTCACCCCCACGAGATTTCACACCTCCGTGTCATCTCCCCGCTCCCACGGGCGGTTCGGTGCTCCCCTTCGACCCGCGGCGTTGGGAGCTCACCCTCAGCCCCCTCCCCTGCGGCCCTGGGGGGCTCACCCTCAGCCCCCTCCCCTGCGGCCCTGGGGGGCTCACCCTCAGCCCCCTCCCCTGCGGCCCTGGGGGGCTCACCCTCAGCCCCCTCCCCTGCGGCCCTGGGGGGCTCACCCTCAGCCCCCTCCCCTGCGGCCCTGGGGGGCTCACCCTCAGTCCCCTCCCCTGCGGCATTGGGGGGCTCACCCTCAGCCCCCTCCCCTGCAGTATTGGGGGGCTCACCCTCAGCCCCCTCCCCTGCAGTATTGGGGGGCTCCCTCAGCCCCCTCCCCTGCGGCATTGGGGTCTCCTCCTCAGCCCCCCACCCGCGGTGCTGGGGTGCTCCCCCTTGGCCCCCACCCGCGGTGTTGGGGTGTACCCTGCCTGCCCCCCTGCCCTTGGGGGGGTCTGACGCCGCCCCCCGCCCGCAGCTGGAGGGGACGGTGACACTGAGCAGGACACGGCGGCTGATCTCGCTGCCGAGCCGGGAGCCGGCGCCGGGGGCGCGGTGCAGCCTGGCGGGCTGGGGGCTCCAGGGACGCCGGGAGCTGTCGCCCACCCTGCGGGAGCTGGAGGTGACGGTGCTGGACGCGCGGATGTGCAACAACAGCCGCTTCTGGCACGGCGGCATCGCCCCCACCATGATCTGCTTCCAGGGGCTGACCCGCGGCTCCGCGCCCGCCAAGGTGAGGATTTGGGGCTCCGGGGGTACAGAGCTCTGCCCGCCCCGAGCCACCGTGCCTGGCTGTGGGGGGCTCCGGGGAGGATGCTCACCCTGAGGAGGTGAGGTGTCCCCCCGGCCATAATGAGGGTCCCTGTCCCCTGCTCGGGGTCCACTCCCCGGTGTCACACGCCCCCCCAGGGTGACTCGGGGGGCCCGCTGGTGTGCGGGAAGCGGCCGGCGGTGGCCGGCGTGATGTCCTTCAGCAGCCCGGACCCCACTGACCCCTTCAAGCCGCCGGTGGCCTCCTCGACCGTGAAGCACAAGAAATGGATCCAGAGGACGCTGCGGAGGGGCTGCCCCAGGGACAGACACAACGCCCCTTCCTATTTACACAGGTTGGCTTTTAATTGGGAATACTGTCCAGAGTCTGCTAAAATAACATCCTTCGTACATAGATACAGTGACGGCGAGCAGAGCCCCGCGGGATTGTCCGTGGAGGAGGGGGAGGGCGGTGGACCCGGGGGGCGATGTTGGGACCCCTCCCACCACCCCTGTGCTCGGAGTGCTGCCCCTGGGATTTTCCCCTTTTTCCTGCAGTCCCAGCCGCTGGACCCTCTGTGCTGGCCGCTGCCAGAGCAGGGGGGCTCCAGTGGGTGCCAGGGTGTGCCCACCCCCCAAAACTCAGTGCCCATCCCCTGCATGTCCCCGCAGTCCTGCTGTCCCCCTGGCTGAACTGTGTGTCCCCAGGGCAACAACCCAGAGGCCCTCACCGTGTCCCCACAGCCCCCCAGGTGTGTCCCCTGCAGATGTCCCCACAGCCCTGTGTCTGTCCCTGCAGTCCCTGTGGCACTGGGATGGGGGCACACAGGTCACCCCACCCAAAGCAGGTAGTGATGGTGGGAGGAGTGGGAGATTCCCCGGGGGTCTGAGGCTACCTGGGCTGGGGGGTCCCTCTGCAGCCCACGCCACTCCCGGGGGCTGAGGCACTTCCCACACACCCCAGTTCCAGCACCTGGGGCCGGCTGGCAGCAGGAGTGACAGTGTCCCCGAGGTTTTGGGGCTCGTGGGCGTAATCCAGTCCTGGATGGATTCGTGTCCACATCCACAAGGACACACCAGATCCTGGCTGCGAGCCCAGGGGGGTGGGAGGCTGGGGGGATGCGGAGGAAGGTGAGGGACCCCAGACCCTTTGCTGGGGGTTGGGCATCCCTGTGCTGGCTCAGCACCGTGTCCCCTCCCAGGGCAGCCCCCCAGCCTGGTGACAGCACCCTGTGAGCAGCCCCCGGGGTGAGCCCACCGGGACCCCCCCGCGAGCCCCTGCCCGGCTCCTCCTGCACCATTTCCACCTGCCACCACCTCGGAGCGGCACAGGTCACCCGTCAGCAACCAGAAGCCTCCAGCAGCACAAACAGAGGTCCTGGCCCCCATCTCCCCTCCACAGCCTCTCCCCGTGACCCTTCCCCGGTTAATAAATGAGCCGCGGTCGTTGGCAGAGCCAGAGGTGGTGCCAGACAAGCCGGAGCGTGCGGGGTTTTCCTGGTACTGGGATGTGCTGTGTCAGCCTCCTGGCGTGTGGGATCAGGCTCTGGTTCAACCCCCGCGTGAGTGGGATGTGGGCACATGGGGACGCGGCCCCACCTCAGCTTGTCCCTGGATGTCCCTCAGGGGTAGGAGATGTCACCTCAGGTTGGGGCGTCAGACTCGGAACGTTCCCAGTTCTATCCAGTCCTTGGCGCTGGGAATTGTGAAGCTCCAGCACAGCAAGGCCCCAGCCGGGGCCAGCAGCAGATTGGGGTGACTCCCCGGTCCCCAGCTGTCCCACATCCCCATGTGTGTCCCCCCCAGCACAGTCCTGCAGGGACTGGGGTTGGGGGCATCGCGGGACCCTCACTGCGGCATCATCAAGCTTGGATCTTCTCCACCGCCTTGTCGGCCACCGCCGTCACCGCCATGGGGCTGGGGACGTAGTTGAAGGGGGTGACCCGGGCGGCTTTGCTGGGGGAGCCGTGCCGGCTGCCGGGGAAGGTCCCGGCGGGCGCCTCGTGGCCGAAGGAGATGGGCAGGGCAGCCTTGGCGGGCGCGGGGGCTTCGCCGTCGCCCGTGACGCGGGGGTGCGGGGGTCCCTCGCGGGTCTCCAGCGTGGGAGAGGTGCTGGAGTTGGTCTTGGAGGTGGCGAAGTCCTCGGTCTGCACCACGGCGTCGCTGGTCTTCCTCGGGGTGCCGGGGGTGCCGGGGGGCTCCTCGTCGCCGGAGCCCGCCAGCGGCAGCGCGGTCGAGGGCAGCGTGCTCTTGAGGATGTGCGGGATGTCCTCGTCCCGGATCCTCCGCCACGTGCCCTTCATCACCACCACCGGCGGCTTCCCCGGCGGCGCCCCGGGAGCCGGCTCGTTCTGCCGCCGCCGCGCCGCCGCCTCGGAGCGCACGGAGGACGGGCTGGCGGCGCGCCGGGCCACGCTGATGTTGGGCGAGGACGAGTAGCGCTTGAAGGGCTCGGCCGCGGGCACGGAGGTCTTCACCGGCAGCCGGGACGGGCTCTCGGAGCTGGTCCGGCGCGGCGGCTTGACCCCGGCCGTGGCTTTGCCGCCGGGCTGGGCTCTGGGGATGAGCGGCCGCTGGCCGGGCGCCGCCGCTTTGGCCGCCTTGAGCTCGTCGCAGCGGGAGGAGCAGAGGAACACGGCCGGGAGCGCGGCCCGGCTGCGCTGGGGGGAGCCCCGGCGAGGCAGCGAGGTGGCCGGCGGCGCCGGGGACAGGTCGGAGCGGTGCCGCAGCAGCAGGCTGGAGGACTCCTTGATGAAGGTGAGCTGGCGCAGGAAGCCGGAGCGGTCCGAGTCGCTGCCGCTGGAGCGGGCGGATGACATCCGCACCAGGTTGAGCCGACTGCCCCCCGGCCCCGCGGGCCGAGCCTTGGAGCCATCCACCTGCTCCTCCAGCACTGGCATGGCGGCCCGGCCCGGCAGCACCTTCCTGCTGGGCTTCTGCATGAACGGGATGCGCACGGGCGACTTCTGCGTCTTGGACTGCTTGGGGGCCGGCGATTTGGGGGCCGGGGCTCTGGCCGGGGGTCCCGGCGGGGAGGACGAGCCGCCCGCCTTGCCCGCAGCCGGGGCGCCCTGTTTGGTGACCTGCGAGGGCGACGGCAGCTTCTTGGGGGCGTGCTGCGAGGGCGTGGAGGTGCGGGAGGAGCTCGAGGAGGGCGGGCCTTTGCCGATGCGGGCGGGCGGGGTCGTGCTCCTCTTGGGCAGCGCCAGGTCCGCGGATTCGGGGGCTTTGCCCAGCCGGTGCAGGCTCCGCGAGCGCTGCTGGCTCAGCGACAGGTTCTTGACCGGCGGCGCCTCGGGCTTGGCCGCGGGGGTCTTCTTCGGGGTGGCCCGAGGGCTGGGAGCGTCTTTGGCCAGGCTGGGCATGTAGATGACGGTCCTGCCGCGGAAGACCACGGGCAGGTTGGGCACCGGCTTGGCGGGCGCCGGGCTCCGCTCCGCCCGGGCGCTGGCACGGCCGGCGGGACGGGCACCGGCCGCGTCCTTCCGCTCCGGGCGGCCCTTGCTGTGCTCCCTCCTCGCCGTGTCCCGGCCCGAAGCGCTGCCGGGCCGCTGCTTCTCCTGCCTACCCAGGGAGAGCTGCAGCGTGGAGCCCACCGAGAGCCCCGACATGAAGGACAGGATGGAGTCGGACTCGGAGGAAGGCTCCCGGGACAGGGAGGCAGCGGCCTGGTGCAGCCAGGTGACGATGGAGTTGGCTCCCTCCTGGATCGCTTGCCATTCCACGCTGTCCAGGTCGGAGCCGCGGTCGGAGCCGGCGTCCTCCTCGGGGTGATGCCTGCCCTCGGTTTTCCGCTCCCTCCCGCCGGCTCCCGGCGGCTTCTGCTTTCTCTCCACCAGCCTGCGGCGAGCCGCGGGCCGCCGGCGCTTGGGCATGGCCGAGCCGATGCACTTCTGCAGCAGATCATCCTCCGAGTTGAGGCTGGGGGAGCTGGGCGAGCCCCCCTGCGCCTGCCCCACCGCGGCCGAGCGCGGCCACGCGGCTTTGCCGCAGGGCTGGCCCCGCTCCTCGCCCTCGGACAGGTTGGCGTCGCTCAGGGAGCTCATGGAGGAGCTCAGCGAGTAGCACGGCGGCGTCTCGTCGGCGATGAGGTTGTTCTGAGGCTTCGTCTTCACCGGACGGTGACCGGGCTCGGGGTCCTTGTGGGGCACGGAGCCTCCCCAGCGCTCTCTCCGTGGCGCCCGGACGGGCTGGGCTCTGCTGCCGGAGCCGTCCCTGCCCGCCTCGGGCAGCTCGTCCAGATCCGGATCGTAGAAGCAGTACACGGCTTCCTCCGTCGGCGTGGTGTGGCACAGCGACTGGAACACCACTCCGTCCTCCAGGCCGTCATCCTTCCTGCCGGGGGCACCGCTGGCCCTGCCCACCCCCAGCTCCAGGCCGGCCGTGCTCTTCGGGAGGGTCTGGCCCCGCTTCCCGTCCCCGCGGCCCGGGCCCGCTTTGGCCTTTCCAGAGCCGAGCCGGGCGGGCGCCGAGCTGCCCGAGGCGGCTCTGCGGGCCGGGATGGTGCCGGGCTCACGGCGCCGCTCGGGCAGGGGGTGCTCGGCCTCCTCGCCCGCCGGGTACCGCAGGGTCTCATCGCTCAGCGAGGCGGCGCTGGAGAAGTTGACGGGGGTCCCGTCGGCCGAGTCGGTGAAGGAGTCGTCGTCCTTGAAGAGGTCGCGGGCGGTGGCTCGCAGGCGCTTGGGGACGGCGGGGTGGGCGTGGGCCGGCACCAGCATGTACACGGGGACGTGCTTCTTGGTCTGGGGGTGCAGCACCTGGCCGGACAGCAGCGATGTCTTGACCTTGCGGAAGCGGGAGGGCATGGCCGAGCTGATGCACTCCTTGAGGATCTCGATGTCGTCGTCGTCGGGGGGCTCGGGACGCTCGGCCCTTCGCCTGCCCTCCAGGTAGCGCTCCTCCCGCCGCTCCTCCCGCTTCTCGTGTGCCGCGAAGTTCAGGCTGTTCTTCTCCGGGAAGGTGGGGATCAGCTTGAGCTCCACGTCCTTCTGGACGTAGTGCTCGTGGAGGGGCAGGGCGCTCAGGCTGGAGGCGCATGAGAAGTTCTCGTTGGGTTTCTCCACCGTGAAGTAGACCATGGAGTCCAGGTCCTGGGGCAGCTGGAAACGCTCCTTGAAATCGGTGATCTCCATGAACTTCTTGACGTTGTTCTCCCACTGGATGTTGAACTGGCTGGTCTCCTTCTCGGGCTGGCAGCCCAGCTCGAAGAGCGGCGTCTTGCTGCGGCTGGGGGGCATGGTCTGCCCGGGGCTGTCGGGCAGCTCGCTGGGGCTGATGGTGCCGCTGATCATTTCGCTGCACGGGTCGCTCTGGATGGAGCTGGCGATGGAGGGGCTCTCGAAGCTGCCCAGGGAGCTGACGGAGCTGCAGCGGCTCATCACCAGTGGTGTCTCCTGGATGTAGTTCTCTGAGGAGCTGGAGGGCGTGAGATCCTCCTGGCGCGAGGGCGAGGCCTCTCGCAGGAAAACTTTGTCGCGCTTTGGGAAGGGGATGGTGATGGGCTGGGAGATCCCCACCGGCGTGGTGGCGCCCGGATCCACCGCCTTCTTCTCCTGCCTGCCATCCTCCCCTTCCGCATCCCCTTCCTCCATCTCCAGGATCTCCAGGGAGGAGTCACTATCCAGGTCATTCTCGCTGTGGCTCTGCCCGTCCAGCACGTTGTCTGCCGAGGACAGGGAGGACAGGGAGCTGCACCGCGAGAAGCAGATGGGGGTGTCCTCCACCGAGTACTTCTGCACCGACTCCTGCTCCACCGAGGCCGGCGGCTGGGCTGGCAGCTTCTCCGGGATCTTGCTCAGGGGCTCGGCCGCCTGCAGCAGTGCTGGGGGGAGCCAGGCTTGCTTCCTGCCCAGGAGGGAGGGCTGATGGCCGGCGGTCGCACTGCTCTTGGCCAGGGTCTCGAGCATGGGGACGTGCTGGTAGGACGGGGAGAGCTTGATGGTGCGAACGTGGGGGTCAGTGGGGGGCTTGGTGCCCACCTCCTTCTTCCACTCCGTCTCCTTCTCTGGCGCCTTGGGGCTGGGGAAAGTCACCGTCTTCTTGCCCCGTTCGGGCAGGTCCCGCTGCTCCGGTTTGTCCGGCTCGGCCGAGTCCCTTGCCGGGGGTTCGGCCTGCTCCGGTTTGCCCAGGATGCTCTTGAGGTCGAGCCGGCTGGGCCGCTTCTGGTAGCGCTGCAGCTCATCACGATAGTCCAGGAAGGCGGCCCTGGGGCAGGGCTTCATGTGCTCCTTGGTGCAGTAGCCATCGCTGGTGCTGCCGCTGTTGAGGCTGTCGGTGGACAGGCTGGTGTAGGCTGTCTTCAGCCGCAGCAGGGTGTGTGCCCGGCTCAGGCCCTCCCGCTTGGCGAAGCCACCGGCGTCCGACAGCCGGCACGGTGAGCACGACTGGGCGCGCGCCTCGTGCCCCTCCTCGGGGCCGTACTGCCAGTCCAGGCAGTGGTCCTCAGAGCTGAGGCTGAAGCTGTCGTCCGAGGAGTTGTGCATGGTGGAGATGTCCTCCACCAGCTTGTCGATCTTGGCCACCGTGCTGGAGATCTTGTTGGCCAACTTCTCGGCCGCCAGCGAGACGTCATCTTCCGGCAGTGGTGGCTTCTTGGGCTCAGCCGCCTTGCCGCTGCCGTCCTTCTCCGGCTCGGGGCAGCGCCGCTGTGCCAGCGCCCGCGGCAGCGCCTGGCCCTGCAGGAAGGAGGAGTTGAGGAACATGGAGAGCACGGAGGCGCTGGCCGTCTCCACGCCGGTGGAGATGTTGGGCACCTCGTCGTCGTCAAAGCAGCCGGAGTCGGAGGCGTAGTCCTTCACCAGGCTCTCCATGTGCCGCATCGGCTTCTTGGCACTCTGGCCCTTCAGGCTCTGCTTCTCCATGGTGTCGAAGGTCTCGGCCAGGTGTTTGGCATCCAGCTCGGCCTCCAGCGCCTTCTGCTTGCGCATGTAGAGCGAGGGCATGCAGGAGCCTGGCGACACCACGGCCGCGTCCTTGTACTTGGGGGGCCGGTTGGTGAGGAGGTTGCGCAGCGCGGCCGCGCTGCCCATGGCGATCATCTTGTGCTTGGAGTGGATGAGGTTGCGCAGCATGCTGACCGCGCCCAGGTCCCACAGCAGCTCCTGGTCGCGGGGGCTGCGGGCGGACAGGTTCCAGAGGGTGCCGCAGGCGTTGCTGACGATGGTCAGGCTGTGCGAGCGCAGGTGCTGCAGCAGCGTCTGCAGGCAGTTGTGGTCCCGAAGCACCTGCCTGTGGGACATTGGGGACCCCCCAGCTGTCAGGAGGGTTCTTGACCCCTCCCTGCCCCACTCCGGGGCACAAGGTGTCCCCATTGCTGCCCAGCCATGACATCCCCCCAGGGCTGTCCCTGGGGTCTGCAGTGCCCCCGATCCTGCAGGACCCCGAGCCATGGCTGGACCCCCAACACCATCCATGGTGCCCATAGAGTGTGAGGTCCCCTGTTCCCATCCTACCCTCAGTCATGGTGTTCCTAAACCCATTCCTTCAATCCACGGTGCCCAGGGTCCCCCAACCCCATCCTACACACATCCATGGCATTCCCAAACCCATCCCTGCAGTCCATGGTGCCCAGGTCCCCCATCCTACACATGCCCATGGCATCCCCCAATGCCATCCTGGTGTCCATGGAGCCTGCAGGACCCCTTCCCCATCCTACACACACCCATGGCATTCCGAAACACCATCCATGGAGCCCAGGACCCCCACTGCCAACCTACACACAGCCGTGGCAGCCCCCAAACACTATCCATGGTGCCCATGGTGCCTGGGGTCCCCCATCCCCATCCTACACACACCCATGGCATCCCCCAATGCCATCCTGGTGTCCATGGAGCCTGCAGGACCCCCATCCCCATCCTACCCTCAGCCATGGCATTCCCAAACCCATCCCTGCAGTCCATGGTGCCCAGGACCCCCATCCTACACACGTCCATGGCATTCCAAACACCAGCCATGGTGCCCAGGGTCACCCATCCTTATCCTACCTCAGCCATGGCATTCCCAAACCCATCCCTGCAGTCCATGGAGCCCAGGGTCCCCATTCTCACCCTACACACACCCATGGCATCCCCCAATGCCATCCTGGGGTCCATGGAGCCTGCAGGACCCCTTCCCCATCCTACTCCCAGCCATGGCATTCCCAAACCCACTCCCGAAGACCATAGTGCCCAGGCTCACCCATCCTTATCCTACACACACCCATGGCATCCCCCAACGCCACCCCTGGGGTCCGTGGTGCCCTGGGTCCCTCGGGTGCGTCCCCACCCCTCACCGGTAATCCTCCCGCGTGGCCACAAGGCTGGACACGTTCCTGAGGATGCCACCGCCGCTCTCGATGATGGCCAGGGAGTTGCTCTGGCACTTGTAGGTGAGGGTGCTGACCAGGAAGCCCAGGGCACCCTCCACGCTGCAGATGGCAGCTTTGTTCTCTGTGCTGTGTGCCGAGAGGTTCCACAGCGCGCTCAGGACACTCTTCAGCGTCGACTCCTGCCCCAGGGGACACAAACCCTGTCAGCTCTGTCTGGACACCCTGAGCCTGCTGTCACCCACCCCAGGGGACACAAACCCTGTCAGCCTGTCCGGCCACCCTGAGCCCAGTGCCACCCACCCCAGAGGGGACACAAACCCCTGTCAGCCTTGTCTGGTCACCCTGAGCCCACTGTCACCCACCCCAGCAGGGACAAACCCCTGTCAGCCTTGTTTGTCCATCCTGAGCCTGCTGTCACCCACCCCAGGGGACACAAACCCTGTCAGCCTGTCCGGCCACCCTGAGCCCACTGTCACCCACCCCAGCAGGGACAAACCCCTGTCAGCCTTGTTTGGCCCTCCTGAGCTCACTGCCACCTGCCCCAGGGGACACAAACCTGTCCGGGCGCCCTGAGCCCCCTGTCACCCACCACAGAGAGGACAAATTCCTGTCAGCCCTGTCCAGCCATCCTGAGCTCAGTGCCACCCACCCCAGGGGACACAGATCCCCGTTAGCCCCATCCAGCCACCCTGTGTTTGCTGTCACCCGCCCCAGGGGACACAAACCCCTGTCAGCCCTGTCTGACCATCCTGTGCCTGCTGTCACCCACTGTCACCCACCCCAGGAGGGACAAACCCTGTCAGCCCTGTCTGTCCATGCTGTGCCCACTGTCACCCACCCCAGGGGACACAAACCCCTGTCAGCCCTGTCTGACCGTCCTGTGCCTGCTGTCACCCACTGTCACCCCCGGCTCACCTTGCCGGCGTGCAGGGCACAGCGCGTCAGGCCGGTGACACTGCCCACCTCCCGCAGCACCTTCTTGCTGTTGATGTCAGCGCGCCAGGACAGGTTCCTCAGGATACTGGAGACCACCTGGAGGGGCAGAGCAGGGCCGGTGGGCACGGGGACTGTCCCCTGCCTGTCCCCCACCCCGGGGACACCCCGGGGACTGTTCCCCTGCCTGTCCCCCACCCCGGGGACACCCCAGGGACTGTCCCCCCGCCTGTCCCCCACCCCAGGGACTGTTCCCCTACCTGTCCCCACCCCAGGGACATCCCAGGGACTGTCCTCCACCCCAGGGACACCCCAGGGACTGTCCTCCACCCCAGGGACATCCCAGGGACTGTCCTCCACCCCAGGGACACCCCAGGGACTGTCCTCCACCCCAGGGACACCCCAGGGACTGTCCTCCACCCCAGGGACACCCCAGGGACACCCCAGGGACACCCCAGGGACTGTCCCCCCGCCTGTCCCCCACCCCAGGGACTGTCCCCTGGCCTGCCCCCCACCCCAGGGACACCCCAGAGACTGTGCCCCTGCCTGTCCCCCATCCCAGGGACACCCCAGGGACTGTCCCCCCGCCTGTCCCCCACCCCAGGGACTGTCCCCTGGCCTGCCCCCCACCCCAGGGACACCCCAGAGACTGTGCCCCTGCCTGTCCCCCATCCCAGGGAGCCCCAGGGACTGTCTCCCTGCCTGTCCCCCACCCCAGGGACACCCCAGGGACTGTCCTCCACCCCAGGGACTGTCCCCCCGCCTGTCCCCACCCCGGGGACCCCCAGCAGCACCCACCTGGTGCAGCTCCTCGCTGTCGGAGCCCAGCTGAGCCACGATGGCCTCCATGCAGCCCCGGCGGGAGCACAGCGTGGCCTGCGGGGAGGACGAGGGCGGTGAGGGTGACACCGCCACCCCCAGAGCCCGGTGCCCCCCCCGAAGCGCCGCCCCCCACCTTGTTGACCACGTCGCCGAAGGTGAGGTTGGTGAGGGCCATCCCCGCGTAGCGCCGCAGCGCCAGGTTCAGGGGGTCGTTGGTCATCTTGTGCATCTCGTAGTCCACCTGCAGCAGCTCGGCCACCGCCTGCAGCCCACCTGTGGCACGGGCCGGGGGTCATTTGGGGTTCCCCCGCCCCCAGAGCCCCCCGATGGCGGCGGTGAGGGGGAGGAGCCCCCCGCGCTCACCCAGCTCGTTCATGGCCCGCCGGTACTCCTCGTCGAAGGACAGCTTCATGATGGCACAGGTGGCCTGGCAGATCTGCGGCTCGATGGGCACGGGCACTGCGCGGGGACGAGGGTCAGTGCCGGGGGCTGGCACCGCAGTCCCCTGTGTCACCCGGGGATGTTCCCAGCCCCTCCAAGCCCCGTCCCCAGGGTCATCCGGGAACGCACCCAGCTCTGGTCCCCAGTGTCACCCGGAGATGTTCCCAGCCCTAACCCCTCTGTCACCCGGGGATGCTCCCAGCCCCGTCCCCAGTGTCACCCGGCAATGCTCCCAGCTCTGTCCTCAGTGTCACCGGCAGTGGTCCCAGCCCCGTCCCCATTGTCACCCGGGGATGTTCCCAGCCCCGTCCCCAGTGTCACCCGGCAATGCTCCCAGCTCTGTCCTCAGTGTCACCGGCAGTGGTCCCAGCCCCGTCCCCATTGTCACCCGGGGATGTTCCCAGCCTTGTCCCCAGTGTCACCTGGGGATGCTCCCAGCCCCTCCCAGCCCCATCCCTTGTGTCACCTGGGGATGCTCCCAGCCCTGTCCCCAATATCACCCGGGGGTGCTCCCAGCCCTGGTCCCCAGTGTCACCTGGGAATGCTCCCAGCCCCTCCCAGCCCTGTCCCCTGTGTCAGCCGGGGGTGCTCCCAGCCCCTCCCAGCCCTGTCCCCTGTGTCAGCCGGGGGTGCTCCCAGCCCCTCCCAGCCCCATCTCATGTCACCCAGGGATGCTCCCAGCCTCTCCCGTCCCCATTGTCACATGGGGATGCTCCCAGCCCTGGTCCCCAGTGCCACCCGCGGATGTTCCCAGCCCCGTCCCCCGTGTCACCCGGGAACGCACCCAGCTCTGATCCCCAGTGTCACCTGGGGATTCTCCCAGCCCCTCCCAGCCCTGGTCCCCAGTGTCACCCGGGGATGCTCCAGCCCCGTCCCCCCGTACCCGCGCCCTCGGGGCCCCGTCCCCCGTCCCGGCTCTGCATCTGCAGCCAGTCCCAGCAGGTCTCCGAGTAGGAGCGGATCTGCTCCAGCACGTGCAGCACCCGCATCTCCTTCTTGGCCTGGCCCTCGTCGGGCTGCGAGAAGACGATGTTGTGCAGGGCGGCGTTGGCTCTCATCCGCGCGTCCTTGGCGCCCGTGGGGCTCTCGGGGGGCCCCGGCTCGCCGTCCGAGTCGTGCAGGATCTGGATGAGCAGGGGCAGGCAGCCGGACTTGCGCATGGCCAGGCAGCTCTCCTGCGAGCTGGACATGGCCAGCAGCGTGCGGGACATGTCCTCCTTGTCGCGCGTGGCCAGCATGGACAGCAGCCAGAACACCACCTCCACCTGCGGGGGGACACGGCGGTCAGTCTCGGCCCCGCGCCGGGCTCGGCCCACCCCAGCCGGGGGCTGCCCCTCACCTTGGTGTTGCCTCCCTCCTCGGGGTGGGTCGGGGGGTCCAGGCTGCCGTCCCCCTCCATGCCCGGGACCTTCCCGCAGAGCTGCAGAGGAGGGGACAGGTGGGGGGGGTGACATCGCAGTACCCTCGCCCCCATGCCCAGCCCCTCCCCACTTTTCCACCGCCCCCTGCCATTCCCGGGCGATGCTCCCGTCAGTGTTTCCAGGGTGTGTTTGAAGCTAAAATCAGGGATGGTCGGGGTGGGGGAGCTCGGGAAAGGGAGAGCGTGGGCGAGGGAGGGGTGGGCAGCGGGGAGGGGCTGGGGCCGGGGCTGCAGAGCTGAGGGAGGGGTGGCAGTGGCAGTGGCGGCTGTGAGGGTGTGGGCGCGGCTGGGGGTGGTGGGGGGGCTGGGGATGATGGGGGCCGTGGGTGGTGCCACGTGGGACTGTGGGGACTGTGGGTGACGGTGAGAAGGGGTGATGATGGGGCCGTGGTGGTGGGGCTGTGGGCGACAGTGGGTCAGTGGCAGTGATGGGGCTGTGGGTGACACCGGGACCATGGCAACGGTGAGGCTATGGGTGACAGTGGCGACGTCACATCGATGGCCATGGCAGCCCACAACGATGATGATGGTGGAGGGACTGTGGGTGACAGTGTGATGATGGTGATGGCACCCTGTGATGATGATGATGATGGCAGTGGGGCTGTGGGTGACAGTGGGACAATGGCAATGGTGGGGCGGTGGCTGACACTGGGACAGTGGTAATGGTGGGGCTGTGGGTGGCAGTGGGGCAATGGTGGGGCTGTGGGTGACAGTGTGACTGTGGCGATGGCAGCCCACATTGAGGATGACAATGGCGCTCTGGGTGACAGTGGGGCTGTGGCAGTGATGGGGCTGTGGGTGACAGTGGGACAATGGCGATGGTGAGGCTATGGGTGACAGTGGCAATGTCACATTGATGGTGATGGCAACCCACAACGATGATGATGGTGGAGGGGATGTAGGTGACAGTGTGATGATGGTGATGATGATGATGGCTGCAATGGGGCTGTGGTAGTGATGGGACTGTGGGTGACACTGGGACCATGGCAATGGCAGCCCACAGTGAGGATGACGATGGGGCTGTGGGTGACAGTGTGACAATGGCGATGGTGGGGCTGTGGGTGACACTGGGACAGTGACAATGGTGGGGCTGTGGGTGACAGTGGGCCTGTGACAGTGATGGGACTGTGGGTGACAGTGGGACAATGGCGGTGGCAGCCCACAGTGAGGATGACGGTGGAGCTGTGGGTGACAGTGTGATGATGGCAATGGCAGCCTGTGATGATCATGATGGTGGTGGGGCTGTGGGTGACAGTGGACCCGTGGCAGTGCTGGGGCTGTGGGTGACACCGGGACCGTGGCGATGGCAGCCCGTGATGGTGACGGTGACGATGGCAGGCTGCCCACCCCGGCGTCTGGGTCGGCGGCAGATGCCGCGGGAGCCCCGCGCCCGCCCGCCATGGCCTACTTCTGGTCTCCATGGCAACTGCCCATTTCACGGTGCCCGAGCCACACAAAGCCCTGGCTGTGCCGATGGGGACAGCGCGGGGACAATGGCGGGGGGGCCGTGCTGGCCCCCTCCTCCACCCTGCTGGCTCCATGGCCCCGCGGGGCCCAGGGACACCCCAGCCCTGCTACCTGCGGCTCCGGCTGCTGCGCCTTGTCCTGCGCCTCCATCAGCTCCTTATCGATCTGCTCCAGCCGCGACGCGCGGATCTGGGGGGCAGAGAGAGGCTTGGAGAGGGCTGGGACCCCCCAGGACCACCGAAAATGGGAGGGAGGGGTGTAAGGGTGCGAGGAATGGGGTGTGAGGGTGTGAGGAGCTGGTGTGGGGTGGGAGGAGATGGTGTGGGGTGTGAGGAGGTGGTGGAGAGTGTGAGGAGCTCGTGTAGGGTGTGAGGAGCTGGTGTAGGATGTGACGAGGTGGTGTAGGATATGAGGAGGTGGTGTTGGGAGTGAGGAGGTGGTGTAGGGTGTGAGGAGATGGTGTAGGATGTGAGGAGCTGCTCTAGGCTGTGAGGAGCTGGTGTATGGTGTTCAGAGGTGGTGGAGAGTGTGAGGAGCTCGTGCAGGATGTGAGGAGGTGGTGTAGGGTGTGAGGAGCTGGTGTGGAGCATGAGGAGTTGGTGTAGGGTGTTCAGAGGTGGTGGAGAGTGTGAGGAGATGATGTTGGCTTTGAGGAGATGGTGTAGGATGTGAGGAGCTGGTGTAGGATGTGAGTAGCTCGTGTAGGGTGTGAGGAGCTCGTGTAGGGTGTGAGGAGCTGGTGTAGGGTGTGAGGAGCTGGTGTAGGGTGTGAAGAGCTGGTGTAGGGTGTGAAGAGCTGGTGTAGGATGTGAGGAGGTGGTGTAGGGTGTTTGGAGGTGGTGGAGAGTGTGAGGAGGTGGTGTAGGGTGTGAGGATCATGTGTAGGATGTGAAGATCTTGTGTAGGGTGTGAGGAGCTGCTTGCAAGGGTGCCCAGGGTTAAGCCCGTCAGTCCGGGACCCCCATCAGTCTGGAACCACCCCGAGCCCCCCAGAGGTGGAACCGCGGCAGTTTTGGGGTGAAGGACCCGACCTGTGCCCGCTGCACCATCTCGTCAGCCGTCCCGAACCGTTCCTCCATCAGCGAGCGGATGTGCTGAGCCTCGAACTGCAGCTGCTGCCGGATCAGATCCATCTGCATGGAGAACTGGGGGGCACGGGGGGTGGCATGAGGGGCACACAGTCCAGCCGGTGCCCCGTGGCCGGGGAGGGGACAGGGGGTGGCCGCCACTCACCGTCTCCACGTGGGGCAGCTCGTCCAGGCGCGTGGCCAGGCTCTGCAGCTGCGCGTAGTACCACACCTTCTCCTTCTCCTCCTTCTCGATCTCCCCCAGCAGGAAACACCTGGCGAGAGGAGGGGAGGACCCCATCAGCACCACCCCCGGAGCCCCCGACCCCCTTTGTCCCCCCGACTGTCACCTCTCGCGGTCCAGCTCCTCCAGCATGCGGAAGGTGGCCCTGCCCAGCTCGCCGGGGCACTCCCGGTGGGCGGCGGGGGCCGGCGGGCTCTCCTCGGCGCCGCGCCCGGCGCTCGGCGCCTCCGGGGCGAACTTGAGGTTGTAGAGGCTGGTGATGTCCATCTGCAGGGCTGGGGACGGAGACAGCGGGGTCAGGGTGCGTTTGGCGGGGCGGCCCCCTCCCCACCCTGCCCGGGCACCCACCTTTGAGCTGGTCCAGCACCTCCGTCTGCCCCGAGGACACCATGACTCGGGCCTCCTGCTCCAGCTTGCCCTGGAGGTGCTTCAGGACCTCCTGGAACAGGGATGGAGCGTTGAGGAGGGGGAGACGCGGATGGGCACCCCCCCAGCTCGGGGTCTGTGCCCCCCGCGCCGCGCCCGTCCCACCTTCATGTCCGAGGTCTCATTTTCCAGCTTGGAGAGGTGGTTGGAGTTGTCCTCCAGCTCCCGCCGGAGGTGGCTGTTCTCCTTCTTCAGCGCCTCCACCTGCCGCACCAGCTGGTCGTACGAGGCGATGGAGCCGGACATCTTCACCTTCTCCAGCGCCTGCGGGGGTGGGGGGGTGGGCATCACCCGGGGGGCTCCCCGGGACCCTCAGAGC
Source organism: Acanthiza pusilla (assembly GCA_036630365.1). NCBI lineage: Eukaryota > Metazoa > Chordata > Aves > Passeriformes > Acanthizidae > Acanthiza > Acanthiza pusilla. Next base: position 3,908,492 of record JAXCHO010000105.1, on the reverse strand, counting down.
CCCCCAGCGCCCACCGCCCGCCCGGAGCGCGGCACAGCGCTGGGCACCGCACCGCCCGCACCCCGCAGGGCCCGGGAAGAGCCGCTGCCCCCCAGCCCCCCCAGAGGGGCGTCCCCAGCTCAGGGTGGGGGTCCAGCGCCGCCCCCCCAACCCCACCAGCCCCCGCCTGTTCCCACCCTCCGCAGAGCTCCGCTCTCCGCTGCCTTTGTCTCGCTTTTGTCTTCTCCCGCTCCCGACCTTCTCCCGCTCCGCTCCCTCCGGCACCGGGGGCAGCCCCGGCCCCGCCGCGGCCCCCCCGCGCCGCTCTGCCCTCCCCAAAGCCTCCTCAGCCCCCCTGCGCCCCCCCGGCCACCCCCAGCCCCCCAAACCTCCTCTTGCCGCAGCGCCCGCGGCCGCCCCTCGCACCTGCCCGGGGGGACACGCGGGACGCTGTCACACGCGGGGAGGGGGGGCCGGGGCCGGGGACTCCTCGCCACCCCCCGAGGGTCGGGGGGGCAGCGGGAGCCCCGCGGAACCTTCGTCAGCACCGCGTGTGAGCGGCGGGAGCCGCAATGGAGGGGCTGGGGGTCCCCTCCTCCCCTCGGCTGCCCCCACCCCACACCCCCCCACTGCAGCCATCGAACCCCCCCGGCACTGACACCCCCAAATCTGCCCCACGGCGGCTCCCTGGAGCCTCTCTGCTTCCGGAAATCCTTTTGGGGGGTCTCGGCACCCCCTTTGCGGCACAGAGGCTCCACCAGGCAGCGGTGGCACACAGCAACCCCCCAGGGTGCCATCGATGTCCCTGAACACCCCCAGGAGCCACTCGGGGTCCCCCCAAACTGCTCCCTCACCCCTGCACCCCACAGTGCTGGGGGACCCCCCATCCTGCCCTATGTCTCCTGCCATGGGGTGCTCCCCTGACCACATTTCCCAAGGGAGGCAAAATTTTCCATCCCGAAAATTCTCCCCGGGGAGAGAAATACCCCCGGAAGGACGGGAAGGGCGAGGGTGGGAGCCGAGCAAGGGTGGGGGCTTGGGCTGAGGGACGCAGGACTGGGGACACAGGATGGACAATGAGGGATTCGGGATGGAGGGATTCAGGGTGGGGGAGTGATGTGGGAACAGGGAATGCAGGGTGAGGGGTACAGAATAAGGAATGCAGGATGAATGATGCGGGAATAGGGAATGCAGGGTGAGGGATGTGAGATGACGGATGCAGCGTGAGGGACATGGAATGATCAGTGCAGGATCAGGAATGTGGAATGCAGGATGAGGGGTACAGAATATGGGATGCAGGGTGATGGATGCGGGAATAGGGAATGCAGGATGAATGATGCGGGAATAGGGAATGCAGGGTGATGGATGCGGGATGACGGATGCAGCGTGAGGGATATGGAATGATCAGTGCAAGATAGGGAATAGGGAATGCACGGTGAGGGATACGAAATACAAGATGCAAGGTGATGGATGCGGGAATATGGGGTGCAGGGTGAGGGATATGGAACATGGGATGGGGGATAAGAGATATGGGAATATGGGATGCGAGGTGATGGATGCAGCGTGAGGGGTGTGGGATGATCAGTGCAGGATAGGGAATTGGGATGCGGGGTGAGGGACGGGGGATTTGGAATGCAGGGCGCCAGATGAGGGAGGTGGGGTGGTGGATGCGGGATACAGGGTGCGGGATAATGGATGCGGGATATAGGATGTGGGATACGGGGTGCGGGATAATGGATGCGGGATGCGGGATGAGCACGGCCTGCTGTTGCTATGGCGACAGCGATGGGAGAGCACAGGCGGTTCCCAGCCCTTCCTGAGGACTCAGACATGGAGGATGGGGATAATGGGAGCCAGGGGCTTCCACTCCTCCAGGGGAACACGTTCCCCCCTCCCCAGGACCCCAAACCTGTGGGCACGCACCCAACTGCTCAATCCCTTGGGGGGCCCCAACCCTCTGAGATATGGGGCGCTCCAGCCGCGCTCCCCGCGGGTCAGGGCTGCGATTTTCGGGGGTTGATGGAGGGGGCTCTGAGCTCTGCCTCTGCTCTCCAGGTCCTGGCAGGGCCAGCTGAGCGCAGCGGCCGCGGCGGCGCCGGGATCTGCAGCCTGCGGGGAGGGGCCGGGGCTGCACCTGCATCCACCGAGCAGCGAGACACAACGGGAAAGGGGGGCCGGGGCTGCGGGAAATGGGGGCCGGGGCTGCGGGAAATGGAGGCTAGAGCTGTGGGAAATGGGGGCTAGAGCTGTGGGAAATGGGGGCTAGAGCTGTGGGAAATGGGGGCTAGAGCTGTGGGAAATGGGGCCAGGGCTGTGGGAAATGGGGGCTAGAGCTGTGGGAAATGGGGGCCAGGGCTGTCGGAAATGGGGGTCAAGGCTGCGGGAAAGGGGGGCCGGGACTGCAGCTATGTTCCAGCACCGTGATGGTCACTGTCCCACAGGACCCGGTGTCCCCCCACGGGCTGGGTCCCAGGCGGGGCCATGGGCTGGCCCTGGGGGGATGTGATGGCTCGGGGTCCTGGGTGTGTCTCCTGTGACCCCCAAAAGCTGCGCCTCTCTGCTGAGGGCACCCCAGGACTGGCCGAGGCCACGGTGGGGCCTGGATCCATCCAGCAATTTCCTGCAGGGCAGAGGCTGCAGCAGATGAAGCAGCAGCTGTGCTGCCCAGCACACCCAACCGTCCCCACACTGCCCACGGTGCCCACTGCCCATGGTGCCCACTGCCCAACCTACTGCCCACCTCACTGCCCACTGCACTGCCCACCTCACTGCCCACCTCACTGCCCCAGTGCCCACCGTCCACCACCCCACCATCCTCTGCATTGTTCATCACCGCATTGTTCTGCCCAAAATGCCCACTGGCCGCTGCCCATGGCGTGATGCCACCTTGGCCAGGGCCACCTTGACCTGGGCAGAGCAGGGCAGGGCCTGGGGGGCCCTGGGGACACCCCAAGCTCCCCACACTTGGCTCACTCCAGCCCGGCAGCAGCTCTGGGGATGGCGCTGGGGACAGGGCTGGGGACAGGGACCGCGGCCATCAACCGAGCGCAGCCACCTCGCCAGAGCCACAGCTGAGCCCCCGGCCGGCTGCGGCTCCCGGAGCCCCCGGGGACATTAAACAAACAGCGTGTTGTCACCAGCTCGGCCTGATCGACCCGGCCCCGGGGACCCCCGGCCACAGCAAACCCCCCCTGGGGAGCGCAAGCCCCCCCACCTCGACCCCGCACACATGTGGGGACACACGCAGGGACACGGGGACCTGGGATCTGTCACCCTCGCCACACACAGCATCGGCCCCCGCAGCCCCCGCACAGCTCCGCTCAGTCCCGCACACGCACATGGATGTGCACACGCACGTCACGGCCTGGGGATGGATGTGGGGTCCTGTGGGGCGAGCATTGGGGTCCCCAACACCCCCAGCACGGCCTCCCCACAATGCAGGGGCCCCCCTGCCCACCTCGCGCCCCACGGCGCCCGCGGGAGCCAGCGAGTGGAACGTGCCTGGGCCAGCAGCCACCTCCCCACCCCCACCCAGGGGTGACTGGGGACACCCCAGCGCGGGGACACGGCACTGGGACCCTCGGGGTGCCCCCCGGGTGGGGTTGATGCTCTGGCTTAGAGGCCGAGGGTTTTGAGGGACCGGTTTGGGCGGTGGATTTGGGGTGCGGGTTTGTGGGGAGGGTTTGGGGTGCGGTTTGGGTGCGGTTTTGGGGCTCCAGGTCGGGGGTTCTGCCCAAATCCCCGGCCCAGGCGTGCCGGGGGGCCATGGGGAGGGGGGAGCCGGGCTCGCTTCAGGGCGGGGGGAGCTGCTGTCACCCCAGTGGGGACCCCCGCGCCTCCCCCGCAGGATGGGGATGGGTGGGAATGGGATGGGGATGGGATGGGGGTGGGATGGGGATGGGATGGGGATGGGATGGGGATGGGATGGGGATGGGATGGGGATGGGATCGGATGGGGGTGAAGGTGAGGATGGGGACGGGAGGTGCTGTTCTCTCTGCCTCCCCCGCCCGGGACTCCCCGCCGAGCCTCGGCATTGTCCGGCCTTTGTCCCCGCAGGATGCGGGGGATAAACGCTGCCCGACCCTCCCGATTCGCCCCGAAGCCCCCGATCCGCCCTGAACGCTCCTGTCCCCCAATATCGCCCCCGATCCCCCGATCCCGCGGGATGGAGCCGCGCCCGCCGCAGGATCAGCGCAGCCAGGGCCGGCTGGACACTGCCGGGGGAGGGGGCGCAGATCGGGGCCCCCCCGGTGCATCCAACCCCCCGCAAGCCGACACCGCACCCCGACCGCCCCCCGGCCCCACCGCGGAGCCCCCCCGCCTCCCCCCATCGCTGGCGGCTGCAGCGGCCGGAGCCGCCGGGACCCCCGGGGGGCTCGGGGGGTGCGCGGGGGTGCTCGGTGCAGGTGCGGCCGTACCTCATGCCCGGCGGTGCGGAGCGGTGCGGAGCGGTGCGGGGCGGTGCGGAGCTGGGCGAGGCTCCGGCGCGGCCCCGAGCAGCCGCATCCCGCCCCCGCCCCCCCGCTCCCGGTCGGGATTTTCCAGCGGCGCCGCCGCCGTTAGAGGGCGGCACCGGGGGCTCCCCGCGCCCCCCCCGTGCTGTGCCGGGCGCGGGGGGACAGGACCCTCGGGGGGGCTCCGGTCCCCTCCATCCGCCTCTTTGACAGCCTCCGCAAAAACGCGGATCTGCCCCGACCCCATGGCCGGGGACGCACCTGCCGCTCCCGAGAGACCGAACCGGTCCCGACAGACCGAACCGGCCCCGACAGACCGAACCGGCCCCGACAGACAGAACCGGCCCCGACAGACAGAACCGGCTCCAACAGACCGGACCGGCCCCGACAGACCGAACCGGTCCCTACAGACCGAACCGGTCCCGACAGACAGAACCGGCTCCAACAGACCGGACCGGCCCCGACAGACCGAACCGGCCCCGACAGACCGAACCGGTCCCGACAGACAGAACCGGCTCCAACAGACCGGACCGGTGGTCCCGACAGACCGGACCGGCCCCGACAGACCGGACCGGCGGTCCCGACAGACCGAACTGGTCCTGACAGACCGAACCGACCCCCGGGACCGAACCTGTCCCCCACCCCGAGCCGGCCGGGGCTGTCCCCGTGTCCTTGGGGACTCGCCCCAAGGTGCGACAGCACAGGCTGAGCTCGGTGTCCCCCCGGGATGAGCGGGACCCCCACCAGGACCCCTCTGCAGTGCATCCCTCCCGCGGCTGTGGCCTCTGCCATGTGCCCAGGCCACTGTCACCCGCCGAGGTCACTGTCACCCGCCGAGGTCATTGTTACCCACCGAGGTCACTGTCACCACCACCCAGCTCGGGCGTCCTGGCCCTGCAGGCATCACCTCCCGGGGCTGAGGGTCCCCACACGGCCCCAGGGACCCCAGCCCTGTCCCCACCCCACCAGCGGGGGTGGGACGAGGACTCTCAAGGTCACGTTGCTTGACAAAAAGGGACCCAGTGCCAGCGAACCTTTCCAAAAGGACAAACGGCCCCAGCGCCGGGAGAAGGAAGGGGCTGCATGGGGTGTGAGAGCCAAAGGGCTGGAGTTGGGCCCCGAGGGACCCCTGAGGGATCCCCAAGGGACCCAGCCAGCAGAGGGAACAAGCCAGGACCACCCTGGGGACAAATGGTCTCTCCACCAATGGCTTCACCGCGGGACTTGGCTCTGGTGACAGGCATTGTGCTCCTCGGGCTGAGTCCAAGGACAAACCAGGTCATCCACGCAGGATCAGCTCCACAGGTACCACCATCACCCCCCCTCATCCCTGGGAGCAGCTTCTCCCCCAAAACACATCCCTCCCCTCCAGCCTAAGCTGCAAGCCCCCAGTTCACCCCACAGCTGCTGCCACTCTGCGATCCCAGGCACCAAAATCCTTTGGGATGCCACATTTAAGATGAGAAAATAATTGTTTGGGGTTTTGACTTCCCATGATGGGCTTTGAGCAGGGCCGATTCTGAGCCCTGGGAACCCCCCACCTGCCCCCAGTCCCACATTTCCGCATTCCCAGTGTTTGTATTAACAAATAAAATTAAATAGATGGAAATATTGAAGTGCCATTCCCCACTTCCCAGAGAAGAACAAGGCATTTCACTCATTTACTAAACCCACATCAAGACGAGTGCTTGCTGCAGGTGCCGACAGAGAGCAGCGCCAAAAAACTGCAAATACTGAGGAAAACATCCAATCACAGCGGAGAGACGAGTTTAGCACGGCCCAGCCTCTCGCCCTGGGAACAGAGAGGCAGGAGACAGACGGATCCAGGCGGAATTTCTTTATTTACACTGGACGAGGCTCCCTCCCCTCCCGGTGTTACTTGAGCGGGATGAAGCGGGAGGAGTGGGTGGCACCGATGCCAGGCCGGCCGTGCTTCACCGGCTTGTATGTGATGGAGAACTCGCCCAGGTAGTGACCGATCATCTCGGGCTGCAAGAGAGAGAGAGAGCTGTGCTGGGGACAGCGCCGGGGACACAGGGACATCCCCTTCCCATTCCCATCCCCATCCCCATGCCCATCGTGGCAGGAGCATGGCACAGCTGGGTATTCCAGCCACGCTCCTCCTGCTGTGCCCAGGGCTCCCCCAGCTCTGCCTCTCCCAAGAGAGGGGACACAGCAGCCACAGGGACATTTGTGCCCTTCCAGGTGGGATTTAACACCAGGAAATGGCATTTAATCCCACTGGTGGGATCAAGTGACACCACCCCGTGGGTTATTCCACTCCAGGGAAGGCTCAGGGATCTGTTCTATCCCGAAGCAGTGCTGGTGGGCTGGGAGCCAGGGCTGAGCACACGGATCACTCCACAGCGATTTCTGTGCTTCAGAGCCACACTGAGACCCCTCTGGGAGCTGCCCCTCCCTGGGATGACACCTTCAGGTGTCCCTCTGTGCCAATCCTCCTGCAAGGAGCATCCTGGAGCCCTCAGGGTGGCACCTCCAGGTGTCACTCTGTGCCAGCCCTGCTCCAAGGGGCACCATGGAGTCCTCAGGATGACACCCCCAGGTGTCCCTCTGAGCCAACCCGGCTGCAAGGAGCATCCTGAAGCCCCCAGAATAACACTTCCAGGTGTCCCTCTGCACCAATCCTGCTGCAAGGTGCACCCTGGAGCCCACAGGATGACACCTCCAGGTGTCCCTCTGTGTCAATCCTGCTGCAAGGAGCATCCTGGAGCCCTCAGGGTGGCACCTTCAGGTGTCCCTCTGTGCCAACCCCCACTCCAAGGGGCACCCTGGAGCCCACAGGATGACACCCCCAGGTGTCCCTCTGTGCCAACCCCCACTCCAAGGGGCATCCTGGAGCCCACAGGATGACACCCCCAGGTGTCCCTCTGTGCCAGCCCCCACTCCAAGGGGCACCATGGAGTCCCCAGGATGGCACCTCCAGGTTTGCCTCTGTGCCAACCCCCACTCCAAGGAAGATCCTGGACCCCTCCAGACACAGAATGAATAAGATTTACAAAGAGGGCCGGAAGTGGACACTCCCAGCCCCAGAGCTTGGCCTGCCAGCCCCACCTCACCTTGATCTCCACCTGGTTGAAGGTCTTGCCGTTGTAGACGCCCACCATGCTGCCCACCATCTCGGGCAGGATGATCATGTCCCTCAGGTGGGTCTTCACCACCTCGGGCTTCTCCATGGGCGGCGCCTCCTTCTTGGCCTTGCGCAGGCGCTTGAGCAGCGAGTGCTGCTTGCGGCGCAGGCCGCGGTTCAGGCGCCGCCGCTGCCGCGCGCTGTACAGCTGCATCAGCTGCTCGCTGCCAAACGGGGACAGGGAGAGTCAGGGGACACCCCACGGACCCCAAAGCCAGCCCGGGGTACAGCCTAGGGAACCCCCACCCAGAGATCCTGCAGCTATAGTTATCCAGACAGAGCCTGGGGTACAGCCCCAAAGGACCTCAGGGATGCTGAACTGAGACTGGGGAACAGCCCAGGGGTACCCCAAACTGAGCCTGGGGAACCATCCCAAGAGACCCCCAAGGACCCCAAACTGAGCCTGGGGAACCACCCACGGATGCCCCCAAGGACCCCAAACTGAGCTTGGGGTACAGCCCTAAGAGACCCCCAGGGATCCTGAACTGAGCCTGAGGAACAGCCCCAAGAGACCCCCAGGGACCCCAAACTGAGCTTGGGGTACAGCCCACGGACACCTGCCAAGGACCACAAAGTGAGCTTGAGGTACAGCCCCACGAGACCCCCAGGGACGCCGAACTGACCCTGGGGAACAGCCCAGGAGGAACCCCAAGGACCCTAAACTGAGCTTGGGGTACACTCCCCAAAGGACCCCCAGGGACCCCAAACTGAGCCTGGGGAACAGCCCAGGGACACCCCCAAGGATCCCCTCACAGGGACCCCAAACTGAGCCTGAGATATGGCCTGGGGACATTCCCAGAGACCCAGAACGGTGCCTGGGGAGACCCCCAGGGCCCCATAGCCAGGGTATTACCCACACTCAGGCCCAGGAGACACCCCAGGGACCCCAAACTGAGCCTGAGGCACAACCTGAGGACACTCCCAGGGATCCCCCAAGGGACCCCAAACTGAGCCTGGGGTACAACTCCGGGAGACTCCAGGCATCCCAAACTGAACCTGGGTTACAGCCTGTGGAACCCCCACAGCCACAGGTACCTGAACAGAGCCTGGGACAGAGCCCCAAGAGACCCCCAGGGCCCTACATCCACAGTGCCACCCGGACTGAACCTGGGGAGACCCTCAAGGACCCCAAACTGAGTCTGTAGTGTGGCGTGAAGAGACCCCCAGGAACCCCACAGCCAGTGGTACCCAGACTGAGGCTCAGGGAAGCCCCCAAGGGTCAGGCTGAGCCAAGGGTACAGCCTGAGGAGATCTCGGGGATCGAACCTGGGGAACAGCCCCGGAGAGACCACAGAGCCACGCTGTCACCCAGGCTGAGGGTGGGGTACAGTCTAGGGAGACCCACAGGGACCCCAAAATAACAGTGTTAGCCGAACTGAACTTGCAGCACGGCCTCGAGGAGATTCAGGGACCCCAGACCCACAGCATTACCTAAACTGAGTGCAGAACAGGGCCCCGGGACCCCACACCGACAGAGGGATTTTAAACACCCCAAAAAGCATCTGCTGAACACCCAAACCCCCGTTACTGCCGCTGTTATAACCCACCCCGAGCAGAGCGTGCAGAACAGCCCCCGACCCCAACCCGCAGCCCGGGGGGCTCCCGGGGCCAGCCCTTACTAGGACATGTCGAGGAGCTGGTCCAGGTCCACCCCGCGGTAGGTGAATTTACGGAAGGTTCTCTTCTTCTTCTGCTCCACCTCCGCCTGCAGCGGGAGAAGGGGTCAGGGGAGGGGTGTCAGGGGATTCAAGGCCGCCCGGTCCCGCGTTCCCCGCCCCGCGAAAGGGAAGGCTGCGGCCCTACCGAGCTCCGCGGGGAGCCCAGGCCGCTCCCTCCCCTCAGCCCCGCTCCCACCGCGCTGGGCCCGCTCCGGCCGGGGCACCCGCGGCAGCGCCCCGAGGAAGCCTATCCCCCGCTCCCCGAGGAAGCCCCGAGCCCCGGGCGGCGCCGCCGCGGCGGGCGATGCGCGGATGGCGGCGGATGGAGCCCGATGGCGCCGCCGGGGACTCCCCCGCACCCACCATCTTGGCCGCGGCTGCCCGGAAAGGCCGCGCGCGCGCCGGAAGCCACAGATCTCGCGAGAGCGGCGCGGGGTGGGAAGGGCGCGAAGCTGCGCACGCGCGGCACTTCCGCCCTCAGTGCCCTTAAAGGGGCCGCGCCCTCAGCCCGGGGACACCCCAGCGACACCCCAGCGACACCCCAGGGACATCCCCCCAGGGACACTCCAGGGACCTGTGCGAGGCACGGAGCCTCCTCTGCCTCCCTGAGCCCGCTCCTCGTGATCCAGGGAAATCTCAGGTTCCAGTGAAACCGCTCCTTCCCGTGGGCCCAAGGTGGGACCCAGCAGGGACAGGTCACAGTCACCTGATGGCACAGCCACGTGAACCTCGCGGCCACTCCGGGCCAGCTCTGAGCATCCTTCACCCTCTTGGCAGCCACCTTCATCTTTCACCGGTGGATCCTCATCTTCCCACCCGCAGCACTCGCGGCTCGGCTGCGGGCGCAGGGCTGAGGTGAGGTGAGGCACGCCCGGCGTGGCGGAGCAGAACCTGCTCGCTCGGCTCAGGCTGATCCGGTTTGGCCCCAGCAGGAGCTTCCAGCAGATCTAACGGCCCACATGGACCTGGAAGAGCTGGTTCTGCGCAGAAGGGATCCAGATCCAAACCCTTTTATCCCAGAAGAGGTAAAGATGTTGGGTCTCCTCCATCCCACGTGTCCCTGAGGCTCCAGGGTTGTGCTGTACAATTTCCAGGGTGTTTCACACAACCTGAGGGAGTCGAGGCGGTCCCAGAAGTGACACCCACGAACATCACTGGAGCAGCTCCTGTTGCAGCAGGAATTTTGAGCTCATGGACGTAACGGAGCGAGGAGCAGAGCCACAAGGATTTGATCCTGGAGGATTCAGTGAGCAGAACCAGATCCACACAAATCACAAAATATCGTCTGAACCGATCCAACTCCTCCCAAGAGCAACCCAGCAACCTCCACAGCGCAGACACATTCCAACACCCCCAATTCCACATCTCGTGAGCCATGTCACCTCATTAACAGTGATTAATTACAGCAGAGAGGGCTAACAGTACAGACACAGACACAGCCCCTTGCAAAGGATCTGGGGGCACGATTTGGGGCTGACACCTCTGCCCTTGAGCTAAGGGACACTTTCCCCTCAGACTGATCCTTTCCCACAGCTCAACCCCACATTTCAGAGCCAAACCCCAGGAGACCCAAGGCAAAGTTACAGACACTGATACCCACAGATGCTGATAAATCCATAAATTACCCATTTTCTGCAGTGCCTTGAGGTGAGGGGTGAAGAGCAGCATTTGTGTCACTGCCACCATCGTGTGTGACCCAACATGGGGACAGGCCACAGGATTTAGGAGCCCTTCACCAGGATGCATTGATCCAATTCAGATCAGAGCCATTCACTGGGATGGATCCAGTTCAAGTTGGAGCCCTTCACCAGGTCAGATGTGATCCAGGTCACAGCCTTTCACCAGGTCTGATCCAATCCAAGTCAGAGCCCTTCACCAGATCAATCTGATCCAGGTTGCAGAGTCCTTCACCTGCTTGGACCCAATCCAAGTCAGAGCCCTTCACTGGGATGGACCCAGTTTGCCAGTTCATCCCTTCACCAGGATTAATCCCAGCCAGGCTGGAGGATCCTTCCCCAGGTCCAATCCCATCCAGGCATGAGGACCGTTCCCCAGGTCAGATCCCATCCAGGCACGAGGATCCTTTCCCAGGTCAGATGATCCTCCCCCAGGTCAGATCCCATCCAGGCAGGAGGATCCTTCCCCAGGTCCGATCCCATCCACACTGGAGGATCCTTTCCCAGGTCAGATCCCATCCAGGCAGGAGGATCCTTTCCCAGGTCAGATCCCATCCAGGCAGGAGGATCCTTCCCCAGGTCCGATCCCATCCAGGCAGGAGTGGCTCCCTGGCTGTGCCACCCAGCGGGGCGGGCTCGGGACAGGACTGGTGACACCACACAGGGGCAGGGCAAAGCTGCACCCCAAGGGAAAGGAACTTCTCCATAAAACCCACACTCACAAAAGCAAAAAAAAAAGAAAAATGGAGACAGGCTGGTGTTTCTAATCCAAAGGTTCTTGTCTTTATTCAAACCAGGGCTCAGCACTGCTCAGTGCCAAACGCACCAAAACCTTTTTTGCCTGAGGGAAATCTACATCTCGACAAGGCCTCCGGAGCCCCCCGGCACTGCGAGGGGTGGGAAGCACCACAGCCAGCGCTCCCCAAGTGCCTCTGTGCGTCCGCAGGTCCTGCGCCTGCCCTGGCCCAGCTCTGCCCCCCAGAACAAACAGCAAAATACACTCAGTAGGTTTCTGTCAACTCCCAGAGTTTCGGAACCCTCCGCCCCAGCGCTGCCGTGGGGAGGGAGGGAGGGGCTGCAGCTCTTCCCCCACCTCCGACAGCGCTCACGGAAACCCTGTTTTAAATTAAAAAATAAGCCAGCATACATAGTAGAAAATTTCTCTTAAAAATTTCACAATCTGTAAATGTATATATTTTTTTCTTTTAAACATAAAAGTTTACAATATACGGTAAAACAAAGGCTCAGGAAAAATAATTTCAAAAAAAAGAAACCTGAAGTTTTGAATTAAAGCTGAAGACATTTTTAAAACCCTGTAATTTGAACCAGTGACATTTTCTTTATTTGTGCTGATGGGTTAGAGAAAGGAAAATCTTTAAAAACTGCAGTCCAAACACCCACAGCTCTGCCTTCAGAAGCCATCTGCCCCCACCCCCCCCCGAAAAAAAAATTGTTGTTAGGTTTTTCTTCCATCAAGTAATGTGATTGTCACAAGTTCAGAAGTCTGGGATCCCGGGGTTCAGCTGGTCCCAGAGATCCCTGTGGACAGCACTCCCTGATTGCCAGCCCAGGCTAGCGCCGGTAGGGATGGAATCCTTGCACGTTGTGGTTCTGCCCCCGGCCAAAGCCGCTGCCTCCGGCCGGGGGGCCGCTGGATGGCTGCACCGAGGGGCCTCCGTAGGGAGGGGGCTGCTGGCTGGGATCAGAGAAACCTTGTCCAAACCCACTCAAGTCTTGTCCATACCCTGGGGAGAAGGGAAAGGCACAGCATGAGCCTCCAGGAGCAGCCACAGGTGCAAATCTCATCTCCCTCCCATCAAACACAGCCCGAACAACAGCCAGAGGAGCAGCAGCTCTGGGGTCCTGCAGGATTTACCTTTCCACAGAGGAAATGGGCAAAAAGCAGAAGGGAATAGGCATGCAGGAATGGGGGGCTGTGTTTTGGGGCAATCCCAGCCAGGCTGGCAGTTCAACCATCTGCTCCCAGGGCTGCTGTCACTCCTTGGGAGCAGTTTCATTTTGCGTTGGGTTTTTTCTTAGCTGAAAGCTGTCAGATCCAGCACAGATAAGAGATGTAGCCAGGACGTTTTTCCTGAGATCTCACGGTGCCTCAGACTGAGGGTGCAGTTTTTGGATTTTGGCTTTGGACACTTCAGGTTCATCACCTGGACACTCACAAACCTTCCTGCACTGAACTACCTTAAATTCCCTTTCAAAAGCCACAAAAATATTGGGACCTGCACCACAGAGCACTCTGGAAGGAGCAGAGTTTAGGGATAGGGAGAAAAACAGGATTTCTCTCCAAAAGACTGTCTGGAATTCCTGCTACCAACACAAAATTTACAACTAGATGTAAATTAAGAAGATTGAGAAATTGAGAAATTTAATTCAAATTCCCGTAATTAAATATGACTCTTAATCCTGGCATCAGCGCCAGCCCCTGCTCTGAAAGATGACATTAAGGCTCCTAATTACCAAAAGCATTTCTGCAGTGCTGCCTCTCTCTGTGCAGGCTCAGAGCAGGTTTAACTCTCTTAATCCCAACCAAAGTCTCTTAGCACGTCTTCAGTAGTTCAATTTCAAGCTCTGCCTGTCCCTTGGGACTTGCTGGCACTAATGAGCACTAAAACACAGCGAGCTCAGGCTCTGGCAGCTCCAAATGCTCCTCCTGGCATTTGTTCAGACACAGATAAGCAGGAGCCCAAAACTACAACGGAATCGTTTGCCAAGGGGTGAGGCTGGGAGTGGAAAAACACAAACCTCGAGTTACTCTCGCTGCTCACAGCGGTGCAAACCGCAGCTCATCACGGGGCTGAGTTGTTTATGACAAAGGAAACGCAGAGCTCACACCTGCACAGCCACTCAGGGCTCACTGCTTGCCAGCCCTGGGCTGGCTGCAGCCCCTGGGGCTGTGCCCATGCTGTGGTTTGAGTGTGTGAGCCTGGAGTGATCAGCAGGATGAGCCTGGCCAGGCTGTGGGAGGGAGCAGTGGCAGTCCCAGCTCAGCTGTGGGGTTTCACGCAGCCAGGTGACACAAAACCCCAATGTCTGAGCCCTGCTCCTGCCTCTCATCCTGTCCAACAGTCCCTGCAATGAACTCCAGTGCAATTTCCCAGGACCTGCCTGAGGCTCCTCCTCCCTGCTCAGCCTGACCTTGGAGTGGAGACAAAGCTTTGGGGTGTGGCCTGAAGGGTCTGGAGCAGAGAAACCCACCCTAATGAGAGCTGAGGGGACTGCAAGGACAAGCCTCAAGAGCGCCCTGCACGGAGATAAGTCATTTTTAATTATTTTAAATTAATGTAATTAATTAATTAAAATTTTCAGGGTGAGTGCTGGTGCTGACACTCATCCCAGGTGCACACACAGCAGCACTGAGGACATTGCCCAGGCTGGATAAACCTCACAGTGCCTCACACTGATCAGGGAACTCTGTGACTCTTTAAAGCCCACAGGCTTTATGCATTTATGTAAATATATGCAAATCGGGGACACTTCCAGGGATGGGGCAGCCACAGCTTCTCTGGAAAAGCTGTGCCAGGGCATCACCGCCCTCACAGGGAAGAATTTCTTCCTAATATCCAATCTAAACCTAATCTTTTTCAGTTTGAGGCCATTCCCTTTGTCCTGTCACTGCAGGTCCAGATGAAAATTTCTTCTCCATCAGATCCTTCCCAAACTTCCAACACATCACAAACACTGGCTCCCCACTGGTAACTGGCTGTGCAAGCATTTGTACTTCATTTAGTAAGGTCCAACCCCTCCAAAAAGAGTCTCCAAAGAGCCAAGTTCTGGCAGAACAAGAAAAACTTCGAGTCACAAGGGCAAAACTATCCATGAAATTGACTGTGTTTGTAAGAAACAAACAAAAAAGCATTTCAAACTCATCAAGGTGAGAACCTGCTGCTTTACAAACACATCTCATTCTTCCTTCAGAATCTGCTTTACATTGCTGAAACTTCGAATATTATCAATTTAAATAAATCCTGTGAAGCATTCATCTCACAGCAGTTTCTGCAGGAACTTGAGGCTGCACTGCCACATGGAGAATGTGTTCCAGCAGGGAACAGCCAGAATGCACAGGGGGTTGCTGCATGAAAAATTCCCTTCAGAAGTAAAAACTGACCAATTACAATCCCTTAAAAAAACCATCAGTACAGAGCTCTTTGGAGAGATCTCTGTAGAGATCTTTGGAGAGCACTGCTGGAAAATAGGGCTGAGAGGAGCAAGGTGAGAATGAGAATTCCCTCTGAGCTCCCACAGGGAGCAGCAGCAGAAATTTTACTTGGGAGCACAGGCACTTGTCTAGCAATTTTAAAAAGAGTTTAGTTTTTGTCTGCCTGACTCAAAACTTGTTACCTCAGTGTCTTCTAGTTCGAAGTTACAAAGCTTTGCACAGAACTGCACCTCGAGAGAGATGGGGAAGGAATGGGAAAAGGGAGGAAAAGGCACAGTTTGGATCCTCACACGTGCACTGCCTGTCTCCCCATGCTGCTCTTACTCTTCAAGTCTGTTACACAAAAAAGGTTCACTCTGTGAAGCTCTTGGAGTGGAAAGTTTTAGCTACAGATTCAGGGAGACTGGAAAGCAGGAATTCATCCTGGCAGTGCACAAGCCCCTGAAGGTTATTTTACAACACAAAAGCAACACTTTAGAGCTAAGAAAATTCCCTTTGGCTAGAATACTGCATGATTTAAGGATGGCTTGAGCTGGTGGGAGCATTCCCATGCTGGAGAAGTGCCTGCAGCAAACTGTGTCCAACACTCTGTACCCAAGACTGAAAGGAAAGGAGTAAAGTTCCAGTTACTCACCAAACTGACTGTAAGGGAATTCTGGCTGAGCAGTCGGGGGTTTGCTCATGTCCTGAGTTGCCTGAGATGGTGGTGGTGGTGGAGGAAAAGCGAGTGGTGCTGCCCCCGGAGTGGCAGGTGGAGGGGGGACTCCAGGGGGGGCAAACTGGTCAGGTGGAGGAGGTGGAGCACCATAACCAAAACCTGAAAGTACAGAACAGTTCAACACCAACGTCCTGCTTGGCTTTAGACATAAAACAATTTAAAAAGAACATTTCTGTTAAACCCCAGGTGGTTGTGACTAGCTGCTGTACAGATATTCATTCACCCTCACCCCCACAGCTCAAAGATCTCAGCATTTACCTCACACAGGTAAGAGAAATTGTCCCCCAAAGGCAGAGGCTGCAGCAACCAGCACACAGAAAGGGATAAAGCAAAACTAGGGACCAAATTATGTACTCACACACATGGGAGAAGGAAGGAGGAAACTGTATTATCCAAGATTTTAGGAGAAAAAAGTATCTTGAGATAACTGTGTGCTATTTTCCACCTTCTTCTTTAAACCAGGTGTGTGGCAGCCTTTTGAAAAGGTGGCCTGAGTGGTAGGTGCTAAAATCCTATTTGTATTTCCAGTGCTGGTTGTGACCTTAATTCCTTAAGCTCCTCCAAAAAACCCTGCCTGTGTTTGGCCCAGGTCACCACCAGCTCTAAGTTCTCTCTCAGCTGTCCTAACAAGGGTGCGAAATGTATCTGAATTTATTTAGCAACACAGCTTTAAACTAGAGAATAGAAATTATTACTGCATCCGAGAATAAAATAATCCAAGAAAAAATGGTAGAGTTAATTATAGCTCAGAATATATTATCTGGGAAAAATAATTAAGGATATACATAAAATAACACATAAATACACATAAAATAATTAAGGTGAAACACACAGGGAAAATCCAAGTCCAGGAAAGGATGAGCAAAAACTGAATGTGCTCCAGCTCCCAGAGATCACTTACTAAATGGTGGAGGGGTGCCATAGCCCTGTGGAAATCCTTGTGGAGGTGGGAATCCCCCAGGAGGTGTGGAGACTATGTATGAGGTAAATGGTGGCGGTGGGGGAGGAGCTCCTCTGCCCGGAGGAGGGGGTCCATATCCACCTGCAAAAGGAAGAGAAACCCAAGAGCTGAAGCAGATAAACACCAAGGAGCTGCTGCTGGACTCAGCTTCCTCTAGATGGGGTAAGGCTGTTTGTTGAGTGGATTTCAAATGCAGGCTCAGCGTTCTACGAATCCTCACTTTGGGAAATATTTGTCCTCCAAGTATCCCCACTGTAAATAATTGCAGTTTAGCATGTAATCCCTTGATAACAAATTAATGTGGCTGGAACAGCAGGATGTGTGTCAGCTCCCATTACTGAGCTGCTAAGAATCCACTGTCTTCCCCTTCGTTCTTCCAGGACAAATTCAATCAAGCTTTTAAATGTAGGTTAAATCCTACAGAAATCCACAAATCACTTTGAATGCTTAAAGGAGCTGCGCCCGTGCTCAGGAGGATTTTTTCCTTTCAGAATTGGTCCCATATAATGTACTTACCAATTGCCTGTCCAGCTGGCACCCACATCCCTACAACAGAACAAAAAAAGAGCCTTAGACATCACTGGAGCTGCACATGCTGGAGCAGGGATGATGCAAGAGGAAGGATTTGGCTCTGGGATAGACTGGGTATCCTCCCCGTGTCCCTTAGAGAGCTATTTTTATGGCCCAAGCAACATTGTGGGACTATTTCTGAATGTGCAATTCTGGAAAGACTCTGAATCATTCAGCAAATGACACTTTGAAGAGACAGCAGTTCCCAAACCCAAATCAGATGGAGCATTTGAGAGCTGCCACATACCAAGTGCAAGAAACTATAGTACTACAGAGAACAAAACCCTGGAGAATCCCAGCAGACTACACATCCAAGGGATTCTTAATTTACTCCCAGGTTTATCCGAGTTATTTCTGCAGTTTTTGAAGCATTGAAAAGCCTTTCCCATCCATTGTACAGCACTGAGACTGAAGGATAAATGCGCTCGTGTCTGACATTAATCTTTCCAGGAGATCAGATATCATTTTCCCTACTAATCACTGCATGGAAAATAATGGGAGTTTCTCCGTTTGCAGATTAGCACATCTGTGCACAATGTCAACCCTCAGCTGCAGCTTTCAAGTTAATCAGCACCATGGGGAAATGAGCAATCCCCGTGCTGCACTTCCATCCATCGGAGCGGGGATGGAGCAGCCACGCTCCCTCCAGCCCCCCAGGTGAGCATTTCTCATCTCTCAGAGCAAGCAAGTCACAGCAACTCAATTATCCTGCTGTATTTCTCCAGAAGTTATCAAAATTGTCTTCGGATGAACTCAGCATATTTATCCTGCCTTTGGAATCTCGGGGGGGTTGCAGCCATCAAACCCAAGAACGTGGCTGCTGCCGAGCCCTGCAGGGCTCCTGGTGTGCACTAAGTGCTCCCTGCACCAGAGCTGCTCGCTTCTTTCCCAGGCTACATTAAGCAATAAAATCCAAGGGCAAGGCCATCCATTCTCCCCTCATCCCTTTCAGATTTTCCTGATAACTTTCCTCATCCTTGAAAAGCTGTATTTCAAATTAATTTGTCACTGGGGTCTTGCACAGGCCTTGCTCCACAACTGGAGTGACACCTGGAGCCTTTTTAACACCTTCCCTGAGTTTCCCCAACCCGTGGGGAGAGGCAGATCCACATGGAACAGGTAAAACACACATGGCACACATGCCAGACCCAGCACAACACACTGCCTTCTGCCCAGGGAAACGGATTTTTGGGAGAAGCGGTGAAAAACCCTCAGGAAGGACTCGGGGGTGGAAATTTAATCCTGCTATCAGTATCCAGCGGGGAGATAAACCTGGGAATGCTGTCTAGGCCAGAAAATCACAGCGCAGTGAGCTGTAAAGGCCGGACAGTGGATGGCAAAGGCTGGGGAGGTGATGGTAAAGGCCGGACAGGGGACGGTGAAGGCCAGACAGGGGACGGTACAGGCCGGACAGGGGACGGTACAGGCCGGACAGGTGATGGTAAAGGCCGGATGGGTGATGGCAGAGGCCGGACAGGTGACAGTGAAGGCTGGACAGGGGATGGCAAACACTGGACAAGGTGAGAGAGTGACACTGAAGGCTGGACAGGGGACGGTAAAGGCCAGACAGGTGACGGTGAAGGCCGGACAGGGGATGGCAAAGGCCGGACAGGGGATGGCAAAGGCCGGACAGGTGACAGTGAAGGCCGGACAGGGGATGGTAAAGGTTGGACAGGTGACGGTGAAGGCCGGACAGGGGATGGTAAAGGCCGGACAGGGGATGGTAAAGGCTGGACAGGTGACAGTGAAGGCCGGACAGGGGACGGTGAAAGCTGGACAGGTGACGGTGAAGGCCGGACATGGGACGGTAAAGGCCGGACAGGGGATGGTAAAGGCTGGACAGGTGATCACAAAGGCCGAACAGGGGATGGCAAAGGCTGGACAGGGGATGGTAAAGGCTGGACAGGGGATGGTAAAGGCTGGACAGGGGATGGTAAAGGCCGGACAGGGGATGGTAAAGGCTGGACAGGGGATGGTAAAGGCTGGACAGGGGATGGTAAAGGCTGGACAGGGGATGGTAAAGGCTGGACAGGTGATCGCAAAGGCCAGACAGGTGACAGTGAAGGCCGGACAGGGTGACAGGGTGACAGTGAAGGCCGGACAGGGCGGGCAGTACCTTGGGGGCCGTATCCCTGCTGCCAGGTCGGAGGGGGCTGCCCTGCCCAGCCGTTGGCAGCGCTCGGCATGATCCTGCTTCCCCACTGGCTGGCCCCCGGCGGCCCCGGAGTCTGGCTCTTGCTATCCCGAGGCTCGGCGCGTTTCACCTCCACCTAAACAAACAGAGGAGGCGTTCAGGAGGGCTGGGGGGGCCCCGCACCCCCCGACCCCTCACACACACCCGCAGTTACACTTAAGACTACACTTAGCATCTTATGACTTATGTCTAAAGTACTTAATTATTAAAACTTAAGGCCAGTAATTTACAATGTTTCTCAGGTACAGTGTAGGTGATGGTAAGACATTACAAGTCCTACTGTCGAGGGATTCCGAGAAAAGCATCCTACAAATCACTTCAGTATGGTTGGCTTTAATCTTAAAACAGCAGTACCCTCTTACAGCAGCTCTGCACTTAAAACAGCGGAATCTGGTACATTAATGACAGACTGATTTCATGTTCAACGCAGGAGTTACAAAGATGACGTTTTCAGTTAAAAAAACAGAATTTTGAGTGAAGAGGCTGCTCTGAAAAAGGGTACTAATGCTTTAACCAAACACGTTTGGGGTCCATTTGGAAGTGACAGTTTAACCCACCCCAACTAACTGCAATTTCAGCTCTGCTCATACCTGAGAAACACACATTTTTTGATATTTTTTTTGTAATGTTTTCTTTTTTTTTTTTTTAAACTTAAGGTTTTATTTAAATGTCTAATGGAAGATAAAGACTTACCTTCCCCAGGCTAACGCTTAAAGAATCTCAATTAACTCAAACAATGTCAGAGGGAATGGATGTGATAAGAGAATCTTACATTACATCTAACAAAAAAGTAAACAAACATGCAAGTAATAAAAATGGACAGTTGAGTCAATAAGAAGCAAATCTTCATACTGTGTTAAGTCAGTGACAAAACCCCTCCTGTTTTAAAAATTAGTAAGCCACAGTGCTTAACTTATTTTATTCCAAGATAAAATGTCCTAGTGTTCCCAGCCATGGAATAAGTGCGTTTGACCTACTTAAAATAAGCTGCACATTCAACATAAACCTCTCTCACAAAAAAAAAAAAAAAATCCAGTTCTGATTTAATGAAACCCTCTCAGCACTCGCTGAATTCGAGGCTTTTTTTTTTTTTTTCATTTCATGATTAATTTTAATGGGTGCCAGAGTACAAAGAAAATAAATCTCAATCATCAATGGGCCTGAGTAGTATGGAAAATAAAGTATTCAGAATTCTTCCTGCCATGTCTTAAAAGCCATTCATGTCGGAGAACAAACAGGAAACAGGCACAAGGCAAGGACAAAGCCCCCCGCGCCCCCCCCCGCCGATGCCCCAAGGACATGAGACATGACAGTAACCAAATCTCTGTCAGCTCAAGGCCCTTCCAGAGAGGAACCAAGGGAATTTTTCAAAGGACTCAAATTAATGAGTCTTAACACATTTGCCTTGAGGGAATTCGGTTATTGCTTACAAAAGCAGAGGCCTTCTTGCAATTTTAATTTTTCCCCCCCCCTTTCAACAACATATGGATTCATTTCAGCAATACCTTTTTAATTACCAAAAAGACAGAGATACCATTTTTAAAGCAGGCATGATTAGGCAGTGAAGGAGAGAGCAGGGGATCTGGAGCTCATTAATCCTTGTGGAAGAATCCCATTAATTTTTCAGTGCACATTTGGAAGCGGGGAACTGCCAAACTGAGGACTGAAAATTCCCTGTGCAATAGGGAGGTTCAAATTCCACACCTGCCTAAAAACCCAGGTTACCCCAAGAACTGAGGCAGCTCTATTACTCTGAGCTAAAAACCCCTGAATTCTGCTGGTTTTTGTCACTGAAAGGGGGGACAAAAAAAGGGCAAAAACAGATTATTTCAGTGTGGAATTGGGTTTGTTTGGGGAGCACTGAGAACTGTGAGTCTCAGTGCCACGTTCCAAAGCCAGCAGCAAGGAGGTGACATCTGGAGGCTCACACTGGGCTCTCCATCCTCTCCCAGCACCTCGTGGATGTTTTTCCTTTGTTCCCATTTAGATCTGCGGCTTTGTGGGATCAGCTCCCACTTCAGTGGCTCGCTGAAGGCGATCCCAAGGCAGAGCAGGGAATATTGGTGAGATCCATACTCACACCCCTGTGATTTCTGCATCTGCTCACGGCAGGGCAACACCAGAAACCAAGAACTGATGTTCTGGATCCCACAAGCACATTCCTTTGTTGCCATTATCAGATCACCCACCCCTCCACCCCAAAACAAGTTCACAGGAACTAAAAGCATTATGTAGTGCAAAATGAACCAAAACTCCTCTGATATGCAGAAACTGTCCCCTGCTAGCTAACGAAAGGCTTATGAAATATCAGCACATAAAAGACTTTAAAGACAATTAAAAACTCATACAGTGCAATAAATTTAAGGGATGTGAGAATCTTCTGTGTCTCCTGAACCCACTCACTCCAAGCTTAGCAGTTTTAACACTTACTTCAAAAACTGGATATACCTTAAAGCTGCAAGGATTTAAATTTACCAGAATTTCCTGTGGTTTGTTTTTAAGTTACTCTTTTCTCTCTATGTAAAACCTGGGTGTCCTGCAACAATTTATTTTGCTTTTAGGTGTTTTTTCCACAGGTAGAAACATGTTCCTTGCTGAGTAACATCAAAGGAGCCTAAAAAATTCCTCCCTATCCAACACCCATTTGCTGACAACACAGTATGAAGATGAAACAACCAGAGGTCACTTAACTGCATTGTGGTTAAATACTATATAGAGTACGTGGGTTGGTATCAAAGTTTCACAGTAAGTGACCCAATTTTTTAAAAAACCAATCCTTCAGGATGTTTTCTTTTTTGTTCCCTTTTTCTCTTTAAGTTTAAGATTATATAAAGCAGATTGTCTCACACCACCTCGAGATTTGAGTATCGAGTACACATCTGAAGGAGTGGTATCTTAAACCAAGCCTTGAACAACTCGGATTTCACTGGGATTCTGCTTTTCCAACAGCTGGAAATCACTGATTTCTCTCCTTGCACCACGGCAGTGCTCAAAGCAGAGGCAGTGAGCACCAGATCCTCGCAGTGCGAGCTCTGCTCAGCCAGAGCAGCCCCCAGGTCTGTACACACAAGGCCTCACCCCAAGCAGAGCCCACAGCCTGAACCCCTCAGGCTTCCAAGCCCTCCCTCCCTCAGGCTGAGCCCATCCTAACCACCCTTCTCCAGCAAACTCAGACTTTCCCCACCTTCATGGATAAAGCCTTGAATTTGGACTGCTGTGCTCTCCCATCAACAATTCAGTTGGATTCCCCAGTGAAATCGCTCGTTGCCCAAGACTTGGTTCTTTCTTAAGGTAAAATAAAACTACAACTACACACTTTTTTGCCCATGATGTCGTGAAAATGCATGTTGACAGCCTGGTCCACTGATTGTTCGTCCTCGAAAGTAATAAATCCAAAACCTAGCCAACGACGAAGAGTGAATCAAGGTAGCAGGGTGTTGTGACACAAAACAGGATGATGAACAGTATTAGGGGCAGACCAAGGGTTCAAGCAGGGGTTTCAGATAACGACACTTGTGTTCAATTGGCAAAAACTCTGAGGAAACTGCAATGGATACTTCCTGTGCTGAGGCTTTAGTGCCTCGTCTCGATTGCGCGCATGCAGCTTCGAACTGAGCTCGTTAACCGGCTTTTAATTTGATTTTATTCCTCATCCACCTACCAGGAAATGGAAAAAAACTGCTAAAATCAAAATACTTGTGGGACAGCAGATTAAAGTCAAGCAACTTTTGCTGCTCCTCCCTTTGATTCAGCCTCGTTTCCCAAGGAAAACCTACGAGATATCCCTGTTCCCCAAAGCTGCAAAGCAACTTCCTCCCATCCCTTAGCCCAGCTTCCAGTTAGGGAATATTTTCCGTGGAAAATAAGAAAGTTGGTTTTGAAATGTAGCTGTTAAAGCATGATAAATTTTACCACTCCATGGATGAATGAGAAGCTTCAGAAACTAACAACCTACATCAGAGGTTCTCAAGTTTTCCACACCTTGGAGAAAAAGCACGGAACAGGTGTTACTCCTTTCCCAACACAGCAAGCCCTGTGAGGTGTTGCTTACACAGAATGTGGTGTTGCTGCCACGTTCTGAATCTGTTTTTATTTCTTGTATTTTCTGCTGGTTTTCTTTTGAAAATCCACACAACCTCCCAGTATTTTTTGCCCCCAACAGGTGCCTCGTTCCCCTCCACCTCACCACAGCCCTGGCTGGTGGCAGCTCAGCTGGACCCAGCAGTTTTTGATGCTTGGAGAAAACTCTGGAAAAGGAGGCAAAGGTCCCTTTTTTGAGGTCACTCTGAGAACCACTGCACGTAGGTTGTAGCTGCTGATACAGCCGAGAGAGTGGCAAAATAGTGGTTAATCCCCCAGGACACGGCAGCTGCTTCATGCCATCACCCACTGGCTGCTGGTGGGGACAACCCAGGGCAGGGAGAGACACATGCAGTACAGGAATTGTGCCATTCTTTGGATTAGCTACGGGGGGCGAAAGGGGGAGAGCAATAAAAATTAGAAAAGAAACCCGAGGTGCGGCGTGGGAAGCGTTTATGGAACATGGATGCGGTTCTGCTTTTCTGAAACCCAAGATTTCCCCCTTGGTTTGCGTTTTGCTTTGCAGCTAGTGCTGACAGCAGCCAAATCTTGCTCTAAAGCGTTACAGAATACAGGATCTAGCACAGGAATGTCTCTCCACGCTTATCCAACTGCGTTGGGTAAGCCCAAAGAGGCCTAGTGTAGAGAAAGTTTATATATATATATATAAATATAAAAATACACAAAGATACAGGCCAAAATAGATTCCAGCAGGTCAAATTCTGCTGTCAGCAACAAGAGCAAAAGACATCACTAAAATAAACTGAAAATAAAAAGGAAAAAACTTGGCATTTCCCACACACAAGAGACTGGCAGTATAAACGAAGTTTTGTGGAGCTGTGATGAAAGCAGCCTCGAAGCTGAGGGCAGCATTTCATCACAATATATTTGTCTGAGTTAACCAGAAATCCGAGTGTTGGAGCCAAAGGAAAAAGTGTTTGTATTTAAATCACGTTTAGTATTCCAGCCTTTGTCTAAAAAGAGATGGGGAAGAAAAACAATGGATTCCATCAGTATGTGAGGGTTGTTGTTAAATTTGATTCCAAAGCCAAAGGAGGGGAATAGATTGTGGGATGGGGTTGGAGGGGTGGAAGAGGGAGAGCAAGAGGTCATTGAGGAAACTGGTAAATAAATTTAAAAAGGGGGATTTAAAAGGGTCAGACAGCACGAAATAAGAAGAGTGATGAAATCAGAGTAACACAGCAGAACTTCAAGGTGACATTTTGAGCAGAAGTGATGAAACCCACCAGCCACAGCTTTAGTTTTTGAAGGGCAGGACTCTGTTAAAGACTGGAGAAATGAAATGCATTCAGCAGGAACCCAAGAGGACCAGACCAGAGTGACGGGGCTGGTCTGCAGCCAAGGCAGGAGGAGAACAGACACAGGGAGAACCTGGAAATCCCTTCCCAGCTGCTGGTTTGGCCAAGAACAGGAATCAGAAGCTGAGACTGCACGAAAGCCACTTTGCTCCTTCAGAGATGTAACATTTTTTCGGTTACCGTGCTTGGGGCTCTGGGAAGTTTGGATGAAGCAGAGCTGGCAGGAGCAGGCAGGACTGGGAAGAAGCAAAGATCCCATGGATACCTGACACCAGTGAGCTCCTCAAGGACATCACCTGAGAATCTGGTGCCCAGGGCTCTCCTGAGGAGCTGGAGGTAAATGGATGCTACAGAGATTAGGAACAGGGATCATTTTCCCTCCTTCTACCAGCAAATGTGCACTTCTAAAGGAAAGGTGGTAAAGAGAATGGGAGAAGGCAAAATTCAGAAGGGTCCGAGGAGAAAGGACACCGAGTGGCCTCTGGAATTTTAAAAATAGTCACTAAAAGGGGACAGAGGAGCAAGAGGACACAGAGCAGAGAGAGAAGGCAAGAGAAAACGTGCTCTGGGACGCACAACCAGGAGTGCCCAATGCAAACTGGAGGAATTTTTCCCTGCACCCCCCAGGGACTGCCAAGGCCATTCTGAGAGATGACTGTTAGTCACCACACTAAAAAAAGACTGGAACAGCACAGAAACGAAAGGCAGAGAGACAGATTCAAGAAGTGCTTAAGTCTGATGATTTAGGCGAAGAAGTTTTCTATGGATGGAGATAAGACCTTTCCCCCATCTGGCACTTGTGTTTTGCACCCCAAGCCCTCCTTTCCCTGGCTTTTTTTTTAGTAGAGCTAGAAGCAGAGAAGCCATTAATTGAGGCAGGATTAATCCAGACCAGGCCTGATGTTTTAGTACCTTTTGCTCAGAGGCTGCAAGGCTGGGATTAAATATTGCAAAGATAGAGATGATACAGTAATTACTGAAATGTTTCAGAACTTCAGCCCCAAATCACATTCGGATGCCAGTGTCTTTGTCTCCTCTATCCAAAACCAGCTGCTCTAGAGCATTGAAACAGATGAATTTATGTACTGCTTAAATCAAAGGTATCTGTTGGAAGAAGATTAGGATAGCTAAAGCAAGAAAACAAAAAAACAAATATATTGAAACTTCGTTTACACTCCAATAAAAGACAAAGCCCGTCCCTCCTCTGACTGCGGAACTGGCCTGTACCTCTGTGATAAATTATCACCTAGAGAGAAGAAATCTAAAGAGATATCGTTAATCACAGTCAAACAATTCACAGAGAGAAAAGAAACAAAAAAAGAACTTACTTAACATTACCATACTTTACTATGAAACACTTAAATATGTCACTAAGGATGTATGTCTAAATTAAAAATAAAACTAAGACTTAACAGCTTAATAAATATGAAGTGAAGGATATATTTCTTAATAATGAGGCAGAAGAGAAATGAAAAGTTCAGATGGCAAACTATTCTCTAGCATGTCCAACATGCTACGGGGTGGGAGCAGAGCTAAGCTTCACGTGCTAAAATATTGCCTCTTCCTTGGCAAACAGATGGTGGATGCAAAGGGACGTGGGTGACATGGAACTTGCTTCATATTTTGACCAAAGGTTCCCAGCTTGATTCAATATCTGAATCATCCAAGTTTTTTGTCCCCCCCCCACCCCTTAAAAAGCAGTCTGCCATACAGGGATTGCATATCCCAATTAAAAATGCATATATAAATATTTCAGAATTATTTTGTGTTGTTTAAGAAGGGTTTTTTCTTTAATTTGAGGTGAAGCCATTTAACCAAAACAAAAAGCAGGTGATGGATGGATTCTGTCCTGTCTGTGCTCTGGCTGGAGCACCCCCCATGCACTTACAGACCCAACGTACCTTTCATGTGGAACAGGAGGAAAATCTGCTTATTTTTTCCCCCCTCAAAAGTACCTTAAGCCACAGGAGTGGCTTGAGAATCAAATTTCATTCAACTAAAAAAAAAAAAAAAAAAAAACCCAACCCATAAATGAGCATGAAACATCTGAGTTGAAATGCACAGACCCAAGTGAAGCCAGAGATGAAGAGTCTAGACTTGAAGTGATGTTTGCCCAGTGAATTATTCTTTTTCCTGAGGCAACATAGGAAAAAAAAAAAATCTACCTTTTCTGATGGTGTGAAATAGTTTGCCATCTGACTATAGGAGAGTATGAAGAAATTTCAAGGACAAACTAGATCAGCCTTTACCTCGGGGCCTCTGTTTCTCTGCGTCATAGATCATTACAACTTCAGTGACCTGGAAGAGAGAAGGGAAATTCTACTCACTGTGCTACCAGGGGAGGGCTGGAACAGTCACCACCGGCTGGTTCCTGCTCTCTACCCACAAAGCACAATTCAACTGCAGCCATCATCCCAGGCACAGCACAAAAACAGGGAATATTGCTCTTCTGGGCAGTTTAGAAAGCCTGAGTTCATCTGTATTGTCACATCACACTTAACATTTTAATTTAACATTGAGGTCGTTGCACTGTTTGTACCCACACTATGGCCCATTACACACCCCAAAGGTTTGTTTTCAGCAACTCATCAGTGTGGCTTTTTAAAAGATGATTTTCCCCATTTTTAAGCATTTTCACTTTCACCATGAAAAGCAGCTTGAGCTGCAGGCATCTTTAGGAACGTGCAGGGCTCCTCTGATTGAATTACTGGAGCACCAGTGTGGCCCAGAGCACCAGTTAAGCCAATGCTTTAAACAGCTTTACAAAACCCCTCTAAGTTCTGGATGAGCAGTATCAGTGTGATTTTAGCATTTTAAAAAATCAAAAAATGGAAACTGCAAGCTGTTCAAGGGCTTTAAGATTATTCTTCTCAGAATAAGCACCACTGTGAGCTACAATTTAAACAAAACCTGAGGTGAAATGTTTATGTCAAAGGCAACATTAAAAGGGCTGAAAGGAGCTGCTCTGAAATCTCTCAGATGCAGAAAAGTGGTCACAAAATGGGTGTGATTTTGTGGAATCACATCTTCAAGACAATCTTAGGATACTTCTACTATAATCCCCTGAATGAGTTTAAAATCTGACACAATTTTATCTTTACTTACAGCTGGAAAACATTTGGGTTTGAGTTACTGCACTCACGTGTACACACCCTACTGGGTGCTACCAGGGCTTGGGGATCCATGTGGGGGTTCTGCCATGGGACAGTGACAGATCTGTCCCTCCACTGCTCCATTTGGATCCTCTTCTTCACCCTGGCCTTAATGACCCAGCAATTCCCAGGGCTAAAAATCATTGCCTGCCTTCGGCTCTTCACTCTTGTGGCCACAAAACATTTGTGAGACTCCACTGCTCCAAAGGGGCTCGTTACGACTCCAGGAAGACTTTCTGAATTCTAAACTATGAGTAAAGTGCTACTACTTACTTTTAAAGTGCACTTACAGTTGTGGCTGTTGCCTTCTACACTTGCAGGACATACCCTGTATCTCCCCAGCATCCAGGGCACAGATGGAAAGGCAAGTCTGTGAGGAAGAGCCTTTAGAAACTACATTCCACAGCTGTGGAACGTGCTCCCTGTTTTTATTATTAGTCTACTGCAGCCTTTCAAGCTAAAGAAACAGTCGTTAGCTGTCGCTTTTTGTGTTTTAAATAAATGATCTTAATGGGATTTTAAACACTGATTTAATTGTTGATAAACATAAGAACTTGTTTCTCAAGAAATTCTTTGTTGCCACTAAGAAATCTTAGAGAAAGGTTACTGAAAAAAAGTATCAAAAATCACACTAAATGCCAATCAAGTTCAGTTTTACCAGCACAGTCCTGAATTTTACTCAGGCAATCTTTAACTTCCTCAAACTTATTCACAGCTGAACTATTTAATTCAGTAGTTTACCATCTGAAAGGGGCAGTGAGAGCTGGGATAAATGGGAATTAAAACGAAATAAAAAAATAATAAACAGAAGATGCAGTCATCTCAGTCCAGGGTCACAAACTGAATTACAAAAGGTGCATGAGGAGCAGTTTGTCTCAGAACAGAGGTTCCAGGGACACCAAAACTCAGAAGATTCCAGATGATGATCTGAAAGCAGCTACTGCTCCCAAAATAATGGCAGGAGACTCAAATTTAACCTATCTGTACATACAGTCAAAGACCAGGATCTTAAAATGAAACCCATCGAGGGACTCACTGCTCCCAAAAAATAATCAGCAGACATTTTTAATTGCCCAGCTGTAAGGTATCAAGAGAAAAGTGAAAAAAAAATTTAAAATAATAATAATTTTAAAAATCCTTCCTAAGCCACCTCAGCTCAGGAGTTTTTGGAAGAAGGGACAGAATAATGCATCAAGTAGATTTAAACATGAGGAGACAGAAACAGCAAAATAAGTTCCACACAAGCAGAAGGCTTCATTTCCAGATGATCATTCATTACAGTTTCTCACAGAATTCTTCATGTGCAGTTTGTCCAAATTACCCCCAAATCTGACAGCTTGAGCAAATGTGAGAGGAGGCAGCAGGGAGGGGAGGCACCTTCCCCCCCAGGACTCACCACTCCGAACTTCTTGAAGTATTCCCTGAGCTCTGTCTCGCCACAGTTATGAGGAATCCCACCAACAAAAATTTTATTGGATTTATTGTTATCGCTCCTGGATCCTTTCTGCTAAATCAAGGAGGAGAAAATTCAGTCAGAAGGACAATCAGGTTGGCTGCTTCTATCATTTTACACTGAACCATGAACAATGGGCTCTGGCAGGCTGAGGGGGAGAGCTCCAGCCTTGAAGTCTCCCAGTCATGAAAGGGAAGCATGTTCCAAGCTCAGAGGTTCAGTGTTCCCTGTTCTTCAGAGGACCAGGAATCCAGAGCCTGTGCTGTGAGGCCATTGACTCATTTGACACTGAAATCTGATGAAGCTGCAGGGTGTGGAGTGGGCTGGAACAGCATCAGCCTTGCCAGTGCCCTTCCAGACACTGCTCTCAAATCTGAAGCAGCACTAAAAGCATCACTAAGAGCTTAAGAAACACCACACCTAAACTGACACTGCTCTGCACAGAGCTTGCCTATGGAAATCTAAGTAAAACACAATTTTTAGAAATAAAATTTACACTCGAGACCTGCATACTGACTCCTGCCCTTAAAACATGGATATAATCCAAGGGAACACAGACAACAGGCAGGACACACAGGGATCTTTCCTTACCCATCCTTCCTTCGGTCGTGTCCGCTCTGGCTGCATCCCCCGAGGTGTACATGGCTTTGGATCAATCTGGAAGAAGTTCCAGTTTGGTCAGACCTCAGCATGAAGAATTTTACTTTAAAATTTACGTTTGTGGCAGCTGAACCCAGCTCTGCTGGCATGCACCTCCTCAGAGCAAAGCAACACCAGCCACTGAGTTAGAGGTGCCTTACAATCAATCATTTAAACCAAGCTAACTTTGACACTCTGCAAATAAGGAGCCAGAATTTAAAGCAAATCTTTGAATCTAGTGCAGGGAAAAAAAAAAAACCAACCATAAAAGCAACTTACATTTCGGCCATCTAACGTATGAGGTCTGCTGGCCAGCACTGTTCCCACACAGTTGGGATCTTTAAATTTGACAAATCCAAATCCTCGAGATTGATTTGTTGTTTTGTCTTTCATTATTACACAGTCTACAACTTCTCCATACTGGGAGAAGTAGCTACGAAGAGTTTCTGTTAAAGAAACAAAAAAGTAAGTATTAAACAGAACCAGATATTAACAACACCAGAGTGTGTTTGCAATTATGAGACAACAGATCAGCAAACATGGAAAACAACTTCAAACTCATCTTTTAAAAATGATCACATTTTACTTCCTGTAAACAAATGGTAGACAACAGTTTATTTCCACTCATACAAATGGAAAATAGCAAGAAAGGGATTATAAAGAGAGTTGTCTTGAGCTGACAAAAACTTCAGCATCGAACAATATAAACCTAAAAGTCCTAACATCCACTTGAGCTGTCTCTACAGAAAGTTTCATTAATTAGCAGAGGATCAGGAGACTCTCAGCCCAGTCTTCCCACCACAGCAGTGCCTGTTAGGATCTCATGGTTAGGTTTTCACAACAGCAGCACACGTTGCTCACCTTGTGTCGTGCTCCAGTCCAGGCCACCCACGAACAGCTTTCTGCAAACGAAGCACAGGGCAGGTTTAGGGGCTATAGCAGATGCTCCATCTTATTTCAGGCACAACTCAGCTCTTCTGGATAGGTCTGGGGGTACCAGGGCCTCTAACACACCCAACGGAGCTGGTGCTGCACTCAAAGGCACTGATGAAGTCAAGCCCTTCCTCCATCCCTGCTCTGCTCTGCGCTGCTCCCTCCCTCACCACAAAACACTCCCTTGGCTGCCAGCACCTTCTCGTGGGGTGAAAGCAAAAGTAGAACTGCCAAGCTCAGGCCTGAGACAGAAGTCAAACCTGTGCAGCAGGTACTAAATAACAGAGCAGCTCTAATCCAGCAGCAGTTGTGAAACCATTGTACAGCCCAGTTTCGAGACAGCGTCGAGCAGATGAGAAAGTCATGGCTAAACCCCGAACTAAAACTACTTAAAACTTCTGATTCAACTCTTCTTCTGCAAAGAGCACCCAAAATCTGCAGGGTTTCATGTCACAGCATGCCCAAGTACCTGGGGAGGTGCTAGAGGAGCTCCGTGCCAGGCTGCCGGCTCTGCAGCTCTTTATCAACTCCTGGGTGTGACAAAACTTCCAGCAGAGTCATTACTCAGTAATTAGAGGTTGGTTATAGCCACCTCAACACTTGGCTCTTGTCAGTACCACAAACCAACCCAAAAACAAAAAACCACCCCCACAGGTATCAGCAGCTTCCTCCCAAGAGGCAGCACCAATCTCTGCTCGCTGGGACAAGGGGCAGGACCCAAGGGAACTGCTGGAGATGTATCAGGGAATTGGGATGGATATCAGGGAAAGGTTCTTCCTCCAGAGGCTGCTCAGGCACTGCCCAGGCTCCCCAGGGACTGGTCCCAGCCCCAAGGCTGCCAGAGCTCCAGGAACAACACTCTCAGGGATGCACAGGGTGGGACTGGGATTGCTGGGGGGTCTGAGCAGGGCTTTGATGATGCTTGGGGATCCCTTCCAGCCCAGGAGATCTCCTGATTCTGTGAAAAACTCTGCTGTTGATGGTTCCATGGCTCTGCACAGACAAGTGCTGGGATCATTTATTTTTGGAGGATGTCCTCTAGTTCTCTGTCAGAATTCAAAAAGAGGAACCACCTTCTGCTTTGTCTTCTACTCACCCTCACCTAGACCTGGGTACAGCTGAGGGTGGTGGCAATTCCAGCAGCCTCACATAGGCAAAGTTAATTTTCTCCTAACAAAAAAAGGTTAAACTTCCTCTCACCTGCTCTTTTCAGGAGCAGGTAACGGCAGGGAGAGCCCAGTCAGAGCTGCAGAGAAGTGAAAGCCTCGCAACCTGAAGTTCCTGTGGAGCAGGGCAGCTCACTGACAAAACCAGCCCATCCCTTTCCACTTTGATTCACTTCTCTGTGATATGACATCATGTCACGACCCTTGCGCACCAGCCAAAGAGACAAAATTCAATACTACACAGCACCTACGAGCCTTGTTCCATTGAGGCAAATTCTGTTCCTAAGTTACAACTGAGACGTGACACGAGTCTTGTCTTTCACAAAAACAGACCAACTGTTAAGCGCTGATCAAAGCGTCTCCTTGAGCAGCCAGAAAACAACTGAGCTGGTGACATGCAAGGCAAAGACAGCCCTCAGTGTCACAGCAGACAGCGGCTGCATCTGCTGCTGCGTTATCGTAATGCAAAAGGACGTGTGACCCCTCCCCGAGAGCAGAGGGGCAGGACATGGCACCCCTCCCCTGCCCTCTCTCAAAGCTGGCCTGTTTTCTGCGTGCATGCTCGGGATGACGAAGTTTTCCTCAAGGATTGGAAAAGTGCCCCCAGCTTCCTCTGGCAGTGCGCTGGCTCCTGGCACGGGCTCAGGGCCTTGCTCAACACCAGCCAGCTCACAGCAACAGGTCGTGTTTTGGGACCAGACTTCACCCAGGTGGCCCCACCGTCCTGGTGGCTGCCCCAACTGCCCCTTCAGCACTTTCCCTCACAAATCCCTTTGCTCCTTGTGCCATTATTTTTAGGGAAAATAAGTAACTCTGTTTGCTAATAGCAAAGGAAAACCAGCTGATCTACTGCTATGTTCACAATAAAGTTCTGCGGTGTGTTAATAACATTTTCTTGACCTACCAAATTTGAGCTTAGGGTTTGTTCTGGGGTGTTTTGAACTAAATTTGATAGCTTGGTATACAAGATTTATCTATTTTACATCAGTCTAAAAGTACTGGCTGTGTTCTGAAAGAACACCAAGTTGTCTGCAGGGAGAGAGGTCACTGAAACCTTCCAATTCCACCATTAATTATTTGTAGTCACCCTACATGGACTGAAACAGCAAAGCTGGGCTGCTCAAGGCCAGCTCCAGCAGCTGCATTGAAACACACAGCCCTGGTTTGTACACACACTATGGAATACCAAAAGCCAGGAATCCTCTGCCTTGGGATCCTCCGTGGATTGGTTTGAAGACACTGAGCAGGGCCAGAGTTTACAAAAATCCAGATGTGGTACTGTACAGGACAGCTGTGAAGCAGGATGGCTGTGTGAGTGCTCCTGCACCCATGCACAGCTGCATCACCAGACCCTTCCCTTACCCACACTCCATCCCGTAATACTTTTGGTCCAAACAGTTTATGGGCTGGTACTTATTAAATTCATAGAAACATATAAAATTCATAGAATATCCTGAGTTGGAAGGGATCCATGAGCATGGAGTCCAACTCCTGGCCCTGCAGAGACACCCCAACAATCCCACCCTGTTCATCCCTGAGAGTGCTGTCCAAACGCTCCTGGAGCTCTGGCAGCCTTGGGGCCAGGACCATTCCCTGGGGAGGCTGGGCAGTGCCTGAGCAGCCTCTGGGGGAAGAACCTTTTCCTGGCACCAACCAAAATCTCCCCGAACACAGCTCCAGCCACCCCCTCGGGTCCTGTCCCTGGTGCCAGAGAGCAGAGGTTGGTCCTGCCCCTCAGAAGAAGCTGCAGACCCCAGTGAGTCTCCCCTCAGACTCTTCTACATTTTTATTCTGCACGTGCTGACACCACCCCCAAACCCCACATCTCCATAAAGCTCCAAATTTATAGGCTGGAGGACACTACAGTCCATCCCCACTGGAATGCAAAGCCACTCCCAGCAGAGCCAGGTGACAACACAAACCACCAGCCTGATTTTTGGGCATCCACCATGAGCAGTGAGACCCCAACAGGTGCAGCACCCCTGAAGCAGCAGAATTCCCCACAGGGATCACTTCAGGAGCAGAAAGTGGGATAATGACTCTTCAGAAGTTGCAGCTGTATAATAAGTTCTAACCAAGTGTTCCGCCTCACTACTTCCTGTGAGAATTTTAATTGCTAATTTATTCTTTGTTGCCATAAACGTATTTGCTGCCGGAGCAAATCATCCCAGAATTAGAAAAATGCATGTACAGGTATTTTAAAACCACCAAAACTCAACAAAAGCACAAATTTTTGCCTACATAAATAATCCAGGGTTTGGTTAACACCTCTGATAAACACCTCAGCACAGCCCCCATCAGCTGCAGGACAGAAGGACCAAGATCAGCACTTTTCTTCATCCAAACCAGCTCCAAGTACTAATTAATTAAAACAAGTAACACTCACAAGGCCCCTCCCTACCCATACCTGCAAGGCCCACAGCCTCCTTAAGCATTTTTTCTTAAAACCTCTGCCTAGAAAAGTAGTTTAATTCATAACTTCCCATCCAGACTCGCCTCTCACAGCATCTTTAAACCAGAGCTTCCTTCCCAGGGCTGGAGCAGCTGCCGTTTGTTCTACGCTCTCACCTTTCCCTCTGAGCGCTTTTGGGGGAGGAGAATAAAGAAAATTTCCCTCTCTGATTAACCCCCAATCCTTCCCAATCTGATTACAGCTCTGAAGGATTACAGCCAGGGACTGGGAACAAACTCCGGGACAGCCAAACCTGCTCAGGAGGGGAGCTGATGATATTTCATGGAATAACCTGGAGTATGGCACTCACCTACAGCCTGAGAAGTCAGACCTGGTCAGGTCTGTCATAAAGCACCGGACAGTGATCAAGGCCCAGGAGCAAACAAAAACACTTTCAGAGCAAACCCCATATATTTAAACAGGCCTCAAGCAAGGTGTGTTGGAATTAGATGATCTCTAAGGTCCCTCCCAGCCCAAACCATTCCAACAAGATATTCCAATCACTTATCCTGCCTCCTGTATTTTTAGGATTTACAAATTAAGAACATGCAGTAAATAAGCAGCTTACAAAGCAATGCAAACAGCACGGGACAAGTGGTTCTTGTTTCTAGTTTCAAACAAGGTGACCAGTTCTGATGGGCAAATTCTGTGCTAAAACTTGCAGTGGAAGAATCAGTCAAGGATTTTTTAATTTGGTTTTTGCTGCTTTGAATTCTACCATGCCCAAGTCTGCAGTCTGATAATTTCAATGTCACCAGGGTAAAGCTCTCAAGTAGAATAACACTGAGTAGAACTGAATGATTTCTAAGGTCCCTTCCAACCCAAACATTTCTATGATTCTAAAAGCATATAGTAAGAACCAGATCTGCCTCAGGTTTTCAGTTTGAAGCCACAAAACCCCCGTGAACGCTTAAAACCAGGGTTTTCCGGCCCGGAACCCATCCCCAGTAGAGGACAACAGAGGGGAGCTCAGGAGGGCAGCCCGGTAAAGGAACACGGAGGGCGAGGAGGGCTCCTGGTGCTGCCTTTGTCCCACCATCCTCCCCCCCCTCCACCCCAGGCCCCTCGGAGCAGCCCTGATGAGTCACCAGAACAAAGTCCCCAGCGGGTTCACAGAACCACAGACCAGACCCCTAAGGACGATCGAGTGCAATTCCTGGCCCTGCACACACCCCAACAATCCCACCCTGGGCCTGAGAGCGTTGTTCAAACGCTCCTGGAGCTCTGGCATCCTTGGGGCAGGGACCATTCCCTGGGGAGCCTGTTCAGTGCTCCACCACCCTCTGTGGGAAAAACCTTTCCGTGAGATGCAGCCTAAACCTCCCCGGACACAGCTCCAGCCATTCTCTCGGGTTCTGTCCCTGGTGCCAGAAAGCAGAGATCGGAGCCGCCCCTCTGCTTCCCCTCACGAGGAAGTTTTAGACTGCGATGAGGTCTCCCCTCAGTCTCAACACACCAAGTAACCTCAGCCGCTCCTCCTAAGGCTTCCCCTCAAGGCCCTTCACCACGTCCGCTGCCCTGCTCTAGACGCTCTCTAACACCTCAATATCTTTCTTACATTGGGGCGCCTAAAACTGCACGCAGGACTCAAGGTGAGGCCGCACCAGCAGAGCGGGACAATCCCCTCCCTCGACCGGCGTGTTGTCCCCCCGCCCTGCGTCCCCCCGTTAGTTGACAGGAGAGGAGGACACGAAGGGACAAGAGGCTGGACGCGGGTGGGACACAGGGGGGGATCCGGTGCGGGCGGGCGCGGGAAGCGCCGCGGGCGGGTGACCTTGGGCGCGCGCACCTGCCGCAGCCCCGCGCGCGCGCCGGTCACGTGACGGGAGGGGGGGGTGTGCGCCCTCACGGCCCCAACATGGCGGGACCGGCCCCCCCTCAGCACCCCCGGCCCGGGACTAGCCCCCCCTCAGTCCCCCTCAGCCCGGCAGCGGTCCCCGCTCAGCCCCCCGGCTCGGGGGAGCCCCGGCAGGACCCTCTCCTGAGGTTGCGGGAAAAGGTGACCGAACCTCCCCTCCGTCCCGTCCCAGCGCGTCGCCCTCCCCTTCCCCTCACCCGATCTCATCGGCGCCTCCCACGCTGTTCATGGCGGCGGCTCCTCCGGGGCCGCGCCCGGCTCTTCCCTCCGGTGGCGGCGGTGCCAGCGGCGGGTCGCGGGGCCGCGGGCGGGCGCTCCCGGCCGTGTCCCGGTTCCCGTGTCCCGGTTCCCCCCCCGCCGCCCCCGGCCCGGCCCGGCCCCCCCCGCCGCGCGCTCGCGCTCCCTCAGCGCCGCCGCTGCGCGCGCACCCGCCCCTCGCTACGGGGTCTCCGGGGCCGCGCCCTGGGAGGGGCGGGAGGGGCGTGGCCGCGCGCGCGCGGGGGCCGGCGGGAAGGGCAGTCCGCGCGCGCGGGGGTGGGCGGGGCCTCGGCGAGGTCCGACTGCCCCCCGTGGGGTCCGTGGGTCCTATCGCCCACCCCGGGGTCCCACTGACCACCCGTGGGGTGCGTGGGTCCTATCGCCCATCCCCGGGGTCCCACTGACCACCCGTGGGGTCCGTGGGTCCTATCGCCCATCCCCGGGGTCCCACTGACCACCCGTGAGGTCCTACCGCTCACCCCCGGCGTCCCACTGCCCACCCGTGGGGTCCCACTGCCCATCCCCGGGGGTCCCGCTGCCCGCCCTCGGGGGCCTATCGCCCACCCCCGGGGTCCGCGCGGTCCCAGCGCCCACCCGCAGGGCCCTGCTGCTCACCCGCAGGGTCCTATCGTCCACCCCCGGGATCCTATGGCCCACCGGCGGGGTCCGCAGGGTCCTACTGTCCATCCCCGGGGTCCCGTTGCCCACCTGCAGGGTCCCGCCCCACCGCCTGCAGCCCCCCGGGACCCTCCCTCCGGCCCTTACGGAGCAGCCCGGCTCCGCTCTGGGCGTGGCGGTCACCCCTGTCACACACAGCGCTGTGCATGCCTCGGGTGTGATGTGCAGCGGGTCTGGCACCATGCGTGGTCCTGCAGCGTGGGACAGTGTGGGGGACAGGGTTGTGCGTGGCCCAGAGTGTGGCACAGCCCCGGAGTGGGACACGGTCCCGGTGTGCAGACCCCAAGAGTGGTACAGTGTGGGACACAGTGCGGGACACAGTGCGGGACACCGCACGGGACACAGCATGGGACACAGTGCGGGACGCAGTGCGGGACACCGCACGGGACACAGTGTGGGACACAGTGTGGGAGACAGTGCGCGACACCGCATGGGACACAGCGTGGGACACTGTGTGGGACACCGTGTGGGACACTGTGTGGGACACCGCGTGGGACATGGCATGGGACACAGTGTGGGTCACGGCGTAGGACACAGTGTGGGACACAGTGCGGGACACCGCGTGGGACACAGCGTGGGACACTGTGTGGGACACCGCGTGGGACACAGTGTGGGACACAGCGTGGGACATGGCATGGGACACAGTGTGGGTCACGGCGTAGGACACAGTGTGGGACACAGTGCGGGACACCGCGTGGGACACAGCGTGGGACACAGCGTGGGACACGGCATGGGACACAGCGTGGGACACCGTGTGGGACACAGTGCGGAACACAGTGCGGGACACAGCATGGGCCACAGCATGGGCCACAGCGTGGGACACGGCATGGGACACAGTGCGGGACACAGTGCGGGACACGGCATGGGCCACAGCGTGGGACATGGCGTGGAACATGGTGTGGGACACCGTGTGGGGCACCGCGTGGGACACAGTGTGGGACACAGTGCCATGCACAGGGAAAACCCTTCCTCCATGTGTTCCCCAGCCCGGCTCCACCACACAGGAGTGCTGGTCATTCCCACTCCGGCCATGCACAGACAGTGCCACCGGGAGCAGGGACATCCTCTGCACCCCCAGAGCACCCCAGTGACCCCCAGGCCATGTGTGACCACTCAGGCCTGGCAGCCTCGGCCTGCCCCATGGTGCCCCGTTCCCGATAAGGGCTCCCATTCCCGATAAGGGCTCCCATTCCCGATAAGGGCTCCCAATCCCTGGAGGGGCCCCAGGCGGCTGTGCACACTCAGCACTTTCCAGCCCGGCTATTTAAAGCCGGCCAAGAGCCCAGTGGCCCTTTCTTTCCCTCCCCCAGCACATCTCAGCCTGTCCGGCTGGACTTTTCTCCTGCAGCCATGAGCTCCGGAGCAGCAGCGGGGCCGATCTTCGCCGAGGGTGAGGACTGCAGGGCGGCCTGGAGGGAGGCCACAGCCGGCTACGATGAGCCCGATGCCCACCTGGAGATCCTGGGGAAGCCGGTGATGGAGCGCTGGGAGACCCCCTACATGCACTCGCTGGCCACTGTGGCTGCATCGAAGGGTAACGGGGACCCCGTGGGCTCGGGGACATGCTGGGGGTGCAGCTTCCCCAGCTGATGTGGGGGTGTTGTGCTGGGAGACGCCACTGCATGTGCCCCCCATGTGGTGACAGGGGCACTGGGGCTGTGATGGGGCGGTGACAGTTGTGTCAGGGTGACACATTCCTGAAAGGGAATGGGGTCGTGGAGAGGGTGTGCAGCCACCTCCCGTTCAGGACCTGCCGTTTTTGGGGCTCTTTCCCTTCCCTTCCCTTCCCTTCCCTTCCCTTCCCTTCCCTTCCCTTCCCTTCCCTTCCCTTCCCTTCCCTTCCCTTCCCTTCCCTTCCCTTCCCTTCCCTTCCCTTCCCTTCCCTTCCCTTCCCTTCCCTTCCCTTCCCTTCCCTTCCCTTCCCTTCCCTTCCCTTCCCTTCCCTTCCCTTCCCTTCCCTTCCCTTCCCTCTTTTGGGGCTGTTTCCCTGGCACAGGGAGGGTTTAGCAGTGTCTCTGAGGGACATTGTTCCCACTGGGATCACCTGGGGGGGTTTTTTGGGGGCAAAGGGTCACTGGGGGGGCAGCAGGTGACAGGAACATGGGGCTGCTTCCAGCTTCTCCCCCCAGTGCCGGCAGTGCCACGTGCTTCCAACTCGCACAGAAAAAAGCAATATGGGCAAAGAATGGGTCAGAATTCGGGGCTGGAGGGCTTTAAGGTGGAGAAAACCCAGAGCTGCGTGTGCTGGGTTCCATCTGCAGGCGGCCGCGTGCTCGAGGTGGGATTCGGGATGGCCATCGCTGCCTCCAAGGTGCAGGAATTCGACATCGAGGAGCACTGGATCATCGAGTGCAACGAGGGCGTTTTCCGGCGCCTGGAGCAGTGGGCCGAGGCACAGCCACACAAGGTCAGGGGCAGCGTGGGCTGTGCCAGGGCTGGGGGTGTGTGTGACCCCTCAGCTCACCCCTCTGCCCCACGCATGCACAGGTGGTGCCCCTGAAGGGGCTGTGGGAGGACGTGGTGCCAACGCTGCCCGACGGACACTTCAGTGGTGAGACACCAACAGCGGGACAGGGAGGGGCTGGGGTGGGGTCCTCATGGCAGAGGGGGTGCAGCAAAGCCCAGAGCATCCCGGGACATCCCTGACCATGGAAAAGGGGAACAACTTGAGCAGAGCACAGGTGGAGCCTGCATCCTCCCATGGGGATGGGGACAGGGCACAGCTGGTGTCTCTGGGATCCTTGTCCTGGGGAGCAGATTCTCATCTTGGGGGTGGATCCTTGTCCTGGGGGTGGATCCTTGTCCTGGTGAGCAGATCCTTGTCCTGGGGGTGAATCCTTGTCCTGGGGAGCAAATCTTTGTCCTGGGGCTGGATCCTTGTCCTGGGGAGCAGATTCTTATCCTGGGGAGGTGATCTTTGTCTTGGGGGGTGGATCCTTGTCCTGGGGAGCAGATCCTTGTCCTGAGGGTGGATCCTTGTCCTGGGGAGCAAATCCTTGTCCTGGGGGTGAATCCTTGTCCTGAGGGTGGATCCTTGTCCTGGGGAGCAAATCCTTGTCCTGGGGAGCAGATCCTTGTCTTGGGGATGGATCGCTGTCCTGGGGAGCAGATTCTTATCCTGGGGAGGTGATCTTTGTCTTGGGGGGTGGATCCTTGTCCTGGGGAGCAGATCCTTGTCCTGAGGGTGGATCCTTGTCTTGGGAAGCAGATCCTTGTCCTGGGGATGGATCCTTGTCCTGAGGGTAGATCCTTGTCCTGGGGAGCAGATCCTTGTCCTGGGGGTGGATCATTGTTCTGAGGGCAGATCCTTGTCCTGGGGAGCAGATCCTTGTCCTGAGGGCAGATCTTTGTCCTGGGAAGCAGCACATCACTGCCCTCCAGGGGTCAGAGATACATGGGTGAATTGAAATAGGAATATAACAGTACCAGCCCACAAAGGGGGATTTTCCCGGGACAGTGAGCCCCTCAGGGTCTCTCCCAGCTAACAAACAGCCCCGGTGTTCCCGGGCAGGGATCCTGTATGACACCTACCCACTGTCGGAGGACACCTGGCACACGCATCAGTTCAACTTCATCAAGGTGACACCTCGGGGAGGAGCCAGAGCTTAGAGGGGCCGTTGGGGCTGGGAGCCGAGCAGGGGGAGCTGAGCAGGGGGAGCTGAGCAGGGGGAACTGACCCAGCTCCCTGCATTCCCCGGAGAGGAGCCGGAGCTTGGAGGGGGCGTTGGGGCCGGGGGCTGAGCAGGGGGAGCTTACCCAACTCCTTCCATTTCCCGGGGAAGAGCCAGAGTTGGAAGGGGCATTGGGGCTGGGAGCGGAGCAGGGGGAGCTGAGCAGGGGGAGCTGAGCAGGAGGAGCTGACCCGGCTCCTTCCATTCCCTGGGAGAAACTGGAGCTTGGAGGGGCGTTGGGGCTGGGAGCCGAGCAGGGGGAGCTGAGCAGGAGGAGCTGAGCAGGGGGAGCTGAACAGGGGGAGCTGAGCAGGAGGAGCTGACCCGGCTCCTTCCATTCCCTGGGAGAAACTGGAGCTTGGAGGGGCGTTGGGGCTGGGAGCCGAGCAGGGGGAGCTGAGCAGGAGGAGCTGAGCAGGGGGAGCTGAACAGGGGGAGCCGAGCAGGGAGAGCTGACCCAGCTCCTTCCATTCCCAGGGGAGGAGCTGGAGCTTGGAGGGGGCTTTGGGGCTGGGGGCTGAGCAGGGAGAGCTGACCCAACTCCTTCCATTCCCCGGGAGGAGCCGGAGTTTGGAGGGGGCGTTGGGACCAGGAGATGAGCAGGGAGAGCTGACCCAACTCCTTCCATTCCCGGGGCAGGGCCATGCTTTCCGCCTGCTGCGGCCCGGAGGGGTCCTCACCTACTGCAACCTGACCTCGTGGGGGGAGCTGCTCAAGACCAGCTACAGCGACATCGAGAAGATGTTTGAGGTGAGTTTTTCCCCTGCACAAAGGCCCTGCGAGGAGCAGTGTGATGGGATGAGCCAGAGCACTCCGTGGGGTGGGAATGGGCAGGGAATGCTGCAGGGGAGCTCGGAGAGGACCCAGGTGGGGTCCCTGCCCTCACCTGCTGGCACTGTCCCATGTCCCCTTTCACACCTGGACACTCCTCTGCCGCAGGAGACGCAGGTGGGGCCGCTGGTGCAGGCAGGGTTCAAGCGGGAGAACATCAGCACGAGGGTGATGGAGCTGCAGCCGCCCCAAGAGTGCCGCTACTACTCCCACCCCAGGATGATCACCCCCACTGTGCTCAAACACTGAGGGGCAGAGCCCGGGGAGCAGGGGCTGGGCAGGTGAGGAGGAGAAAAGCTCTCATTCATCTCCTTTGGTGGCCCCGAGAGAGAGAGACTGAAGCTGATTCATCTGGAGATGGGTGGGGGCTTGGGATGGAAGTGCTGCATTCCAGCAGGAAAAACTCCCTGCTCTGGAGGGGTCCTGTGGGCCCTGGGGAAGAAAATCCCACACTGCTCTGTCCCTTCAAGACTTGAAATTCTCAATTAAGCTGGAATTTCAGACTGTGGTTCACAGCTTTTGGCCAAAGGGGGTCCCAAATCAGCCGTTTCCTCTAAAAACTGAGTGTTTTTCCCACACGAGCCAAATAGCCAAACCAGGTGGGAGAAATGGGGCAGTCTGAGGCATTTCAGCCTCTCCTGAGGCAACTCCCCAGGGGAGTTTCCCAAAACCTTTGTCCAAACCCCACAGCAGCAAATC
Source organism: Acanthiza pusilla (assembly GCA_036630365.1). Lineage (NCBI taxonomy): Eukaryota > Metazoa > Chordata > Aves > Passeriformes > Acanthizidae > Acanthiza > Acanthiza pusilla. The sequence continues at coordinate 3,865,771 of JAXCHO010000105.1, read as the reverse complement.
CTGACTCTGACCCCCCCCTCACAGCTCAATAAATGATGTTTCCTCTCTCCCCGGAAGGGATAAAGTCCATTAAAAGGAATGAAATACCCAAACTGCTGCTCCCGAGCGATTTATTTCTCTTTCCAATGTGTGTTTGTCCCTCAGGCACGACCATTCCTCATCCCAGGCTCCTGGGATGCATCCAGGACAGGCTGCTTTATTCCTACCCTATTAATAAACTATTCTGTTTTATTAATCACATTCTGATTTTAAGCATCAATATTTTACTTGTTACAGAAACAGCATTAATTTCTGGCCCCTGTGCACAGAAATATTACAGATCTTTTAGATCCTGTGCAGGAATTATCAATTAGGAGGAGGCAGTGAGTAAGGGATGAGCTCAGGGAGGGCTCAGGGATCACCTGGACACATGTTGGTCTCAAAACTTCCCAAAAAAGCTATAAGGAAAAAGTTCTGGCAAGGCCTTTATGTCACAATCTTTTCAACACCTCAGATCAGAGGGGTTTATTAAAGACAGAAAAGCACCTGGACCAGGTAGAGTTTTATTGGAAGGCGCGTGAGGAGCCGGATTTGTGCGTAAACGTGAGCGGTGCAGTGAGTGGGGACATAAATAAAGGCTATTTCCTGTACCAGATCTGCATCCTCCTCTCCCGCTTGATTTTCCTCTGGAGCTGCAGGATCCCGTACAGCAAAGCCTCAGCTGTGGGTGGGCAACCTGAGAGGGAGGAGAAGGAAAGGTGACAGGGCTGGGACCTGCACAGAGCTGGAGCCAGCAGCAGAGGTGCCAACCCCAGGATTTATCCCAAAGCTGACTTCCCTCTGGTGTTGTGACTGGCACAGGCAGGAGTGTAAAGAAACTAAATTAATGGTGTTTATCAAGAAAATCTTTATCAAACATAGCAATTCTTTGATTTCAGAGCAGGAGTATCCCAACCCACCTCCCTCCACCACCAGCACAGCCCTGCGCACCCCAAAATCCCTGGAGCTGCTGCAGCTTCCCCAGCACTGAAACAAGAAAATCTTCCAAACCTATACCCAGCTCTGCCCAAATTTAGGGAATTCCCTGCTCCCAGGTGGAGCTGCCCCTCGTACCTGGCACGTAGATGTCCACGGGCACGATGCGGTCGCAGCCCCTCACCACAGAGTAGGAGTAGTGGTAGTAGCCCCCGCCGTTGGCACAGCTGCAGGACAGGGACAGGGACAGTGTCAGCCCCGGAGGGTGAGCAGGAGGCCAAGGGACAGTGGCCCCCGGCAGGTGGGCACTGCCAGGCCGGGGGCCACCAGCTGAGCTCACAGGGAGTGACTTGCAGGTGACACCGTGGTCCTTCAGCCCCATCACAAGCCCTGTCTGGCACATTTTGAGCTGAATCCAACCCAAGTGAACTGCTCCCATCACCCTCACAAAGCAGATTTCACAGCTCTTCCTCTCTGCTACAAAACCTTTTGTTTTCCCTCAGAGCTTTCCCAGAATTTGCCCTGTTCCAGCCTGCAGCGGCCATCCTCAGCCCCGGTGTGGGGAAGGAGCAAATTGTGAGGGTCACAGAATCATTCAGGTTGGAAAAGATTTCTGAGACTGTGGAATCCAACCAAGACCCCCAAGGAGCAGATTCCAACCAAGACCCCTCAGGGAGCAGATTCTGAGAGGGACTGAGTGCCCCCCATGGGGCAGATTCCAATCAAGACCACTCAGGGAGCAGATTCTGAGGAGGACTGAGTGCCCCCCATGGGGCAGATTCCAACCGAGTCCCCCCCATGGAGCAGATTCCACACTGCACAGCAGAAGCATTTTGAAAGCCAAAAGCAAACTCTGGCATTCTAGACATACACAAGTCCCTGGACTCCAGCAGCTGCAACCCCCCCGGGATCTATCCCTGGGTACATTCACATAAATCATTCCCAGAAGGAGCCTTTCTGCTCTGCTCTACAAAGCCTCTTAAAGAACCTGGAAACACAAACGAGCGAAGAATTCCTCCCTAGGCACCAGGGATGTCCCAGCACTCACCTCCCCATGGACACCACGTAACGAGGCTCTGGCATCTGGTCATAGACCTGCAGAACAGCGATATTTGGGATGATTCCCACCTCATCCCGCCGTGCCCCAGGTCCCCACGGTCCCCAGTACCTTGCGCAGCGCCGGGGCCATTTTGTTGGTCAGGGTCCCTGCCACGATCATGACGTCAGCCTGGCGGGGGCTGGCCCGGAACACGACCCCGAAGCGATCCATGTCATAGCGAGGAGCGGCCATGTGCATCATCTCCACGGCACAGCAGGCCAGCCCGAAGGTCATCGGCCACAGGGAGCTCTGTGGGGACACAGGGGACATGCAGGAGCTCAGGGACAGCGCGGGTGGCTCATGGGACAAGAGGCCATCGGGGGGAAAGGGAAAGTTAGAGGGGTGTGGAGAAAAACCCACGGCTCTGGGGAAGTACAGGGAGAGCTGAATGTGGCCAGAGCTGCTCCTCCCTGTGAGCCTCCAACATTGCTAAAGGCACCTCAGAGCCACACAGGGACAGCAGAGATGGGACAGCTCAGGGACAGCGGAGAAGGAACAGCTCAGGGACAGCGGAGAAGGAACAGCTCAGGGCCCCACAGGGACAGTGGTGATGGAAGAAAAGATTTCTGAGACCGTGGAATCCAACCAAGACCCCCAAGGAGCAGATTCCAACCAAGACCCCTCAGGGAGCAGATTCAGAGGAAGAAAGTACAGCTCAGGGATAGCGGAGAAGGAACAGCTCAGGACCCCACAGGGACAGTGGTGGCCAGAGAAGGGACAGCTCAGGGGCCCACACAAGCAGTGGTGGCCCAAGAAGGACCAGCCCAGCTGAGGCAGAGCACAGCAGACCCAGGGCACTGTCACTCGTGTCACCTTCATTCAGGGACAACTCCAGAAAGTGCCTTTTGCTGGTGACCGAAGGGCAGTTCCAGACCCCACACACACCCTCAGCACCTTCAGCCTCTCTCCTGCTCTGTCACTGGACCCCAAATGTCACCCTCTGGCCACAGAACTTGGCCGCGGGAGCTCTGAGTCTATTTTTATCCCGAGCAGGAGGTGCCTCCGATCCGTCTCCCTCTGTCCCTGGATCCCGGGGGGCACGGTGGCTCTGGACTCACCCGCCGTGCCCAGTTGACCAGGTCATCGAGCTTGGCGATGACATACTCGCCACGGCTGCTGGGGACGTAGGATTTCCTCGGGACAACAGCAGAGCTCTTCTGGACCTGGGCAGAGCTGGAAGGAGCAGCACAGAGCCATCACTCTCCAGTTATTTCCTTGCAGAATCAGTCTTTATCCCGAGGGGCTGTGATTCCCTGGGGAACGCTAATCCCTCTCTGTTGTCACTGGGTTTGTGGGGGAGGAGTCTCCCCAGTGTGGGTTTGGTGCTCAGGCAGAGCCCCTGGGCTGTACCCCAACCACAGCTGCTCATCCCCAGGGCTCACAGAGCTGCCAGTTCCCCCCGGATTTCAGCAGGGGAGTGAGGACATGCCTGCCAGGAGGTGCCGCTGGGACCCCCACCCGCGGGAATGGTAGCACAGCCTGCGTTCCCTGCCCCAGGGCAGGAGCTGTTACCTGTCAGCACGATCAGCCACCGGCGTCTGATGGAGCAGCTGAGCATGAACGGCACTCACAGCGCCGGGCCTGGGGGACAGAAAGATCCCGCAAGAGGTGACAAAGTGACTCAGCCCCCGCCACGGAGCAGAGCCCTCCCAGGACAGCAAAACGGGGCAGTGAGGGCTCCACAAAGCCCAGCCGGGGAGGAGACCCCCACTGATCCCCCAGCCCACCCCACAGCTCGGGGAGCCGCTCAGCTGCGTCTCTGGGGTCCCCCCATCCCATCACCCCCAGCGCCGGGGTCAGAGCTGTCCCCACCCCAACCCCCGAGGTCAGAGCTGTCACCGCCCCGGCCCCCCGAGCCCCGGGGTCAGAGCTGTCACCGCCCCGGCCCCCCGAGCCCCGGGGTCAGAGCTGTCACCGCCCCGGCCCCCCGAGCCTCGGGGTCAGAAATGTCCCCACCCCGGCCCCCCGAGCCCCGGGGTCAGAGCTGTCACCACCCGGCCCCCCGAGCCCCGCGGTCCCACCGCCCCGGCCCCCCGAGCCTCGGGGTCAGAGCTGTCACCGCCCCGGCCCCCCGAGCCTCGGGGTCAGAGCTGTCACCACCCGGCCCCCCGAGCCCCGCGGTCCCACCGCCCCGGTCCCCCGAGCCCCCGGCCCCACAGCCCCGGCGCTCACCGCCAGCCCAGCACACCGTGCGCGGGGAGCCGGAGACCTGCAAGAGAGGACAGCAGAGCTCAGCCCGGCCGGGAGCCACGGCCGGGGGCCGGGAACGGCCCGGTGTCCCCTCAGGGTTCCCTCCCCATCAGTCACTCCGCGGAAGACAGAGGGTTTGTCCCGGTCCCCGAACCGGTCCCGGTCCCCGAAACCCCTGTCCCCGTCCGGTCTCTGTCCCCGTCCCGTCCCTCTCTCCATCCCGTTCCCGTCCCCGTTCCCGGCCCCGCTCACGGCCCAGCGCCGCCATCTCTCCGCAGCCCTTCACGCAACCTCTGGGCGCGGTGCACCCGCTAAAGGGCCCGGCGCGGCACCGCCTCAGCGCTCCGGCGGGAAACGCGCTCCTGGCGGGAGGTTCCGGAGGCACCCGCGGGCGCCGCCCCGGCCTGCGGCAAAACCTTCCCCGCCGGGCGGGGCCGCCCCGGGGCCATCCCGGGACTGCCGCGGGACACGGCGGGAGCGGCCCGGCCCGCTCCGGGGCTGCGGAGCCACGGCCGCGCAGGAAAATAAACAGCGGCCGTCCCTGGGTGGGCTCGAACCACCAACCTTTCGGTTAACAGCCGAACGCGCTAACCGATTGCGCCACAGAGACCGCGCTGCCGCCGCCTACCGCCGGTCCCCGTGTCCCGCCTGTGCCTTGTCCCGCCCGTCCCCGTGTCGCGCGTGTCGTGTGTCCGTGAGCCCGTGTCCCGTATCCTGCCCCTGTGTGCCGTGTCCCCGCGTGTTCCCCGTGTCCCCCCGCACGTGTCCCCCGTGTCCCCCCGCGCGGCGCGGCGCCACCGGCGGTGACGGGCGGGGTGGGCGGAGCGCGGTCGTGCAGCCGAAATAGCTCAGTTGGGAGAGCGTTAGACTGAAGATCTAAAGGTCCCTGGTTCGATCCCGGGTTTCGGCAGAAGCTTTTTTTCTTGCCGGGCTTGGATGACAAAAACGTTGTTTTCACCCCAAAACATCCCCCGGTCGTCATCCCCTCCCCAGACTCTGTGCCTGACTTTTAATTTAATTTTAATTATTTAGTTAATAATTATTTAGTTAACAATAATTTAGTTTTAATTTAATTTTAATATTCTGGAAACACACGCACAAAGGCAGGGAGGAGTGAAGCAGTTCAGGATTCAGCACCGGATTAATGATAAATATTATTAAACAAAAATATCAAAGTATGAATTAATAATAAATTAGTTGTTTAACACTGAGTATTGAAGAGGCAGCTGAGGGAATGTGGATTAACTAACAATGGACAGCCACAAGCAGAGGTGGTGTGTGCCAGCCCATTTTAAATAAAGCACAAGAACAGAAACCAGTGAGTTCATTTTCCAGCAATTAATAATGTGAAACTGAGACCCCAAGACAGGATATTACAGCTTTATCTGATGTATAAAAATAATCTTCACCTGCTGTAAAACCGTGGTGGAAGCAGCTGCCCAAGCACCACCCAGCAGAGATTCAAATAATTAAACAAAAGCAGCAAATCTTTGATGATTCACTTCATCCCACTTTATTAAGTCCACATGACTTGTACATGGTGAGGCTGAGGCTGGTGTCCAGTGCCAGTGAGTGACCGGTGGGGCAGCACTGGAAGTACAAAGTCAGGATTATCCCTGGAAGTGTCCAAGGCCAGGTTGGAGCACCCTGGGATTGGGGAAGGTGTCCCTGCCCATGGATGGAGTTTAAGGTCCTCTCCAACCCCAACCATGCCAGGATTCCACAGCTGCAGTGAAGGCAAGGTGAGATGGTTCTGCTTCCCTGCGTTGGTGGGGAGAAGGATCTTCACAGCACTTGAGGAATTCTGATTGAGAGCAGAACACAGGGCTGATGTAAAAGAGAGGGAAGTTGATTCCCCATCTCCAAATTGCCTCAGATCACCAGGATCAGGGGCAGCAAATCCCTCCCCAACTTCTCACTTCCAAAGGGAAAGTGCCACTCACAGCTCTGAGTTAACTCCATCATTAATTTTTTATACTATCCCATAAAACTCATTATCCCTCCTCACAAGTTTTAATAAAACCTTCACTTCCTGGTCTGTTCCTATAATTGAGGTACTTGAGATAACAGGAATAAGGATTCCATGGTGAAACTCATTAGAGAGCACAGAGCAATTAAAAGTGTAATTAAAATATATTCAGATAATTACTACAGCCAGGATAGACATCTGGATCCCAATTTAAACTTCTTCATTTCAAATCATCTTGGGTTTTACTGGACAAGCAAGGAGATCACATTTCATTATCACAGAGAAACCCTAATCAGGAGGTTTTATGTATCATTTATCATTATTCATCCTTAATTAGTTCTTGGTGACACTGCTTCCATGTGCCACAGCTCCAGCGAAGGTGGGCAGGATTAAATTGGGAATTTAGATGAGAAAAAGACAATTAAAACAATTAAATCCACAGCCTCAAAAGAGGCAATAAACCAGCATTCCTATGATTCATTGCTACAAGAAAAGAGAATGCTTTTGTTTTGAAGCACCTGAATTCCTTCCCCATGGAATTTTCCTCGCCAAAACAGAACAAAACCCCAAAGCTTTGTGACCCAGGGTGCAGCTCTGGGCACCAATCTGCTTTTCCCCACATGTGGCAGGAAGAGTGAACCCCCGGGAGCGTTTCCTGGTTTTATCAGGAGCAGCGAGGCCAGTGGGCAGCACTGGCCACCAAACCAGGACAGGAGCCCTTCCTGTGGCGGGGATTTGATAAAAGAATCCCTGTGGAAGTCGGGGGAGCAGCAGGAAGCTCTGCACAGCGCTGGGGGTCTCCGGCAGCCCCCAGGAGGGCACTGATGGATGAGGATCCGGCGGATCCACAGGCGACTGAACACAGTGAGGCCACGAGAAGCAGCGAGAGCTGAGACCCAGGTGGGTCCCACGTGGGAAGAGAATATTTGGGAATATACACACAGACTTTACAAAGAATGCCACGTTTCATACAAAACACCACTGGTTATTTACACCTGGCCCCAGGGCAGCCCCGGCCTCTCCTCAGCTCTCTGCAGGCTCCGTCTCAGTCTTGAGCTTTTTGCTTCCCAGGACTTGCTCATCAAATAATTCCCTCTCTCTGGAAAGAAAAAAAAAAAAAAAAAAAATTTAAAAAATATTGTCCAGATTAGATAATCTGCACGAATTAAAGTCTAAACTTAACCAGAACATTTTCTATGTTTAATCCTTTGTCCCTCAAAGGAGGGAGGACACTGAGCTCTCCTGCCCTTACCTCAAACCTTTTCTGTATCAATAGCAAAGCAATAAAAAACTTTGAAAAATACTGAAAACAAATCTACCTTTTGCTCACAGGTGGTCCTTTAATGTATTTCTCTTCTGCCTTCTCATAGTCGATGTCATCCACGGCAGCAATGGCACAGATGATGGCCTAGAAAAGCATTGGATAATTAATAATAATAATCAATAAACAAAACTAAATCACAGCCAGGGATTTGAAACTGCCTCAGCTGAGTGAGTTTTGAGAAAAGGGTTCCTGAATCACTTAGAAAACTTGGATGAAAATGCTCGTTGTGTGCCCGAAATTCTTAAATAAATAATATGAACTTGTTCTGTATCATCCCCAGGGGAGTAGTTTTATCCTCAGATTAAAATATTCTTCACAGTAATTTTGTTTCTACACGAGTTAATGTTTTCCTGGGAAAATTCCTGGGAAGAATACAAGTTATCAACAAAAACTGTAAAACCAGCCAACACACCACCCCCCACCTGGACACTCACAAAGGACCTAGAGAAGTTGCCAAATTAAAATAAAAACCCCAAAACAAAGCTTTGAAGCATTTCAGAGGTGATTAAAACACATCAGAAAACAACAAAGCACCTAAAGTTTCTCTTTTCTGTGCTCACAAATCAGCATTTAGTGACTCAGGCTTTGGGCAGGGGTGAATATTTTGTGAACTCTCAGTTCTGGGAATTCTCCCCACGTCATTCCATATGAACCAAAGGAATAAAAAATTGACAATTTGTGAGATTTCTCACTTCAGAGTTCATTTCATGCTCCCTCACCTCAGGTAAAAGCACATCTGAGATGAATCTGATGCCATCCCCCAGGATCTGGTGCAGGTTCTTGGTGTCCATCTCCCTGTACACCTCCTTCAGGTAGCCAACCACCAGGTCCAGCTGCTCCTCATCCTCCAGGTAGGTCTCCACGCAGGTCATGTAGCGGTTGGAATTCAGGAATTTCTTCAGCCAGCGCGATTGTTTCCCACTTTTCAAAATCCCCAGGAGGTGTTCTTCAGCCCCTTTTGTCTTTACGATGAATTCCACCAGCTTTTTGTTCTCCCTGTCCCTGGCAGCTCTGGTCCTGTCAGGGAGGAGCTTCCTCGGGGGTTTTTGGGGGGAAGTGTCTGAGGAAGATTCTCCAGCACCTGCCTCCTCTGTGTTTGGGAATGCCATCTGGACCACACTCTGGTATCCCTCTTTCCTCACTGGGTAGCCTGAAAGAGAAACCACAGGTATTTATATTTAAATGTATAAAGAGTTTTCATATCTGTATCAATAGAAAATAAGGAATTTTACTGCTGAGAGAAATTTTTCTTCCCTACCACCACCAAAATCTTCATTTGCCTTAAAAAAAATACAAATATTAAGGAGTTGACGTGGAAACATAAGGAACTGGTCACAACTCAAATTATTCTCTGATTCCATGACCTGATTGTCCTGAACCATTACTATTTATTAATTTAATTAAACCCTTAATTGCAATAATGGGGTGCTGTAAATCGAACAGCAGCCCCTCTGTGGGTTTGGGGCCAAAGTAAACGTGTGAGCTGCATTTACCCAGCCAAGAGAAAAACTCCAAAAGGGATGGATTCACTTACTGATATCAGCAGCAAAATACTCCAGGAAGGACCCGGTGAAAGAATGACAACCTAAAAACCCAAAACAGGGTCAGTGATCAGTCCCATGCAGCCCAGGAATCAAAGCTGACAGTTTGGGGTTCCCTTTTCCTGGCGGATCTCAGAGATCTCAGAGAAGCTGGGAGTCCAAGGCCAGGGCAGACAGGGCTTGGAGCACCCTGGGATGGTGGGAGGTGTCCCCAGCCACGGCAGGGTGGCACTGGATGGGATTTAAGGTCCTTCCCACCCAAACCATCCTGGGATTCCGTGATCCTGTGTCACCTGCCCCTCCTCACCCACTCGGATCCGATAGTCCAGGATCAGCTGGAGGCACCACTCGATTTCCCTGGAATAGTTCTCCTTGGCTCGTTCCTGTTGGGGAGGATGAAATAGGAAAGCCTTACAAATATTATTCCCTGGCAAAAGATGCTGAGAATATGGAAACTATCAGCGAGATTGAAATGAAGACAAGCTTTGAGATACCAAACCCCAGGTACTGAACAACTGGAAAACACTGGTATGGCCACTGAAGATAATCCCCTTTTTGATTAAACAATTCCTCTTTTTGATTAAACAACACCCTCTGCTTGCAGACAGGTCCAAGGGTCAGAACAGACCCTACCAACTCGGCAGAGGGTCCAAAAGCAGTTTTTAGAGTTTAAAATATAATGCCATATGGTAATGCAATGACTCTCATAGGCTGTATGGAAATGCTGTAGGATTTGTAGCTTGTTCTAGACCGGTTAATGAAAATTAGAATATTCAGCACAGAAGATGATTTATTGTGTCGTAAATGGCAACCACGGGATTCTATTCTATTCTATTCTATTCTATTCTATTCTATTCTATTCTATTCTATTCTATTCTCAATTCCAATTCCATTCTAATTCCATTCTATTCTATTCCATATTCTATTCTATTCTATTCCATTCTATTCCATTCTGTATTTTCTATTCTATTCCATTCTATTCCATTCTGTATTTTCTATTCTATTCCATTCTATTCCATTCTGTATTTTCTATTCTATTCTATTCTAAATTCCAATTCCAATTCCATTCTAATTCCATTCTATTCCATATTCTATTCTATTCTACTCCATTCCATTCTGTATTTTCTATTCTATTCTATTCTATTCTATTCTATTCTATTCTATTCTATTCTATTCTATTCTATTCTATTCTATTCTATTCGTATTTCCATTCCATTCCATTCTGTATTCTGCATTCTGTCCTTCTCCCTCTCTCTCTGCCCTGCTCTGCCTGGCTCTGGCAGCTCCCCTACCCCCAGCCCTTTCACAATAAACCTCATGCTCTGAGACCAAACTCCAGAGATCTTTCGTCCTCGTCCCGACCGTCCCAAACAAAACCCACCACCCCAAATCCTACAGTTCCTGTAAAACAAGAGCCTCTTCTGACCCCAATCCAGCAGCCCTGGAAGAGTTCCAGCCCAGGACACACACAGGGGACAGAAATGGTTAAGGACAGCAAAACAACTCCTGCTGTGGCTGTCACAGGGATGAGGAGTGGCTTTGAGGGGATCGAGCCCCAAATTCCTCCCGTGACCCCTCACATCTTGGATTTCCCACTGGATTTTCCCAACACATTTCTGGGGTACTCACTATGAGCTCCTGCTTCTCCTCACAGTCAAAGTGCTTCAGGCTCCTCAGAGACACTGAGAAACTTTGAAAGAAACACAGTCAGAGGTGCGACTCAGCCACAACATTTCCATTTATTTACTGCAGTCCTGCTTCCCCCTGGAAATTCCATTTCCCCAGGAATTAAGGAGCACAAGTTCTGCCATTTTTTGTTTCCAGAGCAAGTTAAAAACGATGGAATCTCTTAATTTTTTACTGTTTTTTCATTTCTAGAGCAAGTTAAAACAATGGAATCTTTTAAATTTTTACCATATTTTCATTTCTAGAGCAAGTTAAAATGATGGAATCTTTTAATTTTTTTACCATATTTTTGCTTCTAGAGCAAGTTGAAATGATGGAATCTTTTAATTTTTTACCATTTTTTTGTTCCTAAAGCAAGTTAAAATGATACACTCTTTTAATTTTTTACCTTTTTTTTTTTTTTCTTTTTTTTTTTGTTTCTAGAGCAAGCTAAAACAATGCAATCTTTCAATCTTTTACCTTTTTTTTTTTCCCGGAGCAAATTAAAACGATGGAATCTTTTAATAAGTGAGAAATACCTGGTTTGGAACAAAGCTAAAGGCAGCCCAGTGTTTCCAGAAAGTTTGGGCACCGCGAGTAAAACTTTGGCTGCATTCCAGGGATTTTTTTCTTTTGGTTTTGTTTTCAATTCCTCAGCCCTTACCTGCAGCATGACAAAGCAGCTGCAACCCTCACCTGAGCCAGCCCCACCCTCCCAGAACAATCTAGAAGGGACTGTCCTCACCAGGAAATGGAATAACAGAGATTGGGAGCTCAGGGTGGGATGAAAATCCACATTTACCCTTTTTTCTTCTTGTTTGTGGTGCCGTCGATGAAGAGCACACAGGCCCTCTTGTGTTTCCTCTTCACTGCTTTCACCTGGAGAGAGGATGAAGGGACATTTAGAATCCTAAAACCTCAATTCAGGAATGTTTTTCGCTGATGTCACCCAGCACAACCCACACTTTAATTTTTCCTATTACACAAATATGAAAAATTCAAGTGGAAGGAGCAACCAGGTCAGCCAAGGGAGCATTTTCAGGGCACAAAGAGCATTCCCTTCCTTTTGCAACTTGGGAACAAAAGAATTGGGATAATCCTCTGCTCCAGTGCAAACCGCTGTGAATTAACCAAATTTTGTGTGTTTTTACCATAAATTTACTGCTGTGAGCTTTGAAATGCTTCTATTGGAAGCTCTTTTACGTTTCAAGGAAGGGCAAAAGTCACCCCAGAACTGGGAATTGCTCCTTATCAGCATGATACGAGGAGGCAGGAGTTGCTCTTACCACCGCTGGCCAGTATGGATAGCGCCGCAGCTTGCACCACACCAACATCCCCTCCTCGAAGAATTTGGGTTCTGGGATGAAAAAGAAAGGAAAATTTTCTTTAAAAACAACAAAACAAGACAGATGTTCCCCCTCTCTTCTCCTCCTCCAGGCTGTTTCTCCAGGAGGAACTCCAGGAGTTTTTCTTTGGTGCTTTTACAGGTTTCAACCACAGTGACCCCAAAATGCAGTACAGGGAATTCTGAACTGAAACCCAGGAATTTCAATTCCAGTTTCAGGGATCTGCACTTCATTCTGCATCAAAAAGCCTTTCTGATGGAGCCAGGAAAAGCATTTTATCCCAAGTTTGGACACAGTTGGATTCCCTGCTGGAATCCCCACGGATTGCAGGTGAACAATGTGCTGATGTCTCACCTCGATGGGACAGAACTCGTGGAAAATATTCCTCCTCTTCGTCTGCCAGAGGTGAGAGGGGAGGAAGGCTCTCCGAGGAAACTCTCCTTGAAGACATCCCAGAGGATTCCATCCCTGCCAACAGCAGCAAGATCCAGGAATTAGGTCAGGATCAGCTTTGGTGCAGGTGAGACACACCTGAGGGTGACCCAGAGGTGACACGGGGTCTGTCCCACTCCTAATTAGGGAATCCTAATTCCCTGATTGCGTGGATAAAAGAGGAAAAGGGGAAGGAATTGGGGCTGGTTTCAGGACTCTGCACCTGCTCATTTAAAAATATTTAATTTCCACTTTTCAGAGAGCAGCAAGGGGAAATAAGTGTGAACTCCAAGGGCAGGAATACATGGAAATTCCATGGAAAACCCCAGGGAATTCCAGACAACCCAAACACCACCCAAGCCTTTTCCCAGCACGGAAGGGATCAGCATTTTGAATTAAAACCAAAAGGAATTAAATCAGCAACTCAAGAGCCACAACCCCGAAAGCAAAGCAACATTCCAGGATGAGCAACAGTGCTCAACCCCCCATGGGATGAAGGTCTCCCTTCCCCTAGGGATTCACCCACCTTCATCCTCCTCAGAGTCAGGGCCTTTATTCCCAGCCAGGTGGGAGGGATCCTGGTTTTCCTCCTCTTCAGGCTGAGGGAAAGCACCAGAAGGCCCAGGTGAGGATCCAGGGTGGCTCCTGCATTTCCTGTCAGTGCCCATGCCTGCCCCATCCAGCTGTTTTCCACCCTCCACCTCTCTCCTCCCATCCAGCTGCTTCGCCAGGCTTTCACTCTCACTGCTGATGCTTTTCTCCAGCTCGTCCGAGGCACTTTCACAGGAGGGATCCAGCAATGCTCTCCCAGGCTGAGCTCCTTTCTTTCTGGGAGGTTCCGTGGTGACAGATTTGGAGGGGACAGGTGGAGACCCTTCCTCAGGGGCCAGCTGTGCTTGATCCCTGGGGGAATCATCCCCACATCCTCTTTTCCTCCCTTGCTGACTCCTCCCTGCCTCCACCTTATGGGAAACTCCATTCCCCGTTTTGGGCTGGGTTTTTCTCTTTCTGGGTGACGATTTTGGTTCTGTTTTTTGGCAGTTCTGACCGTCGGGGGCTGGTGCCACACACGAGTCCCTGGCACCACAGCCAGAAGGGTTTTTTGCAGCCCCACGAGCTCTGGCAGGGCTTGTCCCACTCCCCTCTGGAGCCACAGAACCTCCCTGGCTCCGTGGTTTGGGATCATCCTTCAGCCCACAGTTGTTTTTGGTGTTTCTTTTCCTCTTGGCAGCCTCAGGCTCCAACTTTTTCGAGCGAGAGCTGCCTGAGGGGGTGGGTGGGGCAGACCCCACCCCATTCTCCCGGGAAAATTCAGGATTTGGTCCTTCTGCAGGTGGCACTTGACTGCCTGAGTCAGTTTGATGGAGAATATCCAGAGCAATTTTAAGGGAACAGCGATATTGCAGCTCCTCCACGGCCTCATTCACGTTTTGTTTTTGCTCTGATGAAGAAGAATATCGAATAAATGAAATTATCCTTATTATTCTGTCATATATTATTGAAGAAATAAGAAATATTACTTGTAGTGTTTAAGGTGTGTTTTTTAACACTTAAATTATCAATGATTCCCAAGGCAAAGGATAGACACACATAGAGATCAAGCTGGAAGTGCCTCATTTTGAGGGAAACACACTCTTCTCCAAAAAATCAGCCCAGGGAAAAGGAAAATGATAATTTTTAAGCAATTTTCCAAATTTATGGAAAAGGGGACAAGAAAAACAAGTGAAATGCAGAAGTTTTATCCCCCAGGCTGAGTTTCTGGGGGTATTTTCTGTCTTTTCTGAGGTATTTTACCCTCAGAAAGGACACAAAACAGCACATTTGGGCCTGAGTTTCTGCAAGTATTTTACCCTCAAAAAAGACAAAAAGCAGCAGATTTGGGGCAGAGTTTCTATGGGTATTTCACACCCAGAAAAGACACAAAGTAGAACATTTGGGGCAGACTTTCTGCAGGTATTTTCTGTCTTTTCTGAGATATTTTACCCTCAGAAAAGACACAAAACAGCACATTTGGGGCTGAGTTACTGTGGCTATTTTACCCTCAGAAAAGACACAAAGCAGCACATTTAGGGCTGAGTTTCTGTGGGTATTTTACCCTCAAAATAGACAAAAAGCAGCACATTTAGGACTGAATTTCTATGGGTATTTTACCCTCAGAAAAGACACAAAACAGCACATTTGGGACTGAGTTTCTGCGGGTATTTTACACCCAGAAAAGACACAAAGTAGAATATTTGGGGCTGAGTTTCTGCAGGTATTTTCTGTCTTTTCTGAGATATTTTACCCTCAGAAAAGACACAAAACAGCACATTTGGGGCTAAGTTTCTGGGGGTATTTTACCATCCGAAAGGACACAAAGTAGCACATTTAGGGCTGAGTTTCTGTGGGTATTTTACCATCAGAAAAGGCAAAAAGCAGCACATTTGCGCCCCTCCCTCCTCACCCAGGGTGGAGGCGATGGCCTTGATCCTCTCCTCCGTCAGGGGAACGGCGTTTGCAGAGCTCACACTGACCCTAGAACACAACAAAGGTGACTGGAACCCAAAACACAACCAGAACTCTGCTCTCAGCCAGCAAAAAACCCCAAATATTCCCTCCCCCAAACTGTCCTTGTTAAGGTTAAACACCTAAACTTCCTGCAGATCCGGGATCCCATCTCTCAGGCACCTTCAGATAAAAGGACTCTTTTCTTCTGCTTTTGTTTTGTTAACACCTGAGAATGCAAACAAGTGACAGGGACAAGGATACTCAACTGCTTCTCCAAGCCAAGGATTTCGGCTTTAAATCCCATCTTTCTCGTGGTGGCGACAGGATTGCTCCCGGCAGCTCCGGGTTTGCACAAAACCTACATTAAAAGTGAAAAATCTTCATTTAAAATCATTGACCAACAGATTTGACATGGAAATATTTTTTAAAAGAACAGCTTGGTAGTCCTTGGGAGCAGCCTGAGGGTCCCAGGATGGATTGGGTGGGAAGGGACCTTAAAGATCATTTCATGGAAGATCATTTAATTTCATTTCATGTTCATCATGCCATGGAAGATGTCCATGGGCAGGGACACCTTCCACCATTCCAGGTTGCTCCAAACCTCATCCAGCCTGGCCTTGGACACCTCCAGGGATCCAGGGGCAGCCATAGCTTCTCTGGGAAATCCATTCCAGAGCCTCACCGTCCTCACAGGGAGGAATTTCTCCTCAATACCCCATCGAACCCTGCCCTCTGGCAGTGGGAAGTGTCCCATCGCTCCAGGCCATTATCCAAATTCCCTTTCCACCTCTCCTGTCGGCTCCTCCAGCACAGATCAGCTCTTTTTCCAAGCCCAGACATGTTTGCTGGGACCTCTCCCTTCCTTCCTGCCCCGTTTCACCCCTTCCCAAGCAACAGCAACGCATGAAATATTTCCTCATTCCTCCTTACCTTGGCCGGCCACAAACGCCTCTTCCACTTGCAGAGAACAAACTCTTGGTCAGCCATGGCTGAGCTTCACGTGGAAAAGGGCAGTTCCAGAGCGTTCTGAGGAGAAAAAAGGGAATAAAGGAGTTACCCACCTCGGTCCATTTCTGTCTGGATTTTTTAAAGGAAATATAGGATTTAATCGAACATATTATTACAGCTATTACTGTTTTACCTTCGGGATCACGCACTGATATTGCCCTGCAGCATTCTCCAAATTTGTATCTTAAATTCCATTTTTCTGCAGCTTGCCCAGGGAAGCTGTGGCTGCTCCTGGACCCCTGGAAGTGTCCAAGGCCAGGCTGGACAGCGTTTGGGGCAACCTGGGATAGTGGAAGATGTCCCTGGGGATGGGACTGGATGGGCTTTAAGGTCCTTCCAACCCAAACCATCCCAGGATTCAAGAATTCCATAATTCCAGGAGCATAAGTGAGTCTGAGTGTGTTGGGCAAAGAAAATATTATCAGGAATTAAACAATGCAGCCATGGGCCTTCCCAATCTACAGCTTCCTGTGACCAAACCCTGAAAATGGGGAACTACACCCTAAAAATGTGCTGGACCGAATTTTCTACGTAATTCGATACCAATTTTCACCCATGATTTGCAACCAGAAACCCAAGCAGAGCGGCCTCAGAGCCCTCAGGCGTTTCTCAAGGGCTTTAAAAAAGACATATAAAAGACGAGATGTTGCTGTACTTACAAGGTCCAGGTGCTGGGATCGCCGGGGCTTCGGGATCGCGGCCCTGCGGCGGCGGAGGAACTGAGGGAAGGAGGAGGAGGAGGCGTCAGCGCCGCCCGGAGCGGCGGGGCCGGTGCGGGACGGCCGTGAGGCGGCGCGGGGACAGCGGGCCCGAAATCCCACGTGAGGGGAGGGACGGGACCCTCCCACAAAGCTCCCCCGCTGAGGGGAGTGACCGCTCCGGTGCCCCCTCGGTGAGGGACGGGACAGGGCTTCCTCCAAACCCCACACGGTGAGGGGAGGGACGAGACGGGACCCCCTCCAGGACCCTCTCCGTGAGGGACGGGACTCGCAAACCCCACGGTGAGGGGAGGAACGGGACCCCCCAAACCCTCCTCTCATAGGGGCTCCCCCCCAACCCCTCCCTGGTGAGGGGGGAGGGACGGGACCCGGTGAGAGGAACGACGGACCCCTCGCTTCGCCCAGTGAGAGGACCCCCAAATCCACCCGCCATGCCGGTGATGGCCCCCAGACCCTCGTGTCCCCCCCGGACCCCGTTGTGAGAGGAGGGGGCAGTGTGGGGGGCACCGTTACCGTGCGCGCTCCCGACAACACCACCCCCCCGCGCGCGCCGCCGCCGCCGCCTTCCACAGGAGGCTCCGCGCATGCGCCGCGCGCACGGCCCGGCACCGCCCCCTCAGCCAATCAGCGAGAGCCGCCTGGCGCCCCGCCCACCCCGCCGCAGCCAAAACACGCGGCGCAGCCAATCGGAGCGTCCGCTGCGACCTTAGCCACGCCTACCCATCTTCTATTGGCGGGTTGGCAGGAAGCCACGCCCATCCCGGGGGCGGGCAGGCGGGGTTGCGGCATGGCAACGGGGTGAGTGACGTCATTGCCAGGAACGGTGACGTAATTTTATGGTTTGGGTGGGACGGAGGTTAAAGCACATCCAGTGCCACCCCCGCCAGGGACAGGGACACCTTCCCTGGGACAGGGGGCTCCGAGGACCCCCGGGGCGCTGCCCACGCCCTGCAGGGTCAGTCCAAGGTGCTTCTAATCCAAAATTTTGGGATGAGATTGTGAGAAACTACAGCTGCCCCACCCTGGGAAAGTCCGAGCCCAGGTGGGACACGGCTTGGAGCGACCTGGTGTGATAAATAACGGTGTGTGTTTGTTAATCAAATCCTGCTTAAGCCAGGGAATAAATAGTTAAAACTGAGTCAGGAAGCTCACAAGTCTTGTCTAACAAAAAGCTAAGCAAGGCCAAGAAAAACAGGTGTCTAAGCAAGAACGGAGGGAACAGATAACAAAGTCAGGTCAGGATGACTTATACTCAGTGAAGTAAGCAATGTATGAGCCCCCCCTGAGGAAGACTACGGCCTTCAGCCTCACGACCACCAGAAGGCAGAAAAAGACCCCCTAGCAACAGCCCGCGCCGACGCAGAGTACTCTCGGAAGATATATGTGTACTGGAACAAGGAATGTATAAAACTAGAGACATTAGAAGGGGTGGGCGCGAGCCGTTGGCAGAGCGGAGACTCCCCGCTCGCCCAGCACTGTTTTTGCTTGCTGTAGCTTGCTCAATAAATCAAATTATTTTAATTGGCCTGGCTTTTGTCTCTAACCTATAACACTGGGACACACTGGAAGGTGTCCCTGCCCCTGGGACGAGCTGATCCTTAAAGTCCTTTCCAATCCACGCCAATCTTCAGCCCCGGTATTCTGAGGAAAAATGACAACGGAGCCCACGCTCTGAGATTTGATGCTTTATTCGCTGTCTCTACTCGGTTATAAATACCTGGATATCAGAACTGTCACCACTACACTGAAGTAGTTACTCAAACACACTCTGCAAACAGCAACAGACCGAAATGCACCTCCCTGGAGTGCGTTTTTCCTATCTTTAAGTACGGATACCTGTGGAATAATACTTTGTTAACATAAGAGACAAACTCCTGTTCTGGTTTTGCTCACAGCCCCCTCCCTCCCCGCAGTGCCTTCAGCCAACAGAGATACTTTGTGTAATTTATTTGCAACTGTAATTCCCATTTTTCCCGTAGGATTTGGAATGCTCAGAGTCATTCAGCTTTTCCCAGCTCCAGTCCCTGCATCACAGGCTCTGGGGGTGCCCAGCCTGGTGCTGCAAGGGGCTTTAATCAGCATTTCATGTCAGAGGATAGAAAATAGTCTTTAAAACCTGGGTTAGGGAACAACGAGGTGGAGTTCGGGTCCCACTGGAGACACGAGACGGAGGTTGGAAGGACACACTGAGGAGGGGATGGACACTGGAGCTGAGAACCCTGCAAGGCTCAGCCCTCAGGATTAAAAAAAGGAGAGGGAAAACTGCCCCTCCTGCAAAAAATGCAAAGAAAAAGGATAATTTCCCTGCTCTGCAGCATCCCGTGGGATCAGCGGCTTCACCCCCCCGGGACACCTCACTGGGAGCTGTTTCCCCACAAAGAGCAACTCAGTTCAAAAAAGTGCAGCTCTGGTCAAGCCATGATATTTTTCTGATTAAAACCCCTCGTGAACATCCTATTTCTCTACTGTGTTTGGCTCACTAAACCCCGTGGATCTCCGGGGTGGATCAGCCCTGACACGGAGTTGATTTCTGCTCGTGCTAACACAAATTCCTTGTGTCACATTTTCCTCCCCCTGCTCTGGCCTCAGCCTCCCGACTCCACTCTGTCACTCTCAGCTCTGGCAAAACATCCAATTTTGGGGGTTTTTTTGCCCTTCCTTTCCCACCTGCTCAATTCTGCACCCTCGTCCTGTGGGAATGAACCTCCTGTATAATTTTATTCTGCTCCAGGTGGGATTTTTACCCTGGATGCTCTGTTTTAAACACAAACCGTGGGGCTGCAGGTCATGGTTGCTGCCCCAGGGATCAAACCTGGCAGGATCCCACCAGCTCTCTGTAATTCCCACATGGAATTTGGCTTTTCCTGTCTGGTCACTTGTTCTGTGTTAAATCTGCAAATGCTTATCCTGTTTCCTGCCTAAAAAAAAAAAAAAATCATTTTTCAAGAAGTTTGTCTTCTGATTTCATTAAAAAATAAAAACAAAATAGGTATAAACTCATTTTCCTCCCTCGGGGAACAGCAGTTCTGTGGTAGAGTCTCACAAGGTACAAAGAGTTGTATTATTCTTATTAAAGAATTGTGTAAATTCCTGTGTTAAAATTGTGTAAATCCTGACTTGGAACACCAAAGGGAGGCCAGACCAACATTCCCAGTCTGTGACAACCCTGCCACCACCACCAGGGATCCACAGCAGGGCTGAAGGTGGGGAGCACACCCAAAAAAACACAATTTGGGGGTCGGCTGCTGCCTGGGAATGACACAGAAACTGCTGGCATGGGCTGTTCTTCAGAAAGAACCAAACATTTGGGGTCAAAGGCTCCTAAAACCTCTCCTAACACAGCAGCGAACCCACAGGTGACAGCACTGGAGATGTCACAGCACGGCAATCCCAAGAAATAAAACCCTCAGGACTATTTACAGGAACCCCACAAAGACACCGCGCTGTCTTTGCAGGGAAAAGTGGGAGAACAAAACCCTTAGTTCTGCTGTTTGCTCCTCGTTTTTTGGGATCTTTCCGAACCCAAACTGGGGAAGCACACCCAAAAGTTGGGGAGCACACCCAAAAGTTGAGGAGCACACCCAAAAAAACACAATTTGGGGGTCGGCTGCTGCCTGGGAATGACACAGGAACTGCTGGCATGGGCTGTTCTTCAGAAAGAACCACACATTTGGGGTCAAAGGCTCCTAAAATCCCTCCTAACACAGCAGCGAAGCCACAGCTGGGCTGGTGACAGCGCTGGAGATGTCACAGCACGGCAATCCCAAGAAATAAAGACACCACGCTGCCTTTGCAGGGAAAGGTGGGAGAAAAAAACCCTTAGTTCTGCTGTTTGCTCCTCATTTTTTGGGATCTTTCTGAGCCCAGACTGGGGAAGCACACCCAAAAGTTGGGGAGCACACCCAAAAAAACACAATTTGGGGGTCGGCTATGCCTGGGAATGACACAAGGACCGCTGGCACGGGCTGTTCTCCAGAAAGGATCGAACATTTGAGAAAAAAAGAGAAAAAATCCCTTAGTTCTGCTGTTTGCTCCTCGTTTTTTGGGATCTTTCCGAGCCCAAACTGCCGGAGAAGAGCGAGAAGACAAAGCCACTGCCTTGTCCCCTCAGCTGGGCGGGCACAGCCACAGGGACAGCGACCGGGGAGGTGACAGGACACACACGAGGATGTCCCCGAGCCCGGAGCGCAGGCTCGGTGCTGTCCCCAAGGCTCGGTGGCTGCAGCTGATCCGGGGCCACCTAAGTGTCACAGCCAGCCCCCGGCACGGCCACCGGGGCCACTGCCACCGGGGTGACGGCGGGGTGGTCGCTCTGGAACACGGCGAGCTCGGCGCTGGGCTCGGGGCCGCCGGTGCCCGCGGGCTGGGCCAGGCCCCGGGCGCCGCCATGGCCGCGGCCGCCGCGGGAGCAGTCGTGGTGGCCGTGGTTGCCCAGGCGGCTCGAGGCCACCACGGCTTTCATGGCGGCCTGGGTGGGGCAAAGAATGGTGGAATTAATGATGGGGTTAGGGAGTTAATGATGGGATTAGGAACTGTGGCCGCAGGGATCATCTGGCCCAGCCCCGGCCTGGCCCAGACACAACAAAAATGTCTGAACGCCTCAGGGCCGGGACCTTTCCCTGAGGGAATTCAGTGCCACACCACCCTCCGGGGGAAGAAAATGTCCCCAAAATCCATCCCAAACCCCCCTGGCACAGCCCCACACCTTTCCTTGGGTCCCCAGAGGGTGTTTAGGGGAATTCTGCCTTTCAAAGCCTCTCCCCGGGCCTTGTAGGCCTCAGACATGGCGGCCCTCCCTCACCGTGTCTGTCCCATGTTCCCAGGGTGACAGCGACACCCTCAGGGTGACAGTGATCCCCCCAGGGTGACAGTAACCCCCCAAAGGTGACAGTGACCACCCGGGGTGACAGTGACACCTCAGGATGACCGTGACCCCCCAGGATGACTGTGACCCCTGTGACCCCCTCAGGGTGACAATGACCCCCCCCCCAGGATGACAGTGACTCCCAAAGGCGACAGTGACCCCCCCCCCAGTATGACTGTGACCCCCCAGGGTGACAATGACCCCCAGGTGACAGTGACCCCCCAGGGTGACAGCGACACCCTCAGAGTGATGGTGACCCCCCAAAGGTGACAATGACCCCCAAAGGTGACAGTGACACCCCAGGGTGACAGTGACTCCCCCAGGGTGACAGTGACCCCCCAAAGGTGACAGTGACCCCCCAAGGGTGACAGTGACCCCCTTGGGGTGACAGTGACTCCCCAAAGGTGACAGTGACCCCCCAAAGGTGACAGTGACCTCACCAGTGACAGTAACCCCCAAAGGTGACAGTGACCCCCTCAGGGTGACAGTGACCCCCCAAAGGTGACAATGACCCCCCAAAGGTGACAGCAACCCCCAAAGGTGACAGTGACCTCCCCAGAATGACTGTGACCCCCCAAAGGTGACAGTGACCACCTAGGATGACAGTGACTCCCCAGGGTGACCGTGACCCCCCAGGTGACAGTGACCCCCCAGGGTGACAGTGACTCCCCAAAGGTGACAGTGACCCCCAAGGATGACCGTGACCCCCCAGGGTGACAGTGACTCCCCCAGGGTTACAGTGACTCCCCAAAGGTGACAATGACCCCCCAAAGGTGACAGTAACCCCCAAAGGTGACAGTGACCTCCCCAGAATGACTGTGACCCCCCAAAGGTGACAGTGACCACCGAGGATGACAGTGACAACCCAGGGTGGCAGTGACAACCCAGGGTGACAGTAACCTCACAAGGTGACAGTGACCCCCCAAAGGTGACAGTGACCCCCCCAGGGTGACAATGACCCCCCCCCAAAGGCAACAGTGACCCCCCAAAGGTGACAGTGACCCCCCAAAGGTGACAGTGACCCCCCGGTGACAGCGCCGCTCACCTTGAGCTTCCTCCTGGCGTTGAACTCCTGCAGTTTCCGCTGCGTGCTGTCCATGTGCGCGAATTTCGCGGTTTTCCCTGTGACCCAGGGGTGCTCCAGCGCCTGCGCCACCGTCAGCCTCTGCTGCGGGTCCAGCACGATCAGTTTCCTGACCTGTGGACCCCAAAAAAAACACCCCGAGTGGAATTATTCCAAAATTATTTATTTAATTTAATTAAATATTTAGTTATTTCAAAATGGACGCGCGGGGGAATGAGAAAGAAGCGAAAGGAATCGCGAAATCGACCGTGAAAACGAGGAATAAATAAATGGAATTAAAGAAAGAAAAAAACACGTAACAATAAATAAATCAAAAGTAAAGTAATGAAATAGACCGTGAAAATGCGGGATAAATAAATGGAATTAAAGAAAGAAAAAGCGCATAACAATAAATAAATAAAAAATGAAATAATGAAAAATGATTTTAAAATCTTTTTTTTTAAATAATAAAAAATGAAAATCATGAAAATGATCATTTATGAAATGATAAATTCATTCATTTATTAAATTCTTTTATGAAATGATAAATTAATTCATTGTCATTTATCATGACAAGTTTATCAATAAATGATATAATTAATAGCAACGTGTGATAAATAAATAAAATTCTAATTAAATAAACATTTGTGGTAAATGACAAAAAATAAAATCATGAAATGCACGAAATCAATAATAAAAATGTGTGGTTGGTAAATAAAAATAAATAAAGAAATGCAATAAATAGATAAAAATAAAATCGTAGATAAGTGAAATCAATAATGAAAATAGTGATAAATAAATAAATAAATAAATAAAAATTTGTAATAAATAAAAGAAGCTAATAATGTAATAAAGAAATAAAAATAAAATCAAAAATAAATCAATAAATAATAGAAATATGTGATAAATGAAATGAAATAAATTAATAAATAAACAGGTAAAAATGAAATCATAAAATTAGCAACAAAATGTCCTAAATAAATAAAAGTAATTAATAAATAAAGAGCCAAAAATGAAATCATAAAAGAAATAATAAAAACACACAACACATAAATAAAATTGGGTAAATTAATAAATAAAAATAAAGTAAAATAGAATAGAGTAAAATAGAGTAAAATAAAGAAAATAGAGTAAAATAGAGTAAAATAAAATAAAAGAGTAAAATAAAATGAAATAAAATAAAATAATGAAGTAAAATCAAGTAGAATAGAATAAAATAAAATAAAATAAAATAAAATAAAATAAAATAAAATAAAATAAAATAAAATAAAATAAATTTTCCAGTTTTGCAAGCCCCTCGCTCACCAGGTCCTTGGCGTTCGGGGACACCTCGTCCCACCAGGGGGACACGAACTCGTAGTCGCAGGTGAGGATGCGACTGTACATGTACTGATCCCCCCGGGGATCGAAGAACGGCTCGAAGCCACAGAGCCTGCAGAGGGGACAGGAGCGTGGGACAGAGGGGACACACCCTGCCACCCCCAGCCCTATGGGACATGGGACAAACCCTGCCGCCCCCAGCACTGTGGGACACAGGGGACAGGAGTGTGGGACAGAAGGGACAATCCCTGCTGCCCCAGTGCTGTGGGACAGAAGGGACAATCCCTGCTGCCCCAGTGCTGTGGGACAGAGGGGACAATCCCTGCTGCCCCAGTGCTGTGGGACAGAGGGGACAATCCCTGCTGCCCCAGTGCTGTGGGACAGAAGGGACAAGCCCTGCTGCCCCAGTGCTGTGGGACACAGGGGACAAGCCCTGCCACCTCCAGAGTTGTGGGACACAGGAGACAATCCCTGCCATCCCCAGCGCTGTGGGATGGGGGGACACAAACCCTGCCACCCCCAGCACCATGGGACACAGGGGACAAACCCTGCCACCCCCAGTGCCGTGGGACAGAGGGGACAGGAGCGTGGGACACAGGGGACAGGAGCGTGGGACACAGGGGACAGGAGCGTGGGACACAGGGGACAGGAGTGTGGGACAGAGGGGACACACCCTGCCACCCCCAGAGCCATGGGACACAGGGGACACAAACCCTGCCACTCCCAGTGCTGTAGGACACAGGGGACAATCCCTGCCACCCCCAGTGCCATGGGACAGAGGGGACAATCCCTCCCCACCCAGTGGCGTGAGACAGAGGGGACACACAAACCCTGCCACCCCCAGTGCCATGGGACAGAAGGGACACAAACCCTGCCACCCCCAGCACGGTGGGACAGAGGGGACAAACCCTGCCACACCAGCGCCGTGGGACACAGGGGACACAAACCCTGTCACCCCCAGAGCTGTGGGACGGAGGGGACAAACCCTGTCACCCCCAGCACCGTGGGATGGGGGGGGGACACAAACCCTGCCACCCCCGTGTCCCCTGCGGTGACACTCACAGGATGTAGGTGATGACGCCCACGCTCCACATGTCCACCTCGGGCCCGTAGGGACAGCCGTGCAGGATTTCGGGGGCTGCAAGCAAAGTTTGGGGTCAAACAGAGGAAAAACCCCACTGGGCACCGGCAGGGCGGGAAAAGGGACAAATGTGACAAATGTGACAAATGTGACAAAGGTGACAAATGTGACAAATGTGACAAATGTGACAAAGGTGGCACGGCCCCAGCCATCCCTGCCCCGAGCTGTGCCCAGCCTCAGGCAGGGAAAACCCCCGGGAATGTCCCTCCCGCCCCAATGCCTCATGGTTTGCTTTTTTAGATCCCCTTTTACACATTTCCTTTCTTTTTTACATCCCCTTTTACACATTTCCTTTCTTTTTTACATCCCCTTTTACACATTTTCTTTCTTTTTTACATCCCCTTTTATACATTTTCTTTCTTTTTTACATCTCCTTTTTTACATTTTCTTTCTTTTTTACATCCCCTTTTACACATTTTTAATGCCTTCTCTGGATCCTCTATACCCTTAACCTACATGTTTGTTATTTTTGTAATCTGATATTCTAACTTAATTTTGGGGTTTTTGCAAAGGGAGAAATACCAAACATTCACAGCAAGAAGCCAGAGAGCCCAAAACTATCAAAAAACTCGAGGTTTTAACTTGAAATTTTCTCTCTAAGACATATTTTATAAACTCTCATTTGATGAGAGTTTCTTCAAAAACTTATTCTTATTTCTTCAGAATAGGGAAACATTACTACATTTATTAAATTTCTCATTGAGAAATTCTACACAGAGATATTTGTGAGGTCTAGAGCTGCACACCTCCGATCCTATTAAAACACCGAGGTAAAAATCCTTTTATCCCTTTAAACCTGCCTGCCTCATAATTCTAATCCAAAAGGCGACACCCACGGTTTTCCTGTCCCCCAGAACGTCCCTCCCACCCCCCGGTGTCCCCTCCCCGCTCACCGCAGTACCCCGGCGTCCCACACACGGTTTTCATGGTGTCCTGCTCGTCCACGATCTTGGAGAGCCCGAAGTCACCTTGCAGGGACACGAGGGAGTGACGTTGCCATCGGGGAGAGGCACTGGGACCCCCCACTCGTGTCCCAACTGAATTTAAATTTGATTTAAATTTAAATAAAAGCAGCCCCACCGATTTTGAGGGGCGCGTCGGGGGACAGGTCTGCGTAGAGGAGGTTCTCCGGCTTCAGGTCGCGGTGGACGACTCCGTTTTTGTGCAAATACTGCAAAAAGAGGAAAAGAGGGATGCGAAAAAGAAGGGAACAGCCTCAGAATTTGGGAACAGCCTCAGAATTTGGGATCTTCCATGAATTCAGGACTGACTCACCCGATGGGACCTTTGGGAACAGCCTCAGAATTTGGGAACAGCCTCAGAATTTGGGATCTGCCACGAATTCGGGACTGACTCGCCCGATGGGAGCTTTGGGAACAGCCTCAGAATTTGGGAATAGCCTCAGAATTTGGGATCTGCCACAGATTTGGGACCAGCTTACCCGATGGGACCTTTGGGGACAGCCACGCTGTGGTGGTGACGTTTCCAGTGAGGAGTTCCTGTTTTTAAACCCTGCCGTTGCCATGGAAACTCTGGGATGCTGAGCAGCCCTGACCTTCCTCCCTCCTCCACTGCCCTGAAAAGTGCATCCCTCTTCTCCCAGCAGTGCCTTCGGAAGGCCAAGGGTGAGTGCAGGAATGAGGTATTTGGGATGGGGCCAGCCCTGGGTGCCTCTCCCCAGGGATATTTGGGATGGGGACAGCTCCCGACACCTCTCCCCAGGGATATTTGGGATGGAGGCAGCTCTGGGTGCCTCTCCTTTGGGGTATTTAGGATGAGGGCAGCTCTGGGTGCAGCTCCACGGGGATATTTTGGATGAGTGTAACCCCAGGTGCCTCTCCTTTGGGATATTTGGGATGGGGGCAGCTCCAGACCCCTCTCCCCAGGGCCATTGGGGTACACCCACCCCCAAACCACCACCAGGACCCCCCGGCCGGGCCATCCCCGGGGTCACATTACCGAAACAGCCTCCAGGATCTGCTTGACCACGTGAGCCGCATCCCGCTCGCTGTAGAAGCCTCTCTCCACGATCCTGCGGGGACACGGAGCCTTCAGCCCCCTCCATCCTCCTCCTCCTCCCCATCCCCCTGGGGCGGATCTGGGTACCTGTCGAAGAGTTCTCCTCCCGTCACCAGCTCCAGCACCAGCGCGATCTCCGAGGGCGTCTCGAAAATTTCCTTCAGCTTGATCTGGAAAGAGCGACAGGAGAGATTCGTGGGATTCGTGGGATGTGGGATTTCATCCTGGGAGGAGGGTGTGACCACCAGGGAGAGGGGAAAGGGTTGTTTCAGGGCAAACCCGCACATTTCCCTCATCAATTTGGGGTTTTTCTCCACTCTCGGTTTGTTTTCACCCGAATTTTTTTAAGTGTTCGCAGCAGCCCTGCTCACTTAACATGGATTGAAGATGGGAATGGGAATGGGAATGGGAATGGGAATGGGAATGGGAATGGGAATGGGAATGGGAATGGGAATGGGAATGGGAATGGGAGGAGGGAATGGGAATGGGAATGGGAATGGGAATGGGAATGGGAATGGGAATGGGAATGGGAATGGGAATGGGAGGAGGGAATGGGAATGGGAATGGGAATGGGAATGGGAATGGGAATGGGAATGGGAATGGGAATGGGAATGGGAGGAGGGAATGGGAATGGGAATGGGAATGGGAATGGGAATGGGAATGGGAATGGGAATGGGAGGAGGGAATGGGAATGGGAATGGGAATGGGAATGGGAATGGGAATGGGAATGGGAATGGGAATGGGAATGGGAATGGGAATGGGAGGAGAGAATGGGAATGGGAATGGGAATGGGAATGGGAATGGGAATGGGAATGGGAATGGGAATGGGAATAGCCGGGCACGCGGTGCCTTCATCCTCTTCATCCTCACATCTCCAAGCTCATTTTCCAGAGGAGGAGCTCACTGAGAGCATATTAATTTTGTGGCTCTGTCAGCCACCCTGGGCTCAGGGCTCTGGGAATGTCCCTTGGACTGTTCTGTGGCAGAAGAGGCACCAAAAAACAGTGTTTTCCTCCCGATTTTTGCGACTCAGCTCCCACACGAGCCCTTTGTGCCTCCAACAGCCCATCTGGAATTAACAATTCTCTCTCAAAGCCACGTCCAAATGCAATTTTTCCTTTTTTTTTTTTTTTCTTAAAAAAAAAAAAAATGGAAACCCAAGAATTTCATGCCTCTTAAGACTTTTGTGACACCGCGAATTTCACGGGGCTTTAATCATTCCCTTCCCAGGCTGGGTGACAAGCCATGATCCCCCGCGGGGTGAGAGACACTATGTGGCAGCTTATTGCATTATAATAATACACGGAGCACTATAATTTTCCTATTAACTTCAAAAGTTTACAATCCTATTATCAGCCGCTGCCGAGGTCGGTGCCGCACGATAGCGGCGCCGGCGTCGATAATGGAGAGGAGCCGCTCCTCTTCAAACACCACTTGAACTTGGGGATGAGCAGAACCCCACAGAAACCTCGGGGATTTAAATATTCAAGCAGGATGGATCCTCCTCCGCGGCTCCGAGGAGAGGGGAGGGCGGAAATTGGATTTTCTGTGGTGTTCCTGATAACACATCAGAGAGGAGCCTCTTCCCATCCGTGGCTCCGAGTGGGTGATTCCCGTCCCGGTTGTCCCTGCGCCTGCCCCGATGTCCTGGGATGGGGGAAATGTCTCCAGGGAAAAGGCTGAAGCACCAGATTGTCCCAAAATATTGAAACGCCCCACGCTGAGCTGGCTGAGAGGTTTAGGGTCACCCTGTCCCCAGGCTTTGCCCCTGTTATCGCTGATTTTGGGATGTTTCGGATTTCTCTTGGCTTTGTCTCTTTGCGTTGAGGTGTTGGGGCTCCTCCACGCTGATGTGCCCAGGGTTTGGGGGATGCTGCAGCTTGGGCAGCAGCTGCCAGCGGCACAACAGTGTCCTGCGATGTCCCAGCAATGTCCCAAAGATGTCCTGGCGATGTCCCGGTGGTGTCCCAACAATGTCCAAAAGATGTCCCAGAGATGTCCCAGCGATGTCCTGGTGATGTTCCAACGATGTCCCGGCGATGTCCCAACAGTGTCCCGGCGATATCCCAATGATGTCCCAAAGATGTCCTGGCGATGTCCCAGCAAAGTCCCAAAAATGTCCCAGCACGATGTCCCAACCATGTCCCAACCATGTCCCAGCAATATCCCAAAGATGTCCCAACAATGTCCTGGCGATGTCCCAATGATGTCCCAAAGATGTCCTGGTGATGTCCTGGCAATGTCCCAACAATGTCCCAGCCATGTCCCAGCCACGTCTCAACAATGTCCCAGCCACATCCCAGCCATGTCCAGATGATGTCCCGGCAATGTCCCAAGGATGTCCCAAAGATGTCCCGGCAATGTCCCAAAGATGTCCCAAAGATGTCCCAAAGATGTCCCAGCAATGTCCCAACAATGTCCTGGCAATGTCCCAGTGATGTCCAAACAATGTCCCATGCCCGAACAATGTCCCAGCCATGTCCCAGCGATGTCCCAGCAATGTCCCGGTGACATCCCAACTATGTCCCAACGATGTCCCAACGATGTCCCAGTCACAATCCCATCATCAGCAGGGCCTGTCCCATCCCTCAGCCCACGGTAGCTCCCAGGTGGCTTTTTTGTCATTTCCTTCACTCAGGTGTTCTCCAAGACACTTTTCCAATTTTGCACTGGAGCCGCGCGGTCAAGAATGAGCCTTTTCTGGGGAGCAGGGGGCACGGAGCCCCCAGCCCTGCCATTCCCGAGGGCCAGGCCGGATTAGATCCGCTCTGGGTGTCGTGAATCGCTCCAGCCCCGCTCCCGTTATCCCTGCAGCTCCCGTTACCCCCGGAGCTCCCGTTATCCCTGCAGCTCCCGTTATCCCTGCAGCTCCCGTTATCCCCGGAGCTCCCGTTATCCCCGGAGCTCCCGTTATCCCCGGAGCTCCCGTTATCCCCAGAGCTCCTGTTATTCCCGGAGCTCCCGTTACCCCTGGAGCTCCTGTTATCTCCCCGGATCTCCCGTTATCCTTGGAGCTCCCGTTATCCCCGGAGCTCCCGTTATCCCTGGAACTCCCATTATCTCCCGGAGTTCCCCTTATCCCCGGAGCTCCCGTTATCCCCGGGGCGCTGAGCGAGGGAACGGCGGCGGGCGGGACGCAGCCCCAGCCCCGCGGCCCCGGCTCCCCTTTCATCTCCCCTGGCAGGATTCATTCCAGACGAGCAATTTTCCGTGGGATTCATTTGATCTCCTCGGTGGAAATTGCTTCCCTGGTGGAAATGTCAAGCCAGGGCGTGGGGAGGGGGAGGACGGGGGGTCCTAGGCCGTGAATTGAGGAGCTGGGGGCTCAGAGGAGCTGCGAGGAGCAGGAATTTTGGGTGGGGAGGCCCCTGACATCTGTCTGAGGGGCAAGGAGGGGACACGGGGGGGGCAGGGAGGGGACATGGGGGGCAGGGAGGGGACATGGGGGGCAGAGAGGGTTTTCCATGGGGTGGTGGCTTCATCCTGCACCAAGATGGGATGAGGACAGGGACATTCCAGCCCTTCCCTCGGCACTGGGCTGGGTTGAGGGCAAGCCCAACCCCCCAGCCATGGACTCAACCAAAGGTGACAGCTGTGTCACCAGAGCCGTACTCACGATGTTGGGGTGTGACAGCCGCAGCAGGACCCCGATCTCCGTCCTCACGATCTTTTTGTCGATCTGGGAAGCACAATCTGTGTCACCTGCACTGCCAGGCATGGGAGAGACGCTCCCCATCACTCCCAGCACATTTCCATGTCTGTCCTGGGGCCCAGCCCATCCCAAATCCCAGAATTTTGTCCATCAGAGACCACCGATGGTGAGAGCGATGCCTGGTGCCAGCGCCGTGCCCATCCTGGTGCCGAGGGGCAGGGGAGGGGAGACACCCCCACCCTCCCCAGCTTCCTGATGGAACCCCTGCCCCCTCCAGGGAGACACCCCCACCCTCCCCAGCTCCCTGGTGCACCCCTTCCCCCTTTGCCCCTCTCCCGCTCACTCACTGTTTTCTTCAGGATCTTGGCAGCATACGGTGCTCCCGTGCCCTTCTCCTGGCAGCTGAACACCACCGAGGTGGCTCCCCTGGGAGGGCAGGGGGGACATGAGGCTGGCGCAGAGCTGGGGGTCCCACTCCCCTGTGCCCCCCACCAGTGCCAGGCCCTGGGAGCTCAGTGTGGATCCCCTTCTTCATGGATCCCACTTTTCATGGATCCCACTCTTCACAGATCCCTCTTTTCATGGATTCCCCTCTTCCTGCATTCCCCTTCTCCTGCATCCCACTCTTTATGGATCCATCCTTTCATGGATCCCTCTTTTCGTGGATCCCTCTTTTCGTGGATCCTGCTTTTCATGGATCGCCCTCCTCATGGATCCCACTCTTTTTGGATCCCCCTCCTCCCTCATGCCCCTTCTCCTGCATTCCCCCAGTCCTGCGTTCCCATCCTCCTGCATCCCATTCCTCATGCATCCCCCGCCTCCTGCATCCCTCTCCTGTACCCCTCTCCCGCATCTCCCCAAATTCCCTTCCTGCACCTCGCTCCTGATGTGTCCCTCTCCCGGATCCCTCCAAATTCCCTTCCTACATCCCTTGCCTGTACCCCCGCCAAATTCCCTTCCTGCATCCCACTCCTGATGTGTCCCTCTCCTGCAGGCCCCCAAATTCCCTTCCTGCATCCCTCTCCAGCATCCCTCTCCCGCGTCCCCCCCAAATTCCCTTCCCGTACCCCGCTCCTGATGTGTCCCTCTCCCAGATCCTCCCCAAATTCCCTACCTGCATCCCTCTCCTGTACCCCCCCAAATTCTCTTCCTGCATCCCTCTCCCAGATCCCCCAGAATTTCCTTCCTTCACCCTGCTCCTGATGTGTCCCTCTCCCAGATCCCCCCAAATTCCCTTCCTGCATCCCTCTCCTGTACCCCTCTCCCGCATCCCCCCCAAATTGCCTTCCTGCATCTGTCTCCTGCATCCTTCTCCCGGGTCCCCCCAAATTCCCTTCCTGCATCCGTCTCCTGTACCCCTTTCCTGCATCCCCCCCAAATTGCCTTCCCGCACCCCTCTCCTGGTGTGCCCCTTTCCTGCATTCCCTCCAAATTCCCTTCCTGCATCCCTCTCCTACATCCCTCTCCTGCGTCGCCCCCAAATTCCCTTCCCGCACCCCGTTCCTGGTGTGTCCCTCTCCCGGATCTCCCCAAATTCCCGCACCCCGCTCCTGGTGTGTCCCTCTCCCGCATCCCCCTCCCCCCGCACCCCTCCCGCCCCATTCCCGGCTTTCCCAGCTAAGGCTATTTTAATTAAACCCCGGTTCTACAGGGGGTTTAAGTCCCTAAGCGGCTTTCCCGACAGCACGGAGCCGCCGTGTCCCCACACGCAGCCTCTCGGCGACAGCAGGGACACCGCCGGGCTCCATCCCTCACGGGACACCAGACACCCCTGTCACCAGACACCTCCCCGCCAGGTCAAACCGCTCGGGGTGACTCGGGGACCGCTGCCACCGCCTCCCCGCCGCGCCCCTCGGCCGATGGCGATCTCGGCTCGAGTTAATCACATTTTCTGAGCGCTGGACGGTGAAATCAGCCACCGCTCGGGGCCGTTCCGGGGCTCATTTGCAATTCCATCTCCCTGCCCGGCTCCTGGAGCGGATTAATTCCTGCCCCCGAGTCATCGGCCGCACTTTGGCTTCGCCGCCTTCTGGGACGGAGCTCGGCAAGAACAGACCCCAAACTCACCGACTTTCACACCAAAACCTCCCCCGCACTGCAGCCCCCGCGCTCCCGGGGGCTCTCCTCAAAGAGGGATTTGTCTTCAAACCCAGAGCAGATTTTGCAACTCATTCCGGCTGAATTTGGCGTTCCCATGGCAACGGCAGGCCCGGGTACCACCGGGATGCTGCGGGATCCACCCGGGATGGGCGAACCCCAGCCTTGCCCACCTCCAAAACATTTCCCCCTTTTGCCAAACGTTCTCCACGAAACTTTGGTCTACAAATAAAAAGTGATTCGGAAACGAATTCTTTCCAGCTGGGAGGGGAGAGGTGGCCGCCGCCTGCTCCAGCTCAGGAAAATGGGCAAAACCTGCATTTTGACCCCAAAATTGCATCGCTGGTGCTGCGACCACCAGCCGCGAGCAGGGCTGGAATTCCGGGGTTATTCTTGGAATTTCCCAGCTGGGCTGGACACGGTGACAGAACTCTCCACTCCCTGTCCAGAGCTGAATCCCAGCCAGGATCTGTCGCCTCTCACCCTCCCTCTACATTTTTCCGCACGGACAATTCCCAGCCTGATTCCCGCCGCTAACAAGATCATTTAGGAGCCCTCGGCTCGGCATTTAGGAGGAGCCCGGGTGGCTCCTGTGCCCGCTGTGCCCGTGGCGCTGCCCCTCACGCGTCCCCAATTAGGGCAGCGCTCGGATCCGCGTCCGAATTCTCCACACCTCGGCCCCCGGCCCTGCCGGCCCCCACAGCCGCCGCTCAAGGCCTCAAATAAATATCCCCAATCAGCCTTGCCTGCGACGGCAGATAATTGCATTTGCTTTCCAGATGAACTGGAAAATGTCGAACAATGGGATTTGCCGAGAGCCTGGAACGTGCGAGGGCCGGGAGCAGCCCCAGGCTGGGTCCTCCCTGCTGCCCCCACATCCCTGCCCTGCTCCCCGGGGCTTCCTGGGCTGAGCTGGACCCAGCCTGGCCAGGAGAGGCTCTAAGGGAGAGCCGTGCAGGGTTCCCAGCAGCCCAAATCCCACCCGGATCCCAACACTCCGTGAGCGGGTGGCTCCAGGACTGAGAGCAGTTTGGTTTAAACCTGGCTGCTGAAACTGGATGGGTGGATGGATGGATGGACAGACGGATGGATGGATGGATGGATGGATGGATGGATGGATGGATGGACAGATGGATGGATTCCAGGGGCTCCAGGCCTGTCCCTCTGTCCTACATCCCTCTGTGCAAGGCTGGGTGCTGCTGAGCCCTGGGCTGACACGGCCACACCTTGATATGAACCCTTAAATTCCTGCTTTTACCAAAACTGCTGTTTTTCAGGATCCTCTGACGATGCAAACCCTGGGTCTGGCCCAGCCTGAACCATCAGCTCCACCTGTTCCAAAGCCAGGGCTCTGAGGCAGTGCTGCCTCCCCGCATGGCACAGCCCAGGGACCCCACAGATGGGACCATCACTCTTCCCACCCCAGGGGCACTGGGACACCTCACCCCGGGGCCACAGCCCTTGGATGGGCTCTCCAGCCCAAATCCAGAGCTGGGAATCTTTGCGGAGTGGCACTGCCTGGCCCTTGCAGGGGGTGCTGCAGGCGGGACCCTCATCGCCCACCCCACAAAGCCTTGGGGTGCTCGGAAGGGAGATGGGTCTCCCCATGATCCCACTCCTGGCCGTGGGCATGAGGAATATCCAGGAATAAGCCCGGCCCGTCCTGCAACCCCTCAGCGAGAGATCCCAGACCGTGGCTGCAGTGTCACGGCACAGTCCCAGCCCCAGGTGACACGGGAGGGGAAGGACTGTCACCCTCCGTCCCCCTCATCCATCCTCCCATCCCTCCTTCCATCCTTCCGAGGCC
Source organism: Acanthiza pusilla (assembly GCA_036630365.1). NCBI lineage: Eukaryota > Metazoa > Chordata > Aves > Passeriformes > Acanthizidae > Acanthiza > Acanthiza pusilla. Next base: position 3,831,074 of record JAXCHO010000105.1, on the reverse strand, counting down.
CTTCCACATCCATCCATCTCTCCTGCATGTCCATCCCTTCCTGCACCCCTCTGCTCTTCCATCCCTCTCCATCCATTCCTCCTGCATCCCCTTTTATCTGTCCCTGCCTTCCTGCGCCCTTTCCTGCATCCCTCCATTCTCTGTCATCTATCCCCCCTGAATCCCTCCAGCCCCCCATCCATCCCCCCTGAATCCCTCCAGCCCCCCATCCATCCCCCCTGAATCCCTCCAGCCCCCCATCCATCCCCCCTAAATCCCTCCATTCTCCATCATCCATCCCTCCTGAATCCCTTCAACCCCAATCCATCCCCCCTGAATCCCTCCAGCCCTCTCCCCACCAGGCCAGTCCCTGCCCCAAGCAGGACATATTACCAAATCCAGCCCCGATTCCAGCCCCAATCCAGCCCCAATCCAGCCCCAATCCCAGCCCCAATCCCAGCCCCAATCCAGCCCCAATCCAGCCCCAATCCCAGCCCCAATCCAGCCCCGATCCAGCCCTGATCCCAGCGCCGATTCCAGCCCCAATCCAGCCCCAATCCAGCCCCAATCCCAACCCCAATCCAGCCCCAATCCAGCCCCGATCCAGCCGCGATCCAGCCGCGATCCCAGCCCCAATCCCAGCCCAAATCCAGCCCCAATCCAGCCCCAATCCCAGCCCCAATCCCAGCCCCAATCCCAGCCCAAATCCAGCCCCAATCCCAGCCCAAATCCAGCCCAATCCCAGCCCCAATCCCAGCCCCAATCCCAGCCCCTCCCTGTTCCCTCTCCCCGCCCGGTACCGTCCCAGCTCGGGGCCCACGACGTAGAAATCTTCCAGTGCAGCCTCCCGGTGGGATCCATCGATCCAGAACTCGCTCCCGCTCTTGGACGACGGCATGATGGGCTGGGGGCTGCGAGCTCCCGCCAGCTGCAGGGAGAGGGGAGACCCCGGGATCGATGGCCGCAGCCCCCCCGGTTCGCCCCCACCCAATCCCCCGCCGCTTCCGCGAGTGCCCAGATGGCTCGGGAAAAACCAGCGCTCGGGATTATCGAGCGCCATGGAATCACGGCCGCAAATCCCCTTCCCACCAGGCACGTACGCGGCCTTTTCCGAGATAATGCCCCCCCAGCCCCCGAGGGATGTGTCCCCCCCTCCCAGGCTTTTCCCACCGCCCCCCTCTGTCTTTTCCCACCTTTCTGGGGATCCCCCGCGGCTGCACCCCCGGGCTGGCACGTTGGGTGTTCGCACCTCGATCCCTGCAGCCTCCCCCAAACCCCCCCGGCCCTCCGCGCAGTTCGGTAATTTTGGGGTGGGGTCGCGGCCCGGCACGTACCGTTAGCTGCGGCGCCGCTCGTGTGCCCCCCGGCGCTGCCTCATCCCCGGCGTGGGGCGGCCGTGCCGAGGGTGGGCACGGGGGGTCCTGAGCCCCCGGGGCTGGTGCTGAGACGCACCGCGGCCCCCCCCGGGGCCCCGCGCTGCTCCCCAAAATGGGGCGTCAGGGCTCAGCTCCTCGGCGGGGCTGCACGGGGCGCTGAGCGGAGGGACGGGAGGATGGAGAGATGAAAGGATGCAGGGATGGAGCGATGCAAGGATGGAAGGATGCAGGGATGGAGGGATGCAGCGACGGAAGGATGCAGGGATGGAGGGGTGCAGGGATGGGAGGATGCAGGGATGGAGGGATGCAGGGGTGGAGGGATGCAGGGATGGGAGGATGGAGCGATGCAGGGACGGAAGGATGCCGGGATGCGGGAACGCAGGGCTGCCAGGCAGCGCGGGCGCAGCCGCCGAGACGCCGGGATGGGAGGATGCAGAGGTACCGGGCAGCAGGGGCCGAGGCTGCCGGGGAGCGGGAGCGCAGCGCTGCGGGGAGAGAGGAAGGTGGGGATGCGGGGCCGGGGCTGCGGAGCACCGGGACCCTCCCAGGCAGCATCACCGCTCCCGCCTGGCTCGGCCGTGCCACCCCCCGGCCCGGCGCCGCCACTGCAACCCCCCGCCGCCCCCCGCCCCCCGGGGCTGCGGGGCCCCCCGGTGCTCGGGGGGTGCGGGAGGCCCCGAGTCTGCTCCGCGCAGCGGCGGGACCCGGCCCCACGGCGGGGGCAGCGCGGCCGCTCCCCGGGAGCACCCGGAACCCTCCCGGTATCGCGGCCCATCCCGCCCCGCACCCCGGGGAGCACCCGCAGTCCCGCACCCACCGGGGCCGGGCCGTGCCCCCCCGAGCAGCCGCGGCCCGGGAACGCCCCGGGCCGGGGGTCGTGTCCTGGCGCGGGGACCTCCGCGCTGCCCGGAGCGGCCGCACGGTGACGCCGTCGCCCACCGGATGGGAACGGGGGGGGGCGGGGGGGAAATGGGGAGGTGGGAGGGGACTGGGCGGGGCTGAGATTAGGATTGGGGAGGGGTCGGGGTACTGGGTTGGAGTGGGAATGGGACTGGGAATGGTGGGGGCAGCTGGAGGAGGGGGATTGGCAGTGGGGGTGGGGTGGGTGCGGTTAGGGTGGGGCTGGGATTGGGGATGGGGTGGGGTCAGGACAGGGCTGGGACCGAGGATGGGATGAGAGCAGGGATGGGGTCAGGATGGGGTCAGGGGTGGGATGGGAATGGGAATGGGAATGGGAATGGGAATGGGGATAGGGATGGGGTTGGGAATGGGGTCAGGGATGAGATGGGAATGGGAATAGGAATGGGGATGGGGATAGGAATGGGGATAGGGCCAGGGGGAGCCTTGGATTGGGATTGGGGTGAGCTGGGGCCAGGAACAGAATCAGAATGGACATGGGATTGGAGATGGGGATGGGATGGGGCCAGGACAGGACTGGGCTGGTACTGTGGATGGTGTTTGGAAGGGGCCAGGGATGGGATGGGAGCGGGGATGGGGTGGGAATGGGGATGGAATAGGTCCAGGAATGGGGTGGGAGTGAGGCTAGGGCTGGGATTTTTCTGGGAAAATTATAGGAATGGGGTGGGAGTGGGGATAGGGCTGGGGCACCGTTGTCCCTGTGCCCAGGGCCACCCATGGTGTCAGGGATCCCTGTGGGATGTTGTGTTCCCCACAGCAAAGGGAGCAAAGAATTCCTCCTGAACATCCAAGGGGAGGAAACAGCAGATTTTAAAGGTTTTTTTAATTAAAAATTGGAAATAATGAGGGCATCCCATGGGGCAGTGACCATCTGATGGGACCGAAGGGCAGACAGGCCCTGAGGATGCTGCAGGACCTCCCAAAAGGCCCCACCACGAGGGTCTCACCAGCACGAAACATTCTCCTTGTCGTGGGCTCCCCGAGTATTTATTAGAATATTTTATCATATCTGAGGGAGGCAAACTCAGCCCTTCTTGATCTCCTCCGGTTGCAACTCCCTTTTGAAAGGGATGTTCGTGCAGGGAGTGACCTGCTCCATGAATAAATTGACTCTGCCTCCGTCTCTCCCCGTCCTGGAATGTTGTGGAGACAAGGGTGGGCTGGGGAGGCTGCTTTGCATAATTAATATTTATCACTCCATCCCGAACCAGCGCAATCCCCCCGTTCGTCCCCAAAGAGTGGGGGGCTGTGTTGAAGCGTGAGGCAGCTCCTTCCCTTCGGAAATGCCTTAATTCGGCTCCTAAAGAGGGGTGCGGCCCCCCGCGGCACCCACAGACAGCCGGAATGGGGCACGGAGAGGGTAGGAACGGGGCAACCCCCGCCCCCTGCACACCCCAAAATCCCCGAGAGGTTTGGGGTGCAGATCCAGCCCCTGTCCCCAGCCGGGACACATCCCCAGGGTGCGGATCCAGCGGGAATTGCCCCATCCATCCATGCATCCATCCCCGGCTTGGTGGGACGGTGGGGCTGGATCCGCGCCTCCAGCCTTTTGTCTGCGGGAGAGGAATTAATTATTTTGTTCTCTCATTACCCCGGACTAAAATCCATTTCGGAGAGGCATAAATTTAGGTGCCCGGAGTGGCTATTTTAACAACCCGGGAAACATTTCTCTCCCTTCTCTCGCCCTTTTCCCAATCATTTCTGTCTCATTGGCAGCCATCGACGTTCCGGATGAAGCACAAGATGGAGGGACATTATCCAAACGCGGCCCTTCCTGGGTGGAAAATGGGGGGGGGCGAGGCTCAAACGAGATCCCCCCGACCCCCCCAAAACCCCCAGGATGGGGCTGGGGGTCTCGGTCAAATCCAAGAACCTGCGAACAGCCCCGCGAGGGCCCTGCAGCCGCCGCGTGCTGCTCAATTGTTTGGAACATAAAATGGAAATTAATACATGGGGTGACCCCCCCCGGCACCCCCTCCCCTTCCCCCAGCGCCGCTCGCCTCGTTAATTGAACGGCGCGAAGCAAATGAGGTCAGAGCTCACTTGAGCCAGACAAGGACACGGGAACAGCGCGGCTGCCGGCGAGGCAGGGCTGTACCTGCCCGTGTTTAGCATTCCTGCCGGGATCCGCTCATTAAAAACCTAAAAGGAGCCTTAAGCATCCCATTAGAGCCTCTCCGGGCTCGGGAGCCTGCCCTGGATTGCGGGAGAGCCGCATCGCGGCTGAGGGGGTCTGCATGTCCCACCCCATCGCCGGCCCGGGGGGTTTGGGGACCTTCTGGGGGTCCCTCGAGGTCCCAGGCAGAGGGGGAGAGGGTGGGAGAGGTGCTAGAGGCCGGGAGGCTGCGGGGGAGTCCCAAAGGCAGTGTCCCCTGCTCCTGGGGGTGCCTCCCCCACCCCACGATCTCCCCTCTTTCCAAGGATATCCCTCAGCCAGGGTTTGGGAACAGTTCCCATGCCATGCCTCAGTTTTCCCAGCTCCGGCAGGGCTGTGGGTGCTGGACCTTCCCATTTTCCAGGTGTCCCCAGGGATGTTCCTGGGGCATTCCCAGGGAAGTTCCCAGAGCATCCCAAATGCGGCGCCAAGGACATCTCCTGGGAATGCCCAGGGCCTTCCCAGCCCCATCTCTTTCCAAGGATATCCCTCAGCCAGGGCTTGGGAAGAGTTCCCACACTGTGCCTCAGTTTCCCCAGCTCTGGCAGGGCTGTGGGTGCTGAACATTCCCATTCTCTGGGTGTTCCCCAGGGATGTTCCCAGAGCATCCCAAAGGCAGTGTCTGGGACAGCTCCTTCTCCTGGGGATGGCTCCCCTGCCCCATCTCTTTCCAAGGATATCCCTCAGCCGGGACTTGGGACAGTTCCCAGGCCGTGCCTCAGTTTCCCCAGCTCCGGCAGGGCCGTGGCTATTGACCCTTCCCATTTTCCAGGTATCCCCAGGGATGTTCCTGGAGCATCCCAAACGCAGTGCCTGGGACAGCTCCTGCTCCTGGGGATGCCCAGGGCCTCTCCCACCCCATGATGTCCCCTCTTTCCAAGGATATCCCTCAGCCATGGCTTGGGAACAGTTCCCACGCTGTGCCTCAGTTTCCCCAGCTCCGGCAGGGCCGTGGCTATTGACCCTTCCCATTTCCCAGGTGTCCCCAGGGATGTTCCTGGGGCATTCCCAGGGATGTTCCCAGAGCATCCCAAAGGCAGTGCCTGGGACAGTTCCTGCTCCTGGGGATGGCTCCCCAGCCCCATTTCTTTCCAAGGATATCCCTCAGCCGGGACTCGGGACAGTTCCCATGCTGTGCCTCAGTTTCCCCAGCTCCAGCAGGGCTGTGGGTATTGACCCTTCCCATTTTCCAGGTGTCCCCAGGGATGTTCGTGGCTCCTGCTCTGGGGTCAGCCCCCGGAGCTGTGGTGGCTCCGCAGGTGCTGCTCCAGCGTTGCCTGGCTGTGGATCGCTGGGATTTTGGGAAGAGGTGGCACAGGAGGATCCCTGTGGGAGCCCTGCCGGTGTCCCCTCACCCAGGACAACCCAAAGAGCTCCATGCCAGGGCGGTGGGCACCAATCCCGCGGGAGGCACCGTTCCCGTGGCACTGTCACCACTCAAGGGGCCTGTTTGGGGACCCCACTCCTCGTGTCCCACCCCAAACAAGACCCCAGCAAGTGCAGGGCACTCAGAGCCACCCTGGGGCCGCCTGGTGCCCCAGCCAGGAGCACCCACACTTGGAGGCCTTGCTCAGGTGGCACCTGAGAGCCACCTTGTGCCACCTCCCCGGGGCCACTCCATCTTCATCCCAGTGACCTCCAGGGGCCAACGCAGAGCCCACCCAGCACCTCCCCTCTCCAGAGGAGGCTCAGGCATCGGCATTCCCTCTTTCCCAACATCTCCCCACGTCCTCCTCCACTTCCTCCCTCTTCCCTTTCTCCCTCTCTTCCTCCTTCCCGATTTTTTTTTTTTTTTTCCCAGACAAGAAATGAGTTGTCTTCCCGCAGATGTGACTAAAAGCACTCTGGAAATGTCAGCCACTGCTGGAAAGGGACCCAGATAACATTTAGCTTTAGGTAAGAGAGTAGATTTTCTCTGCACTAATTCATATTTATAAGCTCTCGTGTTCCCGGGGAGAGCGCGGCGCTGATGGCACTCGCTGATTGCCAGCGCGCGGAGCAGGGAATTGTTTTCATATCCGAGATTAAAGAGTGCTTTCTGCTCCCAGTGGCACCTGTGTATTTACACTGGTCATTCTCAATTCCTTCTTATAAGATTAAGACTGGAAATGGGAAATGGTTATACAGTTCCGAGCCCGGAGGGGTCGGGGGACATGGTGGGGACAGAGCAGAGCCAGGGATGAGGAGGGGGACAAGAGATGTGTCCCCTTGGGTGGGAAAGCTCTGTCCAGAGGGAAACTCTGGGTCCAGAATAGTCACTCAGTGTGACCCCAGCAGGGACGGATGGCCGCGGTGGTGTGGGCAGCAGACAGACACGAGCATGCCACAGATTAGCTGAGAGCTTTATTTCTATTAAGATTAGGTAAAAGATTTATTTCCATTAAGATTAGGCGGAAGATTTATTTCTATTATGACTCGGAGAAAGATTTATTTCTACTATTATTATTATTTTTCAACACATCCCGGGGTTTGTGTCAGCTGATTAAAAGCAAACAAGTAAAGCTCCTCTTCTCCACGGCGGATCAAGGATTTGGGAACTTTTAGAGCTTTATTTAGTTTTTCTCTGTTTTATTTAATTTTTTTTTTTTTTAAATCGTGTTTGCAAAGTGGCTGAGCAGCTCCGGAGAGAGTCAGAGCATAAATATGGGGGGAAAGGAAAAAACAAAAAATAAACCCGGCTTGTGTCAGGGATTGAGGGGCTGGAATTAGGGGGAGGAAGGGGCAAAAAAAAAAGGGGGAGGAGGCGATGGGGGATGCAGGAGGGGTTCGGGGTGGAAAGGGAAAAAGGCGAAAGGAGAAACAAGACAATGGCAGAAGGCACCCCGGGGACTTCCTGAGAGGTTTTAGAAATTCAAAATACGCCTTAGAGCCTCAAAGCTGTGTCAGTCACAGCCCCGGCGCAGGGATCACTAAGGCTGCGGCCAAACAATACCAGATTGTGTGAGGAAGGTGGGAAAATCGGGGGTCTCAGCGGCTCCCGCTCACACCAGCGGTTCCGCCCGTCAAGCACGCGTTCCACATGAATCAATTCTGGACAGAGCCGCGGCATAATCCCCGCCAGCCTCGCTATGACAACTTGAAGGAGAATTCGGCGGCTGAGTGACAGCAGACAGAGAACTGACAAGGCAAAAGGCCGCAGGACTTTCCTGCCCTTTTTTCCCATTTTTTTCTCTTTTTTTTTTCCCCTTTCATTCTCTCTTTTCCCCCTCCCTCCATCCTGGTAACTTTTTCCGGGCGGCTCCTCGGGGCGCACGCGTGTCCCTGTTGGGGACAGAGGGGCTCTGCTCTGTCCTGTGCCCTTTCCCTGCTCCCAGGGACCTTTCCCTCAGCTCTGGTCACCTCTCCCACCCAGGGGGGACACGGCTGGCCCAGCTCAGGGGCTGTGACCTCCACGCAGGGTGTTGGTGGCAGGGGACGCTGCTGGTGACAGAGGACACGTGGCGCTGGCACCTCAGCCCCTCGGGGTGCTTGGACTCCCAAGCTGGGCGAGCTGAACTCCCCTAGTCCAACCAGCTAGGCTTTAATTAATTACTCCAGGCTCATTATCAGAGGGGTGTAATGAACCCCGTGGATTTTCCAGTTAATCCTGGGCTGGGGTCACCCACGTGTGACAAATTCCCCCCCGACCCAGGGGATACCAGCAGCTCCTGCCACGCTGGGAAAGCCACCAGGGCTAGGCTGAGGGCCAGGAGGTGTTTTTGGGGAAGGGATCAGCACCCCGGGGCTCCCCCAAGCCAAAATTTAAAGATTCCAGTGGTTAAACTTCTCCATCCCCACAGCCGAAGGAAGCGCTAATCACCTCCTCCCGCCCGCGCTCCCGCCTCGTTAGGTAAACGAGTGTATTATTAATAATCATATCAAGGATAAAAAGTGCTTTTGTCACCTCTGGATCCTGCTCCTTTCCGGGCTGCCCTGTTCTGGTTCCACATGCCTGCTCGGGGAGGCAGGAGGGAGAAAGGAAACTAATTAAAAATTGCCAGTGTCTTATGTCGGAGCGTTTGGGTGCGTTGGGTGGTGAAAGACGAGCGGCTTGTTGCAAGAAAATCAATTTTACAGTTACAGGAGCAGAATAAATAGAGGTGGTGCGTTAAGGCAGGAGGATGAGCAGCCTCGGAGGGCTCCAGCTCCGTGGGGATTTGGGATGAGCCATCCTGGGATGCTCCAGGTGTCCCTATGTCCTCACCCTGCCCCAACTCCACCACCCAGCAGAAGGCTTGGCTCAGAATGCGGTGAAAAAACACCCAAAACAGCTCCTAAATTCAGGCACCACACAGATTAGGGATTTTTTCCCAGGAAATGCAGAATTAGGCCCCAAAAGCCACCGAGGGCATGGCCGTGAGGTGCCCACAGACCGGGGGGGTCACCTCCTCCCGACCCCGGGCAGCCCCGGCACGTCGCAGCTCCCGCTCGGAATCCATTCCCATCCCCACCGCACGAGGCTCCATCTGTATTTTATTCCTCTCGCCTCTCCGCAGGCCTGTGGCTAAAATCTATTGGTTTCGTGCACGATTTCATTGTCTTTTTTGGGGTCAGGGAAACGGCGAAGCAGCCAATTCCCCTTGGCGGGGGGGTTAAACGCTGCTCCATCCCGCGGGGGCCCCGATGCCTGGGAATGAGGGAGCAGCAGCCGGGGGTCCCCGACCAAAATGACTTTTATGCTAAACGGGACGCGGGAGGCGGGAGCTGCTGGGAGCGCGGCGGGAGCGCGGGCGGCTAGGGGGTCCTGCTTTGGGATCGCGCTCTGCTTCCGGAGCCACGGCCGGGACCCTCCTGCTCCATCCCCGTCCCAGCTCCAGAGTCATCCCAGCCCTCCCATCCCCTTTATCCCCTCCCTGGCCTGGCTGCTGTCCCTTTCCTCCGTGTCCCTTTCCCTGATGTCCCTTTCCTCAGTGTCCCTTTCCTCGGTGTCCCTTTCCTCGGTGGCCTTTCCTCGGTGGCCCTTTCTCAGTGTCCCTTTCTTCCGTGTCCCTTTCCTCAGTGTCCCTTTCCTCCATGTCCCTTTCCTCACTGTCCTTTTCCTCGCTGTCCTTTTTCTCCGTGTCCCTTTCCTCACTGTCCTTTTCCTCCGTGTCCCTTTCCTCAGTGTCCCTTTCCCCGATGTCCCTTTCCTCGGTAGCCTTTCCTCGCTGTCCCTTTCCTCAGTGTCCCTTTCCTCCATGTCCCTTTCCTCACTGTCCCTTCCCTCCATGTCCCTTTCCTCCGTGTCCTTTTCCTCCATGTCCCTTTCCTCCGTGTCCCTTCCCTCCATGTCCCTTTCCCAGCCCGATCCCAACCCCATCAGGGTTGTCTTTTCTTCGCTCGCCACACCAGGACACGCCGATCCCTAATCCTCAAATCGTCCCTGGCCGGTTTTACATCCATCTCTAAGCTCCTCATAATAGATTTATTAAAAAAAAAAAAAAAAGAAAAGAAAAAAATTAAAAATGGAAGGAAATAAAAACCTCTTTGTGGGTTATTAGGGGATATTTTGGTTTTAATTGAAAACTATCGGGGCCGGATCCGGATCCTCCCTGGTGTAACCCAGGGGGAAGGATGGCACTGGTTCCTCCCAGATGTCACCAGTGTCCCATTCCTGGGAAACAGAGGAGGGGGGGACCCTGTCAGGGGCTCCACGGTGGGGTGGCAGGGTCCCCAAGTGGGGACAGGGGGTCCCCAGCGTGTCGTGACATCAGGGGACACAGCCTTCTCCATGCCATGGATCCCTGGATCCCAGGATGGTGTTTTTGGAGCAGGAGCCACGGCTCAGCTCCCGAGATATTCCCAGAGTTTGCTGGGCTGGGATTTTCTGATTTCTCGCTCTGGCCTGGGAAGAACGAGGTCTCTGGGTGAATCAGCATTTCCGAGCTGTGCCAAATCCCCGCTCTGCATTAGCACCTAACAAAAACGGAGCTAATTATGAATTAGCGCGCGAGGGAAATGTTTTGGTTTCCATTCCCCGGGAGCTGCTCAAACCCCTCGGCCAATTTGGAGCGAAGGATGGACAGCATCCCTCGGCCCCAGGGCCATCTCGGGGCGGGACAGAGCTGGGGACACCCAGAGCTCGGAGCACGCAGAGCTGGGGACACCCAGATCCCCGGGGGCACCCAGAATTTGGGGAGCCACCAGGGATCCTTCCACGAGGGATTTGGGGATCAGCAGCACCTCCAGGACGAGCAGCTGCTGCCCGCACACCGTGAGGGGCACAGTGCCCACAGTCCCTGCCTGGCACGGCCCTTTTGGGGTCCAGACTCCCCCTGGGCCAGCCGGAGCGCCGTGCGGGCAGCCCCAGGCTGGCACCCGGCTCGGCTGGGCTCGGCCGGGCGCGGAGCTCGTTGTGGATTCACGGCACTCCCCGGCACAAATGGGTTTAAACTACCTTAAGTGTTTCAGCAGGGAACTGGCGCTGGCGGTGTAACACTGTATTACCACAGCATTAGGAGTGAAGTATTGATCCTAATCCCCTGGTTCAAAAATAGGATTATCAGAAGGGGAGGGGAGGGGAGGGAGGGAGGGGGTGCGGGAGGATGCCCCGTCCCCGTCCCCAGCCCCGCAGCCCCGGTCCCTGCGGTGGAGGCATAGGTCAGGGCACCACGCGGGTGCCTGGGCGATGACAGGGACATTCCTTGGAATGGCTGTGTCCCTCCGGATCGCCGCAGCCCCTCGGGGATCTGCCCACCCCGAGTTCTTCGGGAAGGGGCGCAGGGGGAGCTGCCACCGCAGGGCTTGTCCTCCCGCAAACCTCGGGTGGCAGTGACCGTGGCGGGAGCGGTTCCGTCTGAGTGTCCCCAGACGCACATTGCCATTATTCCATGAAAAGCCATCTCCCGACGGATCGATCCCCACGCCGCTGCTCCTTAAGGATTGATTGATTGGCCGAGGGAGCCAACCCGGCCGGGGGGCTTCGAGAATTCCCCCTTCCTTCACCCTCCGGAGCTCGGCGAGGGGAGTTAGGGGGCTGAGAGATGTGGGGTTACAACAGGGTTACACCAAGGAGTGGGCGACACGAGGAGCAGGTGACACCGAGGGGCTGTCACCATGCCGCGACCCCCCGCGCTGTGCCCCCAGACCCCCGAAACCCCAGGGCTGACGGTGCTGGTGGGTCAGGGATGGAAGGGGGGGTGGATTCCCCGAATTCCCTGGGGTGCGCCCCACTTCCCGGGGCACCCAGCCGGAGCCTTCTTGTTCTTAATTATTGATTAATGTATATGTAATTTTAAATTATTTTATTTATTTTCTTTATTATTTCATTATTTTTAAAAATTATTGATAAATGTGTATGTAATTTTAAATTATTAAATGTATTTTATTCATTATTTTATCATTATTTTATTGTTTAAAAAAATTATCGATTAACGTGTTTGTAATCTTTAATTATTTTATTTATTTTATTTATTATTTTATTAATTTTTACTATTGATTAATGTATATTTACTTGAAATTACTTTAATTATTTTATTTATTATTGATTCTTTTTTTCTTATTTATTAATGTCTATGTGATGTTTAATTTTTTCTTATTTATTAATGAATATGTAATTTTAAATTTTTTTATTATTGATTAATGTATATGTGATGTTTCATTTTTTATTATTAATGCATATGTAATTTTAAATATTTTTAATTGATTAATGTATACGTGATTTTAGATTTTTTTTATTGACTAATGTATATATATATTTTAAAATATTGATTGATGTATATGTAATTTTAATTTTTTTATTATTGATTAATGTATATGTAATTTTAATTTTTTTTATTATTGATTAATGCATATGACGTTTGGGCTCTTCTGTGGGGGAGCAAAGGGAGGGTCTCCGCAGCCCCCACCCCATCCATCCCAGCCCCGCTTCTTTCCCGAGCCGCTCCCAGGGTGACCCCCCCGCCCCTCCCTGCCGCCCCTCCCCGGCCATCGCCTCTCCCCGCCTGGCTGACTCTCCATACAGTTCCCATTTCACTCCTAATCTCCTCTCTTAGTTTTTAATCCCCTCTCTCCTCCCAGGCTGCCTTTCCCCGTCCTCCCTCGCCTCCTCTCCTTCCCTCTCCCTTCGCCTCCCCCTCCCCGCAAGACAAATTACCCTTAATGATATGCTGAAGGCCATGACACCCATGTTGTCTCTTTGTCATCCTTCGCGGTGCAGCGTGAAAAGATAATACAAACCGCGGCACTTATCTACAATTGAGCGCCAAGACAACCTGCTAATCCCTTAATAACGCGGCGCCGGCCCCACGGCTGCGCTCCCGCCGCTGAATGCCAAATCGGCCAAATCGCCGCCGCTGCCAGCGCCTCCGGCCCGGCTCGGGGTCCCCCGGATCCCGGAGGGGACGTGGGGACGATGGGTGGGGGGAAAAGTCGGGACCTGGAGCTGAGGGATGCGGGGAGAGGGTGGGAGATGGGCGAGTGGGGTGGGGAGTGGTCAGCGGTCAGTGGGGGCGAAAGGGTGGGGAGGTGGGGAAAGCCTTGAGAAATGGGGGAAAGCCTCGAGAAATGGGGAAAGAGGGTGGGGAGATCGGGAAAGCCTCGAGAAATGGGGAAAAAAAGGTGGGGAGGTGGGAAAAGCCTCGAGAAATGGGGGAAAGCCTCGAGAAATGGGGGAAAGCCTCGAGAAATGGGGAAAGAGGGTGGGGAGATGGGGAAAAGCCTCTATAAATTGGGGGGGAAAGGGTGGCGAGGTGGGGAAAGCCTCGAGAAATGGGGAAAAAGCCTTGATAAATGGGGGGGAAGGGGGGGGAGATGGGGGAAAGCCTTGAGAAATGGGGGAAAGTCTTGAGAAATGAGGAAAAAGGGTGGGGAGGTGGGAGAAAATCGATGAAAAATGGGGGAAAAGGGTGGGGAGGTGGGATCATCAAGTGGCAGAGAGTGAAGGAAAAATCATCAATAAATGAATGCAAAAGATAGGGAGCTGGGGGAAGGCCTCAATAAATGGGGGAAAAGCCTCGATAAATGGGGAAAAAAGGGTGGGGAGATGGGGGAAAAGCCTCTGTGAATGGGTAAAAAAGGATGGGGAGGTGGGATCATCAAGTGGCAGAGGGTGAGGGAAAAATCATCAATAAATGAATGCAAAAGGTGGAGAGATGGGGGAAGGCCTTGATAAATGGGGGAAAAAAGGGTGGGGAAATGGGAGAAAGCTTCGATAAATGGGGGGAAAGCCTTGATATATGGGGGGGAAAGGGTGGGGAGTTGGGGAAAGCCTCGAGAAATGCGGGAAAAACCTTGATAATTGGGGAAAAAAGAGTGGGGAGATGGGGGAAAAGCCTTGATAAATTGGGGAAAAGGTTGGGGAGATTGGGGAAAATCCTCAATAAATGGGTGCAAAAGGTTGGGGAGATCCTCAACAAATGGACCCAAAAGGAAGTGGTGATTGGATCATCGAGTGGCAGAGGGTGGGGGAAAAATCATCAATGAATGAATGCAAAAGATGGGGACATGGAGGAAAGCCTCGATAAATGGGGAAAAAAGGGTGGGGAGGTGGGATCATGGACTGGCAGAGGGTGGGGGGGAAATTCTCAATAAACGGGTCCAAAAGGATGGGGAGATGCTCAAGAAATGGACCCAAAAGGATGTGGTGATTGGATCATCGAGTGGGCAGAGGATGGGGGAAAATCCTCAATAAATGGGCGCAAAAGGATGGGGAGATGGGTGAAAATCTTAAATAAATGGACCTAAAAGGATGGGGAGATGGGATCATGGACTGGCAGAGGATGGGGGAAAATCCTCAATAAATGGGCGCAAAAGGTTGGGGAGATGGAAGAAAATCCTTAATAAATGCACCCAAAAGGATGTGGTGATTGGGTCATTGAGTGGCAGAGGATGGGGGGCAAATCCTCAATAAATGGGTGCAAAAGTTTGGGGAGATCCTCAATAAATGCACCCAAAAGGATGGGGTGATTGGATCATCGAGTGGCGGAGGATGGGGGAAATCCTCAATAAATGGATCCAAAGGATGCCGTGATGGGAGCGGAGCACGGGGTGGGCACCTCCTCCGAGGGGAACGAGGACATATCCCTGAGGGCCCCATCCTAATTCTGCTGACGCCCACGGAAAACCCAGCCCAGATGGCCGATCCCTGCCCAGCTGCAACCTGCGGAACATCTGGGCACATCTGGGCATCGCAAAGGGATTTACTCCCAGTGCCCATCCCAGAAATCCCCCTGGGAAATGAGCGTGGCTGTATCCAGCACACGACAACCGGGCCGGGGACACCGGGGGACACCGGGGGACACCGGGATGCCCCAGGCCCAGCACCCCCCGCCCCACACTGCCCTGACGGACAGGAATTGCCGCTTAATTTCCGGCTCCCTTTGCCCTTCCCACCCCCGCCGTGATTTACCTCTCCCCAGAGGAGCCCAAAAGCTGTAAACACACTTTTATTTGTCAGTCGTGTCCCCGCAGCCGCGCGGCTGTTGGGAAGGTAATAAATGATTCCGGTCCTCTTGGCTTGATGATGTCGGGATTAGGAGCCCTACATATTTTATGGAAACCTCTACATGATCTTCCTTGATAAATCATTTAAATAGGAGTGTCTTTTCTTGGTGTGGGATATAAAATATTTACTGGAGCGGGTGAAGGCTGTTCATCCGTGTTTACCCTCCCGCTTCCCAGCCCGGCTCCGGTGACAAACAGCTCAGCCCTTCACCGGCTCAATGGCACCTCGGCTGTGACACCGGGACGGGCTCCTTGGGGCTGGAAGCTTGGAATTTTGGGGATTTTTGTATCCCCCCGGCTGCGTTTTGTTGTAAAAAGAAGTGATTTTGGTACCGTCTCACAGCATCGTCCCCGTAGCGCCACCAGCTCCGTGCCAGGGTGGCTTTGCCACAGCATGACCAGACCCAGACATCAAAACCGGGGACGGGAGAGCCCTCAAGGGGAATTTTGGGGATTGCTGTGTTCCCTCAGCTGCGTTTTGCTGCAAAAAGAAGTGATTTTGGTGCGGCATCAGAGCACCCTCCCCGTGGCGCTCCGGGCGGTGTCACCCAGGACAGGACCAGCTCCAGCCGGCAAAACCGAGGTGACCTCAAGGACAGAACTCACACCGAGGGAAATTTCTGCGTCCACCACATTCCCTCGGCCGCATCTTGCTGCAAAAAGAAGTGATTTTGGTTCAGCGCCCCGTCACCAAAGCGATTTTGGCTCACCACCCTCCCCGCAGCACCCACCGGGCAGGGAATGTTCTCCTGCAGACGCGGGGTCCCTCGGTGGCTCCCGCATTCCGGGGGCTGCATCCCCCCATCCCTGCCCACCTCATCCCCACCTCCAGCCCCGGCAGCCTCCGCAGCGTCCTGCTCCCATCGCCATTAGCATTCATCGCAATTCTTTTCATTTGTTACCTGGCAGGGGAATGAAAACACGTTGTTCCCCGCAGCGGGGGGTTTCCTACGGCGAGCCCCAACTTTTCAATCATTCCTTGGCAGCGCCGTGGCGGAGCGCGGCCCCCCCGCCCCCCGGGCAGGAGCCGGCGCTATTAAAAGGCTCACCCAGGGGCATGTATTTTCCATAAGACGCCGTGTACATGCTGTGCAACATTCAGGAGGATCATGCTGGAGCAATTGGTCCGGATATAATGCCGGTTACCTTGCGAGAGAGGAGCTCCGAGGGGAATGGATGCTCGCTCCGTGCCTGGGGGAGAAATCGCTCCCCGGCAGAGCTCGGGGGCTGCGGGGCGGATGCTCGGCACTAGGTCCGTGTGTGACACCAGCCACACTGGGCTTGGGACGGGGGAAAAGGCGCAGGGAAGGTGGCCTGGGTGTGGGAGGGACGCGGTGACCTCCCGAGGTGCTCTCACCCTTCGCCATCCATGGGACATTGGGAAGAAATCCATCCCTGTGAGAGTGGCGAGGCACTGGAATGGATTTCCCAGAGAAGTCGTGGCTGTTCCACCTCTGGAAGGGCCCAAGGCCAGGTTGGACGGGGCTTGGAGCATCCTGGGATAGTGGAAAGGTGTCCCTGCCCATGGAATGGGGTGGGCTTTGAGATCCCTTCCAACCCCAGCCATTCTGGGATTTGCTGATTCGACGATTCCCAAAGATCCTTCAAGCAGAGGGGGCTGCAGCAGCCCCCTCCCACCCCTCCGCCACCCTCCCTCCGCCCCCCGCGCCCCCTCCTCTCCCCGGGGTGGGGCAATTAACAGCTGAACAAAACTAAATGTCCAGCGGCCTGAAAAGTTCCATTTCCTGTGCGCGGGGCCCGGCGCACGGCGCGGAGCGAGCTGAGCACAATTACACACCCGGCTGGGCCGGCTCCTGCCAATCGATGGCCACAAGGGGCTGGGGGACTGTCACCTGCCTCCCCCGCAGCCCCCCGCTCGCCTGGGCCGGGCACGGCCCCGCGCCCCGGTGCGCCGGGAGGGAGCGGCGCTGTCTGTTCGCCTCCCCGTTCTCGCCTCCCGCGCTGTTTCCATAAATCACCCCCCGCTCGGGGATTCTCCAGGTGCTCCGCAGCTGGCAGCTTGTTACAGGAGCGTCCCTGGCTGTATCGCTTGTACCTATCAGGAGATAAGGGTGGGAGGAGAGGGAAGGCCGGGGCAGGTGGGGAGGGGGCGGCGGTGACAGCCAGAGCGGACGCAGGGACAGGAGGGACATGCCGCATCCCCCTGCGAGCCGGATCCGGGGCTGGAGCCCGCGCCGGGAGCTGCCGGAGGGACGTGACGGAGCCCGGGAGGTGCCGGTGAGCCCGCGGTGTGCTGCGGGGTGTCGTGGTCCCCGCGGGGGAAGGGACAGGGGGACACGGGGATGAGCCCCCCAGCCCTGCTGCGGATGTGTCCGGGCTCGAAGGGGGCTGGCGGCCATTGTGCCAACCCCAGTGACCACTGTGACAGCCTCGGTGGCCACTGTGGCAGCCTCGGTGGCCACTGTGCCAACCCCGGTGGCCACTGTGCCAACCCCGGTGGCCACTGTGGCAGCCTCGGTGGCCAGTGTGCCACCACTGTGGCAGCCTCGGTGGCCACTGTGGCAGCCCCGGTGGCCACTGTGCCAACCCCAGTGGCCACTGTGGCAGCTGCAGCACCCACCAGCGTGTGAGAAGGTGTGACACTGTAGGGGACTCAGGGTGGCGAGGGGACAGCTTGGCCACTGGGAATTCATCTCAATGGAGCAAACTGAAGCTGCACACAGGGGAAAGGGTTTTTTATCCCAATTTTGGCCCAGGATGTTCCCAGCTCCCTGCTCTGCCCCAGCAGCCCCGCAGAGGGCTCGGCCTCGTGGTGAACACTTCCCTTGGCACGCGGTGGCCATGGTTGCCCCGAGCCACGGCGGCACCTCCGTGGCACAAAGCGGGAAAATCCCTCTGGATCCATCCCAGGGGTGGGACCTGCCTGGCGAACACCCCCCGAGTGAGGAGCAGGGGATGGAGGGAAGTGGGGATCAGCCTGAGCCTCCTCCCGGGGCAAACCTGGAGCACAGCACCGGCACTGGGGGGCTGCAGCCCCTGCGCTCCCCACGCCAGGTGGGATATTCCTTGGGCCAGTGGAGCACGGAGCACCCGCTGCCCCCAGGGGATTAAATGAAAAAAAAAAATTATTAATGCCGAAATGCTGAAAGGGAGTGAGGAGCAGAGAGCTCGGAACGGTGAGCTCCGGGGTCACCACAGGCGCTCGGGGTCTCTGGGGGTCCCGGTGCCTCTGCTCTGGAGCAGGTTGGGCAGCACCAGCACAGGATGGCATCTCCCAGCTCGAATCCACAGAATCAGCCCCAATTAGCAGTTGGGATGACCCAGCCCCACTCGTGGGACCCCACAGCCCAACAGGACACAGAGCATCCGGGCCCGGCCCAGCTCTCCATCACCGCCACTCCTCACATCAAACCTCGGCACCTCCGCACGAGAGACGGGCTCTAAACGATCCCGTTCAGGCCCTAAAGCCCCACGACTCCATTAATTAATTACTAACGACGATCCGTCTCGGCCTCGCGCCTGCCCGTTCGCTATTTTTACCTCGCTATTTCCAACTCCCGGCGTTAAAAAAATCATGAGCCGGGTCTTAGAAAACCTCCCGAGCGAGTCTAAAAATTCACTTTTCGGTCAATCCCCGCCAGGCTCTTTCGCTGGTGGTTCCCACTGCCGGAGATCATCACCGGCAGGGCCGGCGGTGACGGCGGAGCTGGAGGTGGCACCCACGTCCCCAGCGGTGGGTGGCATCGCTCCCGCTCCTGGCACACATATGGCCCTTATTAAAAAGCAAAATTAGTCTTTCACCCTCTGGTGGCAAAACTTCAGAGCTCGGATCAGCTGTGGGAGCCTCAATTAATTACCAGCGGGTTGTTCCTATTGCTGCTAATTATGCGGGAATAGGCACAAAACGCCGGGAAGGAGCACGGGCCGCTCCGAAAAAGTTTAGGATTTTAAGGGAAAAAAAGAGCAGAGGATGGTCGTGGTGGTGTCGATTCAGAGCAGCCTGTCCTGGCTTTGGTGGCCTGCCAGGATGTCACCTGTTGGGGTCTTGCTCCTGGGGAAACTGAGGCAATGGCAGGTGAGGGCTGTGGGAGCTGCCAGCCCCGAGCGCCCACCCGCCAGGCAGCCTCGCCTCCTATAATTAAGTACTATCAACAATTGCGTATTAATTAATTTAATATCCATTATTATTAATTAACAGGGTAATTAAATCCTTCCCGTAATTAACACACCACCCAGCAGAGAGGTCTGGCTGCAGAGCCCTGGTGTACCAAGGGAAAGGATGCAAGGATGGACCCCCTGGAGCCGGAACCCTCTAGGGACAAAATCCCGAATTTCCCCCCCCGTGAGCCGCGCGGAGAGGGAGAAGTGATTCCTCCAAGCAAGGGCCTCACACGACATTTATTTGTATTTTATTATAAAAAAATACAGAATCCAAATGGGGGGTGAGAGATCCGGTTACCATCAGCACGACGTCGAGGACGAAAGCGGAAATGTCGAAGGACGGAGCGAGGCACGACGGGGACCAGCACGGGGGGGACAGCGCCGAGGGCAGGGGGGGCTGCTCCGGGGGACCCCCGGCCCTCCCCCACCGCCGCCTCCGTCCTTCCACTCTCCCACAGTCGCTGTACACAATATAGATATTTATATATATAATCTATATATATATAAAACACAGACCGAAGGCCAGGCGGGTGCTGCCCGGTGGGTGCCCCCCGCGTCCCCCTCCCCCCATAAACACAATGCTTTTGTCACCTTCGGGAACCACGACCTGGTCTGGACACACGGGACAGGGACGGGGACGGCAGGGAATGCGATTTTTTTTTTTTTTTTTTTAAATGATGGGATTTTTTTCTTTTTTTTGTAATTTTTAAAAATTTTTTGTAGGGCTTTTTTTTTTCTTTTTTTTTTTTTTTTTTTTCGGATGGTCGAGATGAGCTTATTGCGAGATTCCAGCTTCCTAAGTCTAAAAAATAAAAATAAAATAAAAATAAGATTAAACCCTTCCATAAAATTCATTCTCAACAATACATAAAAAAAACCGCTCACAGTATAGCGCTGTATGTACAGGGACGGAGCCCCCCCGGATCCGCTCGGAATGGGGGTCTCCAGCTGGGTCTGAACCCATCTCCGGCATCCCCCCAGACCACCGACCCCCCTGGGAATAGGGGGGTTCTGCGGGACCCCCCCAAGGTGGGACAGCCCCAGATTTAAGGCGAGGAGGGGTCAGACCCCGGGGCTGCGGGGGGACCCCTCCCTGGGGACCTGCCACCCCTGGGGTCAGGGCCAACCTCGGATCAGGGGGTTTGGGGGGGGAGTCACTTATTAATGCAAAGGAAAAGGGAAAAATCCCCAAGCCCAGCCCCGGAATGTCGGGGGACAAGGGGGTGACCACGGGGGAGCACCGGGACGGTCCCACCCGCGGCCGCCGGCCCCCATGGGGGGTCCCGCACCCCCGAGGCATTGGGGGGACACAGAGCGGGGCGGAGGAGAAAAATCCATGGCACCCACTCCTCCCGCCCTGGCGGCGGCCAAACGCCCTCGGAGCGATGCCCACGGCTGGGCGAGCCCGGCCCGCCGGCTCCCAGCGCCCGGCGGTGCTCCCTGTGCCCACCGGCCATTCCTGGTGCTCCCAGTGCCGGACACTGGCAGTGCCAACCTTTCCCGGTGCTCCCCGTGCCCACGGGCCATTCCTGGTGCTCCCAGTGCCGGACATTGGCAGTGCCAGCCCTTCCCGGTGCTCCCTGTGCCCACCGGCCATTCCCGGCGCTCCCAGTGCTGGCCATTGGCAGTGCCGGCCCTTCCCGGTGCTCCCGGGGCCAGCTGTCCCCAGGGGCCACTCCCGGTGCTCCTGGCGATGGGATTCGCGCTGCTCCCCACGCCGGCTGTCCCTGGCGCTCTCCATGCTGGCCATTCCCTGTCTGCCCAGTGCCGGCCATCCTTGGTGCTCCCCGTGCTGACCGCTCCCGGTGCTCTCCATGCCATGCTGGCCATCCCAGTGCTCCCAGTATCAGCTGACCATTCCCAGTGTACTCCATGCCGGCCATTCCAGTATCAGCTGACCACTGCCGGTGCTCTCCATTCCGGCCATCCCAGTGCTCCCAGTATCAGCTGACCGCTCCCGGTGCTCTCCATGCCATGCCGGCCATCCCAGTGCTCCCAGTATCAGCTGACCGCTCCCGGTGCTCTCCATGCCATGCCAGCCATCCCAGTGTCCCCATGCCAGCTTCCCCCGTGCTCCCCTCGGCTGCTCAAGTTTCCTTTGCTGCTCATGGTGCCACCCCAGTGTCCCATGGGGATGGCAGAGGGGACAGGGTGACCCCCGGGCAATCAGCGGGGGCTGTGTCCATCCAGGGCCCCCATGCCCGGGGTGGCTGGGGGTGGCGGGTCCAGCTCTGTGACGTCCTGCGGCCGGGCTGGGAAGGAGTCCGTGCCCACAGAGCCGGTGGCACCATCGCTGTTTCCGGCAGTCCCGGTGGCTCTGCCCGCGGTCAGGGACAACAGGGGCTCGGTGGAGGGGGCCGAGCCCGGCCCGTGCGGGTCAGTCTGGCACCGGGGGGGGGGACCCGACAGGAACAACTCAAGAAATAAAAATAAAAATATCTTTTCTTTAAAAAAAAAAAAAAAAAAAAAAAAAAAAAAAAAAAAAAAAAAAGGAAAAAAGCGAAGGGAAAAAAAAAAACAAAACCAAAAACCCAGACGGACGAGGACTCTGTATTTGGTCTAGAAATGTAAAAAGCGACGCCCCACCGGGACAGCCGGAGCTGCAGGACAGGGCTGCAAGTCGGGATCCATCCCTGGGGACAGCCCGGCACCGCTCCCGGCGGGACGGCCGTGCCACGGCGGCGACTCCAGGCGGTGGCAGGATCCTCCCCGGGGACACCGAGCCTCCCTGGGCACCACCGCGGCGATTCGGGGCGGGCGGGATCCGTGCCCGGGCCGTTCCCGGTGTCGGTGTCGGTGCTACGAGACCAGGAGCGTCCAGACCACCGGCACCACCGCCAGCGCCGCCGGCGGCACCCTGAGGCTGCAGCACGAGTTGTTGCTGGTGAAAATGGGCTCCGGGGACTCGTACAGGGAATCGTCTGCGGGAAAGGGACGAGAGAGGAGGTGTGAGCCGGGCTGGAGCCGGAGGGAATCCCAGAATGGCCGGGGTTGCGATCCGGCAGCATTCCCGCGGCGCTGACCCCTCCCCAAATCCTGGCTGTCCCCAAAGTGCGGCTGCCACCGCCGGGATGTGACACGGGGACACCCACGCGTGGCTCCGGCATTGCGGGAATCCCCGGGGTGGGTGAGGGCCCAGGGCGCTCCGGTTCCTGCCCTTTTAATGGGATTGGGGACCGTCGTGTCCCAGCGTGGGCGGGTGACATTGCCCAGGGGACATGGACACCCCTTGCCCACAGCCCGGGGGTCCCGGCAGCACACGGGGGGCACACATGGGGGACCCCACGGGGACACTCTCCAGGCTCAGCTCGCTCCAGTTTGCCACTGCATTATGGATTTTTATGGACCCGGGGGCAGGAAAAGCAGAGCCTGGTCCTGCCTGGGGATGCTCCATGGCTCCACCCACCCGATCCTCCTGTCCCCCCAATTCCAGAGGGTCCCCCTCAATTCCAGAGGATCCCCCTCAATTCCAGAGGGTCCCCCGAGCCAGGATCTCCCTGCCCCCCCCAATTCCAGAGGATCCCACGAGTCGGGATCCCCCTGTCACCCCCAATTCCAGAGGGTCCCCCCCAATTCCAGAGGGTGCCCCTCAATTCCAGAGGGTGCCCCTCAATTCCAGAGGGTCCCCCGAGCCAGGATCTCCCTGCCCCCTCCAATTCCAGAGGGTCCCACGAGTCGGGATCCCCCTATCACCCCCAATTCCAGAGGGTCTCCCCCAATTCCAGAGGGTGCCCCTCAATTCCAGAGGGTCCCCCGTGGCGGGATCCCCTTGTCTCCCCCAATTCCAGAGGGTCACCCCCAATTCCAGAGAGTCCCCCTTCAATTCCAGAGGGTCCCCCCCCAATTCCAGAGGGTCCCCTGAGCTGGGATCCCCCTGTCGCCCCAATTCCAGAGGGTCCCCTCAATTCCAGAGGGTCCCTCAAGCCAGGATCTCCATCCCCCCCAATTCCAGAGGGTCCCCCTCAATTCCAGAGGGTCCCCCCTCAATTCCAGAGGATCCCCGCCCAATTCCAGAGGGTTCCCCTCAGTTCCAGAGGGTCCCTCGAGCCGGGATCCCCCTGTCACCCCCAATTCCAGAGGGTCACCCCCAATTCCAGAGGGTCACCTCCAATTCCAGAGGGTCCCCCGTGCCAGGTTGAGGCTTCCAGACTCATCCCAGGGCCAGACCCACTCAAGGGGTGCCCCCTCAGGGACCCCATTCCCTTCCACTTCACAAGATGGAACAAAATCCCAGTATTATTAAAATACTAAAAAATAATAATATCAGCAGAGATTTTTCTTTCCCCCGCCTGTCCCACCCCGAAGGGAACACGATGAGTTTTTACAGACGGTTCCGTTATGTTGGGTTTTATTTTAAAGCCACCGAAAGGAGGGAGGGAGGCAAGAGCCATCGGTTACCCGGTGACATTCCGCCGTCCCCGGGGAGAGCCGCTGCCATTTGCTAATTACACGTTAACAGGAGAAGAAAATTATTAATTTGTTTTTTTAAATGGCTGATTTATGCGAGTTGGAAAAGTAGCCACTGAGCAGGGATGATTATTGTTATTAATTTTTTTTTTCCTATCTCTCTGTCTGGACAGAGCCAGGATGGCTCCAGCAGGGCTGTGGAGCCCTGTCCCTGTCCTTGTCACCATCAGGGTCATACCCAAGGGTCACCACCTGCCCTAAACACATGGGGCAGGACATGGGGACCCCCCCAGGGACCCCCAAACCTCTCACTTACTTGTTGGCCGAACATAAACCTTCAGCTTCAGGCAGGGCCTGTCCACCGTGTTCGGGGGGGACGCGGCTGCGGGAGGAAAAAGGGACAAAGGGTTGTGGGGACAGTGACAAAATGGGGGTCAAGGCAGTGAATAAAAACAATAAACACTGGGAGAAAGGGAGGAATCGGAGCGATTATCGAGGTGATAGTTCCTCTCAGGATGAGAAAATGGGATTTTTTTATATATATTTATAAAGTGATTTAATTTTCTCTATTTTTTTAAAAATTAAAGCAGGGGGGTTTTTTTACCCTCCCATTTTCTTTTCCTTTTTGGTGCTCCTTCTCCATGGGGGAGAAGGAAAAGATGCTGAGCTGAGTAGCACCAAGCACCAAGCACCATCCCAACTCCATCCCAACTCCATCCCAACTCCATCCCAACTCCATCCCAACTCCATCCCAGCTCCATCCCTGCTCCTCCAGGGCTGCTGCCAACCCTCCATGGGGTTGTTTTTTTTGTTTTTTTTCATCTTCCCACTTTCTTTCCTTTTTGGTGCTGCACCCCATGGAGGGGAAGGAGAAGATGCTGAGCTGAGTAGCACCAAGAGCATCCCAACTCCATCCCAACTCCATCCCAACTCCATCCCAACTCCATCCCTGCTCCATCCCAACTCCATCCCTGCTCCATTCCAACTCCATCCCAACTCCTCCAGGGCTACTGCCAACTCTTCATGGAGTTGGTTTTTTTTCATCTTCCAATTTTCTTTCCTTTTTAGTGCTGCACCCCAGGGGGGAAAAGGAGAAGGTGCTGAGCTGAGCAGCACCGTGAGCATCCCAACTCCATCCCAACTCCATCCCAACTCCATCCCAACTCCATCCCAACTCCATCCCTGCTCCATCCCAACTCCATCCCTGCTCCATTCCAACTCCATCCCAACTCCTCCAGGGCTACTGCCAACTCTTCATGGAGTTGGTTTTTTTTCATCTTCCAATTTTCTTTCCTTTTTAGTGCTGCACCCCAGGGGGGAAAAGGAGAAGGTGCTGAGCTGAGCAGCACCGTGAGCATCCCAACTCCATCCCTGCTCCATCCCAACGCCATCCTAACTCCATCCCTGCTCCATCCTAACTCCATCCCTGCTCCATCCCTGCTCCATCCCAATTCTATCCCAACTCCATCCTAACTCCATCCTAACTCCATCCAGGCTCCATCCCAACTCCATCCTAACTCCTCCAGGGCTGCTGCTGACTCTCCATGGGGTTTGGTTTTTCACCCTCCCATTTTCTTTCCTTTTTGGTGCTGCACCCCATGGAGGAGAAGGAAAAGATGCTGAGCTGAGCAGCACTGTGAGCATCCCAACTCCATCCTAACTCCATCCCAACTCCATCCCAACTCCATCCTAACTCCATCCCAACTCCATCCCAACTCCATCCCAACTCCATCTCAGCTCCATCCCAGCTCCTCCAGGGCTACTGCCAACTCTTTTTTTCATCTTCCCATTTTCTTTCCTTTTTGGTGTTGCACCCCAGGGGGGAAAAGGAGAAAGTGCTGAGCTGAGCAGCACCGTGAGCACCCCAACTCCATCCCAACTCCAGCTCCATCCCAGCTCCATCCCAACTCCTCCAGGGCTGCTGCTGACTCTCCATGGGGTTTGGTTTTTTTTTAACCCTCTCATTTTTTATCCCTTTTTGGTGCTGCACCCCATGTAGGGGAAGAAGATGCTGAGCTGAGCAGCACCACGACCATCCCAACTCCATCCCAACTCCATCCTAACTCCATCCCAACTCCATCCCAGCTCCATTCCAGCTCCTCCAGGGCTGCTGCCAACCCTCCATGCTGCCAACCCAACAACATGGGTTGTTTTTTGGTTTTTTTTAATCTTCCCATTTTCTTTCCTTTTCGGTGCTGCACCTCAGGGGGAAAAAGGAGAAGGTGCTGAGCTGAGCAGCACCAAGAGCACCCCACAAATCCCATCCCACAGAATCCCATCCCACAGTATCCCATCCCAAAGAATCCCATCCCAGAGCATCCCATCCCACAGAATCCCACCCTGCTCCATCCCAGCTCCATCCCCAGGGCCAGCGCGTGCCCTTGACCCGCTCCAGAGGCACGAGCGTGTCCCGGTGCCGGCGGGTTAATGGATTCCAATCCGTGGGCTCGAGGAGGAGGTAATTTCTTTTCTTTCATGTCTGCTAAATACGGTTCCTCAAAGAGGCATAATTTCTAATGTTCCGCATGACGGGAATTCTAACCGGGTTAGCAATGATCAGCTTCCCATTTACTCCTGTGTAATCTCTCCCTAACGACATTAAAAAATAAAAAAAAAATAAAATAAAATAAAAGCAGGGAGGGCTGGGGGGGAAGAGAGAGAGAGAGAGTTGTGGCCGCAGTTATTGCGCCGGTGACATTTTACGGGGGGGAAGAGAGAGGGGGGAAATGGTAATTTAATATAGATAAAAGGAACAAATTAAGTGGGCTGAAAACAGCTGCTTTAGGAAAAAGAGGAGGAATGATAAGGGGGAGGAGCGTGGCCGAGGCTCCGGCGAGGACGGCGGGGTTGGGGTCGCCCTGCCACATTTGGGTTTGGGTTTTATCCCAGCACCTGCTCCCAGCGCCGCTGGGATATTTTTCCAGGGAGCTCCTCTCCCCTCCTGTCCCTGCGGAAGCTCTGGAGGTGGAAATTCCCTCCCGGGGCCCTCATCCCACAACCAGTGGGGGAGACTCCTCTAGAGCAGGTCCCACAGTTCAGGGGTCAGATTTGGGTGAGAAAGGGGAGGCCAGGCCTGGGAGAGCACAGACATACATGGGAGAGCACAGGAATTACATAGGAGAGCATGGGAATAAATGTGAGAGCACAGAAATTACATAGGAGAGAACAGGAATTACATGGGAGAGCATGGGAATAAATGTGAGAGCACAGGAGTACATGTGACAGCACAGGAATACATAGGAGAGCATGGGAATAGATGGAAGAGGACAGGAGTACATGTGAAAGCACAGGAATTACATGTGAGAGCATGGGAATACATGGGACAGCACAGGAATTACATGTGAGAGTACAGGAATTACATGTGAGAGCATGGGAATACATGGGACAGCACAGGAATTACATGTGAGAGTACAGGAATTACATAGGAGAGCACGGGAATACATAGGAGAGCACGGGAATAGATGGGAGAGCACAGGAATGACATGTGAGACCATGGAAATTGCACGGTACATATGGAAGAGCACAGGACTTTCACATGAGAGCATGGGAGTACACAGGAGAGAATGGGAGTACACATGAAAACATGGGGATATACGTGAGAGCGTGGGAATTGCATGTAAGAGCATGGAATACACGGGACAGCACAGGAATTACATGAGAGCACAGGAATACATGGGAGAGCATGGGAATACATGCGAGAACATGGGAATTACATGTGAGAGCATGGGAATAAATACAAGAGCATGGGAATTGCATGTAAGAGCATGGAACACACAGGCGAGCACAGGATAACATGGGAGAGCACGGGAATGACACGAGAGCACAGGAATACATGTGAGACCATGGGAATTACATGTGAGACCATGGGAATTACGTGTGAGAGCACAGGAACACACAGGAGATCATGGGAATGCTGCCTGGGGCCATTCCCAGTGCCAGTGGTGTTCCCACTGGGATGAGACCAGCAGGACAGTCCTGGACAGTCCTGGTCACTCTGACAGTCCTGGACAGTCCTGGTCACTCTGACAGTCCTGGTCACTCTGACAGTCCTGGTCACTCCGAGAGTCCTGGTCACTCTGAGAGTCCTGGTCACTCTGAGAGTCCTGGTCACTCAGACAGCTCTGGACAGTCCTGGTCACTCTGACAGTTTTGGTCACTCTGACAGTCCTGGACTGTCCTGGTCACTCTGACAGTTTTGGTCACTCTGACAGTCCTGGTCAGGTCATTCTGACAATCCTGGACAGTCCTGGTCACTCTGACAGTCCTGGTCACTCTGACAGTCCTGGACAGTCCTGGTCACTCTGACAGTCCCGATCACTAGGACAGTCCTGGACAGTCCCAGTCACTAGGACAGTCCTGGACAGTCCTGGTCACTCTGACAGTCCTGGTCATTCGGACAGTCCTGGACAGTCCTGGTCACTCGGACAGTCCTGGACAGTCCTGGTCACTCTGACAGTCCCGATCACTAGGACAGTCCTGGACAGTCCCGGTCACTAGGACAGTCCTGGGCACTCCTGGTCACTCAGACAGTCCCAGTCACTCAGACAGTCCCAGTCACTCGGACAGTCCTGGTCACTCTGACAGTCCCGATCACTAGGACAGTCCTGGTCACTCTGACAGTCCCGATCACTAGGACAGTCCTGGACACTCCTGGTCACTCA
Organism: Acanthiza pusilla; assembly: GCA_036630365.1. Taxonomy (NCBI): domain Eukaryota; kingdom Metazoa; phylum Chordata; class Aves; order Passeriformes; family Acanthizidae; genus Acanthiza; species Acanthiza pusilla. The sequence goes on along the minus strand of JAXCHO010000105.1, from coordinate 3,803,055 downwards.
GACAGTCCCGGTCACTAGGACAGTCCCGGACACACTGTGACAGTCCTGATCACTCAGACAGTCCTGGTCACTCTGTGACTCAGCCCCAGCGGAGTTTTCCATGGTACATTTGCGCCACGCCGGACGCGCCACAGGATTTGGGGAACTCTGCACCATTTCGGGTCACCAACACAAACCCAAACAGCCGATTAAACCCCCAACAAACCCCCAACCCCATCCCCGTCCCCACTCACAGATGTAGTAGTACTCGTGGCCGGGTCGGAACTCGAAGCCCAGCGAGAAGGGCGTGAAGAGCTGGAACTTCTCGGAGAACTTGAGCGGCCCGTTGGGGGAGTCGGGGCGGTTGCACTCCCAGCGCTTGAAGCCGCGCTGCCGATGGTCACAGGACGCGTGGCCCTCGTAGTTGACCATGTAGAGGATGTACCTCTCCATCCGCTCCGGCAGCGGCTCCTCGTAGTGCGGGCAGTAGATGTCCAGGTAGTCGTTGATGCTCACCTCCACCGTGTAGTCCCCGCGGTGGAACCTGCGGAGAATTCGGGTGGGTGGGTCAGGAATTTGTTCTGGGTTATGTGGAGAGCCCTCCAGGAATTACGGATCACTCGTGTGCCCCTGGGTGTTCTGTTTCTGTCCCCCTGCGTGGTGTCCTGGGCTGGAGCTCTGCCAAAGCTGCTCTTTTTGGGGACAGAAAAGGCTTTTGTTTTGTGGGAATGAGCCAAGAATTGCTCCCGGGAGATCTCAGTGGTGCCTCCAGCTGATCCCGGAATATTGGATCCGAGCGGGCAAGGAGAGGCAGGTGACACAGGATCATGGAATCCCAGGATGGTTTGGGTGGGAAGGACCTTAAATCCCATCCAGTGCCACTGTGCCATGGGCAGGGACACCTCCCACTGTCCCAACCTGTCCAACCTGGCCTCGGACACTTCCAGGGATCCAGGAGCAGCCACAGCTTCTCCAGGAATTCCATTCCAGGGCCGCACCACTCCACGATCCAAGGCCAGCCCAACACCCCCATTAACCTCGGGATTAACCCAGATCCTCTCTGTTTCCTGCCGACAAACTGGCCCGATTTGGTAGGAAATTACACAGAAATTATTATTCCGGCGGTGCCGGCATCACCGTGGCCGCAATCCCGGTGTCACTGGTGTTCCTGGCACTGATTATCGGAGAGATTGAGGGATTAGCAGCACTGGAGAGCTCCATGGCACTGCCAGCACCCCCCTCCAGCTCCTCGGGGCGGCCCCTGTGACCCCCTCCCCAAATTCCAGACCTCCGGTGCTCCTGGTGGAGCTCAAGGCCAAATTCACTGTCCTCCCACCCCCCAGGAGCCAATTTGGCAGCTTGGCTTCCTCCTCTCATTCATTGATTTTTTCCTAATCAATTTAAGGCTCCCCCCAGCAGGAACCCCCCCAAAACTTCAGCACCACCAGGGACAGGGGTCACCCCTGTGGCTGGGGGGGTCTGGTGGGTCAGGGACAGTGACCACAGACGCCCCTGACCCCCCAAAACAACATCTCAGGGCTCCCCAACACCCCCGAGGCTGTGGCAGCTGCTGAGACAGCCTCAGCTCATCCAGAGACACCCCAAAGGCGCATCCCCATCCCTGGGGCGGGGAGAGTGACCCCAAAAAGGGAAGGGGGGGATGAAGGGAGGTGGTGTGGGGAGGGGGGGGTCCTGCAGCCCCCCTCCAGCTCATTACCTGCCTCATAAGCTCTCTGATCACACAGGGAACGCGCTAATTAAGGAGCAGGGTTTCTCCCTCTCCTTCCCTCTCCTTTCCCGAGCCAGTTGTGCCAACCCTGCCCCTGGCAAGGTAACATTGGAAAATGTAAAATTAATACAAAGGGCTGGAATTTACTGGGAAACAATTTTCAAACGCACGGAGAACAATAAAAAATATTTAAAGGGGGAAAAAACCAACAAAAAAACCTTCTCCTCGCTGCCTTTTATTTAAAAAAATTATTTATTTTAATGATCGTTACTAAAGCCCAAGCAAAGGCGGGAAGGGGGGGGTGGGCCCACGTATCAGGGGAATAATAATAATAATAATAATAATTATATTTTTGGGAAAAACTCACTGCGAGGTCCTTCGCCTGCCTGACAAATTGCTGAATTAAAGCTGATTAAAGCTGATAAATGGTCCAGACGGAGACGAGTGTGGGGGGGCTGCGGGGAGGGGTCACCATTCTTTGGGGGTCTGTGGGGTCCCCAGCACGATGCACCTCACTCTGTGGGGTGTCCATGGCTCCCCCAGTGCATCCCAGTCTGATTTCATAGGACGGGGACAATGCCATGGGATTTGGATGACGTCACCACCAGAGCCAATGCCATGGGATGAGGACAATGTCAATACTAGGAATGATGCCATGGGATGGGGACAACACCATGGGATTGGGATGATGTCACCACCAGAGCCAAGGCCATGGGATGGGGATGGTGCCATCACCAGGGGTGACACCATGGGATGAGGACAATGTCATTATTAGGAACGATGCCATGGGATTGGGATGACATCATGGGATTGGGATGATGCCACCACCAGAGCCAAGGCCACGGCATGGGGATGGTGCCACTACCTGGGATGATGCCACGGGATTGGGACAATGTCATACAATGATCCCATCAGCAGGGTGACACAACGGGATGAGGACAATTCCGTTATTAGGGACGGCACCACAGGGTGGGGATGATGCTATTGGATGGGGATGATCCCATCACCAGGGATGATGCCATAGGATGAGGACAATGACACCATGGGATGGGGGATGATGCCATGGGATGATCCCATCACCAACGATGACACCACAGGATGAGGACAATTCCATCACCAAGGATGACACCATGGGATGACAATGCCCTTGCCAGGGATGACACCATGGGATGAGAACAATGCCATTACTAGGAATGATGCCACACGATGGGAATGATGCCACCACCAGAGCCAATGCCATGGGATGGTGACGATCCCATCACCAGGGATGACACTGCGGGATGAGGACAATGCCATCGCCAGGGATGATGCCACAGGATGGGGATGATGCCATGGGATGAGGACAATGCCATCAGCAGGGAAGACACCATGGGATGAAGATGATGCCATCACCAGGGATGACACCACAGGATGAGGACTATTCTATCACCAGGGATGACACCATGGGATGAAGACGATGCCATCACCAGGGAGGATGCCACAGGATGAGGACAATTCCATCCCCAGGGATGACACCATGGGATGAGAACAATGCCATCACCAGGGATGACACCACAGGATGAGGACAATTCTATCACCAGGGATGCCACCATGGGATGAGGACAATTCCATCACCAGGGAGGATGCCACAGGATGGGGACAATGCCATGGGATGGAGATGATCTCATCACCAGGGATGGGACAACCCACGGTCTGGCAGCACACGCTCCATGGACACCCCAGCTCCACAGGCCAGTGCCTCAGTTTCCCCTCAGAGCAGATGCACACCCTCCCCGAATTCCCAAATTCGGGCAGCGACCCAGCGCGGGAACAAAGCGGATTTGTCTCTCTACACCCTGCGAGACCAGCCAGTGTCCCAAGGGTTAAATAATTCAGATTTTTCTTTCCTGAACAGCTTGAAAAGAGATATGATTGCGCCCGCTGGAATACGGGGAGGGGGGGTGGATATTATGGATGGAAAAGAGCTATTTAAGCTGAGGAACGGTGTTGGCACATAAACAAATGGGTATAAACCGGCCATGAATAAATTGAGGCTGGAAATTAGGAGGTTTGGAACCGCTGGGGGCCGGTCAGGGCTCACAGGGGCAGCAGGGCAAGGGGGGGACTGGGGCAGGGGGGCTGGGTATGGGGTCCCCCCCGCTCCAAGGGCACCCGTCCTTGCGGGGCCAGGCGCTGAGAGACTTAAAAATCTCCCTTCCGCTTTCATCTCCCGAAATCTCCTTCATTCAAATAGTCACAGCGTGATCAGGAGTAATAAGCCTATTACAGAGCAAAATAAAACACAGCAGCTCCCCCCAGCCCACCCCCCCAAACCAGCCCCCACCAGCCCTCCCGCCCTCTCTGGGGCTATTAAACACAACCTGATGGAAATTCAGCTGCGGGGCAGCCGATGCCAACCCCCCCTCGCAGCTCCCCCAGCCCTGCCGAGGTGTCCCCACCTCGGGAAATGGGGACAAAGCAGCTCTGGGAGCCGGGGGGGTGACAGGGAAGGGCCCCCGGGGTGCAGGCGCCCACCGACCCCTTCCAGTGCTGTTTTCTCCATTAATCCTGTTGCTCGGCTGGCTCCTGGCATGTCCGTGGCCGGCAATGGACTTCACGCCGGGAACATTTAAGTCGGTTTTCCATTTGTTTCTCCTTCTCCTTGGGCAGCCGGAATCGCTGCCGAGCCCGAGCTGAGCTCCATCCCACGGGATGACAACAGCGGAGCCGCACGGGAGCTGGACGGGGCCAACGGGGAGAATTTGGGCCATGTGCCGGTCCTGGTGTCCTGGAGGCTGAGCCATGCTCCCAGCTCAAGAGGCAAAAGCCACTCACGGAGGTGGGAGGGGATGGAGCTGGATGCACCTGGACACACCTGTGTCCACCCAATTTTGGCCCAGCGGGCTCGGCCATCCCACACCCCACCCCACTGCCCCATCCCACCACTGCCAAGGTTTATTTGAACCACGTTGGCAAATATTTCCCGCGGCGCAGAGCGAGCGTTCCCCACACCAGCTCCCAAATTCCCTCCGGGCTGCGCCAGAGGATCCCAGCATCCCAGCACTGCCAAGCCCTGGCACTGGCAGGGATGAGATGACATTCAAGGGACGCCCCGTCCCCATCGACCCCAACCCCCGGGATGGTGGTGGTGACGAGTCCCAGTCCCCGGAGGCTCTGGCGTTGTCCCCAGTGCCACGGTGGGACAGAGCGGGGACGGCGTCGCGGCTCACGGAGCGCCGGTAATGCCGTCCGGAGGGACCCCGCCGTACACACAGCACCTAAATTATTTAATTTCTCCAAACTGCTGCACCTTTATAAATCATTAAAAGCTCCTTTTGATCTGTGTTAATGAGGTTTCCTGAGTGCGGGGCTGGGAAACGCTTCGGCGCCAGAAAGCGACGCCGCTGATTAAAAATATAAAGAGGGGGCGAGCAGAAGCGTGGGGGGCGGGATGGGCACGGGCAGGGGGTGGGGGGCACGGGGAGGTGGGCACGGGGCGGGGGGCACAGGGGGTCCCCAAGGCCCAGCCAGGCTGTGGAAGGGCTTTAGGGATGCCCGTTATGTTTACCTCCTTTCCCTTCCCTTTCTCTTCCCCTCCCTTCTGTTTCTTTCAGTTTCCTTTTCAGTTTCCCTTCCCCTTTCTCTCTCCCTTCCCGTTTCCCTTCCACTTTCCCTTTCCCATACCCTTCCCTTTCCCTTTTCATTCCCTTTCCCTTTCCCCTTTCCCTCTCTCCCTTTCCCTTTCCCTTTCCCTTTCCCTTTCCCTTTCCCTTTCCCTTTCCCTTTCCCTTTCCCTTTCCAGCCAGGGAATCCTGGGGACATGCTGGTCCCAGCTGCCACCACGTCCTCAGGAAATGCCGGTGCCAACCAAACCACGGGCAGGGCAGGGGCTGTTGGTCCTCCTGGTGCTCTGGGAAACAATTCCCTCTTTCGGAAGCAGCAGGATGGGGTGAAGCCCCCCGGGGCTGCCAGCAGGAGCCGTGACCAGCAGGATTGTCCAGTTCTAGTGGTGCCACCATCGGTGACCCCGTCGGTGACACCGTGGGAGCGCTGCCGCGCCGGCCCTGACAGCTTTAGTGCCGATATTTATCTCGGCTCCAAACCTCCGAGCCCGGCTCCATATTCAATCACCGCGATCGGGAGTGACTGTGACGGCTCCCGCCGATGGCAGCTGGGCTTGGGCTTAATGTCGGCTGACAGCCCCGGGGCTGCTCCAGGCCGCAGCGGGACAGGGGTGGGGACAGGATGGGGACAGGGATGGGGGCAGCATGGGGACAGGGATGGGGACAGGATGGGGACAGGGATGGGGACAGGGATGGGGACAAGGATGGGGACAGGGGTGGGGAGAGGATGGAGACAGGATGGGGGCAGGATGGTGACAGGGATGAGGATAAGGACAGGGATTGGGATGGGGATGGGGACAGGATGGGGACAGGTATGGGGACAGGGATGGGGACAGGATGGGGACAAGGATGGGGACAGGGGTGGGGAGAAGATAGGGACATAGATGGGGACAAGGATGAGGGTAAGGACAGGGATGGGGACAGGACGAGGACGAGGTGGGGACTGGGACGAGGACAGGGGTGGGGACAGGGATGGGAATGCGGATAGACACAAGGACAGGGATAGGGATGGAGATGGGGACAGGGATGGGGACAGGGGTGGGGATGGGGATAGGGATGGGGACAGGGGTGGGGATAGAGACAGGGACAGGGATAGGGATGGGGTATGGATGGAATGGGACAGAGACAGGGACAGGAATGGAGATGAGGACAGGGATGGGGATGGGGACAAGGACAATGGCAATAGAGACAGAGATGGGGACAGGGATGGGATGTGGATGGAATGGGATACAAACAGGGACAGGGACGGGGATGGGGATAGAGATGGGGACGGGGATGGAGATGGGGACAGGGATGGGGACTGGAGCAGACACTGTGGGGAATGAACACAAATCCCATGCAGAACCAGGGGCACTCCCCCTGCCCTGCCATCCCTGGAGCTGGTCAGGGAGCGGTGCTGGACCAGGGGAGCAGCACCCCTAGCCCGGCTCAGCCCGGCGCTCCCGCAGCTCACACCTCCACTGACGGATATTTCCCTTTCCCCCCTTTTAAGGCAAATGACAGAAAATCCCAGGACAGCCATCAGCCTCCGAGGTAACCTCGTCCCGCCTCGGCCGCGTTCCCACAGGATTCAGCGGCTCCTGTTACCTGGGGCAACGGCAGGGAAATGACGGCTGGCATCTAAATTGCCATCATTATGCTCCAGAACCAACACTCCCCATTTACACTTTATTGTCATCTTTTGCTTTAGGGAGATGCTGAGATATTACAGGATGGGGTGACGGAGCGGGATGAGATGGGATGCACGAGGAGAGAGGCGCGGAGATAAATGGGGACCCCCGGAGCTGTTATTTCAGCCTGTTTGCCGATCTGGGAGCGGAGCTGAGCCCGATCCCGAGGGCTGCGGGGAGGTTTTAGCACATGGAAGAAAATAAAATTTGTTTAAATGCAAGCGCCAGGCTGGCGGGGCCTGGGCATGTGGGACCTAGGAGAGGATTCCCACCAAAGCGGTGCCGAAAACGCTGCGGAGGAGGCTCGGCCTCCTCCGGCTGCGGGATACTCATGGAATAACGCGGGAACTGATCCTCACCGGTGGCTGGGATGGGCACCACACTGTGGGGCTGGCACCCCATTATGGGGCTGGTACCCCAGTGCACCCCTGGTACCCCACTGCACCTCTGGTACACCGCTGTGGGGCTGCAATATTCCAATACAGCCCCATTGTGGGGCTGATACCCCATTATTGGAAAGGTACCCCATTGTGGGGCTGGCACCCCATTATGGGGCTGGTACCCCATTCCACCCCTGGTACCCCACTGCACCTCTGGTACCCCACTGTGGGGCTGGCACCCCATTATGGGGCTGGTACTCCATTTCACCCCTGGTACCCCACTGCACCTCTGGTACCCCACTGTGGGGCTGGTACCCCATTATTCGAACAGTACCCCATTATGGGGCTGGTACTCCACTGCACCTCTGGTACCCCTTTGTGGGGCAGGTACCCCATTATTGGAATGGTACCCCATCGTGGGGCAGGCACCCTATTGTGGGGCTGGTACCCCATTGTACCCCTGGTGCCCCATTGTGGGGCTGATACCCTAATACAGCCCCATTGTGGGGCTGATACCCCATTATTGGAATGGTACCCCACTGTGGGGCTGGCACCCCATTACTGGAGTGGTATTCAGTTGTGGGGCTGGCACCCCATTGTTGGGATGGTACCCCATTGTGGGGCCGGCACCCAATTGTGGGGCTGATAACCCATTATTGTGGGGCTGCCACCCCATTACATCTCCTGCACCCCATTGCACCACTGTACCCCATTGCGGGGCTGGTACCCCAATACAGCCCTGGTACCCCCTTGTGGGGCTTGTACCCCATTTCTGAGCTGGCATCCCATTGTGAGGCTGGCACCCTATTGTGGGGCTGATAACTCATTCCAGGGCTGGCACCCCATTGTGGAGCTGGCACCCCATTACATCTCCTGCACCCCATTGCACCACTGTACCCCATTCCAGGGCTGGTACCCCAATATAGCCCCAGTACCCCATTGTGGGGCTGGTACCCCATTCCAGGGCTCACACCCCACTGTGGGGCTGGCACCCCATTGCATCTCCTGCACCCCATTTCACCACTGTACCCCATTCCAGGGCTCACACCCCACTGCAGGGCTGCCACCCCATTACATCTCCTGCGCCCCACTGCACCACTGTACCCCATTCCAGGGCTGGTACCCCAATATAGCCCCAGCACCCCACTGTGGGGCTGCCACCCCATTACATGTCCTGCACCCCACCACACCACTGTACCCCATTCCAGTGCTCCCACCCCACTGCGGGGCCACCCCAAGCGTACTCCTGAGCACCCCAAAGCAAAACCTGCTCTTGGCTCTCCAAACACCGAGTAAATTCTCCCACCCCCACTTTCTGCTGAGTTGCACAAAGGAAACGCAAAGCCAGATTTGGGGTGTCACCCTCCCTCCACCCCAGCCCCACACAGGGACAGCGGGGGGAGGAACGGGGCCTTTCAAGTGTTAACAGTGAAAAAAGAGAGAGAGAAAAAAGCAAAGAGTTCAAAAACCGAGCAGCTTTCCAGGGAAGAGCCCAGGCGGCTTCGCCCTCGGCCCCACTGCGCCGCACACGGGATTGGGATCGCGAGATTCCTTCCCACTCAACGCCTCCCAGAGCTCGTAGGGCCTGCGATAAACCCAACCGTGACCCCATGGAGGCACCGGGACTTCCACGATGACCCAGCATGGCACGGACACGCCGCGTGGACAGATCCTGCCCGCACGGATCAGACAGGCTTTTCCCTCAGACTCATGACATCACCCCCTCGTCCAGAGAAAACACAGGTGTCAGTCAGAAATTGTGGTTTTGGCACAGGAATTCCCCATTTTCCAGGCGCTACAGCCTATCCAGGGGGATGAACCCACTCCCCAGGCAGGTGGAGCCTCTTTTCGGGGAGCTCTACCTTCGCCCCGCAACCCAAGCTCCCTGGAACCTCTCCAGCTGCTGCAATTCCCACCACTCACCCCTCATTAGCATGGATGCTCGTTAGCCCAGCGCTGAGACTAATCAATACTGCCATTAACCGACTCCCCGGAATTAATGCGCTTGAACCTGGCAGGCCGCAGGATATTGGTCATTTTTCCTCTTAACCTGGCAGGAGGAGTTTTTCCCTTTGCTGGTGGCGGTGGCTCACGGAGGGAAGCGGGGACAGCTCATCCCAGCAGCTCCAGCTGCTGCTTCACCTCCACTTTTTGGTCATCCCAAGCTTGCCAGATCCTCAGGGAGCACCACCAGCAGAGGGTAAGGGCAGCCCCATCCCAGCCCATGGGGTTGGGGACCCTGGAGAGGGCTCTGGGGGCTCCATCCCAGCATGGGGATGCCCAGAACGAGACCCTCTGGTGCCGCCCCGTTCCTGCAGCTGCTCCATCCCTTCTGCCCCGGGTTCCCGGCCCCGGAGCCCCGGGCAGGCACAGCCGAGCTGCTCTCCCGGGCACCCCAGAGCCACCCTCCCCTGCTGCTCCCGCCGCCTCGCAGCGCCTCTGGCTAAACAGAGATCAGAAATGTTAGATCTTTCTTAACATCTCCTGCCAGCACTGTCAGTGGCCCTCTCCAGAGTACCAGGGCCCTCTGTTATGTAAACACAGCACATTCTCTGTCAAAGATTAAAAAAAAAAAAGCCTCATTTGCACATAAAAGCAGCCTCTGCACTAGTTACGGGCACTGTGGCATGTAAGGAAGACTGTAGGTTAAATTCAATAATAAAGTGGGGCGGCACAGAGGTCCCGCTCCAGCTCCTTCTCCTACAGCCCAGCCTTGGCCACTCCGGCCGGACCTGCGGCCACCAAGCAGTGCTGGCCACGAGCCGCTGGCACGGGGACTGAGAGAGTGCCATGAGCCCTGGGCTGGGATGTGAGCAAATGACCCCCATGCCCCTCACGGCACCCCTGAGACCCCACCCCGGAGCTCCTCTGTGCCCCCATGGTGCATGTGGCAGCCCCCAGACCCTGCCACCCCCACCTCCTCCCCTCGGCACCCATTCCAGAGCAGGGCCTGCTGTCCCATGTCCCTCCCCACAGCATTTTGGGAGCGTTCCGTGTGCCGGCACCGCCCTCACGCCCTGGCACGGCTCTGCCGCAGCACCACCGGCATCGCCGTGGAGCAGCTCCGAGGCACCGGGAGCCGTTTGGATCATGAATGTGACACCATGGATGTGACATCCCTCACTGCCAGCCCTCGGTGACCCAGACCTCGTGGGGGTCTCCGGCCACAGCTGCCCCTCCCCGGGGAGAGCCAGCGGCCGGCCGGCTGCGGGGATGGCGGCAGCCAGCCGGGCCCACGGCCGGATCCGCGCAAATCGAATCAGAGCAGAAACTCAACCGTCGGAGAGACGAGGGCTGGGAAGTGTCACGGTAATTGCGTTAGTGCCGGCAGTGCCGCGGCTGCGCCGGGAGCCGGGGGGGCACGGCGAGGTGGGGACGGCAAGGTGGGGACGGGAAGGTGGGCATGGTGAGGTGGACACAGGGAGGTGGGCACGGTGAGGTGGACATGGGGAGGTGGGCACAGCAAGGTGGGCACAGTGAGGTGGACACAGCAAGGTGGGCACAGTGAGGTGGACGTGGTGGGATGGGCAGAGGGAGATGGACACGGCAGGGTGGCACACAAGGATGGCCAGGACAGGATGGCCATGATGGGATGGGCACAGCAATGCCGGCACAGGGGCTCACCAGATACCCAAATCCCCCAGGCCTGGCGAGGAGAGCAGTGAGGGTCCAAGAGGGAGCGTGGCCAGGGCCAGTGGAGCCGGACAGTGCAGAAGGGGCAGAGCCAGGTGGCAGGAGGGGTCACAGTGGCAGCTGACAGTAAAGGTGACAGGGGCATTGGGCTTCGAGGGCAGTGATTCATTCCCAAATCACTGTGTGTCATCATCCAGCACACAAGGCCCCACGGACACTGGGCTGGCACTTCAGGCTGGCACTCATGTCCCGACGGATACCAGGCTGGCACTCGTGTCCCTATGGACACCAGCCTGGCACCTGTGTCCCTATGGACATAGGCCTGGTACCTGTGTCCCCATGGACACCAGCCTGGCACTCATGTCCCCACACACATCCAGCCCTGTGCACACCAGCCCCGTTCACGTCCCCGCCGCCGTCGGGCGCCGCACGTCTCTCGCAGCCGGACGCCGGGCACGTGCCAGCCGCGCACGGGACCACGCGTGCTCATCCGTGCTCCAGCGGCTCACGCTGAGCGCCCTAATTACCGCGTCTGGGCAGGCGGGCGGGCGCTGATAAGGGGCACGGGACGGAGCCGCTGGGGGTTATCAGCCGGTGACAGCCGGGCCCCCCGCCGCCCACGCCGCAGCCCGCTGGGACAGCCAGATCAAGGCGCCCTTTGGGGGTCTCCAGCGGGGGATGGGGTAAGCAGCCCCCCAGGGGTGACCTCATTAGCACGGCCGAGCCCCAACATCGCGGTGGCTGGGCCTGGCACGCTGTGGGCAGAGCCTCAGGATGTGGGGTCACCGGCGGCACTGTGCCAGTGCCAGCCTCGTGTCCCATCTGCTGTCACCTCCACACTGTCCCGGGGGTGAGGGACAGCCCTTCCTGGGGCACCCACCCTGCCAGTCCCACTGTCACCAGGCCGGAGGGAGATTTTGGTGCTGTGAGGGGACGGGACGGGTGGCAGTGGCAAAGGGCACAGAGGAGATTGGTGTCACCCTCTGGTCTCTGAGCCACACCAGCCACTGTCCCGGTGCTCCTCAGAGCCATTCCATTGGTGTCACCCCAGAGCCACAACCGGGACATGGCGCAGTCCTGCCATGACGCTGGTGTGACATCCGCTGCCTCCGTGCCTCAGTTTCCCTGTCCCAGCGCGGGATCCTCCTGCATGGCGCGGGTCCAGCAGCAGGAGAGACAAACAAGGAGCACATTCGCCATCCCAGCTGGTTAAAGACACACAAATTAAGACAAATAAACACGGACTGGTGCATTACTTCACTCGCTGGCCACTCTACTTTCGGCTGGCGGCTGAATTCCGGGCAGTGGCAGGACGGGGGTGGCAGGGTGGGGGCATCGGTGACTCTTTAACCTTGGAACACTTGGATTGGCAGGGAATTTGGGGCAGCAATTTGATTGGCGGGAGCCGGGGATGCACTGGCCCCGCAATCACTGGGAAAACGTCGACGCGGTGGAAATCGGCGGCCGCTGCCCAGCGGGACAGCACGGCAGGGCTGGGCAGGCACACGGACACAGCTCGGAAGGACAGACACAGCGGGCATGGGGCAGGCACCCCGCAGACCCCTGCCACAGCCCGGTGCCACCCAGGGGACTCCAGGCGGGATCCAGACCCGTGGTGACCCCCAGGCAAAGGACACCGCTGTCCCCCGTCCCGGCACTGCAGAGCTGCGGAGCCGTAATTTATCACGCCCGCCCCTGACAGCTCCCTTTGACGGGGTCTCCGGGGGGGTCGAGCGATGCCTTTTGTCTGCCCAACAATTAATTACTTCCTGGCTAATGATGAACTCCGACTTGCCAAGCAGGGAGCGGCTGCGTGCGGGAAGGAGCTGGCCCTCCCTCACCCCGCCATGCCCCCTCCCCACCACGTCCCCATGGCACAGTGGGATGTGGGTACCCAGGCTGGGCTGTGGGGCCCCCCTGCATCCCACCAGCCTTCTCACGGGCACGCTTCCCCCCGAAAAGGGCACCCCAAAAGCAGAAGGAGGGTGCAGGGCCTGCAGGTGGGTGCTGTGCTGTGGCAGCAGGTGCCGGCAGCGCTCTAAGTGCCAGCGGTGGCGGCCCCGGAGCGCTCCAGGAGCGGATAACAGGCTGATGGGGCTGAGCTAATGGAGAAAATCCATTTAGGATCACTCGATACTCTCCCCCGGGCTTTCATTACACCTCGGGGCTCTGCGGGGCACCGGGCCCTGAGCCGGCTCTGCCAGCCCAGATCCCATCGCTGCCGGCTGCGTGTCTCGGCTGAGGCGCTGGCGGGATGTGGGGAGGGACGAGGAGAAGAACAGTGGGGAAGGATGGGAAGATGGGGAGGGATGAGGGATGGGAGGTAGGAAAGGATGTGCAGGAAGGGATGTGCATGGGGAGGGATGCAGGAAGGGATGCAGGGAGGGATGCAGAAAGGGATGCACATGGGGAGGAATGCACATGTGGAGGGATGCAGGGAGGGATATGCACAGAGAGAGATGTGCATGGGGAGTGATGCAAGAAAGGATGCAGGGAGGGATGCAGGGAAGGATGCAGGGAGGGATGCAGGGTAGGATGTGCATGGGGAGTGATGCAGGAAGGGATGCACATGGGGAAGGATGCACATGTGGAGGGATGCAGGAAGAAATTTGCATGGAGAAGGATGCAGGGAGGGATGCACATGGGGAAGGATGCAGGGAGGGATGCAGGGAGGGATGCACATGGGAAGGAATGCACATGCGGAGGGATGCAGGGCAGGATGTGCATGGGGAGGGATGTGCATGGGGAGTGATGCAAGAAAGGATGCAGGAAGGAATGTGCATGGGCAGTGATGCAGGAAGGGATGCAGGAAGGGATGCAGGGAGGGATGTGCATGGGGAGGAATGCACATGTGGAGGGATGCAGGGAGGGACATGCATGGGCAGTGATGCAGGAAGGGATGCAGAGAGGGACACAGGGAGAGATGTGCATGGGCAGTGATGCAGGCAGGGACACAGGGAGAGATGTGCACAAAGCCTGCAACCCTGAGCTCATGGCACAGGTGACAAGAGCAACACCAGCAACCCCTGCGAGGGACAGGGACAAACTGGGCTGCAATGGGGCCCTGCCCTGGAGCAGCTCGCAAGGAACCCAGCCTGGCTCGGTGCCACAGGCAGGCACAGGGACCCCGGGGGCCGCAGGCACTTGGACCAGGCCCTCCGTGGTGGGAAATGCGACGGAGCCATGAAAAGGAGTAAAATAATTATCGGGCGCTGGCGGCTCGGGCTCCCGCCCGGCGCGTTCTGTTTAAGGCTAGTTAATAGCCAGTGTTCTCTGGTTAGGCCTGAATGACATTTCCAGAGTTATAATAACTGAGCTATTACTCGCCGTATTGATGCATTCCCCCCGCCGGCAGCGGCTCATCCCGCGCCGTGCCGCCCGGCCGCCGAAAGCTCCTTTAGTCAATAGCACTTCTATTTTTCATTACTCCCTGGAAATGTGGCTCTTGGAAGCTCATCCGTCATTCAATTACGCCCTGGTTCAGTCCTATCATACACGTGTCATAAAGTTCCTCAGATCTGAACTGCTGTTAATTTTCTGCGCCATCCCAAGGGGATGCCCGGGACGTGCCTGGAAAGCAACCAGGCAGCCGAGGGCATGCCGGGTACGGGCGCTCCCAGGAGCGGGGGCTGCGGCAGTGCCGGGGTGCCCGGGCACGGGGGGGTCCAGCGCCGGATGGGTCACCCCAGGGCTCGGACGCTGTCCCTTCCCCACAGCACGGCATCGCACGACCTTGGCAGCACCGGGAATTTATTCCTCGGGCTGGTTTATTCTTTTATCAGGTGTTGGTTTAACAGGGCGAGCTCCCCCCCTTCCCCTTTAATCCTATCGGCATCTGTGTTCGGCACGTCCGTACCCAGAATAATCACCTGCCTGGCAGATTTGTCACTTCACCAGATGTAATCGGGGAACTTTTCCTTTTTTTTTTTTTTTTTTTTTCTTTTTGAAACTCTCCTTATTTTCTGTTTCTTAGAAGCTGCAGCTCGCGGGCAGAGGCAGCAGCTGCAGGCAGTACCTGCTCCAGGTCACCCTCCCCGAACCCAAGGGTTTGCTGTCCTCAGCTCCTGGGTTTTGGCTGAGGGAAGGATGGGAGGATGGCAGGGCAGTGGCACAGAGGGTGGATGTCAAACGCTGTGCTGTGATATCTGTTCCTGCCATCCTCTGCTGCCAGGAGTGCACCTGGATGGGCACAAACCCCAAGCTGGGGGGAAATGAGCAAAGGATGAGGCTGGGGGATGTTGGGTCAGTGGGATGGTGAGGCTGGGGGATGTTGGGTCAGTGGGATGGTGAGGCTGGGGGATGTTGGGTCAGTGGGATGGTGAGGCTGGGGGATGTCGGGTCAGTGGGGCTGGGGGATGTTGGATCAGTGGGGCTGGGGGATGTTGGGTCAGAGGGGCAGTGGGGCTGGGGAATGTTGGGTCAGTGGGGCTGGGGGATGTTGGGTCAGTGGGACAGTGGGGTTGGGGGATGTTGGGTCAGTGGGACAGTGGGGGTGGGGGATGTTGGGTCCAAGGAACGGTGGGCTGGGGGATGCTGGGTCAGTGGGGCTGGGGGATGTTGGGTCAGTGGAGCTGGGGGATGTTGGGGCACTGGAGCTGGGGGATGTTGGGTCAGTGGGGCAGTGGGGCTGGGGGATGTTGGGTCAGAGGGTTAGTGGGGCTGGGGGATGCTGGGTCAGGGCAATGCCAGGTCAGGAAGATGCCAGGCTGGCAGGATGCCAGGTCAGGGGGATGCAGAGGTTGCCCACAACATCCCAGCACAGATGCCAAGGACCCACAGTTCCTTCCCAGCCTTAAAAACTCACATCCAAGAGGTGACGCTGGTCCTGATCCCCTCCAGGCACCATTCCTGCTTCCCCACCTGCAGCTTTCTCCCAGCTGGGGCTGCCCTGGGGATCCCTGCCCGTGCTCTCCTGTCCAGGGTGTCCTGTCCAGCTCCCTCATCACTGCCTGGGTGGTCTCGGCCACTCCACTTGGCCTCCCAGCAGGACAATGACCTGGTCACTGTCCAGCTCCTCTGCACTCCAGTCCCACAGGGCCTCCCACGCACTGCTTTCCCTAAGCCAGGATGGGCACACGGCCGGGTGGGACAGACACCAGACACATGCCCGGGTGGGACGGATGCACACCCGGGGTTTGCGAACACCCTGTCACTTGTCAGCCTCCGGGACAGCCACGCTCCTGCCCAGCCCCTTCCTGCCCCTCGGACGGCTCCGAAGGGATTGATAAACAAACATTCCCATCAGGAGGATGCCACAGCAGAGCCAGGAACAGCCCGGCCACGAGGCTGCCACGAGGCTCTCCCAGCCCCGGGACAATCACCAGACTCCCGGCCACGCTGGAACAGCTTCTACCCCAGCCCCGATCTGGGAAACTGAGGCACGGGAGGGTCTGTGGGTGTGCAGGGTGGGATGTGAGGGCTCGGCGAGCATCCCGTGCCAGGCACCCTCTGCCAGCCTGGCGTTTCAGCGCTCCCCTCCCAGCCCAGGCTCCCGCGGCGCTCCGGGCACGGCTAATGACCTGCCTAATTGATCTCTGACGAGGCACCAGAGATCGATGCTGGATCCCGCTCCAGGCTCTGCGAAAAGCCATTTCTCCTGCCCGGCCGGGCAGCACCGCCCCTCGCCCGCAGGGAAGCGCCCATCGATCGGGGCAAGGATCGATGGCGTGGGGAAGGGGATGGAGGGGAGGGCGGCCACCCCCGCCGAGGGTCTGCGGGGAGCATCCCCCGGCAGCGCTTTGCTCCAGCCCCGGGGCACCCCCGGACACTCAGCGGGGCCAGGAAGCCTCTTGTCCCCATCGCAGGTGGCATGGGCCACAGCCAGCAGCGAGGGAGCTCCTCCTTGGCACCGCAGGGCCAGGCTGGAAGGGAGCAGGGTCGCGGCCCCCCGGGAAGGAAGGGGACAAACAGGTCCCAGTGAGGTCACAGGGCCAGCAGATCCACACTGATTTCCTCGCCTGACTCTTCCCCCCTTTATTCCTTCCCCTTGTGTCCCACCGGCCAAATTTGACCTGATTTTGCGCGACCGGCCGGGGTCTTCACTTCTGAGTGCCCCCCTCCTCCCCTCTCCTTTCAGTGGGGTTTAAGCCTTTTCACTTCGTCCATTCACTCCAAGACTAATCAGATTAAAGCCCTGCCCGGGGTGCTGACTCCCCTCGCACAGATTCACCCCCTGTCCCCCACACCCCTCGCTTCAACCCCTTTATCCCCATCGGGTTTTGGCGGCCGACTCCAAGGTCTGGGCATGGCCATGCCAGGGGTCAGTGGTGGCACCAGCTGCCCTGGTGTCCCCGGGGAAGGGCACAGAGTGGGGGGTTCTGGGGGGAGGCAATGGGGAACATTCTGGAACGACGGGGATGCATGATGGGGGTGAAGAGGGTGGCAGGATGGGGACGAAGAGGGTGGCAGGGCAGGGATGAAGGGGGTGGCAGGGCAGGGATAAAGAGGGTGGCAGGATGGGATGAAGAGGGTGGCAGGGCAGGGATAAAGAGGGTGGCAGGATGGGGACGAAGAGGGTGGCAGGGCAGGGATGAAGAGGGTGGCAGGGCAGGGATAAAGAGGGTGGCAGGATGGGATGAAGAGGGTGGCAGGATGGGGACGAAGAGGGCGGCAGGGCAGGGATGAAGAGGGTGGCAGGGCAGGGATGAAGAGGGTGGCAGGACGGGGATGAAGGGGGTGGGAGGATTGGGATAAAGGGGGTGGCAGGACAAGGATGAAGGCAGCAGCAGCCACAGGTCTCCCTTCCAAAGCCATCCTGCTCTTTGGAGAATCCCTCCTCCTCCTCAGCCTGGCTTCACATCCCAGGCTGGGCTAAAGGAGCATTTAGGAATAGCAAAAATTTAGGACAAAAGGGTATTTTTTAAACTTTTCCCCTCTTTTCACCCAGAGCCGTGTGCCCCGTGGACAGTGAGGGGTGAAGCCAGGAGCACAGTGCCCACCCTGGAGCCCCCCAGACACACACGAGACCCAGGCCCAACATCCACACACTGGGGTCACCCACCAGCCCCCACACCCCAGGACCCCACGCTCTGTGGAAGCTTTGGGAAAGGAACAATTCCCCACTACAAACTTCCCAAAAATCACCCAGTGCCCCCAGCTAAACCTTAAACCTCGCCTGCCACCCCCCTCGGCCCAGCCCTGCACACAAACGCATTCGCCACGGCCCCCTCCCCGGCAGGGATTGTATGCAAAGGCGGAGAGGGGGAATGAATAATTCATCCCCGCTGTCTTTCAGAATTACACTGTGGAAAAATAAATCTGAGACTACTACATAAAAAAAAAATAAATAAATTAAAAAAATAAAGGAGAAAGGAGCCGGGGGCGCGGGGAGGCAGCGCTCGGGCCGCGGCCGGAGCGGGGCGCGGGGATGAAAAGCGCCGGCGCGTCGTGGCTCCTCTTCCATTGAGCGACTCCACATTGAGGTCCGTGCGGAAACCACCGGAATCCCTTCCTGTGCTTTGTTCTGCGGCCCTTTCAGCGGGGGCTTACGGAGCTGGGCGGGGGGCGGCGGGGAGCGGGGGGGACAGGGCTGGGGGGGGCCTTTGAGGAAAGCCACTCATGCGTTCGGCTGGTTGAGTTCAAGGGGCGGCGGGTGCGGGGTGGGGAGGGTGAGGGGGGCTATGGTGGGTGAGGAGGGGGCTGTGGTGGGTGGGGGGGGCTGTGATGGGTGAGGAGGGGGCTGTGGTGGGTGAGGGAGGGCAGCGGTGGGTGAGGAGGGAGCTGTGGTGGGTGAGTGGGGGCTGCTCTGGCCGGGGGGCTGCACTGAGGTGAGCAGGGCCGGCACTGGGGTCACTGGGGGGTTGCACTGAGGTGAGCAGAGGCTGTTCTGGTGACTGGGGGGCTGCCCTGAGTGGGTGAGGGGCTGCCCTGGGTAACAGGGGGCCTGCTCTGGATAACTGGGGGGCTGCCCCGGATTGGTGGGAGGCTGCCCTGGGTGACTCGGGGACTACCCTGGGTGATTTGGGGGCTGCCCTGGGTGACTTGGGGGCTGCCCTGGGTGACTTGGGGGCTGCCCTGGGTGACTCGGGGGCTGCCCTGGGTGACTTGGGGGCTGCCCTGGGTGACTCGGGGGCTGCCCTGGGTAACTGGGGGGCTGCTCTGAGTGGCTAGGGGGCTGCTCCGGGTTGGTGGGGGGCTGCCCTGGGTAACAGGAGAGCTGCTCTGGGTGACTCGGGGGCAACCCTGGGTAAGTGGGGGGCTGCCCCGCCTTGGTGGGGGGCTGCCCTGGTGACTCGAGGCCTGCCCTGGGTGACTGGGGGCTGCCCTGGGTGACTGGGGGTGGCCCTGGGTGACTCAGGGGTGGCCCTGGGTAACTGGGGGGCTGCCCTGGGTTGATGGGGGGCTGCTCTGGGTGACTCGGGGGCTGCCCTAGGTAACTGGGGAGCTGCCCTGGGCAACTGGGGAGCTGCCCTGGGTAACTGGGGGGCTGCCCTGGGTAACTGGGGGGCTGCCCTAAGTAACTGGGGGGCTGCCCCGGGTTGGTGGGGAGCTGCCCTAGGTAACTGGGGGGCGGCCCCGTGTAACTGGGGGGCTGCACTGAGGTGAACAGTGGCCTGCCCTGGCCGGGGGTCCAGTGTGCCCCCACCCTGACTCAGCCAGAACCCCCGCAGCAGGAAGGAGGGATGCTCTGCCCCATCCCAGAGGGGTCCTAGCCGGATTTTGGGGCACCCTGATCCCTCCCGGTGCCCAGAACACCCTACCCGGGACCAGCCGTGCCCACATCCCCCCTCGCAGCTGGCGGGGGCCACGTGCTGCCGCGCAAACGGGGAGGGGAGGAAGCGGGAGGCACTTTAATTTGGCTATTTAAAAATAAAGAAATAACGCAGGCTTTGAAAGCCCGGAGGGGTCCCAGCGGAGGGACCTCATCCCCCCTTCAAAGGCCGCCTCTGCTTTCTTCCCCCCGCTCGCAGCACACAAAGGTGCACGAGCACTTTCGTCTCTGTGGAAAGACCTTTTTAATTGGTTCCAGGCAGAAGGTTAAAATCTCTCCCCTTCCCTGTGCGCTTGGCTAAGAGGGGAAAGGGGGGAAAAAAGGGGGAGGAAGGGGGGAAGGGTTGTATGGAGGCAAAACAACCCTGCCCGGCATGGGGGGCAGAGCCGGGGGGCAGCTGGTGTCCCCAACGTGGGGTCCAGGGTGGCAGAGGGTGACAGGGATCCCGGTGGGAGCAGGGGTGGCCAAGGGGGCTGTGGTGGGGGCACTGTGGAGGTGCTCCCAGGAAAACGGAGATGCTCGGTGAGAGGGTGCTCGGTGTTTCCGCAGGGTTTGAGGGATTCTGTGGAGATTCCCAAAAAAAGAGGGTGGAAATGTGGGGTCTTCCCGTGGGGAGGAAGATGGAGGGCACCCAAGGGGCTGCTCCCACCTCTGTGTCCCCCGTGACTGCAGAGTACCCTCAGCACATCCCCATCCACAGCAGAGTGACCCCAGGATGGCATCTGGAGCATCCACGTGGCGCCAGCCCTTGTCATTCCCTTCCCCATTCCCATCCCACCTCAGTGCCACTGCCATCCTTCTGACCCTGCCGTCGTCCTGGCCCTGCCATCCTCCCAGCACTGCCATCCTCCCAATTGTGCTATCCTCCTGGCCCTGCCATCCTCCCAGCACTGCCATCCCTCCAATCCTGCCATTTTCCCAAGACTATCTCCCTATCCCTGCCATCGTTCCAATCCTGCCATCGCCCCAATCCTGCCATCCTCCCATCCCTGCCATCCTCCCAATCCAGCCATGCTCCAATCCTGCCACTCTCTCAGCCCTGCCACCCTCCCATCCCTGCCATCCCAATCCTGCCACCCTCCCGGCATTGCCATCCTCCTAATCCTGCCATCCTCCCCGTCCTGCCATCCTCCCATCCCTGCCATCCTCGAAATCCTGCCATCCTCCCATCCCTGCCATCCTCCAATCCCTGCCATCCTCCCAGTCCAGCCATATTCCAATTCCGCTGCCCTCTCGGCCCTGCCACCCTCTTAGTGCTGCCATCCCAACCCTGCCATCCTCCCAGCACTGCCATCCCTCTGTTCCTGCCATCCACCCAGCACTTGGGTTTCCTTTCACGGAAGGGGGAGCTGAGAAAAACGCATCAATTATTGAGCCGGGGCGGCGAGCCCGCCGCGTCCCCCTTGCTGATGCCGCTCAGGTAGAGCCGCGCGAGCCGCAGTCAGACACCTCTAACACGATTAAGCTGCAGGGCTCTGCCAGCGCGCTTCAAGGTCAACTTCTCCGAGGCTGACAAAAGGCACGGCGGGCAGCGGCTCCCCCCGCCCCCGCCCGGGGGGGCAGCACACTGGGGACGGGCACCGGCAGCCCCGAGAGGTGGCACCGGGACAGAGGGAGCTCCAGGGCAGGATGGCAGGGGTCCCACTGGGATGGCGATGCAGTGCTGGGGTTCCCAATGGGATGGGGATGCAGTGCTGGGGTTCCCAGTGTGACAGGGTTGCAGTGCTGGGGCTCCCACAGTGCAAGGGGGATGCAGTGCTGGGGTTCCTAATGGTATGGGGATGCAGTGGTAGAGCTCCTCCTGGGACGGGGATGCAGTGCTGGGGTTCCCAGCGGGATGGGGATGCAGTGCTGGGGTTCCCAGTGCAAGAGGGATGCAGTGGTAGAGCTCCTGCTGGGACTGAGATGCAGTGGTGGAGCTCCCAGTGGAACGGGGATGCAGTGTTGGGGTTCCCAGAGGGATGGGGATGCAGTGCTGGGGTTCCCAGCGGGATGGGGATGCAGTGCTGGGGCTCCCAGTGTGAGAGGGTTGCAGTGCTGGGGCTCCCAGTGCAAGGGGGATGCAGTGGTAGAGCTCCTCCTGGGATGGGGATGCAGTGCTGAGGCTCCTGCTGGGATAGGGATGCAGTGCTGGGGTCCCCAGTGGGATTGGGATGCAGTTGGGGTTCCCAGTGGGATGGGGATGCAGTGCTGGGGTTCCCAGTGCAAGGGGGATGCAGTGCTGGGGCTCCTGATGGGATGGGGATGCAGTTGGGGTTCCCACTAGGATGGGGATGCAGTGCTGGGGCTCCCAGAGGGATGGGAATGCATGGATGGAGCTGCTGCTGGGATGGGGATGCAGTGCTGGGGTTCCCAGTGTGACAGGGTTGCAGTGCTGGGGCTCCTGCTGGGATGGGGATGCAGTGCTGGGACTCCCAGAGGGATGGGGACACGGCATGGAGCTCCCAAGCCCAGGACAGGGACCCTGTGTGTCCCTCTGCAGCAAAGCCACTCCTGTCCCACCGTGCAGCAGGAGCAGGTCTGGCCCGGCCGGCTGCACGTGGAGCGGGAATTGGATCCAGATGTTTCCCCAGCAGCCGGAAATCGCCTCCCCCCATCCAGAAAGTGCTCAGCAGCCCTTCCACCACCCCAAAAAGCCTTGGTGGGGACTGGCACGGAGCGGGGCTGGGATCCACCCCAGAGAGGGCGGGCAGGGGGACAGGGCAGCTCGGGAGGGCACAGGGGTGGCAATGCCAGCTCTGCTCCTGCACTCGAGGTTTGGGGACTCACAGTGACAGGACCCCCAGGCCACACTTCACTCCCTGCTCATCCTTATCCTGCTTCAAAAGCACCCCAGTCTCGTGTCCAGTGATGAGGGGCACCAACCCCTGCCACACTCCATGAGCATCCCTGCAGCAGGACAGGGATGCGTGCCCACCAGGACGAGTGTCCTCTGGGCCGGGTGCCCACCATGTCAGGCAGAAGGTGACAAAGCCAAAAAACCCCACCCCAAACCTCAGCCTGGCAGGAGCCAGTTCTAATATCACACAGGGGTTGGGAAAGTGTAACAGGCGGCTCCAGCCATGGGGGACATTACACAGGTCACCCCCAGCAGCATTCCTGAGAGGTCTCCCAAAGGACACCACACCCACGGGTCCCTGTCACCACCTCAAGTCACCTCCTGCTTCGGTGAGGGTGCCCAGGGCAGTGGGAGCTTTCTGGCCGCGTCACAAGAGTGATGAAAACCATGCAAAAGCCTCAAAAACCGATTTGAGAAGCCAGAACCCGAATTCCCCCCCTCTCCCGTTATTTAAAGCCCATCCAGCTCCCAAGTCCTGCAATGATGCAAGAATCTCAATTACCATTAAAAGAACGCGTTCCTGCTCCTCCATTACGGAGAAAAGCCTGAAAACCAACCCCTGGGAATTCCACAACTCTAGAAAGAAGAAAAATAAAATATTCATGTAATTTAGATTATTTAAAACCCGGCAGCTGGTAAACCAGACTCTGCACTGGAGGGAACTGGGGGTGTTCACACCTTGCAGAAGGCCAGGAACAGGTCAGGGCTGGAAATCCCGGCCGTGGCCGCACAGATCCCGGTGCCACCCCGGGCACCCCACGCCCAGGATCCGGAATTAAATGGGTTTTTAAACACCTCTGAGCTTGTGGGATGCGGCGCTGCGGAAGGACAGTGGGTTATTTTTATCGTTGCATTAGTTCCAGTTTAATTGCGGGGATGTCATTAACGGCACGGAGCGGGGTCCGGGCATGGGGACGCGCTGACGTCGGCATGTCCTGTCCCAAACCCTGCGGATTGAGACCCTGCACGTGCCTGTTGTCACACCACCAGGGCTTGGTGACAGCCAGGGACTGGAGCCATCGAGCAGGGACAGGGACAGGGACAGGGACAGGAGCTACTGACCAGGGCCGGACCCTCCTGGCTCATCCTCTCCCAGCCCAGATGCTCTTTCTCCTCCACCTCCACCCAGCAGCTCCAGCGAGGAGGATGGTGGCTCCCTCCAGACCTTCCTCCTCCTCTTCCTCGCTCCATGGCGGGTCCCAGTTCCCTCCAGTGCTCTGTAACTGGGAATTCTCTCGCCATCCCTGGTTCTCCATCCCCAGGGCTCCATCATGTCCCACCAGCCTGGGACCATCCCCCACCAGCTCCTCTTGGAATTCCCACTGCTCCAGCATGGCCAAACAGCCCTGGTTTGTGCCAGAGCCAGGGGCGGGGATCTCTCGGGTCACCCAGAACTGGGGTATGTGCTCAGCTCTTCCCTTGGCTGCTCCCAGCAGGAAACCTCCCACTGGTGATGGGCCGAGACCCTCCCAGCACTGGAGCTGAGTGAATTTCACACCCCGAGGGGACAGGGGATGGCACTGCCATCGCGGGGACACTGCTGCTGTCCCCATCCCCTCTGCGCTCACACGGAGCAGGAGAGTGTGGCGGAGCAGAGCTGAGAAATCACCGTGGAGGAAACCAAAGCCACCGTCAGCGACTAACGGCACACGGGAACGGAGACATCGGAACGTGACCCCACAACTGCCAGCCACACCCCAGCCAGGTGCGACCCCAAGAGCTCCACTCCACCGGGAAAGCCGGGATTGTGCCACCGATGGCTGCCCAGAGCTTTGGATTGTGCCCAGGAAAATGTCCCCAACCCGCCAGGGACCGGCCACCCCCCAAAATGCCAGACAGGATTGGACACAGGATGTGGGATTTGCTGGGGGTGGTTTCCCACGGGAGCATCCGAGCAGGCCGAGCCCACCGGGGTTGCCAGAGGTGCCCGAGCAGGCTGGGCAGGGACAGGCATGGCCACAGGGAGGTGACAGTGGCTTCGTCCCAACAGAGGAATATTTCCCAGCGGGGAAAGCCTGGCCAAGAAGGATCAGGCCCAGGGATGCACCCTATGCTCTGGGACAACCCCAGACCAGTGCCCTGTACCAGTGCCTCCCAGTTCAGCACTGGGGAGGTGGCACCAGGCAGGGACAGGGCCACACGGCTCCTGCAGGGACCAGCGACATTCCCGGGTGCATTTGCTTTATAGGGTCAGGGAGGAAGGAACCAGCGCGGAGATATTTAAGTGGCGTTTCACCATCGGAAAAAATTAGAGTCACAATATTAATTAATCCTCAAAGCACTTTACGAACATTAACTAATTAAGCCTCCCAACCCCTCTGCGAGGTGGGAAAGGTATCATTGTCCTCGTTTCACAGCTGCGGAAAACGAAGCGCACGGAGGTGACGTGACTCACCCAAGGTCGCTGCGAGCCAGGCAAAGGTGGGAACAGGACCCCAAAATCTGCCTCAGCAGGGCAGGACCCAGCAGTGCTGGGCACCCCGGAGCCCGGGAATGCTGAATTCCAGCATCCCCAGCCAGTCCCAGCAGCCCAGTCCCCACCCAGGGCAGGGTGGGGAGGGACAGACCAGGAGGGTTTTGTCCCCGGGGGAAAAGCCACCAGATGGAGGGGCAGGGAGTTAAAACAGAAACCACCGAGGGGTTTCATGGAAAGCCCCACCGACCCTGCGCGGTTTAAAAGCGATTAGAGCCCTGCCTGGGTTATCAACTGGCGTCTCAATCCCGCGGCATCGATCCGGATAATAGCCGGCAATTGTTCAGATACAATATCATAAAGTCACTTTAACTACAGCCATAAAGCTTCCCCCGCCTGCAGCACCGCTGGGCTCCCCGCGCCGCGCCGGGGACAGCGCCGGGGCCCCGGCACCGCCAGCATGTGTGGCACAGGATGACGGGGAGACCCCTCCGGGACCCCCCGAGCAGGGATGGGATCTTCAGGGATCGGTCCCCACTTCCAGGGCTGGCAGCAGAGGGGACACGGAGTCCCCCAGGGCTCCCCTCAGTGCTGCCCCCGGGAATCGGCAGTGCCAGGGTTGGGGAGCTCTGAGGCGGCTGCTGAGAAGTGATGTTTCAGGTTTTAATCTGTGGGATTTAAGGGAATTAGGAGAAATGGCAGTGACCCCCGTACAGCAGCCGGGATCCCCCTGCTTCCCTGGTTTGTCCTTGTCCCCAACGCGCAGAGCTCCCGGCTGTGTCGGGATGCGGCTCCTCCACCTCCTTCCCACCGCCAGCCTCTCCTCCCGGGGTGCTCCCAACCCTGCTCCAGGGTTTGGGTCACCAGGAGAACGTGGCTCCGGAGGACCCTGCTGGAGAACCCTGCCGGAGAACCCGGATTCCTCACCCGCCGCTTCCTCGCCCGCCGCTTCCCACTGCTTAATGAGCACAAAATATTTCCATGTTGCCAATTACTTGGTTCGTTTGTGCTGCTGCGGGCAGCGCTGGTGCAGGGAAAATTCCCCCGGAGCTGGCCTGGCCCCCAGGGAGCAGGGAGAGCCCTGGCTGGGTCTCCCCAGGGTTGAGCATCCTCATCCTCACCCCCCTTGCCCTGGGGTCACTGTCATCAGCAGCCACCGAACAACATTCCGTGTCCCCAGTGACATTCCCGTGGCCCCAGTGTGACATTGATGGCTGCAGTGGGAAAGCAAGCCCTTCCCAGGGTTTAAACTGGCCTTTGGGGGACTTGGAGAAGGATTTGGAACCCCTTTTTTGGCCTGTCCCCCGCAGGTGAAGGTTTGGGGTCCAACTTCCCGGCGTCAAACCCCACCCCAGAGGAAAACTCGGTGCAGCAGCACAGATGCGCCAACCTCAGGCCATGCCAGCCGGGTCCATCCCTGCTCCCATCACATCCCCGGGCAGGATTCCCAGCCAGAGCCCTCTCCCCTGGCTGGAATTGCTGCTGTGACCATCCCCACAAAACCATTCCAGCAGGTCGGTCCCAGGGGCCGTGTTCCTCCCACCTGCGCCCATAAATCCTCCCTGCACCCGGAGCAAGGAAGTGATTTATAAGGTGGAACAAACATTACAACGTTTAAGGGAAAATGTAAAAAAAGGCACAAAAACCCATCCAGCTGGATTCCCCTCCCGCGGGAACAGGGACTCGGTGACTCCGGGATTTTGGGGCAGCGAGGGACGCGCCGGGAAGAGGCCGAAATGAATTGGGCTCCGGCGCTGCCAAACCACCTGGACGCGGGATGCATGCCGGAATCAGCCACGGATCTGAGCCGCCGCGTCCCCACACAGATCCCAAACCGCTGTGGAAGGAGCTGGGGGCTCCAGCCCCTCCTCATGGAGCTCTGGGATCTGTGGACACGAAGGGGCTTCACCGCGGACGCCCCATTCCCGCTCCGAGCCGAAATTCCCGCGTCCAGCCCCGGAGCGGGCGGATGAACTGTGCGGCAGGACATGGCGCTGAGAGAGCCACGTCCTTCTCCATCTCTCAATCACTCCACCAACGTTAATTCCCTAATTTAGCGCCTGGCAGCGATCCTCACCTTACCCACGGAGAAACTGAGGCTGGGGGAGGGAGAAGCCATTTGTCTCTGGGTAATGAGCTGGAAGCGGATCCAGGATCACTCCCCTGCTCCCGATCCAAAGCTTTCTATCATAAAAGACAACACTGTGATTTATGATTGCCATTAATCAGCTTTGAAATGGAGTCCAGGTTTTCCTGGAGTCCAGATCCCAGCTCCGACACTGGGCCCTGGACATCCCCCACCCATCCCAACGCCGGAGAGAGCATCGGGAAGAGCCAAGGAACAATGGAAAACTGGAGATGGCGGCGGGATGAGCCAGGAGAGGCAGTGGTCGGGTGGCTGGAACTGAGGGCCACCGAGCCCAGGAACCACCATGGAAAGGGGAAAGCTGGGAATGCCAGGAAGAACTGGGAATGCCAGGAAGGGAAGGCAGGGAAAGTCGCGAGCTGGTCCGAGGTGAGGTCACTCCCAGGGATGAGCGTTAGGAATGCCGGCACTTGTTGGGCTGGACGCTGCCTCCGGAGCACACATCCTGCGGCAGCAGAAGGCCATCCCTGCTCCCAAACCTGCCCCCAATTCAGCCTTAAATTCCACCCCAAAGGGTCAGGAGCAATGCCAGGGCCGCGGTGGGGACACGATCCTGGTGCTCCACAGGACTTGGCACCCACGCGGCTCCGGTCAGACCAATACCCGCGACCCCGTGGTGATCCAACAGAGACCTTGGAGCCAGAAGCCACTTCTATTCCGGACAGGCTTGGATTCTCTGTCGGAAACCACACAGGAGCACCATTCTGACCAGCGTTTGCAGCCAGAACCGGTGCCAGAATTGCCATACAACAATGGGACAGCACTGGGACACGGCGCAAGCTCCATCCCGAGTCCCTCAGCCAGGTTCTCCCAACCACCCGGCACGAAGGATCTCGAAAAAGCCAAGGAGAGAGCCTGGAGCGTCCCCAAGATGGACACCAAGCCCTGGAGCCACGAGGCTGCTCCCGAGGGAAGAACCTTGCAGGGTTCAGGATAACAGTAATTTCCCAAAAAAAGGATTTTGGAGCTGATCCTGTCCTCACCTAAATCGCCCAGCACCCTCATGGGGAGGGGATGGGAGAAAGCTCCAACCCTAAAACAAGGACCCCAGGAGCTCACCCAGGGGAGGGAGAGCGGCCGGACACACAAAAAGAGAGAAATCCAGTCACAGGGTTTGCGCAGGTTTTTTAAAATGCAGGAAAATGGTGGAAGAGCAGGAAAAAGCAGAGCAGAGCAATGGGAAAATTGAAACACCCAAACACCAGGAGGGAGGGAAACCCTCCAGGAGAGGATATTTTCCAGCAGAATCTCTCCCACCTCCTGCCCCACTGCTCTGGATGTCCTGCTCGGCTGGTGCTGAGAATTGGGTGAAATTGGGGAAAAGACGCTTTCGAGGGGTCAGCACATCAGCCCCGGCTCAGGCTCCTGTGGCGCCCACACCGAGTGAAAATAAAACACAATTTGTGGGAACAACGTGAGAAGGGTCAGCAAGCAAACCAGGGAGGTTTGTGGGATGGGAAGCAGGGAATTCCTGCGGAAAGGCCTGGATACGGCAAAAGCTGACATTCCTGGGGTGAAGGGGGAGAGGGGCTGACAAAAGGCCCCTTCGATTTCAGGGAAAAAGGCAAAACAACCACCGCCGTATTGCATAAAACCACCGACCATTCCAAAAATAACCTTGGAATAAAAACGCCCATCCCAGAGCGGGGACGGAGAGATGGGGACGGACACAGGGACACGGCCCAGGCGGCTCCACCAGCCCAAGCTGGCGCCGCTCCGGGATCCGACCCCGCCGGGGCTGTGCCGGCATCTCCCGGCCCTTCGGAAGCCGGGTACCCCCGGCCCCCCCTGCCATCCCGGGGGGCTCTGCCCCGCGTTTTTCCACTCAATTTCCTTCCCGCGTCGGCAGGAGATAAATCCCTCTGCCGAGGCAGGCGGCCGGAACGGCAAAGCCAGCGGTGCCAAGTTTAATAAGCAACCCTGATCGAGAATCCAGATAATAATTGGGATTATCGAGCTGGCTGGGAAAGAGCTTCCTCAGCTCCTGACGGCACCAGCGCCCGGCACGGGGGTGACAGTGACACCCGCGGGGTCCCCAGCGGGACTGGGACGTTGATGGGAGACTGAGATGCCACTGGGATGGCAACGGGAGCTGAAACGTTATTTAATATTAAAATAAAATCAAAATAACAAACCCCTTTTCGGGTGCTCCGTGCGCAGTCGGAACCTGCAACACAAGGGAGCCTGCACCCCCGAAATCCTGCGGGAAGACCCCGAGGGACCCCAGCTCCATCCCCACCTCTGCAGGAGCCTCCCTGAATCCCGATTTTGGGGGGGAGGACACGGAGTCGGCGCCGTCCCAGCGCCTGCGGAGAAGCTCAGCCGCCGAAATAATCCCGTCGCGGTTGGATTTTGTGCAGGGCACGAGGTTCAGGGGCTTTTTTCCTCAGTGGAAACAGGATTGGAAAACGAAAGAATTGGGATTTTTCGAGTTCTCTACAGGGTCAGGCTGATTTTATTTTACTGCAAATATAAATAGGGCTTTTGATAAATAAATAAAATTTTTTTTTTTAAAAAAAGGCAGTCTAAATAAAACCCCCCTGGAAGACACGGCACGGAATCCGGAATCCTGGCAGGAATAGCTGTAGCCGGGCTGAGTGCTCTGGAATATTTGTATTTGCTGTCTAAACACTTTATCTCTTTCCCAGCACATGGGTGAGTTTTGCTCCCGTGTAATGTTCAAGGAAAAATAAACCGAGACGGATAATTCCTCCTCTTCTGCAGGGGGAAGAAAAAAAAAAATCCAACAAAACTTGGTCGCACTGGGGGGAAACAGCAAAATATTTCCAGGGAAATTCGGCCGAACGCCAAGGAAATAGATGGAGAAGGCGATTGGGATGCGGTGGGAGGAGGAAGAAGCTGGGGATGGAATGGGACGTCCCCATTCCCAGTCATTTAAAAACCCCTATTGCCATTTATTCCCCTTTTTTCCCCAAAGCCGGCGGTGCCGCACATCGAAGCCGGGAGAGGCTTGGATTCGGCACAAAAGATCCGAAATCCAAACTTGGATTCCTTGGGGATTTTAGGGCTGGTGGGGAAGGAGCTGAAGGAAAAAGTCCATTCCTGGAGTCAAACAAAAAAAGTATCGAGCGATGGCGCAAAACTCTGCGGATCCTGGGAACGCTTCGGCAGCGCGGTGGGAATTCCAGCGGTGGGAATTCCGGCGGTGGGAATTCCAGAATCCACAGGGAGCGGCGGCTCCGAGTCCAGCACCAGGACGGTGTTTGGTGGGACCGACCTGGCACGGACAGACAGAGTGTGCCTGGAGAGCATGGCTGCAGGGAAAACAGAAAAATCCAAAAAACAAGGCCGGAGTGGCTGGAAACATCAAAGAAAGCGGAAAACTGGGAGGTCAGGAAGAGCTGGTGCGCTGAGGGAGCGTAGAGATGGATCCCACAGGATCCCTCCATGGCACAGGTGTATCCCAAAGGATCCCACCACAGCACAGGTGTATCCCAAAGGATCCCACCATGGCACAGGTTTATCCCAAAGGATCCCACCAGGACACGGCTCGGCCCCGTGCCTGTTCCTCTCCCAGCAGTGGCACCACTCGCCGCTCCTCCGCTCCGCTGGGCCTTGGGATGCAAGCAAGGGAAGAGGGGAAAAAATTAAGAGGGGAGGAATTTAAAAAAAAAGCGTCGAAATCCGTTTCTGCATCCCTCTCCCTCCATTAATGACCCGAAGGAAAATGTCGGATGGATCGGAGCAGGGATGGGAGTGCAGATCTGGCTCCACCAGAGCCGAGCGCCATCGATCGCGGGCTTTGTGCCGCAGCTGGAGATGGATCCGTGGGCAAGCTGGGCCGGGTGGAGTGATCCCAAAACTGCCAGCACCTCCATCCCCTTGGAGGGGCTCACTCTGCACCCCTCACTGCCCCGGGCGCCCCTCATCAAGGGCATGGGGAAGGGGAACTCATCCCCCATCTTCATTATTATTCCAGGGAGTAAATTTTCCTCCTTTGGAATAATTTCCCCCACTGTTGTGGCTTTGAGCGCCTCGTCCCCCTCTGAAGTTCAGGACCCCCCGCCCCGTGCGGGGGCACAAAGCGCGGCTTCAATCGGAGCGGGGCGGAGGTGGGGCCTTTCCAATCCCTTTGGGGAAGGATCCTCTTCTCCCCCATCATGTCTGCGGCGCACGGAGGAGCCACGGAGCCGCTGCAGCCCCGAGGGACACGCAGGATGTTCCAGGGGCTGCGCAGGATCCAGAAGGTTCTGCTCCACGTTCCAGGGGGGATGAGGATGCTGCCTGGCTCCCTCCAGCTGAAGTGGCAAATCCCAGTAGGATCAGGGCTCACCCCAGTCTCTTGCTGGGATAAGGCCAGGATGGGATAAGGTCAAGAAGGAACAGGTGAAGTGGAGAAGGATTTTTCCAGATGGAAAAAGCTTTGAGGATCCCTGGTTTAAGCACCCCTCCCAAAATGAAGGATGTGCCCTAAAGGTGACACCTGTCCCAGCTGGGGCTGGTGGGGAGGTGTCACACCGAGAGAGACATCGGGAACACTCCCAGGCTCCGGACGCCAGCACAGCCCCACCTTGCCAAAATCCACAGCGATTTGACTTCTCCCCAGGTTTGGGGCTCAACAAGGAATTTTTGGCAAAACCATTTCCCAGCCGCCCTTTGGGATGAAGCTCCAGGCCGGCAGCTCCGTGGATCTCCCACCGCCAACCCCAATTCACACCGAATTCGGCACAGCCAAAGCCATTGGGTGATCCCGGAGGGAGCAGTGACCCCGGCGGTGACCCCGGTGATGACCCCAGCCCTGCCCTCACGCCCCTCCCAGCACAGCCCCCTCACATCCCCCCACAGCCCCCGCTCCACTCGGCTTTTGAGCCGGGAGCCTCATTAGGAGGTAATTAGCTCCGGAACAATGGGAAGCTCTTTAGCAGCCCAGGCACAGCGGCAGCAACAAGCCAAGGGGGAGCGAGGGAGGAGAAATAAATAAATAACAACACTGTGACCACCCGGGAACAAGGCAGGACGGAGCAGGGACACAGCCCGGCGCTGCCGGACGGGCTCCATCCCACTGCCCTCGTCCTCGTCCCTTCCTGCTTTTCCTACCGGGATCAAACCATCCCCGGTGCATCCCACACCCAAACAGCCCCAATGGGCACCGTCCCCATCCTGAAAGGTGGGAACAGCCATGGGGACCCCAAATCTGGAAGGGCTGGGCTGGTGGCAAAGAGCCCGGACCCACAGAGAGCCCTAAAAACAGCCCTGGATTTTGGAGGGGGGCTGCAGAGACACCTCTGGAATTCTCCTGGCAAAGGCCAAAGTGGCCACCGGCTCACCCTGAGACTTCTCCAACTCCGGAGAATCATGGAATCGTTTGGGGTTGGGAAAGAGCTCCAAGATCATCGATTCCAAGCAATGATCCGGCCTGGAATGCCAGGGCACCGTGCAGAGGCCAAACAGGGCCTGGTCCTGTTTTTGGGATGAATCACTGGGCAGAGGGAAGCGGACAGACATTGGGATGAGCATTGGGTCGTGGCAAAGGGGGAAAGGGAATTTCAACTCCTCTTAGGGGCTGAAGGTAACAGCGCTCCGAGCTGCTCGCCTTCTATAAATCCCATTAAATCCAACCAAGCAGGGCAGGATCTCTGCCCCGAGTGGGGAAAACCAGCTCGGATCAAAACGGAGCCTCAGAAATCATGATTAATATCTAACACAAAAGAACCGAAATTGTCACCATCAGGAACGAGGAGCTATTTAAGGAACAATTGCTGCAATTTTCCAGCCAACCCGGCAGCTGAACCTTGTCAGGCGCAGGCAGGTACGGCTCCAGCCGGCTCCAGCCGCGGCGCTGGGATGGACAGAGCCGGACAGATGGACAGCGCTGTGCCTGGAGCTGGGTAAACCCACACCCAGGTACATCCCAGAGCACCCAGGTAGGA
The DNA here is from genome assembly GCA_036630365.1 of Acanthiza pusilla. NCBI lineage: Eukaryota > Metazoa > Chordata > Aves > Passeriformes > Acanthizidae > Acanthiza > Acanthiza pusilla. The sequence continues at coordinate 3,770,063 of JAXCHO010000105.1, read as the reverse complement.
ATTCCAGGGGAATGTCACACAGGGGTGGCACAGCATTGCCACACGGGGCGGGTTTGGCATTGGGTTATTTGTGTGTGTAAAGTGTATTTGTGCGGGGGGGATGGCAAACAAACACCCATGTATATAAATAAATATCTAATTTATATCATGTATATAAATACATTTGTATATAAATATACATAAACCTATATGTATATCAATATATGCGTCTTTCTTCATACAGCAGCACTTTCAAAGCTTCCCAAGGTACCTGAGGGCATCTCTCACCCCCTGGACATTTCCCACTGCCCACCCTCTGTGTGTCCCCCCCCACCAGGACACCCCAGGATCCAGGGGGGGATCCTGGGGACCGTGTGACCCTCCGCCAGCTCCGCACGCCCCCGGCCCATCCTCGCATTAGGATGCGGCGCATGGCCGGCATTTGGATACCAAATGTGCAACCAGCAGGGAATGTAATTGCGGTCCCTGGAAAGGGACAGGCGGAGACGGAGACGGGCACGGAGAGAGAATCCTGTCAGCGACGCCGGCCCGGTGGTGTCTGCTCTCCATTAACCACTCGCCGCAGCCCTGGGCTGGTGAAGAATTGCTAACACGGCTTAACGGGCTGGAAAAGAGGGGTGGGAAGGGCTGGGAGTGATCTCGGCACAAAGGGAGAGCAGGAGGAGGAAAACTAAGCGGGAATGGCACAAGACGAGGCCGAGCGCTGGCACACCCAAACACCCCGAACAGGGACTCGGCCTGGTGGTGACACGGGAACAATCCGAGTGCCAGGGTTAAAATTCACATTAAAATCGCTCCAAGCGGGGAACAGGGCAGGATTCTTTCAGAGGCTGATGTGGGCCCCTGTACAATGCCCATGGGAGCGGGGAGGGAGGACACGGAGGACTGGGGACATGTAGGGATGGCGGTGACCCCAGAAGTCCCAGCCAGAGCCAGGACACAGAGGTTTTGGGATCCAGCCCCGCTCCAACACGGAGACATAGGTGGGATCCCCCAAGCCAAGTCCTCTCGCTCAGCCACCCCTCCGCAGCACCGAATTCCCCTGGAAAAAAACAGATGTGGCATCATCTTTGCTCCCTCGATGGAGAGGTGGCACACGCAACCACCAGCGGCCTGGCCACAGCCCCTCGTGACACACAGGTGGGCAAGTTGGCCCTGGCTTGGGTGGTCAGTGGGTCACGGTCATGGCTCTCATGGCCACCCACGGCCGCCGCACTCCGGGCTCTCGGACAAAGCACCAGCGACCGGCAGGCACTGGGGCTGCAGCTCCAGGAGATGGGAATGCAGGATAAAAGGGGCACAAAATCCAATGGGATTTGGAACACGATCCAAATCCCCTCCAAGATGTGCCCCCTTCGCCCCAACCCCACCACCCCTCTGGCATGGGCCCCTCACCCCTCAAAGGACCCCCCAAAGTCCTGCTTTGCCATCACTGCCGGCCCTGAGCATCTCCTGGCTCTGTAAATCCCCCTGCCAGAAATCATTTCTCCGGTCCCCGATCCTAGGATTGGGGAGTGCAGAGGAGCAGAACAGAAATCCCAGCTGTGCTCACGAACCACGCCGAAAAATAATACAGAAATCAGCAAAAGAACCGTTCGGAGGCAGCGCCGTGACCTCAGCGTTAAACCAGGCCACGGGCACAATCCCGCCCGGTCCCGGGGATCTGAGCCGTGAACGGAGGGAGGAAAACCCCCGGCACTTTGCACATTCCCGCCGTGGATGCAGCCACACGGCAGTGACCGCGGGATTGCGTCGGCTGCAGGAACACCGACCAGCATTATTCGGGAATGACGATTCCCTGCCCGTCACCCGGCAGAGCAGGGGACGGGAACAAATCCCAAACCCTCTGTCTTCCCTCAGTCTTCCAGGGGTTTCCAGCAAGGCCCTGAGACCGTGGGTCAGGATCACTGCACTGGGAACCTTCTGAGGACAGGTCACTTTTCCCCACAGGCCTTTTCCCCTGGAGCACGAAGGTTTTCCCAAATCAGGATTTTTCGCCGTGCGGTGCGGCGCCGCGCGCCGAGACGTCCACCCCAAACCTCCCACGGTGCGGGGGGCAACGGGGGCCAAAACTGGACACCCCAACCTGCTGGTGACGCTGGACGCTCCAGGACACCCAGCTCGACCCAGTTGGCTCCCAAGGCAAATCTACCCTGGAATTCTACGAGCGAGCAGCTCCCGCACCACCAGCCGGAAAACACGGAGTGACGGCGGGAAGAGCCCTGCGTGTTGTGCCGGACCCCTGCCCATGCTGCCGGACCCCTGCCCGTGCTGCCAGACCCAGGAAGAGCCCCAAGGTCCCATCCATGGGTGCAACACCCTGGACATGACCAATGGATCCACCAGCCACGGCCAACAGATCCATGCCCAGAGAGCGACCATCGGCAGCGCCATGGAGCAAAAATCCACACTTCCACACGGTACCGAAACTGCCCGTTATTATATAATTCTACGTTCACCATCCTTCGTTTTTTTCCCCCGGATAACCCAGGAGTTCCATCCAGCCGAACGTTTTCCCAGCGCGTCCTCACAAAAACCATTTAAAAATAAAAATAAAACCTTGTAAATCCACAGCGAGTGGTTAAATCTCTCCCCAGAACAGGGAAATTGCAGCATCCCGAGGTACCACTTATTTTTAATTTAGCCCCAATTATGAAATATAGAATTATTCTAATCTGGGCAAATCATATCGACCATGAGATTTATTCCTGTCTTTTATAAAATATAGATTGCTGTATAAACCTGAAGAAAAATATTTAGCGGCAGAGAAGGTCTGTGGGTTCAAACAGGGCATTTTAACCTTGGGTCTTTTCCCCTTTTTTTTTTTAACCCCTTTGGATTTCCCCCTTATTAAATGAGGTGTTGGGGGGGGGAAGAACGAAAACGAGGGACGAGAAAAAGCATAAATACGTTTTTTCCTTCATTTTTAAGAATGAGACGATCTTGTAGTAACTCCAGAGACAAAATAAACCCACCGCTGGGTTCAAAAAGGGAATAAGCAGGAAACTCAATGGCAATTTCAATCTTTGCAGCCCCTAATAAATTGCCTCGAATTCCGAGAGCCGAAGGCGCAGGCGGGGAGCGCTGGCGACACGGGGCGCTCCCACATTGGGGAAATTTGGGTCACATCCCGGAGCCAGGCGCTGCGGACGTGCCTGCTGAACCCACCAGCCATTGTCTGCTCTTCCCTCCCAGCCCCTCGCGTTTCCCTCCGCTCCATTTTATTTTCCCCCCCCTCCTCGAAAATATTTTCCCTGCCAACAGCAGATTTGGAAATATATAAATATATCTATGGAATAACGATCCACCATGGATTTTTCGAGGAGGAATTCTCAGCGGCCTCTACAAAGGGGCGAAGGGGATGGAGCCGGCGCCATCACCGGTGTCGGGTCCCGGGACGCCCATCACCAGTGGCCAAGGGGCTACTTTTGGCTGTTGGCACCACTGTCGGAACCCTTGGGTGCCAAATTCCGTCCCCAGGAACACTCGGGTGCCGAATCCCAAACGTCAGAACCTTTGGGCGCCAAATCCCAGCCGTAGGAACCCTTGGGTGCCAAATCGCAGCCACCGCCCCAACCGCCCTCGTCTCCGGGATGCCGGAGTTGGACCCGGGGGGAGCCCCTCACACATGTTTGGCATTTGGGAGAACAAAAGGAAAGAGCCCAAAGTGTGGGAGCTGGGGGGGGAGCACCGGGAGCCGAAACCAAAAACTTCGCAATGGGCAAAAAAAAAAAAAAAGAAAAAAATTAGAAAAAAAAATATAATTCCCTGGCTCTTACAATCCCCCACAAAAATGTGAGGGAGATAATAAAATCCATATGCACCGCGGGCGGCCCGCGGCAGAGGCACCGCCGCCAAGGCACCGCCACCAAGGCACAAAGGGACGGGCTCGCCCCAATTTTGGGGCAGCATGAGGGGCACGGGTGGGTCCCCACAAAGGGACGCGTGGAGGTTGGACAGGCGCCGGGTGCTGCTGAGGGTCCTCGGCCCCGTGTGCGTCCCAGCGCCAAAACACCGCCGGGAACTTTACCCAACTGCGCCGGTGCCATCGAGGGAGAGAAGGTGCCACCGAGGGTCCCCTGATGGATGGCAGCAGGGGATGAGCCACCCGGTGTTGGAGGAGCCGCCTCATGTCGCTGGCAGCCTTGGGGATGAGGACCAGGCCACGCCGTGTCCCCTGATGTCCCTCGTCATGCAGGGACCGAGGGGGACAAAGAGTGCCCCGTTTGACCCAGAAAATGGGGCAGCCCAAAGCCAGGGGCCATGGGGACAGCAGCACCCACCGAGCTCATCCCTCACTGCTCACAAACACTGCCAGGCTTTGGAGAACTTTGAGGAATTTTGGGGAAAATGAGGGTTTGATGGCTGGGTTTTGTAGGAGTCCCCACAATTAGGCCCGTGCAGAGCCCATGGGTGTCCCCGCAGGGTGGGTGGGGGGTCCCGAGGGTCCCAACCACCTGAGCATTCCCAGAGCAGAATTCCTCCCACTCCCAACTCACCAACAGTTTTTGGTTCCTCAAAACCACGAACAAAGAAATACGACAGAAACGAAACTCTTGCCCCCAAGAAAACCACTTGGTGGGGAAAAAACACACAGAAAAATCGAAATTCCAACTGGAGTCAGGAAACGAAGCCAACTGTGGGGACTGCGCTTCCAGGATGGGAATGACCCGGGAGCAGCAGGGCCGGGCATCCCCAGCTCCGCACCCCCAGCCCCCAGACCTCCCCGTGCCGCCCTCGGGCCCGTTTTGCCATTTCTCCCCCAAATCGTTCTTTCCGACCCCCCCGCAGCCGCACCCGCCGCTTTGGGCGGATTTCGGCGTTTATTTTTCGCAGAACCTTCATCCCGGGAGAGGGACCGGGGGGACGGGGTGGCCGGGGGAGGAACTTGAACTTCCCCGAAGTTGGGCGCGGAGGGGCCGAGGCGCAGCCCCCGCCGCCCGCTCCCCGTCGCCGCCCCCGGGAACGCGCCCCGCGCCCGGCGATGCTCCCGGCGCTGCCGCAGCCCCCGGGGACGGTCCGCCCGGGGCCCCGCGGGAACTTTCGGGGGAGGGACCCCCGGGGACCACCCCTCCTCCCCGGGGCCGCCCAGCCCGTTCACCGGAGCCCACCGGTGACTGGAGGGGGACCCAACCCGCCACGGGCGGCGGCGGCCACTGTCACCGGGCGGCGGCGGGCGCTCACCGGGTGTGTGTGCGGGGGGAAACCACCGACTGGAACTCGGGCGCCGAGGCCGCCCCCGCCGCCCCCCGCCTCACCTGGGATTGCTCCGGTTCCAGTAGACGGCGAACCGGTCCGAGATAACTTTCCCGGTCTCGTCGGTCCAGACGCAGACGCCGAGGAGCGCGGCGAGCAGCGCGGCCGCCCCGCAGCGCACCATCGTCCCGGCGGGCGGCGGGCGCGGCTCCGGCCGCTTCACGGGGCGGCGGGGCCCTGGGGCCGGCCGGGGACGGCGGGCGGGCGGCGGGCGGCGGCGGCGGGCGGGCGCCCAGCCCTCACCATCGCCCGCGGCCCCGGGCGCCGTCAGCGGGGGGACTCGGGGGCGGCCGCGGTGCGGCGGCGCCGGGGCAGCCGCATCCCGCGCCCGGGCGGCGGGGACCGGCCCGGTTCCCGCGGCGCCCCGGGATCGCCCCGGTACCGGGAACCTTCCCCCCCCCACCACCTCCCGCGCCCGCCCCCCCGCGCCCAACTTCGGCCAAGTTCCTCCGAGCCCCGCGGCGCCGCCGCCGCCGCCCGGTACCGAGCCCCCGGTGCTGCCGCCGCACCTGCGGGCTCAGCCCCGGGCCCCGCCGCGGGCTGCTCCGCCCCGGGGACACCGGAGAGACAAAGGCCGGGCCGGGAGGCCGCCGCTCGCTCAGTGCCGCCGCGCCATGCTGCGCCCGCCGCCCGCGCCCCCCGCCCGGGACCGCCCCCGCGCCGGCCACGCCCCCGGGCCCGGGCACGCCCCCCGCCACGCCCCCGCCGCGCGCCGGCCACGCCCCCCGCCGCCGCCTCTGACACATTGTTGCCACCGGCGGCCGCGCGCGCGCCCGGCGCGGTCCCAGGGCGGGGCCCCCGCGCGCCCCCGCGGCCACGCCCCTGCGGGGGGGGGAACGGCACCGGGGGGGGTCTGCAAAAAGGGGAGGGGGTCACAGCGGAGGGAGGAACGAGCCGGCACCCCGGGGGGGGATCTGCATGGGGGGGTCACAGCCACCGGGGGGGGTTCTTTGGAAGGGGCGGGGGTCGCACCGGGTGGGCTGAGCGGGGGGGTCACACCGACGGGAGGAGGGATTTGAAAAGGGGGGGGGTCACACCGGTGCGGGGAGCGCTTTGGAAAGGGGGGGGTCACACCGGTGCGGGGGGTCTTTGGAAGGGGAAGGGGAGGGGTCACACTGGCAAAGCGGGGGGGCTTTGGAAGGGGGAGCGGTTCACTGGCAGGGATTGGGATTTTGGAGGGGGGGGTCACATGGGCGGGGTGGGGGGCTTTGGAAGCAGGAGGGAGGTTTGGGGGTCCATTACCTTAAGGGGGGGTTTCGGGGCACCCGGGGGTGATGGGTGGGATGTGTTAGGAAGGGGCAGTCAGGGGCTCGCACTGGAGGGCACAGGGATGGGGCTGGGGACAGGGACATGTCCTGCAACCCTACAGGTGCCAAGGACAGACAGACAGATGGATGGTGAGAGGGAGAATTCCCCCCTCTATAGGGACATTTTTCACCTCTGATCCAAGGATAAATTAAACAATGATTTGTGTTAAGGGATCACTCTGCTTTGTCGAAATCTTGGAGAACAGTGATGGGAATAACACAGAGCTGGAGCTGCTGTGGGGCCACATTCGACTCTGGGGAGGACAGAGCTTGGGGAGAACAGGGAAAATCCAGCGGGATTTTTGATCACAGGTGTACCACCCGGCCACATCCCTGAACAAGGATACCCCACAGTGCCAGAGCCACGTCCCCAAGCCAGGACATCCCGCAGCCTTGGAGCCACATCCCTGAGCAAGGACACTCCTCTTGGGCTGTCTGGGGGTGCTGCTCCTTGCTGGACAGGACCCGCTCTGCTCCCAGACCCGCCCAGGTCCCCCCAAGATTCAAAAACTATTTCAGATGGATGAGTGGACACAGGTGGATTTCACACCCTCTTTCCCCAGGGACCCTGGAATGTCCCCCTGGGTGTCCTGGAGTGTCCTCCCGGGTGTTTAGATCCCCCCTGAGCCCCTCAGAGCCAGAGCCGGCCCCCACCAAAATTCCTCAGGTGCCTCCAGATGCAAAGACGCTTCCGGCTGGATTCACAAAGCACCAAGGTGCCCATTAAGTCCGTCAGGAGGAGCAGTTCCAGCACATCCCGCTGCCCATCCTTCTGCTCAGCATCCAAATATCCCTGTAAATCCATCTCCATCTCACGAGCTCTTTGGAGTTTGTCCGTGCTAAAAGGGAGGGAGCAGCCTGGTGTAAAACACCTCCAGCGCCACACGGAGAGGTGGGATATAAATAAAATATGGATCCTCCTCATTATTTATTTAGCAAATCTATTTAGGAAAAACTCCACGGACTGTGGGGCTCCGCATCCCTCCCCCCGCCCCAAAGGAAAACAAATAAAAACCAAATTATTTTGGAACAACGCCGCCGGAGCATCCTCCCGCGCCACAGCTCCATCAAGGTTATCCATCTCCTCATCCCACTCCCATCAGGATCCGTCTCCATCAAGCCCCCGACAGCCAATCTCCCTCCTGTCAGCGGACGCTGCCATAAACCCGGACACTTGTCTGTCAACTTCATTTGTTTCCATTTCTCCAGCCACGCTGCTAAAAGCCTTTCCGGTCTCTCCGGGAGGCTCTGCCGTGGTCCCTCCCAGCCCAGGGACAGCGGTGGGAGCCCCGGCAGAGCCAGATTTCGGGGGCAGCTCCAGGGGCACGGCAAAATCCAGAGCTGCCACCACACTGAGCGACCCCATCAGTGTTTTGTGGGCTGGGGAATGGGAATGATCCACAGGTGCTGCCAAGGGTTGGCTGTGGGTTGAGGTGCCAGGTCACCAACGGGCACTCGCTGGCTGGAGATTCCCAGTGCATCCCAGTTCGGCCCAGTTCAACCCAGGGCATTCCCGCTCAGCTCAGTGCATCCCAGCATATCCCAGTGCATCCCAGTTCAGCCCAGTATATCCCAGCTCAGCCCATTCAGCCCCGTGCATCCCAGTTTGGCCCAGTTCAGCCCAGTGCATCCCAGTTCAGCCCATTCAACCCTATACGTCTCAGCGCATCCCAGTTCAGCCCAGTGCATCCCAGTTCAGCCCAGTTCAACCCAGTGCACCCTCACTCAACCCAGTGCATCCCAGTTTGGCCCAGTGCACTCCAGCACATCCCAGCTCAACCCCGTGCATCCCAGCATATCCCAGTGCATCCCAGTTCAGCCCAGTATATCCCAGCTCAGCCCATTCAACCCCATGCATCCCAGTTTGGCCCAGTTCAACCCAGTGCATCCCAGCGCATCCCAGTGCATGCCAGTTCAGCCCAGTGGATCCCAGTTCAGCCTGGTGCATCCCAGCACATCCCAGTGCATCCCAGCTCAACCCAGTGCATCCCAGCATATCCCAGGGCGTCCCAGTTCAGCCCAGTATATGCCAGCTCAGCCCAGCTCAACCCAGTGCATCCCAGCACATTCCAGTGCATGCCGTCTCATTCTAGTGCATCCCAGCAGATTTCCACCGGAGCTGCGGGGGATCACAGGTTAAATTCCCTGGGAAATGGGGTGATCCGTGGGGATCAGGCAGGAGCAGCCCCACACCTGCCCCAGTGCGTTCCCTCCCAGCCAGGATCAGTCCCAACACATCCCTGCCCCAGGCAAGGAGGGGGGGCCAGCCCTGCTTTGCATAGAATGACTTCTCCTTCCCCGCTCCTGGTACCGGGAAGGAAAACCTTTTCCAGGATTTTTCTGGCTTCTCCAACAGCACCGGGTTGTTTTTCTTACCAAACAAAACCAACTATTTGCCTTAATTACTGCAAATCCTGCGATTTCCAGCCCCCAGCTCCATGCAGGGGGCAAGGCTGGATGCAGGGAGGGATAATTCACACCCGCCTTCCTCTGCATTAATTGGATCGGCCAGGAAATTATGGAAAATATTTGCTACAGACAGAAAAAAACCCTTCCCACTAAAAAGGTGAGGAGTGGCAGGGAAAGGGCCGGGAAGCGCTGGTGCAGAGCAGAGCCAGGCTGCTGGGAATGGAGCTGCAACAGGAAAAAAAAGGGGCCTGGGCGGGTCACTTGGAGCTTCCCAAACTGGAAGGGATCAGTGTGACGGGAAATCCCAGCTGGCAGCAGGATCCAGATGCCAGGCATGGAGGCAAGAGAGTGGTGCTGATGTCTCCAGCTGAGGGGTCCTTGGCACTATGGGGCATCCACGGGAACTCCATCCATTGGCTCTGACCCCACCCACAGGCACTGACCCCATCCACAGGCACTGACCCCACCCACAGGCACTGACCCCATCCACAGGAATAGACCCCATCCAAAGGCACTGATCCCATCCAAAGGCACCAATCCCATCCACAGGCACCGACCCCATCCACAGGCACCAATCCCATCCACAGGCACTGATCCTGTCCAAAGGCACCAATCCCATCCAAAGGCACCAATCCCATCCAAAGGCACCAATCCCATCCAAAGGCACCAATCCCATCCACAGGCACTGATCCTGTCCAAAGGCACCAATCCCATCCAAAGGCACTGACTCCATCCAAAGGCACCAACCTCCCAAAGGCATCAACCCCCCAAAGGTCGGTGAGGGATCCATCCCTCAGGACCCCCAGGCTCACAGGGCAGCGCTGGGGACATCCATCAGTGTGGCCGGACTGTGGCACAGCTCCAAATCCCATGTTTTGTCTCCTGGGAGAGGCCCCCAGGTTCCCTGAGCTCCCAGTTTATTTAGGAAACCAGCTAAGCTGCCACAGAGGTGCAAAACAGCAAAACCCCACAATTATACCCCAAAAGTGGGTGCGCCCGGAGCTCCTGTGTGCCCCCCCCGGGGTGACCCCGGCTCTGTCTCCCCTCCAGAGGGATTTAGGGAGAGCCACAACCCTGCGGCTCAGGGTGGGAACACAGAGCCCGGGAACACCCAAACCCCACCCGCAGCCCGGGCACGGACACGCCTCGCCCGGGGCCGTTCACACCTTCCCCCGGCAGCACCGGGCACGTTCTGCCGCCTCATGCGATGCTCCTTACAACACCCAGCCCCCAAAATCCATCCGCGGATAAATCCTTCCCACGCCGGAGCCGTGCTGCCGCGAGAGAGCGCGGCTCCCCTCGGCTCGGTGGCATTTGGTGGCCGCCGTCCCTGGGCCACCGGGGATGGTGGCACCGGAGGACACGCTCACAGCAGCGACCTCAGAGCAACTTCCAGACGTGAATTAACCCGCAGACCCCTCGCGAAGGGGGCGGGAACGGTGCGGGATGACACCTGGATACCGACGCAGCCTACACCTGGAAAACCAGCCGGGAAAGCACCAAAACCCTGCCAAAATCCTGCGGTTTCGCCCCAAAGCTGAGGCGGCGGCGGCGGAGCGGCAGCACCGCATTGCTTAGGCAATACCCCCCTCTAGTGCCGGTGCCCCTCGCGGCCCCCCGGGGCCCGGGGTTGTCACCGCGCACTCGGGTCGCCGCTAAGGCGACACAGCCCCGGGCCCTTGTTTGACTGGGGGAATTGATCACCCGGGAAAACAAAGACCCCCCCAGACCACAGCCCCCCAAATCTTGCATCCCCCCCCGTCCTGTAGCCCCCAACCCCATAACCCTATAGCCCTCAGCCCCCCCAATCTGCAACCCCCCAGTCCTGCACCCCACGACCCAGCAGCCCCCAGCCCCCCAAATCCTACAACCTCCCAGCTCCGCAGCCATCTGGGGACAAGCAGCAGCAGCTCAGCCCAACAGCCGGGAGCTTTGGGGAGGGTCTGCAGCCCTTCACCCTTCCCAAAAGGGGGAACCCCCATCCCTGCACAGACCATTCCCAGAACCCCGTTTTCGGAGGTACAGGGACACGGCGCGGTGTCACGGCCACCGTGTCCCTCTCCCACGGCCACCGTGTCCCTCTCCCACGGCCACCGGCCCCGCATGCCGGCCCGAAGCCCCCGGCCCCGCGGCCCCCGCTGCCATCCGGCTGCACTCCGGGAGCTTTTGAATATGGAAAGGGCAGGGGAAAAGCGTTTTCTGTTCGGCCAAAACCCACCCAAGTGGAATGGGGAGGGGCGGGGGGAGGGAGGGCAGCCCGAGGAGTTAATCCACTTTGAATTGCAGCGGCTCCAGCCCGAGCTCCGGGCTGACAGCTTGACAGAGACGGATTGGCAGCTCCCGAGGTGAGACATCCCGGCCGAGCCACGGAGCTGCAGGAAAACCCGGCTTGGAGGGGGCAGGTTCCACCGTGTGGTTTTCCATGAGGAGGGAAAAAAAAAATTAATTAAATAAATAAAGGTGAGAAGGGAGGGAGAGCAGGGAGCTGGAACAGGCTCTGGCAGTGGGAATGGCTCCCTGGAGCCTCCCTGTCACAGGGTCCCCCTGGGTGGCTCCTCAAGAACCCCCAAACCTGACCCTGGGGTCTGCAGGCACAATCCCCCTGCGACCACCACAGCATCGTCCCCCAGCTTCCATCCGGTGGCCGAGGCATCTCCCAGCTCCCACAAGGCTTGGGGCAGGGTTTTCCCAGCGGGATCCCCGCTGGAACACGGATCAATAACAAACCGGGGGGAAGGGGAACGGCACTGCAGAGCGATGCCCCGCAGGGCCGCACACCTTCCCGGGTGGGTGACGGGCGAGCGCAGCCCCAGGCACGGTGTTAAATTCCTTCGTTTGGCAGAAAAAGGCCTTTTCCAGGCTGGAAAGAGCCGGGAAGGCGAGGCCCGGCCCTGCCTCCCAGGGCCGCTGCCTGTCAGCAGCCGGGAATCACTGAACTACGACGGATGTCTCGGAGGGATGATAGGGCAGCGACCCTCATATTTTCTGCAGCGAGCACTCCTGTAAGCTCCCTTTGTGCTGGAATGATGGGAATTCATTACAGACCACCCCCCGCCGCGCGCTGGCTCCCAGGGGAGGGATCTGCCGGCTCTCTCCAAGGCTAAATGGGATTAGGTTATCTCCCGGCATGGATACCCAGACAAGAGCACACCGGGAATGGTCCCGGAGCATCCAGCCCGGCCCTGGAGGGACTCCAGACACCATGGAGGTATGGCCACCGGCTCCTCCAGCTGAGGATCCATGAAGGATCTGCTCCCAAATGGACAAGGCGGGGAGATTTCCTGGTGATGCTCATCCTGGAGATGTTTGGTCTCACTGTGTGTTTTGGGGAAAAAGTCACTCTGTTGTCTGGCTGCCACCAAAGGACCCTCATCCTAATCCTGACCCTCTCCCTGTGATCAACGGCTCAGCAAAGTGTGGCACAGGCTCTGCCAGCCCCTTTCCTCCCAGTTTTGGTGCTGGCGGCCCTGATGCCACTCTCAGTTCTGGATCCCAGCACAGGGAGTGGCGCTGAGCTGGACTTCACCTGGGGAAAGGTGGGAGTGGCCAAAGGGAGAGTCCCTGTGCCCGGCCTGGCACTGCCGGTGCTGCTCCCAGGAGAACCCACTGTGAGCTGCTGCAGGAGCAGGAATCCCCAGCCTGGGCCAAAACAGCACCAAAACTCCATCTCAGGGGCTGGCAAAAGCAGAGGTTGAGTTGGGGTGGGAGCATTCTCACGTTTTCCCCTCCCTCTGCCCCTGCCCCACCACAGGGCTTGGCTGTTCCACTCCGGAGGAACCACTGCCCCCAAAGATCACCACAACCTCTTCCTGAAGACCACCATGACTTCCTGAAGACCACCACAACCTCCTGAAGACCACCACAACCTCCTGAAGACCACCACAACCTCCTGAAGACCACCACAATCTCCTGAAGCCCCACCACTGTGAGGACATGGATGCAGATCCCAGCACAGCCCGGCTGGGGCCCCCAAATTCTGCTGGTGCCTCCCCTCAGCACAAGCACCGGCTGTGGGGTTGGTATGAGCATGGCTGCACTTGCTCCATTCCCTCTCCCTGTGGCTGCTGGATTCCCTCAATCATGTCAAACAAACCCAGAGAAAAACACGTTTGACTGCATCAAAGTTCAAACCTCCACCTGGCCGCGTCCCCGAGCTGGGACCCTTTAAAGCTGCGAAGATGTAAACTCCCCCAGGTCTTCATTATGTCTTACAGGCCCGATATTATATCAGATTATGGAATCATTAAACAAAAAATTGTACTCGGCGCTGTCCGGAGGGGCCTCCAGTTACCTTGTCTAAATATAACAGCATCATTTTTAACTGAGGAGCTGGTACAGTCCCTCGGGCCTTCATTATATTTCATGGGTCTGGGCTGGAATATCATCTCCCTCATTGGAGAACTCATCCTGCTCTTGTGCCAAGGCCAAGGCCACCAAGGCCGGACTCCCACTCTATGGGACACCCCCCACTCCATGGGCCACCCCCTCACCCTGCCCTGGCAGAGAACAGGCACCGAGAGGAGTGGGATGGGCTGACGGGATGGAACAAAGGATGGAGAGGAGGAGATGAAGCGCCGGGGAGGGGGATCAGAGCCAGGTACGCGCCCAATTATTTTAATTGCGTGTAGGTGCCCTTCCGGCTCGCTGATGCGACACATCAGTGTTTACCGCGCCGAGCAGAACCAATTATGTTTGAACATCGAGGGGCTGAGAGACAGCAAATAAACACGGCGGCGTGCGGGGGGCTCCGCCAGCCTCCGTTTGCACCCGTCCGTCAGCGCCCAGCCAGGCATGGACCAGCAAAGGGGGGCTCGGGGATGGGGCTGGGCAGGGAGCCCCACGGCGCAGCGCGGCCGCCGGCAGGAGAGCAGCGCCCGGAGGGGAGAGAGAATAGATCTGTTTGGGAAAAAAAGGGGCAATAAATAAAGCTGTAAAGTGATAGTTTCTGGCGGGGCTTTGACACGAGTTGTCAGAGCCGGTGGTGCGTGTGCTCCTGTCTTTACAGTAAATAACTGTCAGCAATTAGGAAGTGGAGGTGGCTCGGGGGGAGGAGGCAGCTCCGCACATCACTCACCGGGGATGGGGAGTGGGGACCACCGGCAGCGGCCCCGGGGCTGTGTCCCCTCAGGGAGGAGCTGCCTTTGACCCTTACCCACAGCCAGGGCTCAAACCCCCAGGGCTGCTTGAATTCCCGAAAATGTGGGACAGTGGCTGCGTGGGCAGGGCCACAGATCCTAAGGGTCCTTTCCAACTGAAATGATTCTATGATCCACAGAATCCCAGGATGGTTTGGCTTGGAAGGACCTTAAAGATCACCCAGTCCCACCATGGGCAGGGACACCTTCCACCATCCCAGGTTGCTCCAGACCTGGTCCAACCTGACCTTGGACACTTCCAGGGGTCCAGGGGCAGCCACAGCTTCTCTGGGCAACCTGTGCCAGGGCCTCCCCACCCTCACAGGGAAGGATTTCTTCTTTATACCTCATCTAAATCCAGCCTTTTTTGGTTTCAAACCATCACCCTCGTCCTATCGCAACAGGTCCCACAACACATCCCCAGGAGCTGGGCTCCATGATCCTTGTGGATCCCTTCCCCCCAGGATATTCAATGATTGCATGATCAGTGATGAGCTGCGCCCTGAGCCTCATCCTACCCCCTGCCCTCCCCACCGCTGACATCTCCATCACCTTCCTCCTCTTCCTCCCACCCCGCCCGGCAATAATTGGCTCCAGCTCTCCCCTTCCCTCCTCCCGGTTTTCACTCCCCTCTGCTAAGAGCAGCTGCAGCCTCGGCTCAGCCTCTGGAGCCGCGAGTTCTTTGACACCAATAACCTCTGCCTTTGTGCTGCGGGGCTCGGCGGCCGCTGCCGCTCCCTCCCAGGCTGGCACAGCCCGCTCCCCCCGGCCCTGAGCAGCCCAACTTCAGAGGCTCGCTGGAGCTCAGCCCCCGGAGCTGGGCCCCGGGGGAGCGGGCGCGGGGGACCCCCAGCTCCCGTTCCTATGGCGACCGAGGATGCTGATGTCGCAGCCCGAGGCGGTACCTTTGGTACTTACGGATCAAACCGCAGGGCAAGCGGTGCCGGGGAGGGGACACGGAGTGCAGGGAATGCAATGACTTGAATTAAGAGCAGGAGAGCCGGCGGCTCCCCTCGGAGCAGGGCGGGGGGAGGCCAAACTTCTCCTGGGTGGGTTAAAACTCGAAATCTTTCTTTTTTCCCACCTGTCCTTGGCCTCTTCCAAGGTTTGGGAAGCACACACCCGGTGAGGACATCAGGCTGGGATCACCAACCTGATGGATGTCGGCCCTGTTGTGCTCACCAGAGACTGAGACAGAGGTCAGAAGAATCCTGACAGGCAAATATCTGTCCCTCAGTGTCCCCTCCAGCAGCCCAGGGACCACCTTCACCCCCCCAGGGTGCAGGACAGAGCCCAGGAATGGCAGGGAGAGGGTGAGCAAAGCCCAACTCTTCCCTGGAGGAGCAGAATCTGGGGGGACCCTCAGCATCCAGCTGCCTTCACTGCAGCAAGGGCCGGGAATGTGAAAGGGAAAAGGTGACTTCTCCCTGGTTTTGTCTCTCCTCACGGCCACTTTTCTTCTCTTTTCCATCACCCTCCTTCCTCGCTGCTCTTTCCGCTCCGGAGCGTTCTGTGCTTTGCTGGGGCATTAAGAGGCGGCAGCTCAAACTGTTTAGTGAAGCATTAAAGGGGCAGGAAAACACTCACATCACGGGAGCTGAGAGCCCTGGAGCATCCTCGGGAAAAAAGCACCTCCCAGTTCTAGCAAATAAGACATATTTCTGTGCTCGCAGCACCAGACAAAAACCATCTCCCGGCTCTTGCCAGCCTGGCCGTCCGACATTCCACTGGTCCTAAAGTCAACCTCCCCGTTCCCATCCAGGTCACTCGGGAGCAGTTGGGCCATCACCCCCATGAGCCACCATCTGCCACCATCCAGACACTCTCCAGCCCCCCAGGCTAGCTCAGACATGCCCAAACCCCGGGATTCACATGGTATATGCATGTTAAAATCATCACAGCTCGAGCACATGAAGAGGAATCGATTCCTCACTCCCTCCTTCCCAAATCCAGCAGAAACCGGGGCTAAAATGGGATTTTCCCCCTTTTAGGGGGTTCAGAACCCAACGGGCACAGGCAGAGCTCAGGTGTCCCCTGAGCCCCATCCTGGGCTCTGAATGCAGCACCGGACCTGGGAAAACCAAGAAAAATCTGGAAATCAGAAACCCGACTGCTCCATGGAGGGAAAAGGACTGCTCCACACGAGCCCCTCAGCAGCTGGCTGAGAGTTTTCCCTGTTCCTTTAACCCCCCGGGGAACCTGGGCTCTTTGTGGGGTCTGCTGTCCTTGTCCCCACACCTGGAGCTGAGAGCGACGCCTGTGCTGTCACCCAGCCCTGCTCCCTCTGCGAAGGGTGAGGAGCAGAGGGTGGGTTGGCTTCATACCCTAAAGAATCACAGCAGGAACGAGAGGATTTGGGGCTTCCTCTGAGACACCCCTGCCCCTTGCCAAGCTCAGGAATCAATCCCAGAGCTCCCACTCCTACCATAAAACCATGTCCATTCCTACTGCAAGGGCCTGGGGTGTCTCACGGCCCCAAATGGGGCATCCCATAATTCCAGACAAGAAACGGGACAAGCTGGAGAGCTGCCCCAGGGAAGGACCATGCCCTGTGAACACACAGAGCAGGAGGAACCACGTGCCGTGGCCGAGGCACAGGACCTGGGTGTGCTGGTCGGTGCTCCCAGCTCCGAGAGGGCTCGGCACAGGCTCTGCTCCATCTCTCCCATTTCAGGATGAGGCAGGACTGGTGCCACTCCCAGATCCATCTCCCCCTTCCCTCCTTGTCGTGGATTTGCATCTCTCCTTTGGGCAGCTCATTTCCAGCACAGAAAGGGCTCTGTTGGGGTCTCCTCCCTCCGAGGGCTCCATTCAGGTCCCCCCCTCCAAGGGCTCCGTGAGGGTCCCTCCTCCAAGGGCTCCATGCGAGTCCCCCCCTCCTTCCCCAGCAATTGTTATGTTAAAATCCCCAGGACATGTTTCTGCAAAGAATTAAAGGAGGGTGAGGAGGGGATTGTTTTCGTCAGTGTCTCACCGAGTCTCTGACCTTGAGCGTGAATGAAAACAAGAAAAAAGGAACTTTATGCAAATCTCCCGCACTCGGCACAAGGGGGAAAATAATAACGGCAAATGGAGATTAGGAATGCAAATCGACTTAATGAAGAGGCAGGGGCTGGGCAGGAGCTTGTTTTGCTCTTGTACAGACGACTCACCCCGTCTGGTCCTGCTGCACCCCAGGTCTGATCGTTACAAATTGTATCGGGGTGGGGAAAGAGAAGCACGGGAAAGGTTTAATTCCCTAATTACGGCATTGTTCATCTCTCCTGCCCACGGCTGCTCCTTCCAAGAGGCCTCTCACACCTCCTTCGAGTCAACTCCAAGCCATTCACTACCCAAAACTGGCCCATTATCCTGGAGATCCCACGGTGCCAGAGCTGGATTCCAGGTTTAGGATCGAGACCCACGTTATGGGGTTCAGTTCCTCCCAGGGGTCTGAGGGAATGTTGTGTCCATGCTGCCCAAGCCACACCTCCAAAGTGTCACCAGCTCTGGCACTGTGGGACCCCCCTGCTCTCTTCACAAGGCTTGGCCTCGCCACTTGGATTATTTTCCTCTCCCATTCCCTCACCAGCGCTCTCACCAAGGCTTACACTGGGGCCTGGGAATGGCTCCCACATCCACATGGAGAGGCCGTGGAACAAAGCCCTGGGCCTGGCAGGGATGTCCATCACAACCCCACGGTGGACGTGTGACCAGCCCTGGCACAGGACACGCCAGCTGTGTCCACAGCTGGATCATGAGGGGCAGCAGGAAGCCACTGGCACATTTGGAGGGGGGATTTTCTCACACATGGGGAAGATGGAATGGAAATGGGGCTGAGAATGGCCCTCAGTGCCACATTCCCAAGGTTGCAGAACTTGACTCTTCCCACTTGAAATGCACCTTGGAATCACAGAACCATGGAATATCCTGACTTGGAAGGGACGCACAAGAGATCCAGGGCCAGCTCCGGGCCCTAAACAGAACAATCCCAAAATCCCACCTCTACCAAGGCACGACACTCCTGGGCCGAGCTCTGCTCTATAAAACCCTGAGCTCAGAGCCACATTCACCACGAGCAGTCACTGCTGGGCTGGAAGGTGCTGAACACCCAGACCTACCCGGGAATGAGGTCCCAAAGCTGCTGCCAGCTCTTGTCACCGCTGAATTACACACCCCTGGGTGATGCTTCCTCACTGGAAGTTTGGAATGGTTTTCCTTCCGTCCACAAAACAACAATCATGGTCGGTTCTATCTAAACGAGCCTTGCACCGGCCTGGAGATGAAATCAGGCCCTGATTCCATTCTGAATTATGCTGGGCTCACAAGGAATACCCTGGGCTGGCTGAAACCCAGGCGGGATTAATTCCTGAGGTGCCAGAGCGCCCAGCATCACACCCACCATGGCCCCACTCCTCTGGGTGACCAGGACAGATCCCACAGACCCGGGGCTGCCCTCGGGACACGCTTAAACCTCATCCTAAAGGCTCTGAAAAATTCCTGGAGTGTTTAAACCCTCACGAGGCCCCGGGGGCAGCGACCTTGCCAAGGCCTGGAAACCATCCCTGGGCTCGGGTCGCGCTTCTCCACCAACGCCAGGGCTGGTGATGCTTCCACCCCACAAACGCCCCCCTTCCCTCCCTCCCAAACAACATCCACGGGAGAGTTTGGCTGGGAACGCGGTGCTTTAATCTCCTGGAAGCCTTTGACAACCTGTCTCGTCCTGGCTTTTAGCTGCGTGAGAGCTGCTCGTTAATGGAGCATTAACCTTGGAGAGCTGCTGCAATTACTCCAACACTAATTCTGACAGTTTTTGGTGTATCTGTTTGTTCTTTTGACAGGCAAAAGGAATTTCTTTTTAAAAGCTGTTTGATACATTTGAGACCTTCTGTCCACATTTCCCTTTTTTTTTTTTCTTTTTTTTTCTTTTTTTCTGCTGGAGATAGGAAGGTGGGGGGAACGTGCGGAGGGGGAGACGCTGTCTTCCCGCGACACCTCGTTCAGGCACCAGTCGGGATATTTCCCCCCCTCCCAACCCCTTTCCACCCCTGCTTTAAGTCACAGAAGCGTTTGGTCTCTCCTGACCTCATTAGGGTAATTAGGAAACCTTTTGAAGCTGGGAGAATGGCTCTGAGCGGTGGGAAAGGAGGAGAGCAAAGAGGCTCTGAAGGAGCACGAGGATGGAGAAAGGGGGAGAAAAACATCTTCAGCGGCGAGGAGGTGACCTGCAGCTCTGCTCCCCTGGAAAGCTCCTTAAATTGCCTCTTTTAAGAGGATGGAAATCCAAGTCCTGGTTATCCCATAAGACCTGGGCAGCCAGGGAGCAGGGAAGGAAAAGGGTGGCAGGGCAGGCGCGGGCTGAGCCGAGGATTCCACTTCCATCTCAGATCCATCACCGCTTCCCTGGGTGCCCTTTGGCAAATCAGCTCTTGCTGTGCCTTAATCCTTCCTTCATTTGAAAAAAAACATTCCCTACGTGTTATTTTCTACGTGGGAAACGCAGGCTTCGGAGGGAAAGGGCTCCCTCCAACCGCGCAGCTCCCAGGAAAGCCAGGCTGCTCCCGGGGACTTCTGTTCCCAGCAATCATCCACCCTGGAAGTGCTGCCAACCAACACCTTGATCTGCAGTCTGATAAAGCCACAGCCCACCTCAGATCGGGGGGAGGTGATTTCTGTTTGAACTCAGCTGCTTCCGAAGCCACCTGAGCCACCAGGTAACGCCTGGGTGACAGGAGTGGGAACCTTCCTAAGGACAGCCAGCTCTGTCTTCCTCTAATAAATGTTGGAAGCATTTTTCCTGCACTCATCCGAGCCAGTCGAGAAGCCCAAACGATGACTGTGGCGAAGCTAAAGTTATCACAGGGATAAAACCTCCAGTTCTAAAGGAAAAACGCGTTATCGCAGCCCTTTGCTACCAATCACAAAGGGCACAAACCCGATGCCTCTCTGTGTTCTGCAGAAAGAGGGGTTTGATGTGAGAGAAAAGCGGATTAAAATAACACTGGCAAGAAAAAGGATCAAAATACACCAATATACCCCGGCACGAGCGAGTCTGAGGCACCGCGTCCCAGGTCCCGCTGTGCCTCCGGCGCACACGGAGATGGAAGCACTGCCACCATCCTCCTCAGCTGCTTTGAGGGTCCCCAGCCATCCCTCCATCCATCCAGGAGGGCATCCCATCAGAAGCTGCTCCTCCAGGATGTCCTCAGCAGGCAGAGCAGGACCAGCCCTGCACTGCCAGCCTGGGTTTTGGAAATGTCATGGAATTCTGGAAGGGTTTGGGTGGGAAAATAATCCAGTTCCACCCCTGCCGTGGCCAGGGACACCTTCCACCGTCCCAGGGTGCCCCAAGCCCTGTCCAATCTGGCCTTGGACACCTCCAGGGGTCTGGGGCAGCCACAGCTTCTCTGGGCAACCTGTGCCACGGCCTCTCCACCTCACAGGGAAGAATTTCCTCCTTTTATCCGCTCCAAATCCAGCTTTTTTGGTTTCAAAGCATCACTCCTCATCCTATCTCAACAGGCCCTGCCACACATTGCCTGGAACTGGTCTTGATGATGCTCGGGATGTCCTGGAGAAGCACCTGGGGGTTGCAGGTAGAGCATCCCCCAAAGCCTCAATCCCCACAGCTGCTGCTCACAGCGTTAATGCCCATCAGCTTTTCCCTGTCAGGAACAGCAGTTCTGCAGGAGCGGGGGTGGCTGGGCTCAGCTCGGGCTGAACAATGAAATAATTGGGATTATTTTAAGTACATGAGGTTTTATTCTTTTAAAGAGAAAGAGTAATTAACCACCGGAACGTAACAACAGCGTAGCGGGGCGGAGTGAATGCTCCATGGAGGGGCTGGAGCCTCTCCAGGGAAACCTTCTGCCTTCACCTCACCCGGAGCAGGACAAACCTCCTGTGCTCTGCCTGAGCATGACCCCGGAACGAGCTCTTCTGGCTGCAAACCTCAAAACCTCCTCACGCCCATCTCCAGCCTCCAAAGAATTCTGAGGATGCCCAGGCGCTACCAACAGCAATTCCTGGGGATTCCGGCGTGGCAGGAGGGAATCACAGGGTGCGGTGGGAGAGGGGGTGAGGAGGTGGGAGCCAGCAGGAGCAGCTGCCCACACTCCAGTTCAAAAAATGCCATTTCAGTTCCATTTCCCAGCACTGGATGTGACATCACGAACCTCTTTGCACCCAGGAACTACAGTGGGAATAAGGTGACCACAGAACCCCAGGATGGTCTGGATGGGAAGGGATCTTCCACTCGTCTCGTTCCACCCCCTGGGGATGCGCTCTAGCCCATCACCCCCCATTTTCCGTGTCCCATGTTAATTAAAGCGGTTGGTAATTGTCTGCAAACAGCTCTCCAAGCCCTGCAGGAGCAGGATCTGTTCACATCCACGGTGATCCCAAAGCCCCACCAAATCAGCACTTCCATCAAATCAAACCCAACATCCCCATTTTCTGGCGATTCCAGCCCACAGGGGCATGGACATGCCCTCCCCCCAACAGGTATCCCTGGACATGGCTCGTGACTTTGATCCAGCACCGTGAGAAAGCAAACACAGGATTGTAACAGCCAAGACATTGTCTCCAATTTAATTTTTGGGCTGTTTCCCCCCCTGCCGCATTTGCACGTTCAGGAGAACAGAGCCCCTTTCATGTTTACTCATCCTTAGATTGCAAAAATTGTCGTGTGTATTCCTTCTCCAATTAGCTCTGGTACTCAAAAATAAAATATTGTTCCGTTGCCAGCGCAGTTCTGATCATCCCTGTCCTTTATACTTTTATTCCCCAGAGTCACTTGAAAAGCGGACGCTCCTTCCTCCTCCCCTGCAAAGCCCCCTTGGAAAATTTTTAAAACAAAAAAACAGCCAGCGATTCCAAAGGAAAGGCTTTGGTGGCTGAAGTGCCACTTCCATTCACCTTTCCATGATGGAAGGGAAAAAAATAAAGATCAGAAGGAGGATTTAGACAAAAAGCCAACTAAGTAAAGGTAATTTCTGATACAGGAGAATCTGCTCGTTGTGTAGAGGTGCTTTGTTGAGTGGAACAGAGGAGACATCAGAGACTCTGCAGCGTTTTTTTAAACATTCCCAGCTTCCTTCCCATTGTGCCACCTGATTCCACAGCGACCCAGAGACACATTTTGGAGCGCCAGTGTCCCACAGAATGAAGGTGAGGAGAGCACCCAGCCCCTCCCCACGACAAGCCCCAGAGGGACACGGGCACAGGAGAGCTGCAAATGCTGCTGAAAATCTTTTTGGGGATACTCCAAGAGCCACCCACAGTCACCCTGAAGGCCCCAGAGCCACCCAGGGAGTGTGTGAGCAATAAATGGCACAAAACTTGTGACATTTTCCCCTGGCAATGCTCATCTCCTCACCCAGCGAGGGCTTGGCCCCAAAGGGACCAAGAGAGCAGCGTGTTCATGGGGACAGTCACAGACCCAGAGACCCACGGAGAAAACCCTGGCACAGTTTGGGTTGGAAGGACCTTAAAGCTCATCCAGTTCCATGCCCTGCCATGGGCAGGGACACCTTCCACCAGCCCAGGTTGCTCCAAACCCCATCCAACCCGTCCTTGGCTAATGCCGCCTATTAAAACTGAGGTTTGTTTGGTACTGGAGGAACCCCGTGACAAAGAACTCCAAAATCCACAGATGGAGCATTCTTCACCCATTTTATATTCCCCTCTCTTCCCTCCTTGGGGCACTGGAAGCACTTGGACTATCTCTTCTTCCCTACAGTGCCCAGAAAAATCACACACAGACTGCCGCCACACAGGAAAACACAAAAAAAAAAAACCCCAAAACCACCAACTTTAGACACAAACCCTTATTAAAACCAGGGGACAGAGAGCATGAGAAGAGCTCTCGGTGCCGGCAGCGCTCCCTCCCCGGGCTGTGCCGCAGAGGTGATTTCGCACTCCACGGAGCGCGGCGCGAGGAGCCGCAGCAGCAAACAGGCTGTGGAATCAAAAGAGCTCCCCGGCACTCCACCGGCCCCGCAGCTCCCATTCCAGGGGAGGAAATTTGCATCCAAAGCATCAAGAGCACTTTACCTCGAGTTTAAAATAAATTCCGAGCAGATCCATGCCGCCAGCTTGCGTTTGTGACTGGAATCCCAGCCAGCGCCAGCCGGAGACTGTCCCCAGTGAGAGCTCGGGAAGAAGGCGATGGCACAGAGCAGGGAACAGGGACGGGGGAGGACAGCACAGCTGCAGCTGGTCCGGCACCACAGGCCACAGCAATTAGTGCTAATTGGGGTAACAGCCCCCTGAGCCTGAAAAGGAACAAGCGGTTGGTTCACATCCTGCCGCAGCTCCCAGCACTGTACACAGAGCCTGAAAGGACAGAACCACGGGATTTTTTAGGTTGGAAAAGAACCCCAAGATCAGGAAGTCCAACCATTTGCACAGCACTGCCAAGGCCACCGCTAAACTGTCCCCAGGTGCCACGTGCAGGGGTTGTTTGAACACTTCCGGTGATGGTGACACTGGCACTGCCCTGGGGAGCCTGTGCCAGGCTGGATCTCTTCTTTTTGGGGAAGGAATTTTCCCCAGAATCCAACCTAACCGGACAGGGTGATGCTGTCCTGCCCGTGCTGCTGCACAGGAATGCTCTCTGTTAGTTCATTAGCCTTCAGTTAATTTGGCCCAGGAAAGCCGGGGTGCCAGGGCTGGGGGTTCATGTGTATGCTGGACTCCATCAAACCAGGGCATCCCAAAACCTTGTCAGGCTCAGAATCACAAAAATCCTTCCTGAACAAGTACTGACAGGGCCAGGTAAAACCTGGCTCAGGTGGAGCTGGGGCAAGACCCTCCCCTGCTCCTGGAGACCCTCCCGAGAGAGAGAGAGACCCTCCCGAGCCGCCCCAAAACCTGCTGCTCCCCCGCCCCGAAGCCGAGGGACACAGCCTCCCAAAGGGCACTTCCAGCTCATCCCAGACAGCTGCTGGAGGAAGATTTGCCTTTCAAGGCACCAGGATTTATTCGCAGCTTCCCCAGGTGCCGGCGGTGCCCCGGCAGCCGCAAGTCTGGTCTGTGAGTGCCACCTACAGGGATCCCCTGCGCCCCAGCTCCTGGTGTGCCCCGACCCCGCTGCCCCCCAGAACCCCACCCGTGACGAGGGTAAATCGTGGAGCAAACGAAACCTTCCTCCCTCCTCGGCTGCGCCAGGACAGGAGCGGGAAGGACACGGGGACATGGGGACATGGGGACACGGGCAGGGTGGCAGAGGGGGAATGGGGAATGTGACTTGTGATTTCTCAATGCCACCGATCCACGCAACCGGAATGAGATGGATGAGAAGCAGATGTGAGAATCGGGGAACGCCCTTGGGTTTGTTCTGGAACTAATTCCTTGCAGGGAGGAGCTGGGACATTCACATTTCAGCCTGGAGGAGACTGGGGGTGACTCCAAAGGGACAGACCCGATCTCTGCCCTTTGGGACCAGGGACAGGACCCGAGGGGATGCCTGGAGCTGTGTCGGGGGGTTTGGGATGGATTTTAGGAAAAAGTTCTTCCCCCAGAGGGTGGTGGGGCACTAAACTCCCCAGGGAATGGGCACCAGAGCTCCAGGAGGGTTTGGACAATGCTCTCAGGCACAGGGTGGGATTTTGGGGTGGCTGTACAGGGCCAGGAGTTGGATTCCATGATCCCTCTGAGTCCCTTCCAACTCAGGAGATTCCACGATTCTGTGATCCAGGGAACAGCACCTCCTTCCTCGCTCCCAAGTAAGCAAAATGGAATTTGGTTCTGCTGCTGTGGAGAGGCCAGAATCGGCCTCACAGGGACCTTATTTGGTCTCCGTACAAGAAAAGGGATTAATGTGAGAACAGCGAGAAAGCAGCAGACTTCAGAAAACTGAAACCAACCCAGAGGTGATTGGAGAACCATGGAGTCAGGGAATGGTTTGGCTTGAGAGGGACCTTAAAGCTCACCTTATCCCAACCCCTGCCACGGCCAGGGACACCTTCCATAGCCCAGGTTGCTCCAGGCCCATCCACCCTGGCCTTGGACACTTCCAGATGGGACATGAGGTGACCAGGAGCCCTGGGAGCACACAGAGGGACAGTCACACTGTCCTGCGAGTGGGAGCAGGGCAGGAGGGAAACCCAAAGGCTTCCATAAATCCATGAACCCAGCAGCAGCCTCATCCCACAGACAGGGATGGGTGGGCTGGAATGCTTCATTCCTGTAGTTCCAGGTACAAGGGAGGGGATGCTCAACAACACGAAAACCATCGATCAATACAGGGCTGGTGGCTGTTTAAAGATAAATCAGCATTTCCAGGAGGGTGAAACAAGAGCTGCTCCTTGGGGAATTCAGACAACAACGCACTCAAGTGCTGTTTATTGACTCCGGGGCTCGCACCACAGGACCCTCCCAGCACTGCCAGTGCTGCAGATCCCATCCCAGGCACAGAACACAACCAGCAGAGCTGACCCCACCCCATGGATCCCATTAACCCTGCAGATGGCCCCGTCGGTTTGGGCAGCTCGGTATCAGCAGCAGAGCATCCCATGAAGCCTCCAAGATGAGAGAGGGATTATGTAAACTTTGCAAATTTGGCTTTGGCTTAATTTGGAGCAGATCGTTCAGTCACTCGTGACACGCACAGGTGGTGACTGTCACAGGTCGTGGTCGACCGGCTCCTTTTGGCTGAGATGAGTAGGAATCTTGTATGGAGCCTCCCACCAACACCCCAACTCACCCCGGAGAAAGAAAAGTGCAGCAGTGGCTGGTGAGGCCTCAGCCTGCCCAGGGCCAGGCACAGACAGGTCCATTTTAGCCTGAAACATCCCCATGTTTAGCCTGAAAAACTAAAACTGGGAAGCTACTGGAAGATCCAACCGGTGCAGAGAGACCTAAAACAAGGGCATCAAACACACACGGAGGACCAGAACAAGTGACAGCCCCACAAGCAACTTTGTACCCTGCACCCTTCAAAGGGAACCAGGACTCTGAAAACACGGATGTGGTGCAGAAATTCCAGGCTGGCACCTCGGTTTCCCCTCCTTGTACCTACACAGCACGGCACAGACACCGCGTTACCTGCTCCACGCCCTTCCCTGCTCAAACACAAACACCTGTTCCAGCCAAACTCAATTCCAGCAAAATTATTGTCAGGGCAGGACCCAGGGCTTGAGGCTCCCTCTGATCCAAATTATTTAATATTAACAAATCCTCCACTCCTGCGAGGTGAGGAAACTTTAGAATTGCAAACCCCACCTGTCCAGACAAGAGGGGAGCCTAGGGAATGCTCAGATTCATCATTCCAGGTGAAGGAAGGCTGAGGAATGTGCTGGTCAAACACTGAGCATGGCCGTGGATTGGGACAGCTGGGCTCACATGGCTTTAACAGCACAAGGGACAGCTTTCCAGAGGGAATTGAAAAGCCAGGGAATTACCAGGAATTATTGAGAGATCCCCGAGCGTGGATCACACAGCTCCAGAGGAATCCCAAAGATTCCCACATGGAACCTCTGCCTGCTCCCATCTGCAGCAGCTACACAAGCAGAGAACACCCCAAACAGGTGTGGAAGGATCCCAAATGACAGGAAAAAAGGGCACATCCAATCACTGTGTGTGCACACAGCAGCGCTATTAAAAATATATCTATTTATGAATTTTAAAATCCTTTGTGCACATGCGAGACGGAGCTGCCGCGGGGGTGGGATTTCTCCAGGAAACCTCACCTGTCCTGAACAGAGGAACATGGCCACTTGCACAGGATCACACCAGGGTCACAGCACACCCTCAGCTGCCTCGGGGGATCCTGGAGCCACTGCCAGCCCCTCCCTGATCAGCACATCCTGTCTGTCCCCTCCCCAAGTGTCATCTGTGTCCCTGGATCCACAGGGGATTTGCAAGCCAAAGGAAAGGAGCATTCCAAAGATATTCTAAATATTCAACCTAAAGGTGCCACAGGGACCTCCCTGCCCGCAGGGCACATCCCTGGGGTTCTCCAAACAAAGGCACTACCAGCTGGGGGGGGAAATGGGATTTAAGGATGTGCTGCCAGTTTCCAAGAAAGGCCACAGACAGGAGCACTTGGCGAGCAGTTTTCACCGTTTTAGCAGCAGATCCACCCAACAACAACTTCCTGACACATTCACCTTTGGTCCTACACAATCAGATCCCAAATATCCACACAACAATGGGCTGCAGGAAAGATCCTGGTTGAGGACCAGCCAAGGGAGTGAAACTCCAGGGTCCTCCGGAGGAGATAACTCAGCCAGGGTTGCTCTGAATCACAGTCAAGAGGGGTTGGGGTCCCCCTTTTCCAAGCATCAGCTGCTCCAAGACCCTCCCTGGCTCACACCTGGCTCTTCCTTAGGTACCTCAAAATTCAGAGTCTGGTGATGTGTTCCTGGTGAACACAAACTGGGGCTGGGCAGAGACCCTCCCAGCCTTTTTGGTGGCTCTGGAGAAATATTTCTTTGGGTTGTGGCCCTTTTCATTTGTAAACATGTCTGTAAACGCATGAATGACCTGGATTATATTTCTAACTGCTAATCCTGCAAAATTTAACTCATTTAACTAATTCCCAACGCTGTTCTGTCTGAACCATCACCCACCCACCCCATTTGTGTAACAGACACCGAGAGCTCTCCCAGCTCCTCCCAGGAGCTGATTACAGAGACACTTCCCAAAGAAGTAACCAGATATTTCGTGAAGGAAAGAGGATCAGCCTGGAAAAGCAATCCGATGCTTCCAGGGCAAGGAGAGAGGGATATGAGGCACAAGGGCAGCTCTCGAGCTCAGAGCTCAGATTTCAGGCGCTGAAAATCATCCAGGAACATCTCCCTTACCTCAGTCTCTCCCCGTGCAGTGAACAGCTCCCAACTTTCCCCAGAGATGTCCCCCAAAAAAATGCATGTGAAGAAAACAGGTTTGGTCCCCTTTCCCCTGGCCCAGCTATGGAACTGTTAATTAATAGTCACTGTAAGCAGATATAAAACTTGAGTACTGGAGATTCCACTGGGATTGGACCCTCCATCAGTCCAGGATGTTGGTGCTGCTGGTCCTGAGTCATCTGGAAAAAATGGAGACACCCAAAATCAGGGGGAGCTGAGGTGACATTCCTCGAGATAACATTCCTGGAGGTGACATTCCTCCTCAACTTAAAACAACCTCCCCAGAAATCAAACTTGTGGGATGTAAACACGACGCTGGGAAAGCAGGAATGGATATCCCAAGAGGACTGGGAGTCTGAACTGTGATATCACTTGGAAGCAACTCCCAAACTGAAAAAAAAAACCCAACAGGAATTTTGCTGGGAAAGCAGGAATGGATGTCCTGATGGGCCTGGGAGTTCAAACTGTGATATGACTTGGAAGCAACTCCTGAACTGAAAAAAAAAAACAAACAAAAACCCAGGAATTTTTGTTTTCCTGTCTAACACAGGGAGGCCCAGACTGGGCACAAGGGCTGCCTCTCCCAACAGCCCTGTGACCCCACAGCAGTGTCCAAATAACCCTGTCAGCGAGACTTTCCCCAGCCAGAAAACGAGGAATAGTGAGATAAATCCATGTGCCAACACAGAGACCACACACAGGCGTTTTAATTTATGCAGATCCGGTTGTAGGAGCTGTGCCAAAGCTCCCACGGTTTCGGGAAAGGAGCCTCAGCCCCTTGTGAGGAAAAAGAGCAACACACAAAACACACAAAATGCTCCCTCACCGCCTCAGGTTCCGTGTTTCAAACACGGTCTCCTCGTCACTGTCGAGGGAGCCCAGCTCGAAGTTCTCGTCGTGGCTCGAGAGCAGCCCGTACTTCTTCCTCTGGGGCTTCTTCAACCTGAAATGAGTTTTGGGCTCGTTTCTGGGGCCCTCGGACCTGGGGCTGAGGACAGGGAGAGCACAATGAGTGAGCTGCTGTCCCCACCCAGCGGGACCGGAGATGGTTTAGCGCTAATTACCTCGGGTAATTAACAGTGCTGGGGATTTACAGCAGCGTTTTGGACGCGCTGCCAAGGGGATAGGCGGGGAAGCAGAGCTCCGGCTGGCAGAGGGAGGGAGGGAGAGGAGGGGGATGCGGGGAAAATGGACACAAACCCAAGGATTAAGAGAGGGACTGGAGCAGGAAAGGGACAGGGGACACCGTGACCAGCTTCGGGGGGACCCAGACCAGGACCGGGACTGGCAGGGGCACAGTGGGGGACAGGGACAAGCAGGGCCACTGCCCCAAGCTAGGGCGACTGGGACCAGGACAATCAGGGTGACATCCCAGACCAGGGAGAACCAGGACAATCAGGGCAGACTCCTGGGCCACAGGACATTGGAACCAGCCCGGGACAGAGGGAACAGGGACTGGGACCAGCAGGGACACAGCCCTGGGTCAGGGGACACCAGGTTTGGGACATGACCAGGAGCGGGACCAGCAGGAACACGGACACAGCCCCGGTCCGGTGCCCGTCCCCCCGCACTCACCGGAACGCCCGCAGCACGAAGTAGAGCGCGGCCAGCGCCGAGAGAGCGCTCAGCACATACACTGCCCGCCTCAGCACCGGCAGCCCCGACCCCAGCGACAGCCTCGGCCCGGATTCCTGCCCCGGCTCCGGCTGCGTCTCGTTCCCTGCGGCCACCCGCGGCGGCTCCGTGCTGTTCCCCAGGCTGGGGGCGGCGGCGCGGCCGAGGTGCGGGACGAAGAGGAAGAGGAGGAGGAGGAGGAGGAGGCGCGGCATGGCCGGGCCGGGCCGGGGCAGCGGAGCGGGAGCGGCGGGCGCAGGAAGGCGGCGGGACGGTGCGCCCGGCGCAGGCACCGCCCGGGCCCCGCGGAGCCGCTCGCGGGTTCCGGGGCTGCGCCGTTCCGGGCCGGCCGTGACCCACTCACGGAGCCGCCGCGGGGCTCCGGCATTTTGCTCTCAGGGTCGTTGTTGTCCCCTCGCGGGCTGCGGCCACCTGGGTGAGGCCGCCATTTCTCCCTCACTGCATCACCCCGTCCGTCACAGCCGCCATTTTCCGCTCAGGGTCATCCTTCCTCCCTCAGGGCCGCCATTGCCCCTTGAGGACTCTCATTTCTCCCTCAGAGGCGCCATTTCCCCATCAGGGCTGTAAGACCCTCTCCCTCAGGGCCACCATTTCCCTCTGAAGGGCATCATTTCTCCCTCGCTGTCACCACTTTCCCCTCGCAGCAGGACCTTCTCCCCCCGAGCCGCCATTTCCCCCTCAGGGTCGCCTTTCCCCCCTCAGGGCGGCCATTCCCCCCCCCCCCCGCCAGGGTGAGCACAGCTAGAAACAGGAGCATTTTGAGCATTTAAAGAATTGCTAACCCCCACCGTGTTCTTCTGCAGACTCTTCAGGCTGACCAGGGCTCAGTCACTGCCCTTCAGCCCTGCTCCACTCCCTCATTTTTCTTCAGGGAACGGCTCAAGCTGCCTGGATACACAGGGCTTATTTTTTTTAAAAAGGGCATTTTGGCTAAAACTAGGTCACCCGAGCTCACGTCAGACCCACGGCACCCAAACACCTTCCCGATGACGCCACTGGGTTCCACATCCAGCCCCTGGATCGAGCGATTCCCTCACCCATCCCGGCAAGACATCATTAACTCATTGCAGTAATTAGCAATGCCAAAAATAACAGCACCTCCAACCAGGCTCTATTTTTGCACCTGTTCATTATTTCTGCCTGCGTCTAAGCATCCTATTTAGGGAGGTCTTACAAAGCATTATTTTTAAGTATTTTCAGCCTGAATTGATTTAAGCCTCACCTGACTGCATTTTTATCAGCGAAGACTTCACACACTCCTCAGCCTTCATTATATTTAATATCCTCCTCCATTAACATGCAAAAATCCTCACTGGCAAATTGCTCAATACAACCCCCAGAAGTGTGTCATGGCTGATTGCTTTTTTTAAAACGCTGTTCACTTAGATAATTTGAAAAAGGTTAAAGGAGGAAAAGTAGGTTTTGTGAAGTGAGCTCTATAATCCCCTCCTGCAGGCAGGAATGTCTGGAGACTCTTATCAGTGGGAAATTGGGAATTGATGGCTCTTGGGCAGCAAGTCCTTGGGGCTCCTGAGTGAGCCCATCACCAAATTCTGAGTTTATCAGTTAAAAAAAAAAAAAAAAAAAAAAAGTGGAGAAAAGGGCAGGATGAAGCAATCAACTGTACTTTAACACCCAAAAAAAAAAAATGTGGAGCAGCTGAGATCATCAAAACCTCTCACTGCTCTCACCCTGCAATCTCGTGCCAAAAACACACTCAATGTCAGCCTCCCCCAAGACAAATCCTCCTCATTACTGAGCTGCCACATTTTTGGGATTTAACCAGCAAGAAGACCTCAATTTCCATAGGGATCAGGCATCAATTGGCTCGGAGCTGAGCATCTCCACCTTCAAGCACCGCAGCAATGCTTTGAACTGGGCTGTGCACCAGATAACTACTTTTGCAAAAAATACTGTTTCCCACAAAAAGTACCACAGAGATTTATTTTTTCCACAATTCAGTGTTTTATTCTGGCTTGATTGACTTGGTTCAATTGATCCACATAAAAATGAGCAACACCACTGCTCTGAGCTCTTCATCTCCCCACTTGAGTGTCTGTCCTTCTGACTTCTCTGACGTGTCTCAGTGCTGAAATGAAATGGAGACAAGACAATTGGAATGTGGATAAAGATATAGAAATGGAATAGGGTTACTGGACCACTTAGAGCTCAGGGCTGTGGAACAGTGACACAGCCAGAGGAAAAAAGCTCAGGAAAGGGATCTTACCTGGTTGGCAAACTTGCTCCTGCATCCCTGGAACGCAGCTCTGGTCCCTCAGGATCCGCTCGGCCTCCGAGGCGTGTGCCGGGTTCCTTCAGCCTGCCAAAGCAGAGAGGCATTAACAGGAGCCCCGGGCAAAGGCTGCTCTCGCCCCCAACCTCCCCACACAGCTCACAGCGCACGAGGGTCTCACAAGCCATCGCTGAACCCATCACACCACAAAGCACAGTCTGGGAAAACTGTTCCGGGCCGGCTGCTGCCCGTGCTCAGCCAGCCCATGGATTGGATCCCCTAAGCAGAGAGTTAACACTTGGACATGGCTGCTTAGGAAGTGTGGGCCATGGGAAAAAGTTAATGGCAACAAGTAGGATGGCAAAGAAAGCTACAATTAAAGTGAGCAACTTAATGAAGGTCTAGGAAGAGTCTCAATAGATGAACACATATCGAGTCAGGGAGTTCGTTCCCATCTTGCTTCCGTACCTACAGCAAGACACGGCTGCATGCCCAACTCTGATCTGTGGAACTCAAGGTGTGCCACAAGCCAAAGGTTGCATACGGCATGGGTTAACGTTTTTCCAGCAGCTGACCAAAATTGTCAAAAGGAATATTTCACAGGTACATTAGACTTTCAAATGAGCTCTCAACAAGAGGAAGGATGCGGACATGAGCAAAAGGAGTTACCTCGAATTACAGGACTATTTCCACATATGAACTAGCCAAGAGAGCAGCTCTCGTCTCAGAGGTTTCTGTTGGAGGCACAACACTTCTTTTCTCCAAGGACACTGCAGTTTCCATTTGCTAGCAAAGAATTCTTAGAACTTGTAAGCAATGACACAGCTAAGCTAAGCCCGGCATTCCCCTACCATCGCACACGCGCTCGGCACACAGGGAACAGCCCAGGGACTACAGCACTTGGCTCTTCTCTACAGCTTCCCAGTGTAGGCTACAGCAGCTTTTGAGGAAACATCCATTATCCTTCCTAACATTCCGACTGCGCTTCGCTCCTAGCACACCCTCAGATTTGTACTTCCAGCCTCTATAGACAAGTTTTGACTATTTTATGTGAAATTGGTTGGCCAATTCAGATGTCAAGACCGATTTAAGGATTTAGATTCCAGCGCCTGGTCAATCATCCGGCTGGCTCTGCCACTGTCCCTAATCTCCTCCTCTCGCTCCCAAAGACTGTTCTTCATCTCCAAGGGTTGTGTTGTGCAATGAAATGTAAATGTCAGGAGCAGAGTTCATTTCAGACGGTCTTTTAATAGGCTTCGTAAAGCCAAAGAAAACTGTATACAGGAATCCTTTACCACTTCAAATACAACAGCAATGGAATATGCATATTTCTTCCAGTAAAAAAGGACAATATAAATAAACATTTTCAAGAACCTCTTTATGGTAAGTTTGCAAGTCTAGTTCTGGGTCATTTACATCGTTACAACAGTAAAAATACCGTTATGCGGGTTGAACATACAAGCACGTTTCTCTTTAGATATATCAAGGTGGTTTGCCTTCCAACGGAACCCAGGCTGCATTCCTACCTTGCTACACTAAAGGAATGTTACAAAAGACGAAGGTAATGCACTTGGAAAAAAAAAAAAAAAAAAGAAAAAAGTCCACAGCTTGTTCAGCTTCCAGTGAACATCGGTACAAGGTCCTTTCTAGCTCAAAAGAAACTGAATTGGGGCCCCAACTTTAAAAAAAAAAAAAAACCGAACACCTTGGCTCATTCATGGAGGATAAAATAAAATCTGAAGTGCTTTCAAAAAAGATTAAAACCACTTGAAAGCAGAGCTTTCTCCAAGACAGTCTAATCAGACAGTCTCGTCTCAGAAGCTGCCAGGCTGTGTATGACAAGATCAGAACTGATAATACTACAAAAGTGAAAATACAAGTAGATGTACTACACAATAACCATTTCAGCGAAGCTCCAAAAATCTTTATAAATACAGCCATTGGAAGGACGATCTTGAGTCAGGAAGGATTTTTACTCGTTGTGTGTAGCTGAGGACAAGAAGCAGGCACAATTGTAAAGGCACTGAAGCAAAGACAAGTTCCAGCATTTTACTCCCTTTGCATTATTCTGAGGCTACGGCTACTTGGCTACTGAGATCCCCCACCCGCGGGTCAGTGCGTTAGGGCAGCCGAGTTTGGGCTCCAGGAACACCTTTTTTTTAACACTTGCTTTGCCTTAGATCCGAGCAACTCCTGCACATGCATTAAATTAGAATCTCCCGGCACCACCACGTCCACAGCCTGAGCCTGCCCCAGCTCCAGGCTCAGGCTCAGCAGCTTCAGAGCTCCTACGGCACACGGACTCAGCGCTCCCGCTCGAAGCAGCACTTACCGTAACTGTCGTAGCTGTCTCTGTAGGAGCCTCCTGAGTTCCTGTCCCCATAGCCACCTTGACTCCTGCGGGACAAACAGAACCTTCTTTACAGCTGCTCAGTTGCGATTCTCTGCTGCTTTGGTATCCATCATAGCTTCCCCACGACCCTCAGTGCTGGCAGAGCCCTTACCTGCTATTATAGTAGTCTCTGGAACCATTATAGCCTCCGCTTCTGGAATCAAATCTGCTGCCGCCATAGCCTCTGTCTCCACCTCCTTGGAAATACATGGAAATAGGGTTTTTTTAAGCATTCTGACAAGTGACACCTCCACCCCCCATCCAGACATTGTGACTACCCCCCTAGCACTCACCTCTGGAGAAGCCACGGCCCCGGCCTCGGCCCCCGCGGAAGAAGCCCCGGCCCCCTGAGGACCCCCCTCTGTAGCCGCGGGATCTGTTCTCGGAGGATTTCCCAGCCTGGTCAACCCGGATCTGACGCCCATCTACAGACTGAAACAGAACCACAATTAGCTAAATCTAAATATTTAAATAGCAAAGCACATGCAGAACGAGTTGCATGCCTTCACGATCAGCTAAGCAGTGCCAGGATTTACTGTTTCTCATAAAATAAATGTGTATGTCACTCTACAACTATGCCAGCTAGGCAAGGAAATTGATATAACAATTCTATTTACAAGAACTCTCACGAAGTCACTGTTTCAGTCATCCAGGCTCCATCATGGGATTTTATCACTTTATCGTCTTAATATACATTTAAATGTAAATTCATACAGCCAGATTTCTTACACCTGTATCACTTCATGCTTTTCAGACATGGGCATTTGTCTGTTTTTCCACAGACTAAACTGCAGCACACCTCTCCCGTTTCCTTTCCTACGTTACTGGAAATAAAGAATCAGCTCCAGAGCCTCCTTCCTCACCTTTCCATTCATGGCCATCATTGCGTCTTTCGCATCATCGATGTTTTCAAAAGTAACAAAGCCAAAACCTCTGGATCTCTGAGTCTCTCTGTCTTTCACCACCACGACTGTGAAAATGAGAAGTGGGGAAAAAACCTCATCAGCATCAGAAAAATTAAACAGATTAAGGGAAACTATGCCAGCTTGGCTCTGCAGTCTCACCTTCAGAAATCTGTCCATATTTAGAGAAGACTTGTTCCAATGACTGCTCATTGGTGTCGAAACTGAGCCCACCGACAAAGAGCTTTCCCTCGTCTGATGCCATTCTGACCTGCCAAACCAACACAACCGAGTCAGCGACTCAAAAAAGACCACAGATCCCCGCGGAGTCTGAAAGATTAAATCCTTCTAACACCACCTATAACAACACCGATGTGATCTCACACTGCCGGAAGGCTTATGCCCCTCTGAGCCCACGCCTTATGTGGCAGAGGAGTCTCCCTCACGGTGGCTGGGACCGAGGGCTTTCCCGGGGCTCCGGGCCCGCGGCAGGGGAGCAGGATCGCAGCCGGGCCCCGGCAGAACCCGCGGCCGGGCCCGGCTCCGGTGGGACCCACGGTGGGACCCACGGTCCCGGCCCCCCGCCCCTCCGGGCCCACCGCGCATGCGCACCCCGCAGCGCCCCCTACCGACGCGCCCTCCACATCGCCGCCCGCCGCCCCCTCCCTCGCGCGTGCCGCCATTTTGCACGGCCGAGGCCCGTCGCCATTTTGTTTCCGCGCGCGCCTTTCCCCCCGCCGCGGCCCCTTCCCCCACACGGCCCAGCCGGGCCCGCTCCGCCGCGCCCCCCGTGCCTGCAGACGGCACCGATCGGCGGGTCAGGCGCCGCGGCCCGGCCTCCCGCGGGACCCGGCCCTCCGCCCCCGGGACACAGCTCCGCTCGCCGCGGCCCACCCGGCCCAGCGCGGCCGCGGCCGCCCCGCGCGACTGCGCTCACCGATGCCCGGGCGGTGCGGGGTCCACACAACACTTCAAAGCCTCAGCGCAATGTACGGCGAGCCTGGCGGGGCGGCGCCTTATAAACGCCCGCGCGTCATCCCGCCCATCTCATGAATATGCAGATACACTCCGCTGCAAGGCGGGGCGATACGTCACCAAAGCGCTGCCGCCGCTGCACCACCCGATTGGGCGGGAGATCATTAACATTAATGACCAGCGGTGGAGTGCGAAGGGAGGGGCACACAAACAAAACGGCAGCGTGGCCCCGCCCCCTCCACCCACGTGGGGGCGGGGCGCGGCGGACGGCGGCCATTGGCTGCCCGTGCGGAGGCGGGCGGGAGAGCCCCTGTGAGAGGGAAGGAAGTGGAGGCCGCTGATTGGTCGGGGGGCGCGGCCTCCCCGCCCCCCCTCGGTGGAGGGGGCGTGTCCACGCTGCCCCAGTTTCGCGCCCCTCTCGCACTGCGGCGGCGGCGGCAGACAAAGGGCCGCCTCAGGGGCCGCCGCCATCTTGGGCGCCGAGCGCTGCCCCCGGCCCAGCCCCGGCGCCTCCTCCCGCTGCGGCCCATCCGGTCACCGCCCTGCTCAGGGGGCTCGTCCTGTCCCTGCAAACCGGCCCCCGGGGCGGTGGTTCTTCTGCCTATCCCCTGGGGATTGATCCTTTAAGCCGCTCCTTTCCGGTGTTGTCCCACACACACTTGGGAGATGATGGTGAGAAGCAGTCAAAGCAACAAAGTTTCCTTCAAAAATAAAAGGTCTTTGCTCAGCCCATTTTCTATTGACATCTTTAAAAGCCCGCCCCGAGGTTTGAGGAAGGTGAGAATGCCTTCAGCAGTAAAAACTTCCGTATCGAAAGAGGAAACTGGAAAAGCCAAAGACGTGTCTCAGAGAGAGGCTACGCAGCTTTGAAAGGCCTAAAAATAAAAAAAAATACAGCGTTTCATACAATAATTACAATCTCATGTAGAAAAGTGTTTGGAAACCTTGGGGAGGAGGAGACACATGTGAAGAAATAGATTAGAGAGGAGGAGATGCATGGGAGGGAATAGCAGTGTGAGGGAAATGGGAAGGAAACATGGCAAGGACAGGGCCGTGGTGTCACTGTGTGTGTCCTGTCCGAGGACAGGACTGGACACATCAGAGGTCACTGTGTGTGTCCGTCTGTCCCAGACAGGACCAGCCACATTGGCTCTGCCTCCAGAAACTCCTCGTAATTCCCGTTGCAGATCGCAGCAGGAGTTTGCAGCCACCAGCTGCCCTCCTTCTTTCCTTCCTTCCGTCCTTCCCTCCCAGCATTCCTGGCCAGGCTGCACGGAAGAAAACCACTGGAGTACGGAAATCACCACTCTTTGGTGACCGGTTTCCAAGCCAGGCAGTGAGACAGAGGAAAAACAAACCACGGGGAGATGCAAAGAAACCTGCCTGCAATTGCTCTGTCCCAGCAGTGATCACCCATTCCCTGCCTCCCAGAGTGGGGAAGTCAGGCTTTTCCTCCCTGATTTATTGTGATTCCTTTGGGATCTGCAGGAAAAGGGCTGTTTGTACACAGGATATACAGTAATTATAAAACCCAGAGGCACCACATCAGTGGTTTTTTTGAGCTCACAGGGCCACAGGGACAGAATGCTGCCAGCAAAGTGCTCAAAAGCATATAAAAAACCCCAATATTGATGACAGACCAAGCCAATATCATTATTTTCCTACCATGAAAAAATGTACTCACTTACCTAGGCCTGAGGGGTGAGGAGATGCATCTGCTGTTACTGCAAATTGATTTTTACCCTTCAAGAGAGGAAAAGATCCCGGCCCTGCAATCACAAGCACAGCATTTTGATTAAATTAGAGACCCATTAACGTGAGCGTTTCTGGTCCGTGATGAGGGCGGATAAAGTGACCTTGATGCACAAAGCCATTTCCCAGCCACCAACCCTGCTGCGAACCTCGAAGGACAAATACTGGGATTCACTGGGATTTTACTCCTCACACATGTACCAGCACTGGCAGCAGCCAGGCAGGCAGCTCACCTGGCTGGTTGCACCAGTCATTAGGGCAGTTAATTAAGCAATGAAACAGCCCAAGATACACATCCTCAGAGGAAACCTCCTGCAGGAGCAGGGCCCTGGCCAGGGGTCCCAAACGGGTGACACCACAGAGGAGATACAGAGTTCACTCCTGTGTGAGTTCCAGACCTTAGCACCCATGGGTGTTTTCCCTGGCTGAGCCCCAATTTCCGTCACCTGGAGCTGGCTGTGAGCAGGGCTGTGGCTGCGGTGACCCAATATGGCAAAAGCGCCAGCACTTCCTTAGGGAGTGCAAATATCCGCTCTGGAGCAGAGCTCTGTGTGTGTACAGGTGCAGCCATGGGAAGTCGTGAATCACCAGAGGCTGGAGGGACCTCACTGATCACCTGGAGCTGATTCAAGCAATCCCCCCACACCTGACTGATGTTTTTCTCGCACATTTTTTAAAGCTTCCAAGGGCAGAGGTTGTGAGACCAAACATCCTGTCAATGCAAAGCTGATTTCCTGGAAGTGCCACCCATCCAGCAGCACAGCAGGGATAGTGCCACATGAAAACACCATAGGGGAGTAGGGATATGAGGAGCTGTGTTGCCCTCCTTCCTTCACCCCGTGCCATTCCCACATCAACATGAACCTCTCTCCTGCCTCCAGCACATCCTGCAGCCAGGCAGCTTCTTCCACAGTGCCAGGGACTTCTCGGGGGGTCCCCACCTCGCTGTGGTGTTTGTAGGGACCTTTCGCAGTCCCTGCACTCACAGCCCGTTTCCAGGGCACACGGGATTGCCCACAGCCGTGCAGCAGCCGAGCCCAAACCTGCTCGGCAGCCCCAGCACCTGCTGGGGAGCCAAGGGCAGCCCCCGCCCCGGGCACTGCTCTGATGAGGTTCCCAAATCTCGGAGCAACTCCTCCGGTGCTGCCGCCGCGGGCCAGGGCTGGGTAGGGGAGTGCCCGGGGGGAGGACAGGGCAGTGGGTGCCATGTCTTGTGCTCTGGGGCCGTGCCTTGCCCGGGGCTGGGAGGGAACAAAACCATCCAGGCAGCCCCCGCCTGCTCCGGGCTCCGGCACTGCATTCCTGCCCCTGAGCCTCTACAGAGCCCCTGGGACCACCCTCCCTGCTCCCAGGCGCAGCGGAGGGGGAGCTCTGCACGCCCCAGCACATCCTGCACGGCACAAGAGCCGCCTCCTCCGCCTTTGTTTTTGCTGGGATTGCAGGAAAGGAGGGAATGCGAGGCTGGACTGAAGCAGGGCTCGTCCCTGGGCCTCCACCCCATCCATCACCAAACATCTGGCTCCCTCCTGGTTTCCCTGCAAGATCAGCTTTTACCATGAGCGGGGAGATGGCACAGGGAAGGCACACGGAGTTTTCCCAGCACGGGAGCCCTCACTGTCCCCAGCACAGGAACCCTCGGTGTCCCTAAGATGGGAGCCCTCACTGTTCCCAGCATGTCTGGCCCATCGCAGCCTTGGACCCTGGAGCATGGAGCAAAACACCAAACCAGGGCCGGATTAGGGAACAGGCAGTCCCAAAGCGCCCCGGGGAAAAGAATATTCCCTTCTCCCTTACTACTGTCCCCGAGGGAGTTGCTCATCCAGCTTTGCAGTTGGAAAGAAAAGCCCTGACGCAATCCCGCAGTTGCCATGGCGAGGAGCGCGGCCGCTGCGCTTCCCTGTGACCGGGATTTACCGGTTGTAGGACAAAGCCACGGGGAGCGGGGGGACAGGATCCGCAGGGATCAGACCCGCAGCGAGCGGGGGGAACAGATCCACAGGGAGCGGGGGGATCGGATCCGCAAAGAGCAGAAGGATTGGATCCACAGGGAGAAACGGGATCGGATCCACGACAACAAGGCGCACGAGATCGGGGTTGGCACATGTCGTCTTGAGGTGACGGGAGGTCACAGCAGCGTCGGGATACCCAAAGTGGAGTATTAGGAAATGAGCTGAGGTCGGGGGGGATTCAGGATCAGAGATACCGGCACACCCGGCAGGAGTCGGGGG
Organism: Acanthiza pusilla; assembly: GCA_036630365.1. Taxonomy (NCBI): domain Eukaryota; kingdom Metazoa; phylum Chordata; class Aves; order Passeriformes; family Acanthizidae; genus Acanthiza; species Acanthiza pusilla. The sequence goes on along the minus strand of JAXCHO010000105.1, from coordinate 3,730,007 downwards.
GATTTGGAGCTGGGAATGCCAGTGCACTCCTATTGAGGTCAGGGGGGATTCAGGGTTGGGAATGCCGGTGCACCCCGGCTGAGGTGAGGAAGATGGTGAAAATAAGCATGTGGTAACCATGGCAACCATGTAACTGCCTTGGCGCTGAGCAGCAGCTTTATCAGGACTAGTGCTTCCCAGCCAGATTATGGAAAACCAAATCCTGCGTGTCAGACCGTCCCTACCTGCCCAAATACAGCCAAATTTAGAAACAGCTGCACCCAGCAGCTCCAGGAACAGCCTTATCATCCCTCACGGGCCACACTAAGGTGTTGCTGTGGGATTTTTGCCCTTTTCCTCCAGCACTCCCAGCTCACCAGTACAACATTCCAGCCACTGTCACACATCAGTGCTTTTCCAGCATAAACCCTTCACCTCCCAGCTCTGCCATGCTGGAGAGCCCAGCCATGCCATTGGCAATGTGGTTCAGGGCAGCAGTCCCAGCTGCTCTCTCCCATGGGATCCAAAATTGCCTGGAAAACCCAGGTGGGGGCGGCCCCAGCTGCTTCCCCGTGGGTGAGCTCTCCCCCACATCTGCCAGGGTCCCTTGCATGGAACATGGCTGCTCCGGTGTGGGAAAAGCAGCAGCAGCGACGTGCAGTTTCTTGCTCCCACCTTCCCTCCTGTCACCCTCCCAGCTGCATTAAGGACTCAGATCAGTTATATAAGCGCCCATTAATCATCATCTAAGAGTATTTGCAGCATCGAGTTCTTAAGGGCAGGAGATGCTACCCAAGGACAGGACAAACAGCCTCTGACCGCCTGACACCAAGCGACCTTGCGGGACAGAGGGTTGGGGACGAGGGAGGGGTTTATCACAGCCTGCAGGGCAAAAGCTGCCAGGAACCAGGAACATTGTATCCCTCCCCAGCAAGGGGTAAAGTACGCACCGAGGGGGGCCAGCCCAGGTGTTGAGGGAAAGTGGAGCATTTCCAAGCCCCTTGGACTCTTCCGCACACTCCCTCAGGCACTGCTTCATGTTGGGGTTTGCTGCCACGATTTGCAGTGGGGCCGGTGGTCTCACACCTCCCCCAATCCCATGCAGGGTGGCCTTTGGTCCAGCTCCCTGCACAAGGGTCCCGGGGGTCCCCAGAACCCCGGTGTCCCCACAAGACCCCGGTGTCCCCCCTCTCTCCCTCTGCTCCTCAGCAAGTCGCTATGTGCTGCTGTTTTCCCTGCAAGGGCACGTGAATCACCTTGAGCCCCACAGCCCTCCCCGAGTGGTTTTATTGCCGTCGGCACGAGGGGCGGCCCAGCGAAGCGAGCCGGGATCTGCGGGAACAGCCGCGATTGCAGAAATCCCTGAACTGCAGCATCAACGTTTTTTCCTGCCCAGAAGGTTCCCGCGCCCTCGCATGAGCTCATCCTGCACCGTCCCCCTTCCGCGCCTCCCGTAACCCAACCTCTCCCAGCCCCGCGCCGCAGAGCAGGAATGAGACACGACAGCGGAGCAGATTCTTGGCTCCCTGGGTCACTCTCTCTCCGCGCTGCCTCTCGGGAAGCTCCAAGTCATGCGACTCCTTCTCTTTTTTTCCCCTTAAGGTGGGGAAACGAGTCGGGAAAGTTCCCCCGCTCTCCCCCCTCGCGCTGATCCGAATGGAGGCAGGTAGAGGCAGCGTCTGTGCCTCCAGCAGCACCACACCTGCCCTGGGAGCCGGGCGTTCCACAGGGAAAGGCCGGATCCTGGCACTGCACAGGCTGGTGCCACCCAGCACGGCCGCCCCGAGAGGGGGGAGCGACTTGTGGAGCAAAGAGCTTTTGGGGGGAGCTTGGTAATGTTCCTGCCAGAGCAGCCAAGACCCCCAGTACCCATTGGGGTGAGCTGAAGGGGAGCAGGACGCTGAGCTCCCCATTGCCACATGCCTGGGATGGCAGTGCCACGTAGCTCCGCACCGCTGGAAATCCTCCTCCCACAATCCCCAAAAGCACTGGAAGCGGCAGCTGGCTGCTCCCAGCAGCTCGGAGCTGCCCCAGAAAGCTGAGCTCCCCCAGCATCGCTGCCGTGCCGGGAGCTGGACGTGACCTGCTTCCCAACGCAGCGGGATGGAGGATGGGATGGAGCTGCAGGATCCACGCCAGCCCCACGCCCCCAAAAGCAGCGGGGGCCACCAAGAACTGACACCAGCCCTCCCCAGGCTGCGCCATTTCCCCTGGCTCTAAAAGCCCAGAAAATGCTTCATTCCCTCCCAGCTGCTGCATGACCCCGTCCCAGCTGGGGGGGTGCAGGGTGGAAAGGGATTTCATCTTTAACAGCATCTCAGAGCCTCCTCCCCTGCTCCTCACACTGACAGCCCCTCACCTCAGTCCGGGGGGGTCTGGTGCGGGCCGGGGGCTGGCAGAGAGAGCTGTCATTGTTCGGCACCCAGGGCGTCCCTGCCGCGGCCCCCGGCAGCGTCCCACGAGTGCCGGGGTGCTGAGCGCTGCCATGGCCGTGGCAGCAGAGGGCAGCCACGCTACACGCACCGATCCTGCCCACGCGGCACCGCACGCGTGTGCCCGCACAGCCCACGCGTGTGCCACGGCCGCGCCGCGCTCTCCAGCAACCCCGTGTCACCCCGTGCCCTGGAGTCCTGCCCGCGTCGCCCCAGCTCCTGGCTGCAAACGGGGCTGGTCCTGGTGCCCAGCACCCCCTCAGCACCCCACGATCCCACCACAGGGCTGTGGGCACCAGCGGCATCGGGCTCTGCCCACGTCCACAGGGTTGAACACGTGTGGCCGCGGCAGACGTGGGCTCCCCACGTGGACCCCCAGGTGCAGTGGCCGTGGGTGGCCTGGCAGGGGGTGCGGGGAGCAGCAGGAGCTGCCTGGGGACAGGCACTGCCTGCCCGACCCCCCCAGCCTCACGCAGAGCTGGTCACAGGGTTTATCCCGGCGTCTGCAGCCACCCGGCCGTGCTGGAGGCCATGGGTGGTCCCAGGGCTTCCCCAGCACAGGACTCAGTTCTGTCCCCCCCGAGGTCCCCCCGTGCACCAGAGCCACACACACACACCAGACCTCCTGCAGGCTCTCCAGTGGGGTCCCACTGCCTGTGCGGTGCAGTCACCAAACAGTGCTGGGTCCCTCAGCCCCCGTGTGGGACCGTGCACACATGTGGACACACATGCACAGAACACACATGTGAAGGAACACACACACGGTACCTGCACCCCCATCCCAGTGTGGGGGCTGCTGTCGGGTGTATGGGGGGTCACCTGCCCACAGAGACCCATGTGTGCCTGACCACACACTGGGGTGTGACAATGCTGGCTGGATCCAGCACTGGGCGGGGAGGGTCAGAGATGGTGGCACTGCAACGTCGCCCTGTCCCCGAGATGCCCCTGTCCCCGAGTGACCATCTGTGGCAGGATGAATCCCACACCGCCAGTGCCTCGGTTTCCCTCCTGGGGCTGCTGTAAGAACAACCAGACGGTGCCAAGGGCCCTGTGTGCCAGTGCTGCCCCAGGCTGGGGTCCCTGAGCCCCCACAGCCCTGCACATGCAGGGCACACATCAGTTCTTGCATGTGTGCGCACACCCAGACAGGCGTGCGCACTCGGCACCGTGCACACACGTGTGCAACACACACCTGGCAAATCACACACGTGTGCAGCCACACAGCTGGAAGTCACGTGTGTACAATCCCACGCGTGGATCCAGCCAGGCCCCCTCACCCCGCCGTGGGCCTGGGCCCCTCGGCAGCCCCGCACCCACTGCGCCCCATTGCAGCGTCGCCGTGGCAACGCTCCAGATTTATCAATGGAGACGCTGCGGAAATGCTCTGGGGGAGGCGGGAAGGAGGGGTGTTCTGTGGGAGCTGGCGGGGGACAGACGGACAGACGGATGGCTGGGGGGGCTGGGGTGCAGGACGGGCTGTCGTTCTGGCAGAGCGATGCACACGCATGTGTGGGGGTGCACTGTGCACACACGTGTGTGAGGGGAGCTGCAAACGAGGGCGGCTGAGTACTCTGGCTCTTCCCTGAACATCTTCCCCAAGGTTTTCCCAGCCCCTTGGCACAGCCCTGGGGGCTGGCAGGGGGCTCTGTGCCCCATTTGGGTGCAGGGAGAGGGTCCTGTGGTGAGGCAGCCGTACTCTGCCTGCATCTCTGATCTCCTGCCCTTGTGGCTGCTGACACAGCAGCGAGGGACAGAGCCCGCGGCTCCCAGCTCCAGTGGGGGCCAGGGACGATCCAGGAGAGGGGGACCCTGACCCCAGGGAAGTGGTCAACATGTACCAGGGGTTGTCAGGGCCGCGGGGTTCCCCCTTCCTGGGGAAGTGCTGCTGGTTTCACACGTGGGCCATGACTCAGGCACCCGACTCTATTCCTGTCCTGTCCCTGACTCAGCATGTGGCTCCAGGCAGGACACGCTCACGCCAGCCCCACACAGCTCATGCCACGGGGAAGGGGAAGCAGCTCAGGGACTCCGGGAACACCAACGACCCCAGCCAGTGTGGGCTCCTCGCCCTGTCCCCCCACAGCGAGGCAGGAGCACTCAGGGCACCTGCACTGACCCCCAGCCCTGCAGCCTTTGGCCTCACAGGCTGTCCCTCCTGTATGAGGCACCTGGATGCCATGGGGATGGGCACAGCCACCCACACCCTGCACTCAGCAGGGACCTTCCCTGCAGCTCTTGCAGGAAGGGCTGGAGAGGAGGAGATGGGGATGGGATGGGATGGCAGGTTCACACCAGCTCAGCACTTTCGCAGCTCTCGCCAGCCCCGTCACACCCGGCTCATCACATGCCTGCTCACACCCACCCCCCGCGCCCGCCCCGGGCCCCCGGCCAAACCCACAGCAGAAAGGGTGGAAAAAAATCCAGTAAGCGACTGACCGTTTTCCAGCCTCACCACAAAACATTCCTGACGTTCTGGGTGCGTGTGTGCGCGAGGTCCCAGGTCACACGCAGATTTGCTGGCGGTGGTGGCACAGCCCCACAGAGGATCGGGGACGTGATAGACCCTGTGCTGGGGCACAGCATCACCCAGAGCCCCCCAACACCGGCCACACACTGGCTCTGCCCTGGCTGCAGCGGGGCCTGGAGGAAGCACTTTTGGGCTGAGAACAGACAGAATGGGCTCAGTGATGGGACCTGCAGGTCAAAGGCTGCAGGGCTAGGATGAGCCAGAGCCAGGTAGCCACCCCAGAGCTGGCTCCCAGACCAGTGGGCACAGGGCCGAGCCGCAGAGTGCCCGGGCAGGCCAGCCATGCCGCGAGCCGGGCAGTTGCCTATGGTTGGGTTTTACACCTGCCAGCCCAGGGAGAGGCCGTGTGGCACCAGCCCAGGTGAGACTGGACCTTGGAAATCCCCATCTGCCAGAGCCAGGTGCCTGCCCGGCCCCGGCCACTGCAACTCCTGCAGCAAGGGCAAAAGGCAGGTGTTTGGAGATCCCCGCAATCACCAGCACCCTTCAGCCCCTGCTCCTCATCCAGGACCCTCAGGTCTGTGCTGCTGGCTGCAGGGCAGGGGTGCCCGTGCACCTGTGTGTGACACTGTGTGTGGTGGCAGCTCTGTGGCGGCTCCCAGTGCCGTGACCACTGTGGGTGATCAATGACCGGGGTGCACCAGCAGCTCCCTGGTGCTGGGGTGCGGAGGAAGCTGCCAGCACAGCTTCACACGGACTCGCCTGTTTGTTTGTTTAACACATGAGTCATTCCCCGATCACGGTGTCCCCGATCAAGGCGTCCCCGATCAAGGCGTCCCCGTCACAGTGTCCCCGTCCACACCTGCCTGGGCTGACTCACCACTGGCCGTGACCCCCCCCACTGCCACCCACCGGCCCCCAGCCCCACCGAAGGGCTGCAGCCCCCCAGGAACCCATGGGGTCTGCTCAGGAAGGCAAACACTGCCGTGCTTAGCAGCACCTGAGCAGGAGCTGGCGAGGGCCAGGGTTAAGGGTGCTTGGCTGAGGGCAGCAGCAGCAGCACCGTGCTGGGTCACGTGTGGTGACGTGGGGCAGGAGGCCACAGGCAGCGTGGGCAGAGTGGGTCAGGACAAGCTCGGCAGAGCCGGGGTAGCTGCACCAGTCATTGCGAAAGTGAATCTGGTGAGCAGGGCCTGGGAACGGGTGAGCGGGGAGGGGGCAGCTGCTGCACCTTGCTCTGATTCACAGAGACTGCCCGTGCCGTGGCACCGTGCCTTGGGCACTCTGTGGCACTGCCAGCACAGCACCCTGGGCACTGCACAGCACCACTGACCCCCGATGCAGTTCCTGAGGCATGGCGCTGCTGGCCCCTGGCACAGCGCTCTGGGCATTGCATGGCACCACTGATCACCTCCCTCTGCAGCCACCTGTCCCCTGCCCAAGTCCACAGTGCTTCCTGCATGATACTGTGGCACCCCAGACCCTTGCCCAGCACTGGGCTGACAGCCAAAGCAGCTGCAGAGCCCGGTGCCATAGGTGGCTGAGCGCCAGGGGCAGGTGGAGCTGCAGCCACAGCCCAGATCCACGGCAAACCCAGGGCAGGTGGAGCAGCCCTGGCCCCCCGTTCAGAGAGGAGCCCCCCGGGCTGGAGCGCAGGGCAACGCCTGGCACCGCTGCCCGAGGGTGGCACAGCCGGAGCCGCCCGAGACAGCCGGGAAACGTGCCCGAGCCGGAACCCCGCACCCAGCTGGGGCGGGAGCTGGGTGCCACCCCGAGCCCGGGGCATCCTCCTCCTGCACGCCTGAAGGCACCGGTTCCCAGAGACCCTGCGGTCCCCACGGCCCAGGGAAGGGGCACGTGCCCCCAGAACGGCTCCGAGCAGCCCCACGGGGACCCCCAGCACACCCACCCGCGTCCTGCCGGGGCGGCCGCGGGTGCCGCGGGCTCCACGTGGCCGCGATGGCCGGAGCGGCCGGGGGGTGGGGAGAGGCAGGAATCCAGGACTGAGTCACGGCTTCCTCTGCGAGCCCGTGAGTCATCCCGACAGCGCCAGGCGCCCGGGCCCGGCGTGCGGAGCCCGCGACGCGCACACGGCTGCATGTGAGGGCAACCCCCGCGTGTAGGGGGGCCCTGCACACCCGCCCCGGCGGTGGGCTCGGTGCAAACACACACACAGATGTGCCCAAGCTCCAACACACGTGTGCAGACACACACGCAGGCTCTTGAATGCCCATGTTCTCCACATGCACAAATTCGGGAGAACCCATCTGTGCAAGGCACACATGAGTGCAGCCGTGCGAGGATCCGTGCTCAGCCCCATGCCCAGTCACACTTGTATTTTGGTCCCTGGGCTGCAGCACACCTGTGGGGCTTGAGCTCACCTGTGGGGCTGGAGCAGCAGCTTCTCCTGCACCTGTGGCTCCTCACTCCCAATGCCCTGGAGAGGAAGAAGAGGCCGCGGGGAAGCTTTGTCCAATTGCAGCTCCTCACTGTGCCCCTGCTGCATGCCAGGGCTTTCTGCCACCACCCACAGAGAGCCCCGTGCAATAGGTGCCCACAGCACCACATCTGTCCTCCCCACACAGTTGGATCCGGGGTGCACAAAAGGATGGCTGCAGGGTCTGCACAACCCCTGCACACACAGCCAGGGGTGCACACGTGAGACCTGCCCACCCTCATATGCAGGACTGGGACACCCCCTCTGTCACTCGGCTGCTCGCACCCACAGCTCCCCGCTGGCACTCGCTGCAAGCCGCCCCTCTGGGGGGCTCCCCACCACTTTTGGGGTGGGGGGGGTGGAAAATTGCACTCTGCAGAGCCGGAACTCAGTGCCACGACCACAGAGACGGGGGTGGGGTGGGATGGGGGGGTGGGGAGGGAAGGTCAAGGTTATGCTGCGCCAAGCCCAGCCCACAATGGAAACCGCCGGGGCCGGGCTCCTGCCCCAGCCCGGGGGAACGAAGGGGGGCCTCCCCCGCCGACGTGGCAGCCTCTGCCCGAACCTCGGCGGGGCTGAGCAGGGGAGCCCCCCCTTCCCTTCCCTTCCCGCCTGCAGCCGTGAGAACGAGGGGACCCCCGGGCGCAGCCCCCCGAGGTCTTGTCGCCAGGAACGTGTCCTCCCCCACCCTTCCCCCCAGGCACACGGAGACCGGAGCGGTCCCCGGCCCCCCCAGCGCTCTGGCAGTGCGGTGGGAGGGGGGGGTTGCCACGGTAACGGGGCTCCCCGTGCGCCGGGATGAATGGGCCGGGAGCGCGCGCGATCTATGAATGAACGAGCGGGGCCGGGAACGCGGAAAGCCCGGGACGGAGCACGGAGCGGAGCCTGGGGCTCAGCCCCGCCACCAGGCTGAGCGCACCTGTCCCCGGGAAGCCCCCGCCCGCCCCGAGCCCTCTGGAGCTGCGACTCGAGCTGTGCCGGGAACCGGGGCTGCAATTCGCCGGGTGCCCGGTGCAGTCCTGTTCCCTGCCCGGAGATCCGGGTCGGGCTTTGCCGCCGTGGCGGGCAGGGGTCCGACGGGTCGGGGGGAACACCCGGTCCGGATCCCGCGGGCGGAGGGGAACGGGGCAAGACCCGACTGTGCCCCCGGCCCGAGACAGCCCCAGACCTCGGTCACCCGGTGCCCGGGGGGCTCCACAGCTGGACCCCACCTCATGCACCCCTGGCCTGGGTACTCCCAGGGCCGGCCCCGGTCATGGGTGGGAGCTGCTGCTTGGACTCCTGAGAGGACCCCAGCCCCGGGCTGCCCTTCCGGGCTCCGGGGTACCCAGGAAAGAGCCAAGGGGTCCCCGGGGGAGCCTCGACCGCTCCGGGCTCCCTCTGTACCAGCCGCAGGGCCCCAGCCCTGCCCAGCCTCCCCCTGACCCCCCACCTCCTGCCCTGTAAGCGGTTCCCAGAAGGCAGGATGGGAGGGGGGGCAGGATGGAGGCGGGAGGGCAGGATGGGGGGAGCGGGGCGGGGGGGGGCACCGCCTCATCTTCCCAGCAGGGTCTGGGTCAGCGCTGGGTGTCACCGTCCCCCAGGACAGCCCGTTCCCAGCACAGGCCAGGGGCGGGGAGGGGGTGGGGAGGGGGACATTCCTGGGCTGCCTGGGGGCTGAGTCACCCCCGGCCACCGCGGCCACGCGCACACGCAGAGACACGCCACGGCCACACACGCAGCGTGTGGCACGGAGCAGAACACACAGGGACACACGCCTATGGCCGGGTACAGCCACACGCAGTGACATGAGCCGCGCGCTTAGGGACACACGAGTGGGCACACGCGGCGACATGAGTGGGAACATGCAGTGACACACGCAGCTTTGGACACGCAGAGGCACAGCATCCACTCTTAGAGACCGTGCGCGCACAGACATGCACACGCATGCACGCACATGCACACACATGCACACACATGTACACACACATATGGATTTGGGGGCGGTGCAGGCACACATCCCCCCACACAGCACAGCCGAGGGCTGAGCATCCTCCAGCTGTGACCAGCGCACGTGGGGAACTCCCGCAGCACCTCGTTCCCGGGCGATGGAGGCCGGGGGCTCGGGGGGGCCCTGGGAGCCGCTTGCGGGGGCGTGCGGCCGAGCGTCGCCGGGGCTGCGTCACCGCGCTGACGCACCGTCGCTACCTGTGGGTCCCGCTGCTATAAATAGCCCCGCGCACGCCCCATCTGCCGCTCGCACGGTGCATTGTGGCGGGGGGGACGCTCCGCTCCGTGCCCCCCGCGCCACCGGGGCCCAGGGGCCAGGTGGCCTCATGCCAGCCCCGAAAATCTGAGCGGTGGCCCAGGGGTAGCGCGGCGGTGGTGGCACTGTGCCACCTGGCAGGGCCCGGGCTGGCAGGGCCAGCGCGGACGTCACGAGAGCTCCTCGAGGTCCTCGTAAACACGGTGACGCACCGGCGCTGCCCTCTGGCCCCGTGTCCCCACCAGCCCTGTGTCTGCCCTGGCCCCGCTGCCCGGGGCCACGATGTGGGGACGAGACCCCCACGGCACAGGTTGTGGGGTTGGGGTCACACAGGGGGTCACCCCTCAACCATGCCAGTGTCACCAGGGCCATTTAAGCGCCACCCCCTGTGGAGGCCAACTGGACGGGGGCTGAGCCGGTGCCCCCTCCCACAACACCTCAGCTGAGAGATGCTTTTGGGGGGTTCTCCAAAAGGAGGGGAGAAGGGGGATTTGGGGTTTTTGTTGCTGGCAAGGGCAAGCTGCCAGGCTGGGACACCCAGTGCGATCGGTGCCGGTTCCCAGTGCAGCTTCTGCTGCTGCTCCGTCCCTGCTGCGACCTCGGCCCTGGCGGGTGGGGGTCCGCGGGGATGGGCTGGCGCCGCGCCCCCGGCCCCGCCGCCCCCGTGATGTCACCGCCCAGGCACGCCGGGCTCCACTGGCCGCGGCTGCCGGCCAGGCTGGGGGAGCCGGGGAGGCCCCGGGACCGCGGGGTTGGAAGGGACACAGGGGTACCCTCTGCCCCGGGATGGGCTGGGAGGGGGCCGCGGCCGGGGGATGCTGTGCACACAACAGCCACGAGTGTCCGGCTGTGTTCCACGCGTGTGCATGTGCACTGCACACCGGTTGTGTGTGCATCCTCACAGCCTAGCCCAGGGGTGCTGCCAGCCCTCGCAGCAGCCAGGGTGCTCAGCCCTTTGCCGGAGACCCCCAGACCCCCCCGCAGCCTGGGCACGCCGGGGCTGCGCCCGCAGCGGGGCTCTGGTGCACACGCGTGTGCAAGGGCCCGTGAACACGTGTGGGGCAGTGGGTGGCTGTGGGGAGCGCCGTGGGGCCGCGGCCGGCGGGTGGGGTGAGACATTCCTCACGGCGCTTGTTATTTTATCTGGTTCAAAGTCAGTTCCTGGAATGTTTTTAATTCCAGGATCCATCCCTGCGCCGGCAGCTCCCGGCCCCCCCCCCGCGGCCGCCTCTGCACCCCACACCGGGACTGCCTGCCCACAGCCCAGCCCCATAGCAGCACCGGGGGCCGGTGTGGGGGCTCAGCCCTTCGGGGGCCTCTGCACCCTCAGGGACACCCACGGGGTACCCATGGGTGCCCCAGCCTCGGCGGGAGCCCCAGAGCCGGGTGGTGGGGGGGCCGTCTGCAGCCCCACGCGGGGGCCTGGGCTCGCCCCCACCCGGGACCCCGCTGCGGCAGACGCCGTGTTCCCAACTCGTGCCAGGGACACGCGGCAGCGCGTCGCCCACCCGGCGTCTGGCACCGCCGCGCCAGCCCCGTCTTTCGCCCGCAGCCAGCGCCGGGTGCAGCCGGAGGGATTCCAGGGGGCTGTGGGGCTCCGTGATGTACCCCACGCCATGAGCGACCTGGGGGCGGCCGCGGGGGTCTCAGGGTTGTTGGGACGCGGGGTGGGCACACCAGGCACAGCCACGACTCCCCGGCCATGGGGTTCGTGGGCACACCCGGGGTTCACACGCGTGTTTGCAGGCTGGGGGGTGCGGGCAGGCGCTGCGGGGAGGCCTGGTGTGTTTGTGGGGCGCAGGGTGCAGCGGGTGGGTGTGCAAGGGCTGGGCGTGCAAGGATTGACGTGCAACCCCACGCATGCCTGCGCCGGGGTGTGCCCGGCACCGCGGGGCCGCGGCGTGGCCGGCGCCGTGGGCGTGCGCGGGGCCCACGGGTGTGCCGGGAGCCCTGGGAGCCGCGGCAGCTGTGGGTGTTTCCTGGCGCACCCTCTGCGGCAAGGGCTGGGCAGAGGGACAAGGGGGGCACCCGGTCCAGCTGTCCCCACCCACCGGCCGTGGGTGCAGGGACACACTGACCTGTGCACCGACACACCTGCCGGGTGACACCCACGCTGCCCCCACACCACAGGCACAACGCTGGTGCTGTGGATTGCTCCATACTGGGAGCACTGGCATGAGCACAGCCTGGCAGCAGTGCCGGGCTCTGCCCGGGCTGGGGGCAGTGAGGAGGAGCCAGGATGGGGTGCAGGGGGTGTGAACCACCCCGACATCTGGGCTGGGCATCGAGGGGGGGCAACCTTGCCCGCAGCCAGCGACCCCGCTGTTATCAGCAGCATCTGGGGGCCCTGGGCGTGGTGATGTCATCCCATGATGCAGCACCCCGTGTCCCGGCTTGTCTCCTGCCGTGCCACAGACACCTCCTGCGGGTGCCTGGTCCGTCCCGCGCCGCGTGGTGCCATGCAGTGCCATGCCATGGCTTCGGGGCCAGGTCTGTCCCAGCTCACACCCTGCAGCACCCACCGCTCCCTCGGGACCCCGAGCTGAGCCCAGGAGGAGGAAAGCAACTATTGGGACCCCCCGAGGATGGATGGGGGTGTCCCCGGGAGAGCACCCGCAGCAGGACTGTTGGAGTGTCCCCCCCGCGCGCGGCCGCTGGCGCTTGTCCCTGCGCGCACACGCGTGTGCGTGTCCCCCGCGTGCCCTCCCGGCAGCGATTGCCTTACAAGGCTTCCGTGTTGCTCCTGCCGCGGTCGGCGGCTCTTCCCGTTGCCAAATTTGGCACGGGCCAGGGGTGCCGGGGGGGCCGGGGGCTGCCGGGAGGGGGCCCGAGGTCTGCTCTACCCGAAATGACGTCAAGGCGGGGCGCGGGGTGCCCGGTGCGGCACAAGTCACCGCAGGAACCTGAGCTGCTTCCGCTCCCGCCCGCCTTCCTCCGGCGCTCGGCTGCTCCTGGGGGTTCAGGGTCCGGCCAGGCGCCCCCGGCCCCACGCTGGAGCCCCCAGAGAGTTCCCCATGGGAAGAGCCATTGGTCTCCCATCCTGTCTGAGAGGTGCTGAGTGCCCCGTGGAGCTCCGGATTGTTCTCTGCCCTCAGCCCCCAGGGTGCAGGGACAAGGCTGGGACATGGCAGAGGGGACATGGCAGAGGGGACATGGGCAGCCACTCCTGCCCCCCACCCCCGCCAAAGAACAGCCCCCCCCCTCAGTGCCCAACCAGGATTCACCCCGCCCCAGGTGTGCTGGCGGCGACAGTGTCACCGCATCTGTGTCACAGTGCAGCTCCGGGGGTGTCCCAGCCCACAGTGTCCCCCCACAGCCATGGACACCCCGAGCCCCCCGGCCTCCAGCTTCCTCCCCCGAGACGCCGGGGGCTGCAGGAAGGGGGCAGCATGGGTGGGACGGTGCTGACACACGTCCCCAGGGCCACCCCTACCCCATCACCTTCCCCGGGGCAACCACAGGTGGGGAAACTGAGGCACGGCCGCATTCACGGCCACCAACCCCCCCCCCCGCCCCGGCCCGCGGCCACCGCGCAGTGACGCAGGAGGGAGGGAGGGAGGGAGCTGGCACTCATGGCCAGCCCGGCTGGTGCAACCGGCCCAGCTCCTCCGGGCAGTGGCCGGTGGGATGAGACCGGGAGCACCCAGACAGATGAGCACCACGGGCTGGGGTCCAGCACCCAGAGAAGGCTGGAAACACCCCCAGGAGACCCCAGAGCTGTTCCCCTCCTAGGGAGGATGGGGGACTCACCTCCCTCCTTCCTCCTGCAGGTACACACATGTGAGTGCTGAGCATGTGTGTGCACTGCTATAGGTCACACATGTGACCCAACTGTCCCCTGTGCCCCCCGCACCGACACCAGACACGGCTGCATCCAGACTGCCCAAATTTATTTCAAAAATAAAAAATAAAATATTAAAGACCGAAAAAGCCTCGCTCTCCCCCCCGCCCCAACTTTTCCCCAAAACACACACACACAAAAAAAAAAAAAAAAAAAAAAGACTTTTACAGACAAAAAACACGTCACGTGGGGGCTCTATTTGCACAGATCCTGACGGAAAAAAATCCAAGTCGGACGAGAAAAAGGATCCTACGGCCTATGAAGACTATGTCAGTATTGGCTCAGTCGGGTCATTAATGTCTATAAATACCGGCCCCGCGGCCAGGACCGAGTTTGGGGTTATTTATTCAGGTTTTTTTTCTTCTCTCGTTTTTTTGTTTTTTTTAAGTTAAAAAAAAAAATCCAACCACCCAAGCGGTGGGTGGGAAGGAGTCCAGCGACTCGGAAGTTGGGCTCGGCCGCGGAGGGAAGGCGCCTTGGCTTCTCCCTCCCCAAACAAAATTAACATCCCCCCCAAAACAAAGCCCCCCACCCCCGTCCCCCCCTCCCCGGGCTGCGGCGGCGGGGCCCAGGCACACGTGTCCCCCCGGCTGCCCGGGGGGGCCCAGCCCCGCAGCCGAGCAATGCTACATATAGAAGGGAAGGAAAACAAACGGCCCCCAAATCGGGGGGGCTCCAGCACCTCCGAGAGAGACTTCATCTCCTCCTGCCTGCACCGGGGGGGGGGTGGCACGAGGTGGGGCTGGAGCCCACCCCGCTGTGCCCCTCTTCACAGCAAAGCAGCAGCTTCGATACGCCCCAGGGACCCCCCGGGTGCCGGGACCCCCCGGCTGGGGAGGCTGCAGGGAGGGGGCGGCTCCTGCTGCTCCCCTCCCATCTCCCCAAACCCAACCGAGCAGGGGGTGGGGGGCTCCCCCCGGCACGCAGGTCAGCCCAAGGCGTCTGGTCGCAGGAGACGGCAAATCTCGAGGAGCCCCGGCCCGCGACACCAGCACTGCCCCCCAGCAGCGGGGGCGGCGAGCGGGACCCCCCGGCACAGTCCCCCGGGGCCCCAGCTCTCTATGCTACGACAAACTCGGATTTCATCTCGGCCTTGACCTCCGGCTTCCAGACCGAGTCCTCGAAGTCCAGGTCCAGGCTGCCCTCGCTGGAGACGCTGCTGTTGCTGTTGGTGCGCCCGGCCTTGCGGTTGGGCACCCAGTGGTACGGAGCCCTCGCGTCCCTCCGCGCCTTCCGCCGCAGCCGCTTCTGCTGCAGCAGCAGCTGCAGCCGCTCCACCTTGCAGCGCGTCGCCCGGTTCTCCGTCTGCCGCAGCCGGTCCCCTGCAAGGGAAAAGGGGAGAGGGGGTCACGGGGGGCTGCCGTGCGCTGGTAGAGGGGGACATGCCAGCTCCCCAGCAGTCCCACGTGGCATGGACATGTGGACACCCCCATAACGGGCAGGGTTGTCCCCTGTAATGGTTATGGTGGGGGTCTCGGACCCACAGCTGGGGGGATGCACAGCCCCCCCAGGTAGCCCCCCATGGCACAGGAATAGGGGCACCCCCTAGCAGGGTGTCCTGCAGCAGGGAAAGGGTGAGGGGGTTGGGTTAGGGGAGGGTGGGCCTGGGCCATATCCTGGGAGGTCACAGAGCCCCCCCGTGGCACAGCCCCTTGGACATCCCAAAAATTGAGTGTACCACAGCACCAGGCCGGTCCCCAGTGGGGTACAGCCGTTTTTTCGGGTGCAGGGTCCCCACCACAACACCACCTCTATACCTCTGGATGGATGGGGAGGGGTCCTGGCCCAGAGCAGAGCTGGGGCTGGCTCTGGAAGACCTGGCCATGTCCCCAGGAGTCTCCACATCCCTCGGAGCCAGCACAGAGCCACCCCCTGTGGGGGCTTGGATCGCCCCCAGCTGGGACAGAAGGAAGAGTGAACCCCGAGTGGGACGAGCCAGCCCTGGTGGTTTCACTTCTTTCCTCTAAGCAAATCACAGGGGGTCTGGGGCGGGTGCCTGTGGCACCTTCCGGCCCTGGGGCTCACAGGTGTGTGCCCAAAAATGCCAGGGGAGCCTCTGCCACGGCCCAGCCAGGCCCACCCTCACCCCCAGTATGGGGAGATGGATTTGGAAAGGGGAAGCCAGAGTCTGGGTGACCCTGACACTTCTGCCCACACAGCAGGGACAGGTCCTGAGCTCCTGGGACATCACAACCACCTGCCACTCTCCCACACCCCCACCCCCACGGGGACACTTTGTCCCCATAGGGTTTGGCAGAGATGGCAATGAAGGGTGGGTGGGGGGACCTCCCCAAGTCCCCAGGGGTGCTGGTTGTCCCCAAACCCGTGGGCTCCCCTGACTGACACTTGTCAATCATCCAGTTCCCAGCTCATCTCTGCTCATCCTGGCCATGGACCAGGTGCCAACCCCAAACCCCAACCCCTCTCTACTCGGGGGCAGCCGGACTCACCACTGGGCTTGCACATCCGGATCTGGCTTTGGCACTGGACAACGGGGTGCAGGGTGGGGGCGGCGGCCGCCGGCAGCGGCTCTGAGGTAGTTTTGGTGGCGAGGTCCGGGGAGGCAGGCGGCGAGGAGGAGGAAGAGGAAGAGGAGGAAGAGGAGGAGGAGAACTGTGTCTGGCAGCGGAGCTGTGTCAGGGACTGGGGCATGCCCTGGTAGTGTCGCGTGGCGCTGAGGAGGTCGTTGAGGATCTGCAGGATGGTGCCGATGTCTCGCCGCGGCCGCCCGCTGCTATCCTGGCAGTTGGGGTGCAAAGTGCCTGGAGGTGGGGGAGAGGGGCGAGTGAGAAAAGCAGCCCCCCACATCCACAGCCCCATTGCCCCCGAAGTCCCCCCAGACCCAGAGCCCCCGGGGAGCTCAGCAGCACGTACCGGAGAAGGTCCCTGAGAAGACCCCAGGCGCGTGGTTGACGAAGCTCTCGATGACCGCCCCGGGCTTGCGGGATCGGGCTGAGGGAGCCGGACTGCTGCCCGGGGAGCTGCTGCTGCGGGAGCCACAGTCCACCTGGGAGGGGACACACACGGCATCAGCCTCGGGGTAGGGGTCTGGGGGGGTCACACAGCCCTGCTCCTGCCCTTCTGCCTCCCCCCAGAGCCAGGTCAGGAGAGCCCAGACAGGGAGCAGGTGCAGCAGGCACCCATCCCAGTTATCCTGGCGTGCAAGGAACCACCCTGGGGGTCCCGACAGCCCCCCTACCCTGCCCTGCTGTGCGAGGTGGAAAGGGAAGCAACAGCAGCAGTTCCTGTCCACCCATGGGGACAGGCAGGGTGTGAGGACAGGCAGGGTAAGAGCCTGGGTTACACCCTGTCCTTGAGCCCCTCCCTGGGACCTGGGGACATTCAGGAGACCAGACTGGGGACAACCCGTTTCCACACATGAGGAAACTGAGGGAGGGCCAGGCATTGCCACAGCTGAGCTGGGAAGGGCACGGCTTCACTCCCCTTTCCCAAAGGCCCCGGGACTGCCCCAGACTCACCTCTGAGCAGGAGGAGACCACGCTGCTGTTCACCGTCTGCGTGCTGGCCCCGTGCGACCGGAACATCCCGGCGGTGACGGGAGCAGCGTGAGGGGCGTTACAGTACATGGGGGGCGCCGGGGCGGCGGGCGCGGGGCTGGGGGCCGGGCTCTGCTGGCACGTTGGCACCACGGGGATGCGGGTGAAGCCGGAGCCGCTGGCACCGTGCAGTGTCCGGCAGTGGGGGCTGGCGCTGGCCCCCGCCTCGCCACGGCTGGCGATGAGGTGTCGGTGTTGGAGCTGCCCAGTGCTCTGCTGAGCCGCCAGCTGCAGCTGCACGAACATCATGTGGTCGCCCACGCGCAGGGCCAGGGTCAGCGGGGACCGGCCCGACAAGAAGTCGTTGACCTGAGGAGAGAGAAGGGACCCTCATCAGCCGTGGCACAAGCAGGGCGGCCGTGGTTGCACCCCTGGTGCCAAGCAGGGGACGGTGGTTGCCCCCACAGGTTTTCCGTGGCCACAGGGACGGGTCACTGGGGCAGAGAAGGGGTGACCCCCTCCCGCAGCCCTTCCCAGGCCCTCAGCCGTGCCAGGCTGGCAGGCAAACCCAACTGCCGTCCCCGCACAACCCCAGCCCGGTGCCAGCTCCGTCAGCTGACGGTGCCGGGGGGTATTTTTCTTCCTTCTGCCCTTCCTGCCCTTTATTCCCCACCGCTGAGTGGCCATGCCTGGCTGGCCGCCCTCCCTGGTGCTGATGCCGGTGGGCAGGGACGGGCAGGGGCCGCAGCCGGGACTGCCCAGAGCAGCACACCCGGCCCAGGGCCAGCGCTGCTGCTCCGGCCAGCTCAGTGCCAGCGGGAGGGGTGCCCCCCCAGCACAAGGGGGTGCCCCTGCTGGCACAGGGAGAAGGGGAGGGGGCAGGTGAGGACAGGCCGGGTCCCTGTGTGCCCACCGCTGTGACTCAGGCAGTGCAGCCCACCTGCCCTCCTCCCCCCTCCAAGGCAGCTGGGGGTGGGGGACAGGCTCTGCCCAGCCTGGAGGCTCCAGCTCCGGCAGGTGATGGAGCAGCTGCAGCGCGGAGACAAGAGCCAGGGCCTGACCCTGCCCAGGCTGCAGCTGTGGGGGGCCCCGAATGCCCAACACCTGCCACCCCCCAGCTCACACCACTCAGCCCCCCCCCGGACACATAAATCACTTGGCAGCTGTGCCAGGGAACAGGGGAGCCCCCCAAGCACTGCCCCACATTCTGGGGGTGGGGGCTGGGGCAGCCGTGAGCCTCCCAAGCCCCTCTTGCCCTCACGTTTGCTGCAGGGGGGCTGTGCCTCTCAGCCCTGCCAGCCTGGATGGGTTAATGGGGTGACACCCCCCATTTCACCCCACACCACCCCTCACTATTCCAGGGCACGCAGGGCCCAGCTTTCCCAGCCTGTCACGTGCAGCTCCTGCTATCACCCACCCACCCCACAGCACCTTTGGGGTGCAGCCATCAAGAGGTCCCCCGCAGGCCCAGCACCTCCCCATCCCCATTGCCGCGGAGCAGGGCCCCCCCGGGCCCCCCCAGCCCCGGCCGCGCTCCCCACGCCCCGCTGCCGCGGAGGCCGGTTCTGAGAAGCCGTGGGAAAAGCAGCTTTAAAAATACCAGCAGCAAAGCCCCGAGCGTGTCAGGCGGAGGCTGCAGAGGAAGGGGTGGGCGGGAAGGAGACGCTGCAGCTCTGGACACGGAGGTTACGGGGCGAGGGGGCGGCAGAGGACGGCGGGCGTGCACATGGGCACGCGTGTGCACACGCGTGTGTGTGTGCGCAGAGCACCTGGCTGCGGGAAAGCGTCACCCCGGCCCCCGTCCTGCCTCAGTTTCCCTTCCCATAGCAGCCTGATGGCCTCATGCCAGTCTGGCAGTCCCATCCCCACTGCTTGGCCCCATCCCAGCTCCAGCCTCTGCAAGGAGCCCCCCATGGTTGCTGGGCCACCCCAGCCTTGCTGCTGCTCTCTGATCCACTGTAGGGGGTCCATTTCCCACAGGGACCCCGCGGACCCCAATGCCAGCTCCACGTACCAATGCTTGGGAAGGGGACCCGACTCGGTCCTGCTCCCACTCGGCTCCTGATGGGGTCTTTCCCAGCCCCACAACCCCCGAGCCCCTGCCACCCTCCTCCAGGCCCGGCTCTGCACCCAGGTGTGCCCGGGGGAGCCCCGCGCACCTCCCCGGGGGCCCCCTGACGTCAGCCGGCCCCGCAGCCGCCTCCCGCTCCCTCTGACTCAACCCTGCCCTGCCTGACCCCTCGCCAGCGCCGGGAGAAACCAGAGCACCCCAACCTCGGCCAGGCCTGAGCTGCTGGCGCTTCCCAGCAGCACCAAGACCCCCCCTCCATCCCCAGGCACGGGGGTCCCTCTGCCCCCCGCTGCACCCCCGGGGCTGGGCCGTGGCATGGAGCCGGCCCGGTCCCCGCGGCGCCCCAGCTCCGGGGCTCTCAGCACCCGCCCCCACGCCGCTGCCAACCTCCCCCCCCGGCGAAACCAGCCCGCTCCAATGCAAACACGTCCCACCCAGCCGCCCGCTCGGCCGCCCACGCCGGGAGGACCCCGTCCCTCCCAGCCGGCTCCGCCGCGGGGGCCGGGACAGCCTCGCCGAGAGGGCTGGGGCCGCTGAGCCCCGCAAAGTCCCCGCACCCAGGGGTCCCCTGGGACCCTGCCAAGCCCTGGGGGGCTCAGCTGCACTGTACCGGGCTCGGGGCCCGCAGGGATGGGGCAAGTGTCTCCCAGCTGCTTCTCAGAAACGCGGATGACTCAGAGAACGCCGCATTCCCGCCTCGCTCCGACGCCTGGCCCCGCGTCACCCCGGCCCCCAGCCCCAGACACCCCCGGGCCCCCAACTCCGGGCTGGCACAGAGGAGGAGCTGCCCCTGGTGAGCCCCTGCACCGCATGGGGAGGGCAGCACCCCCAAACAAACACAAGGAAACCATCCTGGGAGATCCAGATGGGAAAGGCAAGGCCAGGGCAAGGATGAGGAGGGGGACCAGAAAATGCCCCCACTCTCCCCAAAATCCTGCAGGGTCTCTAGCTCGGCACAGCTGTGCCCCCCTTCCAGCCACCTGTGTCGGTGCCCAGAGGTTTGTCTGTGCCAAGGGGGGCAGAGGGACAGAGCCCCCGGGCCACATTCCTGCAGCCCTGGAAGAGCAGGATGTGTCATCCCCCTCCTCTGTTTCCCCCCCCCCCAGCACGCCTGGGCAGAGGGACCGGAGGAAGGAAGAGCTGAGGCAGTGGGACCGAACGCCTGCCATCCCTGGAAAGCGGGGGCAGCCGTGCGGGGAGGAAGGAAGTGCAGGAGCATTTCCAGGAAGCCCCCGTGCCCGGCAGCCGCTTCCCCAAGGCTGGGGAGGGGGTGGCAGCGCCCCGGTCCCCCCCCTGCCGCCCCCAGAGGAAGCGGCTCAGCTCTCCCTGTGCTCCGGAGGCTGCGTGACGCAGGCAGAGCCCAGCAAAGCATGAATGGGAGGAGTGGTTTCCTGCCCCCCCGCCGCCCCCCAGGTGCTGGCGGTTCCTCCTGCTCAGCCCTGGCTTCCTGAATCACCAACCGGAGGAACCTGCGGTGGGCAGGGAGGTGCGGAGCCGCTCCCCGCAGCCAGCGCCAGACCGTAGCCCACCCACCCACCTCCGCCCGCTGTGCTTGGTCTGGGGGGGCCACAGCCCTGTGCAGGGGGCTACCCTGAGCTCCACAGGCTCCTGGCTCGCCAGTCCATCCCACCGCGCTGCCCACACCAGAAAGCAAAGCTGCGCAGCCCCATCAGAAATATCTGCAGCCCTGAGGCCAGGATGTGCACTGTGACCCCTGGGCCAGGCTGCCAGAACCAGCCCCCCCTCCTACAGCTCTGCACCCCATCTGGGATGGGCAGCACCCCACATCCACTCCATGGGACCCCAGCAGCCTCTGGCACAGGGCTCCAGTCCAAGCTCAGCCCCCTGGCTCACATGGGGTTAAACCAGCTCCCAAAAGTCAAGGTCACCCCGGGCAGCCAAGGGCACTGCGGGTCAGTCCCTGCGGGCAGGGCAGCCTGGCTCTTGCCACATCCCCACGGAGGGCACAGCAATGTCTCCACCAGCCCCTCTCTGAGCCCTGGCACCTCACAGGGCTCAGCCCCTTCCCAGAACTCAGCAAGGCAGGTTACAAAAACCCCCAAAAACCCAACCCTTGAAAAACCGAAGCTGCAGCATCGGCCAGAAAAAGGAAGGAAAGAGTTTCACAGCAGTAACAGAGACGGAAAACAAAGGAGCGGGGCCTGCGCGGCTGGGGGTAAATTCCACCTTCGCGGCAGGAGCCGGCGGCTGCGCGCGCACCCACGGCTCACCCACGGCTCTCCCACCCTGGGAACGCTTCCGCCCCGCAGCTGAGACCCCCCAGCAGTGAGGACCCCCCGCCCACCCACCTCTCACCCCGCCAACATCTCAACAGCGATCCAACCACGGCTCCACCAATGCCGCCCACCTGGCCCCCTTTGAGCCCCTTCCTTGGCACCCAGCGCCCCAGCACAAGGCCACCAAGCAAGGGAGAAGGAGAGGGCCAGAACACCCCGGCACAGCCAATCTGCACCCCCCAAGGACGGCTCCAAGGAAAGGGGGAAGAGCCCTTTGGGGGCTGGGGGGTAAGCCGGGCTCTGCAGCCCCATGAGCCCCCAGCATGGCCCTGCCAGCCTCCTTAACATCCATCACAGCTGTGGGGCAGGCAGGCAGCCCTTTCCCTGCACCCCGGGGTGGCCACTTGGAGGGGGACTGCAGCCCCACACCCTCAGGCAGGGCCCTGAGCCGCCCAGCTCTGCCACCGACCTGCGGTGTGACCTTGAGTGAGTCACTTCACCTCCCGGCTTGTTTGGGCTGCGAGGCTGCGGCGTGGGACCTCCCTGAGCCCGGCGCTGCACAGGGTGACGGTGCCCGCCCCGGGCACCACCCTCAGCGCTCCCAGCCCTGCTGGAGGTGAAACCTCAGCGAGGCACCAACGCCAAAGCTTTTGGGAGGGGAAGCAATGTGAGGCCGCAGCTGTCCTTCTCCCCCACCCCCAGCCTTTGTCTCCGTCCTGCCCCGGCATCCAGCCCCTCACCTGAGTTTCAGTTAAGCTTTCCAGAGCTTGCATCACCGACTGTTCTGGCCTGGACGCCTGGGACTGGAAAAAAAAAGGAGGAGGGGGGGGGATTAACGTTACAAATGCAGAGAAGGAGGGGGCGTCCGCAGCGGGAGGGAGGGATGACATGTCACTTCCACTATTTCTACACAAGCCCTGAGAAAGGAGTGAAATACTAAACCTGCTGCCGTGCCCAACCCAGCACTGCCTCCTCAGCGAGAGCTGGGGCAGCAGAGCCGCGGGGCTGCCAGCACATCACATCCTCATCCTCATCCTTGCCCGGGGCTTTAATAATAGACAGGGACGAGTGGGAGGGATGGAGGGAGCAGCAGGAAAAGGCCACTCACCATCAAGCCGGCCTCCACGGTGGGCACCAGTGTCAGCTTGCTGCCTTCCACGACCCCCAGGTCCTGCAGTTTGCCAGAGCTGAGGCGGCTGTGGGAGGAGATGCCAAAAGCGGGGTCAGTGCAGGTCGGGCAGCCCCCCCAGAGGATACACAGGAGGGGGGGACGCCAGCTGCAAGTCTGGCTTCTCCCAGGGGACCTACCCCCCCCCAAAGCACCCCTACCCCCAAGCAATTCCAAGTCTTGACAGGCAGGAGGGGACCCTGGCACCCCAATGCTCAGCTGCCCCCCGGGGACAGGTCACAGAGTGGTGCACCCTTGCCCTGGGCAAGGGGCAGTGCTCAGGGGGCCAGAGAGGAGGTGGGCTGTGGCAGGGGGGAGGATGGGGATCATGGCACAGGAACCCTGCCCGCTGGGGGGGCGATTAGAGAGAAGTTGGGACCAGCGTAGGTGGGGGAGGCAGCACTGGGAACATGCTCCCCCAGCCCCGTGGGTGCCGGCAGATGGATGTGGTGTCCCCATGTGTCCCCCCCCCCCCGCTTCCTCCCCGATCCGGGAAAGACTCTCCAAGTTACTCGCGGCCCGGCCCCACGCGGGCCCCGCTCCACGCGGGGGGTGCTCAGCCCCTCGGCCCGGGCCCCCGGCAGACAAAGGCCCCCCCGCCGCCCCCGGCGCTAGGGGCTCAGGGGGGGCCGGGCCGCGCCGCCGCCGGGGCTGAGCCCAGAACAAAGGGCCGGGGCACGGCCGGGCCCCGCCGCCCACAAAGGAGCCCCGGCAGAGCCGGGCGAGGGGGCGGCGGCCGCGCTCCCGGCCCGGCCCGGCGCCCCCCTCTCTCCCTCCGCCCCGGAGCCCCCCCTCCCTCCTTCCCTCCCTCCGGCCCGGCCCCCGCTCGCCCCCGCCGCGGCCCCCCGGGCTGTCCCCCCCCCCGCCCCGCACAGGAATGGGGCCGGGAAGGGGGAGGGGGCGGGAGCCTTTGTGCGGTGCCGAGCCCGGTGCGAGGGGGCCGCCCCCGCGCCCAGCCCCGCTGCCGGGGGCTGGGGACCCCGGGCCTCCCAAGCCGTGCCGAACCCCCCCCGTACCGAGCCGTGCCGTACCTCTCTTTGTGCAGCAGCGCCAGCCGCTCCTTGGGCACCTTGAGGCGCTGGGACAGACGCCGCTTCAGCCCCTCCACCGTCTCCTCGGCGGGCACCGAGAGCTCATAGCGGGTGCCGGTGGTGGTGTGGATGTAGAGGTTCATGGGGGGCTCGGGCGGCCCCACCTCGCAGGCGGGAGCCCCGCGGCTGCAGCTCCTGGCGCCGGGCTGCGGGTCCATCCGCCGACCTGCGGGGGCAGCGGCGGTCGGTCTCGGGGGGCGACGGCGGGACGCGGCGGCGGGGGGGGCGGGAGCGGACAAAGGAGGGAGCGGGGCCCGCTCCGCCACACGCCCGGCGGGACCCACGGGAGCTCCGACTGCGCGGCGAGGCCTCGGGCGGGGGCCGGGAGGAGGCGGGGGGCGGCTAGGAGGGGGGTCCCCAAGCAGGGCTGCACCGGCCGTGCCCTCCGCGGCCCGGGCGGAGAAAATAAAATATATGTATATATAAAAATAAAAAATATAAAATCTCCCGTTCTCGCCCCGCTCCGGTGGCTGCCGCGGGAAGGGAGGCGGTGGAAGCGGCGCTGCCTGCCCCTGCCTGCCGCCTCCTTTCTTTCTCCTCGCCGCCGCTCTGTGCTCTCGGTGCGGGGTGTCTGGGGGCGGGGTGAGGCCCGAGGCCGCGGCGAGGGGCGGGGAGGCCGCCTCGCTCCCCCTTCTCTGGGGCCGGACCCGCCGAACCGGCCGCCGCTCGCGCTGCCGTGGGAGCACCGGGGGGGGGAGGGAAGTTACAATTAGCAACGTCCCGCGGGCGGGGCCTCGCCCTCATTCACTCCGGCTCCTCCGGCGGCCTCGACCAATAGGAGCGCGCCGAGCGCCCAGACATCCGCGGTGGAGGCCAATGGGAGGCGGGCGCAGGCTCCCCACGTGGCCCGGTGGGCGGGGCGGTTCGGCCGGATTCCTCCCGCCCACGCGGCCGCGCGGCCCCGCCCCCGGCCCCGCCCCCCGCGCGCCCTCGCGCCGCGCCTGAAGCCATTCATAATCCCGGCGCACAACAAAGGGGCGCGGGGGGCTCGGGGGTCCGGCCGGGCTCCGGCTGCGCTGAGCACCTGCCGGATCGCCCCTCTCCGGGGAGCCGAGGGGGTTGGCATGCGAGGCTCGGGCGCCGCGGAGGGGTGAACGCGGGACACGGGCAGACGGCGGCCCGGAGCGCCGCGGCGGGGGCGGTGAGCGGCCCCCGCACCGGAGGAGGCCGCGGCGGGAGGTGACTGCCCGCGGGGCCGGGCGGGAGCTGGAGCCCCCGGAGCCTAGTGACGCCGGGACATAGAGGCGGAAAGGGCGGGGGGGACATGCACAGTCACCCGCGGCCGGTCACACCCGCCCGGTCACACGCACCCGCCCGGTCACCCTCCCGGTGACGCCGTTACAGCTACGAGGAACTGTCCCGATGAGGGGTTGAGCCCCCAGCGCCCTTCAGCACGCTCCTGCCCACCCCAGTCCCGCAGCTGGAGCCTCCTCCCCAGCGGCCCCAGCCCCGCCTGCCGCCGCCCGCGGGGTGGAACGGACACCCCGCAGCCCCGGGGCCCCGTCCCGGCACCCGCACCGGGGGGGCTATGAGTCAGCAAAGCGCGGGCGCCCTCTGCCGGCCCTGCCGCGCCTCCTGCGCCCGGGGGGGCCGCGGGGGCCGCACCGGCGGCGCGCCGGCGAGCCCTTACCGAGACACCGGGTGGCCCTTACCGAGCGACCGGGCGGCCCGGCCGCGGTGCGCCCCGGGGCCGCTGCTCGCCTCCCGGGACGGGGAGACCCTGCCCGGCAGCTTCTCCCGGGAATGCCGGGTCTTGGGGGCGAGGAGCCGCTCCCCGGGACGCGGCGGGAGCCGAGCGGCTGCACCGGGGTCCCGACAGCTGGAGCGAGCAGAACCGATCCAGCTCCCGATCCCTGGAGGCAGGCAAAGCTCCAAGTGACCAAGGACACGAAGGGTCTCTGAGGGTGAGCAGAGCTCCCGAACAACCCGAGAGGGGCTCTGCCGGGCGTCCCCCACGGGAGCCCCGGGGAAGCAGGGCCACCCCTCCCGCTCTGGGGAGACCAACCGAGAGAGAGCGGTCCCGGTTCGCGGATCCCCCCTGCAGCCCGACCCGGGCCCCCGCCGGCACGGCGCGGCTCTACTCACCGAGCGCGGCCCCGCGGATCCCGGCGCGGCGGGAGCTCAGCTGCCTCCGGCGGCAGGAAGAGGGAGAGAGACTCCAGAAACGTCCCGGGGGGAGGTGGTGGTCGGTGCGGTGTCACCTCCCGAGTGCTGCAGCCGGTCCGAGTGCAGCCCTGACGCGGAGCTGCCGGGGAGGTGCCCCAAGTTTTATCCCGCACCGCCCGGGGTGGAGCCTGGCGGGGGCAGGGACCGGGCAGGGACCGGGCTGGCCCCGGCAACGGCCACGGCCCCGGCCCCGGCGGTACCCGCACCTGCTCCCGCGGGGGTCCCTGTCCTTGCTCCCCTCCTCAGTCCTGCCCCAGGAGCCCCAGCCGCTACCCCCTCGTTTCAGATCCCGCTCCCGGGATCCCGACTCACTGTCCCTTTAATTTCGGTATCAGCCCACAGGGGCGTCTCAGACCCTACCGGGGTCCCGGCTCTGCCCCCGCTCAAGGTACGGCAGGGGGGACCAGCCTCCCGTGGGCCATGGGGTGGGGACGGACCGGACACCTCTCCCTCTCCGGGTGCCCCGTCATCGGGGTCAAAGTCAGTCCGTGGGCAGGGAGCGGATGGGCTGAGCTCTCACTGGGAACTGAGCGTCAAAGCTGCTGCTGCTGCCCGTGGAGACTCAGCGATGTCTAATATCGAGACTCTCTGATGTCTAATAACCAGGTTGGGCCGTTCCTCCCCCAGGGATTCCCTCTGCCCAACCACCCACTTTCCAGCAAGGACACAGACTCAGCGCCACAGGATTTTTTAGTGCAAGGGAGAAAAGGGCTAGTGGGCAGCAGTTTTGGGGGGCGATGCCCCAGGGGGCATGGGGCAGAAGCCCCTTCCTCCCGGGCCAGGGTGTGTGGGGCCCGCGGCTGCCCCGTGCATGCAGGGAGGGTGCTGGGGAGATGCTCGTGACCTCGGGCTGCCTCGCCGGGTCTCTCCCTCGCAGACAATGCCCTGGCACAACGAGACACAAAGCAGCTGGAGGGGGGATCTGGCGGCCAGTCTGCAGTGGGGAGGGGGCTGCAGCACCGGGGCCCGGCGGCAGCCAGGGGTGGCTCCCCAAAATGGGGGATTTGGGGTGAATCCCCAAAATGCTGCTGCTGTGTCCCTCCCGCACGGCCTCCCCTGGGGCGGGTGCAGATGGCTGGGTGGGAGCGAGGCCACTCATGTGCAAGGCACAGAGCTGGGCTGGGAGGGAGCCTTTGTGGCGCAGCCCGCGGCCCCCCGCCCGCCCCAGCCCCCTTCAGGCTCTCGGGGGGAGATGAGCTCAGGCGGCTCCGACTCCGGCTCCTGCCATTGTTGTCCCTGGGAGAGGGGCCGGGGCAGGGATGCGCCATTGTTCTCCCCGGGAGCTGCGGAGCCCCAGGCCTGCAAAGCCTCCCCTTGGGGGGCCACAGCCCCAGCTGGCTGTGCGGGGTGAGGCCCTGGAGCAGCGAGGAGAGGGGGCAGCCAGGGCCACAGGTTTGGCCCGGCCACAGTTCAGGCTGTGCACCAGAAGGGGCCATGCTGGGGACAAGGTGTCACACCAGAGCCACTCCCGCAGGGAGCAGGGTCCGGCCGCCAGCTGCCAGCCTCGATCTGTGGGGAGGGACAAGGGGACATTGTGGCCAGGGCTGGGAGTGCGGCCCGCCTGGGTTCGTTGGCAGAGCAGCCGTGCCCCAAGGGCAGGGCATCTCCCCACATCCTGGCAGCCCTGAAGAGCCCCTTTCCCAGTCACCACCCTCCTCACACGGCTCCATCTCCTTCCTGGGAGGAAGCTGATCTCCTCCAGCGATCCCATGACTCCAGGAGCTGGTGCTTTAGGAAGTGTGTGCAGATTTCAGTATGGTTGAAGGTGTCTGGAGCCTCCAGAGACACAAGCTGGGAGATCCCAGGATTCCCAGCAGCCTGGATTTTGTGTGTTTAGTTTATTGTGTTGCCCTGGGAATAAATCGTTAAAGATTACAGGCAGACTTGGGCATAATTGCTGCGCGGCATCCGAGGCTCCTGCGTCTCCAGAGGGAGCGTTCTCCAAACCCCGCACGGCTGAGCAGCTCGGGGAGAGACGATCCGACGAGCAAATACCTACACAAATCCCGCTGCAGGCCACACGCAGCTCCCGCAATCCGCTTAGCTAACCTGGGCCCTGGGATTAGCCCCCGCGGAGGCTCACGCACCCGGGAGAACGGCGCGGACGCGGGGCGGAGGAGAGGGGCTTACCCGGGTCCCGCCGGGACACTTCCCACGGGGCCTGGCCGCAGGGCACGTCCCGGTGTCAGGGCAGAGCCAGGACAGGACCGTGGTGTTGGCTCCTCTGTGTCCCACGGTCCTGCCGGCCCCAGCTCCCACTGGGAGCCCCGAATCTTTTGGAGGCTGGTTCTTGGAAGTCCTCTCCCTCGAAGGAAGGGAATTCCCAGCCCTCCTTCTTCGGGGAAATCCCCCACCAGCCCAGGGCAGCAGCTTTTCTCTTTTCTCTCTTCCCTCCCCCCGCCCCCCCTTTTTGGACTGAATTCTTGGCTGGTTCCACAACTTTGGCAAACGGGGGATTTTATCGCAAGTCTCTGCATTCCCCTCGCAGGCGCGGGGTCATGGGATTAGGGCAGAGCTGACGCCGGCTCCGGAGCAGGGAGAGGAGGGGAGAGGAGGGTAGAGGGGGCGTTTCTCGCTCCTGTGGGTGCAGAAGACGCCGGGCTGCAGCCTGGGGGGACCCAGGTGGAACGGGGATCCTTTTCCGCCCTCACCCTGGGGAGGGGAGCGATCCCGTGGCTTCCAAGGGACTCCCAGGCCCGCGGTGCCCAGCTGGGGCCTCGCACTGGAGCTGCCGCAGCGAGTGGGAGCGTTCCCACGGGCGCGGGGCCAGCGGCCGGGATCATGCGGGGCACACCCCGGCAGGAGGGTGCAGCCGAACCACTGCACCTCCACCCGCCCGCCCGGCCCGGCCCGGCCCACCACGGCGGTGGGAGCGGCGCTGGGCTGGGGGTCCCGGCGCCCCCTCCCCATCTCCCGAGCCCCGCGGGGCCGAGCGGCTCAGCCTTAGTCACGGTGGCAGCGGTGACTCAGGCGTCCGGCGTGCTCAGGTGAGCCATGGCTGCTGCCGTGAGTGAGGAGCTGCTGATCCCACCCTCCCGACACAACGCTGGGCGCGGACCACCGCCGGAGCCCCCGGCAGAGCCCCCCATCCCGCCAGGCTCGGGGTGGCCTCGTGGCGGGCGCGGGTGTCCTTGGGCAGGACGGCGGTGCCTGTGCGGGTGACGCTGGCGGGGCTGTAAACACCCAGGCGTGTCCTTAGAAACACACAACCGGCTCTGTGTGTTCCCAGCTCTCGGGGACGTGTCCTGGTGGCCTTTGGCAGAGTGTCCGGGCGTCACAGCCTGGGGACACTCCAGCTGCCAGCCCGATGCAGCCGGAGCCAGTGGCCCAGCCTGGCCTCACCTGCCATGCCCTGGCTCTGGGGCACCCCACACCCCTGGGGGCTCTGCCCACCACCCTGGTCCCGGGCCTGGAGAGTCCCCAGTGATGAAGTCACCCCTGGAGTGACTCAGGCAGCCCCCTTGAGGGGCTGGGCACATGGTGAGCAGGGGGACCCCAGCACAGGCTGGATGGCTCAAGTCAGACCCCAGGGTGAGTCAGCTCTTGCGGGGGGCTGGGGCTGGGGAGAGTCACCAGAGGCTCCCACCCACCTGGCCCCGGCCCCAGGAAGGATGGCGAATCCCTCTGGATTTAGCAGCACCCAGGTGTGGAGCCATACTTGGCTGTGCTGGGCCATGGCCCCACTGCCACAGTGAGGCCAGGGCTATTCTGGGCTCCCTGAGCTCACGGGCCCCTTCGGGACGCTGAACTCCCGTCCCTGCTCCTGTCCTAGCGGCTCCCAGCCCCCAGCCTCACTGCCCCCCTGCCCGTGGCCCCCTCAGCTGGGAGCAAGTGGAGCTTTGGGCCCCAGTCCTGCTTCAGCCTGGAGTTGTGATGGGATGAGCAGGGAGAACTGTGTTCCCTGTCTCTGGCCACCTCCTGTCCTGCCCCCTGGCCCAGTTCTGCCTCTGTCCCACTGCCCCTGTAGCCCTGCTGCCCCCCAAGCTCCATCCTGCCCCAGCCATGTGCCAATTGGTGTGGCAATTTTGGTGATCACAGATATCATGGGTCAGGAGAAGTCCCACTGGTTCCATCAGTGCCATGGGCACACACTGTCAGCTTGTGCCCACCAATGGGACCCTCCCCTGGGCACAGGCCAGGGGCTGAGACCCCCTCAGTAGGGCAGGACTCATCACCTGCACCTGGGGAGCCTTGGAAACATGGGTGGGAAACTGTCAGGGTGGGAAGGGGCACCCAGGGCACAGACCCTCTGTACCCCCCATGCCCCCTGTGCCCCCTGACCCCCCACACCCCTTCCTCATTGCCAGTGGCTGTTTCCCAGACGCTGCCACATTTCTTGGTCTGCTTTAAATCCCGGCTCCAGGAGTCAGACGACAGCTCAGCTGTTGTTGGTGGTGTTATTATTGTTGTTATTATCATTATTATTATTATAAATGCTTAAGCAAGTTGCCAGCCTTGGGGAGGGGAAGGACCCAGGATTTCGGGAGCCTCCTTGGATACACACTGAACCTTGTTCCTGGGGTGACCCAGGCTTGTAAACCCGAGGGAAAGTAACTCCCTGTTCCACCGTATCCTATCCAATCCCATCCCATCCTATCCCACCCTATCCCAACCCATCCCATCGCGCTCCAGCCCTCTGATCTCACCCTGGGCTCACCCCGTGAGGCGTCATCCCCAGTCCCGGGAATGCCCGCACACAGGGTGGCAGAACCACGTGGGATGGATCCCGAATCCGTGCCCAGAGCGGGGGGCGATGCCGGCGGGGGACCCCGGTGCCCGCCGGGGGAGCGAGGGGGGCGTGGGGCGCGTGTCCCGCCGGGCTGCCCGTGTGTCAGCGCACACTCAGTGCCGCGGCATTCCCGCCCCGCGCCTGCCCCCGGCTCCCCTTGGAGCCGCCTCGGGAATGCGGGAACCTCACCCGGGCGGGAGCGCGGTGCCAGCTCTCCACCCTCCATCGCCTTGGGCGGCGGGCGGGGGTCGGGCAGCCCCCAGCCCAGCACGGGATGGGGCAGACACAGCCCTGGTGTAGGCCCAGAACCTCCCCTGCCCCTCTGCTGGGCTGGCACCCCCTGACCCCCAAAACCGGGGAGGAGGAACAGGATCCACGCAGGAAGGATGTGCCCCGGGAAACCCCGACTGGGGCGGGATGGGGACGGGAGGAGGCACTTCCTCCTGGCCTTGTCCCTTCACACACAAGTGCAAGCCCTTCACCCCGAAGGGGCACACGCGTGTGCACAGCCACACGTGCTCCCCCCGCACACCGACACAGGCACACGAGCTCCATGTGTGTGCACACACTCCCGCGGGCTCGCTCGCCCCGGTGGGCGCTGCACCCCCACCCACGCTCCCCCACCCACGTTCCCACACCGCGGCCATGGGCGCAGGCACCCCCTCCCTTCCCGGCCCCCGTGCTCCCCCGCGGCCGCAGTTCCTGTTTACGGTGATGGAGCTGCCTGCCCAGCCCTCCCGGCACCGGGGGGGCTACCGGGGCATCGCTGGTGCTGCTGCCACTCCCGTGCTTGGCACCGGTGCTGATGGGTTCCCGGCTGACAGCTGTGCGGGATCACCCCGCGGATGCAAGGCCACGGCCCATTCTGGGAACAGGAAATCCTGAGAGGGAAAAGAGCCGGACCCCGTGTGCCACTGCACGGGGCGTGTGCCACGAAGATGCTGCGTGTGGAGTGTGGGTGCCCCTGCCCGGCACTGCCGGGCACTCCGGGGTCAGGATGTCCCAGCACCTCCGGACTCCCTCCATGCCCATGTGGGGGCTCAAGGAGGGTTTCCGCGCCTGGGGTCCAGGTGTGACACGAGGAACCGAGGGAGGAATCCAGCCCTGGGCCGGACCCACTGTGCTGCATTCCCCAGTGCCAAGCCACGCTGAGAGGAGCCGGGCTCAGCTCATCCCAGCGCACGACCTGTGGGGAAACTGAGGCACTGGCTGGGGAAGTGACTCACCTGCACTGTAGCCTTTAAATGCGCTGCTCCGATTAGATAATGGGCGGAAGGATCAGAGCGAGCCCGACAGCCCCTCATTAAACCTTGGGCTCCCCAAGGAGCCTTCAGCTCCATCGGAGCCCGTGGCCACCTGGGCCGGTGCTGGCCCGCGGGAGGCAGCCCTGCCCAGAACCCACCCACTCACATCCGCAGGCGGCTGGAGCACCTCACATCTGTCCCTGTCGGAGGGTTCCTGCCCACAGGAGATGCTACTCCTCCCACGCCCCCCCAGGAGCCTGCAGGAGCGGGGAGGGGGGGGCATTTTGCAGCCCCCTGGCAGGACTCTGCGCCTTTGGGGTGCCCTACCTGGGACACGAGACACAGGGGCTGCAGCCGGCCGGGGTCGGGGCCGCGGCCCATCTGCCGAGACAGGATGTGCGGCCGGACGGGGGACACAATGTGGGGAAGTGAGGAGGGGACAGCAGGGACGGGGACATCCCGCAGGCGCAAGTGGGCTCACAGCCCCTCCAGTCCCCAGAGCTCCCGGGCACCCGGAGCTCCGGCTCCTCCTGGCCCCCAGCGCTCCGGGTGCTCCCGCCTGCTGCACCTGCCTGGCCCGGGGGGCCCTGCCTGCAGCGGCCTGTCCGCGGGCGGCCGGGACGCGAAGGAGCTGGTTGGGCCGGGCAGATGTCGGGTGGGAGCGGGGTCCGCTCAGCCCACACAGGTGTGGCCGCGCCGGCTGCGGCAGCAAAGCTCCGCGCCCGGCTGGCCCCGTCTTGCTGGGTGGCAGGAGCCTCCCGCGCCGCTCGCAGCCCGGGGCGGGCGGGCACACCCCGTCATTACCCCACAGCAGCTGCCGGCGCTGCCCGGGCAGGGAGGGGACGGCAGGGCCGGCACGGCCAGGTGGGGACCGGGATGGGGGAAGCCATCGCCCACCCGCGCGTGGCCCTCGTCTGCTGTGAAGAGGGCGAGCGGGGGGTCGGTGCCCCCTCCCTGCGTGGGACCCCGCGGGGGCACCCCCGGGCCCCACCGGTGCCCCCGACGCGTGGGGGAGGCAGCCGGGGTCAGGCCCAGCAGCTGCTCAGGACGTGCCCTGCGGGACCACGGCGCACAATGACCCCATTGAGGTCCCGCGGGGCGAGGGGGGGGACACCCAAGGTGGTGGTGGCAGAAGTGACTCCAGTGTCACGCCAGGCCTCAATCCTGCTATTTATACCCGGCAGAGGGGTGGCCTTTGAGGGAATGGGGATGGAAGCGCTGCCGTCCCCTCCCTGCGGCATGCCGGGGCATCCCGGAGGGCAGCGGCCCCGGCCCCCCCCGGCTTTCCCTCCCCACCCCACGGCCCAGCCCGGCGCCAGCCCCGCCAGGAAGAGCCCCAGCGCCGGGACCAGCTGCAGCCGCTTCCTCCCGGCCCCGCCAGGAACTGGGGAGCCCGCGGGGGCTCCGAGCCCCCGGCTGCAGCGGGGCGAAGGGAACCGAGCAGCGGATGGAGCCCCAGGGCTCCCGGGGGGCTTGCACCGGGCACCTGGGTGCTGGATGCCAGGATCCAGCTGGGAACTCCTTGGGAACCTCCCAGCTTTACCAAGGGCGAAGTCCCGGCACATCAAAGGCGGGCGGGGGCAGCGGGAGCCGGGGCAGGAGCCTTTGGTTCCTGCCAGCGCCCGGCTCCACCACCCCACGGAGCTCCCACCGCCCTGCACCGGGGTCCCGTGCCGGCACACCTGGGTCCGGGGTCGTGCCCCCCCCACGGCGTGGCACCCAGCCCATCGCTGTGGCAACCGCCACCAGCTCCGGGTGTATTTTCTGCACCAGGGCCGCCGTGGGAACCTGGACGGGTGCCACCTCATTCCGCTGGGCTCTCTGGGCCGCCTTTGTAGCCGGCGTCGAGCCCAGCTGGCAGCCGCTTCCTCCCCGGGCTCCCCCTGCCCTGCGCGGGTCATGGCCCCGGCCGGGAGGCGGTGGGAGGGGGCTTTGCTGGAACCCCCAGCACGGGGCCGTGCACCCCCTCCGGCCCCCCACGGCTTTGGGCCACCTCCAGCAGAGCCAAGTGCGAGTGGCCGCCAAGGCCGCCCCATGCGAGGGCCGTGCCCACGGCCGCAGGGCACCGAGCCCCTGCCAAGGCACCTGGGACCCCCAGGGCAACGTGCCACCCCCACCGCCCCCCGCCTGACTCCGGCAGCTCCCGGGGGGCTCCCCACGGGGGTGGAATCGCCAAGCACAGCAGCAGGGTCTGAGATTCCAATGTCCTGTTTTCACTCTCCTCAGCCTGCGAGTGGCTTTCCCCATCCGTGCCTCAGTTTCCCCGCGAGAGAACGCGCCCCGGGCCAAGGTTTGCCGCGTGGCCGGCGTGGCGCTCCGGGGCTGCTGGCCCGGGAGCAGCGTGACAAGCTCTGTCGTGCTGGCTGCAACACCCGCCCTTCTCAACGCCCGCCGGCGCTCGCTGCTGTGCCCAGATTTTGGGGGTGAGGCCGCTGGGGCGACGCTCCCCACGGCTCCGCCGCCATCTGCAGGCAAAGCACCCCCAGAACCAGGACCGAGGGGCCCCACCAGGACAGATCTCGGTGACAGACCCCAAGCCAGGTCCCACTCCTGCCCACAGGGTTTTCCCTGAGCTGTGCCACGCTCCCTGCGCGGGGCCACGTGCGTGGGAGGGCGTCGGAAAAGGAGCATTTTCCAGAGCTGGAAACGCAGAGGAAAAAGGCTGCCGGCCGGAACGATTAACGCGGGAGGGTTAATCATTACAGCAGCCCTCCCTCCATCCTAAGGAAGCTGTGAGGGTTTGGCCTTCGAGCCGCCCAAGGGCGGCGTGGCCCAAGGACATTCCGGGCTGTGCTGGCAGCGTGTGGAGCCTCGACTGACCTTCCCACGCCGGGGCCAGTCCTGCACCCACGGGCCCGGGGGTGGGAGGGGGCCAGTTCTGCACCCAGGAGTGCTGCAGAGCCTTGGTGGGGACAGGCAGGGAGCTGTCCTGCACCTCGGGGGTCCCCACACTCCGGGGAGCTGCTGCCATATCCTGGCAGTGTGAGGGGTGGGGGGCAGCCCCTGTACCCCCATCCCGATGGTGCGGCGCAGCAGCCGGGCCAGGCAGGATCCCGAGCGCCAAGGTTTGGGCAGGGAAAGGGGAGGCTCTGCCGGATGAGTCAGCCCAGCGGGAGCGGGGCTTCCTGGGGCTGCGGTGGGGTTTGGGGTTGTTTTTCCTGCAGAGAGAGGAGAGCTGGAACCTTTCGCCTGCATTCGGGACTGGGTGGGACGGGGAAATGCCACGCGGCCAAACGCAGGGAGGGCCGCCAGCACCGGGAGATTTGGCCTGGCAGAGCCCGACCCGTCTCGGAAATCATCCCCCGGAGAAGCGACGCCGCCGGCAGAATCCGTGATGCTTCACTTTCCGAGCGCTCCCGGCCCCGCTCCCCACCCTCCATCTGGCAGCAGAGGATGCGAGTCATGGGCGAGAGCCCAGGGTGGAAGGGGAGGAGGGGGGGCAACACCAGCCCTGCCCCCGCTCCCACCACGTTCCGGGCAGCCCTTCCCCTCTCACACCCACCACGCCCCAGCCCAAAGCCGGAGACAAACAGGTCCCAGGCTCCCTGGAATAACTCCAGCACACTGTGCCGATGCTCCCGGTCATACATGGCCCCAGCAGAGGCAGGGACCCAAAGGCAGGGGCACCCCAGTACCCACCACCCCAAAAAGAGGCAGAAATCACCGATGGAGGCCGCGGTGCCCAAAGGCAGGTGCCAGCACTTCAGGGACAGCCAAGTGCCACACTAGTGTCACAGCCTCCTCAGTGCAGGCTGGTTTGGAGGGGGAGAAGAGGGAGATTCACCTGCTAAATCACATCACGACCCACACCAAGGTTGCCCCCCACCTCCCTGCCTGCCCCCCAGCTTGGCTCATCCCTGCAGCACCTGCACAGCGAGCCGGGAGCAGGAAAGGGCTTTGCCTCCAGAGCAGCCACAGCCACACATCTCCTGCACCGAGTCAGACCATCTCAGTGGCATCCAGCGGGATGTGACTGATGGCGGCTCTGGCGTGGGCAGCGGGAGCCGGGGGAGGAGAACGTGGCTCTGCAGAGCCAGATAACGAGCAGGGAGGGGAAGGGCTGGAGGCAGAGGTGAGGGGCTCAGAGCCGAAGCCGCAGCGGGGGGGTCCCTGCAGAGAGCAGGCTGGGCTGGGAGTGTGGACGAGCACAGGGAATCACCCACACAGGCTCTGCACCCCCAAAGTGCAGCTCAGGGTGAGCAGGGCTATGACACCACCAGCCAGGCACCCACAGCCCCTGCCCAGCACTGCTCCTGTCCTGGCTCAGGACAAAGCCCTGTCCTTGCAACCATGAGGATGGGCAGACCCCCTCCCAGGGTCTCTGCCCATGGAAGGTACCCTCACTGCTGCCCCAAAACACAGCCTACAAGTCCCAGAAGGCGTCAGGCCGCGGAACACCCGGCCAAGGGCACCCTGTGAGGGGGGCAGGACCAGATCCCTTGGCCCCCCCGGCTCCCCCGGCGCTGGCAGGAGGCAGTGGGAAGAGCTGGTGAGAGGATGCTGACGGAGACACTTTTTTCCCATCCTAAAAATAGCAGCTGGCCGTTTCCCCAGCTTCCCGGCCTCGCCAACGCTCTTCCATTAGATGAAAAACCCAAGGCAGCCACCTTCCGTCAGCGCGGCTGCGTGTGCCGGGGGAGGCTCACACAGCCGAAATAGCAGCCGGGGACAGAGAGGGGCAGCAGGAGAGGGAAGGGAGCCGGCCAGCCCCAGTAATTCCCAAGATGTTTTAATTAGCACAGCTCTGACTCTGAAGCTTTGCTCATGCTCGGTGCAATGTCTGACCTTTAAGAAAAAAAAGAGGGAACGAGAGGGGAAGGGGAAAAGGCACTGGAGCAGCTCAGGAGCTGGAAGTCGGCTGAGCTTCAAATAGGCTCCGCGTCAGGCACTCGGAGGCTTTTAATAAGCCACAGAGTGAGAAATTTAACACCACAGGCTCTATTTTTGATCACTTGTGAAGGGGGGGGAGAGAAAGACAGAGTGAGCGAGAGGAGGGGGAGGAGGTGGCGGTGAGAAGAGGAGGCAGCCAAGATTGCATCCTGGGTGGCAGCGCTGAAAATAGCCGTGCCCTGCTCTGAGCGCGGAGCGGCGGGAGCCGCACAGGGCCCGCGGGAGGCCGGAGCGGCAAGCGCTGACCTCACAGGCAGCCAACGCGCCTTCCAGGGCTGGAACACTGCGGGGAAAAGGGGATTAGAGCGATGCAGAGGGAGGGACGGAAGCTCTGCACAGCAGTGGAA
The DNA here is from genome assembly GCA_036630365.1 of Acanthiza pusilla. NCBI lineage: Eukaryota > Metazoa > Chordata > Aves > Passeriformes > Acanthizidae > Acanthiza > Acanthiza pusilla. The sequence continues at coordinate 3,693,166 of JAXCHO010000105.1, read as the reverse complement.
ACCCGAAATCCCTCTGGGAAGGCGTGGGAGGGTGGCACGGAGAGAGGGGCCCGGCAGCAGCTGGTGCAGCAGGACACACAGGACACACATCCTGGATGCCTGGCACAGCCAGAGCCGTCCCCTTGCCCGAACCTGCCCCTTCCCAGAGAAGCCGTGGCCCAGAGAGCCCTTCCTGCTTCCCCAGGCTGTGAGGAGCCCCAAGGAACCCCAGGCAGCCTCCTGGGGCAGGGCTGTACCAGAGAGCTCCGAGCTCAGCAGAGCAACTCCAGCCATCCCCAGCACAAAGGGAAGCAGGAAAGATTCCCACCATGCACAGCATCTGCTTCCCTCTCCACACCAAGGCCATCTCCAGGAGCAGGGGAAATGCCACTGGCAGCAGTAGGGGATGGGGCAGAGCCTGGCAGCTGCTGTCCAGCTGTGAGAATAGCCAGGCTGACGTGGATTCCTGCAGCGCCAGAGCTGGGAGGCTGAGGCAGAGCCAGTGCTGGGGGTGAATCTTCCCTGGGAATTCCCAGCCAAACCCCAGGGCAGTGCTGGTGAGCCCCTCCCTGGGTGAATCCGCCTTGGGGCAGGAGCTGGGAGCTGCTCCTGGCTCCAGCTGCAATCGCTGCCTGGGAAGAAGGTGATGTGCCAGGAGAGGGGGTCACATTTCCTTTTAATTGATCAGAACCATTTCTCCGCCTCCATTTGCCCCATTCCATCTGTACAGCTGGGGAGCAGAACAGGGACGGGCTGGGAGTTCTGCATCCACAGTGGGATTCCTGCAAAACACAAAGTGGGGTCAGGTTAGTGTGGGGTGGGTTCGGCTGAACCGCAGATCCCAATCCCAGAGCTTGGCCTCACTCCAGCTGCTCAACTGCTGTGAGTAAACACGAGCCACTGGCTCTCAGGGACCAAAGAGCACCCGGACCAGAGATCAGGACAGAGCAGGAGCTGGTGCCCTCCTGTGCTCCAGGCTGAGCCTGTTGGAGGCTGTGGGTGACTCACAGCCCTGCACAGCACACACTGCCGCAGTTCCCGACTGCCAGCACGTGGGAAGGGAGGGGATGAGGCACAGTCTGAGCAGGGCAGAGGAAAAAGAGGCCACAAGGTAAGAGCCCAGCCTCACCTCCCCTGAGGCTGAAGCTGTTTGTCTTTAGTTGGAGCACGTGGGGCAGAGGCCACATACTGCCCTCCCTGTGGGGCCCAGCATCCCTGCTCCACCCCCGAGCTGTCCCCAGGCATGGCCAATCCCAGTGGGGACCTGGGGCACCAGTGAGGCCCCAGCAGTGACTGCAGCTCCCAGTCTGTCCCAGCGTCAGGGTGAGCCCCACCCTTGTCAGGGCTGAACCCCACAGTGCCACAGCTCAGCCCAGCCCCAGGCCCCGTTGCTGTCTCACAGCCCAAGGCTGGCTCTGGGCTGGGACCCCCATGAGCACCCCCAGAGCTGAGGCCTGACCCCTGGCAAGAGCCAGCTGTGGTGTCACTGCTCCCCAAAAGCCAGGCAGATCCCCTCACCCAGCCTGGCAGGCCCACAGGACTCATCCCCAGAGCAGGTCAGGATGCTCAGCCAGGCCGCAGGTGATCCTCACCTGGATTTACTCCAGAGCCTTAACCAGGGCTTCGTTAGCTTCTACTTTAATCTGAGCTTCTGCTTTAGCAGCTTCGTCGGATGCTGCTGCCATCTCTGATACAGCTTTCTCCAGGTTGGATTTTGCAGTCTAGGCACAAGGGCACAAGGAATTTGTCACTGGGAGATGCTGCAGGAGAGGGGACTGTCCTTCCCTCCCCACCTCCCCTGCAGTCACTGGTCCTTCATATGGATGCCAAGGACCCACTGACCTGGGAGCCCCACAGAGCCACAGACACAGCTGTGCTGGCCCCCAGACACCTTATCAACAAGGAAAAGCTGTTCTGGTGGTAGGGACAAGGTCAGGGTCTGACCAAGGGGTGGGAAATGGTGTGGAGAAGGTTTATGACTCCACAGCTCCCTCTCTCCACAGAATTCACCAAGGAGGAGCCCCAAGCCTTTGATCCCAAAAGGATCAGTGGGGGTGCAGACACAACCCTGGGTTCTGAATATGGGAAGCCCTCAAGACAAGCACCCTAGAGCAGAGAAGAGGGGCAAATCCCCCCCAGCCATGGAGCCCAGGGCTGGCCACAGTCTCTGGGTACTCACAGCCAGGTCCAGCATGTCCATGGGCACTGCCTCCTCTGCCAGCACCTGCACCGTGGAGTCGGGGTGGACAGTGACAGAGCCACTGCTCACTGCAAGGCACAACATGGGGTGGGTCAGCCAGGGCTGCCAGAGGGGCTGAGCCCTGGCATCCCCACCATCCTTTCCCAAAACAAACCCTCGGCCCCCTCCTGTCACGTTCAGGGACGTGGCTTCCATCCCAAGGGAAGCTGGAGGAGGAGATGCTCCCAGAGGGCCTGAGAAGAACCAAGGCCTGACTCCAGGCCACAGCTCCCAGAGCAGCTTGCAGCAGCCCCTGACAGGCTGGGAAAGCAGAAATCCCTGGAAATGCACCAGGCCACACCTGGATGGGCAGAGCCTTCCTTGTGAAAGCGCCAAGAACACCATCCCCACGCACACCTGTCCTCCCCAGCTCCTCCTGCCTCGCTCACCGAAGTACTTGGTGGCTGTCCCATCCTCAGCGTGGACTGTGACAACGCCCGGCCGGAGCACCTGGAGCGTGGGGACGTGGGATGCCAGGATGCCAAAGGAGCCAGTGAGCGTGGGCACATCCACCTGCTTCACGTTGGCACCATTGTAGAACACCTGGATGGAGAGGGCAAAGGGGCACATTCACCAGGGGTGCAGGGGATGGAGTGCAGCAGCTCCGGAGAGCCCAGGGAAGCCTCCCTCATCCCGAGGGAGCAGCCCAATTCCCAGCTGCTGGCAGGTTCAGCACACCCAGGTGTGCCCAGGACACGCCGCACCTGCACAGGGTGGGAGCGGAGCCGGGCTCTGCAGGAGAGGTCCTGGCAAAGGCAGTGGGGAAGCGTTCCCAGCTCCCAGGGACACGGCGGGGAGGCGGCACATGGAGACACGGAGTCGGGAGTGGGCGAGAGGCGCCGGCACAGCCGGGAGCAGCCTGGGAAGCGCGTGGGGAGCCCTGAGCTGCTGTCCCCGCTCCGGCCCACGCTGCGGGGCCGTCCCTGTCCCCAGCGCCTGCCCGCGCCCTGCCCCGGGGACAGCCCCGGGCCCGGCGGGGGCGGACCGGCCGTGTCCCGCTCCGGGCCCGCGGGGCCGGGCCTGGCGGACACAGCGGGTCCAGCAGCGGGACTGGAAGGGCTGCACCGGCTCCGGGCGAGCCCCGGGAGCGCTGCGGCGCCGACCGAGCGCCCGGGGGAGGCGGGCAAGGCCCGAGGTCAGGGCCAAGGTCAGCTCGGTGACAGCCCCGTGACAGCCCGACCGGACCCCGGGGACTGCAGAGCCCCCGGGCACGGACAGCCCCGCGGGGGCGGCGGAACCGGTTGTACCCCGCCCGCCCCGGGCCCTCAGCGGGCACCGGGCGAGGCGGCGGCGGGGGCACCGGACCAGGGCCGGGGCGGGCCTACCTGTGTGGGTGAGGCGAAAGTGAAGGCCATGGCGGCGGGGCCGCCGGCGGGCTCGGCATAGCCGCGGGCGGGGGGCAGCGGCAGCGCGGGGCAGGCAAGGCGGAGGAGGCGGCGGGCGCAGAACATCGCGGCCATGGCGGCGACAGCGGCGGCGCGGGGCAGGCCGGGACGGTGCCGGACCACAGCTCCCGGCGCACCCCACGCGCCGCCCGGCGGAGGAAAATCGTCATAATGCACCGCTTGGCCTTATGGGAGTTGTAGTCTTCCCCCGCCTGCTGTGTGTCGTGGTGCTGAACGGGGGGGCCCCGCTCCGCCCCCGCACCGAGGGGCCGCCGCACCCCCGGCCCCCGGACCGGCCGTGCCCCAGCGGCTCGGGGAGCTCCGGAGCAGGGCTGCGGGGCAGGGATGGGGGCAGGGATGGAGACAGAGAGGTGGGACAGCGATGCAGGCAGGGCTGTGGGGCAGGCAGGGGTACAGGCAGGATTGGCACAGGCAGGGATGCAAGCAGGGGTACAGGCAGGAATGGTACTGGCAGGGATGCAGGCAGGGATGTGGGGCAGGCAAGATTGGCACAGGCAGGGATGCACGCAGGGATAGAGGCAGGAATGGTACTGGCAGGGATGCAGGCAGGGATACAACACGGGCTGGTGCAGGCAGGGATGCAGGTAGGGCTGGTGCAGGCAGGACTGGTGCAGACAGGTGTGCGGGCAGGGGTGTAGGCAGGGCTGGTGCAGGCAGAGATGCAAGCAAGGGTGCAGTCAGGGCTGGGGCAGGCAGGGGTACAGGGAGAGGAGCAGGCAGGGGTACAGGCAGGGCTGTGGGGCACGCAGAGGTGCAGGGGGGTACAGGGAGCTCTGTGGGGCACGCAGAGGTGCAGGGGGGTACAGGGAGCTCTGTGGGGCACGCAGAGGTGCAGGGGGGTGCAGGCAGGGCTGTGGGGCACGCAGAGGTGCAGGGGGGCACAGGGAGCTCTGTGGGGCACGCAGAGGTGCAGGGGGGTGCAGGCAGGGCTGTGGGGCACGCAGAGGTGCAGGGGGGTACCAGGAGCTCTGTGGGGCACGCAGAGGCACAGGCAGGGGTACAGGGAGCTCTGTGGGGCACGCAGAGGTGCAGGGGGGTACAGGCAGGGCTGTGGGGCACGCAGAGGGGCAGGGGGGTACAGGGAGCTCTGTGGGGCACGCAGAGGCACAGGCAGGGGTACAGGGAGCTCTGTGGGGCACGCAGAGGTGCAGGGGGGCACAGGGAGCTCTGTAGGGCACGCAGAGGGGCAGGGGGGCACAGGGAGCTCTGTGGGGCACGCAGAGGGGCAGGGGGGCACAGGGAGCTCTGTGGGGCACGCAGAGGGGCAGGGGGGCACAGGGAGCTCTGTGGGGCACGCAGAGGGGCAGGGGGGTGCAGGCAGGGCTGGTGCAGGCAGGGGCTGGGGCAGCCCCTGTCCCCACGTGACGCCCGCGCCGCGCGGGGGCGGCTCCGGTTCATTCATAAATCCCGGGGCCGCCCCGCCGCACCGAGCGCAGCGGCGGCGATGGAGCCCCGGTCTCGGTTGTAGGTGAGTGTCTGGCTTCGCCGCCTCGCGACGGCCCCTATCGCGACATAGGGAGCCGGCCCGGCCGAGGGGAGACCATCACGCCCTATCGGGCGTGGAGGTCCCGGGGGCTCCTGCCTCGCTGTCATCAGCCCTGTCGGCAGCTCTGTCACCAGCTCTGCCTGCATCCCTTATCCCTGCCCCACATCCTTGCCCGCATTCCTCATCCCGCATCCCTCATCCTGCATCCCGCATCCCTGTCTCCATCCCTGCCCCACATTCCTGCCCGCATCCTGCATCCCTGCCTGCATCCCGCATCCTTGCCTCCATCCCCGCCCCACATCCCTGACTGCATCCCCGTCACCGTGCTGGGGCTCGGGGGTGCAGTTACAGGGGGAAAAGAGAGTCCTCCCATGCCCCCAGCCCAGTCCCGGCCCAGCCGGACCCCGTGGGTCGCACACACGCGTGGGGCGCAGCCCCGGCCCGCCCCCTCGCGCCCCCTCCCACGTGTGGGGGCGCGGCACCACCGGAGTCCCCCGACCCCGAGCCCCCGCCCTGGGCACTGGCGGCGACCCCGGGTCCCGCCCCGTGTCCCCCCCGGGGGGACAGCCCGGGGACCGGCCCCCTCCTCCAGACAATGGCCGTCCTGTTCCTGCCGGGTCGCCATGGAGACGGGATTCCTCCATGATGGGGAACAGGAGGGACATTCTTCCCTCTCCCCCCGGCCCCCTGCGCCCCTCGCCTCAGGCCTGAGGGTGCCCCGCGGGGATCCCGCCCGTGGGGAGCCCATCCCGTGTGGAGCCGCAGCCCCTCGCCCGGGATCCCCCCATGCCAGGAGCGGGGTACCCCCATGTGGTTGGAAGTGGGACCCTCCTCTCCTTACCCTGTGTCGGGGGTCGCGGGGTGGGTCCCCTCACCTCGTGCCGCATCTCACCAGCTTGGAGATTCCCGAGGGCCGGTGTGGGCAGGGGGCTCTGTGCCTCGGGAGGCCCCCAGCACCCCGATATCCCTCTAAGGGCTTCATACCCCGACCTGTGGCAGGGCTGCCCTCAGCCATCACCGTCCCTCACTGCCAGCTGTGACACGGCCACCCCTGCGCTGTCCCCACGAGTGACAGTCCCCACCCCTTCATGGGCTCCATTCACATTTTTCACTGACCTAATTTTGAGCGGCTTCCAAGTGCCCACCCCTGCCCGCTCCGGGGGTCCCCGACACAGCATCGCCCACCCAGCTCAGGCTCAGCCCCTTCAGCAGGCTGGGGACACACGGAGGGGACATACAGAGGGGACACACGGACCCGCAGCGGGAGCTGGAGCTCGGCAGCCCCCGGGAAGGGCTGGACACGCGGAGACAGGGTCCCCACCGGGTCCCCGAAGGCTACAGGGCCGATGCCGCGGGGGGTGTGGGACCCCTGCCCCGGCGGCTCTCGCTCCTCAGGAGCTCGGCCCGGCCCCCCCGGCCCCTCGGTGTCCCCCCCGCGCGGACAGCCCGGTGACGGAGCCGCTCTCGGGATGACTCACGAGCGTCACCCGTCGCGCTCCGGCGACACCCACGCCACGAGCTGTGGGGCGGCCACCTGCCCCCTGTCCCTGCCGGGTGCCCCCAGCGCGGCTCCCCCCGAGCTTCCGCGGCCAGGGGGTCTCCCGGCACCGGGGCTGGGGCTGCGTTTGGCCCCCGGGGACGGCAGCGCGGTGTCACCCCGGAGCCAGGGCAAGGACTTCTCCCCGCGGGCCAGCTCTGGCCACCAGCACCAGCCACCGTTTGGGGGCTCCGGCCCCGGCTGGGCGTGGGGACCGCGGCCGCTCTCCGCGGGGCCGGGAGCTGCGCCCACGCGAGCCCGGGGGCTGGGCGCGGGGGGTGGCTGTGCCCGGCGGGGGTGAGGGGCTCCCCGGGGAGGGGCAGCGGTCCTGCCCCCTCCTCCCCATCCCTCCATCCGTCCATCCCTGCTTCCCTCCTGACCACACCCTCCATCCCTTCATCCTTCCCCTGAGCACACCCTCCCTTCATCCTTCCATCCCGGTCCCTCCCTCCATCTCTCCATCCCGGTCCCTCCCTCCCGGTCCCTCCCGGCAGCTCCGCACCGCGGTGCCGGGCAGGGGCCGGGCAGGAGCCGCTGCCGCCGCCCCCGGCCCGGCCCCACCGTCCCGGCCGGTGCCTCCCTCTGTCTCCCCCCGCCCCAGGACACGCTCGGGCCGGGACAGACCATGAGCGATGACCCAACACCCTGGGACAACGCGACCGAGAGCGCCACGGTGAGTCCTGCCTGTCCCTGCCTGTCTCTGCCGCCCCTCCCCACGCCGCCAGCCTCGGGGTCCCGAGGGAGGGGGGATGCATGTTGGGAGCTGTGGTGTTCTCGTGGCTGCCGTGGGGTTGGCGCCTTCGCCCGGATGGGGACGGCAGCAGCCCCGCTGTCACCCCCTGCTCTGCCAGTCCTGGGGGTGGGTGACAGCTCTCTGTGCCCTGTGCACCGCTGGGATGCTCTGGGTGCTGGGGGCCTGGGGGGGGCTGCTGCCGGATCAGCCCCTCTCCCCCGGGCAGGGGGGGCGAGCACCGACCCCCGCGGCGGGGCAGGGTTGGGGGTCCTGTCTCCATCCCCATCCCCGTTCCCACTCCCGCTCGGCGCGGGGGCCGCGGGCGGCTCAGCCCCCCCGGCTGCCGTTGCCTTGGTGCAGGCAGGGCCCGGGGGCGGCGGAGGGGGGGGCGCGGCGGCTCTGGGGAGCAGCGCTGGCGTCAGCGCGGTGGGGGCAGGTTTAGGGTGGGCAGGGGTCCTCCAGCGCGTCCCCGCGGCTCAGCCCCTCGGCCCCGGGCAGGCGGTGCCCGGCGAGGTGTCCCCCCAGGATGGGTACGTGCTGCTCCTCGCCCTGCTCTCCATCTTCATCGGGGGCACCCTGGTCCTGCTCTCGGGCATCCTGATCATCTGCCGCCGCTGCTGCGAGGCTGACCGCCGGCACTCCAGGTGGGTACGGGGTGACACCGCTGTCCCCGGGATGTGTGGCACCGCGAGGAGGGTCGGGGGGGCTGGACCGGGCACTTCTGACCCTCCTCCCCACACAGAGCCAGCGATGACCCCGAGAAAACCAACACCACTTACCTGGATGACTCGCAGCCAGCGCAGGGTGAGTGCCCCGAGCACCCTGCTGACCCCCACAGCTGCAGCCCCAGTGCCAGGGACCCTCCCCTCCCAAGGTGCAGCCCCTGACCCTGCGACAGTGACCACCCCGCACCCCTTGTGCCCTCCATTGTCCATCCCTGGCTGTGGAGCAGGACCAGCAGCTGGGAGCAGGAAATTCTGGGCTGGCATTGAGGCCATGAGTGCAGCAAGTTTGCCAAGCCTCAGCTGGGGAATCTGGGGTGCGCCGCTGTGTGGGGAGCTGGTTGCTGACCCCCTTCTCCACAGATATCACCGGCAAAGCGGAGGACCCCGAGTGCCTGTCATCCTCCAGTTACCGGGATGCCGAGAGCGAGCGGTTCCTGTCCTCCAGCTCCTCCACCGCCCGGCGCGTCTCCTTCAACGAGGCCGCGCTCTTCGACCAGGGCAAGAAGACCCAGGAGAAGGGGAGGAGGTGAAGCTCCGGGCTGAGGGTGGGGAGAGCAGAAGGGCCAGGGCTGCCCCTCCTGACCTGGTTGTCCCGCAGGTACACACTGACAGAAGGTGACTTCCACCACCTGAAGAACGCCCGCCTGACCCACCTGCACCTCCCTCCGCCTGCCCTCAAGATTGTCACCATCCACGAGTGCGAGTCCAGCGAGAACAGCCTGGCCATGACCCCCCGCCTGCCCCCGCCCAAGCCCGGTCTCGCCATCTTCCAGGTAAGCCCCCAGCACCCAAGGGCCAGGTGGGGACATGGGGGGCCAGGCATCCTGCAGCACCCCAGGGAGGCTGCGTTGGGCCCAGGGTGGGAGTCTCAGGGCATTGCTGGAAGTGGAGACAGGAGGTCCTGGGGTGCAGGGGCCCCTCCTGGTCCCCACCATTGTGCAAACCCCCTGAGCGTGCTCTGCCTTGCAGCCCCCCGCGGGGGCCCTGCCCCGGCCAGTGCTCCCCAGCCATGCCGTGGGCCCCAGCTCTGCCCTGCCTGGGGACACCTACAACTCCACCGTGGACACCAGCTTCACGGAGGCCAGCCCATCCGCCTCCTCCGACTCCGGGGAGGGCGCCTCGGTGAGTGCTGGGGAGAGGGGCCGGGACTGGGCAGGGGAAGGGGCTCCCAGCCGGCACAGTCCCAAGGGTCCCGTCCTGCTCCCTCCCCGCTCCCCCAGATCCCATCCCTGCCCCCTGCTCCGTGCCAGGGCTCCAGGGAGAGATGTGGGCATCCAGCTAGAAACAGGCTCTGCCCCCCCCGCCTCGTCCCTGCCCCGGGGGACATTTGTGCATCTGCTGCAGCCCAGCTCTGCAGAGCGGACAAAGGAGCCGAGTGGGATGCGGGGGGAGCTGGGGGGGTCATGCGTGGGGCTGAGCGGGCACTCACGGCCCCCCCACACCCCCAGTTCACAGCAGCACCCAGGAGCGGGAAGGCGGCTGGGGTGGGCAGTGCCGGCCCCGGGGAGCCCCCTCCGACCCCCCCCCAGGGCACCGTCCTGCAGTTCTTCACCCGCCTGCGTCGCCACGCCAGCCTGGACGGGGCCAGCCCCTACTTCAGGATCAAGAAGTGGAAGCTGGAGAGCACCCAGCGGGCGTCCAGCCTGGACACCAGAGGTGGGGGTCAGCAGGGGCCCTGCGGGGCCAAGCAGGGTGGGTGGACATCTATGGGTGGGGGGCTGGCCGTGTTGGTTGGGTTTGTCCCCCCAGCCCTGCCTTGCACCCCCCAGGGTCCCCCAAGCGTCGGCAGTTCCAGAGGCAGCGGGCGGCCAGCGAGAGCATGGACCAGGAGGACCGGGACCCCCATCAGACCGACATCATCCAGTACATTGCCCACACGGACGACGTGGCCTTCCACCCCGCGGGGGGCCCCTTCCTGCCCTCCCCCGCCAGCCCCCCACCCTCTCTCGGCAGGTATTTTTCAGTAGATAAGAGGGGATGGGGATGGGGATGGGTGAGCCGGGCACTGGGAAGGCGCTGAGGGACCCCATGCTGCCCTGGGCGTGGGGGGCTCCCACCTCTGCGGCTCTGGTGGGGCAACCGGGTCTGGGGTGAGGGGTCTTGGGGGGGCTGGTGATGGGGAGGTTGGGCTGGGGCGTGGGCACGGTGGTGGGGACAGCATGGGGACAGCATGGGGGACCGGGTGGCACCATGGCACCGCTGTGGAGCCTGCAGGGGCCGGGCTGGCACATCCCCTGCCCGCTGCCTGCGGGGTCTGTCCGGTCCCTGACGTGACACCGGGGTGGTGCCTGCAGGCTAGAGCCGGGCGAGGGGGGCGCGGGCAGCCCCGGCGAGTCCGGCGTCCCCGAGCAGCCCAGCGCCTACCACGACATCTGGAGCCTGCGCGCCTCGCTGGAGCAGTACGCGGCCTCCGAGCGCAGCAACGACCAGGACTCGGTGCGCAGCGACGGCGGGGACAGCGTCTCCTCCGCCAGCGGCGTGCCCCCCTGTCCCTCCCCTTCCCTGGACGAGGCTGAAGGCCCCGAGGAGAAGTTCTGGGGTCGGCCCAAGCCGGAGGATTCGGAGCCCGGTACCCGCAAGCTGCTGCAGATGGACAGTGGCTACGCCTCCATCGAGGCGCCCAGCCGGGGGGGCGAGGAGGGCCCCCCCAAGGACCAGACGGCCTCGGAGAAGCGCATTTGCTTCACCAGCGCCGGGCGGAAAGGAACCATCTTCGAGAGCTTCGAGGGCCGGGAGCCGGAGGAGGAGGAAGAGGAAGAGGAGGAAGAGGAGGAGGGGGGGAGCACGACCCTGGGCGCAGCGGGTGGGGGACACCTCCGTCCCCACAGCCCCCTGGCCTGGTCCCCGTACGGGCAGATGTTCCCGGGGCGGGAGGGGCTGCCCCGGCGGGACTACAGCATCGACGAGAAGACGGACGCGCTGTTCAACGCCTTCGTGCGCCACGACCCCCAGTTCGACGAGTCGCCGCTGCGGGGGAAGCACCGCTCCCGCACCCACCTGCGCAAGCAGTGGCAGCACACGAAGCAGTTCAGTGACCCCGGCGTGCGGTACCCGGCGCTGGAGCGGCACCGGACGCCCCTGCGCCGCGGCGACAGCGCCAACTACCCCCTGGACGCCCGGTTCCACAGCCCCCTGCCCCGCATCGTCAGCGCCGGCGACGAGGAGGCGGCCGAGGCGGGCGATGGGGTTCCCCCTGCCCCGGCGCTGCCTGACCCCGAGATCCAGGTGATCGTGGAGGAGCCCGGAGAGGCGGCCCCCGAGCCCAAGGCTGGCTCCGAGCCCCCTGAGGACGATGACTGCCCCGGCCCCGGGAGGTGCTTGGGGCTGGGCTCCGGCTCGGAGCTGATGGACAAGATCGCCGGCGGCCTGGAGGAGCGGCTCTATGGGCACCTGCGGAAAGCGGCGGAGAGAGAGACCCCCGAGTGCACGGTGGCCGTGGCTGCCAGTGATGCCTCCCCCGACCACAGCCCGGTCTAGGCCCAGCGTGAGGGGGAGAGACCCCGGCACAGGGGGGCTCGGCCCCCACCAGGGTTCGGGGCTCCATCCCCTCCTGCTGCTGGCACGGTGCGGGAAGGCTGTCCCGGCCCGGGAATGCCAGGAGGGCACGTGGGGTCCCCTGGTTGTACCCCCACCGCGGGGGTCCGGTAGCGTGAGATGGCCGAGCCCCCCGGCTCCCGGGAGCGAGGGCCCGGGCTGGGGGAGCCCCGGGGGTCGGGGCGTGGAGGAGAAGCCGAGCGTTGGCCGGGGGTCAGCGCTGAGGGACTTTGCCGAACCCCCCACGCCGCTGAGCCCCCCGCGGCAGCTCTGCTCTCCCCTCTCTCCGTGGTTTTACAAGCAATAAGCCTCTCGTCCGGCCGGGAATGTCCCCGCCAGGAAGGGGCCGGAGCTGGGTGTCCCCGCTCCGGGGGATGCTGCGGTGCCGCTCTGGCAGGGGTAGTTTGGGGAGGGGGGAGTCACCTCCTCGATCCCACAAACCCCCCAAGATCTGCAGGGAGCCTGGGATCTAAACTGGAAGCAGAGGGCCTGGGCCAGGGGGATTCTTGAGGGGCTCATGCACCCCTCGGAACCCCATAGCAGCAGTCCAGGGGCTGGGGGGGCAGGATCGGCCCCGGGGACCCCAAAAATACCCCCAGGAGGGGTGGGGGCTGCCCGATGCCTGCCCCCTCAGCCCGGGGTACAGGGTGAGAGCAGAGCAGGGGGTCCCCAGCGTGTGCTGTGGGTGACCCCCAGTGCCTCCCACCACCCCAGGAGCTCAGTGGGGGCTCGAGGATATTTATTGATTTTTACAGAAGTGGCTGCTGCTCCGGGGGGGAGGTGTGTTTGCTTTTTATTGGGTTTTTATTTGCATTTCAAAGGACGGGTGAAAAAGAGAAAAAAAGAATCTGCCCCAGCCCAGCCCTGGCTGTGGCACCTGGGACTCGGCAGCAGGGGGGGGACAGGCAGGGCCCCCCCAAACCCCCATTGCATGCGAGTAGAGGCCGGGTTGCCCCTTCCCTCTGCGCAGGCTCTGCCCAAAGCCCTCCCTCCATCACCTCCGCGTTTTTAAGTCTATAAACAAAGGAGAAAAACCAAAACCAACCAACTGTGATGTCTCTGAGCTCTTTTCTTACCTTCTGCCCCCCGGGATGGTGGCTGCTGCAGAGGTTGGGGGGTCGGGGCAGCTGGGGCTCCGGGCCTGGCATTGCCCCACAAGTGCAGGGTTTGCCTGGGGGGGCTGTGCCCTTCCAAAAGGAAAAGGAGGAAGAGGGGCAGGTTGTGCCCCTGACCTCACCTGCTGCAGGAGGAAGGACATGAAACCCACCTGCTGTTTTCACTTTATTTTTCTTTAAAAAAGGAAAAAAAAAAAAAAGCAAAAAAAAAAAGGGGAAAAAGGGGAAAAAAGCAAAAAAAAAAAAAAAAAAAAAAAAAAAGCAGAAAAAAAGCCAAGTGGCTGCCAGCACCCCGATCCCTTCTGAGCCCAGATTCCTCCCAAGCTCTGAGCCCTTCGTGGGCCCTGTTCCCTTCCGAGCCCCTCCGAGCCCCCGTGCAGCATGCAGGTGTAATAGAGTTCTGCTTTGTCTTAATACCTGTTTCTTTTTTTTTTTTCCTCATCTGGTTTATTTTAACACATCACGATGTGTAGGAATCTCTAAATATACCGCAAATATAAACAAAACAAAACAAAAAAAAAAAAAAGGAGGAAAATATATAATATATAACAGTAGTCTAAAACATAAAGTGCACGGCAATGGCTTTGCACGACTCTACACGGCCGGGGGGGGCCCGGCAGGGGGGAGGGGGAGGGTCCCACCCCCCCGACCCCTCATCCCACCCTTCCCATCGCAAAATTAAAAACAGAATCAGTGTCTTGATTGGCAAAGAGTGATTGGGGGGAGGGGGGCAGCGTCCTGGCAGCCGCAGAGTTCAACTTCCAGGTGTCCGGTGGGGGAGGTCCGGTCACTGCAGCTCGGTGTCCTGGCGCTGGCCGGAGCGGGGGGCGCAGGGAGGGAAGGGGGGGCTCCTTGGTTGGTTTCCTCTGGTTTCCTTTTGGATCGCAAGCACAGTCCAGTCCCAGGAGAGAGGCAGAGCTGGGGCGAGGAGGGGGACGCAGGCTGGCCCAGGCCTGGGGATGCTGTGGGAACAGAGAAGAGGTTAAGGAGGGCAGGGGGTGCCCAATTTGGGGTGCTGGCTCTGCTCCCGACTGTGGACAGGTCACACCCTGCACCGGGGCTTCCTCTGGCACCCTGGGATGGGAGTGAGGGGCCTGGGGGCCCTGCAGAGGGAGGGGGGTCTGGGACCCCCGTGCTGTCCCTGGAAGGTTTTGGGGGCTCACACAGCACATGGTCCCTCAGCCAGGTGAGCCCAGACCTACCCAAAGCAAAACTCCGAGGAGAAAACACAGGAATGTCATTGATGCCAAGGAGGGGAGCGTTCCCTTCCTTTGGAAGGTTTCTAGGCTAAGGTGGGGGGGAGTGACCCAGCCAGGCTCAGGCAGCCCACAGGGACCTTCCCCTTCCAGCAGCAGCATCGGGAAGGGGCAGGAGGAGCAGCAGGTCCTGGGGAGTCCCATCCCAGCTCTGGCTGCACCGACTCCCCGCAGGTGACTCACTGCCCCCATGAATTAAAGATGGAGCTGCCACGGGCCTCTGACAGCTGCAGGGGGAGGATCCGGCTTTTATTTCGGGCTTTTTTCACACCACAAAGCTGGTCGTGATCCAGGAGATAACAGAGCTCAGCCCCAGCAGCGCCGTGACGAGCATGAGGCCGGGGGCGGATGAGGCTGAACATGAGTCACTGCTGGCTCCGTTATGAATGAGGGGTGGGAAGGAGGGGACAGGGCTTGGAGATGGGGAGGAAGGAGCCGGAAGGAGGGGGGGAAGCAGGGAGTGGGCTCAGCTCTCCCTGGAAGAGGCAGGGGCTTGGGCATGGCAGTGGCCTGGCCATGGGTGACACGGCCACCTCCTGGGCTGGGGGCAGGTCCCATGGGGGCCTCTCTGGGTACATCCCAGAGCTCAGTATCTCGCTGCAGCCCAGCTCCTCTGTGCCCCCCGAATCTGGAGGGTGGTGAGGCTGGGAGTGGAGCAGGGGGTGCCAGGGGAAGGGGGAGTCAGCTACTGGCCATGACAGCAGCTCTTACATGACAGGGCAGCACCTTGCAAGGACAAGAGCCAGGTGGGCAGAGCAGGGCTAGGGGGGTCTCCCCTGGGCTCTGCACCCCCAGCACCACAGGGGATCCAGGCCTTGGGTACCAAGACTGCAGAGGGATGCTCATATGTCCCCCCCTCCCTCGGGCAGCCCCCCGAGGTGCCCCAGCAGTACCTGGGCAGAGCTCACTGCTGCTTGCAGGTGGAGAGCTTGCGGATCTTGCTGCTGGCAGAGCAGGCCTTGCGGGAGGGGTTGGAGGAGGCGCTGGCCCGGCGCTCGCTCTTGGCCCTGGTGCTCAGCTGCCCCGGCTCCGTCCCGTTCATGCACACGGCCTTGGGCAGCCCCCTGCCGCGGCTCTGCCCGTTCTGCCCGGCCTCCTCCTCAGGCACCTGTCCTGCAAGGGAACGGCCACAGTGAGGGGATGGCAGCAGCCCCTCAAGGAACATCCCCTACCCAGCAGCCAGGATGGATCCTGCTCCTGCAGGAAACCTGAACCAGCTCCTGTGCCTTCGAGGAGCACAGGGGAGGGATCCCAAACCGGGGATGGGCAAAGCTGAGTGCCTGAGACTGCAGCTTCGTCCCCGCTCTCCCCGAGGACTGGTTTGACCCTTGTTCCTCCAGCACCTGGGCATGGCTGGTGCAGATCGTGAGGACAGTGTGTCCCCTCCTCCCTGACCCCCTGAGCCCTCAGGCAGCAGCCTGGCTCCTCCTTCTCCTCCTGACTTCTGTGGAGGAAGGAATGCAGGTCCCAGCCCCAGGCACCAACTTTGGGCTACCCAGGGTCTGGGTGTGTTTGCAGAATGGGGCAGCACAGCCCCTCCTGGCCGGGGCCGAGGTTCAGATGTGTCACTGTCCCCTGAGGGGACACCCGCATGGGTGTCATCAGCCCCTCTCCCTCCTCAGCTCCCTGTGACTCAGCAGAGCAGGTGAAGAGCCATTTCCAGAGGCATCTCCTGCTGCCCTGGCCGGAGCTTGGGTCACATCCCTTCACCGAGGGAGTGATGGAGGGATGTGGCTGCAGAGCATCCCAGGGTGCCCCCACCGGGAACAGCACAGCCCCCAGCCCAACGCAGGGCTGAGGAGAGGCTTCGTCAGGCTCCCCCCCACCGGATCCAGCCGAGGCAATTTCCTTCCAGCAGGAACGTCACGCTCCAGGGCCCTTCAGTTATGACTCAGAGGTTTGAGTGGAAGCAAAGGCTGTAAGACGATTATGTATAATTTTCTTTAAAGGATGCTCAATCCTTTCTCCGCCAAGGCCGGGCGGGACGTCAGCTCCGCTTGCGCCAATGATCACCCCACTGCTGGGAGCTGAGGGGGAACACACAGGGGTGGTGGGAGAGCTGCTGCTCCTCTGGGGGAGCACAGTGGGGATCCCACCTCAGACCCCTGGGCATTGCCACATCCCCCCTGGCACTGCTGTGGGTCTGCCAGAGATGGGGAGGAAGGAGATGTTACACATGCAATCGATTCCCTCCTGGATCTACCCTCGCATCCCTCCTGATGGGAGTGTTGCCACAGCTCCCAGTCACTGGCTTGTGGCCACTTACCTGAGCGCTCCTGCCACAGAAAGGGACAGGGACTGAGTGGTGAGGGACAGCTCCTGGCTCTGGGCACCCAACCTGGCACTGCTGGAGCAGGTGGCACCCTCAGTGCACAGCCCAGCACCCCAGAGCAGCACAGTTCCTGGCCCAGCTGCCCACAAGGGTGGGGGTGTCCTGGTCCCCCAAGGGACAGAGAGGGTGCCCCAGGCATGTGGCAGTGCCTGGAGCACTCTGGCAGTGACAGGCACAGCGGGAGGCTCAGGAGCACAAAGCTCATGGCCCTGCTGTCGATCCCACCAGTGCCCAACCCCTCTGGAGGGGCGATGGCTGCAAAGGGCTCAGGAGTCCAAGCTCTAGAAGAGGGGGACACGCTGGCCCTAGAGGCCCCAGGGATGGGGCTCCCTCGGGGGCTGGCATGGCTCAGGCTGCAGCCCCAGCCCAGCCCAGCCTGGCTGCAGCACCCCCAGAGCTCCTGGCTTTTCCTCCCATCCCTCCATCCCACCAGCACGACTGCAGAGCCTCAAACAACCCCATTCAGAGCAAAGCTGAACACTTCTCCTTCCCCTCCCTCGGCTGAACTCGGGCCAAGTCAATTAACATTTCTGACTGGGGAGGGAAAAAAGAATCTATCCAAACAGCTCATTTGTCTTTTGTGTGACTCTTCCCTCCTCCCCTCCTTCCCTGCTTCAAAAGCACAGTCCCGGGAGTCTATTATGGATACCAAGGAGGGAGGTGAATCGTGAGCTAATTTTACCTCCTTCACCAATGACAGTTGCTGACGTTCAAATTAATGAAAATAAAAATTCAGCATGGGCTGAAGTCTTGGCAACTGCTGCCCCCGCGGAACCGCTGACCCAGCGCTGAGTCTGCCCGAGCAGCTCCTGCCCACCTCACCCTCACCACGAGCGGGGCTAAAAATAAGATAAATAAAGGGAGGGCTGAGAGAGGAACCAGGAACGTGGCTGCTCATCCCTGCTCATCTCTGCCACCCCTCACATTCTTAATGGCTCCGCATCCAGCTCATTCAGGCACCAAAAAAGGTTTCAAAATAACACCGCAAAGGCTTTGAATCGCTGTTTGTCAGACTGAGCACACAGGCATCATGAGCAGCCAGGAATGCACCTTCCTGAGCACCAGCCTTGGCTCAGAAGCTCCAGCCCTGGCTGTATTTTCCAGCCTCAGACTGCAAAACCCAGGAGCAGGCGCTGCAGGATGGGGCTGCAGCAGAGCAGGGGTTAATGCAGGACAGGAAAGAGCAGAGCTCGGCCTCGAGACCTGAGGCAGCACAAAAGCACCGAGCAGGATGCTCACATCTCTTCACTGCACGCAGAGTGGGGAGAAGATTCTGCCTCCAGGCCACAGTCATCCTCTCCCTCCATCCTCTCCTCCATCCTTCCCTCGGATGGGATGTTTAACACCGATTGAACCAGGGGCTTGGAACATTTACATCTCCCCACAGAGCTGCATAAATCTTTAAATAACCCTTTAAAAATGAAAGCACTTCCTCAAAGCCCCTTCTTCCTCTGAAGAACACAGGATTTAATGAGGTTTCCTCTTTCCCCCCTCCCTCCCTCCCGCCCCAAACCCAACACCCACCCCCACCAATGAGTCACTCACACTCCTGCTCTGGCTGCCCAGCAGAGCCACGGCTGAGCTGATCCCCCATGTACAAGGGGGCTTTTAATTTATATTTTAATACAGGATCACTGCTAGAAATGTAACACTGAGCAGGTTCAAAGGGATGCTGCAGGAAGGCTTGGGTGGAAAAACTCACATTTATTCCCCCTGCAGCTGACCCCACCTCTGCAATGCCTCACAAACCCACTGAGGGCTGTGCTGGGACCCTCCTCACCCTGTTCCTCTCACAAGAGTGTTCTCAGAACTGAGGGGATTCCTGCCCACCACAAACATGGCACATCCCACCTCACCAGTCCCTCTCAGCTTTTAGGTCTCTAATCCCTCTGAAACAGCACAAATTACATAGAGAACATGGAAGATCTTCCAGTAATCTGCCTATCATCTGCCATGACAACTCTGATTTGGGTTTAAATGCTGCTGTTTGCATGAGGAGGGTGAAATTCCTGGCATCACTGCTGTGGAGGGGATCTCCAGCCTCAGACACCTGCCTATATGGGGCTGATCCTGCTCGGCTGGGATGGACACAGAGCTAGGGAGCACTGTCCCTAGGCTGGGACCAGGCTCCCAGCACACAGAGGATCCCCCAGGCGTGCAATGTACCCTGAAGACAGAGTCATTTCAGGGCTCTGCTCCCAAATAACTCATTCCAGCAAAACTGGTCCAAAGAATTAAGTGTGCTGAACAGCAGAGTCCAGCAGCAGCTGTTCCTGGGAGAAGGGAGGAAGCTGGCACAGGGGTAGCACTGGGAGGGGCATCCTGGTTGATCAAATCAACGACTGAGGAAATCTGGAGCATCACGGCTCACTCACACCACTCCACAACCAACAGTTTCCTCCACTGAAAGGATTATTCAGACCTCGAGGCCTTTCCTAAAAAGCTTTAAACAAACAAAAAAACCCCAACCACTTCTCTACCCTACCTGGTACTGTGAAGTCCTGAGTGTAGATGATATCATCTTCAATGTCATACAACTCATCATCCTCTTCCTCATTGTAGCCATGCAGATCTTCCAGGTAAGGCACCGCCGTCATGCTCCTCCACCTGTCCTTCGTCTCGGGGCTGGGAGGGATGGGCACCAGCGCCTCTGCCTGAGCGTGTTTCTTCCTAAACCAGCTGCAAAGAGCCCAAGGGCAGAGCTGGGTCAGTGCACCAGGCATGCAGGAGGCCTCCACGCCGAGATGGCCCCAGCCCTCCCCAATATTCCGAACTGGGAGCTCCACCAGCAGCAGGGCAGGAGGAACCAAAAGGTCTGGCCAGGTGTCAGTCTGCTGTAGGACACACTGGGAACACGACAGGAACAGAGGGACAGCCACAGAGGGCAGCTCAGGGCCTGGACACGCAGCTCAGGAGCATTGTCCCCATCACCAACTCCAGCCCAAACTACCGGAAAGTCAAAACACATCAGCAGAGCTGCCAGAACTCCTGAGTTTTATTATCCAAGCAAGCAGGACAGAAGGAACTTCTCCTATCCTGAAGCTGAGGCTGATCCAGCCCAACAGACACAAGTTTGCAGGATCCCAGCCTGAGGAGAGGAGCAGTTACTGCAGCAGTTTCCTCTAAAAGCCAGTTTACACCAAGGCCACAGCAGAAACTTCTACTTTATCTTTTTATCCCCCCTCTGTCTCAAGGGACTCCTATCACCACCAAAGCCCATGCTGCCATCTGGCCAGGAAAGGATATCGGCTCCGAAAGCTGTTCTTAATCAGATCAGGAATCCAGCAGGCTGCTTCCCAGCAGCATCCCAGAGCCAGATGGGATAAACCTCTTAGATTTTCATCGTACTCCCATAGCAGAGCTCTGACTCCAGACAGTCTGGGACATCTCCCAGTGCTGCATGAGGGCACCCAAAGTTTCCTGGAAGTGCTGCTGGAGCCTCCACACTCCCAGTGACCCCCTAAATGTGGGTGGGAGCAGAGGTTCCTCCAGACCCAGGTACCTCTAACACACTTTTCCAGCCCACACAAGCCTGATGGGACACAGGAGCATCCCACCCTGCAGTTGGCATCCAGAAACTCCTGGCCTCCAACCATGGAGGAGGGCCTGAGCCAGCCCAAGAGCTCTCACCAACCTGAGCCATCTGGTTTTTATCACCCCAGTTCCAAATTCCTTTCAGGAAGGAAGGCTGAAGGCACCTCCTGCGCAGAGCTGTAATTATCATTTTGTTCTAGTCTTACACTGCTTTGACAGTCGGCCTAAAAAAAAGTGGGATTCTAACAAAACTATCAGGAAAAGCGAGGAGTGAGGAGATAAACAAATGGAAATGCAGCTACTGGGACAAATCAGGCAGGATTCAAGGGAGGGGTGAACTCTCATCCAGAAACTGCTTCACCATCAGCATCTTTAAACTGTTTTCTCTGCAGCAATGGAGTTTTAGAGCCAGGCAGGTCCTTGTCTGCAGGGAGGATGGTGTTGCTGGGGGAGAGGGACAGAACTGCTGCAGCTCTCAGCTGGCAAATGTCACCTCTGGTCCCTGAAGTGGCACTACAGGAGTTAAGCAAAGCCCATCCCAGCTGCTGGAGCGGCAGGAAGGGAGCGGGAGCAGCCTAACTCGATTCTGGCCAAGGGCTCTTTGCAGATCCCATGGATGGCTTCCTCGGTGACGCGCGTGGCACACCGCTCCCCTAATCGGATCAATCCATTTCCCTTCCTCCGAGACTGCGTTCATCGAGGAAGTGACTGCCAAGACAGCAAATCCAGCCTGGGCTGATCCGGCCTGGCAGGATCAGCAGCACAGGGGCAGAGGAGCCACCAGCCACCAGCTGGTTTTGCCAGGGGCACTGGCGCTTGAGGGATCCAAACTCAACAGCAGAGACCTCAGCAGAAGGGAATATCCAGGACAAATGAGATCAGAGTGACTGCTGTTAAAAGGAGAAATTTAAAGGGAAAAAGCCTGGAAGTCTACAGCAACTGGTGTTTTTATTTTGCTGTATTTCAGCCCTGCTTCACTCTTCCCTCCTGTCCTACTTACCAGGAGAGTAAAAATAGGTTTTTATTAGCAGCAGAAACCTGAATCACTGTACTCCAGTCATTATGCTTCCATCCTCCGGGAGGTGATTTCAAACACTTGCATATGCATATATGGTAATGAGGATAGAGAGTGAGAAGAGAAATCCATTGAAGTTCTAAGAAAAATCAAAGACCTCTTGGAAGGAGCCTCGAGCAATTCTGTATGGAGTAGTGGAGTATTTCCTGGCAAGGATTTTCCAGCAGGGACAGACAGTCCGCTTTCTGTGCTGGTGCTGGAGGTTGTCAGTGAAGATTTGCTCTTCAGCTGAGGACCACTGGCTCCAGGAACACCCTCATCTGAGCCAGAAAGCAGCACCTCATGGTCAGCAATGGCAATGAAATAAAAGTCCCTCCTCACCCTTGCTCTCACCACCACCCAAAACACAGAGATGAGTGCTTTGTTCCACCAGTTATTCCCAGTTTCAGGAATGTTCTCTGAGCCAACTGCGCTGTCACACACACACACACAGTTACCTGGTGCTTGTGGTGGCTGCTTTAACCCTGAGGGGAAAGAAAATATTTTGGATATCTCAGAAGCGCCCCTTGTGCAGAACATTCCCTGCAAGAGGCAGATTCCTCTCTGGTCTCTGTTTCAAAGGGCTGGGAGTGGCTTAGAAACACTTCAGAGTGAAGGCAGCAGTAGTAAGGGATTATTTCTTCCTATTCCACAAGCTCATTGAGGCGCCTGCAAAGCTCAGAACCCCCGGCCAGCAGCAGCACAAGCGTTAATTGTGATCCTGCCAGGCAGAAGTGGTGCCCAGACGGCTGCTGTCAGCCACAGGGAGATAAGACACCAAGGGTCAAGGACTGAAGGGAAAGAGGAATCTGGGTTGCCCAGAGCTTAATGAGCCTGTCTAGTTTGCTGCTCCCAAGCTCAGATCTCTCATCACAAGTCCTCCCTCTGCTCTTTTCAAGTCCTGGTATAAGCAAGGTTAAAATAAGAATCTTGTAAGCACAGCTGCAGCTTTCCAACACTCCCAGCTATTCACTTCCCATTTGGGTCACAAACATTGCAGTTGGCTTGGTTTGCACAGGGATGGTTTTCTCTGAGAGCAAATGCCAAGCTGCAGATCCCTGCCCTGCCTGCCAGGGTCAGGACGAGCAATTCTCCACCTCCTGTGAAGCCATGTAAGGGCCTCGAGCTCCCTGGAAGGTCACTGTCACCACAAGCAGCAGCTAACAGGGTTCCAGTTTAGCTCAGCTCCCTCACAGCCAATCGTGGAAGGCACACAATGTCCCAGGGAAAGGCAACACACGCCAGCAGTGTCCCTGCAATCACTGCTC
This sequence comes from Acanthiza pusilla, assembly GCA_036630365.1. Taxonomy (NCBI): domain Eukaryota; kingdom Metazoa; phylum Chordata; class Aves; order Passeriformes; family Acanthizidae; genus Acanthiza; species Acanthiza pusilla. The sequence continues at coordinate 3,670,968 of JAXCHO010000105.1, read as the reverse complement.
CAGCTCTTATTGGACCAAGAGATGTCCAAGCTCTTCAGTCAGGTTCAGAAAAAACAAAAGCATGAAAACAGCAGTTTCCCTCAGCTGTTGGTGGGACCAAAGGTGACAGTGATGGCTCAGACTCCTACAAGGAGCTCTGGAGATTCAGTCCTTTAATTTGCCATGTTACACAACTGCTTTTCAGAATGTGGGTAGAAGAAGGAAAGATCCTTTCCATGTGCTGCCAGAGGACACGAAGGCTGAGCCAGGTGCCTCAGGAAGGAAGAGAAATGCTTCTTTGTGTCCTGCGGAAGGGAGATCACTGCCTGGCACAATGGAAAAGGGATGGGGAAAATCCCTAAGTGCACAGGCAGCAGCAGAGGCTCGGAGAAACCCCTCTCCCTCTCTCAAACACAGGCACAGAAGTCCAGGAGCAAAGTCCCTGTAAAGGAGCCCTCAGCGGCACCACACGCAGATTTCCGAGGGGTTTGGTACCCAGCTTTGAACAGCACAGCATTCCAGAGCCATGCTCCAACCCCCACGGGTGCTGGTGAAGGCAGCACAGCAGCTCCACGAGGAGACCCCAGCCCTGCAGGTTAATTTGCACCTCCACTAATAAAAGGTGGAAGTGCCTCCCCTCTCGTGCTACGAACTCCTGCAATCGGATCTGTGCCTGAACAAATTAAGTGTGACACTTGTGGAGAGGGAAGGGAAGATGGTTGCCTTGGAAACAAGGGACAGAGGTAGAATTCTGCATCCACTTGATCACTTTAAGTGCTGCAGCAGGTCAGTGAATTAGTAACAAAATGCAGTGTACGAGCAGGAAGCCCTTCAGCAAAAGCATGGGGCAGAGGGGAGGTGGTGGATAATCCATAGGGAGCAGGTTGGAACTCCCTGGCTCCTGGCAGCTTTTCCTCCCTGCCCTACAATCCCCATCCCAGGACCACCAAATATTCACAGAGTTGAGCTGTGAGCACTAGTTTTCCACTGAAGATCATCCCACTCGGCTCCTTCCAGGGAAAGCAGGTTTCCAGGATGTTCCACTGCTATTCAGGGGTCGGCTTCTGGCAGTTCCTAAGCTCTGAGGTGACAGGCTGGGAGAAGTTTAACTCATTTCTATTTCCAACTCCAGGTCTGCTCTGCACGGACTGGGTTGAACAGAGCAGCATTTTGCTTTGTCCCACTCCAGGAAAAGTGCAGAGACAGGAGTTTGATGCAGTTCAGCTGCAGGAGTGAGGAGAGAGGAAAGCAGCTGGCAGGGATGAAACTCAGCAGACTCTTCCTCCAGCATTCCTCTGCTGCTGCAGGGGGAAAAGCATTTGGAATAGCTGACAGGAATAATGGAAGGAATGGTTGGATTAGCATTGCTGGGCTGCCTGGATGCCTTCCCTGCCTCCTGCAGCTCTGCTCCCTGTGGAGCTCTGTGCTCCCTTGGCGCTTTCTCAGTGCCCCTGAGCCACTGATTTTATCCCTGATCCCACTGCAAGGGCCTGCACACTTCATGGAAGATGAAGTGGGGAAGGGTGGATCCTGAGCACCCCACTCTGTTATGCTTCCCTCGGGATCACCCTTCCCACAGGACAGGGGAGCACAGCCCCTTCCCACCACCCTGACACGAGCCTGGTCCAGCAGCCTCAGTGCAAAACCCCCGCCTGGGGCCCAGGGGCTGCCCCTGCTGATTTCAGAGCACTTTGATGATCCTGACTGTCCATATGAGTGAGTCCCCAGGAACAGCAGCTCAAAGACATAAAAGGAGACTTCCAGCAGCACGGAAAGGCACAGGGTGATTCTGGTTTGAACCGGGATCCATCCCAGCAGGGCAGCCTGGGGAAGTTGCTTGATGTTTCTCTGGTTTAGTTCCTGTCCTTAGCACATGCTTTTGAGGGGAGGAGTATAGAGAATCCCACAATCATTAATGACTTACTCCCCACAACACATGAAATCTAAGGATTCTAGAAAACAAACCTCTCCTTAATAAAATGCTTTCCCAAACCTCTCTGTCAATACCTGAATGGCTGCCTGCTGTCCTGACTGCTGTGTTCCATTTACCAAAAAAAACCCCCCCAAAAAACAGGGTCAGGTTAAGCATCAGGGCTAAGCTTCTATTTAAAGAAAAGGCAGGAGAAACAAGCTCTGGATTCTTTAGCACAAAAAGAAGCTGGACAGACACATCCAAGGCCCTGGCCGCAAGCTCTGCTGTGCTTGATGTAATTACTAGATGCCACAGCAGGAGGAAGGAGGCAATTACTAATAGGGGAGAAAAGCCTGTTAAGAAGCACTGGCTAAGCTCACACAAAACTAATAAGAGCCTAAGCCTTGGAAATGCTTCTGGGTTTGCAGGTAGAGCCTTTCCTCAGCCCCTCTTGGTGCTGTGGGATGAAAAGCCTCGGCGGCACAGCAGCTGAGGAGCTCCGTGGCTGCCCCGTGCCAGAGGCGTGCTCCAGTTTCTCCAGCTTTCTAACTACAGGCAGGGTTCTCTGGAGACCCTCTGTGCTTCCAGCTGGGCAACGCTGACACAAAAACTCACTGCCACGTGGGAGGAGGGCAAAATGGAGCATCTGGAGTTGGGGAACCAGCTCAATCACCTGGCAGTGACCCATGGGGGCACAGGGCAGTGCCTGAGCTCAGCAGCAGCCTGAAGGAAGGAAAGTGCATTTAGTGCTTCCAGTGCTTCCTGACAAAGCATGGCAAGCTGATCCCCTCTGTTCACAGCCACCGGTACTGGGAGGAACGTGCAGGGAAAGGCAGCCTCAAACAGCAAATGCCTGCACCCATCAGTGTCCAGAGTCCCTGAAACAACCCAGGCACGGGGCTTGGCTACTACCAAAGCAGTCAGCCTGACACTTCATTAATTGCCTGGGCAGCTCCATAAACCCTGCCCTGCCAGCCCTGCCTGCACCCCAGGGTCCCTCCAGTATCTGCCAGAGTCGCTCTCTGAGGAGCCCCAGTGCACCTCAGGCCTTTCACATTCTGGCTGTGGCTCCTTGGGCACCTCCCAGGGACCATCACCTGCCAGCACAGGGCTTTTCCAGAGAAACAAGGGGAAAGCAGCGCTGTTCCTGCAGCATGGAGTGGGCTCAGCACCACCCTGGATCACATCCTTGCTTTTAGACAGCTCCCAGAAGGATCTGGGCAGGCTCACAGGCCGAGCAGCTGCAGTCCAGAGGCAGCTCTGCCTGTCCTCAGAAGCACTTCCCATTCCAAGAGGAGATAAGCTAATGCAGCCTCCGCAGTGAAGCAGCCTCATGATGCTTTTTGTTCTTGTACTTTTATCCGCCCAGGAAATCTCTGCTTGGAGCCAGCGTGTTCAAACAGATCCTTAAAAAAACCCCTCAGCGATAACGGGGCATTTCCCCCCTGACTATGGCATGGAAAATGGGGGAGGATACGGGGGAGGGAGAACTGAGATATTAAAGAGAAGGAAAAAAAAATATTTCCTATTGTCCTGGAACGCTTTTCCACATACTGACTCCATATGGAGCAAATACCAGGGGATATTTCTGTCCTCAGACTGGCCAGAACTAACACACGTTACTGAACAGTCCCACTTCAATAACACAGCCTTCAGGACCTCCTGTTCTGCTCCATTAGGACTTGCTGGCCTCTGGAAAAAATTATCCAGAACCCTTAATTATCCAGAAGCAGGCACGCCACGAACAGACTTCCAACATATTCCTTATTTACTGGTTAGCAATTCCAGTGCTTCACCGGATGCTCTAATAGGAGGAAAAAAGCCAAGTGGAGGTTGCCAGAGCCCCAGCAGAGATGGAGGAAGGAGATCTAGTGACTTCCATGTGTCTGCTGTCAAAAGGAAACAGGAGGTGAGAGCAGGAGCACAGGTACAGGAGGAGCAGGAAGAGAAGGACTGGTAACACTCACTTGTGCTGCCTTATCTGCTGTATTGAGAACCTCTTGGCTGGGTCGTATTCAAGCATCCCTGAAAAGAAGGAAAAAAGTCCAGGTGTGATCACAGACACTCTCAGGAGTGATGCCAGGAGGCACAAAGCTGTGCCCTTCCCTCCCTCTCCCTCCCCAAAAGCCAAGCTGTGTCCAGTCCTGGCAGTTCCAGGCAGAATTTGCTCCACCGCTCAAGCTCAGAATAGAATTCCAATCCCACTGCTGACCTGACCCAGTCTGTTCCTTAGCTCCCACCTGCAAAGAAGGTACAGCCTTTCCCTCCCTCCCACTGAAGGAACCGAGGCTTGTCCAGCCCTCAATCACAGCTCCAAGAAAGTCTCCAGGCAAAGAACATCAAGACTTTGCATTTCATAGATAATTCCATTGAATCTCCTCCATGGAAGAGCCAAAGCCTCAGGCACAGCACATGTCCAGTTGCTCAGTGCCCCAGATACTCTGGTCTAGTGGAATTCTATTTGAGGTGCAGCTGGGGTGAACCAACCAAAAAAATATCCCACTGCACCATCTCCATGCCCTGGCCAGGACTTGGATTTCTGGGATCATCTGCTGAGGTAGCAGGGGTGGGTGGTGAGCAGAGTGGGGAGAGGAAAAGCAGCTCATCCCTATTCTCTCTGGGAGAGAGGGAGGTGGATTCCTTAAACAGCCTCCCGGGATGCCCACTCTGCTCCACTGCCTTTCAGAAGCTTCACAACTCAACAGAAGGGAAGGAGCAAATTTTGCCATGTTCTTCAGAAATGAGCCAATGGAACCCTGGGAGTCTCATCCAGCAGCATCCAAGATATTCTCCAATGACGGTTCCAGGAACATATTCACCTAATGAACGTTAGCAAAGCCTCATGGCTGAACACTACCAGGAATTTTGCTTTTACTGGATGATCCCCTGTTGCTCCTGAAGCACCTGCAATATCAAGTCTTACACAGGCTGCGTGAAGAGTGAGGGTTTGGAGAGGGGTGGGAGCAGGAGGAGCCCACCTCCAGCAAGCAGAAAAGTCTGGGAAGCAGCACTCACTGTCAAACAGGAATTCAAAAAGTTAGGACAGGACATCTGGGGGGACACTGGGAAAGGGAAGGCTGGAAAGACATATCCTAGTTCAACCAGGAAGCTGCAAGGGCCTTGCAGGTGAGATTCTGCAATTCAAAGGTCATGGAAGGGATAAATCACCACAGCACATGTGATACCAAAAGCTGCTCCAGAACATCTTCCTTGTCAGTCCATTTGTATCGTATCAGATCAGGACATGGGCAAAGAGGGGGGATAGGATAGGACAGTGGGGAAGGACTGAACTTATTTTTCCCTCCAGAACCCAAAATACACTTTGCCCTGGCAATTTGGGAAGGTTTATCTGTGCTGGTGACAGCACTAAGAGCTTTAGGGCAGATGGGATCACTACTGACCCACATGACAACACACAAAGTAGGTTAAAGCAATCCAGGAAGAGCTCTCCAGGTCACAGGTTAGGTGCATCCCAGGCCCCCAGCTCAGGAACTCGAGGCACTGGAGTCCTCAGAGCCCAATTCCTCAGAGTTTTGGCTTGTTTGGACTGACTTTTAAATGTCTCTGAGGATGAAAACTCTACAACCCTCCCAAGCAACCTGCTCCAGAGCTCAGCCCTGGCAGCAAAGGAGTTTTCTCACATTCAGATGGAATTTCTCCTCACCTTACAGAAAAAGAGGTAAGTTCAGAGGAAAAAAAAAAAAATCCCACACCTAATTAGAGAACCTATTAATAAGATGATCAGACACTAGTTTCAAAGCTGAGCTGCCCAAATGAGTTGGCTTTTTTTTTTTTTAAAGAAATAGGGCTGCAAAGAGATCTCACATTAGGTTTAGGGGACAAGAACAAGTACTGGTTGGGTTCTCTTATTAATATAGTCAGAAACAGGAAAGCCAGGACACCACCCACTCCCCCCATTGATTTATTTAAAGACCACACTTCAAGGTGTTTTTGAAATTTACAGCATTTACCAGATGAAACCAGTACGAGCAGGGGAAGAAGTTTAAAGTAAATGATTAAAAGAGGCCCAAGAGCAGCAGTTACAAACAGCCACGGCACAGGGAGCTGTTGCTCTCAAGCCATAAAAAAGGCAGAAGGAAAATAATCGACTGAAAGGAATTTTTACTTCAATGAAAAATGACCGCATTTGGGGTAACATTTGAAAGAAATCGGAAAGTGTCCTCGCTGAAAATGTACATTCATACATTCAGCTCTGAGTCACTCGTGGCAGCTCCGCGGCTCAAGTCCTGCACTGAAGAGAGGCTTCAGCAAGACAAAACATCATGTTCTATTCACCAGGCAAGTCATCCCGGAGCGTCTGCCCGCAGGAGCTGCTGCTCGCGGCCATTTAGGGTAAAGACTTCCCTGGAGTTTATCTGTGAGCAGGGATGGGACAGGCTGTGCCAGGGAATGCTTCAGGAGGCCCAACTCCCACCTCTGCTCCCTGGTATTCGCAGAGGATTCTCTGTTCCTACACAGGGGTGTCACAGAATCACCGAGTCCAATGTGTGGCTGATCCCCAACTTGTCACCCAGAGCAGAGCACTGAGTGTCATATGCAGGTGTTCCTTGGACACCTCCAGGGATGGGGACTCCAAACCTCTCTGGGCAACCCCCTCCAGTGCCTGACAACCCTTTCCATGAGGAAATTATTCCTAAAATATAAAGTACTCTCATGCAGGATATATCAGGTATTAAACTGATAAGAACAGACTCTACAAAGGCGTGCCCAGACAGAAGGTATCGTGTCCTCTGCAGCACATCAACGGCCTCAAAACCCCTTCAAATCACATAAAGTGACAATCCAGAAACTGGAGATCATGGATCTGCCCTGAGCTCCTCACAGCCCCCAGCCCACACACTCAGTGATCCTGGACAGGCACAGCGCTATGTCCCAGGGCAGAATTCCTGGAGTTCAAAACACAGCACAGTCTCAGGCATGGGACTGCAGCAGCAGGAAGAAATCCAACAGCAAGGTTAATGAACTCAACCTGGATTCCACTTCAGACCAACATTTAAACAAGCACTATAAAAGCAGTGTGAGATCAACCTGTAAATGAGGCAGGACCTTCTCTCTCTCTCCCTGCACTCAGCTGGGTGTTCTGGCCACAAACTCCCTCTGCAGGCAAATCCTGAGCCTGAGATCCAGGACAAGCCTCTGGATGGGCACAGACAGCCTGGGGGGGTTTGTCACAGCAGAATTAAAGCATCCCACTGTCACCAGGACATATATCTTCTCACTGTCCCAGCAAGGAGAGGTCACAAAAGTGAGAAAACAAACTGCTGAGGATCCAACCACCATGTCCCAGGTCACAGGGCCTAGAAATCAATCCAGATGCTGATTAATGCAGAGCTGCAGCCTCAGAGCTTCCTCTTCCAGTAAAAGTCTATTATACCAGAAGGAGGAAAGCTGACCTTGTGCATTTTTCTGGTCCAGAAGCAAAGTGCACAGGAGTTGATAAGCCATGGGCAGACACTGCCAGAAGAACCTTAAGGCTATTTATAAACTCTTCCACTCTGACACATCTCTCCTGACTGCACACACAAAACAGCACCAGCCCTTCTTCTTTCCATCCCTGAAGAGTATAAATAAAGCTTCATCCCTGATTAGGGAGACAAAACGAGGAGCAGCATCCCAACTAATCTGGAGGATATACTGTCATGAGAGTCTCTTTACAAGCCAAATACCACTGAAGCTTTAAGTCCTCTAAACTCTGCTCTTCTGGAAAAGGGGAACAAAGATAAAAAGAAGCTCAAGGGGAAGAAAAAGTGAAGACGCACTGCAAAAGTAGTCAACAGAAGAACAGAAAAACCTTACAAAGTGTTTGTGTTTGCTTCACAGCCTGGCTGTGGGGCCTGTGGTCAGCACAGCCCTGGCAGACAGAGGAAATGAGCACTTTGCAGCACTGAATTCTGCCTCACTCAAACCCAGACCAGGCGCTTGCAGCCCTGAGAGGGCTTTTAGAGCCTTTCAAAGCAGCACAAAGATGAGACAAAACCACCAGAGTGACAGAGCTGAGCTGGGGGTGTCTGTGCTGCTCACACAAATACATCCATTGACAGTATCTGATCCACAGGCGATGGATTCAGCTCCAGCCTGCTGCAGGGGGAGTAGGCACCAACCAGGAAATGCAGATGTTCTGGAGGAAAAGCAGGAACTAAATAAAGCACCCAGGTTTGTCACCATAGCTACCTGGTGCCACCGCTGCACAGCTCAGCCCTGGGCCTTGGCAGATGCTGGGGAGCTGCTCAGGCCTCCAGAGTGGGCAGAACTGGGGCAATCCCACCCCAAAATTCATCCACCTCGAGGCCACTTGGCATGCTGACCACTGGAAAATGCATGCCAGACCAAGCAAGGGGAATATCAGAAGGTTCTGCCAGATTTTACAGTGTAGCAGCTGCAAGATGAGGGGTGGGAGACTGTTCTCAGGTGGGAGGGAGGACAAGAAAAAGGATCCTTAGGGCTTCCCACCGCCCTGAAAGAAAGGGGTGCAGCCACCTCCTCCCAGGCAAGCTCCTCTCCCTGCCAAACCCACTCAACTCCCACCTCTGTGGTGCACAAGCACAGAAGGGATGCAGACAGACAGACAGTAGTGAGGATGAAGGAGGAGAATCAGGCTCTAAGAGTGCCAAAAGGCACCAGGTTCAAGGCTCCTGCATGGAAAATCAGGCAGAGGGAAGAGTAGGAAATTCGGGCTCCAGATCTCACGCAGGGGTGGGAAGAGAACTAGGAGGGGAGTTGTTGTGCTAATGAAGCACAAGATTTTAAGCTGTCAATATCCTCAGCACAGGAAAAGAGAAAACTGCCACGCTCCTTTTCCCTGGGGGAAGCACTAAGTGCAGCTGAGAGGCTGATCACAAACCTCCAAGGAGTTCTGCTGGATGCTTTAGGAGAGCTGCTGCGGGTCCAACAGGACTGAAGGATTTGCTCAGTTTGGGCAATTCCCAGCTCATTAAAAGGCCATGTTTGGAGTCAGCAGTTACAAGCCAAATGCCACACAGAGCTCAGGCCACTGTTCCCTGGTACAACCTGAAGCACATCAGGCCATGAGCAGCTGCCGTGTTGGGCTCAGCGGAGCAGCAGGATCCTGGCTGTGCCGAGCGCCATTGGAAGCGCTGCCTTATGTAACGCCTTCAGAAAGCTGCTAAAGCTGGCTAATGCTTTTGGAAACACATGGAAATAACTGATTTCATCATTGGCATGGAGCCAGGGAAGCTAAAATAGCCTCCGAGGGGGGCTGCGGGGGTCTGGCAGCTCCTTGGTGCCGGGAGGCCGGGGGAGCCCCGGTGGTGGCAGCGGAAGAGCTCGGACTGACAGCACCACCTGCCGCCGGCACGGCCGGCACCGAGCCAGGAGCCAGGGCCCTGCACCGAGCCTGGAGCTGTGTCCCTGTACCGAGCCTGGAGCTGTGTCCCTGCACCGAGCCAGGAGCCAGGGCCCTGCACCGAGCCTGGAGCTGTGTCCCTGCACCGAGCCTGGAGCCAGGGCCCTGCACCGAGCCTGGAGCTGTGTCCCTGCACCGAGCCAGGAGCCAGGGCCCTGCACCGAGCCTGGAGCTGTGTCCCTGTACCGAGCCAGGAGCCAGGGCCTTTCACTGAGCCAGGAGCTGTGTCTCTGCACCGAGCCTGGAGCTGTGTCCCTGCACCGAGCCAGGAGCCAGGGCCTTTCACTGAGCCAGGAGCTGTGTCTCTGCACCGAGCCTGGAACTGTGTCCCTGCACCGAGCCAGGAACTGTGTCCCTGCACCGAGCCTGGAGATGTGTCCCTGCACCGAGCCAGGGCCCTGCACCGAGCCTAGAGCTGTGCCCCTGTACCGAGCCTGGCGCTGTGTCCCTGCACCGAGCCTGGAGCCAGGGCCCTGCACTGAGCCTGGAACTGTGTCCCTGCACCGAGCCTGGAGCCAGGGCCCTGCACCGAGCCAGGAACTGTGTCCCTGCACCGAGCCAGGAACTGTGTCCCTGCACCGAGCCAGGAACTGTGTCCCTGCACCGAGCCTGGAGATGTGTCCCTGCACCGAGCCTGGAGATGTGTCCCTGCACCAAGCTAGGAGCCAGGGCCCTGCACTGATCCCAGAGCTGTGTCCCTGCACCGAGCCTGGGGCTGGGGCCCTGCACCGAGCCAGAAGCCAGGGCCCTGCACCAAGCCTGGAGCTGGGGGCCTGCACTGAGCCAGGAGCTGTGTCCCTGCACCGAGCCTGGAGATGTGTCCCTGCACCGAGCCAGGAGCCAGGGCCCTGCACTGATCCCAGAGCTGTGTCCGTGCACCGAGCCTGGGGCTGGGGCCCTGCACGGAGCCGGGAGCTGGGGGCCTGCACTGAGCCAGGAGCTGTGTCCCTGCACCGAGCCTGCATCCCCACACTGAGCCCAGAGCCAGGGTCCCGCAGAGCTGACATGCTGCCAGGAGGGAGGGACTCAGTGACCCCCATCCCATCACCAACCTCACAAAGCACAAGGACCAGGAAAACCAACATGAAACAAGATAAACATCAACATTTGGGGGCTGATCCCTCACAAAGACCTGAAGAGAAAGCAGAGGATGAGCCCATGCTGAGGGCTGGGGAGCACAGCTGCACCCAGGCTGTTCTGCTCCTGAGGAGGCACTGGGAATGCTGGTCAGACTCTGCCATGGGCTGGAATCACATCCCACCTCCTGCCAAAGGGGCTCACCACACAGAACAGCTGCCCTGCCTGAGCACTCAGCTTCCACAGGTAGAGACTGTTCAGCACTAAACCTCAAACTGTTTCAATAAGTGATGGGAACAAAAAAAACCAAACAAACCCACAACTTTCTCCCAGTGAGTCACTCCTGGTTCTATAACAGCCCTGCTGTGAAACTGGGTTCCTGTCCAATATCCTGCAGCTCTGAATTTGGGGGGAAGGCAACAAATGGGACTGAGACAAGTAAGTCCAGAGCAGAGGTTGATGAGGAGGGACAGCGGACCCCGAGTACTCAGTGTTTCACGTTAGGAAAACCTGGATAAGGCATTTGAGTGCTCTCACTGTCCAAACCTGCATTAATACTGTGATGCTATTTTAAATTCAGCCTCTTGTGGGCTTTGTCTTTCGATGTAAAAGCTTCTCAGAGCCCAAGAAACCATTCAAGAACCAACCCCACAAAGCAGCAGCTGTGAGCTGTGCAGGGGTTAGAGGATCTCAGGAAAATATCTGCCAGAAACTTGTAAGGCTGTAAACATAATGCCCCTATCTAACAGGATCCTGTATCCCCACAGGACACTTGGAAGGGAAGCTCTGGCACTGTTCAAGCTGAGCAGTTGTTGCATCTATAAATGTTACCCTTTTGGAGCCAGGTGGGAAGACTCACCTCTCAATAAGTCTGAGAGTGGAGGACCACAATCCTCTGGAATTGTGTAGTCGCCTTTCCCGATGTTTTCAAATAATTTATAGATATTATCCCCTTCAAAAGGGTACAGACCCGTTGTGATGTTGTATCTGTGGAAGCAGAAGAAGAGGGATGAGAAGCAGCACACAGGTACTCAGATCTTACCTGACTACATAAGCCAAAAGCAGCCAAGAGGAAACCAAAAGAAGAATATTTGGCAGTATGTGGAAAGCCTCTTTAAGCTTAGCCTGCCTTCATCACAGCTTTTCATTCACAGGGGTCAAAACCACCAGGACATCTCCCTGACAGTCTGGGACAGCAAAAACTTAAAAATAAATACTGGAGATACTTGTGGTTTCTGTTATTGCCCTGGCTATGCCTCTGGGGGTTGAGCAACAGCTGCAGAGTCACTCACAGAGAGCAAAGATCCCCTTGTGCAGAATTACAGGTACTTTGGGGAGTGTGAACCCACCCACAGGAGGGAGCAGCACCCCCCTCTCTGCTCCCCACCACACAAGAGCAGCGAGGACAGAGCTGGGCCAGGACTGAGCTATATGAGGGTGTCATTAGTTGTGACATTCCTGGGGGTTCCTGGGCACTCACAGCGTCACCCCCGCGGACCAGATGTCGACTTTAAAGCCTGAAAAGGTGTCAAGGCCATTGGCAATTTCTGGGGGCTGGAATGCTGGCGACCCTTGGCTCGTCCTGCACGTGTCGTCCTCCGCAAACGGATGCAATGCCTGCAGCAGGAGAGACCAAACAGTGTCAGGCTTCCAAGGAAAACAAACTGTGACTGCTGGAAAAGTTTCCCTGGGAAACAAAAGGGGAAAACTCCTCTACTGAATATCTACAGATAATGAGATCATGCCAAAACAGCAGCCACACGCCGCAGTGACAAGTCTTGCACCTCTCCTACCTAGGACCTCTATATAAAACAAAGGTTAAGGTTATGTAGCTTATCCCCATTTCCCCCCAATTTTGGGCCTGTCCAAGATTGACATCTTCCTTCTCTGTGCTTCCTGAGTGGAGGTTTCATGCTGTTACCAAAAGAAGTGCTTTGCCAATTGCAATAAATATTCCGAGTCACTCAGAGCACTCTGCAAGTGCAACAGAACAAAAGCCTACATGCACAATAAATCGATGACACCACAGAGGTGACCTCAATCCAGAATGTCCCATTCTGACTTTGCTGTGCTTCTCACATACCTCTGCTACGCCTAAATCGGATATTTTTAGTGTCCCATTGGTTGTTAGCAGGAGGTTCCCCGGTTTTATATCCTTGTGGACAATCCCTTGGCTGTGCAAGTATTCTAAGCCATCTATAAGCTGACAAAAGTACCTGCAGAGAGAGGCAGAGGGGAAAAATCAAACACTTTTAGCCAGTAGAAAGGAGCTTTTTGCTGTGGTCAGGGACTCCGGGCCATTACCGTAACCGACACGCAGCCTGGCGGCTGTGCAGGCAAGCGTTTCATCTCATAATACCTAGAAATAACATTAATGAGCCTGAATTTCACCTAGGCTGTCTGTAATCTCAGAGATCTCTTAAAATAAAATGAAAATATGACCATAAAATTATGTAGCTGCCACAGATTTGCTGCTCTGCCCTGATTTGATCCTGACACTTTTCTTGTATCTATTCCCAGAATTCTCAGGTTTCTTTCCTTGCAGAGTGAAAGGGGCTCCAGCTTATCCCAACTAACCACCCCAGCTACCAGATCATGCTGGATATTGCCAATCCCTAATCCATCCCAAGGCCTTTAAACTCTTTTTTTGATGCTGAACTGTGGCTTGGCCTCCATTTAGACAGGAGATTCCCCCCTCACACCCCTCTGCACAGCAGGAGCACAGGGATCAGGGAAGGCTGAAAGTAAAACAGCCAGATCAGGCAGCTCAGAAAGTAAAACAAAATTAACAGAAAAAATCAACAGAAGGATGGTTTTCCTTCCCAGAATTTAAGGGCAATCCCTGCTGCCACTTCAAGAGTTTTCACTTTTTTGCATGGGTGTAAAATATGAAGTTATTACACAAAGCCAGGCTTGCCTTCAAACGCAGCCTGAGCAGAGCAGAACGTGCTCTGCACTCGGGAGAACACAGTGGGGAGAGGAACAGAACTTACCCGTGAGCCTGAAACACTGGAAACCTCTTTTCTGGGACACTGTCCAGCATTTCCTGCATCCCACACACACAGTACTCCATCACCATATACGTGAGGGCAGAGTTAAGGAAGCTCCAGGGTTAAGCACTTCTCAGTGTTAAACACTCCTCAGACGGGCAGCAGTCCCGTCCCAGAGGGAATGGCAGCACTCCCTGAGTATTGAGGGATATTCCTCCAGCTCCCACAGGATAGGAAGCACCTACAGGAAAATCCTTCTGCCAAATGAGCAGCTGCAGCTCCGTGACCAGACCCGGAACAGGATGGGAACTCCTCAGAAAAGAAGCTGGAGATCTCACAGGCATTACAGAAAACAGGGAAATACCCTGAAATGGACACAGAAAGTTGGGAACTCCCTGGAAGAAGAACTGTAGCACATTCCCCCAGTGCACCAGGTGTTCTGCACTTGACAGTGAGCTTCCATCACCTTCCCCAAAATTGGTTATTCCTCATTCCCTGTCCCAAACAACCCCTGTGTGCACTATGGAACAGCTGCTGCTCACCCCAGTAGCAGAAGAAAGGAATCCTGGAGAGCTGGGAAGCTTTTTGAAACCACATGGATAAAAACAGTTACAAGAGAATGCCAAGAGCTGGTGGCACTTTGCAGCATTTGTTCCCTTGCAGCATATTCCAGTTTTTATCTCTGTAAGCTTTAATGCTGGGGCCAAAAAAATGGGAATCAGATGACTGCCTGATACTGTAATTACCTGTTTCCTCCTCTCCCTGGGCTTTTGAAGGCAAAGTATGGCTTGGAGGGGCCTGGAGGAGGGAGCTTGGGACATCAGGGGCTGTGCTCAGCGAGTGTCCTTACAGAGAAGAGGCTGCCAGGGCTCCCCAGCAACCCCAAGCATGGTCACTTATTCCTCCTGGTGCCTTCTTAACCTAAGCCCAAAATAGGTTGCTTCTGCCCCAGGAAGTCACCTGAGGAGAAGCTGAAGGTAGACTTGTGCTCTGCATGGGATCTGGGCTGATGAGTGTGCTGCCCCTTTCCAGCATGTTCCATTCAGCAGCTCCAAACACTGAAAATTCATTAAATTCCTGCTCTATTCCCCACGAGCTGCTCTTCAGAGAGACCCTAAAATACTCTAAGTATACCCTAAAAAAGACTTTATGATGGGCTTGAAGACACTCAGTAAATCAATAAAAGCAAGAACAGAAGAAAGAGTTCCCAAAATTCATTCCTACACCTTTTTACTCTGGAAGAAATATGGGAACTACTTTGTGGAAGACATCAAGTCTCACACTGTCGAGAGAATAACAGTGACAGTAGATAATCCACACCAGCTCCCAGGGAGCAAACAGGCTCAAGGACAGCCTGGCTGGGTGCCATTAACTGCCAGGCTGCTCCTCAGCCCTCCCTGGTCACTGATCCACTTCAGGCTGATCAACCAGATTAGAGAACAGACTTCCAGGCTGGAGCAGATCTGTTACAGGTGCCCCAAGCTCTCAGCTGCCCTCCTCAAGGGGTTCTGCTCCCACACTCAGCTGTACACACTGGTAACAGGATCCCTGGGATGCTGCTGAGAACTGGGCTCATTTTCTGCCTGGATGAGCTCTCCATTCACCACCAGCTCTGCACTCCCAGCCACAGCAGGCCAGCAAACAGCCCCTTAAATACTAGAAGGCGATGATATTTTTAATCCAGTCACCACAGCTTTCCCTTTCCCACAGAAAATCATTAAAGGTTTTGGTTAGGTGAGTTGCTCAGTCTTAACCTGAAGGGAGCCTAAGAGAAAGATGGAGAGGGAATTTTTACAAGAGCAAGTAGTGACAGAACAAGGGGGAATGGCTTCACACTGCCAGAGGGCAGGGTTAGATGGGAGATTAGGAAAAAAATCTTGCTGTGAGCATGGTGAGGCTCTGGCACAGGTTACCCAGAGAAGCTGTGGCTGCCCCATCCCTGGAAGTGTTCAAAGCCAGGCTGGATGGGGCTTGGAGCAACCAGGGGTAGTGGAAGATATCTCTGTCCATAGCAAAGGGTGGAATGGGATGAGTTTTAATGTCCTTTTAACCCAAACAATTCTGTGACTGTGACAAACAGCTCAAGCCTGCAGTGCACTTCCACCAGCAACAGAACACTCAGAAGGGAACAGAATTCTTCCTTCCACAGCCCCAATTTCCAATGCCATAATGCTTGATCTGCAAATGAGGATTTTCTTTTTATCACCAACGGGGAAGCTGACATCTCTCCCCTAAATCCTAGCTCTGATTCCTGCAAGAGTTCTGTGCATGACTGAGGGCCCTGCCCCCATGGCAGCCTCAGGGACACAGTCCTTTTTCTGCTGGATCCATTCCCAAACCTGTTCCCCATGTGGCTGCTCAAGGTCTGCTCTGTCACAGCCCTGGACACAGCACAGGCACTGCCAGCCAGGAGCAGGGGAGGGGTTTGAACAAGATCATGGATCAATTCCATGCTCCCAGCTCCAGAGAAAACAAATCCCCCCAGTTATTGCCACTCACACACAGAACCAGCACAGGGAGGAAGAAACTTTGTGAGTGTAGGAGCAGATAAAGATAAAAATAGCAAAGTCAACCTGTCCTTGCAGGGGGAGAGTACTGAAAACCAACTTTGTGGACCAGCACTGCTCAGGAAGTCCAGCAAGGAGCATCCTTGGAGAGATCCCATCTCCCAGAGATGGTTTTGGGTTGTCATCACCTGGTACTGACACACGATGTCTCTCTCGGGCTCCTTTTCCCCACACTGCCTCCTCCCTTCTCCCTAATTAAACGAGATCTGTCTCTATCAGTAATTGACTCACAGTCCCCCTGCTCTGTCGAGGCCACAGCTCAAGCAGAAGTTGTCACACTGCTTTATCCTAATGATCTGGTGGCAGAGTGTTTGATCTAATTAACGCACACAATTAAATTACTCCTTTTCTGGAGTACTGTAATAAGCAGACAGTAGTTAGAAAACACTGTCAAAAATAAAAGCGTCCATTTATAACATGTGCTACAAGGGATCAGCTCCAGGAACTTTCACATTGGTTCCAGGCAAAGTTCTCTCAGTGTGGCAGAGCCACACAAAATCCAGCAAAGTGAGGATAAAATTGCCTTGATCAGTGCCTGCATGAATTTGTGGTTGTGTCTCCCAGGCAGGCAGGATGGTTAAAAGCAATGATAGCAATTTAGTTGCAAAAATTTAAACTTAAGAAACATCCAAAAGGGCCTTCTCAAAAGCAGAACTACAGCAGGGAACAGTGGGAATTCAAACCTGATCAACAGCCCTGTGCAAAAGGATATATTTTCTGCTTCTCCTCATTGTACAACACATCTACCAGCTGGATGACGTTTTTGTGCCGTAACCGCCGCAGGAGCTGGATTTCCCTGCAGGAAGAGACAAGGAAAAAGTTCTGTTTAAAAAGCTTATTCCCAACTCCATTTCTTCCAAAATTTCACCCAAACTTAACTTAACTGAATGGCTCAGAGACCTGAACCGAATCCTGTGTTTGTGGGAATAAATAAAGTAAAACAGTGAGAAGCCACTTTCCCTTGGCTCGGGGAACAGCCCCTCATATGTCACCTCCTGTCAGCTGCTCTGATCTTTGTCTCCGGGGATTTTGTATCTGCCCCAAACCACAGTTTAGTCTCTTTTGCATTAAACTCAGCCTGCAAAATCCCACTGGATGCCAGCTGTGGAGAAACAGGCAGAACAGGACAGTCAGGTCAGGGTGGTTCTGTTGGTGTCTGGCAGTGCAGGTCCTGCTCTTCACTTTGTTCTGCTGCTGCTCCATCCTGAGCTGTGCTGAGTTCCCAAATTCTCCTTCCCAGCTCCCTTCCCGTGCCATTTGGTGAGTGCTTTAAGCAGTGTGGTCACACTTCATCAGCTCGGCCTCTGGGAAGCAGCATTACAAGGAATTCTGAGCACAGCTTTGGAAGTGAGAGCCCCTGCCCAACGCCAGCTCAGAGCCCCTCAAGGGCACAATTAGCAGCTCCACTAATGAGCTGGGGCCAGCACAAAGGCTGAGCAGCAACCAGGAGCTGCTCCTTTGAAAGGCTTCTCCAATGCAGGAGTGCAAGGAGAATCCTTACAGATCTTTTAAAAATGCCAATGCACTATGAATTATTTCACTAGCAAAGTTTAGGCCACAGACTCTTCCTTTTTCAGCTCTGGGTTTAGAAAAAGCCACTGAGAGCTAAGCAGAGACCCGGAATACCACAGCAAAGCTCCCAAGTGTTCCGTGGACATGGCAGACAGGTCTAATTATAGGAATGACCAAAGGGCTGAAGTGGATTAAATTAGCACAGGAACTGCAGCCAGTGTCAGTGTGGGGCTGAGGAGATCCTGCAGCATGGAGGGAGAGGGCAGAAAGCTCCAACCAGGGCTGCCAGAGGGGAGCAAACACACTCAAACACAACTGCTTTAAGGCCCAAATAGTGGCAACACATTTAAAATCCTGATCCCAACAGCTCATTCCCTGTAATACAGCTCGGAAGCACAAATGTGAATTCCTCCCACCTTCAACGGACTAATAAATATCTCATATTGCTGTAATGACTTCCCCCCCGCCAGGAGGACTTTGTGAACCAATCCGAAATGCCAGGGCAGTGCCCCCGCTCCTGGGGCAGAGGCCAAGCAGCCCTTTTCCCAGAGGAAAGATTACTTCTATTTTTAGCCCCTCTTTCACTCTGGAATGCCTGAGGAGCAGGGACAGCCAGCCCAGTCACCTCCGATCCCGTTTCGCTTTGCAAACCCCTCGAGTAGAGGAACACAAGCCCTCACCTCCTCAGAATGGGCCTAAATTTGATTTTTTCTTTCAAAATTAACACCCAAACCCCACCTGAGCCCACTGCAAGTGTGTGACCAGACAGACAGCCAGAGGGCAGGGCCTGCTTCCAAGTACAGTCCCCGTGGAGGAAGACGAGGAGCGAAAAGACCTTCTAACTCGAGCTCTGTCACATCCAAGCTCATCCTGGAGGATTAAGACTTATCCCCTGCAAGGTACCTGCTCTAGCAAATAACAGGGGGTGTTGTTGTTGCTCAGAACTGTAAATAGCAAAGCTGCCTCCTTGCTCCATGTGCCACATCATTTTGAAAGATGCCAAAGGCAGCCTGGAAAGCAGACGTTCCTTCCTGGACATCTCCACTCTGAGATCCAGGATTCTTCCTACAGCTTGTTCCCAGCCATTCCTGCCTGAACAAAAACCAGCAACACAGCCAAAAGATTCATTCCCTTCCTCTGGTTCATGAGGTTCTTCAATTAACATCCTGAAAGCTTAGGAAGTGCAGCACCTGTTCCAGGACTATGTGAGTCCAAGGGCTGTTAAGGGCCAGGAAGATCCTGGTGTCACTTTTCCTCCTTCCTAGTCCCAGAGCTCCATCCTGCAGGGATGTCTGGCATTCCAAGCTCTATATCCATCACAACCTGTGCTGTTCCATGGATTGCAGCTCCCTACACTTCACTTCTCAACCCAAGCAAACACTCAGCTCAGCAGAGGAAGCCCTTGAGACATGCAGCTCAGTAGGGAAAATGTGTCAGGGGAGAAGGGATCAGCCCGTTCCCACCTGAGACCACATCTCTGAGGCTTCCAGCAGGTCCTTCCCAAGCAGAGCTGTCCCTGTTTGGAGGTTCCAGCTGGGGACATGCAGACCCCAGGAACAAACTGTCACAGCACAGCCCCACAACCCAGGGTAACCCTCCGAGGAATTCCAAGGAGCACAAATTCCAACCTGAGCAATCGCCGAGGTGGTAAGTACAGCACAGGGCACTTGGGATCCCACAGAGCCCCAAACACTTAATTAACGTGTGAGGCTATTAGCACACGGCGTTATTAAATCTCTGCTGCTGCAGCCACAGGCTGTCAGGTTTCCCTGCCTCTTTTCAGCAATCCCACTAAACTCCTTTTTTGCAGGGGTGAGCTCCAGCAGTGTCTGTCTGACTGAGCCACCTCCACCTGCTCTAAAGAGAAATGAAGATTCTCCCAGTGAATTTAAGGAAACTGTGTTTTACAAGTTTAAGGCCTCAACATCCTCCCCAGGATTTGGACATCCCTTCAGGGCTCGTTTCCTCAGGGCAGAAGTGGAGTGTTTTGGGATAAAGAAAAATAATTCAGTTTGATATAAGTCCCAAACACATTTTAGTCATAATTTCTGGGTCTCCAGAACACCGAGAGCCAAGGCTGGGGCAGGTATGAGGCTGTGGCCTGAGATATCAGCAAGCAGTGACCCAAGGACGGCATCATCCTATTAACATCCTATTTCCAGCCCAACATGTCCAGGTGCCAAAGGCCCAGCTCAGACCTGTATGATCCTCCACAGCTCATTACTGCACTCTCATTACTCCCTGTGCGTTACTGCTCACGGAAATACCCGAGGGCCACAGTCTAGGAACTGTTTTCCAGGGAATTCCTTGCATGACATGCTATCAGCACAGCAGAAGCAGCACTGAGGTGTAGTGAGGGGGCAGAGGCACAAGTCCACCACAGTAACTCAATCACCTCTGCCCAACACCCCAAGCCTCATGTGCAGCTTTTCCCTGCGTGGCAGGAAACACTGGAAACCACTTCAGTGATCAGATTCCAAGAGAGAAAGGAGAACCTGACTGTGATCCAGCTCACAACCTGATTTCCTGTTCTTCTCTGACACAGGAGCAGTTTCTGGGCATAAACTCCTCAAAGCTGCTCCAACACAGCTGCCCAAAGTGAGACTCCAGTACAGTCAGGCCAAGTTGGCATTAAAACACTGATGTCAGTGTCCAGTCCAGCATCACCTGGAGACCCCACACCACTTTGTTCCTCCCACACTGACCACTCACACACCTGGGTTTGCTCACATATCTCCACACTCAGAGCAGACACAGCTCTCATTCCCTGTTGCAGCAGAGGTGAAGGGTTCTGAGAAGCTCAGAGTGCCACGGGCCCAGGGGACCACAAAATACAACAGTTTGCCTTAAAATTCCCCACTGAAGCAGCAGCTAAAGCACACAGATAACATGTGCAGAGAGAAAAGGACAAGGGGACAGAAACAGTAACTTGAACTAAAGCAAACCCTGGGTACAAGACAAGACCTAAAATCTGCCTTGGTGTTTTGGAGCAGGTGGGACTGAGTCAAGAAATACCCACAGAAAACCCATCTTACTAACTCCCTTAATGACCCATCTGATACTCACAGCCCCACTCTGGGCATTAATAAAACTTCCACGGAGTTCACGTCAGGACACTGGAGCATTCCCATGGCTCTGAGAGCAGGGAACTCTCCTGATGTGGGCAAGGTCTTTTAATCTAATTTACATTAAAAGCTCCCCTAAGGAGGAAACTATCTCCACGTTCCTCAGTGGCAGCTCTGGATGTGCCTGTGGAGGGACACAAGGAAGGGGCACTCAGCCTCTACCAGAAAAACAAGAAACATTTTATTACACATTAACCAAGTTTGCTGGATCCTGAACCTGAGCCAGGAAGGGAGAGACAGGGAGGTCCCAGCCTTGGGATATGACTGTTCCACAGCCAAGGCTGTCAAGAAAGGTTAGAAGGCAAAGTGAGAAAACTCCCTGACAGCAGTGCTGGGACAGGATGTGAAATATCCCACAGCTAAACTGGGAAATCAAACTGAAGGACAGACACAGGACTCTGCAGATCAGGGCTCACTCGCAGCTGAACACCACAAGAGTTTCCTCGACCTCTCAAAGTTCTCCCTCCCAGCCCAGATAAACCCTCCTGGGTTGTTTGGGCTGCAGAGGCTCCTGCACGGCTGATAAGCAGCTCCTGGCAAGGCTGGGACACAGCTGCTGTGAGGTCCTGGGAAGGGAAAGTTCCCACACCAGCCCCATAGATTCAGCCCCACATCCGGCTTCTCCTGGGGTTCACTTCCATGAGGGCTTTGTGCCCTGAGTAACCAGGTGTGTCAGAGGCACAGAGAGCTGACAACCCTTGGCCCCATTTTACAGCCACAGAAATCAGCTGGGGAGAGCTTTGAGTTACCTCCCAAGCACATCAGAAATGAAGTCAAGTTAAAAACCCAAAATTTCCTGTGCCCATGGGGTGCTCCATATATTGGATCCTGTTCCAGGCACCTTCCACATGGCTGGGAGCAGGAACTGCCACCCCAGAGAGCTTCGGGGCCTTTGGAACACACCTGGGCAGGTACACGAATAAGCCTTTGACGACACCAGGTGTGTTTGTGTCCCCTCACCTTTCCCAGCCAGCAGCACCTGGGCAAGGTGAGACCTTACAGAGGGACTGCTTTAGGAAACACTATTTTATCCATTAAACAACCTCAAAGTGGTGTGTTCCAGACTGTCCCGGCCCTCGGGAACCTGTCACTTCCCTGTGCCCAGCCTCACCCAGAGCGCTGGCAGCTGTACAGAGAAAAGAGATTCCTAAATACCTGTGGATTAGGAAGCATTTCCACAGCAGAGCCATGCTGTCAGCTAAAACAACACAGGAGCTCAGCTGGAAAACAAGGACCAAGTTCACTCCCTCAGCTCCCAGAACTCTTTACTCACTTTTTCACGTTGGCCTCCCCGTTGGGGATCCGGCGCAGCTTCTTCTTCTTCAGGATCTTCACAGCTCTCCTGCACAGGGTCTCTGAGTCCAGCATCTCCTTGACTTTGCCGTAGGAGCCCTCTCCCAGCAGGTCTCCCATGAGGTACTTGCCGATGAGCTTGGCCCGTTTGCGCCGGGGCTGGTAAATAACCTCGGTGGAGTCGATGCGGTGGATGAACGTGTCCATCCCCACCGACATCAGCTCACTCTCCGCAAACATTCCCAGCTGCTGGGGCTCCTGCAGATCCATCCTGGATTAAGTTCCTTAACCTGTTTTTTCCTTAAGCGCTCAGGGCTTTAATCCTGTTTGTTAGTTTCCAACACTCCCTTTTACTCCTTCTTGGAAAAAAAATATCCAGAAGATTGTACAAACATGAATTAAAAAAAAAAAAACCAACCAAAAAAAGAAGAAAAAAAAAAAGAAAACCAAACCTAAGAGCTGCTTCCAGGTCAGTTGGATGCCAAAAGATTCCGGCCTGGCTCCAGAATGTCTTTGAAAAAGAACATAAATCTGTGACGGGACACACTCAGTTTGGGACTCACTTTGCTTCCGACCCGGTCCCGCTGCCGGGGGTTCTTCCCAGTCAACTGGCCTTGACTGGGCCCAGTTTGATCCTGCAGTGTTAGGTCATCTCCGGGCCGTCAGGCCACCCCGTGGAACCAGAGCAGCTCCCAGTCCCTCTCGTGACTTTCCATCCCTAGGAGCTCATGATTCCCAGCCGGGGTGGGAAGGTGTGTTCCCGCCGCCCTCCCGGGAGCACGGGGCGGAGGGGACGCGGGTTCAGCCGTTGGGGAGCTGGAAGCAAGTTTCCTTGAAGGAGTTTTCCGAAACAATTCTCGCGTCTTCGCTTTCGCCTACAAAAGTTTGAGGCCTTCGGTGCCTACCGAGAGCTCCCGGGGGCATCCTTCATCCACCGGGATTCCGCCTGGCACATGATGTGTCACCACCTCTGCTCCGGGTGTCAGTGGTGCAGGACAACACAACCCACCCCGGCCCCGCCGACCCCGCAAGGGTCAGGGGAACCCTCTGCCCGGTGCCCCAACGCCGGATCCTCCCGGGGGCTCCGGGGCACCCTCTGCCCGGTGCCCGGCCCCTCACGGAGGGAGGTCAGCAATGCCCACCTGGCCCGGGCAGTCCCTCCCGCACCTCCCACAGGTGTCACCGGGGCAGGGAGAACACAGCGGGAGGGCAGGGAGGGGCGACAGCGGACAGGACACTTTTAGTGCGACAAAATCAGCGCCGGAGCCGGGACGGGACGGACTCCTGGCGGAGGTTCGGTGACCTCAGGGCCCTTCCCGGCCCGGGCCGGGCCCTTCCCCGCAGGCAGATCTGGCCGCTCTCGCCGGCCCGGAGGGTGAATTGGGGGAGGGGGGCGGGCGGCCGAGTCCCCCCTCCCCACCACCGGGCGGGGAACCGGGCCGGGCCCCGGCGCCGCGCTCCGCCCCGCCGCACCACCGCCTCCCGCGTCCCTTCGAGCTCAGGGGCCGCCCCTCGGCCGCTGCCCCTCGGCGCTGCCTCGGCCCTGCTCCCGTTCCCTGTCTCGGTCGCGCCGCCCCGTTACCGCCCGCCCCGCCGCGCGCGCGCCGCCGCCGCCGCTGCCGCCATCTTGTCCCCGCCCGCCCCCGCCGTTCCGTCCCCCCCCGTCCGCGCCTCGCGCCGCCCCGGCGCGCGCCCCGATTGGTGGAGCTGCCGGTCCCGTCCCCGAGCGCTCGAGCGCTGATTAGCTGCGGCTGCAGCACGTCGGGTTTCGGTTGGTTCGTTACGAGCAGCCGGCCCACCCCCTCCGGCCGGCGGCGGGGCGCTATGACGGGGCGACAGAACTGTCTATCACTAATGAAGGCGGGGTTAGAGGTGGAGTGACGATTTGATAGGTTTTAGGAGCTGTCCATCATTGGCAGCGGCGGGGCTGGCAGCGGCGGAGCGCTATGATAGGCTGCGGGAGCTGTCCGTTACCGCTCGGATGGGGGCGGTGGGTGGTGAAGGGCGAAGGGCAAAGGGCACGCGGGTGTCTTGGAGACGGGGCCCGGCCCGGAGCCGGCACTGCCCCGCCGGGGACCGGCCCTACCCCGCCGCCCTCGCGGTCAGCCCGCCGCGCTTGGGCCGCGCTGCAGCAGCTCCTGGGTTAGGATGAACCGGTTCCCCTCGCGGTGTCCCCCCAGCCCGCGGGGCTGCTCTCGGCTCCGGCTGCGCCTCATCCCCTCCTGCCTAGCGCGGCCGTGTAAGTCCAGCCAAGCAGCTGCGAGGGCATCCCCAAAATAACCAGCGGCCTGGCCACACACCGGCACGACCCGAGGGAACGGGCTGCTCTCGGCGCCGCCTGCCCCGCACGGCCCTGGCCACGGCAGAGACGCTTCTCTTGTGGGGATTGTCCCTCCGCTGGCTCGCAAGGGTTGGGCTGCACAACGATCCTGCAGGGGCCTTAGAAGGGTCTCCTCCCGCTTTCACCGGACACCGGAGCCCCCTGCCCAGCCGGGGGAATGCGGTACAACAGCTCCAGGCTGTGCCGTGCCCTCTCCCGCTGAAAACACCGGGGCACGCTGTATTTGTACAGTGCCAGTTCAGAGGAACCACGATGCCCCTGCGGCTGCCTCCAGCCACACTGCGCTGGAGGGTCAAACCCTTTGGCAAAGGGATGGAGCCAGGCTTGGCTGGGATCTCACATGGAGCACCAGCTCTGGCAGCTGAGCAGATATTTTGAGGCAGGGTAGGACAAATCCACAAGTTCTGCCTTTCTAAGAGAGCTGCTGGCACTGCATGGATCCCAAAGCACAGGTGGGAGAGCCCCGAGCCTGTTTTCAGGGCCTGAGCAGGGTCACAGCCCCCTGAGTTCCAAAGGGTCAGAGCACAGCAATGCTCCAGGGCTGGTTTGTCCAAGGGATTTGAGTCTGTGAAGGGTCGGGAGGAGGTTCCAAGTGCTCCGAAGACAGGGTGCAGAGGAGGGGGCTGCCCCACTGAGCCCCCCACTCATGCCCGTGCCGCCTTTCCCTCCTCCCTCAACGGCTTCTGTCACGACAACGCCTGACCCTGGGTGATTTACTCCAGTCTTGGCACCAAGTCCAGAGTGCTGGAACCTGTCCCCCAAATTCTGGTAAGTGCTGTGCATCCCATTCCCGAGGTGTTCCCAGCAGAGGGAGGGCAGGATTGGCTTGACGAGCTCCTGGCACTCCACACTCTGCTCCCTGCCCATCCTGCTGCCTGTCCTGCTCCTTGTCCACCAGTGTGGCAGGAGGACAATCCCTCCCAAAGGCAAAATCCTGCTCGACCCTCCAGGATTGGGCCACTGGAGCAGGGCAAGCTGGGGTTCACATGAGATGGGTGTCCCCAGGAACCCCCAAGCACCCCAAATCTGTCCCCCATTGGGGCTTTGGGAGCATCAGTTAAAGACAGAAGCTCTTGGGCTTTTCCACGTATTTGCGCCAGCATCGTCCCCTCCAGTGGGAAGGTCACAAGCCGGGGGAACTGGCTGAGACCTGCCAAGCTTGTGGCACTACAGGAGCCTCTGGTTCCTCTGAGCTGGCACTGCACAAACACTCCTGCTCTCTGAGCAGGAGAAACCCTGCTGTCCCTTCACCCTCCACACCCCCACAACTTGGCTGAGGGGGCACAGAAGGGTCTATCCACACATAGGACGGTTTTGTGGGACCCTGGCACCCTGGGATGGCCTCTGCCAGGTCCTGTCCCTGCCACCTGCATGGCCCCGGCCCTGGCCCAGCACTACTGGGACCCTGCACAGGACAGGATCTGTCCCCTGGCTGCCTCTTCCCGCAGCTCCAGGGCCAGGAGCCAGCTGGGGGCAGGGCTCCGCACCCCTCACCCCATGGAAAGTCAGGGGATTTCCAGGCTCTGGGAAAAAACAGGAACTGGCAGCAGACGACACCAGCTGGCACACCCCGATGTGGAGCTGCTCTGCAACAGAGCTCACAAGATCAGGGCCCCAAAACTCCCATCTTTGACCCCATTTCCTGAGACCGCGTGTCTTGCAGGGACCAGCTGCCTGGGAAGGGCTGTTCCTGGAGAAGCCAGGCTGTTTTCCAGGGACATTGGTCCCATGCAGGGGCAAACACATCAGGGCACAACTCAGCCATGTCCCTGCACCTCCCACCACTGCAGGCACAGGACAGCCCCAGTGCTACCAGTCCCACCAGCCCAGACCAGCATCACTTCTGTTTCATCCCCATCTCGGGCTTCCCTGTGTGAATTGCGATCCAGGCTGGGATGGAGGAAGAGGAGATCCTGGTAAGGGAGATCCAGGGTTGGTGGTTCTGGGAGCAGGCTGCTCCGATGCTGGATGGATACATGTGTGTTCTCCCACTGTATTTATTTATTTGTTTTTGTATCACACCAAATAAAGAGCTGGGGGGGATTTAAAATCCTGTAAGAAGGATATGTTGGAAAGTGTGATGGGATTGCTGTGATTAATTACTGTGTGCAAATGAATGAAGCCTGGGAGCAGCGGGATTAGCACTGGGAGAAAGGTACTGAGCCCCACATGGCTGTCACAGACCTTCCTGGTTCTCCCTTTGCCTCTGGCATGAACCCAGTATTCCCAAGGACCCAGTGTTAATGTGGTTCCCATCTGCCAGCACTTCCCTTCTTCAGGATGAATCAATTCCCTCCGGCTGCCGCTGTGCTGGTGTAAAAACAGACCCATCTGGGAGGCTTTTGCATGACCCCTCAGGATTTTGTTCATGTCCTGGGACTGCAAAGGTGGCACGAATCCAATGCAGGAAACGGGAAATTAAAAATATTACCAGGCTGGGTGTGGGGAAAGTGAGTGAGGAGCCTGGGGTGGCC
Organism: Acanthiza pusilla; assembly: GCA_036630365.1. NCBI lineage: Eukaryota > Metazoa > Chordata > Aves > Passeriformes > Acanthizidae > Acanthiza > Acanthiza pusilla. Next base: position 3,644,314 of record JAXCHO010000105.1, on the reverse strand, counting down.
AGAGCAGGTCATTCTCCATCCCTGTTAAATTCCATTTAATTCCTACATTAGGACTCATAGGATGGCAGTGGGCAGAATCCTTGGAAGCTGCTCAGGGTTTAAAGTGTTTCCAGCTCTCCTGTGCCCTCTGAGGATTGAGCTGCTGCAGGGAGGAAAAGTGAGGAATTTCCTTTCCTTTTGAGAGGAAAAGGACTGGACAGACCCTGCTCGGGCTACGGGCAGGTGCTGACAGCGTGCGCAGCCAGGGCTGCTCCAGGACTTCGAGGATGGAGGGAGGCAGGGAGGGAGGGATGGAGGGACGGATGGAGGGAGGGATGGACGGGTGGATGGACGGATGGATGGATGGATGGACGGATGGATGGACGGATGGATGGACGGATGGATGGATGGAATGGATGGACGGATGGATGGATCCATGCAGGACGCAAGGCGAGCGTTCCGGATCTGCACCGGTGCAAAGGCTGCGGGGCTGGGCCGTGCCGGGACCCACAGGAGCCCCCGGGAGCCCCCGAGCCGGGTCTGGGCCAGGACCCGTCGCTCCCGGGACAGCGCCCGCTCCGGAACGGGGCGAGACACCGGGCGGGGGGCGGCGGGTCCGGGCTCTCCCTCGGCCCCGGGGGTTCCCTCGGCCCCGGGCTCTCCCTGTGCCGTGGGGGTTCCCTCGGCCCCGGGCCTTTCCCGGTCCCCGGCGCCGCTTCCCGGCTCCGCGGGCCTCGCTGCCCGTTCACCACACGGGGTCGCCCTGGCGGCTCCTACCGAGCCCGGGTCCCGAGCCCTGCCTCTCCCGCTTCCCGGCCCGGTTTCCCCGGGCGCGGCTCTCCCGCTCCCCCGTTGCCCACTGCCGGTTTTCTCTCGGTGGCCGCCGCCCCTTTCCCCGGAAGTTCTGTGTGGCCTCTCCCCAACATGGCGGACCCGGAAGCGGGGCCAGGCGGCGGCGGCCGGGCGGGAGCCTGAGCCCCGGAGCCCGTGGGACCCCCCGACACCCCCTGCGACCCCCGGACACAGGTAAGGGCCGCCCTCTCGCTCCCTCCGGGGCCCTCGGGCTCCTTCCCACCGGCGCGGTCCCCCCGTGGGCGGGGGCAGCGGGCCCGCTCGGGCCGGGCTGGGAGTTCGGTGGGGACGCGGCCCGCGGCCCGGCCTGTCCCGAGAGCCGTCGGTCGGTGCCGCGGGGTGCCCGGGGGCTGCGGGGCTCGGGCCGGGCCCGGAGCAGCCTGTGGAGGCGGCAGCGCCGGCCCCGCTCTTCCCACGCTTTGGCTGGCCGTGTTCCCCACGCGTGTCCGTCCTGCGTGTGGAGCGGGGCCGGGGGCTCGGCAGGGAGCGCTCGGGGCTGTGCCGGCACCGGCAGCGCGTGTCTGCATCGGAGAGAGCCAGAGATGCTGCGGAGTGTCTGTGACCCCGACCCCAGTAACGCCCAGACCCCTCCGACCCTGCCCAAGCCGGGTCCGGACAAGGAATTGGCCCGGCACGGCTGGGGTGGCCACAGCCAGCGAACCCTCGTGTTTCTGGCTCTCTCTTCAGCTCCTTTTCCATGGAGTGCTGTAAAAAGTGCACAGCGATCACTTGGTTTCGGCTGGAAGGACCTCAAAGCTCATCCCGTTCCACCCCCTGCCGTGGACAGGGACACCTTTCACTATCCCAGGTTCCTCCAAGTCCTGTCCAACGTAGCCTTGGGCATTTCCAGGGATGGGGCAGCTTCTCTGGGCAGTCTGTGCCAGGATCTTGCTACCCTCACAGGGTAGTGATCAGATATCCTAATATCTGATCCACACTTCCTCTATGTCAGTGTGAAATCCTGAATTCATCATGCACGGAGCTCCTGCTGTGGTGCAGCCTATACTGGCCCAATTCAGAGCCTCTGCAGTATGGAACTGATGCTCTCAGACCATCAACTGGGCTTGTACCAGAGGCTTCACCTCATTAAATACTGGAGCTGGGTCTAAAACGTCTCAGAGTAACCCTAAATTTCAGTATAAGAACTGCAGCTCCCCCCTACGAGGCTCGATTTACAGTGAAAATGAGATGGGCTGGGCAGGGCAGGTCCTGCAGGTTCAGCACTGACATCCCAAAGCCAGGATCCAAACCCCCAGAGGGTTTTCTGGTCCGTGCACTGGCCCTGGGGTGAGTCTGGAGGCTGGGAGGGTGTCGGCTCTGCTTCTTCGGGGCTGCTCCTCCTGCGCATCATCTTCACGTCATCAGAGCTTTGAGCTTGTCTTGAGCCGGGCAGCAATGGCTGAACCAAGAGCAGCTAGTAGTGGGAATATTTAAGTGGAAAATGATGTGCTGATACTGTTGCTGTGGGGTTTGGGAGTGCTGTGTGTCCCATGTAGTGCTGCCTGGTTTTGTAGAGCTCCACAAGCTGCCAGCTGGAGCTCTGTTATCTCTGCCACTTGCTCTTTACTTGATGGGGTCTGTTTGCTGGATGTTTACACCTTCATTTTCCGAAAATAAGCCTTTACCTGTCTTGTTCTAACATTGCTGGGAGGTCTGTGCGCAGCAGAAAACCACGCTGTGACTTGTCACCGTGAGAGTCTAGATCCCTCAGGAAACCCTTCCAGGCCTGATTGGGAGGTTTATACTCTCCTGAGACATTTTTCTTTTTAAAACTCTTCAGTGTTTTTTGGTAACACGATCAAGGTCTGCACAAGTGTAGGTGTGATCAAGGTGAACACACGCCTCTCACGGAGCAGGTGCACACTGAGCCTGCCTTAAGGCTGCACTGATCTGTAGGGAAGTTGGCTTTGATGTCTTGGAGTGGTTTTTCCACCATGAGTGGCTGCGTGTGAAGCAGAACGTTGGGACCTACTTGGATCCGAAGTGTCTCTTGGGATTGAGACTGGGGAAAAAGTATAAAGAATTTGGGATCTGCATTTTCCTGGCTCCTGACCTCGCTTAGCCAAGTTCTTTGTGGAACAGGAGCAGCCCCAATGCTCCCTGTGCCCTGCTTGGCTCTGCCCCTTGCCAAGAAGTGTCCAATCCCCTGTTTTTGGGAACATTCCATTTACCTGCTGTCTGAACCACTGCCTCAGCCCCAGCCCTGCCTTGCAGGGATGTGTTTGTGGTTTGGGAATGTCAGTGCTGGATGTGTGAGGGTGATCCTGGCGGGGCTGTGTGTGCTGTGGGAATCTCGGTGCTGGATGTGTGAGGGTGATCTTGGGTGGATTTACACAGGAATGTGCTGAGCTCCTTGGCAGAGTGCAGGTGGTGTCTGGGGAGGCATTTTTTCCCTATCCAGAAATAGTCCTGTATGTTCTCCCAGGCAGAAGAGCAGGGACAGGTGGAATCTACCTGTGTGGGACAATAAATATTTTCTCATAAAGGCGTCTTTCCCCTCCAAAAAGCTGTATTTGATTGGTTTTCCCCTGTATGGTCTGAGTGTCAGATGAGGAGCAGCGAGCACTGCTTGAAGGCTCAAGCTTTTCCTTTTCCCTCTCAAAACTCTGCTGTCCTTGGAGGGCAGGTTTGTTCTTCTGCCTGCACTGCCACAGCTCTCACAAGAAGCTCTGGAATGACCCCTGTTTTTCTTCCATTTCTTTACAGACTAATTCCTGTAATTAATGGGTCTCACAGATTGTTCCACACTGCAGTTTTGCATTGACTCGTGGTGCCCAGGTGATGTCAGGGTTTGCCCTGGAGCCTGGCAGTGCTGTGCCCAGCTCCAGGGCTGCAGTGCCTGTGTCCCAGGAGCCTTTTCCATGCCCAAAGCATTCCGGAGATCAGGGTGGCTCAAAGTTCTGGCATAGGATGCCCTGAAGCAATTCTGTTTTCATCACCCTTAATAAGTGTTTTCCGCTCTGGTGTTCTCCTTTGCGCTTGTGACAAGACTGAGTCCTATTCCCATCTGCTTGTTTGGTCTAAACTTCCCAAAAATACGGCAAGGAGAAGCATGAAAGAGGAACTTGAAGGTGCCCGGGTGCTTGAGATGTAAAACTGGCTGTTCAGAGTTCCGTAGTGTTGAGTTCCCATTTCTTTGGGGCTGTTACATCCTGACTGTATCCTGAAGAATTCCCTCCGGCTGCGGCTCCAGTGGGTGCCCACGCTGGGGGGCTCATGAGTGGGTAGAGCAGGGTGGGGACACTTTGGGGCTCCCCCTCTGCTCCATGGGGGTGAGCAGAGTGAAGGGAACTGATTCCTGAGCGGGAGGAGAAATAAGATCACATTCCCAAGGTGTTTTTGTTGTTCCCAGTGTGTGGTAATTCACGATCAGCAGGTTTAGCTCTGGCTGCTTGGGGCATGCCTGTGGGTTCCTGGCTGTCTTCCTTTAATGGAGGCAGTTTAAAATACACCAACAAAGGCTGGAACACAACAGGAGGAAGTGCTGGTTGCATTTACTGGGCTGTTTTCACCTCTCTTGATCGCAGTTATCAGTAATCCGACCCTCACCCCCAGCTCTGTTCATCCTGGTTATTGCACAGCAGTTCTTTGTGTGTTCCCAATTGGAATTTTCCTGCTGGAGTGCTGGTCTGAGAAATACCTAAACAGCTCAAGCTGTTAAAAGTTGAAATTTGTGCTCTGTAACTTCTAGGCATGATGAATTCCTGAGGAATTCCAGGCTGGAGCTGCCCTTTAGCGTCTGTGCTGACAGCAAACCTTTAAGCAAACTCTGGAATATTGAAACTGTTCTTGGAGCTCCGTGATAGGATGAAATCACTCAGGGGCTTCGTCATCCTGAAGCTGCTTTCACTTTCAAACCTGGGCTGCTCGGCCAGGAAGGAACATATCCGGTGGGATTTTTAGGGTCGCGCCCTCCCTCTGGATCTGGGGGAGCGCTGCTGCAAGAGAACGAGACTGAAGTGAAGTTGGAAACGGTCTCCGTGTGCTGTTGGTGCTGCTCTGGGCTGGGCTTTCCTCTCCCAGCCCTCTCCCAACGTGAGTGCTGGGACTGGGAGCCTCCTCTCCGGGGATTTGCCGTAACAGCGGAAGCTGCTGCTCTGTCGGAGCGTGTTTGGTAAGAGAAATGGTGGAAAAACACTTAAAACGTTTGCTGTAGCAGTCCCCTCGCGTGTGTGGACCTCTGTGTTATCAGTGTTTATTGTCACAGCAGGAGGATGGGATGTGGAAGTGGAAGCACTTTGGAACTTGCTGATTTTCATGGTTTTGTGATGTGGCTGCCTGGAGCATGGTGGGACAGACACCAACCGAGGGCTGTTCCACTTCTCTGTTCTCGTGGCGGGTGTTGTCCTGCCATCCTCGGGCTCACGCAAGTCTCTGACGCTGGATTTAATGAGTTTTTTATTTAGATTTTTCTTGGAATTTGGGTGTGTAAGCTGGACAGCAGCCCCTGGCACTGGAGCGTGAGCTCAGAGTGGGAGCTGGGCCAGCCTCCACATTCATCTGGAGATTGATGTCTCCACTGTTACAGGTGCTCATTTTGCAGCACAAAGCTCTGGCGGGGGCAGGTTGGATTTTGGGATGTCCAGCAAGTGCTGGTGCTGCTCTCCTTGGGTAAGGAGTGCCCTCAACATCCTCCAGGATCGAGGGATGGCTGGAATGGTCTTGGCTGCAGAGTGAGTTCTTGCTGCCTCTTTTTCCACCCTGTTCTCCATGCTCGGATGTGTTTTGCAGTTGCACTACAGCCCCCCACAAACCAAGGCCCGGAGCATCCCAGGTTTCTTGCTAAGCAATTTTCCTACATTTTGCCAGTGGGGTGTGATCTGTTGTGCAGGAGTTTTCCTAGGAAACTGGTGCTGCTTTTAGAGCCTGACTCTGCTCTGCAGGGTCCACCAGTGAGGAAATCTGGTGGTGTGTGACATGAGCTAATGCAGAGCAGGCACGGAGGGATTCTGATATTGATTTTACCCTTCCTAAGTTCCCTTGGATGTGTGAGTAAAGCTGTATATTTGCTACAGCTCTTACGGGAATCGCTGCTGCTGATTTCCTCTCAAAAGCTGTTGCACATAGGGGGGAAAAAGTAAAGCAGCAAAACCCCTGAAGTCTGGTGAAGGGAAGTCACAGGCACCAGAGCAGTTGGTGACATTGACCCTGAGATCAGCAAACCTCAACCCTGCTAGGGTACAGCTGAGCAGGAGTTGAAGGGAATATTTGCAAAATGGAAAAGGGAGACCTTCCCCTGAACAAAAAAACACCCAAACAATCCCTTTGGGGGCTCCACACAGCATTTCATATGCAAGATGTGAATATTGGTCTCTGCTCTTCACCTGAAAGGTCTTCAGAATGTGAGGACTTTGCCTGTGGCTCCACCATGGGATCGGTGTCCAGGTTGGGGGTCCTGGCTGTCCCTGTGCCCCTTGTGCAGTCCCCACGCAAGCCCTGCCCAGAGGGCACTGCTGGCACAGCTGTGGCACCACGGGAAGGCAAGAAAGAGTCACTTTAATTTCACTTTCCATTGTAAGTGCCGCAGTCATTTTGTCCACCGCAAGGTCACTTATTTTTAAAGGGCCTCGGAGTCAGAAATGGCTTTTCAAAAATATTCCTTGTAGGAAACGGTGTCTCCTGAATGATCTCTTCTAAATTACAGCTTTGGTCTGTGCTCTGTAGGTGTTGTGTGTGGCTGGATTGCTCCATCCAGAGGTTTTGGCCACTTTGATTTGCTCAGCTTTTGTGGAGGGTCAGAGAAGGCAGAAAGGGGCAAAGAAAGGAAGTAGAGACATCACAGATGCTTTTCTCTGCTCCTCTGGTTGTATAGGTTGCTTTCACCATCTCTTTTTTATTTTAATCCATTAAATCCAGTTGGAAATTGGTTTCCTTTGGGCTTATGGAGAATTTAGAAGAAAATTAGTTTAGAAGAAAAGAAATTTAGTTTGGAGATTTTGACTGACAAGCTGTGCTGGAGGCAGCATGTTACTATGGGGTTAATCCTGCTAGGACAATGCTCCTGCATTGGATCCCCTTTTGCTGGCAAAAGGGGAAGTGCCAGAAGCTGATAAATTCAGGAATTTGTAGCATTGATAGTACTAATTTCAAAAGTGTAACAGGGTACTGTCTGGTTTGACTGGTGTGGGAAAGGTCTTGGTGCACAGAAACATCTGCCTTGGAATTTGGGAGACCTCAGTGTGCCACAGGGTGGGAGTTGAGGGTTCACTGCTGGCTCAGCAGTGTCCCACCTCCAGAGCACATTTTTGGGAAAACAAGCAATTTGGGGGAATTAATTGCCATGAGTTCGCACATGAGTGCAGAGTCTTTTTGTACCTTAGATAAGAAAATTCCTCAGGCTGAGCCGAGCTGTGTGTGCAGTGACCCAGGTGATGGTGGGGACCTGCGGGGCTCCTGCGGTGTGAAAGGCAGGAGAGGTGTGTTCCAGTCCTGATCTGGGTGAATTCCAGGTGTGGTGGTAATGGAGAGCTCTGTTTCCCATAAAACCCTCTCTCTTCTGAAGAGGCAGCAGCATTTCACAGGCTGGTGGCTGTTTGCTCATCTCTCAGCTATGTTTAAGCTCACAAGTGGTTTTTTTTCTCCCCACCTCCCCTTTCACAAAATCTAAACGTGCCTTTCTTTCCCAGCCCAGGACATGGTGCAGGGTGAAGAGCACAGATAAAGACCCTCCCACCACTCACTCCACAGCCTGTCCCACCCTCCTGAGGACTCCATGAGGCAGGACAAGGGCTGATGCCCTCAGCTCACCCCGCCATGGATGGGGGGAACAGCTTCCCACAGCACCAGCAGCCGGGCGATGCCCTCTGCGGCATCCCCGGCCTCCGCTCCCAGCTCGCCGTGCCGGACGTGGAGGTGAGGCCCTGCAGATCCTGGGGAGGGGGAGGCTGTCCCCAGGAGGGGTTTGCGCAGAGCAGTGTGGCCCGGTAGATCCTGACAATCCTGGTGCACGTTTCCAGCACTGATTTCCCAGGCAGCTGTGCAGGGTGTGCAGGATTGATCAGAGAGGTTGAGGTTGAACTGGGGAGTGAAAAGCAGGGCTGTGATTAAAACAAGGACTCTGAAATCTGCGGGGTGCCAGCTCCTTGGGGAAGGACTGAAGAATGGGTCCAGGATTGCAAACCTCGTTCCTACCCCAACGCATCCCTGAGATGTGTGAATCTATGCCTGGGTCCAGCTGTTCCTGTTTCCAGAGCAGCAGAGATAAATAAGTTGTATTTGTTACAGCTGCTAAAACCAGACCAGGTCCCTGATGCGTTTGTCCAACAGGTCAAAAAGCAAACCCTGTCCCAAAATAGCTGACGTGTTCCTGGAGCTTTCTCTTTCCGTTTCAAACTCTGGAATGTGTCACATGCAGGGATGCAGAGCTTCAAGCGAGGCCCAAGTGCCTGTTGCTTCAAGTACAAGGTTTCATTGCTTTAGGCACACAACGAACAGATTAAAGGCTGCTGTGGAGCTGAGTAAGGAGATACTGTGTTCTCTCCCTGATTTTATTGGTATGAGCTGAACTGAGAGCTTCCCGTTAATTGGAGACTGTTCAGGGAAGTGGGAATACAAAAGGCACAGAAGGACATTTTTGGGTGTGACCTCTGCCAGCCGATTTCAAATTATTGGGTTGGTGCTGACATGCCACAGAGACTGAATCATAGAATCATGGAATCATTGAGGTTGGAAAAGACCTCTGGGGTCATCGAGTCCAACCTGAGACCGATCCCCACCTTGTCACCTGACCAGAGCACTGAGTGTCACATCCAGTCCTTCCTTGGACACCTCCAGGGATGGGAACTCCACGACCTCCCTGGGTTAGGGGTAGGGGATGGATTCCAAAGCTGAGACTGGAGTCCTACTCGAGAGATCAGGAGCCACCTCTGCCTCTGGGAAGCACTGAGGGAGGGAAGCCACGGGCCTGCCCTCGGATCTGCAGCCCCAGGTAATGGTTCCAGGCCTTTGCTGCTCTAACTGTTGTGCCTTCTCTTTGCAGAATTCCATGCTGGCCGCCGACTCATGGAGTAGCTGCTACCAAGTCTCTTTCCCAACCTCGTCTTACACAAGTGAAAACCAGTGAGTGCTGTTCTCCTTTGTCTAATCCCCTCTGCTCTTGCATACCCCATGATTCAACTGTTTCTTTACTGCTTTCCATGTTTACTTTATTTCACGATCTGATGGGGAAATAATTGCATCACTCACTGATCTTGTGGCATTTCAGACACTGATGCAGTTTGGGAACAGCAGCAAACAGCTTTTTGTTTTTCAAAACGAGAGAAAACCTTTGTTTTCTGATAAACCTGGAGGCTGCGGTAAGGGAGGAACAGCATTGATTTAGCCTGGATTTGTTACACAAATGGAATTCTTGACAGATCTGGCTGAGCAAACACACTGTGGGCAGTCTCCAGGTTTGTACAGATGTGGAGGAAGGTGTTACTTGTACCAGGTATCAGATTTTGGGTGAAGTTAAAATCCTTTGCCATGTCACTGGAAGTGACTGACACTAACAGCCGTGTCATGTCTGTACTGAAAAAAAATTGTTTCCCATTTTCCCTCTTTACAATGAACCTCCATCCTGAATCACAAGATGGGATATGACAAATGTTTGGACGACATAAAATGGCCTTGTGCCACCAGTGAGTGACTTGGATGGGGACTCTGTTGGGGATGGGGGTTCGGAGGCTGATCCGTGGCTGCTTCGGTCTCTGTGAATCCGGGGAGTGGCATGGATACACAGGATGTGTTCTTTATCTAGGTCAGAGGTGGGAGGAAGGAGAATTGAAAGAAGCAGAACTTGATATCCTCAGCTAGCTAACTTTGTTCCAGGTGCCTGGAATTAAACTGTGGATTTACTGTAACCTCCTTTCTGAAGGGATTTTGGCATCTTCGTGGTGGCATCCCTCCCTGTGAGGGTGTGAGTTCCAGGCAGATGGGAGCAGCGAGGATCAGCCCTTCTGTCAGGTCTTGTGTCCCTGTGTTGGTTCTGGTGGCCCTGGTCCCCTCTGGCCACAGCAGGAGCTGCTCAGAGGGATGGACAGGGCGGTTCCCCACAAGAGGATACCAGAAACTGCCCCACAGGTGCTGAGGGAGCTGGGCTGTGCCAGCTCCTCCCCACAGGAGAACAGGAGAATTCTCAGATCCATTCGGGCCCTTTGCTCTCGGCCAGCCTGGCTGATTGGAAGGGGCTGTGCTTTTTGAGCAGGATTCCTGTAAATTACATGTTGTGAATCCTCTGGAGAGCTATAACAGAATTTCTGTTTTGCTGCATTGAACCACAAGATTAGATTGTGTTTATCTACTGCGTTGGGGTTTTTCTTTTTTTTTTAGACCATTTGTTCTGGTTTTGCCCCTCACTCTCTTCCTGTTCGGTGCCGCTCGTGTCAGCGCTGCCGGGAACATTACAGCCCCGATCCTGCAAGGACATGCCTGTGTCTGACACAAACCTGGACTTGCTGCCTTTGCTGGAGTTACTTCTGGAAATGAGGCCCATTGTAGTAATGATTTGCTAGGGAATGATTTAGCCAAGGCTGCACCTTTAGCTTCCTGTTCTTCATACCCCAGGAGCTGTAAAAATCACCTTTCAGGTGAGATTTTCCATACCTGCATTTCACATTAAAAAAAAGTCTGTGCTTTTTGTATTTGAAAACTGCACTGACTCTGTTTTAGATGGATTTAGAGTGATGGGGTTACAGGTAGGAATCCTGAAAGGAATGGAAACATTGAAAAGTGTGATTTTAAAGGCAGTTGTAATTGTAGCCCATGCTGTAACACAGAAAAATGCAGCTGGCATTAGAGGTGGTGCACATTTCTATTCAGAATCTTTGCAGAGAAATCTCATTTGCAAGTGGCTGTGTTTGGACAGGGCTTATTCTCATAGCAACACCTTTATCCTGAAGCAGGTTTTTCCTGTTTCTTTTCAGGAGTTCACTTTCATGCTGGGGAATTTCTTTAGAAGGATTTCTTTAGAAGACCCCAAACGTGGCCTCTTTGGTTCAGATTTTCTTAACCTGACAAATGTCAACAGTGTATTAAACCTCCCTGAAAGAAACAGGGAGGTTCAGGGCTCTGAAAAGCAGCAGCTCAGCTCTTTTCTGAGGAAATTATCCCTGCAGAGCTCATCTTCCCTTGCTGCTGGAGGCTCAGCACATTCCTGGCCGGGGGGGATCTGGGACAGCCCTGTTGTGCTGTTGGATGAGGCATCACATGGCTGCAAGAAAACTTTGTCCCTGGTTTCCAAAACACACAACCCCTTTTCTTGCTGTTTTCATGCCCTTTTCCACCTCTGCATGAAGCGCTGCTTGCTGAAATAGTAAAGCAGGCTCTGAAAAACGTGGATTGGTGTCTGATGGGGAGGGAAAGTGCCAGGCTGGTGCTGAGGAAACCATGGCCTCTCAACTCTCCCTTAACTTGCACTGGCCTGAGATGTGAGGTTTCTGTCTCTGAGTGGAGGACAGAGGATGGAGCCTGGCCAAAGAACACGCAGGAGATCTCAGAGAAGTGGCACTGTGGGCCCAGAAGGGCTTTGGATGCATTGGGTCATGGATGAGCAGCTGGAATGCAGCGGAATTGCAGCGGAGCGTTCCTCTTCGGGCGGCTGGTGTGATTAAACCAGCATAAATTTCCTTTCTGGAACAGTTTTTGGCTGTTCAGTGAACCCCCTTGGCCTCTGAGGGAAGCTGCTGACCCACAGTAGCTTCCATGGAGCAGTTTGCCAGGGGCTAAGCCCTGGAGAGGTTCAGCAAGTGGACATGGAGCAGTTTGCTGCTGGCTGTGTTCACACCTTGGCTGTGACAGGGTCACTGACCTGATTCTTCCAGTTAAAGCGTTTTTGTCAGTTTAATTCAAGTGAACTTGTCAATGGCTCTGTGCCAGTCCTGCAAATGAAGGGGAACAGCTTTGAGTTCTGACTCAAGGGAAGGTAAAGCTCCAAAGGTCCTGAAAGGACTCAATGCCTTTCCAAGGAGGATTTCAGAGTGGTGCCTAGAGCTGCTGTGAGCTCTCCCTGCAGACTGCAGAGACCAAGTGCATCTCTTTTGGACAGGTTAGAAGACCAAGATTAAGGGAAGCAAAATACCGACCAGAGCTGGTCATTCCACAGCAGGCCAGGGAGGTTGGGGCTCTCTTGGTCTCCTTCCCGTTACCTTGACTGACCCTTGTCCAGGCCACAGAGTGCCAGGGAAACAGGAGGGGGTGTTCACTTTTCCAGTAAAAATAGTTTTCCTATTCCTTGGTTAGTTCCTTGACGCTGGCCAAGCTCTGTCCTCATGTGAGAGACGGCGAGACCACAGTGGCCTCGACTTGAAAGCGTTTTAAACCAGCCTTTTCCTGTGTGGAAATACATTCATTCCCAGAATTTATGCCCAGATTTTAATTTCCTTGGATGGATTAGGAGGAGCAGACAGGGCTGGACTGTGGGAGCTGTGATGTGCAGGTGTGTTCTCACAGTGTCTCAGGTATTTCTGCAGCAGGTAAAGCCCTGGCAGCACAAAAAAGAAGAAAAAAAGGAAAGGAGGAAGGAGCTGTTCATTTTTGAGGATATTACCTTTAGTGATGGGAAACGAGCAGGAAAAATGTATTTATCAGAGGAGATAACTGTGTTTGCACATAAATCCACCTGTAAATGTTCACCAGGTGTGTTAATGAGCTGCTGGCCACACATGGCACTTTAATTGCTTAATAATCCTTTGGCAGCTCAGCATTCCCAGCTCCTGGGCAGGAGTTCTGTTCAAACTCCTTTTCTCCCTCCCCCAGTGTCCCGTTCAAGTTTCTGTGACTCTGGCATGGGTGAGAAGGTCCAACTCCCCACAAGAGGAAACCATGGAGCCGGGGTGGACGTTCAGTGGTGGCGATTGCCCAAGCAGGAGCACGGCCCCTTACGGGAAGGATTACAAAGCACATTCCTTGCTCCTGCAGGAGAGGGAAAGGGCTTGTGCCTGTAATAGCAAGCCAGGAGGTGGCGTGGAGCAGAGGCCAGCGGCTGCCCCTGGGCAGGAGGAAGGAAATTTGCTGCTCTTGTGCAGTTTTTGCTGCTGGCTGCCCAGAGGAAGCGAGTGCTGGGCACAGGGAGCAGGAGGAAGCTGGCATGGCTCTGCCCAGGAGGAGCAGGCAGGATCTTTGCTTTGTTCCCTTGTTAGCCGAGCAGAGATCTTGTCTTTGAACTCACACCAGTCACATCCCTGGTTCCTCTCTCTGCTAACAGTTCTGTCTGTGTTTCTCTGTCCCCAGCCCTTCCATTCTGACCTGCCCTTGGGGTCTGTGAGCAGTGAACTCCCTGTCCAGGTGGGCTAACAGGGGAATTTCCCTGTCAGAGCTGGTTTGTGGGGCTGTTTTGGGCTTTTGTGCCCCAAACTGGAATTCACGTGTGATGCTTCCTTGTACCTCGTGTCCTTACATGGTGTGACTGGCAGACTCCACCACACCCATCACCCTGGGATATCCCAGGGACTTCATTCTGCTTTGTCATCAGGGCTGAAATACTCAGTACTGCGGACCATTGTTACCTGTTAAATCCTAAAGTTTACACAAATTGCCAAGAATTATATTCTTCATACAGATTTCTTACACTGCTAAGTTTGAGAGTGGAATAGAACTGGTAGAGGTATTATTTTGCCACCTCTCTTCTGGATAATATCCATAAAAATATCCCTCTCCTGTATGTGACATCCCAGAGTTGCAGTTTCATTGCTGCCAGAAGCTGAAGTGACCTGAGAAGTGCTGGGGACTGACAGGGAGTAACTGCTTCTCCCATTTCCTTACAGGCAATATTTTAACCCTCCTCAGGATTTTTATACGGATTCCATCAGCAGAACACATTTCTTGGATCCAAACTATGCAACTGTGGACCCCACTGACGTCTTACCAAAAAATGGGGATTTTCTTCAGGTAAGTACAGAGTTCCTGATGTCTTTGGGGGGAAAGGAGGCTTTGGAGTGCTGGGGGTTATTTTTCAGTGTTGCTTTACTGAGGGGAAAAGAAGAGTTGGGCAATAAATGTGTGGAATTATGTGCAATTGAGATCAATCCTCTGACTCCAGAAATTTGAAAGGTGTCCATGGTTTCATAGGAGCTTTTCTGTGGTAAAACTGCTTCTATCTTTTAAAGGGGTGTTTGGCATAAACACTGGCAGTGCTGGGGGTGGTCTTGGCTGCAGGAGGGTCCCAAAAAGCGAATTGAATGCGCTTCAGACACTTCAGTTGTTTCCCTCCCAAAATGCTCTTGTGCTGCACGTGCTTCCTCACTGGTTACAAGTGGTGGATTCCTGAATAGTGACTATTTAGGGATTACATCAGCTCAGTGCCCAGCATTCCAAGAGTGGAGCCAGGTCGGTTTTTGCAGAACTGAAGTGTGGGAGGAATGAACAGTGACCCTGGGTCGCTCAGCATCTCTGGGGACCCAGAGCTCCCTCACCTCGGGGATCTCTGGGTGGGAAAGAGCTCTTTCCATGGAGGTTTTGGAATGTTGCACTGGTTGTTGGCAACATCTTATGGTTAGAATAGTCAGTAAAGACTGCAAGTAATTGAAACGACAGAGTTGACTTTGGAATAAAGAAGGGACTGGCTATATCCTTTCTAGGAATTAATATAGACATTGCTGTCTGCCTGTGTATGTGTTAATTCCTCCTCATTGTGTTTTGGTTTCTTGGTGTGGCTAAAGAGAGGTTTTCACCCTCCTTGGGGCTCTGATTTCTGCAGGCTTGGACTTGGACATGCTGGGGTTTGTGCTTTTTGAAGTGGCCACTGGTATGGTCTCCCCATCCAGCTCCCCGTGCCTCACATCAAGGACCCAGGAACTGCTGGTCAGGGTCTTTCGGCTGGATTAAACCAGATAAATAATTGAATCACAGCAGCATTGATTTCTGTCTCTTGCAGAATTAATTGTGGGAGGAACAAGGCAGAAAGGTGATCTCATCAACTTGTGAGACCATTTACCGGGCAGCAATGGGAAAGGGAGAGGGGTCCCCACCATAGGTCTCACCTCCAGGTCTGGTGGAGTCTGGCTGATGGGCTTAATGGGAAAAGTGCTTAATTATTTCTTTAACTTATGTATTTCCTAGTATCTCAGTGGTCAGTCAGCTTCCTTCCCTGCTGCATCACAGAAATTGATCTCAGCCAGCCTGGAGGAATAGATTTTTGGAGGAGATGCTTTGTGTGGGCTGGGTGAGAAAAGAGTAGGAGGCTGAGACAAACCAGGTGTGAATGACCTCAAATGATTCCTAGAGCAAGGAATAATTCTTGTGCTGCTCTCATCCTTTGGGAGAGAAAGCCACACATGGGAGCAAGATGATTTTAGGCGATTGGGCTTTTGTTCAGAATCTTTCTTTCTATGGTGAGACTGCACTGACATGGAAGTCATGGATAAACCCCAGGGCTCTCTGAGCCGCCAGGCATTGCTCATCTAGAGAAAATCCTGCAGATTTGCTCCCAGGAGCCAGAATTGGAGCCTGGCACTGGTAGAACAGCAGGCCCTAAACTGGAGGCAGTGGCATCAGTCTAGAGCCATCCAGGAGTGTCCTGAAGCTTTTCCAGCCCTTTCTTCAGCAGTGTTTTCCACTTTACTGATTTCTCATTGTCCCAGAAGCCAAATTGTTAAATATTAACATTCGCGTTGAGAAGCTGAAACATGCCACCGGGAGGGGTGGGAGCAGCTGGGTGGTTCCATCTTTCCAGGTGGCTGTACAAGAAAGTACCTGTCTTTTCCAAACTTTCCTGCTGCCATGGTGGGAGTGGCGAGTGCTGGTCCGACTGTGCCAGACGGAGCAGGGGAGCCAAAGGGGGAGCATGAGGAGTCTGCCTCAGGTGCTGGTGAGAGATTCCTGATCCAATCTGTTATCCTTGGGCAGACAGGATGGACTAGGTGCTTGTGAGAGGACTTGTGCCATATCCACGTGCCTGCCTCTGCACGTGGATACAGGTTCTTGGCTTTGCTCCGATAGCAAAATCCAGAATTTTGAGGAATAATGAAGAAGGATTTAGAAGGTCTAAAGAGCAAATGATTGACTGAGGCATTTGTGTAGCAAACCCTTTCTGTTAGTGGTAGTGATTCTCCATGTGCCGTAGGGTTTGGGGAGCAGAAATTCAGGTGCTTTTTCCTCTGGCGTTGGCATTTCCTCCCCTCATCCTTCCACGTTTTATTTTGGGGATCCTTAGCTGGACCTGCAGAGTCTTTGCTGACCTGGGGATGCTGTGAGTGGGAATTGCCATATTTTCAAATGGCTCTGGGAGTTTCTCTGTAGTTGAACCATTCACCTTGCTGAGCAGGGAAGGTGCTTTGCTGCATGGCCAGAACAGCCTGATGTGAACTTGAACTTGTTTCCTCCACAATATTTTTGGGTTCTGGCTTGCTCCTGGGTGATTCATCCTTGCCGATCTGTTGGCATTTTTTATATAAACAAGTGGCTTGAGCAGAGGTTCAGAAAATAGTTCTGGGAGGCCACGTTGGGTCTGACAGCGTTTCTGGTCTTGGGAACTGTTGTCTTCAGCCAAAGTCTCATCCCAACCACATGGTGCCATCTCCTTATGGAAAAGTCTACGGACTGCCCACGTGTCCTTAGAAATCACAGTCCTGAGAGAAGCAGGGTTTGGTTTCTGTTGCTTCCCTCCCTTCCTGCTGGTTATTCCTGCAGTCTCAGGTAGTGCTGAGTTGGGATCTGGCACTCGTGGGCAGTAGTTCTGCAAAGGCACTGTGGCCCTGGCGGTGCTGTCTTGTGACACTGATGGCAAGAGCTGTGAATTGCCACAGTAAAACACTGAATCCTTGAGGGTTTAACTTATCCTCTTGATGCCTGAGAATTTCTAGTTTTTACTCTTCATATATCTGTAACTTTGGTGTAATATAAGAACGCTAAAACTCTCTTCCCAGCACCTTTAGCCAAAACAATTTCCTCTGAATAGAAATCCAAGGACCCATTCGTTGCCCTAGAGCCCAAAAATATGTAAACAGTGGACTGGGGAGGAGCAGGCCTGGGGTGGTTAACATCATCACCCAAAGGTGTGGTTGAAGAATTAAGGGCCAATATGCTAATATGACAGAACTTAGAAAAGGTGAGGAACTCATGACCGGTTGTCCATTTTTGGGTGCAGCCTCACGAGAGGGCTTCATTTGCCCTGAATGTACCATAAAGGCCTTTAATAAATTTGTCTGCTTTTACTCTCCTAACTTAGCCTCTGTTCCAGGTAACCCTGTTTTAGGCATCACTCTGGCCTGCGCAGTCCCTGTGAGCTGTGTTTGTCTCCAGAGCCTCAGAAAGGCAGAGCACCCTGCTCTAGGAGAGGAAGAATACCTGCTGCTCTTGGCCTCCACAGATTTTTCTTTGACTTCACTGCCCTGGTCAGTTTAGAATTCGTTGAAGCACAGACTCTGCCCAGTTCCTCTGAGTCTTCTGTTATCTCTGATGGCCCTGCCTGTTGCTGGCAGTCTGTGTTCCCTTTGCTTAATTTTTTGTGACTTGTGGTTCCAGAACAGGACCTTGCTGAACACACAGAAACCTCCTCTGCTGACTCCATGTGCCCTGAGGTGCACTGAGAAATAAATCTGTGATGGGGAGCAGGAGAGGGAGCAGCTCCAGGGGAAGGAGAGCAGCTCCAGGGGAAGGAGAGCAGCTCCAGGTGGAGGAGAGCAGCTCCAGGGGAAGGAGAGCAGCTCCAGGGGAAGGAGGGCAGCTCCAGGGAACACGGAGCTGGGGACATGGTGGGTGTGCAGGGAACACTGCAGATCCTCTTTCTCCCCTCAGTGAAACAGCTCTGGGGGTAAACACTTTGGGAGGAGCTCTGGTCACCTTCTTAAAACATGGGTTGTGCTTGGGCTGGAGGGAGGAGGTGAGGCCAGATGGATTTATCCTTAGGGCCAGGAGGAATTGGCTGCTCCTGGGCAGAGTCACCTTCAGTAACACTGTAAAGATGCAGTTACAGCCTTGTTTGATCTGCTGTGCTGGATGGGGGCTCCTGACCACACATGTTAATCATAAACCAGCCCTCTCCTCACCACCAGCCCCTTGCAATCTCCTGTTAATATTCCTTGTTAAAGCAGGAGGAAAAATTAACCTGCTCTTAAAAAAAGTATTAATTTTTAGAAGTGCTTTGGTGCACAGAGCTGTGATGATTTAGGAGAAATCAATGCAGCAGTTATTAAATTATACAGAACACTTGGTTGTGGCTGAAACAAAGGGTTTCCTGGAATTAGAAACGTCCTGGAACTTCTGTTGCCCTCCTGGAGTTATGTCTACAGGGAACACAAGGCATTAAAATCCATTTGCAGGCAGTTCCCTGGCTCTGGGGCCTTGGGAGAGCAAGTAGCTTTGCGTGCTCGTGTCTTTGTTTCTGCACTGCAGTTTTGGGGTTTGGGCTGATGTAGTAACACCTTATGTCTCACCTCTGGGTGAGATTCCTGACACTTCCTGCAGGCCTGGGGTAAGGAAAGTGAAGGCTATGGTTGTAGCAACTCACTGTGCACTGACCAAAGGCTTGGGGTGCTCCAATTTAGGCACCCCGAGCTGGTTCCCAGGAGGAGGGGAACCAGCTCAGCGTAAAGAGCCAAATAATTTGACTTTTGAGGTATAATCTGTTGTCACTGGATTGCAGGAGCCCTCCAGGATCCCTCTGGCCCTGGGGAAGGGTACAAGAGCCTGGAGGGCTCAGATCTCCCCCTCATTCCAGTCTTGATAGTTTTCATCTGTGTTGCTGCCTTCAAGCAGCGATGTCCACTCTGGGCAGGAGGGGATGCAGATCTGTCTTCTGAGGTTCTTGGCAGGCGCCATTCCCTGCCTCCTCCCTTCCCAAAGCCAACAAAAGCGGGAAAAGCTGGTTTGAAACACTCAGTGCTCTTAAAAGTGCTGGTAATAGAATCCAATAGCAGACCATGGGGACATGGTTTAAAATAGATGCTTTAATTCAAAGCAGAGTTGGTCTGAGGCAGGGTGTGCGGAAGGTTCCCCAGCCCAGCATCTCCCTAGGCTTGGCTGGAAGGGGATAAGTCAGATGTGAGTGCTGGAATAACCCTGCTTTCCTTGTCCCTGTCTGTCAGCACACGTGTTCTTGGATGAATTGTGGGGAGCAGGATTGCCTCTCCCCTCGGACAGGCTGGGAACATTCCAGGTGGTGGTTCCGCAGTGGTTTATCTTCCCCGTGGTGATTACACTGCTGTGGTCTTGAAAAATCAATGCAGCAGCCCTGGGTGTCTGCGCCGTGTTCTCGCTTCCTTTGGCACCACAGGTCTCCTGTGTCTGCATTTTGCCCCACTGTGATGGAAAAGGAAGAGGAAATAATCCACCTGCTCTTCGAAAGGTTGCATGAATTGTGAGACCTCAGTTGGCTCAGGCAGTGGTTCAGTCAATGTGACACAGCAAGTCACTAATTAAGACATTTCAGAAATTAATTTGGCCTCTTCACTCCACACGTGTCGTTAAAGCACCTGCCCCACGGGCCAGCACAGCCTGCCCTTAAATAGAGCAAATTCAGAGAAAAGCAGCTGTAAGAACCCTCAGCCTTTCTCCACCCCGAGCCTGCTGGCACAGAAATCAAATTCTGTTGTCACCGTGGTCCCTGCAGGATGTTCTGCTGGGGCAGGTGGCTGCTGGCTGTAAGGGAAGTGCTGGCTTTTAGGGAAGTGCTGCTTGCAGCCTCCACTGTGGGGGGAGAGTGGTCCTGGGAACAGGGAGAGCCCAGCAGATGCTCCAGCTCCTCCTGGGAGTCCCGTCCGTGACCACAGACCCTTCCATGGCTGCAGCCCTGCCAGGAAAAAGTTGTTTTTCTTTCCCATTTGCTTATTGAAAAAGCCTCCTGGACTAGGTGTGTTGAGGGTGGAATGTGGATCCTCACTGTTCATGTCTCAGTCCCTGCGGAGCTGTGGTGATGCAGAGAGTTCTGCCCTTGGAAACGAGCCCTGCTGCAGATTTTTGCCCTGTGGGTGGTTTTCCAGTCCCAGTACCTGGTGTGTTTTCCTTGGAGGGGCCCATCCTCCCTCCTCATCCGATGGCATAAAGCAGAATTTTTTTTTACTCTGCTCTGTCTCCCCGGAGGGCTTTGCCTGCTCGCCTCTCTCGCAGGCCTGCTGGGACTTCGTGCCTTCTTTCACTCCAAAGCTCTGTTTTTTTGAGACGTGCCTCGTAAACATGGGATTTTCCAGCTGTTCCCGGCACAAGGCCCTGGGAGGAGTTGCCTCAGCAGGGATAGCCGCAGCAGCAGGCATCAAACGTGGCTCAAACGTGGGACAGTGACGAGCTGCGTTCCCTTGAAGCCACGCCGTGGGTGCCTGGAAGGACTGGGAGCAGGGATGGAGACCCTGGGAGCAGTCAGGGATCCACTCCCTCCCCGATGGAGACACTGAGAGCAGTCAGGGATCCTCTCCCTCCCCGATGGAGACACTGGGAACAGTCAGGGATCCTCTCCCTCCTCGATGGAGACACTGAGAGCAGTCAGGGATCCTCTCCGTCCCTGATGGAGACCCTGGGAGCAGTCAGGGATCCTCTCCCTCCCTGATGGAGACCCTGGGAGCAGTCAGGGATCCTCTCCCTCCACGATGGAGACCCTGGGAGCAGTCAGGGATCGTCTCCCTCCCCATTCCCAGCACGTGCACTGCTGGGTTCATGCGCTGCTGCGTTTGCTGGGCAAACTGGAAGTGACCCCGCGGGCAGAGCCCAGCTCTGGGGCTGCCACCAGCCCTGCCAGGGAAGAGCAAACCTTGCCCCTTGCCTCTTGCACCCAAAGCAAACACAACAGTTCCCAGGGATTTCCCGGCAGGTGGGGGATGATTCCCTTCATCTCCAGTGGCGTTGGAACAGACCTTCCTTAAGCTTACATCCCTTTCAGGTGTTCCTTTTTGTGCCTTTTTCTCTTCTCTGCTAGAAATTTTGCTAATTTCTGTTACCAAAACAGTTAAAAGGGACCACCGCCTTGGAAAGAGAAGGCAACGGTCCCTGGGAAATAACAGTGATCCAAGGAGGAAAGGGAAGAGAATGGGCCACTCCTTTGGATTTTTGAAGACACGATTTGGGGTGGGGCAGACACCGAAGACAAAGAGAACACATGGCTCTTGGGGGGACACCAACATGGGAATACTCCTTATGAGCTTGGCCACGTCAAGCACTTCATCTGAGCCCTGAAATCGAGGGGGGAAGGACAGCAGGACCCCCAGCCCAGAGCAGGGGCTGCCACGGGGGGCAAAGTCTGGCTTTGGGTGGCCGGGGAGGGGAGCGGAGAGAACCCAGAGCCCACTGGCTCTGCGGAGCCCGGCGCTGTTTACTGTGCTCTGTGGTTGGATTACACCACGTACAGTAATTCTCCTCGCACTGCCAGTAATTTCACTGACTTACCAAGCAGGCATCATTTCCTGAAAGTCAGCCCTGGACTTAGAGGAAGTAAGAGCCCTCTCGTCGTGACTAAACAGTCTATGCAAATCTCCGGGCGCAGGACGGCAGCTCTGCCGGGCCCTGAGTCTCCATTTTCCCTCCTCTGGCTGCTGCATGTTGGCTTTTAGAGCCCCCCGATGAGCCCCGGCCGTGAATGGACCTTTCTCCACTTTCCGCTGAGCACCCTCCCCCTGCTGCTGCCTCCCGCGCCGACAGCTCCCCGAATGCTGCTCTAAAATGTCCCAAATGCACTTCTGGCTAAAGTTTCCATCTCTCTACAAGGTAAAGCCTCATTTTTCCTGCGTTTTCCTCCTCCTCTGTGGAATTCCTTGTGCGTTTTGTCGCCAGGGCAGCTGCTCCCCGGGTGGGTGTCCCCGGGAGTTCTGCAGTGACTGCAGAGTTTTGGGAGTGACACCGCTCCACGCTGGGTACTGGAAATAGATTTTTTTGTCCCAAAGATGTGATTTCTGTGTGCTGGAACCTCTGTTCCTGGGTGCTGTTCTGTCAGTCAGAACTCAGTCGCTGACTGTGGATTTTGGAGAGAAGGAGCTGTGTGAGGATTAATCCGTGTGTTTGTGTAGGTGTGATGGCTTTGAGGGGTTTTATTTCCAAAGTTGATGCATGGTGCAGGAAGCGAGGGGAACATGGTCCAGCCCCAGAGCTAAACCCTCCACACTGCCAGTTTATTGCCCCAAATTTAGGAAGACTTTGGGGTTTGGCAGCTAAAAGATTTTATAGTGATCGTCTGCAGCTGCTGATTCGGTCACTCCTGAACAATAATTTGCTTAATCTGTGACTTTTGAGGTGCCAAATCTCTCCTGGCTGGGAGTGTGGCTGTGGTTGTGGGTGTGTATTTGGGTATATAGATAGAGTTTTGGGTTTTTAATAGAACCCTGTCTCAGCCGGGTGCTGTGCAGTGCAGTCATCCAGAGCTGCTCTGCAGACAGTTTCCTCAGTGTCTGGATTATGAGAAAATAAACCATTTCTATTGATGGTTTGATGGAAAAAGAAATATTTTTAGGATGCTTGTTCTGTCTGTATTTAGACTTCACCTGTTCTTTCATTATTTTTAACACTTTGTTTTGACTGGGGGAGCTGAGCTGTTCCCAGGGGCTTGGAGAAAGATTGAGTGTCTGGGCTGGTTTACCCTGATTTTTTCCTGATCTTTTCTAGGAAGATAATTGTTTGATAATCTCAATTTTGGGATAATGACAGGAGTACCGTGTGCCACAGACGCATCAGGTCGTCCTCTGCTCTGAGACCCACCTGCAGCTCTGCCTCCAGCTCTGGGTCCTCGGCCCAGGAGGGGTCTGGATCTGCAGGGGCCAGTCCAGAGGATGCCACAGAGGTGCTGAATTCCAGGAATAAGATTTATGTGAAGAACAGTTGCAGAAAAGTATCAGAAATAAAGATCCTGTCTGTCAGGACAACTTCCATCTGCTGCAGAAATTCAGCTTCCACTGAAACAGAAGTGCTGTTACTGTAGAACCTCATGTTTCCAATGATAAAAACTTAAAATTCTGATTAATCCATCTGAAACAGGGCCAGAATTACCTGTTTCAAACCCCAATGCCTGAGCTGATCCTGACCATGAGTTCTTGGTTGAGGTGATGGTCCTTCCTTTTCCCTGAGGTCACCCAGGCAGCTACTCCAGTTTGCAGCAGATAAACCAGTGGTATGATTAGTCTGAGCATGGTTTGTGCTGGTTGTGGTTACCTGTGGCCTTGTGTTAAACAATTACCCAGGGTTTGATAAATTTACAGAGGTGGTGGCGGCGGAAGTTCGTGGGGCGGAGAATCTGGCAGGTGATTAACTCTAGTGCTCTTTAGATAATGCAATTAGTTAAGACAAATGGGAGACTCTGGAAGTTCATGACTAATGCCTGGCAATGCTGGCAGAGGATGGGATCATTGCATCACTTCCAGGAGTATTGTCCTCCCTCTGCCTTGGAGGCTGGTTTCCTCTCCCCAGTTCAGCCCAGTGGTGGGGCTGGAGCCTTCCCTGGGGATGGGTGACATTTGCTGGGGTGTCTTGGGTTGTGTCATGAGGCTTTCCCATATCCTGTTGCTATTCCAGCCCAGCCCTTGCCTATTGTTGGGATGGGCACTCTGTGCTGCCCCACAGCCTCCCCTGCCATGACAAGAGTGTGCAGATGTTTCCTCCTGCCCCAACCTCTGTCAGTGCCCTTTGCAGGTGAACAAACCCTTCTTGGGTGGGATCTGGGACCATCCAGCTCCTGCACAGGCCACAGCCTGACCCACCCAAGTGTTTTTCTGCTTTCTCAAGTGTGAAGGGGAGTCCAGAGATCCCTTAATTCCAAGGTGATAAATCTGGGTGCCTGTTCAGTCTCTGGATGCCTTGATTTCTGGGTAATCCTAAAATAGCCACAGAAATATCAATAGCAAGAGCTGCCCAGGAGGTGCTGCCCTTGCTCCCTAAGTCTTTGGGTCCACCAGTGGGTAATTGAGGAATCCAAACTCCCCACATCCCACCTGCCATTGCTGGAGTGCTTCCAGCACCTGCACTGATGGCTTCAGGGCACACACTGGCCAAACGAGGCATGCCTGGGAAGAAGGGGAAGGGAACGTGTCCCGGTGGTTTAAACACTCCAAGCCCATAACTTTTGATAGCAGTCGGGGGGAGTCTGACCCAGCTCTTGGCCCGAAGCCCTTGAGAATAGCAGAGCCAGGCTCAGCTGCTCGTGGGTTTATGTCAGGCAGGGCTAAGTGACTTTTAAGAGTCTTTGGCTGCCTTTCTGCCTGTGGTGGGAAATTGGCCCTTTACTGGAAGTGAGCAGCGACTCCTCCTGTACCAGCCCCTGGCTCTGCTGGCAGCACCGTGCTGGGTGACCCTGGTGCTCTGGTTGGGCTGTGCTGACACAGCTGTGAGGAGCCACGGACCCACCTGTGTTGGCAGAGTCTGTGGGGTCACCAAGACAGACCAAGTTTGTTTGTCTGCCCTTGTCTAGGGGGTCGGACACTCAGCTCCAGCCGGACCCGAGTGCTGGAGTTTGGTGCTGGAAGTACGTTGCTCTTAATTAGCAGCAAAGTTTTTCTGCCTTGAGAGAGTTTGAAAATGCTGTTTGGTGTAGGAGGAGGGCTGAGGTGATGGGATGGAGTCAGGGAATGGGCAGGGATCTGTGCCACAGCGAAGGATGCAGAGCAAGAGCTTATCAGCTCTTGGCTCTTGCCACCTGAAATAGGAAAACCAGACCAGGGCTTGATGTTAGGGAGGGGATCGATGGCTCTTCCTGAGCCAGACTCTGTGTGACTCAGACCAACACCATCACTGGGCTGGCACCAAATAAAACAATTGCAAACCATCTCAGCCCAGTCACCAGAAAAAGAGCAAGGGCAGAGCCTGGTTCCTGTTGCTGAAGGTCATTCCTTGTCTGTGCTGGGGCTGGCCTTTGGGAAGGGGATTGGTAGATCTGCCTGGATTTACTGAGATGCAAATCCAGGTGACACCAGCACTCCTTCCTCTGCGCCTGGCAGCCTCCTGTGTGCAGAACCTGCCAGGAGGAGAGGAATGTTTCCCGCAGGCTCCAGGTGTCGGAAATTACAGTGAAACAGCCACGTTGTGATCGGGTGTAGCTGGATCTCTCTGGGCCTCTGCACGTGAATGAAATCCTCGAGTCCTTTGGGGACAGGCTGAAGCCTTTGCACCCCTCAGCAGCATTTTTAATCAAACACGAAGTGGAGTTGAGCGATGCCTTGTTGGATGCTCCTCTCTATCCCAC
This sequence comes from Acanthiza pusilla, assembly GCA_036630365.1. NCBI lineage: Eukaryota > Metazoa > Chordata > Aves > Passeriformes > Acanthizidae > Acanthiza > Acanthiza pusilla. Next base: position 3,619,422 of record JAXCHO010000105.1, on the reverse strand, counting down.
TCCATGTGCAGGGATGTGCACAGCCCGAGTCAGCCGTGACCGTGTACCCACACTCCTGGCTAGGGCTTTTCCTGCCTTTTCAAGAAACAGATTTTCAAATAGCACCTCAGAGCATGTCCTCAGTTCCAGGTTAATTTCTGAGGTTTGTGGAGCATGAAGTAACTGAGCCACACATTAAACAGCAAGAAATTAGAACTTGCTGGCTGAGCGAGGCAGGAGCTCATCCTCCCTCCTCCAACCATGGCCGTGTCTCTGTTCCAGGATTCTTCATACCTCGATGAGCTCTCCAACAACAACTCCCTCTTCTCATCCCCCGCGGATTCCCTCTCGGACATCGCGGATCCCAAGGACTTCCTGCCCGCCGACAGCCTGAACCACGTGCCAACACTATGGGATGTGAACACGCCGCAGCAGAACCAGATCGAGGTAAGGGCTGCTCCTTTCCCATCCTCCCAGCTGACAGGAGGTACCTCAGGCTTCATCCCACCAAGAAATTAAGAAACCAACTCTGTTCCTTTGGTGCAGTTTGAGGTGTGATGATGTTATTTCGCTGTTACCAGCTTCACTGGAGGAGGGAGGGAAGGGGTGAAGTGGTGACACGTCTTTAATCCACTGGAAGCAGGAGGGAATCCCCTCTCAGAGGCATTCATGCACTCTTCCAGAGTGCAGTGCAGGCACTAGTTCTTTCTCCTGGCAGCTGTGGCAGGTAGGTGTATCCCGAGGAGGATTTATCCCTAAAACATTCAGCAAGTCCAGGGTGCGCGGGAGTGCCGAAGGGATGGACTCCATGAAAACCACCCTGATGTGGATCATTAACTGCCCCCTGCAGCAGCAGCAGCACCTTTTGTTTGATCTCCAGGGCAAATATTTCAGTTACAATGACTAAAAAACTGTCTCAACGTAAGACTCACCATTTGTGTTTACTTTGTGAGTCCAAGTCCCTGCAAGCTTCTACATCCAGGAATTTTCCAGGGTGTGGGATCTCCCTGCAGTCCTGCAGCAGCACCTGGTTGTGGGCATTTTTTGGAATTCTCCAGCCCTCTGCTGTGCCTCAGCTGAGGGACTGATATGGGCACCATGGGCACCAGCTGGATTTGGGGATTGTTGGAGCCACATCATCCTCATCCACGGGATCTGGGTCTCAGCTCTCACAGCACCTGCCCTGCTGTGCCTCACATTTCCATTGTAGGTCACTCTCTTAGGAAGAACGAGGGAAAAACACCCGAAGTGGCTATTCCAGGAGGCAACCGGGGTAGTCACTGCTGTGTTTTGAGGCTCTCCTGTGCTCAGTGTCTCTGATTGTGCTTCCATGAGCAGTCTGCAAGCCTTGGACCAGTTGGAACTTGCAGCTTGAGGCAGCAGGAAGAGAGCTGAGCTATTGGAACACAAGAAATGGCTGCAGACATCCCAGGCTTGCAAACTGGATGGTTAAAGAGGCTGGAAAGCAGATACATCCCCCAGGACAGAGAAGCCACATTGCTCCTGTTCTCATATTATTGTTGGGTTTTTATGTAGTAGCCCAAATCCCTACAGAAATGGTTCTGCGGTGGTCTGATTCCAAACATGTGAACTCTGGTTGAGACATTCAGTGCCTTAGAAAAGCCTGGAGAGTTCCATGTCTGTGGAGTGCACAACAAAAACTTACTGGGAAATGCTGTTCTAAATCCAGCATGAAGGAAACAAGGGAGAAATAAATATTGTGTAAGTGTGAGACTGACTCGTGTGAGCACAGCAGCATCTCCAGCAGAGTCCCTGTCCCTGCGCTGTTCCTTGTCCCTGTCCCATGCTGTTCCTCACGTCCTGCCCTCGCCCCTTGTGTCCTACTGAGTGCTTGGGCTCAGATAAGGCCAATTAACTCCTTGGAATTCCATTTATAAACTACTTCCTCCGGAAAGGAATCTCCAGCTAATTTTAAATGTTGTCTTATCTCTGTTTTCCGAGGCAGTTGGGGCGGGGTTGTTGCTTTTTGGGCTGTTTTTTGACTGAGTGACATTTCCTGAGGAGGTGTCAGTGAGGTGCAGCCTGGACAGGAGATTTTGATTTCATTTTTGCATGGACATGGCACTGTGGACTGGGACCCTGGGTGGCAGGACTGTCAAATTGACTCATTACTGGCCCCTGCACATTGGTGTGCAGTAGAAGCAGTTTAGATAATCTCTGTCTGTCCCCACATCATCACACCATTGTAGTTTTCCATAGAATTGCAGAAATTTTGGCTTTTGAGCAGCCAGAGCAGTCACTAAGCTGCAGTGATGGAACATCAGTCATGTTACATCCCAGTCCCTGTGATCCATGACATCCCTCAGCTGTGCCTGTGCAGCCAGCTCTGACCCACAACCTGGTGCTGCGTTATCAGGAGTGTAGTTTTTCCAGAACTTTTGTCTCAAAGATCCAGGCAGAGCAGGAACATCACAGCTCTGATGCATGGGACATCCCAGGAGCCAAGCTGGATGCATCCTGTGGGAGACCTACCTGTGGATCCCAGGTACAGGATCAGCCCTGTGCTTTGTCCTCTTTAAACATTCCCAGCTCGCTGAGAATCCCTGGGCTGAGGTGTCCAGCGCTGAGGCTGGAGGTGGTTTGGGATCAAAGTGGAAAGGGCTGCCCCCATGTGCCTGTGGGGAGAGCTGTTATCCCAAGGAAAGGAGCTGTATCCAAGATGTTGGCTCTGTTTATCACTCAGGAATGGGCAGACAGGGAAGAGCTGCCACCCTGTGAAATATTTGCAGGAGCAGCAGACAAAACAGCTTTGATTGTAATGGAGTTGTGAAATAACCTTTTAAAAATAGTCCCTGTCATACATTGTGTTTTCTGTCATCCATCTCACACATTCCCAGCGTTTTTAAGGCTGGGAAGCACAGCCCTGCCTGGGAAGCCTGTGACTGGAATTTGTGAGCTGCTGATGCAGTTTTTTGTGCTCATTCACTGTGTGTTTGAGATATGAGCACCCTTCTCCCAGCTCAGAATGCAGGGAAGGGACTTACACAGAGAGGGGTTGGCTTGGCAGCCATGGAAATCACAGCAAGGTGGGACAAAATGGAGAGTTAATGCAGAGTGGAAAAAGGTGGAGAAGGACCGAGGCTGTGATTGTGCAATTATCAGTCTCTCTCCCATTTCCAGCCCCGTGCTCTCACAGATCTGTGTTCCTCCTGTCTGGATGGCCTTAGCACAGAGGGAAGAGAAAATCAAACCTCTCAGGAGGTGAGAGAGGGTAGGAAAGGGCAGGAATTGTGCAGGTGATGATGCATCTCCCACTGCAGCTCCTGGTGCCACCTGCTTTGGCCCTCACAGCACATTCTCACCTGTGTGGGTGGATTTCAAACGCTCTGAACAAACCAATGTTCCTCTTGCTTCCCCTGCAATTCCCGAGGTGGAATGCTGAGTGCCAAAGCTGGGTCAGGATAGCAGAGGTTTATACTTAGGGGATTGTGTGATGCAAACCCAGCCTTGCATTCACTTCCATCTCCTGGAGCTGTGAGAACACATCCTGCTCCTCCAGCAGCTCCAGGCCTTTCTCCTGTCTGAGACCAAACTGAGCTTGGATTTGTAGGTGGGGATGTTTCACCTGCTCTCCAGATTTGCTGGCACTGAAAACAGTTCTTCTGTCCAGCTTCCTTCTGGTAATTCTGACTCAGGCTTCCAGGAATGGAGGGTGGGTTTTTTCTTTCTTCTTCTTTTTATTTTTTTAAAATTTTATTTAAAAATAGGAGTGTTTATGCCTAAGAACTTCCCATCTTTCTCTGCTGCTGGTGGAGCATGGCTCTGTCTTTGAGCCTGGCGCACTGCACAGGCTGTAAACTTGGAGTAGAGCTACTCCTGGAGTTGCTGATTGCTTTGGATGCCACGAGCTGCTGGCCTGACCTTGCTCTCTGTCGGGAAATTCCAGGGTGAATTTATTTGTGTGGGAGCAGACAAAGGATCTCCTCAGCCCGGAGTGTTTTGGGAGCTCTCTCTCCTCGTGGAGTGTCTTGGGAGCCTGCATAGTCCAGGGATCACAGAGTCCAAGGATCTTTGTTGGTGTATTTCCACGTTTGCCCTTCCTCACCTGCACCCTTTGTGTTCCAGCTGTTCTCACCCAGCACACCATTCCCTGGCCTGAACAGCTCCAGTGACCACGTTCCTGCTGTCCCCAACACCCCACTCCTCATCAGCTACCAGGTGAGAGCCATGGTGGCCTCAATGGGACACTCCTGGTGACATCCCAGTGCCAGGGGGAGCAGTTCTGACCTTTTTCCCTTCAGAGGGAGTGAGGCAAGAAACTCAGACAGGCACAAGTCCCTACCCTTTCCCAGAAGCGTGTTTTATTTCCCAGAGGGGAACCTCTCTGTGTTAAAGGACACTTTGGGCTCTCAGGACTTTGCTCTCTGCTGTGGGCACCGTGCTGGGTGTAAAGCTGGGTCAGGTGCCTGCTCAGGGAAGGTGAGGGCACAGCTGGGCAGGGTTCAATGACCCCACAGCCTATCTCAAAAGTGGTGCAAACATCTTTCCTCATTTTGGTGAGGACCAGGCATTAAGCAGCTCTTTCTGCCCCTGGGGTGGGCTCCCAGTGATGGCTTTCCTTAGTCTGAGAATGAGAGGGATTGTGGCTTTTGGGGATGGTTTCAGTGGCAGTTTGTGACAGGACACAGCCCCACGTGTGTCCATAGCTCAGCAAGAACATTAACATTAGGTCAATCCTGTTTTTCTTCAGTCTCAGGCTCCTGCAGAGGAGGAGGATGAAGGTGAGGAGGAAGAAACAGAAGAGTTGGGGCAGACTGAGACCTATGCAGAATATATCCCTTCAAAGTGTGAGTACTGCCTTGGGAAGTTCTCTTCACTCCATTGTGGACCAACCTAATTTAATTGTGTGTTTGCCACGGCACCTCCCAGGCTTGTGGTTTTCTAGGAAAACTCTACAGTGCCCTGGGCTCCAGCTGGCTGATGAGCTCTGAGGAGTAAAAACCTCGACTTACCTATTTTCTGTTGTATTTAGCCAAGATTGGGAAGCACCACCCTGACCTGGTGGTTGAGACGAGCACCCTGTCCAGCGTCCCTCCACCTGACATCACCTACAGCCTTTCCCTCCCACCCTCTGTGGCCGACAAAGGCTCCCTGTCTGCACTACAGCTGGAAGCCATCATCTACGCCTGCCAGGTACCTCCTGCACCTCAGGTGTCTCACAGCTGAAGGAAGCTGCCTCTTGCAGAGGCAGGTGTTCACATGTGTTTTAAAATAACTGTAATTCGGGTGATGGAACTCCTTTGGCATTTTAAATGCTTTTTGAAAAATTGTTTGAAGCCAGGGACTTCTGCGGGGTCTTTTTTCCCAAAGAGGGAAGAACCTTGGACTTCTCTTGTAGAAGGCTTTACATTTTGGGGGCCTTTCCCATGAACTGCCACTTGTGAGCTTGGCCATGACCCCTGACCTTTCCTGCTGTTGTTTGGCTCAGTGGTGCACATGCATCCATGGGATGTGTGAAAGGGTTAAGTGATGCACACATCAAAGCAGTTAGCAAAGGCAAATCTAGTTTAATCCTCAGTTCTGTTCTTGATTTTGCAGCAACATGAAGTTTTATTGCCCAATGGGCAGCGAGCTGGGTTCCTCATTGGGGACGGTGCTGGAGTTGGAAAGGGCAGGACTGTTGCAGGCATCATCTTTGAAAATTATCTTAAAGGGAGGAAAAAAGCTCTGTGGTAAGTTGTTGGGTTTTTTCCCCCCTCTTTTCTGGTAAGACCTTGGAATTAGTTTGGATCTAGAAGTAAGGAATTCCTTAGTGCTGATGTTGGCTTTAGAGTTGAGTCATGCTGTGGCCTTGGGTAAGTCGTTTCCACCTCTTGCTGCCTGACTGCTGCCTGTGAAATGGGAATATTCCCCCTGCAGCAGGGATAGAGAGTGAGTCACTGTGAAATAGCAGCTTTTGTGCTCCTTGGGGTGAGATGTCTGGCCTGGCCCTGCTCTCACTGGAGTCACGGAGGGTTGTTCCTGAGCTTCCAGGGTGCACAACCAGGAATATGGGGCTCTGCTGCAGATCACAGCCTGTGCCCAGGGGCAGACAGGCTGTCGGATCTCACATTGGGCTGTGTGGGCAGTGGGAGATGTGACAGCTCTGCACAGCTCCTCCTGCTTTAGTCAGAGCTGTTAATCACCAGAGCTGTTAATCACTGTGTGCCCCGACCTCGCCGGGGACATACTCAGCCCAGACTCCCTGGGGACATACCCAGCCCCAGCTGCTTGGGGGAGATAACCATCCCCAGGAGGAGATAACCACTCCACGGCTCCCTCACAGGTTCAGCGTCTCCAACGATCTCAAGTACGATGCTGAGAGAGACCTGAAGGACATCGAGGCCTCCCACATTCCTGTGCATGCTCTGAACAAGGTAGGAGAGGAGCTGCACTGCTGCTCTGGGGATCAGCCCCTGGGAGCAGTTGGAGGCTCTGCCCCAGCATGTGGAGCAGTGTCACCTCTGCCCGTGCAGGACAAGGTTCAGCAGAGCCTCTGTTCCCTCCTGCCAGCCAGCTCTTCCCACTCAGCCTGTTCCCTCCTCCCAGCCAGCTCTTCCCACTCGGGGCTCCAGCTATTTTTATTGTGGAGCTGCACAGGGAGCACAGAGCTGTTGCCTGCAGGGAGTGGGAAGTGTCTCCAGGCAAGTGCAGGTAGAGCAGAGCTGGAACTTTCTTCACCAATTCTGAGAAATCCTGTGGAGAGAACAGCTCTGTGAGATGTGCATACTCTCCTGGGCCAGTCTTTCCCAGTGCTGGTTCATGGAATCATTTCTCAGAGCATGTAGGGGGCACAGAGATGCCCAGACTGGTGTCTGTCGTGTCCTGAGATTGAGTCTCTGTCCAGTGTCTCCCAGTTCACTTAAATCCTCTCCTCTGGTTTTAATGGTATTGAACAACCAGCTCTTACAAAGTCCATAGAAACCACAGGTGTTTGACGCCTCTGAATGTGCTCCGCTAAGAGAGTGAAAGGGATTTTGTTTTCAGCCCCAAAAGACTTTAAATGGAGCTTTCTTCAGCTTGGGACCAGGGTTTTTCTGCCTACCTTGTATTTCATTACATGTGGGATCCATGGCAGTGAGACCGGCAACAATCTCACCTGGCCAAAGAGAAAATGATTTTCTAGAAGGAATTCAAACAGACAGGAGGGGTCAAAGCAATGACAGACTAAACTGTTGCTTAGAAAAAGGAAGCACTTTTTTTGCCAGAAAATCGATGTCCTCACGCGGTCCCCACAGTTCTCTGCAGGCGTCCAGATGTGCTGACACATTGGCTGGGGCATTTCTCCAGGCATTTACAGTCCGTGTCATCACCGTGTCTCAGTGCCAAACACAAATGCTGAAGACATCAGCTACCAACAGCTTTTTGCCTGTTCTGGACTCAGACTGGGATTTGTTCTCGGGAGCAGGAATGTGTGTCCGGCACGGCCATGTGGACATGGAGGGGTGTGACATCCTGGGGACAGCAATCACAGTGTGTGTGTGTTCTCCTCTTCCTGCAGATTAAATACGGTGACACAGCTACCTCAGAAGGAGTCCTCTTTGCCACCTACTCGGCGCTGATTGGCGAAAGCCAGGCTGGGGGACAGCACAGGACGCGCTTAAAACAGATTTTGGAGTGGTGCAGGGAAAACTTTGAGGGAGTTGTATCCTTAAAAAAAAACCCAAAAAACAAAAAAAAAAAAGCCACCAGCCAAGAGAGAGCGGAACTGCTGCTTGTGATTGTGCTTCAGCAGGGAACAAAGAGCTTGGGGCCATGTGAAGTCACAAGTCACGGGGAACAGCTGTGGGAGCAGCCCAGTGCCTTCAGGAGACAGGAATCCCCCACACTCGATCTCCTCCTCCTCCTCCCAGGATGCAGTTAAGGGGAGGAGGGGAAGAAGCAGCTGGATTAACCTTTTCAGCATTCCCCTCCCTCGGTACTGCAAGACAAGACAGACACACCTTGGAGGTGAAGGGTGAGGGAGGGGAGGATGACTTTGGGTCTGAAGAGCACAGGGCTGGGCAAACCTGGCAGATTCCATGTGTGGGCCATGAGTCAGTCCTGTTGATACTGGGACAGGTTGTTCAGTTCTTTGGAAGAGACTGGGCTGTCTTTTCTGTCTGCTCCCATCCTCGGGGTGAAAATGGATCCTTTCTCCTTAACTGACACTCCCCTCCAGATTGTGTTTGATGAATGCCACAAAGCCAAAAACGCCAGCTCTACCAAAATGGGCAAAGCAGTGCTGGACCTGCAGAACAAACTGCCTCGAGCAAGGGTTGTCTATGCCAGTGCCACAGGTGAGCTGCTGTGCCCACGGTGTGGGTGTGAGAGTGTCAGATCCCCTCTGACCTGAAGGGACACCCTGAGGTGTGAGTGTGTGTGACATCCTGTAAGGAGAGGCCAGTGGTGCTGCTGGACTAGAGAGGAGCTCGGAGTGCTGAGATCTGCCCCAAGCCCCATCACTGATGTTACTTGTGACTTTTTGGCAGGTCAGATGAATGTCTCTCCAGTTTAACTTGTTCCTGGCCAGCTGTTCCAGCTGTTTGGTGATGTAGGGAGGGCAATGTTTGGAAAGGTCTCCAAAGGCACAGTGGCAAATGACTACCTCTTCAGGATTCTCACTTGAGTCACAACTATTCCCAAGTGCTGTGGGTTTGCTGACAGTGAATTCTGTCCCAACAGGTGCCTCGGAGCCAAAAAACATGATTTACATGAGCCGCCTGGGGATCTGGGGGGAGGGAACCCCGTTCCGAGCCTTCGATGAGTTCCTGAGCGCCATTGAGAAGAGGTGAGTGCTGGCCAGCCCTGTGCAGGTGAGGGCCTTGTGTGGGCAATGGGTACAGTGGCCAAGGATGGTGCGGGCAGTATGTGCCAGGGGAGGGCTGGTTCTGCAGAGGCACCTGCCCAGTGCTGCCCTGGGGCAGAGGCAGGGTCCCACAGCTGGGGAGTCACAGCAGGGTGTCACAGCTGGGGTTCAGAACTGGGGTTTAGAACTGGGGTTCCAAGCTGTGGTGCAGAACTGGGGCTCAGATTTGGGGTTTTACAGCTGGGGTGCCAAGCTGGGGTTCACAGCTGGGGTTCAGAACTGGGGTTCCAAACTGTTGCTCACAGCTGGGGTTCCAAGCTGTGACACAGAACTGGGGCTCATATCTGGGGTTTTACAGCTGGGGTTTACAGCTGAGATTCAGAAGTGGGGTTCCAAATTGGTACTCACAGCTGGTGCTCATAGCTGGTGCTCACAGCTGAGGTTCACAGCTGGGGTTCACAACTGGAGTTCCAAGCTGGGGTTCAGAGCTGGGGTTCCGAACTGGTGCTCATAGCTGGTGCTCGCAGCTGGATTTCGGAACTGGGTTCCAAACTAGTGCTCATCGCTGGTACTCACAGCTGAGGTTCACAGCTTGGGTTCACAGCTGGAGAGCAGAGCTGAGTCCCACAACTGTTGTCCTCTCCCAGGGGAGTCGGTGCGATGGAGATCGTGGCCATGGACATGAAGGTCAGTGGGATGTACATTGCTCGGCAGCTCAGCTTCACCGGAGTGACCTTCAGGATCGAGGAGATCCCTCTGGACGAGCAGTACAAGGCTGTCTATGACAAGGCAGCCAAGCTGGTGAGCTGGGAGTGGGAGGCTGAGGTCTCACCATGCTTTGGGCAAGGCCTCTGGTGTGTGGGAGGGCTTGGGGCCCCTAAACGTGGCCATGACCTCAAACATAAGAAGGAAAATAGGTACCCAACATCGAGTTGATGTAAAAGAAAACTTCCACTTTTTTGCTTCTATTCTGAAATTCCACATTTGCAAAGCAGAGCTGCATTGTGCTGGTGGAGAGAATGACCAGTGTTCATTCAGCCCAGTGCACACTGATCCTAAATCAGATTATAAACCCTCAAACTGTTCTGATCACCTCCTGCACGGCAGGAATGACAATGGAAATTATATTAACTCATTGTTCTTGGTATCATCTGCAGTGGGCAGAGGCCTTGATGGTGTTCCAGCAGGCAGCTGACTACATCGGGCTGGAGTCTCGGAAATCTCTGTGGGGTCAGTTCTGGTCGGCTCACCAGCGCTTCTTCAAGTACCTCTGCATCGCTGCCAAGGTGCGGCGGCTCGTGGAGCTGGCCCGGGAGGAGCTGGCCAGGAACAAGGTATGGGAGCAGCACCCACCAGCCTGACCTGGGCTTTTGTGTAGGAGTTAATTATTGATCGGCTTGGCAGCCAGTCCAGACCTCTTTAAGACTGAATTTCTCTCTGGAGTGAAGTGCAGTGTGTGGGTTTCTGAGACTATTCCCAGTGAATGATGCTGGGGAGTTAAGGTGGTCTCGTCTGCTGAGGTGTTACCTGCTGTTTGTGTGGGCAGGCTGGGCTGGGAGGGGATTCTGGCTCATGGTCAAGCTGGAAGTGTTCAAGGCCAGGTTGGATGGGGCTTGGAGCAACCTGGTCTAGTGAAGGTGTCCCTGCCTGTTGCGGGGGTTTGAAACAAGATGAACTTTAAGGTTCTTCAAACCCAAACCAGTCTGGAATTCTGTGATTCTGCAACTCTAGAAGAGGTACCAAACCCTTCACCTCAAGTACAGCTCTGTCCTTTCTTCCATCTGAGTGCACCTTGGAAAATTTAGACAGAAACTTCCTGGCACAGTCAGTGAGGTCTGTGCTCAGAGTCACCCTCTGTGGGGTTGGATGCTGAAAGATTTGAGAGATGGCTCTTCCTCAGGAGCCCTGCTATGGGCCCTGCACAGATTTACCTGTGACAGGGGCAAAGGGGAGGTACCTGGGCCTGGGAAATGTGCCACCCCTCATGTCGCACATCCCTCGTGTCCCCACAGTGCATCGTCATCGGCCTGCAGTCCACCGGGGAGGCTCGCACTAGGGAGGTCCTGGATGAGAACGATGGGCATCTCAACTGCTTTGTCTCTGCTGCAGAGTGAGTTAAAAATCACTGTCTTCCTTTGTGGGAGGCTGGAGGGGTGGGAGGAAAGCCCTGCCCTGGGGTACGGGGCACTGGCAGGTCTTGAAATGCAGTTTGATGTCACCTCCCCCTGTACCGTGGAGGGGACACTCAGGTGGGTCCTGGAGGCACTCTATCTTCAGTGGGACTGTATGAGCCACATCCTGGATTTTAGAGTCTCCTGTGGTCCAGACTTAACAGGAAGAGGCTGATCCTACTCTCTAGACACCTAAAAGGATTGGCAGAAAGAGAGCCAGAAATGTATCTCAGAGGAAGTTTGTGTGGGTCTGGCTCTGGAAAATGAGGCTTTTGACACAGAAGAAATGAGCAAGAGAATTCCCTGTGATGGCAGAGGCTGGGATGATGCTGTGAGGGGGCATCAGTGGCGCAGGGGGAGGGAGGAGTGGTCTGAGGAGTTTGGATTGGCTAGTGTTGGCTTTTAGCTCAAAGGTGAGGCAGGATCAGTGTCCTGGTTTTGTGGCTGTCTAGCAGGAGATCTGGCTGTGCCAGGAGTGAGCCAGGAACAGGATTTGTGCTACCCATTCAGCAGAGAGTGATGCTCCTGCTCCCCAAAACCCCAGCCCATCCCTGAATGCAGCTGTTCCTGCATGCCAGGGGGCAAAACCCTGGGACATGGGTTGTGTTTGTTCTGCAGAGCAGTTTTCTCCTGAAGTGACTTTTGCTGCAGGTGGGAGCAGTGAGAGATGCCTGAGGCAGTGCAAGGCTGGGTTAGGCTGAGCTTTTCTCCCCCGTTGGTGGGAGTTTGGGTTGATCTGTGTCACTCCTCTGCCTCCAGCCCTTTCCTGAAAACCAAATACAGTTTGGTGACGGTGCACAGGGCAGATCTGGCAGCTCCCTGGCCCCGTGGATTGGTTTCCATGTCCCAGAACTCCAGTCCAGAGGATGGTGTGGTTGCTGGCTGAGTGGTGCAGGAGGAGGGGTCTGTCAGGGGTCCTGCTCTGTGTGACTGTCACCACTCCCAGAGACAGGAGCTCTGTGTTCCACAGCCCTGGCCAGATCACTGAGTGTCTGCTGGCATCTGCTCAGCCTCCAAATGTGTGTCCTGGTGTTCCAGCACTTCAGGGGATTTCTGGAGGGGGAGTGTGCTGGGAAGGAGCAGTTTAAAGATGCCGAGAAATGGGGTTAAAAATAAACATGGTCCTGTGAGTGGATTCCAGCCCAGGGCTCTGTTTGCAGGGAGATGGGGAGGGCGAGTGCAGGAAATGAGTGGAATTTCACAGCTGGGAGGCTCCAGAATGAGTGGTCATTGGGTCACCCCAGCACACAGGACAAGAGGCCATTCCTGGTGTCACATAACTGCAGTCACAGAGCTCTGTCCCTCTGGGGAGCAGCATGGTCCCCGTCCCCTTCAACCACTCACACCAAGGGTCCTGGAGTTCCCTCCCTGGTTCCCAAGTCTCCCTTTTCTCACAGAGGGGAGTTGTCATGTCCATCTTCTCTCCTGTTTCTTGCAATGTTTGGGTTTTGGGGCATTTTTTGTTGTTTTTTTTTCAAGCAGAGCTCAATCAGCACCACGCCATTGCCCTAGGGGTTCATCCACACAGTCAGCATTTAAACATTTGCTCTTTGATTCACAGAGCATCCCTTTGGTTTTCACCTTTCCTAATTTTCTTTTCTTCCATTGACTTGGAACCACTACAGATCCATGTTCTATCGCCTGGTTTTGTGGGAAGCAGGCCCATGGCCAAGGAATTGGAGGGCTTGGTGGAGCATTTGGTGGATTTTTGGTCTAACAGCTTCCAAATGTATTGTTTCCCATTTAAAACTCCCTCTTGGTTGCTGTATAAAGGACCTGCAGGTCCAAGAGCCGCCTTGTACCGAGGGCTAGTTGAGCCTGAGCTGGTGGCCATGGATGGGGTGGATTGACCTCTCTTCCATGGAATGTGGGGCTAATCCCAAACACACATTGGTGCGTGATAACCAGCACATGTTGCTGGTAGCTGGAATAAATTCTGCATCTTACTTTCAGAGGCGTCTTTCTATCACTAATTCAGAAGCACTTTCCTTCAACCAAAAGAAAGAGAGAAAAAGGAACTGGCATTAAAAGAAAAAGTAAGAGCACCCTCACTCCCAGCCCAGCCCCTGCCTCCTGCCCTGCTGCTGCCCCCCAGCCACTCAGCTTCTCTGCTTTTGTCCTGCTCCCCACTTCATGTTTTTTGCTGCTCTGCCTGATTTTGGTTTGCCCTCCTGCACATCTTCCATTGCTCCCTCATCCAGAGGACAGCAGCTCTGGGTCATCCCCCCTTTTCCTCCCCCTGCCCCTCTGCCCATGTCCTGCCCTTTCCCCTTGACCGATGCTGGGCGCAGATGGCTCAAGGCCTGGCTGGTGTCTGAGCCCTTCCTGCAACAAGGAGAGTCCTCCACAACTCCTTACTTAGAGTGTCCTGGGGGAAAAAAATAACTTCCCTGCCTAATTATTTGTGGTGGCTGCGGGTAAGAAGAGTTTTGGGATTTCTCCTCTGGTGGGATGTGGGAGAAGGGGAAGAGGGGGTAGCAGCACTGGCAGGTTGTGGAGCAGCCTGTGTGAGCTGATCCATGAACCCTCTCATGTAGCAGGGGCACTTTGTGCTGTGCTTGGAAGCAATGTCCTGAAACACCAGCACATTTCCATGTCCTGCACACTCCTCTGGAGGAAATCCCCTGGGATTCCTCCCCGGAGGAGCTGGCACTGCTGGCGTGCATGTGTGTCTGTGCTGATGTGTGCAGCCAAATTCAGCCCTGCTCAGGAGGGCTTTGTTCTTCCTTTTGCTCTCTTCCTTTTCTTTCCTGCTCTCCCTCCCTCCCTAACTGCCACCCTCACCCCAGAGGCTCTGTCTTTCTGAGGTCAGCCTGTCATTTAGAGCAGTCTCAGCTCTTTTGGGATTCCTCCTCCTCCTCTCTCTGAGCTGTCCCTCTCTGTCCTGCACTGGTGCCCTGCCGGGGCTGGTGTGGTGACACTGCTCACTCCTGGTGCAGGACGGCCAAGGGGCCGCTGCCCCAAGGCTCTGCGGGGCCCCTGTGACCCAGGGGTCGTCATCAAGATCAGCGATGACAGCAGCACCGACTCAGACATGGGGCTGGACAGCGACCTCACCTCGTCCCCGGAGTCCCTGTTAGAGACAGATGATGTCATCTTCGTGGATCACACGTTCAGCGGCTGCACTGGCGAGGACAGGGGTGAGCGGGGCAGTGACATGGGGACAGGTGGGCAGGGGTGCACTGGGTGCTGCAGGAGCCCCTCTGGGCTTGGGACAGCCTTGTAATCTTGGCTGGATTTTATCCTGATGGTCACACGGGATCCACATTCACCCTCTGTGATCAGCGAGCTGGAGGGATTTGCTCTGTGTGTTCCTTCCCCCAGCAGAAAGGGGACCCCAGAGGGAATTCACTCCGTACTCAGCATTTACTGCAGGTCACGGTGCCTTTGTCCATCAACAGTGCCCCCAGAAACCCTCTGGGACAACTTGTTCCTCCTCCCTGATGTCCAGTAACCAGGTAACTCTAAATTTTTGCCTTTTACATTGCAGGTAGTTTGCACATGCTGCCTTCCCAGAAAGAGCTGCATGGTCTGAGAGAGCTGAAGGTCGAAAAGATGAAGCAGGACCTCCTAGCAAAAGTGAAAGCACTGGGCAAAGAGCTACCTCTCAACACCTTGGATGAACTGATCGATTACTTTGGGGGCCCAGAGAACGTGGCTGAGGTACTTCCCACAGTCAGTGTATTTTGGTGGCATTGGGGGACAGGGAAAAGGGCCAGTGAAGAATCACAGAATCATGGAATGATTTGGGTGGAAAGGGACCTTAAAGATCATCTCATTCCACCCCTCTGCCATGGGCAATGACACCTTCCACTATCCCAAGTTGCTCCAAGCCCTCTCCAAGCTGGCCTTGGACACTTCCAGGGATGGGGCAGCCACAGCTTCTCTGCACAACCTGTGCCCACAGGGGGAAAGATTCCTTCTATTAACAAAAAGAAAGTTCCTGCTGGCAGAGGGTTTCCTCTCCCTGGCAATGTGAAAAACCTGTTGGGAATGGACTGGATGGCCCTTCTGGGCCGTGTGGGTGCCCCCCTGCAGCAGCCCCTCTCCTGTGTGCAGATGACAGGACGGAAGGGACGGGTGGTTCGCAGGCCCGACGGCTCCGTTGTGTTCGAGTCCCGTGCAGAGCAAGGGCTCTCCATAGACCACGTCAACCTGAAGGAGAAGGAGCGTTTCATGCAGGGGGAGAAGGTGAGCTGGGGTTGAGCTCCAAAAACCTGCATGGGACTGAGTGTGCTGACAGGAGGAGGGAAAGGGAGGGTGTCTGTGCTTCCCTGTGCCCTGCCAGCCTCGGGCCAGCAGCTCTGTGTGGGTTTGACCTGCTGGAAGGTCACAAAGCTTCCCATGTCCCTTTCATGGGCTGGGGCCGCTGTAGTGCCTGGGGCTGTTTCTTGGAGTGGTTTCACACACGTCCAGGAACTTTACTGTGTTGTCACTCGTCTCTCGTATAGCTCGTAGCGATAATCTCGGAGGCCTCCAGCTCAGGGATCTCCCTCCAAGCAGACAGACGGGTGAAGAACCAGAAGCGCCGAGTGCACATGACCCTGGAGCTGCCCTGGAGCGCTGACCGGGCCATCCAGCAGTTTGGTGAGGGCTGCGTGTCCCTGGGCATTGTCACCTCCCCTGAGCGTGGGCCGGGGTGTAGGATGGGCCCTGGGAGGGTCAAGCGTGGTGGCAACCCAAGGTGCATTTAGGAGATGTCTCTGTGGGGAAAAGGACAGAGCCACTGGTGCTGCTGAGACTTGGCAGAGTTGGGTTTATAACCCTGAGCTCTGGGGCAGACGATGGACTCCCCAGGGTGAGCAAGATGGGCATTATGTGGCTTTTCTGGTTATATTCCTATTCCAGACAGGCCATCCCAACCTCCCATTCCACCCCTGTTCCCATGCAGGCCGAACGCACCGATCCAACCAGGTCTCTGCTCCGGAGTACGTGTTCCTCATCTCAGAGCTGGCAGGGGAGAGGAGGTTTGCATCCATCGTGGCAAAACGCCTGGAGAGCCTGGTGAGTGCCCACAGCAGAGATCAGCTGTGACCCCAACAGGTTCCCTCTGAGGAGATTCTGGGTCAGAGCTCCCACCAGAATGGCCACTGTGACTGGGGGGATTGTCACCCCTGGCTGAAGGCATTGCAGTTGTGGAATGCAGAAGGTTTTTAGCATCCTGGGATTTGGGAAAGGAAGTGAGGAAGGATACATAACTGAGGTGTTGGGAGGAATTTCAGGGAGGCAAGAACCCACTTCCAGATGCTGGAATTCCCCCACTGTTACTGGAGCATACATGCATATTTTTCCCAAAAAGCTGATGAAATAATTAATGGAATAATTAGTTTGCCTCTGTTGCATTTTCTTCACTTCTGATAAATCCCCAAATCCTTCGGTAAAGTCTCAGTATTCCAGAGGAACACTGCCTCCCCATGGCACATTCCCAAACGTGCCTTTCGCCATCCTTCCCTGGTGTTTTGCAACAGCTCAGAGTACCAACCTTTTGCTCCATCTGCCTTCCCAGGGTGCCTTAACTCACGGGGACCGACGGGCCACCGAGTCCCGGGACCTCAGCAAGTACAACTTCGAGAACAAGGTGACAGGGCTGGGATGGGGCAGCGTCGCTGAGGGGGGGTTGGAGGAGCTGCAAGAGGGAGCCAGAGCCAGAGCCAGAGCCAGGAGGATCATTGCTGGCATCTGCAGGCAGGGCCCAGCCTAGCACCAGCTCCAGGCTGCCACCACGGGCTGGGAGTCATGGTCAGACTGAGGACTCTGCTCCCACCTGGAGCTGGGAAAGGCGAGCTGGGAAGGGCACCCTGTTCTCTGCCCCAGGGAGGGACCTGTTCTCTGTTCCCCTGGGGACACAGGAGGCACTGATAGTTTACCCTGTGCCTTGTCCATGGCTTTCTTGAGCTCTGTAGTGCTCAGCAGTGTGTGACACCCTCAGCAGTGTGTGTGACACCCTCAGCAGTGACACCCTCAATAGTGTGTGACACCCTCAGCAGTGTGTGTGTCCCCTCAGCAGTGTCCCCTCAGCAGCGTGTGTCCCCTCAGCAGTGTGTGTGTCCCCTCAGCAGTGTCCCCTCAACAGTGTGTGTCCCCTCAGCAGTGTGTGTGTCCCCTCAGCAGTGTGTGTCCCCTCAGCAGTGTGTGTCCCCTCAGCAGTGTGTGTGTCCCCTCGGCAGTGTCCTCAGCAGTGTGTGTGTCCCCTCAGCAGTGTGACACCCTCAGCAATGTGTGACACCCTCAGCAATGTGTGACACCCTCAGCAGTGTGACACCCTCAGCAGTGTGTGTACCGTCAGCAGTGTGACACCCTCAGCAGTGTGTGTCCCCTCAGCAGTGTGTGTGTCCCCTCGGCAGTGTCCCCAGCAGTGTGTGACACGCTCAGCCCCAAGCTGCACTGCCCATGTCGGTTCCTCCTGTGGGTGACTCTGCTCTCCTCCCGCAGTATGGGGCCAAAGCCCTGCTCAGGGTGCTGTCCACGATCCTCAGCCACACGGAGAACAGGGTTCCTGTGCCCAGGAGCTACGAGAGAGGGGAGGATGCCTTTTTCCATGGTAAGAGCATTACCAGCTCCAGGTTGGGTTGATCTCAGGTTTGGGATGCTGGAAAAACTGAGGTCAGAGGGAGAAAACAGAGAGGGGAAAGTGCCACTGGCTTGTGTTGTCACCCTGCCAGGCATGGGGAGGGGCTGAGCTGGAGGGGAAGCAGTCCTGCAAAAATGCTGATGAGAGGTTTAACCCCAAAATGCAAAAGATGTCTTCCACCATTCCAGAAATGAAGCAAGGGCTCATCTCCGTGGGGATCTGCTGCAGTCAGATGAAGTACGGCACCGTCTCTGTGGAAAAGGGTATGTGGGGAGCTGTTCCTGCCCCAGGGCAGGGGGCAGATGGAACAGACAGGGGTGTCATGGCCCGTCCGACCTCGTGGGGTTTGCTGGGCACCTGGGGAGGATGTTTGCCTTGAGGGGAAGGTCCTGTGGGAACAGCCTGTGCTGCAGGTCCCGTGGTCCTGCAGATCCCATGGCCCCCCAGGTGCTCCCAGCCCACAGGAACAGCCCTTGGGCTGGGCTGCTGTCAGAAGGGACATGGTGGGGCTGCTTGGGGGGCTCGTGGGGAGGGGCTGGTGCCTTCCATGTCCAGCTGCACCACATTCCCTGACCCACTGTGCTCTTGCAGACTGCTCCATCACCAAGTTCCTGAACCGCATCCTGGGCCTGGAGGTGGACAAGCAGAACATGCTCTTCCAGTATTTTTCCGACACCTTTGACTACCTGATTGAGAAGGACAAGAAGGAGGGCAAATACGACATGGGCATCCTTGGTATGGAGAAGGAGAGGTGGCCACAGCTCTGCCTCCTGCACCCCTGGGGTTCCTCTTGCTCCCAGTGCAGTGTCCCCACCCAGCAGAGATCCTGAGACCCAAGGAGGTGTTTTTGGGAGGATGTTGCTTACAACAGCTTTTTCTCCTTGCACAGATTTAGCCCCAGGAGTGGATGAGATCTACGAGGAGAGCAAAGAGGTTTTCCTGACCCCGGGGCACCCGCAGGACGGGCAAGTTGTGTTCTACAAGGTGGGCACCTGTCTCTGCCTGGTTCTAGGCTGCAGCAGCACCAGGGCTGTGCTCAGGGGGGATTTGTGAGGCACTTGTCCTGCCCCTGGAATTACAAATCCCTCTGTGTGTCCCTGTTCAGATCAGCGTTGACAGAGGCTTGAAGTGGGAGGAAGCTTATGAGAAGTCTCTCAAACTGACAGGAACCTTTGATGGGTTCTACCTCTCCTACAAGGTATGTCCTCGGGCTCTGCCAGGGCAGTACCTTGGCTCAGGGATGGTTCCAGGGGGAGATCTGCCATGGCTGCACGAGGTCTCTCTTCTGAGGGCTGGGAAATGCCTCCAAGAGCCTCCATCCTGGAAGGAAGGAGTTAGAGAAATCTGGGCTTGGGGAGAGAGGCTGTGCCTGTGACCATCAGCTGTGCCCCACAGGTGCGAGGCAACAAATACACCTGCCTGCTGGCAGAGCAGAGCCATGGGAAGAACTTCATCCTCTACAAGCCAAATATTGGGAAGCAAAGCCAGCCTGAGAGCCTGGACAGTCTGCAGAAGAAATACCGGCGGGTAGGTGGGACCTGCAGCCTCCGGTGTGGGAGCTGGGGGAGGTTGGAAGGACACTGTCACCCTGTCACAGCTCCTCGCGGCTCTGTTGTGCATGGGCAGGGATGGTGGCAGTACCAGGTGTTCTGACTCCAGCCCTGGATTTCACATCTCTGCATCCTGGGCAGTGGAAAATTCCTAATGCTGAGTGTTCTGCTGCAGGTGCAGCCTGAGGAAGCCAAGGAGCACTGGGAGAGCAGCTACCACTTCTCCTTGAAGAACTGTAACCATGCCGTGTGGTAAGGCAGCTGCAGTCCAGCCTGCCACAGAATCCCAGGGTGGCTTGGATTGGAAGGGACTTTAAAGTTCATCCAGTTCCATGGATGGGCAGGAACACCTTCCACTAGCCCAGGTTGCTCCATCCAACCTGGCCTTGAACACTTCCAGGAATGGAGCAGCCACAGCTTCTCGGGGCATGTCAGGTCCTCACCACCTTCACAGGGAGGAATTTCTTCCCAATATCCAATTTAAATCTCCCCTCTTTCAGCTTAAAGCCGTTAAGCCACATTCTCCCTCCCTAGGTGTGGCAGAGGCTCCCAAGTAAATCAGGCAGACAGCAGCGACAAGATGGCAAGAGAGAGATTTATTTACAGTTCTTTTTGTATATGCATTAATAGTCTAACAATTTATTGGTCAACAGTTATCCACCCCCCAGAGGGATTGGTCGAAGCCTTACAGCACCCAGTACCAAAACAAAAGACTAGAAAGAGCAAAGAATTCAACTTATCTCTATTCCCCATGAAAAAGAGGAGAAAACCTTTAGAATAGTGCATCCACACCTGGGCAGGACCCTGTACCCCAGGGGTCCCTGACTGCTGCAGTGGGGGAGGCTGTGTGGGAATCCTGCTCAGCTCCAGGAACCTGTGCTAATTCCCATGGTTTTCTTCCATGGCCCTCGAAGGAACAAGAGCTGCAAGCAGATCCAGGAGGGGAAGGAATGCTTCCAGGGCATGCGCCTGAGGCACTATTACATGCTGTGCGGGGCCCTGCTGCGCGTGTGGAGCAGGATCGCTGGCGTCATGGCAGACATCACCAGCAGCAGCTACCTGCAGATCGTCCGCCTCAAGACCAAGGAGAAGAGGAAACAAGTCGGTGGGTGAAGTGCTGGGAAGGGGAAGGGGAGAAGGGGAAGGGGTTCAGCTGCCCAGCACCAAGATACCCTTCCTAAAAGGGGTGTGTTCCACCCTGAGGTGACCCTGTGGGAAGGAGGGGAGCTGCATGTGTTGGGGCAGAGGGGTTGAGCCATGCCCACGTGAACACACCCTTCCCTCTGTCCCCACAGTGCCCCTTCCCAAAGTGCTGTGGGGACTGATGTCCATTCCTTCCCCCAGGGATAAAGATCCCCGAGAGCTGCGTCCGCAGGGTGCGGGAGGAGCTGAAGCAGATGGATGAGGACGTGAAGAGGAAGCACAGCCGGCTGCTCCAGGCCCAGGAGCAAAGCTCACCCTTCTCCCTGCCGCTGCCCCTCCTGCCAGGGCCTGGGCTGCCCCTACCCCGGCACTCCCTGTGCCAGGATGAGATCCTGGACTTGACCTACAGCCCTCCCAGCAACAGCATTCCCGACGTGGTGTTGAACCCGGAGACCAGAGCGCTCTGCTTCTCCTCGGAGCCCACCCTGCAGCCCCAGCAGCAGCAGCAGCAGCACAGATTGTCCTTTGGCTTTGGCCACGCTCCCAGCCTGGAGGGCAGTGCAGCCCCCGGCCCCTCGCTGCACGAGCCCCCCACCCTGCCGCCCCCAGCCCCCCTGCAGCAGCCGCAGGAGGATTTTCTCCAGCAAGACGGGAATATCAATTTTAGAGAGGTCCTGGAGGAGATGCTGAGGACGTTCAACGGGCCCTCCCAGGAGAACCTGCTCCCCCCGGAGCGCCAGAGTGTGATCCAGTTCAGTGGGCCTTTCCCGGACTTCTGAGCGTCAGCTGGGAATGCCACTGTGGATCTGTGTCCTCTGGTGCAGAGGTGAGAGCTGAGGAGCCCTGACTTTTCTACTGGTTTGGACTGACAGTGCTCTGGTTTTGAGGGAAGAAAAAGCCTGTAGTTCCTTAAAGCGAATTTTATTTATATGTAATATTCAGTCAGGCATGTACAGGTTTGTATGGAACGTGTCCAGGGGGAGCTGAGCGGGTCCCCCTGGGCCGAGGGGCTCTGCTGGGTCAAGTCCTGCTCACAGGTCAGTGCCCAAGTGGGATTGAAGGGAGACCCCTCCTCTGCCCACCCCCTGCAGACTACTGAGTGTCCGAGCCTTCCCCAGCCCTCCAGCCCACCAGGGCCACAGCCAGGCCCCGGAATGACCCGCTGACCACATGCTGGTCAGGTAGGGAAGGGTGGGAGCCCAGCCCCCAGCTTGGGCTGCCCCAGCCCTGCTGTGGACCCTGAGGCTGTGCTGGCAGGCTGGGATGACGGGGAAGGGAATGAAGTCCCAGAGGAGCTGGGATATGCTGAGCTCAGGTGTCCTCTGGCAGGGCCGAGCAGATGTAGTGAGAGACCCAAAACTGCCTGCGCTGCCCTTCTCAGGAAGGGACCTTGGGCTGCCTGAGCTCTGGGGGAGTGACCAGAGCTGGCTGCACCCCCACGGTGACAGAGCTCAGCCACACCAGGACCAGCAGGATTCCCCAGAGAAGGGCCACATGTCCCCTGTCCTGCACTTTAACCTCACTGAGTCGCCGTGACCAGATGTGCTTTGGCCAGTTTCCTGCTGTCACATGTTGTCCCTTCACCTGGACATCCTGCTGGTCCTGCCACTGGCCTTGGCTGGGCCATGGACCCTGCTCCAGGGGTCTGGGTCTGGTTCAGGGTCAGGGCAGCCCAGCCTGGGTGTGCAGTGTCATTGCCACTGCTCAGGGTGTGCAGTGCCATTGTCACTACACAGGGTGTGCAGAGTCAGTGTCACTGCCTGAAAGATGCAGTGTCATTGTCACTGCACAGGGTGTGCAGTCAGTGTCACTGCACAGGGTGTGCAGAGTCACTGTCACCGCTCGGGATGTGCAGTTTGGCTGCTCCTGCTGCCACCTCCCCCTTGGATTCCAAAGAACAAAGGCTGCTTTGCAAAGCACTGCCCCACCCCCTGCTGCCTCCTCCCCAGGACAGAGGGCATTTCCTAAATAGAAATTTAGGAAATTTCCACTCCCATTTCCATTTTTAGATGCGTTTCCTAAAAGTGGCACAGGGATGATTTCAGGGAAGGACCTGGGACCATCCCTGGCTGACATGGTCCTTCCTCAGAGAGCCCCTGGGGAAGCAGGTCCCCATTGCCCTAACAGGGCAGTCTTGAGGGGGCTGGAGCTTCGCAGTCCCTGGTGGTGTCACCTCCTCTGGGCAGACACTGTGACCCCCATGTCCCTCCAGAGCTCAGGCACTTGCCCAGTGCCCTGCACGGTGTTGGGAATTGCTCTGGGTCCATGTCCAGAGCTGCTTCCCCTGTCACCCTGATGTCACAGACCTGCCCTGGTGCCACACACATGGGCTCAATTTGAGGCGACTCTGGTCCCTGAATTTCATTTTGGGGGCCTGTCCTTATCCCCCTCCCCAGCTGGCACCTGCCTGCCAGCACTAGACTGGGCTCAATCCCTGCGGTTGGGGGCACATTTCACTGCACCCAAGGAAACCTCCTTACCTCAAAGTGATCACCAAAGATGGGGGAGCCCCCTGTGCACCCCCAAAGCCCTGCTGCTGCCACGGGGAGCTCCTGCTCTCCTCCAGCTCTGCTCCTCCTGACCCCAGCAGCCTCCCCCGGGCCCAGGCAGAGCCAGGCTCCCCCTCTCCAGACCCTCCCCTATTTAAAGCACTGCTCGCTTGGGGCTGAATTCTCAGCAATGAGGGAAAAGGACGCCGGGAAAACCCAGCTCAAAGAGGCTTAAACTCAGGAATAGCAAGGGGGAATTCCCTGCTGGGCACCCTCTGCTGTCACCGGAGCCTTACCCGGTGGCTTTGACCTTAACTTTAAAGTATATGCAATCCTTCCTCCCTGGTCTCTGGCAAGACAGAGAGCACCTTCAAGAAATCCCTTCCCTGCCCCGATTGCGTGTTATGTCAGGGTTAATAATATGTAATGTTATCTTTTAACTAAATTATTCTGCAGTTGTCCTACTGATTGTATTTTTAATGAGTCCCTGTTTTCTTCCCTGACACCTTTGTGTTGGCACTTTTTAATCTGCTTGTCGTTTGCCTTTTGTTTCTATGTATATTTATAATTAAGTTGTACATATGTAAAGAGATTTTTTTAGAATATGTGCCTTGGACTAATAATTCCTGAATTTTCTACTTGCCTCAGAAGGATAATTTTTCATTCTGCTCAGTAAAAATGGAACAGAAGCCACATGAGAGGTTTCTGTTAAGTCCCAGCTCTGTCTCTGTCTGTTAGTCTGTCCAACCTGCCCCAGGATCCCAGCTGGGACTTGGATCAGAAATCCCTGGGCCAGCGTCCTGCTGGCAGCTGGACTTTGCATCTCCTGTGTCACCAACTCAGTGGCACTGAGGGCTGTAGTCCCAAGCCTGCCCCTGTCACTGGGAGAAGCCACTGCTCATGTGGAGGAGGATCCTTGCTGGATCCAGCCTGGGCACTGGCCTTGGATGAGGCAATTCCCTCCGGGATTTGCTGGGAAAACACAGATAAAGGAGCCTCTGTTCCAGCGTGTGCCCCCAGCAGGAGCTGCCACAGCTCCGGGATGTCTCGTCCAGGCGCTGCTGGCCCTGTTATCCATGAGAAGTTCAAAGGGGTGACCCCCAGTGAGTGATCCCCAAACCACAGTGGGATCCTCCTGGCATCACTGATATTCCAGGCTGGAGGCTCAGCAGGGGGGGTCAGACTTGGGGGACCCCAGCAAAGATCCCAGGATTCTTCCCAGGGACACACTCCCCAAGGGGGCTGCGCATGTGGAGACCCAGCCCATATGTTCCCAGGCCCTGGGAAAAGGTGCAGCAGCATTTCTGCACAGCAGAATCTGAGCTGTCCCTGCCCAGGACAGGACACCAGCCCCGACGGGCTTGGCTGGGCATGGCTGTGCCTTCACAATCACCAAGACGCTGCCCCGAGGAGGGGGAGGATGATCCTGCTCGCTGTGGTCAGACACATCCCTGGCTGCAGGGGATATTTTGCTATGTCCCAACACGACTAAATTCTGTTTTGTAGGAATTTCTCCTGGCCCAGACTTGTGCCACTGCTGGACCCATCCGCTCTGCTGCCCTGCCCTGCCCTGCCCAGAGGATTCCTGGGGACAGGAGGGATCCCAAGGGGGAGAGGAAGGATCCCAGGGGGTATATACACCTTCCCTTGCTCTGCCTTTTCCCAGGGAGCCCCTCGGGAGCAGGGCTCACATCGGATTTGCACTTCCTCCTCAGCACAGAGGATTATCCCTGCTTGGCTTAAGAGTTGCGTCAGGTCTTGGCTTCACAGCAAACTCCAGGTTCTCGGCAGGAGTGACACAGCAGCCCCGGCCCCATCCCTGCTCCATCCCACACCATGACACCGCAGGTCATTCCTAATTCTTTATTGCAAGGGGACTCCAGTTACTGTGAGGGGGCTCCAGCTGCTCCTGCCCGCAGCGGCCGCAGCCCCCAGAGCCTCTGTCCAGCAGGTGCACGCCGGGGATCGGGGCTGCCCCACCAGGAGCTGGATTGGAGGCAGCCCGTCATGGGGCTGGAGGAGGCTCCGCAGGCAGCGGGGTCGGGACGGGCAGGGGGACAGCGGAGTGGAGCTACAGGTAGTCAGGCAGGTCCTTCTCGATCACCTGCGGGCAAGAGGGGAGTGTTATACCCCAAGAACATCCCCAGGCTTCCCCTCCTCCCCAGCAGCAGCACTTACAAAGGGATCTTCCATCGGGCTGTACCTCTTCGCCACTTGGCCTTCCCGGTTAATGAGGAACTGTGGGAGTGAAGCAACCCCGGGTGAGCGAGTCCAGGGCTCCCAGGGAGCTGATGGGGGTGGCTGCTGTAACCCTCGCAGACCACTCCCCACTCAGCTGGTTACTGCGCTCTGGGGCAGGGCAGGGGATCCCGAGGGTCTCCAGGCACAGGAACCCTGGGGATGCTCCTGCCCTGACACCCAGGGCAACGGCACACAGCAGAGCCCAGTGAGGCTCCCTCCTGCCTCAGGGACCCCCCAGCTCCCCAGAGCAAGGTGCAGCCCAGAGGAGGCAGCTGTGTCCTACCTTGGTGAAGTTCCATTTTATTGCACTAGGAGAGAAAAAACAGGAGTGAGTTTTGGGTGGAAAAACCCTTCCTGAAGTTACTCACCCCCAGCCAGGCCCTGAGCTGAGCCCCTCCCTGCTGGCTGGGGGTCGCTGGGGCTCATCCTCTCACACTCACTTGCCCAGGGTGCCTCTCCCTTTGGGCTGCTCCTTCATCCACTTCCAGAGGGGGTGAGCATCATCCCCGTTGACATCGATCTTGCTGTACATGTCGAACTTCACCCCGTAGTTCTCAGCAAATGCCTTGATCTGAGCGTTGTCCCCGGGCTCCTGGGAGGCCACACCGGGACCGTGAGGGTCCCCAGGCCGTCCTGCCACTGCCGTGGTGCCCTCACCCTCACCCCACATACCTGCTTCCCAAACTGGTTGCAGGGAAAGCCCAGGATGCGTAAACCCCTCTCAGCGTATCGGGCGTGCATGTCGACAAGCTGAGTGTAGTTTACCGCGGTCTTCCCTCATTTGGAGGCCACGTTGGTGATGATACAGACGTTGCCCCTGCAGAGGGGGAGGATGAGCTGCCCTTCCCCACAGAGGCCCCTCACCCGCCCGGGCGAGGCGGACAGGTTACGCAAGAGCCGCTGTGGCTCAACCTCGCCCGGTGGCGCGTCCCGCCACCCCGGGCCCCCGGCCCTGCCATCCTACCGGTACTTCTCCAGGGACACGTCGTTGCCATCGATGTCGAGGGCGTGAAAATCGTAGATGGACCTGGCCGAGCGCCAGTCGTCCGCCTGGGCACACTGCGGGGCGGGGGTATCAGCAGAGAGCCCCGCGCCGACCCCCGCGCCGACCCCGCCACCTCCGCTCCCCCGTGGGACAATAGGAAGCGTCCCCGCGTCCCCGCCTCGCCAGGCCCGAGCCCCGCCGACCACCCTGGGCACCCTGCGGGAGAGCCCCGGGACCAGCCCCAGGCCGAACCCCCTTGGCGCGCAGCGGTCCCGGGACGGAGAGGGCCGGATCTCGCTCCCTGCGCGGCCCCGCGCTCACCATGCTCCGCACCGCGCTCTGCCCTGGTCCCGATCGCGCTGCCCGCGCCGCCGCCCGCCCGCACAGCAGCGCGCCCCGCACCGCGCCGGCCCAGCCCATCGCACACAAACCCCGCCCCACTCGGCCCGATCAGCCAATCACCGCCCAGAGAGGCGGCCTGGGCGGGATGATGGATGGAAATCTGACCAATAGAAGGGCAGGGTGGGCGGGGTGGCCGCAGGGGTGTTTATCGGCAGAGACCACGAGGGCGGGGGGCAGGGACAGATCAAAGGGCGGGGTATGGAATGAGGTGCTGCGGACCGGGTCCCTCTGGTGGCGATTCCCTCTCGACCAGCCTCGGGTTCCGAACCGAGCCGCAGCGACCCACCCCGGCGGCAGTAAAGGAATCCCCGTTCCCTCCGGAGCTAGCGGCGGGGTCAGCTCGCGCCGGACCACATCTCCCAGGAGGCGCCGCGGCTGAGGCCCCCGTGTGCCCTGCGGCGCCGCCTGTGTGTGCGCGTGGGGCAGGCGGCAGCGCCGGCAGCCCGCGGGGGCCTCAGCGGGAAACATGGACGATGAGGAGGAGACGTACCGGCTGTGGAAGATCCGCAAGACCATCATGCAGGTCCGGGGGCACCGAGGGCACGGGGAGGGATCGGGAGGGACCGAGCCGGGAGTGGGGGGAGCCCCGGCGGCGCTGCGGGGCCGCGGGGTGGGGTGGGGGGCGTGAGGCCGGTCCGCCCGCCTGTTCCGGTGAGGAGCCTGAGCTTGGTGCTGCTCCCGCAGCTCTGCCACGACCGTGGGTACCTGGTGACCCAGGACGAGCTGGACCAGACGCTGGAAGAGTTCAAGGCGCAGTTCGGGGACAAGCCCAGCGAGGGCCGCCCCCGGCGCACCGACCTGACCGTGCTGGTGGCTCACAACGATGATCCCACCGACCAGATGTTCGTGTTCTTCCCCGGTGAGCAGCGCCGGCCCGGGCAGGAGGGCTGGCAGAGCCCTCGGAGGAGGTTTCAGAGCCTGGGGGCCTCTCGGTGACCCTGGGTCTGGCTGAGCCCCCTTGGGGATGGTAAGAATGTGGGGAGCTCTCGGTGACCCCGGGTCTGGTTCTTTCCCCAGAGGAGCCCAAAGTGGGGATCAAGACCATCAAGATGTACTGCCAGCGCATGCAGGAGGAGAACATCACCCGGGCACTGATCGTGGTGCAGCAGGGAATGACACCCTCGGCCAAGCAGGTCTGTGGGGACAGGGCTGTGTCTCACTCCGGGGCTGCTGGGGGCCGCGAAGGTTTTCCCTCTCTGTTTCTCAGCCCTGCTGGGGGTAAATAAAAGCCCTGACTTCCCTTCCAGATAAAAGCTTTTACTGGAAAATGCTGTGCCTTAGCATAGGCTTTCTTTTAGCATCAAAGTGTGTTTAACCAGAGCAGCTGGTCCTGGTGGTAGCAGCATAGTTGAGGGCCCATGAGCAGTTGGGAGGTGGGGGAGAGAAAAAGGGACATTTCCCTGTTCCAGGAGATCCGTATGCTCATTCCCAACCTGCCTGTCTGTGTGAGCACACAGTGTCCCCAGGTGCTCGCTGAGGAGCAGCTCTGGGCACTGCCAGGGCTGTCCAGCGCTGTCCAGAGGCTCAGCTGCCTCTGACAGGCCTTTCCCTTCCAGTCCCTGGTCGACATGGCTCCCAAATATATCCTGGAGCAGTTCCTGCAGCAGGAGCTTCTCATCAACATCACGGAGCATGAGGTGAGCAGGGGCAGGGTGGTCCTTTCCTCGTGCTGGCTGCATTCCTGCTGCTCCCAGAGTCCTTCTCCTGCCTTCAGCTGGGCTGAGGGACACAGTTGTCCTTTCCCTGTCCTAAACACGTTGTCTCCAGTCACTGTCTCATCTCAGCCTCTCTCATGTTTACAGCTGGTCCCAGAGCACGTGGTCATGACAAAGGAGGAAGTAACAGAGCTGCTGGCCCGATAGTATCCTTTGAGTGTCCCTTTGGTGCCCTTCGTGTGTCCCTCCCTCCTGCTCGGGTATGATGAAATTTGGGCTGAAAACACCCCCTCCTGCCATGATTCATTTCTCTCTTCTGGTCTGTGGAGTGTCCAGAGCTTCTCCTTGACTCCCAGCACAGCAAACTGAGGGAGAACCAGCTCCCCAGGATCCAGGCTGGGGACCCTGTGGCCCGGTACTTCGGGATAAAGCGTGGCCAGGTGAGAGCAACAGGCTGAGGCAGCATCTCTCTGTGGCAGGGCTGCGAAGGAACAATCCTTGGTAGGTGTTTGTGAGCTCTTGGAGCAGGAAGATGTCTCCTCTTCCTCCTGAGCTCTGTGTGTGCCTTGCAGGTAGTGAAGATCATCAGGCCCAGCGAGACTGCAGGCAGGTACATCACCTACAGACTGGTGCAGTGACCCCAGCAGCAGTGACCAGTGGGTAAGACCAGGGGGAACCCCTGCTTGGGGGGGCTCTGGGCAGTGCCAGGGGCTGGAGGGCTGTTCCAGGGTCAGCGGGAAGCTTCCAGGGAAATGTCTGAGTTTTAAACGGCTTTGGAGGGAGCTGTTGGGTGTGGCGTCAAAGTCCCCGAGGGTTGCAGAGGCTGGCTGAGAGAATTCAGGCAGACGAACCAAGATGGCGAAAAGGGAAAATTTATTTACAAGAAAGGTCTTTTATATCCATTCATATTCTAGCAACTATTGGTCAGCAGAGAATCCGCCTCCTAAAACCATTGGTCACAACTAAATAACACCTAATACCAAACACAGAGATTAAGAAAGTAAAAGAATGCAGCTTATCTATGTTCTCTCTGAGAAAGAACAGAAAGAGTTCTAAAACAGTGCAACCACAGTTGGGGAAGGGCAGGGCAAGGCTTCCCTGTCACCTGTCCCTCTGCTCAGGCTGTGCCCATTGGGATTTGGGGTATTCAATGGGGTCTGGAGTGGGGTTGGCTCGGGAGAAGGTGATTCCCATCCCTCCTTCTCTTGCAGGTGTGAGGGCTGTGTGACTCCCACCAGCAGTTCACAGGTGGTCAGAGATTCCTGCACTTCAGAGATGGCCAAGGAAATCCTCTTCCCAAGTTGCCTCTCTGCAGCCCTGTGAGCAGACCTCATTCCTTGTTTTCCAGTTTGGACTTTGTGGTTACCACTCAGTCTCATCCAGGACTCAGCCGAGGAGACCTGAAGCAATGGGAGGAAATGAGTGGGAAAGGCCTTTACTTCCCTATTTTGTGGGGTTTTGTTTGAAATAAAGGTTTGTCCCCTCAGTGCTGTGGTGTTGCTCAGCCTCTCCCTGTGACAAAACCTTGAGACTCTGCAAGATCCTGCATTTTTCATTACGTTTGGAATCTCTTCCTGCTGGGACTCTGCATTGTGGCTGAGCCCTGCAGAGCCTTCACCAGCTCCCTGGGCAGTCTGGATGCTGCAGTTCAGACTTCCCTTGTTCCTTCTCATCTCCTCCTCTCTGGCCCTTGGTGTTCAGCCACTGCGATGGAGAGTTGCTGATCACCCACAGTCGTGCTCATTTTAATGCATCCCAGGACTCTGGGGGGCTTTTAAACTTCAGTTCTCTTGCCAGAAACACTTGGATTTGGCCTCCTGCAGCTGGGGAAGCCTGGAAGACCCTGATCTCCAGGACAAACACGGATCAGAACACACTGGTTTTATTGATTTTTTTGGAAGCTCGTCAACGTGAACACAGCGAGACGCAAGGCAGCGTCGTGCAGCAGCACAGGCCTGTCAGGACAAACACAGAATCGACACAACCAGCAGGGAGCTGCCGCCGTGGGAAGCTCAAGCACAGCTTTAGCCCCTTCTCTCACTCACACTCACCCTCCTCATCCTCACCCACCCTCACACGCACATGGTACCGCCGTGGCAGCAGCATTCCCACATCCTCCTGCTGCCCTGGAAAAATCCAACCGCCCTGTGGAAGAGCTGGAGGGCAGAACAGCTCCTGGGGGTCTCCAGCTCTTCCCTGGCTCAGCTCCAAACCTGTGAGTTAACCTGGGTTTATGTACCTTTGCTGAGATGGGTCTCCATCAGCCTCGGAGGGCTCAGACCTCCTGTCCATCACTTGGTGCTGCAGTACCGAGGTGTCTGAGACCCCCCAACACCGCCTGGTCTGTCTCCCACAAGCAGGAGAATGAAGGAAACTGCTCTCAGCTCATTCCAAGCTAAAACTCATACTTGTTTCTCTGTGCTTCAGTGCAGGAAAGTCTCATAGCTTTTTAAAAAACAAAACCACTTTGGCTTTAGTCCCTTTGCCAGCAGAGGTAGTGGAGTCATGTTGAAGGGTTGATTCATGTCTTTACAGAAAAGGAAGCTCAGGGTTATACTGGCTGGGGTTGGGGCTGGATCCAGACCATGGTGGCCCTAAGGAGGAGGAGGAAGAGGCACTTCCCCATGGGGACCTGCTCCTTGCCCAGCTCCAAGAGCAGAGCGGGTTAGTCCTGGACTTGCAGCGCAGCTTTTTAGAGATGAAATGACTGTACAACCAAACCCTGAGAGCTTGGCAGGGCTTAGGACCCTGCAGCCAGGCAAATCTGCCCTAAGGCTGCTCCTGGCGTGGCTCCTGCCAAGGAGGAAAATGCCCATCACTCCAAATGCCCACATCAATCCAAGCAGCAGTGCAGATGCCGCCAGCAGGGCCAGGACCACGCAGTGCTGGGGGAGCCCTGGTGGTTTTGGGGCAGGAAATCCATTCTGGACTCCAGGTACAGTCAGGTGTCAGGGACATCCCCCAGGAGCTTGGCAGATGGCACAGCCCCAAAGCTAAGCCTGCCTCGGCGTGAGACGGTGCAGGGGCTTCATCCCAACCCCAGCACTGCTCCAGCTGTGTCCCTGTCCTGGTGAGCTGCCCCATCTGTCCCTGTGGTGCCATTCTCCTGCCTGTTTTGAGGAATTTCCCCTCTTGTCACCCCTGGCAGCCTCGGCTCCCTTTCAGTCTCAGCCATCAAGGATGACCAGGTCCTTTGACTCATCACAGCACAGCTGTGAGATTCAGGAGCACAGTGAAAATGAAACACCTGGCACAGGCACAGCACAGTTCCCAGTCCTGAGCAAGTGGAGGGTCTGCCCAGCCATGGCTCCCTCCCAGGGAAGGTGCTTTGTGGCCCGGGCTGAGCCGGGGGTGCTGAGGGGCTCAGGGGTTTTGTGTGAAAGCTCCAGCCAGGATTCGCCTGCAGCTGACACACCAAACCCCCCCCAGGCTGCCGTGCATCCCTCCCACCCCTCCACATTCCAGTTTCCTGCATCTTGGCAGTCTGGGATTTGCCCCTTTGCCCATCCCAGTGTCCATGGTGTTTCTGTCCAGTGGCTCAGAGGAGCCGGGGCTGCAGCTCATGGCTGCCATGGCCCCGAGGGCTGCTGGGCTGGTTTGTGGTGTCCCTGGGAGCGGTAGGGCTGCGGCTCTCAGAGGCTTCCTCCGAGTCGCTCTGCTCATCCCCAGGGCTGCAGCAGCGGAGAGTAGAGCCCTCCACATCCGACTGGCCCACGCTGCAGCTCCGGCTGCGCAGCCCCTCGATCCCCTCGTCACAGAAATGAGCCTCCTCCGTGCTGGTCTCGCTCCCCTGCTTGGTCAGGTGTGTCCGTGGCTCCCCACTGTCCTCCAGCTCTGAGTCGGAGTCCACGGAGCGCTCACCGGACTCTGCGGGACAGAGGAATTCTGTGCCATGCTCTGGCCCAGCACTGCGGCACCACAGGAGCTTTGTGCTGCAAACCCAGGGTCCCTAAGGCAGGGGCAGGGTCTGTGTGCCCCCCGTGCCTCCCAAGGGATCTGTGCCCACTGGGAACCCTCAGGGCCTCTCACTGACCTGTGAGAGAGTCGGCGCTGAAAGCCAAACTCCCCTTCTCTGAAGGCAGCTCCAGGTAGGGGCTGGTGCTGAGCGGAGCCATGGGCTGGGAGCCTGTGTGAGCCTGGGAGGGAACAGAGACAGTGGTGAGGGCACAGAGAGTTCTCATTCACTGGGAAATGGCTCCAGGGAAGGTTCACGGAATGTCCCCTCCCTGGAGATTCCTACCTGCTCAGCACTGCTGGTCACCTCTGTGGCACCTGAGCTGCGTCTGCCAGGCTCGGCTGGCACCATCTCCTTGTGCTCGAAGATGGTGGGGTAGAAGATGATGAGTGCCTCGATGATCCGAGCCTGGTGGGGATAATCCACCAGCGAGGACAAGGAAATCGTGGCGTCCGTGGGCCTGGGGCGCATCAGCGTTGGCCCAAAGACGATGCCCAGGTTGCCTGAGGTCATCTTGTTGTCCTGTTCCACCTCCACGATCCTGGGTGGGAGGGAGAGGAACAGCTTGTGAGAGCAAGGAGGGAGAGGAAGGATGGGCAGGGCTGGGGGAGATGCTGAACTGGAGAATTTGAGCTCCATGAGTGCGAGAGAAGCAGCTGCAGCCATGGACCTGACTCTGGTGGGGAGGCTGCACTCACCTCCCCACCCCAGGGGAGAAAGGGAAGGTGCCCAGCAGCCACACGGGCTCTGGCCATGCCCCTCTCACCTCCTCAGGTGCTGCAGGAGGTACTGGAGCGTGGCCATGTTCTCGCTGGGGAGCTCCTTCAGCAGCTCCCTCAGCTTCAGCACCAGGCTCAGCACCACCCCGTCGGTGTCGGCTCCTCTGTCCACCAGCTCGGGGCCGCCCTTCCCGCTCCGGCCCTTGGCCTCGCCGCCCTGCAGGCTCTCCTTGGCCAGCCCCATCAGCTCGTTGTACAGCCGGAAAGGCATGAGGGGCTCTGGCAACTGCAGGGAGAAGAGAGGACATGGTCCCGGTCCTGGGAGCAGCTCCCACCTCCATCAGACCTGGACCTCCTCAAGCTGCTGAGCTGGGGACACCTAGAGCCTTTCTACAGTGAGGAAACATCCCTCAAGGACAGTTTGGAGTACTTTTAATATCCCTTCCACTCCAGGATTCCATGAGCCTGTGACCTGCAGTGCTCTACCCAGAGGTGATGTTTATTTATCCATTGCCTGGAGCATGTCAATCCACCCTCGTTAGTCCTGGCCAAGGAGCCCTCGTGAAGTTCAAGCCAAAAGCTGCGTTTGATCCACGCGTGGGTGTCCCTGCTGAGCTGAGGGGCAGGGATTCCCTCTTTTCCTGGAAAAGCCCTGGCTGGGGTGGGCCCGGCTGCAGGTTCCCCAGTGACAGGAGGTGGCTGGGAAGAGTGCAGGGATGGGTTGTTCTGGGTGGGGGACGCAGGATGTGCAGGGCACAGGATGTGCAGGGCACAGCCTGCAGCAGAGGTGTGGCTGCGGCGGGGGAAACTCTGCTTTGAAGTCTGTGTGAAGCAGCCAGAGCTGGTGTTGACTGATGGGTGTTCCACATGGCTGGGGATGTTTTCAGAGCGGCTCAAACAGATGTTTTGGGGACAGGCTGCCTCACAGCAGAGTGGGTTCCCTCCATCCACCGCTTTACAGAGGAGTTTAACCCATTTCTCTGCAGCAAGGGGTCAGGCTGGGGCTCAGCACTGACTTCCCCCTCTCACTCCACTCTGCTTTTCTTTGGAGAAACCATGGAGGCAACTCAGAGTCCTCGACTCCTGGTGTGCAGGAGTCCAAGGACACGGCTTCCCCTGTGAGGTGACCCAGAGCTGCCCTTCAGAGGGCTTACAGAAAAACACAGCATGAAAGAGTTAATCCACGGCTGCCTGCGAGGGAGCAGCAGCTTCCGCTGCGCTCCTGCCTTGCGGTGGTGGCTGTTGGAGGATGTGGGTGATGCTGTTTGCAACGACAGTTTGGGGATGGGGATGGGGATGGGGCGGGGGCTGCTGGGGCTGAGCCCACCCTGGGGTGACTGCAAGGCAGAGACCCTGCTGAGCCCACCCGAGGGTGACCCGAGGGGCAGGGACCCCGCTGAGCCCACCCGAGGGGCAGAGAGTCGTCTGAGCCCACCCGAGAGTGACCCAAGGGGCAGAGACCCTGCTGAGTGCACTCGAGGGGCAGAGACTCCTCTAAGCCCACCCTGGGGTGGCCCCAGGGGCAGAGACCCCACTGAGCCCACCCGAGGGTGACCTGAGGGGCAGGGACCCCGCTGAGCCCACCTGAGAGGCAGAGAGTCCTCTGAGCCCACCCGAGAGTGACCCGAGGGGCAGAGACCCCGCTGAGCCCACCCGAGGGGCAGAGACCCCACTAAGCCCAGCCTGGGGTGACCCCAGGGGCAGAGATCCTGCTGAGTCCACCCCAGGGTGACCTGAGGAGCAGAGACCCTGCCAAGACCACCCCAGCTTGACTCCAGGGGCAGAGCCCACCCCAAGGGGACGTGACTCAGCCCATGCAGGGTGACCTTTGCTGGCTCCTTCCCTTTTTGGGGACCCAGTTCCCCAACTGGAAGGGGCGGAGCGTTCCTTGTTTGGTGCTTGGGCACTTCGCTGTTCTGCGGCTGTGACCGCAGTGACGCCATGTGGGACGAGCTGGGGGGGGCCATCATGTGGCCTCATCTCCAAGGCCAACCCACTCCCCGCTGGGAAGGACCCCTGCCCTCTCCAGCCACCCAGTTACTGAGCCTGGTTTGTGCTGAATTCCTCCTGCCAGGTTGGTTCCTCTGGTCACCTCCCCTCCTTCCCCCCACGAGGCACCCCCAGCACCTCACCTGTCTTAGGTAGAGCTTCAGGACGTTGCTGATGTCATGGGGGGAGGCCTGGGACAGCTCCACCAGCTCCTTCCCGTTCTCAAAGGCCTGGCAAAGCTTCTCCACACGAGTCTTGACGCCGTTAACTCTGTAGATGCCCTGCGAAAGAGAGAAAAGTGGAGCTGAAGTAAGGGGAGAGGTTCCTCTTCATGTTTCCATGGAACAGTGAGCTGTGTGCTCCCATCCTCTCCTTTTGGGGTGGGAAATCCCTCTGGGAAGTAATTTTGGGATATCTCCTTCCAGCTCAGTCATTCCTGCCTCATAGGAAAACAGGAGGCAGGAGAGGTGAGTTTCCAAAGGCAGAGTTTGGGGTATCTGGGCCAAGCTCATCCCTGGCTCCCTGCCCTGTGGAAATCTGAAATCGAGCCTGTTGGTTTTCCAGAGAATCCTTCCAAGGGCTGGCGGCTGAGCCAGCTGAGGAGGAGAGGGAAGTGTGACTCACCTTGGTTTTCATGGCTCGCTTCTCAATCTCCGAAACGCATTTCTTGACGATGAAGGGGATCCCATCCAGGCTGCCCCGAGACGCCTTTGTGAAATCCTGCCCAAAGAGCTGCAGCTTCCCTTGGAGCTTCTTGTGCCCACACTGGATGGCCAAGGTCTCCAGGCACTTCTTGTGGCAGGCCAGGTAGCACTGGAAGAGAGAGGGAAACCTCTGTGGAGGTGCGGGGCAGCCACAGAGACACCAGGAGCTTGGAGCACGGTGAAAAAATGCCTTGGAGGTGCTGTAGGACCAAGGGAAAGCTCCA
The DNA here is from genome assembly GCA_036630365.1 of Acanthiza pusilla. Classification (NCBI taxonomy): domain Eukaryota; kingdom Metazoa; phylum Chordata; class Aves; order Passeriformes; family Acanthizidae; genus Acanthiza; species Acanthiza pusilla. The sequence goes on along the minus strand of JAXCHO010000105.1, from coordinate 3,583,857 downwards.
TTTTCCACCTGGAACCCTCCCCACAGGAAAAATGTCCTCTTGAGCATGGTCAGAGCTGGGTTCCACCCCCAGTTCTCCCAGCTCACCTCCTCACATTCGGCTCCCTGGAAGTACACGTAGCTGTTGCACTCCCGACATTTGGAAGGGGCGCGGAGTTTCCTCAGCCGATGGGTCTGGGCAGCTCTGGACAAGCCAACATTCCGGAAGGGCCCCGTGGGAGCTGCCAGCTCCGGGGTGATCCCATTGATGCCTACGGAAAAGGAAATGTGAGGTCAGGCACAGACTGAGCAGGACCATCACTGTCGCTGGTCTGAGGAGGGCACATCCCTTGGGAAAGGCAGCACTGCTGGGGACACCATCAGGAAACTCCAGCAGTTGTTGGGTTTGCCCCCAGAAATACTGGATTTGGGAAAAGCAGCCCCCAGGGAGCTCTGCTGTGGTGGGGAGAGTGGCAGCAGCACTGTCACCCCCCACTCTGTCACCTACTCTGCTCAAAGGGAGTGGTGGTCTCGTCCTTCTCCTCCAGCTCCTCGCTGGAGGACACAGTGCCATCGGATGACAGCCGCTGGAGCTTGTGGCCAAATTCACCTGTCCAAGGAAAACCCACACACTAGTGAATCACCTGCAAAGCTGCTTCTCTTCTGAGAGCTCACCCCATCCCATCAAATCCCACCCCGTTCCGTTCCATCAGAGCCTGGGATCAGCACGGTCATTGACAACAGTGTTCTCACAAGGCAGGAAAAACAAGGGACAGTCCTAACTGGGATGCTCTGGATTTAGACTGGCTGTACTGGGAGGGGCTCCTGGGCTGTCCCATATCTACCTGTGCTGGAATCCAGGCTGCTGTCAGCGTCAGCGACAGAGGTTGGCCAGGATTTATGGACCTGGTGTCCCCTCCCACCTGCAGGGAGAGCACAGAGTCCATTGGGATTGCTGTCTGTGTGTGGGAGGGAGTGGCTGGAGAACAGTCTGGATGCTGGGAGATACTGGGATGACTGGGGGAAGCTACTGGTGAAGGGGCTGGTGAGGTTTGGTGCCTCCAGTAACACCCAGCAAGATGGGAAGGTGGGCAATGGTCTGTTAGGGAGCAAAATGCCACAGATCTGATTTAGTGTCCTTCAGGAATTCTGGTTTGGGAGGCTCCCAGCACATCCTGCTGCTCCCAGCAAAGCCCCCAGTACCCTGGGGGTCCCACTCTGCTGCTGCCTGGGGGGGACACGGGGTGGGTGATGCAGAACTCGGGGGCTCCAGGCTCACCTCTCCTCTCTCCAGCCCCACTTGGAGACTCTTTGGCTCCAGCTGCTCCCTCTGAGCTGGCCCCAGCCCCCTCAGTACTCGTGGAGAACTCGCTGGCATTGAAGCTGCCCTTCCGTGCCCGAGTAAAGGGAGACCTGGAGGGGAAAAGGGAATGTGGGTGGGAAGGAAGGACACTTGGAAACATCCATGGCTGCCATCCACCAGTCTCGGCAATCACAGTCTCTTAAATACTCCACAGAAGTACGTGGAGTATCCACTGAAGGATGTGAAGGCAATCCCCAGCAGGTCCAGCCCCACCATTCCCAGCAAGAACCGCCTTCAGGAATGCCAAAAGCATCCCAGCTCCTGCAGGAGAGCGTGGGTGACAGGAGATAACGACAGGCACGTGGCTGAGCTGGAGCATTACCCAGGAATGGTTCCTCTCCTCCCTTACCACGCATTGTGGGACACGTAGGGCTCAAAGTCGTACTGGACGTCAGGCTCGTCGCCGCGCTGCAGCTGCCGCACGTGGGACGCGTACTGCTGGCCTGGGTCGTAGAGCTTGCTGCTCTCGCACAGCGTCTGGAAGTTCACGGGCAGCGGCGCCGTCTGCATGTGCATGAGCTGGTAGAAGGAGATGGTGGCCTAAAAGCGAAATGGAGAGGGGCAGATGTGAGCTTGGTGGGCTGGCACATGAGGAGATCCAGGTTAGGTGGGAAATCGGGAGAATGGAGCAGTGCTTTTCTGAGCATGAGGGAGAGGGGAGCTCTGCATCCACCCAAACACCCTCTGGAATAGGGGCAGCTCTGCTGGGAGGCAGCTCTGAAACCTTCAGAGCCACCTCCTGCCCTGGGGGTCACCCCAACCCGGCCCCACTCACCGACTTGATGACCTGGTCACTCTGTTTGATCACCTCGTGGATCTGCCGCAGCGCGTTCACCTTTGTGTCCTCCAGCTCCTGCTTCTGCGTGTTTGCATCAGCCACGCAGGTGCGATACGTGGCCATGGCCTCTTCTGCCTGGGGGTTGGGAGAGCAAGGGATGAGAACAGCTTAGAGATGAGGAGAACAAGGAGAACAGCCCCTTGGACTGTGTTTTTCCAGGCTGGAGGATCTGGGGTTGCTCCAGAGCTGTCACCCCCCTACCTTGTTCTTGGCTTCCTCTTCCAGCCGCCTCTTCTTGTCCAGGGTTTTGGTGGTGATGCTGCTGGTCGTGTTTTGCTGCTCCTCCTCTGCCTTCACTGCCATGTACTTGGCCTTGTCGTGCTCCTCGCTGCGCTGCATGTACGTCTGCTTGGCCTTGCGCAGGTTCCCCTCTGCCTCTTGCTGCCAGGGAGAGCTGGGGTGAGGATGGAGCCCAGCGAGGGGTCCCCAGCTCCTGCCGGGGTCCCCAGCACAGCAGAGGCACTGGAGAGGGGCAGGGTGTCCATTGTCCTCAGAGGAGGATGTGTCACGGACTGCTCCAGGCTGGGATTGGGAACACAAACCCAGTCACTCACCAATTTCCTCTGCGCCCGGTGCCACTGCTCCTTGATCTCCTTCCTGCGCTTCTCGTGCTCCAGGCGTCTCACCGTCAGTGGCTGCGTGGGGAGGGAGGGAGGAACAACCCCGTGATGCCCTGAGCTGAGCACTCCTGCTCTGCCCTTGCCACGGCTTTGCAAGGGGAAGTGCCCTGTGGTGGTCACTGTCACTCCCGGGACAGTCAGGGGTTTGTGGGATGAAAATCTGCAGCCTGGGAAGCGCTGGATGCAGGTTCCCTCTGGACTGAGCTAAGGAAGAGCCACCTCTGCAAGACGAGGGCCACCAGGCCTGGGAAGGAGCCGCTGTCCCCTCACCTGGAGGAAGGTTTGGTGCTGCAGGGTGTTGGCTGCCTGCAGAACTGACGTCCCATGCTCCATGTCCTGCTCCAGGGCCAGCAGGTAGATGGACAGGAAAGGCATGTTGGTCTGGGAAAAGGAAAAACATATCTCCCTGAGACCCAGAACTCAGCATGAGCCCAGGGAGATGTGCCAGAGGCACGGTGAGGCTGGTGACTGCTGGTAAAATTCCTGAATTTCACCACACAGAGCTCTGGAGAGCTGCCCCCATGTCCTCCCGAGCTGGGGCACATGGAATGTGCTCTCCAGGGTTGCTGGCTCCTGATCAAGCCTGCCACTGTGGGCTTTAGGGACTTACTTCCTGGCTCATGGTTTGCTTGCAGCTGTTTGCCATCTTCTGAAGGCCTTTGGCAAAATCCATCTCTGGAAGGAAAAGGTTGGAAGTGAAAAGACACATGAAATGCTGGGATTTCCCTGGTGGAACCCAATCTCCTTTTGAAAATAAATCAGGAACTTGAGGAGTGAAGCTCCCACTGCCCTGGCAGTGTCAGCCTCCTCTAGGAGTGACCTCAACCTGTCCCAGGGCTCAGCCCTGCTTTGGAGGGGACCCACCTGCTGTCCCCCACTCACCCAGTGAGGTTCTTTTCTCCAGATATCCAATCAGGTCCTTCATGTACTTGGAGATGGTTTTGGCGTACTGGAGGGCAGCGTCCACGCCCCCCTCACAGCGCTGCAGCATCACGTCCACTTCCTCGGCTGGAGGACGGGCTGTGGTGGAACAGACACTGTGAGCTCCCAGAGCAAACCCCATCTCCGTGCCAGCCCAAGAGCCACCAGCTCTGCTGCCTTTTGCCAGCCAAGGAGCCACTCAGGATGGCAGCGACGGTGGGGAAGGTGCCGGTTCCTACACAGACCCCAAACCCTGCATCCACACTCATCCTGCTCACCTGTGTCGTAGCTGTCCATGCCTGAAGGCACACTGTCTCCTCCAGGCCCAGGGATTCCCCCGTAGAGGCTCTCCATAGTCTTTGGGAATTGGGAAAAAAAAAGGGGACTGGTCAGCCAAGAGGATGGGGAGCAGCTGTATGGATGGATGGAACCAGAGCTGCCAGAGCCTTTTGGCCACTGCTGTGCCCAGGCTGTGCCCGGGAGCTGATGAGAATGTCACTGGAGCAACAGCCTGCTCCAGGCTCACTCCACAGCTGAGGGGAGCAGCCAGAGCCCCCCGAGCCCCCCACGGTGGGAGCATCCAGGAATCTGCGCATCACTCACCTGGTTCTGGTCGCTGGGTGGGATGGAGAGGATGGTGCTGCTGTCCACCTCCCCCATGAGGAACTCAGACACCCTGTGGGGAGAGGAGCGCGGCCAGGCTCAGCACAGGGGCAGTGACAGGGGCTGTCTCCAGGGGATGGCTGCCCAAACTCCCTTACGTGCTGCTGAAGGACACGGCGATGGTCTCCACGGCCTTCTCGAACTCCCGCTTGTCTGCCTCATTGTTGGATTCGTAGTGGAAACCTGGAGATGAGGAAATGTGGGAGCCCTGTTGCCATGAGCCCCTGTCCCTGTCTCAAGGTTTTTCAGCAGAAAAACCTGCCAGCTCATGCTGGTATCAGGGGGCTTTGGGGGCTGGGGAAGAGGCTGGGGCGAGTCGAGGGAGCTGTGTGGAGGATCATCCCTATGGATGATGGATTTTTCCAGTGCAGAAGTGTCCCCCTCCTCCCAGGACTGACTTCCCTGACAGCATCCCTTGGCTCGTGTTTCTGTTTATTCCCGTTACTCAGGGCTGCTGGAAAAGTGCTGCTGGACCTGTTCCACTGTCTGCCCTGCCTCCTGGCTCCTCCAGACCCCACTCTGAGCAGGATGAACTCCTCTGGGAGGGCTCTCGCCAGCAGCCAAAAGAGGAACCACCAGCAGCAACAGGAACCAGGGCCAACAGCGCTTGGCAGGCTCCCATGCCATGGGACACCAGCAGCCAGGGCAGACCCCAGGTCAGCTCCTCGGGGTGGGGCTGGGGTCTGCTACAAGCCCACTCCCTCCCATCCCTGTGTGGGACCAGCCTCATGGCAGCCCTCCTGCCACCCGTCACAAGCTTCCTGTCCCCTGTGGTTGGGCGTCCAGGAAGCCGCGGGTGACTCAGAAGGTTGTGGTAGGTGCAGCCACCCCCTCCCCGTGGGTGACAGCAGCAGGAGGTGGTGCCCAGCCAGGATCTGACCTCCCAGACCCTGCTCCATAAACACAAGAGGCTGCCAGGAGCAGAATCTGATTATTTCAGTGTTTTTCCTGTGGCTGTGCCTGGAAACCCCCAGGCAGGATCTCTAATTTCTGACACTACATCGTCCTTAAAGCTGAACCACAGCAAGAGGCAGACGATGCTTTCACCCTCTCCGCCGGTCCACGGGGCAGCTCCACTCCCAGCAGCCCCTCCATGGGCTCCCCAATCCCCCCCATCCCAGTGTGGGGGGAAGGAGGGCAGTGGGACAGAGCTCCCAGCCCCCTGTCTCACCCTTGACTTTGGAGATGAGGGTCCCAGCAGCCGTCAGGGTCTCCAGGGTGTTGAGCAGTGGATACTTGTTGATGACCTGGCGCAGGACACGCAGGGTTTCGCCCAAGCATTCGTGGGCCAGCTCCCTCTGGGACTCCTTGGGGTCTGCAAGAGAGTGGGGCTGAGATTCTGCATCCCTGTCCCATGTCCCTGCTCTGCATCCCTGTCCCATGTCCCTGCTCTGCATCCCTGTCCTATCCCTGCTCTGCATCCCTGTCCTATCCCTGCTCTGCATCCCTGTCCTATCCCTGCTCTGCATCCCTGTCCCATGTCCCTGCCCTGTGTCCCTGCTCTGTTTTCCTCCCAGCCACATCCCAGGCCTGGTCCTGCCATCTCCCAGACCATGCAGCAAATCCCCCTGGCCTCGGGGCTTCCCGGGACTGGCATGGCCACATCCTTCTTGCCCAGCACCTCCCCACAGCCATGGCTGTGTGTCTCCTGCCCAGCCCAGTGTTGGCCAGGGGGCAGCCTGACCTTTGAGGCATTTTTTCCTCCGTAGTAACTTTTTCCCTTGAAAGCAGTTTGGGAATTTCCTCCATTTCCTTCCCTCCCTCCAGCCGGATGGACGCTCCCTGCTGGGAGGGATGTGCCTGGTCCAGCCGGGCTTGCTGCGTCCCACGGGTCCCCCCCCGAGACCCTCCCCTCTGTGGGCTCCAGCTGCCAGCCCGGGGGTCTGGCCAGGACCCCCCAGGGCAGGGCTAGGGCTGGGGACTAGCCTGGATAGGAAGTGAGGAACTTCCCTCGGGGGAGTGCTGGCATGGGGGGTCAACACCCACCCACCTCCCGGCCAGACAAAGCCCCCTCCCCACCCCAGCCCCCAGCTTAAATCAGGAAGGGGTTTCTGCAAAACAGGGGCAGCCAGCAGAGTGTCATGTGCCCCTAGATCATGGGACTGATGCATTCTCTGCGTCCCCTTGGGCAGGGAGAGCGGCCGGGGAGCCTGCAGACCCACCCGGCTGGGTTTGGGGGCAGGGGCTGTGCCTGGCACCCCGCGGGGTTCGGGGGGTCCTGGCAGGCGGCTGGCACGGCCGCGCTGTAAACAGGAAAACGGGCGGATGAAAATAGCTCGCGGCAGGAAGCCCCGTTATCCTGGCTCCGAGCTCCGGCAGCCACCCACCGCCCACCGCCCACCTCTGACTGCGGCTGCACGGCCCCCCGGGCGTCCTCTGACCCGGGAAGAGACCCCCACCCACGGGTGGGCCTGTCCTGGGGTGCTGTGCTGCGGGTGCTCGGCACAGGGTGCGCACCCCGGGGTGGCCGCACTCACCATCGCGCAGCACCACGTCCCGCAGGTTCTCCAGCGCGTCGGCGAAGCGGGCAACGTCCGCCAGCAGCTGGGCGATGTCCTCGGCGTCGATGAAGGGACCCTCCCCGCCCTCCATGGGACTGTAGGACGTGGGGGTCTTGTGGCCCTTGGGCACGGCGCGGGGAGCCGCGGGCAGGGGGAAGCCGGCGGCGCTGGCATGGCGGCTCAGGCTGGTGGGGCGCTTCAGGGTGCCCACGGCGCTGGGGCTGCTGCTGAGCTTGGCACTGGCCGGGGGCAACTCCCCCAGGCTGGAGCCCGGTGCCTCAAGGCAATCCTTGCGGGCGAGGTCCTGGGAAGCGAGGATGAGTGTGAGGGCACTGCCGGCATGGTGGGGACCCCAGAGAGGGAAGCACCCCGGGACCCCCCACGCCACCAGCCTGGTGAACAGACTGTTGCCTTGGGGGCCTGTCAGGCCCTGCAGCTGTGCCGTGCCTCAGTTTCCCCAGCTAGCTAGGGATCCCCTTCGTGTATCGTCCTTGGGATCTCACAGGGTGAAGGCAGAGTGGGCAGGGTCTGGGCACTTGCCTGGCCGCGCCCACCAGCCCCTGCCTGCCCCTCTGGGTCCGTGTTTGTCATGATGGCCACACAGTGACCGTGTGAGTGACACTGCTTGTCCACCGCAGCACCCACCGTGGCTGGGGACCCCAGCACAGCCAAATGGCAGCAGGATCCGGCCCACACATCTCTTCCTCTTTTTCAGCTGCTCTCATGCTGGTGGAGGAGGCAGAGGCACGGACACCTCCCAGGCTATTGTTGGGGGGCTTTGCAGGTATTTTACAGATGGAGGAAGCCCCAGATTTCTCGGGGTAAAATTGCCCCGAGGGAGGGGCTGGTACCGGCACTGTCCAGGGCTGTGCACGGCTTGAAGGCCACACATCCCGCGACAGTCCTTGGGCAGGGCTAGGGGACCCTGCAGCCCCTCAGCTCCTCCAGCAGCTTCCACCGGTGACCCCCTGGCACCCGGTGTGACACGAACGCACAGCACCTGAGCATCCCTGGCCGGGCGCTGCCGGAAGTGTTTTTGGCACCGGCGGGGCAGAGCGCCGAGAGCACGAGGCTTCCACGGGCGAGGGCGAACGGGGGAGCCCAACCCCATGGGGGCCAGACCACCACGGGGCTGCAAGGGGGCACGGAGGCCCCCACCACAAAATGCCTGGGACCACCCCAGCCCTGTCTCTGTCCTCCCGGGGTGCAGCGGCCCCAGCGCCCCCGTCCCTCCCCCCGGTGCCCCGGGGTGTCCCCGGCCGTACCGTCAGCCTCACGGCGGGCGCGCGGGGCAGCGAGTCCAGGGAGCGCTGGGGCGGGTGGGCTTTGCCCGCCGCCGCCGAGGGGCTGTAGCTTTTCCTGCCCGCAGCCCGGCCGAGCATCCCGCTGGCCGCCACCCATAGGCCCCTCTCCCGGGGGGTCGGGACCGGGATGGGGACGGGCGTCCCCTGCTAAGAAGCCGCCGGTGGGCTCCGGGTGGCCGTTGGCCGCATCGTGCCAGCCCGGTGTCGCCCCACGCACCGGGACTGGGGCGCAGGCGCGGGGCGGGCGGTGTGGGGTGCGCCGGGGAGCCCCGGCCGGTGGCGTTTCCTCCTGGCCCCTCCGGCACCGGAGGGGGGGGGGTCCACACGTCAATAAATAAACATCTGGCAGAGCCGAGGCACCGGGGCTGTCCGAGCCCGCCGTCGCCCCGGTCCCCAGGGAAGTTTGGGAGTCTCTCTGCCCTCCCCAAACCCTCGGCCACAGTCCCCCCCATTTCCTCCCTGTCCCTTCCTGCCCTCCCGCCTTCCTCGGCGGCTGCTCCCTTAATCTGACCCGTTAATCTGGGGCAAAATTCCCCCACAGCCCACTGAGTAGGGTCCTTCCTCTTTTCCCTCTTTCTCGCAGACCTCCTGGACGTGTCCAGGTCCCCGTTGCCACCCTGTGGCTCTTCCCAACTTCCGTGCTGTTGCCCCCACAACCCCCATCGTGCCAGGGGTAGTGGGGGGACACTCACCGGCAGGGTCTGTGGGACGGGGCTTCCCGCCCGGCTCTTCTTGGAGATGGAGGGGGTTTTTATCAGCTCTCGCTTCTTCCGGGAGAACATCGTTCCCGGGGGGCCGAGCCGCTACCCTGAAGCCCCTCGCTCGGCCCGGCCGCCGTGCCGGCTCCTCACGGCGCCGGTCACATTCGCGGGGCGCAGTGTCAGGAGGGCGCGTGTGACGCCGCCTCGTTTCCTCATCGGCTTCGCAGCCCGACCTGAAACAGGAAAAGCCGAACGCGCACCCAGGCGAGAGGCCGGGGCCAGGGGCACCCTGGCTGCCCTGCGCGGTCACAGGGGGCGGCGGAACCCCGGCACTCGTGGGGTTATTTGAGGGGGTTTCGGTGCTGCAGCCCAGGGCTTACAGAGGGGTGGGGGGCTGAGCCTCACTCTGTGGGACCGGCGTGACCCCCCCCCCGTGGGGTGTGTATCCTTTTGGGTAGTGTCCATCCGTCCAGGGAGGACAAGCCCCATCCCTCTGGAGGCCGCAGGTGTGGGGGTGAGTGGGATGGGGGGCTTTGGGCTCCCACCCGTGGGATGCTCCCGGCTCTGCCCTTGCGTGGGCTCGGTGGTGGTGCCGTGACCGGCCCGCCGGGGTCACTGCCCTGCCCCTCACCCCGTCCAGCCTTTGCGCACCCACAGTCCCACCCGTGACTCACCCACCCGTGGGGCATCGCCACCTCACAACGGGAGTACCGAGGGGGACGGCGGATAAACCCCACGTCGGGGCCGGACCGGGCCCCCCGGCCGCTGCGTGGGGACCCCCGGCCGCTGCTCACGGGCTGCTCGGGCCGGCTGCCGGCCCCGCGGGCGGAATGGGGGGAATAGTGTCCCCTCTGCTTCATCCCAGATCTCCCCGCGGGGCCGCGCCGGGCCGTGGAACTCATGCCGGGCCCGTGGGGACACGGAGATGGGCGGGGGTCGGGGAGAGGGAAGCGGGACGGGGTCGGGGGTGAGCGGGTGGAGGTCCCTGAGGTGCAGGGACGTGGCAATGCCTACGCGTGTCCTGCGTGTGTGCGAGACCGTGGGCGCGCGCAGGCAGGTGTGAGTGCCGAGTGTGTGAGTGAATGCGTGAACGAGTGAGTGAACGTGTGAGTGAATGCGTGAATAGGTGAGTGAGTGCGTGTGTAGGGTAGCGCCCGTGGGTCGGGTCGGGGGGTGCGGGTGTGTGTGTGTGCCCGTGGGTCGGGGTGCCCACACCTGTGTACGGGGATGCACACGCGTGTGCCCGTCTGTCGGCGTGTGCGTGTGCCCGTGGCGGGTACGTGTATGTGTCCCTGTGCCCGTGTGCCCGGGACAGCTCCGACTCCGGCTCCCGCTCCCGCCCCAGCCCCGGACTCCCCCGGACTCCCGGTGCTCCCGGTGCCCCCCGGATCCCAGTGTCGGGGTTCGGGACCCTCCCCTCGATCCGGCCGCTCCTGCCCTTATTTGGACATTTCGCCCCGTCCAATCAACGCGGGTGGGCCGGGCCGGACCCGCCCCCGCCCCCGCCCCGCCCGACCCCGCTCCGGTACCGGCCCCGCTGCCCGCTCCCCGCTCCGGTACCGGCTCCGTTCCCCGCCATGAGCAGCTCCCAGTTCAACAAGGGCCCGTCCTACGGCCTCTCCGCCGAAGTCAAGAACCGGGTGAGCCGCGGCGGGGGCCGGGCGGTACCGGGACCACCGGACGGGGGCGAACCGGGGGCTGGGGGATACCGCGGCCACCGGGCGCTGCGGCTGCCGGTGCTCCTGGAGGCCCGGGAGATCCGGGCATCCCGGTGCTGCTGGAGCGTCCCGGTTGCATCCCGGGTTCTGGAGAGCCGGGGGGTTTCCGGTGTGCCCCAGGCATGCAGAGCCGGAGAAAAGTGGAGAAGTTGGGAGATCCAGGGAAGATGGAAATCCGGGACTTCCCGGAGGATGCAGAACTGGAGGCCCTGTGTACTGGAGTTTCTGAAGGCTGGGGATGCCGAAGCTGAGCTCCCGGTGTCGGGGTGCCCCGAGCCTGCCTGCAGGGTCCCGGGGACGTGTCTTGGGGGACCGGGGCTGGGAGGGGTCCCGGGCACTGGATGTGTCTCCCGTGCGGTGGCTGCTATTGCCCCGCTGCCCCTGGCAAACCGCGGGGCACCGTTCCTGTCACACCCGGGGCTTGGGTCGATGGTCTCGGTCCCCCGGGGCTCCGGACCAGCTCCACGAAGCTTCTCTACTGTCTGCTTCCACGCAGCTGCACATCGCTCGGCGGGATGCTCCGACCCGGCAGCGTCCCCGCGGCCCTCGCTGGGGATGCGGCTTGCGGCTCCGGTGACTCTCCCGCCGAACTGCCGCGGGGCCGGAAGGGGAAAGAGGAATAGGGGCCTCCGGCTGGGCTGTTTGCACCCCTAGGAGGGAGTCGGGCGCTGCGGGGTGCAGGCAGCTTCCAGCACCCTCCTTCCCCCCTGACAGCACACGGGGGTCCTGCCGGGCCGGGGGACACAGCGGAGCACAGTATCCCCGGGTGGTCAGTGGCTGTGCCCGGCCCCAGGCCAGCAGAGGTTGAGCCGTGGTCACACCGGGGGCAGGTGGCCGGTGGTCCTGTTTGAGTGTGTCCTGCCCGGGGACACAGGAGCTGCCTGGATGGTGCCACTCCGGCGGGAAAAGGGACAAATGGTCACAGGCACGTGGCTGGCGTGGCGATGGCTGCGGGATGTGGTGGCCGTGGCCAGGCACTCCTTACCTGGCCTGGCAGGGGATTTGCATTTCGTAACAGAGCGAACGGGCCCTGGCCTGCCTGGGGCTGGGCTGCCCCGGCGGAGCAGGTGACACGCGCCAGAGCCTCACCGCCGCGTGCTCCTGGTGCTTCGTGTTGATTCAGCAAGACATGAGCCAGTCCGACTGCCCTGGTGTGTCTGATCGAGGTGACATCACTGACTGGGAACCAGTTAAACCAGTGGCACGCTCCCAGTCTGTGCAAGCCCTTGCAGAGTGGGCTGTGGTGGGATCTCTCTGGGGCTGGTCCCCTATACTGCCCCCCCTGTGCCCTGGGAAACCCTCGGGCTGGCCATGGGGAGGGAAGAGGAACTGGCTGCAGCTGCTCACACTCTAGAAAATCAGCTGGTGGGACTGTAGAATCCCCTGGCCAGGACACACATGGTGTCATGAGGGTGATTCCGTGTCCTCCATCAGTCAAGCTCCCTTTTGGGGCCGGAGCATCTCCCTACCACATAACAGGGCTGGACTGTGCCCGTCCCAGTGTCTCCCTGTGTCTGGGATCCCTGGGAACTCATGGCCCCAGCACATAACGGGTCCGGGAGGAGACAGGATGGGTGAGAGATTGGTGGCTGCTTTGGGGCCACCCCCAGGTGCCGACTGAGCATTGGAGGGGCCAGACTGGGACAGGACAGCACTTGGGGTTTCCAGGCCGTTCCTACCCCAGGCCAGGAGGCCTTTCCCTTCCCTTGCAGGCCAGGGCCAAGACGATGCTGCCGGAGATGCTGCTGGCCCTGGCAGCTGGTCTCCATTTGGGAGGAGGCGTCCACATTCCTGGCATAGCCGCGGTGACCGAGGAATCTGTGGCGGAGGTTGGGCCTCGCCGGAAGGGAAAGGGAGAGCATCATGTGGCCGGGACCCCTGGGGCTCAGAGCTGGGCTCCCACGGGCTCCAGGGGACAGGGAGGGACAGGTTCAGGGGGGCGCTTCCCCCTAACCCCACAGGCAGTTCCTTCTCATACTTTTGGAATGGTTCAGAAGCTGCTGCGTCTGCTGGCAGCATCATCCTTGTACTCCTGCCCCTGTTCCCATCCCAGGGAGTAGGTAACTGTCCCCATGAGGTGTTTGGGGTGCACACTCAGGCCCTGCTTGAGCTGTCCCCCCCACTGTCCCTCCAGCTCGCCCAGAAGTATGACCCACAGAAGGAGGCCGAGCTGCGGACGTGGATTGAGAGTGTCACAGGAAAACAGATTGGACCTGACTTCCAGAAGGGGCTGAAGGACGGGGTGATCCTCTGCGAGTGAGTCCTGGGGTGATGCTAAGCATGGCCCCCGGCCCTTGCTCCAGCTGGGTGGGATGGGGAACGCCAACCCTCCAGGGGACCCCTGCCAGTCCTTGTGGTGGGAAGGGTGGGCTGGAGCCGTGCTGTTGGGACCTGCAGAGTCGCCCCCAAAGCTTCTGTGTCTGGAGAGAGCCCTGAAGAACAAACAGGAACCTGGAGTGGGGGAATTTGCCTCACATGGGGGACGCCTGGGCTGGTCCTTCCTAGAAGGGCCCATGCCCTGCAGCTCCTTGAGGTCTCTGCCTGCCACAGGCTCATGCCCCTGTGCCTCTCTCCAGGCTCATGAACAAACTGCAGCCCAACTCGGTGAGGAAGATCAACCGCTCGGCTCAGAACTGGCACCAGGTGGGTGCAGCCCTGCTGCCAGATACCCGCTGTCCCTCTGCCATCACCCTCTAGGGCTCACTCCTCTGTCCTCCCGCAGCTTGAGAACCTCTCCAACTTCATCAAGGCCATGGCCAGCTATGGCATGAACCCCGTGGACCTCTTTGAAGCCAATGACCTTTTTGAGAGTGGGAACCTGACGCAGGTGCAGGTGTCACTGCTGGCACTGGCGGGAATGGTGAGCACGGGGGGATGAGCAGCTTGGGAGGGGCTTCAGCCCTGTGGGGACCCCCGGGTCTGGTGCCTGTAGGACCCCACAGCTCCCCATGCCCAGGGAGAGGGTAGGGGGTCTGGGACCCCTGTCCTTTCTCACCACCACTCCTGGCAGGCCAAGACCAAGGGGCTGCAGAGTGGTGTGGACATCGGTGTGAAGTACTCGGAGAAGCAGCAGAGGAATTTCGACGAGGCCAAGATGAAGGCTGGGCAGTGTGTGATTGGGCTGCAGGTGGGCTTCCCCGCTGGGTCCCAAGGGTGGGGTCTGGGCAAAGGGTGCCCAGTTATGCCACGTTCTGGCATTCCACAGCTGGAGGGACCTAAGGCTTGAGGTGCCTGAAGTGTCCTTAGGATCTGGGACCATCGTGGCTCTGTGTCCAGCATGCAATGGCCATGAGCCTGGGGTGGGTCAGGGAGCGCTGGCTGTACCCCCCAGGCTGGGGGGAATAGGGACAGGGGGAGAAGGGACACAGTGGGGCACCACACTCTCCTCACTGGACCCCTTTGCCAGATGGGCACGAATAAGTGTGCCAGCCAGTCTGGCATGACAGCCTATGGCACCCGGAGGCACCTCTACGACCCCAAAAATCAGATTCTGCCACCCATGGACCACTCCACCATCAGCCTCCAGATGGGCACCAACAAGTGTGCCAGCCAGGTGAGCCCCGACACTGGGCTGGGGAGGGATGGGGGGACAACAGCTGAGCCCTACTCCATCCTATCCTTCCTTCCAGGTGGGCATGACAGCTCCCGGCACCAGGAGACACATCTATGATGCCAAGATGGGGACAGAGAAATGCGACAACTCCTCCATGTCACTGCAGATGGGCTCCAACCAGGGTGCCAACCAGAGCGGGCAGGTCTTCGGCCTCGGCCGCCAGATCTACGACCCCAAGTACTGCCCACAGGGCAGCCAGGGTGAGGTGGCCAATGCTGCTGGTGACCAGAGCGGGGACCCCCCTGGGTACCATTACTACCGTGAGGAGGAGGAGAGCTACTGAGCAGGACAGCCCAGCCCCATCTGCACCATCTCATGTACAGCCCCACTGCCAGCCACATTCCAGCCTCCACTTTCATCATTCCTTCTTTTTAAACTCTTTTTTAACTTTGGAAATGAATCTATTTTTCTGAGCGAGGAAATAAAGACCCTGTTTCTAGAGAGGAGCCTGGCCAGTTCCCCCAGGAGCCCCAAAACCCTGGGGCAGCAGGAAGGTGGCAGATGCTCCAGCACCTGAGAGTGGACAGTGCCCCCTCTCACGCACCCAGTACCCACCGTGTGACATCCCTGGATCCCTCAGCAAGGAGCAGGAGTGGTCGCCCATGCTGCCTCTGGTGCTGCTGCTCATCCCTGTGCTGGCAGGACCTTCTCAGCCCTGTGGAGGAGAGGGACTCTGGTCAGGGGGACACGGGGGAAGCACAGCTGGGAGAGACTGCGGGGCCTCGGGATTGTGAGTGTGTGTTTGTGAGTGAATGTGTGTGCACAGGTTTGTGCTCTGGTGTGGTCTCTAGATGCTGGAAATGCCCTTGTTGCAAAACTTGTAGGGACCAAGTTTTTGAGGCCACAGTGATGGCCGCAGGGCTGGGCCGGGAGCTGGCACACCTGGCACAGCCGACACACCTGGCACAGCCGACACACCTGGCACAGCCGACACACCTGGCACACCCAGCACTGCAGCAATCCGATCGCCCAGGCTGGAGCCAAGGCTGACTCCGACGGCCGCATCCTGCACTGGGGCGATGTCTGAGCACAGCCATTGCCCATTGGCGTCTCTCCTCCCCTGTGGTTTTTAATGCAGATGCTCTTAGACTGAAACCTTTTATTTTAAAAAACCTTTCAACATAAACAGGAGCTGGTCTCTGCTACAGGCGCCTTGTCAGAGCTCAGGCGGGTCCCTCTGTGCCTGGGGGCTGGGAGCTGCTGGAGACCTGGGTGAGACCCCCGAAGTGGGGTGGGATGCTGCGTGTCCCATGGGGAGGAGCGGCAGCCGGGAACGGGCTGTGAGGTTAATGGATGTGCGGTTAATAGAGAAGTAATTAACGGTGCCAACGGGACGTGCCTGTCCGGGCAGGGATCCACCTTTTCGGGCGAAATGCTGCGTTTCAGAGAGCCGCGCTGCTCCGTGGGGCTCCCAAGAGTGGAGTGGGATGGGGCGAGGCGGGGGCTCCCAAGAGTGGGGTGCACTGGGATGGGGCGGGGCCGGGTCGGGCGGGGCCGGGCGGGGCGGGGCGGGGCGGGGGCGGGACTCCAACCCTCACCCCCCCGCGGCCCCGGCCCCTTTAAGAGCGGGTTCCCATGACGTCACGCCCACGGCTACTTAGTAGCGCGGGGAGGGCGTGGCCTGCGCGCGCCCGGCGGAGCCGTGGGGTCTCTTAAAGAGGCCGCGCAGCGGCATCAGGTAACGGGGGTCCCGGGCCGGGGGCTGCGAGGGGGGAGAGGGGAGGCTGTGTCCCGGCTGCTGGTCTCGGCCGCCCAGCGTTCCCCGAGGCTGTTCGTGCCTCCCCGCCCCCCCGGGGCTATCCCCGTGTCCCCATCGTACCCCCGAGCTGTCCCCGTGTCCCCTCTGGACTGTCCTCATCGTCTCTTCGAGCTGTCCCCATGGCCCCCTGGGTTGTCCGTGTCTCCCTTGGGCTGTCCCCACGACTTCCCGGCCCGCCCGCCTCCCGATGACTCCGCACCCCGCCCGGACCGGGGCTCCCTGCGGCCGAACCGGGTTGGGGGACTCGGGGTTGGGGGGCGCCGTGGCCGGGAGCTGTGGGTCCGGGGGTTGCCGGGGTCGGGGGGTCCACCGAGCTCCCGGTTGCAGCGATGCCTCGTGTTTGTCCTCGTGAGATGAGTGAGCAGATTCCCACGCGAGTCACCCGGGGAGGATCCAGGGATTCTATGGTTGTTTTGTCCCGAAAAGAGCCGCCGCCCCCGCTAGGCTTGGGCTCCCTCGGACAGGCAGTTCCGCAGCACCCTCCGGTCCCAGCAGATGGGGACACTCAGACACCTCTGTCACCCCGTGTCACTCCCCCCCCACCCCCGGCAGCTGCTTCTTCCTGTGTCACCCCACCTGACCCCGGTGCATCCCCTGAGGAATCCTGCCCCCGGACCCCACTCGTGTCCGGCCCCGCAGGCCGATTAGGCGGATTTCCCAGCCGGCATCCTAATCCCGCTGCCCCGTGCCCGCTTATCCCGGCGGCTCCCGGGACCCGGCTTAGCCTCGGGCGCGGGCGGTTGGCGGCGAGCGCGGGGCGGCGGGTGAGTGCACAGCTTCCCCGGCCCCGGGGAAAATCGAGGGGCAAGGAGGGGGTGGTGGTGTCCCAGGGTCGCGGTGTCCGTTGAGCCGCCCCGGAGCTCGGTGCTCCCGGGGCGCGGGTGGGTGCACCGGGCGGAACGCTGCGGGTTGGGTCGTGCCGCCGCCGCCACCCGGGCTCGTCACTGAGCCGCCTCGGCAGAGCTTTGCTGCCGGGCCAGGGAGCTGCTTGCGCCGCTCCAGGGGTGGGTGAATTCCCAAGAACTGGCAGAGACGCCGCTGCTACGCGCGGGATCCGAGTGTCGGAGCTCGCGCCCCGAGCCCGCTGCACCGGAGCAATTCCGCTCCTGGGCTGATGAGAGCTCCACCCACATCCTTCTCACGGGGAAACTGAGGCACGGGCAGGTCTCAGCATCCCCCGGGCTGCCCAGCTCGCCGGGGCTTGGAGCTACACCTGGGGTGCCCGGCTGCTCCCTGTGCCCGGCGTGGGCTGTGAATCGTGTTCCTGGCTCCTGGACAGAGCTCGTGCCCAATTCTGGTGCTTTTGGTTTAGGAAAGAATGTGATTTGAGCCTTTAGCTCCGGAAAGGAGCTTTGCTGCAGGAATGCCGTCCGGCTCCTGCCAGCCACGGAGCTCAGCCCTGTGCCCGGCACTGTGCCCGGGGTGTGATAAGCCCCGAACCAGAAGGAAGTGAGTGCCCAACCGTCGCCCTCAGCTTGGGGCTGCCCGCCCTGCTCTCACCCGCAGCCGGAGCCGAGCCCGCGCCCCCCGCCATGGCCGTGGGCACCCAGCTGGGGCTGCTGCTCTGGAAGAATTTCACCTACCGCCGGCGGCAGCGGGTGAGTGGGAGATCGGGGTGGGGCCACCCAGAGCCGCTGGTTCCTGGCACAGGGACAGACGGACCCCTGGACATTGATGGGGACCGGGACCCTCACCCACCGTGTGTCTCCCCTAGATTCAGCTGGCTATCGAGATCCTGTGGCCCCTCTTCCTTTTCCTCATCTTGATCTCAGTGCGGCGATCCCACCCGCCCTTCAAACAGCATGAGTGTGAGTGTCCCCCGCAGGCCCCCCCGAGCCTGCTAAGACCCCTCCGTGTGCCCCTGTATGGGAGCTTTTTGGGGCGTCACCGGGGGCACAAACACAGGAGGTGGTCACAGGGTGGGGCTTCGCTGGCATCTCCCTGCTCGTGTGTGTGGAGTCCCGGGGGTCCTGCACTGCCCCCCTGGACCTGCCTCCCTCTCCCGCAGGCCACTTCCCCAACAAGGCGCTGCCCTCGGCGGGGACCCTGCCCTGGCTGCAGGGCATCATCTGCAACATGAACAACCCCTGCTTCCGGCACCCCACAGCGGGAGAGACCCCTGGAGTGGTGGGCAACTTCGATGGCTCTATGTGAGCGGCGGGGCCGGGGGGCTGCGGGGCAGAGCGGGGCTGGGCCGGGGTCTCACTGCCCACCCCATGTCCCACAGCCTCTCCCGCCTCCTGACCGAAGGCCGGCAGGTCCTGCTCCGCGGCCACGGGCAGCGGCTCCTGCACAGCCTCGCTCGGCTCCTGCCCGCCCTGCGCCGGCTCCGGGACAGTGCGAATCAGCGGAGGGGTGAGCACCGGGAGCCAGGGTTGACGGGGGAGCGAGACTCCTTGACTGACTCCTGCTCCCCTCAGCTCTGCCGGTGAGGGAATACCTGAGAGAGAACGAGACCTTCTCCCGGTTCCTGCGGACCAACACATCTCTGTCCCCGGCGCTGGTGGATGAGCTGATGGTTGCTCGGCTCAGCCCCCGCATCGTGAGTGTCGGCGCGGTGCCCACTCCCGGCGCCCGCCCCCGGTGCCCGCGGTGCCGGTGGCCGCATCGTGACCTCCCTCTCCCTCCAGTTCTCCCTGGCGAGCATCCGCCTCCCGCTAAAGGCCTTGGTCTGCAACGCCTCGGAGCTGGGGAGCTTCCTGGTGGGCCGCGACGCCGACTCCACCCAGAGCCTGCAGCAAGGACTCTGCGCACTGCCCAGCTCCCAGCTCCGTGCCATGGAGGGCTCCTTCCTATCCCAGATGGACTTCCCGCGGTTCCTGGCGGTGAGCCCCCAGCCCGGCCGGGGGGTGGAAGGCACCGGGACAGAGACCCCTGGCCTCCCCGGCGGGGCTGTGACCCCCTTCCCATGTCCCGTTGTAGGAACAGCTGAGCTCAGATCTGGGTGGAATCGCTGGCACCGTGGAAGCTTTGGGCAGCTTCCTGCAGGATGCAGCATCCCTGATGAAGGAGGTACACCCCTCACTCCCCTGCCTCTTACCCACCCCCACGATGTCCCTGGGTGCCCCTGTCCCCCACTGACTCACTTCGCTCTCATCCCACTCCCTCCAGGTCTCCTCCATGACCAGCCTGGCTGAGCTGCAGCGGGAGTTAGGGGAGTTGAGGGCACCCAACACCAGCACCCCCAGCAGGGGTGCCTTCACAGCCCTGTCACGCATTGCCTGCGGACACCCCGAGGGTGGGGGACTCAGGATCCCCTCCCTCAACTGGTATGAGGACAACGACGTCAAAGCCTTCCTGGACCGAAACAGCTCAGAGCGGAGATCTGTGGCCTCAGGCAGCAGCAGTAAGTGGAGGGCTGTGGGGGGCAGTGGGGACTGGTGGTATGGGACTGGTGATGAGAGCTTGGCTCTGCATCCCCAGGTCCCTTCTGCCGGGAGCTGCTCCGCAGCCTGGAGTCCAACCCCCTGTCACAGATCTTCTGGCGGGGGATCAAGCCCCTCTTCGTGGGGAAGATCCTGTACACGCCACCTGGGCCTGGCCCTGACAGCGTCATGGCTGAGGTGAGTGGGGGCTGCAGGGGCCGGGGGAGACTTGGGGGGGTCTCATCCCGGACCTCTCTCACCCTCCTCACGCAGGTGAATCGGACCTTTCGGGAGCTGGCGGTGCTGGGGGAGCTGGGGGGAGCCTGGCAGGAGCTGGGACCCCGAATCTACACTCTCCTCAACAGCAGCCTGGAGATGCAGGTGCTCCAGGTGTGTGACACCAGACTCCTCCCATCAGGAATGGGGCTCCCATCAGGGGGTGTGGTGGGGGGCAGCTGGCCAGGAGTGGGGTGGGATGCAGCTGGAGCAGGGTGGGCTTCCCATATCCTGATGCTTTGCAGGACCTGCTGCTGGCCCCAAGCACGACTCAGATCCTGGATGGGTTCCTCAATGGCACCTCGTGGAAACTGCAGGAGCTGGCCACGTTCCTGGCAGGGCCGGCGGGGGGCCCAAATCTCACCTGGCACCAGGTGTATGCTGATGTGGACGCGGCCCTGAGCACGCTGTCACAGTTCATGGAGGTGTGTGTCCCCTGCTGTGGGTGGGCTGGCCCTCCACGCCCCCTGTGCCTTCTGAGCCTTGCCTGCCCTCCCACAGTGTGTCTGCCTGGACAAGATCGAGGCAGTGGCCACGGAGGAGCAGCTGGTGGCCCGGGCCCTGGAGCTGCTGGAGGAGCAGCAGTTTTGGGCAGCTGTGGTCTTCCAGCCCCCCATCAATGCCACAGCCCCCAGACTGCCACCCCACGTCCACTACAAGATCCGCATGGATATCGATGATGTCACGAGGACCAACAAGATCAAGGACAGGTTGGGGGATGCCCACCCCATGGGTCTCCATGGCCAGCCAAGCAGCCTGTGCCTGTGGCAGGGGATCCCCGGTCCCAGCACCATGCTCTGCCTGCAGGTTTTGGGACCCAGGCCCTGCAGCTGACCCCTTCAGCGACCTGCGCTACGTCTGGGGGGGCTTTGTCTACATTCAGGACCTGGTGGAGCAGGCGGTGGTGCGGGTGCAGACGGGGGCTGCCCCACGGACGGGGGTCTATGTCCAGCAAATGCCCTATCCCTGCTACGTGGATGATGTGTAAGCGGGCAGGGGGCAGTCCCAGACCCCTGGGACCATTGAGTGACCCCCATGCTGCTGTGGGGGACACGCCCAAGCATCTCAGAGCATCACTGCCCCAGGGAGGTGGAGCAGGGCTGGTTATGTCCTGGTGTCCCCAGCCTGGCGGTGGCCCTGAGGTGTCAGGCTGGGGATGGAAGGTCTGTTGGTATCTCCCCAGGTTCCTGCGTGTCCTGAACCGCTCACTGCCCCTCTTCATGACACTGGCCTGGATCTACTCAGTGGCCATGATCATCAAGAGGGTGGTGCACGAGAAGGAGACACGTCTCAAGGAGACCATGAAGACCATGGGGCTGAGCAGTGGGATCCTCTGGCTCAGCTGGTTCCTCAGCAGCTTCATCCCCTTCCTCCTCAGCTCTGCCCTCCTTGTCCTCATACTCAAGGCAGGTTGAAGGCCTCAGGGGACAGCTTGGGTGACATGGGAAGCATCAGGGCTGAGAGCCAGCATGGGGGGCTCCACAGGCTCCAACCTGCCTCCATCCACAGCTGGGAAACATCCTGCCCTACAGCAACCCAGCAGTCATCTTCCTCTTCCTTGGCACCTTCTCAGTGGCCACCATCAGCCAGTGCTTCCTCATCAGCACCTTCTTCCCCCGTGCCAACCTGGCCTCAGCGTGCGGCGGCATCATTTACTTCTCGCTGTACCTGCCCTACGTGCTGTGCATCGCCTGGCGTGACTACCTCACCTTCCCAATCCGTGTCGTCGCGGTGAGTGCCCGGAGCTGCCCCTCTGCAATGCCCCTGGTGCCCTGGGCTGGGAGATTTGGGCTGCACCCCAAGGACAATCTTTGCCCATGCTGACATTCTTGCTCTCCCCAGAGCCTGCTGTCCCCCGTGGCCTTTGGCTTCGGCTGCGATTACTTCTCCCTCTACGAGGAGCAGGGAGTGGGCATTCAGTGGCACAACCTGGCTGCCAGCCCCGTGCCAGGAGACCTATACAGCTTTGCTGCGGCCATGGGGCTGCTGCTGCTGGATGCTGTCCTCTATGGCCTGGCCACCTGGTACATCGAGGGTATCTTCCCAGGTGAGTGCAGCACCCCTGGCCCCTAGTAGCCCCCCAGCCCCAGTCCCACTCAGCCCCTTCTGCTGCAGGTCAGTACGGGATCCCCAAGCCTTGGAATTTCCCCTTCCTGAAGAGCTACTGGTTTGGAGAGTCATCCTCAGCTGGGCACTCCCTGTACCATGCTAGCCCCTTCACTGCACCCAAAGGTGAGTCCCTGCCCACCCTGGGGGTGTGTGGCTGAGGGCAGTGGCCATGGAGCTGGGCTGGAGCCCTCCAGCCCAGGCCTCACTCCCCAGTGGAGGGTCCTGCACCCCATGGTGAGGGGTCCTGCCCCCACCAAGGGGTTCTGCCTGGGATGTGACCCCTTGGTGGCTTCCAGTGCTGGTGGAGGAGCCACCTGCCGAACTCCAGCCTGGCGTCTCCATCCGCAACCTGGTGAAGGTCTATGGCAGCAGTGGCCGTGCGGCCGTGAATGGGTTGAGCCTGGACTTCTACGAGGGGCAGATCACATCCTTCCTGGGCCACAACGGCGCTGGAAAGACCACCACCATGTGAGCCATGGAGGGGCTGTGTGGCCACAGCTGGGGACAGGAGCTGAGCCTGCTACCATCTGGTCCCCAGGCAGGACAGGGCACCCTGGCCCCAAGCCCTGCTGCTC
Source organism: Acanthiza pusilla (assembly GCA_036630365.1). Lineage (NCBI taxonomy): Eukaryota > Metazoa > Chordata > Aves > Passeriformes > Acanthizidae > Acanthiza > Acanthiza pusilla. The sequence goes on along the minus strand of JAXCHO010000105.1, from coordinate 3,561,553 downwards.
CTGCCCTCTGTGACCCACTTTCCTCACCACATCCAGGTCCATCCTGACTGGCCTCCTGCCCCCCACCTCGGGCACTGCCTATATCCTGGGCTTGGACATCCGCTCCGATATCGACAGCATCCGCAAAGCCATGGGGATGTGTCCCCAGCACAATGTGCTCTTCGACATGTAGGCAGGGGTGGGCAGGTGGGGGAGTGATGCAGGGCTGTCCCCCTCAATCCCTGTCCCCCTCACCCTGCCCTGGTCCCTCTGCCCCCACAGCCTGACGGTGGAGGAGCACGTCTGGTTCTACGGGCGGCTGAAGGGGCTCTCGGAGCAGCAGGTGCAGGAGGAGATGGAGCAGCTGCTCCAGGACACGGGGCTGCCCCACAAACGCCGGGAACAGACCAGGAACCTTTCAGGTGCGTGCGGGGGCCAGGCCGGGTGCGTGAGCGGGGGTCGGTGGCTCCGAGCCCCCCCAACGCTGTCCCTCCGCAGGCGGGATGCAGCGGAAGCTCTCGGTGGCCATCGCCTTCGTGGGCGGCTCCCGGGTGGTCATCCTGGATGAGCCCACGGCCGGTGTCGATCCCTTCTCCCGCCGCAGCATCTGGGAGCTGCTGCTCAAGTACCGCAAAGGTCAGGGCTGGGGGACCACACTTCACCCTCTGAGCCCCCCAGGCTGGGGCGAGCAGGGGGGCGAAACCTGCAATTGGGGGCTTGACAAGGGGGTCAACCCCATTCCTTGTCCCCAGGCCGCACCATCATCCTGTCCACCCACTACATGGACGAGGCGGAGCTGCTGGGGGACCGCACGGCCATCATCTCTCAGGGCCGGCTCTGCTGCTGCGGGTCCCCCCTGTTCCTCAAGGCCAGGCTGGGCACTGGGTACCACCTCACCCTGGTGAAGCGGGAGCGGAGTGGGACGGGTGGCAACACCAGCACTGTACCTGGTGTCACCAAAAAGGTGGGTCCCTTAGCCCCCAACGAGCATCCCCCAAAGGGCAGCCAGTGCCTCCATCTCAGGTCACAGGGGTCACTGGGGGCCAGATCCTGTCACAGGGTGCCAGGTTCCAACCATCCTTTCCTGCAGGATGGCAGCGACTCGGAGCAGAGCAGTGACACAGGCCTGGGCAGTGAGAGAGGCAGTGACGCCAGCGCCATGGGTGAGGGTCTTGCCCCTTCACAGTGTCACCCCCAGCTGCTCCTCAGCTCCTGCCCCAGGTTTCCAACCTTCTCCTTCCCCCCAGATGTGGTCCAGCTGTCGGCGCTGATCCAGAAGCTGGTGCCCGGCTCCCGGCTGGTGGAGGACATCGGGCATGAGGTGCTCTTCGTCCTGCCCTACAGTGGGGCCAGGGATGGGGCCTTTGGGGAGCTGTTTCGTGAGCTGGACGCGCGCCTGGGGGAACTGGGGGTCTCCAGCTACGGCATCTCTGACACCACTCTGGAAGAGGTACCCAAGGGGGCTCCAGTGAATGGCTGCCCATGGCTCCCAGGGTGCCCGTGACTGGGGATTGCCATCACTGGGCTGTGGGTGCTGGTTTGTGTTTAATGCCAGCTCTCCCACACCCCCAGATCTTCCTGAAAGTGGCTGAGGACACAGGGCTGGACACTGACACCACAGGTAAACCCCTCAGTCCTGGCTGGAGCTGAGCTCTGGGGTACAGGGAGGGCTTGGGAGGTGCTCAGCAGCCCAGAGCAGAGGGGTGGGGGTGTCCCCAGCACCCTGTGTGTCCCTCCCAGTGCTGGGGGCCCCACTGGTGGTCCCTGTGAGTGCAGAGAAGTTGTCACGGCCTGTGGCCTTGTTCCCACCCTCGCATCTTGTCCCCGTTTGGTCAGGCACCATGAAAGGAGCAGCCCCTGGCGAGATGGGGGATGGAGATGTGGCTGATGGAGAGCTGGGTAAGGATGGGGGATTTGGGACCCCCAAGCTGCCACTGAGTGCTCCCCACCTCCAGCCCCTGGGCTGGGGCTGGGCCATGGCACACGTCCATCTGGGCAGGTGTCCATCCAAGCAAGCATCCCGTCAGGCACGTGTCCCTTCAAGCAGGGGCATACTCAGGGACCCCTGTGCAGCATTCCTACGTCCCAGTTGCAGGGTGTCCCCAGAACAAAGATCTGGGATGAGGGTGGGTTTGGGGGAGCCCAGCTCTGTGCAGGGGTTGGGATGGGACATCAAATCCCAGGGGGCATATCCAGCCCCCTTATCCTGGAGGGAGAGCTGGTGTGGGGGCAGCCACAGGCGTGGGGTGGCTGTGATGGTTTGAGGCACCAGCTCTGCCCTGGGTGGGTTCTGACCCCCGCGTGGCCGTAACCCTTCTCTCCTCTCCTTTACATTGAGCCAAAGGAGCCCGCCGAGGTAGGAACTGGAGGCTGGGGGGGCTGGGGGCTCCTGCATGCAGCATTGCAGCCCTGCTGGGATGGGGGGATCCCCCTGCCAGCACCCTGTCTCCCCGCGCCCTGCTGGGACGGGGGGATCCCCCTGCCAGCACCCTGTCCCCCCCGCGCCCTGCTGGGATGGGGGGATCCCCATGCCAGCACCCTGTCCCCCCCTGCCAGCACCCTGTCCCCCCGTGCCCTGCTGGGATGGGGGGATCCCCATGCCAGCACCCTGTCCCCCCCTGCCAGCTCCCTGTCCCCCCGCGCCCTGCCTGGCACGAACCCCTTGCCAGACCCACCTCTGCCCTGGCAGCGGAGGAGCCCCGGGAGACGGACCTGCTGCGGGGGGCGGCGGGGCAGACCTGCGGCAGGGTCAGCGGCTGGGCGCTCACCTGCCGCCAGCTCCGCGCCCTCTTCACCAAGAGGATGCTCCACGCCCGGCGCAGCACCCGCGGCTTCTTCGCGCAGGTGGGGCCGCGGGGAGGGGATGGGGCAGGGCACCGGGCAGGGTGGGGCCGAGCCAGCCCTGATCCCTGACCTCCTCAGATCGTCCTCCCCGCCGTCTTCGTCTGCGTCGCGCTGCTCTTCAGCCTCATCGTGCCGCCCTTTGGGAAGTACCCGCCCCTTCAGCTCCAGCCCTGGATGTACGGGCAGCAGTTCACCTTTTTCAGGTGTGTCCTCAGCCCTCTGCCCGCCGTGTCCCTCGGCCCCCACTGCCACCAGCTCACTCCTGTGTCTCCTGGCAGCAACGACGCCCCGGGAGACCCCGACACGGTCCGGCTGCTGGACGCGCTCCTGGCCGAGCCTGGCTTCGGCACCAAGTGCATGAAGGAAGAGGGGAAGGCGTGAGTGCCCGCGGGACGGGGATTTGAGGGGCTGGAGGGGGCATCTGGGGCTTGGCCCCCACCTCAGTGCCCACCTGCCCACGGAGCAGCTCTGCCACCTGGTGCGATGCCGTGGCACCCCCAACTATCCCCGTGCTGGGTCCCGGTGCCCCTGGCTCACACCAGGGTCTCTCTCTCTTTCCCCTGGTGCCCAGGACTGGGCTGTGCCCACCAGCTTCCCACCCCGATGGCTTCTCGGCCCCCTCAGTGCCCCCATCCCTGCTGGAAGCGCTGTGGCGTGGGAACTGGACACGGGCCGAGCCATCCCCTCCGTGTCAGTGCAGTGGACCGGGAGCACACAGGATGCTGCCTGAGTGTCCTGAGGGGGCTGGGGGGCTCCCACCACCCCAGGTAACCCCCAGCCCAGCAGGGGCAGCCCCAGGACTCTGGCACTGCTGGCTGTGGGAACGGGTGATACTCTGGGGACGCCACAGGGCCAGGTGTCCATCCAGCCCATCTGTCCATCCCCCAGGTGCAGAGGGGCACAGGGGACATCCTTCAGAACCTGACGGGCAGGAACATCTCTGACTACCTGGTGAAGACCTACCCCCAGATCATCCGGCAGGAGTGAGTGCTGAGGGTGGGGACACTGGGGATGCTGGAAGGACACTGTGGGGACACTGAGGGCACACCCCAGGGACATGTGGCTGGGTGGGCAGGTGCTGCCCTAACATCCCCTTGGGGGGTTTCCTCTCCCCTCTTTTCCATTTCTTTCAGGCTGAGGAACAAGAAGTGGGTGAATGAGCAGAGGTGAGCTGGGCAGGGGCTGGGGCCTGGCACAGCTGGGGCTGGCGGGAGGCAGGAGATCCCTGGGAGGTTTGGGGGGAGCCTGAGTGGTCCCTGGGCAGAACCATCATCCAGGTGTCTTCAGCCCTCTGCTGTGTGCCCTTCATTCTGGTGTCTGGGGGGTGGAGGGTTGAGTTTGGGCAAAGGCAGCAGTGGGAAATGAGTGGCAGTGGGAAATAGGTGGCAGTAGAAAATGGGTGGCAGGTTTCACAGAACTGTGGAACTGCAGAACCTCCTGGGGCAGAAAGGACCTGTGCAATCCTTGAGCCCAGCCCCTGGCACGCTGGCAGTGGGAGTCTCTCCAGCAGGTTTGGGAGCCCCATTTCTCCTGCAGGTATGGAGGCTTCTCCCTGGGCGCCGGCAGCTCCCAGGCCCTGCCGTCGGCAGCAGAGGTGGATCAGGCAGTGCTGGAGCTCCGGACACTGCTCAGAATCACCCCGGTATGGCTGGACTCGGACTCTGGCTCAGCTCTGGTGTCCCAGTGCTGGGAGCCCTCTCTTCACTCCATGTTCCTGCACCCAGGGCAGCCCCTCAGATCAGCTCCTGGCCAACCTCAGCCGCTTCATCGAGGGTTTGGATGCCCGCAGGAATATCAAGGTGTGCCCCTGGCTGGGGTCCTGCGGGGTTGAGAGCTGGGGGGCAGCAGGGATGTGACAGCTGTGTCCCCTCCAGGGATGGGAGCAGCCCAAGGAGGACTGAGAGTGGCTGGGGCTGGAGGGGAGCAGGAGCCCAGAGGGGAGTGGGGGTGCTCCTGGCGGGAGTGGGTGGCACAGGCACAGCCAAGGGCAGTGCCAGGGTGGGTGGGGGACTCTGAGCTGGCTGACCCTCCCCCTGCTGCAGGTCTGGTTCAACAACAAAGGCTGGCACGCCATGGTCTCCTTCCTCAACGTGGCCAGCAACGGGCTGCTGCGAGCCTGGCTGCCCCCCGGCACCGACCCCGCGCACTTCGGCATCACGGCCACCAACCACCCCCTCAACCTCACCAAGGAGCAGCTCTCTGAGGCCGCCCTGTGAGTGCCGAGGATGGGGGTCCCGTAGCCCCCTCTGGCCCCTGCTGAGCCCTCTCCTCTGTGGCAGGATGGCCACCTCTGTGGACGTGCTGGTCTCCATCTGCGTGATCTTCGCCATGTCCTTCGTCCCGGCCAGCTTTGTCGTCTTCCTCATCGAGGAGCGGGTCAGCAAGGCCAAGCACCTGCAGTTTGTCAGCGGGATGAAGCCCATCACCTACTGGCTGGGCAACTTCGCCTGGGACATGGTGGGGATGGGGATGGGGACAGGGACCAGTTCCAAGGGGTCTGGTCCCACCCCTGACCCCTTTCCTGGTTTCTCCATCCCTGCAGTGCAACTACCTGGTCCCTGCGCTGCTGGTCATCCTCATCTTCCTCTGCTTCCAGCAGGAATCCTACGTGTCCTCGGCCAACCTGCCCTCCCTGGTGCTGCTGCTGCTGCTCTACGGGTGACGGGGCAGCAGAGCCCAGCGGGGGCGAAGGGGTTGTGGGTCTGGGGGCAGCTGGGGTGAGGGGGTTGTGTGCTCGGGAGGGTGGGTGCTGTCTCGTGCCCCCAGGTTGGGGGTGCGCCTCAGCCAGGCCCTGCCTCTCGCCCCTGCAGATGGTCCATCACCCCCCTGATGTATCCAGCCTCCTTCCTCTTCAGCATCCCCAGCACCGCCTACGTGGCCCTGACCTGCATCAACCTCTTCATCGGCATCAACGGCAGCGTGGCCACCTTCGTGCTGGAGCTCTTTGTGGACCAGGTGAGCCTTGGGATGCCCCGGACCCCCCAATCCCTTCCCTGCAGGACCAGTGACAGCTCCACTCCTGTCCTCGTTGCCCTTGCAGAACCTCAATGACATCAACCGCATCCTGAAGAAGGTTTTCCTCATCTTCCCCCACTTCTGCCTGGGCCGAGGCCTGATCGACATGGTGAAGAACCAGGCGATGGCCGATGCCTTTGAGAGGTTTGGTGAGTTTGGAGCTGTCAGGGCTGCTCACCCTCCCCAAAACCCAGCATGGGGGTCCCCCATTCCTACAGCCCCTCTCATTGCTCACAGGGGACAGGCGCTTTGTGTCCCCCCTCTCCTGGGACCTGGCGGGGAAGAATATGTTCGCCATGGCCATTGAGGGCATTGTCTTCTTCCTCTTCACCCTCCTGCTGCAGTACCACCGCTTCTTCCTGCGCCTGGGGTGAGCACTGGCCAGGGGGTGGCCTGGGGGTGCTCAAGGGGGTGGGCAGCCCTGGATGTGCCCCTGCCACTGTCCCCTCAGGCCACGGTCTCTGGAGCTGCCCTCACTGGAGGATGAGGACCGGGATGTGGCCAGGGAGCGGGCGAGGGTGGGCAGCAGCCCCCCGCACGGCCACCTCCTGCTGCTGAAGGACCTGACCAAGGTGGGTGTGTGGGGCTGGACCTTCTGTGTGCTCCAACCCCCCAGCAGTCCCCCGCTATGCTGGCGGTGACAGGAGGGAGGACACTGCCACCTCTCCACCATGCAGGTGTACCGGCGCAGGAAGGCTCCGGCCGTGGACCGGCTCTGTGTGGCCATCCCCCCCGGGGAGGTGAGGGACAGATGGACAGGCAGACAGACAGCACCGTGGGCAGGGCCAGGGCTGCCAGTGACCCCGCTCTGCCCCCGCAGTGCTTTGGCCTCCTGGGGGTGAACGGCGCTGGGAAAACATCCACCTTCAAGATGCTGACGGGGGACACGGAGGTGACACTGGGAGAGGCCTGGTTGAAGGGGCACAGGTGGGTGAATGCAGGGACCCTACGGCTTGGACCCCTCTCTATGTCCCCACAGCACCTGTGCCATCATCTCTGTCCCCACCCTGTGCTCCTCCTGGCCATTTTCACTGCTGCCTGCTTCATCCTCATGCCTGCAGCTGCTTGTCCCTATTCCCACAGTATCCCTGGTGCATGTCCCCATCCCTCAGTGTGCGTGCCTGTCCTCATCCCATGCTCACCTGTCCCCATCCCACAGTGTGCTCACCGACCTCCAGTCTGTCCACCAGCACATGGGTTACTGTCCCCAGTTTGATGCCATCACGGACCTGCTGACGGGACGGGAGCACCTGGAGTTCTACAGCCGCCTGCGCGGGGTCCCAGAGGAGGAGACCCCCAGGGTAGGGCCTGTACCCCAGCCCCCCTAACCCCTGAGGAGCCCCCACCCTCACCCCCTCTGTATCTCCCAGGTGGCTCAGTGGGGCATAGCTGCGCTGGGGCTGGGACCGCACGCGGACCGGCCGGCGGGGAAGTACAGCGGAGGCAACAAGCGCAAGCTCTCCACGGCCATCGCCCTCCTTGGCTGTCCCCCCGTCGTTTTCCTGGTGAGGGGGATCAGTGAGAGGCCTGATGGCATTACCAGGGTCCTGCTCAAGCTGACCGTGTGCTGGGGTTGTTGCAGGATGAGCCCACAACAGGGATGGATCCACAAGCCCGGAGGTTCCTGTGGGAACGCATCCTCGGTGTTATCCGGGACGGACGCTCTGTGGTGCTCACGTCCCACAGGTGAGTCCCCACCTGGGGGCTGCAGCCCCCACAGGGGAGCACCCCTCTGCCCCTATAACCCCCCTGTAGGGGAGCTCCCTATTCCCGTGGGAATCCCCTGGAGGGGGGTGTCCCTCTGCACTGGGGGCTCACATGTACCCCCCAGCATGGAGGAGTGTGAGGCGCTCTGCACCAGGATGGCCATCATGGTCAACGGCCGGTTCCGCTGCCTGGGCAGCGTCCAGCACCTCAAGAACAGGTACAGGGCCGGGGGGCTTAGGGGGTCTCCTGAGGGCTCTGGCCATGGCCAGTCCTCGCAGCGGTGTCCCCTCTCCCCGCAGGTTTGGGGATGGGTACACGGTGGTGGTGCGGGCGGGGGGCCCTGGCCCCGAGGCAGTGCAGACCCTGCTGCAGCAGCACTTCCCTGGCATCGTGCTGCGGGAGCGGCACGGGGGGCTGCTGCAGTACCACCTGCCTGCCCGTGCCGCCTCCCTGGCCACTGTTTTCAGCCTCCTGGCTGCCCACCGTGGCCCCTGCCACATCGAGGACTACTCCGTGTCCCAGACCACCCTGGACCAGGTGACAGGGGAGGCAAGTGGGAGGGCGCGGTGGCCCTGTCCCGTGGTGCTGTCCCTCATCATGTCATCCCTGCAGGTCTTCGTGCACTTTGCCCAGGAGCAGAGCGATGGGGACACTGTGGAGGTCACAGCCCCAGGGCAGGATATAGCCCCCAGCACCGGGAAGAGGCTGAGCACGTTCCTGGAGGATGACAGCTACCAGGAGAGCGCTGTCTGAGTGGGGCATGGTGTCGCATGGACCCCCACAGACCACTCCCCAGTTGTCACCGCAGCACAACCCAGAATCACGGGACTTTGGGGTACTGCGGACCCCAGGAGCTGCACAGAGGAAGCCTGGGCAGATCTTGCCCAGTGGCATGGTGTCACCATCCCATGGGACAGTGGGTGCTGGGGAGGGTCGGATCACCAGGACAGGGCTGGCCCCAGCTCCCTGTGGGGGGTGATGCCCTGCGGGGGGCTGGGCTGGATGGGGGGGTCTGGGGCTGGCCTTGGGACCCCGCTGCTCCCCACCGGAGCCGAGCTTGCTGTAACAGAGCAATTCAATAAAGACCCGCGGTACTGCCGGGGGGCTCGATCGCCCTCACCACAACGCGAAGCCAGTGAGGGACAGGCTGGGGACACAGCGGGATGGGGCAGGACAGTGGCGAACATCGACCCACGGGGCCGCGCCTAGGGCTCTCCCCGACCTCGGGGGTGCTGGAACACCCCGTGATGCGTCTTGGGGGGCCAAAAGAGCCTTCCGGGGAGGCGCTTTGAGACCGTCCCGAGAAAAAAAATATGGAACGCTTCACGAATTTGCGTGTCATCCTTGCGCAGGGGCCATGCTAATCTTCTCTGTATCGTTCCAATTTTAGTATATGTGCTGCCGAAGCGAGCACGAACAGGAGTGTACATCCAACGCTATTTAAACCTCTCTAACTTGATAATTTTTTGGTCATTGCGAGTACCTTCTGTCAGGCTCCCCGCCTTTCTTCACATGGCCACTCTCCCCAGACGAGGGACAGTGATTTTTTATTCTAGATCTTCCGCTTCTTTAGAATTTTTTTCCTTTTTGAACTTGTGCTCCCACACGGAGGTGCCGGCCCTCGCGGTGCATGGCGGGAGAGAGCCTTATTTGCATGAGGGCGGGGCAGGACCAGAGCGTGTCCTCCACCGTCCCGTCGTGCCCCGGGAGCGCGTGCGCGCGCACGCGCGGAGCAGCCGTGCCCGGCGGAGGAAGATGGCGGCGGAGCGCTGAGGGACGGGACGGGACCGCACCGGGACAGCTGAGCCGCCCGCCGCGACCGGGCCGCGCCGCCCCGCCGAGGGACCCACATGGCCGCGGGGACAGGCCGGCAGCCGCCTCCCCGTTTCGTTTGCTCCGGCCGCGCAGCTCCCGGGCCCCGCTGAGCGCCCAGGCCTGACCCACTGGGCCTGACCCGCCGCCGCCCCGAGGCGTCTGCGCCGGGCCGGGGCCGGGGAGGGGGGACGGAGGCAGCGCCGGCCCCGCGCCCGCGGCCCCTCCGCAGCGCCCGCCCGGCCCCAGCCCGCCCCGCGGAGGAGCAGAGGCCTTTCCGGGCCCAGCCCTCACCGGACCCATCGTCAGGATGTCCGAGAACCAGCCGAATGCCAACAACCACCACCCGGCCAACAACGCCGGGGCCGCCGGCGGCAACAACCGGGGCGTCCGCAACCCCAACCTCAACCAGAACCCCCTGATCAACGTGCGCGACCGCCTCTTCCACGCGCTGTTCTTCAAGATGGCAGTGACCTACGCGCGCCTCTTCCCTCCCTCCTTCCGCCGAGTCTTCGAGTTCTTCGTTCTCCTCAAGGTGAGGGGCAGCTCCTCCTGCCAGCCCGCGGCCAGGCTGAGGGCAGGAATTTCCTTAGAAACACAAAAAGTCCTTCCTCCACCGGGGGTCGCAGGCTTTGTTTGGGCCACACACAGAGATCTGTCCCTGGAGCTCACTCCTGTGAGGAAGACATGAGTCTGCGTGGGGGTCCCGGTGTTCCCTGCACTCTGGAGCTCTGTTTCCAGGTCTTAAATCAAAAGGAAATTGCTGAGCAGCCAGGCTGGCGCTAGGTGGGAGAGGTTTCAGTTTCTTTTCTGAGCAATCACACTTTTTGGATACATTGCCCACATGACGTACTGGACTATTGGAGTTTTGCTGGAGTCGTGTCTTTTCTGGACACAATAAAGGCACAGCCCCGTTCTGACCCCGTTTCTTTCAGCAGTGCCAGGGATGTGTCACTGTGCTCTCTCGGATGACCCCACCTGCCTGCTGGGTGATGGGGACCCTCCCAGAGGGGCCAGTCAGTGTCCAGGAGTGACTGCCCATAGGTTAAATCCTGCTTCTTGGCTTCCAGGATGGGAAATTAGAGTAAGGAGAACCGGAGAGCAGCTTGCCAGGTGACAGCAGCACACTCCTCTGGGTTTCTACAATTCAGCAAGAAAACATTCAGCACAGTTTGTCTCATGCTGCATGGATATGTTTTCTACTCTCTCAGGAAATGTTTGGGTTTTTCACATCCTTGTTCCCTCTCCCAGTTGTACAGCTGGATCCCAGTAAACAGGCTGGGACAGGGATGATTCTAACGGTTGGGCAGTGGCTGGGAGCAGTTTGTGTTGCTTCTGCCTCTGATCACAGCTCTGTCAGAGAAGGAAAAACTTTCTCAGGGCTCTGTGGAGAGCAGCCTGCAGGGTCAGGGGTCAGCAGCCTCCATCCTGCTCCCAACTCTGGTCTGGCTGCAGGAGGGAAGTGGGAGCCCACATTCCCATTTGGAGTCCTGGAACTGCCCATGTCTCTGCTGTGGCTCCTGCAACCAGGGAGGTGGCTCTGCTTTACCTTCCCGCACTTCTCCCTGTGCAGCTCCTCTGCAGAGTGATGTTTACCAGGCTGTTTGTTCATCACAAATAGGTCAGGGCGGCGGGGCTGATGAGGACACAGCAGCGCAGGGCAGCTGGGAAGGGAGGTCTGAGCTCAGCAGTGCCGCTCACTGTGCCAGCCGTGCTCAGAACTCTGAACTTTGGATGTCTCGCTACACACCAGGGCATGAGTTTCTTTAGTCCACTCTGCTTTGCTGTGGATTATAGCGGTTCCTGGGATTGAGGCAGGGCAGGAGCTGTGGTGCTCTGTGAACTCAGCCTCAGGGGCCAGCTTAACCTTCCTGGAGCAGGATCTATTCTTTGAGACAGCAGTTGTGACATGGGTTTGGATCATCTTGCCCAGGGGAGGGTTGGCTTTGGTTCAGATTTGCTTTATTCTGCCTTTATAAAGCTGGGCAGTCTTGTTTGGGCTTCTGCAGGAAACTCTTTATGCTGAGGAGGGAGGGGAAGGGTTGGAAGACATGGACATTTTTCCATTTCTTTCAGTGTGCCTTGTGGCCGCATCCCACACTGGTGCTGTGTGTGTGTTTGGTTTGGGAGACGCTGTTGGTTGCAGGACCTGTGCTTTCAGAAAGCTGTCAGTGGCAGCTCTGATCTCGTGAGCAGCAGCAGTTGGTTCTGCTGCCTTTGGTGTGTTCCCTGCTGAAACTGTGGAGGTCTGGCTGCTGCAGTTTTTTTTGCAGGGAAGCACTGAAGCTCCTGTCTACTTGCCCAAATTATCCTGGTGTTTCACAGGCAAAGAAGAGCAGGTGATAACTAGGGGGTCTGACCGTCTCTGCCTTGTCTCCTGCCCTTTAGGCTCTCTTTGTGCTCTTCATCCTGGCCTACATCCACATTGCCTTCTCCCGCTCGCCCATCAACTGCCTGGAGCACGTGCGGGATAAGTGGCCCCGTGACGGCATCTTGCGGGTGGAAATCCAACGCAACTCCAGCCGGGCCCCCATCTTCCTGCAGTTCTGTGGGGTCGAGAAGTTCCCAGGAATGGTGGTTGAATCCACGACTGAGGAAGAGGAGGAGGAAGAGGAAGAAATGACTGTGGATATGTTTGAAAACAGTTCTATCAAGGTAAGGACATGCTCCCTGTGTACGCCGGAGAGGGGAGCCTGGGTGTTGGGTCAGGGAGAAACGTTGGTTGGAAGTGAAGTCCCTGTGTGATCCCTCAGTCTCCTGGAAACACAGCATGTTCCTTGGCTGCTCCCGAGTCCCCATATTGGCCTCTGATGGTTTAACACAGAAAGAAAAGCTGGAGAAAATGGCCTTTCATGGGCTGGGAGGTCTTTGTGTGGATAGAGAGAGCATGGCAGGTGAGAGGTGAAGAGGCTGCTGATGTGGCTTTCCCTGCCCTGGTTTTCCAACAGTTCGAACTGGATATCGAGCCCAAGGTGTTCCTCAAGCCATCCCGGGTGAGCAGCACTGAGCTGCCCCACAACGACAGCCAGGAGTTCTCATTTAGTGACGCAGCCACTAAAGGTATGCAGCCTCTGCGGGAGACTGTGTCCGAGTTTGAGATGCTAGCCCGAGCAGGTAATCACACCTTCACTGCTACCTGTGCTCCTCCTTCCTCCCCCCATCATCCTCCCCACGCATCCCCTCCTGGCTCCTCGGGGCACCTGCGTAGTGACCTTAAATGTCTTCCTGATGTGTTCACCTGGGGTTAATCTTGTCAGTACTAACAGCAGACCCACAGTGAGCTCTGCCCTGAGACTGGGGGGAGGCTGGGTTAGAAAAGTTGCCAGGCCAAGAGGCTTCATACCAACCATAAAGGCTGAGCAAAGGCTCTTGGCCTGGCTGGTTCCTGTGGTGGTTGGTGTGAAGTACCTCAGGTGAGCCTGAGCCCTCTGTTCTGAGCCATTCACTGTCCCCTGCAATCCACAGGGATCCCCTGACAGTGACATTCCTTCTAGCATGAGCGGAGTTTGGGCTGTGTTCTGGGTGCTCAGCCAACACCAGCACTTAGAGCAGCCAATTTGCTACAATTAATTAATCCTGAAAGCCACCAAGCGGGTTTTGGTGGATTGCGATACAGCGCTGCCTTTCCACTCAGATGTTCCTTGGCCTTATCCCGCCCTGTTCCTGCCTGACCTAAGCTGCTCAGGCCTTGTAAACTCCAGAGGGAGATTTAGTAGCTTTGTATTGTTTAAAATGGAATTCCAGTGTGGGAAAACTGTTTCTAGTGGTTAAGGGAGGAAATCTACTGAGTAATATTTATCTTAAAGTAGAGATGTGTGCTTGGATTCTTTGTCTTTTTCCACAAAATTTGCAAAAAATTGGCTTCTTTCACCACACTGTTGTCCCTGTGAAGGCTGGAATTCTTTACTCTTCAGGGACACTGGGTTTGTGGCTGTGGAGGAAGATGGGACCGGACACTGTCTAGTTCCTTGGTCTTGGAGTGGATTTGCTTGATGCTCATCCAGAGCTCATTAGTCCTGAATTAAAGGTCATTAAGACCAGAGAGCAGTAAATGTTTTTGGTGCAGGACCTTTATTGCTGGTGCCCGGGTTCTGAGGAGAGTCACGTTGTGCAGGGCTGGGGCACTGGTGGGAAGTCCCTTGTTTTGCTGAATGCTTGGTTGGAAATGATCCAGAAAAGGAGGGGGAGAGAACAGGCTGTTTTCCAGATTAGTTATAAAATTCACATCTTTAAATCAATCCCAAATACATGATTTTATTGTTTTTTCCACGTTTCCTGTCTTCTAAGTGCATCAAATTTGATGTTTGATCAGAATATTTTGCCATGAAAAAATATTTTATTATACAGAGGAAGTAATTGTTTGTTGATATTTAAACTCTTGATTTCCTTTTGAGCTTAAAACTGTTTATAATGGAAACAAAAGACAAAACCAACAACCCAGCTTGTGCTTGCTGCCTGATCAGGCGATCTCTGTCAATGCTGGGTCAGGTGTGTCTCTGTTCAGTTCTTGTGTCCCTTTAACTGTCGCTGTGGTGCTGGGAGCTGCCTGACAGCTGCCTCCCCCCTCCTGGAGATACACCCTGGCAGTCTGAAAGAGCAGGGATTAAATTGCTTGGCTCTGGCTTAGCGGGAGGTTTTGTCCTTTCAGAGATGATGTAGCAAAAAAGCATCTCTCTGGAACCTGTCTTGGGGAAAAAAAAAAACCATCCCAAAAAAAAAACCCAGGGAAACTTCAGGCACCACCAGTTTTTGGGAAAGCTGTAATTGCTGCTGCCTTCAGTTCTGACATGTAATTGCAGCAGTGACCTCAGCCCCCTGGGAAGTGCAGGGCTCTTGCCTCTGGAGCAATTACTTGGTGTTCAGCAGGTGTAAAGTGGATTTTCCTGCTGTTCCCCAAACAACGTGGGAAGCAGAAATTGAGCAGAGCAAGAACAAGTGGCTCTGGGCTTGCCAGACAAAGATGTGGGCAGGTTCTGGGCAGAGCCTGGAACTGCTGCCCTGAAGCTTTCCCAGAAGTCTCACATTAAGGACTAATGTCAAGGGAATGGGCTGTAGTTCCAAAGAGTTTTATTGATTTATGTTTAATTGTTGAGAGAAGCCTGGAACCCACGTTTGCAACCAGTTCCCTTTTCAAGAACATGATGGGAGGGAGGGAGGGAGGGAGGGAGGGAGGGAGGGAGGGAGGGAGGGAGGGAGGGAACCCAGAGGGGCTGTTTCTTCATGGTGGCTGTTTGCAGGTGTGGGTGTTGAGTCTCCCTGTCTCCCTGTGTCCTTCTTCTCCCAGTGTGGCCACAGGAAGAGTACATTGTGGAATACTCTCTGGAATACGGCTTCCTGCGCCTGTCCCAGAGCACACGGCAGCGCCTCAGCATCCCCGTCATGGTGGTGACCCTGGGTGAGTGGGTGACAGCCTGGGCGGGGGGTGGTGGGTGTGTGGGGTGGGTGCCTGCAGTGCAGAGACCTCCATACCATCTCTGGGAACTCTTCCTGAAGCTGATGGCGCTCACTTCCCACGTGGGAGAGCTGCTGTGTGCAGCCCGCCAGCCTTTAGTAGGTCACAGCTTTCCAGGGGGAGCCTTCTGAAATGGTGGAGCCTGGTTCAGTGAGCCCTGATGTCATGCCCAGCACAGTTTTCTCATGGAGCAGGGAAGAGCTCTCTCCCTGGCTGAAGGCACTGAAGCTCTGGGCTCGGCAGTGCAGGGTTAAAGCCTGGTGGCTAGAGCAGCTGTGCAGGTGTTGGGGACAGTGCTCACAGATCTGTGTCACACTCTCTGTGCTTCTGCACCCCTGTGAGCACCAGCAGGTCATTTCCCAGAGCAGTGTTCTCTTCTCCTAGCATTTGCTCCATTAAAACCTGTCCAAGTCAGGAACACAGCCTCAGACCTTCCTGTGCTTGTGCACCTCTGTATCTGTTAGTGCAGCAATCAGAGTGGAGCTCATTATTTCCTCCCACTCAAGCTGAAGCCGAGCTGGATGGGGGTTAAGCAGTTTTTCTGTGCAGTAATAGGCATTCAGGGTGAGCCCAGGAGACAGGCCACGCCTAAAGGGCAAATTCCCTTTGTGTCTGTGCCAGCACAGAGCGTGACAGCCTTGACAATCCTTAAGGCCCGACTGCCATTCGCACTTCAGTGTGGCAGGATCTGTCAGTGGGTTACATTTTCCCTCCCAGTCCTGCCAGGTTTGGTTTTACTGCCCCAGGTCCACATGCAGGTGGACTCTGCTGACACAAGTATTCCTCACCTCCTTCCTTTGTGGCTCCAGGTGTGAACAGTGTGAAAGGGTTTTTGTCTTCTCTCTAGATCCTACTAGGGATCAGTGCTTTGGGGATAGGTTCAGCCGCCTGCTGCTGGATGAGTTCCTGGGCTACGACGACATCCTGATGTCGAGTGTAAAAGCTTTAGCTGAAAACGAGGAAAACAAAGGTAAGGCCTGGAGGAGTCACAGCAGTGGCTGCTTGGAGCAGTGCGTGTTTGTTCTGTGGATACCTGAGTATCATCTTCTGACTATTGATTAATCTGTAATGCAGGGAGCAGCTCCCTGTGTTATTGTCAAGGACAAAATGAGAGAGGCAGGAGGGGAGAGGTGTCTAGAAACGTGGTTTCCTCCTGCCTCACTGCCCTGCATGACAATGAGTGCTGCCCTGAGGATTTGCTTCAAATCCTGTTTCTTCAGCTGGCAGTGGTGCTTGGTTCTTAGTCCATGGGTTAATCACACTGAGCTTGTGTTTGTGCTTTTTCTCCAGGTTTCCTTCGCAATGTGGTGTCTGGGGAGCACTATCGCTTTGTCAGCATGTGGATGGCCAGGACGTCCTACCTAGCAGCTTTCGTCATCATGGTCATCTTCGTAAGTCACCATGAGCTGGGCAGTGCCTGGACTCAGCCCAGTGCTGAGCAGTGAGTGGTTGGTGTTACAGGACAGACCTGAGCTCTCGTCTGCTTTGAAAGTATAGTTGGTGGAGGATGAGGCCCTACTCTGGGGCTTTTTTTGTTTGTTTGGGGTTTTTGTTAGAAAAAGTTCTTGAAGTCCACCAATGAAACAAACAGAAAAGCTGAACTAGAATACAGTGTTGTTTTCATTGTGAAAAGGGAGCTGCTGTTGATTTCTCAGTGTCCTTAAAACACTCCAGCTGTCAGCACAGGGTACAGACATTTGTCCTCTGAGACTTTTAAGAACAGCCCAGACTGATTTGCCTGGAGTGATCAAGATAAACCAAGTGATGATGTGTGAGACGATGTGTTCCCAGATACACATCAGACAAGATCCCAAGTGATAACTACCCCGTGTTTGTTGTCTTGGGTGGCTGTGGGTGACTGTCTCATTGTGTGTGGCTGTCCCACCCACTGGGGTAGGTCTGTGCACAATCTCACTGTGGGCACTGACGAGGAACTGAGTGCAGGGAGGCGCTGGGAGCCGCGGGAGGAGTGGGATGGAGGGCGGGAGAATCCCTGCTCCCAGCTCTGTGGGTTGGCGTGGCCCCAGCGCAAACATTCAGGATTGGTCCCTTTACAAACAAATCCCTTACTGTCTGTTCCCCTGCAGCAGCACAGAGATTAATTGCTGTTTGTGAAGCCCTAATTACTCTTTGGGAAATGGCTCTGCACAGCTCCAGCTAATGAACGTGGGATGTGCAAGGCCAGGCTCACCCAGGCCTCTGCCGCAGTGCGATTCTGAGCGATTCCCTGCACCCATGGGGCTCTAATCTGTCTCCCCTTCTCTCCCATTCCAGACTCTCTCTGTCTCGATGCTGCTGCGCTACTCACACCATCAGATCTTTGTCTTCATTGGTAAGGACTGGCTGAGGGGTTTCGGTTGTGCTGGGCACTGTGCCTGCTGCAGCACAGCGTGTGGTAGAGTCACAGCAGGTTTGGGCCGGAAGGACCGTGAGGATCATTAGTTCCAATTTAGAAGGGTCCCACCTGTAGCTGCACAGGGAATGCATCCTCCTGCTCCCAGTGACTGCACTTGCCAGAAGTGTTCTCTGTCCTTAGAAGTATTGAGTGGGGACAGAGGACTTGGCTGCACTGAGTGGGCAGTACCGTGGGGTGGAGGGTTCTGTGCCCCCCACATCCTCTCCGTGCCACAGTGTGTTTATCTTCTTGCAGTTGACTTGTTGCAGATGCTGGAGATGAACATGACCATTGCGTTCCCTGCAGCTCCGCTCCTCACTGTCATCCTGGCTCTGGTCGGTAAGGACTTGCCTCACTGCTTGTGTCTGCAGCACATCCCTCTGGGGTCTGTGGGAAGTCTAATTCCCTGTTCCGAGCTGACCACGGTAGGTGGTTACTGTGGCTGCTCATCACAAGGCAGAAGGCTCTGGAATTTGATGGCACAGTGAGCTCCATTGTCCTTCTGGGTCCCCTGGAAAAGCAGCAGTTCATTGGGAAATCCCAGAATCCAAAGCTTTGTCTGTCCCTGGAGCTTGTTGCAGAGTCGCGCTCTGTGGCCACGTTGCATTTGTACAATTTGAATTTAAAAAGCAGCAAAACCCCCCGAAATCTGCACTGGGGGAGGCAGCTGATCCCCGGCTGTGCAGGTGGAACATTCTTGGCTGTAGCTGCTGCCGTAAGCAGACCCTGGGCAGGTGTAGTCACAGCCCTGCTCTGAGTTGACAGAAGACCCCTTCCCATGCCCTGCCATATGCTGATGTCCCCTCTGTCCCCAGGTATGGAGGCCATAATGTCCGAGTTCTTCAATGACACCACGACGGCGTTCTACATCATCCTCATCGTGTGGCTGGCGGACCAGTACGATGCAATCTGCTGCCACACCAACACCAGCAAGAGGCACTGGCTCAGGTAGGGGCTGGCTGTGGCCACATTCCCCCTGTCTGTCTCCTCCTCCAGTTCTCTGGGTCCTTCCCAGCACCTCCAGACACAATGGCCTCCATTCTTGAGGTGTCTGTATGGCTGCTTGGGAGTTGCTCCATGCATCACAGGGTCCAAAGTGCAATTTCTCCATTTTGGGTTTGGGCCTGGATCTTGGAATCACCTTGATGTTCCCCTGCCGCTTGTATTTCCCTGTTCATAGCCAGGCAACTCTAATTACTTGTTAATGAGTCTGTGTTGCCCCAGGTGAAGTCCCCCAGCTCAGGCTGGTGTTGGGAGGAGAAGGGAGCTCACATTTTTCCTGGTCTTTGCCTTTTTGTCCAGATTCTTCTACCTGTACCACTTCGCCTTCTATGCCTACCATTACCGCTTCAATGGGCAGTACAGCAGCCTGGCACTTGTCACCTCCTGGCTCTTCATCCAGGTGAGTCCCTGCAGGGCTGCTGTGCCCTGGGGGGCTTTGTCAAACTTTCGATCAGGCTGGGTTGGACTAGGGATCCTTGTTTATGTCAGAGATGGAATTAAGCCTGGTTTGGAAATGGAGGAGCAGAAGGAGGCTGTGGAAGAGGGGGATGTTTGGATTGCTGGCTCCAGGCCAGCCATGGGACTGACAGTAACCTGATGCCACATGGGTGTTGGGAAGGATTTCTGTCCTGTTCTTCTGGAATAAATCCTGGGCAGGGTCTGCCTTGCAGAGGAGCTGTTCAGGTCTGTGCAGAACCAGCTCCAAGCTGATGTCTGATATCCTGGATCAAGCATACTTGGGTGTCTGGTTGTTGACCTGCTGCAGGGTGGGGACAGGGAATAGAGGATGGGCCAGAGGAATGTTGTCATTCTTCTTTTCCCAGCCTTTAAAAGGGAAGAGGGGTTGTACTCTGTTGCCTGTCTTCAGAGTGAAGCTATAAAGCAGCTTGCAGTAATCATAGTAGAAGGGATAAATCTTTCCAAACTTGCTGCTAACCTTCTGGCTGTGAGAGCAGCTGGGTTCTCCAGAAGCAGTTTGGTTTTCTTGGGATGTTGTGGCCTGTGACCCAGGCCCCTGGTGACTCCTTTCCCTTTCCTCCACCAGCACTCGATGATTTACTTCTTCCACCACTATGAGCTGCCAGCCATCCTGCAGCAGATCCGGATCCAGGAGATGCTGCTGCAGAACCAGCAGGTCGGGCAGGGCACCCAGACCACGCTGCAGGACAACCTCAACAACAACACCACGGCCGCCCCGGTTGAGGCTGGGGGTCGCCGAGCCCCATTGGCCACCGGGCCCCCCGGGGAGGGCAGTGGTCCAGCCGCCCTGACCCCCGGCGAGGCCTCCAGCGTCATCGCCGCCGCCGCTTCTGTGGGCAGTGACCTGAACTGGGTGGCCGAGACAGCTGCGATCGTGACAGAGGCCTCATTTCTGTCCGACCTGAGCACGACCCTCCTGGAGCCCACCGTGGTGCACGAAGCTGTGGCCAACGGGACGCCTCAGGAGGCAGCCACCGCCTCTGGGTTGGTCGCCCGCATCAGGGTCAGCAGCGACCACCCAGAGACAGCCGTGGGCTCCATCACCATCGAGGTCACCTCAACGTCCGTGGTGGCTGCAGCAGATGCTCCTCCCACTGCTGGGGCTGCACCCCTTGCCCCGCTGCAGGAGGGGGCGGTCTCCAGTCCCAGCCCCTCCCTTCCCAAGCAGACTGAGGCTCTGGAGGGCTCAGACAGCCGAGCAAAACCCAGTGGCAAGAACTGCATGGGCAGCAGCAGCATGGCAGAGCCCCGGCCAGCCTCGGGGGGAAACAGTGACCAGGACAGAGGTTTGGAGGACTGGGGGGAGAGCAGCCCCTGCCCAGCACCAGCAGAGAGAACGCCCAGCTCAGAGCTAAGCTCCAGGAACCTGTCCTGAGCCCCGTTCCTGTCTCTCTGGACTGCCGGGAAGGCATTTGGATTTTCTTTGTTACTATTTCTCACTTCACCATCATCCTTAACCCATGGATCCCTCTGAGCAGAGCTGGAGCAGCTGGGACAGAGCAGGGCTGTGGTGACCTCCCTCCCCTAGGAAAGGCACAGGGAGCTGTGGGAAGGGTGGGGCGTTTGGTCCCCTGGCCCACATGGCTCCGGGGCTCCTCAAAGGCTACAGGTGAGCCAGCCACCTGTTCCCACTGTGCCCCGCTCGTGCCCTGGCTTTTCCTTGTCCCCCAGCCCCCGGCTTTGCCCCTGCAGCTGTCTTTGCAGTCCAGGTGCTGATCCCAGGTGGGAGCTGACTTGGGACAGGCCACACATGTGGCACCTTTGTGGTTAGAGTAGGAGTGGATAGAACAGGCAGTGAGTGTGCAGCCCCCATGGGAGAGCCACAGAGGTGATTCCTGCTCACCTTTCCTGCTCCTGAGGGGAGGAGGAGCTTTTGCCTTCCCCAGGCACAAGGTCTGCCCAGGGCAGGGCACAACCAAAGCAGAAGCTGCAGTTCAGCCCCCTTTTTTCTGTCCTCAAACTTCCCTCGGTGGGTGGGTTGGGAGGTGGAAGGTGCTGTGTCCAGGTGGAAGCTGCAATCCCAGGAGCCATGAGTGATGCTTGGAGGGTGCCGTGCTGCAGTCTGGAGAGGTGTGGGGCGAGGGCAGCAGCTCTGTCCTGCATAGCTCTGCTCTGGGTGAGGCAGCTGCTTTCCAGTGCCTTGTCCCTCCCGTGGGACACGTCTGTGTTTAGGATCAGCCCCATCCCAGAGGAGAGAGTGGCTCCTCGTGCCTGGACTGTTGCATGAGCTGGTTTAGCAAAGAACCAAAACACTAAAGCCAAGACATTTCAGCTGATTTTCCCTCATTTCCCTGGCAGTGGAGGTGAGGCTGGCAGAGCCCGACCCCTCTGCCAAGAGGCTTAGCTGGGGGGCTGCCTGTGGACCCCTGCAGAGGGGCCAGATCCATGCCAGGATGTGCTGGAAGGAGGGTTTGTGCAGGGAGGTGGAGCAGAGTGAGGTGGGATGAAGCTCTGGGAGAACCATGGTGGGACAGGGCAGGGACAGGAGGTGACACATGAGCACTTAGCTCTTGGAGACAGCTGAGTCCCTGCACAGGTGTCCCCAAGTTCAGTGTTGTCCCCCTATGGCTGAGCAGTGTCTGGAGTCCGTCTGCCTCGGAGGGCTCTGTGCGTTTCAGTATTTCCTTGTCAACACGGAGGGGTCAGAGCCCCCCTTCACCCCTCTGCCTTTCCCACCTGGGTGCCCCCTTTTTGTTTTTCCCTTTTGCCTGGAGCAGCTGTGGTGCTGCTGCAGGGCTGGGGGGACCCTGCTGTGACCAGCAGGTCAAATCTTGCTGCTGCCAGCACGCCTGAGGGGGGGCCTCGTGGCCAACTGGCTCCCAGCCTCAGGAGCGCCAGGAATGACCATAGGCTTTTCAGAGGAGTGGGTGGGAGGGGAAGGGGGAACACCAAACCAAATGATTTGATGAATGAAGAGTAGAGTTCATTCTATTTAATTAATGTACAAAATGTGTTTGTATATAATAATAAATATTATCTCTTAACAGCTCCTGCAGCGCTGCCCTGTGCCCTGCCCATGGCTGTGCTAGGCCGACATGTGGGAGTCCAGGGGCAGGGGTGCAGCGAGGTAAATGGTCAGTCCTGGGGGTGCCACTGTCCTGGGGTGTCACCATCTGTCCCCTTGCAGTGTGCTGGGGTGGTCGCAGGGTAGGGGGCCGAGCACCAGCCCTGTCCTGGCCATGCTCGGTGGTGCTGGGCAGCCTCCGTGCCAGGGGGGGCTGCAGGGCTCCAGGTCCTGGGGGGCTTATCCTCAGGGGGGAGCAGAGCCCTGAGCCGCAGCCTGTCCCTCTCCGTGTGCAGCACCTCCATCCCTCTCTCTCCACGCGAGGAAAGGTCTGGTTCTGCTTTGTGGTGGCTCTGGGATCAGCCTGGCTTTGCCGCCCTGGAGCTGCCTCTCCAGAGGCTGGGTCCGATCTCGACCTGTCCTCCTGCCCCATCCGCGTGGGAGCTTCCCCTGCCTCCTCCTAATCGCTGCCGTCCTGCGGCGGGGCTGAGCTGGGCCTGTGGAGGAGGGAGGGGAAGGGTTATGCTTAGCCCAGGCTTGGCTGAGTTTGGGATGCAGCTGGAAGAGGAAAAGCAGACTTCGTCATCTTTATTTACAGGGTGTAAAACCAGAGCGGGGGTGCGGGGCTGAGCTTTGTCCGGGCACTGCGGGGAGCTCTCACCCCAATTCAACCCCCCAAAAAGAGCCTCCCGGCCCTTCAGACCCCCACTGCCAGCAGGAGGGATGGGAGGAAGAGACAAAGGCCCCGGAGGTGGGGCAGCCACAGGACATCGCCCCTCCCTTTTTCCTTCCCCTCCGTCCCTGAGCCAGAGGAGCGGGTGGCCTGCCCTGCCCTGCCCTGCCCTGCTCCGGCAGAGCAGCCTGTCCTGGGGTGCTTTAGGGGGTCCCTGCCCCTCACCTCACCTCTCCTCCCGGGTTTCCTTGGTGGCCAGCGGAGTGGGCAGTGCCCGGCCGCCCTTGCTGGTGCCCAGCGCAGACACAAGCTCGCTCTTCCTCAGCAGCGCCGCTCGCAGCTGGTCCCGCATCTCCTCGATCTTCTCCTCCAGCTCCCGGAGCTCGTTCTCACCGGCCGCCCTGTCCAGCGGCTGCGGCGGCCGCCCGTTCCCGGGGTGCCACGGGGACCCCTCAGCCTCCGGGGGGGCTTTGTCCAGCTGGAAGCGCACCCGCCGCGCCTCCTTCCGCAGGGCGCTCCAGGGCTGTGCTGCCGCCGGCGCCGACCTCGGCTGGGGCTCGCACCTGCGTGGGGACAGTGGAAGGGCTGAACTGGGATGTGGCTGCTGTGGGGTCCCTCTGCAGCCCCCCAGAACTTTGGGTGCCCACAGGGAGGAGGAGGAGAACGGGGCAGGCTCCCAGCCCCAGCTGTACCTCTGCTCCAGCTTCAGCGGCTGGCTCTTCTGCTCCTCCGTGCCCATGTTCAGTGCCCGATGGATTTTCTGTGGGGAGCGAGGGAAGAGTGAGATGAGGGGTGATGATTTTGGGGTTAAGGGGGGCGGGGGTGATGGTCTGGGGTTAACAGACATGGGGTTAATTGGAGGGTGATGGTCTGAGGATGATGGTTCAGGGGCTAAATGCGGGTTAGTGGTCCGGGGCTCAAGGAGGTGGTGTAATTTAAGAGGGAGCAGCGATCTGGGGTCGGGGTCTTTGGGGTGCTGTGTAAGCCCCTTCCCCCCGGCCCCACCTGGCTCGTGTGCAGCCAGTAATTGAATTTCTTCTTGCGCCGGATGCGGGGCAGGACGAGGCGGTAGAAGACGTGCTCGCCCAGCGAGGTGAGCAGGGAGCCGCTCAGCCCAATGCACAGCAGCACGAACAGCCCCGAGAAGTGGTAGATGCCCATCTGCAGGGTCTGCGGGGAGCAGGGGGTGTGGGCTGGGCTGTGGGGGGTGTCAGACCCCAGAGCCTCCCCGGGCCGAGGGTTCTCCTCACCTCAGTGACGGCGAAGACGCGCTTGCCGCAGGGCACCATCTTGTACCACTTGTCGTGCAGGAGGTCGATGAACCCCGAGGACTTGTAGCGGCTGATGAACTCGGAGACGTTGGAGGTCAGCGGCGAGTTCTGGGGGAGGCCGATGCCGTAGCCTGGCCCCGGGGGGTGGGGAGGGGACAGAGGGGCAGTGCTGGGACGGGGGCTGCAGCCCCCCAAGCACACCACGGAGCAGGCACCTCCCCACCCTGCGTGGTCGTGGCAGGACTCGACTCCACCCCGAGCACACACACACACACACAAAGGAACCCCCTCCCTCCACAGCCCCCCCAAACCTTCGATGGCGAAGGGCTTGCCCACGGTCAGCAGCTTGCAGTCAGCGTCGATGGAGACCTCGTAGTCCAGCAGCGACTTGTCCATGATGAAGGCATTGAGCTTGGCAGGCTCCGTCCTGTACCAGCATGGGGGACACTCAGGGAGGGGCTGCTCCCCCCTTCTCCAGCGTCCCCCCACCCTGACACCCCTCCCAAAGGCAGGGGGGATCGTGTGTGCATGGAACAGGCTCCAGGGCTGGGGCAAAAGCTTCCCTGGGAGGGGTGAAAGGTGGGGGGAACCTCCCATGCTCTCCCTGCCCCTCACTTGAGCATGGTGACGCCGTCGGGGGTGGTGGGGACGTTGTAGCGCCGCATGTACTCGTGCATCTCAGGGAAGCTCTTCTTGATGTACTCCTCGGCGCTGCTCTCCCACACTGTGCCGAAGCGGAAGCCCTGTGAGGGGTGATGGAGCTGGAAGGAGGCACCAGAGCATCAGCACCCTTGGCCCCAGGAATGTGTCCCCACTTCCTGGGGGTGTATCCCCAGCCCTGAGCCACAGGCAGGGTGTCTGGGCAGCCCCAGATGTGCAGCAGCTCTTGCAGGTGTCTAGGAAAGAGCCTCCCCAAGGGCAGCCTCATGGGGAACTCAGCCCAATTCCCCCTGTGGAGCTGAGGCTGGGATTAAACATCAGCGGGATCCACACACACAAAGGTCTCTGGGCGTCTCAAAGACCTCCCCACTGTTAGGAGGGGTCAAGGTGCAGAACTGGGGCTGGAGAGAAGGAGGAAGGTACAGAAGGAAGGATAGGACCCCCCCTCACGCCTTTCCCTGGCCTTCAGTGCTGTCTCAGCCCATCCGAAGCAGCTGGACACTTGCCCACCTTTGGGTCATGGATGCCTGAGAGCTCCTCGAAGGTCTTGTCCCCCACCATGACAGCCGCCAGGTTGGCTGTGTAGCTGGAGAGCACCAAGAGGCAGAAGATGGCCCAGAGGTTCATGAGGAAGCGGCCAGTGCAGCACTTGGGCGTCTTGCTGGACACAGTGCGCCCAAAGAGGATAGCGTAGCAGAGATTGAGGGCTGAGGAGTAGGAGAAGATCTTCATGCGGTTGCGGCCGTGGGGGGTCATTCCGTAGGGGCTCTTCCACTCATAGAGGGTGAGGAAGAGTGCGGTCATGTGCAGCGCCACGAAGATGCCCACCCACATCGTCCAGTGCAGGGGCCACATGAAGGCCCCGATGGGCGACGCTGTGTCCTTGGTCCTCACCAGGATGCCCAGGCTGGTGGAGAAGAAGGGGCTGGTGAAGTCGATGACTTTGCTCCGTGCTGAATTGATGCTGAAGGAGGTGACGGCCATGTGGGCCGTGCCACTGAGTAGGTCTCCCACCAGCCCTGTCCAGCGCCCATTTTTCCAGGCCCCATATTTCCCATCGCCCACAATGTAGAGCTCAAAATCAAAGGCCATGTCCTCGGCCAGCTTCTCCAGCAGGTCGATGCAGTACCCATAGCAGCACTTCTTGTACGCCTGCGGCACTGAGCCATTGCCAAGCTTCTCGAAGAGAGAATCGAGCACAGCCGAGTCGTTTGTGCCAGGGTCCAGGCAGAGCTGCCCAGCTGGGCAGTTCCCTTCCTCATCCACCTCCCTGGTGAAGACAAAGGGGTGCTCCACCAGCGTCACCACCCGCAGCCGTGTGTGGGCCTCCCTGGCTGCCTCGCTGGGGCTCTTGCGCTGCCGCTGGCTCTGCCATACGCCCTCCTCCAGCTCCAGCTTGCCGTGACTCCAGGTGCCTACTGTCACCCAGGTGGGGACCCCCTGTGAGTCCCGACGCAGACTCCAGACGCGAAACTGCTGGTCCGGCCTCACCAGTGTTGTGTTCTCCACACGCACCAGCCCCGTCCGGCCGTGGAAGGATGTGTTGGCCAGGAATCTGCCAAGGAAAGGGTTTCACAGCTCCAGTGTCCTGGGTGAGCTAGGACCAAGGGATGAGGCTGGGAGGTGGGAGCAGGACGTGTCTGACTCGGACAGGGACAAGGTCAAGGAGGAGCAGCAGGATCTGGCCCTGCTGTGCTGCCCCGCAGCTCGCTGTGCTGCCAGGGCCAAGTGTTATTAATATTTATAAAGTGACCGTGCTCGGGCAGTGTTAAGGAGATCTGAAGTGACACGTCCTGCCCTGTGCAGCGCTAACCATGTCTGGGGGGCTGAGCCCCACGGTGGTGGCTGCACACTCTGGGGACAACGCTGCACTGAGCCCAGGGGTCCCCTGGCTCTGCCCTCACCCTGTCCTGAGTCTGGGACAGAGCCGCCCCGCCATGCACCCCAATACCACAGAGCTGGGATGGGGGAAAAGAGGCACCCCCAGCACCCCCTTACCGGGCAAGGAAGAACCCTGGGGACTCGCCGCCTGCCCGGTGCCTCTCATTGCAGTTGCCCGTGGTCTGCAGGATGGCAGGGTCAGGATGGCCGTGGGTGGCATGGGCGATGGCCTGGGCCACCAGTCCCACCATGTCCTGCACAAACAGCTCCAGCGGTGGCCGGCTGACCTCCCCAAAGGCCAGCAGCCCTGGGGGCAGCCCCTCGGTCTGCAGCTCGCTGGCACTGAGCGGGAAGCCCAGCATCCAGTGGAATTCCTGTGGTGGCAGCCCCAACTCCTCAGCCGCCTGGAAGATGAGCCGAGCACGGTGCAGGTCACAGCCCAGCACCAGCACCGGGCTGGAGAGGGTTCTGACACGCTCCCCGTGCTGCCGTAGGTAACGGGTGGCCCTGGGCTCATCCAGGTAGCCCAGGTCCAGGACAGTGCGGAGCAAGAGTTGGGAACGTTGGGCCCAGAGGTCGAGGAATCCATCGATGTCCCAGGGGTGGCAGAGCACCAGACTGGTCTCCTGCCAGTCATTGGCCTGCAGGACGCTCACCAGCACATCCACCAGCGTCTCTGGTGAGCTCTGCCGGTCCATGTGGAAGTGGAAGGGGCTCTGCCAACACACAGCGATTGTGGCTGGGCTCTGGCCCGCAGGAAGAGCCCACAGACAGCAACAGACATGGACCCACCTGCCCTGAGGTCATCCCACACTCCCTGCCCATCCCCTGCCCAATTCCTGTCTGCATCCACCGCCAGGACACGTCCCAGAGCCCTTCTGGAGACAGAATGGAGTGGGGATTGGGACATGGGGCTGCAGGGCTTCCAGAAGAACCAGGGAATTTACCTTGGACTGGGAGCTGGAATTGGGTCTGGGATAGAGCCGGGCAAGGGGCCAGGAGAGAGCTGCGATGGGAGCTGGGATAGAGCCAGGATAGGACTGGAATGAGGGCCAAGAGGGGGCTGGAATTGAGCTGCGATGGGAGACAGAGAGAGCCAGGATGGGGCCCGGGATGAGGCTGGGGTACAGGTAGGATGGAGGTGGGAATGAGGACGGGATGGGGCCGGGGTCGGAGAGAAGACAGAGGGAGAACAGAGCCGGGATGGAACCCGGAGGTAGTCGGAATGCAGCGAGGATGAGTGGTTGGGATGAATTCGGTGCTGGACCTGGAATCGGAGCGGAGATCGGGATCGGGATCGGAAGCAGGACTGAGCCGGGAGAAGGACCCAAGGAACAGAGCTGGTATGGAGTCGAGACGGGGATCGGGATAGAGCCGGTATGAATTCCGGACGGGGATGAGAACAGGAGCACGGACGGAGCCGGGACGGGAGCAAGGACGGAGCCGGCGAGCAGGGACGGGAGCGGGGTCGGGAGCTGCGTCCCCGTGCAGTGCCGGCGCTGCGGGTCTCTCACCTGCGCTCGGAAAGGCAGCGGCCAGCGGGTGTCCAGGATGCTGACGAAGGGGACCTGGAGGGCGGCGGCGAGGAAGTCGAGCTGGAGCAGCTCCCGGCGGGAGCGGGGCAGCGCCAGGACGGCGGCCACGCCGCGCCCCGCCAGCGCCCCGCACAGCCACCGCGCCAGCGAGCCGGGGTCCCGCGCCGCCGGGCCGCCCCCCACCACCTCCAGGCTGAGGTTGTGGGGCAGCGTCACCTCCCCGGGGCTCCCCCCTGGGCCGGTACCGGCGGCTCGGGCCAGCGCGGCGCGGAGCCGGGCGCGGGCGGGCGCGGGAGGCAGCAGCGCCCCGAGGCGCACGGTGGGACCAGGGCCGGGGCCGAGGCCGGCCCCGGGGGGGCCCGAGACGCGACAAGGATGTGGGTGTCCCCTCGCCGCCCCCAACGCCGCCGCCAGCAGCCAGAGCACCCGCAGCCCCGCCATGCGCCCCGCACCGGCCCCGCACCGGCCCCGCCGCTCTGCGCTCCGCCGGGGGCGGCTCCGGCTGCGGGCACGGACCGGCCGGGTCCCGCCAGGGCCCCCCCCGGGTAGCGCCGAGCCCCCGCAGCCCCCGGAACGCGGTGGGTCACGCCGGACCCGGCCCACGCAGCGCCGGACCCGCCCGCAGCCGCCCCGTCCACGCCCACGCACGACGCGGGTCCCCCCCTCCCTGCACCCCGCAGCAAAGGGGGCCCCCACCCGCGCGGTGCTGCCGTCCGAGGGCTGCGACCGTGGGGTCCCCCGGCACAGGGACCCGCGCCTTTCCCAGGGTGGTCCCGGCCGCCTCTGGACCACCGGGACCTTCCTCCTCCTCTTCCTCCTCTTCATCCTCCTCCTCCGGCCCCCGACGGAAAGCCCCTCGGGTCGGTCCGTGAGCCGGGCTCCGAGCCGCGGACTGCCGCCTCCGTCCCGGTAAAGGCTCCCACGCCCTCCCGATCTCTCTATCCCCCTGCAATCTGAGATGCAGCCTCAAAATTGGGGGGTCCCGAGGCCGGGCGGTTCCGGGGCCGAGCGACTCCTCCTGCAGTGGGGAAGGGGCGAAGGGCAGTGGTGGTGCAACCTTCCTCTGCTGAGGTCGGGGGAGACCCTCCTCATCCTCACCAGGGAAACTGAGGCTCGTCCCAGCCCAAGGGTCCCCGCCATCGGCACACAAACAGCAGCGACTGGGGCTGGAGCCATGCTAAATTAATAAGGAAAGGTGAAGGATGGAGCCAAAAACCATCTGGCAAAAAGTATCGATTCATGTAATATCGATAAATGTAATGAGTCACAGCTAATGAATTCCCCTGCGGAGCCGGGCCCGCAGGGAGGGCAGCGCAAATCCTGCCACAGCATGGAGGGTCAGGGGGTGCTCTCCCCCCAAGCAGGACCCTGACCACGGGGGCCTTGGCACCTCCTTCTCACAGGGATAAACACAGCACAGCGCCCACTGTCCAGGCAGGAGGGTCAACAGGATCTTGGAATGAAATAGCCCCCCAAACACCAGGCACAGCACAGAGAGGGCTCTCCGGGAAGCCCCATCCTCCCTCCCAAGTGCAGCACCCCAACAGCAACCCCACTGGGGGGACTGAGAAAGTGTGGGATGGCTGAGGAAGCGCTGGGCTCTGGGCTTGGCTGGGGCTGCATCCCCGGGGGTCTCAGAGGGCTCCCTGCGGCAGGGACGTGCTCCCACCTCTTCCCCCAGCACAGCCCCTGGCTCTGGGCGACAGTCCCTGCTGCAGCCGATGAATGTCGATCCAAAGCGCTGGGAGGAAGAGGAGGAGCAGGAGAGCAAGGGAAAGGAACAGGACTCTGGTGATTAAGCTAAAAGCATTTTCTCGGGCAGTGGAAGGAGCCGGGGCCACACGGACACTCCGGTTTTGAAGTGCATTTTAAATCACCTGCACTTGTGTACTCAGGAGGGTGGGGGGACACAGAGGGATGGCCAGGGGACACCGTGACACCCCCTAGGGACAGGGAGGGATCCACGAGGTGAAGGTGACTGAGCAGTTTGGGGATAAGGAAGCACTTTCCCACTCCCAGTGGGCAGCCCCGAGAATGCAGTGATGGGTGGTCAAGGTCTGTGGCCATGCAAGGAATGTTAAAGAAACCAATGCGGGCATCTTTCACTATAAAAAACAAATCTTTTATGTAAAAAATAAACCTAAACAAAACCCACAACCCCCGCTGCCATGCTGTGACAATACAAAAGGCCGAGTCCCCAAACACCGTGAAAACAGAGTCGTTGGATCCAAATATATATAAATTGTTGACTGACGAGATTGGAAATAGCACCTTGCTGGCCCCCCCGCCCCTCCCCAGAATGATCCTGCGCCCCAAAACCACCACCTGTGCTCCAAGCCCAGGACACCCCGGGCCCCGCCCACTGGACGAAGCGGTAGCCCCATCCTCAGCCCTGGTAGCCAGGGACCCCCCACCTGTTGCAGCAGCCCCCCCATTGCACCCCCGGAGCAGGAGCCACTCAGCCCCTGCTGTCCCAAGCACGGGGTCCGGTGCCACTGAGCAGCAATCCCCAGGACAGGGTGGGCGGAAGGGGGTCTCCAAAACCCAATCTCAAATCGGTATTGAGAGAAAAACACTTTTCTGTCTGCACTGCAGGGTCAAGTAACAAAAAGAAACAAAATAGGGGCAGGGGAAGAGACGGGGAATGAGCAGGAGCTGCATCCTGAGCCCTCCTAGGAGCTGGCATCGCTCCTCCTGCAGCGGCTGCCCGAGTGCCCCCCGGCCCCGAGTCGGGGTGAACGCGGTCCCTGTGCTGTCCCCTCACAGCCCTCGTGCCGGTCTCAGTCCCGTGTCACGGAGCAGGCAGCGTGTGCCTGGTCAGGGGGAGGTGAGCCGGGTGCTCGCAGCCGGCTGGGCGGTGCCCGAGGGCGGGCAGGTTCTTCCCCAGGAGCCGGACAGGGAGAGGCGGAGGGGTGCGAGGGCGGGGGAGCCTCTTCACTTGGCTGGTTTGGTGATGATGCGAGTGGAGAAGTCAAAGAGGTCCTTGTTGATTTTCCGGAGGTTGCTCACCTCCTCCTCCAGCTCGCTCACCTGGATTGTCAGGTGCTCCTGGTCTCCCACCAGGTTCTGCAACAGGAAAACACAACAGACAAATGTCAGGGCCTCAGCTCTGGCATGCACAGGCTGCTGCTTCCCCCCAGCAGTAACCCCCAAACTCTTTGGTCCTCTCCCTCCCCCTCCTCAAAGCGCAGCCCCTACTGTCCTCATCACCAGCAGATTCCAGGGCTCTTTTCCCCCATTCCCACCTCGGGCTGCGTGAGTCAGATCAGCTGACAAGGATCCTCCCCAAGGGGTCTGTACCCAATTCCCAGCCTGGGAGCAGCTCTCACCTTTTCCCTCGTTGAGTACATCTGCGAGTACATCCTCTCTGCCTTCTCCAGGTAGCTCTGCCCAGGCTCCTGCAGGGATCAAAATGGAGGGGTTGGCAGAGCAGACACAGACCCTCTCCCCATGCCCCTGGACTGGGTTCTCCATGGGAGGGAGAGAGCAATCCTGCTGTCCCCTCTGCCAGGCAAACAGCCCCTTGGCCTGCTGCCACCACCTCAACAGGGAGCTCATCCATCAGCCGTGCCAGGACTGTCACTGTCACTTGCCCAGAGACAGATGCTGGCAGAGTGGAACAGCTCTGGGACCACTGGCAGAGAGGCCAGGATGGATGGGACACTGATGGTGCATGACCCTCCCTGCCTGGGGATGGCCACGCTGGGACTGAGAAAGTGGTGGGACAGCAGGGCCAGCCCACGCTGCAGCACGGGGCTGGGAGGACAAATGACTGCAGCAGCCAGGATAGGGAGAAAGCGGGAGGGAGCAGGAACGGGTTTCACCAGCTGGAGGAGAAGCTTTGCTCCAGCGAAACCCATCCTTGATGTCTGTCCCCCCTCCCCAGCTGCCCACTCGCCCCTGGTACCTGCTGGTGCAGCCCCAGGCGCAGCGTCACCCCCTCTGTGCCTGGCTCATCGCTGCTCTCGGTGCCGTGCAGGTGTCTGCTGAACTTGGGCAGGGGCACGCTGGGCTTCCCGTCGGGGTTGAACATGTTGGCAGGGGCCAGCACGATGAAGGCGTTTGTCACTGGACCTGGCATGGGACAGAGGGGATGGGTCAGGCTGGACCCCAGCAGGTTTGAGAGGCAGGGGCCTCGGGCAGCCCCAAGAACAGCGAGTGTGACCCTGGCACAGGCCCAGACCAGGACTCTTCCCTCCCCAAAGCTCAGGGCTGCAGCTCTCTGGGAGGGTTGGCATCCCCGGGGGAATGGGGGGAGCAGGGGCCCGGCCTCCCCCCGCCTGAGCCACCATCCATCAGCAGCTCTGTGCTGCCACAATCCATCACACGCTCTCAATGGCAGAGCTGATGAGCACGTTAATTACTGCATTTACCCACGGCTGCTGCCGCCCCCTCCCAGCTCCTGCTTGCTGTGAACTCCCACCGCTGCCCCCCACACCCTGTCACACACAGCAGCCCCCCTGCCCCCTCCAGAGGGCACAGCAGCTCGGCCACTGATACTGCAGCCTGACCATCCATCTGCCCTGGCCAAAGGGAAAGGTGAAGAAGGTCCAGATGCACCTGAGAAGAGGCATGGAGAAGGGTGTGGGGTGAGGGAGGGGGTCCAGGGGGCCTAAGGGGGCTCAGAGCTGCTGGAGGATTTTGGTCTCTGCAGAGGAGATGGACACAAGCAGCTCTGATGTGGACAAGGGCTCTGTCACCATCATCTACCCCTCCAGTGCCAGGTCCTAAATCTGAAGCTCCCAGGATCCAAGGCTGGGTCCCACCAGCAGAGCAGAGGCTGAATGCCTGGCCCCAAAGCTGTTCCTGGCTAGCTCTGATAGCTTCACTCTCTCCTTAAAGAACCAAACATTTGTGTTCCTAAGCCAAGTGCCCATCAGTGACATTCCTGCTGCATTGCCAGCTCATGGAGTAGTTTGAGAGGACAGGACAAGAAAGGTGGAGAGGAGAAAATCTTGGGATTGAACCCAGGGTTCCCCAAACCTGGTCACATATCAGAGCCCCTACAATTACTCGAGGGCCCCAGCGCTGATGCAAGTCCTGTATGAAACCGCCTTGCCCTGAGGCCTGGGGCAGTGGAGGTGGGTGGGTGACCCTGAGCCAGCCGGGGCATGGGGACTGGGCTTAGCTGGGGTGAGACAAATAACCAAGCTTCCAACGCAGCTGCCAGCAGCACCGTCAGCCACAGCGTCTCGGGATGGCCTTACAGGATGGAGCCCTCAGGGATGGTCTGTGCCACGCTGTGTTTGCAGACACAAGGATGGAACTTGTGTGACAGTGTGGGGATTGAGGACATCTGGGGGCAGCGCTGGCTCCCAGCCTCACCCCCCAGGTCTTCTGCTTCCCCCCAGAGTGGTGCCAGCCACGCGGGGTGACCCTGCCCTGCCAGCACCGCCACAGCTCATTACCTGGGAGCAGCAGCCTGACTTCTCAAAGTCCACCCGCTCTGCCCCTGCCAAGGACAAGCCACCCTTGGTGACACAGCCCCCCATGCCCAGCCTGCCTGGCCCTGAGCCACACTCCAGTTCCTTGGATTGATCTGCAGCAGTGTCAAAGGGAGGGCAGTGGATCCTGTGTGCCCCCAGCCCCTGGCATGGCCAGCAAGCGGAGGCACCACACTGTCCCGGGGACACCAGGCCAGAGGCTGCTGTCACATCACTGTGGCAGAGCCCCTGTCACCTCTGCCTTGGAGAGGGAGTGGGACACACTGAGGGGGGGCAGCAGGGACAGACCTTGCTGGGAGGCTCCTGCCACTGCTCAGAGAGGCCGAGGAGGGACAGGGACCCATGGAGACACCAGCACTGCCCGCACGGAGAGGGGTCCGGGCTGTGGCAGCAGCCCCCCACGCTGGGAGGCTGTGGGGGCCTGTGGGGACTCCAGACCCAGGGGACAGCTTGGGGGTGCTGGGCTCCCAGCCCAGGCCCGGGTTCAGCAGAGCACACGCAGTGCAGTAAGGTGGTGCCAGTGCCAGGGCTGCCCAAGAAAACAAATCCCACAGGCAGCAGGGAGCCAGCAGAGGCTGCAGAGCACCCACAGCTTGGGGTCAGCCAGGTCCTGTCCCTCCCAGGAAGAGCCTGGTCCATCCACTCTCTGCTGCAGCCTCGGGAGGGCTCCAATGCCCGGCGCACAGCCAAAGCCCGGCCCCCCCTCCTCGGATGACTCACAGCTCCATTCGCTCTGTTTTCACCCTCTAGTGCCAGCGGCGCCAGGCTGGATGGGCACTGCAGTGGGTCCCAATTAGGGACGGTCCTCAGCAGCCAAAGGGAAGAGGAAAAGGGTCTGGAGGCAGCCTGGTTTCCAGAGACTGCCCTGAGGCAGCAGCTCAGCCACCATGGAGGAACAGGGTCTGGCTAACCCCACTATCACCTTCAGGAGGGGTTTGGGTCATGTCCAAGAGCAGCAGTGCCAGCCCCACCGGCCAGTGTGGCACCAGGGACCACCACGACTGGGGGAGGAACCCAGTCAGCAACAGGAGGGGTAAATCCCCCATTGCTCTGAGGTACCTGAGGCACCCAACTGCTGCTCCTGCAGTTTACTGGAGCCATCAGACTGAAATCCCAGACAGCTGCTCATATGGGATTCAATTCAGGCCCCATGAGCTCACAGGCACTCATTGCTGGGGTCACAGAGCTGTCTCCCCTCCAGACACAGCTGGGGTGTATGTGGGGTGACTCTCCCTTGGGAAAACAAGGAGGAGGAGGATCCTGCGTGGCCTCAGCGACAGGGTGAAATCTGTGACTCACTCCCGACAGTGCACAGGGGGTTGTTAACACATGGGCAAGGTCACGGCACCAATCCAGACAGCTGAGGCTCCCTCCAGTGCCTCTGCCCTTCCCAGGGCGTGAGGCAAGGGGCAAAACACACCTCGAGTGCCCAGGGCAGCACAGGTGAGACAGCAGTGGCCTCTGGCAGTGAGGATCCTGGAGATAAGGACATTCCTACCTTTGTGATTCATCGTCTTCAGGCACTGCTTGCTCTGGATGTCCCACAGCCGGACTGTTTCATCGTGAGAGCCCGAGAGCAGGAGGCTGCCATCTGTGGAGACTGACAGACACGTCACCTGGTTCCTGGAATGGGGAAGAGGATGTTTAAACTCAGGATGACCCCGGGACTGCCAGAAGCTGGTGAGGTGGGCAGATGGGGGCTGATGGTGGCTGGCAGGTATGTCTGGCTCCTCACCTGTGCCCTTTGAAGATCTTCCCGTTCTCCCGCTCTGTCTGGAAGGTCCGGTCTCTCTGAACCGGCTGCAGAAATCAAGGAAGGAAGAAAGGGAAAGGTGTTAAAATTCAGGAAGGCTGAATCCAGCAGGTTCATCACCGTGTCTGGAGGGGGCAGAGGAGACACAGTGGAACCAGGCCCTCCCATGCCCTGGCAGGTCACATCAGTCCCAGTGGGGAGGTGACAGTGGCTCGGAATGACAGGACACACCTGCAGCCCCACGCACTCACCCAGGCACAGAGGTCGACCTGGAAGATGGACCCATCCATGCCCCCACAGAACATGTGGTACTCAGAGAGGTCCAGGGTCACAGCCATGATCCCCACGTCGAAGAGCACGGAAAGCAGGAGGTCTCCAGAGGAGATTTCCCAGAGCTGGAGCGAGAGGGGACAGGAGAATCAGGGGTGAGAATGTTAATGGCAGGACTGGAGGAACACTGACTCCCTGGCATCCCACACTGGCATTCCAGCCTGGCATCCCCTCCTGGCTGTGGCTGGGAAACTGAGTCCAAGACAGAATAGAATCAATGCAGAACCCAAGATCAGCCTCTCTGATGTGGAGAGAAGTTTTCCAGGCAGCTTCAAAACAGCTCTGAACCCTCTCTGTGGCCATCCTGCCCCCAGGGCATCCCCATTCCCACGGGCTCCAGCCTGCTCTGCTCCCTGTGGGCATCAGCAGTGGGAATCAGAGGAGCTGACCCGGACATTCCCAGGACACAGGGACTGCAGCAGTCCAGCCTGAGGGCAGGTGCAGAGGAACTGCTGGTGTTGGAGAGGCAGAGCCCAGGTCTGGCAGCTCTGAGTCATTGCAGAGACAGCCAAGAAATTCAGTTGCTGCAACCTGGGAAAGCTTGGGGACAGCTTGGGGACAGAGACAGCTTCCTGCTGCCTGGCAGGAGCCCGGCTTTGACCCCGCAGGGTCTGGCACCTCTGAAATGAGCCTCACCTTGGCTGTCTGGTCGAGGGAGGCGGTGGCAGCCCGTGCCAGGGGCCCTCCGAAGCCACAGCATAGGTCGGTGATGGGGAGGCTGTGCCGGGACCAGACGTGCCGGGGGTCAGGGATCTGGGAGGGCTCTGCCTGCAAAACGCTGTGGGGAGAGCAGAGACAGGTGGGTCAGTCAGGACAGAGCCACACGGGGAGCTGGGCCAGCCTCTGCTCCCACTGGGAACATCTTTCTTGGCTGCTTTCCTGGCTGCAGGGACCAAGTGGGACACAGGAGCTGCTGGCACATGGATACTGAGGCTGAGGGGCTGAGCTCCCCATCCTAAAGGGACAAAGACCCACAGGAAAGGGCACAATCCACTCTGTCACCCAGGGAAAGAAGTCAGAGCCATACACCCATTCCCAAGAAAGCCAGGTGAGACCCCAGGGAAAGGCTTCCTGCCCATAAGGAGGGCACGGACCCAGCCATGGGCTCAGCCAGAGCTGATCCTGCCTCCGGGACACAGGGATCTCCTGCTCCAAAATCCCTGTCCTGACACTCCCTGTCCCCCCCTCAGCTCCCCTTACTTGTAGAGGTTCCACACCAAGGCCAAGCAGTCCTTGGCCCCTGAGAGGAAGTGGCTGCTGTCGTCGGTGAAGCAGAGGCACGTGAGGTCCTGGTAGTGTCTGTTCAGGATGGCGAGGAGGTTCCCGTTGGACACCTGGAGCGAGAGGAAAGGCAGGAGGATGTCAAGGATGTCCTGGGATAGTGTGGCATCCTACCCTTAGCGCAGTGGGGGGGAGAAGGGTGGGTTTGATTGCCCAAACGAGCCTGTTGGCACCTCAGGGACAGTGACTGACACCCTTGAGATTCAGCTGGAACAATAGCATGCACTCAGGACCACAGGGAAAACTCAGCACATGGCAGTGGAAGAGGTCTTGGCACATTAACTCTGGAACTCAGTGATGCCAGAGCTGTTTCTCTGGTCAAGACACAGGTGTGCAGTAAAGATTTCCTGTTCACTCTTAATGTTCATATTACTTTGGCAGCTTCTTCTCTCCTCCCACAGGTTCTCAGGAGGGGTTACGAGAGCTGCAGGACACCCAAGGGGCAGCTCATGGTCCTGGGCCACCAGAGGCTTTAGGGTGGACAATGAATTTTCCAAACCCAAAGCATTTCTTGTTAAAAGGCAACACTGCAGATGGGGAGGGAAACAAAGTAGTGAAGGAGCTTTGAAAAAAATAAGTTGACTCCCTCCCATTGTCTGAATTACATCCAAAAATCAAGCCAAACCTCAATTTGAGGCGTTTCATAGCACAAATCCAGGGCTCTGGGGGCTGGTTCCAGCTCCATGATGATTTCCACAGAGCCTCTCCAACATGCCAGAGGGACAGTGCCATACCCTGGAACTCCTCTGTGGGTGAGGAGAGCTGGGGCAGGGCCCAGCTTGGAGCATCACAGGCAGCAGCTCCCACTACTGCTCCCACGGTCCCTGTCAGGGATTTTATTCCAGTGTTGCCACAAGCACACTGGTACGAACAAACCCTGATGAATTCAGGCAGAGCCACCCACACCGTGAGGCTCAAACCTCCCCTGGCACAGGGAGCTCTCCAGGTGAGGCATCCTGGGGTTTAATCCTGAGCTCAGGAAAAGCTACTGCTTTTATTTGCTTGGTGGTGTGCTGAGAATGCAGCATAATCCCGAGTAATCCAGCAGTAATTAACCAGCAGGACAATGACCAGAGCACAGAGAAGGCTCTGCTGGCACCCTGGGCACACACAAATACAGAGCTGAAATGTGGGAGAAGCACTGAAGGAAAACCAGGTCCTGTGCTGCTACCTCGTGGGAGCAACACCTAACCCCTGAAGCACCAGAGATGCTCGGAAAGAGGAGAAGGAGGCAGAGTGAAGCCTCTCCCAGAAGCTCTCCCGCTCCTGCTTTGATGAGCTGTTCCTCGAGCTGTGGGCAGCACAGCCTTTGCTTGCTGTGGCACCCCAGGATCAGGATTTATGGACATCTGCAGGATGGGGACACTCCCTGACTGTCCAGGGTGTGAGTCTGCGTGGCCCTGAGCCCCCTGGCACCCCCGTACCTCCCACAGGTAGATGCTCTCGGCAACTCCTGCCAGGATGTAGAGCCCATTGGGAGAGGCCGTCAGGCAGGTCACAGGCCCGGGGCAGATGATCTTCTGCTGCAGCTGGTCCTGGGACAGAGAGAGCACAGCGAGGGCTCAGAGGAGGAAAGGGGCTGCAGGCAGGGCCCCCCGGCATGGGGGCTCAGAGGCATCACTGGGGGGTCTCTGTGAAGAGAGGGATGGGGGGCACCTGCCCGTGGTGATGGGGGTCAGAATGGAGGATGGGGGGACCTGGGGGTCTAACCAGGGACAGGGGGGATCTCTGTGGAGAGGGAGGCCATGGGGGTCTCTGCAGAGAGCTGGGCCGTGAGGGGGTGTCTGAGCACAGAGCGGGGGCTCTATGAAGAGAAGGCTCATGAGAGGTCTGTGAGGAGAGGGGGGCCATGGGGGGGTCTGACCATGCGTTTGGGGGGCTCTGAGGACGGTGGGGCCCCTCATCACAGGGCCGGGGGTCCGCACGGAGGGGGGTCCCGTCACATCCCCACGGAGCCCGCGGTCTCCCCCCGAGGCTCGGGGGCGTCCACCGAGCCGAAGCCGCCCGGGCCCGCCCGCCGCGCCGGTACCTTCCTCTGGAGCTCCCAGACATTGATGTAGCTCTTGCCGAGCTGGGCCCCCAGAAGGTGCTCGCCACCCAGCAGCGCCAGCCCGCGCGGGCCGCTGTTGCCGCCGCGGTAGCCGGGCAGGGCCGAGCCCGAGTGCAGCTCCCAGACCGAGCAGTTGCAGAGCGGCCCCGCCGCGTCCGACACCAGCACCACCTCCATGGGCGCCGCCATCTTCGCGGTCCGCCAGGGCCACAGAGAGCGCGGCCGCGGCCCAGAGCGCCGCCTCCCCAGCCCGGCGCTGACCAATCAGCAGCGGCGCCGCCGCGGCCGCGCGGGGCGGGATCTGCGCACGCGGCAGGAAGCTCAGCAGGGTCCACCGCGGTCGCCGCTGGATGGGTGACCGGGGATGCCGCATGGGCACATGGGGACCCCATGGACACTCAACAGCCTTGTGGGGCACCCTGTGGGTACCCCATAATCCTGCGGACACCCCACAGCCCTTTCAGGACCCTGCGGATACCCCAGAGCTTCGTGGGAACGCCATGAGCACCTCAGAACCCTAAGGGTGCCCCTGGATATGCCCCAATCCTATGGACACCTCCCAGCCCTATAGGGACCCCATGGACATGCTACAAATCTGTGCGCCCCCCATAGCTTCGTGGGAACCCCATGAGAACCCTACAGCCCTGAAGGTGCCCCTGGACATCCCCCAAATCTATGGACACCCCACAGCCCCATAGGGACCCCATGGACTCCTCAATCCTACGGTCACCCCATAGCTTCGTGTGAATGCCATGATCACCCCACACCCTTAGACACCCTGCTATGGGGTCCCCATGAATACCCCATAATCTTGGTGTCAGCCCATAAACTCACTGACACCCCACAGACCCACAGGGATACCCCAAATCCATAAAGAAATCCTATGGACACTCACTGACACCCCACATTCCCATAGGGATACCCCAAATCCATAAAGAAATCCTATGGACACCCCACAACCCTGTGGAGCATCCCTGGATCCCCCCAGGGCCAGAAACCCAAAGTAACACAACTTTTTTTTTTTTTTTTTTTTTTTAATATTTCTTCACTTTACAGGGTTACAATTGTCTTAAATATTCTGACGTTTAAATACAATCTGTATAATAATGTTATTATAAAATGTAAACTTTCAGTGTTTTTTAGTTTATTTTCTCTTTTTTTTTTAAAATTTTTAATTTTTTTTTTTAATAATAATCAAAAAGTCTCAATACCTGAATGTTTTGCAAAACTGAAATCTTTCACCGGGGCCCCGGGTGCGCCCGAGGCCACCGCGCTCAGAGGTAGAATGTGGTTTATTTTTTTATTCTTTTTTTTCTTTTTTTTGTCTTTTGTGGTTTTTTTCTTTTCTCATTTTCCTTTTTTACCTGAGTTAAGATACGCAACGCTGGGGGAAAGGGGGCGGCTGCAGCTGGGGCCGCTCCTTTAGTTTAATTTTCTTTCCAAAAACCCCCCAAAAGAACTGATTTAGGCTTTTTTTTTATTATTTTTAAATCGATATGCAAAAAAGAAAAATAAAGTGGAAAGTCACCCGCTCTCAAAAACAAAAATAATGGGGGGGGCAAGGAAAGGGGGGAGGAATAATTAAAAAAACCCAAAACAACCCAAAATAGTGACTGTACAATGCAAAAAATCACTAAGAAAATCTAAGCCCGCCCTGGGCATGAAAATTCCCCCTTGGAATTTCTCCTTACGGGGAGCTGGGCTGGACCCCAACAGCAGCAGGAGTTGGATGGACCCCCCCAGGCCCCCCCAAAGGGACCATGGAGCCACCAACACCCCCCCACGGAACCACCAAAGGGATTCCAGCAGGGAAAAAAAAAAGGCTGAAAACAACAAAACCAGCTGGAAAAACCCCAAATCCCCTGAGATCGCCACTTCCCCGAGTGAAATTAAAAAGAAAAGGGTGGGGGGGAGGTCCCACCAGCCTGGACCCCCCCGGGGCACCTGGGGAAGGGGGAAAAACCCTGTGCTCCAGGTGGGAACCTGAGAACGGAGATACCGAGGGGGGTGAGGGGGTTTCGGTATCGGGTCGGATTGTGTCTCACGCAGATGTGGGTGAATTTTTTTTGGGGGGGGAAAACGGTAAAAAAACTGAGATTGTGAGGTTTAAAATAAATCCTCAGGTCCTTTGGGTCCTCCGCGAGCTCCGGAGCGTCCTGCAGCCCCGAGCATCCCCATCCTCTGGATCCTGCTTATTTTTGGAGGAAATAAGCCCAAACTGGCTTTAAACAGTAGTTTTGTGCAGGGGGAGGAATAAAAAGTAGGATTTGCCGGTGGGGGAAGGAGCAGAGCTGGACCCAACCACCGATAAGGAGAGGAGAAAGGAGATTCCAACTTTTTTCCAAGCTCCCATTTTCCCTGATGAAGACTAATATATATCATTTGCATGTTAAAAGTTTGATTTTTTTTTTAAGAGAATAAAATAGAAGCTATTTACAACAAAACAATCAAAAACAACCTCTTAAAATCCTGCAGAGACTGGAGTTCCCAAAACAAAGGAGGGAAAAGGATGGAAATGAATAAAATATCTCCCTATTTCCGATTTTTTTTTTTGGATTTTTGGTTTTTTTTCCTTTAGAATTCCGGGGGGTTTCGCTAGAGCTCGCGTCGGCAGGCGTCCGTGCGTCTGTCTGGAGGTAACACGAGTTAAAAAATAATAATAATTATAATAATAATAATAATAAATGTACAGTGCAAAGTGTGATGTGAGTGAGGTAAACGGTCCCGGAGCGGCGCAGCCGGACAGCCGGCAGCTCTGGCAAAACCCCCCGGGCTAAAGCTTTTCTGCCTGGAAAAGGAAAATCCAACAACACGAGAACAAGGGCAGAGTCCAGCGAGACCCTGGTGAGATCCCGGAGGAACCCTGGCGAGACCTCGGGCGAGACCCTGGCGAGACCCCAGTGAGACCCTGGCAAGATCCCAGTGAAACCCTGGTGAGATCCCGGTGAAATCCTGTTGAGACCCCAGAGAGACCCTGGCGAGACCTCGGGCGAGACCCCGGTGACCCCCGGTGTGACCCCGTCCCCCCACGGCCGCCGGCGCTGCGAGGGGCCCGAGGCTCCGGGGCATTAAGGCGAAGCGCTGTTGGAGGTAGAGCTGGGGGGCACGGCCAGGCCGGCAGGGGCGGGGGGCACGTTCCCACCGCCGGCACCGCCGCTCCCCACCCCACTGCCGCCGCTGCTCCGGCTGCTGCTGCCGCCGTTGCCTTTGCTGTAGGCAGAGGAGGAGGAGGAGGAAGAGGAGGAGGAAGGGCCGGGCGTCTGGGCGAACAGCACACCTGGGGAGAGAGCAAGGGGCTGAGCTGGGGGGTGCCACGGCCATGCCGTGGAATGGGGTGAAGGGTGGTGGGAGTGTGGCCCGGGGCAGCCCCCACCCACGGCACTGGGGTCCGGGGTGCCCCTCACCTGTGTAGACGATCCCGTTGATCTCCACGGACATGCTGATGCTGTTGGTGCCGTTGCTGCTGGCGGCAGCGGCGTCCGGGCGGTTCTCTGCCGGGGAGAGCCGCGTTACGGAGCCCGCCGGGGCCGGGGGCTCGGCCGGGGCGGGCGGCCGGGGCCGGCACTGACCTGGCGAGCGCGTGCCCTGGCTGTTGATGCGGATGCTCATGGGCAGCTGGGCTGTCATGGCCAGGAGGTTCTGCTGCAGTGCCCGCTGCATCAGCCGCTGCTGCTCGTCCGTCACCAGCGCCAGCTTCTTCTCCGGGGGCTCCCCCGACTCCAGCTTCTCCCGCAGCTGCTCCAGTGCTGCAGCCTGGGCGGCCGCTGCCACCTGCACCGCAGCTGCCTGCGCGGCCACCACGGGGTGCCCGGCCAGCGACACCGGGAGCCGGCTGGGCATGGAGATGGGGATGGGAGAGTCCTCCTCTGCCGGGGGAGTGGGTGTCAGGGATGGCAGCACAGGGGCAGGTGGGTGCCACCACCCCAGTGTGTCCCCAGCCCTGGCACAAGGGTTTGGTGCCTGGCTGTGCCAGGGGCTGCTGGCACCTCCAAAGGTCAGAGATGGGTGAGTGGAATCAGGGTCCCCAGTCTGAGCCCAAGGAGGGGAGAGGAGCACCACCCCCCTGCCCGCTTCCCCCAGCTCTGCCCCTTATTCCCAGAGCCAGGAGGGGGCCTCAGCTTGCGGCCAGACCCCGCAGCACCCAGACCCAGACCCTGCAGCAGCTGAACCCTGGAGCAGCCAGACCCCACAGCAGCTTTTACCTTTCTTGATCTTCTGGCCTGGTGCGATGGCCCCACCGTTGGTGGCAGATGCCAGCCCCAGCGCCGGCACTGGCAGCTTGGGCGAGGAGAGGAGGCCGTGGGTGCCGCCGGGCGAGTAGGCGAAGAGGGAGCCGCCGAAGCCCTGCCGCCGGCCCTCCCGCCGGTTGCTGTCGATGGCCGCCTGCAGCTCGTTGGGGTTGCTCAGCCCGCGCTTCTCACACTCGTAGGGGTACAGGTACTTCATGTACCTGCGGCCGGATGGGACACAGGCGGGGATGGTGAGGGTGACACAGTGGCTGGGCACCCCTTCCCGTGTGCCCCCCCATTCCTCCCTCCCTCCCCCCTGCTCCCACACAGGGCTGTGCTGAGCCCCCTCCCTGCTGTGCTGAGTTGCTGTCCCCTGCACAGGGCAGAGGGACCCCTGAGGGCTCGCCCCCCTCCCGTCCCCTCCCCTCCGAGCCCCCGCTCACTGGGTGCGCAGGGTGAAGGCCGCGCTGGTGATGGAGGTGGGCAGGCTCAGCCCCTTGGTGATCTCCCGCCACAGCTTCTTGTTGATGACCTCCACCAGACCCCCCTTCTCGGTCACCAGCGTGTACAGCATGTACAGGTCCAGCACCTGCTTGGCCATGATGGGGATCCGGTTCACGGGGGTCCCTGGGGAGCGGCGGGAGGAGAGAGTGGCTCTGGGGTGCTGCTTTCTTACCCAAAGAGGGGGGCAGCTGCTGAGACCCCTGCAGGGCAGTGGAGGGGCTGGGGGGCTCTTGCTCCTCCCTCCCCTTCCACCGTCCCCTTCTTCCCCCCCGGGCCCTCCCGCTGAGATCAGCCCCGAACAAAGGAAACAGAAATTCGCAGTTTCCAGCCACAGCCCCGTCGTGGCCGAGCCGGTTCCTCGGGCTGAGCCGGCACCCAGCAACGCAAGTTATTTATAACGGGGGCGGCACAATTCGGCTGTGAGGGTCTCCTGTGAGCCGGGGGGCTCATCCCTGCAGCATGGGGAGGGGGCTGGCAGCACCTGCTCCCTCGTGGGGGTCTCTGCCCTCCCAGCCCTGTGGTGAGCAAGCTCTGGGGGACCCTGAGGGATACAGGTGGGGCGACCCCAGGGGATGCAGGTGGAGGGACTGCAGGGGAC
The DNA here is from genome assembly GCA_036630365.1 of Acanthiza pusilla. NCBI lineage: Eukaryota > Metazoa > Chordata > Aves > Passeriformes > Acanthizidae > Acanthiza > Acanthiza pusilla. The sequence continues at coordinate 3,517,654 of JAXCHO010000105.1, read as the reverse complement.
ACAGCCAGGGGGACCCCAGGGGACACAGCCAGGGGATGGGACACAGCTAAGGGAACCCTGGGGGACCCAGCCAGCAGCCCCAGCCCCCCCGCACAGGCACACGTGCCTTCCCAGTGCCGTCTGACAAAGCGCCAGAGCCAGCCCTGTGTCAGCACTTCCAGCACTGTTTTCCACGCAGGAACCAGACCCTTGAGCAGGAGCTCGCTTGGCTTTCAGCCCTTCCCACCCCCGGTCCCCCCACTGTGGCCTCTCCCCGGGCAGAGTGAGGGGACAGTGAGGGGCTTTGCCCCCTGCAATAACCCAGGGAATGGGCAGAGAGGGGGCACAGCCAGGGGTGTTGCGTGGGGGGGAGCCTGTGGGGAGGGGCAGCAGGTCTGGGTGCGATGGGTGCAGGGATGGGGGTGAGGGGGGGCCGCAGGCCCAACAGGTTTGACCCCACTGCGCTGAGGGGTTAAAGATTAACCAGCAGCTCAGCCAGAGCCGTGACCTCAGGGCAGTAACGAGGGGCAAGGGAATGAGCTCCTGGCCCTGTGGGGGTGTGAGGGGTGCAGGGTGGGTGTGGTGGAGCAGGGTGGGCACAGGGTGGGTGCAGGGGCATGGGGTGGGCGTGCAGCCGGGGGCTCACCTCGCTTTTGCATGAAGCTGAAGAGGTCATCCAGGAACTCCTTCCTCCTAGGGTCACCATCCAGCTCGTACAGCTGCGCAGGAAAAGGAGAGAGATGCTCAGAAACCCCCTTAACCTGTGTGTCCTCCACCACCGAGACCCCCGGCTCCCACTGCAGCAGCCCTGTGGCTGGAGGCCTTCAGCTCACAGGACACTAAATGGCTCGGGGGTGTCCCTGCATGAGGCTGAGGGTTCCCTGGGGTTCCTGCAGCTTGGGCTGACCTGTGCCTGTGCCCTGCTGTGCCATTCCCTGCCTGCCCCACACAGAGCTCAGCTCTGGGATGCTGGTGCTGGGAGCACAGCTGGAGTGGCTCCCAGGCTGCCAACACCGTGCTGGGCCAGGCGCCTCCCTGAACGCTGATCCCGGTTATTTTTAGCATCCACTGCCTGCTCAGCACAGCAACACTTCAGCATGGTCCCTCCTCCGTGCCTGGGATGCCACAGAGCCAGGGCCAGGAGCCAGTGGTGGGAGCCGGTGCCTCCTGTGCCTTGGCATGAGCTTGTGTGCCATGGCACTGCAGGGACATGTCCTGCACTGGGGCAGGCAGAGCTGGGCCAGGCTCTGACACGCTGCAGCTCAAGCACCAGCTCTGCCGGGGCATCTTCAGCCGGGACCCCCCACCCCAGCACATTCCTGCCTGATTTATGGCGCAGGATCTGCCAGCTGAAGCACCCGGCATGTCAGAGGCACACACCACACCACGCCGTTCAGCCTCTCCCGAAGCCCAGCACTGTTTCTGCCAGGAAGCTGGAGGATAATCCTCCCCATCCCGGGAAGGGTGCTGGAGCAGGGGCTGTGGGGCAGGCGCTGCCCAGACGCCACAGGGGTGGCTGCCACAGCTCCACTTTTCTCAATGACAGCTCTGAACAACTGCCAGTGGGGCCGGGGGGCTGGGAGTGGCCTATAAATACCCCATAATACTCCAGGCACGCACTGTGGGGCCACCCCAGCCAGTCACTGGGTCACCAATGCGCCCACTCCCTCCATGGCTTTGCCCTGTGGCACCAGGACCGTGGGCAGGTGGATGGGTGGGCATCGTCCTGGCAGTGAGCGAGGGGTGAGCCCCCTCCTCCTGCAGCCCCCCGGGGAGGATCCGGATCCCGCAGGGCCCGACTCGCCTGCCGGCGCCGATCAAAGGGATCAATGGGGCCGCGTGATAAGCAGGGCCATAAACCCCCCCAGTTCCCCTGGGAAACTCGGCAGGCTTGACCAGCTCACAGCACATCCCCAGGGCAAGGGCAGGAGCCACCGGCACCACCGGCAAAGACCCTCAAAACCCCTGTCCCACCCCAGTGTCCCAGCAAGGGGTCCGGCGTGGGACTGCAGTGTGGGGGGAGTGAGCCGTGGCACAGCAGCACCACGGTGATTTCTGGGGCTGAGCTGCACCGGCTGCTTGTGCTGGCCGAGGGATGTTGGGCCGGCGCCAATGCAGCCTCCCCCGTTTCCTTCAGCGGCTCCAAAAGCCACACACAGAGAAAGGGCTTCCCCGGCGCCCGATCCTGCAAGTGCAGAGCCATCCTGGGGAAGGGCCAAACGCGCCTGTTCATCCACTGCCACAACCCTTGGGGCTGTGAGCCCCGCCTGGGCTCAGTCCCGAGGGGAACGGACGCGTTTAAGAGGATGAAAGAAAATTAACCGTCAGCTGAGGAGAGCGTGGCCGGCCGGGACAGGGGGATTAGCGGCCGCAGCGGGCGGCTGCCCCGTGTGCCGTCCTTCCACCAGCCCCGGTGGTCCCATGCCAAGCTCAGCTGGCTGTGGCCACTCTCACCCCTGCCCAAGAGGGATGAAGCCATGGGGGTCCCCAGGGACAGCAGGCAGAGGGATCCCCGTTCCTGCCTGGTGACCTCACAGCCCTGCTGGCACCCCTGCCACAGCTGCCGTGCAAGGGACATTGCACAAGCCACCGCTGGCAGTTACTGGTGAGACTTCGACAGCTTCACTGCACTTGGCAGTTGCTCACTGACCACTGCAGTGCCTGAGCACAGAAAGAGGCTCCCCTTGGGACCCCCCAAACCCTGGTTTAGCTCTGCTACTGCCTGCAGAACCAACCGCCAGCGATGGGCACCTGTCCAGGGTGCTCGTCCGGCAGCACTGTGGGGCGAGGACATGCCCAGCCATGGCTGGGACATGCCTGCTGTGCACTGTGGTGTGTGACAGAGCGGCATCTGCCAAGCTGCCCCTGTCGTCCCCAACCACCCCTGCTCCCCCTCGCCCCTGGGCACAGGCAGGACATGAAAGGGGACAGAGACAAGTGACTCCCACCAGCCCCTCGCAGGATTTCCTTGCATTGACGCCATCCGCAGCCAACGGCAAAGCAGCCAGCGCCCCGTGAGCCCCAACGGCAGTGCAGGACAGCTGGGACAGCGGGGCTCAAAATGCAAATTGAGGAACAGAAACATTCTGGTTTCGGCAGCATGCGAAACCCAGCGTGCAGCTGAGCTTGGCACGGTCCGGCGGCTGCTGGCACTGCTGCACCGAAATCAGCAGGTGCTGAGTCTTGTGCCTGCCTGGTGCTGAGCCCTGCGTGCCCATGCCCTGCTTCCTGCTCTCAACCCTGGTTTCTGCTCAGCTCAAAGCCGGCTCCTCACAGGGACACGCGGCGTCTCGGTGCTTGGTGCAAAGGTACCGGCAGGCAGGAGCCGTGGGCAAGGCCGCCCTGTGCCGCTGAGTCAATACATTTATGTTTCGTAATTAGGGAGGTGGAAACGACTTAATCCATAACGCAGCTGCCCCAGGAATATCCTCTTACTGTGGGGTCCCCACAGCAAGGTGCAGTGCCACGGGACGCTGTGGCACAGCCACCCCAGCCTGGCTGGGGGGGTCAGGAGATGCCCTCCACCTCTCTGAGCAAGTCACCTGAGCTGGGGGATCTGACTCTCTGCACCCAATACCCTCATTGCTCCCCCACCCCAGGGTGAATGCTCAATGCCAGCGGCACGGCTGGCTCTGGTCACAGTGTCCAGCCCACCTGGCCACAGTGCAGCCCCCTTGGCCCCGGCCCCCGGCCGGCTGAGGACACGGAGCCAGATGGCCGTTGCCACAGATCTATAATTAAGTGGAGGAGGAATTAGGCAGGCGGTGGGCGGGTGGCCCTGACCCCGGCCCAGCGCCCCGGCAGGATGCCGGCCCGGCGTTTGGTGTGGATGACCGGATTAATGTTTCAAACCAGATTACAGGAAAATCCCAACCCGCTGGCTTTCAAAGGGCGGGCGGGAGGCGGCCCCTTGGCAATGCCAGGAATGCGGGAGAGCCCTCGGCACGGGCGCGGTGCGTGCTGGGGGTCCGACCTCCCCCCGAGCTGGGGCAAGGGGGGCAATTACAAGCAGGAGGGGAAGCACCATTTCACAAGGCTCTGGGAATGCCGGGGGTCATGCTGCTGCCAGGCGAATGTCCCCTTCGGCAGGAGTCCCTTGTCCCTTGTCTGCCCCATGAGGCGTCATGGAGGAGTCCGTGTCCCTGCATCCCACGTCCGAGTTAAAAACACCTCCCCTTCCCCCCTCTCGGTTCCGGGTTTTCAGGCCTCGGGGATTAATTTTCAAGTTTCTTTTCCATTGCCAGGAAGTGGCAACACTCTCGGTTTTCCTCCTTCTCTCCAAAACCGGTTTGGGACGTGCACACCGTGACATGAGCCGGGAGGGGGGACAGACTGCACCAAGGGCCACTGCAGCAGAGATGGGGGCTGGTGGCAGCCTCCACCTTCCAGGGGCTAAACTCCCCCAAATTCCTGTATTTAAGGAAAAAACACAACACAGGCAGTGGCGGGGAGAACCCACCCTGTCACGGCAGGTAGCAGGGCCAGAGGTGACAGGCTGAGGGGCTACTTCTCTCTTTTTCTTTCCTTCCTTCCTCTTCCTTCCTCCCCGACAGCCCCCGGGGACGCATCCCTTTGTCCCGCGGACAGCCGAGGGGCCACGCTGGGCTGGGGAAGAGCCCGCGCACGCTAACAAGCTCTTTAACGAAGAATAAACACATTTATGGCGTGTTTCCCGTCCCACTCCCAGCCCATACACAACCCCCGGCCTCTGGCATGCCGGGACCCGCAGTGGGGTCGGAGAGGGCACTTATTCAGAAAAAGAAAGTAATTTGTAAAAACCAGAGCGAAGGATTGACGAGGGCCCCGGGCCGCGGCGTTTTGGAGGCGCTGGGGATGTGATTTCCCGTAAGGCAAAGGCTGACTCATGGCTGGGGGTGCCCGAGGCCGCAGCCCCTCTCCAGGAACAGCCCCCCCCCCCGGCACGGCGTGCAGGGTTTGCTGGGGCCAGTCCCTCCCAGTGAAGGGCGAAGGGAGTGTCCAGCCCCGGAGCAGATTCCTACACAGATAAAGCGCTCGGCTTAGGTACAGGTCACCCCTGGCTGTCCCCACCCCTAATCCCCTGCGAGCCCCCCAGGCCACAGCCCCCCGTGGGAAGGGGCTGCTGGGGGCAGGGATGTGCCCCCTTCCCAAAATCCCCCAACACCTTGCTCGTGGGGGATGTGCTGGGGGAGCCTCGCCCACACGGCCAGCGGTGACTGACCGGCCCGGCGGGATTCCTGCCGCCGGAGCATGGCTGGGCTGGGGGGCCGCTTCCGCGGGGGCAGCTGGGGAGGGGGCCCAGGAGCTTCCCGTCGGCACCATTGTTCACACCAGTTCCCAGCATTGTCCCCTCCAGGGGGGACATGGCCTGGCCACAGGTGCCTCTTTGCACCAGTGCCTCCTCCTCAGGCTGGGGGATGTGGTGGGCGAAGGATCCATCGGTGCTCCCGTGGTTCAGTGACAAACCCAGTCCCGACCCCCCGCCATCGGCCCGGAAGTCTGGGGGCCCCGAGACCACCCGAGCTTCCCCCGGTGCCCACCTCCTCCCCACGCATGCTGGGGGAAGGAGTCATGCGGGTGACCCTGGGGGTACACGGGCCGGTGTCACGGCACGGCGGGTGTCACGGCACGGCGGGTGTCCCCGAGCGGCGGAGGGGACGCTGAATGGGCGAATTAGTCACCGTTTAACCTCCCTGACCCCCCATTGTCCCTGCGCTGTCGGCCGCCCTCCCCACCACGGCACGGGCCGCTGTGCCCAGCCAGCCGGCAGCTCCCAGGATCCATGGCCCTGCTGCGGGCTGGACTGACACCAGCTCCCGGGACACTGTGCCGCTGCTGTTTGTTCCCTTCCCGCAGAGGAGGAAGCGATTCCTGCTGCCGTGGCGTTTCCAATGGCAGTTCGCTGCTGGGCGGCAGCGCGCCAGGCTCTGTCTGGAATCAAAACTGGTTCTGTGTCTGAAAGCAACGTGTGGCACAGGCGGCTGAGGGGTCACAGAGGGGGAGCTGGGGTGTTGTGGCTGTTCCCCCGGCCTGGCCAAGCTGCTGGCTGGATGGGAGCCAGCCTGGCAGCGGTGGCTCTCCCGGCCCTTGCTGTGTGCATGCTGGTGCATGCCCTTGACACACGCTCGCTATCACGCCGGACCTTGTACAAATATTAATCCAGTGGAGTCAAAGCGCTGTTGAGAAAGCTCATCTGAGCAGGGACACCAGGCCAGCACAGCTCCTGCCACCGGGCAGACCCAGGGGAGGCGGCTGATCACGAGCCACGCAGCACTGAGCTGGGGAAGCATGGGAAAGCAGCCAACTCAAATTCTTGGGGCACCTGGTGAGAGCTCTGCTTGGGCTGTCCCTCCTGTGTGACTCCCAAGCCTCCTGGGGTAAAGCCCCCGAGGGCTGGAGGGCCAAGACCCCCATTCAGGACCTGACCCGGGTGCAGTGGCAGCGCAGAGCAGCGGCAGCAGCGAGGCCTGGAAGCCAAGACGGGGGTTTAAATTCCACCATATGTAAATGATCGTCTTAGAAGGGGATCGCGGTAAGCCCCAGCAGATGAGTCACCGGGGCTTCCACCGCCCGCTGGGATTTGGCTAATTGCAAATCTGTTCCTGAAATGCGAGGTCCTGCACCTCTGCCCTCTGTCCGCACCATGGTGGGGGTCCCAGGGATCCCACGGGCAGGGCCAGGGTGCTCGGAGCCCCTGGAAACGCAACTGTGGAGCTGCTGGAGGAGCTGGAAGGGGTCCAGCAGCCGCAGATGGGGTTGACAGGAGCCAGCTGTGGGCTGTCAGCCCCGGGAACCATCACCGCTGAGCTGCTCCGGCACCACTGAAACCTCATGGCTTCCTCACACTGAGAGGAGGGGGGGGTGGTGGGCACTGTCATGGCACCAGAGTGACAGACCCCATCCCACTGTCACACCCGAGCAGGTGGCAGCATGGGACAGCATGTTCCAGGTGCTGAATCTCCAAAATCAGGCACTGGTGCCCAAGCTGGAGGCCCCACAGTAGATGTGGGCAGGTGGGGAAACAGGATTTAGGACTGGTACCTGCCTTGGGTGCTCCCACTGCCACCTGTACCAGGGTGAGACCCCAAGCTGGCTGCTGTTGGGGGGACAGGGAAGCCCTTTCCCAAAGGACTGCTGCCACAGAAGTGACACGGCCACACCCTCCCTGTGGGATGCATGGGGAGCAGGGGACTCTCCTCAGGGTGAGCCCTGGCCTCCAGCAGCCCCAGCACGGGGTGGATTATCACGAGCTCCAGCCAGAGCGGGAACCCAGGCACAGGCAGATTAAGTGACTGATAGGAAGGGTCAGGGAGCGGGTCAGGAGCTGAGGCAGGAGCTGCCCCCTGAACCCCCAGTCTGGATGCCCCAGGGGCTCAGAGCAGGGTGCCCCACTAGCCCCAAACCAGCCCCCACCCTGGCCCCCGATTGCAGCACCTCCGGCTGGGCCCTGGGACCAGCTGCCATTTCTCTGTGGTTTGGACCAGAAATAGGGCGATGGAGCAACGCCGCCCTTGCCCAACGCCACTGCGGGGGCAGGGGGCTCTGCTGACAAAGGCCCCGCTCCCTGCGCCGCTCCTTTTTTTTTTTTTTTCTCTTTTAAATAAACCCTCATCCCTGTTAGTTCAGCTGTGCTGAGAGGGAGGGAGGCAGCCGCCACCTCCGCAGCCCTTGAGTCAGCCTGGGGGGCTGGGGCGTGGAGGGAATGGGGCTCTGGGGGGGCAAGGGGGTGGGGGGGAAACAGGGCTCTGGGGGGGTCGAGGCATGGGGGAAATGGGGCTTTGGGGGGATACAAGAAGGTGATGCCCAGGCTGGGGGGAGCCAGCCTAGCTCCCGAGACAAGGAGTGTTGGGAGCATGGTCCAGCTGGATGAAGGCACTGGCTGGGCCCCTGGGGCAGGAAGGACATGTCCCTGTCCCCCACCTCATTAATTATTCCAGGTCGTATTAGGAGAAATGGCTTCACAGGGTGCCTGGATGCTGGGACCAGCACCTGTGAGCACCCAGGCGTCTGGCTGGGGGAGGCACTCGGCGGTTAAGCCGCTCTCGCCGAGAAGTCCCTGACCTCTGGCCAGGGATCTGGTGGGATTACAGCCCCGGGAATGCTCCCTGAGCACTATGAGCCAATTACTGTGCCGGATCCCCGGCTGGGAGCACCCCTCGGCAGGCCAGGCAGTGGTGAAGGGTGACAGGGGCGATGGCTGAGTGTGGGGTGGGGGGGAGGCACAGCCCCTTTTCCTGGGAGGGGTCCACCAGTGACTCCCCCACTGCCCTGTCCTGCTCAGGTCCCCTTCTTGCCTGCGTTATCTGCTGCTGGCCTGGCCAGGCACCGCAATCACCTCCCCGACACAGCAGCGCCTAACCAGGGGCCCCAGGGCACTCCCCGTTATCTGGAAGCCAAACTGCCTCCGGGTGGGGGGCGGTGGCCCCTAGCCATGTGATGACACTCGGGTCCCCCTTCCCCGAGCAGGGGCCCCCTCACCCTCCCCGGGGGCGGCTCATCCGCTCGGCTGGCTAATGCAATAAAGCTCTAATCAATATTTTAAAGAAAGTAAATGGACCCTCCCGCCCTCGTTAAGAGGCCACAGGGCCCCCGCTCTGGCCCCACGCCCCCAGCTGGCTTTGGGCTTTGAAAAGGAGAATAATCCATGGGAGAAAGGGGTTCAGAGGGGATCCCCCATGCCTTAACCAGCTCCTGGGGATTCAGAGGAGTTATGGGCTCTCTGCTCCTCCAGACCCTCCTGGAAAATCCCAGCTCCACCAGCCGTGTGCTCGGGGCTGGTCCCGGCGGAGGGGGGTCCGGTTTCACCCACCCCCGCAGCCCTGCCGAGGTCGCTGAGTTGCTTTCGGTTTATTTTTCCCCCACCATTGCACTTTGAAACGCCGTATCTCGGGGTGTGCTGCACCGCACGAGATAAGGGCTGAGGTTTTTGTGCCTGTGTGCCACTGGCACAGCTCAGATGTCCCCAAGACAATAAACCTCTTGCCCCACTAAAGCACCAGCAACCCCGGAACCTCCCAGCCAGCACAGCCTCCTCCTGGCACCACAATGACTTCTTAAAGCCTTCCTGAAGCAGAACTGGGGGGTTAAACACCAGCCTGAGGCAGCCACAGCAGGACACCCCAAATGGGAGCACCCAAAATGGAGAACCTCAAAGGGAGCCCGGTGGCTGCTGCAGCCGGGGGAGCACAGGAAGACAGATTCCTCGAGCTCCTGCAATGTGGGATGGGGTACCAGCATGCAGGGTGCACATGCCCGAGGGAGCACCGGCAGCACAGGAAACTCCAAAAGGGGCAGAGGCTGGAAACTCCAGCTCCAGGGGCTGCCACTGCACCAGGGGCTCCCACTCCTGCTATTAGTGGGGAGCAGTAATAGCAGTAAGAAAACAGAAAGATCACAGGAGGGATCTTGGGGGGCAGCAACAGCAGAGCCCCTACAGTGTCAGGCTGCAGAACTCAGAGCAGTTTTATCCCTAGCAGTCCCTTGCCAATGGCAGGGGCTTGCTGGATTTTTAGCTGTTTTCCATGGGGAGCGCCTCCTTCCACCCCAAAAATGCCCCTTTTTCCCCAAGGAGCCATGGTGCCCTCAGCAGCCGCTGCCCCCGAGCCCCCCACCGTGTTGGGGGCTCCTTTGTTCTGCTGCCCGCGCCGGCAGCGCCCGGGTCAGGCCGAGCTGACCTCTGCCTACGCAGTAGCCGTCCCTGGGGACGGGGAGGTGCCACGCGCCGGCTCCCTAACCTCCCTCACCTCCATAACTCTTCCTCACGCCCTCCCCTTCCTCCTCCCTTGAACTGGGCCCCCTCCTCCTCCCTCCGGCCCACCACGGCTCAGCCGAGCACCAGTTCACAGGAATCTGTCCCAGATGGGTCAATAAAAGCCAGCAGTGGAGGACAGAGGCAGCCCCTGGCTACCGGGGTTTGGGTGTGGAGACGGGCACAGGGGCTTGGACGGCGGCACTGCCCAGTGAGAACAGTGTCCTTGAGCACAGAGACCCGTGGGGCAATGATGCCAGGGGCACCAGCATCAGCATGACCAGAGATGAACCCAAACGGCAGCTGTAGGGAGAGCTGGAGAGCCCGGGAAGCATCAGGGCTGGTGGGCGAGCAGGGGTGCCGCTGGTGCTGAGCTCCTTGGCAAGAAAAGAGGAACCCTGAAATAGCCTGTTCCTCACGGAGCACTCTGGCACACCACTGGCACAGCCCCGCACAGCACCATGTCCTCACTGGCCCACCCACGCAGGGACCCAGCCATGCTCCAGCACCCCAGGGCTGCCGGGGTTCCCCCTAAGGCGCCTCCGCTCCAGTGAGGAGCAGGGATGGGGTACGGCATCCCCTGCCCCGTGCTGCCCTCGCTGTTTACATTCCTGCTGCTCCTTCCCAGGCTGCGCCAGCTGGGCTGGGATGGAGCCCGGCGGCACGCGCTGGAGGCTGGCCAGGAGGAGCTCCCGGCCAGCACCGGCTGCGCCAGCAACCCCCTGGCCCCGGTCCAGGGGCCGCGATCCAAGCGCGGTCGCGCGGGCTGACGTGCCGGGGAAAGCCTCTCCGGGCCCAGCGCGTCGCCTCCGCTCCTCCGCCCACGGAGGCTTTCCAACCCCCTCCGGCTGCTTCCACCATTCACCACCGTGCCGGGCTCTTCCCACCGACCCCGGGATGTGATATGGATAGAGAGGGGATGCTCAGCCCATTTTGCTGGCACAGTTTGAGGGGTAGAGGATGCACTGGGACATGGGCTGGTGTCCCCCAGAGCTGTGGCAGAGGCTAGGGCCTGATCCACAGCACCGACATGCTGACAAACAGGAAGATCACAGCTGCGGTATCGAAAAGCCTTTTCATAGCTATGAGTTCACGGCCCTGGCCCCTCGCTCCCCAGCGGCAGGAAGCACAAGAGAGAGAAACCACAAGAAGAGAAGGTGGCGTGGGTGCAGCGGCATGAGGGATGTGTGGGGCAGGAGCATGCCTCTATCCCCACAGCTGGGCAAGAGCATCCCACCATCACCACAGCAAGGAAGAAGTGTAACACCATCCCCACAGCAAAACAGAAGCATAACACCATCCCCACAGCTGGGCAGTGCCAGGAGGACAGTCACACGCTCCTCTGCCACCCCTGTTCTGAGCCTGCCCACGTCCACATGTGCTGGGAGATCCCAGTAGCCCCTTCCCCCTTTTGGAAGGGATGTGACAGCCTCCTGAAGGCGAAGGGGCAGGGGTGGTTGCATCCCTCCTGAAAGGCCACCATGCCCTGGCTGCTCCATCTGGGTCCCATCTGCTGCTGCTGGTCCTGCCCCTTCCCCCAGCCCTAAACTCCGATGTATTTAAACACACATCAAAGGTGCCGGGCAGCCCCCGGGGAGCCCCGGCTCCAGCACATTTTCTTCTATTAGCGAGAGCAGAGCACAGCCAGCTCTGGCGCCGGGAGAGTGGGAACATGCTGGCCTTGTTGCCTGGCGAAGGCAACGAAGGGGCAGCCGGGTGCTTTCTCCCTGGTTTTACTCTTTAATGGCAGAGGCAGGGGGGCAGCTCTGCCCCCCACCAAGCATCCATGGGGCCAGAGCTGTCCTGCTGGGCATCACCTGTGCGGTGACAGAAATGGGAGACAATCAGGTCCCCATGGAAAACGGCTTGTGGGGCATGGAGAAGAGGAAAACCAAGAGTCCTGTTGGATTTGCAAGTTTGGGGCAATTTTTCCATAATTTTCAGCAAGAATCCTCACAGGTCCCTGCAACAAACCCCATTGCAACTGTCCACCTTTGCCGGAACAACCCGAACACAGGATCCACTCAGAGCCACCCAAAGAGGGAGGGGGTGAGACGGAGCCCAGCACTAAAACCCTGGAGAAATCCCACGCATTCCTAATGACAACAGCAGCTGGATCCAAGGAGAACAGTGCTGGAGGCGGCACTGCTGGAGGCATCTCTGCACGCTCCCGAGGACACACGGATGCGCAGTAGCAGGGAGAGGGATGGCACGGCAGGAACACGCGTGTCTCGGTGGGCACATACCTGCTTGAACTGCTCCTCGTAGGTCCAGTCGCCGTGGTCCGGGGCTGGTGGCGGGGGCTGCGCGTGGCCCAGGCTGGGGGGCAGCCGCTCCTGTCCCCCCGGCAGCCGTGGCGGCTCCCCCCGGTAGTGCTGGGGTGCTGGGGGCTTGCGGAGCAGCAGAGATCCCGCACCCGCCCGCACCGCCTCTGCTGAGCTGAGCCCTTCCTCTCCCATGTCTTCTTCTTCCTCATAGTCTTCCTCTTCCTCCTCCTCTTCTTCTTCTTCTTCCTCCTCACCCAGGTCCTCTTCAAAGTCATCTTCATCCCACTTGCCCTTCCTGGAACCAGGGGGAGAGGAGAGGTTTGGTCCCACGCTGGTTCCCAAGGCCCACCCCTCTCTCCTGCCCGCCCCACAGGCCCTCCCCAGCTGCAGGGCTGGGACCACCCACCCAGCACACAGCGGAGCCCTGGCGCAGCCCATCGGTGGGGGGCAGCTCCATGGGGCATGGCCAGGCCCCGGCATCCCATGAACAACTCCGTCACGGAGCTCTGACAGATGGTTCCTGGCCTGGCCCTGCCCTGGGAGGACACATGCTGGAGGCAGCCAAGGGTCCTGCATAATTTAACGCCAGCCCGGCATCCTCTGTCACAGCCCCACGCGGCTGCTGGGCAGAGATGAGATGTGCCAGCCCAGCACGAGGAATCACAGCCACAGAGCCAAGCCACTGCTCTCAGCAGCTCCTGCTCTGGAATGTCCTAATGGCTCTAATCCACAACCTGCCCCAAGCCACAGGATCCCCAAAGACCCCTCTGCAGCCTCCCCAGAATGCTGTGCCCAAACCCACCAACACTGTGCCATCTGCCCCTTCCCCAAACTCATGAGAGCTGTCTGAGTACACTCACAGGTCCTCCTCCTCCTCGGAGCCCATCTCCTGTTGGTACCCGCCATCTTCCTCCTCCTCACCGCGCTCCTCCTCTTCCTCCTCCTCGGAGGCCTGGCTCTCGTCCGACAGCCCTGGGCTGGGTGAGTGGCTGAGGCCGGCAGCAGCTGCCCGCATAGCAGCCAGGGCAGCCATCTGTGCCCGCTGGATGTGCGCATTCTCAGGCTCCGCTCCCTCCTCCGAGGGCGCTGGGGCTGGATCCTGCCCACGGCCCCGGGCCGGGGTGCTGGCGGGGGGCTGCCCCGGGGGCTGTGAGGGCTGCCCCGGGGGGGACGTGGAGCACGGTGGCTGCTGCTGCTGCTCCTGCTGCCGCGCTTCCAGCGCCTGCTGCAGCCGCGCACGCTGCTGCCGCTGCAGGTTCTCCATCACCGCCTGCAGCTTCATGGCTCTGCCGGCGGGCGGGGGGTCCCCGGGAGGGCGGGGGGCGATGCACCCAGGGGGCAGTGCCCGGGGGGCAGCGCCCGGCAGGCTGCTGCGCTCCAGCGGGGCTGGGGGCCAAAGCTGGGCAGTGCCAGGGGAGGCAGCCCTGGAGGGGGCTGCCGGGGGGGGTGAGGGCAGCGCCGTTGGGGTGTCAGGGCAGGAATTGACACCGGGTCAGGAGAGAAGGACGTGCCCCTTGACCCCCGATGTCTCCTTTGCACGAGGGCTACGGCAGGAGTTGCAGGCTCAGTGCTGCCTGTCAGGATCGGGGTGCTGCTGTTATCCCAGGAAGGCTCCGAAACTCCTCGTCAGGCTCAGCAGGCAGCAGCTGCAGCACGGCACATCACCCCTTCCCTTGCAGACCTGGCACTTTCTGGGGGCAGCAGCCTCAGGGTCCCACTCTCACGGCCAGTGTCTCTAATCCTCAGGCAGGTTGGTGTCCGGCAGACGTTGGCGCAAACCTGTGGGAGAAGTAGAGCAGAGGGTCAGCGGAGCTCTAGGCAGGAGCCGGTGAGCAGGAAGGAGTTAAAGACAGCGCAGGAGCCTCATTAATCTCGAGCTAATGAGATAGGGCTGCCGGGCCTGCTGCTGAAGGGGGAAGGGGCCTTCCCTTCAGCAGGCCGGACCCGATAGCCCTGCCTGGCCCTGCAGGCAGCGGATACCGGTGGACCCGCACCCGCAGATAACAGGACCCAGGGAGAGACGCCCACCGAGTCCCCCAGAGGGGACAAGGCACGTCCCCAGCAGGGACACACTGCATGGGGAGCACTGGGCCCATCGTAATGGCATTGGGCGTGGGTAGCACTGGGGTTCACACTAAACAGTGGAGGGGCCCCAAAGCACCCCGGGGCAGATCCAACGGGATGGGCAGACACAGCCTTGAAACCCTGGCAAACAGGCTCTGCCAACCACTCCCAGAGCCCCCCTGCTCCCCTTCCCTGGGGGCTGGGGGCCCTCCGAGGCAACATGGGGCTGCGAGCAGCTCGTCTCTGCTTTGCCCTGCTGGAAAACACCGGAGGGATCAGCACATTATGGCTGGGCCCTGCAGAATTCTCACAACCTGGTCTGGACCCCTCCAGCACTGAGCCCCCCAAGCCCCGGTGTGGCCAGCAGCCCCCACGGCCGGCCAGTGCTCCGGTGTGACCTCGCCTGTGCCGAGGGCAGGGAGGGATCTCACCACAGCACTGCGGTCGTGCCCTGTACGGGCAAACCCCGTTTCAGTGGCCCGGGGGCCAGCGCAGCACACACAGCCCAGGACCCGCACAGGGATGGACCCAGGGGCTGCGGGGCCAGGACAGCCGGCAGTGAGGAGGGACCAGCAGCTACGCCACGATCCCGCGCATTCTGGAAAGAGGAACCTGCTGCCAGTGTGGGCCGGGGCCGCGGACGATCGGGCGGCAGCCGCTTCCCCCACGCCTCGCCGCCGCAGCGGCTGCATCCGCTCCCGGTCCGGCCGCGCTCGGCTCACGCTATGGACGGACACGTCGCCACCGCCACGGCACCTCAGTAGCCACCGCCTCCACCGGGAGCCAGCACAGGCGCGGCACAAGCAGGCCAGCACTGCCCGCACCTCAGTTTCCCCTCCTCTCTACCCTGGCCATCTCCGGCTCGCCCGCATGGAGGAGAGGTCGGGGCAGGGACACTCCCCGCCCCGGAGCCGCTCAGCAGCCGTGGCCGCGCTCCTGCCCCGCACCGCACCTGAACCCCATCCCCTGCGCCATCCACGAACGAACCGCAGCGAGACCCGACCCGGACACGTGCTCCTCGCTGCCGCTGTGGCTCTGCCTGGCCACGACTGCCCGAGTGACTCGGTGCCAGCACCAGGTGTGGAGCTGCCTCCTCGAGCACCGCGGGCCGTGGCCGCGCCGGGGCCACGCTGCCACTGCTCCGCAGGGAATCCGGAGTGGTGAGGCCACAGCCAGGGCCCCGTGGCACCCCGGCCCGGCGGCCACGGTGACCTTGAGCCGTGCCCCTTTGTCCCTCTGGCCGCTCGGGGCCACGGGGCCCGGTGTGTCCCCGCCGTGGGGCGGTGACGGGGGTCCCGTGAGGGATTCGGAGCGGCGTCACCCGCGTCCCCGGGGCAGGTGCTCGGGAGCGACAGCGGCTAAAAATAGACGGCGGGGGTGTGACGGACGGGCCTTTGTGCCACCGACACCGGGGCTGGGCTGGCCGCGGCCGGACACCCCCAGGGGGGCTCCTGGCACTGCCGGGAAGAGCTCCGGGGGTGTCGCTGAGGCTAAGAGAGGAAGAGAAAGAGGAGGACAGGGAGGCCGGGCCCGGTGGGTGCCGTCACCGGGGACGGCCGGGACTGGGGGCGCCGCGGGAGGGACCCCCAGGGGGACAGGAGTCCCGTCCCCGAAACAGAGCCCAGCCCCGCTCCGGCGGCACGTGGCACCGGCGGCCCACAGAAGGACCGGGCACGGAGGCGGCAGGGCCTGGATGGGCCCTGGCCCCGCAAACGGGGGGAATCAGGCGCCCCCGACACGCAGGGGCGAGTCCGGGTCGGCCCGGCCTGGCCCCTCCGCCGTCTGGACCCCGGGAGACCGCGGGCCTCTATGGGGACAGGGCGGGGTCACGGGGCTCTGCCCGGCCCGGACAGCAGCGCCAGGGGAGAACGGAGAGTCAAGGCCGGGGACGGCCGCGGGGGAGGAACCCCAGCCCCGCGTGAGGGGAGGCGGCCGGTAACCGGCCGCGGGGGGAGGGGGCGCCGCGCTCCCGCCCAGCACTGGTAGCGGAGGTCCCAGCCCACCTCGGAGAGGTGGCCGGTCCTGGGCTCCGGTCCCCGGCCCCGGTCCCGCCCAGCCCCCGACTCCCGGTCCCGGCCGCGGCGGGGGTCCCGGTCTCGGTGTCGATCCCATCCGCGGGGCCGGTGCGGCGGCGCGTTCCCCTTACCCGGTGCAGGCCGTGCGCCGCGAAGCCGCATAGCAGCCGCGGCCGCCCGGGGTCGGGCTCGGCGGGGCCGGTGCGCGCGGGGCCCGCGGCGCTGCTCTCCCCGCGGGCGGGCGGGCGGCGGGCGGGCGGTGCGAGCAGCCCCGCCCCGCGCCTCCCCGCCCCGCGCTGCCATTGGCCCGCCGCTCCCGGGGTGCCCCGCCCCTCCCCGCCCCGCGCCGTCATTGGCCCGCAGCTCCAGGAGCGCCCCGCCCCTCGCCGCCATTGGTCGGCCGCCGGAGCCGCATGCAAAAGTCGCGGGGGTGCGGCCGCAGCGCCGCCTCGCGGCCGGGCGGGGGAACGGCGCAGCGCGGAGCGCGGGCCGCGGAGAGCCGCGGGAGGGGGGCGGTTAACGGAGGGCAACGGGCGGTTTAACGGGGGTTAACGGAGGTTAACGAGGCTTTAACGGGGGTTAACTGGGGGTTCACGGGGATTAACGGGGGGGTAACGGCGGACAGCGGGAATTAACGCTGGGTTAATGGGGTGCGACAGCAATCGAGCCCCGCTTCCAGGGGCTCCCCGAAATACCCTCCGTGCCCCACCCCCGGCGACGGCCGGGGCGGGGCTCCCGTTCCCCCGCCCCTGTGACGCCACTTCCCGCGGGCGGTGCCGGGCCCGGTGCCGCCGGTGCGGGCCCGGGGAGGAGGAGGCGGAGGGAAGTCCCGGTGCTGGTTCTGGTCCTCGTCCCGGTCCCGGTCCCGATCCCGATCCCGATCCCATTCCCAGCGGGCCATGGTGGTGCTGCGGGGAGGCGCGGGCCCCGAGGAGCCGTTCCCGTGAGTGCGGGCACGGGGCCGGGCGGGCCGTGGGGCGGTCGGGCCGGGCAGGAGCCCCCCGGGCTGTCAGTGCGGGCGGGGAGCGGCGGAGCCTCCCGGGACAGCTCGTTCCTGGCTCCCCGGCCCCGGGGGCGGTGTCAGAGCGGAGCCCCGGACAGGGATAATGAGCCTTATAATTAGTGTTTACCCTGCCGAGGTCACGGTGCTCCCGGTCACCGGGGCTGGCGACCCGGGCCGGAGTCCCTCGGGGTGCCGAGGTGGACTGGAGCCCCCCGCTCCCGGACGGGTGTACCGGGACCCTGCGGGACGGGGCTGTCCGACAGCCCCCGGCTGTCCCGCGGCGACTTTGCTCTGCAGTTCCCTGCCGTGTCCTGCTTCCGAAGGGTAAATGACAGGAACAGGTTAGAAATCCCCCGGCAGAGAACAAGTTCATCTAACAGGCGCGTTCCCTGCCTGGGAATGGGACGTGGAAGAGAAGCCACGAATCTGTGCTCTGGTGTCACCGGAGATGCCAAACCCATCGCCCTGGGGTTACAGTTTGCTGTGGTCCCCCGGGAGTGACCTCTCCTGGGGTCCCTTCTCAGCCTGGCCCTGCTGCCTGGGACGGGACCCCAGCTCGAAGGGTACTCATGCTTGTCCGACAGCGGTCACTCGCTCTGAGGACACTGTCCCGAGGTCACTGTCCCCTGTGAACCTCCAAGTTGGCACTGGGTGGAGGTGGCAGTGCCAGGGCAGACGTGGCAGTGTCTGGTGCCAGGGCAGCCACAAACAGCCCTGGAGGCTTTGGGAAGGGAGTCGAGAGTGCCTCAGCTTGTTCCCCTTCCAGCCACGGAGCTCTGGGGGTCCTGGCAGCCCGGGGGGGTGCTCCCGCCCTGGTGACACTCTTTTTTGACATCTCTTTCCGGGGCCGTGCCGGTGAGCCGTGACGGCTCCAGGGAGTGCCGGGCTTGCAGCTGTGTACTCAAACCCCCAAGCTGGGGCCAGTGTAAGGTGACTCCCTCTGTTTATTCAGGTTTTTGTAACCATCTTTATATCACAACTTGATCCTCCAGCCCTGGTCGCTTGCTGTGGCGGGTTGGGTTACTGCTCCCCACCCGTCCTCGGGGCATCACCTTGATACCTGAGTCTTTTTTATTCTTTCCAAGCCCACCTTTGCCACGTTTTTCTCTCCAGCTTGGAAGAGGGTGGTTGTTTTTTTACCTCCCCCCCCGCAGCCAAGACTGTATCACTGCCCCCATGCAAGGAAAGGGGAAAAAAAATCAAGGTTTTGGCGAAGGCGAGCAGCTGGCTGCTGGCCCAGGCTGCAATCGGACAGCACAGCCTGCTCTGCCCTGTGCCCAGATGAGCTCTGCCAGGACCTGATTGCGGGACTGGGGCTCCCCTGATCCCCAGGACGCTCTAAAGGAGGGGACACAGAGGAGACATTGATGGAGCAAGGCTGTGGTGCTGCCGTGGCACTGGACAGCTGTGCTGAAGCAGCACAGCTCCTCATCCTGATGGACAGTCCTGGGGGTTGTTTTGGGGGTGTTGGTTTTCTCCCCCAGCTTCTGCTGTGCTAAAGGAAACCCACAACCCTGAGGGGAAGCTCCTTCTCAAGTGAAGGCAGTGAAACTTCCTGTCTTGGGTGTTTAGTAAACTTTGAAACCCAAGCAGTTGCATTTAACACCCAGCGAGCTGCTCGCTCGTTGCGTGGCTTCATTTTCCCATAAAGTTGCCTCGGTTTTATGGTCATTCCTAAGTTGTGCCTGTGACAAAGCAGTGCCCTGACTGTGGAATTGTTGTGAACAGAGGCCAAGCACTTTTGGGTGCCCCCAGGAGCTGGCAGTGGCATGGCCAGGGCGGTGTTCCCACCGCCTTCAATAAGGAATGGCAGGGCCACTGCTGATCTGATCAGGACAATGGCGAGTGCAAGGTGCAGCAGGGGCCCAGCAGGAATGGATCTGTCATTCTGCTTTGCGTGTGGTGCTGTTAATTACTCAGGTTAATTACCCGGGTTAATTACCCAGCCCGTCCAGTGCTGACACACAGAGCTGGTTTGAGCAGAGCCAGCCCTTGGAGCTGGTGGTGACCTGAGGGGGACAGGTCCTGTGAGAGGACACAGTACCAGTTGCAGTAACACCAGGGTTGATGCTCTGATGCCCCATCACTCCTCTGCAGCTCTCCCCATCAGCCTCCCCATCCTCACGCTGCTGTAGCTGCTCCGAGGGTCTCTGGTGGGCTCATCCCTCCTGCTGTGTCCCCGCAGGAGGATCGAGGACTGCCTGCCCCCACTGGAGGACTCCCCGTCCAAGCGGTTCTCCCCGTCCAAGAGGAAGCAGTATTACATCAACAAGGCCATCCGCAACTCCGACCTCATCCCGAGGGCCAAGGGTCGCAAGAGCCTCCAGAGGCTGGAGAACAGTAAGGACCAGGGCAGGGTCTCTGCCCCAGGGCAGGAACAACCTCCCCTGAACTGTGTGGCAAGCAGAGGTGTACTGGGGGTACACCAGTGGGGCCTTTCTGGAGGTGCTGCCTCCAGTCTCAGGCTTTGCTCTGCCCCCCAGCTCGCTACCTGATGACACTTCTGGAGCAGGATGACTGTGGGAGTGACGAGGGAGAGCTCACCCACTCGGCCCCCCCCAGCATCTTCACTGAGGCGTGTAACAATGAGACCTACGTGGAGGTGGGTACAGCCACCCCCTGGCTTGGGGCTCACTGTGGGGGCCCTGGCATGGCATGTGGTGTTTGTACCTCTCTCCTCTATCCCTCTGCCTCCCTGGCCTGAGCTGCTGTGCCCCAGCTTCTGCCTGGTTTGCTGTCAGGGCTGGGATCTGTGTGCCTTGTGCCCGGCTGCTGCCATGTGTGCCAGGGTGTGATGTGGTCCCAGTGTCCCTGGTCCATGGGGTGGGGGAATCTCCAGGCAGATCCTCTCACAGAGAGTTGTGCCTGCAGAGCAGTAGGTGCCTGGTGAGCTGCAGCACTTCCTCTGGCACAGGCCCCTTGCCAAACCCCTGTTGCCTCACCCTGACCCTGTAACCTGGGTGTTTTGAAACGTGGCCTCTCCCTGGTGTGGTGCTCAGGGCCATCCGTGGGCATCAGTGGGTGGGGAGGGGGCTCATGAGGGGTGGGCAGGGGCTCTGGGTGGCTGTGCACTGCCAGGTGTTCCCTGCAGACCTCTGTAGTGGGGCTTGGTGGCTTCTGTTGTCAGATCTGGAATGACTTCATGAACCGGTCTGGAGAAGAGCAGGAGCGGGTCCTGCTCTACCTGGAGGAGGAGGCCAGGAAGAAGCACAGGAGGAAGCTGCCTGTCAAGAATGAAGACAAGTGGAAAGGTGCTGGGAGGGGACGCTGGGTGGGGACAGCCTCTCCCTTTCCTTCCTTGTGTGTGTTCTGGGAAGGGTGACCTTCCTTGAGGGCTGCACCCACTCCCTGGGTGCCTGAGCCCACCCCTGGGGTGTGGCAGTGGGGGGGTTATGCCTGCAGACCCCCACCATGGACCAGGGAGGGTTTGTGGGAGCCAGAAGTGGCTGGGGTGACAGGCACAGCTGCCATCCCCCAATGTCACAGCCTCACCCCCAAACCTCCTGTGCTGGGGAGGGCATTGGTGTCCTGGGGGTGACTGCGAAGGGGGTGGCCAGGGGGCCCCATGGGGTTGCTGGGGGGACACTGGGTCCTCCTGAAAGGTGACACCGCAGGCTCTGGAGCTGTGAGCTGTGTCTGAATGTCTTCTCTCTTCTCCAGAGCTCCCAGCCTACACACCCCAGGAGTGCTTCCAGCGCATCAGCCGCCGCCTGCGCGCCACCCTGAAGCGGGGCCGGATCCCCATGGTGAGCTGGGGGCCTGGGACAGCAGGGCTGGGGTTGGCAGGGCCATCAGGGCACAGTCATGTCCCCAGAGCTGTGCCCTGACCTTGTGCAGGGCAGTGCCAAATTTCAGAGGAGCTCCTGGGAGCGTGCTCCGGTGCTCGTATGACCCCACAGTGGTGGCTGGTTGCAGACAGACATCCCTCTCCCTGGATTTTCCTGGCTCAGTTCAGATTTTTCTGGCAGTAACAGGGCTTTTTTTAGTGGTTGTTTCCCAGTCTCTCTGCAGTGAGGGGCAGGTGACAGGTGAACTTGGCGTGTTTGTGCACGGGGACAGCAGTGGAACCTTTGGGGTCTTCACACACAAGGTTATTTGGGGAAACTCCAATGAATTTTGAAAGAGGGTGAAAGTGCACAAACTGCTGAGCAGGATGGAGAGAGGTGAGTGCAGCCCTGCGCTGCCTGCCCAGACACTTGCTCTCCCAGCCCTGGGGGTGCTGTCTCCCCGCTCCCTCTGCTCTGTGGGGCTCCGTTTGTTTTCCTGGTGCTAATTAGAGCCTCTAAATGCAGCCTGGGCTCCTCCTGCCCACTGGCTTCTGCTTGTTTGTCCTCCAATGAGACGTCTGTACTGCTCGTCTCCGGGGTCACGGCACTCTGGAGACCTGCAGAGCGCTGAGCTTTGACTGTCAGGAGGCATAAGGCTCTCCTGGCTGCTCTGAACACGAGGGACAGTGCCAGCCCTTGGCACACACAGTGTGGAGCTGGCAGGAGCCGGATTCTTCCCTGCCTCGGGGGCTGGAGATGGGAGATGTCTCCTCTTCCCGTGCCTTGCTGTTGTCTCCCATGCAGAAGACTTGCCCGGGAGCTGCTGGCAGTAACTCCTGGGGAGTCAGAGCCCCTGTTGCGCCAGGGCTGTGCCCACCACTGCCCCTTCCTTGCTGAGCCCCTGCCTCTCCTCACAGGGGACGCTGGAGGGGCTGGAGGAGGAGCTGCTTGCCTTCTTCTCTGTCACCCCCCACTCTGTCTACACGGCACTGATGGACAACAGGTATCTCCCCATCTCGGGGTCCTGGCGTTCCCTGTGCCCCAGGCTGCAGAGGGGCTTTGGGAGCAGAGGACACCCCTTTGCCTCCCCTCAGCCAGGCTCCACCTGGCCTGGTCCCCGTGGAGCCCCTGGGGGAGGGATGCACCTGGGGATCCCTGCGCAGGGGCTTGTGGCACTTTGTGCTCCCCATCTTCTCCTTGGGTCCCCGGGAGGAGGAGGGCAGAGCAGCCTGTGGGACACACAGGTCAGAGACACGTTGGCTCTAACCCTGTCCCCTCTCCCCCAGCTTCGAGCGGCTCCTGCTCCACGCACTCTGCCAGTACATGGATCTCGTCTCTGCCAGTAAGAGCCGCGTGTCCTCTTGGTTTTAGTTTTGATTTGATTTTGTTTTTGTTTTTCCCCTTCCCTCCATCATAATCTCTCCTCTCCAGCTCAGCCTTTTCCTCCCTTCCTCCTCCCGGCCCCACCTCGCCCTGGGGCTCACAGATAACCCTGTGGTGTCCCCCACCCCCAACCTCTTCCTCCCCACTGCTGCTGGGAGCTCCCTCGGCAGCCCTGGCCACGGTCACCAGCGCTGGCTGCAGCCCCACACCTGGGGATCGCCCAGACCTAGCTCTGCCGAGGGATTTGGGTGGTCCAAAGCAAGAATCTCCTCTCGGGGTTCCCTCTCCTGCAGCTGCTTCCTCCTCCCAGGGAACAGCTGTGCTCTCGCACTGCCCTGGGTGTCCCCAGAAGGTTTTTGTTGCCAAGGCAGGGAAGGCACCAAGGCTCCATCCCTCCGGAGGAGGATCCGCTGCCGAGCGAGTGTTTCATTAGGAGCCGCTTGTGGCAAACAGCCTGAGAGCACTAATGATGGGGAGGGAGCCCGTGGTGCTGGCAGAGTCAGCTGGGGACAGAGGGGACAAAGCACGGGGCACCCTGCACTCGCCACGAGCCCCAGGGAGCAAGGGATGGCGGTGGCTGGGCCGGGAGTGCTGTGTTGGGGATCCTGGAGGGGGGAACAGGGGTGTGCTGACCACTCCCTCCGACCCACAGGTTCGGACATTGAAGGGAAAACGTCAGATGAAAGTGAGCAACAAACACCGCGTGTTCCTGCCCCCTGAGCTGCTGCTCTCAGACTACCTGGAGCAGATGAGCTGATGCCCAGAGAGCTGCCCTGCCCCTCCTGTGTCCGCTGCAGCCTCTCCCAGCCCTGCAGCCCTTGGACCCTCGGCCCTTCCCCTGCTGCAGCAGCCAGTGCCCAGCAGGGCAGAGCCAGGGGCTTGTGGCTGTGCCCCTTGGGGTGCTGGGACCGGTGCGGGCAGTGCTGCCCCTGCCCCACATCGCTGCGGGTGCGGAGCAGGTGCCTCTTGCCCGCCCCACTCCCTGCACAGCCCTCCTGGAACTGTTTGTGTGTCTATTTATAACCCAGGTGGTTTTAAAAATAATCAGGCGGGGCCAGCCCCCCTCTGGCGCTGACGCTCGTGGGGTGATTTCGGTCCAGATTTTTCTGCGGTGAAACAGCTCCTGGCGGCTGCTGAGCAATCGCTGAGCCGGCGGAAGAGCCTGGGGGCTGCCGCGTTCTGGCACCCGCAGCCCCGCGCCCACGGGGTGTCCAGGGGGGGCCCGGCCCCCTCGGGCAGGGCGGGGTGTGGGAGCTCCGGGTACTCTTGCCCCACACCCTGTGCCCTGCCTGCACGAAGGGGCTGTTTTTAAATGTAATATAGCTTGTGTTTTTTTATCACGTGTGTGTATATTTACATGTGTATGTGTGGTGTGTGTGTGTGTGTGTGTGTGCTGGAGGGGTGTAGCCCCCCCTCGGGCTCTCCCTGCTTGTCCACAGCTGCCATGGGGGCAGATGGGGCATTTTGGGTGTCTCTCTGTGTCCCCCCATGTTCCTGGCATGTGCCAAGGGCTGCTCACAAGGTGTGCCCTGGGGGTCTTCGCTGGTTGCTGCGTCCCACGAGGACACCAACTGCCATTAACCGTGGGAACCCCCAGACCCAGGGGAGCCCCTCGCACCTCCTTTGCTGGTGTGTCTCTGGTACGGGTGCGTTCAGGAACAATAAAGACGGTGCTCCCCTGCTCCGGCTCTGTCTCTGTGTGGGGACGGGGAGGGGGCTCGAGGGGGTCGCGGGGGAGGCGGTTTGGCACGGGCGGCAAAAGGAGGGTGGAGGGAGGTGCGAAAAATATGGAACGCTTCACGAATTTGCGTGTCATCCTTGCGCAGGGGCCATGCTAATCTTCTCTGTATCGTTCCAATTTTAGTATATGTGCTGCCGAAGCGAGCACGAATTCGAGTGTACCCGCAGAGGTATTTAAGGATCCGGAAAGACAATAGTTTCACGATAGGGTAACTGGAGTATGAGTCGAGGCTGAATGTCTAATGAGCCTCCCAAGTTTTTTCTATTGTTGCACCACCTTGTTTCCTTGGATTTCCCCAAAATCTCCGAAATTCGCAGGTTCTTTTTGCTGTGTCTCCCCGGTGGGTTCTGGGTAGTTTTCTATGCAAATTAGAACAACACGGTGCCTCTCTGAGGCCCCCCGCTCGGGGTGTCCCCGGCGGTGCCTGAAGGCGCGGCGCAGGCGCCGGGCGGGCAGCCCGCGGGGGCGCGTCGGGGTCCTGGGGAGCGGCGGGAGGCGGCAGGCGCCGGTGAGTGAGGCCGGACCGGGACCCCCCCCGGCCCCTCCTGCGACAGCCCCGGGACCCCCCGGGACCTTCCTGTGACAGCCCCGGGACCCCCCGGCACCTCCTGGTGTCCACCCCGAGTCTTCCCCGGGACCCTCCCACCCCCACTCCCCGCCCCGTCCTAGGGTCGGTAGTCGCGGACTGCCCCCCCCGCCTCTCTCCGGGGCAGCCGGGGCCTCTCTCGGTGCGGAGCTGTCCCCGCCCGTGTCCTGCTGGCTGCGCCCCCCGCACAGCCCCCGGGGTTGGGGTTCCTGCGGACCGTGCGTTCCGTTCCCGGTGTGACCCTTCCCGGCTCTCGTGTTGCCCCCAGGCAGGACCGAGCCTGTCCCGTGTCCCTCCGGGGCCGGGCCCGCGGGATGGACCTGGCGTACGTGTGCGAGTGGGAGAAGAAGCCCAAGAGCAACCACTGCCCCTCCATCCCCCTCGTGTGCGCCTGGTCCTGCCGCAACCTCATCGCCTTCACCACTGACCTCCGCAATGAGGAGGAGAAAGGTACCGCGGGCCCTTTGGGAAATCTCTCCTGGACGCTCCAGGTGCATTTGGGAAAGTCCAGGGTCTGCTGGGCCGGGCGACTGGAGCTCTGCCCTGCCCCTGTGAGCTCCTGGCTGCTGCTCCTGCTTTTCCTTCTATCCCTCAGCCTCTGGCAGTGTCTAACACGAGTTTGTTCCCTGGGAGTGGTTTTGGCTCCTAAACCAGGACCGGCCCCATGTCCAAGTCTGGCCCCTCACTGAGTTCCCAGCACAGTTGTTACCCTGCCCAGAATAATTTCTATAAAAAGTTGTATATTTTTCCTGCATCAGCTGAGGCTCTGAGGCTCAGAAACAGCGGCTGGTGACAAGGGACAAGGAGTCACTTCTCTGTTCATGCAGATCTCACCCACATGGTCCATATCATCGACACTGAGCACCCATGGGACGTCTACTCTGTGAACTCGGGCCACACTGAAGTCATCACGTGTTTGGAGTGGGATCAGTCAGGTGGGCTGGGATTCCTCCTCGTCGCTGTGTCCCTCCATGTCCCAAAGCCATGGGGTGTGATTCCTTGGGGGGTTTTGGCTGTTTGCCCTGTTCTCACACAGTGTCACTGTCACAGGCTCCAGGCTGCTCTCGGCGGATGCTGATGGCCACATCAAGTGCTGGAGCATGACAGATCACCTGGCCAACAGCTGGGAGAACACGGTGGGCAGCGTGGTGGAGGGGGACCCGGTGGTGGCCCTGTCCTGGCTGCACAATGGGGTCAAGCTGGCGCTGCACGTGGAAAAGGTTTGTCCCAGCTTCGTAAAGGATCTGTGCTGGAATGCTGGCTCAGGTCATGGCAAAGGACTCGGGGTCCTGCCTGTGTTCCATGGTCTGGGCTCTCTTGTGGCCTTGGGGAGTTTTTCCAGTCAAAAAGAAATCAGATTCCTGGTTCTTGGTGATTGGAGCTTGGTTTCTCTTGGTGCTTTAAGTATGTCTCCCTTAGTCTGGTGCCTCAGTTCCAGGCTGGAACATGGAGATAGAGCAGTTCTTTCCTTACTGATAATTCAGAGGAAATGCATTTGGGTTGCTGAGGTTTGATCCGGGGATTTGTACACGGAGATGAGCTCCTTGTTTGGAAATGTGTCTGATTCTGCAGACTCTGAAAGCCCAGGGCTGCCAAACATGAGTTCCCTGCTTGTGTTTTTTTAACTCCTGGGGTGTCCCACAGAAACCCTGCCCCTCTCCATGAAGAAAGCTGCGAAGGCACAAATTTTGGGTGCAAACACCTTGGTTTTTTTGATCTTTGTTACAGTCAGGAGCATCAAACTTTGGCGAGAAGTTCTCCAGGGTGAAATTCTCTCCATCTCTGACGCTGTTTGGTGGGAAGCCCATGGAGGGCTGGATTGCTGTGACCATCAGCGGGCTGGTCACCGTGTCCCTCCTCAAGCCCAATGGGCAGGTGCTGACAGCCACCGAGAGTCTGTGCCGCCTCCGCTGCCGCGTGGCCTTGGCCGACGTCGCCTTCACGGGTGGGGGCAACATCGTGGTGGCCACGTCTGACGGCAGCAGCACGTCCCCTGTGCAGTTCTACAAGGTCTGTGTCAGTGTGGTGAACGAGAAGTGCAAGATCGACACCGAGATCCTGCCGTCCCTCTTCATGCGCTGCACCACGGACCCTGCGCGCAAGGACAAGTACCCGGCCATCACCCACCTGAAATTCCTGGCTCGGGACATGTCAGAGCAGGTGAGCAGCTGCTGTTTGCTCCACCTGGGCTTCCCCAGGGGTGACCAGCATGTCCTGCAATACCCTTGGAATTCCTAGTTGCCATTTTAGGAAGTGCTTCTAGTGCAGCTGGACCTCACCATCACCTCCCACTGATTCCATTCTGCTTTTTGTGGTGGAGCATGACCTGACTGAGAGCAGAACCCTGGAAATGGAGGGTGGGAATGACCAGGGCAGTGCGCTCCCTGTGGTGACACTCGTGTGGGGGGCTCTGTTCCCCAGGTGCTGCTTTGTGCTTCCAACCAAAACAACAGCATTGTGGAGTGCTGGTCTCTTAGGAAGGAGGGCCTGCCTGTCAACAACATCTTCCAGCAAATCTCTCCTGTGGGTAAGTATCTTCTCAAGAGCAGGAGCTTGGTCAGAGGGAAGAGTTTATTCAGGGTCCCATGTTTATTTTTAGGTGTTCTCAGTCCATTTTGTCTGTTTGCAGCATAGGCAGCAACTTGCTATTTCCAGGAAAGGGCATGGTTGTTACTTTCACTTCATAAAAGACGTTTTCTGTGTTTTGCTGTGCAGCCACCCTTCCTGCTGCCAGTGGAGCAAAGCTTCCCAAAGGTCCAGGATCGAGCAGCAGAGCTGGATTAATCCCCTGGCCTGGCTGCCTGGGCTCCACCTGATCTCAGATAGAGCAGAATTAATCGGGGCAGTTTGTTTGGTGAAATATAAAGGATTATTGTATATAAGGATCTTAATCACTTGCAGCAGAGCTTTCCATCAAGAGAGATTTAGCAAAACATGTTTGTATAATTCAGTAAAAAAATAGGGAAATGTGAGGGAAACATACTGGAAATATGGGGGAAATACACTAGTGTGGTAGAATGAAGAGTCAGTGCCTGATTTGTGATCCTGCTTGGTTGGAGTGTGTGGGCAGAACTGGGAGTGGATTTTCTGATCTCTCTGGGACAAAAGTCTCACTCATTTGTTTCCCCAAGTTGGAGACAAGCAGCCCATGATCCTGAAGTGGCGGATCCTGTCTGCCACCAACGACCTGGACCGAGTGTCAGCCGTGGCACTGCCAAAGTTGCCAATCTCCCTGACCAACACAGATCTGAAGGTGGCAAACGACACCAAGTTCTTCCCCGGACTGGGTAAGGAGTTCCTGTTGTCTTCGTCCTAAACACATGAGTTTTGCCCGAAATTTCACCTTCTGAGCTGTAGCTGAAGTAAGAATGGGAGCAAGGCACGTGGAATGCTGAAGGAAAACTTTCAAACAGGATGTCTCCCCAGCCATCCTGTTGTATTTCCATGGGGAGAGGCTGTGAAATGCTGATGGTGGGGCCGTGAGCCCCTAGCCCTTTGGCTGCTCCATGGCTTCAGTGGTGGCCAGGGCTTCAGGCAGTGCCACACTGGGAAGAACCGCTTGCTCAGCCTTGTTTGTCTCCCGTCCCCAGGCCTGGCCTTGGCTTTCCATGATGGCAGTGTCCACATCGTGCACCGGCTGTCCCTGCAGATGATGGCTGTGTTCTACGGCTCCTCCTCGCAGCGCCCTGTGGACGAACCATCCCTGAAGCGCCCGCGCACCGCGGGGCCCCTGGTGCACTTCAAGGCCATGCAGCTCTCCTGGACATCGCTGGCCCTGGCCGGTGTGGACAGTCACGGGAAGGTTGGTGCTCTCTTATGGTGGGGTTCATCCTCACCCAGGCTCTCTGAGGAATGATGGGTTGCTCAGAAAACACTGGGAATTCCAGCTGTGAGATCTATATTGGGAAGGGATGTATTCCATCAGTGCAGGAATTGTCACTAGACCAGGACTGAGCTGCATTGGGCCCCGTGTTGTGTTGTAGCTTTGTGGGATGATTTCAAGCCTGTTCCTGAAGCCAGTTTCCCTTTGGTTCCTCCCTTCAGCTGAGCATGCTCCGCATCTCTCCCTCCATGGGCCACGTGCTGGACATGAACATGTCCCTGCGGCACTTGCTGTTCCTGTTGGAGTACTGCATGGTGACTGGCTACGACTGGTGGGACATCCTGCTCCACGTCCAGCCCAGCATGGTGCAGAACCTGGTGGAGAAGCTGCACGAGGAGTACATGCGCCAGAACGCGGCCCTGCAGCAGGTCAGTGGGCTCAATCCCAGGGTGGGCACGGACTTGGAGGGGGGAGCAGCCAGTGCCATTCATCAGGACATGGGTGGCTCTGCCTGGCTGTGCTCTCTGAGTGCCTGACTTGGGCAGCGATGGAGCTGGGAAGAGCATCCCATGTCAACAGCCAGCTTTCACTGAGATCAATGGGTCTCTACCTGTTGGAAAATTAGGGTGAGATGGTGAAGTCTATTTCTGGCAGATTCTGGGAACAGCAGCATGTGCCCAGCACAGTGCTCACGTGCACAGCGTTCACTATTTCTGTCACTCCTGCGGCAGAAAGGGAGAGCAGAGAATAAAGCAGCAGCAGCAGCTTTAATGAGCTTATGCTAATTCTGCCTTTTCCTACATTTCCTTGCCGTTCAGGTGCTCTCCACACGCATTGTTGCCATGAAGGCGTCGCTGTGCAAGCTCTCCTCCAGCACCATCGCCCGTGTGTGTGACTACCATGCCAAGCTCTTCCTCATTGCCATCAGCTGCACCCTGAAGTCACTGCTGCGCCCACACTTCCTCAACACCCCGGACAAGAGCCCCGGGGATCGGCTCACCGAGATCTGCTCCAAGATCACGGATGTAGGTACTGACTGCTCACAGCATCCCGCGCTGCCTTCCCATGGTTTGGGATTGGATTGTTCCCTGCGGTGTCAAGGTCTCATAGTAACTCCCGGGTTTGAGGAGGAGGAGAATGGTGACCTCTGCAGGGAGGGTGTGAAGTTTGGATCTGTCTTCCTGAGCCAAGCAATGTCTTGTTTCTCCTCCAGACATTGACAAGGTGATGATTAACCTGAAGACAGAAGAGTTCGTCCTGGAGATGACGACACTGCAGTCACTGCAGCAGCTCATCCAATGGGTGGGGGATTTTGTGCTCTACCTGCTGGCCAGCCTTCCCAACCAGGTGAGACCTGGAGTGCTGGGAACACACCGAGGGGGCACGAACACCCATGGGCAGTGCTGGGGAGCTTTAGCCAGGGCACCCAGGACTGCATGTCCCTGTCAGCACAGGCACTGGGGAGGAGTGTAAGAAACGGCAGAATTAGAGAATGGCCCTTCCCGTGCCTGTCCGGGGCTGGTGACACAGCAACCAGCACCTGTGGAAGTTGGGGACACTCCTGACACAGCTCTGCAGAGGTGTGTCATCTTCAGGTGACTCTCTGGCATCCATGTCAGCAAGTTCTGTAGGCTGTGTGCTTCTGGAAGCAGGAGCTGTGTGGATGCAGTGGGGTGCCTGGGGCTGGTGTG
Organism: Acanthiza pusilla; assembly: GCA_036630365.1. NCBI lineage: Eukaryota > Metazoa > Chordata > Aves > Passeriformes > Acanthizidae > Acanthiza > Acanthiza pusilla. Next base: position 3,487,608 of record JAXCHO010000105.1, on the reverse strand, counting down.
AGCCCCACCCAGGCCGGTGTGACCCCCACCCACACCACTGTCCCCCCGCAGGGCTCCCCAGTGCGCCCCGGACACAGCTTCCTGCGCGACGGCGCGTCCCTCGGAATGTTCCGGGAGCTGATGGTGGTGATTCGCATCTGGGGGCTGCTGAAGCCCAGCTGCCTCCCCGTCTACACGGCAACCTCTGACACCCAGGACAGCATGTCTCTGCTCTTCCGGCTCCTGACCAAGCTCTGGCTGTGCTGTGAGTATGGCCAGTTCCCTGAACAGTAATTCCTGCTACAGCGGGGTGGGACGTGACTCCAAGAGGGTTTGGCACACTGAGAAAGGGCAAGTTCGGCTGCCAAGGTTTTTGTTTTCCAGGCTGAGTTGGCAGTGGAGGAGGAGGCTGCACACAGCTCTCTGGAACTCTGAAGGAGAAATGTAAAGGTCACACGGGTTCTTTCCTTCGTTTCCCACGCAGGTCGTGAGGAAAATCACATCACAGAGCCTGACGATGCACTGATCGATGAGTGCTGCCTTCTGCCCAGCCAGCTGCTCATTCCCAACATTGACTGGCTGCCCATCAATGATGGCATCATCAGCAAGCTGCAGAACAAGCAGCTGGTCCGGCTGCAGTTTGGGAAGGCTCCTGGGCTCGTTGGCCACACTGTCTCTTCCCAGTTTGATGCCTTTGTCAGGTACAAACCCCTGGAATGAGTCTGTGCAGTGGTGAGAGGGGTCTTGGTGGCTCTGAGGTTTGGCTTGTCCCCTTGCTGGTGTGACACGAGCAGTTTGTCCTCTCTGCTGGAATCCATTTCTCAACTTGAGATGGGCTGGGAATTTGAAGTGCTGAGAAGTGATATCAGATGGGGGAAAAACCCTCTGGTTTGTGATTAATTGTGTCATTGTGGCCACAAATCCTGTGGCACTGGGTGGGCAAGTGGGCAGAGCCTCTGCCATGTTGACCAGTGAAAAGTGACACTCTAGGAAAGTGCTGTTCTCCCTCCCCAGGGCCCCTGGACAGCCCAAAATTGACCACCTGAGACGGCTGCACCTGGGCGCATACCCAACAGAGGAATGCAAGTCCTGTACCAGGTAAGTGACACTTCCAGTGTGCCTTGGGCAGGATTTGGACTGTCCTGTGTCCTTCAGAAGCTCTCCAAGGCTGGTTGTGGCTGTGGTTAAGGTGTCCCCAACCTGGGACACCCAGGTCATTGTCAGAGAGTGGCATTGTTGGAGCCTGGCCCTTGAGTTAAAAATCAAACAGATCAGATCAGGCTCTTAAATTAATCTGGCCTGGAGGAGACCCTACAACAACTCCTTTATATGATGCCCAATTCTCTGGGTCTGGTCATTAAAACACCTGTGTGGTCATAGCGGGGCTGGGGGGAGGAGCCACCCCAGTGCCCCTGCTCCCATTTTGGGGTCATCTTTCCACCAGGCTCGCATTTCGTGCTGTTCTGCTCATCCACCCTCATGGGAGAGCCTGGATTTCAGGAAAATGGCTCAGGGAACAAACATCCATCTAAGTCATGTGGTTGAATTAGCTTTAATTACTGGTTTTAATAGAAAGCCTCTGTAGCAGATCATTTTTGTGAGATGACTGTCAGTTGTTTCATGTATAAACAGCAGCTGGGGCTGTTCCTTGCCAGGCTCCAGCTCCAGCAGAGCCCTCAGCGGGATTTTGTTGCTTGCTGGTTTCAGCTGGTTTTGGTGCTTCCAAGTGTCACCTGCAGATGACAGGAGCTGCACCTTCCGTGTCCCCCCAGGTGTGGCTGTGTCACCATGCTGAAGTCACCCAACAAGGTGACAGCAGTGAAGCAGTGGGAGCAGCGCTGGATCAAGAACTGTCTGTGTGGGGGGCTGTGGAGGAAAATGCCCCTCAGCTACTCGTGAGCTCTTCCCAGGGCACAGCGAGGCTCCCTCCGTGGAGGTTTTGGGACAAGGGAATGGCAGCTCCTCTCCCGCACGCTGGAAAAGCTGCTGCTGCTTGTCCTTGGTTGAGCTGTGCTGGAAAACAGAGCTGAGGGAGCTCTTCCTCTTTTACCAGGGAAGAGCTGGAAGGGAATGCCAGAGGTTTCCCCATCATTTGGGACCCGGGAGTGGGGAGCCTGGCTGTGTGTTGGGGCTGTGCCAGCAGTGTGGCCACGTCCTGTCAGCCTCCCTGGCCTGGGCAGAGTGGTGATGGGGTGGCTGGTGAGGAGCAAAGCCCCAGCTGAGGGGAGCAAACACCTGGTACCTCACATCCATCCTGTGCTTGGCAAGTGTCACTTGGGCTGGGTAGTACTGATCCCTCAGCAAACTTGTCCCTCTGACAGGAGTTGGCTCCTGTGTGCTCATCAATGTTGGATGAGAGCAGGAACACAAGTGCTGCTGCCTGGAGTGAACCCTCCCTTTGGCTCTTGCTGTTGTAAATAAAAATTTTCTTAATTTTGTACAGAACCATGTGGTTTGTTTCTGTGCTGTGGTGTGGCCGCCCAGCATGGGGTCGGGGCAGTAGAGCCATGGGAAGGACACCAGAGCATCTTTCGGGAAAGGAGCCACCATCTTTGGCAAAAGTGGAAGGGGAAATGGACACTCGAGGAAAAAAGGTCAAGTCCTTGGGGTTGTGCAAGTGTCCAGCTTCAAACAGAGCTGGACACTTGACCGTGTCAGAGGAGGAGCGTTCCTGGGGCAGACAAAAATGCATTCAAATTTTTGCCCTCTCTTGGTCCCCTCAGCTGCTGCTGCCCCAGGCAGGAAATCACAACCTCCTGGAGCCAGCATGGCTGTGCCTGTGGAGCCCCAGCGCTTTGGGGTGATCTGGGCCCACTCCTCTCCCGTGGGTCCTTCAGCTCAGGGATGAGAGCCTAGAGCCTCCCGCTGCTGCATCCCAGCCAGCAATTCCAGGTCCCCACAGACCGTTTAAGAGAGGGAGTGAGGCAGTCTTAGTACATTCCTTTCCCTCTGGAACTGCGTTTTCATTATTCTTAAGATTGGAGCTGGTGACAGAGAGTTCATCCCTTGACTCCAGCAAACGTTCTGCTGCACGGAGCTGTAAGAGCTGTACAGACCTCTCCGGCTCTCTACTCTGCTGGTAATTAGGGACAATCAAATGGCTAATTAGGAAACCACCTTGTTAAAGCTCTTTTCCCCTGTAAGTAAAACTCAAACTGGGCCCTCTGTGAGCTTCTTTATCTTAGAGAACAGGTTTGGGGTTATTTAATGTTTGATTGGCAACAGGGAGCAGCAGCACAGCAGGGGGATGGAGGCACATTCGTGTCCCCCTTGGCCCCCTGCTGACCTTGGAGCTCCCGGGATGGGACTGGAAGGGTCTGGCAGTGCCCTGGGACATGCTGCTTGCCCTGCTCCCATCTCTTGGGCCTTGGCCCTGCTCCCTCCAGGGGTTTGGGGGTGACCAGGGTTGTGGTGGGAAGTTGGGGCTCTGCCCCACCCTGCCCCTCAGCTCCTGGGACGAGAGGGTCCCAGTGAGAATCCTGCTGGGTCCCACCTCCTACCGTGGGAGCTGGAGCTGCCACTGCCATATCAGCAACGGGCAGATTCTGTTTTCCCAAATATTCACACAATAGCTCTGCGGGAGGTCCCAGATCCAGATCCTATTGTGGCCACACTGCAGGATGTGCAGCCCCTGCTCCCACCCGAGGGCACGCCATCCCCAAGGGCTCGACCTCAGCATCTCCCGCCCCATGTCCAGCTCCCCCCTGGGCAGGGGCTCCTGTGCAGACCCCCCCAGTTCCCCCCATGCACTCCACTCCCTCAGCCCAGCAGCTCTTTAGGAATCATCATCACTTTATTGCAGCAGTCGCGGGCAGCATTTTGGGCACCTTCAGCAAAGCCTGTTGAGGGCTGTGACCCCCCATTCTCCCCCAGCTGGGCCCGTGCTTTATGAGTGGGGGGCCAGGGACCCCCTTCCTTGGTTTCTCACCGGTCCCCTGGCCCAGCCCTCCTCCTGGCGTGGGGGACGCTCCAGCAGCAGGGTGGGCAGCGGTGGGAGCCCCTGGCACGCAGCGGGGCAGCACTGTGGGTGCTCTGGCCGTGCTGGCAGCAGCAAGCCGTGGCGTGGAGCAGGTCCCTGTGGTCCCCTCAGCGAGTGTCCCCCTCTTCATCCATGGCAGAGGCCATGACACTGTCGATCCAGGCCACGTATGGGGCGATGCGGGTGTAGATGGCTGGTTTCTTGTAGTTGCCGCAGACACGGGAGCCGGCTGTGACCACCCCCTCGGCCACCCCGTCACAGACCAGGGGGCCACCAGAATCTCCCTGCAGGACCAAAGCTCATCAGCATGACCAAGGGCTTGCTAGGACACCCCAGCCCGTCTCCCACCCCTCATTCCTGCCTCCAGGCTCCTTTTTGCAGAGGCCAGCCCAGAGCAAAGAGTCCCCCCACCATGGGGACATGGCCCCTTTCTGCTCCTCACCCCTCGCCTCTCTCAGGCTCCGGGTATCCTCCCCCTTTGCCCTCTCCCAGCCCCCCCAGGGGGTCAGCAGCCCCATCCCGTGGTTCTGGCCGTGATTCTGCGGTGTGTGTGTGGTACCCTGCAGGTGTCCCTCCGGCGGGAGTCAGTGCACATCATGTTCTCGGTGATGGTGCCGTCGTGGCGCGTGCGGTGGTTGCAGACGTAGCGGCTGATCACCGGCCGTTCCACCTGCTGCAGCTTGTCCGGCAGGCTGCCGCTGTGGTCAGTGGTGCCCCATCCTGCCACCTCACACACCGTGTCGGCTGCCACGTCCCTGTCCTCCCGCTGGAAGGGCAGCACCCGCACGTCCGTGTTCAGCTCCGCTTTCTCCTCCAGCTGCCACAAAGCCAGGGGGACCCAGGTCACAGGCGCAGCTGTGCCCAGGAGCCTGCTAGGCACAGTGAGCCCAGCCCTGATATTGGGACCACCCTGGCCTCTGCCACACTCAGGGCTTTTCCTCCTGTTTGATGGCCCAGAAGGCAGCCAGAGACCAGAGCTGGAGCTATGAGGAAGATGGAGGTCTTTGGTGGGGGAAGCAGGGATGGTCCCATGGGACATGGAGGGATAATAAGGGGATCCAGACCCAGCCTGACCATGAGGATTTCCTCTGGCCAGTCGGTGACCCTGCAGGGTCCCAAGGCACAGCAGGATTTGCAGGAACAGGGCTATGCCTGGTGGGGAGGAGGGTCCCACCAACGCTTAGCCCACCTGGAGGAGGAGAAGGTCGTCCTTGTTGTTGTGGATGTTGCTGCCAGGGTGGGGGAACTGGGCGCGCACTTGGTACAGGCGTTTGTGGGGCTCTGGTGCTGTCAGCGAGTGGGCACCCAGCAGCACCTGGAAGTGTCTGCCACCCCTGGAAGAGAGTCAGAGTGTGAGACAAACGGCTGGGGGTGTCACTGCACCCAGACATGGAAATGGGGTGCTGTGGGGGGGGGCTGGAGAGCCCACCAGGGAGCTCTGAGAGGTCCTGCAGCCACTGTCCAGTCCTCGCTGCAGGTAGGAGCTGACCCACGCTCTGACACCAGGGTCGAGGCTATGGAGTGAGATTTGGCCTGAACCCAGCAGCCCCCCCAGCCATGCACTGACCCTCCACACACACTCACGTCTCCTCAGTGCAATGAGCAGCGCTCAGCACCCACTGCTCGGCGATGAGGAAGCCCCCACAGACATGCTTCCCATCCATCTGCAGCGAGGCCATGTACGGCTTCAGGTGCGGCTTGGCTTCAGAGCCCCTCAGGATCCGTCCCCGGGGCTGCCCTGCAGGAGAGAGCTGAGGTCAGCTGAGGGGCAAGGGGCAATGTGACTCCCATGGTCCCTTCCTGGGATCCCCGGACCCCTCCCTGTGGGCTGCAGCAGCACCTGGCTGCAGGTGGAGGCAGGAATTTAGGAGCTGGGCAGAAGGCCCCCGTGCTGGGGACATCGCTGCCCTGGGGTGCACTCACCATTCACTGGGGCCCCGAGCAGCAGCAGCAGCGCGAGGACAAGGACGGGAGCAGGACTCGGCCCCATGGCTGCAGAGCCCAGCGATGCCTCTGCCCGGATGGGGTGTGCGGGGGTTCTGGGGTGCACAGGGGCTGGGGGTGTCCAGGGGCTGCAGGACGGACGCTGCTCACCCGGGGCTGGGGCTGGGACTCGCTTTTATGTTCACTTTGGGGCGGCGGGGGGGGCAGGAAAGGGGGGGGGGAGGGAGCGGGGGGGTTTCCGCAGCGTGGGCTGAATGTTTTTAAATATTCAGCTTATAAAAGGGGTCAAGAGTTCCCGGCACAAACAGCGCGGGAGGAGGAAACAGCCCGGCCCAGCTGCTGGCCCTGGCACCCGCCGCCGGGGATTTCTGCGCCGGGGTTTTCAATGCCGAAAAAGTTCAGGCTCTTGGCAAGTGAAGGCTCCAGCAAATTCTATTCCGCCCCGCTAGGAACAGGGACCCCCGCCCGGCCTGGGGGTCCATCCCATCCCCTGGGTGCCAGCTCGGTGCGTGCCCCGGGATACAATCCCCTGGGTTTGCCCTTGGCCTGACGAGGACAGCGAGGTCGTGACGCTGTCCCGAGGGAGCTCCTGCAGGGCTGGGGGCGGCGGTGATGGGAGGGGTGATGGCAGCGACAGGGGCGGTGTCCGGGACGCCGGTGGCGGTGCAGCCCCGGTCCCCTCTGCCTTTCCCCCCGGTGCCACTAAGCGGAGCCACCGCCTCGGCTCCCGCCGGTCCCGGCGCGTCCCCGAGCTCCGGAGCCGCCCGGAGCCCCCGCCCGGGCTCGTCCCCGGAGCCCCTCACCGAGCCTCGAGGTCTCACTGCCCTCGCCCCTTGCCGGGATGGCCACTGGCCACCGTGGCCACTCACAGCTGGGTCCGGCCGCGCTCCCTCCAGCGCAGCCGGGACCGAGCCGGGCTCCCGGGGACACCCCGCAAGGGGCTGGAGCCCACCACCCTCCTGCTCTTGCTCCTCCTCGAGCCTTTACATCTCCGAGCTGCCGCGGTCCCTTTGTCCGGCTGCACAGATTCCTCATCACCTCGACCCCTGGCCCCCCGAAGCTCCCAAGCCAATGGACCCATGGTCAGCGGCCGGCCAGACCCACTGGCGAGGAGGGGGCCAGGCACTGGGGGTCCCGGGGGGCTCAGGGGTCCCTCTGCAGTGGTGGCTTCGCCTCCCCGCTGTCCCCACGTGCTGGTGGCACATGGTGGGCGGGGGTCAGAGCACGCGGTGTGGTGGCGTCGCCGGAGGTGGCCGAGTCCGGCTCAAAGCAGGGATTTTCTGCAGGGAGAGCGGCTTAATAGCAGCTTCCAGGGATTCGGGATTTAGATGTTAAATACGCCGGGAGATTTCTGCCCACTTAGGGCCAAAAATGGAACAAGGGCACCATGTGGAGCCGGGGCTGCTCAGACCCCGGACAGGACCATGAGAGGGTGGGCAGTGTGTGGTGGGGGGAGCGGCTGAGTGTGGGGTGCAGGGAATGAGGTACAGGGTGAGATGCTGGGTCTGGCACGGCCAGGATCCTCTGCGGAGAGGGGGGGACAGGGGCAGATGGGGCTGGGGTGCTGCTGCCTCTGCCGGGAGGCACTGGAAAGCAAAGGGAGCTGCACCCACCTCCCCAGGCCCAAATTCGGGAGACACAAGGCTTGAGGAGCTCCTGGCACAAGCTTCCTGCTGAGGGTGGCCCCCTGCACTGTCCCTGGGGCTCTTCGTGAGTGTGGGTCCAGGATTCGCCCTGAGTCCCGCCCCAAGCCCTCGGGTGCCACGGGCACGGCAGGTCCCCTTGGCCAGCAGAGCCCAGGCGGGGGCTGGGGGCTGGCAGAGCTCTGGGGCGGTGGGTTTGGGGGTCACTCACCCCCATGATGAGGGACCCCCACTTGGGCACCCCTCGGATCCCCACAGGCCCAGGGCAAGGGAGGGGCTTCGGGGCGGGGGCAACACCCCCCGCTGCTCACGGGGGCAAGGGCTGATCGGGAGGGCTGGTGGTGGAGGCAGCCCGGCGGGGGGGTGGCCCCGGGTCCCCCCGTGCTCCTCTGGGCCTGGGCAGGGTCCGGGGTGCGGAGCGGTGCGAGGGGAGTCGGTCCCGCCGCTGCCCTCGGCCCCGCCCGGCCCTTTGTCTCTCCTCGACCCCCCCCGCCCTCCCGAGACCCCCCCAGAGCCCCCCAGCCCCCCATCGCTGGACCGACAGGGGCTCGATGGGGGCTCGGCGGGGGCTCGGCGCCCCGGGAGGGGCCGGGGGCGGCGGGGCGGGGCGGGCCGGGGGGCGGCGGGCGAGAGAGGAGGAGGAGAAGGAGGAGGAGGCGGCGGGGGCGGAGGAAGCCGCCGCTCCCCGCGCTCCGCCGAGGCAGGAGCATCCCGGATCCCGGGGACATCCCCCCCTCGCCGCCGCTGCCGCCGCCCCCCGCCCCGCTGCGCCCCGGGGCCGCCGCTGAGGTGAGTGGGGGGCACGGAACGGCACAAAGGGCCGCTCCTCCCGCCCCCGACACCCCCTCCCATCCTTCGGCCCCGACCCCCGCCCGCGGCTGCGGCAAGGTCCCTGCGAAGGGGAGGCTCCCCGCTGCGCCCCCCGCCCTCCCGCTCGTACCCCCGGTTAATCCCCCGTTATTGCCCCCCTTTCAATGCCTCTCGCCGTTGCCCCTCGTCGCTCCATCCCCGTTATCCTTCCCCCCCCATTTCGCAGCCCGGGCTCGGTGCAATCTCGTGGGGCTGGGGCCGGGGGGGCTCGGGGTACCCCATCCCCGGCCCGGCTCTGCGGGCGGCACACCCCCTCTGCGCGCCCTCCGCAGCAGCCTCGCCGCCTGTCGCCGTAGTGACCGCCTGTCGCGACAGACGAGCCTCCGCCCCACCTGTTGTGACAGCCCCTGGCTCGGCTGGGCACCCCCCACCCCCCCCGGAGCGCTGGGGGTCTCCTGGGGGAAGTGGGGCACCCTCAGTCCCGGCAGAGTCTCCCCGGTGGGTGGGGGCAGTGGTGTGACCTGGGGGTGACCGGGAGTGACACGGGTGGCACCCGAACCCCTGCAGGGCCAGCTGGTGGCCCAGGGGTGCCTGTCCCCCCCTGGGGTCAGGGACTGGAGGGGCGATCAGGGGTGACCGGGGCTGCTCATTCCCCTTCCACGTGGTGACACTCGTGTCCCCACAGGGTGGAGGCACAGCCCGGTGGGACCCCCGTGCCTGTCCAGGACCATGATCCCCCCCAAGGAGAAAGCCCGCGTCCCCAAGGACAGCATGACACTCCTGCCCTGCTTCTACTTCGTGGAGGTGGGTGTGGGGTGGATGGGCACAGGGTGGGGGCTGTGCAGGGGGCTCCATCCCAGGCTCTGGCATGGCGGGCCGGGGTCTGTGCCCCATTCTGGCGGGGCTGTACGGTGCCATCACTCTGGGATCGCCTTGGTCCCCACGCTGGCCCCCCCCCACAGCTGCCCATCGTGGCCTCCTCCATTGTGACGCTCTATTTCCTGGAGCTGACGGACCTCTTCAAGCCGGCCAAGGTGGGCTTCCAGTGCCATGACCGGACGCTCTCCATGCCCTACGTGGAGACCAACGAGGAGCTCATCCCGCTGCTGATGCTGCTCAGCCTGGCCTTCGCTGCGCCCGCCGCCTCGGTGCGTTGGGCTTGTCCTGCTGTGGGGTCAGGACAGAGTGTGGGATTGGGGTCTCGGTGCCTGGGCAGTGTCCAGCATCCATCAGGCAGCTCTGCCAACAACCCAGACCCCCTCAGTCCCTCCTGAGCCAGCGGTTCCTTTCCAGATCATGGTCGGGGAGGGCATGGTGTACTGCCTGCAGTCCCGTCTGAAGGGCCGTGCCGGTGCCGAGGGCAGCATCAACGCCGGTGGCTGCAACTTCAACTCCTTCCTGCGGCGCACCGTCAGGTTTGTGGGTACGTTGTGCCACAGCCTGAACAGGACCTGGGGACTGGAGGGGACGTGGGGGCACCCTGGCTGTGACAGCAGGAGCACAGCCCCACCCAGACCCTGAACACTGTACTGGACCCTTTCCAGCACCGTGGGTGTCCCAGGGCTGGGTGAGTCCTGGCTGCCCCACATGGGATGGGGTTCACCCACTGTCCCACTCCTGCCATCCCTAGGTGTTCACGTGTTTGGGCTCTGTGCCACAGCCCTGGTGACCGACGTGATCCAGCTGGCCACTGGCTACCACGCTCCCTTCTTCCTGACCGTCTGCAAGCCCAACTACACACTGCTGGGCACCCCCTGTGATGCCAACCCCTACATCACCCAGGACATCTGCTCAGGCACTGACAAGCACGCCATCCTCTCTGCCAGGTACGTGCCAGGGGAGCCTTGTTCCTCACTGCCAGCCTTCCTGTCCCATCCCAACCAAATCCCTTCTCCCTGCAGGAAGACCTTCCCATCCCAGCACGCAACGCTCTCAGCTTTCGCCGCCGTCTATGTTTCGGTGAGTTCCCAGCACTGCCTGGCACATGCCAGTTTGGGGCAGCACGAGTCTGTGCATTGGGCAGCAGTGTCCCTTTACCATTGTCCCAGACAAGCTCTGCCCAACACTCGTGTGCCTGTGCTGGGTGTGGGTGCACACCAGGGGTGTGTGAGTGTGCAGGCACCTGCACCTAAGAGCTCTGTGCGTGGCTGGGCCATGACTAACAGCCTGTTCCTACCCCAGATGTATTTCAACTCCATCATCTCGGACAGCACCAAACTCCTCAAGCCCATCCTGGTCTTTGCCTTTGCCATCGCTGCTGGGATCTGTGGCCTGACCCAGATCACCCAGTACCGCAGCCACCCTGCTGATGTCTACGTGGGCTTCCTGATCGGCTCTGGCATCGCCGCGTACCTGGTGGGTGCTGGCCCTGCCCTCGGCCTCTGTGGGGGGGTGGCGGATGCTGGTGGGACCATGTTGACTCCACACTCTCCAGAGCAGCTGTGGCTGCCCCACCCTGGGAAGTGTTCAAGGCCAGGCTGGACAGGGCTTGGAGCAACCTGGGACAGTGGGAGGTGTCCCTGCCTGTGGTGGGGGCATTGGACTAGATGACCTTTAAAAGTCCTTTCCAACACAAACCTTTCTAGGATTCTATGGCTCCCTTTCCCACAGGCTTTCCATGCTGTTGGCAACTTCCGTGCCCCGACGGAGCGCGTCCCGACACAGGCGCCGGCCAAAGACGCGCTGCGGGCGCTGACACAGCGGGGCCACGACTCCGTCTACCACCAGAACAAGTCAGTGAGCACCGACGAGCTGAACCCACAGGCGCGGCTGGAGGAGGCGGCACGGCCAGTGCCGCGCGAGAAGAACTCACTGGGCAGCCTGAAGCGGGCCAGCGTGGACGTGGACCTGCTGGCCCCCCGCAGCCCCATGGGCAAGGAGAACATGGTGACCTTCAGCAACACCCTGCCCCGCGTCAACACCCCCTCCATGGATGACCCCGCACGGCGCCACATGACCATCCACGTCCCCGTGGACGCCTCCCGCTCCAAGCAGCTCATCACGGAGTGGAAGCAGAAGTCGCTGGAGGGCCGGAGCATGACGCTGGCAGAGGAGGCGGCGCAGGGCCGGGGTGTGGGGGAGCCCAGCGAGGAGGTGCCCCCCTCCCTGTACCCCACGGTGCAGGCACGCTCGGCCGAGCGGGCGGCCATGGGGCCTCGTGTGCTCATCCAGCCCCGGCCGGGTGCCTCGCAGCTGGTGCACATTCCCGAGGAGAGCCAGGCGGGCGCCGGGGCCGCGGCTGGCAGCGGGGCGGCCGTGCGGGCCAAGTGGGTGATGGTGGCGGAGAAGGGGGGAGCGCAGAGGGTGGCCAACCCCCCACGCCTGATGCAGGTCATCGCCATGTCCAAGCAGCAGAGCCTTGTCTCCGTCACCCCCAAGCACTCGGAGACGTCCTCGTCCTCCACCAGCTCTGACTCCTCGCAGTACCGCTCGCCCTCCGAGCGGGACAGCTCCAGCATCATCACCATCGACGCCCACGCCCCTCACCATCCTGTCGTCCACCTCTCTGCTGGCAATGGGCCCTGGGAGTGGAAGTCAGGGCCAAAGGGGCCGGAGGGGGCAGACACCTACGAGCTGGGTGAAGTGGGGAAGGATTTCCATGGCTTCCGCCCAGCCAAGAGTGCCGGTGTCTCTCCTGGCTCCTCTGTCAGTGACATGGAGCAGGATGAGCCACGCTACGGCAGCCTGGCTGCCATCCCGGGGGCAGCAGGGGGTGGTGGGGAGCGGGTGGAAGCCCCCCCTGAGGGGCTACTGGCCACAGCCAGCCGTGACTCCACGCTGCGGAGGAAGCCGGCCGAGCGGGACGGGACAGCGGACAGCGAGGTGGACCTGTACTACAAGAAGATGCAGGCTGGCCGCAGGTTTAAGGACTGAGCCCCACTGCCTTTCCAGGGCCCTGTGCCCCTGCCCTGGCTCAGGGGGGGCTCCTGTGGGGGGGCTCTGTGATGCCAGGGCCCCTCTGTGGGGGATGGAAGGACAGGGCTTTGCCCTCGAGCAGCACGGCCACGCTGGTCCTGAGCCAGCTGAGACGTTTTTGAGACCCCTGGCATGGGACTCTGCTCCCGCCTGGGCAGCTGCCCAGGCTGTGGGGCTGGGCAGCTCCAAGCACTTTTGACTTTCTATTTCTCTCTAACACTGGTGCTGACATTTCCGAAGGGTTATTTTATTCCGGCTCTGGAAGTGGATGTCTGTAGGGGGGGTGGGGAGGGATGAATGGTGCTGAAGGGCTTTGGGGGGGAATGGATCGAGGGGTTTAAAAGGGGGGAGAGGCTGCTGTGGGGCAGCAGGCCCTGGCTCATGTGGGGGTTTGTGGATGCTGGGGGTCCTGTGACACCCCCCATCCTGCGCCACTGGTTTGCGTGAGGGAGCCTGAGGGTGGACAGATTGGGGGGGGGGTCTGCCTAGGGCTGTGGCTCTGGGTGTGCAAAGGCTGTAAATACTGCAGGGACTGGAGGAGAGGGGGGTGTTGGGGTGGGGGTGCAGTGGGGGCTGAGCTCTGCCCCAGGAGGAGCAGCCCTGGGTTGCAGCCGAGGTTTGGGGGGAGCAGGGAGGGGATCTCCAGGCTGCGAATATGTCGGGCAACAGCTGGAGCTGCTGTGGTTTGAAAAGCAAATAAACACGTGGATGTTCCCTGGCTGGGTTCCTTCAGCAGGGTGGGGGGCAGCTGGTCCCATGGCTCTGAGGGAGTAGGACCAGGGCTTGGGCACCCACGGGAGTTCCCAACCCCGGGGAGCAGTGGCTGGGGCAACCGCGTCGCCCCCCAACAGGACACTGTGCCGATGGCACCAAACTGCCACTGCCAATTGGATTAACAGTGGATATCCCAAAGCCTTTGCCTTGCAAACATATGGATTATCCACATAACCCTGACTCGGTGCTGGAAAAGCCACCCGGGATTAGCGGATGGATTGTGGCAGCAGCTCGTGGTGTGGGGGGTTGTGGTGGGCCCTGGGGGGAGGAGGACGAGGGGGTCCAGTACCAACCAGCACGAGGGCTGCGGGGCTGCTCCATCCAGCCGCGGTGCGGGTGACCCTGGGAGGTGACCCGGAGCCGCTGGCCAAGGTCACCAGCATTGACGCCGCGCTCCGGCGGTCCCTGGTGGGGGCCGGGGCGCTGGGGGGCTCGCAGCCCACCAGCCCCGCGTCGCCCCCGCGCTCACGGCTCATTGCGGTGCCGATGGCGTCACACGCCGCTTCCCGCTGCCTCTGACCCAGCGGTTCCCATGGCAACTGACAGCCCCGCATCGCTCTCGCGGTCTCGGGCAATCCCCCGGCCCCGCACCCCTCCCGCAGCCCCCGACCCCCCTCGGGCAGCCCCCCAGCAGCCGCTGCTGCAGCACAAGGGGACCCGCGGGGCGGGAGGGAGCATCCTCATCCCCATCCTTCCCCCGGCCCCGCACAGGGTTGCAGCAGGAGGGGCTGCCCGCCCCCACCTCATCAGCTCCGGCCTGGACTCTGCCTCGGCACCACATGTGTCCGGTGTCCCGACCTTTTCCGCTGGGGACACCCTCTGCCGGGAGTCCCAGGCACGTCCCTGTGTCCCCCGGGTGTGCCCCAGAGGCAGGGCCCGGCTTTGTGACACACAAAGGGCTCAGTCTCGCTCCCCGCCCCGCCCCGGGGCTCGCTTTGCCCCCAGCCACGGGTCCGCGATTTGGGGTTCCCGCTTTGGGCTTCCCGCTGGCAGCTAATTCCCTTTCCAGCGGTGCTCAGGGCGTGCGGAAGGCCGGGGGTTTAGGGTGCTCGTTCTGCAGGGAGCATCTTCCCCCGGCTCCGGGCAGGAGCTGAAAGAGCTCTTTGGTGCAGCTCCTGCTGCAACAGCCCCACTTTCCCTGCGTCAGCATTTCCCCGGTGAAGGCAGCTCTCGGGAAGTTCCCTCCGCCGCCGGACACGACGCCCGGGCAGCGCCCCCGGGGTGCCCGTGCTGTATGGGGGGCACGGCCGGGTTGGGGGCTCTGCCGGGGGAAGGGCTGGGATGGGAGAGCCGAGCCGGGCCAGGACGCGGCCCCCCCGGAGCCGCCGCCGTTCCCATGGGGACTCCGTCCCTCGCTGCCACCCCGGTCGATCCGAACAGCAGCCGATCAGTGCCCGGGGGGCCAGGGAAGGGCACAGGGATGCCTCCTATGGATGCAAAGCCTGGCTCAAGGAACCAACCCCGGAGCGATGGTCCTGCTCACTCCTGCGGGGCAGCAGCGCATCGCCCTCGGCCCAGCTTTCACAGGCACAGGGAGAGGCAGCTGTTACAAATCGCATTAGCCTTTCAAGGAACAACAGTGGTCCCTTTCAGCAGCCCCCGGCTCCGGCAGGACCCCCTCGGTAACCCTGGAGGCAGAGGGCTGCGCAAACGCCTGTGGAATATGCTGGAGCCTAATGGCAGCTCAGCACAGAGGGCTGGGGGCAGCAGAGGCAGGTGGGGATTGTGTCTCCCCAAGGACACGATAACTTCTGGACAGGAGTTTGAGCAGAGCTGAACAAACAGTAAGAATCAGATCCCTAAGGAAGCGCTCTGCTCCTGAGGGAGCTCATGGAGAGATGGAAATTGCACCTCCTCCCACGGGATGGAGAATGTCACCTCCAGCCCCACAGCTACAGCACAGGACTAGAGAGAGGAGGGATTGACTCAAAAGTGGGTTATTTTTCATGGATATTAGCCAGAATATATGGAAAGTTTAGGAACATGAAGTAACAAAGTGTTGGAGTGTGACACAGGCAGAGCATCAGTGAGGGCCTGATAGCCTCAGGCCTTGGGGCTCCAGCCTGGCACCGAGGGGCTGGACCCCATCCATGGCTCTGCGGAGACAGGGACACACACTGCCAGCCCAGAGTGTGTGAAAAGTCAAAGTTATATAAAATGAGGCAGCTGGAATTACATGAGAAGGAAAAATCAGAAGCAAAACAGGCACAATAAAGAGGAGGAAGATCAGGAGTGAAGGATACAGAAGAATTTATTGAAAGCACAAGTACAGACTGGGCACCAACTGCTTCTACAATCTCAACAGGAAATAATGGAGCTACAGAAAGGTACAAAGGTTGTTATAAAATAGTTTTAATTTCATTTCTTTTTGCATTACAAACATTCTTTGAAAGAGGCAATGGAATTCTGATGGTGTGTTCGCTTCCCCTCCCCACCCACCTTCCACAATACTGAACCTGGAATTGCTGTTATCAAAATATACAATACATCTGGTCACCATAAAAAACTGGGTTTTGCTGCCCCTCATGTCTTACAACAGGTATAAAAAAATTATAAATATGTACACCCTTAGTTACTCACATTCTTTACATGCAAACACAGGATCCGAAGGGAGCACCCGCCGTGCCAGGGGCCTGGTTACCCAAATCTATCTGCAATTAGCACAGGACACCCAGAGTGTCCCAGCCGGGGCCCGGCCCCGGGAGCCTCCCCAGCTCTGGGGAGGGTGATGAGGGGCACTGACCAGTTACCCCAGTGCCGCTGTGCTGGGCGGGCTGGGTCCCCTGCGGGAGGAGCAGGTGTTTCATTGGGGAGGGGATGAGGCAACAGCCACCAAGACCCCCAGGTGTGCCCTCCTGCAGGATGCCAGCAGGGCCCTGGGGAGCTTTGCAGGGGCAGATCCCTGGCTCCAGCACAGCTCACCCAGATTTAGAGGTACCCAAAAGCAGCTGGGGTGATGCTGTCACCGGGGGTCTTGCCCTCCTCAGGGGTACCCAGCATGCCACAGCCCCAGCCGGACCATCACTCGGACCTCACACGCTTCTCCAGCATAATTCATATCCTTGAGAGTCCAGGGAGGAACTACAGAAAGTTAAGACTTTTCCAAACACTCAGTGCTAGGCAAGTCAAGAGCTCCCACACCAAGCAAGGAAATCAGAACTTGCAACACTAAGACAAAAAACAAACTTTGGTCCACAATTTGCAGAAAAACCCTGAAAAAAAGTACAAGATTCTTGTTATTTTGCATCCGAACAGGTTGCAGGTTAGAGGGAAATGTAAGGCAACATCGGATCACACGGAATAGAAGGCAGAATGGCCCGGGAAAGAGTTGTAAGCCAGAAAAAAAAAAAAAAAAAGGTTGTATCATTGGGAAAAACCGATCTGCTGCATTCTACTTTTAATAAATTCCCTTCCTAGAACAACATCTGGGCTTATAGGTTCAAAAGGTAAAAAAAAATCTTTAGCCTGGGTCCTTTTCCTTCCACTCCCGAGCTGTTTGTGCTCATTCTCTCACACCCTCGGCTCTGCTCATCCTCAGCCACGACCTCAGCCTGGAAACTACTCCTGCCCTACAGCTTCAATTACAAAACAAAGAAAATAAAGTACAGTATACACGGGTAATACCACAAAGGAGTAAATTTAGATTACGTTTATACCATCTTATCATTCTATAAAAGGTACTTAAACTATTTCTTTTGCATATAAAGAGATTAGAATATTTGGTCAACTGGAAATATTGCTAGGCACAGAGGACAGCAACGGCATCAAAGTATAATACAAGGATTCAAACAAAAGCTCAAATGCTGAAGACATGCTCTAAGAACGATGGCGGAGCTACAGCAGCCTCATTAATCTCCAATTAGGGGCACAAAGGTACCTCTTGCAGGCACCTTTCTAATTGTGGGGTATCCAAGGATTCTCCAAATCCTAGCCAAGCATTTAGGTATATACACACACAATTTCGACAAACTCTGATTCATCTTCACAAGTGTCCCACAGCGGCTCTTTTGTCTCTCACCAATGCTCTGTGAGGGCAGAGCCTGCGGGCTCGCTCCTGACACTGGAATGTGATTTGGCCTTGGGAATGCTCCCCCACCCAGACCTTTGCTCAGCCACAAAGGCTCTCAGGTAACTCCCACCCAAGTTTGCAGGTGGCAATGACCCACGAGCAGACTGGGAAGTGGCACAGGACACACGTGGAGATCGAGACACGCGCGGGGCAGCGAGGAACGGCTGCCCCGAGTCACAGCCCAAAATTTCCTTTATCCATTTTGCCAGCTCCCCTGGCTGATCGTCAGCCAGAGCCGCTCCCCCCTCCTCAGCTCTGCCCATCCTCTCCCTGCAGCTCGGATGTTTTCCCCAAAGAAGTAGAAGGTTTAAGGCACAGGACAGTAGGTGCACAGGTAAGGTGGGATCAACGCAACCGAGTGTTGTGCTGGGCGGGTTGGGAGCTCCTGGTCACCACAATCCTGACTCCAAGGCGCTACAGTGAATTCACACAGTGGTTTTAGGTCTTTCAAGGCATGGATGGGTAAGGAAATTAAAAAAGGCATCAATGTGAAACCTGATACAACTTGTTGGGATCTGCTTTTTGGGGGAGGAGGAGCAGGAGGGGAGGGGAATTTCCCAGAGCAGGTTCCATAGTGTAAACTTGAACTTGTGATTTTTATTGGAACAGTCAAGATTGTTACCCATCACCGCAAGGTTAGCAAGAGGAATTAAAATTAATTTTCTTTTTTTTTTTTTAAAAACCGGTAAACTGATTTCTCTTTAAAAAAATAAAATCTCTGGTCTTTTAAGGTCACTTCAGCTGCATTTTTAAAGTGGCTTTTTTTTTTTTCTGGAATGATGGAAGTTGAAACCCTGGTGTCCAGCCTTTTAAGGTCAAGGCTGAACCCCAGAGGTTTTTAAGTCAAGTCCATTTTTACTTAGGCCTTCCCAAGCTCTAAATGGTGGACTTGGAGAAGGACACACGCAGGTGATGGTTCTCCCCCAGGTCATGATTGTGGAGGTCAATGAGGGACTGAATGGCTTCTTCCACAGAGCCCATCTGGATCAGAGCCATTTTACGGTCCTTCCTGACAAGACACAAGTTTCAGGCATGTTCAGTTCCACTGCAGGAGCTTCCCCAACTTGATCCAAGTTCTCCCATCCAGCAGAGAATTAACCCCCATGTATTTACACCGCACTCACTCTTTAGAGGAGTATCTCTGTGGCAAGCACACATAGCCCTACTGCTCACTCAGCCCCAGTGCTCAACCCAAGGTTACTCAGGAATTCTTTATTCTAGAATCAAACACTGTTAGTAAGGATTCTGCTCACCCTTGAGCCTTTAACTGGAACCAAGTACTTCCACCCTTCCCATATAAAAAGCCCCGAGTAAGGAGAGGACATAACACAAAACACTTACTGGAAGAATTTGAATCCTTTGACCATCCCACCATTGCTTGAAAATAACAATTTAAGGTCTTCTTCAGTTACTGAAGGTCTGAAACAAACAGTTTTCCCAGTCAAAGAGATGCTGACAGACCAACTTAATCTCAAAAAACTAATTCTCAGAGACTTTTCTAAATTCCCTACCAGGAGCCTCTTGGCATGGCAAGGCAATCGTACAGGGAGCTGTGTGAGCTCTCCTGAGAACAGCACGGAGCTGCCTGTGCTCACCCTCACATCAAGGCTGCAAACACTTCAATCCTCAGCCAAACAGAACTCTCCTCACGGATACTTACGGAATATTGGACAGATGAAGAGTAGCAGATGGGGGAAAGATGTTTTGGAAATTTTTGGAGCCTGGTTTCTTGAAACGATGTAGAGGAGAAGTCCCAAAGTCCTTGGTCAGGCCGTGGTCCTCCTGGTTCTCACGGGGCAGCTGCACTGTCTGGTGCTTGGACAGTGTGATGCGGATCGGCTTCCCGTGGAGCTTCTGCCCATTCAAGTGGCTCATGGCTGCAAGGGGGAGGACAAACCTGACTGCAGGGTACTTCAGTTTTGCTCAGACATGAACTCAAGGCCAGAATTTCACTGCCCTCGCAGACACGACATCCTGCGGGGTCCCCTCTGCCTCACTGTGTTCTTTGCCTACTTCCCTCTTGCACCCACGAGCTACCCCTGCTGCAGAGCTGCCCCACAGCCACACCCCACAAGGCATGGGTACATTTGGATCTTCTTTTGGAAGAGAAGAAAATGCCAGCATCAAAGCTTTAACTACCCATTTTGGCCCTATCTGTCCAGAGTCTGACCCTGCCGAGCTTACCAAGCTGGGCCTGATTCCCATCAGCCATCTGAACCAGGGCATTATCTTTCTTCTTAAATAAAATCTTCACCCTCTGTACATCACCATAGACTCCTTCAGAGAGGGGGGAAACAAGAACAGTCTTAGGTAGGGAAACAAAAAGTCTCATTCAACTTAACATCAGCTAATCAATCCAACAGCAAAAACATTCATTCCCAACCAGAACTGATCTCATTCCAACCATGGCTACGTATTCTGCTCTAATTAAGGGAACTCTTATATAGCAGAATAATAATGGAACAATACATTAAAGAAAAGACATTGGGTTTCAGCAAAAAGCCAAAATCTTACTGCCAGAAGACTGGACAATTTCACATGCTCTCACAATTTAAAACTCTTATCAAAGACATGCAAAGCAATAACCCATGCAGAACTGAACCAAAACCAAAGGCAAACTAAATTAAACAGCAAACTAAGTAAACAATGTAAAACTGAAATTATGCATTCAAAAAAAAAAAAAAAAAAAAGGCAAACTGCAAACTGTACATTTCTGAAGTATCAAAAAGTAATCTCAAATAAATGAAAAACAAGGTAATAAAAAGTGTGAATAATAACATACCGAAAAGAATAAAGAGGCATTGGGGTGTAACTCTCTTTAGAGAACAGCAGAGCAAGGCAGCGGAGGGACAGGGAAGAGGTAAGGAATCGAAGGGGAGAGCGAGGTTGCACAAATCGTCCACAACGAGGAAGGGCAGAGTCCCCGCAGGAAATGGCGAAATTGGTTGATGGATGATGAAGTTTTCAAGATGGTTAATATTGAAGGGCAGGTTGGTTTCCGAAGAGCAGGGTTTGTTTTATTTTTTTTTTTTTTTTTTTGGAAGGGGAATGTTTTTATTTTTTTGTTTCAAGCAACAACAGGAAGCAGAAGTACCGTGCAGTCAGTTGGCAAAGAAATTCCGGATCGGGGGAAGAAAAAAAATTCAGGGATGGGGAGAAAAGAAAAAAGTAGCAAAAAACACAGGTCAGTAAATACATAAGGAATATGTAGTGTTCCATCAGTCAGATTTATAGAATTCTACACACAATAACTTGCTTACAGAAACAGTTAATAGGTTTTACCTAGTGGAACACAATGATAAAGAAAAGGCATTTTTACTTCAGATATACAAAGGAGTAAGAGACAGTATCCCCACAGAGTGACTTCCACAGGCTGCAATATCCAATTCAATTGCAACGACATTCCCTAAAATTTCACTAAAAATATCTTCTCTGTTTACAATTAATGACTTCATGGACCAAGTCACAAACAGCTTCATTTGCTGCTTTGCTGTCAGGGACTGCAGGAAGCAATCCATACCACAATACCTGGCTGGAAAAAAACAAGGAGTGTCCACCTTGGATAGCAACCACTGCTTTAAACGAGCAGATCATGCAGATGAGCAGCTGTACTGCCACAAATCCCACTCCAAGGTCTGCTGGAAGCACTCAGAAAAAGGAGCTGGTACCTTGTTTGCAGAGGACTGTTCCCTTCCTGCTCCATGGCCTGACCTCACCGTGCAGAAACCCAAAGTACTGGGTCAGCACAAGCTGAGATGCGTGGACTGGTCCCACTCTTGTGGAAGAAAAAATGGAGCCATTTCAGCTCTCATGATTCCCACTAAGGAAAACCCCATGGCAGTGCAGTCACTCCAGGTAATACTGTCTCTTTACTAACTGGTTGTGGCACAGGTAAGTTTCTACAACACTGATTATACAGGCAGTGGAAAAAGTTTCATGTCTGTTAGTTCACAGCTTCAGTTCAAGTCCCAAAGTCTCTCTAGCCCAAAGACAAGCTGGATGGAGAGTGAAGAGCTCCTCAAAAAAACCACAGGGCATGAAATAACTGCTTGCTCCTGCCTAAACAGAGCTGTGAGAAATCTGAGAGGCACAGCACAGCCCCTGTCTGCCACTGCCATCCAGGCACCCAACAGCATCCCCAGAACAGTGTCACACTGATCAGGAATAAGGATGCCAGCTCTTATTAAGACTTATGGTGGAACAAGCAGAGATGAGAGTCCCTGGAATGGCAGAGCAGCTCCCAGGCAGCAGGAGCAGCAAATCCTAAAGCTGTTTCACAGCCCCTGCTGTTATTTCATGCCCTGGAGAGAACAGTAATGACAGGTAAGAGCAGTCTGAAATATGATCCAATTGGTTCATCTCATTAAGAGTTAAACATTTTGATCATTCATCACATCCAGGCTTCCCCTTTGATCCAAAGAGGTTTTGTGGTGACTCTGCCATCACTGGTAAGTTTTACAGCTTTGCAAAGTGCTATTAACGTGTGTGCACAGTCCCACCAGTTACAGCTCCTCAGCAGAGCCTGGTCACTCTGCTGAACACCAGAGGTTCTACACTTTCAATCCAACCAGATCCAGGGGCTGACTGAAGGAAAATCCAAGCCCCCCGTATCCAATTCCCTTATGGTGCTGTCTTCCATTAAACAAGGTTTTTGTTCAAATATTATTTGCTTTATTTTTAGAGAAACCCAAATATTTCAACTCACTCAGTTAAGCAGAATTGAAAATGTAAACTGTGAGCTGTTAAGGGGTTTAGCTAAGGAAAAACTTCCAGGAATCCTGGAAGGGGGAAATGTGCAAGCACATGGCAGAGGAAATACTGCACAGGTACAAGGTCAAGCTAGCAGGGATCCAGACACTACACAGAAAGAGCAAAGGTCAGCATGAAGCCTCTCTGCAGTTCTGAATTAATGTATTAAAAACTACAACATGCCAAGGAAAAGGAATGGACATGGCTATTCTGTGACCCAAAATGACACTATTCCATGGGAATGGTGGGGAGACTCCACACAGAAGAGGGAGGAAGGGACAGGCATTGTAGTCTCTGGGGGACAAGAGCAGACAGGCAGCATCCTTGGCTTAGAACCAAGGAAGAGCAATTTCAATTTCAGATGGACTTTCCCATTTCCCTTCAGCAACTAGAGTACTGCTCTGCCCTGCACCTGGGGCTGTCAGAGCATGGCAGCAGCTGCTCGAGCAGTGCCGCTTCCTTTGGATATAGCAGGATTTCACTTTCAATGAATTTCAGCCCAATCTGTGTTCAGAAAGTGAAAGCAGAGATAACAGGAAGGAGAAAAAAAAAAGTAAAGTTAGGACTGCACTAACCTCTGGGATCAGATTGCTAACCAGCAGCACGGAGTGCCCTGTCCCAGCCAGGCCGGGAATGGCAATCCGTCCTGCTGCAGCCGCCGCAGCTGCTGCTGGAATAGCC
This sequence comes from Acanthiza pusilla, assembly GCA_036630365.1. Taxonomy (NCBI): domain Eukaryota; kingdom Metazoa; phylum Chordata; class Aves; order Passeriformes; family Acanthizidae; genus Acanthiza; species Acanthiza pusilla. The sequence continues at coordinate 3,465,065 of JAXCHO010000105.1, read as the reverse complement.
AAAGGAGCTAGTGCTCCAGGAACACTTGGAACTGTCAGGCCTGGAAATTAAAGAATATTAACCAGTAAAGAATTAACAGCACGTACTCTAGTGTATTTGCTGCACCAGAAGGGAGAACAGCACACCCTCTGAACCATGCAAGTCATCATTCCCAACAGTGCCCATGTAATCCTAAGGGCAACAGGAGCCTCCGCTTCTGGTGCTGCAGGAAATGTTCTGGTTTGTAACAGGATTTGCTCTTGCAGTGCCTGGTGCTGAGCAGGTGCCTCAGCACTCTCGTGCATGATTCACAAGCAGCGGACGAGCACAAAGCCTCAGCTCTGCTGTGCAGGGCAGGTGTAACACACGGGGCGTGGGGAGGGTCTGTCCAACCAGGGCATGCACAATGTGCTCTCACCACGCATGCAAACCACCAGGTACCCTGTGCCACCATCACCCAGCTCTCCTGAGTGGGAACCACTGCAGCTGCATTTATAGGCATTCCTAGACAGCTTCCAAGACCAGCTGGCACCTCCTGTACCCCCCCCTCCAAGGGCAAGAGCTTTAGAGCTCAACAAACAATTGCTAGTGGTCAATTCCATGGATTACTCCCCCAAAGCAGCCCTGCTTGTTTCCTCAGCAGGGCTGGATGTTCCCAAAACAGCAACACCTCAACAGCCTACTCTGTGCTTGTTTGTCATAAGCAAGAAAATTCCATCATGTTCCCAGAAAATCAACATGGCTTGGAATGCTGAGAACCCCAGCAAGGCCTGTTTAGGCTGCCACTCCACCGAGCGTGTTCAGCACCTCCAGCTTTCAGACTCTTGGCTACTTCTGGAAGCAGCAATGATCTGTTACCTACAACGTGAGCTGTGAACTTCACAGTGCAACTGTCTCAGCTCATGTAATCAGTATCATGATTAAATACCAGCTATTCTCAAAACACTTAAGAAAAAAATGGACAGATTCCTTGCTTTTTGACCATGCTTACAGGTGTCAAATAGAGTTCCCAACCTCTGCAATGACATGAGGAAATTCAAAGCATAAGAACTTTTATCTCCTCACCATCTCCCCCAATTAATTCAAAGCCTGCCTTTACTGCCTCTCCCATCCTGCTTCATGTATTTTCCTCCTGTCACTAGGACATTGCTCAGAGGTGCTGCAGCTGCACACAGCATTCCTAACTGAGGTGATGTATTGGATCACCACTCCTTTCCATGTCCAAGTACCAGCATTTACAATTTACATGGCTAAGCCCAAAAAAAACATCACTACTTTGCTTTAAAACATGAAGATGCTTCAGCAACAGAAAACCTACATAAAATTTCAACTTACGAAATACAGTACCTGCAGCCTGAGGAATGGCAAAAGTAGGAGGAAAGCCAGCTCCTGCATATGGAGAAGGAGAGATTATTCCTGGGGCACCTGGGAAAGACATACACATTATACAAACATGCCCAACAGCAGGAAAACTCTAAACTTCCCAGAACTACAGAATATTTGTTGGAAGAGACCAACAAGGATCATCAAGTCCAACTCCTGGCCCTACACAGGACAGCCCCAACAATCCCACCATGTGCCCGAGTGTTGTTCTAACACTTCAACTCTGACAGACTTGGTGTTGTAACCACTGCCTGTTCAGTGCCCAGCCACCCCCTGGGTGAAGAACCTTTTCCTAATAACTAACCTAAACCTCCCTAAACTTAGCTGGAATGTCTCAATCTGTCCTTCAACAGAAGCATTTAGTTGAAAGCTAAACTCTGGAACACAATCAGCAATTCAAAAATGCCTCTCACATAACAATGAACTTCCAGAGATTACCAAAACAATTCTTGGGCAAACACCAGGTGGCACCAGAGGCACTGACCACTGGGACTGACACGGGATTTGGCACTGATCTGATCCTCAGCAATCCCCCAGTGTTCTTCCTTAGTCACACTCCATTCCAAAATTCTGACCAAATACACCTGAATGACATCCCCTCCCATTCTCCTCACACACACACACACCACCCGGATTTGTCCTGTTCCCACTTCCAGCACTCTCACCGAAAGCAGCTGCCATGGTCTGGTCCAGAGTGGGCTGGTTGTCCCCAGAGGGGAGGTCTGGGCGGGTGTAGTCTCTGCTCTTGTCGTTATTGTACTTTACATTGAGACTCGTGAGCTTGGAGAAGTCGATGCGCAGAGTGCAGCAGGCGTTGTAGATGTTCTGTCCATCCAGAGACTGCAAGGAAACAAACCAGTCCTCACTCAAATGCATTTAGACCAAGCTCACAGCAATTGCTCTCTGGAGAGAGAGAAGCCATGCATGGCTCCACCTGAGAACAGGTATCTCATGTGGATACAGCTCTGCTTCATTCAGCCCCTCAGGCAGCCTCCAAGTTGCATATGGGAGCAATTCCCTCCCACTCATGCTCTGTCCTTGGGGTAATGCTGGTGTCAGCACACCCCAATGCCCACCCTGACCTTGGGTTAACCAAGGCAAACCCAAGTGAGAGCAATCCAGGTATGCAGCACTCACCAGTTTGGCATGCTGAGCACTCATGGGGTCAGCATATTGTAACAGGGCCTGAAACTGATGGTTCTTCGTGAATGTGATGATTTTCAAGACTGTACCAAATTTGGAAAAGATCTGCAAGATAATATTTGTGTATCTTGTTATCACATTTTCAGCAAGGTAATTTCATATTCATCTCATATTACAAGCAGAAATAAAATTCATCCCTTCAGACTGTCAGCTTTCAACTGCAGCACTGAAGGGTTTAACCCACACATTGCTTAACTGGCATCATGGCATCAGCCTAGAACAGACCAGAGTGACTGAACTGACCCCTAAATACAGTTTGTTTATTCTGGGTTATTACACAGCAATATCCACAAACACCTTCACAAACTCGACTTTTTCCAGGAATTTCAGGGATTCTTAAATGCAGTCAAGCTTGCATTTTGAACACGAAGTCCAGCAACCACAGTAGACTGAGGGAACTTTCCAAACTGGCCACTGCCTAAATAGCTCCTGAACACTGTATTTGTTTCCCAGGCCCTGGCACAAGGATGAAGAGTAGCTACTTTTGCTAAAACCTGAAGACAACCTGAAGAACTGTAATCAATTCAATTAAAGTGGACCAGGACTCAAATCTCTGGAAATTAAAATCTGGCCAGAGTGGGATCAAAACTAGCAGAATCTCCTTTAGGTGTCAGGCCTCCAGAGAAGTCTGACAGCTCTGCTCAGAACTTGCGTTGTACAAACACAAACCACAGACTTTGCAACTACAACAACACACCAGCTGCTGCTGCCCCTTCCTCCAGGACTATCTTCAAGCAGTTTTGGTGACATGTTTTACCTGGTGCAGAACATCTAGAGTGACAGGGTAGAAGAGATTCTCCACAATGATCCTCAGGACAGGGCTCTGGCCAGCCATCGCCATCCCCGCATCGACAGCCGCAGCGGCCAGCGCCAGGCCCGGGGTCTGCACCGTGGCCACGGCTTGCAGAGCTGCTTGGGCACGCTGCAGGACCAAAAATGCTGTTAGACCCACACTTCTGCTTCCAGAAAACACATTGTCAGCTCTCCTGGAGGTCCCTCTCTGTAAACAGCCTGCTGGACTCAGCAGTGAGCAGAACAGCCACATGCTGCTCCCAGGGCTGGGGCACGGTTGAGACAGGGCCAAAAAAGACCATCCCAACCAGTAACGGCATGGCAAAAATACAAACTATATCAACCATGCAGCACCTATGCTATGGCAAAACCTTGCTCTGCATAAACTGATGCAGCAAAAATATCCCATTGTTTAGAGAAAGGGAAAAGCAGGGCTCATCTGGAGTGAAACACCATCTCCAGAATCCTAGAAAAGCTGAGAAGACTAAAAGATTGAGGCACAACTGCCACAGGGATCCAGGAGTGAGAAGTGCCTGGGGATTCTACAGAACACCCCCACAAACAAAACACCTGTGCTCCAGCTGTGAGAGGTACCCAACAGCAGCATTTCATCTGCAAATGCATGTTCTGATCCTGACTGGAGTCAGATTGAAAAGTGAGAGGAGGCAAAGGGGATGTATTGGCAGCCACCCCTGATAAGGAGCCACAACACTTCAAGTTCTTTCCTGTGTTCCTGTCCTAAAAGGTTGGAAAGAGGGGCTGAGCTGAAAATAGGAACTTTTTACCCTCTGCAGAGCATGTGGTGCAGAGACCCTTGAGGGCTCAGAGCCTTGTGACCTGCTGGGTTCAGGTGCTGCCACCTCAAAGCTGCACCTACCCAGCACCAGCAGACTACACTCTACCACAAGTGAGTTCTGTCCCACCAGGGCTGCTCTTCATGGAAATCTTTCAAACATTAAAAACAAACATCCTAAAGCACCAGATGTTACTCAAGCCCCTGGATTTCAGCAGCAGAGATCTGTGTGTTCCCCCCCTCCCTGGGATGACAATGCAGAGAACAAACTGACTGCTTGGTTTGGAGAGCTGTCTGTCTTCAGCTCCTTGTGATTGGAGAACTGGATGTAGATGGGCTGGCTCCGGAGCACTGGAGTGACCGTGGTGTAGTAGTTTACCATGGTGTTAGCTGTTTCCTCTGTGTTCATCTCTATGAAAGCCTGGGAAGTGAAACCCAACACAGACATGTCACACCAGGACAGCACCAGGTCACTTTGAACCCCTGGCAGAGCCATAACGGGATAGGATTTTTACAACTGCATTTACATGTATGTTTTTGTACACAAAACTCTTTAAAAGCCAACTCTAAGTAGAACAAATGAAGATCTTCCCTCTCCAGAGTGATTTAATGCAATACTTCAGTCTTGCCCTAAGATCTCCACGCTATGTTTATTTAGACATAAGGGTCTGCAAGAACACAAAAATAGAGCAATAATCCAGACCCTTCACTTCTCTCCAGGGCAGGAAGCCCCCCTCACTGCTCCACACCCTTCTCCCTCAGACGAGAAACGTAAGGGATTGTAACAAGTCACTGCAGTAAGCACTTACATATAATCACACTACGCAATATATCAGAGGCACCTTTTCATAATTAAGATTAAAGACATTATTTTAAGCAATGATTAAAGTTGGCTTGCTTTTTTAGTCCTTAATTTGCAAGACAATTTTAGTTACCAAATTAGCGCACACCTCCCGCATTACCCAAGAGTATTTCAGCCTTACCCAGTTCATTTACTAGATCTGGAAAGGTGTCCTCAATGTGCCACGTTACACGGTGGTAACTGAGCTGTCAAGCAAAGCCTGAGTGAAAAAGGCCAACTCATGGCACTGCTGTTCAAATAATCCCTGGCCTGCAATTTCCAAACCAGGCCTAACGCTAATTATAAGTGACAACCTGTAATTATGGATTGAGCTCCTTCTGCAGCCTGAAAATGGTGTTTTCTACAGCTCATGGGATAATCACAGGAAAGTAAAATAGGAGTATGCAGAAGTTATTGACTCCTAACACATGGCAGTTGTTTAAACAACTTGGAGCTGGTTTCCTGATGACAAACTCATCAAGCCTTTGACACAATCCCTGCTTTCAATTATGGAGACAATACCTGGTTTTTTCCTTTCAACATTAGAAGATTGGTGACCTTGCCAAAGGGTAAGCCCAAAGAAATGACCTCTGCCTCTGTGACGTCACTAGGGAGCTTGCGGATGTGGATTACTCGGGATGGGATCCCGGCACTTCTGTTATCACCTTTGAACTTCTTGCTGTCGTTTCCATTAGCTGTAAGAAGCAAGAGTTACTGCTGATGAGAAAGGTTTGGAAGAAGAAGCACACATTTCCCACTGCTGAGACACAGACTCTGCTCCCCAGTCAGTTACTGCACTATTACAGAGAAATTCCATAGTCTTAAGTTAACTCAAGGCTAAAGACACATGGTTTTACTCTCTTTTTCCCCCAAATTAAATGACAGGAGTGACATAGCCAAATGCCACTGCAATGGAATAAGTTCTCCAGTGGCCATTTCCTAGTTTGTGTAAAAGCACACACCTACCCACCCACATCTTCAGTGCAAGTCTGAGCCACTAACCCCAGATAGATGCTTTCTTCCTTACCACCTGGCCTAGTGTTCTTGGCAGAATTTTATTATTATTATTCAGCACTGTCCTACAAAAGGTCTGGTAAGTACTAAAAATTAAGAGACTTTAAAATTATGACTAAGAAGGAAAATCCAGACCTCCTCACAGTACTTATAAATTGCTGTGCTTGTTTCCACGCAGTATTACCTGCAGAAGGAGAGTTGCTGTTCATGATAAAGGGTCCGTTAGTAACACAAGGAGAGAAAAGGTCCTCAGCTCCCCGCTGGAAGAGAATAGACGACAGGTAAACAGACAGCATTTTACTCAATTCTATCCAGGCACTCCTAAAGCAGAACAACTGAGAGAAAGCTGGAGAGAAGCTGAACACAAGTGTAAGTGAAAACATACTGACAGTGGGCAGTGAAGCTCACCTCCATGAATTAAATATCAGTCAGATCCAGTTTGGTAATGGAGCAGCACTTTCCAGTATCTCTTTTCAGCTCAGCATTAGGGATCTCAGGGCTGGAGTGTTGCTGAGTTGTGTGAAGCCACTACATGCAGCACTGTGCACCAACAGGCACCTTCTCCTGTCATACCCGGCAAAACAGGTTTCTGACTACTCCCATCCCACAGGATTTTCACTCTGAAGCTGCCAAAACTGTTCGAGTATGATTTGGCAGTTATGAGACAAAGCTGTGCATTTTGTGCCCCATTCCTGGAAGTGTTCACACCCAGGTTGGACAGGGCTTGGAGCACCCCGATCTGGCAGAAAGTATTTTCTGACACAGCATTCCCTATAAAGTCACCTAAATCACCTCAACTGACCAGGACTGGTCTAACCCAAGTAGTAGGTATAAAAAACACTACTAAGACAGAAGCAAACATGCCTATGAATGACTTCTTAGCACAATCTATACTTGCATACACAATACACCTTACAATCAGCATGGCTTAATTTCAAGTAAATTACATGGAAGACTTCAAATCCCATTGTAAACTGTGAGCAAACATGATACTACAGACCTAACACAAGAGCACTTTCTCATCATTTTTTACACTACTCTTCCACAGAAGCACCAGACTAAAAGGCTTTTATCAATAGAAAATGCTCAGAGCTCATCCCTGCCTCGGCAGCTCCCACCCACCTCGATGGAAACATACCCCACTCCACACCATGGCACCAGAAACCCTTATCTTCCACAGCCCTGTATCTTGTAGCACCTGCAGAAACAGGAGCCGTGCAACAACAAAAGCTCTGTGCACTCCCCCAGCAGACAGGCTGGGAAAGTAGGTCACCGAGAGCCCCAGAACACCCAGCTACAGACACACGGTTTGGGTTTTTTCTTTCCCCCTCAAATCTTGAATATCTCGTTTGACTACTCACTGCCAGCTCTTCAAAGAGGCTTCAAGAACTTTGATGTCCCGAAGATGAGAATTAGGCCAGGTTCCAAACCGCAGTGCATGAGCTGCTGCTGGTCACCTGCAAACGCTGACCAGCTCCCACCAAGGCTCTGGCCTCGGCCTCCTCCTCCTCCTCCTCACATGGCGCAGTCATTAGGAATGGGCCTTTTAACAGCTGTTCTAATTAGCACTTCGATTCCTGAGTGCAGCAAGAGGCAAGCTGGGCCAGGAGGCTATTAGACTGTGATCCCATCCTTTGATGACTCAAATTAAGGCATAATTCCAAGGCTAGAAAAAATCCTTGTTTGCTGTTAGAACACTCCTGTGCCTGCACTGCTGCTGCCACTCCAGGTATGGCTTTCTGTGCCACGGCCTGGGATACACCTGGCAGCTACTCACAAGAACCACCCACCAAAACATAGCCCTACCCATACAGCCCGGTGTTTCTGCCATCATGAAAGCCTTCACACCAGGCCTTAACGGGCCCTGAATGTTTTAAAGCATCTTAACTTGAAAAATTCTGCACATCCAGAACTCCAGCTCTTCCAGTACAAATTGATATGTCTGTGCAAACACAGTGGGCAGCTCCTGCAATCCATCATGGAAACCGTGGGAGAATGAGCCACGTATTTGGCTCTGATGGAGGCAACACTAGGAAACTATAAACTGGAAAAATAAGCATTCATACCATTATGGAAAGAATTTAACTTTCCTAATGGCTTGTTTAACATAAACATTTTCTTGCATATTTGAGAACTTCCTCGCAGGCAGGGATGACAAGGATGTCACTGCAGCCAGGCTCCACGCGTCCATGTCTCTTTAAGGAGAGCAATTTCCAATCCACTCCCCTCTTATCTTGGAGACAGCCTGTGCTGCCCACTGCGACCAGAGCCGGGAGGCAGAGGGGGGATGATTGTTCAACATCAAAAGCAGCAGCAGTCAATTTGTAAGCTTCCCAGCTGGAAGTACATGCAAACGAGGAGGGAAGGCTGCCGTAGTTGGAAAACAGCAGTTATTCCAAGGTCTTTTCTCTACACAAGGAATTCTACAGATAGTACATGGAGTACTGTGCAGTCACACCAAAGTTATTCCCCACATCTCCCTGTGCAGGAGTGGCTGCTCAAGTGCAAGAGGAGCAGACCCACTGCCCCAAGAGGCCTCAGTGGTCACCCTGTGCTGCCATCCCCACACTGCACAGGCAAGTCCCCAGCACAAGGAGGCTGCATCAACCATGACTTTTCATCAGTGGGTGCTCTTCCTCCATTCCTGTTGGAGCTGATATCAGATAACCACAGGAAATAGTTGGTTTTTTTGGAATGACCAAACCCGAAGCAAACTGAAACCCAGTTCTCTATGACCCTGCCCACAGTAATGAGCACTCAGCAGCCTCCATCAGCTCTCTGCCCTTACACTGCATGAGAAACTTACACCATTCTCTTTCCAGACTCTTTTTTGTATTTTCTCTCTGTACATGTTAAAAACGCTAAAGAATTTCTTTAAAATTATGGTATAAATTCAAATGATTCATACCAAGTACTCAATTCAATAGAGGCAGAGGAACCAAAGTGAGCCTGGTTGGTTGAACAGGTTTAGAAGAGTTTCCTACAAACAACGCACCCATTGGGTATTTTGAATTAAACTGTGAAAGCCAACAGAAAAGTTACTGATTCTGAAGTTTTATATAATTTAATTTAGGTTTAAAATGAAGCAAATCCAGCCAAGGGCTGTGGGGGTGCTAGGTGCTCACCCACATCCACCCACAGCATGGTTTCTCCTCCCTGCTGCATTCTCAGAGTCGTCCGGGGAGGCTCAGCTGCACTTCAAGACACGATTCTCCAACCCCCGGTTCCCATTCCTGCTCACAGAGGCATTAATTACACTGACATTTTTGCTCAGCCATTCTTTCACAGCTGGTATTTTTATGACAAGATTAACAGAAGCCACAGTGCACTCGCAGCACTTCACATTCTTCATTTGAACTAACAAATCTCCCCTTCCTGTTGACTGAAAACAACCACCACTTCTGGAGTTACACTGCCAGATCCTACCTAGAGCTGGGTAGGGCTGTTTCCACCACCCAAGTCCCCAGTCAGCAGCACACGGGCACCAGGGAAACCCCACTGGGATGGGTTTCCATGCCAGCAGCCTCCTCTGGCCTGACACTCCTGGCTACAGAGGGCCCCTTGCCCAAGCTGCACTAATTTAATCACACACCGTGCTCCAAGCAGCCCTGCTGCCAGCACTTCCCTCATTCCCTTTTCCAACTCAGGGAAAGGCAGGTTGCTGCAAGGTGCATCTTAACATTTTGTATCCCCCCCAGTTGTATTTTGACCACGCCCCAAACTCTAAGCCTTGCCTTGCTTTAAAGTTTTAACGAGTAAATCCTAAGAATTTTTAGTCTGTCCAGGCTTTCACAGCTTAAAAAGCAACAGCTCATTCACATACACTACACACTGCCTCACTGCCAGTAGGGTTTTACCTGGCTTACAATACTTTGGAATGAGGCCAGAGATTGTCTCAGCTTCTATCAGCACACCTAGAAGTGCTACAGAAATTCCCAGCTGCCCTATATAATCCTTTATCTACTTAAGATCCAGCACTTATTTTAAATGGATTACAGTAAGTCAACTGCATCCTGCCTGTGCAAAAGGCTAGAAACAAACACAAACTGAACAGCTATAAAAATATTAATTTCAAGTCAAACACATGATATTAATCAACTTTCAGGCAGAAAGCAAAACTAAAGCAATGGCAGAAAGACAGAGCACATGGGAAGGAAGGGGACAATGGCCAAAAAGGCCAGAAGCCACAGGCTGGTCGAGCCCAAGATCTACAAAAAGCTGTTTCTCTCCCTGGCTCACAGAGGAAACCCTTATGGAGCAGCAGCACTGCCTCTGGATGTGGAGCACCTTACACTGCTCTGACAGACTTGGGATAGGAGTACTTGGAGAGGGAAAAGGTGGATTTTGGAGGCAAACAGGCCATCAGCTAAAAGGCATCTACAGAAAGCAAAGCAGGGAACACCAGCACCTGGAAACCCCCCTATGAAAAGAAATCAAAGGAAATCAGTCCTGCAAAAAAAACAGAGTACATGGGCATCATTGTTCTTCACTTTCCCTACATTTGGAAAAATATTGTAGAGCAAATAAAAGACCACTGTAATATTTTCAGAAAAATGACAGAGACCACAGAGCTCACCAAAACCCTCTGCTCTGATCAAAGAGGCAAGAAAATGCCTCTGAGCACAGGAGGAGCAAGTGGCTCATCAGGGGCTGTCCGAGGTCAGTCCCAGAGGGACGCAGGAATGCTCTGATCCTTTAGTTCACAGCTCAAATCCCTGTGAAGAAACTATTAAGAGAAATCCAGTCTGATGACATCATCATCACACTCATGTTACATTCCAACATTTTTTGCTGAGAGATTTGAGATTCAAGAATGGAACTAAATTTAAACTACTAGGAAGGATGCCAGTTTTCCTCGCCTTCTACCAAAGACTTATGTCCAGCACAGCTCAGTAATATTTCCCCTCTATTCCCCTCTCCTGCCTCCAGCACTCTTTAATCAGTTAAAGTAGTGTAAAAACATTCCAATTTGTGTCACAAACAAACCATGAGTCAACTTTTTTGTGAAATGCTTCTGAAGAACACACACACCTGCATCCCCAGCGGTCTCCAGGAAGCTGGGAAGTTAAGGCCAACACAAAGCAACTTCACAATTCCAGAACCCAGCACAGCGTGACGCTGCTCCCACCTCGGTGTCACTCACACCTTGGACACACAATTTATCATTTGATTAGAACCGAAGGAGCTGGGATCAATTTCGTTCATCAAATTACTCGTGGCTGATGTACCAATTCAAACACAAGAAGACATATATCATTAATCAAATTAAGTCCAACCCAACAGTCAGCATATTCCATGGACACAGTGGATCTGTGGCAGAGGCATCAGTCTATCTGGCAGGCACAGGGCACACACTTATTTTCAACCCACGCTCTGCTCAGCCAACACCAGTCACCTACCACTTCAGGCTTTTAAAGCTGTTACAACCTCCCTCTTGCCTGGACAAGATTGAGGCTGATATTCCTACAAAACAGCCAATGGCAAGCTCCCCACTGCGATCCCCAATGGCACACTGGGCACACACACACTCCCGGCCCCTTTGAAGCTGGGTGAGACAGTCATAGCACAGCAGTTTCCTACCACGGTACTGCTGCAAGAGCCAGCACCCTTTCTAGAGGATGGAGACAGGCCCTGGAGTTCCTAAAAGCCATCAGACCCTCTAGTGCTGCATGAGAGCACCTCCTCACCCCGTGAGCTTTGGCAATGAGCTGTGTTAGAGCTCCAGCAAAGCTGGATCCTCAACCCACTCATCCATCAGCCCCTCCTAACTTTCTTTCTCAGTCTTTGCTACTATGGAGACACCCTGTGAAACAAACCTGCCCTTTGAGCAAATAAAAGGTGTGGCCAGTTTAAATAGCCCAAAATTCCTAAACTCCAAGTGCTGCAGCAATGCAGTCATGCTGGCTCTGTAGGGCAGCACACGCCCAGGCTTTATGATCCACCGCTCCCAAGCTGAAACTTAACTACTCGTCAACCTTGAGTTTTCAAGTCATTGCCATGGAGCAGAGGGGGCCTTGGCAAAGGGCAACACAAATCCTATCACAGAGAAACAGTGCTGGATGAGTCACTCCGGGAACACAGAGCTCATGGAAGGACATTTCTGCCCTACCTCAGAAGGCCAATGAACACACAGGTTTAGCAGGAATTCTCCAGGCAGCACACCGGCACCTGAACTGTGGCTGTGCAGAGGCAGCACCACGAATGGGATGGCTCAAACACCAGCCCAGCTGAGCACAGCATTTAATGTGCTCTCATAGGAAGCTTGAAAGAGTTGTACCAGAGCCATGGAGAATCTGAAATTAAATAACGCTTCCTCTTCTTGCTGGTGTGAGAGGACAACAATGTGGCACCAGCACACCAGCATTTTCCACTCTGACCATACCTGAAGCACATGTCAAGAGACCAGAGTCCATCCCTATATCTGCGGGATTAAAAAGTGCAGTTGAGTAAGTTCACATGTATTAAATATTTTGCTTTTTTTTTTTTTTTTTAAAAATCAACACACATTGAGGTCAAAGTAGGCCTGAGGTTTAAATCCAGTATTTTCTAAAGCCATTTTATTAACAAATACACGACTTGAAGACCCAGGTGCATAAAGCAGCATGCAGCTCTTTCAGGTGAGATGGAGCTGTTTGGCACACCCAGGTGACTCGATGCCACCCAACAGCCACTGCCATCCATGTCCCCTGCCACCAACATGTGGCTCCCATGTGTGCTCACGCCTGATGGGGAGGCCACAAGAGCCAGCTTGTTGCAGCCTCTAACTAAAGCCATAGGAGGGGACTGGAATTTCCTCACAACATTCTTGGCCCACTGCCTGAAGCCATAATTACTGTTCCCATGGCAAAGATCCTGGCTTCACCACAAATCACTTCTATGCAGTCAGCCTGTATCACACTCCAGCAAAGCCTGTTTTAAAAATTAACTTCTCAAACACCACAGAACTGCACTTTTGGTTTCTGGAAGGGAAATCTTTCAAGCAGAGCTTGACTTAGCCAAGAAACTATGGGATTATTCAGCATCTAAACTATTCTGAGATTTTTCCAATCACCGAAATGCAATTTCACTTAAAGAACAGCGACGTATCACAGTTCAACCTCTCTCTAGTCCTGCTCAGTGTGAAGGAAGAGTGATATCCAGGGAAATTAAACAAAGGGCAAGGAGACACAAAAGAGAGGGGCCTTGATCAGACTACTTGCAAGAGGCAACTGCAGGGTCAAAGAGCACCTCAGTGCTCAAATACAGTGCCTCCACCATCTTAGGGCCATACTTTCTTCCTTTTCAGACAGCAGTGAAATTATGGGAAGAAGTAAGTCTTAGATCATGTGTTTCTAATCTGCAGGACATTCCAGAAGGCTGTGCATCAGGAACCCCCACACCAGAATGGCAATGAGTTTCCTAAACAAATTCACACACTTTAAACTGAGGAGCCTGGAACGGCTACTACAATTACACCTGATTAAACACAAGACCATTGGGCAGTACAGTGCTCAGAAGTAAGCTACTAGGACACCTGGGGGCTTCTTAAGTTAAAGAAACTAAATTTAATTAATACCTCGGAAAAACTAATAAGTGGATGCAAATACTCTTAATATGTAAATTAAGTTTGTGAGAAAATGAAAAAAAAAATGCCAGCAGCCTGCCTTTGAAAGCAATCATATTGAGCAAACTGAAAAAAACTGGCTATTGTGAAGTCCTCAGTTTCCAAGTTAAGCTCAGCACTCACAGCACGAAGACACCAAGAGGCCACAGGGAGTTTGCTGTGACACGTTGCTCAGCAGCGGTTTGAGTCACAGGCACTTTTCCTACTTGTCTGAGCCAGCTTTGGGACATTCCAGTCACAATATCAGATCATGGACAAGGTTACTGGGGGCTCAGTAGCTCAGCAAGAGCTGACAGCTTTTGAGGACTGTCATCTTCCAACACCCTACAGATTCCTACCTTCTGTGCACCTTTCCTACCTTCTGCACACATACACATCAGGAATGAGCAAATTCACACGTCAGATTAAAAACAGTTTTCCAGCTCAGATCTCCATGTGTGTGATTTGGTAGCTCAGCCAGGAATCTCTCGTGAGCACAGGTTACAGAAGGGACACCCCAGTCTGTGTTGGATCCCAGGAACAGGGGAAGGTGTCTGATGTGGCTGAGGATGGGAGCACAGCAGAAGCTTCACTTTGCTCCCAGATGTGCCCAGACTCCAATTTACCTACAGAAACCCACGACACATTACACCCCAGCACTAACAGTGGGACTTCTATTACAAGAGCTACACCTGCGTATTCAATGATTTATTTAAACACAATTGGATAACAAGGCTACAGTAAAAATCACTCGCAAACTTACCTTTACCAAGATGATTCAGCTTTCCTGCTTGCTTCCGCCACTCTTTAAATTTTCATTAAACTCTCTCTAAACCTGCCTCGTCTGACTTGACAAGAAACCTCATGTCCCTTGCACAGTTGAATCACACCATTCCCTCCCCACTGTCCCCAAGAGGCACAGCTGTGGGTATGATGCTGTCCCATGCCAGGGGTGAAGGCACTCGGATGGGATTGCTCCCAGTTCTCATCTGAGCCATCTGACTGGAGCTAGGGACTGGAATCGCCCCAGATGGGAGCAGTGAGCCAGGCAATCCCACACCCCAAAACTCCGAGATTTACTGAGGACTACAACTATAGTTTCAGAAACTTCCTGGTCAAGTTTAGTTATGTAAACCCACTTTTCAAAGTTACAAATTACACATTGTTAAAAACCAGGGGACCTTAACCGCCATTAATCAGTTTGCCAGCAGATGTATCAAACTGCTCTAGGGATGCCTTGGTCCACCTTTCATAACGGCTATGAACTATTAACCAACCTTATTGTCCAGGCTCAAGCCTCTCCTCCTTGCATCTGATGGCAAATCCTTGCAGCAGGGAGCATTTCCACCCAAACCACACACTATCATTAATTCAAATTTCAGATTCCCATAGGAGGGAAAGTAGGAGCAACCTTTCCCCCACAGCTTAGAGCCCTTTCAGACTCCTAAAGCACTACCAGGCTGTCTGCACTTAAAACAGTTCATTCTGTACTTCCAATACAAAAACTCTGCTGGCCAGCAGCATGTTCTGCGTGATGGCTCTACCCCATTCTGTAGGGCTGCTGGTGCTCCCAGCACATCAACTCCACTGCACAACAGTCCCATCCCATGGCATCAGTCCCCAGCCCTCACAAGTGGCCACTCGTGGCTCTCAGTCATTGGCAGCTCTCGGCCATTGGCTCCCCAGGTGCCACTCGGCCGCACTGCCAAGAGCCAACACACACAAGGCTGAACTCACTGCAGTCCTGATCCCAAAGCTACAATATTCACCAAGTCAGACCCTAACCCTTCAGCCCACTGCCCTGCACATTCGGTTCGGCATTTCGCGGGACCAGCGCTGATCCCGTGAATGTGACGCCTGTTGCCACCCGCGGCCGATAAGGAGCCTCCTGTCAGCACTTTGAGTTTAGGGCTAAGGCTGCACTTTCCAAACCTGAGACTAGAAGGGCAAAGGTCATATTTACTGTACTCACAAGAGATAAAAATCAACTGCTAAACCCTCCCTTCTGTGGCTGAAGGATTTTTGACATATAACTGAGCAGGAATTCACACAAACAAAGGAAATTGAGTTGTCCAAAGGAAAAGGACCAATTTCTTCACGGAGAAGCATTGTCTAGCACACAAGTAAAAAGCATGGCTTGACATTTCAGCAGGCGATAGGGCTGTTTCTAAAGCAATAAAGTTGATAATCAATGCCCAAATGCCAAGAGCTAAATGCTGAGCCATATTATAAGTTTTAAATGCACATAAAACTGAATTACTTTCTGGTTAAAACCAATTTACATGGTACCAGAAATAACCCTTTACAGCTGAAGATCTGCATTTGGTGAGACTAAAACTAGGTCAGATGCTGAGCAGTGTAAAAAGAGAGAAAAAGTGAGAAGTGCCTACCTTTGTACCAACTGTTATATCTTGGACAATGCTGTAGAAAAAAGAAAGAAAAGGATTAAAAAAGTTAGATAGGTTTGCCACAAAAATCCAGCATAGTTTACAGTAGTAAGAAAAAAGCAAGTCAAAGTGCACAGTTGTCTTTGCAGGTGAGCCAAGGACAGTTTATACAAAGAAAAATTATTAGATGGTGATGGTGGAGACCCAAGACCCAGCAGTGCCAGAAAACTGCAGCTCTCCCACTCCCTACAGCAGCACCTGCTCCTCCTGTGAGGGCACAGGGTAGGAGTGAACCCCCCCGAGCCCAGCAATGTGACCCCGACTCTGACCACACCAAGAGGAAAAGCATCACGAGTCAGCTCCGTCACCAACATCCCCTTCTGAGGTTCCTGTCCCCAACACCCACGGAGCCTCTGCCAGGCTCGGGGCCACCTCTAGCACGGCTGAAGAGACCAACACCAAAGCTCTGGTGGTCCCAGGGGCAGAGCCTGGCTGTGTCCCAGCAGAGCAGGAGCCAGGGCTCACAGCAGCCCCCAGGCCACACCAGCACTGCGGGAGCCAGAGCAAGGCCATATCGGCAGAGCACCCAGAGGAGGTCCAGGCAATCCCGGCCTGGGGTACACCCTACACAGCACCCCTCTATCAATTCTAGGAAAAAACAGTTATTAAACTCTACCTTAGACACTTAAACCTCCTAAAATGAGACTTTTTGATTAACAAAGATGAAAAATAGCACCAGCTGTACCTCAAGTGACCGACACCAACTCCTGCCAGCACTGAACTCTCTCTCTACACCACAACACACACCTCCTTAGAACGCCTTCCACCAATGCAGTCAGAATGCCTTGCCGCCTACTGCACAGCGTATTGGATCTGGGTGATCTTCCAGAGCCTTACAGCACCTCCACATTACTGTTCTGTGGGAGTGCCCCAGAAAGGCTAATGATTTCAGTTATACCCTTGCACTGGTGATTGCATTTTTTCCTAAATAAATGCTGAACCTCTGTAAAGCAGCAACCCAAAACTGAGAGAAGAAATGACCCCTTTGGACTGCCATGGACACAGCCCTGCCCAGTTGAACTCCTCTCAAAGAGCTGCCTGTAATTCCAGAGCACAGGATGCAGCAGTGGCCAGCTGACTGACCTGCAGCAGCTCCACAGAGCAGGGAGGGCAGCCCTTCTTGAACCAGCAATATGAAACCCAGAGTACTCAAGAAAACTCTACATGGTGATTTAATGCGGGAGAACTTGCATTTACTAGTCCGTGCTTGCCTTCCCTCTTACAACAATTCATAACTTGCACCAAGTCCTGCCCGATCTCATTAGGCCGCTCGAGTGTCCCCAGCTCCACAAACGAACCGCAGCCCCAGGTCGAGCCAGCTCAGCTCCTCACACTTCCTCTTCCCCCCAACCTGCCGTGTCATCATAACCCAGCGCCCTGCAGCTGGAGCCACAGCCTGATCCAACGGCTGCTGCGGGAAGCCACGCGATAGTTCTGTATTTTCCAGGGAAGTCCTCGGAGAAGGCTGTGTCTGACACCGCTCCATGGGCCTGGCGATGGTCACCCACCAGGCAGATGGGGTGGCTGCTCTCGATGGTCAGCTCTAATGAAACCCATCTGCATGGAGCAGCTCAAGGAACCAGCATCCCTAAACACAGCACACATTCCTCAGCTAACACACAAACACTAATCCAGGCATTTCCAGAACCTTAAAAAAAAAACTATTGCCAACAAAGCACAATAAGAACAGGGAATGCCCCACATTTCCCAAACTCTCGAACTTACCCCAGAGCAGTTTCTCCCACTTCCTGTTCCTCCTGTGGGCCTCTCACACAGGAAATGTTTTACATAAAGTGCCTTAGCAGGGGATGGCATTTAAAAGTATCCAACAGGAAGAGACATTTTATTTGCCAAGAACTATTGATTCCTGTGATATTGTTGTAGTCCACTTGATAACAAATACCACAGGAAACAAGCTCCGAAGTATTTCAGAATTTTTATTCAAGAAATGTGCAATGTATTTCCAGTTCACACACCCCCTCAGTAAATCATCTGAATCTTCCTTCTCCTGTCCTGCACATCGGCCTTCACTAGGGGATTAAAACTTTTCCCTGTTCCAAAAGAACAGGCAATAAATCCCTTAATAATTTTTTTTTCCATGGAATAATGGGATAATTCCTACGCAATAAGAGGAAAAATTAAGCAGCACCAGTAAAACCTCCAGGTCATTTTCCAAAGCAGCACTGCCCATACGGACTCCTCACATGTTTTAACAAAGCAACTTATTCAAAAGGGATCATTCGGGCACAGCTCAGGATCATTTTCAGGACAAGGAGATGGGAGCAGCTTGGAGCCGGGGGCCACTCGCTGCCAACTCTGCAAAAACCTAAAACCATTTTCTGAAGCAGCTTTTGAAGTTTCAGCAAGAGACAGGAGACACTTTCATCAGGCAAATGGATCCTGCACAGGGATCTCCAAGAGATGAGGGGTAACTGAGACTCGCGTGTTACACTACAACTTCTACGTTCAAACAGCAACTACTTTAACATGTAGAGAACATCCGCCTTCCCTGGAACTACAGCTGATAACAAATCGATTTTTGCCACTAGAATGTGTGATCTCATGTACCGAGAATTTGTTGGTGGTTTTTTTTTTTATTAATAGTATCGTTCAACATGATGAGCAACTGGTTAAAAGCAGCAGAGCAATCGTGGATTGCAAAAACTGTACGATACGGGATTTTTATGGGTTTTAAGATGAAAACAACACTGAGACGCCACCTTTTCAGCATATAAAAAAGCCCAGACATGTGACTACGCCCAGACCAGTGTTCTGAGGCAGAAAGCGAGAAGGCACTAATTTGGGCTTCCCGTACTTACGGCTCTGGGAAAACAAACTGCTTACTCGGAGGACTTTAGAAATATTTTAACTACTGCGCGCTAGAAGAAACAAAAAACCACATCACTAAAAAAACCCACGCCATACAGGAGAAGCACGGAGAGCTAGTTTTCGAGAGAGATCCCCTGATAACACACCCGTTTTAGAGCGAACTTTGCCGCAGAGAGGCCCCGCCGGGCGGTGGTTAAAGAGGAATCGACGCTGCCCACGATAAAAGTTGAGCTCTGGAAACTCCCCGAGTCCCGGCGTGCGGAGGGAAGTTTTCTCTCCCGGAGTTGCGCGGGACAACGGGAGAAGGCCCAGGGCCGCGGCCGTACCTGCGGCGCTCAGGTGAGGCGGCGATGCAGCCCTGCCCGCCCTCCTCCCGCCTGCGAAACTTGGGCGAGCGAAAACCGGTCACAAAAGGAACCCAGCGAGAGTCCCCCCCCGCCCCCGTCCGCGGAAGCGCCAGACAATGGGAGGGAGCGCGGCCGTGAATCACCGCCCGCCGCCCCGCCAGGTGCGCCCGCCCCACCCGCTCCGCCCCCGCGGGGCCGCGCCCGGGCCCCCCGCCCGCCCCTGCGGCGCTCCCGGCCCGCCGCCCCCCGCCTGGCCTCGACGGGACCCTGTGAGCCCCCCCCAGCCGGCAACCCCCGAGCTCCCCCCGGGCGGGACCCCCGGAGCCCCTCCGGACGGGACCACGGAAGCCCCTCCGGACGGGACCCGCGGTGCGGCGGGAGCGCACGCGGGGCCGGCCCGCACGAGGCGCCGCGCCGGGGCCGCCCCCGCTTCCCGTGGGGAGGGGGGTCTTCGGGCCCCCCACGAGACCCCCCCGCCCGCCCCGGCCGCGCCCGCGGGCCCCCCCAAGTACCGCCCCAGCCCCCGGCGCGGGTCCTCGACCCGGGCGCCCCCGCACCACGGGATGGGCCCGGCAGCGCCGCTCGCGGCCCCGGCGCGGCGCCGGGCGGGACTCACCCGTCCATTGCACACGGAGACGACCCGTCGGGAGCGGAGTGGAGGCGCCGCAATAGCGGGACGAGCGAGACCGCTCCGTGTTATAGACTCACAAAATGGCGGCGGCGCCCGGCCCGCCTCGCCCGCGTCGGCGTCCCATTGGCAGACGGCGCTGTCACCCTGACGGGAAGGCGGGACCTCCCGCCTCCCGGGGTTGGCGCCCTGGTTCCCCGCGCGAAGCCGATTGGCTGCGAGCCGAGGGGGGGCGGAGCGAGGTGCCGGTGCGCGGCGCCATTCGGTAGGCGGAGGGAGGCGGCTGGGAGGAGCCATCTTCAGAGCGGGAAGGAGGCCGGAATGACACCCGGAGCCGCCATCTTGATTGGGGGCAGGGCATGGGATTCACGGCGTTGGGCGCCATCTTGGATACGGGCAAGGGGGTCCTCCGCGTGCACATTGTGCGGCCAGGGGCTGCGGGGGCGGCTCGGCCGCGCCGCCATGTTGGGGGCGGGCAGGGAAGCCGCGCGCCGCCGCCATCCCACGTTAGGGGCGGCAGCCCCGGCTGTCCCTCGGGCGCCGCACAGGGCCCAGGGACTTGTTTAAGGTGCGGGACGGAGTCTGTGTAATCGCAGTTAATGTCTTAAGGATAAAGATTACCAGAGGGTGTGAGAGAGAGAGAAATCCTGTGAGGTAAGACGTTAAACGTACTTGCCGATCTGTGCCTCAGGAACCGTTGTGGCAGTTTGCTGCCCAGCTCAGCCCTGTGGCACATCAGGGGCACTTCAGTGCTTGTCTCACTCTTCATGACGGTCATTGCCTGTAGGCCCCACTGCTGCAGAGATTCAGGTACATTACAGGGATTTGGGGCTTGTCAAAACCTCTGGGAGATTTGCTTTGCACGTGCTAGGCCACCTCTGATGAATTTCCACCGACTGTGGTGGCTCTGGGTGAGATCCTCCTGTGGCTCCCTCACGGTGACCGGGGCAAGTGTGGGGTCTGTCCCCATCCCCGACCCTCGGGCACGGCTGGATCGTCCCCACCACTGCTCCATGGAGCCATTGCTGCCGTAGATAAAACACTGTTTAAATACAGGCAGCGTTTGCTCACTGGGGATTCCAGTGGCAGTTGTCCGTTTTCTGAGCCTCACTTGCCATACCCCGCGGGGATTAATTGGACAGTTTCTAGTTAATTTCTGGCTCTGCCCTCAGCCAGGCTCCTCCGCCCAGCCAGCCTTCCCACACGGGGCTTTTCTGTGAGAATATTCGGCAGTTCTGCCAAAGCACCTCTGTTGCCACTGGTAACCTGTGAAATACCAACGTGGGATGGTTCGAGGACATATGTGAGGGCTCAGAAAATTGTTTTGAAAATAAGAGTGCAAAGGAAATTTGAAGTGTTATCCCTGGGCAGCGTTTGTGTTTCGTGTCAGGTAACTCTGGCAGGTACAGACATGCATTTTGCGTTCTCATGTCTCTCTCAAGCTCACATGTGACACGTGAGTAGGGAAGAGAAAAAGTTAGAAGTGAAATGGTCTGTTTTCTCCCAAATCCGTGTTGCTGGGCCAGGTCCTCTGGCCAGAGGTCTCATTTCTCATTGGGTTTCAGAGGTTTCAGTGGCCAGGATCAAACATCACCAGTTTGGCCCCTGTGGAGTTTAAAATCAAGGAAGAGTGTCTTCTGAACTATTGCTGAAGGCAACTAAACCCCTCTGAAACCAGGTTATTTACTGAGTCCTGCATATGAAAGGCTCAGCTGCTGTCTCAGATAAGAGATTTACAACTTTGATGAGGCAAAGAATAGGAAAATGATGGGATTATGGATCCACTGTAGCTGAGAGCCAGAGAGATAAAGTGAAGTGATCAAAGAGAGCAGGAATTTAGCTGCCAACACAAGCTCCCTGCACTCAACTGTCCCTGGTTTAAGGTGTATTTCCCGTGGAGGTATTTCTTCCATAATTAAGGAATTGGTTGATGATAGAGGATGCTGTGAAGACAGAATTCCTCCTTTTCTTCTATTTTTTTTTTTTTTAATATGAGGTATTTCTGTACCCTAAAGAAGAGTACCCTGAACGCCCCACAAAGACCGAAAGCGTTCATTAACACTTGGCCCTGATCCCTAGCCAGGGGTCTGATTTTCTAGTGGCTGCTGACATGAGTTTATGGCATATGCAGCTATCCCAGGTGCTTTTCAGGTATCTGGCAGAGCAAACAGAGGTGAATGCCACCACAGGATTCCTGATTTCCAAAGGCCTTTCCTTTGCAGGTGTGGTCTTACTTAAAAGGCTCTTTAAGGTTTGTGCAAGCTCACCCTGATTTTCCACAGTTCTTGCAGAAGCGATGATTGTGCAACATTTCTTCAGTTGTTTTCCTGCAATATGAACAGAATTTTGTAGACAGCATCTGCTCAGGTGCTATGGGACTGCAAGTGACCAGTGATACTGTTGTGGTTTTCTCTGGGCCAAAGGGGAAAATGCTTTTGAGAACAAGATTACACTTGATATGAAAACACAGCAGGGGGCAGGACCAGCCCCTGTGTGTCCTTGTGTTTGTTTTGAAAAACAAACCCAGATGAAAATGGCCATGTGGGAAAAAAAAAAAAAAAAGAAGAAGAGGAGGGAAAAAGGAAAAAAAAGAATCAGCTTCTTTTGTATGATTTTGCATCAGTGTCCCACGTCCCACCCTGGTTCTGGCTCTGGTTCCTCTGTCCGGGAAGGGCTCTGGGGCACACCCAGCTTATTCCCTTTTTGAGCCCTTCCTGCTTGTGTTATCTCTTGGCATTTAATTCACCAGCCGGGAAGAAAAACTCTCTGAAAAAAAACGGATCCTTTTCTGCTTTTTCCCTTGTATTGTTAAACAGCTCCACAGCCCGTGCAGGGTCAGGGACACTTCTCCCGAAAACTGTGTCCTTTGCAAACTGGCGAAACTCTTCTCCTTCCTCTTCCACCCAACGTTTCTGTCAGCAGTTTGAGAACCAGAACCCTCCTAAACAGGGGCTGGTTCAGGAGCCTGAAGCCCTGGGCAGAGTGGTGCATCCTGGATGCTGCTGTCAGTGACAATTGTTTTTCTGCAAGTTCCTCTCCTGCCCCATCATTCCCAGCAAGCCCCTAAACCAGGGAAGTCTCACAGATAACTCTGTTACCAGTGAATCCCAAAGAAACCAGGGAACTCCAATCCTTCTGCTTCTCTCTGTGGCTTTTATTTATTTTCAACTCCTCTCAGTGAACACGGCGGTTTTATTTCAAAGCATATTGGCTGCTTCAGCAACATCTCACAGTGCCAGAACATTCTTCTGTGCATCGTTCACGATGCCACATCACCGCTCTGGGAATGGTTAGTGCAGGGTGGGCGGAGCGGGAGCAGAATCCGACCAGGAGCAGAATCCCTGCAGGGTTTGTCAGTCCAGCGCACATGTGTGGCTCTGACCCACGGCCTCCCCTTCTCACGCCTGAGGGAAGGGGCCAGGAGAGAGACTCAAAGTCCTTCTGCAGCTGAGGAGGAGGAGTGGGCTCAGGGAGGATCGTGGGAGAGCTGGCTCTGTTATTTCCAGCATCTTGGAGAGGTGCAGCTCTTACCTGCACTCACGTGGCTTTCCGGACAGGACACAACATGAATGAGGGGAGTGTTTCTTCCATTGATCCGCGAAAGTTTGGCAGCATGGAGTACTATCAAAGAGTGTTTTGATTGGCAATTGAAAAATAAATGGGTTTGGAATTGAGTTTAATGTGCTGTCAGTAATAAAAAGAAGTGTTCTTGGAGACTGAATTTTTACAAGGGCCTGGACGAGGGGGAATGACTCAGCGATTCTGTGATTCCTAACCTATGTATGGGCTCCCCAAGCCCTGTGTCTTTGACAGCTCTGCCCCTGCAGTGACGAGGCCTCCTGTGCAGGGCCGGAGCTGAGCAGGTGAGAAATACTCTGCAAGGCAGGAGAGCTGCACCTGGCCATGGTTTGTGTTGCCATTGCACACTCTGAGTTCCCCTTTTACAGATGCAGGTATTTCATGCCGCAAGCACCTACATGAACTTCAAATTTGAAGCAGAATCGCAAAAGCTCACATTTTACATCTTTCTTTTTGTTTAATCCGTTACACGAGAGACTTCTTTGCATTTCTGCTGTTCTCCGTCCATGTTATTTCAGCACTTCCCTGTCCCCACGGCTCCTCCCGATGCTCTGGGGTGACTCATTTCCTGTGCGGGATGAACCAGCCATTTCCTGGCTGTTCAACACAGGACTTTTTTCCCTCCTAGTCCGGCTTGGAATGGTGAAGATTAAGCTATGGTTTGGGTAATCTGTGGTTTGATTAAGTTATAGTTTGATTATACCCCTTGCAATTCACCACAGAGCTGCTGCTCTTCGCCAGAAACCACCGGGCAGCCCCTGGGGCTCATGGCTGCTCCTGCTCTCCTGGGCACCAGGCTCGGTGATTTGAGCTCTGACATTAAAGTCATCACTCTAACAGTGCTATCCTTCCAGTCACTGCAAACCAGGTCTTCTCTTAATTCAACCCATTTCAGCTCATAAATAAACAGGATTTTGAAAAAGAACCACAGGGCAAAGCCACTGTTCTCACAGCACAGATCAAAGCCAGAAATTTTGATTTATCGCCTAAATGCTACCAAAATTTTTTATTGGCATTTGAGAAATCCAGGTAATACCTGTGTTTGTATTAGACACAGGTTATCAGAAGGCTGCGTTGGTTCTTGTATTGATTCTGTGCCCATCATTCCAGTTCTTCCCTGCAACCTCTGCTCCCAATTTTCTGATCCACTCTTTATTCCCATCCCATGCTGTGACTAACTTGTGGACAGCTTGTGGAGCTCAGACATTGCCTGGCCACTGCAATGCCAGCCTGAGGTGTCACAGCACTTTCAAGCAGCTCTTTACTGCTGGATTTTTAATTATTCTTTTAATCTTACTTGAACACTTGGACTCATCAACCTGACAGACCTGGAATGTTGGGGAAGAAACCCTGCACAGTAGGGATGCTGCTGCTGGAGTTTGAATGGAGCACATGTGGAGAGCTGAGCCCTGAATAATTCATACCTGTAATGATTTATTCATGCCCCAAAGCTGGATACCTCCCTGTGACTTTCCATTATCTCAAAGAGAAGGAGGGTTCCGATTCCACTGTCCCCAGCCCGGTGCCATCTCTCACGCTGGACTCGGAGCAGGAGGGGCTGAACACATCTCTGCTCAACACAAACAGGCAACTCCTGTGCTTCCAATGCCACAACCGTGGCCCTTGACACCCAAACTGAAATGCAGGGACAGGTCCTTACACATTGTTCAGAAAGGACAGTGGGTGAGCAAGCAGGTAAAGCTCTTTTCCATGGATACACAGGGAAAGTAAGACCCTGAGGTCATGATGCAAAACTTTCTGAGCATGGAAAACAGACAGGCCCTGACTCTGTGATGTGACACCATGAAGCTGAGCTCGTTCTCCACCAGAAATTGCAGCGTTTCCCACTGTAAAATTACAGATTCTGACAGAGTCAATGCCACATTGCAGGATCATTTCCTGCCCTTCAAGAAACCTTGCAGGAAAAGCCTGGACAAAGAGCAGCAGCTCAGGCTCATCTTTCCTGACTGCTGTGTGCTCTCAGAAAATACCGTCAGGAGAGGTTTACAGGGCCATGCTCGGAGTTCCTGACCTGGGCGAGGATTCTGCAAGACATTCGAATTCCATCTGTCTAGAAAGGCTGAAAGATGATCCCGTGTTTCAGAGAGTCTCAAGACCCCCAGGCAGCACTGCTCCTCACTGGCTAGTGTGAAATTTCTTAATTGTTTAATCTGCAGTCCTGACTTTTTTTGTCCTTGAAATAGACTCTCCATCAGCATAATTAAAAATGTCAAACAGGCTTGAGAACCTCTCCAAGTTGCTAAAAATGAATGTGAATTTCCTCCCTGCATTTCGTCTCTCCCTTGCTCTGGCCTCAGCTTTCCCGACTGCCTGGTTCCAGCCCCTCAGCATAGTTTGCATTCCACTGCCAAGAATGAACATTTATTTATACAAACAACCCTCCTTCCAAGCACATCTCCCGCTATCCCAGGGCAGGGAAGTAAACACCATTTCTGGTCTGTCCGTAGCTTTAGCTCTGCATTTCCTTGCTTTAGTCAGGAGTTTGTTTGCAGGGAAAGCTGAGTGCCGTTCTGTTGCTTCCCTGTGCCCAGCAATGGCCTGGGAAGCTCCTTCACTTCCTTAAAATGTTTTGATTTTGTGATGCTCTAAGGATAGTGCTTTATCAGCCCCTTTGAGGGGCCTTGCTGCCCCAGAGCTGGAATCTGGGGGCTTCTGCAGGACTTTGAGAGTACTCTACCCCCCCGTATCTGCTGCTCTCCCAGCACACCAACACTTGGTGTTCCCAGTCTGTTGCTGGGGCCACTGGGCTGTACTGGTTCTCCCAGCAGTGTGGGTGGCACTGTGGTGGAGCTCAGAGGGAAGTGGAACAGCAGCT
Organism: Acanthiza pusilla; assembly: GCA_036630365.1. NCBI lineage: Eukaryota > Metazoa > Chordata > Aves > Passeriformes > Acanthizidae > Acanthiza > Acanthiza pusilla. Next base: position 3,438,812 of record JAXCHO010000105.1, on the reverse strand, counting down.
CCCAGACGAGCAGGGCAGCAGGGCCAAGGGGAGGCAGGTGCAGCTCATGCATTATTGGTGCAGCATCTCCATCGCTCACCTGCCAGGCTGCGGGATTGTTCCTGAAACCTTAGCTCAGCCCGTCTGTCCACAGGTGTCTCCTGTTGCATCTGCCATTTGAATGGATATGGCACAGATGCCAGATGACTCCAGACAGGGGAATGTCACAGTCTGAGCACAGGTCATTTAAATGAAAAAGGGCCCTGAGAGAGAGACAGGCACCTGCAGAGCACGTAGGGATGCTCCCTCGGGTGTGGAGCCTGCCTGCTGCTCACTCCCTCCGAGCACAGGATTTTACTGGTAGAAATTACAGCAACATTTGAAGAGGTGTCCACAGTATAAAGGGGTGTGTGCGTGTCCCCAAGGCACACGGATCACACAGGTGTGTGTGCCCCACAGAGCACATGGATCACACAGATGTGTGTGCCCCACAGGGCACATGGATCACACAGATGTGTGTGCCCCACAAAGCACATGGATCACACAGATGTGTGTGCTCCCACCTCAGGCACACGGATCACACAGGTGTGTGTGCCCCACAAAGCACACGGATCACACAGATGTGTGTGCCCCACAGAGCACACGGATCACACAGATGTGTGTGCTCCCACCTCAGGCACACGGATCACACAGGTGTGTGTGCCCCACAAAGCACACGGATCACACAGATGTGTGTGCTCCCACCTCAGGCACGTGGATCACACAGATGTGTGTGCTCCCACCTCAGGCACGTGGATCACATAGGTGTGTACAGCCCAGTACTGCCCACACGTTCCTCCATGTTTATGTCTGCAGCCCCCTCATCTGTGCTGTGGTTCCCTTGGAGCTGAGGGGAGCACGAGAGACTCCAAAGGCAGAAGGAGCAAGAGGACAGGAGGGTTTGCGCAAATCCTGCTCCCTTCCTCCCCAAATCCTGTATTTTGGTGCCACACATGGTGGCTCAGGAACCTCGGCAGCACAGCTGAGTCCAGCTTCTTGTTTCCATGCTGAGTCAAGAACAAAGATGTCCAAACACAGCTGGCTCGGAGAGGATGGGGACAGCCATGCTCTGTGCCCGCCGTGAGCCCCATTGTCATCGTGGCCAAGAACGACATCATTTCCCCAGGGCTGCAGCTCTATTAAACACAAAGCTCCAAATTATTTCCTGCTTAGATCAAAGATGTGTTTGTTCCAGTGGCACTTAAGTTTAAAAGGCAGTGCTGGGGATGAATGAAACCTCCCTAGTGGCAGCTGCTGAGGCTCAATTGGTTTGTCAGTGCTGTAGTTATGCTGTGGGCATCTCGTGGTTGCCAGCCCGTATGTTCCTGAAGGATGTTGTGCAGTGGAACAGCTCAGGGAAGCCTTGCTCTACGGCTGAGGGGCTTTTGCTTTCATGGTGTGAAGATTTTTTCATGCTTCAGATGGTGAAAGTGTTCAGGAATCTCATATTCTGATTCCCGACTCAAACCCAGAGTGCTCTGGATCAAACTGGATGGAAGTGTATGAAGACACACAATGGATAACGTGCAGAATCCTGGAATTGGTGGTTTGATTGTAGACTGGGATGTGAATGAGGAACCTGCTCCCTAAATGCTGTCTCCTGGTCTGGATTGTACAGCAGATACTCCCTGTGACAGACAGGAGTTGAAGGAAGCCCTATGGAGTATGAAATTAAGCATTAAAAGAACATGAAGGCAGGAACATGCAGCATGTGAAGGCAGGGAGAACTGAGAAAACTGGAGATGTCAAAAGAACAAAAGAAACCCGATATCCTTTAGAAGTTTTAATATTTAATCGGTGAGCTCTCCGATACCAGGGCAGTGAGTGTGAGGAGCCCATCCCTGCACGGACCAAGCATCCCCAAAACACAGGCACAGGGGCTCCTTGTGTGCATAACCATCAGTTCTGTGTGTAGCTCCCTGCTCTGCACCACAACACTGAATTCCTGGTTTTGGGTAAAACCAGAACCCCCATGGCCCAAAAGAGGCTCCCACTGCCTGGCAGCAGGTCTGGAATTTGGCGATGCATCACTCCTGGCTCTCTCCTGTGCAGGTACTGCCTGCACCTGCATGCAGAGGAGCATTTCCATGAGCTCACACACTCTCCCTGTGGAGATAAGTTCCATCCAGAGGAGCTACATTTTCTTGCTTTAAGGTCAAAGCTCAAAAAATATGTAACAGTACTTTATTTACTGAGAAAATACTTCATTCCATATTGAAAGATGATGAGTTTCTTCTGCAGCAGGTAGAAGTCAGTTCTCAGAATCCTTCCCTCGGGGGCAGTTTCAACTGGGAACTCCAGATCCAAACCACCCATTGGCTCTGGTTTTTCTGGAATCTATCAAGTGGAGTTGCTTGTTTGCTCCTCCTCACGCTCTGGGCGGGGTGTTACAGCTGCAGCTCTCCTGGATCCAAGGCCAGAGTGTGGGTTTCTTGTCCAAAGGATCAGCCGGGTATGCCAGCGCTGGGCTTGTTGCCCCTTCCAGAAGACAGTTGCCATGCAGCTGTGGGATTTTCATCCCTGAGGCTCTCAGCTCTGCTCTCAAGGAGTGGGGGACAGCAATGGGGAACCACTCTCCAGATTATGCCAGTCCTGGCTGCTGCCCCACCACTCAGAGCCCAACAAAGCCAAGGGCTCTCAGCTCTCAGAGCAGAGGGCTTTGCTCAGTGCTTCCATCCCACACGAGGGATTGGCAGGTTGCTTTGAGCTCCCTTTCCTAACTAACACTTCTCTCCCCTCTCTCTTAGGCTGCCCTGTGCCCTGGATGAGATCCTGTCCTTGGGCAGGGCTGTGCTCTGTGGGAGGCTGCCTGCCTGACCTTGGAGCAGGTAAGGGAGACAGTGGCTTGTCAAAACAAGGACGGAGTAGATAACTGAGCAGGAGCCAAGGCTCCAAAGCTGAGAGCCTGCAAGTCTCACAGATGTCCCATGGCATCACCTGAGAACATAAACCAATGCATTTGCCTGTGACCAAAATCCTGGGGTGCTGCTTGGGGAGATGTTTTGTGACGGACAAGAACTTGGGGTTCCCCCTGTGCTCCCCATGCCAGAGACCATCAGGGACTGGAAAAAGCCATCCCACAGCCAGGGAGCTTCCCCTCCCCTGCAAGGTGCTTTGTTACCAGCAAAGTGTTTTTTCCTGCCTCTGGGAGCCATTTCCCATCACATCCCAGCAAACCTCCGTAAACACCTGGGGTGCAGAAGTGAGGGTGAATGTTTGTTTGGTGCTGGTGAGACTGAGTCTTGCACCCCCAGGCTGAATCACCTCGATTTCAGGGGCTTTAGAGAGGAGCAGAGGTGTCAGTCGCTAAAGACAGTCTGTATTGTAAAAGAAGTAGGTTACCATGTCCCATTGTGAGCAATTACATGTAATTACAAGTCACAGATTCACCCACAAATACTATTTAATAACAAATTGCTGCCACACTCCAGCCAGAGCGTGCTGGGGGAACACGTGAGCTCTGGTCTGTGAGCAGGTGGGACATCAGGGGAGAGGGTCTGGCTCAGTTCAGGGAGGGGCAGGAGGCAGGCCCCAAAACGGGTGTGAAAACGCTGGGTGAAAACGTGGGTCCTGTTCCCAGCACTGGTGGGTGGGGTTGCGTTGGTTCAATTTCGCAGATGGTTGAAGAAACACCTTGTGGCACTCCATAGTTTTATATAAACTTTAAAAGGCTGCTCAGAAATATAAAAAAATGCAATAAACGCCCTGACAATTAAACAATATTTGCGCCCTCCTCTCGCCAGCCCCAGCTGTTCGCTTTGGCTGTTTGGTACCGGCGGAGCAGTACCGACCAAGCCCAGCCCGGGGTCTCCGTTCTCCCTGCTTTGACACACCGGTGCGGGCTCTGGCTGTGGTTCCGCTGTTCCCGGCACGACCCGGCGGGGCCGGGGCGAGCACCGGGGGCCGAGCGCCCCCTGCCGGTACCGGAGCCGAACGCCTCCTGCCGGTACCGGGGCCGAGCGCCCCCTGCCGGTACCGGAGCCGAACGCCCCCTGCCGGTACCGGGGCCGAGCTCCCCCTGCCGGTACCGGGGCCGAGCTCCCCCTGCCGGTACCGGGGCCGAGCTCCCACTGCCGGTTCTGGGTCTGAGCTCTTCCTGCCGGTACCGGGGCCGAGCTCCCCCTGCCGGTACCGGGGCCGAGCTCTTCCTGCCGGTACCGGGGCCGAGCGCCCCCTGCTGGTACCGGGGCCGAGCTCCCACTGCCGGTACCGGGGCCGAGCGCCCCCTGCTGGTACCGGGGCCGAGCTCCCCCTGCCGGTACCGGGGCCGAGCGCCCCCTGCTGGTACCGGGGCCGAGCTCCCACTGCCGGTTCTGGGGCCGAGCTCTTCCTGCCGGTACCGGGGCCGAGCTCCTCCTGCGGGTACCGGGGCCGAGCTCCCCCTGCCGGTACCGGGTGGCTCCGGCCGCGAGCATGGAGAGCAGGAACAAAAGGGTTCCCGTTGTGCGTCGTTCCTGGGCGATTCGGGGAGCCCGGTGCGCTCAAAGGCGGCAGAACCGGGAGGACCGAAGGTGCTCGTACAGCGGGAGGTGCCGGTGTTACCGTGTGCCCAGTGCTTGGTGACAAACCCCGAGAGCAGTGGCCTGCTGGCCCCCGGCAGCTCGTGCCCAGGGTGAGGGGACAGACCAGTGTCACACGAACAGCAGCGCAGGACACGGTCAATCCCCCCAGACAGGCTGTGCCGGTAACATCTCCGTGCTTATCTGTCACAGCTTACACGTGGAATGGTGGGGACAGTCCAGCCAGCTGTCCCCACAGCTCTGGCACAAGTGTAGGGTGCCCCCAGGTTCCACCTTGACACCGTGGTAGTGACACGGCAGTGTTTCCTGGCCAGGTCACAGATGTGCCTATCGCTGATTTCAGCTTTCCAATTTCCTCCTGGGGAATACAACGTGAGCTCCTATTTATAGAAGTTCATGGTTTCCAATGAATATTTTCCTTCACTCAGGCTGTTTTGATGGCTGATCCCTGTTTGGTGGCCCAGGCAGTGTTGTGCCAGATGCCCGTGGCTTTTATTAGCACTTTTCAAAGGCCTTGATTTAGTGCTCACAGTCACATCCCAGGCCAGTGGCTCTGGAACGCAGCCCCTCAGGAGCAGAGATAATTAGAACTCGGGGAAAAAGTGGTGTCCGAGTCTTTGAACAAAAAAGCTCTTGTTTAAGGAATGTGGTGCTGGAGGCCAGTGTTTGCCAGCAGGGTCTGTCTCCTGCTCGGATCTGGTGCCTGCAGTCAGATCCTGCCCTCCACAGACACACTGGGTGGGATTTTCTGGGAGCATCTCTCAAAATGGAGGCATGGTGCCCTGTAGCAAGTGCAGGATGTATCCTGGGAATTGTATTTCTGCAAGCAAGGCGGGAGGGGCTGGTGGGAGGACGTGGGGAAGCAGGAAGAGAGCTGAAGAGGTGCTCAGAAGATTCTTGTACAGGGCAGATGAGGGAAACAAACAGCGCAGAGAACAGGAAAACTGATGTGCTAGGAAATGATGGATCCACCCCCCAGGCTCCTGCTAAGGAGGGTGGGACAAGCTCCATGATTTCTGGCAGCCATGAGCTGCAGCTGCTCCACTCAGCTCCCATCCTGCAGCCAGATGTGTTCGAGTGCAGCTTCAGCCCTTCCTGCCCTGACATGGCCCCAGCAGTGCCCCTGTGCTCTGGCAATGTCCTATACATATGTCTGGGGGCTGTCCCAGGTGCCCCCATGTCCAGGGGGGGTTTCCCAAGGGAGCAGGAAAGGAGGCAGGAGTCAAGTTTAAGCACTGCTGTTCTGTATCCTGTTGTTTTCCTAGCAGGATTGTTGCAGTTTCCTGCACTGTCTTATCTGGAGCAGGAAAGCCAGCACTCTCCAATTCTCTGGCTCTGTGTGTGTCCCGGGTTCTAATCTGCAAAACAGGCATTGGAGCCTGTGAGAGGAACCAGCCAGGGCTGTCACAGGGCAATGGGACAAGGACAGAGGGGGCAAAGGGCTTTTAGTGCCTTGAAATTAGTGTCTTTAGTAGTGCTCCTGTTTGCACAAGGCTGTGTCTGTTTTACGGGTTGAGGCCTTCAGCACACCCGGGAGGGGGAGAGAAGAATATCCCAGTGGTGACATTCTCAAGTGACTCTATGTGTGACAGACCTTGCAGGAGGATCAATCTCAGAAAGTGCTGAGTAGGCTTTTTTCCCTTCCAAGGACTCAAAGTACACACATAAAATCTTAAAACAAAAAGAATTTCCATGTTTCAGTCAGCCCAAAGTTCAGTCTCCCCTGAAGTGCTAGAGACTCCTGTGAAATTACTTGGATGCATTTTCTGGAATACAGATATAAAATCAGCACCCACAGCACTGAAGCCTGGAAAGCTGTGCAGAGTAGGGCCTGAGAAAGCCAAACCTTGTAGATGTAAAAAAAAAAACCAACACTACTTTTTTTTTTTCCATGTGTGAGTCTGAATTCACCTATTGGTTTTAGCAGTAGACTGAATTCCCTGTGGGCTAAAAAAAATTAAATCCCATACTGTACAGCTCTGGAATGTCCTGTTTTCCTGCAGAAAGGTGTGGGTCCTGCACACAGTGGCTGTTATCAGATGGGAGCCTCTCCTGGAAAGAGGATTAACCCACAACATCACTGCCAGCCACATGGACACTGAATCAGGCACGAGGCTCCAAAACAAACCTCAGCCTCAAACTCCAAGCTCAGACACCTCCCCACAGGAATCCCAGGGTTGTTGGAAGCAGGTAAAAACTGTGGCAATGATCAAGATGGATTTTTGTTGTTTAAAGGGAAGATATATATGCCAGTTCAGCCACTGGAGGAAGGACAGTGGCAATTTTTCTCACTTAACTGTGACTGTGAATCCAGACTGATTCCACTTGCCATTCCTTTGAGGAAATCTCAGTTGCTGCAAGTCTGAGGGCCACAGCAGGCTGAAGGGTCTGTAGCTGAGCACCAGAGCCTGTGCTGAGAACTAAATAGCAAGAGAAAAAAAAGGTTTTTTTTCCCAAGAGATCAGGAAGAGGAAGACATGTGCCTGGAGATAAGGAAAGATAAAAGCATTCCATTTGTAGAGGCTTGTGATAGGGATCAAGATGTTCATCTGCCAAGTCAGTAATTTTGTGGCCTTATGACCATGCGGAGCTTCCGTTCTTGTTACCTTTTCCCACAGTGACTGAAGGCACCAGATTGTTGGCATGGAAGTTCCTTTGAATCTGTCTGAGCGGCTCAGCCCTTTCGGGGAATTGCACAGGCTGAACTCAAAGATAAAACTCTCTTTTACTTTAGGAGGGAAGATGGTTCTCCCCCAAGTTTATGTTCAGCTTTAAGGGGCTCAGCAGGAGCAGGCTGTGAGCTCCTTGGACTGGGGAGGTGGGAACAGATCAAACACCTCTGGGGAGAAGCTTGGGCAGAGCCTGTTTTCTGTGTGGGGTCAGGACAGCTGAAATGGCCATTGGAGGTGACTCCCCACCCTCTTTGCTGGGATTCATGAGTAGTGAGCTCACAGGAACAGTAGATCCCATACAAGGCCTTGATTAACATCAGGAGCTCAAATTGCACTTGCTGCTTCCAAAAAGGCTTTTATTGTCTGATTTTTTGTTAAAGCAGCAGCGGATTTCAGTAAAAAATTCTCAGTAAATCCTGCCTTTGCACATTCCACACGCTGGCACATGCAACAGCCAAGTATTTGGGCTAAAATTATCTGTGCTATCATTAGGAAGGAACATATGGATTGATGGAGCCTAAGTGCAGAAGGGAACTGTGCTGCTGTGCTGCAGGCTCACCCCAAAGGGAGCAGTTCCTGTGCCTCCTGGTTATTTTGGCTGGCACCTGCAGGAGGTGTGACCTGCTCTCTTCAGACAGGAGACCCGGTGTCTTGGGCTGGGTGGGCATTGAGGGCACTGGACACGGAGGGCACCAGGCACAGCTTCTGTCTGGGGCCAGCACTTCTGTGGCACAGCCGTTCCTGCCCCTGTGCTGCTGGCTTTACCCTCAGTCTTAACTACCACACTCCTGAGATAAATCCCTGCAGACAAGCACTGTGTTCCAGGATTACAGAGCAGCCCTACAGCTGTCAGCTGGGATGGGCTTCTCCCATGTTCCCCAGCTTCCTGGGAGAGCAGGAGCCCTGGGGCTGGAGCTCCTGTACCTGCACAGTGCGTGCCCAGGTGTGCTCTTGGCAGCATGTGCTCACTGACCACCGGCCAGGGCGTGTTGTCCCCGAGATCTGTGTCACATTTACGCCAGAACTACTCAAAGAAACAGTTTAGATGAGGTCCCTGTGTCCAGCATTTTCAGCCTCGCTTCTTTTACCACCACTAATTTCAAAGCTTTTAATTAATCATAGACTGAGATGCAAGCACATGGTGTCGGCGATGGCCACGCAGGCTACAGGGCTGCCATGGTGCTGAGGGCACTTTACATGTTCCCTGTGCCACAGAAACAGGGATGACTATCAGGCTGCTGCATGGAGCCTTCCAAACAGATGGGAGAGTTTCAGATTTAGTCTCTAGTATAAATACGAGTTGCATGTGGAAGTTCTTCAGTTGGGAAACTGCCTCTTGTTACTGTTTGCAAAGTCAGAGAATGTCAGGCTGAACCAGCCTCACTATTCCTGGTTCTTTCTCTGCAGCTTAGCACTTGGAGACAGAGCTTGCCAACCATGGAGTGCTGAAGAAATGGCTTGCAGAGTTCAGTTTGTAAAATTCTATTTTCAGTGTTTATATTTAGTTTCCGTTTCGTTGGTGATGCAGAGGCTGATCCTGCAAATATTTACCCCAGTCAGGTTTTGTGTGTAGAGTTCCTGGGAGCACAGTGGGAGCTCAGCTCAGACAGGGCATAGGCCTGCAGTGGGCTGAGCAGGGAGAAATTCAATTGCATCTTCTGGCCAGGGTTTTATATACATATACATATATATATATATATATGTATACACAGACATCCATGTATATAGCACACACATGTGATGATCATTTCAGGTTCTGAGAGAGAAGGGCCATTCAAAGAGTCACTTACTGATGTCCACCTGAGAGAAGGCTCAGTGAGACAGAAAGCAGCAGCATGGTGAGTGTTCTGTTATGGCATAAATGATAGCACAGACAGAAAGAATGAACAAATTGATTTTTAGAAAGAGTCCTGAGATGAAATTGCCCATCTGCAATTATTGCACTGTTGGGGAGGGACAGAAACAGCCCCAGACTGCTCTTGTCTGCACATCCTCTCTCACTCACTTTCTCTCCAACACACCTTTACAGAGCGAGAGTGCCAGTGACGGAGGGTCCAACGGTGCCAGTTCCGTTCACGCGGATCTCTCCAAACTTGTGATCTGGGCACACACTCATGGGACCATATGCAACCAGATCCCAGCCCTAGAATTTATGCAGAACATGGGTCACCTGAGCAATGACAACGCTGTGCTGTGGATGTGCAGAGTTGGGCATGCCTATCACTGGCACTGTGGGAAGTTACCTGATAGAAGTGAAGAAGATGTTGAAGCTCTAGGAAGGAGAAAGAGGGTCCTGTCTTCTGGGTCTTCGGCAAGGGAAGCCAGCTTTGAGGAAAAGAGGCTCAGGCTGACCCCATCACCTTTTGAGATGGGTCCAGCAGATTCTGGGAGCACAGGGTCATGTGGCAGATCCCAAGAGGTCACTGAGCAGAAGGATAACAGCCCCTACACAAGGAATAACGAGCCCAGGGGGAGTCAAAACACCAAGAAACCCACAGCATCATACTCTGCAGCAGAGCAGCACTTCTCAATGTCTGGTGGTAACGCCCAAACTGGCAAACCAGATGTGAAGTCCGAAAGTGATGAAGACCTACAGATCATTTCTGATGAAGAGCAGTGTGAGGCAGATGAAGACAACCAAGGAGGCAGAATCAAACAGGATAATGTGTCAGAGCCATCTGCTGAGGATTTGCAGATGCTCCACCACCAGAATATGGCACTGCACCAGCCAACAGCCCCACAAAGAGCTGCCTTTGCCCCCATGGCAAGGCCACCCCTAAGCCGTGCCTACATTCTGCAGGCTCCTGTCAATGACCCGGAGGACCCAAGCAGGAACATCCTGAGGCTGTGTTCTTTCACTGCTGCAGGGCCCATGGCTGAAACTTCCAGAGCAAGGAGCCTCCCAGGGTCAGCAGCACCAAAGGTATGTTTCAAACCCCCTCCTGTCCCCAGTACTGAAGCCGGGGCCCAGCCTGAGTCACAGCCCTCAGTGACGTTCTTTGAGTTTCAAGCCACTGCTAATGTTCAGCAGCATCTCCAGCTGAGCCCTCCAGAGTGTTGCACACCAGGTACAGGCTCCAGCGGGGACGGTGCTGAGAACGTGGGTGAAGACAGTGAGACATCAGGATCCGGGCACACACCTTGTTCTTCAGCCTTCCAGAGTCCAGAGAGCCATCCACCTGCAGCCTCAAACAGAGGTAAGACAGCCTGGAGTTCTGTGCCTGCAGGGGTGTGGGGGTGTTCTATTAATCACTTTCCCAAAATATCCAAGGAGGGCGAGTTCACATCACTGCCAAGATCTGTACCGCAACATCTAAGTAAACCTCTTGGATTTGGGGCACTCCTGTTTCTGCTCAAGGGGACTACAAAGCTCCCTGCCTGAAGGAATTGGTACTTCTGTAGGGAATGCCCTTCCCTAGGGTACCCAAAGGCTGTGCCCCAGCCTCAACATCCCAGTTTGAATACTTTGATCTTCCATTTTACCCAATATCCACACACAGTATGTTTGCTGTACTTGAGAGAGTCCCTGTGGTAAACTGGAGCCAGAGAGGGAACTCAGGTCTCAAGAGGAAGTAACTTAACACAAAGAAATTGTGTCCAAAGCTCTGGCTGCACCAAAGCCAGCGGCAAAACCTCCCAGCGCTGGCAATGACAGCAGAGTGTCAGTCCTGCATGGAAAATGCAGGACTCCACACATTGCTTTTGTCCTTTCAAGAATGAGGGTTTTCATATGTGCTGTCCTGCAGCACAGAGGCCTGGGCAGAGTCCTTGGGAAGGGCAGAGGTTGTTGAGGCAGCATTTGGGGTCTGCCTGGGATGTGCTTACAGCACCAGAGCTGGTCCTGAAAAGGCTTAGGGGTTGTGGTTACTTGTGGAGCCATAACCACACGAACTGCCACAGTTGGGGTTTGAGAGCAGTATTTTACTGTTTTCATAACTGACATCATGTGTCATCTGAAGGGATTGGGAATTCTTCTGGGAATGTCTGTGTAGTAGCCGTTTCTGCCAAGGTAACTGGCTCATGGCTCAGAGGAGGCCTTGGCATTACTGATTCATGAGCTGCTCCTCTCTGCACCCAGAGCAGTCAGTACAAAACAGGCCAAAACCCCAAACCAGTGGGACCCGGGTCAATCTTTCAGGATGACAACTAAGCCTGTACAAAAAGAACCTGGTGCAAAAAGGGGAATCTCTAGGTGTTGGCTCATGAGCCCTTTTCCATCTCCCCCTCCTCAGCCCTGGACGAGTCACAGGCGAGCAGATGGAGCTTTCCAGCAATCCAAAGAATTCATTTCTCATGCTACATCGAGCTAGGTAGATGTGGTATTGCCATGGCAACTTGAGAGAGAGCCCAACTGGAATCCTGGCAATCCTTTAAACAAAATCATAGTACTCTTTTACTCACCTGTTTGTTCTCCCTCACCATCCACCCCAACCTTTGGTTCATGCTGTTATTTGACAGTGAGAAGGAAATTTCCCTATCTGGCAGTGAGCAGGGCCAGCTGCCAAGGGAGAGAGAGCAGGAAGGAGCCTGACTTTCCCTGGAGAGGTCGGCACTGTTGGGTGGTGCTGGCTTGTGGAGAACACAGATCTGACCCACAGTTCTAGGGGAAAGGGTTTGGGAGGGTCCTGTCCTCTCTGAATGGCTTTCAGAAGGCAGGTGGACACCATCCTGCATCTCCTTGTGTTTTACTGATCCTTGTGGGTTCTTGCTGTCCACAGAGCTGTGTCTTGTCTTTTAGATGTGCTGAAGAAGCAGGAGAAAAGGAAAAGCAGTAGCATTGGGGATATCAAAGTGTTCAAAGAGTGGCTGAAGATGCACCACCCCTCCGAGACACGCAAGATCCACACGCTGCCTCCCACAGACCTTGACTGCTACCTGGTCTCGTTCTTCAGCTCCGCCAAAAGACAGAATGGCATGGATTTTTCTTCCAATTCCTTAAACTTCTTCCAGCACAGCATCAACCGGTACCTCAAGGACCACAACTACAAGTACAGTGTGTTGAGAGGGCCAGAATTCAGAGCCTCTCAGGAAGCCTGGAAAGTAAAGCATTGGTACCTGTTCCAAAAGGAGAGGAAGGAAGAGTGGGGCGTGGTGGAGAAGATGACAGATGAAGATGTGGGAAACCTTCTTAAGAAGGGAATTTTAAGCAAGACAAGCCCTCAGGGCTTGCTGCACCTCATGTTCACCAACCTCATTAGGGGGTTTGGGGCAAACACCCATAGCCAGGCCCCCCAGCTGTACTGGGGACAGCTGGTGCTGAGGAAGACCAAAGGAGAGGTGGAGTACTTGGAGTGGAAGGACGATCTGAGCCCAGAAGGAAATGAAGGGGAGCTAAGCCCACGGCTCTTTGCCAAGCCTGAGGATCCTGAGAAGTGTCCAGTCACCAGTTACAAGGAGTATGCCAGGAGGAGGCCACCAGACATGCTGAGTGACAACCAACCTCTTTACCTGTCTCCCAAGTCACTGTGCTCCGTCTGGGACAAGGTGTGGTACAGCAGGAAGGCACTGACAAAAGCCAAAATAGAAAAGATCTTGAAAGTTATTACCCAGGAAGTCAGAGGAGCCGTAAGGAAGACCAGGAAATAGAGGTGTCCGGTTTTACCCTTTAAACCACTCCAAGGCTGCTATGAAACAGAATCCTATCGCAATATTTGGTGTAGGTTGAGAATGAACATCCTTCTGCTGGGTTTCACCGTGACGTTGAATGTACCTACAGATCTGCAGCACCTTGGCTTTCAGGGAAGTTTGTCTGTTGTTGTTTCTGTTACTGGAATTGATAATTCAGTGAGTTAATGAGAATCTTCAGTTTCACATTTGCCAAAGAAGTTAATGTTTTACTGCACGGTCAATGCCATGAGAAAAGACCAGTGCTGATATGGAGAAGGCTCAGGGATGGCAGAGCCTGGCCAGGAGCATCAGCTGCACCCACATTTTGAGGCTGACACCCCACAGAGCTCAGCCTGGGCCACAAACCTGCAGGGAAGGATTAGCGATGCGAGGAGAGCGATGACGTTGCCGACCCCAGCCTCGTGGGAATGCTTCTGACAAGGTTAAGGTCATTTCCCTTAGGGAAAGATTCATAGATTGAAGAAGTTGTGTCTGTTTTAAGAAGTTATTGAAAGCATCTGACAATGTTGAAAGGTTTTATGGTTAAGTGGTTTCCCTGGAGTGCATAACACAACTCCACAAAGGCACTGGGAGATATGCTCAGCTCTGCTCAGCTACCCCAGTGCAGTTTAGTGCCTGTTAACAACTCAGTCAGGTTTTTTGTTGCATTGTTGACAGAGCCAAATAAAAAAACAAAAAACCTTTAATTCAGTCCTGTCTGTCTGTGTCTGAACAGCAGGTGATGTTTTCCTGGAACACTGGTGTGTTCCCTTTTGTGCTCAGTCTCCCCTGCTCCCAGCCCAGTGGCACAGAGCTTTGGGCTCTTTCAAGCCCTATGAGCCATCTCCATGGTGTCAAACAAGGCCTTGGGGGTCAAGCTCTTTGCCAGAATCGATCCCATTCAGGCAATTTAACATCAACAAGTAACTTAAGGACGTTTGAAGAGACATAAAGAAAGACAGACTCCTCAAGTGCTGGAGGGCATCTGCTCCTCTCGTGCTGCTGAGCATAAAGGTGGCATCGCCATGACTCCACGGCTGAGCAGCAGTCCCGAGGGACCCACTCTGCTCTCATCGGGGCCGGGCTTCCCTCAGCCCCGAGACCACTCCCGGTCGGGCTCCTCCCTCCCCTCGCTGCTCGGTTCGGCCCACGCCCAGGCCTAGGGAACGAGGGAAAAACAGGTTGCGCCATCAGCCCCCTCGGCCCTGTCACAGCACTTGGGCACGTCCCGGCTCCCTGGGGCTCCACTGGGGAAACCTCCGGTCTGCATCCGCTGAGCGGCGCCGGGATCTGCACCGGGTCCGCACCGGGATCCGCACCGGAGCCCCGAACCGCGTCAGCGCCGGCGGAGCGGGGTGGGGGTCCCAGAGGGGTCCGTACGGGACCCCCATCAGCGCTCGCGGAGCGGGCGGAGGTCCCTGCGGGTCCGTACCGGGGTCCCAGAGTGGTCCGTACGGGGACCCCGCCTGCGCTCACGGGGCAGGGTTGGTTCCGAGGTTCCAGAGGGGTCCGTACGGGACCCCCCATGCGCTCGGGGGGCAGGGTCGGTTCCGGGGTCCCGGCGGGTCCGTCCCGGAGTCCCAGAGGGGTCTGTACGGGGCCATCCCCTGAGCTCACGGGGCAGGGTCGGTTCCGGGGTCCCGGCGGGTCCGTACCGGAGTCCCAGAGGGGTCTGTACGGGGACATCCCCTGAGCTCACGGGGCAGGGTCGGTTCCGGGGTCCCGGCGGGTCCGTACCGGGCCCCGCGGGCGCGGCCCGGGAGCCCTCTAGCGGGGGCGGGCGAACGGGCACGGACCGCAGCGCGGCTGGGGTCGAAGGGAACTTTAAAGCCCACCCGGTGCCATCCCCCGGTGTCACCCTCCAGTGCCACCCCCGCCCCGAGCAGGGATTCCTCCCACCGGCCCAGAGTGCTCCCAGGCCTGTCCGGTGGGTCCGCGGTGCTCCCCCAGCCCGGCGGCCTTTGGGACCCCCCCAGCCCCCGGAAGGTTCGGTCCAGCCCTGCATCCCAATCGCAGGGGCTCCTCTGAAACACCAGAGCAAAACCAGTGGAGCAGGCAGACAGAGCAAGCAGGGAAGACCGAGAGAGGGTAACAACTCTGAGAGGGTAACAACTCTTTAATAAATTAGCAAAATAAACAGCATTTATATATATTTATATTCCATTGCTGCATCTCCATGGATCACAGGAGTTAAACCAATGTTGATTCCCAAGTCCCACGGCAACACTTATCCAGAGGCCTCAGTCCAAGTACCCTCAAGGCAATGCTCAGCCTCGTGGTACTTAAAAACCTAAAACCACTGAGAAATAAAACAGCTTTTTCATAAGCCTGAGACACAGCTCCCAAGGGGCAAAGTGAATTACTGGGTGATTTCACCTGGCTGGCTCCAGGCGGAAGTGATTAAAAAGATACTGATCCAATTTTTCCCCTCTTAAGAAAAAAAAAAAAGTGTTCCTCCACCCCACAGGGAGGAGGAGGAAGGAGCAGATCTATTGCATGGAAGGATTATCAGTTTAACAATAAACCAGATTGATTTGCAGGGTTCACGTCTCTGATTGTTGCGGTGGCCAAGGGTGGAACTGATCGAGTATTTAGGTCATGCATCAGCTGATCCAGAACAGGGCGAGCCCCCGACACAGGGTCCCTCAGTCCTCATCCCGGACGTACTGCCCGGCCTCCCAGCGCTGGGCCATGACGCTCTTGTGACGAAACACTCGGGTGCTTTCCACCACCTGCAGAGACCAGAACGCACAGGATCTTTGTAAAGAAGAGACTTCCATAATGATCTGCTTTGCAGAGCTGCCCCCCTCCATCAGCTCCCCAACCCACTCTGCCCAACACAGTGTCCACCCAAGCGGTGCCTGTGGCCCTGTGGGAGCCAGGACTGTCCTGTCCACCTCTGTCCATCCCACAAGCCTCCAGGAGAGAGGGAAGCCGGGGGTGAGGGGGTGTCAGGGCAGCATGAGCAGAGCCCCCGCATTCATGAAGGGCTTTACCTCTGTGTTGACCTTGTCAACGGGTTCAATGCCTGCGTACTGTGGAAAGAGGAAAACATGATTAGATAATGACAGCCTGGCAAGGGAATATCCAGAGGCGGCCAGATCCAGCTGCTGGGAGGGGCATGGGAGAGTCAAGGGAAGGCAGCACATGCAGTCGTGCCTTCCTGGGGTTGGGGAAACAGTTCAGGCCAGGATGCCCCACAGGAGGAAGCTGCTGCTCCTCTCCTGTCCCAGCCAGTGCTGGCAGCCCTGAAGTGCATTCGCTGCCCTGGGGACTCACATGGCTCCTCGATGGTGCCACCACTGCCAGGTCTCCCACCAAGCCGAGCAGCTGAATCTCCAGCTCCAGGTGGGAGTCAGGAACAGCCACCTTCTGCCCCAGAACCACCAATCTTCCCCCTAAGCTCCAGCCCCCCAACCACCTGGCACAAACAGGGTGGGCATGTTCACCTTTCCATCCTCCTTCACCCTCCTCCTGCGCTCCTCGAAGGGGCTGGAACGCGATGAGTCAGGGGTGAGGGTCTCTGCGCTGCCCTGGGAGGAAGTGGTCACTCTCAGTGGGGTGAAGGATGATATCAGCCCCAGGATCCCCGTCTGGTGTGAGGCAGGAGAGGAGGCAGGAGACCCGGACACCGAGTAGTTGCCACTGGCACCTGAAGCAGCTTTGAGAGAAAGAGCATCACAGGGTGAGGGACCTCAGGACCACTCCTGGGGGTGGGGACTCTCAGGAGTGTCAGGCCCCTGCCCTAAAACTGCCTCTGTGGCAGGTCCAGCAGGTTTGGTCACAGCTGGGCCCCTGTCTGGGCCCCAGCCAGGGACTGCAGGGATAAAGGGGAATAATGCATGAGCTAGGCCCTTCTGGGCCCTTCCAGCCCTGTTTGCTGCTGTAACGTGACACAAAGTCACCGAGACCTGAGCAGCTCTGGAATCCTGCAGAGCTTATCCCTCCTCTGCAGCAGTTCTCCTGCTGACTCCAGCGTGTTGGTATCAAGTTCTCCCAGGACAACTTGCTGCCAGCACACTCTAGTCCTTACAGGCATCCCACCAAATCATTGCTCTGCCACTCTGTCCCTCTGCTCCCTTACCAGAGCTGTGCCGAGAGCGGGAGCCCTCCTGGGGAACGCCATCGCTGTAGGTGTCCATCAGCCTCCGCCGCCGCCGCTGCTCCTGCAGCTCCTCTTCCCTCTGCAGGTCACTCCGGATCTCCTCCTCGATCAGCGCCGATGTCTGGGGCTTCCATCGTCCGCAGCGGTACTGCTCCTCCCGGCCATCCTCCCTCCGCAGCGGGCTCTGCGTCCCCATGTCCTCCTCGAAGGACACCTTGGGCTTCCAGAAGGACAGCGAGAAGTACTCTCTGGGCAGGACAGCAGTGCTGGCGGGGCTCGGGGTGGAGCCGGGAAGCTTTCCTCCCCAGGAATCCTCGCTCCCCATTTGCTGGCGCTGGCGGAAGCGTGCTGGGACACCAAGGGCTGCTCCCGGCTCCTCTCGCTGGCGGCGAAGCGCGGCTGGGACAGCTGGAAGTGCGCGATGCTCGCTGTGTAGCTGGGGATGCTTCTCCCACCCCTGGTGTCTTCCGTAGGGCTGGGGCTCGAGGGCTGCTCCGCCACAAGCTCTTTAAGCCAGCTCCTCCTCTCCTCTGCCCGCTTCAGGGGAGTGGGCTTCTGCGGGGGGGCTTCCTCCTGCTCAAAAATCCTCCTGCGCTCATCCAGCTCCTGCTGCGTCCCCCTGTCATATGCCCCCAGCAGCCTCCCCTGCCTCTTCAGATCTTCCTCCCGCTTGGTTTCCTGTTCAATTTCCCTCTGGACGTAAAGGGAAGCGCGGCCTTTGTCTTTCCCTTTCCTGCCTGGGCCGGGAGACGTGTGAATGTTGAAGACAGGCTTGGTCTGGATCTCCACCAGCTCACTGCCAGAAGTCAGGCGCTGGATCCCCCTCTCCTTCCAGAGGTTCTCCTCCCTCTCCATCGCCATGCGGATCTCCCGCTCGATGGGTGTCTCATTGCTGACCCTCGTCTCCTTGCCCAGCCCATTGCTGCCAGCCCTCAGATCCACATTGAAGGTCTCGTTGGAGGTACTTCCATCGCTGGCATAGCCTGCAGTGGTTTCAGTATACATCTCACCCAAGCCAGAGTCCAGGTCTTCTCTGGACCATGTTTTGGTCAGGATGGACATCCTCCCAACGGGATATGACCTTTCCATGTGAGCCTTTCTGGGAGCATAAATCTCCTCTTTCTCAGGTGTCTTGTATGAGGACACACCATAAACCTGGTAAACGCTCTTGTCCGGCCTGCTCTGGCTTGATGCACTGGCACTGCTGTAGCCTCTTGTAACCTTTGTGGCCATCTCAGGGCTGTACCACTCTTCCCTGGAGACTTTTGTCACCGACTCTGGCCTTGGGGACATGGCCTGCTGCCCTGGGCTGAAAAATGAGCTGGGGTTGGTCTTCTCCAGCATCAGGAACTGCTGTCGAGCCGCAGAGAAGTTGATCTGCTCCGTGTCAATATTCTCAGGGTCAACGGGCGTTGTAGCCCTGCCTGGGGAAGGTTTGTCAAACCAGATGGCAAAGCTGGTGGGGACACTGCTTGTGTGCTTGCCTTCACCCTGGCTGCCCATTCCGCTGCTGATGGAGCTCAGCTCATCCACAGAGCTCCACCTCTCCGCGATGGTGGAGCTCTTCCTCATCACCTGGCTCCGGATGACTTCTTTTCTCTCATCTTCAAGCTCCCTGGCTTTCTTGGGTGAGATGTTGGGTGGAGGGACCCTGTACAGGTCTTCCTCATCATCATCATAGAGCTTTGAGGGTTTCCTCTCGCCCTTGTAAGCCCGGAGGTCGTACAGGCTTCCCGATCTCACCACCTCTAGCTTGGACTCCCTGTCCGGGGATGGGGTCCAGACATCTCTTCCACCCTCCAGGAAATACGAGGGTGACTGGGACCTCCTCTTCCAGCTGTAGCCATTTTCCACCCTCTGGGGGCTGCGCTGAGCAGAGCCAAACACGTCATCGTCACTGTTGGCCCTCAGGTCTGAGAGCGAGTCGTGCCTGTGTGAGGCCTGTGGGAGCTGGAACACCAAGTGCCTGGTGACTCTGTCCATCTCCTGGGAAGAGTCACCCGTCTGCCAACCTTGTCCCAGACAGAGGCCACTGCTCAGCTTCGAGGTTACCCTTGGAGTCCCAGTTCAGACGAGGCCAAGGGTCTGGACCTGGCTGGCCCTGCAAGCAGGAAGGGAGAGCAGCCATTAAGAGCAGCAGGAGGAGCAGAGGTTGAGGTACAGCCCCTCTCCCAGCCTGGTACCGCTGTCCACAGCAGGGGACAGACGCTGTCTTACCAACCTGCCCCATGTGCAGCAGGAGCAGCCAGAGCACAAAGCACTGTTCCCAATAGGAACTGCCACAGAGCCCAGAGCCCTGTCCCACCTCTGTCCCCCAGCCTGGCAGGGTTCTGAAGGAGCACAGCCAAACCTGCAACAGGCAGCCAGTGCTGCCTGCACCACCAAAGGCAGCAAAACCTCAGCCACAAGCTCCAGGCGATGCTGTGTCCAGCTCGGCACCACTCTGGGCATGGACAGCCTTGGGCCTCTCCACGTTCACAGGGCAGGGAGGCACCTCCAGAGCTGGGCAGCACTGGCAGGGAGAGGCAGCGCTGGCGCCTGGGCCACCCCTGCCTGGAATACCTCCTCGGGGGTTTACAGGAAGGAGCCTCCAAATAGCGCAGCTCTAGAAATAGCAGGATCATAAAAATGGTTTCATAGCTCATAAAACGAGGGGACTTTAACCCCCCTGGCACACAGGGCAGGAGTGAGTGGCCCCAGCCTTGGGGTCATTCCTCCAGTGTTGGCTGGGCCAGAGCTGGCTGGGACAGCTGGTGCCAGACAGGGAGGAGCAGCACAGGTGGGTCAGCATGAGACAGCAGCTGTCACCATATCGCAGATGCCATCCCTGGCTCCAGAGCTGGTGACACAAATGTCACCTGCGGACAAGCTGGGTGTGCCTGGAGCCGGCAGCACGTCCTGTGCCGCTATTTGCCAAGGCATAGCCACGACTTTGCTGTCACCTGTCACCGCTCCTGGCTGGGCTCGGGTGAGCCCCAGCAGGTCAGGGTGTGTCACCACTGGGCACTGCTCCTGGGCACTCATGGCCTCCTGGGAACATGCAGCAAAATGGGAGCAAGGCCACAGTGATGGCAGGGGCATCCCAGAGTCTGGGGGCCACGGTACGAGCAAGCACAGCTCAGGGTGAGGCTCCCCAGGTGGAGACAGGTGCCTGGTGTTCCCTGCACCCAGAGCATCCTGGCTTATCCCCCAGGACGAGAGCATTCTGTGCATTCCTCCTTCCTGCAGCGACACAGGTGACTGAGCTCCCCCTGCTCACCTCCAGCCCTCCTGTGATGCACCATCTTCCCATAAAGCAAGCAGGACTGCACCCCAGCTAGGAGCTCTTTAAACCTTTCCTGGGGCAAGAGCATGTGGATCTCATTAGCTGGGACATCCTGGCCAGCCCCAGGTGATGCCTCACCGCTGGAAGTGCTGCCTAGCCCTGTGCCCAGCCCTGGTGGCTCAGCCTCCCTCCCTGAAGTCCTGCCCGGCTGAGTTTCCCTGTTAATTCCCCTAGCTGTGATTCACTCTTGCTGTTTTATTGCCCCCAATGACCAGGATAATGAAAACCATCTGTCCACGCCTCTTACCATGTTTGGGGGGGACAAAGTCCCGGCTGGAAGGGGACCCCTCACCGGGGAGCGCTGGCGGCCGGCACGGGAGGGGAGCAGGGAGAGGGAAACCAGCTGGGCTCTTATCAGGGCTCCCGGCCGGCTCCACGCAAGCGGAACGGCCCCTCCCAGAGCTGCACCCAAAACATTCTACCTCCCTCAGCTCCGTCTGGTGCTGTGGGACTGCGGGGAATTGGGGGTCCTGGGCTTGCCCCCCCCTCATGCTGGGCTGCCCCGGCCCAGCCAAGCACCACGGGAGGTGCTGGGCAGAGCAGATGACATTGCAGCACCCACCAGTGTGGCCAGGGACCCCCACCATAAGGAGACACCTGAGGTGCTTTCCAGGGTCCCCCCAGCTCGGGGGTGCTGCACAGGGCTGCAGAGCTGCACTGCACCCACCCTGTGCCCACCCTGAGCCAAGGGCTGCCCCCGGACCGACTGATGCCCACGAACATCCCAGCATGTGGCCAGTGTCCCTCTGCTGCCCACCCCAAACAGTGCCAGCCCTACTGCACACCCTCACTGCCACCATCCCTGCGTGGGCGCCTGTCCTTCCAAGGCCAGGGGGACACGGCATCCCCCAGTGCCCGGTGCTGCTCTCGCCGCCGACCACGCTGCACTTACTGTCCAGGGAGCTGTCAGGGCAGAGGTCCCCATGCTCCGGGGAGGCCACCCGGGGCACCCAGCTGAGCTGTGCCTGCCGGGGCGTGGCAGCCCTGGGGTGTGGGGGGGTGCGGGCGGCATGGCTGCGAGGCCCCGATAAGCTCAGCAGCAAGGAGCTCTGGGGAATTCCAAGAACCACGTTGGGCTCAGTGGCCTGTCCCCAAATTCCTGTGCTGCCGTCACCCTGCTGCGGCTGGTCCCATGCCCAGGGGGCTGCCCTTGGTCGCGATCTGTGGCACTCACTGATGCCCCGACACACCAAGGTGCCAACACAGCCATGTGCCAATGCACCAACGTGCCTGTGCCTCAGTGCACTGTCACAGTGCTGTGGCCATGCAGCCACACATCTTCCTCCAGGAGCTTTCTGCCCCTCCGTGAGCACGGCTACGGCACTGAGGAGCCCTGAAGGGACGGTGACAGCCTGGATGTCCGGCTGTGCCCCCACCCTGTGCCCAGGGTAGCTATTAGCCCCGGGCGGGGCACGGCAGAGGAGCCCTGAGCAAACTCGCCGGGAGCAGCCCGGGCTCTCCTGTCACACGGCGGGGCGTCCCCGGCGCGGTGCCGATAACCCCGTGTTTGCACAGGCGGCTGCCCTCGCTGCCACGGCAGCCCTGGCACCGGTAGCCCCAGCTCCCCGCAGCAGGGCAGCTCCCTCCTTCCCTGGGGACATGCGACCTTGCTCCTGGTCTGGGTACCTCTGGCACGTGCCAGGACAAGGGCAGGACCATGGCGCAGTGTCCTTGGTGCCCTCGGCACCTGGGTCTGGCTGGATCCCAGTGGAGTGGGCGACACTGCCAGTGCCCAGAGCTGCCCTCCCGCCCGGCATGGGGTGTCACAGCCGAGCGGGCAGTGCTGTGCCAGGACGCTCAGCCCTGCGCTGCACTGGCGGCTGGGGCAGGACGTCTCTGTCCTCATCCTCTCTGCCCCCCACTGGAGCCCACCCCCGCCAAGAAGCCCATTCCAGCCCCTCTGCTGCCCGAGCACGGCACTGGTGCCACATAGACCCCGGCTCGCCCCAGCTGCAGGTGCTGGGGGTCCCACTTACCCCCTGCCCAGCCCCTTGGTGCCTGTTCCCGCTCAGGGCTGGCACTGGCTGGCCTGGGGACGCTGGTGCGCTGCAGCTGCCAGGCTGTTCTGCGTTTCCGGGCAGGTGAGCGGAGCCTGTTTTACCGTGGGGCTGAGCCAAAGTCCACAGGGGATGCCAAGGAGCCAGGAGCACTCCACGCCCACCGCAGGGTGTGTGCTGGCACCTGGGCTGGCATCGGGCAGGGTCAGGGCCCCACTGCCCAAGGAAAGAGCCCTGCAATCCTGGCCCGGGGCAGAAGCAGGACCTGCATCAGCCTGGGGATGGACAGAGACCCACAACCATGTGGTGATGGGACCCGGGGGGTCCTGACCCCAACATTGCCCCTTGGGACAACCAGGAATCTGGACTGCCATGTCCCCTTTACCTGGGCAGCACCACCCTTCATCCCTTGCCTCCCAGCATCCTGGTTCCTGCAGACCTCTTCCTCCCCACGTCCTCTGCCCATACAACGAAGGGGGAGCAGAGACCATCCCTAATATCCCCATCCCAACCCTTCCACCCTCATCCTCCCAGGATCCCCAGCCCAGCCCAGCCCGGCCCAGCCTCCTCCCACCCATCGGTGGCTCCAGGCTGGTTGTTCACACAGTTTATTTGCTCGGTTTGGGTGTTTTACAAACAACGGGTTGGGGAGGATGGGATGGGGAAGGGAAGGGAATTCAAACGGCTTCGGCACAAGTGAAAAGCTCGGGGGCACGGGAAGTGCACTTCAGCGGAGCCGGGCAGGGGACACGGGGGCTGTGGGACAGGGCGGGGACGATGCCAGGCCCACCGCCCCTTCCTCTCACACCCCAGCCCCGGCCCGGGGGGCCTGGTCCTGCTCCCCACCGCCTCAGGGGCCAGATCGGGCTGGGGGTCAAAGCCAACCGAGGGGCAGGGGGTGCTGGGGGGGGAGGGAGAATTGCAGGGCCCAGGGTGGGATGGGGTGGGTGGTGTTGGCCCCTGACATGGGGTGGCAAGAGGTGACATTCCCCCCAGGACTATGGGGCAGATGCCCTGTGGCACCCAGCCCGTGCCTGCTCTGCAGCAATGGGGCTCCAGCGATGCCCAGCAGTGGAAGGGGCAGGAGAGGCCCCCCCTTCCTCCGGCAGTGCCATCCCAACCCCCCCCCCCCACCCCCCTTCCCCAGCTCGGCCTGTCCCAGGGGCTGTGGGTGCCCAGCTGGGGCTCAGGACTGGGGTGGCACCACGAGCCCCCACTCCAGCCCTGCAATGACTCTGTTGGGGGGAAAACTGCAGCCTGGGTGGTAACTGGGGGGCAACTGGGATGTCATGGGGATGGGGCTGGGATGTCACTGCTCACACAAGGGGAATGTGGGGGAAGGAAGGCCTTAGGGGAGCTGAGCCCCATCCCTGGCTGCTCTATCACCAGTGTCCTGGTGGGCTGGGCAGCGTGGATGCATTTTGGGGGATCCCTGGGGACTTGCCGAGCCTCACAGCAGCAGGAACCCTCTGACACTCAGACAAGGATCCCCACACTGGCTGGTGGCTGCACGCTGCCCAAAGCTCCTGGACGAGTGTCTGGGCACTGCCAGCCCAGCTGCTGCGGCTCAGGGGCAGCTGATGTGGGCACTGGGTGCCAAAAGCCACAGGGCCCCCCCGCCTGCCCCAGTTGGTCTCAGTGGGGAGGAAACGCTGGTGCTGGTGGTGAAATCCCCACTGAAGGGCTGGGGTGCGGGGTGGGGCAGCAGGGAGGGTGCCCTCTGTGGGACACCAGACCCCTGGCAGCTCCCAGTGCCAGTACTGGGCAGAACTGGGCTGCCCCACTCCCCTGGGGGACCCAACGTTGCAGCCCAGGACCCCAGAATGTGGCTCTGCAAAGCTGCTGCTGCTGAGCTGTGGAGGCAGGAAGGGGACAGGGTGCTCGGCCACACTCCTGCTGCCATGAGGAAGCACAGGACCCCCACCCCATTCCTGTCCTACAAGGCTGGGCTCCCCCAGGTCCCCTTCCCTCGCTGCCATCGCCCCAGGAGGACATGGGCACTGGCCACAGCACAGTTCAGCCCCATCGGCTGGCAAAGCCCAGTGCCACCAGCCGAGACAGAGGAATGGCTGTCACTGCCAGCACCAGTGAGGGGCTCCAGCATGTGGAGCTGAGCCCTGGAGGAGCAGAGCAGGCCTGGGTTGACCCCACAGGAGCCCCACCTGGCCCCAGCCAAGTGTCAGGGAGGGGATGCTGCCCTCGATGCCCTTCCCTCGCCTGGACACACTCCGTGCTTGAGGGCTTGGGGAGCCCGGGACCGCAGGGATGAGGACATGAGATGGAGTAGAGATGTCCATGGGCAGCCAGGGGGGAACAGACCCAGGCCTTTCCCCGCTGGAGAAGTGGATGATGGAGGCACAGAGGGAGGGGCTGGCACGGGGCTGGGTCCGATGCCCACCGTGGGCTGGGCCAAGAGCGGGTCCCACTGGTGCCGGCTCCCGGGGAGTCATCTACGGACAGTCTCGTCCTCCGATCCCCTGCCCGGCAGCTCCATCCTCCGACGGTGGGTGGGACAATGTCGGCGACAGAGGGAAAGGCCCCGGTGTCGGCAGCAGGTGGGGATGAGGCCGGACCGTGGTGGGGTGGGCGCACTGTGGGGCGAGGGGGGTCACTAATAAATACCACAGGCAGCGCTGGTGGGGGGCGGCGCGGGGCTGGCATCGGGCAGATGGGGCGAACATTGCCACGGCCGCCGCTCGCTGCTGCCCGCTGCGGCCCCGTCGGCACCACGTTGGATCTCCCCGGTTCTGCAGAAAGAGGGTCTGTGTCCGGTGGGGGGGAAGCCCGGTGTGCCGGGCCTGGCGAGCAGGGGCCGGGGCGGAGGGGGCTCGGCGGGGGCTCACATCACCGTGCAGCACTTGCAGCGCTGCTTCTTCACGTCTGTCTCCTGCTCGGCCTCCTTGGCATCTGTGGCGTTGGCACCCGGCTTCTGCCCACCCGCACCCTCCTCGCCCAGCGGCTGGGCAGCCGCTGGCTCCAGCGCGGTGCCGTTGGGCGGTGTGTGGTCCTTGTGTGCCTGCTCCGGCTTGCTCTCGGCGTCCTCAATCACCACCAGCTCTGCCTTGATGGTGCCCTCCAGCCCCAGCACCTTCTTGGTCTCGTTCTCATCCTCCACGTTCTGGTAGCCCATGAAGATCATGGTGACGGGCTGCTCCCGGCTGGGCTCCGTCCCCTCGCCCGCTGGCACCGTGCCACTCTCCCGTGGCTTCGCTTGCAGCCCGGTGATCTCCCGCCGCGGCGTCGGCTTCTGGCTGCCCGGGGCGCTGCCCTCGCCCGCCTTGGCCGGGGTCTGGCGCCCGGCGGCTTCGCTCAGGGTGGCCTCGTCCGCCTTGTGCAGGAGCTCGTCGACCTCGGAGGAGCTGAGGGGGTGGGCACCGTTCTGCAGGGCCCCATCCTCGGCGCCCACCGCGTGCACCACTGTGGGGACAAGAGGAGGGAGCGTGAGGGGGGCTCAGGATGGGGGCACAAGACGACCTGGCAAAGCTTCTGCTGGCATGACCCACTCAGCCCCAGCTCCTGTGTGGTCAGGGAGCAGCCCCTTCCCCTCTCCAAAGGTCCTGCCACTGAGGCTGGGACCCCACGCAGCATCCCAACCCTCCCCTCAGCAGAGCTGCTGCCAGACCCCCTCTCATCACCTGGCTCCTGCCTGGCAGCAGCCAGTGAGACCGAAATAAAAGCCCAGCTCGAGGAGCTGTTCCCAAAGCCTCAGGCACGGTGAGCCCTGCGGGAGCTGCGGCCGTTTGCCAGGCCACCGACAGCCAGCCAAGCTGCCCATGGTGGGACAGCGTCTGCTGGCGCCCGGCTCAGCCAGGGCTGACGTGACACTTTGCAGCAGGTCACCACTGCCACCTCTGAGACCTCAGTGATGCTCAGCAGTTGCTGCCCCACCACATTCCCACCACCTCCTGCCACATCCAGCACGACCATTGCACCCATGGCAATGCAACCTCCTCCCCGTGCCCAGAGGAGCCAGGGCTTTCCCACCCTGGCATGCTGTGCTGTCTGCTCCTGGCACTGGAGGCAGAGATGTGCGTCATGGCCAGAGCAGCCAAGGGCTTGTTGCGTTTTCCTCTTGACCTGGGGCATGATGTGATGGTCAGTGCAACTGCCTCAGTGGGCAGCCAGTGAGTGAGGGACAGTGACCAGCCCGGCAGGGCCGGCACGGCCATGGCCACAGGGAGGGGGTGAACGGGAACGCTGTGCCGTGTTCTCCTAGGAGAGGTGATCAGTCCGCTCAGCCACCACAGTTCCCAGTAAGACGCCCCAATTTCATGGCTGGTCCTTGCCATCAGGATGGTCACTTGGGTTTCACCAGACCCTTTGGAGCAGGTTCCCAGATGTTCCCAAACGCAGGAGCTGAAGACAGGGACCAGTCCCTACTGCTGTGCTTCCACCACACATGGCAGCCACACCACCCACAGCCAGCCTGTGGGACAGACCAGTGTGGTGCTTGTGCCACCCTCCCTGCCTGTGGGACAGGCTCCTGAGTCTTGGACACAACAGATCCTCTTCTCTGTTCTCCAGCAGTGCAGGGTCACGATGTGCAAACCAGCGCTGGCCCACCTGGACCATCCACACCATGCTGCCAGGATGATCCTGTGATCCACTGGACTGGGGCCGGTGAGGGATTGCCCTCAGAGAGCTGGTAAGGCTGTCAGGAGCAGCCCCCACACTTCCTCACCCTGCTGGGTGCCCGCTGGGATGTTCAGGTGGCCGCTCCCTTGTCCCCTGCCCTTGGCTCCTGCCACCGGCCAGCGGGGCAGGCTGGCCCGTACCTTTCAGCTCATCCTCGTACACTTTGACCCCCTGCAGACAGTGGTTCTGGGGGAGCATGGTGGTGCTTGACAGGACCTTGGTCTCCCCAGTCACTCTGTCCTTCTCCACTGTGATCTCCACCGAGTACATGGCTGGGACACAAAGAGGACAGCGCGCGTTACGGCCGCCCCGGCCCTCCCCGGCCCTTGCTCTGCAGCTGGCGGTGGGACGGCGTGTGGCGGCAGCGCTGTGGTGCTCAGCAGGGCTCAGTGGTGCTCAGCAGGGCTCAGTGGTGCTCAGCAGGGCTCAGCAGGGCTCAGCGGTGTTAGCAAGGCAGCAGCGAGGAGCGGTGAATGGCAGAGGCGGGTGCGACATCCCTGGCACATCCCTCCTCCCGGGACCCGTGGGACTGTTGCCATCCTGGTGCTGCTGGCATCGCCTTACCTCCACGGGTGCTGTGGTTCTTGGGCTGAGCCATGTCCATCTGTCCAGCCAGTGAGCAGTGCTGGCCACGAGGCCTGGGCTGGGAGCCAGGTTCATGCTCACAGAGGCGCAACCCCCACTGATGGTGCTGGTGCTGGGACAGCCCCTCTGCCCCCATGGACAGGCGATCCTTGGCATCTCTCCTTCCACTCCCGGCCAGTCCCTGCCAGCAGTGGGGTCCCCTCAGCCCTGCGCATGGTGCTTTGCTCCAAGGATCCCGAGATGGGCTCTGCCCCAAGCTGATGCCATGGTCTGGTCTGAGCTGTTGCTCCAAACCAGAGCAAACCCCTCCAGCAGCAGACCTGGCTGCAGCCCCCCCAGCTCAGGCAGCCTGGCCCCACGTGCCCCGTAGCTCCCTGTGGCATCTGTCCCCAGGGCCACACACAGGGTCAGCCATGCTGGCAGCTGACACTCCACTCCCTCGCCCCTGCGCAGAGAAGCTGCAGGCAGAGCGGGAAGGATGAAACTGGTGCAGAGACATGGAACGGGGCTGAGGAGGAGGGGTCCTGAGCCACGAACCAACCGTGGGGTGGAAACAAAACCAAACCCTGTGATCGCAATGACGGATGTTCTCTGCCCTGGGCTTGGAAAGGCATCGAGCGGCACGGCGGGGAGCGGCTGTGGTGGCAGCGAGCCAAGGGCGGTGCGGAGGGGAGGGGGAAGCAGCCTGGAAGGAGCGCTCCTCCCAGGGCAGTGGGCACCTACCCGCCTTCATCATGTCAGTGCCTTCTACTGCCTTCATGGGGCTGCTGGAGGCCCTCTTGCCGGCTGGAGATGGAGTGGAGACGCGACCGCCTGAGCCAAAACGATCGCCTGGTCATGCGTGTGCCCATGGGTCAGGCCCCAGGGAGGGCAGCATGTCCCCCCATGGCTGGTGCCTGGGACGGGCTCCCCCGCCACAGGGCACCACTGCCCGGCAGGGGACATGGGAACAGGGCTCTTTTCTGGCTCTCCCCACCCATCTGGCCCCAGCCTCAGGGCTGCAGGAGGGAATGGTTGGCGCTGAACCACGGCTGAGGGGATCAGGATTCACCTACCCTTAACTGTGCCCAGGGGACTCTGCAAAACAGAAGGGAGAGGTTATAGGAGCTGCTGGGACCCACCACGGACCCGCTGCCCACACACCCACCACCCACACAGCCCTCCCCACCAGGGCTGGGGACCCTGACCCCACTGCTGGCAGCCCTGCCCACAGCCAGCAGCTGTGCCCACCTTCTGCGCGTTGGGGACAGCCTCAGCCTTCTCCTCCTTGGCTGCCTCTGCCAGGTTCTCCCTGGTCGAAGCCACTGAGCTGCTGTTCTCCAGCGTCTCCAGCTCCTTCTCCAGCCTGCAGGGAGAGACAGGGCTGAGAGGCCGAGGGGAGCTGCAGTGCAGGCAGCGTGGGACAGGTAACTGTGGCGCAGGCAGCCACAGCAGACCTGTGAGCACAGGCCAGTGACACAGTGCAGGGGAAAGGAGAGGCACAAATTGTCAGCTGGGCTCATGAAATGCAGGGACAGATGGACTCTGGCACGGCTGTCACTGTCTCTTTGCGGGGGGAAAGCCAACAGGCTCAGCACCAACAGAATGGCAGAGACCCTGTCACGGGTGCTGGGCAGGGGGACCGACCCCCCATGCACTTGTGGTCCCCCACTTGGTGGCCGGAGCGAGGCTGCTCTGTCATCATTCTGCTCCCACACGTGTTGCCCGAAACCTGGTTGAGCTTTCCACGAGGGCAGCGTCTGTTCCCAGCCACCAGGCTGGTAGCATAGCCCCGCTGGGATGCAGCACAAGTCCAGGGAGTCCCCATGGACTGGCGCGGCGGCAGCTGCCCCCGGCAGAGCTCCCCCGGGCTCCTCACACGGCGCCGGCGGAGGAATGCACCGCGCCATTAGCCGGACACAAAGGCCCCTTCGTGCCTGACCCCTCTCTGCACCGATGCTCGGTAATTAGCGGCACCGCCGTGACTGATTGCATTCCTGCTGCGCTGCCGGGACACCTCCGAGCCGAGCCGGGGCTCCGGGCCCCCGCCTTCGGCTGCTCGGGGACAAGGGGGCTGGGCAGGGGCTGAGGCATCTCCCTCTCAACCTCCCCCACTGCCCTTCCCAAGGGCTGAGCCACCGCGATGGGGACAGAAGTCTATGGGAGACTGCACCCTGCCATCAAGGGTTCTGGGCACCAAGCAGCCCCCGGGGATCCCAGCCCAGGGCCCCCCACCCTGTGGCTCCCACTGGTACACAACGCAGAGGCAGAGCACAGCTGGGGATGTCCATGCTCAAAGGATGAGCTGGGCTAGGTGGGCTCCGGGTCTGGCTGCAGCCCCTGGACAAAAGCTGACAAGAACCCAGCCAGGGTTCAGGGCCCGGGGTGAGCCCCGGCAGCACCCTGGGCACCTCCTCCCCCAGCAGCTCCGAGCTCAGCGTACCCTGCCTTGTGCCCAGCACACGGGATCCAGCTGAATCTCAGTACCCTCCTGCCCAGGGGTCTCTGGAGGGACGTGGGTGCTCTCTAACTGCCCCCCAACATCTGGCCCCACACCAGCCCCGTTACCTCTGGATGGTTTCCTCCAGCTCCTTGGTCTTCACCTCATCCTCCTGCATCTGTTTCTTCATGGCCTCTTCCTCCTCGGAGGCAGAGGCCGGGGCCCCCTCCAGGAGCCATCTCTCCCGCAGAGCCTTGGACTGGGGAGCAGAAGGAGGTCACAGTCCTGCCCTCCCCAGCCGGGGGCTCCCCGGCGCAGAGGCAGCCTGGGGGTCCCGGGGGATCCTCACCTTGAGATGCTGCAGCTGCCGCCTGTCATCCTCGAGCTGCCGCCTTTTGTTCTCGATCTCTGTCTGACGCTTCCGCTTCTCCTGGAGGGACGGGAGCAGCGGAGCCGGGGTCGGTGTGGGGAGGGGGTGGGCGCCGGGCATCGCCGGGCAGGGAGGAGCGGGGCCAAGGGGCTGCCCTCGGGGACAGGGAATGCAGGACCAGCCTTGGGAACACCCCACAGCAAGCCTCCTATCACTTCCCTGCGCTCTGTGGGACAAACTGAGGCACTGAGGGTGTAGAGAAATTGGGGCAGAGCCTGGGCTCTGTTCACCATCTCAAAATGTCACCTTCCCCTCGGCCGGCCCCACTGAGCGAGCTGCCAGCGCAGGGGAAACAGCCCCCGCGGCCTCTACCTCGCCCCCCCCCGCCACCCGTCCTGGGGCTGCTCCAGATCATTTCAGCAGAGTCAGACCCAGCCCGGACGCGTCACCCGGCGCTTTCTCCTCTGGTCCAGAACAATTTGCCCTTTGTGCGGCAGAGATCGGCTGGTTGCCGGCTGGGCTGGGCACTCGGGCTGCTGTGGGGCAGAGGTGGGCAGGGGGCTGCCATGGGGCAGCAGTGGGTTCAACCAACCCCATGCCCTGCTCTGTGCCGGGAGGGGCTGCTCAGCTCGACCCCGACTGCTCACTAATTAATGCAATTACTAGTGCCCATGATGGGCATGGCTGGATAGCACCATCCTCAGCCCTTCCTGGGGAAGGAGGGGGGGAATCATCACTCATTTCCCTCACTTGGGGCTCGTCAATGCGCTGCTTCGTTAATTAAACCTCCCAGCTGCCTGTTGCTTGCTCTGTCCCTGTTTCAACCATGCAGCCAAGCCATGCTGGCTCTGACACCCCAGGAAGAGCCACAACAGTGACACACTGGCATGGACCATTCCGAGTCCTTGTTCAGCTGCTGGTCTGGGACTGAGCAGCTGCACCTGCACCCTCCTCCCCGTTGGTGTCTGCCCTATGTACTGCAGGTGACAGCACGGGGACATGGGGACGCTGGCCTGAGCAGGGACTCACCGCGATGGCCTGCAGCCTCTCCTGCTGAAGGGTGCTGGCCTCCACGACCCTGCA
Source organism: Acanthiza pusilla (assembly GCA_036630365.1). Classification (NCBI taxonomy): domain Eukaryota; kingdom Metazoa; phylum Chordata; class Aves; order Passeriformes; family Acanthizidae; genus Acanthiza; species Acanthiza pusilla. Next base: position 3,407,476 of record JAXCHO010000105.1, on the reverse strand, counting down.
GAGAGCAGAGAGCAGCAGTGAGGAGTGGCACCAGCGGCAGGTGACTGGGACAGTGTGCGAACAGCAACCCAGACACTGTGACACATGGACAAAGAGTGAACCCTTCCCTTCCACCAGCTGTTTCCTCTTCATTTCCCTGGAGCCTCACCTGCACGGCTCCTCCAGGCACCCCGTGACCCCTGTCCTACTCAAATCTCCCGGGACAGGCACCTTGCCCAGCACCCAGAGGACTCCTCTCATCCAGACCCACTCCTGCCATGGCGCAGATGGAAACCATGACCACGCAGGGGCTGGAGCAGGACTTTTCTGGCCGCCCCTGCGTTCCAATCTGGCTCACGCTTTCCATTCCAAGCCCGTTTCTTGGCTGCTGACACCTTTCCCGGACAGTGACCTTTCCGGTCTGCGCACACAGGCACACGCAGGCACATGTGCACAGACTCACAGACACACGCAGACACACACATGACAACAGGCTCTGCTCCCGATGGCATCCGTGTTCTGGGCCCAGCACCTGCCTCTGCAGCACGGGCTGCCACGGCTGTGCCGGGGATGCTGCCAGTGGCAGCCGCCTCTCTGGCCCTGGCACAGCTCTCCCAGTGTGCCCACCCCCGGAGAGCTGCAAGGAAGGGTTATCCCTCATCCCCACAGCCACCTGCCCACGTACCCGCCTTCCTGTGTCCCCATGGTGTGGTGACCCAGGCCAGTCCAACCAGCAGCACAGCCCCCGGGGCCTGGCAAGAGCCCCCGCGCCGCAGAGCACCAGGTGCAGGTTCAGTGCTGGGAGCCCCAGAGGGGCTGGAGTGGCTGGCGGGGCCGGCTGGGACCGGGATGCTCCAGCGCCACAGGAGCTGCTGGCTGCTCGCCAGACGGTGCTAACGAAGTGCTTAGCTGTGGCAGTAATTAGGGTGGGAGGCACTGAGGTATTGTCAGGCGATGGATCATCTCCACTTGCTTCCTAGAGCAAGGGACAGAGGTGGACTCTGCACTCCCAGCAAGGGAGTTTGCCAAAGGTGGTTTTACACACAGGGTGGGCTTGGGGTGCTGAGCACCACACATGACACCCTGGGCTCTGACCTCACATGCCAGCCACATATATGTACCCTCACACGGGTTCCCCCCTGGCTTTGCCACAACTCAAACAGGCTCTGCAGGGTGAGAGGAGCCCCTGCCCCTGCCTGCTCCCTCCTCAAAGCCATCAATTAACTGGGAGCTGCTCAGAGCCACCGTCCTCCCCTCACCCCGCACCCCGGGGATCCCTGCGATGCGCAAAATCCAGGCCAGGAAAACAAACGGGGAAGGTGTCGCTTTTGTGGTGGTTATTTTCGTGCTGTTTGCAGCGACGCTGTGACTGTCTCACCGGCGCAGGCGCAGGCACCACTCGCACACCCGCGTGTCCCGTGTGTTCCTCACCCAGCCCCACAGGTCTGGGGCTGCCCTTCATCGTAGGCTCCCTCCTGGTGTGGGGCCACAGGTCCCCTCTGTCCAGCCCTTGGCACTGCGCACTCACACAGCGTTGAACTGGACCCTGTTTCTCTCCTGGATCTTGCCCTGTTCGATGAATCCAAACTTTTACAGCATTCCTGAAACATTCTGTTCTGCTTTTCCTCCCTCCTCCATCCTCTTTATTTTCCATTATTTGCTACAGTCTCCACATTCCCAGGTCAGACGCCAGGAATCTTCCTGGCCCAGGGAGAGACGCAAAACGGGCGGGATGCCCCTTGCTGCAATCTTCCAGCCCGCCCAGCCCCTGCCCTGGGGGCTCTGATCCATCGAGGGGGTCTGGGCAGGGACCACCCTGGCACCCCCATTCCCTGCCCACTGGGACGGGGCTGTGAGGTGGAGTGGGGGGTCCCATGCTCTCCGACAGCCCCATCGTGCCTGCCATGCCCTATCTCTGGGGGTCAGTGCGGTGGGGCCCTGCTGCCGCCGGCCCTGGTGACTGATGGAGGCGGTTCCCTGGCAATGGTTCCCTGGCAACAGTGCCATGGCAACGGCGCTATGGCAACGGGCGAGTGCCGAGGGGATGTGGGGGGATACACGTGGCAGTGGAGGGACCAAGGGGCCCCCAGGGCTGGGGTGCTGCTCCTCAGGCCTGGCACCCTGGCAGAACCAGCAGGCCAAAGCCATGGCATCACTGGGGCCTCCTTGGGGGTTCTGGTGCTCCTGGTCCATCCTGGGTGCCAGGAAGGGTGGGAAGGTGATCCTGGGGCCACTGAGCTCCTCAGGAACCACCAGCCCAGTCAAGGAGCAGGGAGAAGGAGCAGGGACATGGGGGATGATGCCCTGGGAGCTGCCAGGAGCAGTCCCCAGAGCCGAGGCTGGACCCACACACACGTGTGAGCACACACGCGCCCGTGCACACGCCCGCGCTCTCTCTCGGCTCTCCAGCTCTTTCCAGCCCTGCTGATGCTGCCGTTTCCCACCATCACAAGGGAAGCCCGTGACCTTTTGTCTCCTCCCGCCTGACATGAAACAATAATGTTTATTTGCCTTCCTCTGTTTTTTCCCATTAGCTCATCCAAATGTGCGAAGAGCTGTTTCAAGCTGCTCCTCTGCTCCCCTGACCTCCGCTGCCTCCCCACCCTCTCGGCTCCAAGCTGGGGGAATGCGAGAATGCCCTGCACAGGCACCACCCCCGTACCGAGGTGGGGGTGAAGGAGCAGGGTCTACGGTAAAGGCAGCAATGGAGGGACCAGCACTGATTTACAGCACCGTCCCCATGCCAGGAGCCAGGCCCCTTGGCCGGGCCCGGAGTGACGCGGCCGTGGGGAGGCTGCAAAGCTCTGTCACAAAGCCATTAAGAGCGGGCCAGGATCGAACGCCCCCGATGGCAGGCGCGGGAGGGAGGGGAAGGGAAGAGAGGGGAGGGGGCTGCAGCCGCCCCAGGGACTGCCATGCATCGACCACGAAGGCAAATGCATCAGTGTCAGCGGCTCAGACAGAAATCCGTGAGGCCGATGAGTCGCGTGGCCAGCACAGGGTCCGGACCCTGCTCACGTCCCGGCACAGGGGGGCTGCTCCTGCCCTGCCCTGCCCCACAGCGTGGCTGCCTCCCCCTGCTGCTGCTGCATCACCCCAGCACACATCCCACACCTTCCCGCGCTCCCACTGCCTTTCCTGCTGCCTTCCCAGCGCTCCCACTGCCTGCCAGCCCCAGCCATCACCGCTGCCCGGGGAGGGGACAGGGACGGAGGGAGGCGGGGGGAGGAGATGGCAGCCCCAGGCTCCCGAAAACGCAGATGCATTAGAGCAAGCGGAGCTGCCTGATTGATTCTCCGGGCTGAGACGTGGGCTGGGAGTGCCAGGAGAAAATGGATCCCATGAATATTTGATGAACGGAGGCTTGGGGAAGGAGTTTGATTGGAAAATTACAGATCTTTCAAACAATGGTTCAAGTGCCCTCCAAACACTTGGGTTTCCAGCTCCCTTCCAGTTAGAGGAGCAAGGCTCCACCAGGAAACTCCCCCCACAATTCATGAATGAGAGTGGAGCCAGCTGCTCCCCACACCCGGGAGCACTGGCTGGCCAGGACGGGCAGTCCTGGCGCTAGCCAGGATGTGGCACCTGTCTCCTGCCACCGGCCATCCCTGGCTTCCTGCTCTCGTGTGGCAGCGTGGCTTTCCCACAGCAATGCCATGAAGGCAGGCACACGAGGCTCCAAGGAACCAGCAGGAGCGTGGATCCTGGCATCACCCCTGTGAGCCCTGACATCTGTGGGGAGCTCAGTCCTCGGCGCCAAGCCCAGAGGCCAAGCCCAACCCACGTCCAGCCACGCTCTGCCAGGAAACACCTGTCTGGGGCAGGATCCACCTGGCTCCTCTGCCTCCTCCGGGCTCATCCTTGCTCCTGACAGTGGCTCCTGTCTGGGACCTGGGGGCTGCTTGTCTCCGGATGGAGTGAAGAGACTCAGGAATCTGGGCTGTGCCTCCAGTCCCAAACCTGGCGCCTCCACTTAACCCTGCCCCAGCACACGGCACCTCTTTGGCTTTCCTCCGGCATCTCTACCACTGGAGCCTCAGCACGGCTCCCAGCACAGCTCCCAGCACAGCTCCAGCCATGTGAACCCCCACCCCCCTGGGGAAAGGGGCTGTTTCTGGCCAGGAAGCAGGAACGCCAACACCAGCGGCTTCCCAGGAAACCTGCTCCAATTCCTCCCAGCAAGGCAGGTCCAGCCGAGAGGCCCCGTCCTGCAGCTGAACTCTGAACCCCGTGATCTGCGAGACCCAAGCAGGGCAGGGTGCTGTTGTGGGGCCATCTGTGCTGGAGCTTTATGGCCTCCTCTGGGAGAGCTGGGAAGGGTGACAGTGCTGCTCCTGTGGCTGTGCAGAGGGACAGGACGGATCTGACTCCTGTTTCCTCACAGGTGGCCAGGAGGCAGCAGGATCCAGCCTGGGTTTTGCCAGCAGAGAGCAGGGTCTTAAGTCCCTTCACAAAGGACTCATGGGTTATTTCTCAGACAGAAATCTCTCTCCTTCCCCTGGGTGCAACTGTCAGCTTCAGATCAGGATTGGGAAGACAGGACCAGGAGAGCCCTTGCTCCAAGGAGACTCTCAGAGCCACGGGGAGAGCAGCAACTGAGACAAAACACCAGAGCAGCCAGATGTGAGATGCAGGATCTCCAGCTGCTCATGAGCACTGATAGCAGCAGGAGCAGAGGGCACACAAGCAGCTCCAGTGGGACCAGTGCAGCCTTTACCAGAGTTGGAAGGTTTCTGCCAAACCTCCCTGGGCACCAGTGGATTGTGGCAGCCAGGACCCTCCTCCAGCCACTGCCGGTGCCAAGGCAAAGCGGGAGCCAAGGCAAAGGCAGCAGTGCCCGCCCCAACACCCGTTGGCTGCCGCAGAGCCAGGCCAACAGCAGGGCAGCACCTTGCCATGTCCCCAGCTGCCCTGGGACCTTCCTAATCCTCCAGCCCCATGGCCAGGCTCTGGAGTAGAGTGGCTGGGGGGGTCGCACTGTTTTGCTTTGTGGCTGTGCCCTCCACCCTGGGTCAGTCACAGAGTTTCTCTCAAAAGAAAGAGACATTGGCAGGTCCAATGTATGGAGCTGGTGGGGGAAAGCCTTTGCACCCCTCCATGGGCTCTTTGGCCCTTGCTGGGAGGGTTGGTCCAGAGAGGAGCATGTGGGGCCCATGGGCAGGAGCCACCACCCTGTCCGGCACCATCCCCCATCTCAACCCCAGCCCTAGACGCCTCCGCCCCAGGAGAGCCTGAGTCCAGCCCGGCAGCTCCTCACCCCCTCCCCAGGGCATGTCACACCCCTCGGCTCTGCCCTTCCCCTGGCTGCTGCCTTTTGGCAAATCACACACGTTTTCCTCCCCAAAGAGGCTCTTTCCTGCAGGTACTGAGGCGACGTGGAGCTGCCCAAAGCTGTGGCCCTGCCTTGGCCAGCTCTCCAGCCCCTCCAGCAGCACGGGGAACCACTCTGCCTCCCCAGTCCCACAGTTGCTGCACCCCAAATCTCCAAAACATCCCTGCATCCCTGCTGGTGCCCCCAGCTCAGTTCCAGCCCCAAATCAGCCAGAGCCCACCTTGGCCCCAGGACACCCCCATCCCACCCCCACCAGTGCCCCATGGCGTCTCCCAGGTGAGGGCAGGCAGTGGTGAGAGGGACCTGTTGAGCCCCTGTTGTCTCGGTAGCCAGTGGTAAATGATCAGTGCGAGGTGAGGTGCCCACGAGGAGCAGAGGGTGGCTGACCCCCGGCTGGCTGGGTGCCCAGAAACCTCCAGTGCCAAACCCAGGCGGTGCTGGGGTGTTCACCATGGTGGGGACCAGAGCCACGGGAGGGAAGGAAAGGCCTGGGTGAGACAGGGCCAGCGCTGGCTTCCAGCACCTCGAGCAGCCACCCAGCCCTGTGCCCTCCTGGCACCAGCTCCTGGTGTCCCTGAGGGGCAAAACCAGCACACGGGCAGGACAGTCCATGGCCACAAGCCCCTAGTGGCCTCAGCCTGCTCTGGCCTTCCCCCACCCGCCCGGCTCCAAGCTCCCAGCGACCGGGCAGGGCCCCACCGCAGCACACAAAGGATGAGGCCGGGGTCGGAGAGTGTCCATCTGTCCAGACTTTTCCGGCAGGACCCCGTTCATGAGGAACCCCTGGCCACAGCCGGGTCCCTGGGCAGGGGCTGGGGGTGCAGTGCAGGGAGGGGTCCGCAGCTCTTGCCACCCACTCACCCCACCACACGCAGCAGCAACAACAGGTTCAAAACACAAAAATAAAAGCCCTCCCCACCCCCCGCTTCCTGCACCGCTGCCAGCCCCGACACCCCCCGCACCCTCTGCACCCCCCGCACCCACACCGGGGCCTCTGCTGCTGCCCCCCGAGCCGGCGCTCCAGCACCCCACGGCGGGGCAGGGACCGGGGAGGGGCCGCACCTGCTGAGCGGCACTGGGGGAAAGGAGGCCCCGGTATCGGGCTCCCGAGCCCCGGAACTAAGGGGATGGGAGCCCGCGGTATTGGGGTTCTGAGCCCCAGTATCTGGCGGGATGTGAGCCCCCAGTTTTGGGGTCACAATCCCTGGAATTGGGGGGATGCGAGCCACACCCCCGGTTTTGGGGTCCCAAGCCTCAGCACAGGGGGGATACAAACCTCTAGTATTGGGGGCCTGAATCCCCAGAATCAGGGGGATGCGAGCCTCCGCTTTTGGGGTGCTGAGTCCCCAGAAGAAGGGGGATATAAGACCCCAGGTTCGGATTCCCCAGCCCCGGCATCGGGGGTGTACGAGCCCCCGGTACGAGCTCCGTGAGCCGGCGGAGCGAGCTTCCCGCAGCCCCGGTGCGGGGGTCCCGAGCCCCGGCCCCCGCTCCCCGCTCCCCCCTCCCCGGTACTGCGGTCTCGGCCGGCGGGGCCGGGGGAGCCGCGGCCCGGTGCCAGGGTCCCGGCGCGGCTCCGGTACTCACTCCATGGTCCCGGCGGCGGCTCCGGCGGGCGCGGGGGGCGGCGGAGCGGGGCCGGCGGCCGCCGGCGTCCCGGCGCTCAGGGCCCGGCGGGCGGCGGCATCCCCGGCGGGGCTGCGGGATGCGCAGGGATGTCGGGACCGCGCCGGTGCTCCCGCCTCCCTCCCGCACAGCTCCGTCTGCCGGGCGCGCCCCGCCACTGCCGCCGCCCATCATCCGGCCTCGGGGCGCGCCGGGGCTTCGTCTGCTCCTGGGGGTCCCAGGTGGGTCCCGGCCCGCCACTGCCGCCACCCGTCATCCAGCCTCGGGGACCCCCGGAACTGTGGCTGCTGCTGGGGGTCCCGAAGTGGGTCCTGGCTGGGTAGTGCTCGGTGCGGGGGGGGTTGGAGGGGCTGCACTCACAGCCCCTCCGTGAATTCAGCCCCTGTCAATATGTAACCCCCTCCTGTGAATGCAGCCGCTCCATCCTGCCCAGTGCCAGGAATCGCCGCCTCTTTGCTCCCCCTTTTCCGCTCCCCCATTTCCCAACCCAACGGCCACAATGGGCAAACTGCCACAGGAAGCCCCGGGCCACTTTCTGTTGGGAAATGTGCCCGCTGCCGGGCAAGAGCTCTGCACTTGGCCCCGGAGCAAACCTGGCCCTGCAGTGAGGGTTACCATATCCCCCCACTCCCAAGCTCCTCACTCCCTGCACCCCTTTTTGCATTCCAGGGCGATGCAAAATAGGGGGAGGAAACTGCCCCTCTGCCCACAGCATCATCCCAGAGCCACTGGGGCTCTGGAGGGGCTGAAAGTGGTGTTGAGTGGGAGAACAGCACAGTCCTTGTGTTACTCACAGCCGTCTCGGGGACACTGTCGAGTATGGGAGATGTCCTGGGGCCCCGCTGCTGCCACCTCCCTGCCGAGAGGAGAGGGGTTTCATCTCAGCTCAAGGTAGAAGAGGAGTGAGGGCTGAGAAGCTTCTCTGCTCCCCATCTTTCCACTCCGGGGGAAGCTGCACGGAACTGCCAGGGCCCCCCGCCCCCTGAATTGCACAAACAACATCCGGAGAGGAGGAAGCAGGAGGGAGATACCCTCCCGCATCCCAAGGCTCAGCCTCCGCGGGGATTTAAGCACCCCCACGCCAGCAGCGGTGGCAGTGGCCCACTCTGCGCCACCATGGTCACAGCCGGGCTCTTCATCCTCTGCCTGGGAGGCTCCATCCTGCTGCCAGCTCTGGCCCCGGCAGGTAAGAGAGAGAGCTGGGGTGACAGGGCAGGTCCCAGGGTGGGAGATAAGAACCCTGGGCTGGAGCACTGTGGCACAGGGGACACCGATGTTCACCTGCACCCACCAGGCACCGAGGGAAGCCAAATCATCGGGGGAAAGGCAGCAGTGCCCCATTCCCGGCCCTTCATTGCCTCCATCCAGATGGACGGGCAGCACATCTGCGGGGGCTTCTTGGTGTGGCCCAAGTGGGTGATGACAGCTGCCCACTGCTTCGTTCCCAGGTGAGCCTTGTCCCCTGGATGTGATGGGGCCCCTTCTAACCAATAACCCTGTCACAAGGGGTTAACTGCCCCCTCTGGTGCCCCCCTTGAGCCCTCCTGGCCATCCCCCTCTCCCGGATGGCCACCAACCATGGCAGCACCTGCTCAGCATGCCCTGGCCGCAGGCGCAGCCCCTCGGTGCGCGTGGTGCTGGGAGCCCACCGGCTGGAGGAGCCTGAGGCATCCCAGCAGGTCTTCAGCGTGGCCGAATCCATCGCCCACCCACTCTACAGCCCCCGTGCCGTGGACAACGACATCCGCCTGCTCCGGGTGAGTCTGCACGGGGCACCCGGCGGCTGGGCAGCGGGGTGTCCCACAGCCCTGGGCTGCGAGAGGGAGGTGGTGTGTCCCACAGCCTCGGGGCACGGCAGGGGATGGGCTGTCCCACGGCCCCGGGCACTGGGAGGGAGGTCGGGTGTCCCATGGCCCCGGGGCACGGGAGGAGGTGGGGTGCCCCACGAGGGGCCGAACCGACACTAGATGTCAGTGCTTCTCCGGAGAAGCAGGACCGCGCCGTGAGGTGTGATGGAGGCGCTGAGGACACACCGACCCTGTCCGGGTCGGCGGCTCCCGGGCAGCCAGTCTTTCACAGCAGCCTGGGACCAGAGCAGAGGGGCTGACAGGGAGGGGCCCAGCCTCTGAAGAGGGAAGGGCAGGGCTGGGTGGGTCAGCAGGAGCGGTGAGCTGGGACGGACAGGCTATGGCGTGCGGGGGGAAACCAGGCAGGAGCAGCTGGGGGGATCTGCCCCAGCAGCAAAGCCACCCACGCCCTGGCTGCCCACCCAGCTGAACAGGTCGGCCACGCTGAACGAGTATGTGAAGCGGATCCGCCTGCCCTCGCCGCACGTTGACCTGAAGCCCGGCACTGTCTGCTACGTGGCGGGCTGGGGGGACATCTCCAACTATGGAGACCAGCCCGCCGAGCTGATGGAGACCAACACCACCATCATCAAGCGGAGCCTCTGCCGGACGCTGTGGAGGGGCAAGGTCTCGGCCAACATGCTGTGCGGGGCCAGCCGCAATGCCACGCTGCAAGGCGTCTGTGCTGTGAGTGCATCCCTGCCCCCCTGCCCCACACTGTCCCCCTCTGGGAGACCCTCAGATCTCGCTCCTACCTCTCCCTCCTACTGCCTCATTTTGCAGGGTGACTCCGGGGGACCCCTGGTGTTCAAGCGAAAGGTTTATGGCATTGTTTCATTCTCTGGGGAGAGATGTGGGGACCGCCGGTTCCCCGACATCTACACCAAGATCTCCAACTACATTGACTGGGTGCATCACATCGTGCGAGGGTCCCGTCGTCGGAAGGGGTGGCTGAAGCCCTAGCACGGCTGGCAGGGAATCCTGGGGGCAGATGGGCTATGGGAAGAGGGGTGGAGCCGTCTCTTGGGAGGGGAGAAGAGGGCCAGAACTTCCACATCCTCCAGCTCAGGGAGGGGGAGCGGGGGGCTGAGAGATGATGCTCAGGGCTCCTTGACCCAGGTGAGGGCAGTAGCCCCCTCAGCCCATTGGCAAGGGGTGGTATGTACCCCCTAGGCTGTACCAGAAGCCCCTCGTGCATCCTCTCACAGTGGCAACATTTACCATCCTCAATAAACCCTCAGTCCCCGTCCCACTGCTCCCCCTCTGTGTTTTGGTCCCCCTGACTTGTCCTGGGCATGGGTGGAAGGAGCAGGGGGTACAAGAGGAAGGAGGGGAGCACAGCCCCCACTCAGGCCCTGCCCCAGAGGAGCCAGAATCTCCATCCAGGTGCTGCCACCCCAAAAGCATCCCCAGCTGCCTTCCCGCCGGGGTGTGGCTCCCCATCCCGTCCCACCCCGTCTCATCCCATCCCGCCTCATCCTGTTCCATCCCGTCCCACACCGCACCCTCCCCACCGCGCGACGTGACCCCCCAAAGAGGGGGAACCACAGACACCCCCCGAGGGCAGGCGGGCTCCCAGCTGCGCTGGCGGGGCCCACAGGGATCCTCAGGAGCCTCACCCGTCTCCCCCGCGCACAGACGGGAGCTGGGTGCCCGCAGTGGCTGGCAGACGTGTGCCGAGCTGCTGCTGGGTCTCAGCTGAGACACGTGTGGCTCTGCCCGGTGTCTCCGGGGACAGACCCAGACATTCCCTGCTCCTGGCTGTTTGTTTTATCTGCAAATTGCTGGCACGCCGTGGCTGCTGCAGGGCCTTGCGCCGGGTCAGGAGATGCAAGCCGCAGGCATCGGTGGCCTTGGGGACATCCAGCAGAGGACAGAGTCCTGCCAGGCTGCCAGGCTCCTAAGAAGCCCCAAATCCCAGTGGGGTGGTGGCAGTGACAGCGTGGGGCAGAGACCCCCTGGAATGCCGGGACAGGACTGCCAGCCCGAGGGCATCCGCGCTGGCAGGGAGCCTGGAGAGCCGGCGCCTGTCCCGGCTTGTCCCAGACCACCCAAAAACCGGTGGGAAGGCGGCGCCTGACTCACAGCCGTGTTTTGGAAGCTGAAATCTCCCGCTCATCACAGGAGCTGCCGTTGCCGCCGCAGCCCGTGCCCGCGGGCTCGGCACCGAGCCACCCGCCAGCCTCTCCGGGGGCCAAACCCTGCGGCGGCCCGGGCAGGACCGGGAGCTGCCGTGGGCAGGAAGCGCTGCGGGCGGCCGAGGAGGAACCCAGGCCACACACCACCACGTGTGGTGGCACCTGGAAAGGCATGGGCAGTGTTTTGAGAACTCCTGTACGCCCACCCCCCAAAGCAGGGGGTCATTGCTGAGCTGGGCGAGCAGGGGGGCTATAGGACAACCCCCCATGCCCGCCCTGGGTTGTCTGAGATGTTTTTTCCAACCTAAATGGTTCCATGATTCTCTGGGATGCTCTCCCGGGCTGGTCCTGGTTCTGAGGGGCTCAGCCGGGAGTCCGGGGCTGTGCCACGCCGGCCCCCGGCACAGGGGATGCGGCCGAGGGGGATCCGGCAGCAGTTCCCGTGGAGTTCAGCGCGCCAAGCCGCAGGCTGCTGCCCGGGAAACATCCCACATCGGGACCCAATTACCGGCAGGAATTGTTTTGTGAAATACCAAACCCTCATGGCACGGCCCGAGATTGGGAACAGATTTATCTGCGTCGCGGGTTGCTCTTCCCCGCTCTCCCCTTCCCTCCCACCGCACAGAGCAGCCTCAGCTGGGCTGGAAAACCTCAGCGTGGAGCTGGAGCAGAGGGGATGCAGCTCCTTATGGCTGCGGGGGGGTCCCCACATCCCCAGACCCTGCTGTGGATGTACAACCCCAAGGAGAACAGAGTTTCCTGCGACCCCAGAACCCGCCCAACAAAACCGGAGATGCACCACTGTTTATTCTGGTTTTTAATTATAATCCAAATCATAACACAGCCGTAAAATGCCCCAACAATATGGAATAGGGAATGTGGATGTTCCCAAAACATCTACCTTGGGGGTCAGAACCCAATCATACAAAAATAGAAAATAAGGTATTTTTATATATAATACATATATGATATTTATATAAAGTCAAGAGCTTTTTGGTGTCAGAGCTGAGCTGGTATTTACACAGGTGACAACAGAAGAAATGAGAGAAGGAGCAAAAATAAATACAGGTGTGGGCAGAGCAGGGGGTGCAGGGCTGCGCAGCCGCGGTGAGAGGTCCTGGGGGGGTCGGCAGGGCCAGCTTCCCCCACAGCCCAGGCTGCACCCAAAGCTGTTCTGGCAGAAAGGGATTAGGAGAGCTGGGGGCAGCTGCCCAGGACAATGGGCTCTGTGTAGGGGGACAGTTGTGTCCCCCAGCCAGGGCTGCCACTGCACCAGCCCTCTGGGCACCGGCGTCACCTCCGAAGATGGTGGGAGCCTGGTCTGAATGGGCCTGGGAGAACCTAAACTGAAATCTGTTTGAACACACACATGCTGAAACTTTAGGAGACAATAACATACATATTTTTTTTTATATATATAAAAATATATATCTATCTCTCTCCAATCTGATGCAGCGTGCACTGCCTTTCCTGCCGCTGGCAGCTGGGGCCGAGCCCCTCAGGGAAGGCGAAAGTGCAGATTCCCTCTAGACCTCGAGGTCCTGGCCAGAAACGTCAGCAGAGTACCGAGAATTAATCCAAAAATAAATAGGCCCAGGGCTGCTGGCCAAGGACACGTGGGGGGGGCCCATGGACACCCCTCCGCTCTGCGCCAGCAGCAAGGAGTGGCACCGGCCAGTGGAGAGCTCTGCCGGGCACTGGACGGGCACCAGAGCATCCCAGAGCAGCTTGGCTTTGCTCCGGCCACCTGCCCCCTCCCCTGCTCCCTGGCCGGCAGGATGGGAATCGAGCCCCCTGCGACTGCTTAACATACACAGGGATAAATAAGGATCTTTTTATCTTAATAAATATCAGGTATATGGTTTGTACAATATACACATAATGCCCCTGTCTCCCGGCTGCGGCTCGGCCGAGGGACGATTCACACATAGTTCTCTTCCACGCTGTCCGTCTCTGCGGAGAATTTGGCCGCAGCTGGAAAAAGGGAGAAGAGGTGAGGAGGGGTGTGAGGGGTAAACACTGGGGGTCTGTGGCTGCTGCCCCCTGCCCTGCCCTGCTCACCTGAGCAGCTCCCGTAGTGGCGCACGCCGATGGAGCGGCCGCGGTGGCAGGTGGCTCGCCGCAGGTGGCACGCCGAGGGGTAGGTGACGTTGTTGTTGCCACAGAGGGCGTGGTCCAGGCTGGTGGGCTCAGGGCAGGGGGCCGTCCGGCACATCACACAGTGGGCACTGCCCGTCTGGTCCACCACACAGGTGTGGGTGCCAGGACACACCACGCTGGAGCAGGACTCTGCAGGGAAGCACAGGGTTGGGGTGACCCCAGTGATGGCCACCCCCTTCCCACAGCTCCTTCACCCCACACAGGCTTTGGGCATCATCCTGGAGAAACCTGGTCCCCTCCCCACCTCTTGCTTCCAGGGGACAGAGCAGAACCAGGGGCTGGAGGGTCCTGATCTCCCCCACTGGTGACACTCCCAAGGGCAGGGTCTGGCAGGGGCTGGAGGGTCCTGATCTCCCCCACTGGTGACGCTCCCAAGGGCAGGGGCTGGCAGGGGCTGGAGGGTCCTGATCTCCCCCACTGGTGATGCTCCCAAGGGCAGGGGCTGGCAGGGGCTGGAGGGTCCTGATCTCCCCCACTGGTGATGCTCCCAAGGGCAGGGGCTGGCAGGGGCCAGCATCCTGAGCACAAGGGAGCTCATGACCTTGAGCCCTCAGGCTTGGCCCTGGCCAGAGCTTTGCCGTGCGGGAGGAGCCGAGGTCCAGCTGCAGCAGCAGAGTGCGGGGCTGAGCCCACTCGGCGCAGCGGGACCTGGCTGGGCCAGCAGCCGCACGCAGGTGCCTTGGCAGGGAAGCAGCAGCCACTGCGGCCAGGCTGGCAGCCACCGCACTGGCCCCGGCAAGAGGGAAAAGGGCAGGGTCACCCTGGACCCGACCCAGCCCTGGAGCGAGGGCGCACGGGGGTGGAGGGAGGCTGCGCGGCAGGATCAGGCCCTGCACAGGGCTCTGCCAGAGTGGGTGGAGGATCCTGCATCCCCATCGTCCCTCCACCCTCCTCTCTTTCCCTACCGGGTTGGAAGATTTGGAATCTACAGCTCTCAACTCCCATTTCTTGCCCCGCGTTTCCCTGCGCAGCCCAGAGCTCGACAGGCAAAGCCTTCCAGAAAGGAAGGCTGGAAAAATAACCATAATCCTTCTGACAGCTCTTGGCAGGGCCGGGAGGATCGCTGCGCTCTTTACAAAAGAGGAAAAAAAGGGGCTTGACGTTCGTAAATGACATTTTAGGGACTGTTGCTGCTCAGCCCCTGGCAGGGCCAAACCCCATGGCACCAACAAGCTGCAATGTCCCCTCAAAGGGCACTGAGACCCACGTCCTGCAGGGTCCCATACCGGGACAGACCTTCCCTCCTTGCACCACAGGGCATGGGGACAGGACAGGGCCAGGATGGGGATGGGACGCAGTGGGGTACGGGCACGACTGCACCTACTTTTGCATTTGCCCTGGTACATCACTTCGAGGTCGGGGTGGTCTCTGCACTTGGCCGTCAGCAGGTCACACTCGTCCCGGTAGGTGTAGCCATCGGAGCCACAGACCTGCAGCTTGCGGGGCAGGCTGGAGCAGTCGGGGGCACAGGCACACTGGGGACGCCCGTGCTTCATCTTGCAAACCTTGTCGGGGCCGCACACCACCCCCTCGCAGCTCTCTGGGGACAGAGGGCAGCAGCACATGAGGATACGGCACTGGCTGCCCCCCACTGGAGGAGGTCCCATCCTGCCCAGCCCCACAGTGTGACACCAAGTGGGACAGCATCACCCTCGCGGTCCCAAACAGCCCCCAGGTCACAGCACGTGTGCTGATGCTGAGCTGTCCCAGCAGCATCTGGATCTGCTCAGCTCCGCCAAGGAGCAGGTCGTTGGCTTCAGCTCCACGCAATCCTCCAGTGCTCACCCCAGCCGGAGCCCCGGCTCTGCTCAGCACCAGCTCACTCCTTCCCATCTATTTATTCTTTGGAAGGAGACATTTCTTTTTCTTGTGCAATGGAAAAATCTATCTCTACAAGGCCCCAGTTCCTCCAGAAGGAGCTGGGTTTCGCGAGTTGTCCGGGCGATCGGGAATGCCGCTCCCAGCAGACAATGCCTGGCCCTGTCTCACTCTGTGACTGGAACATAAGAGCGGGAGGCAGCAGCCAGCGCTGGTCCCCAGACAGGCAGATGCTTTGTCCCCCCGGGTCACCTCCCGGCCAGCGCGGGGGCCAGGTTCAGGGGGTCCCGCCAGTGTCCCAGGACCGTGCCCACGCCGGCGGGGATGGAGAGGAGTCGCCGGTGCCAAGCAGGGGCCCATCCTGGTGTCCAGGGGCCCAGACACTTGTGCCTCCGCAGGGAGAGGCTAAATGGTAAGCAGCAGGGATGGGGGGCTCTGGCTGGGGCAGCTGGATCCCCCCTTGGCCTCCCAAAGGGCAGCCCTCATCCCAAAGGGACCCAGTGCCCCCTGAGCTGCCGGGACACAGGCACTGCTGGGATCCATCAGCACCCACGAAGAGGAACACAGGGCAGGACCAAAAGGCTTCCCAAGATGGGGATTCACCCCCAGCAGAAGGATCCCGGCAGACAGGGTGTGTGCTGGCAGCTCTGGGAGGCACACAGGGGGATTTCCCTGTGGGAGGTGGGCCACCAGAGGAGACATGGAGGAGGAGGAGGGGGAGAAAGAGAAAGAGGAGGAGGATGCGGAGAAGGAAGAAGGGGAAATTCCCTGTCTGCTTGGCCCAGCTGTCCCTGGGGGAAATTCCCTGCTGGGAAACACTTTCCCATTTTGTTCCCTGATTTCCATAGCTGGGGCCTGTCCCAGGGAAGGGGAGGCTGAGACCAGGGCGCCCCAGGACAGAGGGGGACAGGTCCATGTCCCTGGGCTGCCACAGCAAACAAGACCCTCATCACCCTCCACTCAGATGTTCTTGGGGGAGCAGAGTCAAATAATCTGGACTATCCCAGCAAGAAATAGTTGGAGCAGTTGGAGAATCCACCCGTGACCCCAACCCTGCAGCCTGGCTTCCCCCTGCACTGGGCCCTTGGGGGGGACACCGTGTCCCCAGCAGCTGGAGCCAGGAATTCCACCTCCCCCCAGAGACCCATTTGCAGAGCCCCCGGGGTCCGGTCAGCACCATCCCTGGCCGCCCCGGCTGCAGCCCACTTTATCCTGGAGTAACCTCTCCCAGCCTCGAAACCCCGGGGAGTGGGAGCACAGCTCCTCTTATCCGCCCTCTTTCAAGGCCTCTGGAGTATGGTGAGGAGCAGCACCAGCTCCATCTGGATGGGACAGGCAGGGGCTGGCTGAGGGTTGGGGGTTGTGGTGCACGTGCTGGCCAGGCTCTCCAGCGGTTTCCTCAAAGATCCTGCTGCCAGATGTTAATAAACCCCGGGAACTACAGCCCCCACCATGGTCTGTGGCCACTAGCAGCCCCCTCTGAGTCCCCCAGCCTCCTGACAGAGATAAGTGAGGTGACTGCAGATTCTCTGCTTGAGGGCTGCCTGTCCCCACTGCACTTTGCCTCTGGCACAGGGGAGCCCCTGGAGAGGGTCCAAGTGGTCCCAACTCCCTCCAAGCAGGAACGGGGCCAGGGCCAGGATCTCAGTCAGCTGTTGGCTGGTGCAGGGTGCAACTCCAAGCCGCACCAGGATGGGCCTGAGGAGCTGCCATTGTGGCAGTGCCGAGGGGTGCAGGGCGCTGGGGGAAGTGGTTTTGTTAAGAAACTTTTCCCCTTTAAGCGAATAACAACATGACCTTCCAAAGCCCTGCTCCTGCCTCCTGCGGGCAGCAGGTCCTTGAGCGTGTTCTCACACAGCCACGCAAGTGCTGGGGGATCCGCAGCTCCGGCACACGCCAAAACATCTGGCGGGGCTGGAACTCACAGCTGGAGAGTTTCCACTTCTGGAACTGCCCGTTACATAAAGCCATTTCACACACGCGCTGGGAGGAGCGAGGGGCAACGGAGGGGAAGAAATAGATCTTTTTTCCTTAGAAAAACCTGACGAAGTTTCCTTCTGAGCAGCCGTGGCGAGGGCAGGGGAGGGAGGCCCCAGCGCAGAGGGGTTAACTTGGGAACAGCCAACCCCAGATCCTCTCCCTGCACTTGGCTGCCCTGCCAAGACCTGGGTCATGCATCCCACTCCACTGGGACAGCAACTAAAATACACTCAAAATAAGAGCAGCCGAGGGACACAGGCTGTCCCGCCAGCCCTGACCCACAGCAGCATCCATCCAGGAGCTGCAGCAGCAGGAGCATGGGGTCAGCACTCCCTGGGGTCCCTGTGCTGTCCCAGACCACCAAGGAGAGCCCTGTCTGGTGAGGGGCAGGCCAGCTCCGTGCTGCTGCATCGCCCAGAGCTGCAGACTCTGAGTATTGCCCCCAGGGCTCCACAAATTCCCCCTGGGCAGAGCTCAGCCCCACAGTGGCCCCTCACCCCCCAGCCTGCTCACCTTTGCAGGGGTGGCAGGTCACCAGCCCCAGGAAGCCCAGCAGGCTGATCTTGTTGCCTGGGTAGGTGTAGTTAGACCAGGCCACATCCACGTTGCCATTGGCACAGCATTCCTCCCACGTCACGCCTGTCTTCAGGATCATGGTGCACTTGGCCTCCTTCCCCTGTTGCAGCCAGCAGATTCCACCTGCAGAGAGGGCAGAGGGTGAGGGATCCCTGCTGTGCCAGAACCCTCGTGAAGGGCAGTGAGATCCCGGCCGTGGCCAGACTACCTTGGGGCAGGGGCACAGGGATCTCTTCAGTGTCTGGGATGAGCTGGGGAATGTAGAGATGCTCTGTGTTGGCTCCCACCACTCCTGTGGCACAAGAGCTGTCCCAGAGCAGACAACCCCAGGGGTCCCTGGCATGGCAGCTCAGTGCCCTCATGGCCACCCCAACACCTGAGACCTGCTGCCAGCCCTCTTCTGCCAAGAGGCTCCGAATCCAGCACTTGGACCACAGGGATGGGCCAGTTATCCCAGCACTTCCAGCAATGTGCCAGTTATCCCAGCACTCCCAGCGATGCTCTGGGAGATGTCCAGCCTGTGGGCCAGGATCTGGGCTTGTAGCTTGCCTCCCCCATGCCCTGCCGTGCCTGCCTGCATCTCTGCCCAATTCCTGCCTGGCCCCACAGAGAGGAGGTTCCAGCCCAGGGCAGCGAGCAGAGCGGGGCCAGTGGGTGACTGCGGTGAGGGCTGGATCCCCTGGCATGTGCCAGTGGCCCCACAGAGGGATGGAATTGTTCCCTGGCACGGGAGCCTGACACCCACGGCCTCTGCAAGGAGCATCTGAGCCAGTGGCTGAAGCACAGGGCACTTGCCCCAGCCCTTGGGTCTGGGCCAGACCCGCGGCACCAGATCCCTCTGACTCAAAAGCCTGTTTGTTCCGTGACCCTCCAGCGAATCAGTTAGATGATTTTTTTTTTTTTTTTGTGAGTGATTTCTTTGCAATTTCCGCCTCTGCAAACCAGCCTCTTGTGACGCTTATTTGGGTTCGTGCTCTCATTAGCTGCGCTTGAGGTTTGCTAAACGGCGAAAGATGGAAAGGAGGGATGGGGGCAGGGACGGGTCTTGTGCTGCCAGGCAGGAGTCGCTCCCCTCCTAAGCAGGATTCACCCTGCCCCAAAGCGGAGCCCGCCCCCGCCCTAGACCCCCTGTGCCCCCCTCTTTCCCCACGCACACGATTTTGGTTCTGCCACAAGCACATGGGGCTTCCAGCCCGGCCGCATCCGCGGGGCAGCCGTGGATGGAGCAAATCCTCGGGCTGCGGGAACCAGCGCCTGGACAGCTCGGGCAGCACCAGCCGCGCCAGCACGCCGCTGCCATCGGGGGTTTATCCTCCACGGATTTGTCCAATAGCTCTTCCAAGCCCAACTTCCCGTTACAACACCGCGCGGACCCCACTCCCCACGGAACACTCAGCATCGTGCGAGGGGAAGGTGGAAACTCCCGCGCCGCTGAGGGAGAGGCGGCACCGGCAGCACCGCAGGGCTCCGAGGCTCTGCGAAGAGCTGATAGAGCCCCGGTCCGGGGTCTCGGGACGGCCTCTCCCACCGTCCCGACACCGCCCAGGCACCGAGAAAGCCGCTAGCACCGGCGGCGGACCCGGGAGGTTCCGAGCTCTGAGCTCCACACCCCGGTCATGGACCGGCCCCGCTCCCGGTCCGTCCCACCGAGGGCGCGCAGTTCCGAGCGGACCCTGCCGCTCGCATCCCGGGAGCGGGGATCCCCCGGGACACACGGGGTGCGGGATGCCGGGGCCGGGCAGCGGCACCGCCGCGATCCGGGACGCGGCAGCGGGGCCGGGCGGGACCGGGGCGCTCGCTCTCGCCGCGAAGCCACGGGACCCGCCCGATGGAGGGACGGCGGGGACCGGGACACCCGAGCGGCACAGCCGGGCGCCCGGCAGCCTCCGCTCCGCCCGGTAAAGATGGTTTGCGCCGCCGAGAGCACGGCATCTGCCCGGCGGGACGGGACACCAGTGCCCGGGGGTGCCGCCCGATAACGGCGCCGCGACCCCGGGACGGGCCGCCCCCGCCCCGAACACCTGCCGGCGGGGAGCGGCGTTACCGGCGGCCGGGGCGGAGCGGGCGGGCGGACTGCGCCCGGCGGACCCCCGCCGGGACCGGGACCCCCGTGGCTCTTACCGTGCGCGGCGGCGGGGCTGCAGAGCGCCAGCAGGCAGAGCGCCAGCCGCAGCGGCATGGCCGGGCCGGGCGGGGACGGGCCGGGGCGCTCCGGTGACCTGTTGCTGTGAGGCGGCGGCGAGGCCGACGGAGCTATAAAGCGGCGGGGCGGCGTGAATCACCGGGCGGGGCGGCGCGGGGGGGCCGGGGCGGGGGCAGCGGCGGTGGAGTCGGGGGGCAGCGAGGGGGATGAGCGCGGGGGGGCGGCGGGAGGCAATGAGGGTCTGATCGTCACCGAGTGGGCGGGGGGCGTCGTGTCCGTGCGTCCTCCGGAGAGGGCAGAGACCGACAGCCCGGCACTGAGGCGGGTCGGGGAAGGTTTGGGGGTGCCCTCCGTGGTCGAGGTGCAGCGGAGCAGAGCAGTGTCTGCGCAGACCCCGAGGCGTGGGGGACCCCAGAGCACTCCCCTGCCCGACCCTGTGCTGCCTGCACGGCTGTGCCTTCCCTACCCATCCTCGCATGAACCTGAATCTGCCTCTTCCACCCTCCTCCTCCTCCCAAAGCAGCCCCGGCTGGCAGCAGGGGTACGGTGTGGGCTGTCTCATATGTGGCTCCTTCTCTGCTCCACAAACACCCCCACAGCTCAGCCAGTACCCAACATCACCCCCAACACGCAGAGGGAAACTGAGGCACCACCTCAAGCCCTGCCAGGCAAGGAGGGGAAGGAGAAGAACTGTGGGGCCATACCCCCACAGTACATGCTGCCCCTGTTCTCCACAGATGTCCCCATCACCACAAGGACTGCTTCATCTGGCTCCTGAACAGTTCCCTTGAACTGGGGAACTGCGGCTGGGCCAGCACTGCCAGGCTTTCAGACACTCCCAGGCTTTTGGGGGCTCCCAGCAGGATAAGGGATGGCAGCAGAGAACCCAAGGCAAGGCAGGTCCGGTTTGGCCTTGCTCCTTGCTTGGTGCCTCCAAAAAGAGATCACCCACCTATCTGCAAGGAGGTCAGGATGCACCAGAGACTGTCACCCCACTCCCTAGGCAGAACGTTGGGGACACAAAGCCCTCCACCACAGCCCAGGGTCCTCTCCAGCCCCAAGCGCCTTGTCCGGCTCCCGGCCGAGCAGCTGAGGAACGTTTCACCCCGTGCACTGGCCCCAGCTGAGGTCATGTTTTCGGCAGGGCTGAGCCAGGCTCTTTCAGAGAGGGGCCCTGGCCGCAAGGCCCTCGGGACCCTGCACCACCCCTCCGGCCCAGCAGCAGCCTCCTGGCTCTGAGCGGTGCCAGTACAGCACGAGCAGCTTGGTTTGGCGTGGGATGGGGCTGGACACAGCTTTGGTCCAGTGGGACATGGAGCAGCCTGAGTCCCATGGCAGGGGCAGTGGGTGCAATGCCATTTGCCAGCATGGACAGAGAACCATGTCACTGGCACTGCCATGTCTCCATCCCTCCCTCCATCCCTCTGGCCAGCAGGCTGGCTGTCACCAAGGCAGACCTTCCCTCCCTTCTCCCCGACAGTCCCTTGTACCCCCAGGGAGGGATCAGGAGCGGGGAGGGCTGTGTTTACCCCAGGTGGCATTGGTGCCATCCACAGGAGCAGGAGCCCTGCAGCACCTGGCTCCTCCAGACAGAGCGTGGTGGGGACAGGAACACCGAGTGTGGGACAGTGGAGGGTCCTGGGGGGAAGGACAGAACCAGCAGCCCCCAGCCACTGGGCTCCCAGTGCACTGCTGGCCCTGGTGCTGGCGCTGCTCCCGGCCCTGTCCTGGCTGGCGTGACCCGGGCTCGTTCGGCCGCCTTGGAGCAATTGCCCATGTAAGGGCAGACGGCCGGGGAGCCAAACTTCCAAGCGGGATGTCCGTGAGCGAGCGGGCGGTGATGCACTCACTCACATGCTCCAGGATGCGAGAGGAGCTTGTAGAGGCCAGGAAGGGATTTTCCTTGGCTGCAAGTGGGGTTGCACAACCGCCGGCTCTGGCAGGGAAGGGGTCAGACCTCGCTCGGAGCAGCAGGCGCTGCTGCATCTGTAAGGGAGCAGCCAGCTCCTGATGTGAGGCAGGAGGAGCCTGGAGGCCAGGAGGGAAGTGGGTCCCTGAGCCAAAGGGGGCTCAGAGCCCTGATGAGGCTGCCCTGCTCCCAGGAAAACCATTCTGGCGGCTCCACTTGCCACTGCCGTGGCTATGGCTAAACCAACTTGCCTGTGCTGATGCCACAGGCAGGGGCCAAGGCTGGCTCTCAAGCAAAGCTGGGAGCAAAATTCCACTGACCAGTCTCACACACAGGGTGATGCTGCCTCCCTGCACCCCACAGACACCCCAGGAGGTGACTGAGCCCCAGCAGCACCCACAGAGTGAGTGGGGCGACAAGCTGGCCTGGGGTATGTGGGAAAGCAGCCCTGTGGCACCCAAAGGGAGGCAGAGGAGCCCCTGGGGGCGGCAAGAGGCGCTGGAGTGGGGACAAAGGAGCCCTTTGGAGCACAGTGAATGGTGGCTTCACATCTGACCTTTCCTCTGGGCACTGGTGCCACGCTGGGTCAGAGCTGCAGCAGGATTTCGGGGCAAGGTTCAGACCCAATCATTCTCCCCCCAGACCCCAGCTGCTGCAAGCTGCTACTGGGCTCCTTTAAGGAGAGAATCTTGCCTCTCTCATCAGTTCAGGCTAATTAAACTCTGCTAAACCAATTAGAGCTGCAATTTGCAACAAGACATTCTATTGAGGAGAAGAGCCCAGGGTCAGGGCAGAGGTTTCATACCACCAGCGTGGATCTGTGGGCAGGTGTTGGCCAGGGCCCTGGATGTTGCCATTTCCCTGTCAGAGCGAGGTGATCCTGGCCCCATTCCTCTCCTCACCGCAGTGGGATGCCCCAGTTTCTCTCATGCAAGCAGAAATGCTGCCGAACACCACACTGGGGAGAGGGGCTGCTGGTGGGGGCTCCGCAGCCCCAGCTCAGGAGTATCCATGAGCCCATGGGACCCTCGGGGACAGGATCAGCACAGCAGGGCCAGCAGCAGAGCTCAGTGTGTGAAGGGGGACGGGATCAAGCCTCGGTCACAGCCCTCGGAGCACGTGGCGAGTGGCCAGTGCAAGGCGTGAGCCGAGGGCACGGCCCCGGGGCTGCTGCTGGCGGCCTTGACCCTGGGGCGGGATTTTCTCCAGTATCCTCACGGCTCCAGCCCAGCGAATTGAGTCAGTGTTTGTTTGGGGAGAGAGTGTCGGGGCTGCACCTTGATGGCCACACTCCACCCCCAGCGCTGACACGGAGCTTCGCCCCGCGCCCTGGGGCGGCAGCGTCACCGCTCCGTGCCTCAGTTTCCCCATCTGCTGAGGCGAGATAATGCTCCTCTGCTTGATCCTGCGCTATCTCCCAGGAAGGTTGCAGGGATTAGTTTGCTAATGTTTGCAAGGAGCTTTGAAGATGAAAAGCCATGAACAAATGCCAAGAAGTGCTGAGCTGGATTCTCCTCGCCAAGTAATCGTTTCATGTTCCTGGGACACTTCCACTTCTGTGGATGAAGGAAAGCAGGGCAGGAGCGCCAGCGTGCAGGGAGGGCCGGGAGGCTGACATACATTCCCTAGACCTGCCCCTCCAAATCTGATCACCCATTCTTTTTGATTCCTGATCAAACTCTGATCCCTCCTGCTGATGCCCAGATCCAGACCCCCTCCCTGCTGCTGGCACCAGCATCACCAGCACCCTGCAGGCCCCGGTGCCACAAGAAGCATCACCCTGGGGGGATTCACTCCCTCTCACCTCCTCAGCAATGTCCTCTCCCTCTCCAGTGCTTTGGGTGCACCCAAGAGCCACACTTGCCCAACACCTCTTTTTTTTGAGTCTTTTGTTTCAGTGCCCCCTTGCTCTGCCCTGAACTGATGGGAGATGCTCTGGGCTCTGTCCCTGCTGGGGAAATGCCAATGCTTGGAGCCAGGAGGTGCAAGCAACATGGAGCAGGGACTGGGAAGGCTGAGATGCGGGAAAGCAGTGGCCAGAGGCAGCAAGGTCATCCCATCCCATCCCATCCCATCCCATCCCATCCCATCCCATCCCATCCCAGCCCAGCCCAGCCCATCCCATCCAACAGGACTCTGCAGCCCAGCCTGGAGAAGCCACCTCCAATAACACGTGTCCCTCTCAGCAAGGAGCAGATGTCTCATGGCTCCAGTTCCACGTTCCCTGTCCATGTACGTGGATTTCCAGACATCTTAGCGAGCTCCTTATGGAATGATTCCATTGCCCACATGGCTGAGCCTGGCAGGGTCCGTCTGGCCGGGCTCGGCCATGAGTGTCACAGGTTTTTTTTGTGTGTGGATGTGTGTGTGTAAACAAGCCGTGAGTCAGCGCCGGCGGCCGTGTGGGCTCCCAGAGCAAATGCTGCCTCCACAACAGTGAAGGGCAGGAGCAAAGTGAGCCTCGAGGGAAGAGCTGGCAGCACCGTGGAACGTCAGGAAACCATGTGGGGCTGAACTGGGTCCAGCAGAGCTGGGAATGGGGAAAACTTCCCCGGTCATTGAAGTCTCCTGGCTCCTCAGTGAGGCTGGGCAGAGGTGCTGCTGGAGGAGGCAGAGCTGCACCAGGAAGGGCAGCGGCTGCTCCACTGATCTTTGCTCCCAGAGCAAGGTGCTGGTTATTGGGATGGGACAGACGGGCTGGTGGCTGCCCTGCTCCCATATCAGCCATGGGGAGGATGTGGACCTCACTGGCACTACAATTCTGGCATCCTGGCCTCGCCAGCCTGGTGGCCCTGCAGGGTTCCTGTCCCTTGGGCCACTAAGAGCAGAGCCACCACAGGTCACATCCGCCCCAGAGCTCCCATCTGCTGCACAGCCCCTGTCAGCCAAAGAGCCTCATTTCTTGGCCCAGGCTGGCAGTTGTTAGAAAAGCATGTTTTTTGCATTAAAATTTCCCTTGAAGAACAATGGTTTAAACCAAGCATAAAAAAAGAAAAGAATCCAAAAAGAAAGAAAAGGAAAAGAAAAGGAAAATTTTTGGTGGAGCCCAAAAGCAGTCCCCTGGGACCATGAACTTCCCCTTGGCTGCTCCCAGGGGAAGGTGAGCCACTGCGAGAGCACAGCAGGGCTAGGGCAGGACCACCAAAGGGCCACCAGTGCTTCTGATCCAGGGATCAGAACCATATAGGGCTGGGGACCACCCGCCACCAGTGTCCCTCAGCCCACACAGCGTGGTGGCAGGAGGATGGGGCTCAGCCTGTGCCGCTGCTCCTGGGTCACTGTGAGCTGCTGGATCAGTGCCAGATGGGATCCAGACCCGCAGCCTGGAGGTGTGAGGCTCCGGGAGATGAGGTGGGGGATGTAAATCTCCCAATCTGTCTGAGCAAATTCAAAGGAGACCGATTCAAATCCGCCGTGACACGACTGGCTCGGGGCAGGTAGACAATCCCTGCAGTGTCTGTAAGGAATCTCGCCACTTTCCTTTGAGTGGCCTCCAATTTATTAATTAAAATAGGCAATTATATATGATGTGGGGTGGAGGGGAGCAGGGAGACCAGCTGCACCAGTTATTCTCACTTGGCAGGAACTGCTCTGGAAGCTGCTCTGGCTCCAGGAGGTGCTTGTGCTTCCCAGGGCTCAAGGCAGAGCCTGGGATGAGCCTGTGCCCAGAGCTGCCCCTGGGCCCCCAAGAGCTGGGCAGCGTGGGGGCTTCAGCTCCAGTCACCACTTTGTTTTGGAACACAGGATCCAGAGGCCAGGAGCAATCCCCGTGACCCCCTGGGGGTCCTAGAGGGGCACGTGTCCCCTCCATTGCTCAGCCCAGATGGTATGGTGACTCTGAGCGGCTGGAGGAGCCTCCCACCCTGTCCCACCCCTCAGACAATGGGAGCCCTGGGATATTTTCTGCTGTCCTTGGGTAACTCTCCCGCTCTTCCCAAGTGGAGTGGCTGATGTGGGAGCGGGCTCTGTCTAACGATGACTCGATACGACCTGGAGAGGTGTCACCTCCTCGTCAGCCCTCTTGGGTGAGGGTGCAGTTTGCCTTTCTGCAGCACCGTGGGAAAATCCTTCCCTGGGTGACTCAAATTTGCTCCAGACCAGACTCAGCTTCCTTGGAGGCAGCAGGAGGCAGGGGGACAGCCAAACACAGAACCTCCAAACCCGGGGTGCCTGATGGGGATGGGGTCCACCTGCCCAGGGACTCTCATGCCCTCTGTGGATAGGAATCACGTCAGGGGCCAAAGTCAGGGCATGGGGCTGCCTGGGGGTCTCAACCCCCAGAGAAGGGGGGTCCCCTCTCCATGCTCAGCAATGAGGGATGGGCAGGGGACTTTGCCTGTAGGTCATGGGCAGAGGCTGCAGTCCTGACATGGAGCTTTTCCCCATGGAAGCACACCCCAGCAGCCGAGGGGGCCTTTGGGGGACCTTTCCCACTGCTGTGTGCCAGTGGCGCTGAGGCTGTGGCTGCTCTGCTGCCCTTATCTCCATCTGCATCCATATCCGCTGCCATTTTGCATCCCAACGAGTGTTGCCACGTTCAGCTTCCACAGCTCCTGCGTCAGGGAATTCCAGAGGGACAAAGTCAGTGGAGCCGGATCCTTCCTCCCCCCATCCCACAGGCACCCGGCACCCATTTGATCAAGTGGCAACTTGTCCTCCAACCGTGAAACAGGGCAAGGAGAATCACGGGGAAGGAGTGATTCCCTTGGGGTGTGAAATACCCCATCCGGAGCCGCAGGCTCTGCATGGAGGCTTCGGGCTCTGTCTGGCTCCCGGCTGGGCCACGACGCATTGTCTGGACCCACCTCCTGAATAAAAGGGTTACGGGAGCAGCAGTTTCCTCATCAGCTGTAAATAAATGCCAACATGCCTTATCAGCGGCCGGGATCATTGATCAGCCACTGAACTCTGCCAATCTGCCCCACAGCTGCAATTCCCACACCACGACTGAGCCCTCCCAGCTGCTGACCAGTGACCCAGCCCTCAAGAGCTGTGTCCCACCAGCGTCCCGTTTACGAGGTCTCATCCCATCCTGTCACTGACCCCACCCGCAGTGCGGGGAGCAGAGACCTGCCGAGCCTTCCACGGCTCCTGAGCTGCTCCACAAATCCCTCCCCGGCTCCATCACCCGGCAAAGCTGGAGCAGCAAATCCTGGGCTGAAGATGCCACCTGCTGGGAGCGGGGCTGGTGTCGCGGGCTGGAACCCCAAGACCCCACAGCCCCACCATGCAGAGCCCTTAAAATCCCACAGTTTTGCCACCCCAACTCTGCCCGGCAGCCTCACAATCAGATTGCACGGATACCCCAAAACCTCCACAGCCACACCACCCCAAAACCCTGGCTCGGCACACAACAGCCCCTGGGTATTGGGACCCCAGTGAGATCCTCTGCTCTCTCAAACGGTGCAGCCTGGGGAAAACGCCGATCCTGAACTAAGCCCCAGGCGGGATTACCAGGCCCCAAAAATAGATATTCAGCCTCTCACCCCCAAAAACCTTCCCAGCACCCGCCAGGGTCCAAGCGAGAAACACCCAAACTGAGAGGCTTCTGCCAAAACGGAACATTACAGTTCTTTCGTGGCTATTGCAATTTTAAGCAATTCCTGGGATTTTCACCGGGAGTACCCCTTTTTCCTCGTTTCGAGGGACTCCTCTCCCCAGCTCAGTTTTTCCTCCTCTTTTAATAAATAAATACATAGATTAAATAAGGCAGCTTTTGAGCTGATGTTTTAAAGCTCGAGGGTCCGGTGGGACTGAGAGAGGGACCAGGAGCCCAGGGACGAGGGAGAAGGAGGGAGAAGGAGGGAGAAGGAGGGAGAAGGAGGAAGAAGGAGGAAGAAGGAGGGAGAAGGAGGGAGAAGGAGGGAGAAGGAGGGAGAAGGAGGAAGGAGGTTCCCGGAATCGCGGAGTCCCGGAATTGGGGTGCCCTGTCCCGCCGGTCCCCGGCCACGCCCACTCGCCTTATATGGTGATAACACGCCCACTCACCTTATATGACAAAAGCACCGCCCATGAACAAGCCCCGCCCCCGCAGCCCTTCGCCCCTTCCGCGTTTGCGCCGTGCCCTGTCCCCTGTCCCCGCTCGGCCGCCGTCGGCGCCGCGGCGCGCGCGGTGGGCGGGGCCGGCGGGTAGGGAAGATGGCGGAGGCGTCGCCGCAGCCGGGCCGGTTCTTCTGCCACTGCTGCTCGGCCGAGATCGCCCCGCGCCTGCCCGTGAGCGGGGGACCAGGGAGGGCCGCCCTGGGGGGCCGGGAGCGCGGGCAGGGCCGGGCGGGGGCCCCGAGGGGGCGGGCACGTGGGGGCGAGGCCTGAGGGGCCCAGGGGGCCTGGGCGGCGGGGAGGCGGGGGGGTGCCCTGTGGGGCTCCACCCGTGGCACAGCGGCTTGGCGGCGTTGAGAGAAGCTTGGGGAAGCGGTCCGTAGCGAGGGGAGGTGGCTGCGGCGACGGCGGAAGCGGATCTGCGGAGAGAACGGGCCGGCCTGGCCGAGGGGCAGCAGCTGGGCGAACCGCGGCGGGGGCGGCGCGGCGAGAGGGGCCTTGGGCCCGGGCGGAGGGGCCCGCGGCGGCTCGAGCGCTCCGGCCGCCCCGCGGGGAACGGCTGGGCCCCGCCGCGGAGCCGGTCTGGGGCGGGGGTCCGTCCGGCAGCAGCCCTAGGGTCCAGGTGTGACACCCCCGGCTCGGGCAGCCTGAGCTCATCCGGAGCCAAGGGAAGCGCCGCGGGATGGTGCGGAGTTGCTCGGTCGTTTCGCAGGAGAGTTTGATGAACACGGGAAAAGCCCCGCCGTGGTGGCGGCTGGGGCGCAGGGAGGTGCACGGGTAATACGTAGGCAGAAGTGCTGTGTAGGCACTTGGGCAGGTGCTTTAATCACACACCAAAATCCAGCGTGTGCCGAGCTTGTCCTGGTGTGGGTGGGAAAGGAGTGTGGGCTGTTGGGGAGGAATTGGTGGATCACCTGCTCCTCTGGCCGGTGTCACGAGATGTTAAATGTAGTTTGGAGGGTCCTGCCAGTCTCATTGTCGTGACACTTTTCACAGTGTCTTGTCCCAACAAAGCATTGCTGGTTGCTGACACTGATCTTGGAAAGCCCCCGAGGGCAAGCAGAGCTGTCCCTGCCGGGGGGTGGATGATTTGTGATGCATGATTTGGCCTTTTGCCCTCTTGTTTGGGCCATGGTGGGCTGTGCTGGGGGCTCCCAGCTCGTGTGTACGAGTGAGGACAAACGCCTAACCATGCTCCTGCTGAGCACGCATGGGCTGTGGGCAGGAGATGAGGGGAACCCAGAATATCTGTTGTTTATTTCTGTTCAAACACCCCGTGCTGGGCCATGCTCACATCTGGTTGTGTGCACTTGGCTGGGCACACCTGGCTGTGCCAGCTGGGCACCCTTGGACAGACTGGGCCAGGCAGGGAGTGTGGCTTGTGTTTGGGGGCTCAGGGCTGGGTAACTGTGAGTTCCTGAACTTGTTTCGGGGATCCAGGTTCACTTGGATTTCACTCACTGTCTGCAGATGCAGAGCCCAGAGCTGCCAAAGGAGGGACTTTAACAGCCCGAGAAACAACAAACTTTGACATTTGTGCTGTTCCAGCTGCAGAGGAATGTGCTGATCCCTGTGCTGGGAGCTGGCTGTGAGCACACAGACAACACATAACAGCTCCCTGGAGCGGGCAGCTGAGAGGAGCAGGGTGCTCAGGCCACGGTCATTCACCCCCATGCCATGTGTGTCGCCACCAGTTTGTGCTGGTGGGAAGCAAAGCAAAGTGGATTTCATGGGCAGGGGATTTCATGGCTTACAGTTTCCTGTGCTCACACATGAGTCCGTGAGCTTGGGACCCTGAGCTCAAGCCTGGTGTCAGTGGTGCAGGGCCAGTTGTTTCACAGCAGCAGATGGAGAGTCCTGCATGGGAGAGGAACGGCCTCCTTTCCCAGTCTGTTCCTGGGCCTCGGAGCTCCTAGGTCTCCCTGGGCAGACAGGGCACATGCAGTGGCTCCAGGCTGTGCTCTTTCCCTGGGGTCTTATCAGGGTCGGCTGCAGGGGCCAGAGGAGCGACCCCAAGGGCCTTATCAGCAGCTTCAACTCCTTGGGGGAATCCCTCAGTGTGGCTAAGGGCTGTGCCAATTCCAACGCAGCAGCAGCAGCAAAGGAAAATGGCATTATTTTTAGAAGCTCTTAAATGCCTTCTGTGCGGAGCCTGGCTCTGCCAGCGCAGGGATTTGGGGTGCTGTGTGCCCAGTGTGGGGCAGGGGATGGGATTGGCTCAGTGATGCTGCTGCTTCTCGAGCACTGGAAAGTGAAGCAGTTCCCTTTCAGGGTCTCCAGTGTTTTGCTCTGCCCAGGACAGGGTGGTTGTAGAGGATAAATTCCTCATTTACCCCAGGAATCATGAGGAAGTGGCTGTCACAGGCACTGCACACTCAGCCTGTCTGTCCCAACACGCACTGTAGTCAGTGCCCAGGGGACTGGGGTGGTTGCATGTCTCTGTGGTGAGCTCTGGGTGTGGGAGTGTGAGGTCCTGGCTGCAGAATGACCCAGTGTAATGTAAACCCCAGGCTGTGTTAATGACAGGGACCATTCAGCCTCCCTGAACACCACAACCCTGCTGAGTCCCTGCTGCCATTCCTGTTTGTTTCCCGCTCCCCAAAATACGCAGCTGTGCCAAAGTTTAGGGGCTACTGCACAGGGACCATTGGGGGTTTCACTTTCATTTCACCAGAACGGCGTCCACGGTGTCTAATGCTGTGTCTGTACTGGGGATTAATCAGCATCACCCTCATCATTCTTAAGCTGAGCTCCCACAGGCTCAGGCCTGAGTTCTGGCCTTGCTGGCTCAGGAGGGCAAATGTTGGGGTTTGGGGTCTCTGGCTCTGGGACCATGGTATGTGCTGGGGATGGCAGGCCACAGGACCCTCCCACCCCATCACACCCTGCAGTTCTGTGGTACCTCTTCCTTCTCTCATCCAGTGTGTCTTCTCCTATAGGACTACATCTGCCCACGGTGTGAGTCTGGTTTTATTGAAGAACTTCCCGAGGAGCCGAGGTAATGTGCTGCCCCAGGGGCTGATGCTCGAGTGAACCTGGGCTGCTTTACTCTCCTTGTAGTTCAGAGGCAATGTTTGATATAAAATGTAATGTTTCTATTGCTTCTGCCCAAGCTTTGGTTCATCTTTCCTCAATTTTGGAATACAGTGCTTTGTTGGCAGACTTGGCATCCACAGGCCAGTCTGCCACGGGAGTGCTGAGCGTCCGACATCTGTGCTGAGGGGCGGGGCAGGAATGGTTTGGTTTAAAACAAACATAAATAAGTGGTAGGGAGGCTTTCCCCGTGGTGTGTGGTAGCTCTGACCTGATCTGAGTCATCAGGGCAGAGATAACCCCAGAGAGAGGGATCTGGGAATGGGGAGTGCACGGACACCTCAGTGCGAGTAGTGACTGTGTTGGAGATGAACAGCAAAACGTTGTGGCTGAGACTTTGGACTCTGCCCTGGAGCATTGAGGTCTGTGTTTCTGTGCTGCACTGCTGCCGCTGGTGACAGGAACAGCAGGAATTTCCTAAAATGTCTGAGTCGTTTTTGAGGGGCCCCAGCTCTGACCAGCTCCAGGACAGGCCGTGGGCAGTGCAGGGGCTGGGGGGCAGTGGGTGTTGCTGCCTGCTGATTGTGGTGGTCTGCATGGCCTCGGGCTTCTGCGCTTACCAGGTGATGTTTGGTTTGACCACACCAACCCTGGAGCCTGAAAATCCATCCTGGCTGATCCTGACTGTTTTGGTGATTCCCTGTGACCTTGGGAGAGTCATGTAGTCACTGAATCTCAGCAGTTTTGGTGCCGTGAATGCAAAGCTGAGTTCTGAGCAAGAAATGTTCCTGCAGCTCTGAAAGCAGAAGTCTGACAACATAAGGAGTTTTCCCAATATCCTGAGCTGTTGGGTCACGTGCCTCTGCAGTAGAGAAGTTTCTTTGATTCAAGATTAGACTTATGTGTCTTGGGGTCACAGCGATCAGCGTTTGTGCCTTAAGTCTTCCTGGTGCTCTGGAGGATTAGCTCATGTGTTTGAGATAGATTGTGGGGGAAATCCTTGCTTGACATCGTGGTTCAGGCATTTCTCTGCAGCCTCATGAGATCTAATAGGGTGGGGAGAAACGGGTGAGGATGTAGGAAATTAAGGGTTCAGGGAGGGAAAAGAGATGCAGGCAATCAGAAAATCAGCAGCTGAGGGAGGACCAGGTTCTGTTGAACTGCCCCTGCCCTGGAGTGGGAGGGGAGGGGGCAGAAAAGCCTTGGAAGCTGCTATGAGAAGATTACCAGCGCTCTTCATTCCCCACAGGAATGCTGACAATGAGACCAGCTCCTCTACGTCAGCCCCTGATCAGAGCAGGCATCCTTTTGAGGTGAGCAAGTCCTTTCTCTCTTCCAACACTTTCCGTTCTACTGTTGGATTGAGTGTTTTTCCAATAGTGCATTGTTTAAACGTTCCCCAGATCATGACAGAATTTGGAAAGGAGGAATTAATATCCTCCACATGCTGCTCCTGAAATCTCTGCATACCATATTTTTGCTGCGTGTGTTACGTAGGACCATCACTTGTAGCTGATTCCTGTCGTGAGGGGGCTCAGCAGGATTTGGAGAGCAGGATTTGGGTGTGTTGCTATGCAGTAGCCTCAGCTCGGAAGCAGCAGTGACACACCAAAGAGAAACCAGGGAACTGTGATTATTTCTGCCTTCATGTGCAGTTCCAGTATCTGTTCCTCGCTGAGCTGGTGGCAAGGGCGCTGGTTCCAGTGTTATCCCCAGGCCTGGGGGTCACTGTGGGCGGCTGCTGCAATATTGTAGGAGCTGAGGACAGCTTCTTCTCTTGTCACACTCTGTTCTCTGCCTTCCCTCCCTCCCAGAACGTGGATCAGCACTTGTTCACCTTGCCCCAGGGCTATGGCCAGTTTGCTTTCGGGTTCTTTGACGACAGCTTTGAGTTTCCCTTCGGGTCCAACGTGCAGCCAGAAGACAACCGGGACTCAGAGAACCGGCGGGAGCGCGAGCACCAGTCCCGGCACCGCTACGGTGCCAGGCAGCCCCGTGCCCGCCTGACCGCACGCCGAGCCTCAGGCAGGCACGAGGGTGTCCCCACGCTGGAAGGGTGAGAACCACTCTGGGGCCTGAGGAGGGAATCCTGTCATTCCACACCTTTTCTCCTGGCTTTGGGGAGCAGCATCCTGAAGCTCTCCAGCAGTGCCGTGGGTTCTGTCTGTGTCCCACGTGAGCCTGTTGGCAGCTCCTGCTTGGGGTCTGTTGGGGCTGTTTCACCTGAGCAGTGATGTGGACTGTAGCTGGGAAAACATTAGTGGGAAAACATTCCCTGGTCATTGCCAGGTGTTGCCAAAATGTTGTACTTGCTGTGAGGTGAAACAGAAGAAAACGCCAGACAGTGTTTGTGTAAGGGCATCCTGGGAGCTACTTGCCATCATGTCAGGAGTTGTCCCCTTACAAATGAAGTACTGAAACTTTATCAGTGGCTGATCACTCCATAAGCTTCAATTGCAATTGCTGTATAAGATACTTTTAATTTCCCCCAACAATGTGACAGTATTCAGCTTATTTAGCCTCTCCTTCCATGTTGGGGTGCTGGCCCAGGAGCCAGCAGGCTTTAGTTCTTATACAGTCCTGGTTTTCTTGTCTTTCAGAATTATCCAGCAGCTGGTCAATGGAATTATTGCACCGACCACAATTCCAAACCTAGGCCTGGGCCCTTGGTGAGTGGGACGATGTGCTGCTCTCTCTGACAGTGTCTGGTTGGTGCTCCTGGATGAACTCACTTGCTCTCCTTGCTCTTCAGGGGAGTCCTGCACTCAAATCCGATGGACTACGCCTGGGGTGCCAACGGCCTGGATGCAATTATCACACAGGTAAAACTAGGATTTACCACAGTCTCCATCCTTCTGGCAGTGCTGCAGGAGGAGCAGCACCTGTGGTGGTGCGGGGAATGAAGGGCTGCAGGGGCAGGAATGGGAACTGGGGTCTGCAGTGCAGGGTCCAAGTGTCCTGGCTCAGGAAATGAGTGGATTCTGTGTGCTGCTGAGCTCACCTCTCTCTTCTGCCTGCCTGGCCGGTTGTTTTTCCAGTTACTGAATCAGTTTGAAAACACTGGACCGCCGCCAGCGGACAAAGAGAAGATCCAGGCCCTCCCCACCATACAGATCACACAGGAGCACGTAGGTACGTGTCTGCTCTGCTCTCGTGCACAGAGAGATCCCTGGAAGCTCTGTGTAATGTTTTCTTGGGACTTGAATTTCGTCTGCTTGTACCTTTGAGGCATAGAACATTTCAAAGTGGGGAGAGAGCTGAAGGGGCTCTGTTGTTACACTGACACAACAAAAAAGAGCATTGTAGTTGGATTTGCCCTGGGGAGGTTATGAGAAGTTCAGTGTGGATAGAGATGGAAAAGCAGAAGGGAAGGGAAGGATGAGGCATACCCAGGGCAGGGGGAGGTGGGGTGATGGTGTGGGGACTGCAGAGTGCCAGACTTTCCTGCTGACAGGGACGGAGCAGTGGTGGGGAAGGGGAGGGCGATGATGGGTCCTGTGTCGGGGGCTTTGCACGTCATTCTCTCCTCTGTTGCTCAGCTGGGCTTTGCTTTCCCTATGTGATGCAGATTCTGGGTTGGAGTGCCCTGTGTGTAAGGAAGACTACACAGTCGGGGAGAACGTGCGGCAGTTACCGTGCAATCACCTGTTCCACGACGGCTGCATCGTCCCGTGGCTGGAGCAGGTGAGCGTGGGGCAGCGCCTGGGGCATGCAGCACCGGGGGCTTTGTCTGGTCCTGCTCCCCTCTGTAAATATTTTCCTACCTCCATGATGAGGCCTGAGCACGAGCAGCCTTTGGTTGGAGGATGGAGTGTCATCCCAGCCCATTCCTCGAGTACTGCTCCCCTATTGTGTTTCTAATCCCATTTCCCGTATTTCTTGTTTTGTTTTTTGTCTGCTCCCCAAAGCATGACACGTGTCCCGTCTGCCGGAAAAGTTTAAGTGGACAAAACACTGCCACAAACCCCCCAGGACTCACAGGGATGAACTTCTCGTCATCCTCCTCCTCCTCCTCTTCCTCCAGCTCACCAAGTAATGAAAACTCATCGAACAACTCATGAATCTTAACGCACCCTCTGTCCCTGGGGCCCTTCCTCTGTTCCCCCTCCCTCCCTGGCCACCGCGAGCAGCCAAAGGGGCTTCCAGAGCAGAGCAAGGGGAGGGGACGAGGCAGGAGCAGTGCCCCCAGAATTTACTTTTGATTTCTGAAGACACGGAGACTCTGGGTCCTTCAGAGATGAGAAGCCTCAAGTTCTGTGATGAAAAAGGGGGGAAAGAGCTCTGTCTGTCAATAAAAACATCCTCTTTGCGTGGACTTTACCCATTGCAGTGCGAGGCTGCTGCGCTCCCCGGCTGGGAATCCCGAGGTGCTGAGCGAGTGGTTGAATCCCGAATGGAAAGGTTGTTTGTATGGGTTTGAATTTGAGATCCCTTTCTTTTATTTCTTTTGTTCCTCCTTCCCTTGGATACTATCTTTTCTGCTTTGGAGATTGAAGTCTAAAATGGAAGCATAAGGATGCTGCCTCCCCCCCAGGATCGCCGTCTGGGGAGGACCAATAGCTGTCAGTGAAACAGGAACTCTCAAGTAGACCCCGGGATCCTTCCCTGTCCCATCTCGAGTCCCATTTATTTCTCGTTATAACCTCGCCCACTGATATTCAACACTGAAAGGGGTTTTTATAATCTTAAATTATTACTGTTGTCAATAAATGGACATTTCAGCTCTGCGAGCCGTTATGCATGATTTGAGGAGAGCTACAGGGTAAGGTCTGAGGCCACCAAGCTGTCCTGGCTTCCCCGGGCAGGCTGAGCCTCTCTGAGCCCTCCTGCGTGCCGGGAGCTCCAGTGGGAGCCACTGCCAACCTGTGGATCACTGCACAGGTGACCAAGGATCGCAGCTGGAAGCATCCTCGCCTGGTCTTTTCTATTTTTTACACCTCCTTCCCCTTACAGTCCTGCCCTCCTCGCAGCCGGGGCAGGCTGTTCTGCTGGGCCGACACGGGACTGGGTGTGCAGCAGAACGAGGACCAGCAAATCTCATTGTGACCGAGTAATTACCAGGAAAACAACCTTTTGGAGAAAAAAATGTATTGCAAAGCTACTTAAAATAGAGCTGATTAAAACAAGGAGAGAGAGACAAATATCCAGGTATGTTTGTGACTCAGTTTCTGTGACGGAGCTGGAGCTCAGAGAATGACAAGAATGTCACCGGAGCGGGCAGTGACTTCCTGCCATGGCCCTGCATCCCAGGCCCGGAGGCACGAGAGGAGCAGAGCCTCAGTGCTCTCACCATCCCTCGCCAGGAGCCCCTTCCCCTCTCAGGGACTTGGGGTGGTCAGGAGGCCTCCTGAAGGGCTGGGGGTCTGCGATGGTGTTGGGACTGCGCTGGGGCAGAGGCCAGAGCAGACAAGGGAGAGCCTGGCCCCATGGGATCTGCCCGGGGAGTGGGCGGAGGGTTCGGCAGTTTGGGTTCCCTGCCTCTCCCTCAGCTTTTGGGGCCCTGGGAGTGGGCTGGGTCTGCTGGGGAAGGTGCTGGCTCCAGCAGAGGTTGGGTGTCTCTTCTGAAGCACCATCACCCCAAGGTCCTGGCCCTTCCAAGGGCTTCCTGGGAAAGGATGAGCCTGCTATAGGAGGGGGAAGGATGGTTCAGCCATTTTTGAGCCATTTCAGAACACAAGAAGTTGGTGTGTTGGAGAAAGTGTCACCAGCTGTGCCGGGGCCAGGGGCTGGCAAGGAGCAACTTGCCCGGACTGTTTTTCCTCCTTGGCTTGGCTGGGCAGCACAGCGGCGCCTTTCATCTCACAGGAGGGTTTATCTCGGGACTGGTGTGTCGGGGTTAATGGCTCATCCTCTGCCGGAGGTTGAGCCAGAAGCCTGGGCTGGTGAGGTGGGTGGCAGCAAGAAGGTCCTGGCTCAACCTGCATGTGTCCATCGGCTGACCCAACACTGAGGCGGCTTTGATGTTTAGTCACCAAAATGAGAGACATGGAAAAAGCTTCCTTCTTCCACTGTGTTTCACCTGTGACAGGGAGTTCCTGGCTCCCCCAGGTGCTCAGGGATGATTTCTCATATGTGAGCAGTGCTCAGATGGGTTTCAAGTGGGCAAAGCAATGTCCCTGGTGGGTGCATGGCAGGTGCTGCCCATCTGGCAGGTGCTGCCCACCTGGCAGGGGCTCACCACAGTCACCACACAGTTAACACAGTGGCTGTTCCCTCTGAGACTCGTTTGGAGCTGGTTGGGTCAGAAATGGAACGAGTTTGGTGGTTTTTGCTGGGGCCATTGCTCTGTCTGACGTGACAGTGACCGGGCTGCTGGGCCTGGCCACAGCAGGTGTGAGGTGGCACAGGGATGGACCCTGGCCAGGAGGCTGAGGTGCAGGTGCTATTCCTGGCCATGCTGCCCTCCACGTGAGGGGCTGGTCCTCACCACTGTCCACTGTCCCAGCTCCATTTTTGTTGGGGATGACGGCATGGAGCTGGGCTGCAGAACTGACTGGCACTGGCTGCAGCCAGGGGCAGCCCTGGAGCTGTGTCTGCCTGAGGATCTGGGCTAGCTCCTGCTCCTCCTGCTCCCTCTTTTGTGGTGCTGGACCACCATTGCTGTTTTTCTGTAGGGTGGGTGGGGGTCGATGAAAAGCTGGATGTGGCATAGGACCAGCTGGGCTCCCCACCAATGGCAGTAGGGATGACACTGGTGGCTGCAGCCACAACCACAGGGGAGCCAATCCCTCCCATCCCGAGCCAAGTTCACCATCAAAGCTCCAAGACCTGCTCCTGTTCCATACCATGAACACAGCTTTAATTGCCATGGGTGCTCGGACACAGACAACCTGCTGGTACATCCCAGCCCTGCAGAGATGCCATTAGCAGATCCTGGCCCCTGCTCCAGCCTCGCTCCCTGGCTGCACCATGCTGGCTCTGCACCAGGGGAACGGTGGGAGAGCCCCAGCCATGTGCAGCTGAGTCTGGAGCATCTGCCTTCCACATCCATCCTCGGCTGTGCATTTAAAATAAAGCAATAAATAGCAAAAATTAGATATGTACATAAATAAAAGAACCCTTTTTTGTTTTGTTTTTTTTTCCTACAGGACCATCTGGATCTGCCCATGGTGTTCAGCTGACAAGGATGGGGAGGAAGTGTGTGGAGAGGTGCTGTCGGCGTGTCTTGCCCCCTCGCTGTGGCCTGCCTTTGCTATTGAGCGAGAGGAACATGGGGCGGCCGCGGTGCCGCCAGTGCAGTGACGCGTAGGTGTTGTAGCCGTTCTCTTCGATGCGCTCCATGAACTTGCAGTTGGGGCTGAACTCCTTCTGGCAGGAGAGGGAAGGGGGTGAGGGGTGGCTGTGCTCAGCTGGGGCCTGTCGGACCCCAAGAGTGGGGCAGGGCAGGACCCCAGCTCCTCCCTGGTCCCCGGGGGGCAGAGGGGTGTGGTGGGCGCAGTCCCCTGCTGGGGAGCAGGTCAGGGCATGGGAAACCAGGACCCTGTTCCAACTGTGCCCTGAGCCTCTGACCCTGGTGCAGTCCCTCCCAGGAGGCAGCGTCCGACCTACCGACCCGTAGAGCCTCCCCCGCTTGTTCATGGCCAGGTAGAAGCCAGTGTGCACTGCCCGTATGGCCACCACGCCGACACGCACTGACCGGATCTCGACGATGCCTGTGGGACAGAGAAGCATGGCATGAGCCAGGGAGGGACGGGCGACCTCCCCGAAGGGCCCTGCCCCGATGCTGGGTCTGTGGCCACAGCGTCCTCCCAGAGGGACAGAGTTGCTGATCCTCACCCAGAGCCAGGGCAGCCAGAGGAACAAGGGCTGCAGCCCAAGCTGGGAGTGGGAGGGGGAACCTCTGATCCAAGGAGGGTTTGATCTTTACTCCTCTCCTCCCCAGGGTCCAGCCACTTCCCAGGAGCCGGGCTGTGCGGGAGCGATGCCAAGCACAACCTCCCGTGTGTCCTCCCCTCATTGGCAGCTCTGCCCGTGCATCCATCCCCAACGCGCCCGCAGTGCCCCGGGGACCTGACCCGCCTCCCGCATCGACCGGCCCAGCACACGCAGGGCACTGAGCCTGGCGTGGCTCTTGGAGGGGCAAAGTGTGCGTGGGGGTGGCAGCGACAGCACACAGCGTGTTATGGTGGATGGAGGCATGCGGGCAGAGGGCTCCGGGGGCAGGAATGGGGCCAGGACGGTGCCGCCCACGGATGCCCGATTGCCTGGTGGCACAAGCAAGGACACGCGGCGCCGTGCCCAGCGCTGCGGGCTGGCGGATGCAGCAGCACTGCAGGACGTGGGGATGAGCCCGGGGGGCGGCTGCAACCGGGCTGGGAAGCCGCAGCTGGGCTGGCGTGTGTGTGCCCTGACCGCCGAGCTCTGGCTCGGCCGCTAATGGGAAAGGCATGTGGTCAGACCAGCGGCTCTGGCACGGGAAACACCCAGAGCATCATCAGGTCCTTTGGATTCCTGCACTGCCTCACGCCGGCCAGCCCGGAGTGCCGCTGCCCGCCCTGCCGCCCGCCAGGCACACGGCGCTGTGGAAAGGGGAGAAGGAATGTTCAGTGAGAGCAATGTGGGCAGGGCAGCAGGAAGGGCTGGAGCCACAGCAGGTTCTGCCTATGGGCACCACTGCAGCGTGGACAGGGTGGGAGGGCACGCAGAGGCTCTCGCTGGTGGTGGCACACACAGTGCAGGGGCTGTAGCCCCCGGGCAGGAGCTTTCACTAGCCATCAACCCCCTGGCGTTGCTGGCATTCCGCAGGCATCACCTGCCTGCGGGAGGCTGGGAGCGGACAGGATGGATACGGCACTGAGGCAGCGTCAGGGCTCCCAAGCGTTCGGCTCCTCAGGGATTTTCAGCCCACCTCCTTCGGTGCTGCCACCGGTCCCAGCAGCCACTGGGACCCACATGGCCCGGCTCAGCGAAGCCACTGACGAGCAGCAGTGGAGGGAAAGGGCTGAGCAAATGCCTGTGAATCCGTCCCACTTGATCACTGTCTGGAGCTGCTGCTATTTATAAGGACTTGTGCTTTTCTAAAAATAACCCCCTTCTGCTCCCAACGCCCCGGCCGGCTCTGCCGCCCTTTGTTTGCAGGTGCCTGGCCAGTGCCTGGCCAGAGCCAGCTCCCAGTGCTCCCAGTCTCACGCTCAGCCCCAGAGGGGTCCTGAGGAGGCTGGGGCAGATGTACGGCTTGAGGTGGGGGAGTCCCTAGGAGATCCCCCGCCACCCTGCAGCTGCCAGTGGGGCTGGTCCGGCAGCTTCTGCAAGGGCTGTGGAGCAGAGCCTGCGCCCAGCCCAGGTGCACACAGATAAGCAGAGTGAGCCCCGTGCGCAGCCTGGAGCTGCTCCGCCTGCCAGGCCCCATGGCCACACTGTCGAGGGAACATGTTGGGGTGCTTTGTGCTGGCAACGTGCCTGGTCGGGACTCCTGACAGCCTCCAACACCACAGGAGGGTTCCCTGGACTGGGCTTGGCTCCCATGTCCTGTGGCTGCTGGGAGATGTCCTGTGCTGGCTGGGAGATAGGGCAGCCCTGCTGGACCAGGACATGGGCTGAGGGTGCTGCAACCCTCCTGCCCCAAACCACAACACCCTGTCAGGGCACCTAGGGGATGCTCAGGCATCCCCCTTTCCCAAAGCCCCCAGTATCCCTCTCCTTGTCCATC
Source organism: Acanthiza pusilla (assembly GCA_036630365.1). NCBI lineage: Eukaryota > Metazoa > Chordata > Aves > Passeriformes > Acanthizidae > Acanthiza > Acanthiza pusilla. Next base: position 3,367,247 of record JAXCHO010000105.1, on the reverse strand, counting down.
TACTGTCCTCCCAGCCTGGTGCCCCTGTCCCTGTTGCAGAGGCTGATACCCCTGCATTTGTAGCCCCTGACTCTTGCTGAAGTGATACTTGGGGACTGTCCCTCTGCCCACCCAGCTGTCCCTGTGCCGGGTCCCAACCCACTCTGCAAGCAGCAGCTGCTCTGTGGTTCACTCTGGCAGGGATGCTCCACTCTCCCACACCTCATGGACGTCCCGTTCTGGGACCAGCATCACCGCAAAACTTCCTACATCACTCCTTCTCCTCAGCTTTTATCTCCCACAGTGTTTTTGTGCGGGACGATCAGATCCTCCATGGGGAAGGCAGGGCAGGGGGGCATCATGTGTCGGCAGGACGAGATGGGACAAAGAACCCCGGAAAACCCCCCTAGGACATCCCAGCCGCTGGAAAAGCAACGCCGGCTCCCCGAGCAGTGCTCGCCGGTGTCCGCGCCCCTCTCATGACTCCCACGGTGCGGCGACGGGGGCGAAGGCAGCCGGAGCCGGTTGTGCTCGAGGAGCGGCGTGCCCCGGGCGGCGGGGGCAGCGGGGACGGAGGGGACAGCGGCGACCCGCCGCTCTCGCGCCCCCGGAGAAGGAGGCGCTTTGGCTAAGGCTTCCCCAGCGGGAAGAGCTGCGGGCTGTGCCCGGGCCGGGCACGGAGGGGTCCCGACGCCGTCCCGAGGCGCCTCCGTCCAGCCTCCTCCCCGGTCCAGCCCCGGCAGCGCCCGCCTCTGCCACAACCCCGTCACCCGGCGGGATCGGGCTCTCGCCCGCCGTGGGCGGGGGACAGCCCCAGGTCCCGGCTCTCCCCGGTCGCGGTCCCGGCCGCGGTCCCCACTCACTGCCCGGCCGTTCCCTCCAGCGCGTCCCCTCCACGCCACCGCCGCCGTCGATGCGCAGGAAGAAGCGGGTGGCGGAGAAGAGCCGCCGCCAGCGCACGTCGCCCTCCAGGTGTCCGTAGCTGCGGGGGGGCCGCCGGCCGGTCCCGGTGGCACTGCCCGGCCCTGGCCCCGGCCCCGCCAGCACGGCCAGCGCCCCGGCGAGGCAGGCGGCGATGGCGGCGGGGCCCCCGCGCCTCATGGCGGCGGGCGGCGGGCGGGCGGCGGGCGACGGGCGATGGGCCATGGCCACGGCGGCGACCGGCGACCGGCCCCGACGGCGCGAGCGGCCAGGGCTGGGCGGCCCGGGGCGGGGCGGGGCGGTGAATGGGCGGGGCGGGGGCTGGGGCGGTGCCTCCCATTCATAAATCTGCGCCCCGACGGCTGTCCCGGGTCACCGGCCGCGGTCGCTCGCCTGCGCTTGCGGGGCGTCCGGTTGGGGACCGCACAGTCCGGTATCCGCCGTCGGCCGCGATGGGCGGCCAAGGGACGAGCGCCGTGGGCACAGAGTGTGGGGAGAGGTGGGGGACGCGGGGCTGCTGTGGCCCAGAACCCGGGGGTAGTGGCATCCGTCTGCGGCCCGACCCAAGGCGCGCCGAGCTCGGGCCGGAGAGGCGCGGGTCAGCTGATATCCGCCGTGCTCCCGAGCTCCGCCACCTCCCGGCCCCGCCGCCGTGTCCCGGGATCCGCGCTCGTCTCGACCCATCCCGTCGGGGCCGCCGCGGCCGCCAGGGGGCGCGGGGCGCCGGCGCGCTGCACCATGGGAGCTGTAGTCCGGCCTGGCGGGACTCGCATTCCCGGCGTGCCCCGAGAAGGCGCGGAGGTGGCGCGTGCGCGGTGGCGCGCGGCGCGCGTGGCCCGGGATGTCGCTGCTGCGGCTGCGGGCGGTGCTGAGGGGCCCGGGCGGGCTGAGGGGGCCCGGTGAGCTGGAACGGGGACCGGGGGGGAAACGGAGGGACTGGCGGGACACGGAGGGGCACGCAGGGACCGGGGGGCACGGAGTGACTGGCGGGGACACCAGGAGAGCGGGACACGGCCCGGGTGTGGGGACGGGGCTGGGCCAGCGCTTCCCTCGGTCCTGAGTGTGGGGACGCTGTTGGGCCGGGACGTCCCACGATCTTGAGCATTCCCTGGGACACAGCTAGAGGCTGTAAGGCATGAGCCCTCCCCGGATAGAGTCGAGGCTGTGGAAGTGCTGGGGTGTTGTGACCCTCCAAAGGACTGGCACGGAGCTTATGGGTCCTGTCCCGGCTGTGGGGTAGCACCTGCCTGCCCTGGGAGTCTTGCGGTCCTGCCACCCCATTCACAGCGCTGGGGCTTGTGGTGTCCTTGGGGTCATGTTCCTTCTGAGTGTCTGGATCCAGGGAGAGAGGGGTGTCCCTGTCCATCCTGCCCTCCAGCATTCTTGTGCTGAGAAACGCCCCTTGCTTGCTGTGTCCACACTGTGGCCATGGAGCAGGGTGGGGGTCAGGGAGTGCTCAAAGGAGTGAAGCTTTCTCTGACCCCCACATTTTCGCATTCTTCCATGGTAGGGATCCCATGGAGAATCTTCAGGAGCTACACCTCTGCTAGCGCCAAGGAGAAGGCGAACAGAAATGGCGCCTGTGAGAGGACAGAGCTGCTGGAAGGTGAGTGCTGGGAGAGCTGCAGTGAGCAGTCAGACCAGCCTGAGCTGTTGCTTTTTTCGTGGCAGTGACACTGCTGGGTTCCTGGAATGCTGGGGTGGGCCCCACCTTGCAGGTTGATCTCAGGGAGACTGTGATCAGTATCTGTCTGGGAGCAGGGCTGGCCAAGGAGGGATGAAGTTCTTGTGTAGACCCTCCTTTCTGAGCATGTTCTGAACAGGGCAGAACATTCTGCTGTGCCTTGCTTCCCATCACCTCTCCCTGTTTCCCACCAGTGCTCAAAGCTCGAGCGAAGCAGCTCGAAGGCAGTAATGTCCCGGAGGTGATGGTCAACAAAGTGGAACTGGACAATGACAAGTACCAGGAGGCTGTGGCCCCTGGCCCCACGGAGAAGCAGCCCATTCCCAGGGCACAAGGTGATGGCCTGGCCCGGCCCAGCACCTGGGCCAAAAAGTTGCAGAAGGAGATGTACATTCAGCAGCTGAAGATGGAACAAGAATTGCCCAGTGCTGCCCAGGCCAAGACAAAGACAAAAGCAGCTGCTGCTTGGAGCCAGGGCTCCACCAGTCCCCACAGCAAGCCCGGGGAAGTGAAGGAAGCTGCAGAGCTGAAGAGAACTCAGGGAATGGCAAAGGATAGGAGCAACCATAAGGTCCTGCAGCAGACTATCCAGTCCAATCTGGAGTGCTTCCTGTTCCTGCAGCAGCCAGAGGAGGCCGAGCGGTACCTCCTGGTGTGCTACAGCTCTCCAGCGAAGCGGAAGGTGCTGGATGTTGGTGCCTACAACATCGTGATGCGCAGCTGGGCCAAGAAGGTACTAAGCTGTGGGTGCTCCGGGTGGGAGAGGGGCTGGCTCGTGAGGAAGAGCCTTCAGCTGGTTTTACTTGTGGCTGTCACTCCCGCCTTCAGCAAGAGTTCAAGTGGTGCTTCTGCCAAAGGGAACAGAGCTGGCATGAGGCCACAGATCCCGGAGGTGGCTCTGAGAGGAAGAAGGGAATGGGGAAAGGGCAGGGTAGATGTGACTAAATCTGAACAGGAGCAGAGGGGTGTGAAACTGTGTTTTTTGGGGCCACTGGTGTCAGTGTCTGCAGCCTCCTTCCCTTCTCTTCCCCAGGGCTGCTTGAATCGCATTGACCGACTGTTTTCCATGCTTGAGTCTGCTGGCCTCCGGCCCAACTTGGACTCCTATGCGGTGGCCCTGGAGTGCATGGGCCGGATCCAGTCACCTCCCAAAGCCATCTTGAGGTAACACCTGCCTCAGGTGCTGCTGAGCCTTGGGGCAGTAGCTTCCCAGCCTGTGCTGGGGGGAGAACTGGAAGATGCAGTGGGTTGGGGTCGGGAAGAGCTGCCCCTGCTGTGTGCACACCTGGATGCTCTGACCCACTTCTCCTGTCCAGATTTTGGGTAGAGCAGAGCTCCCACAGCACCCTCCCTCCTTCCCCCCAGCTGCTGGGCAGTTTGTCTGAGATCGTGCAGGGAGAGGAGATGTGGGAGGTGAGAACAGGCACCGCTCCTCCCAGAACTGGGCTGGGAGAGCCCCTCTCCAATCAGGGACTCCTTGGTTCCACATCCATCCCAGGCATCTCACTCCTGGCCCCTCCATTGCTGCTTGTGGGAATGGCTTGGCTCCTCTGTTTGTTTTTATGGCACTTCTGTGGAGTTTGCCCTTTTTGGCGGGCTCAGATAGCTCGCTCCTGCAGGGCTCTCCAGAGGAGATTCAGGTGGATTTCATGGAGCTTAATGAGCAGGAAAGTGTCAGTGCCAAACTGGGGAACTGAAGGAGCAAGGAGCCGTGTGAGATCCCACAGGCTGGGCCTAGGGGCAGTGCCTGGGGCTGGAGGCACAGCCAGCCCCTCTCCAGAGGATGGACAAAACTTTTGATGCACTAGTGCTGAACAAACACCTCAGGGATGCATCACTGGCCTCTGTGTCCTTTGGCTGGGTAACAAGTTCTCAATGCCTTCAAGGGAATTCACTCTTCAGTCAGCTGACTCTGGGGGGGCTGGCAGTGACTGTCGTGGATGGTGTGGGAGCTGTGTCAGTGCAGCACAGGCTGTGGGGTTGCCTCAGTCCTGCAGCGTCTGGAGCTCGGCCTCCCTGCCCAGGCGGCTCCACAGCAGTGCGGGCTGAGGGAGGGACACCTGATCCCTGTAACCTGAGGCGGGTGACCTTGTGGGACGGGCTGTGCTGAGGCAGCTCCTGCTCTGGCAGCTTCTGTACAACATGCTCAGACCCTTGGGGAAGATCAAGCCTGTCCTGTGTGCCCCTCCTCAGGTACCTGCAGCAGCTGAACAGCGATGGATTCTATGTGGATGACCTCTTCCAAAAGTGCCTGTTTGAGGAAGATGAGAAGGAGATGGTGCTGTGGGCCATCAGGACTGTCCACCCCAACTACCAGATGCCTCCTCCACCCAGCCCCCAGATCTGCAAGTCTTCTCTGCTCCAGGACTTCTATGCCAGAGTAAGCCACAGAGCTGAGGGATGTGTTGGAGCTGGCCAGGTGGTATTCACAGGTATCCTCAGGTCTAGCCCATGGGAGGGCTAAAAGGGAAGAACTTTTTAGCCTGATCTCTGCTCAATAACCCACACAAATCATCAAATGAATGACGTTACCTTACAGAGAGGCAGTGAAGCTGAGGGCTTGCAGGGGCATGGAGGTGGCATCCATGCACTGGAGGGGATGCTTGGGGAGGTACTTGGCCGTAACACAGGAGCAGAGCAGCCTCTGGGGTTTGGCTGCCAGAGACCTCTGGTTCCAGGTGTCCCAGCAAGGTCCTTTCAGCCCAGACTTGTACCATAAGCCTCTTGCAGGGAAGCTGGGAGAGTGAGCATGGCTTCTCTTCCTCCCACTTTTGGCACTGACTGCGTCTCTCCCATTGCAGGAGACAATGGTGTCATACCCCAAGCTGGATTTCTCCATGAAGGAGTTGCAGGAGTGCTTCCAGCAGCAGCTGGAGATGGAGCTGAAGAACACCATAACCATTGATTCAGTGGAGGCATCCAAGCCCCTGACCCCACAGGCTATCAAAGCGGTAAAGCTCAGGGGGTCTGGGGACAGGGGGACCACTGCAGCCCTTGGGATCTGTGGGAGAGAGTTGGGGATCCATGAGCTAAACAGGGGGCAGCTCATGCTGACCAGTTCTCTTCCTTCCTTTTCCATGCAGCGTGAGCTGCTGGGCACACTCCGCTCCCAGTGGCATGACGCCGTCCTCCAGGCCCTGCAGAATTCCAAGCGCAGCATGGCCAAGTACAAGAGGCCATCGAAGTATAACATGCTCTACCCCTACCTGTGCCTGCTGCCGGATGAGGAGTATGTGGACATCATGCTGCAGGTAGGAGCCTGCCCTGCCCTCACGGGAGTGGAGCCAAACTATCAACCACAGAGCTGTCACAGAGCACTAATGTCCCACTTGAGCCAGCAGAATTGGAACTTCCCAAGAGTTTTACCAGGTTATTAGGTGCAGGCTGTCTGCTCCCTGTGCAGAGTGGCCAGAGAAGTTCATGCTCTGTCCTGGTTGTTTCTTTCCTCACTATCTGCTCAGCATCATGGAAATCAGCATATTCCTGTGCTCCCTGCACTGCAGTTTTAACTCCTGCTCTGTCTCTGCTGTGTCTCTCTGTTTCTCCTTCCTAAGACCCTCTTTGCCTTCCCCTTTCCCAGGTCCTCAATGATCTGTCTCCACAAGGTGAGTCCCTGGCTGTCCTGGCCAGGGAGCTGGGCTCCAAGGTCTATGACAGGTACACCACCCAGAGGAAGCTGCGCAGCCGCCAGCTAGAGAAGGTGCAGGAGGTCTATAAGAACTACATCCAGCTGCTGGCAAAGGACAGCCAGGTAGGAGCCCTTGGAGCCAGGTGTCATTCAGGAGGGCTCTGGGCTTTGCGGGGCAGGAGGGGACAAGGAGAGAGAACAGGGTCAGCTTGGGGGGTAGGCCACTGCCCTGGGCACCTCAAGGACCAGGTGAGCAGGTTGTTCCTAGAGCTGACTGCACATGGGGGAAGGCAGGTCTACAATCTGGGCAGGAGGGACAGGATGCTGTGGGGACAGGGTGTCAGCACTGGGATGTGGTGAGAGGAAAGACTTTGCAGTGCCACTGTCCCCATTCTCACTGTTAGGCTCACCCCAGCCTCCTCAGCCCTCCCCAAACACCCCTATCTGGGAGGACCTTGCAGGGGCACAGGGATAGGAGGGTTCTTCTCAGAGCCACATCCCAGGTGGGTAGATCCCATCCAGCAAAGCCCCTGGGAGCAACATGGCTGGTGCCTGCAGCTGACCCCATTTTCTCCTTCCACCTCCCAGCCTAAACAGTACCTGCCACGGGAATACTGGGAGAAGCTGGTGGCAGAAGCAGGCTTTGGGCCCTCCCTGAACCTGAAGAACTGCAGCTGGCCGTTTGTGCTCCTCATGCAGCTGGGCATGCACCTGCTGGAGCTCCTGGTGAAGGCCATCAAGGTGCCCAGGAACATCCTGAATCATCGCCTGCAGTCCAAGCCTATTCCTGTCCTCTACCATGTCTACTCCTTCTACAGCAACTGGCAGGTGAGCCTCATCCTGGGGCCTTTGGGGCTGTGCAGGATATCCCTTCCTCAAAATCAGACCTGTGTGAGGCTCTTTTCCATCCTTGCTGCCATTCCTGCTCAGGGGTGCTTTGAGGAGCCCCTGATTCTGTGTGGACGCTGTCCTCACTTGGTGTGATTCTTACGGAATGGCTGACTGACCACAGGTTCTTCCAGACTCCAGCCCTAATCCTCTCCTGCTGACCTTGCCCTCTCCGATCCTCCTCTCCAGGTTGGGCGGATAAAGCCCCATCCCGTCTTCTCCCGGCTTGTGTCGGATGCTGCAGAGACCACACTGACCTTCAACTCCTCTGCCATGCCCATGCTGTGCCCCCCGTTGCCGTGGACCTCCCCCCATTTTGGCGCCTTTGTCCTCACTGACACCAAGCTGATGCGCTTCATGGACGATGCCGTCCACCACCAGCTGCTCCTGGAGCAGTGTCCCCCCGTGAACCTCCACCCCGTACTGGATGCGCTGAACCAGCTGGGCAACTGTGCCTGGAAGATCAACCAGCCAGTGCTGGATATCATCATCTCCATCTTCAATGACAAAGGTGACGAGAAGCTGGACATCCCACCACCTCTCTCTGAGGCTCCCAAGCCTCCCACTGCTCCCGGCCATTTCTCGACCTGGAGCGAGTCCCTCAAGCACGAGCTGTTCCTGTGCAAGAAGAAGACTGCAGAGATGCACAGCCTGCGCATGGACGCGCTCTACAAGCTTTCCATTGCCAACTATGTCAGGGACAAGGTGTTCTGGTTCCCTCACAACATGGACTTCCGTGGCAGGACTTATCCATGCCCGCCCTATTTCAACCACCTGGGGAACGATGTCACCCGGGCCATCCTGCTGTTCGCAGAGGGGAGGCCGCTGGGGCCCAGGGGACTCAACTGGCTGAAGATCCATCTCATCAACCTGACAGGGCTGAAGAAGAAGAACACCTTGCAGGAGCGGTTGGAGTATGCCAATGAAATCATAGATGACATCCTGGACTCAGCTGACCACCCTCTCACGGTATGTGGGAGCTTCTAGGAAGTGAAATAAAATAGAAATCAGATCGATTTTGAAACAAAAAACACTTTGAAAAATACGCTTTGAGAGGCAAAAAGGGAACAAAGCAGTGCAGAGATTCCTAAATAACACATTTCTATCTGAAAACATGGTGAAATACTAGGGAAGTGGAGGCATGGTGGGAGGAGGTGCTCTGCCCAATGTATCCCAGCTACTCAGGGGCTCCTGCCTGTGATTTGAGTAGCACAGGAGCACTGCCCGCTCCTACCAGCCTGTGCTTTCTCGTTCCCAGGGCAGGAAGTGGTGGATGAACACTGATGAGCCCTGGCAAGCCTTGGCGTGCTGTATGGAAATCGCCAAAGCCTTGAGGTCCCCAGATCCAGAAGCCTACATCTCTCACTTCCCAGTTCACCAGGTAAGAGTCCAGCAGATTCTCACTGCCCGTGTGAGGCTCAGTGGGGCAGGAAAGGAGCATCCAGGTCTCCAGCGCTGCACTGACTGTGCCACGTGGCTGAGTTTTCTTAGGTCTGGGAATGCAGTGTTGGGCATCTTGGCATGAGAACTCTGGTGATTTGCTGCTGCCTGCAGCCATCCATGAGCCAGTACAGCTGAGTGCTGCTTCGCTTCCCTTGGCTCGAGCAGCGCCCAGCTGGGAGATCGCTGGCAGCTGCTGCAGGGTGAGAGCCAGGCCAGTCTCACCTTCTGCAGCCACAGGATCAGGACTGGAGGTCAGCCCAGCATGGCAACACCTGGCTATCTGGAGCTGTGCTTTGGGGGCCTTTGCTCCACTCCTCCAAGGCTGAAGCCAAGCAGCCCTGCAGGAGCCAATATAGGAGGTCTGGAACTCTGAGGAAGGACACAGGGGCAGAGCTGGTTGTCCCCCATGTTCAGTTGCCTGTCACCATGTGCTCTGTCCCTGCTCAGTTGCTGCTCAGCTCCCTGAAGGCCCCTGTCCTTCCTGACTACACGGGGAGCTGGCTGGTGGTGGCCACGGTGAGAGGTGGCTGCTCCTTTCTTTTATGAGGAGATCCAGTGGCTGTGACTGAGTGGGGAGGGCAGCAGTTGTTCTGCCAGTAGCGATGGTCTGGAATATGCATGAGACAGTCAGGACTGATATTTTGATGACAACAAAAGGTCAAGAGAGCAGCTGGGGGTGTGTGGAGAGTGCAGCTAATGAAATACCAGCAAGGACTTCTTCTGGAGGGTACCCGAGTCTCATTCCGCCTGAGTCATCAGCACTCAATTAACGGAGCCGTCAGGCCCTGGCGCTGTGTTCCGCACTGCAGGGAGTGGGGAGAGGGTGCAGGGGGAAGGGGGCTCTGCTTGAGGAACCTGACAGTCCTGGGGTATCTGTGGCTTCCCATGACCAGAGAGAGCCTGAACGCAGGGGGCCAAGAATGGCAGCACATCTGTGAGAAACATTGCTGCCAGTGCAGTCTGGAGAGCACCAGGATCTTCATGCACCATCATTCAGGTCCTGCTCTCTGTCCCAGGAGGGCTTCATGGGCAGCTGCAGATGCTCACTGTGCCTCTGATGCAGCTTTGGGAAATCTGGGTGAGAGCTGGATTCTGTCAGAGGGATGTTTTCATGTGCTGGCAGTACAGCTGGCTGGAGCTACAGAGCCAGCTGGGGCTTCCTGAGGGATCTTTGGCTTGGCCTGCCTTTTCCTGCCTCTGATCCCACTGCTGAGGTTGTTTTGACTGCTGGCTCTTGGGGCTGCTTTTAGCATCCTGGACATTTTCAGTGTTTTCCCAGTTTTCTGGTTTTCAGTGTTTCCACAGAGCTCTGATGTCTTTGGAAACCCACAGAGGTGGTGATGTGAGGTTTCTGGTTTTAAACCTCACAAGTCACAGTAGTTAGGGGTGGACGCAGCCAGGAAACCTGGCCAGAAGGAAAATGGTCACTGCTGGGGATGGTCACTGCTCTGAAGAGGGGAGAAGAAATAATGACCATCTGAGCCCAGGGTACCTGTGCATGGGGAGGGGACAGATGAGCAGGGCTCTGTCCACACACTAACTCCTTGTTTTCCCCCTGCTCTTCCTGCAGGATGGCTCCTGCAATGGGCTGCAGCACTATGCAGCACTTGGCCGGGACCTCAGCGGTGCTGTCTCCGTCAACCTGGTGCCCTGTGGGCTCCCTCAAGATGTCTACAGTGCAGTGGCCCAGCAGGTGAGGCACAGCAGGGACACAGGGAGTCCTTTTGGACCTGCCTCTTCCTCTTGGTGTGCACACAGTGCCTCCTGCTTCCAAGGAGAAAGGTGGGGGTAAGATGAGTGTACAGAGGGATGGAGAGGCTTGGGCTGGTCAGAGGCAGGGACTCTCCATCCCCAAGTGGGATCTGACTGGAGATCTGTCCTAACAGAGGTGGCTGTGAGAAATCCCCTGGGATTTCTGCTCTCCGCAGTTCTCCTCAATGAAGCTTGGGAGAGCTAGGCCAAAGAGGTGGAAGAGAGCAAAGTGTGTTCCTCATTCCTTTGTCACACCTGGCTGGCCCTTGGTGTTACGAGATTTTTCTTCCTTGAGCTGAGTAGGAGGGAGGGGGGAGAGGTTTAGCCCTTGGTACTGCTACAAAGTCTTTGGTTTCTTTGGCAAGACATGATTTGCCACTGGGAGAGTCCTGAGAGGTTCATTCAGCTGCTGTTGGACCCTGCATCTCCCATCTGGATCTCTGCAGATTTTCTCCAGACAGCACCACACCAGAGAGCAGGAAGAGTTCATGGGGATGCAGGGCTTGCTCAGTTATCACTGGGGGGCAGAGGCAGGAGAACCCAAGTTCTGAGCCACTGCTGAGCCATGTCCCTGTCCCAGCCAGCACCACCTACCTGCCAAAGGACAGTGCCAAGGCAGCAGGGAAGGCTCTGCAGGCATGGTTATCTGTGCTGGATCCCTTCTATTATCCACGCTGGTGGAAATGGGCTGCAGGGATTCTGATGGAGCTCGGGCCAGGCAGTGCATGGCTGGGAGGGTCCCACAGGCCACCAGCCATGGAGGGGGCTCGATCCAGTATGGCTCGTGCTGGGACTGACTCGAGGACACTCTCCTCAGGTGGAGGAGTTTCGGAAGAAGGATGCTGAGCAGGGGGTGAAGATTGCCCAGGTGCTGGAGGGCCTCATCAGCCGAAAGGTGGTGAAGCAGACGGTGATGACGGTGGTGTATGGGGTCACTCGCTACGGCGGCCGCCTGCAGATAGAGAAACGCCTCAAGGAGATTGATGAGTTCCCTGAGGTAGTGTTCCTGTGTGTCCCCCCCACCTCTGGATCCTGTCACTTTCCTCAATGTCTTTGGCTGTCCCTTTGCCTGACCTGTGGCTCTGCCTCTGATCTGTGCCAGGAGTACTTGTGGGAAGCATCTCACTACCTGGTGAAGCAGGTGTTCAATGGCATCAAGGAGATGTTCTCAGCAACTCGAGATATCCAGGTAAGGAGCCTGTTGGCTCTTACCTCCACTTTTTCTTTGTCCTTGGTCCACTCATACATAGACATGGGGATGCTCTGTGGGGAGAGATGGTTCTCCTGGCCCAGAGGGGATCCTCCTGCTCCAGCCTAGGGGTGTGGGATTGTGCCAAACTCCTCAGTAAGCGCTGCACTGTCACTGTGTGTGGCAGAAGTCGGGGTGGGCTGTGCTGGGAGGGAGTGGGATCTCCCAGCTCCACACTAACTCCAGCTGTTTCCTCCTCTCTTCTGAAGAACTGGCTGACGGAGAGCGCCAAGCTCATCTCCCAGTCGGGCCGGACGGTGGAGTGGGTCACACCGCTGGGGCTTCCCATCATACAGCCCTACTATCGTTCCAGGTCCACTGTGGTGAGTGTCCGGTGTGAGGTCTCATGGCACACCCTCCCTGTGCCATGGTGGGAGCAGGGAAAAGACAGCCAGGCTAGAGCCCAGCAGGTTGGCATCACCGGTGGGTGAGCCTGCAGAGCAGGTAGGATCCCTGTGTACAGGCACATCCTCCAGCCTCATCACTCCCTGCAGAGCCTGGAGTGTGTGGGTGGGCTGGTGAGGAAGCTCTGCGGCTCCGTCCCACTCAGGCAGCTGGGGCACGGGCCGTTCCCCGCTCTGAGAGCCTCCTCAGGGCTCGTGTGACTCAGCCTCGCTGCTGTCGCCTCCCACGTGCTGCTGAGCTGACTCACGGCCCCCAGCCCGGCTCCAGCAGCCCTTCTCGGGCCAATTCACCCTGCGAGGGTGAAGGGGTTCAGATGCCTGCCAGCACCCTTGGGAGGGGAGCTGGGCACGGTGTCACTGGGCAGTGGCAGCTGCCATAATGCTGGGATACCCTGGAAAGGCACAGGCCCCTCTCTGGAAAAATGGGGCAGTGCCCAGTCCCCTGTGCTGCTGGGCAGTGCAGGGTGACAGCTGGTCTCCTCTCTCTCCCCACAGCTGAATTGTGGCATGCAGCATGTGAGTGTGAAAAACTACAACAGCAATCAGTAAGTACCAAACCATAGCCTGCACTATGCCCCTGCTGACCCCAGCCTGTGCTCTGGAGACAAGGCCTTCTCATCAGGGAAGCTGGCGAGGAGTGCCAGAGCTCCTGTTAACGCCCTGAGCTGCAGAAAGCTGGACAGAGCAGCAGGGCTTTGGGGCTCTCCAGGGCAGCCCCCTCCCACCCAGGCTGGGGTAGCACTGCCTCTGTGCCAGTGCTGTCATCTTTGGCCCTGAAGTGCCCCAGCTCCTCTGGGCCCTGCTTTGTTCCATAGGAAACCTGACACTGTGAAGCAGAAGAATGCCTTTCCCCCCAACTTCATCCACTCGCTGGACTCCACACACATGATGCTCACAGCACTGCACTGCCTCAGGTAGGGAGTGGGCAGCTGGGCTCTCACCTGGCTCTTCCCTGGCTTGGGACTCTCCTGGGAGAATGTTGCTGGGGCAAGGCACCACATGGGACTGAGGATTCCCTGTTGGGTGGGCATTTGGGGTTCCTGGAAGAGAAGGAAGAGAAGGCAGCAAGGTAAGGACAGGGAGATCCTGGGATTGGTCACCTCTCTCTGAAGACCTGCCATGCAGGGTGTCCCCCTCCTTGTGTGGTCCCTGCTCCTGTCCCAGCCAGAGATTCTACATGGGGTGGGTCCCATCTCACAGAGGGGTCTCAGCACTGCTTCATGGCCCCTTTGCCTCCTCCCAGGAAGGGCCTGACCTTCGTCTCTGTCCACGATTGCTACTGGACTCACGCGCTCACAGTGGATGTCATGAACCAGGTAAAAGTGTCCTCCTGGCTCCCTTGTGAGCAAGATCTTGCTGATCTGTACTCTGGGCCCATGCCAGGCCTCACCTCCCCTGGGCTTTGCTCCATAGGCTGATTGATTCACCCATCTGAGGTGAACCTGGGATCTTTGCTGGCGGTCGCAGCTGATTTCCTGGTGCCCCATCTCCTCCCACTCTGCAGGGAGCATGTGGGGGACAATCTGTGTGGAAATGGGCACTGAACACAGCCCTGGCAGAGCCAGTACCCCTGCCCTGGGCTCTTCCCAAGTGCTGTTATGCTAATGAGGGTCAGCCTCTGCTTCACACCTCCCCAGCTGATTCCCTTCACCCTTGTCTGGCAGCCCTCTCTTCCCACTCCTGCTGCTTCCCCTGCCCCTCACCTCTGACCTGTCACTAAGGGGAAGGAAGGGAAGCACTTGCTAAGCTGTACCTCACTGTGTCTCCCTGGGTCAGGTCTGTCGGCAGCAGTTTGTGGCTCTGCACAGCGAGAAGATTCTGCAGGATCTGTCTGAGTTCATGCTGGAGAAGTATTGCAGGTATTTCTGACCTGTTGGATTTCCCAGGTCCTTCCTGCCTGCACCAAATCCCTCTCCCAGCGGTTGTGTCCAGGTGCTCACAGGTTGTGTCACCTGCCTGGGGGTTGCTCTGGGTGGAAGCTGTCCTTCTTGCCTGACACCCAAATCTCCTTCAACAGCTGTGTGAAAACCAAGGGCTCTACACCCTTTTTATGCAGGACTGAGGGAGGGTTTGGCAGCCTTAGTGTGTGGCCGGGGGTGGGCTCCTGCTCCCATTCTGGGGTGTGTGGTCTGTTTTGGAAGAGCTGAATCCTGTTGTCAGGGACTGCACTGAGGAGCAGAGGAGGGTGTGTGTGCTTCCAGAGAACCCATGTTTATTTGCTTCCTTTTAGTTCATCCAGGTCCAGCACAGAACCCATACCCCGTTGGCAGAAGAGACTGAGGGAGCAGCTGTCGAATGTCCCCAGGACAGGTAGGAACATAGGACAGGAACTGCAGAGCTCAGGAGAGTTTTGGAGACGAGGCAAGTGAGATGGAGTGGCCCCCAAAACCACCAAAAGACAAAAAGCCAGAGCTGTCTCCTAGGATCAGGTTTCCCCTCCTGTGCTGGACTGCCGAGCCGTGGAGCAGAGCAGCCCAGCATGGACACATTCCCCTGTAGCATCCCTGTGAGTGGTCCCTTCCATCCCCACTGACTCCCTGGGATTTCCCCCAGGCTGACCCAGCTCTTCCCATCCTGCTCTTGTTCCGCTCCCATCTGTTTCCAACCATGAGCATTTGCTCAGAGATGGGAGTGAGGGACTCAGCATGGTAATTGCCAGGATCTAGATGATATACATGCAATGGGATTAAGGCAATTAGTTTAACTCCTTCTAATCCCTCAGCCCTGTGTCTGCCAGGCCATCTGGCTCTGCCTGACCTCTGTATTGGAATGGCCCAGCGCTCCATGGGCAGCACAATCCAGGGCAGGGATCATTTGTTCCTTGAGGCCACTTCTCTCCCCCTTGTCCATCCCCACCTTGCTCTCCTCTGACCTCTCCTTCACTCCCCACAGGTGAATTCAACCTGGAGCAGGTGATGGATTCCACCTATTTCTTCAGCTGAGCCCGGACGACCCACAGGGCCCTGGGATACCTCTGGACCTCCAGCTGTGGTGGGCATTGCCCTGCAGTACTCTTTTGTCCCACATCTCATGGGGAAGGAGGTGCAGCTTCCAGCCCAGCAAGAGCCGTGATCCACTCTGAGGGGCTGGAACAAACTGGGACTCCACTGGAGCAGGTGGTGGGGGCTATGGGCTCTGCCCTGTTTGCTGCCACTGCCTGTGTCCCAGCACAGGGAGAGGGCACCAAGCCCTGGGGATGGCTGCAACTCTGCACTGGGGGCAAATGGTTGGCAGTAGACCGTGGCTCCCCTCCCCACAGCTCCTCTCAGCTGTGAGCACTATCCTTTGCCTGGCTGTCACCTGTCCTGGGGTGCTGTCCCTCTCCTTCCCTCTCTGCCAGCAGGGCTTGGACTTGGAGGGGCATGCAACTGCCTTGGATGCAGCAGGAGCCGCAGCCCTGCTGTCAGCCATGGGCCAGGTGCTGCTCGTTGCTCTGCTCCAGCTCCGGGCACTGTCCCCACCCTTGACTCTCAGTTCCAGGGATGGGTTTTGCTGCTCACTGGGGCTCAGGCAGGAAAACCACTAACTCGGGGGTCAACATGTATAATACTGTAAATAAAATGGTTTTTGAAATATGAGATATGTCCTCCTTGTAGTCATATGTCCTCCTTGAAGTCTTTGCTCAAAGCCTGTGGGGTGCCTAGGCTCTTGCCTCACCTTGCCAGGGGTGCAGGGAGTTCTGACTGTTGCCTCTGACCCTGGCCCCGTTCTGCTGACGGCTTGGGCTTTGGTTGCTCACAGGGGTGTCACATTCTGAAAATGCTTTCATAGGAGAAACATGGAATTGTGCCAGCGCAGCCATACCAGGAATTGGACTCTCACAGGGCCACAACTGCAGCTTTCCAGCCAGGAGCCTCCCATTTCACTGGACTGTGGCTTAGCCTTCCTCTCCACCATGCTGCTGTTGGCACTTTGCAACTGGAGCTGTGTTTGGCCCAATTTCTGGCTGTGCCCTATGACTAAAGGCTCACAGTCTCAGCTTGTACCCAGCTTCTTCCTGGCTGCTGCTGGAGTGAGGGGAAAGCTGCTGGCAGAGGCTTTTCACCTTGTGGCTTTTCTGGCAGGGAGGCAGTTCTTCAAAGGACAAAGCTGCATCCCACAGCCCAAGTTGGGGCTGTGCCCGGTGTTCCGGCTCCCGGGGCCGGGCACGAGGAGCGCGAGGCGCAGCAGGGAGGGACTGTGGCAAAGAAGCAGAGCCGGAGTCGTGCGTAGCTCTGTCAGCTGCTGACGTTTATTGCACAGGATGGGCTGGATGGGAAGGTGGACGCTTGGAGTGGGGCCCTGTCCCTCCGGCTGCTCGGCCGCAGGGTGCCGGGGCTGGCACGGGCCCCGCGCTCGCGGTACATTCAATGTGGAAGGCTCCAGAGTGCGAGGCAGCGAGGCACACGTGCACACACACACACACACCTGCACACACACCCACACACGCACGCACACACAACACACGCACAGGCACCTGGCACACTCGGTGGGTGCCTTCCCCAGCCCCAGGGCTCGGGCTCCAGCGCCTGCCTCCGTCCTAGCGCTGCCTATGGGGACATGGGGCCGCGCTCACCCCCAGCCCCAGAGTGGGGGGTAGTGTGTTTGTGGGTGCTTACAAGCCTCAGGGCGACCATCCCTCAGACCCCTCCCAACTTACCTCCAGTCCTGGACCGTCACCCCTCGCCTTGGGTCTGTGGGAGGGGTGCAGGGACACGCGCGGCGCCGGGGCTGCGCCGGCAGCCCCGGGGAGGTGTCCTGCGGGTCACACACAGGGATGTGTTCAGGTCATAGATATCATACACAGAGTTGGTCATGGCGAGGATGCAGCTGTGGCTTCTATGGGCAGCCGGGGAGGCCAGGGGGCAGCGGGGCTTCGCCGCGGGGAGCGGGCGACAGGGTCAGACTTTGGTCAGAGACGACATACCCGGGGGCTCAGCCCAGTGACCCCGCGGTGGGGGGGAGGGGGGGCACAGCAGCCCCAGGCCGACCCTCGGCAGCTGCCCCGCTCTGCAGCGGGTGGCAGGAGGGACCGGAGAGCGGGGCTGGCGCCGTGGCGGGGGGGAGGCAGCCAGTTGTGCGGCAGTGGCCTTCACCCGGCGGCGCAGGGTGGACATGAAGTGAGATGGGACTCCCTGCCGCCGCCCCGCTGGCGCGCATGTCCCCGTGCCTGGCGCGGAGGTCACAAGTTGGAAGACAGCCTGGACTTGGCCGGGTCCGTGTCGGGCGTGCTGGACGCCGAATCCTTGCGGGCCGCCGCCGGGTCCTGCGGCAGGGCGGGTGGCGGTGTCAGCCCCGAGCCCGTGGGCGCCGGGTGGGCCGGGGGCCCCCGCGACGGTGCCTGGCCCCGCAGCCCGGCCGGGGGACCGGGGCCCGGCGAGGCGGCGGCCGGGCCCCCACCGATGGAGGTGCTGGACTCGCGGGCAGAGGCCGGGGGGCTCTGGGTGCTGCCGGCCGCCAGCCCGTGGGGCAGCGAGGGCTGCGAGGCCGAGAGGGGCCGCGAATCCTGGCTGAGGCTGCTGGTGTGCAGCGCCTGTGTGCTCTTGTGGGCGGCCAGGCGCTGGGGCGAGCTGGGCGCTGGCTGCTGGCTGAGGGACAGCTGGGAGCCCAGCGGCCCTGGGGCGCCTCCGTAGGCGAACGTCCGGCTGGCCAGAGGGCTTTGCGAGGGCGGGCTGGCCGCGGCCGCGGCGAAGGCGCTGGTGGAGGCAGGCAGGGCCGTGGGCTGCGCCGGGTCCTGCGAGGGTGAGGGGTTGGCGTGGGGCACGGGGGGCTGCGGCTGCGGCGGGGGGCTCTGCTGCAGCAGGACGGGGGACACGGCGAAGGGGCTGGGCACGGCCTGGGCGTACTGCAAGCGGCGCATCATGCGGGGCGAGCCCAGCGCCATGGAGCCCACCAGCGGGCTGGCCATCTGCGGGCAGAAGCTCATGGCGACGGCTTGCTGGAGGGTGGCGATGGCAGAGGTGACCTGGGGCTGGACGGGGCTGTACATGGCCGTGTGCTGCTGCAGCTCTGCCTGCTGCACCATCTCCCGGTCGTACTTGACGATCTCCTGGATGATCTCGTTCTCCTGGTTGTTGAAGACACCTGAGTTGAGGTCGTGCTGCACTTTGTGGAGCAGGATTGAGTTCTTCTTCCCTATAGGAAGAAGGCCGGGAGAGGAAGCACCATGAGAGCCTGTACTGGGGCTGTGCCGGGCTCCCATGCGAACCACAGCTGTCCCTGCCAAGACACCCCCTCTCCCCCTCCAGGCCCCTCCCTGTGTCCTACCGATGCGGTCAAGACGGTCGATGGCCACAGTCTCGAAGGCCCGTCTCATCATGGGGTACTCCTCCAGCACCTCATTGAAGTTGTCCACTGAGAGCGAGTAGAGGCGGCAGTAGGTGTCTGCACGGACACTGGCCGTGCGCCGGCCACGGGTCAGCAGGCAGATCTCTGGGGGAAAAACGCCAGGGCCAAGGTCAGAACACCACCAGCGAGGACTAAACAGAGCAGGGCAGGAGCAGCGGGTGAGAAGCACCATGCAATGGTTGCCCTGGGACAACAGGGATGTCCCAGTGCCTCTCAGACACCCTGAGAGAGGACCCAGGCTCAGTCCTCCCAGTGCTCACCCCCAAAGTAGGAGCCGTCAGAGAGTTTCATCTCCTTGTTGCCCTTGGTGAGGATGCTGACCACCCCGTGCTGGATGAAGTACATCTTCTTGCCGATGGTGCCCTCCCGGATGATGTAATCGCCCGGCTGGAACACCTCGAACTTCAGCTTCGTGAGCATTGCCGTGACAAAGTTGGGGTCGGCGTTGGCAAACAGCGGCATTGAGGCCACCAGCTTGCGGCAGTTGAAGTTCACGATTTCCTGTGGGGAAGCGGGTAAGCTCAGGCAGCCAGGACACACTTCCCCAGGGACATGATCCTCACCCCAGGCAGACTCATGGGCACCCTGGCATGCAGGTTGTGCATGGGCATACTTCCACTCAGAGCTGCAAAGCTGCAGCAAGAGGTGTTTGACCCCAAACATGTGCATGGCAGGAGCCAGTGGGACCCACAGCACTCCCCACCCCACGGCAGGGAGCAGGGGATCCCTTCCCTTGGCAAGGGGGGGCAATCCCCATCCTCACGGCAGCATCCTCCTCCCAGCTCTCCAGCCCTCACCTCACGCAGGGGCTCGTTGAGCTCCCCCAGGATGCTGTCCTCATCAAACATCTTGCCCTGGTAGCGATGCTCGTAGTAATCGTGGATCTTCTGGCGGAAGTCAGCAGGCAGCTTGTGGAAGGACATGTACTGCTCCACTTGCTTGTACTGTGGGGAGAGGTGGTGTCAGCTGGGACCCGCCACCCACATCCCCATTCCATGGGGCTGGTCCCCCTCCATTGCCCCATCCCTGCTCCTCACCAGGAACCCTCACCCCACCTGGCTGCGGCTCCAGAAGGAGACGAAGCTGTTGCCCCCATCCTGCCCAGTCCTACCTTCTCCTGGTACTGGCGCCGGGAGGAGTCCAGCGACTGGATGAGGGCGGTGGCGTGGCCGATGAACATGGCATAGCAGGTGGCCCCCACAATCATGCTCAGCATGGTCAGCCAGATGTCCGTCATGCTCTCGGGCGCCTGCTTCCCGTAGCCGATGCAGAGCATGTGGCTCATGGATTTGAAGAGGGCGAAGGAGTAGAGTTCACTCCAGGAGTCGTTCTGCAGTGACAGGGACAACGGCTCAGCCCTGCACATTGTGTGTGTGAGCAGTGCTCGAGGGCCCAGCACCCTGGCTCATGCCTGGCCACAGTCCCAGTTCTCTCCCAGCAACAGGGATTTGTTGAAAAGCAAATTTTTCAAACTGTCCGAACTCCCCCAGCGAAGCAAGCAGGGAAGGAGAAGAGTGAGACAGGCAGCGGAGGAAGAGGAGGAAGCCAGGCGGAAGAGAGCAGAGATGGAAATTTGATGGAACAGGATGAGACAGACAGGGGAAAAGGGCCATTTGCAGGAGGCTGCAGGGCTGAAAGGGAGCAATTATAAACAGGGACCATTATTTATTAATAGCAGCTTTGTGGCTAATGAGCAGGAGAAGGCGGCAGGGGACGGGGCCGAGAGCCCCATGTCAGCATATTCCTCCCACCCGGATCAATCCACTGCTCCAGGTCCTGTGAGACCTCACCAGGGTGACGGTACCAGGTGCTCTGTGCACCATGAGGCACCACAGCCCTGGCCCAGGGGGGATGGCATCTCCTGGGGTTGGAGGATGGAGGACGGATGATGTGGGGATGGGTGGGAGCCCCTGGGAGCAGGCAGGAGCACAGTGTGGGGCAGAAGGAACTCACCACCATCCCGTTGATGGAGACCCAGCAGTTCTGGGGGAAATCCTGCAGCATGGGCACCAGGAACTGGAGGCAGCCGTCCCAGTGGCAGAGCAGCAGCATCATCCCGATGAGGTTGATGATCCTCATCACCGCGCTGGCCAGGTCGTAGGTCATGTGGAAGATCTGCGGGTGGGTGGGATGGCAGGAAATGACCATGGGGACTGTCACCCACTGCCCAGCCCTGCTCAGGGCACCGACCTGCATGGCCTCAGCTGGAGAGGCTCCCGTGGCTGGCCTGGCTCCGGCCCCGAGGTGGCTGTGCTCCACCTGCCTATTTATAGCTGGTGGGTGCCGCCGCGCTGCCGCCCAGGAAGCGCTAATGGCTGCGAGCCCTGAAGAGGATCAGGGAGAGACAAGTACTCTGGGCACTGAGGAGGGAGCAGGGCTGCTCCCAGGGCACTGAGTGCAGGGTACAGGCCACAGCCACACAGCAAAGCCAAGCACGTCCCCTCAAAGCAGGGTGGACCCTGTCTCCTGCAGTGGGGAGCCTGAGGGGCTGGGGGTCCTGCTGTCCTCCCTGTTACTTCCCAAGCTCGTGGTGGGGCAGGGAGCCAGAGGGGAGTGAGGCAGGAAGCACTGAGCTGAGCAAGGGGACCGGGTCCTACTGCCAGCAGAGCAGGGGACAGTGTGCCAGCCATGGTGTCACCCATGGCGGGTGCTGTATCACAGCTCAGGGATGCCGCAAACCCTCCAGGGTGGGTCACAGCTGCCTGCTGGCCCCACACACAGCCCCACAGATCCTCTCCACCCTGCCAGTTTCTCAGGGAACCACTGCACTCGCAGGGCCTCTCCAGCTCCCACTCTCTCCAGCTGCTACCAGAGGGTCCCACAGCAGGTCCTCACCTCCTCCCACTGGTGGATGTAGCGGATGAGCCTGGAGAGGCGGAGGAGCCGCAGGAGGCTGAGGATCTTGGTGAAGCGGACGATGCGGAGGGCTCGGGCTGTCTTATAGACCTCCGAGTCTATGCCCTTCTCCACAATGAGGAAAACGTAGTCCACAGGGATGGAGGAGACAAAGTCCACCACAAACCAGGTCTTGAGGTACTTCTTCTTGATCTTCTCAGGATCCAGGATGATTTCTGTGTTGTCCTCAATGACAATCCCTGTCCGGAAGTTCAGCACCAAGTCCATCAGGAAGAAGGTGTCGGAGACCACATTGAACACGATCCAGGGGGCCGTGGTCTCCTCCTTGAAGAAGGTGATGCCCACGGGAATGATGATCAGGTTGCCCACCATGAAGAGCAGCATTGTGAAGTCCCAGTAAAATCTGGGGAGCAAGAAGATGGAAGGAGGTGTCACCAGCGCCCCGCAGTCCCCCCAACGCCAAGGGGACCCAGCCGCCACGCCCTGCCCTAAGGGACCTGTGCTGCTGGCCTGCTGTCATGCTAAAGCCACCTCAGCCACAGGAATGCCCTTCTGTCCCCAGAGACCACATCCTGTTCCCCACTCTCCGAACTGCCCCCAGGGTGATCCTGCAGCCAGCAGAGCCCCTGAGGTAGAGGATGAGGCTGAAGGCTTCTGCTGGGCTGATTTGGTCTGCGGCAGCAGGTCCTGGGGGAGCAGAGAATGATGGCACCAAGCACCAGAGGGGGGCACACTCCAGCTGAGCTACTCTGGGGCATCCCGTGGGCTGGGGACCCCCCAATCCACCGGCAGTGCTCAAGGTCACGGGCGGAGTCAGGATCCAAGAGCCCCGGGAGCAGCCCCCACTTTCAGCGCTCCCAGAGTGGGGACCCAAGCACAGGGGACAGTCCTTAGGGACATCCAGGGCCACCTCACCCTGGCGCCGGCCTGGGCCAGGCTGGGGTGGCGGTCTGGGGGGTGCCAGGGCAGGGTCTGCCCATCGGCCCCGCAGCGCGGGCGCGGCGGAAGGAGCCGCCGCTGCTCCGGTGCAGCGGAGCACGTACGGCTGCAGCTGGCGGCGGCAGCGCCCGCAGCCCCGGCCAGACGCGCGGGCGGCGTGGGGGTGGGCGGCCGCCTCCGCCCCTGCCCCTGCCCCTGCCTGGGCTGCGCTGCTCCTCCGCCCCCTCCTGCCTCACCCCATCCTTCTCCCCTTTCTCCTCGTCCTCCTCTCCCGGGCCACCGATGACCTTTCTGAGCATCTGCAAGGTCACAGCAGCTCTGTCACGGCAGGATGGCGCGGAGGCCACCTCGGCCCTGCCTCTCCTGGCCGGGGGGCAGGAGTGGGGGGATCCTCCTCAGTGCCACGCGCACGGACGCGCAGGACCCTCGCCCACGCATCTCTGCTCAGCCCACCCCGGGAGCGGCAGGATGATGGGTGGGGGGTGCCATGGCCACGCTGTGCCCCGAGCGCGCTGTGCCCTGGGGTGGGGGGGACGAGGAGGAGACCCCCACGCACACAGGAGGGGTGATGGACGAGGACCCCCCCCCACTGCGCAGACTAGCGCAGGACCAGAAGGAGCTGAGCATCCCAGCTCCTGACCTTTCTCCAATGACACCTTCCTCATGTGAGACATTGCCGTGGCAACCGTGAGTGATGTCACTGCTGCAAAACGATGACTTCACACCAGGGCGGTCCCCAGGGTACCCTCGGCAAAGGAGCTGTGCCCCCCCTGCACCCCTACACCGAGCTCTGGCTGCTGGCACCAAACAGGCCCAGATGGACCCCTCTACTCCCACGCACAGTACGACCTCCCAGGGATGCCGAAATCAGCGGAGCTGCTGTGGGGCTGGACCTGTCCCTAAACCCCCTGCCAGCTCCCACTCAGACCGACCCTGCTACGCTGTGTGGGTCCCACAGGGGCATTAGCCATGCAAAGCTGCGAAGAACGAAGATTAAATAACCACGCCAGCTGGGCAAAACTCCCCTCTGGCTCCAATCCCTCTGCAATCTGGCTGAGCCAGGGCAGAATTCGGCCTGCGGAGAAAGATAAACTGCTCCTGATCTCCCATCGCACACAACTGACCCTGTGCGATCGCCCTGGGGACCAGCGTGCGATGCCAATGCTTTCTTCCTTGGAAGGTTCATGTGCATAGAAAAAAGATCCAATCCAGGCTACTAAAAATATCTGAAAACAAATTAATCAGGATGCTCGACACCCCTCCCTCGCTTCTGACCCAATTGTACGACAGCAGTGATGACAGGAGATGCCCAAAGCCCCTGCGAGCGGCGGCTGCCACCTTCCCTCTCCGTCACCTGCCCAATGCCTGGCGCAGCCCTGCTGCTCTGAGGTCCTGGGCAAGATAAGAATAGGGTCCAAGCCCTAGCGGGGGCACGGCCAGGGTGGTCCCTGCTCAACTCCACTGGCAGCACTCAGAGCTCCAGAGGTTGCCAGGGATGATCCAGCCACTCCCGTCTGTGCTGATCCCATCGGACAGGCACCATGTTCCCCCTTCTGCTCCTGAGGTCTGAGCCCTTTAGCCCTGATGGGGACTGTACGCAGGAGCAGCACGGGATCAGTGTGAGATTGGTGTGGGGTTGGTGCAGGATTGGTGCGGGATCGGCGCTTTGCAAACTCGCACTAAATACTCATATTCTATGAATGAGGTTGCTGTAATTAGTGGGTTGTGGAGCCAATGGCGGAAGTTTGTCCAAGCTGAGCGAGCAGCGGTGGCCAACGCACCCCCAGATCCCAGTACAGCCAGCTGTGATGAATGACGGATGCTGCTCTCCCCTGGAAAAACCTTTTACCCCACAGGCCCCTGGGGAGGAGGGAGAAAGGCTTTGCAAACCGCTCAAGGACCCAAACCTTTACAGTCCCCCAAGTCGGTCACAGCCTTTCCTCCCCATGAGCTGTGGCTTTCAGCACCTGACGCTGCAGAGGGAGGGGCCTGGCTCCCCAACACCCTCACCAGAAGGAATGGGAACACCGGGACCAGTGGTGATGCTGTCACACACACCAGGAGCACCAGCAGCTGACCAGCTCAGTCCCTCTCCTCAGGCGCCCCTACGGTGGCACCATCCAGGCAGAGAGAAAGCCCCTGAAAGCATTTAACCCTGGATGAGGAGCCAAGCAACACCAGGGACATGTGCTCTGGATACATCTTTGCCCTGATTCATGTGCAGGACCAGCTCTTGCCACACAAAATCATCATCAGCAAGGACCTCCTGCTCAGCTCCAACCCCAGTCCCAGTCCAGCGTTGAGGAAGGCTGAAGTAACCCTTGGGCAGCCCCTTGGTGGTTGTAGGGTGACAGACACCACCACTACCCCTGAATCACCAGCTGCAGCTCCTGCAGCTCCCAAAGTGATGCCTCAGGGCTGGTGCAGAAATCCCAAAAGAAGTAATGAAGGAGTTGGCACTGGCTGGACTGTTCCTCCCAAAACAGAGACCAGAAATGGCAAAGCTAGTGACAACCATTGCCCAGCACCCAAAAGGAGGTGGCCCCGCTCCAGCACACACTTACAAGGTCTCTTTGATCAAATTTGCAGCTCAAGATCTCACCAGCCGCCCTGATTGCTTCCTCGTCATTCAATATTTATGTAAATAGCAACTTTGGTTCCTGGAGCAAATCTGCCCTGAATTGTGTGTGAACGATGGCAGCGCCATGCCTGTGAGGAGCCAGGATTGCTAAACGATGCCGATTATGAAATGATGTCACAGATGCAGATGGGTAATGATTTTCTCTTAAGATGGGAAATGGGTTTTGCAGGGCAAACACGACCAGGTCACGCTCCATTATCATTACGGGATAAATGCTTTTTTGATTATTTTAAGGCAGGACAACATGGGACGGATGCACTCATGTCCCCGGCACGCACAGGCAGAGCGGGTTCCTCACGCCCAGCCTCGCGTGGGCCGATCCTGTTCCTGTGCACAGTTGTGGAGCTGGAGGATGCCATGGCTCTGCCTGCAGCTCCTCCCCACTGGGCAGGGAACTCTCCTACGCCACTTCCAGCATCAAAACACAGGCAGCCACTCTGCCCCAATGGGTTTCAAGTCTCAATAGTGGTTCCAAGAAGATGAAGCCCGCGTGGGGCAGGACAGCCAGGGTGACTCCCCAAGGTCACCCCAGCACCCGCCTGCCCGCTGCAAACACCAGTCCAGGGAGTGATGCTGCTGCACTCTGGGGAATCCTCCAATGCCTCAAGCCCACTGCAGGCTCACCACAGGGAGACCCCTACTCTTGGCAGCGCTGTGAGTTCTGCTGCTGTCTCTGTGGCTCTGCCAGCTTGGAGGAGCATGTCAGGCTCTGCCCTGGCACAGGCATGGGGTCACCCCGCTACCAGCCTCCCCCAGCATCCCTCAGCTGCTGAGGGTGAGGAGGAGCACGGGTAGTGAGGAGGGGTCAAGTCCCCCAGCTCAGCAGCCCCCAGGATCCACCTGACACTACCACCTCTGCTCTGTCACGGCAGGGACAGTGGAACCCCCTCCGCCCCGGCACCGGTGGTGGCCAGGCAGTGTGGCCACTTCTCCCCTCAGCTCTGCAGCAGAACCCAGTGCCCAGCCAGCAAGGTGAGGAGGGGGCTCCACTGGGTTCCCACGGCAGGTTCCCAGGGTGCAAGGGCTCAAGACCCTGTGCAGGAAGTCAGCCCTGAGGGGAGGCCGAGGGCCTCCAAGTGCTCCTCTGGAAGATGCCAGAGCAGCCCAGGAGCAGCACACGAGGGTGAGAGCAGGAGATGAAGGTACTGGTCCCTGCCCTGAGCCCATGGCCGCCTTTGCCTGCCTCAGGGAGTCCTGGGCCATGGGGCCCCATCAGTGTCAGCAGTGAACAGAACCTGAGATCTGGCCCGGGGGCATCCCCCATCCAGGCATCCAGCAAACCCTCCCTTGAGCCAGCCCAAACCTCTCATCAGCACAGCAGCTCAATGACTTGGGGCCGAGCCCCTCGGCCTCCCCAGCTCCTGGTCAAATGCTCCTTCAGCTCCTTTGAGGTCGCTCCCAATGCTGGCTCTCCAGCAATGCCAGCAGGGTCTTGGCCTCCCCATCCCTGCAAGATGCCATGCTGCCTGCCCCAGAGAGTGCAGCCATCCCTCCCGGTAGCTTTCACACGACTCGGGAAGCATTTGCCACTCTGGAGCTCACCAGGGCTCAGGGGACGGGAAGGAGATGGAGATGCAGAGCTTTTCTCCCGGGTTTGTCATTCCTCGCCTGGCAGACACACAGGCTGGAGCTTGGGGACTCGGGTCATGTCATCTCAGGAGCGGGAAGAATCCCCCTCAAACTGGCTGAACCCCAGGGACAGAATCAGGCCTCCTTGGGGGAGGGGGAGCCTTCACAACGCTCTGCCAGGCAGCGGCAAAGCACGTCCCCCTGCCCAGCCCCAGCCCTGCCCAGGGAGGGGGACACCGAACCCCACGGAGCTCCGGAGACAGAGCCAAGGCCCGGAGGGGCTCAGGAGGTCCAAGCCGGGCCGAACCTGCCGAGGCCCCGGGAAGGACAAGGGGACGAGGGGATGCCCTTGCCCAGGCACCGCGAGGGCTCCCGGCATCCCCGGAGCGGCGGCTGCTGCGCTGGGGAGGGGGATGCCTGGCTCGTCCCCTCCCGCGCCCGCCGGCGGCTCAAGGTGCCCTCGGCCCGGCCGCACCGGCGGCCCCGCTCCCCGGCCCGGCCCCGCGGGATGCGGGATGCGGCCGAACCCCGCGGGTACCCCCGCACCTGAAGTCGCTGTAGGGGTGGATGATCCAGGCCCCCGCCGACTTGACGCGCTCCTGCTCCCGTTCCACCGCCTTCTGCGAGCCGAACATCCGCAGCGAGAACTTGTTGACGCCGGGCTGGAGCATCGCCCCGAACTGCCGCTGCATGAAGCTGGCCTGGCTCCCGCGGACCTCCTCGGCCGCATCCTCGCTCGCTCCCTCCTCGGCCGCCTTGGCCCCGCCGGGGGATGCGCCGCCGCCGCCGCAGGAGAAAGAGACCTTGGGCTCGCGGGGCGGCTCCGGGCCGGGGCTGCGCGGCGGTTCCCCGCGACGGCACTCGCCATTCGGGGACCCCTTCCCGCCGCGGCCCCGCGCCCGCCCCGTCGCCGCCGCCCCGCCGCGCTTGGCCGCATCGGCCGCCTCCTCCTCGGCCGCTGCCTCCCCGCCCGCCGCGCCGCGGCCCGCCCGCATCCTGCCGCCGCTGCCGCCGCCGAGGCCACCGGCGGCCGAGTGGCGCCCGCCGCCGCGGCGGGGGCGGGCCGGGGCGGGCCGGGGGCGGGCGGCGGGGCTGGGCCGGGGGCCGGGCGGCTCCGCAGCTCCCCCCGCCGGCACAGCCCTCGCCGGTGGGACCGGCTACCGGGACCGGCCACGGGGATGAGCCGTCCATCTTCCGCCCCCGACGGCCCCGGACTCCAGCAGCGCAGTCCCCGGTGTGGTGAGGTGTGGGGACGGGCGCTCTTCCCGAGAGGCTCCGCCGCCGCCAGCCCATCTGCCTCTCCGCGGACGGAGCACTGCCTACCCCCGGGAGAGGGAGAGATCCCAGCGGCTCGCCAGACACGGGGCTTTGCCTTCTCACAGCCCCCGGGACCCACCGCTCCAACGCTGAGCCCCTCTGAACCGAGCTGGTGGCAGGGAGGAATCCCCCGGGCTGGACCCAGGGATGGAGACCCCGGATCGTCCCCCCGGGACAGGAACAGCACCCGCAGTAGGATCCCACTGTGGCAAACACCCGCCAGCGGGGCCGATGCTCTAGGACGGGACATCGGGACCGACACCTCCTGCCCTTTGCTCCGGGAACGGGCTCGTCCGGCTGCAGCTCCCCCGGGCTGCGAGGTGTCGGGGATAGCCGGAGTGAGGAGCCCGGGTGAGCCCCGAGCGCCCCTGAGCAGCCGGACCCGGGAGCGGAGCCGCCGCAGCCTGAGCCCGCGGCTCCGGGCGAGACCCGTCGGGTCACGGAGCCGAGTGGGCAGCGCGGCCGCGGCGGTAGCACCACCTGGTGACACGGGACAGAACGGCACCCGGACCGCGTCCCGCGGCCGAGCCAGCGCCGCGCCCGGGGCGGGGAGCAACAGCCGCGGGCCCTGCACTGAGCCCCACGGAGCAGACTCCCCAAAAGTTGCCCTGCGGACTTCAGCGGCCTCGCTCTGCAAAGTCCCCAGGCTTGACACAGCTGCCTCCAAGAACAGTCCATTTCTCCAAACCATTGCCGGGGCAGAGCGCTGCAGCCCCTCAGCTGCCCCCAGCCCACAGAAACACTCATTCAGCTTAACCTGAAGACGAAGCTGGAGATACCAGAGCCAAGAACTGAGGCAGGAGCTCAGGGCTCACCCTGGGGCATCAGGAGGCACGGGCTGAGCAGGGGCCGCATAGTGCCCAGAGCAATCATTCTCTCCCTGGGTCAGAATGGGGCACCACGAGGCCTGTTTATGCCATCCCTGCCCAGGGCTTGATGTGGCAGACCCTGGGCCATGGCAGGGCTGTGCCACAGCTTACCAGGGTAACCACAACCCAGCCAAGTGCAGCACAATGCTGGTCCATCCCCTGCCCAGCTCCCAGGGCTGCTGTCCCCCTGTCC
Organism: Acanthiza pusilla; assembly: GCA_036630365.1. Classification (NCBI taxonomy): domain Eukaryota; kingdom Metazoa; phylum Chordata; class Aves; order Passeriformes; family Acanthizidae; genus Acanthiza; species Acanthiza pusilla. The sequence goes on along the minus strand of JAXCHO010000105.1, from coordinate 3,338,588 downwards.
CTGCCCAGCCAAAGAAAAGGCACAAGTGGGGCTTTGTGCTGCAGCCCAGAGCTGGGTCAGACAGGACCCATAATCCTCATCAAGGAAATTAAGCCATGCATTGATTTTTCACCAGGATGGCGCAAGGCCGGGGCTGTGAAAGCCTTGCATAACCCACTTAGACACCACAGAGCCATGCTGCCCGCGCCACGAGGGCACAGCAAGGCAGAAGCACTGGCAGGAGAGACCCAGCCATCACTGCACCAGGCTGCCAGGCACTGCTACCAGACCTGCCACCACCTCTCTGGGCACACGGTGGCCACCATAGCCATGCTCCCCTATTGCTCCTTCCCAAGCAAGGACAAGTGTCTGGCTACAGAGCAAGGCCATGGTTCAGTCACACGTCCAGAATGGAGCAGGCAGGGGCAGCTTAGGCCAGCTGGGAGCACAGGGTAGCTTCTCTTCAGCCCATGGCCTCTGCTGCCTCAGTCCAGGGGCAGGAATGCTGACAGAAGCCCCCTGAGCTCAGGGCTGGCAGCAGAGAAGGGACTACCCACCAGCTTCTGTCCTGGCCCCAGGGCCCTGCTCTGTGCACAGAGGTTTTGCACCTTTGCTCTCTTCCACCGCAAAGGGCAGGAAAAAAAATCAAACAAACCTCAAAACCCTGCTTAGAGAAGCATGAGACACACAAGCAGCAGGGCCTGAGAGGGCTCCTGGAGGATGGGGCTGATCCTTGACCCCACAGCCACAAGAACTGAGGAACGGTGGAGCAGGGCAAGGTGAAACTGTCCCACACAGGCAAGGGTGCCCCAGGGCCCCACGCTCCTCCAGGCTCTGCAGAGCTGGGAGCACCCCTCCCTCCCTCCATCAAGGCTTTTACACCCGTCGAGCTGCATCTCCTCAGCAATTAGAGGGCAGCCAGAGCTGGCACCAAACCGAGACACAGCATCCTGTTCTGCAGCCAGAGGATCAGGCGGCCCGGAGGGAAGAGACCAGAGTCCAGAGGTGGAAAAAAGAGAGAGGAATCATCTTTATTTGTGAAGTGTTAACAGATGGAACAGTTCAATGCTACCCAGCAGTAAAGGTGTTAGACTCCCCTGAGCACTTGTCTGCTCACAGGCCCCCCACATCACGCACACACCGCGATGGCTCAAGCACAAGAACACGCTGTAAAACCTTAAAACCGCCCCCAGCCCCGGCTCACCCTGCCCCCTCCCCACTGCAGAGACATGAACGACCCATGGAATAAGTTACAGCAATCATTTATCCAGCGTCCAGCTCCTGGCTGCCTGTTTCAGAGTAACCAAGAACAGCTCAGGAAGAGCTGCCTGGGAATCTGCCTGACAGGGACATGGCCAGGAACGTGCCCTTTGCCAGGGAAAGGTGCAGCCTTGCTCCTGGTGATGCACCGGGAATACAGAACCCTCTTCCTGAACCTTCTGGTCAGATCAGGTCGTCTCCCAACAGCCACCAAAGCAGCTCCTCCCTCATCCCCACAAGCAGGTGGGACACAGCTGCACTCCCACCCCCCTCCCCACTCTGTACCAACATGAAATTACCTAGGACAGAGACAGCCAGAGACCTAGACTACCAGGAACAAAGGATTTACATTTACAGGTAGAAAAACCCTCCCACGACTCCTTTAAAAAAAAAAAAAAAAAAAGTGTATTTTATATTCTACAACTTAAGTTTCTTTAGAAAGTGAAGTTACTGAATCGCAAGGACGCACTAGAATATTCCATGGTGCTATTTTACCAAAAAAATTAGAAGAAAACAAAATTATCCAGACGAGTTCTTCATCTACACATCACCTGGCAGGAGAGAAAGAAAAGCCAGTTAGATAAATCCTGCATCACCAGGCTAGACAGGGCTGGTGGAGCCCACGCTGAGCCAGAAGAGCCTCTGGCTTCTCCCAGAGACCCTCAGGAGACTCAGACACTGCAGCTCTTGCTCCAGGCTCTGCCCTCATGCCTGGCACTCACCTGGCCCCACTCTTAGTTCGCATTTCTCTGGCGGACGTTCTTGTCCTTGTGGTTTGTGGCATTGCTCTTCCTGGGAAGGGAGACAGGACATGAGGAAAGGGAGAGCAGAATGCTCCCCATCACCACCCCTCACCCATTAATGTAATTCAGGTCCAAGCAGAGGGTGCAGATCAGGCAGGAGATCAGTTCCCAGAGCAGTGTCAGACAGCAGTGCCACCCCAAGTGCCCCCACTGACACACAGGGACATTAAATGAACCATGAGGGGACATCTCCCCTCCAGCACACTGAGTGCCATCCCACACCAGCCAGGGAATTTGCTCCGAAGATAAAAGCTGGCTGGATGAGATCTGCCAGTACAAATGTGACTAAATAGGAAGAGGCAAGGTACTCACAGTGGTGCAGAGCCTCCATCATCATCTTCACATTCAGGACAGCACGGAAAGAAAAAACAAAAAAAGCAATGTCAGGGAAGAGCATGTACGGAGTGACCTCTGACTCCCCTTTAAAGTGGTGGGGACTGCATTCCAGGCATCTCTTCCACCACCACTTAAAGAAGGGAAGAGCCACAGCTCCTCCACTGAGATCAGCTGCCCCAATCCATTCCCTGTGCTCATCCCCACCACACCAGGACTTGGGATGGCTCCCAGATCCCAGCACACTCACAGCAGGTAAAGGGGAAGCCAAACAGGATGTCTCAGGGATGGGGCTTTAAGCAGCAGCAGCAGGAAGCCCTTCTCCCTCCCCCCCACGTTGTGATATCAAAACAAACACTGCACACCACGTTCTGAGCAGCACAGCTAAGGAAACACCTCTGCCAACACGTGCCAAGCCCTGCGGCCTTTCACCAGCTCCCTGAGACCTGCCACCTCCCAACAGGAGGCTCCCACTTGTCTCTTTTGCTCCCCATCACCTCTTCTCCAGCCCTGGCTCCCCTCAAGTCCCACGCTCTGGGGCTGCCCTGGGCACCAGGATCTGCTCAGAGCTGGTGAGAGGACGGAGGCAGACACACGGCTGGATCTACCTTCTACTTACCATGTGAGGTGGCACCCAGCAGCAGAGGAAGGAAGAGTGGATAGGTAACACCAGCAAAACAGAGGCCAGACTGTCCCCAGCCCATCCCAGGTGACAGGAGAGCCCAGTTCACAGAAAGTACTGGGGGGAACTGGCTCAGACAGGCCTCACTGTCACCTTTCAGGAGGGGCAGAGCTATGGAGACTTTTGGGCAGAGAGAACCACTTTATCCCAGGGAAGTGTAAAGCCATGTGTGTTTATCAAAGGTGTGTGATGTATCCTCATCCATGAGCACTTGGGAACTTGAGCTCCTCTGGCCAAGGAGCATCAGGACATTTCAGCACATTCACCTTTCTGTCAAAGCATCTGCTACAGCTCTGACAGGTCAGCACCCCACAGACCTGGACTGGACTGATCACAAACCAGATCGCACCACAGTGCTTTTGCTGGAAGATGAAGTCACAACATCCTTGAGACAGCACCTGCCTTCCAGCCAGGGGTGTCAGAGGGCAAAACATCTGCTTGTGAAAGTGCCTTGAGTGGAATTCCGAGCCCTGCAGTCAGGGGAGGGACAGCCCCTCTGTTGCACCTCTCCTGAACCTGCTCCCTCGCAGGGGGCCGGGGCCCTGCAGGATCCCGGGCAGGAAGGATACAGAGCATTCACACCGCATTGTTAATGGCATCAGATAAAGGAGGCCGTGAGCTGACACAATGCAGATCCTCACCGATAAGGAAAGGGAGGAGCTGGTGCTTCCAGAACAGATTAAAGATAGTACAGGTCTTTGAGATCCAGGATGTGTGGATCTGATGACCCAAAACATCCTGAACTGAACACAAACTAAGCTAAGCCTGATCTTCAAGAGCCACTGACGCAGTCCCTCCCAGGTCTGCAGCACCACAAAAGCTCTAGTCCTTATTTACAAACCACCTTGTCCAGAGCGGGAGCTGCCAAAGCAAATCCGACCCTGCAGACACTCATGGGAATCACTTGAGCAAAGAGCAGAGGAACTGGTGAGGCAAAGAGTTAGGCTGACCTGCACAGAATCCTCTCTTGCTCCCGATCTCACTGCAGGACTGTCAGAAACAGTAAATTACAGGCAGCTTCATGGCTGAAGTGGCATGGTCCAGACTGGTTTCTCAAGTGCCCTGAGTACCCTCAAACCACTTCCCCTCTGACAAAGGGACATCAGAACTCCCTACAAGCCCGTCCTGCCTGCACCCTACAAGTTACATGATCTCCTTGGAAAGATTAAAACCCAGGTGCCTCTTACCATCAGGAACCTCATCTGGCTTCCTCCTCTTCTCATAGATGAAGATGATGGTGACAAGAACGAGGACTTCTGCCACAATGCCCAGGAAGGGCCAGAGTGCTGCCAGGCGGCTGCGGACGCGCAGGTTCACCGTGGCATCTCCGTAGCCAAAGGAGTTGGTGGCATTGCAGAAATAGTCGCCTGTGTCCTGCTCAATATCCAATTTATGGATGCGTAGCTCTGTCTTGTTGCCACTGGACTTGATGATGTATCGCCCAGAGGCATTCTCGAGGCGCTGGAGGGAGGAGGAAGAAGAGGGATTTCAGGGCAGTGCTGACTGACCACCACAGAAATCCTCCTAGGGAGCACTGAGCTTTGAAACAATTCTGGTGGCACAAGAGCTGGGCAGCAGCAGGGTAGGCAGAAGGGGAGAAGGAGGAAACCACAGCACTTACCCCATGGCCACTTTTGTACCAGGACCAAGTGGTGACAGCGGGGAAAGAGGGATTCTTGCAGGTCAGCACACCTGTGTCCCCCTCATTGCCATGCTCGGACTTCTTGTATGGCACCACCTGAGGGGCAACTAGGCAAGAGGGAAAAAAAAATTCAGATGTCTCATTATAGAAATCACACAGATTTGTGCCTCCTGCAGTGCACCTCACCAGAATCAGCTACCCCAAAACCTCAGTCAGGCTGTTCCTCTCACTAGTTTGGTATTTTCAGAGAGGAAAGCGCATCAAGCTGCTTCAGGAAAGGCTCAAACAGATTTGTCCGGCAGGTATTATCCCTCTATCCATTATTCCTGTGGGAACGTGCCCACGGAAGGCTGGTTTAATGCAGGATCTCAGGGCTGACCCTGCAGACACTGGAATGGCCTGATAATGGCACTGCCTCTCAGAGAGCAGAGCCCTGCAGCCAGATGAGGTCAGCTGAAAAGACAGGTCAGGTCTTTTCAAGCAGCTGAAAAGACACCCCAGCAAAGTGTTCAGGAGATCACAGCTTCCCCACGCCCCTCCTCAGAGCCCAGGAACAAACATATGAAATTACCCGAAATATTCACTTGTCCTACTATCTCCGGGGGTCCTTCGTAGACACACTCATAGACGCCAGAGTGCTCCTCCCTCTTCCCATTGATTCTACCAAAAACAGGATTCAGGTAAGCATCCAGCAGTCACCGACCTCCAGACCCACAGAATCAGACATCCACAAGCATCAGCAACCTCGTCCATAGCAAATTTCTCCCATTCCAGCATATTTATGCTGCACTGTGTACCTACAGCAGCCCAACTCCTCACTCTCCTGACACACTGAGGGTGGCAGAAGAGGGTTTCATGTGCACCACATCTGACACGGCTCTGTCAAATCAGTGATCACTGTTCCAGCTCACTGAAACAGAGGGCAGAGCAGTGGCAAAGATCACCCAGGCCAGGCTGCTTTGCATTGATCCCCGCATAGGGAAAAACTCTCACATTCTCCTTCCTGTAAAGCTGCTGCAATGAGATTTAGTGGATTATGCAGCCCTGCAACAAACATCCCATTCTGCTGCCCAGTAATACCCACTCGAGGGAAGGGGCCCACAGAGTTTGTCCCATGGCTGCACCGGGACAAGGGGCTGTTTGTTAGTTCTGCCGTGCACGGCGCTTCCCACTTCCAAAAACCACTCAGCTGAGGAATTGAGGTCACGCGAGGGAGGCTGGGTTATAAATACTTTAATCCTTGTTCAGCTCCCTGTTGCTATGGGGAGACAGGCACGTCGGCACTGCCATACAAAGGGACATGATGCCTCCACAGCTGCTGGGTCAGTGCCAGCCAGGCCTGACTGTAATCGGAAAGGAAAGCTCACTGCACTGCCACAATAAGGTTGGTATTCCCGCACTCAGCACGGGCCATGGCCCACCACAGCTCCCCAGCTCCTTCTGGGAGAACGGCTGGACTGTGGTGAGGGACGTAAAGCCCCAAGGAGAGACAACAAGCACTCGAGGTTGTTGCTCCATGCACAGGGAGCTGGTGGCCTGTCTGAGCAGGGGTCCTTCAAAGCTCTGGGGAAGCAGCCCTGGAGCATTAACAAACCAGAGTCCAGCTGAACACCTGCTTAAAATCATGAAATCTCTTTCTAAGAGGGTATTTGTGGAACAAAACTGTCCCTTCCTCCTCCTTTTTGCTCCTCTCGTCCCCATAAAAGAGAGTGTTGGGCCTTACCAAAACTCTGTTTAACTCATCTTGCAGTCCCAAAGCCCCACCCCGTCAGCAGGGCTGTGAGCACTCAGCCCTGGCTCCAGCTGACAGCAAACACCAGCTGCTTTCTGGGTAAAAAACCTGCCTGTGCTCAGGTTCTGACCTTGCCCTGACACTCACGTGTAGCTGGTAAAAGAACTTGTGCCTTCATCCTCGTCCAGGACCTTCTCCCCTTGCTTCCATTTGTGGCCCGTGATGCGGGATTGTGGTGAAGACACGTTACAGCTGAGGACCAGCTTGCCAGAAACCTCGGTGACTTGAGTAGTGATTTCTGGACCTGCATTCATAAAGGATTGGATTTAAGTTAGCCCGGGGTATGGCAGAGCTGACGTGGTGCCCAAGAACCTGCAATGCAAACCCCACAGCTCCTTGTCTCTATTCCCATCTTCCACTTACCTTCGCACAGTTCCCTACCAGACCTGACCGTTCCAGCACCAGAGTGACCAGGCCTGAGTGGACCTGGGATGGCCACACTGGCCCTGCAGCTGCTCCCCCCATGAGCAGGATCGCTGCTGTGTCCTGCATCACTCAGTGCCTCTGCTGTCCCTACCACGGGTGCAGCCCCGGCAGAGCCCAGTGCTCAATAAGCAATGGAAAAGGTCACTCTGAAGGGCAGAGCATGACTCTCTGCTGCTGTGAGCCGCCACAGCACTCGTGTGTCAACACCTCCCAGCACCTGAGCAGCTTCAGACACCTCCAGGTAGCACAGAGGGCAGTCAGCACCCTCGGTTGTGAGTGGGAGCAGACAAGATCATGTGGCAGCAATACGTGCTTCACCTGAGGCAGCCCAAAGGGTTTAGTTAGAATGACTCCAGGGAGAACACAGAGCTGTGACTCCAAGAGGTCCTGGGCCTCGATGTGCCAGGCAGCAGTAAATTATGCAACCTAAGATGACTCAGGCATTTCTACTTGTAGGAGGCTGTCCGAGAAGGCAGCTGCCATCAGCAGCACCATTACACAGCCCCGGTGCCACTATAGTCCCTACCCTTCCACCCAATCTCCATCCCTTGGAAGGAGCAGTTTTTGCCAGGGCTGACAGGCATTTTGCTTTTCCTCCTATCCAAATTCCACTGGAAGAAGGGTTCTGCTGGAGTTCTGTACTCCCTAGCACGTTTCTGCAGAAAAGGCAGCTCTCCTAACTCCAGGATTCATTAGCAGGACTTTAATCTCCCTCCCAGGTTTCTATCACTGAAAGCAGCCTGGGCGCTCCAGCGTTCGCCTGCCCGCTCTGCGAGAGGGAACCCGGCCACGTCCGCAGGACAAGCAATGACATCACACTCAAGTGTCACACAGACACGGCCATTTCAAAAATGGTTGCATCTCAGACCTCAAAGCAAGATTTGTTTCCCCAACAGTCTGGGTCACCAGCACGGAAGCGAGCTCAAAGCAGGGCTGCTGGAAGGAGCGGGAGCTGTACGAGCCGCAGGGAAGGGCCGCTGGTCAGTGGTGGTTAGGGCAGAGTCGACCACAGAATCAAGGCTCAATTCTGCAGCCAGCACCAGGGCTCGGAGGCGCTCAGGAATAAGCGGCAGGTTCCAGGTTCTTTGGCTCCGGAAAAGGCGCGGGATTGCCGGAGGGCGAATTGGTTGGGAAGCCACAACCCTTTTTGAGCAGGGCCATTTCGGGTCAAGTCACAGGTGGTGGGGAGATCGACAGAGGGTGGGAGTCTCTCAGTTCTACAGCTGGGGTGGGAGGGTGAGGGGAGCTTTCGGGAGCCACAGGACACAGGTGCAGGGGTGAGCATGGCAGGAGACTCAAGACACCAGTGTCCGAGCAAGTGCCAAGGCCTCGGTGTGGCCACTCACGTTCGATGACAAAAACGTTCGCCTGGGAACGGATCCACTTGACTTTGGGGCTCTTCGACAAGTGGTTGCGGTCGGGGTCGTTGCTAGCCCGGCACTCATACATGCCCGAGTCGTCGCTCGTGAGGTTTGCGATGGAGATGGTGCTGGTAGAGTGCAGGTTGTAGGTGGCGTTGATTTTGACACGGTCCTGCCGTGCGCCATCCCAGAGCTGAGCATAGGTGTCATTGGGATCGTTCCCCTCAAACCACCACTGGATCTCAGGGATGGGATTGCCAATCGCCTCGCAGTACAACTCCACGCTGTCCTGAGTCAGTCTCTTTTGAGACAGCGGTGACTTTATAAAACCAGCTATGAGTTGAAGAGGTATTAGTGCAAAGTGTTAGTGCAAAGCAAGAATTCACCTTCCACAAGCTAAAATAACCCTCGGTGACTGCAAAGAGGCTGCACACCGTCTCCAGATCAGCGCACTCTTCCCTCCCTCCCCTCCACGCTCTGAACTCTGCCTGGCTCAGACAGGGCTGCTCGCTTTCATTTCGTATCTCCTGCGGCTCCGCTGCAAAACCAGTGCAGACAAACAGCACTTGGTGTGTGCCACCATCCAAACTGGACAGCCTTGGCATCGCCTGCCTGCTGGGAGGGATGGCCCGAGGGCTGCAGTGCTCCCTGGCCCCCGTCCGACCCCCAGCACTTGCAGTTCAGGATGAAAACATCAGATTTTTGTTGCGAGAGCTTATGCAGCCACAAAATTCCCCAGCTCGTGCTCTGGCCAGGTGCTGCCCATGGAAAGCTGGGGACAGTGAGGCAGTGGGACCCCAACTGAGCCCCCTTCCAGCCAGTTTGGTTAAGACAACTGCGATGGGAAAAGGGCTTTACTGTGCCCCTGTTGCCCCAGGAGGAACGTGTCCGTTCCCCCTCACTGCACAGCCCCAGGCTGCCTGACCGTAATTCAGCGCTGGCCAGGGCCCAGGCCCCCCCTTGCTGCGCCATGGCACAGCCACACGTACCGGCCACACGCACCAGCCCCTCGCCTGCTCACACCCTTGTTTCATCCCTCAGCTCCCCAAGGTGCCCAGCAGCAACTCCTAAGCACAACCCCAGGCAAGAACTTCTTGGGGGAGAAGGAAAATCTTGCAGTTCTCAAGATGTCATGAGCCAGGCGAAGAAATGTGTAAATTTGTTATCATACAAACAGCAAAATCTGATTTTTCATCTCGGGCAAGACCAGCCTGCAGAGCTGAACTGGCAGTAAACAGATAAGAGCTACAGGCAGCAGCTGCAGGCTGGAATTTGGGTATTTTTCACTCTGCCCTTGCAGCCAGAGGCCGGAGGGTTCAGCGCTGGGATCAGCCAGTCCAAAGGTCGGTCCGTGTGCTGCGGGGAGCGGAGCTGCCAAACACCTTCGGGCTCCAGAGCAGGCACAGGGCAGCGGCCACAGCCCCAGGAGCCCTTCCCAGGGCAGGCAGGAAGGGAGGCTCAGCAGCTCCACTTCGGGAAAAGCCATCAGGCACAGGTCGAGGCCACTACGTGACTCAACCCCAGGCAGGTTTCAGAAGAAGGAGTTCAGCTTGAGACACATCCTTCCTGTGCTAACAGGCAGCTTGCACCCCAAGAACCTTCCAGGAACTAATTTGCGCAGTTAAAAGCACTTCATGATTATACAGAACCCTCCATGGAGGCACCGTGATGTACAGGCACAGAGGAGGTGGGCTTGGTAGAGGTTTTTTGGGGGGTTTTGAATGTCTGAAGATCAGTGCCTGAAGATGTTTTAACTAGAAATCCTAGGGCTGCTTTTTCTGCGAGTAGAAACTAATCAGTGTCACACACCCAAGTTTGCTCAAACTCAAGAAAGACATAAGTTAGCCTGTAAGCTAAGCTCCACTCCTGAAGACATCAACTCCATGTTTTTCAAAGGACAAACTAGCTTTACTTACTAAAGCTTTAAAAGTTTTGAAGAATAAGCACATCGGAAAGAGAAAGGACCCCCATCTGTGACCAAGGCACTCTTAGGAGAAGGCTGACACTGATTTTAAACAAGTAGGAGGTTTAGGGGTACCCAGAGATGTTATGGGATGGGGGTATCAGCTGGATTCCACTCCCAGAACCACTGACCTGTGTGCCAGAAGGGGTTTTTCACACCACAGGCCTGTGATCAAACACTCCCAACCCTGACAAGCCCTGGAACTGCCCACAGCACTTGTAAAAGCCCGTCCGCTCCAACTGCAGCCCGAATTAAAGCAGGAGCTGGTAAAGATCAAAGGTTTTACAGCTACAAGGTGATTACTGTACGCTGACAAAATAAGCTGTGCAAGGTTATTTGCTCCGAGTTAGAGGGTACCTCGTGCAGTTCAGACAGGTTAAAAGGCTCCAGCAAGCAGCAGCAACAGCGAGTACCATTTGCATTCCCATGGGATTAACGCCCTCCCAGTTCCCACCAGAAAGCTCAGAGCAGGCAATCCCAATCATGGGCTTTCCGGGCTGGGGAAGGCGCCTGTCGAGCCCAAGGCACAGGAGCATGGCCAGCACCGACCCACTGGGATCGATCAGGGCTGCTGCCACATTTTCCAAAGGGTAAATGCAAGTGGGACTCAGTTCCCACAGCCCAGACACTCCTCACAGAGCTCAGCCAGTTGCTTCCCCGGGCACAGCATGGTATCTGAGCCAGCAGGACAGCAGGGAAGGCAGAGAGACCAGATAACATATTCCAGAGTCACCTTCAAACTAAAAACAACCTCTCCCCCCCGCAGAGGGAGGAGTCCCTGGGGTGTAAACGGCACATTGGGACGTGCTCGGGGTGGCAGAGCGTGGACAGAGCCCTGCTGTCTCACAGGGTATGTGTTCCTGCCTGGCCTGACTTTTGTTTCTTGGCTTGGGAAGGGGATAGGTGAGGATATGACACTTTTTGCCATTTAAAATAGCTATAAAATCTGCCCTTAAGCTTCACACAGCCAGGTCAAAGTCAGGGTCCCTCCCCCCGCGGGCACAGAGTCCAGGCACACACCGACCTATGTGCCAACCTGCTGATCTGTGGGGTGATCTGCTACCCAGTCTGCTCCATAAAGCCAAACCTAAACACTGCTGAGAGGTCAAACCCCAACTTTCCAGCCCCCACTCTGCTCCCTCGAGGCAACAGCGTGGCTCCACACCAAGCCCAGGCATGGCCAGGCAGGACATGGCATTACACAACTGATGGGCCAGCTCGTCCTTCCAGGGCTTTTCAGACCCAGGATAGAAATTGCCTCCTCCACACCCCACTGGTGCCAGTCCCCAGGCAGGAGGGTGCTGGCAGAAAGCCCTCGGAGCCACAGAGAGTGCGGGATGCCCGACCTGGGCAGCTCCAGGCGAGTTCATGAAACTCTGGTTTAGGAAGAGGCTCTGCCCTGCCCGCCTGCTCTGCGGAATTAAACTGCAATTTTGTAGCAAGAAACTATTGGAGTAGATACTTTGGTTTTCCTGGGTCCTCCCACTCTTTCTCCTTCACTCTTTGGGTTTGGTTCTACTGTGACAAAGCAAACACAAAACCGGCTACAATATTTATGCCAAACAGACGGGACCCGCTGCCCGCCGCTGGCGACCGAACCGAGCCTTTTCCATTTGCACCTCGTGCACTGGGGCTGATCCAGAGGCTGCGGAGTCCTGCGGGGAGAACACGGCCGGGTTTGCCATGAGCTCCTCCAAAACCTGAAAATGTGAAATGTGGAGCCCCAGCCGAGGGCAGAGCCCGCTGATCCCCGCGGGAAGTGCTTTAAGCGCCCACCGAGGCGCTGCTGGAGCCGCCGCCCCGCGCCGGACCCGCTCCCGCCCCGGGGATTATCGTGAACATCCTTAGGGTTTAAAGCCCGGGGACCCGTTGCGGCTCCTCAGCCGCGGAAACAGGAGAAGCGGCTGCGGAGAATAAACTCTTTGGTTTTCCTAAGGAGAAAACAACCCAGCGCGGCTGAAAGCACCGGCGGACCCCGTCGCCCCCCCGGTTAAAGAGACCGGCGGGCACGCGGTGCACCGGGGCATCCTTCGCCCGAGCCCCAGGACTGCCCGGCGGCAGCGCAGAGCCCAGCCCAGCCTGGCCATCTCCCGGTAGCCTCGGGGTGCCTCCGTTCCCCCGGCCCCGGCCCCGCCCGCCGCGGACGTGCCCCGCCGCAGGCGCCCGCGCCGCCGCTCCTCCCCCCACGCCTGCCGCTCCCGGACCCGGCCCGGAGCCCACCCGAGGGGCCGGGATCGCGCCAGGGCCCCGCGGATCCCTCGCAGGATTCCCTCCACGCCAGCCCTCCGCGGAGCCCCCCAGTGGGCCCCCGCGCACCCCCCACCGCCCCGGGTCGCCCGAATAGATCCCCTCAGCCCGGAGCCACCCCGGCCTGCCCCGGTCCAGTCCGTACTTGTCCCCGCGGCGCCGGCGGCCATCGAGCACAAGACGAGCAGCGCCAGGACCGCGCGCGTTCCCGCCGCGCCCGCCGCCATCTCCGCACGCGCCCCCGCCGCGCCGCGCGCGCGCTATAACCGCGACCGGGGCATTCGGTGGGGGCGGGACCCGCACTGGGTCACGCCCCCTCGGCCCCAGGTCGACCAATCCCGCTGTCCTGCGCCCCCCAGGCCCCGCCCACCCACGCCGGCGTGCCCAATCAGAGAGAAGATCACACAGAGCGCCTTCGCATTCCTCCTGGCCCCGCGGGCAGAGCCGGTTCGTGCCGGTCCCGCCGCGGCCACGCCCACCGGCGGGGCAGCCAATGGGAGCGCGCGGTGGGGGCGGGGCCGGGGGTCCCGGGGGTGGCCCCGGTGCTGGCGCTGCCCCGCGTGGGTCCCACACCGCGGAGGGACGGGGGGGTCACACAGGTCTGCACGTGTCCGTCCCTGCCGAGCCGGGGCACACGCGCACCGGGGGGAGCACCGAAACCCGCACGCCGCCCAGGCCATGTGGCCCCTCGGGGCGCAGCGTGGGCAGAGTCACGGGGGAGCCTGAGGGTGCCCGGGCAGGCGGGGTTCCCGGGCAGAGCCGGGAGCCGGCACGGCCGTGCCGGAGGCACGCGGAGGTTCCCGGAGGCTCCCGGGGCACACGGGGTGAGCCAGAGCCGCCTGCGGGTCCCCCGCACAGCGGGATGTGTGGGAAGGAAACCGGGCAGCGCTTCCTCAGCGCAGGGAGTCCGGCAGAGACAATGGCTCCTGCGGACAGCGCGGGGCCGGTGCCAGGACAAACCAGCCGAGCCATGCACCGGGAGCTGGCCGGCTACACGGACCCTGTCCCACAGCGCACTCCGGCCCTCGGCACAGCGCCCACAGCCCATGGCCTGGGGTACCCTGAGGTGCAGGGAACGAACCTAGCCCCGAGGTCTCAGCTGGACAGCATGTTCCGTGGTGCCCGGGATGGTGCCCTGGGACCTCAGATGGACAGTGGAGTCCGTGGGGCTAAGGGGTGCTGGGCCTCAAGTCGCAGCTCCAGCCCAGCTGGAGCTGCCTGATAACCCCAAGGGGCTGGGCAGGCAATAACCAACGAGGCAGCTGGGGCAAAGAGGCCTCTGCAGGATGGCAGCTCTGTCTCCAACTCTTCTCCATCCCAGGAGTGAACCCTTGACAAAATCAGCCATGGGAGCACAGTGGAACACTGACGGCTGGGGGTGCTGGGCAGGGGGGCAAGGAAAGCCAAAACAATGGGGCCATAGGCGCCAGTCCCCACCACGCTCTCCACAGGGATCTGCCAGCTCCTCCCCAAGCATTTCTTCCCCATGTCCCGCCCACCCCTATCCACTGGCCCTGCTCCCCCTGCGCTGAGGGATTTGCAAATGGAGCTCCTGTGGTGCAGAAATTAGTCAGAGTATGGTGCCCACGGCACCCTCGGGCTGGTCCTGATCCGGCTGGCCTCCAGCATCCAGCACTGGGGAGGGAACTGGCCACACAGAGGGCAAAGGCAGAGGGCACATGGGCATGGTGATTTGTGCCCGTGTGAGTGGGGAAGGCTGCTGGGGGTGCACAGAGCAGCCCCCCAGGAGAGGAAGGAGGGGTCGGCTGTGAACAAGCAGCCGGGGCTGCTACTCCATGACGGCCGGGTGACCTTGGAAGCCGTTTGCCAGGCCTGAATAAAGCGACAATAATCCTATTCACCTTTTAGCCTCATTTCCTAAGGCAATAAAGCACATGCCCTCGCCGCGTGCAGTCGCAGGTGTCACTCAAGCCCTGATCCCATTTGCACGACTCCAGCCGGGGGAAGTTTTGCTCATTACCCCTCTGACAAGCTTTGTGCAGCAGGGGCAGGAGCCCCAGGCAGGCGCTTTGCCAGGGCCTCGTCCCTGCCCTGGCCCCGAGGTGCTGGCAGCAGAGCTGCTCACCCCATCCCAGCCCGAGAAGGCGCCGGCAGAATCTCGGGCTGGGAGCTCACCACAGTCTGGGGAGCTCCCCGCAGCCTCCAGAGCCCACACGTCCCAGCTGGTCCCAGTTTGTGGGCTCAGGGCACACCCACCTGGGATCAGAGCAGCCGCGGGGGCCCTGGGCACCCATCGGGTGCCTGTCAGCTACTGCTGAGCACAGCCAGGCACTGCCCAGGCAGGTCTGCTGCCTGCAGAGGAGGGAGAAGGGAAACACCTTCCCCATGCAGCATTAGAGGGTTTGGCCCAGGCAGAGACCAAGTGCTGGCCACAGCTCCAGGGCAGAGGCACTGACTGTTGCCCAGGAAGGGCAGAGATGCTCTCCAGGCCAGAGGCAACCCTGCCAGTCCCTCCTGCCCACTCTGAGAGGTGGAAAGGGCATCGCTGTGAGACCCACAGCTGCCCTGCAGGCCCAGGAGAATAGCCAGCACATCCACCCACTGCTCCATGCCAGTAGGTGTCTGATACAAAATCCCCACAGCCTGGGAACAGACCAGGCAGAGCCTCAACAATGTATCACAGCCCTTCCCTGGAAGAACTTTATTAAACAGTGTCCAAAAAAAACCAGAAGCAGAAAGACTCGGCATGACCCTGTCCCTCCCAGCTAGTTAAAAACCACAAACAGACCATCCCCACATCCCCAGTGCTGGCGGCTGCCAGGCACATCCTTCCCTGATGCCCTGGCCCTGTGCCCCCTGCTCTCCCTGAACACAGCTCCAGCATCATGGGCAGGGGAGGCAGAAGGGTCTTGTGGGGGACAGCCCAGAGGGCTGCAGGGTGAACTCTAAAAGGTGTTGTAAGCCAAGAGAACACTCACATGCTGCCCCCCGCCAAAGCAACCACTCCCCACCCCACAAGCCCACCAAACTGCTTCTGCCCCATGGGGCCGAAGAGGAGCTGAACATACCCGAAACAAGGGGCAGCCACCACCAGGCCTGGCTGTCACTCCTCAACAAGGCAGAGCCACCAGCACCCCAGTTTCTGTGGCTTTGTGAACACCCCAACACAACTTCCCCCTCTCCACCCGCCCCCCAGGAAGTTTATAAAATAAGGGGTTTATCTTTTCCTACAAAGACAGCGATGGGATTTCCTTTGCAACAGCAGAACATTCTCCCTGCGAGGTAGAGAGTTAATTTCAGGGCTGACAGATCCTAAATTCAAACCAGTTTGTCCTAGTTGAGGTAAAATTCAGTAGTTTATAGTAAGTTTTGCAATGCCAGAGGGCCATCAAGATTCCTCATTGCCAGAGTCATCCTCATCACCATAACAGCTCTCTGCTTCCTCCTCCATCTCATCATCCTCATAATAGTCATCATAGAAGAGGTCTGAGCCCTCATCTGGGGCTGGAGTCTTGGTCTTCACACAGTACTCAGCCAGGGTGGTGGGGACCTTCACTCCATCTCGCTCAGCATCCACCTTGGTGCCCAGCACTTGCTTCCTAGAGGGCAAGAAGTCAGGGTTTGAGGACAGAGCTCTGCACCAAAACCCTCCAGATCCCATGTCCCACAGGATCCCAGTGCAGCCAGTGCTGCCAGGCCCAGGCTCAGCACACACCTGATGATGTCTGTGTACTCCCGGTCCTTCCCTTTGCTCTCCTTCCATTTGCGGTACATCACGGAGGCATCCACGTTGGCTGGGGAAAACGTGTTGGGCTCATTCAGCAGCGAGATCACACTCAGCAGAATGGTTCTGGCATTGATAAACACGAGCAGATCAGAGCCAAGGTGGGTCAGCAGCACCCCAGCAGCGCCATTCTGTCTGAAGGCTGTGAGAGCCTTGTGCTGTCCACAGCAAGAGAGGTCCCAGAAAAGAGGAGCAGGCCAGGCAGGGGACAGCAGCACATGGGCTGTAGGGCATACACTCATCCACATGCAAGCTTTGGCTCTTCTTCAGCAAAGCCCACAGACTGAGAGCATTCAACAGCCCCCTGGCACCTCCCACAGGCTTTGGGAGCAGGAGGCTGTCCCCATCCTCCCACCTTCCCATCCCTGCTCTCAGATGAGCCTCCTGCCTGCAGCCCCCCCCGAGCCCTCACCGCACGTTCTGGGTGGGGTTCCAGCGCTCCGACGGCAGCTCCCCGCTCTGCGGATCATCCACGGGCGGGTGGAGGATGGAGATGCAGACATCACCTGTCTGAAAGCATGAGAGAAATAGGATTCTCAAGACTTGCTGCCCCAGGATCTCCTCGCTCGCTCTGCCTGAAGCCAGGTGAGGGGATCCCAGCTGTCCCTTCAGTCCCAAAAGAGGGACACAGAAATGGACAAGCACCCCAAGACTGCCAGAACCATACAGGTCAGGCTGCCCGATGCCCAGCACACTGTGCCCCTGGCATGGGCCCCTGAGCCAGGCACATCGCTTGCCCTGCAGCCGCTCTTGGCACAGACATAATGCCGCCAAGCGTGGGAGCAGTCAGGCCTGGAAAGCCTGGCTGACCTGGAACCTGCACCGGGGACAGCGAAGGGCTGTCGTGAGCTCATTAGTGGCATTCCCTGTGCCAGGCAATCATCGCCAAAGGCACTGAGTGTACAGTACCAAAGGCTGGCATTTGCATCCTGTGCTGTCCCAAGAGAGGCACACGTGTCCACTGCCTGTTCAAGAGCCTCCTTGCTGTCCCAGGGGACCTACCTCATAGATATTGGGGTGCCACATTTTGGTTAGGAACCTGAAGGCAGGAGGAGAGTAGGGGTAGTCGATGGGAAACCGGAGACGAGCCTGCAAGGGAACAATAAGGAGACGTGAACACCAGCTTGTCAGAAGGAAGGGATGGAAACCACAGAGCTTCTGACAGCTCCGGGAAAAAGGAACCTCTGCCAAGCCCAGCTTGCCTCCTGCTGGGACAGAGCCTCCACACCAGTCAGCTCTGTGGGCAGGACACCGGCCCTGCAGGCAGGATGGACACTGGCTTCAGGGGCAGGATGGACAGTGGCCCCAGGGGCAGGATGGACAGTGGCCCCAGGGGCAGGATGGACAGTGGCCCCAGGGGCAGGATGGACACTGGCCCCAGGGGCACGCTCTCAGCACACAGAGGGGTGTGAACAAAGGGACTGTGATGAGCAGCAGCTCCTTCCCCACCATCCTGCCCATACCCTCCTCTCCAGCAGGGCCCACCCATGCTAACCCGGCGCTCTCCAACACAGGAACCAGTGGGAGTTTGTGGTGCCAACTCAACACAGCCCTTGCAGCAGCACACAGAGCCAGGTATAGAGTCTGGGTCACCCCCCAGAGCTGCTGTCAGGGACATGCCATAGCCGTGCCACTGGAGAAAAGGCTGTTTACCCTTCAGAGCTCACAGAAAGGAAGCATCAGGTGTTTGCTGCTCCGATTAACACACCGAATCTAAAAATAGCCTGTCACTGCTGAAAAGAGACCCAGTCCAAACTGGCCGCAGCGCGCAGCTTGGGGGCTAAAAATAAAATCACATGAAGCTCAGGCTGCAGCCCAGGGCTCCAGCAGGGACACTCAGCCACCACCGGCTCCTCCCACAGCTGCCAAGCCCGAAGGGCTGAGGTTGGGCAAAGAGGGGCTCACTGTGAGTGAAGCCTGAGGCAGCACAGGGACCTACAGCAACACCCCACAGTCCCCAGAGCTGCTGCCCCAACCCACCAGCACCAGAATCCAAGAGGATGGGGGCAACTTCTCCCTGCGTGGCTGTACAACATCCCAGTGACTGATTCAGCTTTCAGCTGTTTCCAGGCCCTTGGGAGCAAACTTCCAGATCAAGACTCAACATGACAACTCCCTGAACATTTCTTGCTCCCTCAGTTTGTGTACAAGAGAATCGAGACACTGGATCCATGGCACAGGACAGGGGGTGGGAAGAGGGAAAAGTGCAGTGGGGACCACGTTGTGTGTGTGGAGTGCAGGGCAGTGACATTCGGCCCCATGCTGGGCTCCGGCCAAACAGCTGAACATCGCAGAATAATCCCCTTTGTTGTGTCAGAGGGGATTGGAACAAAACCAGCCGAGGCAAAGCAATGCCAAAGGGGGCTTGGACAGCAACAACCCCACCCTGCCATGTACAAACAGCGCAGTGTCCCCACAGCCTGGAGAAGACTCGGCTCCACCACTCTCCTCTTATTATTCACAGTCTCACCAGCACCCTCAGTGCTGAGTTTGGAAGCTCTCGAGCACACGACAGGAGCATAATTGGCTCCAAGGGTGAGAGTTCAGATGGTCTCATGCCAAGATGCTATAAGGAAAAAACCCCTCCACTTCAGTGAAGAGATGGAAACTGGCTCTGAAGCATCAGCTTTGCCAGCCTGCGAAAACAAACACAGCTAACCCTGGGTGACTCACCCTGTGCATCCCCACCCTGACAGCAACAGGATGAAAACACAAGAGCTCGGTGGAGGAGGGAGGATGAGAAAGAGGAAGAAAACAGCTACCCCACGTTGCACAACACCTGGGAAGAGCACACACACATCCTGCCGAGGGGGGACTGTGCAGTCAGGCCACCAAGTACCTTCTTACACCTCAAACCCCAAACCAAGCCACGACACTCACTTCCCACCCAGCTCCCTGCTCCCACCGTGAGCTGTCTGTGTCTGCCCTCGAGGGACCTTCGTCACTTCCCTCCGGTCTGGTGGCGATGCCCCGGCTCCCCTCCAGAAGAGGGAACATCAGCGACCTGGAGCCCGCTGTCCTGCACCCACAGACCGGGGGGGTGGTGGAGGTCGAGCCCCCAAGGGGACCGAGTGCCCCCCACAACGAAGGGGACCCTCGGTAGTTTGGTAACAGCCACCTGCGCACCTCCCGTCTTCCTCCCAGGACTACCCCGAAGTCCCAGGGACCCCCAGGTATCCACTAAAAGACTCAGCTCTCCCTGGCCCTCAACACCCTCCCAAGCCCGGGAGCAGCCCTGCCACGACCCCAGTACCCACCCGGGACACCCTCCCTCGCCCACAGCCACCTCACAGGGTCTCACCCCTTCCAAAACTCCTTCCCAAAACACCCAGCACATCCCCCGACACCACCTGCTCCGCCTTCGCCCCCCCCAGCCCCATCTTCCCCCCACACCCCGAGCCTTCCCCGCTCCCCCCGCCGCTCACCTTGAAGTACCCGCCCTCGTAGTGGGTGTCCGGGGGGCCGAAGATGGCCACGTCCCAGGTGTACAGGTCCCCTTCGTCCACCAGCCTGACCCGGAACCCCTCGACGGGCTCCTCCTGCAGCCCCTTCAGTTCCAGCAGCAGCGCCTTCTGCGAGCTGGGCACGGGGGGCCGCGCCATGCCGGAGTTCCGGGGGTTCGGGGGGCGCAGCAGCCGCTCGGGCGCGGGGGGGCGGTGGGACCGGGGCCGCGCGGGGCACGGCGGGGGCTGTAGTCCCGTGAGGGGCGTGGTCAGCGCTGGCTCCGCCCCTCAGGTGCAGACAGCCAATCAGAGCGCGGGGCGGGGCAGGCGGTGGGCGGGGCGGCCCTGCCGGGGCTCCCGGCGCTCCCGGTCGCACCGTCCCAGCGAGCGAACGCAGCGATCGGCAGCCGCCCCGGGGCTCCCCGGCACACACGATCCCGGCCCGGAGAGCAGCCCCAGGTCAGCCTGCAGGTGTCACACCTGTGTGACACTTCACGGCAACGCCTGGAACTGGAGCAGAGGCTGCTCCTGGCACGGCCGCGGCGGAACGATGCCTCCGGCATGCCTGGCTCACACCTCCCTTTGTGTCACATCCCGTCAGCTGGGCCTGCGTCAGGAGCCACCACCCGCAGCCTCACCCAGTTCAGCACCACGTCCTGCCTGCAGGGAGCAGAACATCCGCCCAACACAACATCCTGAGCCCGCGGGGATCCTCCCACTGGCTCTTCCACTCAGGAGCTCCACAGTCCTGCACCTGCTGCCAACACCAACCCCTGAGCACGGAGCTTGCCCCAGGGAGCTGGGCACTGCCACGGCTCATCCTGGCATTCCGTGGTGCCAGGAGGTAAGAAACTGGCCACTAAAAAATAATAAAAAGCTTTAATGTCTTACAGCAAACCAGGAATTGAACAGTATAAATAATAATCAGACAAATTTCAATAAATAATCCCCGGCCCGACAAGCAGCTGGTCCTGGGGAAAGGGGATGTGTCTCATCCAGAGCTTGCATTCCACATCCCAAACCACCTCAGCCCTCCCTAGCTGCCCCTGTGCAGCCACAGCCCAGCCCCACACTTTGTTCCTTCTGGGTCATTTCACTGCCCAAAGCAGCCCCAAGGGTCACAGCCTCCATGTCAGTCCTGGATAACACACAAAAGGGATCTCCCACTGCAGCTGGGCCAGAGAGCCATGCCTGCAAAAGGCCATGAGTAGGGACACGGAGCTGCTGGGCACCACCAGAACAGGGGAAGGAGCATGGAAACTGGGAATCTCTTGCTGGGCCGACCCAGGCTCTCCAGCCAGCACCCAAACAACGGCCCGTGCTCACCGTCCAGCTCAGAGGGGGGCCCTGCAAGGCTGACAGTGGCTGCAGCCAGTGCTGCTCCCACCCGGCGTCACTCCACAGGCTTCACCTTCGCGATGAACAGGGCGGTGGCTTTCCTCAGGAACTCCTCCCTGCTCATGGAGGAGCCAAGCTTCCTCTCCTGCAGCGCCTGGTCCATGGCCAGTGCCAGCCTGTCGGGGCCCAGCCTGGAGCCGGCCTCCAGGTAGCGGCCGGGCCGCGGGCCGTGCCCCGCACCCAGCGCGTCCTCCAGCGCCCGCAGCACAGCCTGGCACAGCCGCGTGTCCGCAGAGTCCCCAGCGCCCAGCACGGCGAACAGCGCGTCGGCCTTGGCCGCGAACTCCAGCAGCACGCAGCACGTGAGGACGCCGTAGCGGAACACGTCGAACGGGACGGCCTCGTGGTCGCGGCAGCGGACGCGGCGCAGCAGCTCGGCCGCCGCCTCGGCCGGGGCCGCCCCGCGCTGGCAGATGCGCCGCAGCAGCTCGCTGTAGAGCCGCCCGTCCACGCCCGCCGCCCGCCGCCGCCCGCCGCACCCCAGCACCTCGTAGGCCGCGCCGGCGTTGCTGTCGAAGGCCGTCCTGTCGCGACAGGGCACAGACACAGAGAGGCGGCCTCGGCCCCCGCCCCCGCCGCCCCCCGCCGCCGCCCGCCGCACCTGTGCGAATGATGAGCCAGGCACACGTACCACAGCGCCCGGGCCAGGCGCTGCGGCGGCCCTGGGGGCTCCGCCGCCGCCTCCACAGGCACCAGCCGCTCGAAGTACTCGGCCAGGAAGGACACGGGCTCGGCGGGCCGCGCCTCCAGCACCTTGAGCAGCGCCTCCCGGACCATGGCCGTGACGCCGGCTCGCAGCAGGAACTCCGCCGCGCTGCCCTCCGCCAGCCCGCCGCCCCCCGGCGCTGCCCGCCCCGGCTCCGCCAGCCCGCTGCCCCCCGCCGACACCGGGGCGGCGGCCGCCCGCCGCTTCTCGTACGCCGCCATCTTGGAACGCGCTTCCGCCCGGGTCGGAAGTTTCTGTGCCGCCATCTTGCACGCTGGCAGCCAATCGATGGGCAGGAAGGCAATGGGGGAACGCCACCATTGGGCGAGGCCGTGGCCGCCATTTTGATTGTGGGCAAACGGGCTGCGCTGTCAGCGGTAACGCTGCGGGCGCTGTGGCCGCCATGTTTATTGAGGGCAAATGCCCCGCCCTTGACAACCGGGCGGGCGCTGCGGACGCCGCTGGTGACGTGGGCTGGCTGAGGGCTCGCGGGACCGGGGCCGCCCCGGCCCAAAGGACACTCGTTCAGGGCTCGAACAGAAACAACCCTTTATTGGAGCACCGGTCCCACCCGCCCGCCGAGCCCACGCTCCTCCCGGGGCTCCCTCGGGCCTTCTGCTGTGACAGACGAGCGGCCGTCGCGCTCGCGCCCATCCGCTGTGCCGGGAGCCCCGAGCGCCGGGCCCAGCCCAGCGTTCGGTGCCAGACCGCGGGGATCCAGCCCCGGGAGCGTCCCTGGCCCCGTCCCTGTGTCCCTTCTGCTCGTTGCCCTTCCAGCCTTGGCTTTCCGCGGCGGCCGCAGGCAGCTGCTCCCGTTCCTGCTCCCGCTCCTGCTCCTCCTTGCCGGCCAGGCCCGGGCGAGGCCAGCGACAGACAGGGGGACAGGAGGGACACGGCTGGAGGGCTGGGGTCATCCATCGGCCACTCCTAGGGCAGCTGCTACCGAGATCTGAATTGTTTCCACAGGCGTCGAGACACGGCACCGGTCACGATGAGCCCCAAAAGGGAGCCTGCTGTCCCCATAACAATGGCAGGGCTTGAGCTGAAGGAATCTGCAGGCGTAAGGAAATGTTACTGCAGCTGATGCTGCCCAGGGCAGCAAATGCCGAGGGGTGAGGGAATCCCCCCAGTACCAACTGTGGCACTGACATGAGGGGCTGCAGCCCCACCCCAGCGATGGGGCCGGAGCAGAGCAGGGGGCTGCAGACCACCACCACTCACCATCCACGACCATCACCTCCAGGCTGACCATCTGGGCGCGGTGGCCGAGCAGGACGCACTGGTAGTGGCCCTGGTGCCAGGGCTCAGCACGGTCCAGCTGCAGTGTGGAGCTGCTGCCTGCGGACTCCTCCTGGTACTGTGAGAGGGCCGCGGGGGTCCGCAGCCAGCCCACCGTGGCGTTCCCGCTGCACTGTGCGTGGCACTCGATGCGCAGGGCCCTGCCCCGCGTCCCGGTGGGAGGCAGCGACCAGATCTGCAGGCTGCAGGTGGGCACTGTCCCCACAGATGGCTCTGTCCCCATTGTGCCAGAGCCAGGGAATGTGGCGGTGGCTGCACGTGCTGTGGGGCTGCCTGTGATGAGGTCCCAGGGCACAGTGTGCTCCGTAGAAGGGGGGTTGGTGACAGCAGCCAGATCCAGGGTGGTCCCAGTGCTGGGCTCCCATGCTGTGGTGACCTCATGTGCGGGAACACTTGGCTCTGGGGGAAGTGCTGTAGTGGCCATGGACATGGCTCTGCTGGGGCTCCGTGTGGAGGTGACCACAGCCACGGGCTGCTCCATCACAGCTGTGAACACACAGCAGCCTTGGTCACAGGTGACCTCACGGCAGCCCTAACCTCCTCCACCCTCTGAGCACAGTGAACAAGAACAAACAGGCACTGGCAGCAGGGACAGGTAAAGCAACGGGGATGGGAAATTCAGGAATGGTGCAGAAGCAGCTCCTGTTCCAGCAGAGCTATTCTGAGCAGCACGGGGCAGTGGGGGTTGGCTCCAGAGGATGGGGTACACACGGGCTGGGGTCCCCATCCCCTCCTGGCACTCACCCAGAGATGCCACCCGGGTGAAGGTCTCCTGCCCCACGCGCAGCATCACCTCGCACCTGAACTCCACCCCTTCCACCACCTCTGCCCCGTTCACAGACAGGGTGGAAACAATGTCATACAGCTCCTCATCGGTCTCCTCGTAATCAAAGTCTGTGTTCACCACCTGTTGCCCCCGGTACCAGGTGAGGACCACCCCGTTGATGGGGTACAGGTGCACAGCCGAGCAGCTCAGCTTGGCAGGGTGCCCTGGGCGCAGGGTGTGGGGAGCTGCCTCCAGCCTCAGCGTGTCTGGGAGGGCTGCAGAGGAGAGGCAGCATTAAAGGTGATTTTTGGCAGAACAGCACAGGCCAGGAGGGAGGGGGCTGCTCCGGGATCCAGGGCTCTGCTGGGAGGCGGTGAGGTTCGGGCTGGGGAGCGCTTACCGTAGACCTTCAGGGTGACAGTTTTCTGATAGTGCTGCCCGTGGCAGCTGCCCTGGCAGATCTTCATGCCCTCCGTGGTCACAGTGGCCTGCCTGATGTGCAGGATGCTGTGGGTGGGGAAGGAGGAGATGGTCCCCAGGGCGGTGTCCAGCCCTCTCCACTCCACCTTGCCCCCCGTGCAGGCCAAGGAGCAGTTCAGCTCTGTCGAGCCCCCAAACGGTACCACCGGTTCCTGTGGTGTCACCACCAGAATGTCAGCAGGGCGCCCTGGGCAGGAGGAAAGCATGGGGTCAGGGAAGGGGACAGTCACCAGCACCCTGCAGCTCCAGGGTGAGGAGTTACAGCAGCAACAGGGGGACACTGCAGCTGCCAGGGCTCAGTGACAGGGAGGCCCTGGGGCCACGGTGCCATGGGCAAAGCAAGGAGAGCAGCAGCAGCAGCAGCAGGGCTGGGCAGCACAGTGGGTCAGGGGATTGGGGTGGCTCTTTGCCCCGTGGCACTCACCACTGCATCCCCACAGCAAGCTGAGGAGGAGGAGGAGAGGAGCCGGTTCCATCGCCCACAGGGCAGCAGCAGAGCTGGTTTTCCTTCTTTCCTTCCTTCCCCCCTCCCAGGGATCTGGTGCCTCTGGCCAGGGCTGTGTCCTTCTGGCCGCCAGCTCCGAGCTCAACTCTTCTTAAGCCCTGTAGGAACCGCCCCCAGGAGCACTGGCCCCAGGATCTCCACAACTTCCAGCCCAAGGGGTATTTCCAGAGGGAGGTTTCTGATTTTCCTCCAAGTTCATTTCTTGCACAACACCCAGCCGAAGGCCAAGCCGGCAGCCCCCCCAAACCTGGGAAAGCCCCTGTCCTGAACAGTTCCCTATAGCTGCCGAGGTCCCCATCATCCTGCCGGGCAGCACTGCACAGGCACCCACACCCCAGGATATGACTCAGATCCAGCTCCATCCCCGGTTTTTGTGGGCTCCCTGACTCCCCCAGAGCCCCCAGCACACCAGCCTTTCCATGACCCCAAGAGCTGCTGGGGACACATGGTTGTGGGAAGGGCTCTCTCAGCTCCTACCCCAAAAGCAGGGCCAGGTCAGCTCTGTTGGTGAGTGTGTTTATTCCTAGAGCAGAGTGTTTCCAGGGATGGAAGTGGGTGTTCCTGTGAGGGTTAGTTTTGTGTTACAGATGGAGAAAGTATAACCACAGAGGTTACTTTTATTAAGGTTACATGAGAGCTGTGGTATCCAGCCCCAAAGCCCTCAGTGTCTTGGGTCTGGCACTGGGTCTGGCATCACTCCCTCGCTCCTGCCCAGCTCCCTGTGGAGTGAGGAGTCTGGTTCTGCCCCATGCCATCCTGCCAGGCTGCTGCCAAGGCCAGGCAAAGTCCCAAAGGTCTGAGGGAGGGACATGCCCAGCTCTGCACCCCCTGTCATCACAGGACCTGGCCGTTTCCCACCTGGGAACTCTTCAGAGAGGCAACTCCAGGCAGTGGGTGTGCCACGCATCCTTTCAGGAGGTCCTAACATTAATTCTCTGAGGGTGCAGGAGGCCTCTGAACAAGGGAAGTGCTTTGTAAACACTCCCCACCAAATGTGCACACTCAGCTGAAGCAGGTGATTAATGGTGCTGGGGTTTTTGTTCCTTCCATCCTGTGTTAACAGAGCCACTTTCCGGATTTTCCAGCGGCCGCCAGAGCCCCCCTGCCCAGCCCTGGGACAAGCCATGGCCATGGCTGCTCCCACATTGCCAGGCTCTTCCCGGCAATGAGTCTGGGAACCTCGAGGACACACACATGCCAGGGTTTCACCTCCTGCTCCCACAACCCTGATTGTAGCACCAGCGTGATATGAAAACCCCTGAATCAGAGTCTGAATGAGAGCTGAGCTCGTATGGATCCACCTTATCTTAAAAAGAAGTTTCCCCAGACCTTCCTGGACCTCAAGAGATTAACAGTTACCAGAAAGCTCAGCATCTCGTGCTGCACTTCCTCTGGTTTGGGGCTTGGAGCTGCCCTGGCTTCCCGCACAGGGGGGCAGCACAGAGGAAACTGAAGTCACAGAAACCTGATAACACTCCAGCAGCACACGGGCCAGTTCCAGTGGCTCAGCCACTGAGCCAGGGGCAGGTCAAGGGATTTGGCCCAGCTCAGAGTGATGCGGCAGAACACCCAGGGCAGGTCTCACCGAGCCCCTAAGTAGTGACCCACCACAACCCCTTTTCCACCACCTGCTTGGGACATCTTCATGGATTCAGACCTTTCTCCCATCCTAGAGGAGCCCAGGAGCTCCCACTGCCCTGGGCACGGCTGAGGGACATCACCAGGTTGCATGCACAGGGTGGAAGGAGCAAGCTTACACACCAGGAGTGTTTTCCACCCAACAGGAAGCCTTTGAAGGAACGAAGGGAATGATGGTTTTCCAGACTCAGAAGCCTGAACACCTTTCCTGGAAGCCAATTGTGCTTCCTCCCGCAGGGCAGGCCAGGGATTTGTGCCGGGCAACACTTTGTCTGGAGATGTTGCTCAGGAAACAAAACAGCTCAGTGTGGAGACACAAACCACCAAGGGACGAGTGCTGGCCCCAGCACAGGATACCCCCGGAGCCCCTCGGGTCAGGGTCTAGCCCCAGGCTGTCACCACCGACACCAGAAGGGACAAGGCTGTGCCACTGCCCCAGGAACCACTGTGCCAGGGTGGTCAACAATATCCTGCACTGCAACACCTGCCCTTTGTTGGCCAGTGATGCCAAATAAGACAAGTTGAGGGTTTCCTCTCAATTAAAGATGTAAACAATAAAATAAAAGCTAGCTCCAGTACAGAGGAAATACATACAGAAGCAACAGGCTGTGTAATGGCTCATGTTTCCAGGATATCATCCATCATGCACCAGTTCCCATCCCAGAGCTGACTTGGATGTGTTTATACTTTTTGGATTATATTGTCCACTTAGGACCATCCTCAGCCACCACAGAGTGTTTAAATGAGTCAGATAAGATCTAAAGTAGGCCTGGCTGAAAATTAAGACAATAGAGTCACAGCTGCTAAAAACCAGTCCGGGAGAAGGCAGGCAGGACCAGGGACCTGCTTCCCATCCTGGGCTGGGGTAGGGACTAGCAGCCCCGACCCAGCTCTCCCAAACCTGTCCCACAGTCTCACATGGGGAATTTCAATTCTGGGCAGGAGCTGCCTGGTACCACTGGTGAGGGAGAGGAACGAGGACAGAGACCTTCGACACAACAGGAAAGCAGCAGTTTAATAAATAATCCATCAGAGGGAGAGATTAGCCAGTTCCAAACACAACCTGAACCGAAATAAATACATTTTATCGTTAGCTTAGAAAAGAGACACACAAATGCGCGTGACAGTGAACTGTGAGAGAGCAGAGGTGGGGCCGTTCCCAGGGAACGGCAGGGACTCATCCCATGCCCACGCTTTAAAGATACCACAGCTGTCAACAGCCTTTGGAGTGCAGAGAAAGAATAAAAACAGGGAAGTAAAAAGTTACTACTTTGCAAAGTTAATGGCAGAAGAGAAAGCAATGGTGTAACTCAGGTTTTTAACCCAAGATCAGCTGAAACTCACTTGACCTGTGGCCGTTAATGCCAGGACTGCAGACAGGTGACTGAGATGATTTTTGCCGTGTGTTTGGGCATTGCTGTTACCATCCCAAATTGTAAGTCCCTGCAGACAAATCCTGGGAATGCCGATGTTGAACAGCCTGTCTCGGGCACTGCACAGCAGATCAAGAGGATTTTAAGAAAAGACTCCTTTTTAAAAAGTTGCATTTTCATATAAAGTAACAAAAATTGGCAAAACTAGCTGAATGCTCCACACAGCCTTTCCAGCCTCCACGTGGGACACTGCAGAAGCACCGGCCCTTCAGAACAAGTCGTTCTTCATTTGGCTCCGGTAACTTCAGCTCCAGCACCGCTTGGCCCAGCTCCTGCTCTGTCACACAAAGGCAGAACAGTGCAGGGGTCACAGCCCTGCGCCGAGGGAAGGGGAGGCACCAGGCTGAGGCCCCACCGAACCAGGTGAGAGGAAACCCAGTAGGGTGGGAAGGAATCCCTGCTTGCTCCCAGCACCCCTGTGCCGTGGAGAGCCTCTGGTCCCAGGTCTGCACACCAGCACAAGCCACCTTTCTGTTGATAATGGCACCTGTAGTGTTCCTGCTGCTGCCTGGTGCTGTATTCCCCCTCCATCCACCCATTGCCCTATCCCCATTCCAGTGCCATAACCCCACTGGTGCCATCCCTGGTGGCAGCACAGCCTGTCACCAGCCAGGCCACATCCCCTGACCTGGCAGTCACCTGCTGGCAGCACCTGGCCCCGAGCTTGGGGGATGACAAAGGGACCAAAACACTCCAGGCCCTTGACACACAAGTCAGCATCACCAGAAGCTCAGGGGTCACATCGTGAGGGATGGGATGGGGGAGGGAAGATTGCTGGACAGTTCTGGGGTCTGAGGGCAAGGAGAGGCTCAGAGGCCACAGGCAGCAGCGGTGGTGAGAGGGAAGGGGACCAGAAACACATCTGTGTCAATAAACTATGCAATAAGGGAGAGGACTTTAAAAAATATATCTCTATATACTTTATATCATATAAATTATGCTTGTCTTTTTGTAACGTGTCGCTATATTGTACCCGTGAAGCTCCGAGTGCCTCCGTGTGAGCGAGGTAACGATTCTGTGTTTTACATCATCTGTGTGTGAGGGAAAAACCTACTTTAGCTCACTTTAATCCATTGTAAATCAACGGATCGCCAGGACTTGGGGAAAGTCCCATCTAAAAAAGGCATTTTTGTGAGGAACACAGAGGTGGGGAACTGCTGCCTGGAAGTGCAAGTGACGGGATTTCCTTTAGGATAAAAGCTTGCCATGGGCACACAGTACTGACCATCCCAGTAATGTTTGGGAATTGGGAGTGTCACCACAAGGAGCTTGGGAAAAATGGAGCTGCTGCAGGTCAAGGAAGTTCCTGCTGGCTCTGCTCCCCAGACCTGCAGCCAGACCCACCTCAGCACCCCTCTGTGTCCCAGCTGCTCCCAGTTCTGAGTACAGGAGCTGGTGCCAGGCCAGATCAATGCAAAACAAACTGTCAATTCTTTCACTTAAATACCCACCTCTGATAACCAAATGGCATTTGCAGTTGCTGCTGTGCAGCCATGATAACATGTCTGCAAAGATCCATGATGTGAAGGGCCAGCACTCCCTCCCTTTTGGCTGCTCTCCCCTGGGTAACCTTCCCCAAACCCACAGTGAGGGGACCTCAGCCAAGGCAAGACTGGTTTGGCTGCTGCACCCTCAATTTCCTTAACAAAGATTCCTGAAGTGTCCTCGGTTTGGTCCTTATTTCCCAGAAATGCTCAATGCCACCACTTCTTATTTATTCAAACGAGAACAATTGTTTCCTGCCCTCTGCCACATTTCTATAAACAACCACACATTCCCTGTTTGCCTCAGCTCCTTTCACAACACTCCAAGCACCTCCTGCTCTTTCTGAGCAGAGCTAAGCCTGCAGCAGAGGTTGCAATGCCACTGTTCCATAAACAAAAGCCTCCACAGCAGGCTCAGAAATGCCACATGGAATCCAAACCTGTAAATCCAAATCAACACAACCTTCACCATCAGGATTTCTTGGTTTGAGCACAAACCAGCTCTGGACACTCTTTGGGTTTAGTATCAGATGGCAGGAGCCCACGGACAAACCAACATGCTTTATACAAGTGCTCAAGGTAAACAGTCATTTCTCTGACCTTTCTCCCAGGAAACCACGCGTCTCCAAAGGGCTTAGCACAGTCCAGTTGTTTCTCCTACCTCTCAGAGAACTGTATCTCCTAAACAACCCTCACAGCTCCAGAAAAAGGTTTCTGAAAAGATCCTTCTACCTACTGCCTGTGGAGGCAGCAACAGGCAAATGTCACCTCAGAGTGACAAGAAGAAAACTAAACAAAACCAAAGCTGTTGTGGCCATTGAAGCATTTGTAATTCGTGGTTGACCTTCTCTTACCTTGCCCATTCCCCCATGTATCAGCTGCAACTTGACTTGTTCATTTTTATCCTCTTCATCAGAACATTAAGTCAGCACAATTTTTTTTTTTGTGGTCTAAGTTTTACTTGGGGCAGAATGGGCAAATTCCTCAGGCCCTCCAGCAGAGAGGAAGCTCAGAGCTCTGCTTCCTGTGCTTCACACACGCCCCCCATCCCCTCAGTGTGTCACCACAGCACACTGTGCAGGGGGTGCCAGGGGCCAGCAGCAGGAACCAGCTGTATCAGGGATGGGGCATGGAGCAAATGCCATATTTTATTCCGGGGGCAGCTCAGTGAGCTCCCACCAAACACAGACCACGCTGGCTCCATCTCTTGTGACCGGTGAGCGGAGGGTTTGGCAGGGCACACCACGGGGCGCAGGGGTCACGCACAAGGGCAGGTTTGCTTTCCAGAACTATCCCTCAGGTGGAGCAGTTCCATATCTCCCCTTTCCATCAGCACCAGGTGATACAATTCCATTTTTGCACCAGCTGGGTGTATTTGGCTCGAAGGGAAACCCTGTCCCTCCTCAGTAGCTGTTAGTGGCACAGTCTGTTACCTCGGATCCCTCTCTCCCCCTCCCCGAACTCCTGCTGAGTCCATCCTTGATGTGGAGTCAAGCCACGAGGCAGGTCCCCTGTCCCACCTCACACGCTGCTGTCCTCAAGCAGGGGCTCCTTGCCATCAGACCCCCCAGCTGGTGGGCTGTGGGGGTGGGCCTGGGCCCCCGTACTGTGCTTCTTGTGGCTGCCAGACCTCAGGGTCAGGTTGTGTTCCGGAATGAACAGGGCCACCAGCAGCGACAGCAGAACGGAGCACGCCCCGAACAGGAAGGGTGGGCCGGGGATGATGCTGCTCTGTAGAGAGAGACACACAGCAATGATTGAAGCACGAGGGCAGATGTAGTCTGGCAAAAGGAGTGAGAAGCTGAATAGGTACCTCATCTGTAGGGTTGGCCATGTTGGGTTTGGAGGCCTTGCCCAAAGTTTCCACCTCGGCCATTTCGTTCAACTCCACGTGGAAAAGGTAGAAGACAAAGCCATAGAGCGCTGGCCCCAGGCCATTACACAGACCCCGAATTCCAGTGATCATCCCCTGCACCACACCTGGGGACAGAGCGAGGAAGGGGGGATATGCCTCCAGCTTTCCAAAAAAAGTCCTTGTATTTGAGGATGTTATGTTTATATATTTAGAGATATTTAGAGACAGGATCAAGCACTTGGATCTGGACTGACATGCACCCCACACAGAGGAAGAGGTTTGCAGATGGGCAGCTTCGCTCAGTGCCAGGTTTTACAAAAATCAGTAACGCTGGGCTTGCTGCTTCGCAGACTGAAATAACCACAGGCACATCCAGCAACAATTTCCAATGAAGTGGAATTTAATTGAGTACTCAGAGATATACTTTGAGGCAGGCAAAATGCAGCAGCCTCCTCTGCCTCAGAGAGACAACACCAAACACCCACATGCATGACTTGGGAGTTCCCTCACCAGGCTGTGGTCAAAGATAAGAGTGTCAATACTGCTGTGAGTACAGTAACACACAGCTGGCACAGATGCTCCTGTCCACCCCTCCACCACCACGGCCAAGAACCTGCCTGTGTGCCAGCTCAGCATCTGCTGGGATGAACCCCCTCCCCCTCTGCCATCAGATGGTCCCCCAAGCACTCACCCTGCTGGTCAGGGTCCGTGTTCCTTGACACCATGGCACTGATGGCTGGGAAAGTGATGCTGGACATGGCAGCCACAGCTCCTGCTGCCCACATCATCCTGGGGAGGAA
This sequence comes from Acanthiza pusilla, assembly GCA_036630365.1. NCBI lineage: Eukaryota > Metazoa > Chordata > Aves > Passeriformes > Acanthizidae > Acanthiza > Acanthiza pusilla. The sequence continues at coordinate 3,306,548 of JAXCHO010000105.1, read as the reverse complement.
GGAGGCAGCTGTGAGGAATAGCCACAGCCTTGCCCTGTACTGCAGGGTGGGAGTGGCCACAGAGGGAGAGAAACGTGGGCAAACCCTCACCAAGGCTGTGATCCAAAGCCGTACCAGGCAAGCTGCAGGATCTGGAAGCCTAGTCCCAGGAGGATGGTGTTTTTATTTCCTATTGAACGCATGAGAATTCCCAACACGACTGTCTGGAAAGAAAAATGGGTGTTTTCAAGGCAGGGCAAAGAAAGAGGGCAACACTAGGAGACAAGAGGACAGGAAACTGAGGGACTTTGATGATCCTTATGGGCCCCCTCCAATTCAAGATCTTCTATGGTTCAAAATTTTGTGTGGCCACAGGGGGTCTGACAACTCAGCAGCCCCGAAATCAGAAATTTTGGACATTCTTACAACAGATTGCTCAAGCCAAGACAGAAAACACTTCTCACCTGAGCCAGTATAGAAAGAATTCCAACTACACCGATAAAGGCTGCTACAGTCTCTGAGGAAAAACCAATGACCTGTGAAAAAAACAAAGAGGGATTTTTCAGGCAGATTTGTACCAGATGACAAGAGCCTCTCCATCAATGTCACTCATGTTTACTGATGTTGTTACTCAGGGATCTGCACATTTCCAAGCAACAGCCTCCAGGCTGCCACATGAACTAAACAGATGATTTTCCTCTGGCTGAAGAAACCGTTTTAAATCACTGGGCTCCCCTTTTAGTGCCTGAAGGTGGCACAGCCAGGATGGCCAGGCAGACACCAGCATGGAGCCAAGCCAGGCCTTGCCCCTGGCCATGCCTACAGAGCAGTAATCAGGCTCACACATTTTTCAGGAGAGCTGGAACAAGTCACGGTTTCTTACAGCTTCAATTTTAGTGAGCTACTGGCCATGAAGAGCTGCCTTGGGACACACAACTCTGTATTTACAGGCTGGGATTTCCTGCACCCAGAGCTTTACATCCCCTGCCAGACTGACCTGTCGCAGGTACAGGAAGAAGCTGGAGTACTGGCCGGCCTCGGGAAGGTAGGAGAGAAAGACGGTGATACAGATGAGCAGCACTGTAGAGTCCTGACCCACCTTCCGCAAGGACTGCAGAGAAAGGGGTGAGGAGGAATGAGAAAGAATGTTTTTAAATTTTACTTAATATCATTGAATAATCTCCAGGTACAAAGACAGCCAAACCAAGGGCTTAATACCTTACAAAACAGCAGGACTAAAGCAAACATGAAGCACTACCAGCACACAGGAGAACAGCAGCAGGGTCACTCACAGCAAATGGGTCAGCTTGTTCCCAGGAGATTGGGGCTCCCCAGGAGACCGGGCGCATCTCTTCGGGCAGTGACTCGGGCACAGCCAGCAGGATGAAGCCAATATCCAGCAAAGCAACCCCCGAAGCCAGCACAACCACCAAGGTATCACCGTAGGCTTGGGAAAGGTACGCGCCGATGGCCGGGCTGGTGACCAGACTGGCAGCAAATGTGGCTGACACCTGGAAGCATAAAACATCCCTACAGCCTCTTCTTTCCTAGAGCACATTTCCTCCTCCCTAGTGACCATGGGGAACTCCTTCTGGCATCTTTGATGGAGATAACTAGGACTCAGGGGGGCTCCTGTGCAGAGACAGAGGACAGGTTCTCCTGGTGCAACCTGGGCTAAGTTCTAGCAAAGGGAAATCAAAGCTCTCCTAGCAATTCCCATATGGTCCTGTCAGTAAAGCTACCAGAAGGGCAGGATCACACTGAGGACCACAGATCCCCCTTCCCTGGTGTGGAGAAGCTCAGAGGCCAGGATGGTTTATACAACACAGCCAGCACTCGAAGTGGGCAGAGATCAGCCTCGCCCTCAGAGCTAAATCCCAAACAGAAGGACAGGGAAAGTGCATGATTAGTCACTAAATCTCCCACACTAATTTTATACCTCTCTGACCTGTAAAGCCCCAAAAATTTCTTTCAAAAGACAGGACAGTGACTCAGCTCCTTACCAGGCCGTATGCTGTGCTGCGCTCATGCTCCTGTGTGATGTCAGCAACATAGGCAAAAATCACGGAAAAGGTGACAGCAAACACTCCAGACATGGAAATGACAGCAAAGTACCACCTGGAAGGGCCCAAGGCAGAGTTAGAGAGCAACCTCACCACAGTCCACAGCTCTGAAGCAGAGCCTTTCCCTTGTTTTCTCCTCAGTCCCCCCAGTGCACCAGAAGAGGCTCAGGAATATGGAGAGTTGGTCTGAGAGCCTCTGAACTTTTATCACTTATTTTCCCTAACAGAAATAATGCACTGAGCAGGGTGAACAAGCACAGAGGAAAGACCAACCCTTTATTCCCAAATGAAACCTCCAGCAAAACCAGACAAGTCAGACTCCAAGCTAAGCATCCTCTTCTGCTCTTGATGAGACTCTACCATCTCATCCTAAAATGAGCACCTGCAAACCCTCATTATTCAGCCTCATGCTCCTTCCCTTCCTCAGTACCCCAGAGCTGTACTGAGGGTGAACTCACCACGGGCTGATCTTCATCAGGGGAATTGGTGCACACGTGAAGAAGACGGTGAGAAGGAGGAAGGATTTCCTGCCCCAGACATCAGAGAGAGCACCAATCAGTGGGGCACTTAGGAAAGAGAGCAGACCCTGGGAGGGACAGACAGACAGGGGGACAGAGAAACCCCTCAGTGAGAGCTTTCAACAACAGCAGGAAGAGACAACCCATTCCTGATTGCTACACCAGCAATACTCTCACAATAGAGCAGTTTATTAAACTCCACAGATCCTTTTAGGGAGGCAAAAATAAATCCTCGATCAGCAAGGCCCCACTGAGCACTCCTGCTCCCTCCTGCTCCCTGCAGAGCTCTGCCCATGGTGTGGGTGCCCAGGCAGCCCTGCCAGGACCTGGAGAGCTGCTGGCACGGCTCCACCATGGCAACATCTGCTGCAGTTCTGGGGAAAGCTTTCTCTTGTAGGTGGAGACAGGACAGACACAATGAGAAGCCAGGGCCATTAAGCACAAATAAAATTATTCAAGGCCCTTCCATGTCTCCCAAGCCTGCGGCAGGCAGGGCAGAGCCTTTCAGGGATGAAGGGAGTGCCCAGCAAACCCCTCTGTGGCTGTTTTCCAAGATCCTCTTGCCAGAGACAGCCAAGAACGGTCTGTTTTTCCTGATTCCCCAGTCAGAACACAGGACTATTCACTATTGTTGCCTGCAATTCTGCTCTGGGAATGCTGGTCTAGTGCAAGAAGCTCCCCATTCCCACTCCCTGTGCCACAGCACATTCCCACCTCCGGCCTGGAGGTCAGTGAGGCCACTTGGTTTCAGCTTCTACTACTAGTAAGTTCAGATGTCACTGATTTGTCATTCTGTTACGCTCCAGAAGATGGGCACAGGGCTGACCTCATGCTGATGAGAATATTTCCAGCTGAAACACACAGCTGGTGTAGCTGAGGCCCCACACTGACAAGCAGCACATTGTCACTCCTGCTCAGTAAAATCAGCTGCAAAAGCTGCCCCATGTCCATGTCCTTCCTTTCGCATCAGAGCCCCCCCCCCCCCAAACTGGCCAAATATTGCTTGACATCAGCAAGTTACAGGGATAATAATGGCTTGTGCCTTCTTGCACAGATGGCAGATTTAAAGGAAATCCTGGAAGGAATATTCCTTACCTTGACTCCATGAATCAGGCCATTCATCAGGAACGTGTGCTGAGGAAAAGTCTGGTGTAAGACCTGGAGGGAAGACAAAACCAAAACCACAAATGAAAAAGTCAGAGGTAGCAACTTTTGCAAAATTTCCGTAAGCATCTGCCAGCCAGAGACCTGCAAGGGCACAATCCAGGGAAAAGGGGAAATATCCTGCCAACAATGCCTCTACATAAGGAGCTCTGCCTTCCCTTTCCAGTATGGGAAACCACCATCTTTATCAGTTTCCAGGTCTATAAATCATTCCAGCATGCTTGGGTGAGGCTCAGAGAGCCTTTCCCCATCACCTGAATCCCCTCTGGTTTTACTTTATGTCACCACATGATTTCTCTGTGGTTCCCTTTGTGCTGTCTGTATATTCAATTTGCATTTTATATTGCAATACATCTAAATGTTTTTGCATAACTAAAGACTCCTTTTCCACAGCTCCCCAAGGAAAGGCCTGAGCTAAGACCTTCACTCTCAGGAGCCCCAGGAGAGCTCCCATGGAGACACACTCACCGTCAGCATCGGCGTGGTCAGCAGCCCCCAGGCAAAGAACTCCAGGAAAATCACCACCACGGCGTGGTACACGCTGGGCTCCCCGATCCCCTGTCGCTGCAAAACAGAGAGCTTAACGTGAAAAACCTTCCAGCAGCCACGTCCTGCATTTCAGACAGCTCACACAGCTGGGAGGGATCTGAAACAGGAGATAAAGCAGCCGAGAGACTGTTCTGAAACGTTGTTCCTGTTCACTGACAGCCTTAGGATGCATAAATCCAGCCCCAGCAGGACGGTGGGGATTCCGTGTCCGGGCCCGCGGCGGTTCCGCTGCCCAGGAACGAGAGCGCCCCGGGAAGCGGCACAGAGCCGCAGGTGCAGCGCTCCTCCCGGGATCGTTGGGGCTGCAACAACCGCCGGCTCCATCGGGTCCCCGCCCCGGGGCGGCAGGTGCAGAGGGGTCCCGAGGGGCGGTTTGAAGAGTGCGGCCCGCCGGGGACAGCCCTCACCTCGCACCGGACACCGCCCGGGCCCCGCGCGGCCGCGCTCCCTCAGCCCCGGCCCCTCCCGGGCCCCGCCATCCCCCCGGGGCCACTCCGCCCGCCGACAACCCCCGGCCCCACGCTCACGCCGGCCCCGTCCCGGATCACGATCTTCTTGGCCAGCAGGACGCTGCGGTTGAGCCGCTTCTTCTTCTTCTTCTCGCCGGTCATGGCGCCGCCGGGCCGCTGCCGATCGCCGGCCGCCGCGGCTGCCCCATCCTCCCTGTGGCGGGCCGGGCCGGGCCGAACCGGACCGGGCCGCGCTGCGCCGAGGCCGAGACCGAGCCCGAGCCCGGGCCCGGACCCGGCACCGGACCCGGACCGGCACCGGGCGGGGAGCGCCGGGCCCGGGGCTGAGGGCGGGGGTGGGGAGCGGAGCGGGAGAGCCCGCCCGCTGGCCCCGCCCCCGGAGCGGGAGCCGGCACTTCCGGTGCGCCGCTCCCTGCGTCTCATTGGCTACTCCGCCTCTTCCTCATGGGCCGCGCTGGTTTGTGATTGGCTGAGAGGGGCAGGGGGGCGGGCGTTTCTCGCTGGCTGGGGCGGGGCCGTGACGTCACGGACCGGCGGTGGCACCGGCAATGGGCGGTGGCACCGGCGGCGACCCTGGGCCCCGGGCTGCCTTTGGGAGCCGATGCTGCTCCGTTCCGGGCACCGCTCCCGGCCGGGGCAGGCGGGTTGAACAAGAATACGCAGCCGCCCCGGGCCTGGCGGCACCGGAGGCTCGGGCAAGGCCGTGTCTGCCCCGTTGCGGCTCCGCTCGGTGCCGAGCTGATGGCTCCGTCCTCAGCACCGGCATCCCGGGGTGGTGACAGCCAAGCGCCTCCCCGAGACGATCCCGTCCCTTCCTCCGAGCCCGGTGCCGCCGGTGGTGGGCAGGTGCAGCCGCGCCCGGGGCTGCGGATGGGGAGCAGCTCCTGCCCCGGTACCGCCAGGGCTTGCGGCTTGCGTTCTTATCAATCCTCCACGGGCCGGAGAGCGCGTGGTGCTGATTTCCTTGGTGCGGGATCCGAGGAGATCAATTGGGCACTGTTTAGACAAGTTTTATGCACACCGGGGCCCCTCTGCTCCACCGGGCAGCGAGCGCACACGGCGGTGACCGGGAGGTGACCTGGAACGCCTGGAGGGGTCTCACCGTGGGGCAGCGAGAGGCTGTCAGGGCTCCCGCCCGCCCGTGGAGCGCCAGAGGCTGCGATCTAGCCGTTGCCCATGGAGATTTTCCTTTAAGTAATGTTTAAACCTGAGGGAAAGCCCCCTCAGGTAACTCCACCTGAAAGATGAAAGTAATCCCCCGACTTCCCGGGACTTGTGTGGGAGTGAAGAGCAGCTCCATCTGCCCAGGGCTGCCGCACCGTGCCCGGCTGTGCCCTCCCCAGGCCACAGAGTACCCGCGGTCCCCAGAGTGCTCTGCACGTTGCATGCCATTGGGCAAAACTCCCATAACCTCCCTAGGGACACGGTGCCTTCCCTCGGCTGACCCCCAGACCCCGGGAACGTGCACCCTCAGCCACCCAGGCTTGGCAGGGACCTGAGCCCCCCTTGGGCCCTCCTGGAGCCGCTTATAAGAGCATGGAGAAGCTTGATTTGTTCCAGTGCTTTGCAGCGGCTTAAAAACAAAACCAAGGAGAGAGATCAGAGAGCAGGCGAGCGGTTCCCAACATGGCAACAGCAGATGTAATTCTATTACCTTGATTTATTGATCGCACTTAGAGCAATTACTGGCTCTCACCCCATCACCTGCCAGGGAGCAGGAGACAGTGAGGGGGAAAGACAAAAGCGGCTGCGTCGCCCAGGGCATGGCCGGTCCCCGGGGAGGCTCCGGTTTTGTTTGTGCCGGTTGTCGCCGAGGGCAGGGGCTGTTGGACCGAGGAGCGGCCCAAGGAAGCTCCTCGGGAAGCTGAAGCCAAGCGCTAAAAGGAGCCTGGGATGCTGTGGGGATGGAGCCCGAGCATTGAGACCTCTTTGGCGATGGAGGGGATGTAGGGGTGGGGAAAGGTGAGGGTCCCCGGGGCTCCAGCACAGCAGAGCTGCTGCAGATCCGCTCTGAGCTCCCTCACCCTTCTGGGCCCAGCTCGAAAAACGCCACAGCCTCGGGGCAGGAGCAAGGGCGAATTGCTCGACTGCGGTCAGAAAGACCCTTTAAGGGTTTTGTTGTGGTTTTTTCCCCTTGCTTGCTGCAGTTATAGGCAGAAAAACAACAAAATATTTGTGCTTTTTACTGCCTGAGCCCTCCAGACAGATATAAACAAGCAGGAGTCAGCTCTGGCTTTGGAGGCAGATGAAATCAGAGAGAAAGAGACCAGTGGGCTGGGAGGCACAGAAGTAGGGCAGCCCGGTTGTGCAGCGAAGCCTGGCCAAGCCCTCCCCCGCCTCCCCGGCCAGCCCTGGGCTTCAGCAGCACTTCCCGGGAATGCAGAGGTGGAAAGAGCAGAAAATGTCCCTGTTGTGGGCGAGGGCAGTGCCGGAGGCTGCTGGCCGCTTTCGCATCAGCTAATGCAAAACGCGAGCGGGCGACAGCCTGTGCCTCAGCCCTGTGGCTCTGGGAAGGGCTGCCACCCCCCGCCCCTGCTGCCCCCAACCCCTCGCTCCCAACGCTTGCGGCAAAGCTGGAAACTCGCAGGGCCGGCGCCAGCCCCGCGGGCTTTGGCGCGGCCGCAGGCCATGGTCAGCGGGTTTGGAGCAGGACGGAGGGCAGAGCGTGGGTGGCTCCAGCCCCCGCGGGCGGCGTTCGCGAGAGCAGCCCAGGCGTGGGGTGGATGCTGTTGTGCGCGGGGATGCTCAGGTGGGCGGGGATGCTGGGCGGGACGGGGATGCTCTGGCGGCCGCGGGTCCGGCGCGGCGGGGGGGCCGGGGGCGGGGGATGCGGGGCCGGGCGGGCGGCGGAGCGCTCGCACCATGACATCAGCGCGGCGCGGCCCCGGGGGAGCGGGCGGGGGGTGGGAGCCGGCGCGGCGGCAGCGGAGCGGAGCGCGGCCCCGGGCATGCTCCCGGAGCCCAAGTATGACCGCTTCCGCGACGAGCCGCTGACCGCCCCCATGCCGTCGCCGGCCCCCGCGCCGTGCCCCGCGGCGGGCGAGGAGCCCGAGCACGGCACCACCTTCTGCGCGCTGCTGCCGCGGATGCCGCAGTGGAAGTTCCCCGGGTCCAGCGGTTTCCTCGGCCGCGGCCCCGCCGGCGCCGCCCGGGACGCCCCCGCCGCGGCGGAGTCCCCCTCGGGGCTGGCCGCCGTCCTGGGCGCCTGCGAGCCGCTCTGCTCCGCGCCCTGCGCGCTGCCGGCCGGCGGGCGGGCGCGGGGGGCGGCGGGGCGGGCGCGGGGGGCGGCGGCGCCGGCGGGGGCCCGGCCCGGCGGGGACGAGTGGAGCCGCAAGGGCAGCTTCATCCGCAAACCGGCGCAGGGCTGGCTGCACCCCGACGAGCGGGTGCTGGGGCCCGGCGTCTCCTACATTGTCCGGGTAAGTCCCGCCGGAGCCCGGCGACGCGGGAAGGCGTGGAGACCCCGGCCCCAGGCGTGTGCGGGGCTCGGCGGGTCTGGCCGCTCCTCCGACGGCTGCGGGCAGAGCCCTCGATCGAGTCCCCCCCCACTGCTGGCCCCCGGCACATGCAGCTTCCGTGATGGGGTTGGGGGCCAGGGGCTTCCTGGGTGGGGAGACCACCTCAGGGCTCCAGCATTGTCAGCCCCTACAAGGCATCACAAGCTGTAGCACACAGATGAGTTTTTGGGGTCTCAGCGCCGGGCCTGGGCGTGTGATGGGGCATTTTGGGGTGGGGGGGCAAAAGGCTGCTGTGTGATCCCTGGAGTCGGTGTGGAAGAGGCCCTTCTCCCTGACACCCGGCCTCTCCTCTCCATTGCCTGCCCTGTTCTGCCTCCTACTCTGACCACTTTCCCCCACAGTACATGGGGTGCATTGAGGTGCTGCGCTCCATGAGGTCCCTCGACTTCAACACCCGGACACAGGTCACCAGGTATGGCCCTGCAGTCCCACTGTCCTGCACCCCAGTGCCACCCAAAGCTCCCAGTAGCACTGGGTGCTCCCCCTTCCCAGGGCCCTGTGGAGAGAGGGGAACACAGGTCAGGGGGAGCCATGTCCTACAGGACCCACCCTGCACTCAGGGACATGGACGAAGGGCACTGCCGCAGATCAATGGATGGAAAGAGGAGAAGGGAGGTGGCCCCAGCCGGGATTACGTACCATGGGCCGTGACGTGGGGCAGCGCAGCGGGGAGGCTGCGGCGCCCGGGGCTGTGGGGGCTTGTGTCTTCAGACCCCACAGAGCAATGGGGGGTGGAGGGGGGAAGGCAGCTGGGAAGGGCTGGGGGTCTGGAGCAGTTACCAGGCCAGGGTCTGTCCATTGCAGGGAAGCCATCAACAGACTATATGAGGCAGTGCCGGGTGTGAAGGGCATCTGGAAGAAGAAGGTGAGCTTCTGCTCAGCTTGTGCCTCCCTGGGACAAGCCAAGGCTGTAGGACAGGGCACTAGGCGTGCCTACCTAGTTTGTGGGCCGGGGGCCTCTTGGGGCACCCCTCTTTTCCTCGTTCACCACAAGAAGCCTGATCCTGTTGGTCTGCATCACCCCCACTGTCCTCTCCCCTGTCAGGCTCCCAACAAAGCCCTGTTCTCCATCCTGGGCAAGAGCAACCTGCACTTTGCTGGCATGAGCATCGCTGTCAACATCTCTGTCGATGGGCTGAACCTCATGATCCCCACCACGCGCCAGGTGAGGATGTTCCTGGGCACACAGTCCTGCTGCCTGCCAGCCTGCAAGCTGGTGACTCCTTCGCTAATGCCCCCCCTGGGCCACATTCCCCACACAGATCATCGCCAACCACCACATGCAGTCTATCTCCTTCGCATCCGGTGGGGACATGGTGAGTCACACACATCCTGGTCCCCCAGGGCAGTGGGGACAGGGACTGCCGGTCTTATGGCTGAGCCAAGCACAGGGCGGCATGGCCTGGGTGAGGACGTGGGGCTGGGGCTGGGGCTGGGGCTGGGCTGTGCCCTTGCCCTGGCACCTCCAGCCCTTCCCCCCATGTGGCAGCAGGACATGGGCCCTGATCTTCCCCTGTGTCCCCAGGACACCACGGACTATGTCGCCTATGTTGCCAAGGACCCCATCAACCAGAGAGGTGACACTGGCCTCTGTGCCTGGGAGCTCTGTGGAGGAGGGACGCACTGGGGTGAAGGCTGGAGGACAAGATCTCTTATGGGGAGCACAAGGGGTGGCTCAGGGTGGTTCCGGTGCGGTGATGGGAGTGTAGGGGAAACACACAAACCATCCGTCTGTCTGTCCACAGCCTGCCACATCCTGGAGTGCTGCGAGGGGCTGGCACAGAGTGTCATCAGCACGGTGGGACAGGCCTTCGAGCTGCGCTTCAAGCAGTACCTGCACAGCCCCCCCAAGGTGGTGGTTCCTCCGGAGAGGTAGGGGGGTGGGGGGGCCCTGCTGCACCCCCTCGCCTGGGCATGTCCCCTGCCTGGGGGTGGCTCTGGGTCACTGCAGGGTGTGGGGACAGTCTGAGCCAGGCAGGGCACCCCCAGCTCGCCCATCTCTGCTGCAGGGCGCTGGGTGCAGAGGAGTCAGCCTGGGGGGAGGATGAGGAGGCGGCTGAGCACGACTACTACAACAGCATCCCAGGGAAGGAACCCCCCCCGGGGGGGCTGGTTGACTCCCGGCTCCGTCACAGCTCAGCCCTGGGCCACGTCCGAACTCAGCCCTCCGGCTCTGTCCCCTCCAGCCAGGTGAGCCCCTCAGGGCCACTGCTGGCCTTGCTGTGGGGGTCCCAGGCAGGGCACCCCAGTGCTCTTACTGTCTCCTTTCCCAGGGCGGGTTAGCAGGCAGACGAGACCCGAGCAGCCATCTGGGGCCACCCTGGGACCTGGAGAGCCAGGGTGGGTACTGCTGTGGGGGGAAGCCATGAGCTGGGGGGGTCCCTGTGACTCTGCCCAGTCCTGGCCAGCAGTGATGGCCGTCCTCGCAGGCCAGCCCTGCGACGGGTACCTGCAGGCGGACGGCCACCCCCTGGGGCCACGGGACTACGAGGAGCACATGTACGTGAACACACAGAGCCTGGACACCTGGGAGCCGGAGCTGGTGGCTCATGGGGCGGTGGAGGAGAGCCCCAAAAAGGACCTCTTTGACATGAGTAAGCCACTGCACCGGTGGGGGGATGGTGCAGAACCTGCTGAGGAGAGGTCAAGCTGTGCCAGCGCTGTCTGGGTCACCCACCCCAGCCCCAGAGATGCTGGCATTGGCCGAGTCCACAGCAGGGCCCTGCAGAGCTCTGGGGACTGTGAGCTGGGGGCTGTCCTCACCACACCCCACCCATGCCTCATGCCCCGACGGTGACACCCTGCACCCCCTGGCTCCCACAGGACCATTCGAGGATGCCCTGAGGCTCCACGAGTGCATTGCAGGGGGTGGCACGAGTCCCCCCATCGAGGACCAATGGCCAAGCCCCCCCACGCGGAAGGCTCCCATCGCCCCCACGGAGGAGCAGCTCCGGAAGGAGCCCTGGTACCACGGGAAGATGAGCCGGAGGGATGCTGAGAGGCTCCTGCAGATGGACGGGGACTTCCTGGTGCGGGACAGCCTCACCAACCCGGGGCAATACGTGCTGACCGGCATGCACAGCGGGCAGCCCAAGCACCTGCTGCTGGTGGATCCCGAGGGAGTGGTGAGGGCAGGGCACAGGGGTGAGGGCAGGGCCTGGGGTGGGTGACTGGGACTGGGGTAGGGGCAGGGCACGGGGTGGGCGATGGGGGACACTGGTGTGGTGTTGTGACTGGATGCTGTGTGAGAGGCAGCTCTCCTGAGTTGAGGACCACTGTGCCCTGGCCCCAGGTGAGGACCAAGGATGTGCTGTTTGAGAGCATCAGCCACCTCATCAGCCACCACCGGCAGAACGAGCAGCCCATCGTGGCGGCGGAGAGCGAGCTGCACCTCCGCCAGGTTGTACAGAGGAAACAGTGATGCCGGGGGTATGTGAGACCCCAACCTGCTCCCCTGGCTCTGGACTCAACCTAGGGCAAAAATGGGGTCCCTTTGTGCTCCCCTTCTCCATGTGCCTGGTCTCTGGGGTCAAGCTCCCCATTTTTCTCCCCAGCAAGGTCTTGTGGTCCCTGGCCCTGTAGGTCCTCCCTGGCTGCTGCCTACCTCCATCATCTGCACAGGGCCCCTTGCCCAGCCGGACACAAAGGCGTTTAATTCCACACGTGCAGGTGAAAAGCTCTTGGGGTGGGAACTGCTCGGTGGCCTCAGCAGGAGGGACAGAGCCTGAACCCATCTCAGGCAGGGCTGCCCTCGCTTACCCCAGCGCTGGAATGGGGACTGGTGGACATCGCTGTAGCCCCCAGCTTGGCTCTGCCCGCGGGGCCAGGCACAGCCATCTCTTGGAGGCTGGTGCTGTTGGATGTTCCTCTTGGGGACATCCCTTCCCAGCCAGATTCTCCCCAGGAGTGGCTGCCACATGATGCTCCCCGCGGCCCCAAGGCCCTGCAGCCCTCCCCAGGCCAGGGCCAGGAGGGAGCTACCAGGAGGGTGCAGGGCAGGGCTGAGCTGCTGGCAGTGCCTCATGAGGTGTCCCATGGCCTGTGGGGACTCTGTGTCCGGCTTGGGGCTTTGGCAGTTTTTTATGGCACACACAGTCCCTTCCCCCCGCACCTTACCCCCATATCTGGCACTCGGCACAGGTTTGTGGTTTGGAATAAATTTCTAATTAAACCTGGAAATGAGCAAGGGGCCCAGGTGGTTTATGCCCCCCAGGCATGGGGCTGGGACAGGTCTCCATCACCACCAGTTCCTGCCTGGTCCTGCCTTGGCACACCCATCCTGTCCAGTCACACTTATCTCTGCCCCTCTGGGTCGCCCTGTCCCCCATGGATCACCCAATGTCCCCCTGGCTTCAGAGTGGCCTTTGGCACCCAGGGCTGGTCCTGCACAGCCTCTCCTTGCACCTGGCAGCTCCCTGCCCTGCTGGCTCCTGCTCCCAGCTCCCCTCCTGCCTCTGCCTGGAGCAGCACCCACCCCTGGCCCTCCTGGGGTGGCTCTGAGTGGCACAAGCTGAGCTGTGACACACTAGTGAACGTGGCAGCCAGCAGAGCCCCAGGTGGGCCTGGCTGTGGCTCCTGTGTTACAGGTGGGCAGCAACCAGTTGGGGAGTCCAGTACCAGTCCTGGCTGCTGGTGGCCTGTCCTGGCTCTGCTCCGTATGCTCAGTGCTGCTGTCATCACCCACCTTGGGGAGCAGGGTCACCCCAGCACTCTCAGCCCCTCACTGAGGTTGGCCTCCACCAGACAAGATATCTGAACTGGCCAGTGCTGGCTGAGCCAATGAATAAAATAAGCCCCTAAATAAAGCCCAGTAATAAATGCGTAATTTTCCATTGATAGCTGGATTCTGCGGGGATGTGGTGCTTCCATCTCAGCTGCTATTTTTTGTCGTGGAGTGATGCGTCTGCAAAGATAATTGCACTGTTTCCTCAATAGAGAGGCAGAAAAAGACAGTGAGGGCCCTGACTTTCTTCTTTCACTGCTGGAGAACCAAGCCCATGTAGTTCACCTACTGGCGGTGTCGGGGATGCTGCCCTGAAGGGATGAAAGGCTGGCAGGGGGGTTGTTTTAGGGATTTAACCACTTTGGTTGAGGCTGGTGTGTGGTGCCAATGGGTGCGGGGGGCTCTGTGCCCCAACCCAGAGCCAGGCTGAAGGGCTGCTGCTTCTTCAGCCCATGTGATGGGAAGACTGAGGTGTTACAGCAAGGCTGAGGTGTTTTGGGATGGTTTGGAAGCCACAGAAGAGCAGCTGCAGGGGACGTGGCCTCCTTGCTCTCCCAGGGCCTTGGGGATCTCGCTGACCAACCATCCCTCCACCTATCTCAAATGTGCCGACAACAGACACCCCCAGTTCGGTTATTCGGGGCGTCCTTGCACAAACCCTTTCCCACAGCAGGTCTCTCTCCATCCCAGCTTCCAGCAGGTGGTAGCACTCTGCCGGCTCCACCAGCTCTGTCCCCAGCCCTGCCAGCCCCTGCCAGCGTCCCCAGCCCTGCCAGTCCGCAGTCCGGCAGCTCCCAGCACCCTGCTCCCCTCCGTGCCCTGCAGGCACTAGCCTCGAGCCGCGGACGGAGCTGGCCCAGCCCCAGCGTTCTTTGTTATCTCAAGGGAACTCAACCATTTCTGCACCTTGTTTACCCGCAGTTTCGCAGGGTGGAGGAAAAGCAAACATCGGCCTTTTGTTCATCAGCTTCCCCTTCAGTGAGCCTCGTCCTCCTCCCCCAGGCTCCATCTGCCCTCTTCTCCCTGCGGGACCCGGCTCAGCACCCTGCAGGGCCCACCCAGGACACCACTGTCCCCCTCCCCACTGCTGCCCCTGAGACATCCCAGCCCTCGGTCTGGTTCGGCACAGCCGGACGCCTCTTTTGACCAGCTCCAAGTGGGAATGCTGAGGGAACCGAGGCCTCCCACAGCAGCCCCTGCGGACGGCGCTCACCACACCAGGCTCTTCTCCCTGGCCATCATTCCCAGCCCTGCACTGCTGCGGAATGGTGGTGCTTCCCGGCAGCCTGACGGCATCCACAGAGCAGCAGTCAGGAAGAAACAACCTTCTGACCCTCTGGTGTCACTGTCTTGCTCGGTGCATCCCTGTCCCCAAGGCTGTAAATCCCCGCGGGACCAGGGCTGGGTCCGATCACTCGGTTGAGTCTCCCGGCCCCCCACCGTGGCTTGCGGTGATGCTCCGTGAACCCTCCTGACACTTTGCCCCGGTGTCCCCAGACACCATCGCGTCCCTCCAGGGGCCGGTGGGTTGTGTGACATGGGGGTGTGTGACATGTGGCGCTGCCCCCCAGCTCCTCCAGCGCGATATTAAACAACTCAATGAACCAACCTTCAGCCCCGAGCCGCTGCTGGCTTCAGTGTTTTGAGCTCAAAAGCTGGGAGTGGGGAGCGGCTGATCCCAGAGGGGAACGACGGCGCTCCGGACCGGGGGTCATCATGGGGGCGGTACGGGGCTGTTATCCCGATTTATTTCCCGGCCCCATCCCAGCCCCGATGCTGCCGTGGGCAGACGGCCTGGTGTCCCGGAGTCGGGTCCCTGCACTCCCCGAGCATCAGCATCCCGGCGCCGCACGGTCCCAGAACCAGTCCCAGTCCCAGTCCCAGACCCAGACCCGGTCCCGGTCCCGGTCCCGGTCCCGGTCCCGGTCCCGGTCCCAGTACCAGTCCCAGTCCCAGACCCAGACCCGGTCCCGGTCCCAGTCCCGGTCCCGGTCTCAGTCCAGCCAAGCGCAGCGCGCAGAAATGTAGGGGCGCCGCACTCGGAGGATTACGGCGGCGGCGCGGACGAGGAGCGGAGCCGCCGCCGCCGCCGCCGCCGCCGTATAAAAGCGCGTCCGCGCCCGCCCCGCCCGGGCTGCGGTGGCGGCGGCGGCTCCGCTCCAGGTGCGGCGGCTCCCGGCAACGTCCCGCTCGCGGCGGCGCCGGTCGGTTGGTCTGTCGGTCCAGGCGTCGCGTCGCGTCTGCCCCGTCCCATCGCATCTCTCGGCGCCGCCGGGTCCCCGTCCCCCGGGTCCCCGAGCCCCGCTCCGCGCCGCCGGTTCCTTCGCGCTCCTCCCCGGGCTGGCGGGTCCCCGTGTTCCTCGGCGCGGCCACTTCCCCCCCGTCCTTGTCCCGTCCCCCTGGCCTGCCGGGTCCGGGTCTCTCGGTACCGCTGGTCGCTCCCGGGGCTTCTGGCTTCGTCCTGCCTCTGCCGGTGCCCGGTCCCCGGGGATAGCGTTACCCCTCGGGTGTCTTCCAGCCCCACACCCGGCAGCAACATGTGGCTTCTGGAGCGGCTGCGCGGGGTGGCGGAGAACGGCGGATCCCGGGGCGCGGGGACAGAGGAGTCCTCGCGGGGATCCCGCTACAGCAACGTCCTCACCCCCGACAAGATCCCTGACTTCTTCATCCCTCCCAAGCTGAGCGCGGCACCCGCCGAGGCTGAGGGCTCCGAGGTCCCCGCAGCGGCTGCCCTGGGTGCTTCAGTCTCAGAACAGGACCTGGCTGGGCGTAAGCCCCCGCGCAGCCCGCGCCCGTCCAGCCGGTCCCGGTCCCGAGCCACCGGCCGGCACATCATCCAGATCGAGACCGCTGAGGACTGGAGCGAGGGGAGCTGCGGCACCAACGTGGACCCGCAGGCACAGACGGCCATGTCGCTGCCCTACGTGCCCAAGGCACAGACCTCCTATGGCTTCGCCACGCTGATGGAGAGCCCCCACACGCGGCGCAAAGAGTCCCTCTTCCACAGCGAGCACAGCAGCCTCTGCCCCTCGCCCGTCACCTCGCCCAGCGCCCAGCGCAAAGCCAAGCTCAACGGCGAGAGTGGCCGCCGGACACCCTCGGACCTCGGCGCAGCCCTCATGCACCCTGGCCGCTACTTCAGCGGCGGTGAGAGCGACACGTGCTCCTCAGCCGAGTCCTCACCCTTCGGCTCCCCGCTGCTCTCCCGCTCCGTCTCCCTGCTGAAGCTCTTCAGCCAGGAGAGCCAGTCCAAGGTCATCAAGCTGAAGCATTCGGTGGCCCGTAACAGCTCGCTGTCCACCGACGACAGCTCGGCTGACACCAGCCCCAGTGCCCAGCGCCGCGCCAGGAGCGCCCCGGCCGGGACTCAGCCTCCCACCGCCGTGCTGCCCCTGGACCTGCCCGCGGGCCGTGACCGGGAGCACAGCCTGCGGCTGAGCCGCGGCGGGAGCCTCCGCCTGACTGCCGAGTACGACCCTTCCAACGCCCGGCTGCGTGTGCGCCTTGTCTCCGCCGAGGACCTCTACGATGCCCTCGTCGACCTGCGCAGCATCAACTGCTGCGTCTCGCTGTGCCTCAACCCGGGGAAGCTGCAGAAGCAGCGCAGCACCATTGTCAAGAACAGCCGCAACCCCGTCTTCAACGAGGACTTCTTCTTCGATGGGCTGGGCCCCGGCCATGCCAGGAAGATGTCCCTGAAGCTCAAGGTGGTCAACAAGGGCAGCAGCCTTAAGCGGGACACGCTGCTGGGGGAGAAGGAGCTGCCACTCACCGCCCTCCTGTCCTGCCTGTAGGTACCTGCTACCAGCCCCAGAGAGAGCCCGCCCACCTGTGGGGCCGGGGCAAGGCAGGGAGGCCGGCTCTGTCCCCCAGCCCCGCTGGAGGAGGGTTTGGAAGGGCCCTCTGAGGAGGGCCGGGGTCGTGGCAGAGTGTGGGGGTCCCCAGGAATGGTGCTGGTGTGGGGCTCTGCCAGCACCAGCTGGCAGTCACAGCCTCTGCCCCTGCTCCCTTCCTGCCCCTGCCCCGGGGCTGCATCTCCTGGAGCCCAGCAGGAAGTGGGGAGCTTCCAGCCCATTCCCCACCAGGAAGGACGGAAGCACCTGTTGGACTCTTCCCTCCCTGTGCCTGTGGTCTCCAGCTGCCGCCTTGCAGGTTGGAGGTGGGTAAATCTCTGTAGCACACTTACGGTCACCTCTCAAAGTGCCGGCTCCTGTAGTCAGGTGACAGCATCGATCTCAGCTTTAATTTAAAAGACAAGTTTCTAGTCTTGGAAACTACAAAGAAAATACTGCAGAGGTGACCCGAGAGTGGGCCAAGGGCGGTCACCCTGGGGGATGAGTCAGGTTTGTGGCTTTTGAGCCTTTCCTGGACTCCTCCCAGCCCTGCGGGGCTGCACAGGTGCACGAGTTGGCTTGGTCTGACACCTGCAGCCTCCCGGGCCACCTTCCCTGCCCACCCCAGCACTGTCCCCCACTGCTGACCCCCAGTGGGACACTACTCATGGAGCTTTGGGGGGCTTTGGTTTGCCCAAATCCAGAAGGCTGCCTGTGCCTTTCCCCTGCCCACGGGAGGGGGATGCTGGGGGCTGGCACCCCTCGCCCTGGGCACAGGGTGGTCCCAGGCAGTGTCCCAGCAGATCTGCTTGCTAACAAAAGCTGAGGTGACAGGAGTAGCCCTCCCTGAGTGCTGGGGCCATCCCAGGTGAGGCTGGGCAGGGGGGCAGGCTGAGGCTCCACAACCCTCTGCCCTCCCTTGCCTGTGAGAGCTCAGGATCTTTCAAGTGGCTGCACCCACTGGGCAGGAGAGACGTGTCCCGTGGGGCCACCAAGCTCCTGTGCCTAGCAGGATTTGGCTTCCCGAAGTGACTGGCCTGGCTCTCAATTTCCCTTTGGGGAGGGAGTGAGGTGCTCCCAACCCTTCCCATCCCACCCTGTCATCCCAGCTGACTGGCTGGGGACAGTGGGAGCGGGAAGGATGCCGGTGGGGGCATTTCTGCGGGCGGATAAAACACGCTGCATTGTTGTTTGGTGTGGTGTCACCCATTGTGTCGGGCTCTGCATGTTTCTGTGCAGGGAGCAGGATTTGCAGCGCTCCCATCCCCGCCTGTTGCAGCATGCGTGGACACACGCACACATGTGTCCCCTCTTTGTTAACCTCTGCGGTGGCAGTCGATGTTCCTTCCTTGTCCTTTTGCAGCAGATGGCAGATCTCAGTGTTGGCTATTTATATCCGAGGCTGATCTTTCCCAGCGTTTTTACTTCTGTCTGTAAATATGTTTCAGGTACACAAGGCATAGTTCTGATCGCGCTGTGTTTGCATGTCGGGGGGATTCGGGGTGATTGTGGCTGTTTGTCGAGCTTGTGGTTGAAAACAAACCATGCAGGACGTAAGGAGCTGACATGTCCATGCTCCACGGGGAGTTTCCCACCTGAGGCTTCCCTGCGCTCCCCCAGGAGCCAACACGAGGGATGGTCCTTGGCCCACAAGTGCCCAGGCTCAGCCTGGGGGCAGATGGGGGCTCTGGGAAGGGTGGGATAGGGAGAGGTGCCACATCCCTGGGTGTGGGGTGAACACCCTGCCCCTGAGGAGGTCTGGGGCAGGAAGGGGACCCTGCCCAGCTGGCTGCTGCCTGACAGCCCCTGCACACCCCACCAGCACCCTGTGCTCCCTGGGGTGCTGCACCTGCGAGGGGCTGGGGGGACCCGGGTGCTGGTGGGGTGGGGGGGACAGACTGCAAGAGGAGGGGGAATGGGAGATGGGACAAAGACTTTGGTGCTCCGAGAGGTTTGAGGGGTGACACATCCCCACAGCAGAACCGTGTGCCTTTGGGTTTGGGGGAGGAGGATGCTGAGAGCAGAACCCATGTTCTTGGGTTGAGGCTGACCCCAGAAGGAAACCCAAGGGCCTGGGGGCTGTTGTCCTGCCCCACCCCAGCCTGTCCCAGGGCTGTCTGGCTGGAGTTGGGTGTGTGGCCATGCAGTGAGCCCCGGAATGTGCTGCTGTGAGCCCTGCTCCATGCTGGGCCGGTGGTGTGGGAGCAGGGGCTGTTGCTTGTATGGGTCTCTCATTTACTGGAGCTATTTTCTATTGTTCCTGCTTTGATATTTCTGTGGCTGGATTTAATGATGTATTTTTGGAGTGAAAAATATATAAATACCTGAATGGAATGTTTGTTTACAGATGATTTCCTCTTTTTAGTGCAATAAAGTAATTTCTAAAACAGATGCAGGTGTGACCCTGGCTCCTGCTTTCCCCAAGATATCTCCCAGTATTATTCTGGATGACTCCCTGTGTGAGGGAGCAGAGCTGGAACCTCAGCACTGTCCAGACACAGGATAGCACTGCTCTTCTGGGTGCTGCTCCCCTTTCCAAACAGCCTTCCAGGGACCCAAGATGCTTCCCAAGCTCTTCCCCTGGTGCTGCTGACCAGCCATGGGGTGAGGTGGGAGTGAATCTCCTGGGGAGAAGTGGGTACCTGGGTAAAGGTGCTGTTCCTGCTTTGAGAGGGGCCCCAGGGCTGTGCTGAGCCAGGGCATTGCCCAGTCACAGCCAGGGCTGTGGGGAGGGAGAGTCCTTTCCCACATTTCTTGGGTGTCCTTCCTCCTCCTCGCCTGCTCCCCCAGCCTGACCCCTGCAGCCCTTCTCAGCAGTGCTGAAGGGTGATGAAGAAGATGATGATGGTTTTGTTCTTCCCACTCTCAGAGCCCCCCCCCCGCCCAGCTGCCAGCATTCAGGTTGTTTTCTCCCCACCTGCCACTTCCAAATCTGTTTCTAGCCAGATGCTGCTGAAGAAAAGAGGAGTGTTTGCCTGTTACCTAAATGCCATTTTTCTAATTTCCACAATTCTGATAATTTGTCATTTTTGGTCGCTATAGAGGCTGGGTGGGAACAGATCTGTTCTCTCACCTCTGGCCCCCACAGGGGTGGAGAAAGCAGCTTGGTAGGTGCTAATAATTTAAGTCGTGCTTTTTCTAGAGGTCCAAAGCTGCAACAGTTAGTAACAAAATGAGGCTGATTAAGTTAGTCTGAACCAGAGTGGATGGGGTCAGCCTGAGCACACAAAAATCCCTGGAAAGTGTTCAACATTCAAAGCGCTGGAAGCAGCCAGAGGGGTGGAAAGGGGTATCTTGTGGGGGAAGATTTAACTCTGAATTTGTAATTAAATCACCGTGGGAAGGAAATGCGTCTGCCGCACTGGACCTGGGAGGGTTTGGTCACACTGAGAGGAGTGTCTGAACTGGGAGCTGCTGGGGGGGGAGGAGGGTGATACATCCCCACCCCACAACGCAGACGCTCAGGTCAGGGGATGCCCAGGTAGAGCGCAGCCAGGTGAGATCCCCAGCCCGAGGGCGGCTCTGCCCATCTCTGTGCACACTAAGTGATGTCTGAGCCCTGGGAGATTTCCCCTGCACAGGGATTCTTCTGGCCCCGGGTCCCGAGGCTGCCGCAGCTGTGTTGCACATTGGGGTGGCCCAATCTGTGCGGGAAACTGAGGCAGAGCAGGGGAGATGGCTAGATGTGGAGGTGCCCTGATCTCCGGAGTGAGGCAGCGAGGCTCACCTGGGCGAGTGGCACACACAGACCTCGGCTATTTTTAGTCCTGTGTTCCCGCAGCGCGAGGACTCAACTTCTGAGAAAATTGCCTGGAGCTCATTTAGCCGTGGCGTGATGGCTGGCGAGGGAGGGAGAGGGCAAATTAGGGGTTCAGTCTCATCCAGCACGCTCGGCAGGGCCAAGGCTCCCGGGAGGGTTCCACAGTGAAGAGGCCAGCGGGGCTGTCCCTGCTGGGGGACAGCCGGTCCCTGCCCATCCCCCAGCCAGCCTGGGGGTCCCAGGGCCGAGTGCTGTCCTCGGCACTGCTCAGGGCTCCTCGGCAGTTTTGGCTGAGCAGGGCTGGATTTTTGGGTAATGTTGGGGCTGGCGGAGCCTCGTGTGCTCCCCCGGGCAGCCCCAGCCCAGCCATTTCCGTGCCCCCACCCCCAGCTCGGCTGCCGATTTACCGTTTCGGTCAGAAAAGCATCTTCCCGTTGCCTGGCAACGCTCGGCCGGTGGCGGGGGCGCTCCACGCGGGGAAGGGATGGCCCTGCGGGTCCTGCGCTGGAGCCAGCCGGGTGGCCACTCCGCCACCCGGGTCTGGGCACCGGGACCGGGCCGGCGGGTGCGGGACCGGGGCTGCCGAGGTGCGGGGAGGGCGCGATCCGGGCAGCGCCGGCTGCAGGGAGCATCGGCCTCCCCCGGCACCGCGCTCCAGAGCTTTATTGCAAGCATTTTTCTTCCACGGCAGCGTGTCTGCCTTAAAGGGGAGAGGAGAGACTCCCACTGTTATTGGGAGGAAAACAGAACTTAACCAAATCCCCCAGCTGCTTGTAGTCACATCAGGCAAGAGAGTCACACCAGCGGAGAGTGACCCCCTGCGTTCCCCCCCTTGGCACCCAACAGTCTGTGCTCCCCCAGGGGACAGGGAAATGTCCAGACTGGGGTCCCTCCTGCTGTGCCAGGAGCAGAGATGACCTCCAGCTCCTTGTCAGCCCAGTGGCACTTGGCACTCTGCTGAAATCCAGCACCGTGGCAGCAGCTGCCAGGGTGTACCTGGAGCAGGGAGTGCTGCCCAGCACTCTCAGCCCCAGCACACACTCTCTGTTCTGCTTTTCCATTTGCACTTTGCTCTCCTGCTCTGAGGCTGGCAATCCAAAAGGGACCTGGGCCCAGATCTCACCTCCATAGCCAGGAAAAGGCAACCAGTGGATGGGAGGCACCACTTTGGATTCCCCCTCTTCATTCATTTCAAGCCCCTGGATCCAGCCTTGACTTGGGGTTGGGGCCAGGGTGGATGTACAGAACATGTGGAACTGCAGTGGGAGATTGCAGGGAGCATGCAAGGATGGATGAGGGTGAGAGCAGCAGCTGCTTTGCAGGGTGGGGGATCCCTCCTGCCTCTGCTCTCGCTTTCTAGTGACCTGCTTCTCGCTAGCTGCCTGGTGTACTTTGAAATGCTGCCTTTAAAATGTTTGCAAAATTCCTGAAGCATCAAGAAGGCCCAGGTGGGAGGGGAAAAAATGGCATAAATAAGCAGACAGGAGGATTTGTTAAACGCCACCAGCTGCTGGCAAACACTTTAATATCAGTGTAGCTGGGCACTGATCTGTACGGCTTTTGGGGCCATGGGCTGGTACCAGCACAGGGGGATTATGGCTGAGCACAGGGTGGCTGTGGGGTACAGGGGTCCTGCTGTGGTGAAGGGCACCCAACTGGACCCAGTGGGACAAGGCTGGGAGGTATTCCAGGTGCAGAGCTCTTCTCCCCTGCCTGCTTCCCACCCAGACGTCACCTCTTGGGTGAAGGGACATGTCCATCTCCATCCCCACAGAGCTTTGGGATTGTCCTAGCCCCCCTGCCCGTGCCATGGCCATTCAGCTGGGTGGGCTGTGGCGGGAGGGGGCTCCAGCCCGGCGTGGGACCACATCTGCCTGGCGGAGGCACAGGCGGACACGCCATGGGAGCTGGGCTGGCATTGCCATGGCAATGGAGATAACAACAGCAGCTGACAGGCTGAGAGCAGGAAGGGCAGGGAGCTCCAGCAATGCCACGGCCACACTCACCCATGCCAGAGCAATATTGGGGTCCCAGCCCAGGGCCTGTCCTGTGACATCCCCTGTCTGAGCCCCGTCATGGCCTGGACAGCACTGAGCATGCCTTCGCTGCGGTGAAGCCCTCAGCACCCTTCACACCTGTGGCAGAGCCAGAGGTTGCACTGAGAAATACATAAAAATATAGGTTCAAACCCTTCAATCTCTCCACTGCCAGGTTATAATTAATTCCCATTTGCACTTCCGTCCAATTTCCCTTGCACGGCTCCTGACCCAGAGCAATTGTTGTATCAGGTTTCTGTAATTGCTAATCTTATCAAGCACATCGGTGTGAAGTGAGAACGCTGCAATTAGCAGGGGCAGGAGCCACAGGTGAGCTGCTGCTTGGCCAGGGTTTGTTTCACCTGTGCCAGGGGAGGATGTGCACTGGCTCCAGGGCTTGCTGAGGCTGTCCCTTGGCCACTCTGGGATCCTCAAAGCCACCAAGGCCACAGCAGTGCCCAAGCCACTGGACATCAGGAGCTCCACAGTCAGCACAGCCCTTCTGGCAGCCTCTGTCGGGGGGTGCTCACCTTTCCCAGCCCCACATCACCATGGTGCTGCAAGGACGCTGTCAAAGAGTCCTTAAACAGCCCCAAACCCTCCCAGTGGGCTCAAACGAGGTATAAACCAACAGGAGATCCTGCTCCGAGCTGCCAGTTGGGAACTGACGCGCTTTTTTGCGGACAATCTGTTCCCTCCCACTGCCGCTGGCTACCTGCCCACCCCAGCTCCCAGCAGAGGCGTCGGGTGGCAAGAGTGGGTCTGGCCACCAGGACAATTCCATGAAAGCTCCCAAGTGTCACAGGGCCAGGCTGGGCTGAGCGGGCAGTGCTGGCAAGCCCCAGGGCCAGCCATGGCTGCAGAGCAGCAGCTGGGAGCAGAGAGCAATCATTCACCCTCCCAGATCTTCCTCCAGATCAGGCAGGTGACCTTCAGTGGGGACAGATGGGGCTCACAGCCTTGTCTGGGAGCAGCCAAACGCGTCATGGTTTTGCCCAGTGTGGGGAGATTGGGGTGCCTCGGGCACCACCGACACCAAACATCCCCGAGGCATGGGGAGGGGGCTCAGACAGCCCCGAGCTGCGCTCCTCGGCGCCAGGAGAGCATCGCAGTGCCAGCTGCCCCGCCGGTGGCACACGGCAGGGGGTGGCAGGGTGCCCACCCTCGCCGCAGCTGTAGCGTCCGTGGGGTGGTGTTGCACGGGCGCCTACCAAAACCTCTCGCTTCGCCACCCCCAGCCGTCTGTCGCTGCTGACACTCACCGACAGGAATAAACTCCAACACCTACCATACGCTTTGCTACTTCTGCTGCCCGCGCTCACTTGTTACTATCTATTTTCAAGGCTGGGGCTGCCTCTGCGTGGGGCGGCTGTTGGGCCAGGCCCCAGCAGTGGGGAGACAGGCTGCAATGGGGTGCTGGTGTTTCTGGCACAGATGAGCGCAGGGGATTTTTCTCTGGTGGGCTCTGTGAGCTACTGCTGCTCCCCAGCACTTCCCTTGCGGGCACCTGCTCTGGTGCTGGCCTGAGCCAGCTGCTGTGGCAGTGGCTTGGGTGCTGGTGGAGCCAGCTGGTCCTGTCTTGCCAAGGACACCACACGCTGGTAGTGTGACCCTTCCGCAGCAGCACCCAGCCCTGCCATGCTGTGTCCAGGCACTGCCCGCTGGCTCCCTGGCCACTGTCACGGCTCGCTGGGCACTGACAATGCTCCTGCTCGGGCAGTGCCCTGAGCCTGTCCTGGCCTCCACCCAGCCCTGAGCTGGAGGTGGTCCCATCACCACATTTACCTGGTCAGGAGCAGGACACCAATGGCCAGGCTGTTCCCTGAGCTGTTCCCAGGCACAGGGACTTGAGCCAGCATGATGGCTCCAGGTTCTGGGCATGGGAGCTGCATCCTCAGGATTGCCCCCAAGAAAAACCAGGGGGAAGGGTGCAGTGAGCAGCGGTCTGCATGTCCTCCTGGCCCTGGGGACTGGAGGATCCCGGGCAGGGATGGGCACAGCCATCCCCAGGCAGGAGGGAGATTTAATCTCAGTGTAGAGGCACCGTGAGCAGTGTCTCTTCCCCACTCCGAGCTGCTCTGTATGTTTACGATTCTCACAGCCAGGAAAATTCATCTTGTTTCAAGAGTGGATTCATCTCAGCTCATCCTCCAGGTGCCAGAGCTGGCGATGCTCTCTGTAAACGACAGAAGATCTTTACGGCAGAGCTCGGCTGGGCTCAGCCTCTGCCTGTCCTGCCTCCTCGCACTGTCACCACTCCCCGGGGCCGCGCAGGGGACAGGAGGGTGTGTGTGAGCCGAGCCCGGCGACGGCTGGCGACTTCCCCGGGGCACCCCGCGTCCCGCCCCGCGTTTTAATTGCACCATGCCGCTTTGATTCCTGCCTTTAATTGCAGCCTAACGAGGCCCGGGCAGCAGTAGAGGAAAACATCAAGCTTAAAGGGAAACAAATCGGGAGAGAAAAGAACATTTACTGGTGACTAATAGGTCCGTGGCTCGGCGTGTGTGTTTGCCTGCCATAGTGCGGGACGTTGCCAGGACGAGGAGGGGATTTCTTCCTACTTGGCAAGCTGAGCCGCACAGCGCAGCGCAAGGAGAGAGGATTTTTCCTGGGCCCATGCCGTTTCTGTGCTATTTTTAATGCCCATTCCACAAAAGCTGAAACCCACCCTGAGCTCCGAGTAAATAGAGAAGATTTTGCCTGCTTTCACAGGTGGGGTCGGGGCTAAATAATCCCACGGTGACAGATGGCCACGTTCACACACTGCATTGATCGCACACTAATTTGGTGAAAGGACAAGAGTCTCTGGTGCTGGCAGCCAGAGCCCTGGATCAGCCACCACCCTCACCAAGTGTCACCACGCCGGGTGACGATGGGGCAGGGTGGAGGGGGTCTGGGAGTCCCCAAACATGGGCCCAGTTCCCTGGGAGGGCCATAGGACCTTCTGTCCGGGACTCCCTGGGCTTTCCTTGTACACAGGGCCTGTTAGATGGGCACTGACCCTTTGTCCCCAAGAGTTGCTCAGGGGTGGCCAGGGTCCCCTCATGGGCTGGGGCCAGGGAAGCTTTGCTGTTCTGGTGAGCAATGCCAGGGACAGTCCCACAGGCAAGCTGGATGGGGCAGGGGAGAGAGGATGGGGATGGGAACAGGGATATGGGGATGGGGACGGGGATGAGGACATGTCAGCACAGCTCAGTGATGTCCCTGATGCCCACCCTGCTCAGCACCATCCTGCTCCTCTCGCTCAGCCTCCGGGGTGGCTCCACAGGCATTTGTGTGGCTCCAGCATGGCTGCCTGGGCTGTTCTCCCCACACCAGAGAGAGCTGGGATCTCATTAGTGAGCTCTTGGACTTTGAGCATCTTGGAAAACAGCGCTTGCTAATAAGAGAAAAAGAATGACAGCAAATAAGCCCAGCCACGGGAACATGGCCTTTTCATCCAGCATTTTTTATTCCCCCACATTCTCCCCCCTTCCCTTCTTCGCCAGTGGATTGAAGCCACAGTAATAAAATTATTAAATATAAAAAAAAAGCTGTAGCCCCCACCTCGATGCGGCAACCATGGAAACTGGATCAAGGGGACACCTGTACATTTCCATTCTGGGCTCCCGCTCGCTGAATATACAGAGGAGCACTAATTAAAACCCCAGTGTGAATGGCAGGCAGAGGGAAGGAGCCAGCCCTGGGAGAAGGGCTGTGTGGTTGGGAGGTGCTGCTGGTGCAGGGATGGGCCCTGCCAGGTGTCCAATGAGCCTTAAAAGCCACCTGATGCTTCCAGCTCCTTCCAGGTCTTGGATGTGGAACAAGTGTCTGCTGGATCCCAAGTGCTGTACTAACGCGGTGACCTCAGCTCTGATGCAGCCCTGAGTACCCAGGGGCCCTGGGGACCCCATCCCAGCCCCGGGGATGATGCTCAGGGCAGAGCTGGGCCTCGGTGATTTTATGCTTTTAACTGTTTTAGCAGGAGGAAGCTCTCTGATCTGGCACATGAGCACCCAGGAGGAAAAGGCTGTGTTTAACCTGCAGGTTTATTTTTACTGACAGCAAATGGCAGCGCCTGGAACATTCCCCTCTTTGGAGTTAATTTTTACTGAAGCTCAGTTTTAGTCATTGTTGTCTAAATCTGACTCCTCCACATTTATCCCATGGAAAAGCTCCTGCAGCTCAGCCCCCGGGATTTCAGTGGCCCCAGGGCTGATGCCCAATGCCCATTCCTGCCAGCCCACAGGACTGATGGATGGGGAAAGCTTTTCCTTTCATCAGAGCAGGTGTCAGGCTGTCCTCATCCTGCCAGAGGTGAGCAGAGCACTGAAAACCTCTGATTGCCGATGGACTGTCCCAAATCACCCCCCAAGTGTCCTTCCCAGCTGGAGCCAAAAGCTCCTGCTGCATGGCCATCAGTGCCAGGGGCTCACACTGCACGATGGCTGGGGCTGGAGCGAGGACTCTCTGGTCACTCTGCCAGGCTATTTTCCCAGCAGGCTGCTCATTTTCTCTGGCTGAGCTGTGGGGATGACAGGGTGTGCCGAGCAGGTGACAATCCTCTCCTCGGCCTGTCTCCACCCATCAGAACATCCTGGTCTGGCACAGGAACACCCCCCTGTGCTGGGGGTCTGTGCTGCCCCCAGCTCCACAGCCGGGCTCTGGCTCCACAGACACGGCCGAAGGTGCTGGACCAGCAGCTCCCACCAAACCGTGGTCCAGCAGGGCTCTGGTGTAGGGCCTCAACTTGGGCAGAGAGCGCAGGCACACAGCTCAACTTTGGGGAGAAGAAAATTCCTCGTTTCCATGGGAACCGGAGGAGGAAAGTTTCTGGGGCTGCGGTTGGGATTGTGCCAGCCAGGCGAGGCAGCGGGACCCCGAGCCAGCCATGTCCCTTCTCTGCTCCTGGGGGGACGGCTGGTGTCCAGCTGCCAGCCCCACTGCCTGTGCCCCCAGAGGTGCCCCCTGAGATGAGGGGTACGCCAGGACTCCTCATCCTCCCCTTCGGAGCTGTGTCAGATATGATCTGACATTTAGCTCTCAGCTCAGTGTGGAGATGCAGCGATAACTCTAATCTGCTTTTCTCCTCCTCACGTTCTCCCTGGAGGCAAAAGCTGCTGCTGGGAGAGCAGGGGGGCTCTGGCAGCTCGGCACAACAGCACCGCAGCGCTGTGTTGGGGGTCTGGAGGGTCCTGAGGATCCTGAGGTGTTCCAGCAGCACCACACCCTCCTCACTGTGCTCTCCCATCAGGCAGCAGCAGCTGGCAGGACCCAAATGCCAGGGGCTGCAGCTGGGGATGTCCCAAAGGCTGCAAGGACAGCGGCACGGCAGCACCCTGGGCATGGCTAACAGCCCCCAAGTCCAGCTGCCCGTGGCTCCTGCCACCCTGACCAGTGGCATTGCCACCCCACACCACTGCACCACTCACCCGTCTGCAGCCGGGTGTCAGAGCCACCCTGGCCTGTGGCTCCCTTTCCTGGTGTCTCAGCTCCAATTAGCAAGGCCCCTATTAATTTTTTCCACTTAGCAGCTCACGTCAGTGTCAAGTTGGCTGCGTGCGCAGTGGGAGGGAGCCAGAGCGGAGGGGAGACAGGGTGTTGGGATCAACCCAGTAATGAGGCACACGGGGCTGAGTGTGGCCCCACAGCTGCCCTGGGGTGGGAAGGAGCCCTTGAAGAGAAAAACAGTCTCAGCATCCCTCCCTGTGCTGTCGGGTCCTGTGGTCCAAATTGCAGACCAGATTTGGTGGGGACTTGAGGCACCTTTGGGGGCTCCTGCAGCTGTAGGCAGAGGCTGATCCCCAGAGTCCACAGCAAGGGACAACCACTTGGCCTCTGCCCAGGGCAGCACCACCCTCCCCCCAGTGTGGGTCCCTCAAGGTGAGGCCAGCACACCTGAGACCCCCAAGTTCCCCCTCTGGGGCCCTTGGAGATTGCCTGGAGAAGGGGGTTAATGATGTAATCCAGATGGAGCTGACCTTTCCACCTTTCCACCTTTCAGCTTCACCTGCAACTCCCTTTTCCCTGCCATTATCTGCATGGATGCCTGTGGATTTCATTTCCATATTCATGGTGTTTTAATGACCCTGTAATATCTTTATGTTCTGCAATTAAATGTGGAATCTTTTTTTTCCTTTCTGCAGATTAGCATCTGCAAAGGATCATTTGTGGCATTTGAGCAGAGGAAGGGAAGCCTGTTCAGGGGGGAGACGGGGTTAATTAAACTTCAGAGCACAGCAGGCTCCACTGCCAAATATCCTTCTTCCAGCGGGACAAGTGAGGGTGAGGAGGGAGCAGCTCTGGGCTGCTTTACAGTCAGATGGCTGGGCCGCCCCTGGGGCAGCTCCTGTGGGTGTTGGAGTGGCTTTAAGCTGTGCAAGCACACACAAGGCACA
The DNA here is from genome assembly GCA_036630365.1 of Acanthiza pusilla. Taxonomy (NCBI): domain Eukaryota; kingdom Metazoa; phylum Chordata; class Aves; order Passeriformes; family Acanthizidae; genus Acanthiza; species Acanthiza pusilla. Next base: position 3,277,558 of record JAXCHO010000105.1, on the reverse strand, counting down.
CGTGCACACGTGTGCATGCACATGGCTCCATTTCTGCATCGAGACCCCTGTCACAGGCTGCAAACCAGGACTGAACTGCTCTGGTGTCACCCCAATGTGGTGCAGCTGGGGCAGCCAGGCTGTCATCAGAGTCCTGGTGAGGCCATTAGAGCTCCTATCGCTCCATCTCCATCCCCGAGGCTAATGGACATCTCTGCCGCTGCACCACCCCCTCCCTGGGACGGTAATTAGGTTTCAGCCCTGCAAGATGGATGGAGCTGGGCTGAGAATGGAGCAGGGAAGAACAGGAGGGGGCAGAGGCAGCTCTGAGCAGGACAGAACCCCCTTGCCCTCCATCCACCTCCTGCCCTCTGCTCGGCTGCCAACCCCAGACCTTGTCTGAGGCATCTCGCATGGCCTTGCAGGGTGGCTGGGGACAGACAGGTCTGAGCAGCCTGGAGGAGCCGGGGGAGCAGAGCTGGAGTGGTGTCCAGGGGGTTTCAGCTCCTCCCCGATGGGACACGGCGACCACAGGCAGCCCCAGTATGCTCCATGCCTCCCACACAATCTCCCCCTCCTTCTCCCCTGGTCCTTTTGAAGCTGCAGCTGTGAACAAGATGTTTGTGAGTGTGAGGCCCAGGAGTGGCGCATTTGGCACATTGAATAAAGATGGGGATGAAAAATCCCTTCTCCTGTGGCTGTTTGATGTGAAGGGCAGCACTGAATTCATTAAGAATGCTGCCAGGCACCCCCAGAGCCTCTGTCATTCTCCAGGCAGTCCAACACAGGTTGGTGCCCTGTGACTGTGCCACCCTGTGCAATGGCACATGTGGGCACGTGGTCACACGCTGGCCATGCTGAAGCACCTATGTGTGTGCAGGGCTGGAAAGGAGGGCATCATCCCCATTCCAGGGGCTGGAAAGGAGGGCATCATCCCCATTCCAGGGGCTGGAAAGGAGGGCATCATCCCCATTCCAGGGGCTGGAAAGGAGGGCATCATCCCCATTCCAGGGGCTGGAAAGGAGGGAAACCTTCCCATTCCAGGGGCTGGAAAGGAGGGCATCATCCCCATTCCAGGGGCTGGAAAGGAGGGCATCATCCCCATTCCAGGGGCTGGAAAGGAGGGAAACCTTCCCATTCCAGGGGCTGGAAAGGAGGGCATCATCCCCACTCCAGGGGCTGGAAAGGAGGGCATCATCCCCACTCCAGGGGCTGGAAAGGAGGGCATCATCCCCATTCCAGGTGCCATCCAAGCCCACACACCCCTCCAAACCCCACTGCCACAGTGTTGCAGCTGTGGTGGAGTTGGTGCCTGCATAATCCCATGAATGCAGGGGCCTTTATCCACCCCACAATGCCCTCACCCCTGTGGGGTGATCCAGGGGAAGAGGGGGACTGGCTGCAAGCTCCATGTCAGGAAACAGGGGTGCAGGATGGGGGGCTGGCTGCAAGGAGGGGTGTGGGATGGCCAGGCTGCTCCCTCCCAGTCCTGCCACCGCCTCCCGCTGCTCCAGAAGGATGCAGTATTTTATCATCATCCTGTGAGGCTGACAGGCACCAGAATTAATGAGTTCCTCATCAGCGCTCCCTCATTTAGCTGCCTCCCTTGGGGTTCCACAGCCACAGCCCCCAGGCAGCACAGAGGGAGAGGGGGGTGTCTGCAGGGGTTGAGTGTGCAGGACACGTGCACAGGTAAACAAACACACCTGTGTGCCCAGCCCAAGGCTGGAGGGGATTGAGCTGCACAGCCGAATGAATGAGGGGTTCCTGGGATGCCCCAAGCCATGGGGACATGGTGACCTGCCCTGGCACAGGGGCATGGGGACCCAAGTCCAGGCATGGCTGGCCTCCATACATCCCTCGTCAAGCATCTGCTATTAATTACTGACACCATCAAGAAACACTTGCCCTCAGCATATATTTCAAATGCAGGAGCTTCACCGGCTGCAGGGTTGATCCCATGGAAGTCAAGGAGCTGTGGGGAAGCAGCAGGTCAGGGGGACACTGCTCTATAAACCAGCAAGCAGCCAATGTGTCCTTGGTAGCAGAGGCTTTGTGTGGCTTTGCTGTCCCCTGGGCTGTACCTCTGCCTGTCAACACACAGCAGAGCATGTGAGGGAAAAGACATTCCTGTCCTCTCGGCACTGCCCTTTTCAGAACGTCGACATCCTGAAAAGATTGACCATCCCAGGGGTGGTTTATTTGGCAGCTGTGCCGGCGCAAAGGCTGTGAAACTGCAAACCTTTGGCGTGCCTGCTTGAACTGCTGTCAAACCACATCCTCCTGCCTGTACCCTGCAGTGCCAGCTGGGATTTCAGCACATGGGATGGCAGCCTGGCGTTATCTGACTTGCAGGACTCATCCCGAGTGTGAAACCCACGCCTGCACTGAATTTACATCTGTAGGTATTGCACCCATTTCTGTGAGCCCTGCAGAGACCATGATATGATAAGTATTTTGATTGTAAATAAATTACATTTGTGGGTTGTGACGACTTGCAGTGGAAGGAGGGTGGGAGGGAGGCTGGGAGGAGAACAGGACAAGAAGGGAATGATATAGCCATGATGCTCACCTTGACCCAATCATCCTATCACCTGTCCTTTCTGCCTCTGGAAAAGGCCCCTAGAAGCTGTTTTGGGCAGCTGACAGCCCCGGGGGATCCTGAGACTCCAGCACGTCGGGAAATACAAACATTCGTCTGAAACCCTGCACGGGTGCGGTGTTTTCGAGTAGCAGAGCTCCACCTAGCATTGGTGAGAACTGATGCCTCTCTAAAGCCTAATTCACAGCTGCTTTGTTAAGCCTTGGAGCTGTTCTGTCTGTCAACAGCCTCAAACGACCGGAAATCCAGAGTTTTTTATAGTTGGACCTTGTCTGTGCCCTTCTCGGCATCGAGCCCACCCTGCACCCACGGCAGAACACAGCTCCACACAAACCTCCCCTTTCCCAGGCAGGGGTCAGTCCTTTACCAATGCTGGCACAATTTTTTCCCTATCAACATTGCTTTTTTAACCCATGTAAACTTTTTTTATATCTGCAATCTGTTGTGGCTAAACACTCCTTGGCTGAGCTGCATCAAAGAAAAAGAATTTGTCGTTTGTCTCAGGGCTGCAAAGCTCTTCCAAGAAGCAGAACTGCTTAACAGGCAGGGCACAGGTGGAGGAGAGAAAGGAGGGCAGGACATAGGGCCACCCTGGTTTTGCAGGCAGATCAACCCTGGATTTAGCCAAAGTCACTTCACCCTTCTGTGATTTGTTGTCTTTGTCCACAGAGCAGCAATTGTACAAGAGCTGCTATCCAAGTGTCCTGACTAATCACTGGCAAACACCTGGAGAGCCTGAACCACCTGGTATTCCACTGCCCTTCAGGGTTTTTTTAATGCCTTTGAAAATCTCAGAATACTGAATGTCAGGCACTAAAGTCTCTGACTTAGGGTGCTGATGTGGGGATGCTTTTGGCGCAAGGGATGGGCAATGTGCTGCCTTCAGAGGCTGGCAGGGCTGCAGGATGTGTGCCTGGTCATTCTGAGGACAGAAATCAACGTCCTGGGCAAAGGAGGTGTCTCCTGACAGGTGTTTCACTGTTCCCTCAGGGAAGTGCAACTGCTCGAAGAGCCTGAGCCTGTCACTGCAAGCACTAAATGGAGCAGCAGAAGCTGGTTGGTAGCTGCTCCAGGACAGACCCTCAATAACAAGAGGAGCTCTCCCCAAACCTTAATCCAAAACCCCAGGCCCTGAGCCAAATCTCACGCCTTGACTCAAAACCCCGACTTTTCTGCTTTTTGTGATGACAGAACACCCGGATGCACTGGTGGGAGCAAGGCAGAAAGCAGCAGTTTTTGCAGATGTTTTTCTGAAGCTGGAGACGAGGTTACTCTTTTTATTGAACAAACAGCATCTGCAAACTGTTAGTCCTTTGAGAAGAGCCAGACAGCTCCGAGCAAGGGAACAAAGGGCTGGTGAAGTGCTCTGGTTCTCAGCTCGAGGGCCACCACCACTTCAGAAGCACTTGATAACACTTTGCTTCCTGAGCTCAGAAGCTTCAGCAAAACCCAGCGTGGAGCAAACTGCCAGGGTGGAGAGGCTTCTCCCAGGGACTGAGCACGAGGCCTCCATGGGCACAGCCAGAGGCAGATCTGGGCACAGGCATCGTCATCAGCTGGATGAAGACCCACGGGACCTATCAGATGGTGAGACCTGGTGGGAAATGTCCCTGTGCACCCCATCACTGCACACCCCGAGGGCAGGGGTGCCCTGCTGGCCCAGCCGAGCATCCTTGAGGAGCCAGGTTGTCCCTCAGGGGATGCGGCCTGGCATGGTCATTTGCTGTAGGAATCCCTGGAGATGGGTTCCTTCACTGTGCCGGAGGATTGTTCTCTGGAAGCATGTGGTCATCATCAGTTAAACAGAACTGGAAAAACACATCAGGCAGCTTCCACCAGTGCATCTCTGGAGTTCTTGAGTTCTTTCCACAGCAAGGAACAATGAGATAGAGTCTACACCCCAGTCCTTGAGAGGAACAGACCACCCCTGGGCTCCAACCCTTATCTCCCTCTTTTGTGACCTCTAAATGAGATGCAGTGACTTTTTATCAACGGAGTGTTCACTGAGGATCCCTGAAGGTGTTTCCTGGAGATTCAAGCTTTGTGACCCATGAAGAAGGTTGGGGTTGGGATTTTTCCTCTGACTTGTGTGGTTCCTGGTGTGTCCCTGGGCCTTTACACCTGCCTGCCCTGGCCGGTGGCCCGAGGGACCTGGGGCGTGGGACCAGACCCTGAGCCGCCCGGGCCGCCGCTCTCCGGGGATTTACTTCCTTGCAACGCTCTGTGGGGGCCGGAGCGGAGCGGCCTCACAGAAACGGTCCGGGGGCGGCTACAGCACCGAGCAAACGGCCGGGACGTTGCCCGAGGACCGCTGCTGCGGGCACCGGCAGCCTCCACTCCTCTCCCTCCGTGCCGCTCCCCGGGGGCGTCTCCGGGCGGTACCGGCGGGGCGGAACAAGACCCCCGAACCCGACCCCGAACCCGAACCCCACCGGGCCCGCCCCGGCCCCGGGACCCGAACCGCTGCCCCTCAGACGGCCCCGGCCTCGGCCCCGCCCCCGCGGCGCCGCAGCCAATCAGCGGCCGCCGCCGCATCCGGGGCCCGCGCCCCCTGCCGCTCGCGCTCGGCCATGGCGGAGGTGAGCGCCGAGCTGCCGCCGGGGTCGCGGTGGGCCCGGGGCCGCTCCCGGCCGGGCGGGGACACCGCGACCCCCGAGCCGCGGCTGCCCAGGGCCGCCCGGGGCCGGCGTCCTGCGGCAGCGGGGTGATGGGGCGGCGCGGGCCGCCGGGGCGGGGGCCTTCGGGCCGAGGGACGCCGAGGCCCTGGGCGGCAACGGGCCGAGGGGCGGGGGCGGCTGGGGCCGAGGGGCGCCGGGGCCGGGCGGGAGGCGCCGGCGGGGCCGGGCAGGGGAAGGGGCGCCTGGGCGGGACCCGGCGGGAGATCTGGGGCGGGAGGCGCCGGCGAGGGGACGCCGCGGCCTGACCCGCGGCGGAGGGGCCCCGAGAGGGGCGTGAAGGGGCTTGGGGCCGGGGGCTGCGGCACCGCGGCGGGGAGGAGGCGGGCGGAAAGGCGGGGGGCAGAGCGGACTGGGACCCCCGGGGCTCTGGCCCAGCAGAGCCCGGCAGCGCTGTGGGGTCGCTGGAGCCGGGGTTAGGGGTGTGGAGCTGCTGGAAGGGGCTCACAGAGGCTGGAGGTGAGAGACGGCCTGAGCAGTGGGAGAGCACGGAAGTCAGGATCCTGGGAATGGCAGAGGACTTGGGGAGGGTGGCAGAACTGTTGGTCTGGGTGGCCAGGATGGCTCTCACCACTTTGCCTAGGGGCCAAAAAGTGAGGGGGGCCAGGTGGTGACTCCCCATTGCCTCCCCAGTTGCCATGTCATGTTTGCTTTGGTGTCTTGAGCTGAAAGTTTTCTGCCGTCACTCTGTCACACTTAGGGCTAGTGATGCCATTGCCCATCGAGTCTTGCCATGTCTCTCAAATATACTTGACCCATTGTAATGGTTGTTGTGACACATGAACACTTGATTTCTGTGGCGTGACCCTCCTGATGACCACAACACGGAACAAGGGTGTTGGGAAGACGTCAAGGTACTCTGGCAGGATCTTGGATCCCTGTTGGCTGTGACAACATCTGTCCAAGGGCAGGGCTTTGCTTCCAGAGTATTCCAGTGTTCTGCATGAGGAAAGTGCTGCCTGGCCTGTTGGCCCACCCACCATGGTTTGGCCTTTGGTGGAGCACCAAGGCTTCTGCATTCATTTGTGCCAAAATGTTACTTGGGCGCATTGTTGGGCCAGCGTGCTGCTCTGGCACCCTGCACTGCTGCGGCTCAGAGAGGTCGATCCAGCGGACATCCAGGAAGTGTTGCTGTCTCCTGGGTGAGGTTTGGCTGTGGAGCATCTCTGCTGTGACATTAATGGGGCCCTGATCTTCCTGAGCAGTTCAGAAGGTGGTCCATGTGTCATCTGTTCATTCTCTGGCCTTTCACAGGCATGACATGCAGGATGAATCTTGCTTCCCTCTGGCTACAGCTGGAGTTTGTGGAAAATGGCCCCATGGTCAAGAAGTGTGGACAAGGCAGAGGAACCAAGAATGCTTCTCATTGAATCTGAAATATGTGTTGGACTGGCTCATGAAATTATGTTACTTATTGAAGAGTAACACTGGAAAGGGAAACTTCTTTTTCCTCACTTTCTTGCAAGAGTGGTTTCAGCCTGTAGGGTTTTCTCTGGGGAGACACAATTGGCCTCATGCTGGGAAACAGTTTTGTCAGTGCAGAAAACTCAGGCTCTGCCTCTCCCCATGCTTCCTATCATGGCTGAGCTTCATTCCATGTGCTCAGAACTTTGAGTCCACATCTAAGGATGGAGGGCTGGAGTCATCCAGAAATACAAACAGGAGAGTGAGTAGTTGACCAACCTCTGTGTAACTTCTGAGGTAAAAAGTTAACTTTCTGAGAGTAAAGTTACGCTCACGCCTGAGCAGCAGAAACTAGCAGGAGGAAAGCGGCACTGAGGATGGTAAAGTGAGATTAAAGGAATTTAATCTCCCTTTTTGCCCCGCCAAGGTTAAATGCCCCATGGGCATAGGAGCCACTTTCCAACATGACAGTGCACTGTTAGAATGATTGGAGTTCTCCACTGCTTCTTTTGATGGTGATAGAAGCCCTCACCAGCAGGAAGAGCAGTGACATCCCGGCCAGGAACCATTCTTTTTGTTTCTGGTGTGTGCCATGCTCTTGCATTTCTGCCTTCTGTGTGATGTTTGGATTTGAAGTGTCCAACTACACCTACCTCACTCTCAGACAAAGTAACTCCACATCCCGTGGCATTGGCAATCAATGCAGTCAGGAATATTCTCTCTGTCATCAGTCACATTTCGAAGCCAGACCTACCCTTCTCTCCTATTCCTTTGACTCTTATTTCTGTGGTCTTCTGGACTGGTAAATAATCTGAGGGATTGTTCAGACTCACATGTGTTTAAATTTGGGCACAGAATGGGCCATTTACTTTGTCTGTCTCTTGTTTCCTCAGCCCCAGCACAGCAGTGCTGGTTGTTCCATGGCAACTCCAGCATTCCCACTTGCTCTGGTGCTCTTCAGAGAGTTAAACTCATGATTAGTTATGGAATTCTCGCCCTGTTGTAGTGGCCAATCCTCTTTCTTGCAGCACCTGGTAATTTATAGGAGATCTCATTGTTCCTGAAGTATTCTTGACACCTTTTCAAGCCAGCCCATCCATGCCAACAGCTTCAGTCTTTGTTTTCAGAGGCCTTATTGATCCCCAGGCAAGGAGGTGCCACTGATCTACAGATTATTGTCTGAGCAAAGAGGGTTCCTCAGAGTGTCCAACACCCAGAGGGAGTAAGGGTAGACCACACCCTTTCCATGAAACCACGGTTGTTTGCTTGGAAGGATTTATCCAAGAGGGTTTTGTGCTTGGTCCCATTCCAGCAAAACCCCAACAAAGGCGCATTGACACTTTCCCGACTTACAGAGCCATTTCCCGGTATGACCATCCTCAAAATGGAGTCTGTCCTCTTCTCCTTTCATCATCTCATAACTTCTCCCTTTTTCTTTTTGTGTGCACAGTTGCAGGGCTCTGTCTGGAGCTGCAGTGGTCGCAGTTGGGGGTTATCTTGCCTGCAGTAATCAGGCACTCAGGGATGGTGGACTGGAGGCATCTTCTTCATTGTTACGGAATTTCCAGCCTGTGTGTTGATAGCTGAAGGCACTAACTCAGAATCCGAAGTCTGTGGTGGCTTTTTTTGGTGTATACTTTGCTTTGTTGTTAGAGGATAGATTTTAATCTGAAGCTATATGGCGTTTTCTTAAATAAGTTGTAAGAGCCTCATATTGGAAGCTCTGTAAATGTCCCAGTTCCCACTGAGTAAGGGAATAGTGATGGTGCACAGCTGAGATTGTGGATGACTGACACTGTGATTTTCTTCTGCGGTCAGGTGCTCTCAGTCCCCCAAAAGCTTTGGTTGTTTACCTGTTTGCTCCCTGCCTAGGCTGAGCTTGATGAACAGCATTTCCATGCACAGCAGCCCGAGGAGCAGCAGATGTTCTGGGTTGTTTGCCTCAGCCCATGCTGCTGCCTGAACTTGTGACCGAGCGCCAAATGCCACCCTGCAGGTGCCTGTTCTCAGGGTCTGCCTGGCTCAGCCTCTCCCACCTCTCCCATGCCACTCGTGGTCCCACCAGACTCCTTCTCTGCCTGCTCAGCTGTTCCTCTGCTCGTGTCCCTGAGCTCCTGAGTGCAGTGAGGCATTAAGGAGAAGTCAGGGTGTTGCTTCAGACACCGAAGGCTCAGTCGCTAAAAATGCTGTGCTCAAACAGACATGATGTGTATGTTTAGAATAACAGCTGAGGGTCCAAGTCCTTCTTTTAAGTGAAGATGTAAACCACAAAGGTCTGAGGTCTTAAACTGGTTGGGCAATAAGTAGGGAATGGAGTGCTGGAGGTAAAATAGATGGAATGGAAACACATGGACTGAGGGGAAGGTGAGGAGGCCAGGAAGAACTGTTTGATACACCTGATGAGCTCTTTTGAACAGCACAGTTCCTAGCACTGCCCTGTGGGGGTTTGGGTAACTTTTGAACTTAAATGAGTTGCATTTGCTGGTGGGGTGAAGTGGGTGGAGAGGTTTTTAAGGAGAGCTGTCTCAGCCATGTTTTTCTCTTTTCCTGAAGGCCTCTGTTGGCCGGCAGAGTCCGAGGGTGGTCGCATACCCAGCCCGTGGCCTATGTCCTGGAGAGCCTGCCCTTCAGAGCGCAGCAGGTACCTCAAGGCTCACATCCCTCTGTTTGTTGGTCTAGTTCCCAGAGGACACAAAGTTACTGTGATCAGTTCCTTTCTCCTTCCAACATCTCCCCAGCCTGTTGGTTCATTCCCATGCTGCTTGACAGAGGAGAAAAGGCTTAAAGATGCCAAAGTGTCCATTTGCCCATTCTTGAGTAAGGAATAATTACCCTAAAAATGCCTCCAGGTGAACGAAAGGCTACAGTGTGTGCGCACATGCGACACCAGCAAATCCAGAGACACGCAAATACTCAGAAAACCTTCAGATTTAGCTTCCAGTCAGCTGTGGGGCTTGAATGTGCACAGAACCAGGCTTTGTGCTGACAGAGCGACTGCTACCAGTTGTGTTCCCTGTCCCCCTCCATTCTGCCTAATCTCTCCTTCTGGCTTATCATATCTGCACACGCAGAAGGAGGGATCATCCCTGGCTTTGTTGCATCTCAGGATTTGGTCCATGGTGGTGCTAGTATCCAACTTCTTCTGATCCCTGCAGTTGTGTCAATGGGCTCAGCTGATCATCGACTGAACCTGGCAGAGATCCTTTCCCAGAACTATGGTGTGCGGGAAGAAAGGGAGGAAGATGATACTCAGGAGAAGCAGAAATCTTTAGAAGAGCTGGAGAAGAGTTTCAGTGCCTCTCAGGTAAAGGCAGCAGGGGAGGGGAGGGGAAATTACCTGCTGGATTTGCTTGTTTGCTGTGTGAAGTCCTGATTTCAGCTCACCCAACAGTTTCAGGTCACCCAACGAGTCAGGTTTGCATTCGGATGGGAAGGAATGGTTTTGAGAACAGACAAGAGCAGTGACTTTTGGAGCCTTCCTCTGCCAAGTAGCCACTCTGGCAGGTGGTCTTGCCTCTCCTTGCTGAAGAACCATCAGCTGTTGGGGATGATGATCAGTGTTTCACAAAGATGGTGCTCCTGTGGGTGGTCCCATGGAGACCTCAGTGGAACACAAAGTGTTCTTGGTGAAAGAGGGATTTCATTCTCCCTCTGCTTAAATACAGTTGTGCTGTCAGGCACCTTTTACCTGTTAGAAATCTACAATAAAAGATAAATGTATTTTTAAAATGCCCTAGATTTTGCTTTGGGGTGAAAGTTCCTGGCTTTTCCATACCTTTGAAAGGGACAGGTTATGGTGGGTCCCAACAGACCCTCCTACTTCTCTTGTTGCCTGGTGTCACCTGAGGCTGCTCAAAGCCCCCAGAGGAGCAGAGCTGCGCTGACTGCCTCTGCCTGTCTGTGTTCCTGCAGCTGGTGTGGTGCTCTTGTGCTTGTTCTCTTCCTGATGCAGCTTTGTCCTCCTCTTGCTCAGAGCAGTGAAATGCCATTTGAGGAGCTGCTCGCACTGTATGGCTATGAGGCATCTGATCCCATCTCGGAGCAGGACAGTGAGAGCAATGACATCACTCCCAACCTCCCTGATATGACTCTGGATAAGGTGAGAGCAGCTCTCTGCCTGGGTCTCTGCACAGAAGATTGCTGTGTTGGGCTGGAGCTCGAGGTTCCCCCCATTTCAGAGGGGTTTGATCGAGGCCAGGGGAAGGGGCCTGCCTCGTTCTGGTGTCCCCATGAAGATCACTAGGTGCAGAAACATGAGTATAAAGTGTTTAGAGGAGAAAGGATATCTGTTTTAAAGAACTCTGTAAAAACTGTTTATGGAACTTTGGTTACAAGTCTTTGCACTTAGCTATGGGTCTGTGGGGAGACAGGGATGGTTTGTATCTTCCCAGGTGAAGCCATGGCTCTTCCTGTTCTAGCTGAAGTCTGTAGAAAGTGGTGGTGGGTGGGGGTGTTTGGGTTTGGGTTTTTTTTTTCCTTCTTCCTCTTTCAGGATCTTTGAGATATTTGCTGTGAGTGGAGCACTACAGAAAGGGCTGCTTGCTCATACTCTCTGGCTTCCATAGGAAGCCACTCATGACACTTGTTAAAGTGCTTCGAGGGAAAATAGTCTGGGTGTGGTGGGAGTGTGAGAGAGAATCTGTCTTTGGACAAGCTGTGGGAGGGTGAGGAGATCTGTGGATGCGGCCACTGTTGGCCAGAAATGCTTTTACTCTAGGCCTCACTCCCCCTCATACACTTTTTTAATTTAAAAATATTTTTCACTTTCTTGTTGTTGTTAAAAGGAACAAATAGCGAAGGATTTGCTTTCAGGGGAAGAAGAGGAGGAGACACAATCTTCAGCTGACGATCTGACTCCATCCGTCACGTCCCACGATGCATCGGACTTATTCCCAAACCAGCCTGGCTGTATGTGTCACTAGTTCCTAAGTAGTTGCTGTTCACTTTTGCATATGATATGCAGGGGAGGGTGAGAATGGTTTTCTTAATTTTGTCAGTCTCCTGACATCAGATTTTCCACTTTTCCTTCTGGGCTTTGTCTGTGTGGCAGAGGTGTTACCAGGCTTTGGGTAGGACAGGACAGAGCATTGATGAGCAGTGGGATGAGGGGGAGGATTGTCTTAAGCTGTAACTCAGAATACTGAGAAAGTGGGAATTGTTTTGCTGCCTGCTGTAGTTGCAGTCTGAAAGATCAGTACCTCATCTGACATTGCTACAAGTGAATAAATTCGGTAGTAGTAGTGGAGTGATGTATTGTGGCAGTTCCTAAATATTGGAATATGTGGGAAGCCAAAGCATGTGACAGGGACTCTGCATGAAGTGATGTTATTCCTTCTACTGTCTTGCAACATTAAGGAGTCTGAGTTCCCCAGGTTGGCCATCCATGTGGCAAGTGTGCAAATTCTTTTATTGAAAGTGAGAAAATTAAAACACAGGTAAGTTGTCACTGTTGACCATGCCGAAAGGGACTTTAGGACAGAAAATGAAGGGAAGGGGAGGGAACATAAAGGAATAGAAAAAAAAAATCATAACTACAGATCTTTTCCTTTCCCACAAAGCAAACAACTTCCTTGCGGATGAAGACAAAGAGCAATGTTCATCTCCATGTGCTTCCTCCATGGCTGAGGATTCAGAGGTGGATTCCATCCCATCCAACGAGTGCAAGAAGGTAAATGACCTGAGTGCATTGGGCAGGGGGACTTGTGAGTTTGAAGAAAGCATGACACCAAATTGCTGTGATATTTCCCCAGTCTGCTGCTTGATGCCTTGCATTTTGTGGACAGCAGTGGCAGATGTGGGTTACAAGAGGGGTTTTTTATACAATCTTGAAATTATCTTCTGCTTCAGATAAGGGAAATCTGTTGTGCTTTGGTAAATTAAATCTGCAGCCTGTAGCCCTGTGAAGGTGAAATGCTGTGCAGTATTCCCAGCAGGATTTACTGAGGGGGAACCATTTTTCTAAAGAGAGGAGCAGGTTTCCAAATTCATCCTGGCTGTGAAGGTTGCAGGAGAGCCTCTGCATTGCTTTATCTCCAACCTTAGCTTCTTGCCATAGATCTTTCACATTAAAACTATGTAAATGCTGAAGGTCCCCACAGTATCATCTGGTTGGTAGTAAATCTTCTTAGCTACCCTATAAAATAGTCATGGTTCACTAGAAATAATAGTGACAGCAGGGGCTACCAGTAAATAAATCGGCCTTGTAGTGGTGTAGCCCCTAAATCATGAAGCACAGCCTATGTGGAGCATTTCCCATTTTCATTTTCTCACCTCTCTGTCCTGGGATTTCAGGAGATCATGGTTGGACCTCAGTACCAGGCCACGGTTCCCATCCTCCGTTTAAACAGGCACAGACAAAAAGGTAAGGCAGCCTCTTCTTTGTGCCTTGTTTGGGTGTAGTGCTGCAGGCAGGGGGTCTGATGGGTTTTGGATCACCTTTATCTCCAGGCTTGGCAGCTTTCAGTGCTGACATCCAGATTCAGTGGCTTAAACGAGCCTGATTTAATAGGGCTGGGAACACAGGTGTGGAAGTGGTGAAGCTCAGTGAGAACTGAATTGTGTGGGTTCTCAGAACTGTGTTGGTGTGAGAGGTTTGCAGGAGGGGGCCTCAGCTGTAGCCAAAGAGAAGGAATACCCTTCTGGGAATGCTCTAATTCATTCTCTCTGACATCTTCCTTAAGTAGCCTGACTTACTGTCATTCAGTGCTCCCTGTAGGTGATCTGTTTCTGATTTTGGGGTGTCTGCAGTGTAGGCAGAGGTGCCTTGATTTGCAGATTGTGTCCAATAAAGAGTGCAGTATGAATGCCAGATTGTTGAGTTTCTGGACAAGAAGGCTAAAAGGGTCTTTAGTTGCCAGGATTAATTAATCAAAACAGCAATCTTGAGAAGAATATGGTAACAAAAACTTTGTCAGCCAACCCGTCTGAAACAATGGAAACAAGCTGAGCCTGTGCCAAGGGCCCTAAAAGAGATATAAAGAGCTTATCTGCCTCCAAAATCAGGAGGGGAAATGCAGTGCCTTGAGAGATGGCTGTCATCTCTACTGCCAGGTTTGGAGTACCAAGCAAAGATTTCCTCCCTCCTCTGTCTCCCCCATGCATGTCCATGCAGACAACTTCTCAAAAAGCAGCAGAATTCTCTGTTTGATTATCTTATTTCAGTGCTTTTTCTGTTAGCCTATGAGAATGAAGATCAGCTGCTTTGGGACCCAAACATCCTCCCTGAGAGGGAGGTGGAAGAGTTCCTGTACCGCGCTGTGAAGCGGCAGTGGGACGAGCTGGCCGGGAGCAGCCTGCCAGAGGGAGAGGTGGTCAAGGACAACGAGCAGGTGAGCTCAGGGGCTCCTGCAGCACACACAGACCCAGGTAGTGCTGGTCCAACAGTGCCACATTCCCTGCAGAGGTCAGGATCTGACTCCAGTGATCCTCATGGATAAGTGTGGGTGTGTGCCCAGCTGCGGTCTGGAGAGGTTGGTTACCCATCCATTGGGAAGACTGGAACTGTCAGCAGATCAGCCATTTCAGAGTGGCTGTGTTTCCTTCAAGCTAGCCAGGTTAGATTCTGGTGGAACTGCATCTGTCCAGTCCCAGGGTTTGTAATCCAGTGCCTTAAAAAGTGGAATAATCTCTGCTGGTGGTTAAACTGGGGTTAGCAGCAAGGTGGCTCCTGGGAAATGGAAGTTTTACGAGACAAATGTGAGTCATGAGCAGGCTGGTTTGTGGTGTGTTGCTCAGGTACGTGCTGTGAGTGATTTCCTGCTGTTTCCCAGGCTTTGTATGAGCTGGTGAAATGCAACTTCAATGCAGAAGAGGCACTGCGGAGGTTAAGGTTCAACGTGAAGGTTATCAGAGGTGAGAACCCCCCAAATTTGGGTTCTATCCCAAACATGAAGGCACATGCAACTCCTTCTAGATTCCGCACATCTCCTCTAACTCCTCTTTCTTTCTGCTACAGATGAGCTTTGTGCCTGGAGCGAGGAAGAATGTAGAAATTTTGAACATGGCTTTAGGGTCCATGGGAAAAACTTCCACCTTATCCAAGCAAACAAGGTAAGGCTGCTCCCCCCAGGTCAGGAGCAGGGGAAGGAGGCAGTGCTTTGGCACCAGAGGTGTGCTTTGGGCCTCTGCTGACACAGGGAGTTCAGGATGGCCGAGTTCCGACCCCAGGCTTTGTGTTGACTCATGCCAGCAGGTGATGGGCTGTTCACTGCCCTGCTCTGCCTTATTTTCCAGGTGGGAGAAGTCACAAACACCACTGACCTGCATGAGTGATGTCAGTTAATTACTGATTAGCCCTTTCTGGAGTCTCAAAAGTTCTTTCCAAACTCTCAGCCCTTGCAGTACTTCTGTGAATGAGTGAGTTGAGCATGTGGATGTTTCGTAAAGTCCCCTGGGGTCCTCTAGAATGGCAGATGCTGTTGTAGGGAGAGCTGGGCCCCGGGACATGCTGCTGTGCTGGGAGTTGGCAGAACCAGAGAGTCCAGTTCTACCACTGGTTAATTGTAGGCATGTTGACGCTGGCCAGTGACAATGGATGCAGGTTTGCTCTCTCTGCTAAGTGTGCTGCTGCTGGAAGCGCAGGAAAGTCCTGCACGAGTGTGTGTGGCCCACACGGGTCTGTGACAACAGCTGTGTGCTGTGGGGAGTTCTTTTCTCTGGCCACCTCGGAAACCTCAGTACGTGCTTCTGTTCTGCAGCAATGTGTCCATAGCAATGTAAATCACTGTAATGCACTTGAATTTTCTGTGCTGGTTAAAGGGGAAAATAGCCCTTGCTCCAGGAGATGCACCTGGATGGGGGTGGGTCCTGACTGGGGTGTTTCTCCTCAGGTCCGCACCCGATCGGTGGGCGAGTGTGTGGAGTATTACTACATGTGGAAAAAATCAGAGCGCTATGACTACTTCACTCAGCAGACTCGTCTAGGAAGGAAGAAGTACGTCCTCCACCCTGGAGCCACGTGCGTGGAATATTCTCACACTAAAATTAGTAATATTAACCTCCCAGTGAAGATTCCTGCTGCAAAGCACCTCCGCTTAACAGACTGCGCTTTCTTCTCCAGAAGGTTTCTCGGGTGGGAGGATGGAGGGATGCACGGGGTGTTCTCAGAGCACAAACACAAAGTTGGTGTGGGGAGGGAAGATAAAAGAACTGTTTCCTTGGTTGTGGACTTCCATGTCCTTTGCCGTGTGTCAAAAATAGTTTTGTTTTAGACAAATGCATCCGCAAGAGACTGGGGACAGGGGTTCAGAGCTGATTTCAGTGAAAGAACACAGTTTGATGAGGTTTTGGGAAGGGAGCTTTTTAAATTCAAAAATGCACTTATTTCTGGTGGTTTGGAACCTGAATTAATTTCCCTTTGAGGCAAATTCTTGCCTTTGAAATGTATGCTAATTACAGAAGATACTTTTCAAAATACACCTTTTCAAAAAGGTTGAAACGGAAATCTCTTAATAGGTCAAAATGAAATATTGAAGCTGAATCAATTAAAAACATTAGATGAAGGCTTAGATTTTTTTTTTTTTTAAATTCTGATGCAAGACAGGAAAATACCTGAAATCTTAAATCCTCCCAGGGTGGGAAAATATGTTCTCATCACTTGCACTTTGCTGGCACGCTAAGGACCCACCGCAGTCATTCCGTGAAGCTGGGTGTTCCCTGGGCGTTTGACCGTGTATTTATTTCCCTTTGGAAGGGGCTGAGGCTCACAGAACTTGGGGCAGAGCTCTTTAGGAAGCTGGAGAGCCCATTTTGGTTTATCATGGGCTGGTCTTGGCCACACTGTGTTACCTGAGATCACCTCCTCCAGGCAGAATCTAAACCAGGCTCTGCAGAGCAAGGAGGGACGGATATTCATTCTAGTGATGTCTCTGCAGTCCCACTGCTTTATTTGTTGATGGGTTTTAATCCTAGTCACCCTTTCTCTTGCCTGCTTAGCAGGTGGTGGCAAGGCTCTCTCTCTTTCCCCACAGGGATTTCACTGACAATGACCTGGATGGGGTTGAAGTAGAAAACACGAGTCGTTCTCGGAGCTCCCCACCAATTCCCTCTGCAACTGGCTGCCTGGATGCTCACTTTGGTCAAGATCAGATAGCAATTGAGAGCACAGGTAACTTCTTTGCTTCTGTCTGGAGTGGGGTTTTAGTGTGAGCAGAAAAGTCTTGTCTGTCTCTGCACTGAGCAGAGGTGACTATGAAACAGTTGCTCTGTGTTGGACTGGGAGGGGTGGCCTAGGTCATTCCCAAAGCAAAAGGATTTTGCACTGGGCACCTGAGTGAGGTGCCTCCAAAATACTGACACAGGCAGCTCCTCCAGAGGCTGCGTTAAGGCGCCAGAAATCAGATACGAGCTGCTTTCAGACAGAGCTGGCTGTGAGAAGATTTGCATGGAGCCCAACATGGGTTCATTCTCTCACTGTCCTACTGCAGATGAAGGCTCTGTGTGGGCAGCTCCCAGGGGTTGTTGGCACGAGGGGATAGGATTTAGGATTTGGCTTATCTTGCAGTGTGTCTGTGAGGTTTCCTTGAATTTCCATAGAAACACTGATGGCCTCCCATCTGCTGTCGGCGTTTTGCCTTCCCTGGGTGTGCGCTGGCGGGAATCTTGGTTGCTGTAACAAAGAAACACTTGTGCCATCAAACAAATACTGATGTGATTAGGTGGGGCTGACCTGGGTGTTGGGTGTTGTGAACTCACTGTGCCTTTCTTTCCTCTTGCTCTGTCCCCCTCAGAGCCCCTGAGCGTGGAGAGCACAGCCTGCAGCCTGGGCAGCATCAGCGAGTCGGGGCAGGGCTACGAGTGCAGCACCCCCTCGGAGACAAATTGCTCCTTCGACCCCACGGAGGAGACGTCCTCGGGCGCTGTCCCTGTGCCCTGCCCTCCCCACACTGTCACCCCCTCCGAGCCGGAGCTCTTCGCTTTGCCGCCCGCAGGACCAGGACTGGCAGAGAAGCAGGAGACGTTGCAGAACTCTGGTGAGACAATAACTATGGACTTCACTCTCCCTGCAGACATTAATGAGGGGTTGCCTTTGATTGCTGGCCCTGTGGATTTGGACAGAGACCCTGAGGCAGTGGTGGCCCCTGCGCAAGTGTCCTTATCGGTCACAGATTTTGGTCTCATTGGCATCGGAGATGTAAATACTTTCCTGACTGCTCATCAGGCTTGCCCAGCACCTGTGGCTCGGTCAGAGCCTCTGTCACAGTGAGAGTCTCCAGTCACAAATTTGTCACAGACCCAGCAAGGACTTTGACCTGACTGAGTGAAATTCTGGAACTTCCACTGTCCTGTAGGGACAGTTTGGAGCTGTTGGTCGGAATCCGTCTTTCCATCCTCCTTGATCCAAGGCTACAGTGAAACCAAACACCTTTCTGCTCCAGTGTATCCTGACACAATCATGCAAAGTGGTGGCTGGCTTTCCTGAGTGGGGAGGTCCATCACCCCCTCCTACGTTGACCATGTGTCACCCCAGGTGATGCCAGTCTGCTCAGAGAGTCCCTACCTTGGGACAGGGGACGTGTCCCTTGGCCCCAGCGGGACAGTCTGAGGGCAGAGGTGCTTTGAGAAGAGGGATGTGTCGCCATCATGGTGAGGATGCAGTCTGGGGGTCCGAGAGCTTGGGAGGGCTGCAGGGCAGTTTCCTGCAGAGATGGGGACGGCGATGCCAAGGGAGGCTGATGAGTCTTGGCCCTTCTCCCACGGGCAGTGTGTTGCAGTAGAAGCCACTCACCCTGTTCTTCTCCCAACAGCCAGAGGTCATGGCAGGCAGGCACACTGCTGCTTCCACCTCCAGCAGCCACGTGTTCCTGACTCCACCAGCTGCAGGTGGGATGTGGCCTGGCCCAGCCCTTGGGCAGAAGCGTCAGGTCTTGGGAAGGGATGCTGTGTGGTGCAGCAGCATCGTGTGGACTCGAGTCCTCACCTTCCTGTGCAGTGCTGGGCCAGGGAGAGCTTCTGTGGGAAGTAACAGGAGTTTCTAGGCTGACAGAGTGATGCTGGGCAGAGCTGTGGTGCTGCTGCTTCTGCTGCTAGCAGGGAATAACCTGATCTTCA
This sequence comes from Acanthiza pusilla, assembly GCA_036630365.1. Classification (NCBI taxonomy): domain Eukaryota; kingdom Metazoa; phylum Chordata; class Aves; order Passeriformes; family Acanthizidae; genus Acanthiza; species Acanthiza pusilla. The sequence goes on along the minus strand of JAXCHO010000105.1, from coordinate 3,258,850 downwards.
CTGAGGTGCAATGTGAGAGGGTAAAATGCAGGTGAAAACATCTGTAATTTCCCAGTTTGTTCCAACAATTTGTCAGCAGAGGGAGGAACAGTTGCTTAGCTCCCAGGCTGCCTGGGATATGGGTGCTAGCACAGTCCTGGGCAGGGGAGCACACCACCCTTGGGCATTCCTGCTCCACACCATCCCTGGGTATCCCTGCCCCTCCTTGTGTCCCAAAACAGGCTGTTTTGAGAGGAAAGTGGGTCTTTTCTGCCATGTTCAGGACGGTGCCAGGTGCCTTGCAGAGCCACAGGGGCCTGTCCTTGGGTGTGCTGGAGTCCAAACATGCTTCACTTTCCAGGTGTGTTCCCTGTCTGGGATTGGCCACTGGCTCAGTGTGTTCCCATTGCCCTTTTTCCATGCAGGGAATGCTCTCAGCTCCCCTGCTGGGCAAGGCTCTGGTGCAGGCAGTCCCTTCCTCCAGCCATGTTCTGCATTTGGCAAGGGGCCTGGGTTGAGGGTTTTTGCTTGCTTTGGTAGAGCTTCTGGGGCCAAGATCGTGCACTTGGCTCTGCTGCCAGTGGATTTTGCAGGTACCTAAACCCATAAGCCTACATCCTCCTTTTTACCCAGCCCTGGGAAATTGTGCTCAGCCCTGCAGCAGGAGCATGGAAACAGCATCAAACAGTCCCATGGGATGTCAGGATTAGACCTTTTCTCATCTCCTAAGCCCCAGATGTATTTTGTGTGCTTTAGCAGGGGTTTGCTTCGGTCCCCAGCACTGTGCTGGGAGGTGCTGAGCCCCAGGCACATGCAGCTGCCTTCACCTGGCATGGCTTTGTCGGTGGTGGGCAGAGGCCTCCCCTCCAGCTGCTCCCAGCTGCTGGGAACAGAACGCAAACACGAGTGCCTGCTCCATAGTGGAACTGTCCAGGCTGTGATTCCCCTGTTGTGGGGGTGAGAGGAAGCTCCTTGGCTGAAGGGAGAAGAGGAGGCAGGGTGAGAGCACAGGCAGCCCTCCCAGGGAGGGCCAGGCCTTGGCATCTCCTCCATCGGCTGAGAACATTCTTCGTTTTCCTGAAACCATTTTTTCTTTTGGTTTATTTCAAGCCCTAGTGAAAGGAGAGGGGAGCTGGCTGAGGCAGAAATCTCTTTATGTCCTTCAGTGTTGTTTACAGATTTGCATGGGGTCTTTCAACATGAGTGCAGCGCTTTTTCCACATAACTTTGAGGGAGAGGGGTGAAAAAGGCTGGGACAGGGAGGGGGAGTCACTGGGGGAGGAGGTTTGGTTTTAGTTTTTTTGTTGGGGTTTTCTTTTTCCTTCTTACAAAGCACATTCACTTTGAGCCGCTCCCAATGCTGGACTCTTCTCCCTTGCCCCCCAGCCCTACACTGTGAAGTGACACTGCCTTGAAGACCCCTCGCCGTTATTTATTTAATTAAAAACCTAATTTGAAAGTGAGCCAGAAGCCTGTCTTCTTTTTGGAGGCCAAGATGCAACAGTCCAGTGTGTATAATGATTTCAAAAGCAAGAATAGGGGTCCCTGATCCTCTCCTGCCCTCCGTGAGTGCTCTGCTCCCGGCACGGTGGGATGCTCTGTGCCCGGGATGCCATCCCAGCTTGGGAGGAAGCCCAAGGTCCCTGCTGCGTTCTCCCTTCCAGGGCTGCAAGGGGAGGGAGCTGTTTGTTTCTCTTCCAGGTGCCCCCAGTCCTCTAAAACCCTCTCAGTCTGTGGCAGGTCTGGGGTGGTGGGAGGCAGGGGTGCATCTAAACTTCAACCAGAAAAAGCTCCTGAGGACAAGAGAAATGTTCTGGCAGCAACTGCGTTGTTTCCCCACCACTACGTCCCTGTGTTCCATCAAAAACTCCTTGAATTCTCTTCTCCTGATTGTGCTGAGCTCTGTGCCTGTCCTGCGGCCTTAGGGGCTCTGCCCCGCAGGGATGGGTACGACGGTGGGCACAGCCCAGAGCAGGAGGGATGGGAGCAGTTCCCCACTTCCTTCGAAGCCCCGGCAAGCGCGGGCGTGCTTGAAGCCTGGGGGTGGGACTGCGGTCCCTCCCCTCCTTGCATCCTTTGAGATGAAACGATGGTTTCGCCCCTTGGTGACTCGAGCGCCGTTTCCGAGGGTGTGAGAGGAGCAGGACCGCATCCCCCGGGCCCCGCAGCCCCCCGGGAGGGGCCCGGCTGCGGCTGCAGCGCTCAGACAGCAGAGGGCGACACAGCGCCACGCCCGCGCCCCGCCCGCGCCCCCCGGACCCGCGCCGGGGGCAGCCCGACCCAACCCGGGACCCTCGCCCGGGACAGCCCGACCCAACCCGGGACCCTCGCCCGGGACAGCCCGACCCCCCCCGGGACCCTCGCCCGGGACAGCCCGACCCACCGCGGGACCCGCGGCCGGGACAGCCCGACCCACCCCGGGACCCGCGCCGGGGACAGCCCGACCCACCCCGGGACCCTCGCCCGGGACAGCCCGACCCACCCCGGGCCCGCCGCGTTCCGCCCGGGACACCGCCGGGCTGGGCCGGGCCAGGCGGCACCGCCCGGCAGCCTCGGGCCCGCGTGGGGCAAAGTCCTGCGGCGGCCGCGGCTGCGGTGCTTTCCCAGTACGGGGGGTCCGTGCCCTGCCCTCGGAGCCCCACGCTGCCACATCTGTGTCCCCACGGTGGCCCAGCCCGGAGCCCTCCCAAGCCCAGGATTGCCAGGGGCTGTGATGAGAAGGGGGGATTTACCAGCGGTGAGACAGAGCGTTTTAATCTCCACATCCTCTCCACGACACGGCCTGGGCATCCCACGGGTGCCAGCCACTCTGTCCTCCTGCTGCATCCCCCCAGCTCTCAGCTGTTTGGTTGGGGTCTGCAGGCAGCATGTGCGGGAGAAATCCTGCCCCAGTGGTGTGCCAGGGCCCCCATGGCATTGCCGGGCAGGAGGAAGCTGCTCTGGGGCACATCGGGGCAGACTGGACCCGAGGAAAGCTGGCCCGTAGTTCTGTCCCTCTCCTAGGGCAGACCGAGAGCGTTTCCAGCTCTCTCGGCTTCCCACAAACAGCCTTGACATTCTCCACAGGCCACTCACGCTGCACTTCAATCACCCTCAGTTATCAGCCATGGGTGGTTTCTGTATTATTTGTTTCCTTCCCAGACATCCGGCACGGCACAAAACAGCCGGGATGCGACTGTCCCTGCTCCCACCAGGGAATTGCTGTGGGACCTGTGCTCCAACCTTTGCTCCTGTCCCCATTCTGGGTTCCACTGGCTCGACATGTCCCCAAAACCCAGCGGGAAGCACCAGGAGCCTGTTTGGCTCCCAGGACGTCTGAGGCTCAGGAAATCCAGCCCAGTGTCTCAGCGGGTAAATCGTATCTCCTGGCTCACCCTGTGCGCTCACACTGTCCTCTCTGCTGCGTCCACAGGCTCCTGGGCGTCCCTCCTTCCCCTCAACAACGCATCTCACCACCGAGCCAGCCTCACGTCTGCTCTGCACAAGTCCCAGTACAAGCCAGTACAGCCAGCACGTTTCATGAACTGAATTTTCCTTTTTCCCCCCTCTTTTTTTTCCCCCGGGACATAGGCCCGAGGCGGGTGGGACACAGGCGGCTCCCAAAGTGGCCTCGCTGCCTTCCTTCTCCCCCTTCCCCTAGACGCAGCGACGGGAGGTAGCCGAGCCGGGGCGGGGAGCCCGGCCAGGCGGGGTGGGCACCGGGGGGCTCGGGAGGGCCGGAGCCGAGGACGCCGGGGCGGGGCCCGAGGAAGCGGCGGGGGGCGAGTGGGGTCTGGGTCCAGAGAGGTCCCTACCCCGCCGCGCTCCACACCTGCCCCGTCCCCGCCGCTCCCGCCCCGGCCCGGCCCTGGGCGGGGGCACCGGCGGCGGCTCCGCCCCGCCCCGCCCGCCCGGACTTTACCTCCCGGCCGGGCCCGCGCCGTTCCGGGCCATGTGAGCCGCGGGGCCGGGCCGCGGGGCCGCACCGGCTGCGGGATGGAGCGCAGGAAGGTCTTCGTGGCGCTCGACGTGCTGTGCCTGGCGGTCGGTGAGGGCTCGGTTCCGGTGCCCCCGCCGCGGGCGGCTCCGGAGCGTCTCCGCGTGCCGCCGGTGCCCTCGGTGGGGCCGCGCCCTGGGCTGGGGCCAGGTCCGCGGGAGGTACCGTGGGTCCGGGATCCCCCCGCGCGTCTGCCCGCTCTGGCCCGTGGCCGGTGCCGCCGGGCCGGGGGCACCGGGGGAGGCACCTGCCCGGCCGCTGTCCCGGGGCTCCGGGCCTCCGCCGAGAGCCACCGGCGGCGCGGGCGGGGGCGGGCGGGCGCCGGCGCCTGCCGTAGCCCTACCGAGCTCCGTCGGGAGTCCCGGTTCCTGGGGCAGTTCCCTTTTCCAGGAACGGTCCCTCAGGGGGGCGGGGGCCCGGGCTGTCTCGGAAAACGCTGCGGCGGGGTCCCTTCGCTCGGGCGGCACCGGGACGCTTCCTCCGCCGCCGCCCTGGCCGCCTGCCCGCCACCGAGCCCGGCGCTCCGCGGGCGGACGGAGCGGGGCCGGGGGCTCCGCAGCTCCGGACGGGTGGGTTCCTGGGACCCTTTCCAGGACCCCCTCGCCCCCCCGGTGCGGGTGAATGTTTCTAAAACTGCCGCAAGGAAGTAACGAATTAAGACGGACTAAAAATAAAGGCCCCGATCGGGATCGCGGCTGGAGCTTCCCTGGCTGCTGGGCGGGGGGGCCGCGTCCCGGTGCCGCTCGGAGCGCGTTTCCCTCCTGTGGGCCGGTGCTTTATATTTTTAGGGGAGCTTTTTTTGGAGGATGAAATTATCCAGAAAGAAAATTGGTGTCTAATTTGAGCTGAAAATGGACGTCTGAGGTGTGCGGGGAGGAGGCGGAGGGACTGGGGCCGGTTCACTGCCCCCGGCAGCGCGGCGGGGGCGGCAGGGCAGCCCCCGGTGCTTCATCGCCGCTCTCCCTCGGCGAGCGCCGGAGGCGGCGGGACCCCCGGGCCGGGGAGGCGGGGACGGGCGGGGACAAAGGTGCGGATTCCCGGGAGACGGAGGAACAAGGGGAGGCGGAAACCGCCGGGAAAGGCGGAACTGGGAGAGGAGCTCGGCCTAAGGTGGCCTCCGGGGAGGGGGGGCCGCTTCCCTGGGGAGTGTCCTGGGACCCGTCCTTGGCTGTTCCTGAGCAGGGATGGAGCAGGGGTGCTCCTTCCATCGGGGGCTGGCACGGCTGCTGTGCGGAGCAGAGATCCCCAAACCCCTCTGGATCTCGGGGACGGTTCTGTGCCGGGTGAGCTCGCAGCTGCCCGTGGCCGGGGTTGCAGCGTGCTGGGTGGAAAAACCTCCTTGCCCGGGCTGACCCAGCCAGAGCTGCATCTCTCCAGAGCCCCGAGGAGCCGGGGGAGAGGAGAGGCTGGCAGGAACAAGGGCTGTGGGAGGGCGAGGGGAGCGAGCCAAGTGCACTGGAGTCCCACTGTGCCTGGACTGGATCATGCGCCAGCATCTCCCAGCACTGGCTCTCCTGGAACTGCTGTGAGAGCTCTGCTGGGACTGTCTGGGGGCCCTTCCCTGCTGTAAAACAGGTTTACAAGATGCCTGTGCTCATTAATTTTATCAGCTCTGTCTTCCTAGGCTGAAAGACTGGGCAGTGTGAGGAGAGGGCACAAGATTGGGGCCTGCCACTGTTGTGCCTGGGGAGGAGCGGGGCAGCCGTAGGGGCTCTGTGGGTGCCCAGTTGTGGCTGTTTCATGTATCTGGGTGCTGCAGGCATCTGTGAACTCTGATAGGGCCCTATCGCTGTCAGGACAGTGCACTGGTGGGTTCGAGCCGTCCTGCCCTGGGTTCAGGTGGCTCAGGAGGGGATCCCTGCCTGGCATCAGAGAGCAGAGACTTAGGGACAAGAGATGGGGAGACTGCGTGGTGCTGTGTGCTGCTGGTGTGGCGCCTGCTGGCAGCTGTCCCCAGTCCTCACCTCTCTCTGCCTTGCAGCATCTCTGCCCTTCATCATCCTGACGCTGGTGAACTCCCCATACAAGCGAGGCTTCTACTGCAACGATGACTCCATCCGCTACCCCTACAAGGCAGACACCATCACCCACGGCCTCATGGCTGGGGTCACCATCAGCTGCACTGTTATCATTGTAAGGAACTGCCACCCCCTCTCCTCCAGGACAGGGACATGCTGACATGTTGTATCTGGAAGCTGGAGCCCAGCACAGCCACCTCCAGAGCCCTGGAAGGGCAACACAACCCTCAGCTTGTGCCCTGCTCTGCTTGGGGTCAGGAGCTCCCACTGGAGTGGCGAGACCCATGTCCCATGGGGCTGGGTTCCTACAGGGAGGGGGAGAGCTCCTGTGGCAGGCAAATGCCAGGGGCTCTTCTGCCACAGAGCCAGAGCATCCTGCTCCCCTCTCAGGAGCCCCTGACCCTCACCTTTTGCCCCCTGGTCTCTGCAGATCTCGTCAGGGGAGGCGTACCTGGTTTACACCGAGCGCCTCTACTCCAAGTCAGAGTTCAACAACTACCTGGCCGCCCTCTACAAGGTGGTGGGGACCTTTCTCTTCGGGGGGGCCATCAGCCAGTCCCTGACCGACCTGGCCAAATACATGATCGGCCGTCTCCGGCCAAACTTCCTGGCAGTCTGCAATCCTGACTGGTCCAAGGTGAACTGCTCCATTTACGTGCAGCTGGAGAATGTCTGCCAGGGAGAGAGCAGGAACATCACCGAGTCCAGGTGAGCCATGGTGCCACAGGACATGTCTCTTCCACCTGCCCAGCAGTGCAGTGGCAGCTCCAGATGGGTATTGAGGCCCTCCTGTTGCAGGGCACAGTCTGTGGATTGGGTAGGGGTCTTGCGGAGGCTCGCTCATGGCCTGACCCATCCCTTTTGCCCCACAGATTGTCCTTCTACTCAGGACACTCTTCCTTTGGGATGTACTGCATGATGTTCCTGGCGGTAAGTGCCATGCCACAGGAAGCCCCCCCAGGTCTGATGCCCCAAGCACACTGGGCTGGCTGGTGACCCCTGCCCTGGGTGATTGCTCCCTTCTCTGCTGCCCAGCTCTACGTGCAGGCCCGGCTGGTGGGGAAATGGGCCCGCTTGCTGCGTCCCACCATCCAGTTCTTCCTCATCGCCTTCGCCATCTACGTGGGCTACACCAGAGTGTCTGACTACAAGCACCACTGGAGCGACGTGCTGGTGGGGCTGCTGCAAGGGGCTCTCATTGCCGTCCTCATTGTGAGTGTCCCCTGTGCAGTCTGCTGCTCACCTGAGCTCCTGCTTGGCCTGGCAGAGGGATCCCCAAACCCTCTTTCCTCTTGTTCTTTTCCAGGTCCACTACGTCTCTGACTTCTTCAAGCACCGTCCCCCGCGGCAGTGTGAGGAGAAGGACCCGGAGCGCAAGCCCAGCCTGCCCCTCACCCTGAGCGACCCCGACCACAATCACTACAGCTACCGGGGCGCCCCGTGAACCCGGACTGCACACCTGCCCCTTACTGTGCTCCTGGCTCCAGGGACAGGGACGCTGGCTCTGTGTTAACCATTGGCTCCATGGCTCTGGTGCCTCTGGCTGTCACAAGTGGGACAGCCCTGCCTGTTCCCACTCCCACAGTGCCACGGCGCCTGGCTCCCCGTGCCCGTGGTGCTGCCGTGCTTGCCGGTACCTGGCGATGCCCTGCCTGTGGGAAGGGGATGTCCTCACCCCCGTGCGTCTGACTCGTGCCCCAAGGCTGCTGTCCCAGCCCTCCATGCGGAGGAAGGGAGGGAGGGAGGGAGGGAGGGGAGGGTGGCACGTGGGGGTGGATTTATTGGGCTGGCAAAGCACACTGAGTGAAGAGCAAACTCCTTGGGAAGTCTGAGATTGCCTGGGCCGAGTGTGTGTTGTCCGTGTCAAATTATCCAGCCTTACAAGTACAAATCCTCACAGGCGCAGAGGGAGGAGGACAGCTGCTGGGCTCGCTATACTTTTTTGGAAAGGATTAAAGCAATCCAGAGCTCTTGTCTGCTCCATTGATTACCTTTAAGAGCAGTCCTGCCTGCCAGCAGCTGCTGTGAGCAAAGGGTGCCTGGGCAGGCTTTTCTCTGGCAGTGCCCAATGCCGCAGTGCTGGGAGCCAGAGCTGTTTGCTCCCCGCCTGCTTCACGCCTGGTTTGGGCAAAGGGATGCTCCAGCCTTTGTCTCTCCTGCAGCTTCAGCTTTAGGGTAATGTAGGGGGGGGCTAGGGAGACATTTTCTGTGGTAAAGGAAAATAAATGGGGATGTGGAGCTGGACACAGGACTCCAAATGTCCTGGGAAGGTGGGGGCAGTGGGTACAGAGCAGTCCCATCACTGACACGTGGCTGCCTCCAGCACTGGAGTGCTGTGGGTCTCTTTTTAAAGTACATGCATTTTCATTATGATGTTGTTTTTAAATTAGATCGTCCTTAAAGAATGTGTGTGTCAGGCCTGTTCTCTTATTTCATGGATGCTCCTGGCCTCGGAGTGGATGGGATTGAGTGTTTGGGGTTTCCTTTCCCAGGACAAAGCGTCTGGAGCCCCTAATTAACTGTAGGTGGGGGCTGTCAGGGCTGCTAAGCCATTCTCCCATTTGTGCTGGGAGAGGTGGGCTTGACCAGGGCTGCTGGGAGCAGCAGCATCCTCGAGCCTGGTCCTCCTTGGCTGTGATGCCTGTGAGGTATCACATTCACAGGGGCTGTGCTTTGCCCTTTGAGAAGCAAGAAGAGACGTGGCCAGCGTGGGGTTCCATCCCAGCCAGGTCCATCCTGGCACTGCCTTTGCCCTGATGCAGGAGCCTCCTGCACTCCCCAGCATCCCGGCCCTGCTCTGTGAGGGAGGAGGGAAGGCGGGGAGAGGCTCTTGGAAAAACTGACGCTTTGTGCTTGCAGCTCCCTTGGCTGCTCTGGCAGCTGGAGCAGAGGGAAAGCAGGGAGCTGAGAGCCTTGGAATAGCTGACCTGCGTCCCTCTGCTGCCCAGGGGCTGTGGTGGGGACAGGTGACAGGGCCAGGCTGAGGACCCTGGGGGCACAGGGCCTTCTGACCACTGGGAAAAAATGGGGGGCACTGGGGGGCAGCACCCTGGAAGCCTCAGTGTCCCCCCAGTCCCTCTGGGGTGGGATGGCCAGTCCCGGGACCAGCTTTTGCTCACACTCAGTGACTGCAGCTCCTCTGTCCTGCTGGGAACAGCAGGAAGCCCCAGGCTGGCTGCATGGTGTTGATGTGCTTGTGCAGTGTGGGTGACTCCAGTCTAGACAAGCCCTGATCAAAAACAACCTCCCTCTGTGGAGGGAACTCCCTTTCCCTGACGCTACTTTTCTGTTTTCCTCTGAGAGCCTTCTTCCCACAAGTACTTCCCTGCTCCCCCAGCAGGGTCCTTCCCCCATCCCAGCCCTCCAGGCTGATTGTTTAATATCTGATGGTGTAAAACAAAGCTGGAGGAAGTGCCAGGGCAGGGCAGCTCTGCTGCAGGGTTTGCAAACAAAGCTCTGCAAAGGCTCAGCAGCGCCTGGAGTTGGGCAGTGAGGCACAGCCCAGGTTTGGAAGCTGTCTGCTTGACTCTCCTTTGGCCTGCTGCGGTGCCCAGCAACTGCCCCAGTTCCTGGCACTGCCTCGACAGCTCCTCCGCGTAGCCAGGAACGTGCCTGCTCCCTTCCCTTGAGATCTGATTTCGCCCCTTGGATGCATCTCTGGAAAAACCAGCTGGGCCACAATGCTGCAGTGTGCGGCTCTGAAGGGCAGGGCCGGCTGCTGCGTGGTGGGAGCTTGGCTGCTCCATCCCCAGGCTCACAGCTGTGCCCTGCTGCGGGATGGGCTGAGGCCTGACCAGACTCGTGGCATGCCAAGCCACATGTATCCTGCAGGAGCTCCTGAGTTGTGTCCAGGCACAGCAGCCTGCTCCAGGTGTGCTCCCTGGCCCATCTCCAGAAGGACAGGGATGCTGGCAGGGCACAGCCAGCCTGTGCTGGCTCCTCAGCCCCCATGGGTGCCAGCAGGGCACCTGGGGAAGGCAAAGCAGGTCCGGTGTCTGCTGTGAAGTTTGGGATCCATCCTAGGCCTGGTCAGGGCTGAATGCCACAGCACAGTGCTGCTCTGGGCTGGACCTCATTGCCTTGAGGTTTGAGCCCCTGGAGAGGCTGGGCTGGGCTCCTGTGGGGTTGGTGCTGCTCCTGGGAGCTGAGGAGAGAGGAAGCAAGATCCAGGGCTGGGGTGAAGCCTGTGTGCCTCTTTCTCTGTTTAAAGCTTGAGCTTGTACCACGTGTCAGAGCTGGTGAGACCTCTGTCCATCCTGTTTGGTGAGTCCCAGGAAGCCCCTCTGGTGTTCAGGGTGAGCTGTGGCTCTGGGCAGTGTGACATCTTGTGACTGGAGTGTCCACCTCTTTAAGTGGGTGACTCAGGAGCTGGGGATCCAGTCCTGGTTGTGCTGGGGCAGATTGAGCTGCGGGCTGAAGCCAAGCAGCGTTGGCCTGCGAGGCATGGCTGGGACCTGATGAGAGCCGTCCTGTTCCCCGGCGTCAGCAGCTCCACGCACCAAGCACTCTGCCAACACGCCTCCTTTCCAAAATAAGCTGCTTCTGGCAGCACACAGCCAGGATCTGGCTTCCAGCCCTGCTCTAGAGGGGGCCCGGAGCTGCCTCCCCCAACCTGTGCCTCCTGGCTGCTTCCCACCGTGCCACGCAGCATCCTCCCTCCCTTCTCCCTGGCACCTGGGACTCGTGCCGATTCCACGGGCCTCGGTTGCCCTGGCCCCAGCCCCACGTTTCTCTCCACTCTTGGCTTCTTTCCCCAGCTGAGCGGGGCAAGAGGCGGGCGAAGGGGCTGAGCTCCACTGTGCCTGCAGCAGCTTCCAGGAGCGGGCAGCGGCCCTGCCAGGAAGGATGTTACTCATCCCCTAAACATCCCCTTCCCTGGACGGCAGCCACGGGAGATGCTGCGGCCAGATGCGCCCGCGGCTCAGGGGCCTGAGGTGGCCCCGGCTTGGGGATGTGCTGGGGGACACCGACGCCATCGCACCCTCGGGTGGGATGTTGACAGCCCCTGCCCCAACGCAACCTACGCCGCGTGGGCCTCTCCGCCTCGGCGTGGCGTGGTCGGGGAGGGTGCGGGTGCCGGACCAGGACCCGCGGAGGTGGCGGCGCTGGCCCGTGGGGGTCCCGACGCGGTGGGGACCGCGGGGGCGGTACCCGGGCTGGGCTCCCCGAGCTGCCCCGGCCCCCGGGGCACTGGCCGGGAGCGGGCACTGTCCCGTCCCACCGTGGCGGCAGGGGGCAGCAGGAGCCCGGCGGAGCCGCCGAGCGGAGCCCCGGAGCCCCGGCCGGAGGAGCCCCGGGCCCGGCAGCGCCACCGCCCAAGCTCCGGTGTCGCCCGCGGTGCCCGGCCCGGCCCGTCCTGCCGGGACACTGTGTGGAGCCAGACGCTCCTGCCGGGACACTGTGTGGAGCCAGACGCTCCCTCCAGCCTCGCTTCTCCTCCTTCTCCTGCTCCTCCTCCTCCTCTTCTGATCCCACCAGAGCTGCCTCCCCCACTCCCTTTAATCGACGTTTCCGCTGAAATGTTCCCGGTTCCACGGATTTCTTTGATCTCACTACGGGAAGAAGGGGGCTATAGAAGAAATTAAATCGGCGCAGAAGGAGGAGAGGCGAAGGGGAAAGCACTCTCGGGGGAGGTTGTTAAATGTCGCCTCTTTCTCATCAGAGTACCAGGCACGAGCCTGTCCCCGCCGGAGCCTGTCCCGGGTCACCTGCGCTTGGCGCGGGCCGGGGATGCCCCTGGGCAGAGCAGGCGCTGTGGTGGCACCGCTGGAGCTGTCCCCGCCGCGCAGGAGCCCCGGCCCCGCTCGAGCCACTCTGGCATGCGGGGAGCTGGCAGCCGAGCCCGGGGAAGCAGCCAGAGGGTACGAGCAGCACTTTGTTTTCTGCCGCTTGCCAGGGTCCGCGCAGAGCTGCAGCGCTGCCAGGGACGTGCTCTCGGGAAGCACTTGGCTGCTGAGCCCCGGCCCTGCGGGATGGCTGGCACTTCCCCACCCGCGCTGGCTGCTGCTCAGGGGCAGGTCTGACCCATGGCTGCGGGTGAGGGGGATGTTCCCGTGCCTTTTCCTGCCGCGCTCCTGCCATGGCATTTCCACTGAGCCAGAGATGCGCTGTCAGGCCTCCCGTGGCTGCAGGTCCCTCCCGGTCACGGCAGGGATCACCCTGCTGCCGGCCTGTCCGTGCCACTGCAAACTGCTGTCCGAGCAGTGGCTGCTGGACACAAGATGACCCAACCCTGCCAACCTGTGCCTCTCCCCTGCCCACTCTGCCTCTTCCAGGATGCACAGCGTGAGCAGTCGTGGTGATGGATGGCGTTGCCAGAGCCCGGGTACCATGGATGGGATAGAGGGACTGCCGGCAAGGACAGGAGAGATGGCAGTGGCAGGGCTTTCCTCATCAGTTTGCCGACCCTGTTGCCATCGTTCCCTTATGGTGCTGGTCCCTCAGCCAGGGGGGACAGCCCAGCCTGTCCCTAGTCCCATACCCCCTATGGCTGAGGCCTCCCCAAGCACAGCAGGAGCTGCTGCAGGGGGGCAGCCCCTGGGGCAGAGTGGCTCCACAGGATCCTGCCAGAGCCCTTGCTGGGGTCCCTGTTCTCTTCTGCTCCCTTGGTCTCTCCACCCAGCCAGCCCCCTGTGTGTGTCTTGGCCCCTTCAGCCCCATGGTGTAATGCTGGGAAGCTGAAGGGCAGGGGGGACGGGGTTCCCAGGCTGGGGAGGGAGGTTTAGGAGCAGAGATGGTGCCTCAGTCCAGCTCTAAACTGCTTTTTTTTCCTTTCTATTTTAATATTTTGCCTTAACATGACCTTGGCCAAATTATTTCCCCTCTGTTTGAGATTTATGGGCCTCTTCCAGAAATGATCTGTTCTGTCTACGAAAATAGACATCGTGCTGTTATTACATTTTAAAATATAATAAAGGTTGGGAGACTGCTCTTCTGCTGCTCTCCCCACCAGCCCCCCTCCCTCTACAGAGCACAAACCCCACTGGTTGCTGGTGTGGGGCCAAGAGTGGTGCAGTGAGAACAGGGGCATCCCCAGCTCCAGAGAGGGGGAGTCTCTCTCCCTCTGCTCTCAGCAGGGCTGGAGTAACGGGAGATCTCCCATCTGAGATCGCAGCTGCTCTCAGAAAATCCCGGCCCTGCTAGGAAACAGACAGGGCAAAATGGGGCTAAACGAGCAGGGCTTCCCACAGAGGGACTAAGGGCGGTCCCTGATTCAGTAAAGGCAGCAGAACCTGGCTCGAAGCTGGAAAATCCTGCTCTCAGCCCGAGGGGCCAGCATAGCCCATCACCCCCGGGACTGCTGAGTCCTTTGGGCAGGCACAGGGTGGTCCTTGCGCAGTCCTGCTCTATTTCAGTGGGTTTGTTGAGGTTATGATTGTTATTGTTCTTTTCTTCCAGGGGCTGGAGGCAAGTTGCCGTCCCTGAGGAGGGGCTCTGGTTCTCCCAGTCCGTACCCTGCCAGCTCTGCTGGCAATCGGCGTCAGTGGCCGCTGCTGTGTGGATGATTCTGTCCCATGGCCGACCCATCGCTGCCTTTGGACGGCGACAGGATCACGAAGATGGAGCTGTGGTGAGGAGGAAAGGGCTGGCCTGTTCATGGATTAAGGTTAAAGAGGGGGAGAGGCGGACAGACTCCTCACAGCTGCTGCTCCTCAAATGTTTTATTTCCTGCTCATTGTAAGCCTGGATTGACCTGCAGCAGCAGAAAATGTCGAGCAACCGCCGATCTCCCTGAGAGGAGTAAAACCACCAGAAAATCCATGAGAAAACCCAAGTGGGTTGTGTGGACCTCGGCCTGCCGGCTGGAAACACGGGGAGCTCTGGGAGGACGGTGACAGGGCTGTTGTAGGGCTGCTGGGACGGTGACATGGGGGTCCCTTTCCTCGTCCAAGTATCTGCCCATCCCAAGGGACATTGGGTGACGACAGGGAGCTGGGGGGCTGTCAGACCCCTTTCCTGGGGCTGAGGAAAAAGGCCGACCCAGGAGTCTTTCCCAGGAGCTCTTCCCAGGCCAGCGCCAGAGCTGTCGGGCAGAGGGATGCTGCTTTTCCCCGCCATCACACGGTGCAGGGAATTCCCGGTGAGGCGGGACCTGCAGCCCGGGGGGGGATGCGTGGGTGGTGTCGGGTTCGTTTATTTTCTTAATTAAAAAAAAACAAAAACAAAGCAGGGGGCGGAGGGACACGGAACAGGACGCGACGACTTCTTGTGTTTTACCAGCAAAAAGCCCCGAAGCCGAACCGCTGCTGCCCGGGGCAGTGAGTGTAGCGGCTCCGGTGCAACCTCCCGGCTCCGTTTTGCGGGCAAAGCTGCGGTGCCGGAGGGGTGATCCTCGCCGCGGGGCTGGGAGGGGCTGTGCCGTGCCCCGGGATCCCGCGTAGGCCGGCGGTGGCGGCCCCTCCTCGGCTTCCTCCCGGTCCCCTCCGGTCCCCCGGTCCCGCACGGGTTAAACCGCGGCACCGCCCCCTCGTTCGCCGCTCGGCCTCCCTTGATTGACACTCCGCGCGCCGGCCGGGCCCGTGCTGGCCAATGGGAAGGCAGCTTCGCGAGTCCCACGTGGGGGCAGCAGCCCTCGCCGTGCTGCCATTGGCTGGCGGCTGGGGCGATTGCCCGCACGGGCCAGGCCCCACGTGGAGCTGGCGCTCGCGCTCGTTCATTGATCGCGCTCCGCAGAGCGGCGGCCGCGGCGGGCGGGGCGGGGCGGGGCGGGGCGGGGCGGGGGCTCGGCCCGGCTCGGCTGCACTCGGCTGGACTCGGCTCGGCCCGGCCCGGCCCAGCCCGGCTCGGCTCGGCCCGGCTCGGCTCGGCTCTACCGGGCTCGGCTCGGCCCGGCCCGGCCCGCCCCGCCGCAGGGGCGCGCGCCTGGGGCCGGGGCCGGGTCTGGGACCCGCACCGCGGTGAGTCCCGTCCAGTTCCGTCCCGTCCCGGCGGTCCGGTCCGGTTCGGTTCGGCTCGGTCTCCGCCGGCCGGGGTCCAGCCCCGCTTGGGACTGGGTCGGCGGCGAGGCCGGTCCCGCCCCGCGGCCGTACCTGCGGCGGGCGGCGGCGGCGGGGCCATTGTCTGCGCGGCGCGGGGGGCCGGGGCTGGGCGGGTCCGCGGAGCCCGGAGGGAGCCCCGGGGCCCTCGGTCCCCGCGGGAGCGGCGGGCGGGCGGCGCGGGGGTCGCGGGGCGCTGGGGGGCTGCGGGCGGGGCCGGGGCTCCGGGGCTTCGCTGCGGCTCCCGAAGAGCCCCGCGCCCCCGGGCAGCGCCGAGCGGTGACCCCCCGGGTTCTTCTCCAGGGCCTGATCCGGAGCTGGGAGCTGTTTCCAGGCCCCGTCCCGAGGCTGCGGCGGGGCCCGCGCGGCCGGAGGGTTCCGGGCCTGTCCGGTGCCAAGGATGTTCCCGCAGAACAGGCCCCCGGTGAGCCCGTGTGTGGCCTCATCCCCTCGCAGCAGTGCCACCTCGGCCCTCGCAGGGCCTGCGCCCCCAAACCCCATCTCCCCGCTCGGTGCTGACAGTGTGTGATGCTCGGGAGCAATGCTATGGCTCTTTCCAAAGCGGTGCTGAGCCCCAGCGCTGCGGGTCTGGGCTTTGCGAGGTGCTGGGAGCAGGATCCACTGGGGCATGATGGTGGGACGGTGATGGGCAGGCGGGAAGCTCAGCTGTGTGGCAGTCGGGCAAGGACAGGCCACTAGGTCTGTGCCATGCCCAGTGCCACCCTTGGTCATTAATCCTCTCTGGCTCAGTGGCCAAACTGATGCTGACGAGGCCCTTGGTGCCTGGTTGCGACCACGTTCCCCTCCACTAACTCCTTCCGCTGCCTCCTGCATGTGCTGCTCTCCCAGATGCACCCACAGCCTCTTCCCTGGGTGCCCAAAACCCCTGGGGGATGTGCCAGTCTTGCTGGGCAGCAGCAGTGACCCTGGAGGTCCCATCTCTGCCTAGGCCCATCTCCAGGCACCCTCTGCTGCCTCGGGAGCCGCTGTTGCTGCCAGTGCCATCCCCAGCACCCCCCAGTCCCTCAAGCTGACTTACCCAGAGACCTTGGATCGCATCAAGGAGGAATTCCAGTTCCTGCAGAACCAATACCACAGGTGAGAAGCTGCAAGAGCTCCCATGCCAGCATGTGAACTGGGCACTTCGCTGGTGCTGGCCAGCAACAGGCTCCTGCAGCAACGGCCCCTGTGGCCGTGAGCACATCCTCCCTCCAGAGGATGGCTGTGCCAAGCACCACCTTGGTAGCTTGAAATGACACTGTTTGAGGTGGAAACTCGGCTTTTGCCCGCTGAAAAATCCAGGAGGAGGTTCTGGCTTCCAGCACCCAGCTCCTGGTCTGAGCCAGAGCCATCCCTTAGACCTGGAGTCCCTCTGATCTGTGAGGCTGCTGTCCAGGATCACCTCCCCTTCCCCACACTGTGCAGGGCAGAGCAAGGTTTGAAATGCAGCTAGGCTTTGCAGCTCGCTCCATTTGGGAAGCAGATGCTGGGGAGGGGGTTAAGAGTCCGTGCAAATTGCTCCCTGATGCCCAGATCCCTTTGCCGTCCATCTCCTCTTTATCAGCCCCTTCCTGCCCTCTTTCAGGTGGTTTTCTTGGCTTGTGCTGGGAGATGGGATTGAAGCTGAGAGGAGGCTGAAGCATGTGGTACCTTGGGAGGGCTCAAGCTCTGTCCAGCCAGGGAAATCCTCTCAGTGGGGGGACCTGGGGGGGGTCGCTCTTTCTCCCTCTCTCTCCTCTTTATTTTTACAGCTTGAAGTTAGAATGCGAAAAGCTGGCAACAGAAAAAACAGAAATCCAGCGTCATTATGTCATGGTTAGTGAGCTCCACCTGAAAGGAGAAGGGTGGTGTGGGATCTCTTCTGAACCATCAAAGGACATGCAGGGATGCTTTGCCTTCCCCTTGCCTTTGGGTTGTGTGGCCAGGCCCTGAGATCTGGTTCCTGTGGCTGTTAGTGTCTGGTTTTTCCCAAAAAGAGCCATGGTGTTTGAGCAGGGCTTGCTGTGGCAAAGCTGCTTCTGTGTGGGTTGTCCCCATTCCTGCAGGAGCCCAGGGAGGACTGTGTCCATCCCATGGGCTGCAGCCATGTGCCACAGAAACCTCTGCTCCTGGAAGAGGAGCTGGGAACTGTGTTGTCCCCATGGCTGTTGGTGGCCAGGCTGACCTGGTGTGCCAACACTGGAGAGAACTTTCTGGTTGTGAGTTCCCCTGGTCTCCAGAGCTGTGCTGACGCTGCCTTCTCTCCCTGACAGTACTACGAGATGTCCTATGGCCTGAACATTGAGATGCACAAACAGGTGAGTCTGGGTGGGTTGGGAATGCTGTCCAGCTCCTTGGTTCCAGCTCCCTGGCCCCACCTTGCCATCTGGGCTCTTCAGGGCTGTCCCCACAGATGACATGGGAAGTTGCTCCCTGCTGGAGCCCAGGGAAGGCTGTGCTTATGGGGGATGTGACCCCTTCTCTGTGCTTTGGGAGCTTTGTGTTGCTGTGCATGATGGCCTTAGCTGCCTCCTTAGCTCTCCACACACCTGTTTATGTTCAGGGTGCCCTGACTGGACTGTGATGTGCTTGTTGTGCCAGGCAGAGACCCGTGGTAGAGGACTTGTGCTTGCACGGCTGCTCACACCAGTTGTGAGTGGTCGTGGGGGGACTGTTGTTGAGGAGACTGGCTTCTTCCTCGGGGCAACGGGGGCTGCAGGCTCACAGGAGGGTGATGAGCTCTGCCTCGCCACCTTTGAAAGTGTCTGCTGCCCACTGGCCTGGGGACAGCTCACCCGGGGACCAGGGCTGAGGAGCATTCTGAGGTGGAAAGAAGTGTGTTGGGGTGTGGGTGCAGGGTGGGCTCTCGGGGGCTCAGGGTTTCTCATCCTCCCTCGCTGCTTCCCCATCCCTCCCTCCCTTCCTCAACTCCCTCCCTCCCTCCCTTCCTCCCCTGTGCCGAGCTCCGGGTCACCAGCTGCTCTGAGACAGAAGGTTTCTTCTCATCTATTTTTAAAGAGGCTGCGGAGGAGCCTGGCGAGGCGCGCTGCCGCCGCCTTCCTGCCCGCCCCGCGCCCGCCGACGCCAACTGTTGCGCAGGAGCCTGCTCGGGTGGGCACTGGGGCGCTTCTGGCCCCTGTCCCCAGCACAGGGCAGGCTGTCAGCCACTCCTGCCAGCTTTGTGCCCGCTGGGAGGGTGTCCCTGCCACTCTGGGCTGCCCTCCTTGTCGCGGCATCCCTGGTGAGGCTGAGGTGCGAAGCAGCCCTTGCGAGGGACGGTGCCAAGGGTCCGCCCAGCGCGGAGCCTCTCCCCGGAGGGCTGCGAGCTCCTCTCCTCTGGCTGCTGCTTCTCTCCCAGCCCTCGCAGGCTCGTGTTTTCTGCCAGCCCCAGGTGCCGCTGGCCGCCGGCCAGTGAGCTGTCGGCACTTTTAACAAGGGCCCGTAAGTCTGCTCTGACAGCCAGCGGCCATTGTGTGAGGAACGGGAACTGCCGGCTCGGGAGCCGCGGGTTATCGCTGCCCTGGGGGGATTGGGTCGCTGTTTCTCCTCCCCCTTCCCCCCAGTCCTGAGCTGCTCACGGGCACAGACAGGTCCTGAGCACTCCTGGCTGCCCCAGAGGCAGCGATGGCCCGATGGCCGTGGATGGAGGCTGGGTAGTGCCGTGGTGTGGTGTGGCCTCTGTCCTTGCTGTGCCCAGTGTCCCCAGGGGCTCCCCAGGTGCTCAGCAGCGCTGGCACCAGCAAGGGCCAAGGCGTGGGGTTTTGCTCTGGGTTTGTTCGGAGGGAAATGGGGCTGGGGGCTGGCTGTGGTGGTGCGGCTCTCCAGGCAGCCACAGGCTTGGCAGGAGAGGATCAAGACAGGAACGAGCAGGAGACATTAATTTTTTATTGTTGCTTTGTTTTTGGCATGGAAGGGGCCTGTAGCTTTCTATAAAACCACCTCCCCGAATCTGCCTGGCCTTGGACTTGCTCACCGCGAGCCAGAGGGGAGGTGACGGTGCTGGTGGCTGGGGGGGCTGCAAACAGCGTGATCATTTTTCATGCTGAGAGCGTTAAAGTGCCAGTAAATTGCACATTAACGAGTGCGAGTGAATTGGAGGCAGCTCTCCCCAAGGAGCTGCTGCCCATCAGTGCATTAGGGAAGAGAATCCATCACTGCCGGCCCCGGGAGACAGCTAAATCCTTCCCAGAACTGCCGGTTGCCAAATCTCCTTGCTCCCCCCTCTTCCTTTCTTTTCTTTCTCTTTTTTCCTCCCTCAGAAGGGGAAGTGAGGGCAGGTGCCAGATTGTTTCTGTGCTCTGGGGCTGGCAAGAACAGGTCGGCAGCTGCTCTGGAGGGCAGCATAGAGTGTCCCTGGGTCTGTGTCCCCACACCAGCCAGGCAGTGCTGTGGCCCCTCACCCTGGCACTTCAGCACCTGCACCAGCTGGGTATGGGAGACGTGCCCAAGGTCCTGGCAGGGACATCCAGGGGTCAGCTCTGGCCCTGGCTGGTGGAGCCCTTCAGCCTTTGGTCTCCTCTGGGAGCTGGCAAGGGGGTCTGGGTTAGACCCCCTCCTCTCAGCCCTGCTGGCTCCATAGTATTTTTATCCTCCCCACCCTGGTGGACAGGGAGCTCCTCAGGGCTTGAGACAGCATCTTGACTCTGATATCCGGGGGCATCCCCTGCCCATCCAAGAGCAGAGGGATCCCTTCCCTACCTAGGTTTAGGGAGGGCTGCTGATCTCTGTCCCCTCTCTGGGGTTGGGGACGAGTCCCCAGCTCTGCATGGGCGGCTCTGCTCTTGCCTCGAGCAGTGTCTGCTCTCTCGGCCACCAGCAGGGGCAGGGGCCTGTCCCCACAGCCCCTGGGTCTTCTTCCTGGGGATGTGTCTGTGAAGCCCGGGGTGGCTGAATGTCTGTGCTCTGCCCTCGCCCGAGCTGTGCAGGGTGGGGCCGGCAGGGGCCCTGGAAGCTGGCAGGGGGGTGCCACAGGAACACGGGGCCCTGGAAGCTGGCAGGGGGGTGCCACAGGAACACAGGGCCCTGAAAGCTGGCAGGGGGGTGCCACAGGAACACAGGGCCCTGGAAGATGGCAGGGGGGTGCCACGGGAACACAGGGCCCTGGAAGATGGCAGGGGGTGCCATGGGAACATGGCACGGCACAGCACGACGCTGCTCTCCCTCCCCGCGCTCTGCGCTCTTGATTGCCAGTGGCACTCGAGTGTTGCAGAAAAACAGCAGCTGGAAGGAGAACACCTCTCCAGGGCTTCCTGTGGGCTGGGAGGGCGGCAGGTAGCAGGCGTGGTGCCGGCAGGAGGCTCAGCGGAGGGCGGGGGGAGCCTGCAGGGGCCGTGGCTGCAGGGCTGGGGGCTTGCCTGGGGGTGGCCCTCAAGGGCAGGAGCCGTGGGGCTTCGTGTTCCTGGCAGGGAGGAGGTGGAAGTTGCCCCAGGGATCTCAGGATGGAGATGGAGGCTGCTGGTTTTTGGAAGGGGTGTTGTTAGGATCGGGAATTGTCCCCCTCAGGGTGTTTCTGCTCCTTTGTGCTGAGAGCAGCCCTCAGTACCCTGAGACTGCTTGGGCCAAGCACCCGTGGTGTGGGGGTTCTCCTGGCAGCATTGGGGCCCTTCAGCCTGGGGTGTGCTCTGCCCCTTGCCCTGACGGCCTCTGTCTCTCTTCTGCCAGACGGAGATCGCCAAGCGGCTCAACGTGATCTGCGCCCAGCTCATCCCGTTCCTGTCTCAGGAGGTGGGTGAGCCCTCGGGCCCCAGCCAGGTGTGCAGAGCTCCTCTGGGGCCCAGGGAAAGAAACGAGCCTGCCCCAGCCCCACTCTTGTCTCCCCACAGCACCAGCAGCAGGTGGTCCAGGCTGTGGAGCGTGCGAAGCAGGTGACTATGACCGACCTGAACGCGGCCATCGGGGTACGTCAACCCTCTGCCCACCACCTCCCGCCACTCCCGGGCCAGGGCTGAGGGGCTCTGTCATGATGGCACCTCCCAGGCTCCTGCCATCGCTGGGCTGGAGACCCCTCCTGCCCCTGGCATGGCCCCTTAGTGCCTTCTCCCACCCACGGCTGAGTCAGGGGGGAGGAGTGGGGCAAACCAGGCTGGTGTGGGGGGCTGCCAGCAGGACTTGGGATAGAGGAGATGCAGCTGGGGGTGAGGGTGGTGGCTGGTACGCGTCCCTGTGTCCTGACACCCTGTGGCCCGGGTGGAGGGGGGTCACCATCATCCCCACTCAGTTATTCCCTTGAGGCTGCAGCAGTTTGGTGCTCTGGGTGCTGGCAGGGTCTGCCATCCAGCCCAGGGTGGGAGGAGTCGGTGGGAGGGACGTGGTGGCCCCCAGAGCCTTACTGGGGACACCCTCAGTGTGCCCTGCCCCTCCACACCCGGGCCCCATTGCTGACTGACCCAGGGCTGCCTCTTGCCCCCCCTTGCCCAGCAGCTGTCCTGGCACAGCCCTTCGACTCTGCTCTCTCCTCTCGCTCCTCTGCAGCACCAGCTCCAGACCCAGCACCTCTCGCACCACGCTCCCCCCATCCCGCTGACCCCCCACCCCTCCGGGATGCAGCCCACGGGCCTCGCTGGCATCAGCAGTGCCTCAGGGCTGCTGGCGCTCTCGGGGGCACTGGGGGCCCAGGCCCAGCTCCTCGCCAAGGATGACCGAGGAGTCCATGACGCAGAGCCGAGGGGTGAGTGTGGGGGGAGCCAGGGCTGAGGGTGGTTGGATCTGGGAACAGATGGTGGGGGGCCCTGGGGCTGCCTCTGCTCCCCATGCCCTTCCTGCCTGGGCACTTCCCTGGGGTGGGGTTCAGGGCTGGGTGGGGGGTCACTCATCTGTGCCTCAGGGCTCCCAGCTGGGCTGGAGGGGCAGGGGGCTTGCAGCTGCAAGGGGTTTGGGGGAGAACATCCCCCACTGACCAGCACCCTCGTGGGAGGGTGGTGAGATGGGCGGGTGGGGGGTCATCGCTGGTGGGGACCCAGGGCCACCCTGCTGCTGTCCTGCTGGTCCAGCCCTGGTGTGAACACCCCAGCACCCACGGGGGAAGCGGGGGGCTTTCCTGGGGGGCTCTTGGCAGTGACACAGTGTCCCCTCTTCCCTCCTCCTCCTCCTCCTCCTCCTCCTCCTGCTGCTCCTCTGCGTTGCCACAGCGACAGACCGAGACCCTGGCCCCGTAAGTGCCTTTTTCTTCTCTTGCACCGTTCTGTGGCAGCACAGGCTGTTGTCAGGACACCGGGAGCTGCACTGGGGCCCTCCATGCTCCAGGAGACAGCTGCAGCCCTGCCTTGGTGCTGCCTGTCCTGGGACACGACGTCCCCAGCCACTGCCACTGTGTCCCCTCGCCCCAGAGCTCCCTGGCGCTGTCGAACGGGGAGCGAGCACGAGCCATCGCCGAGTACCTGAGCAGCAGCAAGAAGAGGAAGGTGGAGGAGAAGGACTTTGTTACAGACTATGTGAGCCCAGGGCTGGGGGGCTCGGGGTGGTCCCATCCTCTCCTGGGGGGTGATAAATGGAGCTGCCTGTGCCTCTGGTGCAGCTCCAGGCAGGAGTGAGGGCAGCTGCAGCCCCTTTGGCTCCAACCGTGCTCCGTGTTTCAGGGCAGTGATGCAGACAAAAGTGAAGACAACTTGGTGGTGGATGAGGTCAGTGTGCTGGGACACTGGGAGGGGGCTGGGGTCCCTGTGCACTGTCCATTCATGAGGGTGGGGCTAACAGGCTGTGTGGGCACCACAGAGAGGTGCCAGTGGGGGTTGTGCTCCCTGACCCTCACCAAGGCAGCAGTGAGCCCCAGGATCCAGGCTGACAGCCTGATTGGGCCTCCATGACCTGAGATGTCCCTGCTCTCCTGCCTGCTCTGCTGCCTGCTGATTTCTGTCCCCCCCCAGGACCCCTCTTCCCCGCACAGCGTCCACTCCTACTCGTCCCGGGAGAATGGGGTGGAGAAGGTGCCGCTGGGCAGGAAGGAGGCCATGCCGCTCAGCCCGACCTCCATGGCCTCCTCCAGCAGCACATCCCCGTCTCGGAGCAAGGATGCGCCCACGGTATGTGTGTTCCCTTGGGGCCTGTGCTTGTGTCCCTGCTGCCCAGGCTTGGCTGACAGAGCAGCCGGACATGGGTCCCTCTGCCTCCAAGCCCATGAGGGACAGAGCTCCTGCTCATCAGATCTCAGCTCAAATCCCCTCGCACAGACCCTGCAGCACTGTCTGTGCTGGGCTGTCATTGAGGGGGAGCTAACAGGGACCCCGGGCAGGGGCGTGGTGCAGTTGCCACATCCCCATTGTGTTCCTGGCAGGTGGAGAAGGCAGGGACACCCAGCCTGAAGTCCAGCACCCCCACCTCACAGGGTGACACCATCCCAGGCTCCAGCAGTTCCCAGCAGTTCCGCCCCACCACTGCCAAGGTCCCTGTGGACCCTCTGGGTGAGCTTGACCCCACCGGGGACCGGGAGGGTGTCCAAGCTCTGTCCCCAGGGCCCCATCTCTTCACTCTGCCTCTCCCCCACCAGCCCTGGGCCTGAGGAATCCGCTGGGAGTGCAGAGCCCCTACTCGGCCGCCTTTGGCTTGGCTCACCCTGCGGTCAACGGGGACGTGGCCGGGACTGGCGCCTACGCCAGCCTCCACCTCATGTCCCCGCAGCTCAACGGGGCTGCGGCCGCCGTGGGAGCCGGTGGCTACGGCCGCTCACCCCTGGTGCGTGACCTCGTCCCCGCGGGGCCGTGGGGCCACAGAGTGTGAGCTGCTCTCACCCGCTGTCCCCTCCAGGTGGGCTACGACCCTCACCCCCACATGCGCGTCCCAGGGCTGGTGGCCGGCATGCAAGTGGGGACCTCGGGGAAGCCGTAAGTAGGGCTGGGCTGGGAGGGGGCTGCACTGGGGCAGGGGAGGAGGTGGCTTGTGGGGCTGAAGCTGGGCAGTGTGGAGAAGCTGGGGGCAACAGGGATGGGGAGCACAGCCTGGGGGATGCCAGGTCCTGGGCAGTGGCCGTTGTGTGCTCAGCTGGCATCACCAGGTGTGATTTGCTCAGAGGCTCTGACTCCAAACAGTGCTGCCTGGGTGAGACCCGCTGGCACTGGCACTGTCCATGCAAGATTCGGGTCTGGTTCTCACTGCTCTGCTCCCTTGCAGTGCCTACTCGTTCCACGTCAGCGCCGACGGGCAGATGCAGCCGGTGCCTTTCCCTCCTGACGCCCTCATCGGCTCCGGCATCCCCCGGCACGCCCGGCAGCTGCACACCCTGACCCACGGCGAGGTGGTCTGCGCCGTCACCATCAGCAACTCCACGCGACACGTCTACACCGGGGGCAAGGGCTGCGTCAAGGTGTGGGACGTGGGGCAGCCGGGCACCAAGACGGCCGTGGCTCAGCTCGACTGCCTGGTGAGGATGAGGATGAGGAGGAGGAGCAGAAAGGCTGTGTGGGGTGGGGCTGGAAGGGGAGGACAGAGGGGCCTTTTACATCTGCAGTGAGAGAAGGAGATGTGTCTCCTGCAAGCCCCAGTGTGCTGATCATCTCCTTCTCGCCTTGCCCTGTGTCCCCACGCAGAACCGTGACAACTACATCCGTTCCTGCAAGCTGCTCCCCGACGGCCGCAGCCTGATCGTGGGGGGCGAGGCCAGCACCCTCTCCATCTGGGACCTGGCGGCCCCCACGCCTCGCATCAAGGCTGAGCTCACCTCCTCTGCCCCCGCCTGCTACGCCCTGGCCATCAGCCCTGATGCCAAAGTCTGCTTCTCCTGCTGCAGCGACGGCAACATCGTGGTGTGGGACCTGCAGAACCAGACACTGGTCAGGTGAGCCCAGGGCTGGGGGCAGCATGGGCAGGACTGCTGGGTGCTCCTCGGGTCACTCAGTCCCCTGCAGCATGTCCCCATCCCTCCCTGTGTCTAACCCTGGCCAGGGGACAGTGCCTGTCCTTGCAGCTCCTCCCTGCTCTGTGCTGCAGGCACTGGCTGCCCTGACAGCTGTGCCCCCACCCTCTCCAATCCCCTCTTTCCCAGGCAGTTTCAAGGCCACACGGACGGTGCCAGCTGCATCGACATCTCCAACGATGGCACCAAGCTGTGGACAGGGGGCCTGGACAACACCGTGCGCTGCTGGGACCTGCGGGAGGGGCGGCAGCTGCAGCAGCACGACTTCAGCTCCCAGGTGGGGCTGGGGCCCTCTGGGAGCACCGTGGGGCCAGGTGGGACCTGCCAGGCCCCTGTATGAGCCTGTGTGTCCCCTCAGATCTTCTCCCTGGGGTACTGCCCCATGGGAGAGTGGCTGGCGGTGGGGATGGAGAGCAGCAACGTGGAGATCCTGCACGTCACCAAACCCGACAAGTACCAGCTGCACCTCCACGAGAGCTGTGTCCTCTCTCTCAAATTCGCCTCCTGCGGTAGGCACTCCTCTCCTGGCATCAACATGAGGCTCTGGAGCTTCATGGATGCCACCTCTACGTCTGGCTGTGTGTCACAGGGCTCGTTGCTCTGGGCTCAAGCATTTGTTCCAATAGCCAGCCCTGTCCCTGGTGGAGGACAGTCAGAGAAGGGGGACCACACCTTCTGGAGCAGTGCTGGCTGCTGGAGCCAAGCTCCCCTTTGTGCTCCCTTGGCTCAGGGGTGGCAGAGATGTGGCTGCCTCACCGAGTCAGGGGCAGGATCTGCTGCTGGGGTCCAGCTGCTCGGCCTGCTTTGGTGACGTGAGGCTGCTCTGTCCCTCCGCAGGGAAGTGGTTCGTGAGCACGGGGAAGGACAACCTGCTGAACGCCTGGCGGACGCCCTACGGAGCCAGCATCTTCCAGGTGAGCAGCCAGCAGGGCTGGGGGCTCCTTTGGGTGAGGCTGCCCAGTACAAACCAGCTGTAAATGTGTGTTAGCAATAACAAACCCCATAAACCAAAACCAAAACCCTGCAGCCTCCCTGGCTGCAACTCCCCCAGGGAGTGGGACCTTGCTCTGGGGCTGCTTCTTGTGTTTACCCCTGTTCTCTCCAGTCGAAGGAAACCTCCTCCGTCCTCAGCTGCGACATCTCCACGGATGACCAGTTCATCGTGACCGGCTCAGGGGACAAGAAAGCGACAGTTTACGAGATCATTTACTGAGCCCGAGAGGTGCCAACTGCAGGACAGGCAGGTGTCCACGTGGATGGACAGGTGGACTCTACCTGCCCTACTGCTGACTTCCCAAAGAACGTGCAGCCAGTGGCTGTGGCATCCCAGCTGGAGGAGAGCAGAGAGGGGTGGAGGTGGCCCTGGGACCGTGGCCAGGCATCGTGCAGGCTGCTGCTCGGGGTGGATTTCCTGGGGACTTTCTCCTTCTTTTGTTCTTTGTGGGTTTCTTTCTAAATCTAGACTGTGGGAGTTGGAGATGGGGGGGGAGGTCTGGCATTGTTAGGGGTTTTGTTTGGGTGCTTTTTTATTTTTGTTTTTAACTTTTTGTTGTGGGGTTTTTATTTGTTTAAGGCTCTGGGCCTGCCAGGGTGGATGGGCTCTGGACTCACTTCCCTCTGTGCCTCCCAGGGTGTATTTAATAATAAAAACAAACCAAAAAAAAAGGCAGGTGTGCCTTGGCTTGGGCAGTAGCCTCAATGCTCTGTGGGTGTTGGATAGAGCCAGGTGAGAAGGGGTGACACCACGGTAGGAGCCTTGTCCCCTTTGGTCACAACTCGCTGCTCCTTCCCTGTGCCGAGGTGGGTCTGAGGCAGCTCCTTGGTGGGCAGAGCCCATCCTTGGCCCTGGCTGTGGTGGGGAGCAGTGCCAGGCCTGCGGTGTGGGCACAGAGCGGAGCGTGGCGGTGGCTCTGCGGTGTCCCCAGCGGTGTGGGCACAGAGCGGAGCGTGGCGGTGGCTCTGCGGTGTCCCCAGCGGTGTGGGCACAGAGCGGAGCGTGGCGGTGGCTCTGCGGTGTCCCCAGTGGTGTGGGCACAGAGCGGAGCGTGGCGGTGGCTCTGCGGTGTCCCCAGTGGTGTGGGCACAGAGCGGAGCGTGGCGGTGGCTCTGCGGTGTCCCCAGCGGTGTGGGCACAGAGTGAAGCGTGGCGGTGGCTCTGCGGTGTCCCCAGCGGTGTGGGCACAGAGTGAAGCGTGGCGGTGGCTCTGCGGTGTCCCTGGCGGAGCAGCCTCAGTCGCCGTGGGGCGCAGGGGGAGAGGCCAGCGCTGGAGGAAGTGGTTTTTGAAGGAAATGAGATGTGAGCACTCAGCGCTGCCTTATCGGTGTCTGGCCTCCTGCCAGCGCTGCCTGGGGAAGCAGAGCTGCTCCCAAGAGCCCTGGAGCGGCCGGGCTGGCAGGGAGCAGCGGGACAGCGGCTGTGGTGTGGCAGCTGCTCTGGGCTCCTGTCCCCAGCCCAGCCTCCTGCCACAGCTCAGCACAGAGCCAAGGCTGCTGCTGCAGCCGTGCTGGAGCTGGGGCTGCCACGGCAGGCGAGCAGCCACACCTCTGCCATGCTGGGAACATCCTCCCCCGTGCTGCTGGCCAAAATCAGGACCCCCAGCACACACTGCAGAGCCCAGCCCTTGGCACAGTTGGCAGTGCTGGCTGGCAAAGGCCCCTGGCCCTACCCGGACCAGCCCTTCTTTTGTTCCTTTTTATTAGTAAGGGATTGAAAACATAGTTAAATACATTTCTTTACTGATAATTTACAGCTGGGGCTGCAGCAGAAAATGGGTGCCATTAAATCAGTAGCAGTAAGTCAGGAGACATGCTCTCTCGGGCAATGCTTTTGTCCAGCTCCCCGTGGAGCCAGCCTGATGGACAGACAGGGGCCAGGATGCCCAGCCAGCCCCTGCCGACCCTGAGGGGATGTCAGGCTAAACCCAGCCAGCACCTCCAGCCTCGTGCAGGAACTGGGGCAGGAGAATGGGGCCGGGGTCGTGGTGTGGTGCTTGAAAGCAGAGGAGGAGGAGGGAAAGTAGAGCTGCAGGAGGGCAGGTCCAGCACTGGAGGCCTCTGTGAGCCGTGGAGGCTTCGGGCAAGGCGTGGCCCTTTTCTGATGGAGCAGGGAAGGTGACAGGGTTCAGTAAACCACCTCGTACACCGTGGCCTTCTTGTCACCCGAACCCGTAACGATGAATTTGTCGTTGACAGAGATGTCACAGCTCAGGACTGACGAGGACTCCTTGGACTGAGAGAAAAGCAGGAGGTGAGAGCAGGGCTGGGGGCTTGGAGCCACCATCACCCCTGTACCAATGCCTCCCCACACCTGGAAGATGCTGGCTCCGTAGGGTGCCCGCCAGGCGTTGAGGAGGTTGTCCTTCCCCGTGCTCACAAACCACTTCCCTAGGACAGGAGACAAAGTGGGTCAACATCTGGGACTGCATTAAATGGAACTGAGCACTGGGGAGTAAACCAAAGGGGTAAATCTGAGGCTATCCACAGCCCAGGCAGATAAAATGGCCCTTGCCTACCACAGGAGGCGAATTTGAGAGAGAGGACACAGCTCTCGTGGAGGTGCAGCTGGTACTTGTCGGGTTTGGTGACGTGCAGGATCTCCACGTTGCTGCTCTCCATCCCCACCGCCAGCCACTCTCCCATGGGGCAGTACCCCAGGGAGAAGATCTGAGGGGACACACAGGCTCACACAGGGGCCTGGCAGGTCCCACCTGGCCCCACGGTGCTCCCAGAGGGCCCCAGCCCCACCTGGGAGCTGAAGTCGTGCTGCTGCAGCTGCCGCCCCTCCCGCAGGTCCCAGCAGCGCACGGTGTTGTCCAGGCCCCCTGTCCACAGCTTGGTGCCATAGTTAGAGATGTCGATGCAGCTGGCACCGTCCGTGTGGCCTTGAAACTGCCTGGGAAAGAGGGGATTGGAGAGGGTGGGGGCACAGCTGTCAGGGCAGCCAGCTCCCAAGAGCAGGCACTGCTCTCTGTCCATCACCCTGTGGCCCCAGCCCTGGGCTCACCTCACCATCGTCTGGTTCTGCAGGTCCCACACCACGATGTTGCCGTCGCTGCAGCAGGAGAAGCAGACTTTGGCATCAGGGCTGATGGCCAGGGCATAGCAGGCGGGGGCAGAGGAGGTGAGCTCAGCCTTGATGCGAGGCGTGGGGGCCGCCAGGTCCCAGATGGAGAGGGTGCTGGCCTCGCCCCCCACGATCAGGCTGCGGCCGTCGGGGAGCAGCTTGCAGGAACGGATGTAGTTGTCACGGTTCTGCATGGGGACACAGGGCAAGGCGAGAAGGAGATGATCAGCACACTGGGGCTTGCAGGAGACACATCTCCTTCTCTCACTGCAGATGTAAAAGGCCCCTCTGTCCTCCCCTTCCAGCCCCACCCCACACGGCCTTTCTGCTCCTCCTCCTCATCCTCATCCTCACCAGGCAGTCGAGCTGAGCCACGGCCGTCTTGGTGCCCGGCTGCCCCACGTCCCACACCTTGACGCAGCCCTTGCCCCCGGTGTAGACGTGTCGCGTGGAGTTGCTGATGGTGACGGCGCAGACCACCTCGCCGTGGGTCAGGGTGTGCAGCTGCCGGGCGTGCCGGGGGATGCCGGAGCCGATGAGGGCGTCAGGAGGGAAAGGCACCGGCTGCATCTGCCCGTCGGCGCTGACGTGGAACGAGTAGGCACTGCAAGGAGCAGGAGAGAGGCCTGAACAGCTCCTGAGTGATGCCCGAGGGCAGGGGGTGACCTCTCCATTAGCCACGCTCAGGCCAAGGTGGAAGGTGCCCGTTGTGCTAATGAGGGGTTTAATTACCCAGCTCCTTGTCACCACCAGCTGCCAAGAATGAAATGGCACTGCTGGACTCAGAAGTGGAGAGCAGCTCCCCCTCAGCCCCGCCCTGCCCTGGGTGAGCCCTGGGGAAGGGGACACTCCTGGCACCTGGCTCAACCCTCACCCTCCCTGGGGAAGGGGACACTCCCGGCACCTGCCTCAACCCCTCACCCTCCCTGGGGGAAGGGGACACTCCTGGCACCTGGCTCAACCCTCACCCTCCCTGGGGGAAGGGGACACTCCTGGCACCTGGCTCAACCCCTCACCCTCCCTGGGGAAGGGGACACTCCCGGCACCTGCCTCAACCCCTCACCCTCCCTGCGGCCCCAGCGTGGGCAGCCACTTACGGCTTCGCTCCAGGGATGGTGGAGAGCGAAGAGGAGAGGGTGGACGCCCTCAGGTGAGGGTGTGACTCAAATGCCACCTGCACAAAGCGGAAAAGGCACATGAGGAGTAGAGCAGAGGACGCTCAGGTGTTTCATGGGACAGGGCCAGCCCTGCTCAGAGCAAGCCCCCTGCGCACTGTGTCCTCACACGCAAGTGACAAAGGCCAGAAGTGGTTCCCACAGACACAGTTACACACAGGGGAATGAGGAGAGGCTTCTCCAACCACCCTGAAGCCTCCACCAGCCTCTCACCCCATCCACCTCTGGAATGGAGCCCTTCCTACGGCTGCACCCCCTGGCTCAAGCCGCAGATCACGCCCAGGGGACAGGGAGCAGAGGCAGCCTCTCCCTCGGTGACTTACCATGGGGGAGCGGCCGTAGAGCACCGCGCTGCTGACCTGGGGCGGGAGGTGGATGCCCATGTAGAGGCCGGGGGCTGGGAGCTCCCCACCGAGGGCGGCGTGGGGCACCATCCCCAAGGAGGACGTGTAGGGGCTGGAGGAGCTCAGGGGGCTGCGGAGAGCTGCACGGGGAGAGACCTGCGTCTTGGCCCTGGCCCATGGGCGCGAGCGAGCGTCACCCGGGGGAGAGGGGCACCTGGTGACCGCACAGCCACCCCTGCGACCCCCAGAGCCAACCCCCAGAGCTTCACCTAGCCCCACCGAAATGACAGCTTGTCAGAGAAAAACAGATAAAACCCCTCCATGACCCCCACCCTCGGCAGGTCTGAGCCCACCAGGCAGTCGGGTGTGTGGCAATGGCAGAGGTGCTCCTCTTGGCCATGGTTGATAGGTCTGATTTTGGGGAGCAAAACGGCCCTGCCAGCTCTGCTGGTGGCACACAGTGTCCTGCCTCCCTCCACCCCAGCCCCGCAGCGCTGTCACAGCAGAGCAGGACCCCTCACTGTCCCCAGACACTCACTGACGGTGTCGGTGCTGGGAGCCTTGACCGGGGGCGGCTGCAGAGGGACAGCCGAGCTGGGCCCAGGGCCAGGCGTGAGGGAGTCACGGGGGGGTGAGGAGGAGGAGGGCTTGGAGATGGGAGCGCTGGCCACCGAGTCGGTCTGTGGGACAGAGGAAAAACGAGCAGCTTCAGCAGCGGGACCAGGAACCCCCTGCACCAGGTGGGTCAAAAACCTCCAACCCTGCAGGATGGAAGGAGCCCTGGATGGAGATGGACAGGGACTGGACACTCAGGGCCCTCCCCAGCACCACAGGTGAGCCAAAAATATCCGAACCCTGCAGGATGGAAGGAGCCCTGGACGGAGCTGGACAGGGACTGGACACTCAGGGCTCTCCCCAGCACCAGGTGGGTCAAAAACCTCCAAATCCTGCAGGATGGAAGGAGCCCTGGACGGCGCTGGACAGGGACTGGTCACCCACCCAGGGCCCGACCTGCTCTCCTCTCCTCTGCCTCTTGCACATCCCCACTCTTCCCACAGATAAAAATGCTCCATGCAAGCTCTGGGTCACCCCAAACTGCCACAGCCCTGCAGTGCCCACCAGCATGAGACCCCACAAACACATCTGCTGCTCCACAAAAACTCCTCCTGCATGGGGGGGCACCCCCATCCCCAGCCTGGGACCGGGAGGATGCGTGGCATGAACTGGCCTCTCCGATCCCCACAGCTACTTCATTCCTTGCTTTTTCCCTCGCCTCTCCTATTTCTTCTGCTTTTTTTCTGTCTGGGGATTTTGTCGACACCAGCAAAGGAGAAAAAAAAAAAATTAATAACAGAGAAAAGCTACGTGCTGTGCTGGCAGATTGCTCAGGGCGCTTTGTCTGCTCTAATCCGATTGTGCCGGGGAGCTGCTGCTCGCTGCTGCCTGCAGCCCCCAGCTGGCTCCTGACCCCAGATGGGGGGACGTATCACTTGGTCCCTGCGGTGGCTGGGAGGCCAAGGAGTGGCAGAAACATCCCTCCCCCTTCCCACATGCTGATGTTTCAATCTGAGCGCTGGACTGGTGCTTGGCAAGGAAGAAGGAGGAAAAAAAAACAGAGAGAAAAAAAAAAAAGAAGGAAAAATCAATTGCTACGAGCAGCTCTGGGGAATCCTGCAGGCAGGAGGGTGGAGAGCACTGCAGCGCCTGTCCTCTGCCCTGCAGCACTTACCCCACCCCGAGGGCATGGACCTCTGCCCCAGGGTGGGCGCTGGCAGTGGGCACAAGCCCCTGGCATTTCTCTGCTTGCTTTGCGCTGGAGCAGATCGGCCACAGAGAGAAATTCAGGGTCATGCTGCTGGCCCCACAGCCCACCCCGAGCCCAGGGGGTCCCTACCGGGCTCTGGTCCTTCGGCTGGAGGGGCGTGGTGGTCCTGCTGGAGCCGATGGACGCAGGGCTCTCGGGGGGCAGCTCCCGGCGGGATGGAGCCAGGCGGTGGCTGGGCGAGCGGCTGGGGCTGCCGGGCTCCGAGGGGGGGTCCTGGGGGGACAACAGCTCTGTGGGAAGCAGGAACCCTCTGTGCAGGAGGGCAGGCATGAGAGGGACCCAGGGGAGCCACCCAGCAGCACCAAGCCCTGTCCCCTCAGCCTGGATGAGAAGCATCTGCTCTCAAGCCTCTCTTCTGCTCCCCTGGATGAGAAACGGCCTCGTTTTCTTGTCTTGGAACAAAATGAGAGGTGACAGCAGTTCAGAGGACACTGGTGGCCACGGATGCCTTCACAAGGAGGGATGGGAGGCATCCTCAGCACACATGAGGAGCTGAGACACAGCTGCCATTTCAGAGGCAAGGCCACCCCTCAGCTCTCGCACCCCTACAACCATTCAGCCAGGTCTGTGATTTTTAATTACCATAATGACACCAACGAGAGGTTTTCGTATGGGTCATTTTCAGCAGAAATTCCTGCTGATCTTCCTTTCAGGGCTATTTTCTTAGGAAGTGGCACAAGTAAAAAAGACTTGTGCCACTTTCCTTCCACCCTCTCTTCTAGGAAAGGCACAAGTTTTTCCCTGAAAACATCATCTCTACATCATCTATGGCTGGAATCAAGCTCTGCCATGTGTGCCTCAGTCAGGGCAGGTTGTACCAGAAGCACGTGGCAGCCCCACTGCAAAAGACTGGAATTCAGTGTATCCCCGGCACTAAAACGTGGCCACAGGTGTGTCAAAGTCGAGGCTGCTCCAGGGCCAGGCAGGGCAGCAGGTGGGCTCAGGGCTGGCAGGGCCAGGGTGTGCTGCGAGGCTCCTGCCACCTCGTGCCATGGGAGCTGCCAGCAGCGAGCCCAGCTCCCTGGAGCTCTCCTCCCAGCTTATCAGCCTCCCCATATGGGATGCTGCAGCAGAGGGGCTGAAAGGGGATTGTGAAGCAGAGCCAAGCCTGTGGCTGGCAAAGCTGAGCCCTGGCTGGCACAGCCTTCCTGAGCAGTGGGAGTGGAATCGGTCTTGGCTGGCACAGCACACTGGAGCAGGGCTGGCACGTGTCCTGCCTGGCCAGTGCTGCCCAGCAGCAATGAACTGGAGCCTAAAGAACCCCAAAGCTTGGGAAACAGAGTCCCAAACCTAGTGACTGCAGCTGGAGCAGGATACCTTGCCAGGCTCCAAGGGCTTACCTCATCCACCACCAGGTTGCAGTCGCTCTTGTCCCCATCGCTGTCCTGCAAGGAGGGAAAAATCCAGAAGGGCTCAGTCAGGACAGGGAGAGGCTGAACCAAGCTCTGTACTCTGCCCCAGGACCCCAGACAGGAGAGAGAGCCATTTTCTCCTGTGCATCACTCCTCACAGACCAACACCAACCATGTCCTGCTGGCAGCGACCCAGACCTCGGGCTGAGGGGCCTCCCTGCAGCTCTTCATTGTGTTTGCTCTTGCCCACAGGATGCCAGCCCTCTGCAGCAGGACAGTCACGGGCTCCCCAGCCACCTCCCAGGCCCAGCTCCCCCAGGCACAGCCCGTGGTGCACTCACAGAATGCCCAGGCAGGTCCTTCTCCTCTCGCTTCCGCTTCAGCCCCGTCCGCCCCTCGTCCTGCAGGCTCTCGGGAGGGGAGGAAGAAATGCTCTGAGGCAGAGGGGGAAAAGGAAGGTGTGTGAGCCTCTGTGAGGGCAGACAGCCACCCCTCACCTCTCAGTGGGGCCAGGCCCTGCTCCATGACCACCTCCACCCTAGCAAAGCATCTCCCTGGCTGGAGGGCAGGACCCCAAAACCATGAGCAGACTGAGGCATATCCCCCACACTGCTGGAGAGATCCACCCCTGCAGAGACAAGGAGCCAGCGTGGAGTGGAAAATCTCCCCTGGAGCTGTGTTTACTTCACCTTAACCCTGCCACGAGGGTTGGAAAGCAGAATGGGGCTGAGCAGGAACAGCATCCTTTCCCCAGGTGCTGCTGGCAGCTGCAGGGGTGTCACACACCCCCTGGAATCCCCACACTCGGGATAATGCAGCCAGAAAGTGCTGGAGATGCCCCATCCCAGGGCTCCCTGCAGCTGATTGCTCCCAGCACAGGGAGATGAACATTTTTGACACAGAACCAGGGAGCAGAAAGGACACTCCCTGTGCCATCTCTGGAGGAGGTGCCTGGGCAGTCATGGGATCACAGACACCTTCTCGACTTCCTCCTCTCCCACCTGACTGCAAGTCCAGGATCAATGCCTACTGTTCCCGAATGGAGAAGCAGTTAACTCTTCCTTCCCCTGCCTGTACTGAGAGCTGGAGCTCTGCTCACTGCAG
This sequence comes from Acanthiza pusilla, assembly GCA_036630365.1. Classification (NCBI taxonomy): domain Eukaryota; kingdom Metazoa; phylum Chordata; class Aves; order Passeriformes; family Acanthizidae; genus Acanthiza; species Acanthiza pusilla. The sequence goes on along the minus strand of JAXCHO010000105.1, from coordinate 3,224,216 downwards.
AGCTACCGTGGAGCCTGGGAAGGGAATCACAGCTCTGGGATTGGGGGAATCGTAAAAGGGAGGGGGCAGCCAAGGACTGCAGAGGGGCTGAGAGCTCTGAGACCTGTTCAGAACGATTCCTAAACTGGAAACTCCTTGAAAAGGACAGAGCTGGTTATTTTGGGAGCAGCCCTTGATCTTTAGCTCCTTGCATCAGCAAAGACTGAATTGAGGTGGCCCAGAACCTTCAGTTACAAAACCCTGATGCAAACACAGCCCACCCAGGACAGCAAAGCTCACCCAGCACTCCCATCCCTTCCCAGGAGCCAGTGGCCAGCTTGGAGCACACTGGAGATGCCACCAGGGCCAGCTGAGGCCACCTGCCTGTCACAACTTACCCGGCTTGGGGTGTGCTCTGGAGCCAGGCAGGAGCAGGGAGAGCATCCCAGGTCCACGTCAGAGCAGAGGGGAGGAGAGGAAGAGGTTGTTAATGCCAAGCCTGTGCCCCACATCCCCAGGCAGGAAGGAGGGAGGGGGACAGCAGGGTGAGGGAGGAAACAGCAGGACAGCCTCTTAAAAAACGAACAAACAAAAAAACAAATCACACCTGATTTCCCACTTTGCACACCTGAGGTGTGGATTCTCTGCTGTCTAACGGGAGGTCAGCATACTGGTGTTCCTCAGGGAAGCAGGGGAATCTCTATCCACACATCTCCTTCCAAGAAATTACCCCAGCTTTGGAATCTCTTCCCTACTCATGACAACAGGCCCAAAGCCACCGGGAGGGGACAAGCTGGCCAGCTGGGATCCCCTGGATCACACTCATCCTATTTCCTTAGGAAGCCATGCCTGAAAGCCCTGCTTGGAAACCCTCTGAGGCTTTAGCAGCAAAGCAGGTCCACTTCCCAGAGCCCAGGGAAGAAGTGCCAGGCATTTACTGCAAATCCAAGCACAGGCTTGTGGGCTGGGGCTTAGCAGCCCTCCCTGGCTGATTTTTGATCCTAAAGATCTAACAGCATTCGGAGAAAATGAGTCCAGGTCTCTGATGGTAAAAAGAGGCAGGGATGGGAAGCAGAGGGACTCTTGTAGGCACTGCTCCAAGGCCATGGGCTGGAGGGGGACCAGGTGCCATCAGCCCTGCACCCCTGGCTCAGCTTGATTCACACCAGCTCTGGCCGACTATGGCAGAGCACTGGGGATTAACCCCAGACAGATGGAGCATTTCAACTTTTTTTGTTTCTCAATAAGGAATGGCCCTCACCACAGCCAGACACTCAGTCTGAGAGAAGTTCTGGCTGGAGGCACAGGCTGTCCAGGTTCTGAGGGTTAAACAGGCTCAGCACAGCACGGCCTGCTTTTATTCTCTCTCTGGACTTTGCTTCCTCCTTTGTGGAAGCCATCTGTAAAGAAACGTGGACAGGATTTGATCTGCAGACAGCTGTGTGCAGGGGGGCAGAGCTGCCACCGACAGCTTCCTGCTGCTCTTTTCACCACCTTGAAATCTTACAAGCCAAACCAGACCATGAGAACCTGCAGCAAACCCCAGCCAGTGCCCAGCTTTGCTGCTGCTCTTGGGTCCTGACCCAACTGCACTTCAGTCAGCACCTTCCCCAGGGGAGTCTGCAGAGAAACATCACTCCTGCTAAATTTGGCTGCCTGTTTCTAGCCCCTAGAGCTGCCCAGAGCCTCTCTCCTTGTCCCAGCCTCCTCTCAGCACAACCACTCCATGTCTGAGCTCTGAAAAGGTGACTTGAGCTCAGAGCAGCTTCTCCTTTGTGCAGCCCTTCAGCAGCAACAGGCCACGAGCAAAGCTGGCCAGCGTTACTGATTTGGCCCAGGCCTGCCAGTAGCATTCAGAGCACTGATTTAACGATGATTAAATATTGATGATGTTTGTAAGGCACTCTGTGATCCTGACAGGAGGAGGCACCCATATGGACTAGGAATTAGTGTAATTTACACGGCACAACACACGCAATAAGGCTCTGCTTTCTAAATTCCTTGCCCCAGGCCTGTGGCTGTCACAGTTTCTACCAGGGGCTTGCAACAGTATTTTCCCTAAAAGTCTCCACTTTGGGTATCAGATCTTTACTTGGTGTAAAAAGGGAAGTTTTTTTTTTTTGTGGTGGGGACCTCTCAGCTGCCTCACAGAGTTGGGGACCCTCATGCACTGGGGGAGCAGGGAAGCAAGGAGACCTCTGTGTGTGCACAGAGCCAGGGCTGCACACACAGCATCACTGCAGAGCAGCAGTTCCCGGGTCAGAAATGGAGGCAGCCTCCTGGGGCTGCAGGCATTTCATGAGCTGGATTTGCCATCCTCGGGGATGCAGCAGGCAGGAGCCTCAGGAAAGGAGCAGAGCAGGCAGCAGCATCCCTGCACACGCTGCCCAGCACTGCCTCAGCCAGCCTTTACAGGGTTAACCCAGCTGTGCTTCTTCCCCTTACCTCTGTTCTCCCCATCCTGGGCCACTCTGTCCTCCTTGGTGGCCAGCTGAGCCTGTGCCATCAGTGCCCCCGAGAGGGCCAGGAGCCCCGAGGTGCCGCTGGCCCCGCTCAGGCTGGGGGGCTGCATGCCCGAGGGGTGGGGTGTCAGCGGGAGGGGGGATGCGTGGTGGGAGAGGTGCTGAAGCTGCTGCTGCTGAAAGAGAAAGAGCAAATGGTCCTGGGTGTGGAGGAGGCAGCCGCAGCCATGCTCGGGCCCTCCCTCCCCACGCAGGCTGCGATGCGAAGCGCGATGGGATGAGACAGGGACGGGGAGGGGGGAGCAGAGCTGCACAGTCTGGGTCACAACCCTGCCCCTTCCACCCCCGGCATGGGCAGTGCAGGCTCTGAGGGTTAAGCAGGCTCAGCACAGCACAGTCTGCTTTTATTCTCTCTCTGGACTTTGTTTTTCTCCTTCGCCCCTTCCACCTGTGAGCCTCTCTCTGCTGCAGACACGACCCCAACACACAGCAGAGCCCAAGCCATGGCTCTGCCCAGCTCTGCTTAGGGAGCATCCCAGAGGGCACCCAACACCTTCAGGACACTGTGGCAAATCCCTTCACCACCATAGGCTTATCGAAGCAGTAAAAATCCTGACTTCCCCACCAGTGCAGGACCCAAACCCCCAGGCAGGGAAGATCCTTTGCCCACAGCCAGGCAGTGCAACTCACCCCGACGATGCTGTTGAGCTCCCCCATGGTCACCTGCTTGGCTCGTTCCACCGCCTGCAGGACCTGCTGCTGGTGCTGGGGAGGAAGAGCACGGGGAGGTCACACTGTGCTTCTGGGTGGAGGAATCTCCATATTGCCCCATCCACCCAGAGATGCACAGCCCCTTTCTCCCACCCCTCCACCCCAGGCATGGAGCTTTTCTTCCCCAAAACCTCCAGCTGAACAGGCTAGACCTTGCTTTGCCCCTTCCCAAGAAGCCAGAGCAGTCTGAAGCACATCCCCTGCCTCCTCCTTACCTCCTGCGTCAGGAAGGGAATAATCTGGGCACAAATGGCACTCAGTCTCTTGACAATCTCTGCCTGCAAGAGGAAGCAGGTATCACCAGGGATGGAGGGCTCTGAGCCCCATCCTGTCCCCCTCCAGCAGCCAAGCATCCTGAAAACACTCAGCCTCGGTGGAGGAGTTAAACTCTCCCCACCCACGCTCTCCTAGTGGAAATTCTCCTGCTGCCTCTGCATCCCTGCTGGGATTTCCCAAGCTGCTGCCAAGGAAGGGCTCTGCCCCGGGCTGTTGGACCCCCTTAGGCTGCCAGGCACATGGGAGGGAACCCACGCCTAAATCCCTCCGTGGACCCAGGCCAAGGCAAGCTCCAAGCTGTCAGTCCTTTTGCAGCCCAGCTGGCTTTGCTCAGCCCAAACCCATCCTGGCTCTGCTCAGCCCAAACCCATCCTGGCTCTGCTCAGCCCAAACCCATCCTGGCTTTGCGGGCTGCTGTGGCCAGTGGGCAGGGACGGAGGGGAGCCAAGCCACAGGCGCTGGCAGCAGGCCCTCCCTGTGCCTTCCCTTCCCAAACATCCAACCCAAAGCCAGGGCAGAGCAAGCAGGATGCAGAACTCCCACAGATCCACCCCTCCTGGCATCGCACCAGCAAATCCCGAAAGGCTCTGCTGGTGGTACCTGCCCTGACCGGAGCAGGGACTCCACTCCGAGCCCCACCGAGCCCTGGGACAGCTGGCAGCTCCCCCTGCTCCTTCAGAGGCACAAAGCACCCCCAGACCTGCCCCTCTGCCCACAGGGGAATGCAGAAAACCCGGTGCATCCTCTGAGGAGAGGCTGTGGTTGCAGACAAACCCAGCCCAGCCACAGCCCAGCCACAGCCCAGCCACATTCCCACCAGGGCAAGCGGCACTTCCGAGGAAAGAGGCTGTGACTTCCAGCCCAGCCTCTCCGAGAGAAAACCCACATCTCCTGGGGATAATTTGATTCCCCCCCTGCTGCAAATCCACCCTGGGACTGGCTGATCTGAAGGGTTTTATCATCTCAGGTTTCTGACAATCCCCGCCGGTGTTGCAGAGGTCAAATCAGGCTCAGAGCCAAGGGAGAACAAAGGGAACATTCACCTGCTGTGCTCGGAGGCTGCTGTGCCCCACACCCACCAGCACCCAGGGCTCACCTGCAGCTCCCAGCTGCTCCCTCAGCCACTGCCACCATGCCCAGAGAGGCAGAGATCCTCCTCCTCCAGCCCCCTCCAGCCCAGGCTCCCACTTCTCAACCACTCGGCCATCACCTCTACCACCTCATGGGCAGAGTCCCTGCCCCCAGGCCACCCCTGGGTCCCAGTCCCACCGATCTCGGAGCATGTAAGGGTGGCAGGAATGTGCTCGTGGTCTCCACCACACTCCCTGCTAACAAAAGGAGCAAACTCGGAGGGGCTGAGCCAGCTGGAGGGATATGGCAGTTGACTTGCCACTTTGTCAGGCATTGGTCCAAACTAATTTCCCTGGCAGAGAGCCCATGATGACTAGATTGATAAATCTGAAGAGGGAAAGCAAATTAACGCTGGAACAAAAGGGGAACCAGGGAAGGGTGAAAACACTCCTTTGGCTTTGGGAAAGGAAAAGGGGATTAAGAAAAAAAAGAAAAGAAAGACAATCCATTTGTCCCTGGGCTCTAGCTCCTTCTGTTTTCTCCACATCCCTCCTTCAGCTGGGGCCCCAGGGAAGCACTGCAGGGAGGCACCAGGGCTCACAGCAGGGCTCTGAGTGGCTCCTCTTTGGGATGGCAGCAATGGGGAGCTCAGTAACACGTCCTGACAACTGCTGGATCCCTTTGCAAGCCAGTCCTTGCACAGAACTGTGTCACATCTCCCACACCATTACAGCTACTCGGGCTCAAGGGAGATGATTTTCTGACAAAGTCTCCAACCTTGGCCTCTTCCCCACCCTCCCCTGTTGCTGGCCTGGCCCCCACTGCACTTACCTGCTTGTGCATTTCAATGTTCAGGCCATAGGACATCTCGTAGTACTGAGAGGAAAACCACAGCACAGGTTAGGAGCTGTCCAGAGCAAGTGGCCCAGGAACAGCCTGGGGTTTAGCTGGCTCCAGCCCATGAGGAATGGCTGTCCCACACACCACGGGCTGGGACCCCATGCCAGGAGCCTGGGACAAGGTAGGGAGCAGCCACAGGCTGCTCACACCTGCACTTTCTGCACTGGTTGAAGCCAGTCCTGCTGCCCCCCAGATCCCATCCCGGCTTGGCCTGGCCTGTCCCATCCCACTTGGAACCTGTTCGCACACCCTGGCACAGCTGCCCACCCACTCAGCCTGTGCGGAGCAAAGATGACAACAGGTGACACCCTTCAGCAGCCACCAGTGACTGCCAGGGGGGCTGACCCCAGCCTGTCACATCTGGGGAGGAAAGGGGACCAGAGGACCTGCTTTCCCCCAGCAAAGCCTATTCCAAAGGTCGCAATCCACTTCTGGGAATCCCTGAGCCTCCGGGATGTGGGGAGGGATCCCAGCTGAGGGGTGAGAGGAACATGCCCTGCAATAGTTGCCCAAGTTCACATTTTTTTGCCTCTTCCACGGTGGCATTTGTGTTCCCCCTCTCCCTAGAGGGGTCAGTAATGTCAGATGCTAAAGGAGAGGGAACTGCTCTGCTGTCCCCATCCTCTTTCCTTCCCCCCAGCAGCTCCCCTGCTCCTGGCAGGCTCTGGCTGGTGCCCAGGTCAGGCTGCCCTGGGGTTTGTTAACCCCTCACTGGCAACAGTGGAGGGCTCCTGCCCTGCTCCTTCCCCTTCCACCCAAACCACGAGCCTTGGAGCATCAGTTCTAAAATACTCACCCCCTGGGAGAGAGACGGGGGGGAGTGGGGAACTCTCTTAAGAGGCCGAATAGAAAAACGTGGGGGGAAAAAAAACCGAAAGAAAATAAAAGAGACAAAACCTATGGCAGGATTCCCGGGCTCAAGCAGCACTGAGCACCGAGGCAGCAGCAAAAGAGCTGGCTGTTGCTAGGAATGGTGATTAACTCCTTCCTCCCTCATCTCCCCAGCCCCAAGGTCAGCACTGGGCAGGGCATTGGCCCCTTTGAGTGAGTGGCTGAGTGGAGCCCCAACACCCAGATCTGTCTGAGGGCAGCACCCCAGGGGGACAGTGCCTCGGGGGACGCAGGGGGACAGGGTAGGGGCAGCTCACCATGACATAATGTCTCTGCATCTCTGTCTTCTCGCTCACCAGCTTCTCGCATTCCAGCTTCAGGCTGCAAAAGGGATCCAGGGCTTCTATTCACGGACTGGCATCTCCTGCCCCATCCCTCCAGTCCCTGTCCCTGGGACCTCAGCAAGCTCAGCACATCTCCTGCCTGCCCCCGCGGGCTCATGGGGCTGCAGGGGTGTCACACACCCTCCCTGGGGCACCAGAACCCCACGGCTACGATTTGCACACACCTGTAGCACCCGCCCGGAGCTCTGTCCTCTCCCTGCCCCTGCACCCCACTCAGCCAGAGCAAACACGGCTGATCTTCCCCTCGGGACCCCCGCTCAAGACCTGGCGACCCAACTGACGGTGTCACGCTGCCCCTCAGCCTAGACCCTTCTCCCCTTCCTCCGCAGGCGCTTCCTTCACCAGATGCCTTTTCTCCACCTCCTCCTTCCCCATTTTCCCCCCTGTTCGAGCGCTCCAGCCTCCCTTGTCCCATCCCACCTCTGCCCCAGGCGCTCCCTCCGCCCGCAGCCCAGCCCGGCCCTTGCCCACATCCCCCCCCGCCCCACCTGTGGTACTGCGCCTGCAGGAACTGAAATTCCTCCTTGATGCGGTCGCAGATTTCCAGCACCGAGAACTTGAAGGGCTGCCCGGGCTGGAGCGGGGGCTGCGGAGAGACAGCCCGGCTGGAGGCTGCGGCTCGGCCCCCCGGCCCGGCCCGGCCCGGCCCCGCCGCCCCCGCGGCACTTACCGGGTGCCGTCCCTGCGGGAACATCCTGAGCGCCCGGGCAGGCGGCCCGGCCCCCCCGCTCCCCGGGCGCTGCTCCCCGCCCCTCCCGCGGGGGCTGCCCCCGCCACGGCACGGGGGTCCCTCGCCTCGGCGGCCGAGCCGCGGATCCGGGGCTTCGCCGAGCGGCTCCGCCGGGGCGCGGGCGGCGGTCCCGGGGTCTCCGCTCGCCCCCGGCGGGGCCGGGGCGGGGCTGGGGCGGCCCCGGTGGGGGGGAGCGGCCGCCCGGCCCCGCGCGCCCCGGCCGCCCGCGCCCGCTTAAGGAGGCGCGTTCCCGCGGGGCTCGGGACAGCGCGGGGGCAGCGCCGGAGCTCCCGCGCCCGCCCCGTGCCCGCGCCCGCCCCGCGCTCCCACGGCGATGCCGGAGACCAAGGGGAGCGCGGGGAAGGCGCCGGCGCTGGAGCCGCTGCTCCTGCCCCGAGCGGAGGCGTTCGGGAGGCGTCCGCCGGTACCGCTGCCCCCATCGGGGCTCGCCGTGTCCTTCCCCCGCTCCGGGCCCCGCCACGCGCGCGTCCCCAGCGCGGTGCCACTCGCGCGCGGCTCGTAGCTTCTCCCGTCCCCAGAGCGCCCTAGTCCCCGGGGGCGCTGCCATCGCCCCCGACGCTGCGGGCGGCCGCGGCACCGGCAGCCGGCGGGGCAGCGCGCGGGGACGGACATCACAAACGAGTGAAAGTGGGCAGCGCCCGCCGGGCCGGGGACCTCAGGGGCAGCGGGCGCCGGTGCGCAGCACAGCCGGGCCTGGGTGAGAGGCGGGCCGGGGTCCCTCGGGAGGAGCCCTCAGTGTGCCCGGGGCAGCCCCACCGGGAGAGGGGCGGCACGCCGGGGTTCTCCCCTCCCGGCCCCTCCGCCCGCTCCACCTTAACCGGCCCCACAGCCCGCAGCGGCGGCGCTCGCACCGGCCATTGGCTGCCGCTGCGAGAGCGCCAGCCAATCGGCCTGCGCGGTTCCCACATGGGCTCGTGACGCCAGAGACCGAGACGGCCAATGAGAAGTGAGGGGGCCGCCGGAGCCCCCGCGGAGGCGCCGCGGGGCAGGCTGGGAGTTGTAGTCACCCGCTGGCTACGCCTCCACGGCGGCGGCGCCCGGGGCTGGCCCGTCCCGACCCTGCCGCAGCCGCGGGCCCGGGGAGCGGCCCGGCCCGGTTCTGCCGCGGGGCCCGGCCCAGCACCGGGGGCAGGCGGGGCTCCCGCCGCGGGCGGCCCGGGCGGGCAGACTGCGCGGCCCACGAGGCCTTGCGGCTGCCGCCAGCTGCCACTCAAAGTAACGTGGGGCGGCGGAGCGGTGGCGGCTGAGGCGGGAGGGCCGCGGGTCGGGCGGGCCCGTGGGGCTCGGGCTCCGTGCGGCTGCTCCGGCCGGGGAGCGCTCCGCTCCGCCGCCGAGGGTCCCGGTTGCTCCCGGAGGGGAACGCACCGAGGGCCTTTTCGCGGTCCCCCGCGACCCCTCCAGCTGCGGCTGCTGTGAAGTCACCGCACTCGGCGGTGGTAAAAGCGAGCGAGGAACAAGCTTTAAATATTGCAGGACCCAGCTGTACCTGGGCGCTGCACAGGCAGGCACAAGGTTAAATATTTAATGCCTCACATTTCATCCTAATCTTTTATTCATTGTGTTATTTACGTGCTGCATGCTGGCAGCGGCCAGGGCAGGGACAGGGTGCTGGGCACTGGAGGCTCTCCCTCCTCCTGCTCCCTCTTGCCATCCATCCCCTGGTGTCCCTGTCCCTGCCTCTCCTCCCCAGCCAGGACTGAGGTCTGTCGCCCAGCAGTGGCCAGGCTGACCCCAGACCCTCTCAGTCCCAAGCAAGGAGCCAATCCAACCCCAGCACTTGCCCCTTTACCCTTCCCTGGCCAGAGGTGTGGGCACCACACTGGGCACCAACCTGCCACTGCCTTCAAACTCTCCAAAATCCTCCCTTCTATGGGGACACATAGATGTTTTGCATGTGTACATCATATATCTGCATATTTTAATCCAAATGTGAAGTTCTAAAGTTTTTTCTGTGTGTGTTGCTTTATTGGGGGAAATTTTTTTTTGGTTTTTTCTTTTTTTGAGGGACGTTTTTTCAAAAGCTGGAAACATTTCAGATCATTTTTCAAGGGAAGGATAGACTGAGATGTTTTGCAGCATTTTTCAAAACTCCTTACCGAAAATTGCCGGTTTTCCTTAGGCAGTCTCTCTGCTCCCCTGTCTCGGGAGAGTGACACAGGTAAACCTGGAGCAGGCAGCTCCGGAGTGATGGGTGTCACACGTGTCTTGATCACCCTCCATTAGTGATTGACATGAGCCCTGGAGCAGCACAGCCTGTAACCCAGAGATTAATTTCTGTTTGGATGGGAGAAAACAACAGCAGTTAACCCTTGGCACCCCCAGGCCTTGGCACAGCAGAGAGGGGAGCTGGTCCTGCTTGTCCCCCGGCCATGGGGACAGTGCAGGGCAGTAGCCACAGACCAGCCAGCACAGCCCTGGTTGTCACCACTGCAGGATGCTCAGGCACCCCCTGCAGCAGCCACATGTCCGTGCCTGGTGGTGGCAGTGCCTGGAAGAGCCCCAGAGGATGAGGGTGTTGGAAATCCATGCCAGGATCAAGAGGCAAATGCTCTAAACAGTTCTTTGTTTATCAGCGGCAGAGAAATCAAACCAACCCAGGCTGTGGGACACCCAGGAGCTCCATTTGAAACTGGATCTGAGCAAAAGGGGTTGCTGCTGCTGGAATTACGCAGTGATTTTACCTTTCTGATCCCTTCCCGAATGCCAGCGTGGGACAGGGGAACACACAGCCTCCCCCTGCCCCGGACAGGAAGGGCAGCCCCAGCTGTTCCAGCTGTTTCTCTCCCCACACACAGCCTCCTGTGTCCAGCACAGCTCCAGAGTGGTCAAGGGCAGAGCTGACCATGTTTCCCAGGGACACTGAGGGTGGCTGAGCCTCACCATGCCTGCTCCTTTCCAAACCATCCTATTTTCAGCTGCTCACTTGCCTAGTTGAATGAGGAGGCATGAACTCAGCAGAGAGTAGTTCCTGGCACCCTCAGACAATGCGAATTTCCCCAGGCAGCTGGCACAAACAGGGACCTCATCCTGGCTGGAGTCTGTCCTAGAATGAACATGAGATGGGAAGGGGAACTGAGGAAAGGCTCTGGCAGCAAACCAGCCAGAGTGCAGCCAAAGCTCTACTGGAAATCAAGGTTCCCCAGCGCCCTGAGCTACAGTTCCATGACCAAACTGCAGGTCCCATCCCCAAACCCCCAGTGACGGTGTCCACTCTCCAAACCCACGTGTCCCCAGAGCCCCTGGGGACAGGCGTCCCCTCCAGGTCTCCCTGGTGCTAGGGACACCTCATCCCTGAGGGGCTGCAAAAGAAAAGTGGGAGCCCTCAGAGCAACCCAGCAGCTGACAGACTCTGGTCCCTGGCGCTGCCTTCGATCCGTATGTTGGCTCCTGTTTGCACTTACCAGCTCTGAGTGGTTTTTAATTATTGATGCCTCTTTTAGCTTTTATCTGGTGCTCGCTGCAGCCAGGAAGAGCTCGGCGTTCCTGCATTAGCGGTGAGTTGGGAAGGAAGCCCTGCTCCAGCACCATTCCTGGCGTGCAGGCTGTGCCATTGTTTCAGGCAGAGCTGTGCTGTGAAATGAGGAGGGTGGGAGCCAGAGGGGGATGTGGCAGAGGGGATTACAACTCCCACAGGCAGTGGGGGTCTGGGAGTTCTGTCCTGTGGGAAGGATCTGAAGGGGATGGAGCCAAACTGGTGAAACCCAGTGAAAAAGTGCCACCTGCTCAGTGCATGGGGGAGGAAGGAGGCTGGTTTATGACCCCCCAGTGACAGGCAGGTGAAGGGAGGAGATGTGACAGCAGAATTTGGCCAAGCTGTGAGCAGGATTTGGTGTCAACCTGGGTTAATGCTGTGCTGCTTGGTGGCCAGGGCATGGGGCACTGCCAGCTGGGGTCCTGTCCCTGCCCCCTGTGTCCAGCAAAGCTCTGTGGGCAGCAGGACACACAGTGGCTGTCACTGGAGGGGCCAAAGTGTGGGCCCTTTGTGTCAGGGCTCTGCTGAGTTTTCCCTGGATCCTGGTGCAGCAGAGCTGCTTCTCAGACCATCAGCCTGTATCCCTCTCCTGCACCACAGCCTCTGGAGCACAAAGAGAAAGGGTTCCTCTGCCAGGAGCCAATCTCAAATCATCCCCGAGCAGCTTTGGAGGTCTCTTCTCAGCTGTGTCCCTGCACATGCTGAGCTGTTCTGCAGGGCAGGAGAGGGGCTCCTGCCTTCAGAGTTTACAAGGCCTGTTTGGAAGGAGAGAAGCTGTTTCCTCAAGTCTGCAGCTACTGGGAGAGTCATGAGAGAGGTATTTTTAACCTTCTTTTTCCTGTTGGTATGGGTTAGATTCGCAGGTTTTGTTATGCAGTTCAGATTTGAGCCCAAATCTGGGAAGGTGCCCTGTGAAATTACTGCGTTTGGAGATCCAGGGGTGGTGGCAAACAGAGCCAGGCTGGAAGCACAGGGAACCACAACGCTGCTCCTCAGTGGGATGGCATATCAGCGTGCCCCGCACCAGGCAAAGAAACCATTTGGAAATGGAAAATCATGGGAAGAAGAAGTGGAGCACAAGGCTCAGCTCAGCATCTGCTGGAAGGTGCAGAGGATTTGGAGAGCCTGGAAATTCTGTCTATACATTTACAGAGGGTTAGTGTCCCACGGGGAGCAAGGAGATACCCACAGGCCAGTGCAGAGAGCAGCTCCCCAGCCCCAGCGGCCTCGTGGTTTTTCCAACTCCCTTGCCCACTGAACCGAGGCCGCTGATTAGCTCTAACAACAGGGACCTCTGTTCCTGAAAGCAGCCCAGAACAATTTCTCCTAAATCCTCCTCTCCCTTGCATATCCATCAGGACTAACATCCACTTCTGGTGCTCCCTGCCCCCGGGGCTGAATCTGAGCCGGTGACCTGGAGGTGAAAGCTCTGGGAAAGCTCCAGTGAGCTCGGGCAGGTCCCCGCGGGTCCTGCAGCACTGACAGGGCACGGATGGCTTTAGCAACTGTCCCTTGCGGCAGCCTCGGCCCCAAGCGTGCTGGCCTTTCACATCAGGGACCTGCTGGGTGTCAGCAGAGACCCCGGAGCAGCTGCAGGAGCACGGGGTCAGCGTTCCAGCAGCTCCAGAGTGGAGTCCCCATGCAGTGCCAGGCGATGGATGGGTCTGCCCAGTGCTGCAGCCCCCAGGGCACTGGGGTCAGGGCAGCCCCTGCCACACAGCAGCTCTGCTCTGCCCACGGGCTCTGCCTCCAGATCTGCCCCAGGGCAGCAGCAGGTGCTTGGTTTGGGAGGGGACAGGGCTGAGATCTCACTGAAGAGCCTGAGCCACCAGCCAGAGTTCAGTGACCGCCACCAGAGCTGTGCTGCACCCACTCCTGTCCCTTGCCAGCCTGCACTGGGCACCGTGCCCCGGCCATGCCCAGCGTGGATTAGGCTGACCAGGCAGATAACGGGAGCATTGTCAAGCCCTGGTGCTGCTCTCAGGCTCTGTAACCCACCCACCCCTCCACACCTCAGTGCTGGCTGCACCAAGACCCCCCCAGCACCGCTTCCTTCCCAGAGGAAGGAAATTTTCCCACTCCAACTGGCCTAAGAGATACCGAGGGGAAGATGTTATCAGGGTGGAGCAGGCTCTGAAGCCAGAGGACAGCTCTAATTATCGAGAGCCAATTCCATTACAGCAATCTCAGCCCCAGGGCACCGCAGGCCGGATTTTCCAGAGGGGCCTGAGAGCCACAGAAGCAGCTTATCCTCTGTGCCCACAGGAAAAATGAATTATGCACACACAGAGCAGACCTGTGGCAGCCCGCAGGGACCTTCACATGTGTTACCAAACCACGCTGCTCCGGCACAGAGCTGATAGACCTCGGGGGCACTTCGCTCCTTGCTTTTCTTCTGTGGAGTCCCCGCTCCCTTTCACCACCCACCACTTTCACCTTGAGCTCCAGTTTGTTCTGCCTTTGCCTGGGCATCCTCTTGGCCCTGGCTCCATCGGATTTCAGCTGTGACACAGCCCACACCTCTGCAGGGGTGGCCCAGAGCCACAGAGGCCACAAGGATGGGCCCATTCCACCAGCCCCTACAAGAATGGGAGAGAACCAGAGCCTGAGCCTGCTCATCCTGGCTCAGAGAAACCTCCAGAGAGGGAGAGCTGCACATCCAGCAAGAAGGGAATAGTCTGGGATTCCTACCACCTCAAGGAAGGAGGGCTGCTCCTCCAGACACCTTCCACAGGACAGGTGAACCAGCAAAATTCCCTGTTATCCCCAGCTAATTCCCCCATCTGAAAGGACAGCAGACAGAGGGAAGTATTTTAGTCATCCCAAAGGCAACAAGAAAGTGGCAGCAAGTCACGGTTTTAACCAACCTTCTTATTTCTTTATTTGAAAGGCACAGCTTGTACGTCCTTGATACAGCATTTTCAGTTCCTCTTATTATAGGTCAAGTGATTAAACACAAAAAGCAAAACAAGATCTTTCTAAAGAACTATATACAAACACCAGATTATTCTTTTATTTTTTTTTCCATTTTTGTTTTTTAAGAAGACACGCTAGCGCACGGAGATAAGAACAGAGAAAGCTGCTGTATCCTCTACACAGGGCAGGGGCACAGGGAGGGGGAGGCCAGGGAAGGCTCTCGGTCTGCCTGCCCCCTCTGCCCAGCCACCTGGGCCCCCGGAGCCGGGTGCTGTGCTGAGGGGGAGCAGGTGGCACAGGCTCCCCCTCCAGCCCAGGGTGAAGCCCCTGGCAGCCAGAGCTGGTTGAGAACAGGTACATGCAGAACAGCAAGGCGCCGGCCTGGTATTAGTGCAGGAGGGGCGTGGGGGACGCGGGGCCGGGGCGATGCGACGAGACCAAGAGCGCCTGGGGAAGGGAGGAGATTGTTCTGGGCCAGGGATCCCAGCAGGGAGTTGTGCAGAACCATTAGGATCGAGGGGCAATCTTTAAATACCAAGGGGGGAGCAGCAGGTGGAGGGAGGGGCCACATGGCACCGAGGAGCTGGGACAGCCAGGGGGCAAGGTGGCCCCAGAGCGGCCCAAGCCAGGCTCTGGCTCGGCTCTGTGACGGAGTGGGAGGAGGGACAGGGAAGGCAGGCTGGGCACAGGGAGAGCACGATTGGCCACACGGGTAATGCTATGGCGCTTGCATTGCTGTGCAGCAGCTGGGGACGGCGCTGGGGACACCCCCCAGGCCCTGCCACCTGCCCGTGGGGACAGGCCTGGCAAGCTGCCACCCAGCACAGGTCCCCACGACCCTGCTGCACAGCAACTAGAGAGAGATACTGCATTTTGCACTAACCCGCCCCCTCCCTCCCCCAGACAGCCCCCTTCCCCCGGCCCCCCAGTCGCTCTAATCCGATTTCTCCCCGTCATCATCTTGGTGGGCATCCCCGTCGTGGCCGTTCTTGTCCTCCTTGGAGAGGTGAGCCTGAGAGCCCAGGGCCGAGAGCGACAGGAGCCCGGTGCCGGCACTGACAGCGGGGAGGGACGGGGGCTGCAGCCCCACGGGGAGCGGAGTCAGAGGCAGAGCGAGGGCTTGGAGCTGCGACAGCTGGTGAGCTTGAAGCTGCTGCTGTAGGGAACGATGGACAGACACAGAGACACAACGGGGATATTGTCATTTGGAGTGCACTTGGATGCCAAACCAAGGCCTGGACTGGCCAGACGGTGCCAGCAGTCAAGCTTAAAGCAGGGACATCAGGGAGCTTGAGAGCACTGCAGCCTCAGGGTTGGGTGGGAAAAGAGGTTCTTGGGTCCTGCTGCTGTGACAGCCTCAAGAGAAGCCTCAACAGTGTGTCCCCAGCAGGACACACAGCCCCTACCCCGCAGGACAGCTGGCCTCAGGCTCTGGCATGTTCCGAGGCTGCAGTTAAAGCCCTCACTCACAACCTTGACCAAGAGCAGATGGTGTTTTCACGCCGAGTACCCACTGTGGTTCCTGCTCAAAACCAAAGCTGCTCTCCTTGCATCCTGCTGAGACAGAGCAGGGAATCCCTGCTCCCCTGCAAATATCACAGCAAGCCTGGGGGGAACCTGCCCAGTGCCAGCACAGCCAGCCCAGCCTTGCAGCCTAGCCCCACTGCAGCTCCAGCACCATAGCAGGGGTCCCCCGATGTCCCCAGGTCATGACTCCACAGCCCAGCTCTGTCACCAGGCCAAAAGCCTGGATTCCCACCCCTCCCAACCCAAACTAAACATGCATCACGTACACGGATGATGGAGTTCAGTTCTGGTGCCGTGACCTGCTTAGCTCGTTCGATGGCTCCCAAGACTTGCTGCTGATGCTGGTGTGGAGAAAACAGAGGAGTTTGGGGTCATTTCTAGTGCCAGAGGGACACAGAATAGGGACCCCGTCCTGCTGGGTCTCACATACACACAGACAGGCTGGCTGCCCCACAGCTGGAGACACCTGCACACACTCTACCCCTGACAAAGGCCTAGGGCAGCAAGGAGCAGGGAAGGGAAGCACACGTATCTCATCCATTTCCTCACCACAGGGTTAAGCAGGTCCCCTCTTACCCCCACCCTCATCCTGCTCTGCACAGACCCAGCAATCCTTAGCCAGAAGTGGTCCAAGGTGGGCAATGTCTCTCATCCTGCCACCCTTCATCTACACAGACCCTCTAACAAACAAAACAAGCCCTAAAATCAGAAGCACTTTGGAAGCTCCACAGTTCTTGGGACACATCCTGGATACTAACTGCAGCAGTTGGCTGCTCCAAACACAGGCAGAAAAAATGGATATATCACGCACTTAAAAAAAAAAAAAAAAGATAACTGTACTTGCTCCTTGCAGAGTACAAGGTCTGTTGAACACCAGGCCTGCCCACTGCACTCCAGCAAGGGGATTTTTCTTTTCACTTTGGCAGCAGGACAGGGTAAGGATTGCATTAAGATGCAAAAGATTTAGCCGAGGCTTAGTTATTAGGCAGCTCTGATCTGATCAGTAAGCGACTTTGTCCTAAGAACAGGTGGGTGGGAAAAACAGAACCTGTGCCCCAAACCCACTGCTGACCCCAAGCAAAAAGCCTCCAACCCCCAAACAGCCAGAACTGCTCAGAGCTCAGCCTCCATGGGTAGACAGACAGATAGAGCACTAGAGGTGCTTAATCTTCCCCTCGCCTCAGACAGCAACTCTCAAGCACCCCCTCCCCCAATTAATTTCTCAGGGGAATGGGAGGAGCCCATCAGCTGCATTAATTAATGAGGCAGAGGAACCAGATCTCAAAGAGGAGCCATATGGAGGTATTTTTTAAGTGTCCTTCTCCTCCGATTAGCACCCAAAGCTCCCACTGCCCCTGCTGACATGGCTGATGGCTCAGGAAGCACAGGCAGGAAAGAGGACAATCTTTGTCCCCAGACACCACAAAAGGGATGGAGGGGCACATCACCCACCACACAGTGCTCAGGGAGCCAAAACGGCTTTGAAGACCCGTGCAGGGTCTCAGGGAGTTTCCCAGACCAGGGGTGGGGAGCTGTGATTCCTGTGCTGCCTCTGCTCCCTCCTGCCAACACACCCCCAAGCTGGGGCACTCACCTCTTGTGAAAGGTAGGGCAGAACCTGTGCACAAATCCCATTTAGCCTCTTGACGATTTCAGCCTAAAAGGAGGGAGGAACAGACATGAAAGGTCAGACAGCTCGGGACTGAGCACCCACAGCCCCAGCTGCCCCACATTCGCCCTCCCCGGCCAGGCCTGAGTCCCCACATGGCCCTAGGAAAACCCACTGTCCTTGGAAAGATGCTGGCAGCATCCTGGTGCCATGGGGATCACCTCACCCCCCGAGGCTCCTCCCTGCACAGTTAATGAAAGGATGCTGCTGTGAGGCTGCCAGCCCTTTGCAAATCACTCTCCAAAGGAGTCAAAAGAAATGCAGAGGCAAAGGGTCTAGGCACACATCAAAACCAGTTGAGGGGACTCCACCAGCACCACAGGGAAGCAGATGAGGCTGGGAGACATTTGTGGGACATTCGTGGCTCAGATTCTTTGACAAGATCCAGGTTTTCCCAGGGAAGCCAGTCTCATGGGCTTAGCAACAAGGGCAATGGGATCAGAAGCACCAAGTGCCTTTGTGGGGAACAGAACTGTGCTAAGAGGCTTAAAACTGAGCCACGACTTTGTGACTGGAGCTGGAGCCAGATAGAGACAGGCTCAGAGGAGGCTCATGTTGTTAACACCACAGGTAATTAGTCACTGGGGATAATTAACAACTTAACCACCAGTGAGGGTAATGAGCAAACTTATCCAGGCTGCCACACAGTCTCCAAGCCACAGTTCCAGACCCTGCCTGCACTGCCCTGTCTAGTGCTCAGTGCAGGGCCTGGGGAGAACCACAGGGTGCCCAGAGCCCAGGATGGGAGCCCGGAGCCCAGGATGGGAGCCCGGAGCCCAGGATGGGAGCCCGGAGCCAAGCCCTGCAATCCTGAGAGGTGAGGGGGTCCTGCATTTCAAAGGCAGCTCTGACATTTTACTGGCTGATGGCATTTCTAGTTCCTGAAACACAACTGAAGTGACAGAGGGAAATGTGCAGCAGACAATGCACCTTCCTCAGGAATTACAGCACTTGGAGATGCTTTCCCCCCTACCTGTTTGTGCATTTCAATATTCAGCCCGTAGGACATCTCATAGTACTGCAGAGCAGGAGAGAAGAGAACAAAACAAAGTGTAAGTCAAGTCTCTGCCAGTAAGTGCTGGGAACCCCCAATGCATTCCTGGCAGGGTTTTCTACAAAGGCTGAGCAAGGAAGGAGAGCAGAGGCAAGCCCTAGGAAACAAAGGCAGCAGGAGGCAAGCACAGAGACCCTCCAGGTCTACGGCAGAGCCCTGAGCCCAGGTGCTCCTGCCCACCCTGCTCCAGACCTGGAGATCTGCCCCGCAGGACTCCCCTCACAGACACCTCTCCCCAGTCTGCACCGAGGTGAGAGTGAGTGATGCTGTGTCAAACCTGGAAAAAAGGCTCAGGGCTCCAGACTGTCCTAAGCACAGCCAAGAGAGAGGCAGCCTGACTCTGTGAACTTTGCCTGGCCACTATCCTAGAGCCCACATGACTGCTTCAGCAGCAAATGGAAGAGATCACAACTGGACTTCATCTAGCAAGCAACACATCCAGCTGCACACAGCTCCAGCTGTTTAGGAAGGAGTTATGTGGAAGCCCCCCCTCCACACACAAAAACAATCCACCCAGAAAACCCCTGCACAGCAGCAACAGGCAGCTACAGACAATCTATTGGCAGGAGCAGCTAATTCCTGACCCCTGGAAGAAGCTGTTATAAGGCCGAAGTTTTGAGAGTTTAGAGACCTCCTCCTGCAGCCTGCAGGCTGCAATCCTGATTCTTCCAAAGGGAAAAGAACAATCCACATCTGTGCTCATTTAATTGAAGATCACTGGCATCCTGGTACCGACGCCACAAGGCTACGAAGCGCCCGGCTTGGTATCAGAATGATCTCAGCCTGCTGCGGGCTCTCGAGGCTTCTTTGCATTCTGAAGACCGAGCAGGAAGCAGGAGCCCGTCCCCCAAGCTGCCAATTGTGACTTATTCAAAAATCAGAGCAGCTGTAGCAGCTTTGCACATTCACAGGAACCCTCCTCTTGGCTCCCCGTGACGGGGAGCGGCAGCAGCTCCGGCTCAGCCACGCAGACAAGGCAGGAGCTGCTGCGCCTGCAGAGCCTCCAGCGCTGCGCCACGAGTAACAGCCCTTCCCCTCTGCTGCTGACAGCAACCTGAATCAATTCTGGTGACTGCCAGCATTAAGGGGGGGAAAAAAAAAAATCTATTTCGGCCACTGCTGGAGATGAGGGTCTTGGTGCAGACTGCGAGGCACAGGAAGCAACTGTTTACCAGCAAGAACGGGGCAGGTTCTGCATTAATACACCAGGAAAGCTGTCACCTCTTCTCCTTGTCCCCAGCCCCACGCACACCTTGCTCCCCACAGCACCAGAATCTAGGCACACACGAAGATGGAGGGGCCAGCTCCCTTATTTCTGGTTTTGAAGTCTGAACTCTGCTCTGAAGAGCTGCTCGATTAATTTCTACATCGTATCTCTTCCTTCCAGGGCAGGTGCAGCATCTGGCAAGCAGGAACTAGCTCATCTTCCATGAAGATGAAGAGCTCATCTTCATGGACAGTATCGCAGCCTCCTGGTAACTCCATGATAGGAAAGGAAGAGACCACAGCCCTGCCTGGCATCCCTCCCCTCTGCTACACAGGCTCTTCCAGAGGCATTACCTGGCAGGCAAACCCTCACCCTGCTTACCAGAACATGGCTGTTTCCTGGCAGATTCCTCCTTGGAAAGCCACAGCTAAGCCTGCTGCCCACACGTGGCACCATTTCTCATGCCTTCACCAGGCACTGCCCTGGGACTTGCACACTCTGTGCTGGGACACATGTGCCAGCACTCAGCACCACAGCTCAGAAGGCTGCAGGGTCACCAGAAGGTGCACGGGGTTAAGCGCTTGCACAGAAGATGGTTTCTGCTTCTAAATCACACCTGGCTTGTAGGGTTTCCCAGTTTCATGACTTCTCAGAGCACTGCTTGGTCTCTCACTGGCCACGACCTTCCCAGAGTACCCAAAAACCTGCACACCAGCAGCTCAGGTGTGTAAGAGCTGTCACTTCCCCTGTGCACAGGCAGCCAGGCCAAGGACCCATCAAGCAATCAGCCACCGGGTCCTCATTCTCTCCATCAAAAAACTCCCTGCCCCCCCGCATTTCAACAACCCACTGCACACAGCCAACACAAAACAGCCCCATTTTCAGAAAAAAGCCAATTCCAGCCCTGCTGAGAGGCCTGGAGCTCTGTGGGGCGTGGGCTCCCTGCCAGGCAGAGCCCAGGCACAGGCACCTGCTGGTGCTGCCACCCACACACTCGGCTCTCGGCTGCCGGGCCGGTCCTTACCATGACGTAGTGACGCTGCATCTCCGATTTCTCGCTGGCTAGTTTGTCACATTCCAACTTCAAGCTGAAAAGCCAGAAAACAGTAAGAAAAACCACAAACAGGAGGTGAGAGAGTTGATCGCCACAGAGCAGCTGCTTCCTGCACAGCCTCGTCCCGGCCAGGCTGGATTCTTGGACATCCCTGTGAGGACTTCAAGGGGCGGTCAGAGCCTGGCCAGGCTGTGCTGGCACAGCAGTGACCACACAGAGCCTGCTCCCACTTTCCCAGCTGGAGTCCCACCAACAGACATTCAGAAGGACACAAGGCTATCCACCAGCTGAACACTGACCTCCCTCAGGCAAATCCATTCCACAGGAAGCAGAATGCTGGGTAGAAGCAGAGTTGGCTGTCCAGGAAGGGGTTTGCCTTTCCTCAACAGATCGCTGGCAGCTGGGGACAGATTCTGGCACAGAACCTGTCTGCAGCACTCCAGAGATGTTCCAATACACCATCAAAACCAAAGCCAGACCCACTTCTGGATGGGGGCAGGGGGGAGGCCCAAATGCAGCACATCCCTCCAGAAGCAAGGATTTTTTCCTCTCTCCTAGATTCTTCACACCCTTCAGAGAAAGTGCCGCTGCTCCCAGTGTTTTATGAGACTCCAACTCACCAGCCGAGCAACTGCAGCCAGCATGTGCTGTGGTTTTATGTTTCAAACAAGAAACAGCTTCACCTACACAAAACCTGCTCCTTCTTGAGCAGATTAAGTCCAAGGGGGTGGAGCGGCATGGGGGGGAAGCTTCCCTTTCAGCAAGAACATTCCTTGGGCTGCCCTACTCCCCTAATGGCACTGCCAAGGCACGGAGACACCAGGAAATGGCCACTTCCCAGCAGTTTTTCTGCCTGCTCCTGCCAGAATGACACCACCACAAACTCGCGACGTGCCCGCAGGCAGAGCCTGGGCTGGGGGACATTGCAGCCACATGGCACCAATGCACACACCACAACCAGCTCCAGGCAGTAGCAGAGAGCATCACCCATCCACCCAAGGGCTTCATGTTTATGTCAGACACACACACACGCAAAGCAACAGATTGTCTCAAGGCAGCTTTTGGGTCAGCAGCACTATTTACACACACACACACGCACACAGAGAGAGAGAGAAAAGTAGAAGCTTTTGGATTTAAGTGCTCCCTGCAGCATTTGCAGTCCAGGAATGGCAGCCAGCAAGAACCGAGGAAAACTCCCAGTAAGAGGCGGGAGGCCTGGCAACTGTCTGTGCAGTCCTGGCGGAGCAGCACTTGGAGGAAAGACCTTGGCTGGAGAAGGGAATGGGCGTTCTCCTCGCTGGGCTCCCATGTGGACACGAGCAACCCCGTGCCCGAGGTGCTCCACCAGCCGAAGGTGTCCCAAGCTACGCGACCGGGTCCCCTTCCCCGTGTTCCCATCCGGACCCCGGAGCGAAGCAACGAGCAGAAGAATCGGAGCGATTCCCGTGCATCGGCCGGGACAGCCCCGGGCCCGGGGGGAGCACGTACCTGTGGTACTGGGCCTGCAGCAGCTGGAACTCGTCCTTGATGCGGTCGCAAGAGTCGGAGGTCGTGAACTTCAGCTGCTGAGGCAGGTGAGAGGAGCCCTTGAACAACAGGAGACAGCGCTGGGGCAGGAGCCGGCGGCCGCCGGGCCCCCCCGCCCCGAGCCCGCCCCGCTCTCGCCGCACCGGGGGCCGAGCCCCCGCCGGGGGCACCGCCGGGGCCCAGCGCCCGTGCCCGGGACGCGCCCAAGGTCACCCGTGGGGCCCCTTCGCTTCCCCGGTACCGCCTGCGGCCCCGCGCCCCTCGGCACGGCCGCGGCTGCCGGCGGCGGGAGGCGCTCGATCCCCCCGACCCCGCGGGGGCCGAGGGAGGCCGGGCAGCCCCCGCGCCGTCCCGCGGCCCCGCCGGCGCCCGGCCCCGCCCCGCGGCCGCTCCGGCCCGGGGCCGCGCCGTACCGAGTGCCGGCTTTGTGGAAACATCATGTCAGGTTGCGGCTCGGTCTCCGCACGGAGCGGCCCGGTGCCGCCTCCCGCTCCTGCTCCTGCTCCCGCCCCCGCCGCGGCTCCCCGCGCCGCCGCCGCCTTTGTCCGCGCCGGGTCCGGCCGCCCCGGCCCCGCGGCCGCCCCGCCCCGGCCGCGCCGCTCGCCCCGCGCCGCTCCCGCCGCCGGCGCCTATTGTCTAATGGCGGCTGCGGCTCCGGCTCCGTCCTGCGGCTGCTCGGCACCACCTGCCGCCGCCGCCGCCTCCCCGGCCCGGGCGGGCCCACGGCCGCGCCCGCCCCCGCCGGTCCCGCCCCCGCCGCGCGGCGCCGCCGCCCGCGGACACCGGGCCCGGCTGCGCTCCGTGCCTCCCCGCCGCGGGGCTCGGGGCATGCGGCCCGAGGTGGGCACCGGCCTTGCTCCGCCGGCTTCTCCTCCCCGCACCCTCCCGGCGCTGTCGGGTGTCGCTGCCCGTGCCCCGGGCCCCTCCGAGCCCAGCGCGGCCGAGGCCGCGGTGTGTGCCCGGGCCGGGGCAGAGCCGCGGGGCAGGCCCAGGGTCCGGCTGGCCTGAGGCAGGTCCAGAGCCCCGGAGCGGCCCTTGCCGGGCAGTGAGGCTCCTCACCCTTCGCTGCTCATTTTCACGCCCTTCCCCAAGTAGAACTGGCATTTTGTTACCCAGGGTTTCGTTTTGCTTTATTTCAGCGCTGCCCTTGGCTGAGCATGAGGGAGAGCAAAGGAAAAAAGGTAATTCACCTGCAACTGGCTCCGAGACAAACCTCTGATCTCCGAACAATGGAATATTCTGCTCTGGATGCAAACTTTGGTCCTAAATGTACTGCCTGAGGAGCAGACCCTGCAGTTCGTGTCCTGGGGGACCGATTGCATCCCCCCAGAGAGCAGTGGGGTGGGGAATTCAGCCAGAGACTTTATTTCTGGAAGGACTTTGTTGCCATGGGGCCTCTTGCAAAGTCACACAGACAAATGTGCCGGTGCTGAGGCAGGATCAGGTCCTTGGAAGCCATTCGGAGAATAACAGACAGGAACACGGCTGGTACGTGTGAGCACACAGGGAGCTTTCATAAATTTCAGATGTTGCTCCGTGTCTATCTTTAAAAATCAGTACATTTTCTGATTAAAAATAAAACCCTACACGTCATGACTCCAGCAATGTGGGCTGGCCTGTTGTGGTATTTATTTTTAAAAAGAACAATATAGCAGCTGAGTTATTGTGACACCTCCTGCATATTGTGCAGTAGCTTTTTCACTTCAACATCTCCATATTAGTGGAAACTGTGACAGCTTCATGCCAAGGATTATTAATAGTGCAGGCAGGCTTCGTGTCCCTGCAGAATAAGGGTTGGAAAACAGGGCAGACAGTCTTCCCCCAGTGGGGTTGGCATCCCGGTCCCCCTTTTTACATGGAGAGAAACTGAGTCACCCCAGCTTAGGCTCTGCTCAAGGGCACAGAGATGCAGTTTATAGTCAGTGTGTGCATGAGATGAGACCAGGTCCCTGCTGTCCCCTTCCCCAATCCTGGAGCAGCACAGGCACCCTGCCCTAGCCTTGCAGCAACTTGCAGTCACTCCCTTCCAAGTGGGAAATGAAATGCTCCTTTATTGGCATTTCTGTTGGCTACAAAATGTTCCATTTTATCTTTTTTTTTTTCCCTCTCCCCTTACATTCTTCCAGGAAACACACTAATTTATGGTATAATCTTGGCAAATCCCAATCCAGGGGAACACAAACTCACTTGTGCCTGGTAAATGACTTTTTAATGGGCCCGTTTCCAGCCGGGCAATGCACCTGCATCTGAAGAAGGGGGGATTTTAGCCTTGCCCAGGCTGTGTGAGTCAGTGGGGCTGAATAAGGCCTGGACACAGAGAAGCTGGCCCCAAACACAGTCTGGAGAACAGCGGGGGTTCCCACAGCCCACCTCAGACCTGGCTCGAGAAATGAAGGTTTTTCCAGCACAGGAAAGGGAGTTCTGTGTAGGAGTTCTCCAAGCAAACCAACATTTGTCTGCTGCAAAGCTGTTTGAAGGCAATGTTGGGAAGCCCCTCACTCCCTCAGCATCTTGACCAGGAATAAAATCGTGCTGGGCTCTTGCTACAGCCAGGGCTGGGTCAGAGTTGGGCATGCAGGTGGGTTTCCAGAAGGCCACGGAGGGCACAGAGGGCAGGAACATTTTACATTTCTAATGGAGCAATAAGCTGTCCCAGTCCCTGGCCCCACTGGAACAATTCATACAGGGATGTCCTAATGAAACCAGAGAAACTTCCTATTAGTTCCTAAAAGGAGCAGTCTAACAAAGCTGCCAAAAATAAATCTGTGTAATGAAGAGCCTTTGTAAATTATTCAGATATAATATCCCACTCCAGCACTGGTTCAAGGAGAGAGGTTGTACAGACATTTTCTGCTCTGAAGCTCTGGACACAAGGTGAAAGCCATGCTGTCATTATTATAAAAATGTAGGCTCTGAGATCCTGCTTTTACCCTGAGAATACTGTCTCTTTTACCTGGAATTAAAGAGGAAGAAATAAAAAAGGCACAGCAGCAATTCAGCCCCTGAGACAAGGAAGGAATTTTTCCCTTTCTCCACAGCCTCAGGATCTCTTGAGTCCTGTCACCTCAAGCTGACCACACACACAGGTGCTTTGCGGGATGGAGTCTGAGGAATTTGGGCTCAGGGGCACTGCTCACCTCAGAGTGGCACAGACAGGACCCCACTGGGTGTGGGGTGGCTCAGCCAGTGACTCCTGCGTTGCTTCTCTGTTGTGGTTTGGATGCTGTGGCCTCCTTCCAGCAGAAACAGGGCTGAGACCCAGCAAACTCATCAAACTTCAGCTGCCCTCCATGCCCCACCTGCTGACAAACCCCAATCCCTCCCCGGGCTGCAATCCCCCACTGCCACCCCATATTCAGACATCTGTGGGCATTTCATAAGGGGCAGTGGTGGCAGCTTGTGGGCTCTTAGCCCCATGGCATGCTGCTGGGGCTCACAGAGTTCTCCCCTCCCTCCCTTCCTGCCTTCCGAGCCCCTCTTTGCCAGCAGCAGGGCTGGTTCTTGCTTTTTTGGTTTTCGTTTTGCCCAGCCCTGCCAGGTCTGTGCCACCTGGCTGGGATGGGGAGGTTGGGACTGGTGGGACTGGTGGGGGTGGCCAGGCACTGGACCTTGGCCCCCTGCCACATCCAGGCCACACTGTCCCTTATCACCCCTCTTATCACAGGGCTTATTGGCTTTTTATATTAAACTTTCTCCAGATAGCATAACACAATCAGCCAGACACGAGGCAAGGGCTGTGCAGAACTTCGAGTGATTTACAAGCCATCTGCCTCTGAAGTCTCTCTTTCACTGAAGCGACTTTCCTTCTCTCCCTCACCACCTCTCAACTCTCCTGCTGCTGTTATGAGCTGTGCAGGGTCTTCCTGCTGCTGCAAAAGGCTGGGATGAGCAGTGGGGCTGCACAGGCTCCCAGGGAGGTGAGGAAGCCAGAAATGCAGCACTCTCCTCCCCATGGACATGGCATTGTCAAGCCACGGATGTCCCTCACCCCCATCACTCCCCAGCCCCAACTGCTCTGTCCCCTGGGACTGCTCCTGATGGGATACAGCAGAGCCCCAGCACCTCAGTGCCCGTGTGGGCAGCACACAAAGCACATGTTCTGCACCATATGCCCATGGTGCCATGCTCATTTCCTCCTGAAACTGTCTTGCTGCTTGCCCTCAGAGGCAGAAACGAACATCAGCCCAAATTCCTCACCTACACCAAGAAGAAAAATGAGAAACTGTCCCTGGATGTGCATTGGAAAGGGCCTTTCTTCAAGAACAGCCGTGGTCCAGGCAGGCTTTTTACAGCTGGTAAAGCATTCCTACCCTCTTTGATCCCGTTTTATCAGTGACTTGGAATAATTGGGTTCCATTCCTCATGGTGGCTGCCCCCCACCCCTCCCTTCTGCTGTGGCCTGTGTTTTTGCTGCAGACTGATTAGGGGTAATTATCATCCCTTTTACCAGCCAAAGTGCAAGGAACAGTTCACACTCCTTGCAGGAAGCAGGAAAGGCATTTTGCAGCTGAGCCGTGATTAGGACGCACATGGCAAGAATGCCTGAACCTGCTTGCTCCCTGGGTGGTGTCCCTGAGACATTTGGTGGGAGATAAGCAGGAAATTTGGAGCTGTAGAACAGTCAGGAGGTCCAGGGGAATCCACTGACCCTTTGGTGATGAGAAGGTTCCTGGCACAGTTTGCAGAAGCAGCGTGTGAATCGCTCTGCAGACTGAGCCTGACGGTGGGAGTGACCCACAGGGGCTGGAATGGGCAAAGGAGCAGCTTCCTGACCTTTCCCACTTGTGCTGTGGGCATGGCAAGGGTTCAGGACTCTCCCCTCTCTCTTCTGGCTCCCTTGCTGGACAAAGGGAGGAGCAAGATATCGATTTTAAGGTCAAAGGGATCACCCAGGTTTTCCTCCTGCTTCATGTGAGGGAGATTCCTCCTGTTCCTGTGCAGGATCAGTGTTCATCTACCGCACTGGAGCTTTACCAAATGAATATTTGCAGCAATTTCTGAGATTTGCACAGGGAAAACAGATTACTACACCCTTAAGAGTCTTTCTGTACTCGGCTACTTCAGCAGCACTCCTCCAGGTAGGGAGAACATTTCTTCCTGACCTCAATTTATGACAAACACTGAAGCATGAGGCTGGATTGATTGCACGAGGAGATTGTGTCTTAGTAACTTGTGTGAATGCTGCAGCAGCTATGCTAATTCATCATTCCTTTATTTATGAAATCTGTGTGCAGGTTGAGTGCAATTAAATGATGTGCTTTGGGATCCTAGGGGATGAAAGGATCATGGAAAATGTAGGTTTGTTATCCTAGTTTACTGTGCACTGAGCCCACCTACAACACCATGACAAACCAGATGTGAAACATAAGGTTTAAAAAAACTAATCCAGCAATTGCTGTCACAGGCTGCATTTGTCAGTGTTGTTTGATCTTGGTACCTTTCCCCCTCTTTTCAGAGAACTCAAATCTCCTCGTGGCATCTTCCTGTGACAGGCAATTGAAGAGCTTGTAAAATTAATTTTGGGGGAGGCTGAAACATTTGACACGTGCTCTGCAGCTGGGTCTGTAGTCCCCATCAGCACCCACAGAGCATCCAGACACATTCCTTCATTGAAAATCACAAGAGAAGAAGACTCTGGAACCCCTCTGGGCAAACCCTTCCAGTGCTCTGTCACCTGCACAGGAAAGTTCTTCCTCATGTTCACGGTGGAACTTCTGTGCATCAGTTTCTGCCCATTGTCCTCCTGCCTGGCACCACCGAGCAGAGCCTGGCTCCATCCTCTGACATTCTTCCTTCAGATACTTATGGATATTGGTGAGATCCCTGCTTGTTCTTCTCCAGGCTGAACACCCTCAGCTCCCTCAGCCTGGCAGGATCACCTCCCTGACCTGCTGGCAATCCCTGCTCCCCTCTGCTCTCAAGCATCTGGAACTCACAAACACCTGAAAAATGGGGCCAGATTGGAGAAAAGGGATGGTACTTTGAAATGTCTGCAGTGCTGCCCAGCACCGTGTGTCTGCATCTCAGTGGCCTTGGGATCTATAAACAAATGGGAGTCATCTTGGGCTCAGCATTAACTGCTGCAAATGTGGGCCATGGGAACAGTTTCTCTGGACTGCCTGACATATTCAGGATCAGCTTTCTGGGGGAACAGGGACGTGGAGACTGGGGAATTGCACAGCACACTGGTGACAGAGCTGAGGGAAATCACAGGTCTCCTGACAACCCTCTGAGCACCAAAACTTTTTCATTAGGGCAGAAAGGGAGGGAGTGGATGGGCTATTGTTGCAGTTCTGGCAGTTCTGTCATCCTTAAATCAACTCTTTGATCAGGATTCATCCGAACTCAATATCTGTCAACAGGAACCAAACAAGCAGTCCAGGGGTTGGATGCAAATTTTGTTACTCCTTTTCTTTTGGCAAATTGTGGAAACTTCTTTAGGATCTTCTGGCTTTTAGATTTTGATCCTGCCCAGGAGAATGCATCCAAAACAATAGCTTCCAGCATACAGCACCTTGTGGTTCAAAGCAGCCCAGCAATCCCAACTAGGTAACTCTTTAGCAAGCCCCAGATGTGTTATCTGTGTTACCTTCACAGCCTGAGGACATGCAAAGAGGTCAAGTGACTTGCCCAGCCAGGGTAGTGCTGCAGGGGTTAGTCTCCTGCCTCCTGAAGGACTGTCCAAAGATGGAAGTTCCAAAGGGCAACAGGTCACAGGGAGCAGCCACTGTGCCTTTGATCCTGGGTGTACTGAGCACATCTGTCTGCTGAATAATTTTCAGCTGCCAAAGCAAAATTACCACACTGCATTTGCCAGAGGTCTGTGATGAGGGAGGAACAGTCCTCTTGGCTGTGGGTACCTGGGAGAGAAAGTCAGGGCATGTAACAAAGAGAGGTGAGTATTGGTGCTGTAAAGGGCCAAGATAAGGAGAGACCACTAAAACAAAACAAAACAAAAATTAGAATCTTCTTTCAGTTGAGGCAAAGAACTCATAGGAATCACACAGGTATAAGAGAGAATTTAAGTGGAAAGTAGAACCCATTGTTTGTGAGTATCTTGTGTTTCTGTCTCAGTCAAACTGCCAAGAGGCAGGGACTGGCAAACCATGGCAAACTGGCAAACCATAAGCCAGGCTGGTAACAAGGAAGACAGGTATGTAGCAGCTTTATTACGCTTTTTTTGAACCTTCAAAAACACTGTTTAGATACAGACCCCAGGCAAGGCAGGGCAGGGGTTGTGCAGCCACAGGTGCTCACAAGAGCGGTGTGAGTGTATGGGGAGCCCAGGTGGCAGGCATTCTGCTTGGGGCAGCTCTCACGGAGCACGGTGAGGCTGCTCGGACAGACAAAGCGGCACTGGCAGCAAAAGGATAAGAACAAGGCTGTGGCATGGAGGGGACACTTCATGGTGCTGGCTGGAGTACCTGCTACAGGTCAACAGGCACCTGGGTAGGAAGCAATGAGGAAACCTGGGCTAAAGGCAGCTTTGAGCCCCGCTGTGTGCAGAGAGCGAGGGAGGGCTCGCAGGCAGCACCAGAGAGCTCAGCGGGCAGGCTCTGCCCGGCCCTGGTGGGACACGGCAGCACCGGAACCCGGAGCACAGGGCTGGGACAGCGAGGCCGCAGCCTCTTCCTCCCCGGCACTGAGGGCTGCCGCAGCCGGGGGCCGCCGGGGTCTCCGGGCTGAGCTGGGTCTGTCCCACGCAGGGCCGGGCCTGGCCCGCTCCGGGCACCCGCTGGGGCTCCGAGCGGCGCGGGACGAGCCGCAACGTCCGGGGCCCGGGCCCGCCCTGTTCCGCCGTCCCAGCGGCCGCATAGGCCCTACCCGCCCCGCGGAGCACAACCACGGGCCCGCAGAGGGCGAGAGGAGGCGGCGGCTCCGCGCTCGGCCCCGCCGGGCCCGGTCACGGGAGGGTCCGCTCCTGTCCCGTCCCACCCCGCCATTGGCGCCCGGTCCGCCACCTTCCCACAATGCCCGGCGGTCCCGCCCCGCTCTAGGAACGCGCGTCCGTACGCCCTCCCCCCCCGCGACCGGCCAACCAAACCCTGCTCTCTGAT
Source organism: Acanthiza pusilla (assembly GCA_036630365.1). Taxonomy (NCBI): domain Eukaryota; kingdom Metazoa; phylum Chordata; class Aves; order Passeriformes; family Acanthizidae; genus Acanthiza; species Acanthiza pusilla. The sequence goes on along the minus strand of JAXCHO010000105.1, from coordinate 3,194,288 downwards.
TGGCTGCCGCTCCTCGTCCCGCCCGTCCGGGCCCGCCCCGCTGCGCACCGCGTTCTCCCATTGGCCCCGGCCGCTGCCAGTCAGCGCTTGTTTTCGGCGGCAGCGGGTTGGGTTGCGCCGGCTCGTCGGTGTCTCGGCGGAGCCGTGCGGAGGGAGCGGCGGCGCAGCCGGGCGAGAGCGGCGCGGGGGCGGCGGCGGCGGCGCTGGCGCTGGGCCCGGCCGCAGCACTCGGGGCCGGGGCGAGGCCGGGCCGGGCCGGCGCCGCGCAGGGCGGGAGGGTGGGGAGGGAAGGGGGCGCGGGGCGCGGGACCGGGCCGGGCCGGGCTCCCGGCCGTGCGGAGGACGGTGGTCGGTGCCGGGGGGGTGGGGGGGTGGGCGGGGGCGTCCCGGCCGCGACGCGACCATGACTCTGGAGTCCATGATGGCCTGTTGCCTGAGCGACGAGGTGAAGGAGTCGAAGCGCATCAACGCCGAGATCGAGAAGCAGCTGCGGAGGGACAAGCGCGACGCGCGCCGCGAGCTGAAGCTGCTGCTGCTGGGTGAGGAGCGCGGCGCCGGTCCGGCCCCGAGGGCCGCCGCGGGGCCCGGCCCGGGGCTTGGCAGGTCCGGGTGGCCGGGCCGGGCGGGGAGCGGGTGTGGCGGGGAAGCGGCGGGAGCCATCCCCGCCTCAGCCCGGCGCTCGGGGCCGCTCCCGAGCCGTGCGGGGCGGCCGCCTCATTGGCTGCCCTTTGTTTGATTTTGTGATGCGTTCGCTGTCAAAATGGGTTTTGACACAACCAGGAACTAAGTAGCTGAAATTCCTGGTTGTGAAGGCGGGCACGCACACGGGCGCGTGAAATTTGTCTCGAGGAAACGATTCTCGGGAGTGTGCTGGCCTTCCTTAGCATGTGGAAATCTGCTGATAGACTTGGTGCTTTTCAGGATTGTCGGTGAACTCCTGGGCCTTGGGTGAACATCTGTGGAAAAACTGGCCTCCAGCTCCTAAAGCACAGTTTCCCCTTGGGCAAGACCTGCGAGAGGCGGCAGGGCTGGGAGCACAGTGTGGCGATTCTGGAGGGGGACGAGGCAGTAGGAATTCAGGAGTTGTGTGTTGGATGAGGAGATACCTGTAGTGTTCAGCTTTGCCTTCAGAGGTAGAGATCACCTGTGCAGCCATGAGAATCTAGGTCTTCGGATGGAAACACAGTAGTGTTCTCTGTGCAGATTGATAACTGTGCCGTGTGTGGATGAGTTTAGAGGGATGGGTAATTGCAAACTAAGGCTTGCAGGCGTGTACACCCTTCTTCAGCAGTGAGTTTGGTGTTCTTGCCTTGGTAGCCCCCAGATTTAAAGTTAAGTTACAGTTTTCATGCGTGCTGTGATTTAGCATTGCTTGTGTCTCAAATATATCCTGCTTTGTGCCTTTAATACTGTATGATCTTGAAATGAAATCGGAAGCAGGTCTGATGGATCTGTTGACAAGCCATTAAGGTCCAGCTGAAGAAGGAGGCTGACCCTTGGGAAAACGAGCACTTTGCAGAAGTGAGGGAAGGCTGTGTGTGCCCAGCCCTTTGGAGGGCTCCAGTACCAGCACTGGTGCCTGGTGATAATTGTTTAATGAGGGCCAGGGCTTTCCTTCTCACCCTGAATCCTGATTGCTGTTCTTTGTGTGAAAGGTATAATTGAGGGCTTCACATTTCTGCTCTTTGGAGATGCTGTGGCAGTTTCTGTGAGGCTTCTTGGAGATGAGGGAAGGTGTCCCTCACTCTCATGCTTTCCTAAAAGCAGTCCCACAGAAGCAGCTGTGTCAAAATAGGTTGTCGCTATAGGATAGATCTGGGTTAAGAAGATCCCACTGGATCTAAAGATTTCACTTTAGAAATAATTCAGATTGCTCAAGAATCCTTTCTGCTTTTCTAAAAGATACAGATTCAGTATCAGATTAAAAAAAAAACATATAGAAGGTGGTTATGATTGGATAAGCAACACAGTGTTTGCTGGATGCTTTTCTCTGGACACAGCACATTGCCCTCCTTCAGCTGGGACAGATAACCTGTGTTCTCTCTCCTTGCAGGGATTTCTTCTGTGTTGCTCCTGTTCTGTGGAGTTCTTACATTGACAAGTATTAATAATACCCTTAGTGAGAGGGCTTTCTCAAATCTCCAAAATTTTGAGTGTGTGGAGGGAGTTTCCACCTTGTATAAACTGTTAAATTTTTCTTGTCACTACATCTGGTGACAGTTACTTTGTTGAAGCCTAAAACAGAAAATTAAGATAAAGAATAACTGTGCTAATCAATGATGAACCTGTTAATAAGAAATTCAAGGTGTTGGACACTGCCATCTGGTATAAGGTAGTCATCTGTCTTTTTACTGGATGACGAGAATATTTTGTACAAAAATTACTTGTGATTAAGCATGGGATACTATTGACTGAGTAATGTATTTACAAGAGCCTGTGAGGTATTTGGGGTCATTAGGAAGTTACTGTAAACTCTGCTGCTTTCACATGTTGGCAGAAGAAATGGTGAATTCAGATGATCTTCTGTCATATTTTAAAAAAGGGTTTTGTGCCCTTAGAGTTGTAGGGGGCACCCTACAATGTGCCCACCAGAGCTTGTAAACTGCTGGTGTAGTGCTGTGCTGTGTTGTCAATGCCTCGGGGAAGGCAAAAAGCACCTTTAAAAAAAAAAAAAACAAACCAAAAAACCACCACCAACAACCAAAACCAACCCCCAAACCAAAAAGGGGCAATGATGGAGTGACAGGAAGAATCTCTGTTTGAACTCTTAAGTTCTGAAGCAAGCCAAGGTTTGGTGTTGAGGTTTCTCTTGTATTTTCATTGTGGAAATGCTTTGAAGCACCACCTTTTTTTTTTTTTTACCTCTCAGTTTTGGTTGCTGTGGTAAAAGACGAGGAAGTATTTCTCACCACAGTGACAGAAACCACAAAAGATTTCAGTTTCCAGTTTTTCCCCCCCACTTAGGGTGCACCTTTGTGTTCGAGGTGGAGATGGTTTGCTGCATATTGATAGTGCCTACAGTGTTCATTTCTGGCTATGCTGACGTGATTTCTGACAGTTCTTGCTGTTCATTTCGAACGTTCTCCTTCTAGTTAGGTGCTTGTTGCTTTTATCTGAGCATTTTTATTTGTTTGCCTTTTAGCCTACCAAGATAAAATGAGTAACCGAGTATCTACATGCGAGTAGAAATTGTGTATTGGGATGAATGAGATCCTGTCTGAATCCATCCCCTGGTGTGGGGAGGAGCTGGTGGTGCCTGTGGGGAGAACCAGGGCTCTGCCAGCATTGTAACTGCAGGTCAAAAGGATTTGTAGCACTGATGTGATACATTTTGAGTTTTTGGTCTCCAAAATGGTTAGAGGTGTGTGGTTTTTATCCATATCCTGCATAATGATAGCAAATTTTAGAAGATTGAGCAAAAGCATTCCACAGAAACATCAGTGGTGTCCATTTAGGCTGATCAAGTGTGGATTAAGCTTATCCTAAGTGAGACCTGGCCTGTGTGTCCCCTCCACAAAGGATTGTGAGCAAGGCGTGGATGTTGCTGGGGATGTCCCAGCTGAATTGTGAATTTAGCAAGGCTGTGTGACCGCGTGGACGCCGTCTGATGGCGTTTTTCTCCCCTACTCGCTCTGTTAGAAAGTTCCCACTGTCCTTTCGTATCATCTGGTGGCCTTCACATGCTAAATGACACTCCTGTGGGGCCATAAATGTAGGAGTGGAAGGACCTGCCCGAGTGACGGTGCAGGAAGCCGCGCTCAGAGGGCTGCCCTGTGTCGTGCACGCGCCGTGTCCTGCCCTCCCATCTGCTCCCGGGCCCAGCAGTAAAACCTGCGAGAGAAGGAAAAGAAGGAAGCAGTGGCCTTGCTGAGCAGGCTGCAGCCCGTGGGGACCCAGGCACGGCACCGACAGCTGGGAGCAGTGGCCTACTCTGCTCTCCCTGCCAGACGCCATTTTTAACTCCCTCATATCCAGAGCAGGATTTGAGGAATCGTGCCACAGTCAGGGCTGTGGGTTCAGCCCTGAGGAGCGACCCTTTGTGCAGTTGTTTGGGATAGAAGGCAGATGTGCTGACTGAGTTGTTCATGTCAGATGGATAAGCAAGGAGTTTCTTGAGCTCCATTCTCCTTTAGAGTTGATTTTTTTTTTCTTCCTGTCGTGTTTGGTTCTTTCCTATGAAAAGACATAAAGCAAGGAGAATTTTGTGCCAAATTACAGCCAAAAACCCGAATTTTTTACTGTGCTTCTCCTGACCAGTCACTGTTGTCTGGGTCTGTAGTACTTTACTGGCTTGAGAGTGTGTCCAGGCCCTTCCTGGCAGGTTGTAGCATCTTGCTGGAGTATCTGGGAATAGGTCAGGTGTGACGGGCAAGGGCCTCTTGACGCAGGACGTGTGGGAGTGGCTGTAACGTGAGATTTGGAATAAGTACCAGAGCTACTTTTGAAGGCTGCTGTAAAGGACAAGGTGTCTTCCTTCCATGCTGTCGGGTTCGTAGTGGGGATGAACAATCCAGGCTGCCTTTTCCCAGTCTGGGAAGTGGCAAAAAGGGGGTTGGGAGTAGTGTGTGCTTGGGTGTAGTGATAGGAACTTTCATCTGTTGTGGGTTTGCTCCTGGTGCCTCCTAACTCGCTCTCTTGCATTCTGTAGGCACTGGGGAGAGTGGGAAAAGCACGTTCATTAAGCAAATGCGTATAATTCATGGCTCAGGCTACTCTGAAGAGGACAAAAAAGGCTTCACCAAGCTGGTGTACCAAAACATCTTCACTGCCATGCAGTCTATGATAAGAGCCATGGAAACCCTGAAGATTCTGTACAAATATGAACAGAACAAGGTAAGTTTCTCAGAGTTTTTGCACGTGGCTTCAGGCAGTGAGGATTCTAAGTTCCTGTTTGTTTGTGTTCTTCTGCTTTGCAACCTCAACCTCCGTGAACTTTTTTCCATAAACTTTTAATGACATTTTCTTGATATCCAGCTCCTTTTACTTGATTGTATTGAGGGGTAGAGCAACTTTGCATGGTTGGTGCACTGATCTGCCTAGTGAGTGGTGGGAGCAAGGGATTGGGATATGATGGGGGGGATAGGAGGGGTGTTATTTTTACTCATTTCGAGGATTCAGGGTTGTTAAATGTGTTGGTATTTTATTTGCATGAGTTGCTGTTCCTGTTGGAACTTGGAGCTGGCAAAATACAGACTGGACCCAAAAGATACAGACCTTTGCTGGTAGCTGTCCTAGTTATCCCTGTTTCTGCAATCCATCAGTTTTTCTGATAGCTACTGACCAAGGGTATAAACCTTTCTTGAAGAATATTTGTCTCAACCACATAAATATACTGATTTTGGGACTAGGAATTAATTTTAGACAGATCTGATCTAAATTATTTTATCTTTTCGAGGGGGAGGACAGTGAGAGTGGGGGCATGCCAGGAAAATAGATTTTTTTTAGCATATTTTGCTTCTTTTAGTGTTTAGTATCCTTAATATTTTGAAGTGAAATTGTATTTTATCTCTTCTGCCACCCAGTATCTTGGAGCTGAGTTTGAATAATTATTTATAGGGTCTGGATGATGCACCTTTCCTGTCTGATGAGAATAGGCAGGGTGTGAGCAAGCTTTGCCTGTGCTTTATACAGGACATGGTAGAGGGGTTCTGATAAATAAAATCTGACAACTTTTACTTACTATAACTTGTGCAGAACTTGGCTTTGTTTTTTATTTATTTGGGGTATTGGCAAAAGCCCCTTGGTGTGGATAATCAACTCACAGACATCATAGGCTGTGGTAATTACTGTAGTCCTTCCTTTCCTTAGCCACTGTAGGGTGGGCATTTTTATGCCCCTCAGGCTTTTGGTTTTTCTACTTTTTCTTTCTTTTCTTTTTCTTTTCAATCTGCAGGCCAATGCAGTGCTGATCCGAGAAGTGGATGTAGAAAAGGTCATGACATTTGAGCAGCCATATGTAAGTGCAATTAAAACATTGTGGAACGACCCTGGAATACAAGAGTGTTATGACAGGAGAAGAGAATATCAGCTCTCTGACTCAGCTAAATAGTAAGTGTAGCATCACTGGCATGCAGTGGTGGATGAGAGTGATGGTTTCTAACAGATTATACCTGTCCAAATTTATTTTATTGAAGTCTAGAGTTTGTTCCCTTACTATTTAGTGCTTTTCCCGAGCATGAAGTGTTCTGGTGGGTGTTAAAGCATGTTCACACATCTGCTTTAGGATATACCTGAGGCCAGGATGGCCACATTATTCCATCTGTATTGATCCTGGCTCTTGGGCAGCAGGAGTGCTGCTCTTTCTCTTCAGGTTTGTCTTTGGCCTACAGGTGTACATGGATGTGTAACTCAGATTTTATTGGTTATAAATCCATTATGTTTGGCAGTGTACAGAGGATGTTTTACATTTATAAGTAAATAAGTGTATGTTTCTACATTTCTAAGTAGAAAATCTCAGATGAGACTTGATCCTGAAACATAAAGCATCTCCTGTAGTTAAACTTTCTCTGTAGTAGAGGTTGTCTTCTGCATGCTATATGGAGTTGATAAAGTTGTTTTCAGTGTATCTGTTTATCCTCCAAGGGGTCTGGCTGGTGAATAACTGTCCCCCAAAGATGTTTCCTGTTACTTTGTCTCACCAAATTTTAAACAATTCAGACAACTTCTGCCTTTCTGCTTACAGTAGGGAAAGACTTCATGTCGCAGTTTTTACATCTGTGTATTTATGTGCTGCAACCTAAGGTAGTTTTTTCTTTTTCCTTGTTTTTTTTTCCCCACTGTCCTGCTTGCAGCTATCTCAGCGATGTGGATCGTATCGCTACCCCAGGATATCTACCAACTCAGCAAGATGTGCTACGGGTTAGAGTTCCTACAACCGGGATCATAGAGTACCCCTTTGACCTAGAGAATATTATCTTCAGGTACTGGAGGTGTCTTCATGTTACAGCTGAACTGCCTCAGCAGGGAGATGGTTTCAGGAAGGATAAGTTCTGCGTTGCTTTAGGGTGTCCAGATGCTTTGAGTTGCTGTGGAATTGTCTGCTGGTGGGTGCTCCTCTCATTGGAGTGGTCTGATGTTTTGGCTGTCAGAAAACAGAATCTGCTTTTGAGTCAGTGACTCTTCAGACTCAGGGAGCCATCTTAGTGTCCTTGCACTGGCGTCTGAGGCTGAAGTTGTGACTTGGGAGGCAGCTGAGGGAAGTGTTAAGAGCTGAAGCTGCCAAAAGCTGACACTTCAAGTGCAGAAATACTTTCCTGTACCCAGACCTGCCTTGAGAGATGGTTTTCTGTGCCTACCTTGTGCTCTCAGGATGGCACCAAAACTTTCTGTCTGTGCTGCTGCAGCAACAGATGGTCTTTGCCACCGAGCCTGGCATGACCAGGCTGAGCACAGCAATATTCCTGTGTTTCTCCCTGGCTCTCTGGTGCTTGTGTGCTCCCTGCCCTTCCCTACCCTGCCAGAGAGGAATAAAGGAGCCTGCACCCTCTCTCTTAAACCATTTGGTTACAGAGATGCAGAAATCTCCTCTCCCTGTTCTGTTTTGCTGACCTAAGGAGTAGGTGTAGGATTTTCTCAAAGGTGGACCACGTGTGTGGCACTTGAGGTGAGTGGCAGTATAATTTCAGTGTACTGTACAGGTGGGACTTGAAACTGAGAGGCTGAAGTGCCTGACTGTTAAACAGCACATTCCAACAAAAGTGTAACAACTAAAGAAAGCTTTGGGTGGGGGAGAAGCTTTGAGGCAAGCAGGTGCTTTAATTAAAAATAAAAATAGTTTGCTCATGTGATAGAGCACAGTTTTGAAGGACTTGCCTTTTCAGACTGCGTAGGAAACCAGAGCAGAATGCAACAAAAATGGCAGTGCTGATACCTGGGGGTTGAATTTGGCATCACTCACCTGTGGCCATTCTTTCAGTTTGATGTATTTCTGGAGCAGGATATTTTGTAAACTTGCTGGTTTTGTTAGTGGGCAGATTCTGTCACATCCCCGTGCCAGGTTAACTGGAATGGTAAAGAACCAAATTCCTTCTCATTTTTTCCTGGTCCTTTGCACTCAGCCAGAGAACTGCAGCTACCTCTGTGATACTGTATGTACTTCTCTTCCTTAGAATGGTGGATGTTGGAGGTCAAAGATCAGAACGAAGGAAGTGGATCCATTGCTTTGAAAATGTGACTTCCATCATGTTTTTAGTAGCACTTAGTGAATATGACCAAGTTCTGGTGGAATCGGATAATGAGGTGAGCCAAAGAATGGGAACTCTGCAGGAGGGAGGAAGGAAAGGAGGGAGGAATGTCTTTCTAGTTTCTTGGAGGTTGGTACCCAGGTGCTTGATGCCAAGTTGGATTAGCAACTATTATTGGTTTTGGCCTTCAGTTCTTGTTGCAAAGGGAACATGACCTCGACAGGTCATGATGTCCCTGAGGATGGAAAAGGCAGAGGGTATTCAAATCATCTGAACTTCTCAAGTGAAAAATGAAATATTCTGAAGTTGCAGAGTCCCTTGTGCTGTGGAAGGCACTCTGCAAGTGCTCTCAAATCACCCCTTCCTCTTCCTGCACTGGGTTAATTCAGGCTTTGCTGTCTTGTTAGGTAGTGCCTGCACTTCTCAAAGGTGCAAATCTGATTTTTGGCACTTGTTAATAGGTTAAAAACATGCTGTTGGGTAACAGTAGTTACTCCTTTTCTAGTAGACAAAATATGCTCACAAAGTAGCATTGGCCACTTCTCTCACATGACTGTCAAAGCATAAAATGACTTTTAAAGTCTTCTTAGATGAACAGTTTGGTAATTGAATGAAGCTTGAGTCCCTCAGGTTTTGCATTTCCTTTCCATTTACTGATCCAGCTTGAATCTACCTGGGGCCAAAGTATTCTGTGTATATATAGTGTTTGAGATGCTGAGTTACTACAGATCTGAGTGCATGTGCAGGCAGCAGAAAAGCATTTTAGTGCTCCTCTGTGAAAACAGGGCTTTCTTTTTCTGTTTTCAGAACCGGATGGAAGAGAGTAAAGCTCTCTTTCGAACCATTATAACTTATCCATGGTTCCAAAATTCTTCTGTTATCCTCTTTCTCAACAAGAAAGATTTGTTGGAAGACAAGATCCTGTATTCCCACCTTGTTGACTATTTCCCAGAGTTTGATGGTGAGTGGCTTTTAAGGGGGAACACTCTGTGGGGTGGAGGTGATTTGGTTAAAACTTATTTGTTTCTTAAAGCAAATTGGGATCTAGAAGTGGAGAAAACATTAGTTTGAGAAAGAATGCCTACAGCAATAAGAAAACATCACAAAAATATCTTAATCATGCATAGACAACTGGAATCTGATGGAATGATCAAATAATGGGCCTCTCCCAGATGAAGAATTGCCCCCTCCAATATGCACTGCAAAGTATTAAATAATGGAAGTCTAACTTGTACAAATAACCAGTTTCATAAACATGACAATTTACTGGTATTGTGGACCTTTGAACCCTCTAATCAAGAGGTGATTTGAGTCTTTGTTTTGAGAACCTGACTGGTCAAATACCCAAGCTGTTCAAATGATGGTGCTAAAAATCTAAAGGTAGCATGAAATCCTTATTAGCGTGCCATCTGCTGTGGGAAAATAATATCTCTGTGAAACAGAGAATTTCCCATCTGAGACAAAACTCCTTGGCCAAAATAGTATTTCAGGCTGGTAACACATCTGTACGGGGCTGAAAATAAAATAAAAGTAGTAGAGAATGAGATCAGGCAACACAACACACTTCTTGCCATGCTGTCGTATATTAATTCTGTAATTATGTGTTTAAAAATGAGAGGTAAAGGAAGAATTACCATTTTGCAAACAGCTTTCATCTTCTAAAGGACCAGTGAAATTGCTCTTTTTTAGTTGTCCTCCCACATCTGGAGTTCCTGCTTGGGGCACTGGTGGGAGCACCACGTTTTCACAGCAGGCTGGGGATGGCTGAAGAGCTGCTGCCCAAACAGTGCCTACTTCAAACGGAGCTTTACAGCTGGAGACAGATCCCAGCTCTGGGGGGTGTTGTGTATTTTCATTTTTTTCCTACGAGTAGCTCCTTGGGGGATGCTGCATGGCCTGTAAGTGGGAGGTTGCCCATCAGATTTTCTCTCAAGAGATGGTGTTTGCCATGGGGAATGCAACAACAGCAGTCCTGTGGAAGAAATAGCAATGAGTGACTTATTTTCTGGGGACCTGTCAGCAATATGGAGTAAAAACTGGCAAAAATTCCAGTTTTTAGCTCCTGTGAGGTGACCAGTTGGAGAAGACAAACTGTATTTTTGACTGGCAATAACCCTGGTTTCCAAAATACACGCATGTGGCCTTCAACCTATAAGATCCAGCTGAATATTAGGAAGAAATTTACACCCCATTTCCATGGGAGAGCATTTTGTGGTGTCTGTCCAGCATCTGCCACTGTTTCCCAGTGGATGCTCCCACCCAGGTTTGTTCCAAGGATTCCAAAGCAGGGTCTGAACTGTCCCATCAGTGTCTGCAAAGTGCCCAATGCCCTTTGTGGGATTTGCCTAGACATCTGAGAAGCATGAGACACTTCAGCTCCTTTTATGCCATAAATGATCTTCATTTCTTCTTTAAAGCTTTGTCACCCACAGGACAAAGTGCTGATGATCACTTGGTGGATTTGGGGGATGCATGGGGGTGAATCCATTCACTGGTGTCTCTGTTTGCTGCAGGCCCACAGAGGGATGCACAGGCAGCCCGCGAGTTCATCCTCAAGATGTTTGTGGATTTAAATCCCGACAGTGATAAAATCATCTATTCCCATTTCACATGTGCCACAGACACAGAAAACATCCGTTTCGTCTTTGCAGCTGTCAAGGACACCATCCTACAGCTCAACCTGAAGGAGTACAACCTGGTTTGACCTGCTCTGCTCTTGCCCCTTGAGAGGCTTCTTTGTGAAGAAAAGACAAAAAAATGAAATTTTAAATATGACAGGAAAAAAAAAAAAGTTTTAATTTTTGATGATGTAATGATTGCAAATTGTCTGATCTGTGGAGTGGCAAGTGCTCAGTGTTATCCTGGAGTCTCATGTCTCTGTCCACAGAGTAGTTGATTTCATATTTTTAACAAATTGCTTTTATGTCACAGTTAACGGGGATATGCCTCATTTCTTCAGCACCTTGCTTACTTCTTAATTTTTGCCAAGCAGCTAAGGCAGCCTCATCTTGATCTTTCTTTTGTTGCTAAGCCACTTTTTTTTCTCCCCTTTCATTCCCGTGGTATATGTAGAGGAAAAAAAAAACCAAACCCAACACTTTCCAGCTGAGATTTTGAATTCACTGGACTGTGGGAGTGCAGAATGCTACTGGTCCCTTTGCCTTGTGCTACAGGGTGCCTCTGGTGTAATTTGCTAATCCTGCTTTACTTCCCCTCCTTCTTTCCCTTCCCTTCCCCAGGACACGCTCCATGGTTCACTGTGATGAAATGTTGGGGAGGAGCGATTGCTCTCCAACTATTGTGCAAAAAAAAAAAAAAGAAAAGGCAAAACAAACAACAACAACAAAAAAAAAGCCATCACTTTTCCATTCTTTATATTTTCTGAGTAATTTTTTGTTATCAATTATAAAAGGTATGGAGACTGTGATTTTTTTTTAAATTATTGATGTTCTATACATAGTTTGCTATGTGTTGCTGTATTTTGTTCATGGACTACAGATGATGGAAGCTCTTGGAGCAATAGCTGCTGAGCCTGGGGAAGTGCCTGACTGTAATTGTTCTTTTTTTTTTTTTTTTTTTAAATTTTATTTTATTTCATTTTTATTTCTTTTTTTCACACACATAAACACATCCCACCCACACCACAAGCGCGTGGCCGGGTGCGCACAAGGCTCAGTTTGCAGAGAGGAACTGTTTTGTTGGGTAGAGTTTTTGACATCAATGAGCAACTTCTCTATGCAGCAGTTACCAAAAGCACACTGAGTAATTGTGGCATTCGAACATCAGACTTTGCCTGGATTGAAAATCTTAATCTCGTGCCATCCTCTAGGTCTTTTCTTGCTGCCTAGTAGCAAACAAGCCTTGTTTTATTGCATTTTGTGCCAGTGTGTGAATGACTTTGTAAGAATTCCTCAGCCTTGTCCAGCTTACAGAGTTTTAGAGAGGACCAGAGCTGGTGGGTGACAGACTTTGGGACGCCGGTAGGATTCTTACTTGGGAAGACTGAGGATAGCTCTTGGAGGGAGCAGCAGTTCTCTGTCTCTCCCATTTATGCATTCCCCTGAGGCACACACTGCTGTGTCCCTCTTTGGAGGAGTATGGGATCCTCTTTGGAAGACTTGCACACATCCTTGCTCCAGGGTGCCTGTGACCATTGAGTTCCAGCAGCTGTGGCTGCTGCAGAATCCAGAGAGCCCTGCCCTGGCTGCACTTGGTGCAGCAGGAGAGGAGAGGAGAGGCAGCAGCACTCGCTGGAAGGCAGAGTGGATGTAGTTTGGATTCTAAATGCCACCTGAATCTCCACGGAGCAGGAGGATGGGAAGCCTTTGCACATGAGAGAGCTTTATTTTGCAGGAGCTGAGGCGAGTCAAGGTGCTGAAGGGCTGTTGGCAGCCTGGGAGAGAGAAGTGCATTGGCAAGGCAGGGAGAGAGCAGGAAGCAGATGTGACCCACGTCTGGACGTGTGTCAGTCAGCCATCACTGATGCTTCTGTTTCAATTCCAACAAGTAGCATTGGGTCCAAATTTCTCTGGATCAACCAGATTCCCCCCGTGAAGGCTGCCAGTAGAAAAAAAGCCTAAACGAGCTGCACTGTTGAAGGGGGCTGTTGATATTTTGTCTCTTTTGTAGACAGAGCACTACATCAGTGTTTTGCACAACATTGTAAGAGTAAATCTAACTGTCTGAGATGCTTAAGACGCTTTGATCTAGAACACTAAAATATGGAGGGATATAATTTTGAATAATTCTGTTGATAGGTCCCTCTTGTTTTCCAGAGTAGCCGAGCGGAGCCTCTGTATGCTCAGAGCACTACAGAAGAAAGCAAGCTCTGCTCCAAGTGGTTAGAGAGCTCGAGTTGGAACAGTAGCCATGGGACCAACACTTGAAGAGCCAGTCTGAGTGCTGATGCTGAGGGAAACATAGCATCTCTTTAGACTAACCATGCTCTGGACTGCATTTAATCCTTGGGAGGAATGAGAGGGATTCCCATGTGTCAGACAGCTTTGCATCAGTTTTATTGCTTTTTTTTTTTTTTAATCTTTATGCCAAAATGATCCAGTTTGTAGAAACTGTCTTATAAAGAGGAATTTATAATCATCTTCATGTATTCTAAGTGCTGTTCCTCTGAAGCAGAAGGCAGCACCAGCCTCTTCGCTTCTGTGATCCTTTTGTAAATGGTTCACACTACAGCTGTTGCCAGCAATGAGCCTGGCACTGAGATACACAGGTTCTTGGAAAATAACTTCCCAGAAGTTTTTCTTTTCCAAGGTGAATGATGGTGGTACTTCCACTTGAATCAGAAACTTTTTTTGTCTTGTTTTGTACCTTCCCCTTTCTTTAAGAGCTGCTGCCCTGGCACAGGAGGAGGGATCTTGGCATCTGTGTCTTGCAGAGTGACTCTGCATTGTCGTAGGCAACTGTGGGAGGCTGTGGGCACAAGGATTTAGGGAATGTGCTGTACCTTATTGAGCACCTGCTTGGGGTAGCTGTTGGCCTGAGAACAGGCTCGGGGAGGGAAGGGCTGAGCATTGTGCAATGGCTCTCCTTGAGTTCCTGAAACCTCCTCCTGGATTGGGGTAGGAATGGGTCAGACCTGTGCACGTCACCTGGAGTTGTCTGTGACTGTGTCATGTGTGAGAAGATAGCAGTGTTAGCACGTGCTTTCCTTAGTAAGCAGTTGCTTGTGTGCCTCCAGCTTGGCCAGTGAAGTGTTCCTGCAGAACTGGCTCCTGTCTCTGTTGGCTGGCAAATGCCTGCCCTAGCAAAAGTGCCAAACCTTAAAACCAAATTTGCCTGTATCAACCTTTCTGGAAGTGAGGCCTGTCAGAGTTCTCTGCAGGCTGAGAGTGACTTTCAGAAGAGAGGTAAAATTGGGTTGTTGTAGGGAATCTAGAGTCTGAGGAGTTGGTCTCCGTGCTAACCTCTGCTCCTTGTGCACTTTTAATCTTTGTTCTGTTGAAGAAACCAACCTACTCTGAACTAGTTTGAAACTTGAAGTCAGTGAGCAGAGGACCATCCCTTTTCCTTGCACCATTCCACGTGGATTGGCCACCTGGTGAGCAAAAGCCCCTTCCAGCTGCAGCGTGTCAGCTCCTGCCCTTCCTGCCTCCCCCCTTCTCCTCGAGTTGGATTCTTTGGTCTCTTGTTGTTGCTTCCTAGCAATGTTGGCCTTGCGTTCAACTATGGTTTTTCTTCATGTGTTTTATTGGTTTAAAAAAAGAAAAAGAAAAAAAAAAAGACAAAAAAAAAGACAAAAAAAGACCAAAAAAAAAAAAAAAAAAAGTACTTCCGGAGTGTGCTGACCATTGTATTGTCCTGTACAGAGCCCAGGTCGTTAGAGTCCAGCAGAGATAAAGTGTGTTATGCAGCACCCAGTTTTTTAAGAGTATGGTTTGTGCCAATGCCCCTTCTTTAGTAGTGCCAGAGACTCTTTACAAGTGCCAATGTGGTGGAAATTATTTGGTTATACTTGTATATTATAGGATCCTGATTTAAGACAATTTAAACATTATCCTATTTAAAAAGAATACTATATAAAATGCTGTTTTTAAACCTTGTCATTTGCAATGCATGTATTGTTGTGCGTGTTGGGGGGCGGGGAGGGAAGAGGGTAGGGTAAAGGAGTTTCTGAATAAGATGCCCAGTGTCAGGATCTATTCAGACTCCAAACTGTCTCATTCCAGTCCAGGAGTGTGATTGTTTCTTGGAATGATCCCACTCTGACTGCTGGGCAACACGCTTATTACAGAAATATCTGATGGAAATTGATTTTCATATCTTTCTCCTGAAATAAACTCTCTGTTTGAAATTGGAATAAATTTTGTTCCTAAAAGCCGTGGTGGTTGTGTGTGTGTTTCTTCATTCCCATCCTCTCCTCTCCTCCTCCCTGGTTGGCTCAGGAAGTTCTGTACCCTGTGGGAGCTCTGCCTCCTGTCAGAAAATCAGGATTCTGAGGCATAGAAACAAAGCATTTTTGGTGAATAAAAGGTATAATATGCCATAATTACATATAATGCACTGTTCCAGTAATTCTGAAGTGTCTGGCTGGGGTTTTAAGGTGCAGGGAGGCAGTGGTGGCATCTTGATTCAAAGTTTTCCAGGATTTTGGAGTAGGATTGCTGAGTGAAATTGTTGGTGTTTGCTGCTGCCTCTTGCTGTAGTGTCAGCCCTTTGCAGGCACAATTCCAAACAGGATATCTGCTGCCAATAGCAGGAATGTTGGTGGGACCAGAGCTGCTTCCAGTCTAGTCTGTTAGAAACGCGGACTAAAATGTGAAACATGGCTTAAAATTACCCCTGAAGGAGTCCAGGGACGGATGATTGTGAAAACTTCCACAAAGTGATTTCCTGAGATGGAGTTCATAGAGCTTAATTCTTTTTCCCTGGGCTCATTCTCCAGGAATGTTGCATTAAATCAGCTGGGAGTGGGTAGAGATGGCCAACTTCCTCTATGTAAAGGTTTCCTGTGTTTTCAGGAAGCTGCAGCTGAGGATGTTCTGCTCCCTTCAAGGTGAAGCTGCAGCTCCTGGACAGCCTGAGGCATTTTGTTGGCTTCCAGCAGGACAGGAACTCTGCTCTGGTGGCCAGAGCACTGGCAAGGGCTTACATTGTCACTGTTTTCTGGTTAGGGGTGAGTTCTTGTTGCTTTTCCCAGTGCCTCTGTCCCCTCAGCAGCTGAGAGCCATGTCAGTGCTGCTCCTGTCCCCAGCTCTGTGTTGTGAGTCAGGTGCTGTTCTTTGCACAGAGCCAAAGGTGCTCTGCTTAAAGCAAAGCAACAGGCTGAGGCTCTTCAAGGAAAAAGGTGAAGTTTTAAAGCCCAGGATTCCCAGCTGGCCTCGTGTTTCGGCCTTTTGCAACTCCGGGTGTGTGTGTGGGGCTGTCCCTGGAGGGGAGGAGCAGGAGGTTGTGTCCCTGCTGCAGCAGCCCAGGGAAGGAGGCAGCTGTGCAGCAGCTGAGGCACAGCCCCTGCAGCAGCCCCAGAGTTGCTGATTTCCCAAGGACCACTCCAGCCCAGGCTGGGGAAGTGTTCCCAGCAGGACTGAGAGCTCCTCCTCACCTCCACCTCTGCAGCTGGGGCTCCTGTGATCCTCCAGTGCCCATCCTGCCAGGAGAGGTTTTGGGAATGTGGGAGGCTATGTCGTGAAGCTGCCATTGCCTGGATAACTCCTTTGGCCTGCAGCCTGCTCCAGAGGGAGGGACTGGGCACAGGAGGGCTGCCAGAGCTGGGCTGTGGGCCAGGGGAGTGTCCTGATAAGGTGAGCTGGCCCAGGGACCATGGCAGTGCTGCAAATCGCTTTAAACGTGGCCATTGGATGTCCCTGCTGACACCAAGGCAGGTCCCTGGGGTTGTGTACATGGTGGAGCAGACGTTAACGAAATCAATTTCATATTTTTCATATTACAAAGGTCTCATGTGGAAGAGAAGGGCAAAGAAGAGGGAGTTTGGGATTTGCCTTGGTCTTGGACACCCATCATCCTCCTAACAGGAGGAAGCTCTTTCCTTTGAGCATTCCCTTTGCCCTCTTGGGAAAGAGAGGGAACTATCTGTCCATCACAAGAAGAGTAAAATATCATGTGGAATTTACAAAGCAAGAACATAAAACCTCCCCCCTCTCACTTCAGCCTTCCCCCCTGGGTTAGCCTGGCCCCACACAGGACTCTGAGGGTGATGCACAGCTCGGGAGCACAGGACCAGCCTGGGCTGTGGAGCAGCAGCTGCTGTGGGTGCAGTGTCACTGTCAGGAGCTTCCTGAGCCCTGGGCTCAGCGAGGGCTTGTTCCAAGCCAAGCTGTTTCCTGTGTGCTCTCCCAGTGATACCAGTTTGGTATAATTGTCCTCCAGCTGCTTTATCTTTTGCCATGCAGCCCCAGCAGGAAGTTAAGCCTTCACAGGCAGTTTTTGTAACATCTCCACCACCATGGGTGGAGAACTCATGGCTTTTGAGGAGTTTTTGTGGCTCCCGTGCTGGACTGTGTGACAAGGACTCCACACATGGGCTGGGTGAAGTTTCTGGGTGAGGATGTGGCTCCTCAGGGACCTCAGCTGCTGCCCAGGGCTGTTCCACACCCCTGGCCAGGCGCTGTCACTTGTCCCTGGCCACTCCCCTGCCCTGCTCCTCCCTCCATCTCAGGTGAGTATCTGTAGCTCCTGGCCATGGAAATAAATGATGTTTTAATGGAACTCCCCAAGGACAGGTCTCTCCTGCTCTGCTGGTTCCCCTCCTCCTCCCCAGTGACTCAGGACTTCAGTCTCCAGCTCTCCAAAAGGTGACAGGCTCTTTGCCCAGGAGAGGCGATGCAGGATGAGCACAGCCCTTGGAATTATTCTGGGAAGGATTTGGCAGCCTCATTAGAAAAGAAATCTCTGCTCGAGGTTGGCTCTGCAACCCTTGATTCGGAGCAGATTAAATGATGTGGAGAATCCTGGGGGAAAGAGGTGCCTTTCCTGAGCTCAGCCATGGATTTGCTTCCAAACTGCAAGAGGTTTTTTTGGATCAATTCAGAAGTTGTTTCGAGACAGAACCTTGAAGAACACACCCTGTTGCCAACCCAAAGAGGGCACTCTGGGCATGGAAAACTCAGCAGAAATGTGCTAGAGGTGCTTTCCTTGTGCAACATCACCCACAGCAAAAGCCACTGATAACTCTGCTCAGCTGCAGCTTTTCTGAGTCAGGTGAGTGACCTGGGGACTTTTAGACATTTTGAATTATAAGGTTTGGAAAATATTTGGAGTCTTCACATCTTCGGCCCAGTGTTTTGTATCCAGGGCAGCCACAGATGTTGGAATGGCCTCTGACAAGTCACCTTTGGGCAGAGGTGAGCATAAGGAAAGGCAAACACTCCCCAGATGAGTGTTTTTGTCAACGAAATCCTAAACATCTGACGGAAGTGTTTGTGCTCCTCTTGCTGGGTCTCTTGCCAAAGCCCCAGATTAATTTCCTCAGGTTGCAATGTTTTTAAGCTCTGTTGGAGAAGAGGCAGGGGGTTATTTTTTTCTTTCCTTAAACCACGACATGTAAAAAGAAAATATTTGCTGGATGTCAGGCCATGGTGGGACTCTGTGGCTCTTCTCTTTGCTGCCAACTCAATTAAAAAGATAACTCAGTGTGCCTCGATGAGCACCTGTGTGGGACAGAGCTGCACTGGGGGGAAGATGCTGACTTTGTGTGGAGCAGCAGCCTGAGGTGGGATGGAGTAGAACTGAGGGGGGCCCTGTGGGATTGGCCATCTGTGGGATTTGGTGGTTTTGTTTCAGACGTTTGGGACGGAGATGAGAGATCTCTGGAGTTTGGTCTTAGAGCATGAGGTTTATTATGAAAGGTGTGGGTGTAGGGGACCTGCCAGGAGCTGCCAGACACGGCTCAGAGAAGGGCAGAGAGCTGAGAGAGAGAAGACAGAGGACAGAATACAGAGTACAGACTCCCGTGGTCGCCGTTCACAATACAATAAATCATCTTCTGTGCTGAATATTCTAATTTTCACTAACCAATCTAGAACAAGCTACAAATCCTACAACATTTACACACAGCCTATGAGAGTCATTGCATTACTGTACAATGTTATATTTTAAACTCTAAAAACTGCTTTTTGGACCCTCTGCTGAGTTGGTAGGGTCTGCTCTGACCCTTGGACCTGTCTGCAAGCAGAGGGGATTGTTTAATCAAAAGGAGGATTACCTTCAGTGGCCACACCATTGTTTTCCAGTTGTTCAGTCTCTGGGGTTTGGTATCTCAAAGCTTGTCTTCATTTCAATCTCGCTGATAGTTTCCATATTCTCAGCATCTTTTGCCAGGGAATCATATTTATAAGGCTTTCCTATTTCATCCTCCTCAACAGGGCCCACAGGGCAGAAGATGTGATAGAAGGAGGAAATCCCCCAAAATATCAGCTTGGAGATCCCTGGACGGACATTCTGCTCCCCTGGAGTGTCCAGCTGCATGTGAGGAGAGCCCCTGCCCTGAAATCCAGGCTGGGCTCCCATTCTGGAGGTTTAGGTGGGACAGAAAATGGAGACTGTTGGTTGGGGTAGAAACTTCCAGCTTTGGATTCAGCTGTTTGGGCAGTGACTTTTTCCTGAGCTGTTCAGGACTGGACCCAGCGGGCGAGAGAAATCCAAATCACGGCAGGAAAAAGGCTTATGAATGCTGATGAAATTTATTATTTTTATGTGTTTTTACAACACTGGAGCTACAGAAGAGGGGAGAAAGGAGGCAGCAGGTCTCAGAGGTAGGGGACAGCAGCAGTGAAGCAGGAACTGAAAGTGTCCTCCTTGGAGCCTGTAGCCCCAGGGCTTGGGCACAGGACACCCAGACAGACATTTGGTGTCACAAATGACAGACAGGGAGGAGGCTGCTCCTTGGATCCCTCTGATCTCCTTCCCCAGAGGGTTACAGATATCCCCACACCTCTCCTGGGGCTGTCCTGCTGCTTCCTCTCCGGAGCTGCAGCCACCAAGGGCTAAATCAGGGCAGCAGTGGAGGAGTGCAGGCACTCCCCAGCTTGCTCAGGGAATAAATAGAGCCAAACACAAGCTCTGCCAGCCCCACCACGGACAGAGTTCGGTTTGGCCACAGAGAAGTCCTTGCCCCATCCACGAGGATCAGTGGAAGATGTTTCCCAGGGAGAGAGGAAAAGGAAGCTGCTGAGGACGGGGCTGTGGAGGGCGAGCTCTCCAGGGCAGCAGCCGCAGGGGGAGCAGGGTCACGCTGACTTCATGACGCTGTTGACCCAGGGCAGGTAGGGAGCGATGTGAGTGTAGAAGCCAGGCCAGTTGTTGTGTCTGTAGGAGAAGATGCCGAAGGCTTTGTTGTTGCAGACCAGGGGATCCCCAGCGTCACCCTGTGAGGAGGAGGAGGAGAGAGATCAGCGCTGATTGATGGCAACTCCAGGGAAAGAGTGCCTGGAGGCTGCAAACATCAGCACAGAATTTCCCAGGAGAAGCCTGGGCTCGCAGAGGGTGGGGATGGCTCTGTGTCCACAAGGGACCGGTGACAGCTTTGTTTGGGACCCATCTAGGGGGACACTGAAGCTTCATTTCTGTCCTTCTGCTGCCTTCAAATCCCAACACACTCAGACCAGCTACGAGATTCAGGGTGAGCCCCTCTGGCCCAGCTGCTGTCCCCTGTGCTGCCGCAGACTCCCAGGTCCCCTGCCACGGGAAGACAAGGATCCTCTTGTCCCTTGTGCTTTGCCCCTGGCTAAAACCTCCCCGAAGCCTCCTCCCTGACTGACCTTTTCAGGCACCCCAGCAGATCTGCTGCGGCCACAAACCAAGTTGTCAACAAGCCCAGGGTTGTAGCTGAGGCAGTCCCTGGGTTTGAGGATGGTGACAGTGGCCTCGCGGAAGGTGGCAGCGGGCGGTGTCCTGTAGCCCCAGCCGGCCACGCTGCACTCAGCCCCACCACGAACTTTGGATTTGTCGAAGGAGATGGGCCTGACGTGGCTGTTGCTGGTGGCATTGCCGTTCAGCTGGGCGAGGGGACAGAAAACACAGAAATTAGTGTGACTGTCAATGCACTGTCCCCTCCTGTCCCAGGGCTGCAGCTCAGCTCTGCACGCCAGGGCCAGGCAGTGCCCCCGCTGGGTTACCTTCAGCAGGAGGATGTCCTTTCCCTCCTTGGGGCTTGTGAAGCCTGGGTGGCAGTGATACTCCTTGACTTGGAAGGTTTGCCAGCTTTCCTCTCTCCTCTGGAGTGTGTGGGCTCCCAGGATGACAGTCAGGGGTTTGTGGCTGGGGAAATCAAGCGCAGAGGGTGTCAGCAGCTTGTTCTTGTCTTGCCTGGTGACACTGAGGCTCATTCCCCGGGGGCATGGCCAGGAGAGACCATGTACACAAATATAGTGTGTACAGTATATATTCCCTATACAGAAAATGTATTTTATATATACATACATACATACATATATATTTTTTTCTTTTAATTTTTTTTTAAAGTTTTTTTTAAGAATGGTGGGAGCAAGGAGCTCTGCCAGGAAACCTGCCCAGCCAAGAGGCAGAGCAAGCTCCCATCTGACAGACCAGAGCTCTGCAAGGGCTATTTTATCTCCAGATCTCAAGCTGGGCACGTTTGGTCCAATGCTGCATATATGTGATATCTGTGTGATATATGGGCTGTCATTCCAGGCTTCACAGGCCCAGGGAAGTCCAGGGATTTCTAAACCAGGACCCTTCTCTGTCCTTTCACCTGCAGAAGGGGCTGCCTCAGGAAAATTGGAAAGGACCTTTGGTACCCACAGGAGTCCCTCCCAGTCTCCCAGCTGAGGTTTGGGCATCCTCGGTTCTGCTGCTCCTCCCTTTTGCTGCTCAGGTGTGGTGTCTGGCCCTGAGCCTGTGTCCCTGGCACCAGGGCACAGCTGGTGGGAGCTACACCACATCTGGAAAAGTCCTTCTGCCCATCCAGACCCCAGCCAGAGGGATGGAAAAGGACTGGGCCAGCAGCTGGCTCGTAGGAAATAATTCAGACAAACAAATTGGTGGCAGAAAGGGCAAAGCCTCAGTGCCAGCAAGGGAAGAAGCCACTCTGACCTCTCATAGTTGACATCTGGGAAAAACAAAATGAGCCATGGAGGGCAAATAAAAATCCAAGGTGAGTATCTGGGGTGGGCTGGGGGACAGATGGGGCTCGGGGGGAGCTGTTGCAGTGCTGTCCCCCAGCCGTGCCCTGCCCTGTGCTCCCTGCCAGGGAAAGAGCCTGGCCATGGCTGCAGAGACTCCAAGGGTGAGAGCTCCGTGCAGGAGATGTTCCCCAGGGCATGGTGGAGCAATCAGCTCGTGGCAGGCGCTGTGTGACCCCAGCAGAGACTTACACGAGGCACTGAGCCGCTGTCATCACCCAGCTGGGGGCCACGAGGAAGCCCCCGCAGGAGTGGTTGTCCTTCCCCCGCAGAAAGGCCACGTAGGGCGTGGGGTGCGTCCTGGAGGGTGCCTTGGCTTCTCCTCCTCCCTGCCTGCGGTTCCAGGGATAATCTGCAAAGGATGGGACTGAGGATGGGGGGTTGGAGGGCACAGGGCTGAGGTTCATCCTTCCCCAAGCCTCTCCTCGCCTCCAGCCCGCCCTACTCACCGCTGCTGACTGGGGGGCACATCACCAGCAGGACAGGGAGCAGGAGGGTCTGCAGGTGCTCCATCGTGACCTTCTGGGCTTCAGCAGATCCCTTAGAGGTGAGGCTGTGTCTGGGGTCTCGTCCTGCTCCCAGGAAGGTTTTATAGCCTGAGAGCAGACTCCAGGAAACCACAGAAGTCAGAATCATCGGAAGCATCTCTCCACAAGTTGCATGTCTCAGCAATGTGAGAGGGGAATTCAGTCAGTCTTGGCCTTGGGCATCAACCCACCTTCATCATGGGTCTGATCTGAGGGATCTGACGTCCTTCCGAACCCAGAGTTAATTTTAGGACATTGCCTTTGTCCTGGAAGCTCTGGGGAACGCACCCACCCCTATCTCTGTGACTTCCAGTGAGGTCTTCCCTTGCAGCTTCTATTTTTTGTTGAGCGCTTGCAAACCCTCTTGATTTTTATCATAAGCCCTGCATGAACAAGATTTCTTTCACCAGATAAATCAGTTCCAAAGACCGTGCAGTGGCAGGTGAGGACCCTCCTGCTCTCCCTCAGCATCTGCAGTCTCGGCTAATGGAGAAAAATTGCTGTGGATGTGTTTATAACATGGCACTGGCATTGGGAAGAGATTCTTGGCTGTGAGGGTGGGAGCTCACAGGATCCCTAGAAGTGTCCAAGGCCAGGTTGGACGGGGCTTGGAGCACCCTGGGATGGTGGAAGGTGGCCCTGCCCATGGAATGAGGTGACCCCCGAGGGCCCTTCCGATCCAAACCTTTCGAGGATTTTACGGGAAGAGCAAACTGAACATTCACAGTTCAGCTGTGACGAAATGGAGCCGACACTTCCTTGCTGCCCTCGCTGCCAGTAAATCTGCTTTCCTCTCTGCCTCCAGCGCCACTGGGCAAACCCCATCTTTAAGCTACGAGTTGCCATTCTCGTGCAAAGCCTGCAGCAGCTGGAGCTTCAAGGAAAACCCTGACGTGACAGAGATTCATAATGCACAGATAAGCAGCTGCAGCCTGTTCACTTGCAGATTTCCAGGCTGATAGCAGCTGTGAGCAGAAGCCCAAACATGGACCCTTCTCCGCTTCCCCCGGGCAGCCTGGGTGCTGAAGGCAGAGGTGACACAGTTTCGCTTCATCCCAGGCAGGAACGTGGAGGATTTACAAGCAGAAGTCCAGGATGGACTGTGGAAACCTCCTCCCTCTGGTGGAGGTGACCAGTGGGAGACTGGGAAAGGCCATGAGAGCTGGGCGAGCACCTCCTTCCCTTGGACTGCTGACAGTTTTCGTCTGTTTAAAATTCCCCACTGGTTTTTCCCACCGCAAACCGACTCGGTCTCCTCCTGACATCACGGCCATCCGTCATCCCCTGCCAGGGAGTTCTGCACTCACTCATTTCCCAGGGCATCGTCTCTGTCCCCCATCACCTCCCCCAGGGAGCTCTGGGTCTCTCTGGGCACAAGAGATGCCACCAGGACCGAGCTGGAAGGAAGGAGATGAGGGCTCAGGAGCATCCTGGTGCAGGCCATGGAAAGAGGCTCAGATTCCAATGCTGGAGCTGTCTGAAAACAGCACTTTTTGGGGAGGATTTGTCTTTGGGCATCATCCAGCTGAGGGGAGAGGTTTGGGAGATTTCTGCCTCCGATGAGGAGACAGAAATGTGCCAACAGCCGCCAGCCCCCAGTGAGGACCCAGCCTTGCCTTTCCGAGTTGGCCTCTCCCCCTGCAGTTATCATGGCAGGAGAGGAGGAAGTGGCTTGGGGTCAGGCACTTTGGTGAACCCAAGTCCCTTATTAACCCTTTCGGTTCAATCCTTTCGCTGTCTCTACCCAGGACACGATGCAGCAGCAGCAGCAGGTGAAGGACTGTGGCTGCTGGCAAACGGCAGAGCCTGGAAGGACTGGGTGTGTGACACCTGGGACTGGGTGTGACCCCTCTCCGGGATCCTAAAGCCTTGTCCCTGCTGTCTTAACAGCCACCTGCCTACGCCCAAGGGCACAGTCCACAAAAAGTCCAGCTGAGAGAGCTGGGAAGATAAGCCTGGCGTGCCCTGTGGCTGCTCTGGCCTGGCTGCACTGTGTCCCAGGGCGTGACAGCTCCCAGGCAAGAGCTCTGTGCAGAGAGAACAGCCCTGACTCTGCAGAGAACGACAGCTCTGGGGTCCTGGTGGTGCTGTGACCACGTCCTTGCTGCCTGTGCTCCCAGGGAGGTGACAATGATGCTGAAGTTGGTGAATGGAGCGTGTGCCCCTCGCTTTTCCCAGAGCATTTCTACACTCATCATCCCTGTGACCCCGGCGAGGGCAACCATCCCTCGTGTGTCTGAGCCTGGCAGGGATTCAGGGCGCTGTGATTGCTGCTGTCCCAGCAGCCTGGCCTGTCCCAGGCAGCAGCCAGACCCTCCCGCCTTCATTCTGCCACAAGAAAGACATCACACGCTGGGGGATGCAGCTCTGAGTTTACTGTGGGTGCTTGAAGTGCGGCAAGGTTCAGGCAGGAACAGGGTTATCTCTGAGGGAAGTGGGGTCTGTTTTGGCACAGCCTCTTTTTGTGCCCTCTGGGGCTATCTCTGCTTCTGCCAGGGTGATTTAACTCGGTCCTGAGACGGGCAGGGAACAGGACAGGCAGCAGCCTCAGAACAGAATGGAAGGGACTCTCAAGTGCCCTGATCAAGTCACTTGGGTCCCCAAGGAGAGAGGAGGGAGTTGAGCCTTCAGCAGGGGCAGGCAGGAAGCTGTTGCAGTCTCCAGAGCCACAGCAGAGCTGGAGCAAGAGCTGCCACTGCTGCTACTTCTTCATGATCCTTCTGATCCAGGGCAGGTAGTTGGAGATGCGGGTGTAGACCCCGGGAGGGGAGTCGTAGCCGAAGGAAACGATGCCTTGTGCCACTTTATTGCACACCAGGGGCCCACCAGAATCTCCCTGGAGAGAAATGAGACTGATTTTAGAGGCTGCCTCCCCGTGGGAGAAGGTCTGTCCCTGGTCCCTCCCTGCCCTGTGGCTCTGCCCCTGCCCCAGTCCCACCCCTGAGCTGCTGAGCTGTGGCTCTGCCCTGGTGCTGTGAGTGGTTCAGGGCATCCAGAGAGCCAGTCCATAGGGGAATTATGATCAAGTGCTTTTCTCCTGCCCTGAGAGGTGGCTGAGCCTGTGCCAGCAGCAGCTCCTGCCCCCAGAGCGCCCAGGGCACCCTCCCCTACCTGGCTGGAATCCTTCAGCTCGTGGAAGCTGCCGGCACAGACCATGCCCGAGTCCAGGTGTGGGTAGAAGAGGATGCATTTCCTGCGGCTGTAGATGGAGACTTTGGTCTCAAAGAGCTTGTTGGTGGCCCTGTCCTCGTCGATCAGCCCCCAGCCGGCGATCATGCACTTGGTGCCCGTGGGGAGGTCACTGCTGCTCTTGGGCAGAGGGATGGTCTTGACGTAGTCATTGAGAGTGGCCTTTGAGGTTAGCTGGGGGAAAGCAGGGGGTGGGAGAAGGCTGTGAGCAGGAGACTTTCCGTGCAGAGGCTGGGGGGGTCCAGCAGGTGCTGCAATCTCTGCTGTGAAAGCCACGTGAGGCTCCAAACCTTGCCGGTGGTTCCTTCCCAGGCTCCCCACAGTCCTGCCTGCCTCCAGCGCTTTGGGCAGGAGCAGCTTCACAAAGATCTAACAGCCAGGACGAGCTCTGCCCAGTCCCTGCCGCCCCCCCAGCCCCAGCCCACCCTCTGCCCCTGCAGAGCTCCTTGCCTGGAGCAGCATGATGTCGTTCTCCATCGTGCCAGGGTCGTATTCGGGGTGCTCGTGGTACTTGAGGACTCCCCGGACCTGCTGGGTTTTTTCTGGCTCGTGGATGTTGTGAGCCCCCAGGATGACTGTGATGTTCCTGGCCATGGCAGTGGAGGGGAGAAAGGAAAATCAGCCTGGGGGTCAGGCAGATTTTGGCAGCAGGTGGAGAGAGCTGCCCAGCACAGGAGGAACCTGCTCCAAAATTGCTCCAGGGAAGGACCCCGCAGGCTAGGGGAGAAAGAAGGGATGAAGCCCCTGTACAAAGCACTCACCCCAGGCAGTGTGCGGCCGACATCACCCAGTCAGGGGCCACCAGGAAGCCCCCACAGTGCCCCAGCCCTGCCACCTTCAGGTACGCCATGTACGGGTGGGAGTGGGGCTGCGCCTCGTGGCCCCCCACGATCTGAGCCCGCAGAGCACCTGAAAGAGAGGAAGGCAGAAAGGAAAGAAAGGAAGGATGGAAAAAAGAAAGAAAGGAAGGATGGAAAAAAGAAAGGAAGGAAGAAAGGAAGGAAGAAAGGAAGGAAGAAAGGAAGGAAGAAAGGAAGGAAGGAAGAAAGGAAGGAAGAAAGGAAGAAAGAAAGGAAGAAAGAAAGGAAGGAAGAGAGAAGGAAGAAAGGAAAAAAGGAAGAGAGAAAGAGAGAAAGAGAGAGAGAGAGAAAGAAAGAAAGAAAGAAAGCAAGCACAGGGTGAGCCAGGGCTGCTCAGGTGAGAGCCCAGAAGAGCCACCTGAGCCCCGGCAATGCCCTGACTCACTGGCAGTGGCCCACGGGCAGCAGAGCAGCAGCAGCAGGGCAGGCAGTGGCCGGAGCTGGCACATCTCTGCCTCGGCTGGACACTCCTCCCCAGAGGTGTGGAAGCTTTGAGTTTCCCCGTGGCCAGGGGATGGTTTTATAGCCTGGAGGCAGCTGTTCCCAGCAGCCAGGAAACATGTGCAAGGGGCTGATTGTGCTCATCAGGGCACCCCTGGCCTGGGCTGCCCACGTGCTGTGATTGATGGGCGATAGCACAGGGCAGAGAGAGCCTGGCACAGCTCGGGCACAGAGCCTCGGGGGTGCTGAGAGAGAGGTGTCCTGTGGTGGTTTTGAGGTGTGATTTAATATTTCTACCACAGTTTCTGTCTAATGTTTTTGCCTTAAGGAAATGCAAGGTTCTAAAAAAGAGCCACTTTAAAAAAAAAGTCATCAAAACATTGCCATCTAAGGTCATGAATGTGGTCTAGAGGAGACAATCCTGAAACTTTCTCTTTCATGCTCTTGTTTTCCTTCAAATCAAAAGGTGCTCTGCAGAGACTCTTTTCCTACAGAGATCCACCATCACCCCATTTTAATGAATGGGCACCCAGGCACAACAGCTGTGCCTGGGACAGCTCTTTGAGCTCTGTGAAGAGTCAGATCTGCAGGGTTTGGTGTCAGCCCAGGTCAGAGGGGCCTTGCTGGGCTCCTCTGGGGCCAGGAGCATCCTGCCAGCCTGGGGACTGGGATGTGTGAAGTGCTGCTCTGCAGCAGAAGAGACCAAAGCAGGGAAGTGCAACCACCCAACTGCCAGGAGCGATCAGTCATTTTTAAACCAGCCCTGCCCCACCCTTCCTGGAGCAGAAAAACACCTGCGGGCAAGTGGATGCCTTGGGCTGTGCTGGGGCCACGCAGAGGGGACAGGATGGGCGGGTGGGGAGGTGGGGATGTGGGACAGAGATGGGGATGCCTGATGTCCCTGAGCCAGCCTGGGGGCTGCTTGACACAGCTCTGCACAGAGCTTCACCCATGGTTTGGGTTTTTAATCATAACGTCTGAAAATATGAGTGTTAATCAGGTCTGTGCAGCAGCACAGCAGGAAAACCTCAACAGGAATCATCGATATTTTATCTATGTTTATCGACATTTTATCTCGTGTTTTGTAACTTGCTGTCTTTTCCCTGTAGCTGCTTGTGGCCCCCCACAATCTGTGGCTGGACACCCTTGGGAGCAGCAGTCACTGGCCATGGACAGAGGGAGCTGAGCTCCAGGCTGCTGCTCCCCTGCTCCTCTCTGGTGTCCCTCTGACTGCAGATAAAATCCTCACTCTGGGGCCGAGGTATTTTGGCCTTCCTGTGACCTCTGAAAGGTTCCAGGGCTTCTCTGCCGAGGTGCCTCATCTCAGCATCCATCAATACGTGCTCTAGCCCTGGAACTGCAGAGGGTCCACGGTGCTCCAGCTGCCCCCCAAGCCTCCCCTGGCCCTTCCGAGCCCAGCACTCAGAGCCATCAGGCAGTTTCAAGTCGATTGTGGCTTTGATCTGAGGGGAAGAGATGAGAATCGTTGCAGGAGGGGCTGTCCCTCCTCTGTCCCACTTCGTTTCAACGAAAGAACGTCGGAACTGAAAGGGCAGCAAAGGAGAAGTGCCAAGATAAAGCTCAGCCTGTGACTGCAGATAGCAAAGGGGACAAGGCAGCACAGGAACTCTCCCTGGTGTGGGGCTCAGGCCCATTTGCCCCCAGCCATGGAGCTGGGGACTCCACGCCTTGGATATGTTTTTGGAGGAGTATTAGGAAGGGCCTCTGATGTTCTGCTGGTCCAGAGGACCTGGCACCCCATGGGTGAGTGGGTCAAGCTGTCCTGAGCTCATCTGCCCCGAGCCCTCCTGCCATCAGAAGGGTTTGCCTGCCACCAGTCCCATGCTCTCCACAGATCTCACTCCTCTCAGGAATCTCTGAGACTCCTCACATGCCACCAGCTCTCTGAAAAGCTACTTAAAGTGCCTGACAAGGCAAGTTTCTCCATCCTCTGATCTTTCAGGAGCACACCACCAGTCCTGTCCTCAGCAGCTCTTTAGCTGGAGGCTCATCCTGAAGCGAGAGCAAAGCAGGGGTGATGTGCTGGGGCCACAGTGACCCTTTGGACTCCAGAGATTTGATCAGCCCAGAGCGTTTGGGAGCGAGCTCTTCGTGCTGAATGTGCAGCCCTGCTCCCCTCTGAGCACTCACGGCCCAGCCTTCTGCTGATTTCTGCTCCTTCAATCTCGGGGTCATCTGCTGACTTTATCAGCTCGAGTTTCTTTCCACACTGCTGATAGGAAAGGCCAAAACCCTGGCTGGAAGGGTGAAGGTGGAGGATGGAGCCCTCAGCTTTTGATGAGAACCACTGTTGCCTGCACGTGACTTCCTTTGCATTTTCCAGTTGTCTGTGCTGCCATCCAGTCTGGGATCACTCCACTCACCCAGCAGTGGATGGGCTCCCTGGACAGCTCCCTGCTGATGGAAGAAGTCATTATTCTCTGCTCTCAGCCTGGGGAGCTCTTCATGACTTCCTGTCATGTCTGGAGTGAGAGCAGGGCTCAGCTTCTGCTGTGATCCTGAGTTTAAAGGTGCTCTGCTTTTCTTTTATCTCTGCCACTTTGCAGCTGATTTGGGTGGGGTCCACCCTGCACAGAAATGTGGTTGATGTTGTAACTTCCCTTTTTCCACTTTGGTAGGTAGAAGCCTCGCTTATTTTGCACAAGGAGCTGTCCCCACTACCTGCTCCGTGCTGGGCCTCAGACAAACATCTGCAGAGCACTGCTGAGCCTCCCTCGGGCAGCAAGAGCCTCCCACCAGCCATGACAGGTGAGTCCTAAGGCAAATTCCCTGCCTCAGCTGGGAACAGCACGTTGCAAGGCTCTCCAGTTGAGTTTTGCAGATTTAGGGAATTAGGCCAATGATGGACATTAACATCACAGTCACGTTCTCCTTCCTCGGTTCTATTATCAGTGCAGCACCTTGTGCCTCCTGCAAAGGTGAGGAGCAGCAGCTCTTTGCCTCCTTCCCTGCCCCTGGCCCAGGCAACGGGAAGATCCTGAGCTGTCTCTAGCTGATGCTTGGTGAGTTGAAGGGGTAGGAGCAGTGTCAGGGCACAGGTTTAGCTTTGACCAGCTGATTTCCTTGGAATTGGATGGGGCTAAGGCTCAGCTGGAGCCACACAGGTGCCTGGAGCTGCTGCACAGACAGTGCAGGACATGGATGGATGTGGACAGATGTGGATGGATGTGGGTGGATGTGAATGGATGTGGGTGGATATGGATGGATGTGGATGGATGTGGATGGACATGGGTGCACGTGGACGGATGTGGATGGATGTGGATGGATGTGGGTGGATGTCATGGATGTGGATGGATGGATATGGATGTGGATGGATATAGATGGACGTGGATGGGTGTGGATGGATGTGGGTGGATGTGATGGATGAGGATGGATGTGGATGGATGTGATGGATGTGGATGGACGTGGACGGATGTGGATGGATGTGGACGGATGTGGATGGATGTGGGTGGAGGTGGATGGAGGTGGATGGACGTGGGTGGATGTGATGGATGTGGGTGGATGTGGATGGATGTGGATGGATGTGGATGGATGTGGATGGGTGTGGACGGACGTGGATGGACGTGGATGGGTGTGGATGAACTTGGATGGGTGTGGATGGACGTGGATGGACATGGATGGATGTGGATGGATGTCATGGATGTGGATGGATGGATATGGATGTGGATGGATATGGATGGATGGATATGGATGTGGATGGATGTGGATGGACGTGGATGGACATGGATGGATGTGGATGGATGTGGATGGATGTGGATGGGTGTGGACGGACGTGGATGGACGTGGATGGGTGTGGATGAATTGGATGGGTGTGGATGGACATGGATGGATATGGATGGACGTGGATGGACGTGGATGGATGTGGATGGACGTGGATGGATGTGGATGGGTGTGGATGGGTGTGGATGGGTGTGGATGGATGTGGATGGGTGTGGATGGGTGTGGATGGGTGTGGATGGGTGTGGATGGGTGTGGATGGGTGTGGGTGGGTGTGGATGGATGTGGATGGATGTGGATGGATGTGGATGGACGTGGATGGACGTGGATGGATGTGGGTGGATGTGGATGGATGTGATGGATGTGATGGATGTGATGGATGTGGTCGGATGTTGATGGTTATGGATGGATGTGGGTGGACATGGATGGATGTGGATGGGTGTGGATGGATGTGGATGGGTGTGGATGGATGTGAATGGGTGTGGATGGGTGTGGATGGGTGTGGATGGGTGTGGGTGGACATGGATGGGTGTGGATGGACATGGATGGACGTGGATGGATGTGGATGGATGTGGGTGGATGTGGATGGATGTGGACGGGTGTGGATGGATGTGGGTGGATGTGGATGGATGTGATGGATGTGATGGATGTGGTAGGATGTCGATGGTTATGGATGGATGTGGGTGGACATGGATGGATGTGGATGGGTGTGCGTGGATGTGTTCTGAGAGTGGCAGCAGCTGGGCCCGTGGAGGAGCCCAAAGAGGTGACAGTGTGGACCTTGCTGGTGAAGAAGGAAGAAGGATGTGTCTGGGGCAGCTGAGGAAGAGGCAGAGGCTCTCTGCCAGGCCCGGGGGTGAACTGAGCACCACACTTTGTGTCTCAAGCTGCCTGGGTGCTCTCAGCAGCTCTCAGATCTGCTCAGCCCCACAGACTCCACCCTCCAAGGTGTTGCCCCATTTGACACAGCCTGTACCAGCCCCAAGAAGGCCCTGGCATGTTACTTCATTCATGTCACACCTTCACAACCACAGCAAAGCTGAGAATAACCAGACCCTTACCAAGAAATGATGACAGCTGCCAGAAGAGATGTCAATACTCTCAGTCACAACAGGAAATTTTATTAAACAACAGGAAGCCCATGCTCATGGGTGGACTTACAAAACACCTCACCCTCCTCTCCCCTTGCTCTTTCAGTGCTGCAGGGCTGGCAGACAGGGCTCTAACTCTCACCTCCACGCTGGGCAGGGCTGCTGGGTTCAGTCTCACAGCTGCTCCAGCCCTCAAACACAGGATCTGCTCTGCCCTGAGCCCCACCTGATCCTTCCTCCATCGAGCATCCCTTGACTGCTGACCCAGGCTCAGAAGATGGATGCTCCAGTGCTGGGCTGGCTGGTGAATCGCTCCCTCCTCCTTCCTCTGGACTCTGCTCCACACCCCGAGCTCAGGCTCGACCTGCTGGGCACGAAAGCTTCCTGCCTGCAGCTGGCTGCCACGAGGAACGTGAACATGATCCTGCAGCACTACAACTTCTCAGGCAAGCTCGCCCGCCGGCACTCCGGGGACGAGGGCATGGGGCTGGTCCACACCGCCTTCGCCATCATCAGCTGCGTCATCATCCTGGAGAACCTGCTGGTGCTGCTGGCCGTGCTGCGCTGCCTGCGGGGCCGGCGCTGGGTCTACTCCTGCATCGCCAGCATCACTGTCAGCGACCTGCTGGCAGGGATCGCCTACCTCTCCAACCTCTGCCTCTCGGGCAGGAAGACCTTCCAGCTGTCCCCTCAGCTCTGGTTCCTGCGGGAGGGCATCCTCTTCATCGCCTTGGCCGCCTCCACCTTCAGCCTGCTGGTGACGGCCATCGAGCGCTACAGTGCCATGGTGAGGCCGATCGCGGAGAACGAGGCCAGCAAGACCCTGCGGCTCCGCGGCCTCATCGTGTCCTGCTGGCTGCTGGCCTTTGTCATCGGGCTGCTGCCGCTGCTGGGCTGGAACTGCCTCTGTGACTTCCAGGCCTGCTCGGTGCTGCTGCCTCTCTACTCCAAGAATTACATCCTTTTCTCCGTGGTCATGTTCAGCATCATCCTCCTGGGCATCATCGGCCTCTACATCTCCATCTTCCACCTGGTGCAGGCCAGCTCCAAGCAAACCAGCTCTCGGCACAGCCGCAAGCGCTCCCTGCGCTTGCTGAAGACGGTGCTGATGATCCTGGGGGCCTTCATCATCTGCTGGAGTCCCCTCTTTGTCCTGCTGCTCTTCGATGTCTTCTGTGACACCAGGACCTGCGCCCACCTGCACAGCCTGGACTGGACCCTGGCGCTGGCCCTGCTCAACTCGGGAGTCAATCCCATCATTTATTCCCTGCGGAGCGTGGAGGTTCGCCGCGCCGTGGGCAGCCTGCTGTGCTGCTGCTGTGTCAGGCTTGGGCTCTGCAAGCCTGCGAGCTGCTTGGTCATCTCAGACATCAATTCTGGCTCCTCCACAGAGAGCTCCCTGCGCTACCGGGACAGCTTCCGCAGCTCCGTGGTGTGGAATGCTCGGCCCAGGGCACCTCTGTCCAGCAACTCCAGCATGATGAGCAACCTCCCCAGTCTGTGAGAGGCCATGGGGACAGCGAGAGATGCCAGACAGCCTCCAGGACCTTGTGCTGCTGGTCCTGGCCTGGCAGAACTGTAGCAACTCAGGCTGACCGGGGCAGCCCCACCCCAGATTTTAACTGAGGCCAGGATTTCCAGTCCCATCACACTGGGATGCTGCTTCAGTGTGGGTTCAGCACTGGGACAGGCATTGCTCTTAGCCTGGGAGTGAGGGATACAGGCACATTTTAGGACTGATGCTCTGCTGAGACAGCTGCAGTGCTCAGGTGCGTTGGTTTTTCATATGTGTGTGCAGAGGTGCTGCACCTGCCCTCCTGGCAGTGGCAAATAGACACTGCCAGCTCATGCCTCAGATCCCTGCTCTCCTGCTCCCTTGTGTGGGGAATAACCAGAGCAGCACCCAAATGCATCCTCTCACTGTGCCAGAAGGCCACCGAAGCACTGAGGACTTGTATGAAACCTGCTGGCCCAGCCCCTCTGCAGGAGCTGAGAGTGCAGCCCATTTGTTTTGCAATAAATAGAGGTGACCAGAAAGCCCCGGGTTGATTTGCTTTGATTTTTTTTTTCTCCAGAGGCCAAGTACCACCCGGGAGGCATCCTTCTAGTCCGGGGACAGCCAGAGCTCGCCTTCCTGTTCTCAGGACAGGGAGATCACCCCACTCAGGGGGCAGTGGGAGCCTCCTGCCCCATGCTGTTTATCCCATACTGCCCCATCCCACCCCATCCCACCCCACCCCACCCCACCCCACCCCACCCCACCCCACCCCACCCCACCCCACCCCACCCCACCCCACCCCATGGATCCCATCCCTTGGATCCCATCCCATGGATCCCATCCCTTGGATCCCATCCCTTGGATCCCATCCCTTGGATTCAACCCCACCCCATCCCATCCCATCCCATCCCATCCCATCCCATCCCATCCCATCCCATCCCATCCCATCCCACCCCATCCCATCCCATCCCATCCCATCCCTGTATCCCATCCCATCCCATCCCATCCCTGTATCCCATCCCATCCCATCCCATCCCTGTATCCCATCCCTGTATCCCATCCCTGTATCCCATCCCTGTATCCCATCCCTGTATCCCATCCCTGTATCCCATCCCATCCCATCCCATCCCTGTATCCCATCCCTGTATCCCATCCCATCCCTGTATCCCATCCCATCCCATCCCATCCCATCCCATCCCATCCCATCCCATCCCATCCCATCCCATCCCTCCCGGCCGCTGGGGGGCGCTCGGTAGCGCCAGGCCGCGGGGAGCGCGCCCCCTGCAGGCCAAGGCGGGGCGGTACTGCGGCCTGCCGGGGCTGCCGCGACTACAACTCCCAGCGCGCCTCGCGGCGGCACGCGAACTACAGCTCCCGGCGTGCCGCGCGGGGGGCGCGCCGTGCGTGCCGAGCAGGCCGCAGTGCGGGCCGGGGCCGCGGCGATGCTGGAGGAGGCGAGCGAGGTGCTGGAGTCGGTGCTCAAGGCCTCGTGCCTCCCGCTCAGCGTCCTGCTCTTCGTGCCCGCCGTGCTCCTGCTCCTGGGGCCGCCGCCCGCCGCCGAGGCGGCGCATGAGTTCACGGTGTACCGCATGCAGCAGTATGAGCTGGGCGGGCAGCCCTACGGTGAGGAACTGCACGGCCCGGCCGGGCTCGGTCCGCCCGGCCCCGGCCCTTTCGGGGGTGGTGAGGCCGTGGGGAGAGAGCTCCGACCCCGGCGAGGAGCCCTGGATAGGCCGCGGAGCCGCGGGCGGCCCGTGGAGGGTGGCCCGGCCTAGGGGAGGCTGCGGGAGGGCTCGGGGGGCTCTGGGGGGAGGCAGCGGCCGGGGCCGGGGCCGGGCCCAGGCGGGGGGAGGCCGCAGGAGGGCCCCGTCTGGCTGAGTTTCACTGCCCAGGCTCAGCACCAGCAGGAGAGTGCTGGGAGCTCCAGCGTGGTGACCTAGAGGAAACCAAGGACCCCTGCCTGTGGGCTGAGGTCTCTGTGTTTCAGCTGCATCTCTCCTGCATTCGGGAAAACTTAAGGTTGTGTGCTTAGTTTTGTCCTTTTGCCTTTAACTCCTTTATTGACAGGTTGATTCTTTTCTGCTCTTCATCCTCTTCATCCTCAGCAGAGTCTGTTGCTCCAGTGGCTTTCAGAGCCTGTCCTTCCATTGAGTTACAATTGACCTTTACTTCCTCTGTTCTCTTACTTCCAGCATGCTGATTGTGCAACACCTTTCTTTGGGTCAGGAACACACCCTGTTCTGCAAGTCCTTGACGTGCTGTAACTCTCAGCCTCCTCTCCTGTGTGCTCATAAACCCAGAATCGAGGGTTGTTTCTGGGTCTTTTGTAGATATTTTATTCCAGGCCAGGGCATGTGCTCTGTGAGTGACAGACATGAGTTTCAGATTTATATTAGCAGTGAACAGCCTCATGTCTATTTTGTGCTGTCCATGAGACACCACCTCTCAATCTTTCAGATCTTAATAGGTTCAAATATATAAGTTATGAAATGCAGCTGTGCCTGTGTACTTCTTAAATACTTCACATTACTGGTGGCTTCTAAATACCTGAAATTATTTCTGGGTTCTTCCACCACAGTTTCTCAGAATGTGTCCACATCTTGAGGGCTCTGTTGCTGACAACCTCAGTAGCTCCAAGGCAGGTTCTTGCATGGGGGTAGGAAGCTCTCTTTTTTCTCAGGTGGTGGGGACTGTTTGTTGACAGCCTTAGTAGGGGCAGCAGGGATGTGATTCTGCTGACTTTGGTTGCCTGAGTGTCCCCTCTAGCCAAGTGCTCACAGTTTGGAGAATTTTGTGAACTCTTGACAAGCCAGGTGTTATTTTTTTAAGATGCTTCCAATTAACTTTTTATGCTGTTTCTTTTCCTGGAGCCTTTTAGCTCAGTGGGTTGTGTGTTTCCTTTGTTCCTTCCTGCTCCCTTTGGGTAGCTGCTGTTCCTGTTCCTTGTGTGTTCTGAGATGTCCTTCAGGATAAAAGTTGTATTTCACAGAGCAGTCTGAGTAGGAAGGGACCCAAAAGAATCATCGAGTCCAGCTCTCAAAGTGAATGACAGACAGAGGGATCAAATCCACAATCTTGGTGTTATTAGCATTATGCTCTGACTAACGGAGTTGATTTATGGTTCCAGATTCTCATATTCTTCTCAAAAAAAAAAAAATACAGGTTGTTGCTCTGCCTCTTATTTCAAGGGGAAGAGTTTTTGTCAGCATCACTCACAGAATAATTTAAGAACAAGCTTGGACTTTCTCTAATGTTAATATATTGAGTTCTTTAGTTTGTAAATGAGTGATTATTAATTAGCTCTTTGTGGAGAAACTACAGAAAATCAGAAAAATTCTATTGTGGCTGCTCTGCTAAGATGTCCGAGGGTGGTGCTGAGAGCAGAATTTTGGG
The DNA here is from genome assembly GCA_036630365.1 of Acanthiza pusilla. Taxonomy (NCBI): domain Eukaryota; kingdom Metazoa; phylum Chordata; class Aves; order Passeriformes; family Acanthizidae; genus Acanthiza; species Acanthiza pusilla. Next base: position 3,157,755 of record JAXCHO010000105.1, on the reverse strand, counting down.
TCCACATTGCTGTGTTTACACATCATTTTTTCAGAAATGGTGGAGGGATTATCCTCATTTTGAATTGTTTTTCTCTGATTGAAGCAGGGGGGCTGTTAATATTTGTTTGTTATTTAGTGTCAGAGCTCTGTGGGGAGAATTTACATTGTGCCTGGACTCTGTTTCTGGGTGTGTGGCCCTCACTGATGCTGTGCAGGGGAAGTGTAGATTTTTCTTGTTTTAGTGATTCTGTGACCTTTGATGAGACCAAACTTATGTTAGAGTTAAGCTAAGTGAGGTTTAAATCTGATTCTTAGCAATCCTCCTGTTTGACAGAGGCTGGACCCAGAGTGATGAGCTCTCCAGTGTAGGTGCCAGAGTTCCAGAAGAAGAAATTGAATTACAAATTGTAAGGTGGATTTGACCCTCTCTATTTGTACAAGGTGTCCTTTTGGCCCTCCCTTGGAGAATGAAGGAGCAATTCTCTGGCAAGCCTACAGCCTGCTGTGCTCCCAAGGGATTGCATTTCCATTTGGGGGATTTGATCTGCTGGAACTGAGAGCAGGAGAAGGCAAACCCTTAGAGCAGCCTGCTCATCTGTAACTCCCAGCTACAGAACCTTCCTTGTGGCTGAGTGAGAGCAGCCCTTGGGGTGACATGGGCCAGTCTGGTGTCCTTTCACCAGGTGGTTGTGATGCCTAAAAGACAGGCTACCTGAAACAGAGGCCAAGACAAATTAGGAGTATAAAAAGCAGACAAATTTATTCAAGGCCTGCAAAGACCTTGAAGGTACATTCGGGCAAGCAAAGTCCCCCGTTGGGGACGACACCCAATATGGACGCTGGGTCACGAGCCCTTCACCTTTTATAAGTTCTGTGCCATTAGCATATTGGCCCCTAATTCTCCAATTGCACCCTTAGGTGATGATGTTCACCACCCCAGGCCTGCTCCCCCATCTCACAGTTGTTTACATATTTTCGGGCCCTAAGGCAATGAGTATGTCCTTGAATCTGTGTTCAGAGAGCCTTGTTTGGCCAAAGGTGCTGGGAACAGAGGATTTTAGCACTTTGTAAGGAGCACAGAACTACAGCAAGTTACAGATACATGAAGAGTAAAAAACTAGAAATACTTGAAGGCATCAGTTGTGCACAGCTTCCATCCACAGCTTGATCCTAAAGCTGTGGGAGGCTCTGGAGAGGCCAGGCTGTCTCCAGGTGTGTTGCTGTCTGCAGGTGAGCAGACAGATAGCCTGTGTGGTTGTGTTGAGGAGGAGGACAGGCAGGTGAGGCTGTGCAGTGCTGGAATAAAGGGAGCCTGGCAGCAGGATTTGGCTGCACAGGAAAACCCACAGACCTCTGCTCCTTCTCGGGCGAGGGCGAAGAGGCGAACTCAGCTTTCTGCAGCTTCTGGCTGCTCTGCAGCCATCAGACTGTCCCCAGGACTGTTGTGAGCAGGAGGCAGGCTGGAGCAAAGGGGATGGGATGAAATGCCCTACAATCCTCGTTGCTTTCCCTCTGGCAGGCACCCGGAGCGCCGTGCTGAACACGGAGGCGCGCACCGTGGAAGCAGATGTGCTGAGCCGCCGCTGCGTCATGATGAGGCTGGTGGACTTCTCCTACGAGCAGTACCAGAAGGCTCTCCGCCAGTCAGCTGGGGCTGTGGTGATCATCTTGCCACGATCCATCTCTTCTGTCCCCCAGGATGTTGTACGGGTAAAAAGAAAAAAGTTTTCTTTCTCTTCTAATGGGAGTTGTGTTGGAGAAAAGCTTGGTTGCTGCAGGGCTGAAAGCTTTTGTTGTAATGCACAACCAGTCGTATTCTAATTTTAAAACTTCTCTCTCTGCTTTGGTTGTTAATTTTTTCCTGCCATCTCTCGTCCTTAGCAGATGCTAAGTTTGTGTCTCACTTAAATTCTCAGCAATTCATGGAGATAGAGCCAGAAATGCTTGCTATGGAAACCATTGTGCCAGTCTACTTTGCAGTGGAAGATGAGGAGCTGCTGTCTATCTATGAACAAACACGGGCTGCTTCTGCATCACAGGGTTCTGCCTCAGCTGCAGAAGGTGAGTTCTAACAAGGAGGAGAAAGGTTTGAGGAAGACAGGCCTGATCCCACCTCTGGGAGGAGTTTGCTGTGTCATGTGCATCATGAACCAGTGTTCTGTCACCTTTGTGTTTATTCTGTCTTTGTCAAAGTGTTTAGAGATTCAGTGGAAGAAAAACACAGTGTAAGAAAGCATTAGTTGACTATATTTGGAAATATGGTTGAGTGAAGTTCTCAGTTTCACGTCGTTGCAAGTAAGGTAGAAATCAAAACTAGGTTAAAAACAACATTAAGAATGTTAAGTGATGATGGTGTGTTCATCAAAGCTGAAGCTTTTTGCCTGACCAGCACTCAGTTTGATGCTTTCATGTAAACTTGACTGTCTTTCTGACCTGCTACTTATGATTGACTTTAGTGCTGCTGGGGGAAGGTTTTTGATCAGCTCAAGGTAGTGGGATTTTAGGACAGAACGAAAAAGCATGATCACAAAGATTCTGTGTCATTGCATAAACACCAGTGACACGTGAGAGGGCTTAAATAATTTAAAGCTTTTCTTTCCAAAGCTCAGTTAGCAGGGCAAATAAAGGGATGAAACTTCCCCAGGTTTACATTATGGGATTTTTTGGTGTTTTTGTTCTAGTTCTGCTGCACACAGCGACTGCCAATGGCTTCCAGATGGTGACCAGTGGGGCTCAAAGCAAAGCTATCAATGACTGGCTCATTCCCAGTGTGGAGGTGAGTTGTATATGGATTCAAACTGGCAACATTGATGAGGTGATTTCTTTAATTGGGATTTTATCTGACATTTGGACTGATGGGGTAAGTCAGAGGAATGTCAGGTGAGTATCTGAAGTCTTCACAACTGAAGCCATGGCAGACCTAGCAGAAATGCAGAAGTCAGGCTGTCTTTGTACAGACACACAGGAGGTGCTGGGGAGTGACAATGCTCTCTTTCCTCTGCAGGGAAGGCTGACAGGGCTGGGGGGAGAAGACCTGCCCACTGTTGTGATAGTTGCCCACTATGATTCCTTCGGAGTGGCTCCGGTGAGTATTCTTTCTTCCTGCAGCTCTCTGTTCCTGTCTTTTTTCCCATGTGGCCTCTGCCCATGTGTCTTTCCTTGGCCTAAAGGATGTGGGGCAGTTACAAGTACAGCACAGTGGTGTGTTGTCTTGAGTCTGACAGTCTGTGTGGGTTTGTCACCTTGTGTCTGTCCCCCTTCCCCCTGCAGTGGCTGTCCCACGGGGCTGACTCCAATGGCAGTGGGATCTCCGTGCTGCTGGAACTGGCCAGGCTATTCTCTCGGCTCTACACCTACAGAAGGACCCATGCTGGGTGAGGAACTGCCCTGTTTGGGGTTTAATGTGTGTAGCTGACAAGTGGAGGGAATGATGTGGGAAATAGATTCCATCCTCAAGCCCTGGGAACTGCCCCCAATTAATCTGTCCTGCCACTACCTGGGTACAGGGCAAGTGGGAAGTGTTTGTTAATGGACAGTTTGCCTTGGATGTCACATGCAAATGGTTGTGATTTCACCACACCTCCAAGGCTGAGGAAAGGAATTCTTGGAGTGCAGCATGCTAACCCTTTTCTGGTTTCTCTGATGGCCAGGTATAACTTGCTGTTCTTTGCATCTGGAGGTGGCAAGTTTAATTACCAAGGAACTAAGCGGTGGCTGGAGGACAATTTGGACCACACTGGTGAGTGAGGGGCTGGTTGTTAAATGTCTGTAATTAATTGTCAGCTCTCCTGTGAGAGCCTCCTTGTGTGAGCCTTGCTTTTTTGGGATGGAAATCCTAGCACAAGACATAGCAATAAAGATTTGGATTTTTCTGTTCCAGATTCCAGCCTGCTGCAGGACAATGTAGCATTTGTTCTCTGCCTTGACACTCTGGGCAGAGGCAATAGCCTTCATCTTCATGTCTCAAAGCCTCCCAAGGAGGGGACCTTGCAGCATGCATTTCTGAGAGAACTGGAGATGGTAAGGAAAAGCATTTTAGGTGCATGGGGAGCTTGGAACTTGTTATGGAGAGCTGCAGCCCTGCATGAGAGGAAGAAAGATGTGAAGAAAGGCTGTGCCATTGAAATAATTCATATATTGTTTAGGGTCACTTGATTTGAAGTGCAGACAAATCCTCCTGCTACAGTCCAAAATGAAGCAGACTAGATCTGGAAATGCTACCCTGTAGTGACATGTAAACAGCTCTTTTTGACATGAAGCCAGTTTTATAATGTCAATAACTGCACCTTACTTTCTGGCATATGAAAAAAGTGGGTCTAGGCAGACAGGGCAGTGCAGGGTGAGACTATGCAGTGGGCAGCACCCCTGAATGGCTTGCCCTTTTCCTCAGGTTGTTGCCAGCCAGTTCCCAGAGGTGAAGTTTTCCATGGTGCACAAGAAGATCAACCTGGCTGAGGACATGCTGGCGTGGGAGCACGAGCGGTTCGCGATCCGGCGCTTGCCGGCGTTCACCATCTCCCACCTGGAGAGCCACCGGGACAGCCTGCGCAACAGCATCATGGACAGGAGGTGAGGGACCCTGGGGAAGGAAGGCTGGGGTTTAATTCCAGCCCAGAAACCCAAACTGGCCTCCCAACTGCTTGTGTTGTGCTGATGGTCAGGGCACGGGTGACAGAAACACTGGGAGTTGGGCTCTGGATTCAGGCTCGTGTTTGAGGCAGTGGAAAAGAGTTGTTTCTAGAGGAAGCTGATGCCACTGGCAAGTCCATAATCCTCTCTTTTGCTTTAGGGCACGAATAGACACTAAAGCACTGACCAGGAACACTCAGATAATTGCTGAGGCTTTGACAAGGGTCATCTACAATCTAACAGAAAAGGTAAGAGGTGCCCACCATGCAGTGCTTGCCAGACTTGTCCTGCCCAATCAAGCTCACCAATAACCTGGGTTGTTTTTTTTTTTTTTTAATTTTCCCTTGCAGGGAGCACCTGCAGATATGCAGATCTTCACAGATCAAATGGTGAGCACAGTGCATCATTTTTGTAACCTGTGGGAAGAAAGAATCTAGGGTCTGAGAGAGAGCTCTGCTCTCAGCAGGTGTGTGGTTGACTCCCTTTCTCTGGTGCTATTTTTCTGCAGCAGATCCAGCAGGAGCAACTGGAGTCAGTGATGGACTGGCTGAGCAGTCAGCCCAGGGCTGCCCAGCTGATTGATAAAGACAGCACCTTCCTCAACACCTTAGAATATTACATGGGACGCTACCTGAAGGATGTCAAGCAGCATCATGTGAAGGCAGACAAACGGTAAGAAAAGAAATGAAGGAACCAGCCTGGCCATGCAAACTGGCTTCCCCCTCTACAGAATTTTGTCCCTGAGCCACAACTTGCCTGGTTTCTTGGCATGCAGCTGGAAGGCATTGCTCTTTTCTGCTTTCCTGTCAGTTTTGGTTCATGCTGTGTTCTCCTAGAGGAAGCTCTTTACCATTCCTCGCAGCACAGGAACAAGGCCCAGCAACTCCCTCTGTCTGAAAAACTTGTTTTTAAACTGTTTTGGTTCCACTGTTCCCACTCTGAGAGCAGGAGAAGACCAGGTTTTGGTTAATTGCAAAAAGGCATCTTCCATCCTGTCCAACCTGCTTGGGCTGAAGCTTTTTAGTGAGCACAGGGAGGAATCTTTCATGTTCAGCCTCTTTGGAGGCAGCTGAACAACAGCATCAGTTCTGAATGTTGTCGTTAGGCTTCTGATTATAGGGAAAGAAAGTCCTGATGCCTAAAATCAGCTCAAAACCAGTATGGGAGGTGGTCATGCTTAGCTGTCTCTGCTTGGGTGAACTCCTTGGGAACAGCTCTGGGCTGTCCTTACTGCAGGGCCAAGAAGTGCAACAGAACCTGAACAATTTCTTCTTTGCACAGGGACCCCGAGTTTGTTTTCTATGACCAGCTGAAGCAGGTGATGAATGCATACAGGTATGGAATTCCCTTGGGCATGCTGGGCTGTTGTCTCACCCCCTGGCAGTAACTTCTGTAGCAATTCCATGTGTGCTTTTCCTTATTCCAGGGTCAAGCCAGCAATCTTTGACCTGCTTCTGGCTGTCTGTATTGCAGCCTACCTTGGCCTTGCCTATGTTGCAGTGCAGGTGAGAGACACAGATGTGTTATTTTGTTTATTACAGAACAAGGTTGCTACAGTAATTCACACAGTCCCAGCACTAAAGCTGCAACAATAATGCCAGTTGGCTGTGCTGAAGGCAGCCTCTTCCCATTCTAGTGCAAAACTGGTTTTTTTGAGCTGTTTCTTTCAGTCAAGGACATGTATAACTCACTTGCTAAGCTATTTTGGCTCCAAATTGAAACTTTATAACAAATTTTAGTTACCTTGGTAATTTACAGACTTGCAGTTTGTAGTGTTGGGAAATATCTGAACTTGGGATGTTCTTGGAAATGCATCTCCAGGGTTTTACTTTCTTTTTTCAATGAAACTGTAAATACATCCCCATGTGCATACCTCTGGAAATGTGATACTCCATGCCTTAGCCATGAATGAAAGGGAAGCTTTTTAGGTCACTCTCAATTTTGATCACTTTGTGTTATTTGTGTCTATTATTTGTTTGGGGAAAGCATTTAAAAATTCAGTGTAACATTATAAACAGGAGGGAAAACATATACTTTGATTTCTGTTAGCAATCTTCATTACTTCTGTTATTTGAATTTGAAATCATTTGAAACCTGGATCTGATTGCATCCGTCAAATATCAAATCAAAATACAATCAACTGAAACAAAATCAAAAGAGGAATTAAGTGAATTTCTAAGTCACTGGGGAAATGGTGAAAGAGAAGATCCAGTTAAGGGATTGTGAATTACTGGGAATCTCTGTTTTTGCCTGGTTCATTTTTACCTTCCTGAAACTGCTGCCAGCAGTGTTTCTATAGAGACCAGGAACCTGCATGCATTGAAATCTGAAGCTTTCTCCTCCCCTTCAGAAGGAACAGAATTGCATTTAAAAAAAAAAATCTTTAACACATCTTCATAATTGGGTGATGCAGACCTGCACTTCTGTAAGCCATCATTTTCTGTTTAACTTGGCTTCATTGTCATAATTCCTCCTCATCCATCAAGTCCCACTCCATCTTCAGGATGAGTGGTTGATTCAAACAAGGCATTGCATTTGCACACTGGTATTGTTTTAAGCCTTCTGCTAAGTTTTCTGTTTAGAACTGTCATGGTTACTTTTTTCCCCTTCTGTTTCCAGCACTTTGGTCTCCTTTACAAGTTGATACAGAGATTGTCCCTTAAAACCAAGCAGCAGTGAAGCACCAAGTCACCCCCACCCAGCAGCACTGAGCCATCGGTGAGCCCATCGGGAACCTTCTGCCTTCCACTGAACCCTGCTATTTCTCTTCCTTTGTCTCCTCTTTGCTACTGTATAGAGGGGAGGAAGGCATAAAGAAAATGAAATTTTAACTCTTGTGCACCTTTTAAGTGCTTTTCTTCACCTTCTTCCCCTGACTTGCACCATGTCTGTTTTTCCTTTGCATTTTGATGAGGGAGAGGCTCAGAGATTTCTTCCTGCAGTCTGACTCTGAGCAGCTTCTCTGAGTGTAAAACAAAGTCCAGCACCTTCATGGACACATGTCACACAGCCAGCCTGGGAACTGAAACTACAGCCTGACATGGTATCTCTGCCCAGCAAACAAGGACTTGGAGCAGTTGTTTAAAAGGAAAAAAAAAAAACCAAAAAGAGCACATGCAAATTAAAGAGAATGCAATTAGAATGTTCCTTATGGCACCTCTTCCTTAAGTTCACTGCCTGGCTTTAGGGAGTTGTGCTGAGTGTCTGCAACAAGCACCTTCTTGCATTTTGTCCAAACTCACCCCCTTTTAGGAGGTGCACTGTGAATGATCTCGACTGTTATTGCCAGGGTGAGGAAAGATTGTCAAGGTGGGTTTTTGGCATGAGGGTTCTTGCCAGGGGCAGATTCTCTCCTGTCTTCATTGGAGGATGCATTTTGCTGTGTATTTGACTTCTCTGGAGGTTTATGGTCCTTGGACACTTCACAGCTGCCACCACTCTGTGCTAAACTCTTGCTTCATTTTTGAGGGGTATTCTGTGGTCCCAGCTGCTGCAGGATCATGTTCTGTGCTGCTCCAGGTACTTACATGAGCTGGTTACATTAATAAGAGTAGCTCAGACCTGGAAAATATGTGGAGATACTACAAGCTCTAGGCTAGTTGTAGTTCCAGAAGATAACCCTGAGCTCCGTCCTGCCACACAGCAAGTTTTGAGTCCTTTCTGTGATCTTCTACATGATATCTCTTCACAAGCCACAGTGACACTTTTTCTTTAATTTAGGCTACTATTTGTAATTAAAGTAGCAAGTCTTACAGAAGCTGAAAAGCTATTTTGGAATTGAGGTGGACCCTTTTTTTTGTATGCAAGAAAAATTCCAGAAGCACTGATTTCCATCCTCCTTTGTTTTACCATAATCTCCTTCTTGGAGTACCCTTACCCTACCATGTGTCCTTTCTGCTACTTTAAATGTGTAGCAACTTGTTCTTTAAAGGGTCTTGTCTTTTCCAGGAAAGCATGCTGGTGTCAGCGGCTCACCATGGTGTCAGCAGGTGGCATGGTGCCAAGCACTCCAGAAATATCAGCCACACAGGGAAACCTGCCTTTTCCTGCTCTTTTGAGGGCTCATTTGAAATATGTCTCTCTGCATGTGTGAGGTGCTCATGACACTCCTCTGCCAAATGCATTTATGACTTCAGAAGTTGCTGGAATGGCTGAAAGACAAGCCTTGATTGTTTTCCACTGGTTTTTATGCTCTGCCCATAGAGACTGCATCTGCTGTGCCCTGGGAAGGTGCATGCTCTGGGCTGGGTAGGTTTAGGACATGAATGGAACTATTCACATTAGGCTCTGAATATCTGGGAGTAGTTTGACTCCTCCAGCTGCATCATCCATTTCTGGTGTGTTACACTTAGGGAGTGGTGTTCCCTCCAATCCCTTCACCAGTCTTAGTGATCAGTTATTTTGCTGAGAAAAATAGAAAAAAATTATTATCAATCCTGCTGCAGCTTGAGTTGATGTGTGTAAAATTTGCCAGTAGTGGGCAAGAGCAAACAGAACAGATCTGGAGCTTGTTCCCTGCAGTGGAAACTGTAAGCCTTCAGTCTTCCAGATGAGAAGCTCAAAGTTCAGAGTCAAAAACTTCCACCCAGTCTGGTTGCAGCTGTGTCCCTGTCAAGGCTGTAGCACAAAGAAAACACTTCAGCTCTGTGTGAGCTGTTAACGCTCCTGATGCAGTGCCAGAAGCCAATGGAAACAACCTAAAAGAAAGAGGGGTAAGATTAATGAGGAGAGTTCATAAACCTGAGTGGCAGTTGGGATGGTACATTGCTCTCTCCCACACAAGGTCAGTTTGTCCTGTAAGCCTTTTGTGAATCTTTCCCTGGCTGCCATAAAAAGTAGTTTTTACTACAGATCAGAGTTTTTGCTTTTGATCAAAGTGCATGTGCACTGAAATATCTGTGCTCAAATCTGAGATAGTCAAATCCCAACTTCCTCATAGCTGGAGCAGAGTGCCCATCCTGAGATTGAATTTAGTTCCCACATTACTGTTCCCACACTGTTGTTTCCTTGGGTAAGTTAACAGAGAAGCTTGCAAAGAGACCCTGGAGCTGATCTGCACTCCACCATCCCTGATCAATTCAGTCACCACAAAAAAGGCAGAAATCCAACAGGTGTTGTGATAAAATAAAAGTTCTCCACAACATTGCAGAAGAGCTCTGTGTAGCTGATTCTTGGTGCCCTTATTTTTACCTACCCCCTTTTTTTGAGGAGTTTGCCTGGCCTGTAAGGAAGAGCATTGAAAGCATTGAAACCACACATACACAAATGTCTAGCAGTTGATGCTTCTAACCAGACAACCATTTTCTTTGCTGTTTGTCTGACTTCACCTCTTGTCCAGGTGCTGTCAAGAGTCTGCAGCTCACCAAAAAAATGGTTTTCCAACAAGCTGTTAATTCCTTGTCTGCTTCCACCTGCATGGGCACTAGTGGGGATTGGATGGGAGTAGCTTGAATTATTGTAGTTCATCTCCCAAATAAGAGGGGTTGGTTTATTGTAAGGAGAGAAGTAATGCTGTGCAATATGAACTCCATTCTTCTACTCAGTGCAGAGAAGATCCTGAAGCCAAAATGGAATTAGGTATCCCACTGGCTGTGGCTGAAAGTCACCACAATCTATTTAGACATTCAAGACCACAGCTATACCCAAAATTGCTGTGGGGCTTGGTTTTGAGGGTGTTTTGTTTGTTTTAAATCTCGTGCTCTTACGTTGTTCATGGCCCAAGCCCAAATCCCAGGCTGCTCCTGCACCCAGTGTTTAAGCTGGGTTTTACATTTCAGAGGTTTTACATTGCATTTGGTCTTGACTCACCAATCTGAAATGCTGGGGCTGCTCCTGGATGTCTCAGTAAATTGGGCCTCTGGGTACTTGAGTGTGGATTCCTCCTTTCTCACTTCAATCTGTTTAGTTTCCATTGGTAGTTACTGCATAGCAATTTCAAGACTATAATCTGGAATATTTGCAGCTCAGGAAAAAGATTTGATTTATCTAGCAATGTTAATTCAATTATTTATCTCTTGTGTGCCCTGAAGAACAAATGTATATTGAGGTGAATATTTAAAAGCTAATAGAAAATTCAGTGCAGTTGATTTACATATTTTAGGACTATAAATGTAATAATATTTAAGTATTTAATTTTTTTTTGTTTGTCCCTTTTCCCCTTGGAAAAATAAACCAAGTGAATAGGTTTGATGGATAGATTTGTCAGAGAACTATTTGCTAAAAAAAATGGAATCTCCTTGCATTATTTGGAGGAATAGACCCCTCTATAAAAAGGGAGAAAATCCATGTATTTAAAAGCTTCATCCTTTCTGTATAGTCAAAAGTAAAATAGTATGACAGAAAACATTTACACACTCCAAGCATGATTCCAGCACCTTGAGGTGAGCAAATTCCTGTTTATTCAAAAGGTTTGTGCTCATGTGAAGTAATTAAAGTTTCTATGCAAAATGGCTTTGATACTGTGAAAAACTGGTTACCTCAGCAGCCAACACTGTGTGCTCGTGGAGATTGTTGTGCCTCTGTCCTTACCCAATGCCTCTTTGAACACTAAACTATTTATTCAAATTATAAGCCTTGCAAGAGATCTGTTCCCTGAGCATGAGTTTGTCAAAGTCGTGGTCAGAGGTGTGGAGTGGCAAAGTGACCTAAAGGTGACAGAGGGGGAGAGCTGAACCTACGCTCCTCCTGATGCTGAGACTCCGAGGGGTTCTTCTTGTTAAGACCTTTCAAAACCTGCTGTGCCCCTGTGTCACACGGGGCGGTGACACGGGGCGGTGTCCCGGCGGTGACACTGGGGGGGGACACGGGGCTGTGACACCGGCGGTGACACGGGGGGGCGTGACACGGAGCGGTGACATGGGGCGGTGTCCCGGCGGTGACACGGGGCGGTGACACGGGGCGGTGACACGGGGCGGTGACACGGGGCGGTGACACGGGGCGGTGTCCCGGCGGTGACATGGGGCGGTGTCCCGGGGTGGTGACACGCGGCGGTGTTCCAGGGCGGTGTCCCGGCGGTGACACGGGGCGGTGACATGGGGCGGTGTCCCGGCGGTGACACGGGGCGGTGTCCCGGGGTGGTGACTGACACGCGGCGGTGTTCCAGGGCGGTGTCCCGGCGGTGACACGGGGCGGTGACACCGGGCAGCCCCGCCCGTTGCCAGCAGGTCCCGAGCGACAGGAGCATCCTCCGGTCCCATCCCGGCCCGGCTCAGCGCTGTCCGGCCGTGGAACCGCCCCCAGCCCGGTGCAGCGCCGGGGCTCGGCCAGAACGGCGGCCCGGGATGTCGAGCGGGGCTCGGCCCCCGCACGGCTGCACAGGTACGGGCGGGGCAGGTGTGGCATCGCCGCTCCACCCGTGCCAGGGCTCCGCTTCCTAGACCCCTTCCCTCCCGTGGACTCGCACCTGCCTGTGTCCCGCATGCCGAGGGACCAGGAGGGTGAGGAGGTCCCGCCTGTTCCAACCAGGCTGTTCAAAGTTGCGGTGTGTCTTTCTAAAAGAGAAAGAAATGTCTTCTAAGTCAAGGAAAAGGTTGAAAACAAAGGTCAGTGTTTCGAAGGTGACAGAAAAGCCTCTGGGACAATGCAGTGAGGAGGAGGTGTTCCCTTGTTTGGCAGGGTGTCTGATGATGTGATGTCCTGGCACTTCAGAACTTGGGTGTCCCATCAGAGCAGCACCACCTGAGCGTGTGGTGCGAGCAAAGGGAGAAGGGAAGACATATCTTTCTCTAGAGGTTTTCAACTGATGACCCAATACTCAGCTTAAGCCTTTTGCTTTGGAATTTTCACAGTGACTTGCCAGCTTGTCTGGAATTTCACAGGCCCTGGACTATTTTCACCTGCCCTGGGTGGGCTGTACCTAGCAAAAATTCAGTTAATGTAGGGTTTCTTGAGGAACCTTTTGGTCCTTGCTATAGATTCTTGTGTGAGGGCAGATGAATTTGTTCCACCTTCACAGAATCAGATAAGTTGGAAAAGATCTCTGAGATCATCAAGTCCAACCTATTGGATGACTAAGCATGGTTTTCATTCCAGAAATTAATTTCTCTCAGAGAAGTTAGAAGTATAAATTATTCTCCCAAAGGGAACTGTGTACGCTGTAGTGGAAATGGGAAGAAAAGCCCTCAAGCTTTTCTGTGCCACTGGGAGCAGAGAGGGAAAGGAGCACTGCGGGCTCCTTCCAGGTGGGGAAAAGCACACCCACAATGTAAGACAGAAGATCTGTCAGTTCAAACAGAGATCATGAAGAAATGTTTTTTCATTTAAATACTGCCTCTGCTGTTTTTCTGGAGCATTCTTGACCCCTGATAAAGCTTGGGCCACTCTTCTTTAATGTGATGCTTAACAAACCCAAAAGGAGCAAGCTGACAATACCTGACTGGAAGCCCATGCTTTGCTACAGTGTCTGTTTTGAAAGGGAAAGGGACAAGACATCAAGATCTTATCTCTGCTGAATCTAAAAATAAACAATTCTTCTTTATTGTTTAAGCCACACTAGTGATTTCTTGTTAGCAATAGGTTTTTTTAACAGAACAAGGCCTGGCATTATTTCCTTTGGATAGTTCAAAGGATGGCAGTTCTTAACTGCTGTGAGAAGTAAGGTTCTCCTGGAATTTTTTCCCAGCTCATGTGAGTGGGAATTTGTACTAGAGAATAGCCCATAAGGGACTGTGGGTCTTGTGAAAGGCAATTTGAGCTTTTATTCTCAGATGGTGCTTCTGTGGTAGCACTGAGTAGTTCTTGGTAGGGATGCTGAAGTGCTGGTACTGACTTCCATTTGGTTGACCATCTTTGAGTAGGGTGATTTGTATTCCTCACGTTGGCATCTTCTGTGCTTCCTCCACATGCCACTCTGGAGTTTTTTGAGTGAAGGTATTATTCTACTTTAGCAACTGCTCTGCCTGTGGAGGTTGAATATGCACAACACAGGTGGTTGCATTATAAAAAGGAGAGGCAGACAAACAACTCTTTCTTTCAGGCACCCTTCTCTGTAGGTCGCTGTTGGATTTCCCTTTTAGAAAGAGAGTGCTCTGTGGTGTTTTTTCTCATGGTGTGTTCCCAAATACTCCTGCTCTACAGAAGCAGTCAGGCAGCAGTCTACTCCAGGTCATGGGAAGGGCACACTAGAATATGAATCATTCAAAGGAACTGGTAATTAGGAGGCCTGTTAAATAGAGGGGAAGTTAAAGAATATCCCTTTCCCTGTGGCAGAGAAAAATTACAAACTACAGGGAGATTGGAGAGAGGATATTTTATGCTTGAGCTCTAAATGGATCCCACTCTGCAATCAGCTGCAGCAAGCACAGCCTTCCTCAGCAAGGCTTTTCCAGACCTTACAACAGCTTGCGTCTTCCATCTATTTTTGGTTTTTCTCTTGCCCTGGTTTCCATAGTATCTGAATGCTTCATGCTCTTAAATATATCTGACACTTACAGCACCTTGGTGAAGTAGGAGGTACAAAGGCCCTTGCTCTTTGGAGCTGTAGGAGCTGGAACAGCCTGGGGATGTGTGGAAGATGTGGGGTGGAGTCCTGAATGGAAAATGTGCTTTTCTAGAGGCTGGATTTGTCATTAGCCTTTCACTAGGGATAGCAAGAGGAAAGAAATCTTCATAAAACATCTGAGAAATGTTTGAAGGGCTCAGTGGTGTAGCTGCTGGGAGCAGGGGTGGAGATGAGTAGATCTGATGATTGGCACATTCTCCTCTAATCCTCTCTTCTCTATTCAGGTGCCACATTTCTTTCTCTCAAGCAAGTGAGAACATGAGGACAACTAAATTGTGTCCTGAAGCCAGGTTGCTCATGTTGTGGGCTTGTTCCTATGGAATATTTTAAATGTATTATCTTAATATAGTGTAATGGGAAGATAGAGAGTTTACTAAAAAGAAAGAGATGAATGAGAAGCAGATGTAGGGATGACCCCAAGACGCTAGGAATGCTCAGTTCTTTTATTTTTAAGGGGTACCCAGATGAAAGCATGTGACAGAAACAACCATCTCTGTGCTCCAGCAGTGTTTGGGGAGCAAAGGGAGAAGACAGATCAAAACAGCAGAGCTTAATATCTTTGCTGATTAAAACCAGGTCCAAACTGAACTCAATCAACTCAGTTGAATATTACATGATTGTAGAGCTGAGGAGTTGCCTCACATTGTTTGGGAAAGGATGGCCATGTGCCCTTGTTTCCTGACCAGTTTGCTTTCAAGCATTGGAAGAAACAGTCTGCAAACAACCCAAACTTCTTCCACAAGGTGGTGTGGTTTTGTTTGTTTATTTGGGGTTTTTTTGTTTTGTTTTTTAAATCAGTCCTCAGAGAAGTGCTGCTCTTGATCAGAAAGATATCTGGAATCTGAGATGGTCACTTCATATTCTGTGACAACTTGGGTCAAAAAAATCCACAAGCCTCAAAGCTTAGTTAATGTTTGGTTTCTTGCAGTGTTAAAATGTAAAAAAACCCTAACTCTAAATTGGTTGGTAAGACAGATATTCTGTGAAAGCTAAACAGCAAGGTCTTGGTAGACAAGAGAGGATAAAAGCTTATGGCAAGCTGTATCCTTTTACACAGGATATTTTTCTCTTAGGCTGGCAGTCTGGCTGCAGAATCTTTTGCTCCAGACCGGAAGAAATCACATTATAGGAATAACTTTTATCTTCCTGAGATACTGTCTTATTGCTTAGATATTTTCTCCTCGGACTGTCTTAACTAGTCCTTTGGCTCTTCTGCTTAAGGATCAAATAGGTAAGGGAAGGCAGACTGTTTTGAAGGATCCTTTTTTTTCCCTCCCTCTTTTTTTTTTTTTTTTTTTTTTTTTTTTTTTTTTTTTTTTTTTTTTGGCTGTGGTGAGGATTTTCTGCCTTAAATGGTGTCTCCTAGGTGATGTGGAGATTCAGAGCTCTAGCTTGTATTTTCTCCATTCCTCAATGCCTTTAGGAGCTGGAAGGACTGGGCAGACACTCCTAATGCAAAATGTTCCTCACTGTTCCTGCACCCTTTGTTTGAGCCCTTCTCAGATTTGGACCTCTTCACCTTTTATCTTCAGCTGCCCCTTTCTAAATACAAATACTCATATGCCACAAGAGAACAGGGAAGTCTAGATGTGTGTAAAGAAAACACTTCAGGTGTTTTTCACCAGCAAACGTCTCTCTGTAGAGAGAAGTGTTTTGGGCATACAATGTGGTTTTCTTCTAACAGTACTTTTTTGAAGCAGCATCTCAGGTTTGAGCAGAATCTGTTCCTGTGCTCCTTCTAGCACTCTTGTGTAGGCTCCTCCATGACAGATGCAACATGTTTCTTCTTCCTCTGCACAGGTGACCTGTCATTTCCCTTCTTCTCTGTCTTGGTGCTGTGACTACCTTTTATCTCCCCCTTAATCCTGTTACTCTGGTATATAATTCTCTGTCTGGCTCTGTAAACTCCAGGTGCTGATTGACAGCTGTTCTGCTTTTCATTTACCAGCAGTATTTTCATGTCTGTTGTTCTTTACTGCAGTC
This sequence comes from Acanthiza pusilla, assembly GCA_036630365.1. NCBI lineage: Eukaryota > Metazoa > Chordata > Aves > Passeriformes > Acanthizidae > Acanthiza > Acanthiza pusilla. Next base: position 3,141,663 of record JAXCHO010000105.1, on the reverse strand, counting down.
AGGGTGATTATAATATGTCCATTCACGGACTCCAAAAGATACTGGATTTATTTTTCCTTCTAAATTGACGTTTTCTACCCGAGGCACTGGGTCCCTTGAGCTGTAACATAAGCCTAGAGCAGCTTTTGCTGCAACAGCTCAGGTGAAAAGGCAGGCTAGGCATGGAAAGGTGCTTGAAAACTTTACTTGCTTAGGTGTGATTCATCCAAGGTGAGGATTACTGCTGTGGCACTAAAGGTTTCTTGTTTTAAAGACTGCCTTACCTGTTTGCAGCTGTTAAAAATGAGAACAGCTTGACTTGCCATAGGCTTCCCAGCTGATGCATCTGTGGCTTCCAAATAGATGGCAGAACCCTGGCAGTCTCTGCAAGATATGTCAACAGAAAGTTTGACCAGTGTGGGGAGATATTAGGGGGGTTTTAGGGTGAATTTTAGGGGTGGTACCACCTTCAAACACAAGACAGCTCTCCAGCCTTGAGACACCTTGCAGTGTCCCTGGGTTCAGAGCAGGCTGCAGAAAGCTGCAAGCCTTTGTGAGTCCATTTCCATTAAAAGCCTGGATGCAAATTCCAGGCTCTTGCATCTGCTGGCCCTCAGTAAGTGTTCTGGCACCTCCACACTCAGGTGGGCACACAACAGCAGAAAGCAGCAGAGTACAGAGCTGTAGCTCTGCTGAGCATGAGAGCAAAGAGGAATCCCCAGTGCCTCTGGTTCTGCAGGGGCCTCTCTCATTCTTGCCATGACTTTGGCCTGGGAGCCAGGTGGGTGCTCATACACAATCAGTATTCTCTGTTCTTCCCTCTGCTCTGTAGGATTGGGACCCCTCTTCTTCCCCTAATAACACACCCTCTTTTCCCAAGCCTTCCCTGCACAGCTGGAAGCCTACTGCACATGTCTGCTGGTGTAGGACCTAGGTAAAATAATGCCTGAGAGATCTGGGTAGGGTTTGAGGCTCTGGGCAGTCAGCTGGCATGTGGGGCACTGTGGGGATAGGATAGGAGAAAGGATGGGGCTTGGGGAGCAGGGAGGAGAGTGCTGAATTGGGCTGCAGCGGGAGCACAGAGCTGTGGCTGGCCTGGCTGTGTGTGTTGGATAGCAGGGTCACCTCTCCACTCACTGCTGCCCTCCTCCAGAGGATCCAGGGCAGGAGAAAAGGGGAATGGCAGAAAGCTCTCAGCAGAGACTACGCAAGGGGAAGCGAGGCCAGGCTGTGCCTGCACCACAGTGCTTTCCACAGCCACAGGCCTGGCATGCTCAGTGGAGCTGAGCACCTGACTCTGCCACAGCTCTCTCCGCAAACAACCCAGCCAACACCGCCCTCCCTCCCTCCTCCCAGCACGAGGGCGCAGGAGTGTATTCATCTTCAGGGACACTGGGGCAGCATGACAGGCTAAAATGTGTGCTGTGACGACAAAAGCCGTGCACGCTGCAGAGGGAATGCTCGGTAGGAGATGCAGGCAGCGTGTGGCTGTGGGCGGCAGAGCAGGGTTGGGCTGCATCCCTGCAGCACAGCTGCTCCTGATGGAGCTTCTTCGGCTGTGCTGTGGCGTGACAGAGGTGGGGCAGAGAGGTGACACAGCCCAGGGCCACCTGGGCCGTGCTGCTTGGAGTGCTGACATCCCCCCACTGCCTCACGGCATCTGCCAGAGCTGGAGAAGCCAGTGGGAGAGCAATCCAGGGCCTCACATGGGGAGGGAGAGCTGATGCCGTTAGCAATAATGGCTGCTTCAACATGGATACACAACCAGCTCCTCACCATCTGGCACGATCTGACACAGGACCGGGCTCGGGATGCCTCCACCAAGCCCCAGTGAGGAGGGAGCTGAGCTGCTCGGAAGAAAGGCGACATTGGCTAGAAAGGCAGGGGTAGAGAGGCCTGCCCAGGGTTGTAGACCTGGGGCCATGTATGGCTTCCCCTTCCAGCTAAGGTCCCTCCAGCCCTGGTGCTCCTGGCTGTGCTCGCCGCTGGGTCACGCCTGCGTTACAAAATTTTCTGCTTTAAATAATCTCTTCGCCTCCAGACCCTGGTGCTGAGGCACCGAGAAAATGGGGCGAATGCTAATTTCTGACACGGATGTGGAGCGGCTCTGCCTTCGTGGGTGCTCAGAGCTCTCCCCTGCTCCCAGGGCCCTCCGCGCTCCTGGGCCCTAAAAACACAGCTCTTCCCTCGCCCGCGGGGATGGGCGTCGCGGCAGGCACAGCCGCCGCCTTCACCACCCTCCTGGCCCAGCCGGCCGGTCCCGAGTGACCCTCCGGGCCGCTCCCAGGGCTCTCCCGGTGCCTTCCCCGGTGCCTTCCCCGGTGCCCCCCGCTCCTGAGGGGCCGCGGCGGCGCGGGGCCCGGCAGGGGGCGCTGTGGCGCGGCTCTTTGTGGCGCCGCGGCGGCGGCGCTGGCGGCGGGGCCGTTCCCGCCGCGCTGCCTCCCCCGCCCGCCCGCCCGCCCGCCCGCAGCCGCGCCGGGCGCGGGGCATGGCCAGACTCACCGAGGGCGAGGCGAGGAGGCAGCCGCCGCCGCTCCCGCCAGCGCCGCAGCCGCCGCCGCCGCCGCCGCGCCGAGCCTCCCCCATGAGCAGCAGCGGCGGCGCGGAGCCCCCGGCGCAGCCCGACAGCATGAAGGACCTGGATGCCATCAAGCTCTTCGTGGGGCAGATCCCGCGCAACCTGGAGGAGAAGGACCTCAAGCCGCTTTTCGAGCAGTTCGGCAAGATCTACGAGCTCACCGTGCTCAAGGACCGCTACACCGGCATGCACAAGGGTGAGCCCGGCGCGGCGCGCACAAAGGGGCGGCGGGCCCCGGGTCGGTCCACGCGTGACCCACCGCGATGTGCTGCTCTCCCACACCCCCCGCATCCCTCAGCGGGGGCGGGCGGCCCCCGATCCGCGGCTCGGGAACGCGTCCGCATCCCCAGCGCTCACGGGCGGGGTCCGGCAGCCCCGCGGCGGAGCCCCGCGGAGCCCCCCGGCCGCGGCCCGCGCCCCGCCGGCAGCCCGGGGCCTGTCGCCCGCGCGTGGGTGCGGTGACAAAGGCGCCGATGGCAGCGTGGGCCGGGCCGAGGCTGCCGCGGGGCGCGGGGGCCGCAGCGGGACCCTCGCTGGGCTGCTGGCCGCCCCCTCAGGGGGCTCGGACCGGCCCCGGGCTGGGGTTCGGCGCTGCGGTTTTAAAACCCGCGCAACAAAGAATATTGGCCGCGATTGTGCTGCCGCTGTCAGTGGCGTTTGGGGTAGGTGAGGGGCCTTCGCGATGGCAAACGGGGAGATGAGGGGTCTTTCTTCGCTGAAGGACCTTTAGTGGGTGCTGAAAAGTTTGAGGTGGCTCCTTTAGCCTCGCTTATTGTTGTGTTTTTATATTGAGGAGCTGTCGCGTCAGCGTGGCAGCTCCCTTCAGTGGAGCGGCTCTACCCCACCCTAGCAGGTGTTTGGGATCTTGTGACCTGCACAGCTCCAGCCAGGAAGGGAACTCAGAGAGTTGTTTGCTGTAAGATCCGAGGAGGTGGTGGCAGCCTTGCTCCCTGGCACAGGTAGAACAACCTGCAGGGAACCTACTGTGAGTGCCCTGAAAGCTGTTGGTGCTCAGCCTAGGCTGCCGTGCCCTAAAATGATCTGTGATGAGGCCATGTGTTGGTGCATGCTGGAGGGAGTGTGCCATGCTCAGTCCTGATGCCTCAGATTTAGGAGGAAGGGTAGGAAAAACGGAGTGCCTTGGCAATGTGAACCGTTCTAGACTGACCAGAGAGGGAAAAGGACAGGAGAAAAACAAGTTTATTTTCAAACAAAAGGCAAAAATCTAACTGTGGCACAAAAGGAAAACACTTCCTCATTGAAGCCTGTGGGGGCTGGGCTGACATGAATTTAGCTGAAGAAGTGTGTCTGGTTGTGACTGAAGAACGAGGATGCCATGTGCTTGTGTCTCTGTGTGCAAGGAACTGCATCCAAACCTGCTGCCAGGTGACCGTGAGTTGCAAGGTTTCAATCCAGCAAGGAGGAGAATGGGCCCAAGGCAAGAGGCAATTGCACATTTCATTCCAGTTGACATCTTAAATATAGACTGTGTGGTTTGAGGTCAGCTGCCAGGCAGGAGACAAATTCTAGGGATCTGCTTAGGTATGGAAATTAGAGGGGGCAGCAGTGATATTAGCCAGATGTGTGTGATATTAACTTGCTGTTAAATCAGGATTTCTGCAGCAGAATAAATACATCCTTTTGGTTCTAACGTTGTGTTGAGTGGATGCAGGTGTTGTTGGTCAGGGGTTGTTCTGTCCAGAAGTGGCTGTTGAGATGTGTACGTTCTCTGGTGGTGTAGGGTTCTTTCCACACACCTTCAGTTCCCTCTGCCCCTCCTCGTCCTGTTTTGTACAAAGTGAGAGGCTGGGATTCCTTCCCTGGTGGCATGAGTTTGCATGTAGATCCTCAGCCTGTTTTGGGAACAGCCTCTCCAAAGAAGTCATCCGTTCACAAGGAAGTGTGTGGGGGTTTAGCATGCAGTGAGGGAATTAGATCCACAATCCAGCCCACCCTCATCCCTGATCACTCTCATTTACCAGCTTTGGCTGCAGTGGCTTGGGCTCTGTGCAGGAAGGCCATCCTGGTGATGATCATCCTGCTGGCATCAGCAGGCCTGGAGGGTGCCAGGCCTGACCCAGGAGCTGCAGTGGCCTGGAGCATTGTCACAGCCCCTGATCAGGGGACACTTTGGCTGCCAGCTCATTCCTGCACTGTACGGAAGCCATAACCTTTCTGGGGCAGTTGTAGCAGCAGACTCAGTTTTCTCTCCCCACGTTCCCTGATCTGCAGTGAGATCCAATTGACAGCTCACATGCAGCTTCCATCTGCTTTTTTCCCTTTCTCTCCCCAAAGGGGAGGAAGCAGTTGTGTGAGAAGCCAGCACTGCTGGTGAAGCCCAGCGTGTCCTCTTGTGTTCCCTTGCAGCTTGACATGGAACTGAGCAGCCACCTCTGCCTCCAGGGAGGAAGAAAGGGTGGAAAAGGCCTTCCAGGGGCTGGAGGATGTGAGTTGGGCTGCAGTGTCCAAGAGCTGGTCCTGTGTGGATGCTAAGAATGGATGAATTTGGTGGAGGCAGAGGGCAATCTGACAGATCTAGAAATGTGAGCTCTGCTATGAAATGGTTTTGTTAGTACCTGACTAGTCATGTCTCAGCAACCTAACTACTGGTAGCTGATACTGTTCCAGCCTAATATTATTCATGAGGCAGTTTTTCTATTTATGTTAATCACAGATACATTTGCATGTTAATGGCAGTGTTTGTCTCAAAGCTAATATTTTCATGGGAAGAGCAGGGAGGTGTTTGAACAGGCTTTTGGAATGGGTCAGGGGAGGCTGAGTGGGGAGAATCAAGTGGAAATTTTTGGCCTTGTGTTCCAGGATTAGGCAGAAGGCAGTTCCTTCACAAGTGTCAACCTGATGGGTTTCCTAGGAGTGCTCATGGTAGGGAAAGTGGAGAGATTAAGGAGTGTGAGATACTAAACTCAGGGGAATATTCTGCAGGAGCAGGAGCAGCCCTCTTGCAGGCATGTGGACAGATGGGTGGCTTTTCCAGAGGGCAAGGATACAACAACACCCTCAGCCCGGGTGCCTCCCTGGCAGTGCAGTTTTGACTCAGCTTCTGCAGGCTTGTAGATTAGCTCCCCACTGGCTCCATGCTTCCCCTGCTGAAGTATTTGATGTGATTTCTGATGCTAAGCAGAATATAGAGATCCCTCTCCCCTGCAAACTGGCAGCCTTTTCTTGCTCAAGGCTTTAGACTGCTTATGTGTGGAGTAATGCTTAGGATCTGAAGGGACTGTAAATTCCAGAGTCAATGGGTAGTTTGTAGGGAGGATCGGGCACAGATTTTTTTTTTCCCCCCCTTAAATTTTTTTTTTTCAGTCTCTTGCAAGTGGAACTAGGCAAGGTTCTGCCTTCAGGGAGCTGGAAACCCTCCTGGAACCCATGGAAGTAGGGTGACACTGATGGGACATAGAGGTTGTTTTAGGGCTCTTTGGCAGAATGGTGGTGGCCTGGCTTTACAGACAGTCCTGGCTGTACAGACAGGGCTCTGGGTCCTGTTCTGTGTCCCTGTGCTGGGAATGGGTCAATGGCACTGCCCGGGTGCCTGGGACCCTCCAGGCTGACACTTCTTAACACCCTGAGCCCTTTCTAACACCACGTCCTGTGTCTCAGCAGGCACAGCTGACTTGGTGTTAGAAGTGCCCAAAGGGGCATCAGCCTGTCGGTCTGAGCTTGCTGTTAACTAAAGCAGGAAATGTGGAAGTGAGAAAACCTAGTGAGAGTGACAGGCCCTTCTGCACCTCTGTGGACATCTTTTCACTCTTGAGCAGATCCTTGGGTGGCTCTGTTAAGCTCAAAGTTTTAGGAGCCCAAGAACCCATGAAAGACATGGTGAACAGAATCCTGTCACAACATCCCAGGGAGCAGCTGAAGAGTTAGTGTGCAGGAGATAATGGCTCTTCAAGAAGGAAGTTTCTCTTCCCCACAATTAGGCTTAGAGCACAGTGTTTCTGCCAAACCTTTTCCTGTATTTCTGACCAGGACTTTGCAAAGAGAATGGAATTGCCTCCTGCATCCTACCTCCAGCACATCTGGTTGTGGAAGACAATAATTATATTTTCCAGAAGACATAGCTGACATCTTTAGCTCCCTCCTTTCCACAGCCTCCCAGATTCCTGCTGTTGAGGAAGTAAGAATGAGATGAGGTGAATGAGGAATGTCCTCAGACCTCAAAGCTGAGAAATATGAAGAGTTGGGGGATGGAGCAGTGGACCAGGCTGTCCTGTGCCTATAGCCCCAGTCCAGCCAGGCCATTAGAGGCTGCCTGAGTGCTGTTTTGTGCTTGAGTGAAGGGAAGGCACACAGCTGGCTTCTGCTGAGCAAATATCCACATCCTTGTAATGCAGAGCAGCAGTGAGGATTGCCCTTGGGTTGAAGTTGGAGTTGGAGGCATCCTCAGGCTCCACAGTTACAGGATGTTTCTGTCTCTGGAAGCTGCTGCCTCTTGGTACCTGAGCTCCTAAAAGATGAACAGTGTTACTGCCTTTGCTGTAGGGAAGAGAAGGACATGTGGGCTCTAGGCAGGGCATTCATAGCACTTCTTCACATTGGTGCTGTTGGGTGTAGGTGTCACTGGGCTTTACAAAGCCATGGTCTGGTGTGATGACTGTACCTCCTTGTGTGAGGAGTGTCTCTCCTTTATCCCCACTAAATGGTGTGCTTTTGTCCAATCCTCATTTTTATTTTGTCCTCCCATGGACTGAGGTTTTTGAGCCTGGCAGTGTGCTTTACCTCAGTTTTGACACTCCTGAGCACTGGAATATGAGACTCAAGGATGGGGTTTGCATGCTTCATGTAGACTTAACTCTGCTCCGATCCTAAGTTTTCTTAGTTTTGATGGCTGATGCTGCTGAGGCAGGGATGGCATGTCTTCATTGCACGTGGATGTAGTGCCAATGCATTGAAGCTCTTAGTGGAATAAATTACTTATTCCCAAGTGCTGACTTCAGAGTTTTGTGAGCTAAACCTGGCTGAAATTATCTTAGAATGAGTCCTGTATGGCTTGCAAAGTAGCAGACTGGAGCAGCAGGTGGAATTGGGTAAACATCTGTGTTTGAGCCTTTGGTGACCAGGCCTTCACATCTGTTAGAAATAGATTATAGAGGTTATAGAGTCTGGTCTCTCTGGTTATAGAGGTGCTTTTGAGGCTTGATGTCAGGGCAGTCCATGGGGAAGAGTGAAAGCAGAAGGGAACCTCTGCCAGAGGGGAGCTTCTGCCACAACAGAGCCAGCTGCCTTTGCCAGGAGCAGTGAGGTTTACCTGCATTCTTCCTGACCTCACTGCATTTGTTAAATTACCTGTTGGGCCCACATTTGACTTTGGTGCATCATTCTAGGTTCAAAACCTGGGCAAACAAGGAGCTTTAATCACCTCTTAGGGATATCTAGTTCTTGTGTGCTGTTTATGGAGGGTTTTTTTTCCCTAGCAAGAGGTGTGAGGACAGATGTGATGTGCTTACCTGCGTCAACTTACTGGAGTTGGGATGGAAGAACAGAATAATCGTGTTGCTGTGGGTTGGGATTGTCCTGAGGAGCTTGCTTCTGCCTGGCCTAAGGGTGTTGTGTGCCATAGGGTCCCACTGGGGTGGAGGGGAGGGATCCAGACAACTCCTGCACCCACCTTTGGATCCATGGAGAGCTGAAGCAGCTTTGGAGTACCCCAAGCCAGGCACAAGAATGTGGAGGCAGAAAAATGGGCCTCTCTGGCCATAACAATGCATCTGTAGCCCCAGCACAGCAGTGTAGACAGGGCTGTTCAGCAGCAAGCCAGAGGGACTTGTCCTGCCTTTCCTTGGGATGTGAAACGCCACTGTGAATAGGAGGGGGGTGAGTGAGGGGGTCAGATGGATTCTGTTCTCCAGTGCTTTGCCTCTCCTCATCTGAAACAACTCAAGTGACGGAGCTTCAGGCAGTTCCCTGGGGAGATCATTCCACAGTCTAAATCTCTTTCTGCTAGGAAATGTTTCTTGATAACCAGCCAGATTTTTCCTTTGCTTATTCTTAGCATCAGAGCACCCAAAGATGATCCCTCTTCTTCCTGGAGGGGCTACAACTCCTCCCCTCCTCCCTTGGCTCCAGTATTCAGCTGAGATGTTGAGTCATATCTTGACTAAGAATGTCAGGATCTGGCCTTTTCTGTGTGCTTTTCATCTGGTTTCTTAAGTTGGCCCTTGCAGAATGCCTGATGCTTTGCTGGCCTCTGTATTTCCCTTGTCGTGCATGTGTGTTGGTGTGTGTTTGTGTGCATCATATGGCACAGAAGGCCAGGCCTCTCCTCCTATAGCTTTCCCTGATTTGTGAATCTGGATCATGGAGCTTTCGCATAAGCCTAAAATCCCAGATACTTTTCTTCTTTCCTTGCTTCTTTTCTTTTTTTAATCAGTAATCGTGCTGGTCATTGCCTCTCCCTGATCCTTGTGTTTGGGACTGTTTCTGCCACAGACAAGATCAGCTTTCCTTTTGCTCTCCTGTTGTGCCTCACCTTGTTGAACACCTGCGTCAAACCCACTTGATTCACTGGGACCCTTTTCCAGCTCCTAATAGACTTTAGATGTGGCCTGCAAATCCTTTAATGTTGTTTCTTTGTCTTTTTTTTTCCCTGGAGCTTTAGACACATCCAAATTACGTAACATTTGTGTTGATGTTCATCTGCAACTGCCTGTCTAACTTGACACTCTCTGTATCTGCTGCAGGTTGTGCATTCCTCACATACTGTGCCAGAGACTCTGCCATCAAAGCCCAGACAGCACTGCATGAACAGAAGACTTTGCCAGGGGTAAGTCCCAGTGAATTGTCTGGAGTTGATGCTGTGGGCAAGTGAATGGGGAATTGTCAGGGGAGGGAGCGAGGGTGAGAAGTGGCTTAGATCAATTTTCCTGCTTGTGAAAGAGAGGGATGTTTCAGGGGTTAGAACAGGGACACGGGAGTTGGAAGCACAGCACTGTTCTTCACAGAGCTGTTGCTTTTTTCTCTGGCCAGGCCTGTTTCTCTGCTGCTCTTTGCTCTCTGTGGTGTGATGTGACACCTTCAGCTTTCTGTCCCTGTCACTGGGGAGCTGTGGGCTTTGAGTGAAGTGTGTGGGTGCAGCCTGCACAGTGGGCATGGCTGGGAAACTTGCAGGAGATAAGATACCAGACCCTTTTTCCAGGTGTGTGGAACCTCCATGTGCATCCAATTCTGCTCTGCCATTGCCCTGCAGGGTGCCTGGACAGATTTCTGATGCAGTGGCTGAGTTGGATCTCAGCCTCTCAAAAATAAAAAAAATACACTTGCCACATGCCATTGTTTGGAAGAGAAATGGGTGGTTTAGGTGAGAGCAGGACTGCTGGTCTGTTCCTGGGTCTTGCTCACTCTGCAGCTGGTCTTGGGATCAAAGTGCAGTGGGGTTTGCAGTGTGGAACAGGTCCCTCCTTGCCTGGCAGTCCTCTGCCTCCCTGGGACCTGCTGGAGAGCTAGAAGGAGTTCTGGATTGTTGCCCTTCCTGTTTTGGTATGATTTAAGAGCTTTGACTGGGCAGTTCCCTTGCTGTACTGAGAGGGTTGATCAAGCACATTGGAAGGATTCATTTGGAGGTGAGTAGGAGGAGGAGTTGGGTACTTATAGATAGAAGCTCACAGGAGGCCCTGAGTGCTCAAGGCAACAGAATAATTAATGTAAACCAGGGGTCTCTGGAGGGTGGTTAGGAATTCTTAACCATAACATTTCCTCTTTAACCCATACAGGTCCAAAGAGCTTCTCTCCTCTCTCCCAGCTGCCCTCAAGACCTCCACACACACACACACACACACACACACACAGAGCCTCTTTTCTCTATTTGTTTACTTGTGCTTTTTTTGCATGGGCCTGTGCTGACATTTGAGTGCTGGAAAATGCATGAAACTTAATTACCACTTAACAGGATCCTTATCTCAGGGCAGCCAGGGGGAAGAGCACAGATAACCAGCACAAATCTGCCTGAGTTAATCTTGTGTGATGGGAAATGGTCAGCTTTTTGAACTAAAGCAACGTAACCTTGTGTGTTGGTCCAGGGCAGAACTGACAGTGTCTATAAGAGCAAGTCAAAGGATGGAGGGAGGAGCAGCTGTGAGGAGTCATGGTACAGTGCTGTTAATGCAGTGGGGAAGTCAGACATGTCTCTGAAAAATTATTCATGTGAGGCCTGGTGGATTCAAGGCAATCTCAGTTTTGCTACATTGGGAATTTGTTGCGTGTTTCACTATGTTCTCTGCTGTCTGTGCTCTCAGGGGTTATAGAGAGCTGCATGGAGCAGTGTTAAAAGCAGCAATTTATCTATGATGTGGTGATCTAAAGGCTTTTTATGTTAAGGGAGGTGTAAGACACTGCCTGGGAACAGTAAGAAGTCTGTGGTAGGTGAGTACTTTTGAACATACTTGTCTGGAGACAGTTAATGAGCAGTGTGGTGTAATTATGTTTCAGGATTAGGATGAAGATGAGTTGTGCTGCATTTGGAGCTGTCTATTTTCAGGCTGCCAATATACCACTTCATCACATTTAGTTTCTCTTTTGTTCAGTCCCTCAGTGACCGAGAAGGCCCAATTCTCTCTCTCCTCAGTCATTTTGAGATGGTTACTTGGCATGGCCATGGGCTGGGTGAGCTGAGGTAGCTTTCAGCCGTGGTTTGCCCATGTCTGTGTAGCATCACCCATCCTTCTGATCACGGGGAAGGAAAAAGGCCCAGCTGATCACGGGGAACACTTTGGAAATGAATCACAGACAGGAGTGCCAGGCAATTGCTTCCCTGTTTTGGGAACAAGGCTGTAAAATTTCATCTCTATACATTCACATTTGGATCATCTTTGGATGAACTTCGGGGCAAAGACTGCGTCCAGGAGTTTAGCCAGGGCCCCAGCATAGGGCAGAGCACAGAACGTACTGACCACACCACTGTGATTTCAGTCAGTGGGCCACAGTCTGGTAAAAAAGTGATTTCTTGTGCATTTTACCCATATACTCTCTATTGCACGTATCAGTAGAAGGAGGAAAGTTGAAGGGTGTATGAAGTGTGACACAAACTGTCACCTGAATGCATGCCCAAGCATCAGCAGGTTTAGAGACAGCAAGGGATCAGACTGGCAGAGGAGGGATCTTGTGCTGATCCTACACTTGCTGTTGTACCACCAAGCAGTTCTGGATGCCACAAGAACCAAAATACCTTCCTTTGTTGGTCTCAGTGCAGGGAGCAGTGGTTGAACTCAACAGTTCATGAATCTGGATAGAGACAAATTACTTTCTTGGTCTGCACTGAGGATTTGGTAAGGACAGAATTATGGAAATGCTTTGATGTGGTTTCTGAGAGGCCCTAAGGCTGTGCTCAGGCAGCTGGAGCAGGACTTCTGAGTTTTCTTCCCAGTTTGTCACTGGGTAGGTCTGGACCCTCAGAGGTGTTGCTTAGGTCTTCCAGGTCTGATGCCAGCAGTGTCAGCCCATCTAAGAATGTAGACAGAGTTCCTGCAGGGCCATGAGTGCAGTGCAGCTTTCCGTTATGTATATGTATATGTATATGTATATGTATATGTATATGTATATGTATATGTATATGTATATGTATATGTATATGTATATGTATATGTATATGTATATATTTGTATTTATATTTAATGTTTTCCACATAAGTCAGTAGGAATCACCATGGTCTGTATTTGATCTTGTGGCATTTGGGGCAAGTTCTCTTTGTGTGAGATCAAAATTCTTTTTTGTTTCTGAATTGAGTGCTTTTGGATGTATGGTAACTGGATGGAATTTAAACTCTAAAAAGCTTATTTTTTGATGGTAAGACTCAGCATCTTTTTCTGAAAATTTTGGCTTTTACATTCTTTTGTATGGGCCAGTGTGCTCAGGGTAGAAAGCAACAAGATTGTCATAGAATCATCAGGTCAGGAAAGACCTGTGAGGTCATTTAATCCAACCATTAACCCAGCACTGCTAAGTCCACTAAACCATGTCCCCAAATGCCACATCTACACATCTTTTAAATCTCTGGTGATGGTGACCCAACCAGTCTCACCTGTACAGCTGTATATTGTATTATTTAAAACACCTGTGCTGCCCTCAGAGCTTGAATTGTTGAAATCAGGCCCTTAATGCTTTTTCCTGAATCCAGTGTCCTCTTCAGCTGCCAGCCAGCCCAGCAGGGCAGTGTTTCACCTTCTCCCCACTCCCTGGCACACTCCTCCCTGCCTCAGTGAAATGATATTATATCTCAATAACCCATGCCTTTGATTCGTGATTGTGCCTTCACTTTGCTGAGTTCTGAAAGGAATTGGAGAGGTTATTAATGACACACAGTGATCACACAGCAAGTTAAAGCCTCTTGCTAAGTGAAATTTGAGGGAAAAGCATCCAGCTTTTCAATATTTCGCAGAAACGCTTTATGTCTCTTTTCATTTGCAGCCAGACAGTTGCAAATTACATAAAATTGCTCCTGAAGAAGAAGAGGAAGAAGAATAGAGGGAGGAAGTGGAGGGGGGGAGGTTTAAAAAAGTAATTCTTTTGGCAAGGTACAGTTACAGTTTTATTTCTATGCAGAACAAAGGAAGGCCTGCTGAAAGGTAGGCAAGTAAGTGGCAGAAATTGGTATTGATCCAAGCTGGGAATACGGGCAGTTTAAGAGCAGTGATGAGGGTACTGAAATGTGGCTACATCATAGGGAGAACTCATGGATGCAGGGACACAGGAATGGAAAATTACAGAGAGCAGCAGCATGAGAGCAGAGAGAGACTCTGGGAATGCACCAGGGGTTGAGAAGCTGCAGCACTAATTCAGGTGGTTGGGCACAAGGATTAGTGCAGAGACCCAGCAGAGCAAGAGCAGAGGGCATCCCTGTGGGTAGGCTGTGTCCTGTGCTGCCAGGAGCAAGGGCTCACCTGGGCCATCTGTCAGGATCCACAGCCCGTGGTGGTAGGAGGCAGCACAGGTGACTGGAGGATCTTTGGTGGAGAGGGCAAGGCATCTCATTCTTCCAGCCAGCCTGGACCACTATTTCTGAAAGTTGCAGGGTGCCTAAATGTTTGGCTGAGGTTTGAAGCTGGGCCCCAGTTGTTAATCTTTGCAGCTTGGACCCCTGGACGGGGCAGGATGGAGATGTTTTTCCCATGTCCATTGTGCAGGTTTGATAGACAATATCAGCAAGCTCCTGAGAGCCATGCAGCATTATCAGTTAGCAATACAGAGAGCATGCCAAGGCTGTCTCATGCAAATGGCAGCACCAGGACATGAAGGTACTGGGCCAAAGCAGCCCCTGGGCAAGAAGCAGCAGAAGTGCCTGTTCAGTACAGAGGGAATTGCAAACGCTTGTGCTGTTGAGGGTTTGGCTTGAGGGGCTGAGAACTCTCAGTGAGGCAAGGCAGCTGCCCAGTGAAGTGCCTACACTGACGAGTAAGCTGCCAAGGCAGACATTGCCTCCTGTTCCCTATGGAATTGGAAGAGCAGTGAAATTAAAGATCAGCACCCGTTCCCACGTGCTGACCAAGTGGACACGTGCAGGCTCTGTCCTGTGCACAAGGGGTCTTCCTTTCTCCAGAGAAACTGCTGCCCTTTGCACAGCCAGGCTCTGGCATCTCCTTGCAGCACAGAGCTTTGACTTTTGCCTCCCAGAGCTGGGTCTTCCCTGGTGATCTCACTTACCTGTGCTTGTGAACACACCTGTACTTGCACACCAGCCCACACAGACCTTTGTCTTTGCAAAGGCTCCACATTTCCACATCCGTGGGGTCATTTGGGGTGTGTGCCTGCACACAAGTGTCTGTAAATATGGATGTAGATGGGATCAGAGGATAATTTATGGTAGAAGAGACCTCTGGGGTCTCAGCTTCAGCCCCACTGAAAGCAGGGCTGACTACACCAGGTCACTGAGGGCCTTTTCCAAATGAGATCTGACTGTCTCCAGGGGGATCCTGCAGTCACTTGGGGCCTCTTTTCTAGTCTGCCAGCACCCCTAAAGGGAAAGAGCTTATCTCATATCAGCCCAGAGCTGGCTCAGGGGATTCATGTGGTGGTGCTGGGGCTTGGGCCCGTTTTGGGTGGATTTTCCCATGGGTGCGTCACTATTGCTGAAGGTTCTGCTCCGCTCAGATTGTCAGTGTGAGTGGTTGCCAAGGGAACTGGCACAGCCACTCTGTGTGCAGGCAGAGGGTCCCTGTGCCTGGCCCCCTCTCTTACATCAGCAGAGATGTCTTTCCTGGCCACTGTCATTACCCTGCCATGGGGGAGGAGAAGGGCATGGCTGCAGGAGCTGATGGCAGCCTGTGAACCTGCCAGCACAGCCAGGAGAGGCCTGGGCAGGGTCTGCAGAGCTGCTGTGTCCATCAGCTCAGACACCTGTGCCCTTCCCTGGTTTTCTGGGACCCTTGGAGGCTGCAGCTTGTGCACAGAGAGGCACCTGAACGTGCTCCAGTGGAGCACCAGTGAACACAGGGAAAGGCACAGGGTGCTGGGTGCCTTTTCCAGTGGAAAGATCAAAGCCAGCTGAGCATGGCAGTGCTCCCAGCTTTTCCCTGTGCAGCTTTCTTGCACTTGCTCAGAGTAACCTGGTGACCCATCCCATAGCATCTTATTCCTGCTTCTCTCAGACTTTAAGTATTCCTTAGGCCTGCTAAGCACTTTCTACCTCGGTGGGAGTGAGTCTTATGACAAATCTTGGGCAAGTCCCTGCTGAAGCAAGATACTGCAGCTGACACAGGACTGTGGGTCTGAGCACTCAGCTGTGCCTGGGTCCTCAGGCCCATGGCTTCCTGGAGGCCAGAACGATCTCTTGTGGTCTTGAGGAACTTTCTAGAGGAGTTTTTGGGTTTTCAGTTTTGTCGGTCCTTCAGCAATCTTCCTTGCTCATGCAGAAAGACATGGCTGAGCTGTGCAGTCAGGAGCTGTGTGGTTTGTACTCTGGGATTCACATCCTGCTTCAGCCACAGACTTTCAGCATGATCTTCATCGCCACATGCCTCGATTCCTCCACCTGGAACACACTGCTCATAATTATCCTTGTCTCCTCCATAGTGGGATTGAATGAGGTGAATTCATAAGCAGCCTTTAGAGCTGTGCCAGAACTTGGTACTAATGTTGCTCGTGTTTCTGTAGGAGAAAACTCCCCTTTCTCAGGGAAAGATGGTTCTCCTGGATAGGACTAAGGCACACTGAGATGTCAGTGGAAAAATGTAAGTAGGATACTCGAGCACTGAGACTGGCACCAGTCCATCCCTGCTTGCATTCCCCATCAGAAACGGAATCCAAATGAACAAATTAGCATTTAGATCTAGGTGCTCTGCCCAGTTAGAAGTGATTATGATCATTCAGGCAGGGCATTTTTAACTGGCCAGAGGAGGACAAACCCACAATTTGTAAAGCTGAAGAGCCCAGGACCTAGTTCTGCCAATGGCCTTGGATGCCTTTTGGTTCCTGACATCCCAGAGGAGCCAGCCTGCATTGTGTGTTTCATACTCTCTGCTTCTGACCCTCTTAACACTGTGAGGTTCCCCTGCATTGCACCTAAGGGGCTATATTACATCACTTACTCGTAATTAATAGAGAGGCTTGCCCTGCTGTCCCAGGGGGCTCTTTCCTTCCATCAGGCTTTTGCAGTTTGAAAGCTGAAGAAGTGGGATCTGGGAGTCACTGCTTCTCCTTGAAGAACAGGGCTACCCGATTGCTGAGCTGACTGACAGCTCATGCTGGGCACTGATGTAAACACGGGGAGCCAGTTCACCTCCAGAAGTCTATTTTTGGGGTGTGGTGAGAGAAGTGGTGCATTTTGGCCATGGTGAAACCAATAGCAAAGCTTCCTCTGTCTTTAGGAGTGCCAGGAATTTTCCTTAGATCGTTGATCCCAAGAGTGCTACAAAGGTGGGGAGCATTTCTTCAGAAGCAGGAATCCCAAACAGAATGGGGTTCCCTGCTTCTCTGTGCTTCCCATATCCTGGGGTTGGGGTGAGATGTAATCCATGCACTTGTCAGCAAGTAATGGATGTAATCCAGCACTCTCAGCCTTGCCTCTTCCCTGGAAGTCTCTGGGCTCCTCTGGGCTGCAGTGACTCTCAGTGTGGGTGTCTCCTCGCAGCTCCCTGAGGCCTGCACAGGACATGTGGCTGCTGTGCTTTGTGTGATGCTCCTGAGGTCAGGATGGCCTTGTCCCTATCTGGCTGTCCCATTGCTTCCCACCAGTAACCCCCCAAAAAGCCAGCAAAGGCTGCAGGCTTGTGAGAGTGGTGCAGGCAGAGAAACATTGTCTGTGAGAGCTGTGAGCAGGGTAAGGACAGCTGTGCTTGGGAAGTTGTGTATCCAGCCAGGAGGGAAATGTGAGGGAAAAGCTGGAGCAGGGCAGTAGGAGCTTTGCTGCCCATCTGGTGCCCACTGCTGCTCCAGAGGATTTCTAGAGTGCAGTGGGTCACGGAGCTGACAGCCCTTGGAGTGTCATCAGCAGTGGGTAAGGAGGATGCTGAGGTGTGAGGGTGAGGGTCTCGGGGCAGGGGACATTTGGCCCACAGTGTCCTGACAGCATGTGCTAAATGTTAATGTGATATTCTTAAGAAATGAAGACTAATAATGCTCAGCTGAATAATTTAACAGGGAAGATGAAGCTCAGCTTGTGAGGCAGGTGCAGGCTAATGAATCATTTGCTCGAGTTCTCCATCCTACACATGTGCTCACCTATGTGTTTCTGTGTGGTAAAAGGCATCCATGTCTGTGCATGTCTGTCTACTCCACACTGGGAATTTTAAGCAGAAGCAGGTCCTCCCTGCTGCCCTATTCTTCTCTTTCTCCCTCAAATGGAAGAGGCAAAGCTTGACCATCCTCACTCTTCATTCCTGTAGGGAACAGAGCTCTTTGTCTGAGACCTGTACATGAAGTTTAGGACCCCCCAGGGACAGTCCTCAAGGCTTTGAGACCTATGTGGTTGAGTTAAAGCTGCTGTGGACTCCCTCTGCTTGAGAGGCCTTTGATAATTTGCTCATCTTTGGTGACAACATGGGACTTGGAAGGATTAAAGTGGTCATGTCCTCCTTTGTGGAAACCTCTGGGTGTCCATGTCTGTGCAAGGAGGACCATACCTGCCTCTGCCTCAGCTGGGAGGCCTCCTGTTTCAGGAAGAAGCAGGCAGAGAATCCTGCTGCTCTTCTCCAAGCCTCAGCATCTGGACACATTTCTTGTGTCTTGTTTTCTTTTCTTTACCCATATCTTCCTGAGCAGACAAAGATCAGCCAGAGAGCCGACCTCAGGCTGGTGGGTGTCTCTCAAAGTCACTGCAGCTGGCAGGGCCTCTGGAAATGGGCAGCCCTTGAGTGAGAGCTTGGTGCTGTATGGGCAGAGGGAAAGTCTTCCTGTGCCCACCCCAAGTGCTGTTTGAGGTGGGCAAGAGAGGAGCTGTGGCTGCAGCTGGGGGGAGCAGGGCAGCCCTGCTTCCTCTTGTAGCTCCAGCCAGGAGCTGCCTCCAGATCTGCTCCAGTGCTAACCCACATCCCTGTACTGGCACTGCCACCTCTCCTGCCAGGGCAGCGTGGTGTGGCCCAGCTGTGGGCACGTCACCTCACTGGGTCAGTGGCCCTGTGGGAAGCACTTGCCCACGGTGGCAGGTTCAGTGAGGTCACCACCCCTGGGGTGAAGTCCCTGGGATGGGGGAAAGGATAGAGATGGACAGATGGGTAGAGGGGGCCCCTTCCCCAGAGATCATATCAAAATGTCTCTTTTGTGCAAAGCAGAGGGAATGCCCCCAAGAGCTGGTTTCCATGGCAACTGCAAATGTCAGGTTCCATGTGGTGAATAACCGTTTCCATGACAACACCTCCTTTATCCTAGGTGCTGGGAGCTGGAGTGACAGCCCTGTTGGGGGAGGGGACAGGGAGATGGCCTCAGGTACTTAACCTCCCCCTCGTCTCCCCCCATCCTTCCTGACTCCTCGCCCTCAGCCCCTGCATCCCTGGGAGGGTGGTGCTGGATGTGTGTGCACTGCATTTCCACAGCATCCCTTCCGCCCCTCCTACCCCCAAATGGCTTTGGGGCTTTGGCTTCCTCACAGGAGCTGAGATCTGAGTCTGTCCCTCGGTCTCCCTCCCCATCAGTTCAGTTTAGCCCTGGTTTTGCATCCTGGGTAGAAACAAAACTATTCCTCGGTGCTGGGGGAGCAGTGGGATGTGACGTGGCCAGCTGCCTCTCTTGGCTCTGCACGGAGCCCTCTCTTCTGAGCACACATCTGGGCTGCCTGCCCTCTCCCACTCAGCCTGCTCCCACAGCTCTGCCAGCCTCAGCTCACACAGGCAGGGTGCCAGGGACCATGAGCAGTGACAGGAGCCTCTCAGCAAGGAAATTGGAGGCTTTGTGGAACAATCTCTGACCGCAGACTCCTGAATCCCTGCCCCACATCCCACTCAGCTCAGGAAAGAGGTGCCAGGCCCTTGGCAGCGCCTGAGGGGAGCAGCAGCCCAGAGGCTGGTGAGTTCCAATGCTGCAAGTGCTGGGACCGCATGGCAGCAACAGCAGGACATCAGGAGCTCTGCAAATCCATGCAGCTGATCCAGAGTGGGAAGAGGACCTGCAGGCTCTCCCTCTTCCCTAAATGATTCAGCAGGTCTTGGGAGATGGAGGTTGTTGTCTGTCAAGGTGCAGCACGGCAGCAACTTGGCCTTCCTTTGGGGAGCTGCCAGCCCATCTCTGGGGCCATTATCAGCAGCCCCATGATCAGTCCTCGAGGCAGGAATTGCGTGGGCCTGGTCCCAGTCTCTGAGGTCTATCAGTGAGGGGAATCCAGCTCACAGCCCCCAGCTGCCAGGCTGTGTGCCATGCCATGCCATGCCAGTCTGTCACCTCCCGGTTGGCATCTCTGTCCTGCAAACTACAAAGCGACCTCACGGATTTCCTCCAGCTGTTGGGAGTGTGGGCTCTGCCTCTAATTTCTGGCCAGTCTGGCTCAGCCACCACTTGGAGACTGACAGCCCTCCACATATTGCATGCTGGCTTCTAAACACATTTCAGTTGGTGACTTTTATGGCTTGATTTCGTTTTCTGTTTTGTTGCTGTTTTTCCTCAGAGGGTTTCCTAAGAGAGGGGGCAGACTATGCCTGGACCTGCAGCTCGTGTGCAGGCCTTCCCTGCGATATTCTGATTGTTTTTTATTATGAGTGTCACTGATTCAGGTCACTGTCAGCCTCTGTGAATGGTGCTGAGAGACATGGAGTGAGATGTGCTGTGAATGTGGAAATCTGCCCTGTGCACCATTCCTCGGAGGATATTCTGGTGCAGTTGGATCCTGCTAGCTGGGAAAGGAGGCTACAGCTTGTCAGCTGCCTCTCTGGGCAGCACAGGACACACAGACCTGCCAGCAGATGAGTTTTGCCCTGCTTTTCAAATCAGACAGTTAAAGCTGTGGGCTCCTTAATGCAGCTACTTCTGTCTTACCTGGAGAATCCCCGTACCATGTGAGCTGAGCTACCCTTCAGGCTTGTTTGTGGTTGGATTATTGCTGATGACACTAATGGCTGCAAGAGAAGGAAAAACCTCTTCTCCACACCCAAGCAAGAGGAGTTCTGCCACTTTCAACCTGAGCATTGCCCCTGAGGGCCAGAGATGTTGCTGGAGAGCAGCACTGCTCTTCTCAAGAGCTACTCTGGTGCACAGAGCTCTGTCTGCATGAGGGCTGGGGAAGGGGAAACACGACTTGCCTGCTTGCTGTGCTGCTTCTAGCCAAGTTCAGAGGCAGTGTCTCTTCCCTGCTGCAAGGACAGTAAGTGGCTCAATTAGGTGACGTGGCCATGCCTGCACTGAGTCAGGGCAGACACAGGAAGAGCTTCCAGGCATAGTCTCACCTCAGGCCACCCTGACCACTGTTCAGGCTCCAGTCACATGGTGATGAGCTGCTTCCTCAGAGTCCTTTCTTTGCCACTTGCAGCACCTGAGGAGGCAGGGCTTTATGCATTGTGGGCATTTCCAGGAGAGCTGTTCTCTGGGGCGAGCAGCTGAGCAGGGAAAAGCGCCAGGTTTCTTTTGTGAAAAGATGAAATGGCCCCTTCTTCAAGGGTACTGGTTACCATCACAATGTCTTGGTTTCTCTTCTGCCACTCTGCTGCTGCCCTGTTGACAGTGCCTTTAGCAGCGTGTGCTGGGCACTGGGCCAAGCAATAACCTCTGCATTTCTCTTGCCTTGCAGATGGCGCGCCCGATCCAGGTGAAACCTGCAGACAGCGAGAGCCGTGGAGGTAGTTGTCATCTCTCCTTGTTTCTCCTTTGGTGGCCCTGTGCTTGTGAGGGGGACCAGGAAACGAGACAGGGTCCTGACCCTGCCTTCCTCTGCATGAGGAGGAGTCTGTGTGTGTGGCAGAGGTCTGGGGGGCAGGAGGACAGTGTAGGGACACAGCTGGACACAGCAGGCAACTGACAGCACACCATGTCCTAAGGGTGACGATGTGGCTGCCCCTTCCACTCTCTTTCCCAGCTATTTGAGGCACTGTCTGTCCCAGGACATTACTGAAGCAGAGCTGTGTGGCTCCTGAAGCCTTTGGGAAGAGGTTCCTTCATTCCTACACCTGATCAGCCCAATAAAAGCCAGATCCCTGCAGCAGCACTGGCTTTTTAACATGTTCAGCTCACTGCTCTGCAGCTGATTCCCCTGTCTGCAGCTCCCTCCACTGCCTCCCCCATCACTGCTGAGCTGTCTCAGCCCCGCCACTCTCAGTCCTGCAGCAGTCCCCAGCACTTTGTCAAGGCCAAAATGCTGTTGCAGAAAAGATCACATGATGGGGAAATAATGTCTGAAGGGAAAGGATCCTGAGATGGAGGTGCTGTCAGCCTGCAGGGGACCAGCTTGGTCAGAGCAGCATATACTGAGAAGTTCAGAGCTGGAATGCTGGGAACAAGAGAATCTGGTAATTTAATGGGGAGCTCTCAGCAGCTCAAATGCCTCCTCCAGGTGGAGAAGGTTTGCAACTTCAGCCCTTCCCAAATCCAGTAACTCATTTTGCTTCTTTTCCTTGTCTTACTGATATATTTCTTTTCCTTTTCTCTCCATTCCTACCTCTCTATGTCTTGTGCTGTTGGTGCTGCCCCTGAAAGCAGAGACGGGGAGGGTTTGTGTGATGCTGCTTGTGCTGTGGGACAGCATGTCCTGCATGCTTTGTTTAAATTTAGAAGGCTTTTGTTTTAAATTTCCAAACAGTTTGTAGTGACTTTTGGTTATTGCACTGTCAAGAACATGAGATATGTTTTATAATATTTTATATGAGTGTGTGTGTTTATGGTTGTGTGGTCCTCCTTTTAAAAACACACCCACCTAGTATTAAATGTTGGGTTGTGACATCTCTGGTACCTCTGTCAAATCGAGCTGAAACAGGTCAGCAGGTTAAAAACCAGGGTGCTGATTTGGAAACAAGCTTTCAGCCAAGGCACTGGACTCTGAAATCTCTAAGCTTATGGAAAGTGCCACATCCCCTAATGATTGCAAATGTCAGAACATCAACTCTGCTTCCCATGGACAAGAACAGGAATCTTTGGAGTCTGAACACCTGTCTCCTGCAGCCTGTGCACCTCCCTTCAGGCTCACTGCAGAATTCAAAAACAAGCAGCTCCCACAGGATCCATGACAAACTGGATTTTTTCCTGAGGCAGGAGCAGCATCAAGACAGCACCCTGTGTTTGTCTGAGTCAGGTTGCTCTCCTGAAATGTTTCTGTCGTGATGTTCCACTTGTCAGAGAAGTGGATGAGCAACTTTGCAGATATGGGAAGAGCCATTCTCTATAGCAATAGCCCCACACTGGCAGAAGGTAAAAGAAAGATTTGGGGCAGGGCAGAGCTGTATGGATTAGGAATTTATCAAGGGAATAGCTGCACGCATCAGTGAGGCACTGCTCTGCATTATCCTTGAAGGGAACCTCTTTTATACTCACCAGGGACTGACGTTTTTCAGGTGAAGCACCCTGATTTAAGCACATAAAGTTAGAGCACCAGAATTTGTCTCTTGGTCCAAGAGATGCTAATTTTTCTGCCAAGGGGGCAGTTTTGGCCAAGCCCTGCATGGGCTGTGTGGGGATGTCTGGATGCTCAGGGTTCCTGCACAAGGAATTCACTGGGAAAAAATTACTGCCTGCATTAGTTCAGAGTGGGACTTGTGATTCTGGGGCAGGCACTGTTAGCTTTCCCCTGCTCTCTACTGGGAGTGCTGGGGAGGTGGAGCAGAGGGGGCAGAGGAGTTTGTGTGCTCGTCTGGAGCACTGGGCTGCAGTGATAGGACATGACAGGTAACCCAAACCGTTCAGTACTGCCCAGGGACAAGGAAGCTCTGTGCTTCCCAAGGAGATTTGCTGCATCCCTTCCACAGCCAGGAGTGGGCTTCCCTCTCTCCCTGATCCTGGCTGCTGCCAGCTGCTGGCCAGATGACCTGAATTCCCTGGCTGTGTAGGAGCTGTGTCCAGTGCTTGGCCGTAGCTTCGGCCCCATGCCCTGCCTTGTTCCCGTAGTACCTTCATCACCACCGTGCTCTGTGCTGGCCCCCCTCTCCTGCTGCCTGCGTGGCTGACGGTGCCCAGAGCATGTTTCCATGGGAACTCGACAGTCAGAGATCAGAGTGAATTTCCCTGCTTGCTGGACAGCACGGGAAATTGCCAATCAGAGGGTGAAAAGCTGAAGCAGTAGAGAAAGTGAAGGGGAAAACAGCAGGAGGGGAGGGTGTGCTGTTCCGAGGAGGGGAGAGGACATCTTCCAGTGCTGCAGAAATCCCTGCTGGGGAGCTGAAGAATGATGAAGCTGATGACCTGAGAACGCCAGCGGGTTGGGATCAGCCCTGAGAATGCCAGCGGCTTTGGGATGGATGGCTTTAGGATCAGCAGATCAGGTGGAAGGGTTTGATAGCAGATCAGGTGGAAAGGTTTGATAGCAGATCAGGTGGAAGGGTTTGATAGCAGATCAGGTGGAAGGGTTTGATAGCAGATCAGGTGAAGGAGTTTGCAGCTCCAGCCCGGCTGGAGGGGATGAGTCAGCCTGGATATTGTGGGAGAGCAGCCCTGTTTGGAAGCTGACGGAATCAAGAGGATCCCGGATCATGGGTTGGGCTCCAAGATACAGACAGGGAGAGGTCAGCAGCAGAGGAGCCCTTTCAGAGGTCCCCAGCTGCTGCCGAGACATCCAAAGGGAACAGGCTGGATCCTTTCCCTTTGTGTGAACTTCAGAATTGGGCTGCATGAAACAGGATTCACTGTGAAAAAATCTTACGTTGTCAGTGATTTCATTCCCTGTTGCTATTGCTGTTCTGGGCATTCAGAAAAGATTCCAAGCTCATAGGTGTGTATATTTATATTTGCCTTTATAGCCTGAGTCTCTAAGGTATCACAGTTTTAAGCTGTGCTGCATGGCCAGGAAGGCTGGCTTTTTTTTTTCTCCCAGATTCCAAGAAGGAAAGCTGAAATTCCCACATGAAGGCAGGACTTCCCAAAGGTTCTGTTAGTGAGCCCTGTCAGACAACAGAAGACCTGCAGTAAAACTGCAAGGATGGAGCATTCACTGTTCCAGTGAACTTTTCCCGAAGTGCAGGGTAAAGAAAAATGCTTTTGATTCAACAGAAATGGTGTGAGGAAAAAACCACAGGAATTCCCCAGGAAATCTGAGGGCTCTCTGAAGGAGAAAATAATGACTAAGTGGTAATTTGGTCTTGATTTGATTGCAAGTTCTAGTATAACTGACTTTCCCAGATGTGTCAACACAGCCTTGCCACCCTGCCCCAGCCAGCCAGGGGTCTGGGGTCCCTGAAGAGCAAGGCAAGACCATCAGATGCATTTCTGGCTGGCAAATCTTAGCCCACAGTTATTTGCTTGCTAGTTCAAAGAACAGAGGATTATTCCACAGCACCTAAAGCCAGTACAAGTACTTCCCAGGGTGTTTCTCCTGTTTGTTGATGATTTTTTTAAGGAGCTTCTTGTTTTTGCCACCCCATGGTGCACCTGTCTGAAGTAAGGCCTGGTTGCAGCTGCAATGGAATTTCAGGGTAGAGGAAGGGGGAACAATACAGAGCTCCAGTGTCCCCTGCCATGGCCAAACTGGTCCTTTACTCTCCATGCTCTTCTTCACCTCCCAGTAAATCTGTTCATGTCCTGTCCCATTTTTTTTCACCCCCTCTTCCAGTCAGATTTTTCACCTTCTCTATGTGCTGTTTTTCGGTTGGTTTGACCATCAGCACGTCTGAGCTGGCCCTTGTGGGGGCAGGTGCTGTCTCCCTGCTCGGAAGGCAGCTGTACAGCACCTGGTTTATCAGCTCCTCTGCCTTGGCTGGGGATTATTGGGCATCACCAATTTGAATGGACTCGATCAGCTGAAATAATCTCTCCAAATGCAGCCATTGCCATGCAGGTGCAGGGAGAAATGCAGAAAAAATCACAAGGAAAACAGAAGGGGATAAAATTACCACGGGTTTAGTTACCCAGGGAATCATGAAAATGGGGAAGCTGGGAAATCTGGCTTTTAAAAAACTACACAAGGCCATATATTTCAGCCACTTCTAGTTATATAAATCAGGAGTATGTGTTTGGGACTGGGTTAAGAGCCTGGGTTGCAGCACTTCTAACACTTTACGTGTGTGGTGGACAGAAGTGGCACATGTCTGCCTGGGGCTACAGGAGAGCTGTGCCTGGCTGAGCCTGTGCTGGGGCTCCGGGGCAGGATGAGGTGACTCCCTGTGGTGTCTGCGTGTCTGAGTGTGTCTGTCTGCACATTCCTCTTGCTCACTAAGGAATTTTGTTCTGGAAGTCATCCCTGGGGCTGGGGATGTACAAGAGTGTCCCTGGGCATGTGTGAGCCTTTGTGCTTGTCCATTAGTGCTGCGTGTGTGCATCTGCTTTTCAGGGAGGGACCCACGGCACGTGTAGGCCCTGCCTGTGTGTGCTGCTGAGTGTTTGTACCTGGCTGAGCAGAAGGGAAGGTGCCTTCCTTCCTCACTGGGTGGGGGACCATCCCCTGAGCCAAGGGGAGCAAGGACAGGGCTGGGGCGAGCCTTGGTGACAGTGTGAATGTGTCATGTGCCATCCTTGCCTGCCATCCGTACACACCACCCCCCCCGGAGCTGCTCTGCCGCTGTAGCTCCAAGACCTGTTGTTTTTCAGGTCACTGCACTCTCAAACAGAGAGCAGCTCCCTTGCTATTCCCCCTGACGTGCGTCACATTGCATTGGTTTGTTGGGAGCCAGCCCCTCTGATCCTGTCGCTAACAATAAGGAATCCTCTGGCACTGCTGCTCCGGAGCCACATCCCGACACGTTCCCTCCTGTGGGTCACGTCTCCCCATGCAGATCTGGGGCAGTGGGGGAGGGTTATCCCTGGAGCTGGCACAACTGTTTCCTCACAAAAGCAGAGATTGGGCTGGCGTTCAGGCTGGGATTTCAGTGCTGTGCTGTTTTACTGCTGTTCACATCAGTCTGTGGTGCCCCAAATGCTGCTGTGTTTGTGCTTGACTGGACAGCACCAGGCATGGGATGGGTCCTGGTGGTGCTGCTGGGGGGGAGAGTGGGACAGCACTCTGCACCTTTCTTGCCTCCACACTTACCCACCCCAATAAAACCATAATCCTCACTTCTCTCTTCGGAGGAGGGACCCAAAAAGACTCTGAGCTCAAAGTCTTGGATGTGTTGGCCACTCTTCCAGCTCCCTGACAGAGTGACATGGGTACAGAATGCCACTGGAGAGCAGGGAGCATGGAGCTGATGGTTGGCCTTCACCCAGCTGTGTGGTATTTGGGTGATCCTGTAGTGAGGCAGACTGGGACCCAGGATGCCAGGGTTTATCCCAGGCCCTAGGAGGCAGCTGGTTAGACTGGAGTGGGGAAGGGCAAATGGAAATCAAGATCCTAAGCAGCTAAGATAATGGTGATCTTGGAGAGAAGGAAAAGGAAACATAAGTCAAAGGTCCTGGAATTTATTTCCTTGCCTGGATTGGTCTGCTCTGTTTCCTAAGGTACCTGTTGGACTTCACATGCTGATCAATAGAAGTGGAATTGCCCAGACAGTTTTTCTTATTATAATTTCTGTTGGATTATTCAAATGAAAAGGCTAATGAATGAAAGGAAATTATTAATCTTTTGTTATCCATGGGGGAGGGTAGGACAGGGAAAGCCACAGAAACCTTTGAAGGTGTGAGGAGCTTGGGCAGACCCTGCATTCTCACCCCTGGAAGCATTTCAGCCAACAGCAAATCATTTCCATGCCAGGCATGTTTTTAACACTAGGCTGTTTTCTGCTTAAGTGTTCCTCTCCTCCTGCTCTGGACTGCAAGCCTCATAGAAGGTTGATGTTTCTGTGTTTGCCCCTAGGGGACAGGAAGCTCTTTGTGGGCATGTTAAATAAGCAGCAGTCTGAGGATGACGTGCTCCGGCTCTTTGAACCATTTGGGGTCATTGATGAATGCACGGTGCTCCGTGGACCTGATGGGAACAGCAAAGGTGTGAACCCTCTGTGTGTCCTGCCCTTTGTCCCTGCTCTCTGGGTAGTGCTCACCAGCCTCACCTTCCCAATGGGGCGCTTAGTCCCCGCCCTGTATTTCTGGGAGCCCATGAAACAGCCAGGAATAAGGAGCAGGGCAGGAAGAATCATCTGCTGCCAGGAAGGATTGGGGAAGGTGGGCAGAGACTGAGGGAAGAGGAGGGGAAGCAGAGCACGATGAGTAGCTGAGCTCTCAGGGTCACTCATGAGCCTGTTGTGTCAGTCTGGGGCTGCAGGTCGAAGTGTTTGTACCCACGATGAGGAGTCCACAGAGAATTTGGGGAAGAGGTGATCAGGGGCAAGGGTGGAGATGGTGACATCATCTGTAGATTATATCACTGAAGTAATAATTTGAGACCCTTCCTCTTTTTTCCAGGATAGAGGACTTGGGATGAGGCATCCTTTTTGTTCCCTGCTTCCTTGGGGTGGCTTTCCTTTGCCTTACCTGAGATACAGACACTGTCTCTTGCGTGATGGCACTTCCACAGCAGTCCTGTCACTGCAATCTCCTGTGCTCTTTCTGTCCCTTTCCAGGCTGTGCTTTTGTAAAGTTCTCATCTCACACAGAGGCTCAGGCAGCAATCCACGCACTCCATGGCAGCCAGACAATGCCCGTGAGTATAAGGCCAGGGGACCTACCCTCTTCCTAATCCTTGTCCCATTTCCCTGTCGCAGGGACATCCCACACTCTCCAAAAAACCGTGACAGGCTCACCTGCAGTGTCCAGCTGTGTGGTTGGGAGGTGTGGGGGGGTGTGAGTGTGTGTGCACATCTGTGCTCCACTCCTAGGGACCATCCTGTCCCCTGGGCTGCTGTTTGTGGCTGTGTTCGTCCAGACCGGGAGGGACAGCACTCACAGCTATAAAAGCTAAATAAAAGAGAGCCAAAAATCAGGCCATGATTTTATCTTGGAAACAGCTACCTGGAGTAGTTCAAAACTGAGCAGGGTGGAAGCTGACAATTCAGCCACATGGGTGGCCAGGGCTTCAGTGTCTGAGCACACTCCTTGGCTTCTCTTATTTAGGCAGCAGAGGAGGTCTCTGGGGCGGGCTGGGTGTGGGTGGGACCGTTTTGTGCCTTGTGTGGGGTTGTGTAGCCATCGCTGTGCCTTCCTGTGCAAGTGGAGCTGCAGCTGTGGCCTCATCTTGAGCAATCTCCAACCTGAAACTGCAGCACCTCATGGACAGGACAGTGCTCTGCTGCAGCAGGGATATTCCCAGCTGTCAGGAGCTGCTCTGCCTGTCCAGCCAAGCTCATGGTGGTGGAAAGATGGTGATTGTGGCCGTCAGTGCCGTGGGTGTTCCTGGCTGCACCATCACCTGGTGAGTGCAGCCAGGGATGTGTGCATCCCTTAGGCAGCTGTGCCAGGCTCAGGGTGTGAGAGGGAAGGGCTGGATGGACAGACGGATGGGGAAGGGCACAGCCCAGGTTCCAGGCAGCTCCCCAGCACTTCCACGCCAATATTTGCTCTTCTGCTCCTCTTCCCACTCTCTGCCGCCTGTCCTGCCCCGTCCTCCCTTGCCTGACCGCTGACTCTCTGGCTGTCCCACGCCTCTTCTCTCCTGCCTCCTCTCTGTCTCCTCTCTCTGTGCCTAGGGTGCCTCCTCCAGTCTAGTGGTGAAGTTTGCTGACACAGATAAGGAGAGGACCCTCCGCCGTATGCAGCAAATGGTGGGGCAGCTGGGCATTTTCACTCCATCTCTCTCCCTGCCGTTCAGCCCATACAGCGCCTATGCGCAGGCTGTGAGTATCCTGCGGGGGGGGTGGGGAAAGGCTGCCCTGCTGGCCCCGGGGCAGCACCTGGGAGAGCACAAACTGATCTCCTGGCAGCTTGGGAAAGCTTTCCAGCACCTGGATGCGTTCCTGGCTTGTTTCTCCAGTCAGCTGCCTTGTCTTGCACAGTTTTTGTGCATTTTTCTCCTGGAATGGGGGGGCAGGGGAGAGCTGGGGCCTCCTCAAAGTGAGCCTGGGATTTCTCTGACGTGGAGGTGTTGGGAACAGGTCAGTCATGACCCAGTCTCTTTCTGTCTTGTTTTGAGGACAGCTCAGAGCTGTGGTTCCTGGGCGATGTCTGCCAGACATTTGATACCAACTTGTGAACTCTTCCTCTGGGTCTGTGGCACAAATGTGTCCCTCTGGTTTTGGAGCACCAGGAGAGCTCTGGGGCCCAGCTTCACGAGTTTATTTCTCTGCTGAAATCCCCAGGATTATTAGCCCCAGTGCTGTCCTTGGCTCCCAGGGTTTCTCACTTGGCCAGTGGGACTGTGGGGTTTGCAAGGTGCTGGAGAGGCAGCAGTGAGTAGCAGAGAGCCAGAGGTGTCTCAGCAGCCTGGCTTTGGATTTTAGTGAGAGAACCTCCTTGCCTTGGAGCCATGGTGGCAATTGCCACGGATGTTCGAGGTAGGTCCCAAACTCAACAAATCCCAGATCAGCTGTGGTGGAGCATTGTTTGAGCCTCCTTGGTGACTGTCATTTTCAGGTCTCTGCTGCCAAGTGTAAAGCCCATGGAAGGAGGATCAGAAATTGCTCAAGGCATGAGAGATTCTTGTGTCGACAAAGAACTCAAAAGTAGATACTGTCACTGAAAGGAATTTTGTAGAGGGAGTGCAAATAAACCTGTGCTTCTCGTATACATGGACACCTCTTTCTCCTCTGGCTTCAGCAGCTACTTGATGTGCCTTCCTTTCATTCATGTGACAGAGAAGGAACTGTTTCTCAATTGTTGGCCATTTCTTCTCAAAGATTCCCCAGAAACTGCCAAATGCCTTTTAAGTGTGTGGCAAGAGTATGGATGAGAAAAAAGGAGACACATGAGGCTCCATAACTTTGGGGAATTCTGCAAACCAAACATAGAATGGGTCCAACACAGATTATTTGATTTGAAGCTGAGAACAGCTGTACCAGTCCCAGCACAAAGGCTTCCAGCAGAAGCATGATTTAGAGCGAAGAACCCTTTCTGACCAGGCACCATCTTTTGCCAGGATCCTTCTTTTCTGTCCAGCCCAGGAGCCAGCTGCACCTGAGGTCAAAAATTGTGGCTTAGCTCAGCTGTGGGTCAGCTCTGGGATGATCATCCTGGTGTACCTCCTGCTGTCCTAGGGATAGCACTGACTTGGGCACCGTGTGCTGGTGGAGAAGGCAGGAATGGATCACAGTGAGGTTATGATGGCAGGAAATGCTTTATCAGCTCATGGTCCAGGCTGTGTAAGGAGGAAGAGCAGTGAGACCTTCTAGAGTCAGTCTGTTAATCTTCAGGAGCTCCTGCTGATGACAAGAAGGCAGCCAGGCCTAAGCTGTGCCTCCTTGCTTAGCTGCATCTTCTCTCTCCTCAGCTGTGTGTGTTATTGTGTTGCTGTCTCTGATTCTTCACTGGCCTTCCTGCTCTGTGACTATTTTGCCTTTCCCCTTGACTCAAGACTCAGCCTGTCTCCCAGTTTTTTGGGATTTTTTCCTTCTTTTCCTTTTACTTTCCACTAGGTTTGGTTCTCCTTTTTTCCCCCTGAGGCACTGACCTCACGCCTGACTGTTTCTTCTCTTGTGCCATCCTAGTCTTTGGTCTCCCTTCTCCTGGAGGAGAGATCCCAGCCCAGTTCTCACACACACAGTGCCACCATCAGAGGGAGAGGGGATCAGCCCTTTGAAATGCCATCGAGTTCCTCTGCAAGTGGGGGCAAAAGAGAGGGATTTCTGTGCTGAATCTCCTCGAAATGCTCTGCCATGGGCAGCCCTTGGAAGCTGGGACCTCTGGTAAGGCAGGGCTCAGGGGAAGCCCAAAATCCTTCATGCCTTCCTGGTTCTGGGCTTGGAGGAGGAGATGATGCACCCAAGGTTCCACCCAGGGCTGGGAGATGCAGCTGACCATTATGGAGGGGCTGAACCAGACTGACAGGAGTGAGTGCTGCTGGGGTGAACTGGTGCCTCAGAGCCATCACAGGTTCTTAGAGTCGTAATTTAATATGCAACAACTTTCCCTGCCTGACCCCATGGGGTTTGCAGCATTACCAAGCCAAAGTGGTCCCCAGGAGTTTAGGAAGAAGTTTGGAGCCTGAGTTGTTTTTGTTTTGTTTTCAGTTGTCTGTTTTAAATTTATATTAATAGCCTTTTTCTTTAAAAACTATCTCAAATTAAACATGAAATAATAATACACTAAGTTCAGTCTAAAGTTATTCAGATCTATGCAAATATGCAAAATAAGATACTTAAAATAGTCAAACAGTGCATCTTAGCTGAAAATGTAAGAAAAAGTCTCATCTGAGAAGTACAACTGCTTAAGCATCTGAAAGCTTGAATTATTTCAATGCTTGAATCAGGTTTTGATCCCAGGTGCCTCTGCAAATGAGCTCATTTTATTCAACAAGTTAGTTCAGATGGACTCAGGGAAATTTTTAGGAGCTGAAAAAGAAAATTACCAATACAAAAGAAGCCTGAAGTCTTAAAAAAGCAGCTAGGGCAATTTACTAAGTGCTTATAATGCTTGAATATTTCTTGCATATCATAAATCAATTAGTTCCAAACACAAAACATAATTTGTTCATACCTCCCCCCTTTTATTTCTGCTCTTATGGTTCATTATGGTAATTTTATGTAAGTGATGAGAACAATTCCAGAATGCCAGTTTGGTGCACAGGTCTTGGTCCAGCCAGAGCCCAGCACAGAACAGGCATTAATGAGAATAAAGAAGATCAATATTCATATAGTGAGTTAGAAATGTGTTGGTCCCTGCACCCTTGGGTGGGGACAGTGTGGGGACAGGAGCAGCAGCACGTGGGGGCTCTTGCACAGAGGCTCAGCAGGGTCGTGTGTCCCCAGGGAGTCCTGGCTCAGGGCGGGTGGCTCCCAGTGACAGGAGTCCAGCTCCAGGGGAGCCAAGGATGATGAGGTGGTGAGCAGAGAGGTGATCTCAGGGTTTTCCTTTCAGGATGGCACAGGAGTGACCCCTGGTGCTGTCAGTGCCTCTGCCCCCGGAGCTCCCACACTGGGATGGGTCTGGGAGCACTTGCCCATCCCCCAAAAGAGCTCGAACCAATTTCACCCCAGAGGTTTTGCTTGTACCAGCTTAGAGAGGCAGCAGTGCCATGAAATTCCTCTTCTTTTTATGCAAGAGCAATAAGCAGCATCTGTGTGGAGGAAATTAGGAGGTTTAGCTAGCCATGAACTTTTCACCATTACCAGTGATCCTTCAGCTGAGACCTGGGCCAAAATGACTTCCTGACTTCCCCGTTTGTGGATGAGGGAGGTTCCTGGAGAGCTGTGTGTTTGTGTTGCAAAGCAGACGCTGGGATGTGGCAATGTAAGGAAGATTTTTGTTGTTTTCTTGGGTTGTGCCTTGTGTCACCCCTCAGCACCTCCTGAGAAACTCTTGATTTCCTAAGAGCCTGTGCCTCCCCTGCTCTTCTTGCTTGATGGTGAAGACAAAGCTGGATAATTTTGCATGCAGAACTAAGTCTTTGTTGCCACTGCACTCTGAGGGCATCTTACTCCCACTGATGGTCAAATAGGACCAGAAGGATTTTTTTTCTTCTCTTAACCCTCCTCCCAACCTTTCCACCCTTCCTTTTGTCCTGTGCGTCTCTGCCTAGGCAAGTGTGTCACGGGGCCACACAGAGGTGATGTCCCCGACCTCGGGGTGCATGCCAGTGCCAGAGGACAGGCTGAGCTCGGTGGAGCGTGGGGCACACCTCTGATGGCAGAGCAGGCCACAAGAACCGGGCCTGGGCACACACCTGGCTGCACGGCAGGGTGCCCGTGCCCTGCGTGGCTCCCAGCACGGTCTGCTCCTTGAGGCTGGGCAAAAGCAGATGGATTTGGACCCTGTTCCTCGAGGCAGAGCTGTGTTATTTAATATTTGGCACTGTCCCAGGAGAAGTGACCAGAGAGAGGGGCCTGTGCCTGACAGCACAGAAGGGCCTGTGGGGAGATGGTTGGTGGGTGCCAGGAGCACAGCCCTGCCCTGCTGCCCTCCCTGCAGGAGCTCTGAGCCAAAGGGGCCCATCCCCATGCCCTGGTGCCCAGCTCAGGGGGCCACGACCCCTCGAGGCTGCTGGCCCACAGAAAGGGCAGGGCACAAAGGGTGCCCAGCCATGGCCCTGTCTGTGTGGACAGGGATGCCCTCTGAGCTGTGTGCCCTGCCTGCAGGGCAGGGAGCTGTGCTCAGCTCTCGGGGGCTCTCAGGGGTGGCCAGAGCACTGTCCCACCTCGGCAGGGGCAGCTGCTTCGTGAGTCCGTGGCTGCAGGGACCTACTGGGCCCTGGGTGTGGGGCTGGGCCTGGGGAGGGCAGCCACTACTGCCCACCCCAGCAGGTCTGGCGGTGTCGGGGGAAGCTCCAGGGCAGGTGGCAGGACCTGGGGGAGGTGACAGCCAGGCTGGTCTGCACAGCCTCCCCCAGCTC
This sequence comes from Acanthiza pusilla, assembly GCA_036630365.1. Classification (NCBI taxonomy): domain Eukaryota; kingdom Metazoa; phylum Chordata; class Aves; order Passeriformes; family Acanthizidae; genus Acanthiza; species Acanthiza pusilla. Next base: position 3,108,259 of record JAXCHO010000105.1, on the reverse strand, counting down.
TGCAGCAGGAGGCTCTGGGCAGCAGCGGGGCCCTGACTGCACGGTCCTGCTTTGCAGCTGATGCAGCAGCAGACCACGGTTCTCTCAACCTCCCACGGCAGCTACCTGAGCCCGGGCGTCGCCTTCTCCCCGTGCCACATCCAGCAGATCGGTGCCGTCAGTCTCAACGGGCTGCCAGCCGCTCCCATTGCACCAGCGTCAGGTGAGGGCCTCCCCTGGCAGGGAACCTCCTGCCCCAGCACTGTGCACGGGGCCCCCCCAGGTAAAACAGTTCCTGCATCTCTCCAGGCTCAGCATGTGCATTAGCTCGCTCCAGTGCAGCCTCTGAGCACAGAAATCTCTGCTCTGCACAAAATCCTGCAACCCCCCCTGATACCCTCACATGCTCAACACACATTCTCTTGCCCTACTGCTGTGCATTTTTGCTGCAGTTTTTTTCCCTTTTGTACAGTAAAGAAGGTCAGTGTTCCCAGGCTTGCACTTGACTCTGAGGTCAGCAGTGCTGATCATGATCATCATCCCACAGCAATAATGCATATGGGGTTCAAACCCCTGTCAGAACAGGCATGTGTCCTGCCAGGTGCTGTGCAAAGCCAGATCAGAGATGTTCCACCCCAAAGCTCTGACAGCAGTCAGGACTGGCAGTTCTGCACACACTCTTCCCACTAGTGCTGCCTCTTAATTTTGTGGAGGCTCCAGCAGCAGTCTGTCATCTCCACATGCCAAATAGAAGAGAGAATGGCTTCATACAGAGCAGTCTTGCCAGGCAGATGGGTGTGGGGAGCAAGGGCTTCATGGGACCTTGACTTTCATGGGATGTCCTCTCTTCTTGTTCTGCAGGGCTACATTCACCACCTCTCCTGGGAACAGCGGCCATGCCAGGACTGGTGGCACCCATTTCTAATGGATTTACTGGAGTGGTACCATTCCCAAATGGGCATCCAACCTTGGAAACAGTTTACACCAATGGTCTTGTGCCATATTCAGGTACTGAGAAAAAAAACACCCCCATCATGCAGAGACCTGAGAACTGAAATTAGTTCCTCTTTTCTGGATTCCCCACACAGAACACTTTTGTAGCTCCCTCCCAGCCAGGCACTGAGACTCACTTGGGGGCGAGGGTGGGAAACAACACTACACACACACATAGAGAGAATGCATGAGTGATTCCCTTTGCTGTGCTTCTGATTGTGTTTTTCTCTGCAGCCCAGAGCCCTTCAGTAGCAGAGACTTTGCACCCAGCCTTCACAGGAGTCCAGCAGTATGCAGGTACCAGCTTCCCTTGTCTCCCTCAGGCCCTTCTGTGGCTGACCAGATCCTCAGGTAATCGGTTTGTTCTGTCTCCTTGGGCTGCAGCTGTGTATCCAACCACCACCATCACCCCCATTGCACAGAGCATCCCTCAGCAGCCTCCCATCCTGCAGCAGCAGCAGCGAGAAGGTGAGGATCAGAGGGGGAATAGGTGTGTCCAGTGGTGTGGGTGGGATGTGTGGAGCTCATCTTCTGCACCACAGAGCCAGTGGTGAGGAGACAGCATTAGTTTTTGTCTGCTGATCTTTAATCCTGGAGCTGGGTTATGGAAACGACCCCATCTCTGCAGTGAGTGGACTGGGAAGGATCACAGGATGCTTGTTGTGCAAACTTCCTGAGCTCATCTCTGGCCAGGTGCTGCCAGGTACAAAGGGGCTGGTAGGCCCTGGAACACCAAACTTTCACACCAAAGGGGATGAGAGTCAGTGCAGTCAGTGAAAAGAGCACTCATCCCTCTCTCCACTGATGGCAGAACCACAGTGGTACCAGTCAAACCAGCCCCTCCAGTGTACCCTCCTCAATTTTCAGCCTTCATAGCCTACTGACTTTATTTTCAACTTCCTTCAAAACTGGCCTGAATAGAATTTGGAGGCAAGGGCATTTTCTCTTTGCTCCTAATTGGTACAGCAAGTGTTAGCAAGGAAGCAGCTTCTTGTGCTCACAAGGAGCAAGTGAAGGAGTGGATAGGATCAGGTCAGCTCATAAGTTGGATGTGTGGCAATCCATGAGGTTTCCAGTTAAGGCTGTGGCTTATGGACTGAAGGCAAGAGTGCAGGGAGTGTTACAGCAGCTTTCACACAGCAGTGTCTGCTGCTCTCCTAGGACTGGGACAGCTGTGAACTCTCACCTCAGCTGATTGCCTTCCAGCAAACAGCGCCCAGACACTCTGAGTTGGTTGTGTCCAGCACCATGTGTAGAAACTAGGCAAGCTTTGAAAGAGAATCTGCTGCCCAGAAACTCTAGTTCTGTGTAGAGCCTCCCTGTTGCTCTTAGAGAGCCCTCAGAATCCTTCGTGGAGCAGTGACTGAGACGAGCAAAGGAAGGTCAGAGCACAAGGAGGCAGTGCTAGGGCTCTCCTCCAGTGCTGTGCTGTGAGCTGAGCCCATTTCTCTTCCCCTGCCCTTTGGGGGCTTTCTGTTTTGTCCTTCCCCATTGCCCCCATACCTGCAGGTCCTGAAGGCTGCAATCTCTTCATCTACCATCTCCCCCAGGAGTTTGGAGACAACGAGTTGATGCAGATGTTCCTGCCCTTTGGCAATATCATCTCCTCAAAGGTGTTCATGGATCGTGCCACCAACCAGAGCAAGTGTTTTGGTAAGAGCAGGCAAGGGAAGCATGATCAGTAACAATGACACTCATACTGGCCATGGCACCAACAGTGCCATTGTCATCCATCCTGTGTCCTGTCCTTCAGGTTTTGTAAGCTTTGACAACCCATCCAGTGCACAGACTGCTATCCAGGCCATGAATGGCTTCCAGATTGGCATGAAACGTTTGAAGGTCCAGTTGAAACGGCCCAAGGATGCCAACCATCCCTACTGACAGCAGTGAGCAAGCAGGAGTCACTTCTGCAGCACAGGTAAACTGCCACCATCAGGGCACAGCTCTGCACAGAGCTGGTCAGGGGTGCAGCTGCTCCCTGCAGTGGGAGGCCAGGAGTGGAGGCAATAACACAGCTGGTGGGGCAGAGGATTCACCTGAGCGAGGTGAGCAGAGCAGGCCTGGAGATGATGGCCAGGTTCAACAATGATCAGGCAAATTTGTGGCAATGAGGCAAGCCCAAAGCCAAGCCAAAGGGTCAAGATCAGGATCAGGTCTGGTGAAGGTGAACAGGGTCAGACATTGTCCAGTGACTGCAGGTCTATAATGACAATACTAAACATTGTGGGAAGACAATCCAAGGGTTGGAGTCCAGGTAATGAGATCCATGGCCAGGACCTGTCCATGGATGGATGGAGGCTGGCACTTCCATGGTATAGATCAGACAAAGGCTGATGGCACAGAGCTGTCATCACTCTTGGATCCGTGGGCACAGTGTGGGCAGATGCTGCAGGTGAGGCTGGTCAGGCTCATCAAGGCCTGTGAGTGCACTCAGGGCCCTGGCAGGCAGATGGTTCCAGTGGCCTGTTTGTGGTCTGAGCAAGGGTTCAGTCTGCTGTCCAACTGCTCCCAAAAAGCTTTTGACTGCCTGAAAAGGTTTTAAACACCAGTAGTTTTCAATTGTTACACAGCCCCTGAAGTAAGTCTGCAAAGAATGCTTTCTGGGGTAAGAAGAGATAATCCCACAATTCACAGGGATCACAGAAAAGCAGAGAGAAGGTGAGACCCTGAAGGGCCACAGAAGAGCTGCCTGACATGAGAGCTGCTGTCCAAGAGACAGCTCCTGCCAGCCTACAGATGGGGAGAGGCTGATCTGATTTGGGTCCGTCCTCCACGTTTAAGCAGCAGCAGCAACTCAAAGCCTAAGATTTGCATAGATGTCCTCCTAATCATCCAATTCCCTTCCTCCTCCCTTTCTGTTCAGGTGAAGGGAAAGTCCAGAGGAAGAATTTCTGCTTCAGGTTGATTTACAGAGAGGCCAGTAAATTTATCGACTCTTTTGACACCACCCCTTTCCTTCCTCGGCTTCCCACCTTCCCCACCCCATCTTCCTCCTCCCCTCCTCTCCAAGACATGCAATGAAAGAGAAGGCTCAATATCTGCCCAGGAGGAAGATTCTTGCCATGCCTGGACTCGCATATTTGCTGCTAACGTGGTGCAAAGCAAAGGGACCAGCAAACCAGCAGCCCCTGGGGACACGGAGCTCTTCCTCTCGGGGTGTGGCTGGAGTCCATGGACCAAGCAAACCCACTGGTGTATCTCTAGGTTACTGCAGTGATGTGTGGAAATTTACTTCCGTCCCTCCCTCCCTCCTGCTCTGTTTCTGGCCCTTTCATAGATAACTATAAATATATACAGTCTCTATTTTTTTTTTAAACTAGCTCACAGGACCAAACTTTTCCATTCAGAGACTGACTGCTTGCAAGAGGTATTGGAAATTAGGGATTTACCTTTGCAACAGTGTCTTCTCAGCATGCACTGCAGATAGGCCTGAACATTTTGGGAGGATGTTTGGAGAGGGGGGGGGCTGGGGGTGGGTTGTGGGGAGAGAGAGAGAGAGCACATCTCTCTGCTCAACATGAGCAAGAAGGAGAAATACATTCCTCCAGGATTAGGGCACAGTCAGCTGCTCAGCTTGAGTCACTCATCCACCTTAGCACCAGCCTGGTTAAGGATCTCGAGAGCTCTCAGTCTTACCTTTCCAAGGGCTTCTGCAGACAAAGCTCCTGGAATGTGGTGCCAGACCCTACCCTGAGCACTCCCTGATTAGGCTGAAAGCACAGGAAACCAGTCCCTTTACTTAGAGGAACTGCACTGCCTCCCCACACATGGCACAGATCCATGTTTCACAGCTCTCCATGGCAACAGCATTTTCTTGATGAAGGCAGGAGAAGATGAGAGAGTGTGAGCAGATGCAATCTCCAGAACAGTCAGAGAAGCCTCCCAGGGGCTGCACACTGCCTCCCTGTGTTGGATACTCCGCACTGGGGAGTGGGCAGTTCCCATTCCAGATGAAACAGGACCTTTTCTCCCTCTGAATTCAGCAGGAGGACTCACCTCATGCACCCGCTGCAAAGCTTTCCCCAGCAGATGCAAGGAAAATAGGATGAAAGAGGGTTCCATTCTGGGGTTTTTCCCCCGGCACCCCCTCCAAGAGACAGATTATACATTATGCAGCATATACATATATATATACACACATATATATATATGTAGGGACAGCTCTATACACTATATACACTTACTCTAAAGCACAGAATGTAGTTCAGAACTTCATTAAAAAAGAATCCCCTGGGAGTGGGGGGTGTGTCAGACTGACAAGGCACATCCCTTGAACAGTTGGGAACAGTCTCTTCAAGTTTCTACAAAAATAAGGAAAGGAAAGCAAGGCAGAACAGACCAACAAACCCCAGAGTGATTAAGGAATGAACGATTTCAATATTCCAGAGTTTGATAAGGTACCACAAATATCGGTGTGTATGTGAGGGAGTGTGAGCACATTGAAATAGGAACAGAGAGTTGGTGGGGCAAAGTTGGTGCAATTGATACTGAAGTGAGCTATGGGGATTTTGGAGAATCTCAGCCAACTCTCATTCTCCTCCATTTGCCCTTTGTTCAGGTGTTTGTGGCACAGTCCTTTAAGTACCTTCACATCTCCTCAACCACCCTTCTGTGTCTGACGCTGAGAGTTTATGAGAGGTGAATGAAGCTGTGAGAGTCTGTGTGTTTCTATAGTCCATGTTTACTTATTGTAAATACCATTTTTATACTTAACATCTATTATGTATGTGATTTGTATAATGTACTTTATTTCTGCTACAAGTAATTTCATGAAGTTTAAACTTAGTCTAATTTTGAACAAAAAAAAAAAAAAAGAAAAAAGATGAACAAATGCAAAATGGAGAAAAAAAGGACTTTGGGAATCCTAGGTCAAGCTGGTTTAAAACAAGCATTTACAGTTTCTTCCATCACAGTTACTGATGTGACTGTACAATGTTACAGGTGCGATACAAGCTTTGTCAATGTCAAATTCCTCACTCTGGTCAAAAAAAAATCCTAAATTTATTTAATAAAAGTTTTACTTGCTAAGTAACTGGGGCTCTACTTCATGTTGTTAGTCGCACCTGCTTTTAGGTAATGTTTACACTTGGAGACTTTGCCAAAACCCTGAGGCTAATTTAACAGGTCCCAGCAAACAGGCCTTTGCCCACAGAATCCAGGTGACCAATATTTCTTCACAGAGGAAGCATCAACACATAAAACCAACACATGAAAAAAATGTTTAATTAAAATAGAGATTAAAATTCTACTTACAGGAAGCAAGAGGGTTCACGGAATAAAAAAAACAGTGGAGTAATAGAGGAGGATGCCCCAGGAATGTACAGACATTCAGGACACCCTGTACAGACAGACAGGAGTTAAAGCTGGGGCTGAGAGAAGGCTGGATGTAGTGAAAGCAGACAGGTGAGGGTGGAGGAGGAGGGGAGAGGGGAGGAAGGCTGAGACAGAGTGGACAGTGGCAAAGATCTCTGACTCTGTGGCAGCAGCAGAACCATGGCTGAAGCAGCATCACAGACCAAGAGTCATCTTAGGAAAAGGCTACTCTGCCACCACTGCTGCCCTGCTCCTGCTTGATGCCAATGGTTGAGTGGGATGGCAGGAATGTGATTAGAAGGGATACAGGGTGGGAGAGGGGACTGGGCATCCCTTAAGGACTGCTGTAGTTATAGAAAGTCCGTAACACCTGGTTGCTACTGCTGGGGAACAAAGCCCAGAGGCAGCAGAGCTGCTGCAGCCACCCCGGGTAGAAAATCTCGGGCACCCGAGTGGCTCCTCCCCGGATGATGGCGAGGGCAGCCTCGGGAGCAGGAGAGGCACTGAGGTGCACTTTGCCCCTGCAAAGGAATGGTCAGAAGGTCACTCAAAGCCAGGCAGTCCCCGGTGGGGTCAGAACTGGGCAGACTGAGCACCACAGGGCTCTGCCTGCTCCTGTTCCATGCTGAACAGCCTTCACAATGTGCCCGGGCAGGTGCACTCTCCCCACACAGATGCACACACCATCCTAAATGCAGCAGTTGGGCATTTTTTTGCATGCTTTCAAGAAGAGACATTCCTGCAGACAAACTCTCTCCCAGACTCCTACACCCTCTTCCAAATACACACCTGGTGTACTCCAATGCTGATTCAGTATCAATCAGGCCCAGGATGCAGAGTGTGACAGAGACATCTCTCTTCTGCATGATGAGCTCGTGGCGCAGTGAGCCGAAGAATCCATCCAGTGCAAATTTGGTAGCAGAGTAAGAAGTGGTGAAGGGAGTGGGCATTCTCCCTGGAAATGGAGAAGAGAGAATGGAGAACACCAGGAAAGTGGCTGTAAGGAGGATCCATGGAGAGGGAATTTGGGCAAAGATTTAGGCTTTGTCATACTGCATCAACTCATGTTCTGTTCAGGTGAGTATATAACAATAATAATAATAACAATAATAATATCACTGTATACTATAAAAAGCACAGAGTAAAATGTGTTTAGGGTTTGAACAACAGAGAAATATGAACTGAAATATGAACAGTACTGGGATCCATTGTTTCCACACGGCCAGCACTTACTCCAGGTAAAGCCACCAACCTGTGAGGGAAGAAACAACCACCAGAGAGCCTCTGTTCTTCTCCAGGGTGGGAAGAGCTGCTGTTGCAAGTGCCACATAACTCAGAAAATTCACCTGGAATGATAAATGTGGACATGGAAGAAGGTTCGAAAGAATGAACCAGAAAGCCAATACAGGGGTCAGAAAGGGAATGGAGCATGGCTTGGATTTGGCTTTTCAAACATCAAGTGAGAAAAATCATCTCTGTAAAGATGGGGACAAACATTGCATCCACAAGTCTTTCAGATTCCAGAAAAAGCAGCGGAGAAGATTCAGAGCAAAAGTTATTCCTGGGCTTTAAGATACAATTAGCTATCCCTGATTTCACTGTATGCTGTTCTTTACTCTGCAATTCCTATCAAAGACATCAGAGTCTCAGTTTGCTCTCCTTTTAAGTTCATCTTCACTGAGCTCAGCCTACAATGAAGCATAAAATTCAGCATCTCTTCAGAGCTCGACTGCTCTCTTAAATTATAAGAATTTCTTAGCCATGCTCCTAAGTTCTCACTCTCCAGCAAACAGGCTCCTTCCAAAATTAAACAGAAACTAGTATGATCCCCCTGAATGAAGAAGACTGAATCAAGAAATCAGTTCTTCATTTCCATGGTCCCAAACCTGGTACCAAGGTGATTCTACAGGGAAACTCTAAATCTGTGAGCAGAGGCTTGGATGGCAGACACCATTTCAAACAACCTTAATTGTGTTCTGCAACTGTGTGCATGCCACAGATCAGTAGGAAGTGCTGGCTGCTCCCTTGCTGACCTTCCTGAACTAGACACAACTGCCTGTAAGTGCCCATCAGTCCTAAAGTCCTGGGCTAATGGGAGAGAAGGACAGAAGGAAGGAGAGAAGTCTGAAGTTCTCCCCAAACATTCCTCTACACAATGTACAACAGCTGAGCAAAACACCTCTCCAGCAACAAAGCCTCCAAAGTGTTTGATTTCAAACACGAATGAAGTAAAAGGTTTGCTCTTAACCATTGCCACAGATGCCTTGGAGCTTCCCAAAGCTGTCCCAGGAGAAGCCAGGCTCACCCAGCTCCAGGTGAGCTGGGAAGCCTCACCTGCATGAGCCAGCGGGTGTATTCCACATCTCCAGTCCACTCCTGGAAACGGTTCGTGCCAATGTGGTTCAACACCAGGTAATCCAGGCCCCCTGGGACAGCAGAAAAAGCAGTCAAACAAAGGGCCCATCCCCTAACCATCAACCAGGGAGCTCAGAAATGCCAGGAGGGCTGAACCCCTTCCTCAGAAGACTAGAAAGTGCTTTACCATGACGCCAGATTAAATATGCCCATCTGAGAGCAGCTTTGACTGCTCCTCCGGGGTAGAATTGAAAGGAAAACTGTTAGACAACTCTCTGAAATGATGTTTCAGTATGATTCAGATTCAGAACTTAGTTCTGGTGGTACATCTATGTCCTTAACACCCCTCTCAATTCAGGAACTGAAGCAGGAAGGCCCTACTAGAATGAGAACTGTCCACACACCTGAAAGCCAAAGAGATGCCCAGGATTCTTACCCAGCTTTTGCACAGCAAACTGAACCACCTTCTCAGGCTCTGAAGGGGAAGACATATCTGCAGGGATATAAAATATTTTCTTTGCTCCAAGTGTCAGGCATTTCTCCATCACCTTGAAAAAGAACACAGCCACAAAGATTAAACAATATGGAAAAAGAATAGGAAAAAAAGGTACCATAAAGCACATATTACAGTCAGTGAGAGTCAGTTCTGGACAGAGACACACTTTAATTTAAAATCTACTGCTATTTGGGCCATAGAGAACTTGTTCTGCATCCAGACTTTGAATTTGCATCCTGCAAAGAGTTACGCCTATTTAACTGTGTGCTTAAACAATCTACCTTTGAAAAGGATCAAGATTCTCCTGAAAAAACCAATCTCCTTTAGGAGAAATCTTCTGCAATAAGGGTTATGCTTTACATTACGTTCTTCTCTTTGTTCCAAAAAGAATTCATCTTTCATAATTCCTTTGCTATGTTGAATATGTGAATGTGCCTGGCAATGATATGCAGTTTTAGCTATTTGCTGAAATAATGCCTTCCAGTCATTAGGAACTATTATTATGCTCACTGTCCCCAACTCACCTTTTGCACCATTTCACAGTGAAGAATTTTCCTTGGAAGTCACATATCCCCACAGTCAAAGAGTTACCATTTCTAAATATTGTCCCATTTCATAAAGTACAGATGAAGTCTCATCTGTTTGAGTTGGTCAAAAAGCATTTAACCTACAAAAAGGCTCGAGTTTTTAACAAAACATCTACAAATAGAACAGTTTGGACTCTGAAAAGCTGCACAATATCACACAGGAACTGTAGTTCACGGAGTATCTCAAATTGAAAACAACCCGTGAGGATCATCAAATCCAAATCCCTGCTCCTCACAGGACTCCCTCAAATCAAACCAGATCCTTAAGGATGTGGCCCAGATGTTCCTTGAACTCTGACAGGCTTGGTGCCATGACCCCCTCTCCCTGGGGAACTTGCTCCAGTGACTGATCACCCTCTCAGTGGAGAACATTTTCCTAAGGTCCAGTCTGAACTTTCCCTGATGCAGCTTCACACCATTCCCTCGTATAAATAAATGTTCAGGCAGGGAAAAGTTCAGGCACTGTATATGCATTGCCCTGTACAGGCCAAGTTCTCTTCTGGGTTTATGCTTAACAACAGTTCTGAAGGAAAATTTATCATGCTGACAACTAATATTTTTATTGGTTTGCTAAAAGCCCAAATGTCTCATGTCTTCCCTTGTACAAGGAAGAGATTCTTACCTTCTGCAGCACAGCTTCCCTCCTGGCAGTTAACACAATTTCAGCACCAAATCTGGCATAGTGATATGCTATCTGCTCTCCAATGCCAGCACTGGCTCCAGTCACAAGAACACGGGCACCAGACAAGCTCTCTTTTTATGGGAAAGAGAATAAAAGATAGAGAATTAAGTGAATAAATGCCTTCTGCATATAATTTATTCTTTGCCATCAGTTTGGAGACACATCGGCTCTCTTGTGCCGGGCACTGCACACCTATAGAGATGGTTCTTGACACCAAGGAATTTACAGCCAATACATTAAAAGAGAAAGGCAGTAGTAAAGTGCCATTTTTTCCCCCAAACAGACAGCACGATCCCTGCTCTTAGACCATTTTGTCTTCCTCTTTGTTTCACACTTCTCTTTGTTTCTGGGAATGAAGCATTGCTTTGGGACCACCAGCTCTGGTAAGACTACGGGCAGGAATGAGACCATTAGACAAAGTTTGGAAATTCAACCACTTCTCTTGCATGACTTATATTTCAGCTTGAAATCATCCTCCTGGTGAGCCTACCTGGGTTAAAATCGTCTTTCCAGAAGAAAGCTACGAGTCCAGCTAAAATCCCTGTAGCACACAGCACTTTTCCAATTGGCCTCATATCCCTCCACACTGTGAGGAACAAAGTGAAGTCTTGAAGCTGAGAGCTTCAGTCAAAACACTGTGTTCTCCTTCCTCTGATGCCTGGAGCCAACCTGCAAGAGGCACGTAAAGGCTTTTGTAGAACCGAGACCCCACCTGAGGGGTCTCTCCACTGGGAGCTACAGCCACCTTGGTAAAAAATAAAAAGGATCTTTCACCGGCAATTCCCATGGCCCTCTGCACTCAGAACCAGCCCCCACACACCGCGAGCCCACAGGAGAAAATAAAACAACTCTCGTGTCTAATCTCAGAGAACGCTTAATTCATTAAAGACTGATAACAGCTGGCAGCAGTGACCCCGAAGGAGCGAACCTCAGGAGGCAGCAGAGGCGGCGGCAGAGCCCACAGGAGGGAGCCTTGTGGGGAGAGAGGCACAGCAGCGGGACAAGCTGCTCTGCCGCCATGCTGCGACACGGCGCGACACTCGGGCGACACTCACGGCCGCGGCCACAAAGGGACAGGAGCCGCGCCCGGCGCTCCCCGCCCTCAGCGCTCAGCCTTCAGCGCTCAGCCCTCAGCCCCGAGCGCTCCCCGCCCTCGGCACTCAGCCCTCAGCCCTCAATCCCGAGCGCCGCCCGCCCCTCACGACCCTCAGCCCTCAGCGCTCGGCGCTGCCAGCCCCTCACGGCCCTGAGCCCCGAACGCTGCCCGCCCCTCACGGCCCTGAGCCCCAAACGCTGCCCGCCCCTCACGGCCCTCAGCTCCCAGCCCTCAACCCCGAGCGCTGCCCGCCCCTCACGGCCCTCACGGCGGCGGCGCGGGCGGGGCCGCGCGGGCACGTGACGGTCCCGGCCCCGCCGCCGCCATGGCCGCCCGCCTGCTGCCTGTCGCCAAGTGAGTCCCGCGGCCCTGCCCTCACGGCCGACCCGGCCCCCGCACTCCCCGCCCGGCGTTTCGCCCCCGCACTCCCCGCGCCTCAGGCCGCCCCCCGCTCCTCAGCTCCGCGGCTGTCCCCGGCCCGACCCCAGGCCCGCGGCCGGCGCTGGCCCTCGGCTGTGCTCGCCTCGCTCCGCGCCCTTGGCCTCGTCCGCCCCCGCTGCCGGCAGGTCCCCGTGCGTGTCTGCACACGCCGGGCAGGGCTCTGCCGCTCTCTGGGGCGGGCATGGGCACGTAACATAAGCCCGGAGATAGCGCGGAGCTCGGATCTGGATGTACACCCACAGCGGGGAAGTGCAGAAGGGTATCCTTGGGAGCCGGCAGGGCGTTTTAGCAGCGGAATCCCTTTTCCCCAAAATGCGTGTGAATGCACGACTTGAAAAATTGGATTTGTCATATGTTCTACTACTGCAGTACCGCTGTTTGCCAAGTTTCGGTTTGTTCGTTTGTACAATGGCTTTTGCTGTTTTTTTTAAAGGGAAAGCAAATCTCTGCCCTGTGAATTTGGAAAAGTCCATTTCCTCAGGTGTCTTATTTATAAGGAAAAGGTCAATAAAAGCCAGATACTCTCTTCCCATCTTCCCTTTTGTAGGTTGGCATTACAGCTGTAAAAGTGGTGACTGCACACCATGCAGGGAAACTTTAAAAACCTTGGCAATGCCAACACCATGGCCAGGTGTTGACTGCACTGTAATGAGCTTAACAAGACATTGGTGTCTGTCAGATTTATCAGATGTATATCAGATTTATCAGGAAGAACCACATCATTAAGTGGGGATTATCCACTGCAAAATCCTTCAGTTCCCTTTAGCAGAGGTATGCACTAGTGATTCTCAGACTTTAAAAAGGGGCTCATGGTTTTGAGGTGCTTGACACTTTCTCGTTTTTTAACTGAAAACCATCACTGATAAAATGTGAATTAGGTGTAGTTCAAGGGGCTGACAGGGAATAGTTGTCCTAGGAAGACAAAGAAGGTAGGTAGGTATTTTTCTTCTGATTTTTGCCTGCAGTAAGACATGAAATTTCTTTATCGATATCCACTCTCTGGCAGTTATAATCACAGAGAGAGATGCACTGATGGTCATAACATGAACTGAACTGTTTTAATTTTGATTCTTTCAGGTTTCTCATCAAAGGAGGCCTGGCTGGAGCTGCTGTGTACGTGGCATATGACCAGGGGCTGCTAGGCAGTGGCACACAAGGTGCTGAAGCACTGAAAAAAGCTCAAGAAACACTGCCTCCAGCTATCCAAGAGTGGACAAGTTACCTGGGCTGGGAGGTAAGGGCTGCTCAGGTGATCCCTGCGACACAAACACCTCCTCTGAATGAGGAAGAGAAAACATTGGGGTGATACTCTGATTCCAGTGAGGCTGGCAGGAGTTTTACTGTTGGAATTAGATTTCACCTGGCAAATATTTTGAAGATGATTGAAATGGAAGGTGAATAAAATTTTAAATTTGGGGCAGAGACATTGCTGACAGATGTTTCAAAGGAGAGGGGGTAACCAGCCCTGTGCAGGGACAAGGAGGGGATTGCACACATGCTGTGGCAGATATTTCACTGTGTGAAATAATATTCCTGAGGTTCTTTCAAAGGATCCTACATGCTTTAAAAAAAACCAAAAAACATGAAAATATGATCCTCCCAATTTCTTACATTGCTAACAGTTCATCAAGTTGAATTTAAATTGCCTGAAGAGGCCTCTTCTCTATGGGTAGTTCTTAGTTTTTAAAATCCTCAGAAAACAAGAAGATTTGCTTCAAAGTTTGAAAAGCATTTTTCATATTATCGATAATTATAAAATGACAGATGACTGTAGGGAGACAGCCATGGAAAAGCTTTTTTCAGGAGCACCTAAATAATATGCTCCACCTTTTGCACCTATTTTATATTGCAAGAAAGGGCAAAGCCCATACTTAAAGCATCATCTGATCCCTTTTGAGGGTTACAGAGCAGACACCTAAGTATTTTTGAGATCTGAGGTCAAGAGGCTTTGCCAGGGTGATGTGAATTCCAAGTGAACCCCCTCAAGTGCTGATATTTTGTCTCTCTCTTTCCAGCTCCCACCCACTCCAAAATTTGACTTTTCCCTCTCTGATTCCTGGAATAAAGGTAAAATAACTGCTCACTGAGTCTGAATTCAGCCTTTGGCTTTGCAGAAGGGATGAGCATTCCCATTATTAGAATTTTAGTCATTTTGTTTGAAGGCCAAAGCATGTTGTAGCAATACATAGTTTTTATGGTGCAGCAGAGTCTTTGTGCAATTTTGGGGAAGCACAGTCCACAAATACTGTGACATGTCCAGCATCACCATGGAGTCTGTGGCAAGGCCAGAAATAAAACAGGACTTAAAAAAAGAACTGAGCTCAGTCTTTTAACTGTCTTAACTCATCTACAGGCCCTGAACCTGGAATTTCTGTGTCACAAGTGCTGTTGAGACAATAAAGCTGTGCTTGAACCATGGATCATTCAGGCCACAGCATGTTCAAAAGCTGAGTTAGAGCTCAGTTTAAGGAGAGCTACAATGCTGGAGTTGGAAATTGGGTAATTTGGCTTGAATTATGATCTTCCTGGAATAATTCTTCTCTGCTTTCCTTGCAGGAGTGCACACAGTCATGTCTGCCTTGTCTGTAGCTCCCACCAGGGCCTGTGAATACACGACGGAAGGCTGGAAATATGTGAAGGATCTTGTGAAATGAACTTGTTCTGCAGAGTTCATGATTCTCTCAGTCCCTCCCTCTGGAGGGCAGCTCGGCCATGTAAGGGCTACAATAAAAGACTTTGGAAGTTCCATTTGTATTTGGGTTGGTTTTAGCCTGCAGAGTGGAACAATTCTTTTGTCTTAGCACTGATCAAAGGCTCCAGGGATCACAGAGCAGTTGTGATAAGTGCTGGCTATGTGCTGAGTACAGCCTCTGTTCTAAAGCTTGGAAACTAAATAGATTATTCTGAAACTGAATTAATCTTGAAGGTGAATACCATCTAACTCAAATCAAGCCTACAAGGTTTTTAAAAAAATTAAAAATCCAAGATAATAGCAAAAGATGCTGTAAAAGGTGGCCTAGGGTGATTTACAAGCACAGGGAGAGTAACTGAGCAAAGTTTATCTGTATGAAACATTTTGTTAGCTTGCACTCTGCCCCAGTTGGCAGACTGTGCATTTTTTCATTTCAACATGGATGAAAACTTTTCAGTCACAGCCATGAGGTCACTTTTCAGTCACAGCCAAGGCAAATGTAAGGAGCACCAGTGGCCGGGAGGGCATCAGTATTGTAAAATAAAGTTACAGATTGATTTTGTGTTTTTAACCCTTTGTGATGGAATTGTTGTAATTACAGAATGAGCCAAAACTGCTATAGAACAGGAACGAGGCAGCAGAAGGTGGGGAGAGCAATATGAGTGCTTACTCTAATGAGAAAGCAAATTTAAAACACAAGGATGAAGAAGGATTTACAGTTTTGTTTCCTTTTTTAACAAATAGATATATGATGAAGCCAACTGCCGAGAGATTTCAGAGGATTTGCCTAAGATGCAAATGGCTTTAAAAAGTGCTTAAGTTAATTCCTGGAGCCTGGGTCCATCAGCAGCTCTTAAACCTGATGGTCCAGATGGAAGCTTCAACCCTGGAGTTCTGCTGTGCAGGTGGCAGATGCTTCACCTCATTTCAGAATTGTGATAACCTCTACCAATCTTCCATTTATCCCTAACTTCCCAATGTCCACTGCTCTTGAAGCAGCACAACTTTGGTTCCGGGTCTACTCCCCATCTCAGCGAGGGCAAACTGCCAACTAAAAAAATTCTGACACTGTCACCTTCCTTTCTTAGCTTTTGCTACAAACAAAAGGTAACCACTTTGAACAAAGCACACTGTGTGCAAACAGAATACTGCACCTCTGGTAGGCTTAGAACTTGTGTTCTCCATGCTTTTCATGATCTGTAACACTTTTCTTGCCCTCCAAAGCTTCATCATTGTAATATCCTTTCTCCACTGATGAATGAATGAAAAAATGTCTTCAGACAACTCATAAAAAACCCTTCTCTAAAGATGGAAAAAACCCCAGTGACTACAAAAGACAGTAACAGGATTTTTTTTTTTCTCTCAGCGTCATAAAAGCCATCTTTTGGGTAAAGTCAAGGCCATGTTGCTCCAAGAATGTCTGCACAAATTATAATTTGGATATGACAAAGCAACAGATCATTTGCACCAATCTCCATCATGTCAGTTCTCAACACATTCATAAAATTGTACCAAAGCACAGCCAGTGGCTGCTTCTAGTCTTTTAAGGAAATTATGGATTGCTAAGTAAAATTACTGGGCTGAAACTAGTGGCATTTTGGACTACCCTGATTATCAGAACCTAAATAAAATTATTCTGATGAGCATTTTTCAGAGGGTCACAAGTCTCTTAGAGAAGCTGTGCTGCTATCACAGAATGTAACTCGCTTTTCAGACATTATATTGCACAGGACCTACCAACATGAGACCAGATGAAAAAAATTCTCCACCACTTGCCCCACAAGCTTCTGCAGCAATTTTGCAGTGGCAGGGTGTTCAAACTTTTGACAGCTGTGATCCACTGACATTCTCTCCTGGCGGCACATGGGCTGGTGGTTGTTAACTTTGACAGCTCTGAGGTAAAACACAGTATTTCACTATTTCTGGGGGTGCAAAGGAACACCTTTAAGGCATTTTGACACTTCATCTTTGAAACAAAGTTATGGTTTAACAAACAGCTGAAGAAATCAGTTTGACAGGGACTGCTGTAACAAAGCAAGTAACTGTAAACTGGCGTTTATTTATGGAAAATGGAATGCTTCATTAACAAACATTTTTAAATGGGATATGAACACCTTACAAAACAAATGAGTTCACATTGGATTGAGTGACATAATATGGCAGCAGCTTAAAAAAAATTACACTTACAGTAGCCCATAAGTTACAATTAATGGTAACCCTGGGTAACAGATTTGTTTCACTTGCCACCTTGCATTAAAAATCAAACACAATCAGTAGCGACGGTTGAAACGAGGATCATTCGGTCTGTTTGCTCTTTCCTGGCCAGCAAATCCTTCTCCTTGCATTCCTCCTCCGTGCATGATCTGACTCTGATTGCCACCCTGCATGAAACTGCCACGCCTGCAAAGGGATTCAGACATTTTAGTGATCTCTCATGGTGGTACAGTCAGGTTCCTAGAACCTGTGTTCTTTTTGCATGATTTTTCACTCTTCCGTAAGATGCTCTACATAAAAACCATGGGGAATATTTTATCATTCCTTGACATTTACATAGCAAATTAGATAACTGATACTCTTACAAAATGTTTGTCTGGCCAATTTAAATAGAAGAAATGTCTCCTAAAAAGACAACAAACACTTTGCTCCTTTTAAAGTTCTTACCCTGACATGCCTCCACGATGCATCACATGGCCAGGTCTGCCTCTACCGCCACCTAAAAGAGTTCAAATGTTTCCTTTATTTCCACAGCAATAATTTTACTTTATCTCCAAGGATGATGGCTGTATTTTCTTCTTTACAGAGCACAGCTAAGGAGCTGTGCAAGAACCATACCTTGCCATCTCTCATGATCCCTTCCTATCATCCCTCCATCCACGCTGCTCTGCCAGGAGCGATCTTGGTGCCCTTCAAACTTTCGACTGTGATCTCCCCAGTCACGTCCATCCCTGTAAAAATATGAAATTCCCATCTTCTCACATGAGCCAGAGCACATAAAATAGTTTTTATATCTGAATCCAGGTCACAAACTTACTCAAATGCTTTACCAAGGCTCATGTGAATCTTATGTTTATATTGCTGTCTATTAAATCAAATCTCAGGAGAATCCTTCTGCTCAAACCAACTAAGATCCCAAATAAATAAGGTATTGGGGAAGAACCACTACCCTGAAAATAGCAGGCTTTGACAGGAATGTTAGTTAAAATTAATGGAAAGCATCATGACTTTAAGGTGTGAAGTCATTTAAAAAAGTCGTGTCAAGTGCACATTTTGATGCACAAGGCATCAAAACATTTGCAGCCCATCCAACACACTTGTGCTGAAAGCTGGAAAAAAAACCTGTACTTCCAAAACCTTTCACATAGGGCAATATTCCTTAGGAATGTTTTTAGTACTGACCGTGACTGTGGGGGAATCCCTCTGCTTTCACTCATCCTTCTGTCAGATCCGTAGCTCCCCCAGCTCTCCCGGGAGTCCCGCGAGTGCCGGTCTGGGCCTCCGTGGCGCTCGTCTGGGTAATGCTGGAAGGCACAGAACTCTTACAGGGCTGCACAGAATAGATTTGTTCATTGTTTGAAGTTGCTCAGCTCTAATTACTCCATCTCAGAATCATCTAGAATGGAAGGGACCTCCTGACCTCATCTAGGCCAACCCCCCTGCTCAGGGTCAGGCTGTCCAGAAGAGTCTCTCAGTGGTTTTGAGTATCTTCACACCTAGAGACTTCACAGGTTCTCCATGAAACCCGTTCCAGCATCCCCAGTTAAAGGGGATTTGAAATGTCTTCAGATGGAATTCTGTTTCAGTCTGTGCTCACTGACTCCTGCCTTGTCAAGTGGCACCTGCCTACACCTTACCCACATCCTCCCTCCCATGAGTTATTAATGCACATTGGTAAGATAAGCCTAGGACTTTGCAATTCCTGTGCTCGAACTTCAGGATATTCCCCTCTGCCCAACTCTCCAGCCTATCCAGGTCCCTCCAAATCTCACAGAAAAGGCCACTGAGGATTCTATGACTCCCTAAAATTAAGCTCTCACTGCTTGAATGTGCCCTGGAGGTCTTTCCCCCAGCCCTCAAACACGTTGCTAACATCAACTAGCTCAGCTGTTATTTCCAAGTCTTTGAACTGAATTTCATCTTATTGAAGTAAACAAGACAATCTGATTATTCAAATATATTTTAGTGGATATCATGTAATTCTCAACTACTGAAATTTAATCTGACACACACAGAAAACCAAGTTACATGATGTTAAAACATTTCTGTAGCTCTATAAAGCAACTTACTTGTCCATCCCGATCTCCCATAATTGTCCTGGAGCCATCTCTCCTACAAACACAAAATGAGAATCAGACTGTGGTAGCAAAACACAGCAGTCTATAAAAATCCATTTATTTAATAACACAGATGAAAAATCCTACTCCCACATAGTGCCACCATTATCCACAAAAGGCTGGAACACACAGAAACCATGACACATTTTGGATTCCTGGAAAACCCAGTTAGTCCTAAGGTATAAACCAAAAAATGCTTGTTAAAATTCTATGCGTCGACAACATTATTCAGAAATTTTCCAGAATTCTACAAATACGTGAAGCAGCACTGGAAAAACACTTAGCCCAAGCCTGCCAGAAGCCTCAACTCATGGCACAGTACAAATCTCTTCATGGTTATAGAAGAAAAAGTCCCCAGCCACTGAACCACACTTGAAAAATAAAATGCAAACCAAGCACACAGTAAAGGCAGCAAAATGTGACATTAAATATATATTTTTGTCTTTTGTTTTGAGGCACCAGTGGAGATAAGAAACCAACCTGTCTATTGAATGCTCCTGGTAACGCCCACGATCCCTGTGATCGAAGTCATGGAAGCGATCCTGGCGACTGAAATCTGAGTGGTACCTGTCATTCATGGCCATTCGTTTTGCCTCTGGCCAGTAGGGATCGTCCCTCCTGACAGAAAGAACAGACTCATTTTAGCCCGGATAACAACTTTTGATATTGTTCCTCCTTCCAAACTAAAAGAGGGCAATTCAATTCAAATGGGCAGAGAAACCTGGGCTATTAAACACGATCATCTCAATGCAACCAACAACTGCTGAGAGGATGTGAGCTTTCCACAGCCCAGGCTGACAAACAGAACCTGGCAGTGTTTCCCACTGGCATCACTTGGATTTGGTGGCTTTACCTGCCATCTATGTCATAAGGTCTCCTCATGGCAGAGCGCCGCTCCTGCTCGTAGCGCAGCTGCTCGTGCTGGCGCCGCAGCTCCTCCCTCTCCCGCTGGATCCGGTCCTGCTCCCTCCTCCTCTCGTGCTCGATGTGCATCCGTTCCCTTTCCAGCCTCTCCCTCTCCATCCGTTCCCGTTCCAGGCGCTGCCGTTCGATTTCCAGTCTCTCCCGAGCGATCTCGAGCCGCTCCCTC
The DNA here is from genome assembly GCA_036630365.1 of Acanthiza pusilla. Classification (NCBI taxonomy): domain Eukaryota; kingdom Metazoa; phylum Chordata; class Aves; order Passeriformes; family Acanthizidae; genus Acanthiza; species Acanthiza pusilla. The sequence goes on along the minus strand of JAXCHO010000105.1, from coordinate 3,088,204 downwards.
TCCTCCCGTTCGCGGATGGTCTGGAGGTGCTGCTGCCTCTCCCGGCGCTCGCGCGTGCTGTTTGAGCAAAGACAAAAGTTACACGTGTAATGCTTCACCAAATAAAGGAGGGTAAAAATAAAGAGTTAAAAAAGGTGTTAGAAATTAAATGCCACAGCAAACTACCATCCTCTCCTTGAAATTACACGTGGGAAGGGTATGGAAGACACTCAGAATACATATGAATTCATTTAAAGACTGATCAAATGACTCCCACAAAACCTAGCCCTGCAGGCAAACACTTCTACATGGTCAGGAGAATGTGAATCCAAAGGTTCACAAACACTTCTATATGGTTCAGGAGAATGTGAATCCAAAGGCTCACAAACACTTCTATATGGTTCAGGAGAATGTGAATCCAAAGGCTCACAAACACTTCTATATGGTTCAGGAGAATGCGAATACAAAGGCTCACAAATACTTCTATATGGTCAGGAAAATGTGAATCCAAACACCCACAAATGCTTCTATATGGTCAGGAGAATGTGAATCCAAAGGCTCACAAATGCTTCTATATGGTCAAAAGAATGTGAACCCAAATGCCCACAGCTCATTTCTTACACTGAAAAAAAAATCTGTGAAGAGTATTTTATTTCTGTGAAGAAAGTCAGAAAGGTATGGTGGATAATGACTCCACTAAAGCTCAGGAATTTAACTATGAGGGAGAAACTTTCCTCTCCAATAAAAATAACAAAAGCACTTACTTCCTGTTCAATCCAACTACTTTTAGGTGAGAAATGAAAGTTTTGTGGAGAACATGGAACTGAAGTCACAGTTCTAGCAAGGAATCTGAAGGACAGCAATTATCACCTTTATCCCGTATATAACATCATGAAAAGAAAAAAAAGCCCAACCAAAAATAATTAATACTGAAATTAGGTTCAGTAGATACCCATAAAAATATAACAAGTTACAAGTGGGGGGAAAAAAACCCTGAAGTCCTCTTTCTGTCTTAGTCTTATTTTAATAAAAATGAAAATTATATCTATTATAGGGGAAAAAAATTCCAAACAATGTCAGTGCTGCTCTTACCGGCGCTGCTCTGCCTCCCTCATTTTCCGCTGTGCTTTGATTTTGTCGAAGGGGACAATCCCTTGTCTCTCTCTGCTCTCTGATTTGCGGTCCTGGCTCTTAACGCTCTGTATTTAATAGAGAAACTTTAATTCATAAAAGGACAACCACCACAAACAATACTCTAAGCTCTGTTTCCATTCATACAATTCATATCTCAAAGCTGCTTTTTTCCAAAAAGCTGTTCTGTTTTTAACATTACAGACACCATATATTAATACAGTAATACCTTCCCCCATTTGTTGGCAGGATTGGACTGCTGAATATGGTATCAGCCAAATGAGAGTATTTCACTAATTAAGATCTAAATCCGTATTATAGAAACTCTAATTAGACAAACTGGCAAGACAAGCGGGGGGTTACACGTGGCCTGGCAGGATTCAGAATTTGTTTCTAAGGAAAATGTTTTCCATGCAAAAACATCACTTACTCTGTCTTTTGATGTGGTGGATGTTTTCACACTAATAACAGGTTCTCCTTTGGATTTATCCATGACTACTGTTCTCTCTGTTCCTTTACTTCCTACATAAATCAGAAGTGGAAAAAAAACAATCAAAGTACACAGCCTACACCACTCATTGCTCTGCCGAAGTTCTGTGCTCTAAAACGTGAAAATGAACATTTAACCCTCTCTTTAAAACCAATTATTTCACTACCCCTAATCCAGGTACTTCTTCTAAGGATGACATCATGTCAAACATTGCCCATTCCCCTTACTCATTCTGGATTTCCAACTAAGAATCAAAAACAATCCTAGAACAATTCTTTGGAAAGAACTACCTACAATTAAATATTCCTAAACATATCTTTTACTCTGTAGAAAAACGACAGCCAAATTACCTGATTTAACAGTTTTAGGTTGATCTGATGAACCAGACTTCTGGTCATCTTTATCTTTTTTTTCCTTTTCATCTTTGTCTTCTGTCTTTTTAGAATCATCTTTTTGGTCAGATTTCTCATCCCGTTTAGCACCGCCAGGTCTGTGGATAGATATAGATACAGATTAGACTAATACAGACTAAGAGAAAAGAAAACTCAAGGAAAACACCACCAACACAGCAACAAAGTGGAATTCTGATGTGATAACAATCATAATTAGATTTCCCAACATTTCCTTCCACAACTTCCTGCCCCATAAAACAAGATATTCAGACCATCCTGTGCAGTTGTCAAAAACTTGGCCAGGATTCAGGTATCTCAACTGGAAGTGTGAGGACAAAGTCACACCACCATGTGCTTAATGCCCACAAAATGTCTTTCACAACACAACAATGAACCCTTTTTGTCAGGCAACTAGGTGAAATAAAAGCAAGAAGTTCCCAGCAAGTAGCATTTAATAGAATTATGTCTGAAAAAGATAATTAAGGCGAAGTGCTTAATGTCTAATTGACTCTCTTGGTGCCTCATTCAGCTACTTTCAGTAATGCTAGTGAGGAAGAGCACAGCACTCAAGAGGAACATGATCTGGGAACGTGTTCTGGGAACATCTGGGAGCATCTTGGACATCTTTGAACTGTTTGGGACCTGGAGGAAACCCTATTCCAATGAGACAAAAAGGCAATGAAGAAACGGTGACACACAGATCAAAATTCCCAAAAGGGCTTTCCTACAGACTGAAGACATGAAAGCATCACGATAAACCCCAAATGTAGCTAAATTAAAAGGTGTGCTTGAAAGTGCAATTTTCCAATGCCTATTTTAAAGCATAGAAATATTTTAAGTTAGGCACTGAACATCAACAGTTTATCTTGTAATAAAAGCTGAAGAAATCCAGGTACTCCTCTTTACAGAAATTCCTACTGTAACTTTAGCTTTTCCTGACATCAACACAGACTGAAGAACAGCAAAACACCTTTGGTAGGAGAATTTTTAACACAGTACCTCTCACTGACTGTTTCTCTCTTTGCTTCACTCTCTTTTTTTTCACTTGTCTTCTTCCCAGCGGGTTCATTTTTGGCCTGAAATTTATTTTGCACATCATCAGCTGAGAATGTGGCCTCGATCATTTGCACAATCTGGTGGGAACTCGGTATCTCTGAGGACCAGTACTCACTTTTTCCACAGAAATGATCTTGCCATGCAGCTCTGTTTTGTGCAGGTGAGTGATGCATTTTGTGGCCTCCTCGGCCGTGGACATCGTAACGAAGCCATAGCAGCGAGCGCCAGGACTGCGGGCGTTGGTGACCACCTTGGCACCCACCACCTCCCCAAAAGAAACAGCAATTAATCTCCCTGTTCCCAAATCCCCCATGTTTAACAGCAAGAATTGTAAGCTCCGTTTTTGGTCTTTTTAATTGCTGTTCATTACCACACAGGAAAGTTCTGGTTTTGAGAGATGAACAAATGCAAAAGGAGCATTGCTTGGAGCCAACCAAGTTTCTGTTAACTAATGGAATGCTACAAAAGCTGAATCAAAAGATTGAATTCTTTTCTGGAGAAAGACCCCAGCGTGACAATAAAATTTTTTAAAAAGGCATCAACTTTACATCAACAGCATCACTTTGCTTAAGTATAAAAGAATAAAAACCAACACAAATTTTTAAACTGATTTCCACATAAATGCTGATGCTCAACTGCTAAGTGCCACCTTCCCTCAAAAAAAATGTTTATATGTCACTGCTGAGGCAGATCAATGTCATCTGCAATCTTGAAGAAACAGGAAGTTTCCCCAAAAACTAGAGTCTGAAGAAGCCACATAAATGGTGTTTACTTATGCTCAGATATTCAGTACAGCTCATTCTGTAATAGAGAAATCAATTCAGGTGTGATGTTTTAAAGTACAGCTGAATGAAGAACCTGCTTCTGAGCATTTATTTACTGCACATGTACATCTACTTCCAGGAAGCTTTGCCTCTGTTAAACTTTGAATAAATTTTTATTTAAATGACTAAACGGCACCATGGCATCTGTCCAGAGGCAAACTAGGTTGGCTGTTGTTTCATTTTTAATCACATTTAAAATTTTGTGGCACATTCTCCGTGATCGACATTTTAGGTTACCAGATGGAATTCTAAGCAAATCGGTGCAAGTATTACATTACAAGGAGCACTACAAAGATTTTACCAGTCCCACAACTTTGAAACTCAGAGCTGTGCTACAATCAATCCATTTTTGTGCCTATTTCTAAAGTCATACTCAAGTTCCTGAGTATTTTCATCAGTAAAACATTCAATGGCAGATTGTCAGCACATACAATTTGCTTTTACTACACTCTGCTGACAGTAATCTTTAAATAGGTTCAGAGGTCTGACAAAAATCCTTACTGATCTTTTTGGTATCAGTCTTTTATTAAACTCTTTCCATTTTCCAGCTGACAGGGAGATTTAATTTGACATTTTATCTGTCTTTAACAGCAACTGCAGGACCTCCTCTGCCAGCAAAACCAAACAACACCTCCCCATATCCCTAACCACCCAAACAAGGGCTTTTTAAAGGAACTGCCAACTCTAGATAAAAATAAAACTTCAGGTACTAAGGCAATTCCTAAGATATTTCCCAGTAATTTTGTCTCAACATTTACTACTTATTTTACTTAGTCCTTAAGAAGTCTTTAATAAACATTAAATTCACAATTTTCAGCAGGCAAAGATACCATGCTGCAGCACAGGAGGCAGAAGTGTGTGTAAACAACTGCTGACTACTTCAAATAAAGGACCACAAATGGAATTTTATATTTGTTTGGAAATGAGCAACCGAATTTAAAAAAACCCTAGTCCTTCAGTGTGTGCTTTGGTGATTTTTTCCTTAACACCCCACAATACTTTTGATAATTGGATTCCTTTCACTTGTACTTTCAGTGATGGGAGCTTAAAAAGTCTTATTAACACAGTTTCAAGCAGAAAGAGCAAACAAAACAAACACCAAAACAAAAAGAAACAACCAACAACAACCCCTTACCTTCCCATATTTGCTAAACAGATTCTTCAGATCTGTAGCTCTGGTGGTGGAAGCCAATCCACTCACCCAAAAGTTTCTACCAGAACCGCTGGCACTGCGACCTAGTTGGGAAAACAAACAAACAAAACCAAAACATACCCCAAATCCCAATTATTTGAATTAATTATTTAAATTATTAGGTGAATTAAAACAGAGCGGTATCACAAATCTTTAATTTTTTATAATCACAGAGGAAATCAAATCCAATGTGTGACATTCTCCTCCCATGATTTGCTTTGCTGAAGGTAAGGTGCATTTCAAGTCCAAAAATTTGGGTGAACTACAAGCTTTGATAAAGAATTATTTTGTAACCTTCCTCAAGAAAGCAGGTGGATTAGGAAACCTCTGAACTAACTGAAGCTCTTGAAAATGTGCCTGGAGAGCTCCCAGCAACTCAGCACACCCAGGAAAAGAGAGAAGCCCTGCAAGAGTCGTGGGAGCTATGTTAGCACCCCATGGATGTTCATGTCTTGCCTCCTTAACTCCAAGAGAACGGTGAGGTGCAGAATTTCCTCTCAAGGAAAGCAAATCACCAGCAAGAAACCCAGAAAATTTACTTATTTCTGTCCACACAGATCCACAGTTGGGATATGGAGCCTGACTTCAGCTGCAGGGGTTAGGAAAGACCTGGCCTGCTTTAGCCAGGCAAGAACTACAGAACACCTGTCCAATTTTGCATCTCAACTACAAGGGTGATTTAATAAATGCTAATGAATTACAACCTTGGAAAATGCAACATCAAGTGATTAAAAAGTGACCTGAACTCCAAGTTTGAGTGTTTGCATTTCAGCATGAAGCTCTTATATGAGGATTACTGTTTCCAGTCTCCTCTGAAATGTCTTTACTGTCCTTCTGTCAGTCTGGGCAGTTCCAGCGCCTTCCATATGCCTTTTTTTTTTTTTTTGGATAATATATGGAATTTTACAGAACCTCTTTCATCAAGGGAAGAGATTTTTCCCAGAACCTTCCCAAAATGCTATTTAATTTGGGTGTCTTTCCATCTTCTACTTCCTGATAATTTCAGTCACTGTCACAAATAACTGAGAACACAGTTACTAATATTTACTCAAGTTTCTTAGGGAAGGATGCAGTGATTTGTATCAATCTCGTACAAAAACACCCAATCCAAAGAGGTTTTTTGCATAATGGTATGAACCTGCCATCATCTACCTCGAAAGTGCCTGGACAAAGGTCTGTCATGCACACAAATACATGGGAGATGCATTGTCTTGGTGTTTTAAAAAGCTGAGCCAAGGATTTTGATGCTTTTACTCCACACATTTCTACAATTTAAAAATTGCTACCTGCAGTTACACTGGCACCAGAATCCTGGAGAAAGAAGAAAGTACTCACTTTTCTCTTTTCTGCTATTTTACGCATGAGTTTTTAAAGATTATTTAAACTATTTTACTGTCCTTTTTGATTATGGATTGATCTGTCTTAACATCTCCAGTTTTTGCCCCACCATAAGACTTAAGAAAGTGCCCCTGCAATGGCACTTGTCTTTTAAGACAAAGAAATACTGGGATTTGAAAATATTCTCTAACTTAGAAACAAGAACAATGCAGATACTGGGAGCCAACCATCAACACTGGAGACATCTTTCAGATGTGCATCCATTGACTGCCAAATCCACCAGGCTGAGCTCATAAATTAATTTTTCTACACTCTTGTTAACACAGGTCTCGAAATTAATGCACGGAACACAGAAAACTATTCATTCTAAATAAAATCCTTTCATAGAGGTGGGCAAATAGCCATGTATGAGTCAGAACTAACTTGCATGTAGTTTTTTATCTTCTTTTTGCCTCATTTTGCTCAGCACGCAGAGAATGTTACACAGTCAAGCAGCTCCCCCTCACCACTGCTGTTCACTAAGCCAGGAAATGAATAAAACAAATGCTGTGGAACACAGCACATCCTTTGGAAAAAGGGATGCAGGAGCAAGGTGGTGATCAGACAGCCAAGCTGCTGAAGGCTGCTCGGAATGCAAACTCAGGGGAGTTTTCTCTGTCCACAAAAACAATACTCTCAAGTCCTCAGGTAAATGACAGCATGCACAGAACACTCCTGGAAATATTCTGAAGAGAATGTGAGATTACAGACTGGAAGCAAATGGTAAATTGACCCTAACAAAGCTGACAGGGAGGTCCAGCAGCTTGTGCAAACAGGTGTAGCCCAGGATCTTGGAAAAAGCAGCTGATAGGGAGGTGAGTCTGGGTTGTAAAACCCAATTAAAACCAAACCAATTCTTCCTGTCCAGTTGGCAGACAGACCTCAAAATGAGTTTCTCGCTTTTTATAGGAATTGCTGGTACTTCCACATTTTAAAAAGTGCTGAAATCCCTGCCAGCATGTGAGAAGAATGTTAACAGTCAGTTCCAAATTTTCTGCCCTGGGCAGGCAGAGGAGAACAGAGAGGTGGGGTGAGCTGCAAAGGCTCAGCTGTGTGGTGTATTAAAAGGAAAAAATAGGATGAAAAGAAAGAGCAAGCATCTGACTGCTGATTAAAGTATTTTCTTTCTCGCTTATGATGCATATTAGCACCGTAAGTAGGATCTGTGTGGACAAAGATGTAATAAAATCAACGTAATTTGGAAACAACATAAAGCTATAAGATTTGTGACATTTAAATATGTGAATACTAGATCCCAAATTACTTCAGCAAAACAGAAGATGGGAAGGAGAATTGCAAGTGTATAGCAGAGCAAACACAATTGCAAAAGGTTCCTGACTCAATAACAGCTGTTAGTGGGCACCTTCAGTACCATAAAAAGCATATTTATCATGTATTAACATCTACCTTTGAAAATCAAGATACAAACAATACAGTGCAATGCACGTATTCTGAAAAAATGCATAAAAGGAAAAGACTTATTTTGACATGAACAAAGAAAATCTGGGAAAAGGTCAATTTATGCTAACAACTGCAGATTGCAATAAATTTCCGTGGAAATACCCCATCCAACAGAAAAAGTTATCCAACAAATCACTTAATTTTTACATCTGAAAACAAACATACCTTTTTCATCTTTTGGGATTATCTTTGTATCTCTGTCCTCCTCAACAGCGCTAAAGACAAAACACCACATTATTCAAGTCAGAAAGAAAGGTGACAAAATATAAATTATGAAAAAAGCTAAAATTAAATACCTACCAGAAAATATGTTGCAAACGAAAACACACCTTTGTATACTTGATTTAAGAAATCTGACAAGAAATAACGAAGTCAGATTCTTAAACAGACTTACATTAAGAAGATGATTACAAATAAGAGTAATTTGGGAAAACAACCTTTGAAGGTTGATGAAGGAAAGAAATCAAACCCACTGCGTTTAAAAAAAATAAAAATATCTGCACATGGAGAAATAAAAGAGACCCTTTAGGAATAGGCTACAATTTCAGCAGTCTCGGAGGCCAATTGAAGGAAACAGCTTATTCGCATCACTTAAGGACCAATGATAAAAGATAGCATCTGGTCTATAACGGAGAAAAAACAAACCTCTTTTTCTGATCACCGCCCTCACTGGCTGAGGACTCTTTAGTGGCAGGGGAAGATTCCTCTGAATTAGCTTTGTCTTCTGCTCTCTTGCCATCTTCTTTGCTATCTCTGGCTTCGGCACCTGCGCCTTTCTCCGCTGTCTCCCCACTAGAGGCTTCCAGGCCTTGGGAGCGTTTGCTACTCTGATCGCTTAGGCTCTCTACCACTACACCTTCAGAGTCCGGGGCCTCTTCCTCGGGGCTCTGTTCACTTGTCTCCCCTTTTGCTACCACTAAACGCTTTGCTTCCTTCCTTGCCAAAGCTTGGGCCGATTTGCTGTCCAAAGCTAAAGCATCTTCCTCCAACTGAGCCGCAGCAAGAGCGTCCTCTTCCTCAGCCAGCCTCTTGCCTGGCCCCGCGTTACTGGCTTCCTGCGCACGCGGCCGCTCCGCTTCGGCAGGTTCTTCGTTAAGTAGCTCAGATTTACAAGTTTCCCCCAAAATGTCGAGTATTTTCTCATTTTCTACGGATTTAACAGGAATAGAATGGCACAAGATTTAATCACCAGGGAAATACAGCAATCACAAATGTGGAACTGGCATGGCTGCCACACTAACACCAAGAGAACTGCTAAGCTACACAGAGATTGGAAAACCCTAGTGTACACAGTGTTACACCTACCACGCTAACTGCTCTCTCACACACTGCCAAATCAGCCCTAACACCTGAACAGGGAAGAAAAATGCCCCCACAGATTTAACAAAAAACTTCGGGCTCAGCCTTCATATTCTTCAGCAAATCGTTCAGCTCTGTTTCTTCTCTAGTTAGCTTCCAGAGTCCGAGATGCTTAACTGAACGTATCAAGGCACTGAGAGTTCAATTTTTAAATTTCTGTGAAATTCTTTTAGCAGAGACAGTCCAACATGAGAACTGGGCATCTTCTGATGGTGCATGAGTGTGTTTGCAGTCCAGAAAGGGAAAAGTATCTGTATGAAATTTCCATGAAGAAACTCTCTTCTTTCTTCTGTATCCAGTAACTAATCTTTACATTTTAATGCCCTACAATAGCTTTTTACTGCTTTCACTGCTCTCTACTTAGTAACAGAGTTAAGGTGTGTGCAATATCACAAGATCTGTTTACAAGTAGAATATTTAGCTTTTAAAACTGTGATTAAACTTCTCTAAATCCATTTATGTAGTTTAACAGGTTTTTAAACCATTTCATTTCACTGGAAGTATTTCAAGCATCACTTCACAGATCTGGGGATATGATTGGGTTTCCAATCTCTATGACCCTGCATGATCTGGATTGTCCATTATAAAAATAATGTAAATTATGTTTGTTTGCTTGGTTTTTTTAATAGTTAATGGTTTAAAAAGTATTAGTTGAAAAGACAGGAATATGTTTTTTTTTAACAGTACCTGGCTCCAAGTGTAGCTTCTCCATTTTCTGTTTGGGAAAAAAAGACCATAGAATGAGGATTTTATAAAACTTATTTTTTAACACAGAATAATAGCAACTCCCTGACCCTTCCCAAAACTGAAAACTACACAAATTCACCTACTACATTTAGAACTTCTTTTCACCATCCAGTGGAAATGAGTATTTTATGTAATTAGCTTTTCTGGGACATTAAAGCCCAATCAAAATATCAGCCAAAACAGCATTCTCACAACTAACTCTGAATTTTAAAGAGACCAGTAAAGTACCTTTGTGTACCACCACAACAGTTAGACTAAAAAACAAACCCAGCTACTACTTCATATAATCAGTGGGAGAGAGAAGAAATCAACAGTACAAGACTTTTTATCTGACATGGAAGTGATGGAAGTCTTGAGAGCTGACTGAAAAGTAGGGAAAAAAACCCAGGGCATCCTCATTTCACAGACTGTGCTGAGCAAGGTCATGAAGGCCTTGGATTCTGTTACAGTTTTGTATTATGGTCACATTTTCTTTTTGTAGCATGAGAACTGAGTAAATATTAATAATACAACATATTGATAATGTGACAATCTGAAATATAGCTACATTTTCAGTTTACCTTCATTTCAATTATATCAGAAGAGGAGGCTTCTAAATTGTTTTCAATTTCATCATAATCTTCCTAAAAGAGCAAGAAAGGAATGAAAGCATTTCTTACCAAAACTAGCTCAAGGAGAATACACCTGTATTTAATTTTCCCTACCAAGAAAACCAGAAATATTTTAAAGTGTTTGACAGACCTCAATTGCTACTTCAGATTGTGACCCAAAAATGAGGAGCAACATGTAAACATACCTGATGATTAAATATCTTTCTCCAATTATCTCATTTTAATTTCAATATGACATTGCCTATTTCAGTCTTATTTCACATTTCTGTGGCTACTGAACATGTTTTCTCATTTTCCCACTTTTTAACTTTAGTTTCTAAATGAAAGAAACAAGTTAGAAATGAAGCTGACTTAAGTTTCCACTTTTCCAAAAGGAAAACATATCCCAAAAATCTTCCTCCTTTAAAGAGCTGAGGGCTAAGATGCAACCAAAACTCATTGGTTACATTAGGTTAATTTAGAAAATTGCCTTTCAGGTTAAGTGGATGCTGTTACAATGAGTTTGTGTTCAGTCCCAGAAAGGGCAGATTTTCTCCAAGCCTTTGTGTTTGATTAGTCTGTTGGGGTGCAGACACCACAGCCAGGCTGTTGAAATCCCTGCAAGAGGGAACTCTGTGGTACCTGGTAGCTGACAAGCCACAGAGCAGCTGTCAAACAAAGGGAAAGAAAGATTTCTTGTTGTTGAACCAGCAAAATGCACAGCTCTGGCCCAAAGGTGACCTCGGATGTCACACAGATGTCACCTCCTTCCAAGGTATGACCACCCCGCACTGAACAGGATGTACAACTAGAGTCACTCAAGCTGCACCTAAATGAAAATAGTATCCAAGTAAATTAAAAGTGGGGAGAAGTTTGGGAAGGCTCCACTGTAACAGTCTGAACGTATCTTCGCCCCTCTAGGGATGTCTGGTGGGTAAGAATCATGCTCTGAGCATGATGACTGATGAATTTCATCCAGCTCTTGTTAGGAATTAAAGCTGGTTAGTGTGCTGGGGGTTTGGGTTTTTTTTGCAGACAGATTCTACCACCAGCAATCTTTAAGCTGTAAGCTGTCATAATTTTCCATTATATTAATGATGTTATTGCGTAGAGTGTTAATGTGAGTCCTTCAAGGGCACCAAGGGCAGCATTCAAGGGCTGCTTGCAGTGAGTAGCACATTCCACGGAGGAGACTTGGGACAGGACTGTTATGCTCTGATTGTGTAACCCTCACCGAGCCAGTGGAACCACTCTGCTCCAGGGGACTGCTCAGTGAAAAGTTCCATAACAGGATGCTGAGACTTTTTGGGCACAAGGATCTTGGCTTTCCTGGGGCACTGGGAGACCAATCAAACACGAAGACCAATCAACACAAAGGCTTTGAGAAAATCTCCCTTTTCAGGTGACAGAAGGTAAATGATAAAAAGTTGAGACAGATCTCCAGGAGGCAAGGAAGAAGAGTATGCTCTGCCTTGTGAGTGAACAGCCTAAAATTTAAAAAAAAACGCCAAACCGACAAGGATTCAAGAAGGGTAATATTTGGGGACTGAACGTGACATATGGATGACCCTGTGCTGTCTGCAAATGACACTGCAAGCTGCTCTGAAAACCAAGCCCAAAGCCTGGCAATGTCAGAACAGGGCAACATAGAAAGTTCTTATTTTATTAATCTCTGTGCAAAACCAGAACGCCACAATTTCCTGAAACCAGAGAACTCCTTCTGCAGAAAAGGTTTCCGAATTACTGAGCTGAAAATGCATTTTTCTCTCTCTCCATATATATATATAAATACCTGGATGACTGGCTATGTGCATCTATACACTTTAACACATATAACACACAAACAAGAAGAGGGAATTCTGAAATTAATACAGTATTTTCTATTCCAGGCTCCTTTCACAGCAAGCAAAGATGATACTGCAAGGTAAGGAAGATGGTGACTTGTCTACTCAGAACATTTCAAACCTTGAGAATATTTACCGTTTAAAACAGTGGGACTTGAGAGCTGTGAATGGGACACAGACTCCAGATCACATTCACGTCCTATATTCCACTGGACCGAAATACCTTGTTCATGTGCCCATCCATATATCTATTAAATATCTTCTGAAAAATTACCAAGACCTCTACTCACTCACCTCATTTTCTGTTAGCTGATCAGGAAGCTCTTTCATTTCTGCTTCGACATTATCTTTATTATCAGACAGAGAATCGAGAATATTGTCAGGACTATAATCTTCTCCACAGTCCACAGCACTGCTGTTATCTATTTCAGCTTCATCTAATACACTAATATCCATCATGTCAATATCCTGCAAGGTATCCAGATTTGCTTCAATATCCTCCTACGGAGAGAAGAAGGGTAAATGTGTATTTATTGCAAATTACATGATGCTTATTCTTAGTAACTGCAACCATGATTTCACTTACCTGCCCATCTCTTGAATTTTCTTCTAGACCATTGTCTTCCACACCTTCTTCTTCTGGTTTTCGTCCTAAAAACAGTATCATTGCAGTGAGATGTAGCCCTATATTTTGTAACATGTTTAAACCTTTGAACAGAGTTTGTTTCAACAAGGGATCATTAAGAAGCTGATTCACAAGTCTGGGTCTGTATGGATATAACCCAGGTCACCTTGCCACTCCATAAAAGCAAACAGCAGGAGCATGAACTAAAATTGCCACAGTATTTTTTCTAAAGCTCCAGGAATTTTCTATAGCTACAGTCTCATTCCACAACACTTCAACACCTAAAAGGACACAACATGCTCTGGGTAATCCATTTAAAACTAACACCTTAAGATTATTACAAAAAACCCCTCCCTTAATTAAACTGGTTTAGAATTAGTGTTCACTTTCAAGACCTTGAACATACAGATCACGTTTATGCACATCTGTCACCCCCAAACTCCTACTGCTATTCAAAGACAACAGCTCTCTTTCTATTTTTAGGCTCTCTATTTTAAAGGAAGCAGCTTAACAGTCAGTTTCTCTCCTATGAGTATTTTTTAAGAACCAGCTATAAGCAACTCAAGTAAGCCCTACATAACACAGCACACACAATATTTAATATTTTGAAGGAACATATAGTTAAATGTAGTTAAAACATAGTTATAGGGACTTTCCACAGGAGCTTATACTGCAGCTGCTTGCTCTGTACATGACACAATTCTAGTCATGCTCACAAGTACTGAAACACCTGCAATTTTCAGTTTCCTCTTCAGGTTTCAAAACTAGCTAATAAAACACAGTCAGCTGTCATATTATCATTTAAAGTTGTTACTGCTCACTAATGCAAGAGGGTTTTACCATTTTCCGCAAGGTAAAAAGCTCCTTTTTTTTTTCTTTAATTAAACTAATGAAACAGAAGACATCAAGTTTGCATTCCAAGTTCTAGCTACACGCAAACCGTGGAACTGCAAAAGTGTCCAGACACCATACCTTTGCTAGTTCTTTTTGGCATTCTTTTGGTGGTCAGCTCTGAGGCCACGGGAATTTCATCAGGATCGCCTCCTTCCTCCTCAATGGCCTATTGGAGACAGCAGGATGACATCCACTGTATTATTTGTTGGTGTGCATTTGTGCTGGATTTGGATGGGATGGTTAATTCTCTCCACAGCAGCTGGTAGGGGACTATGTTTTGCATCACAGTGGTGATAACCCAGGGATGTTTCAGGTATTGCTGAGCAGAGCTTACACAGTGGCAAGGCCTTTTCTGCTGCTCTGCCCCAGCAAGCAGGCGGGGGGGACAAGGAATTGGGAAGGGACACAGCTACAAAACTTCCCAAAGGGATATTCCAGACCACAGGGTGCTGTGCTCAGAATAAAACTGGTGCAAGCTGGTGGGGCTGCCGTTACTTGGCTCAGCATCAGTTCAGCTGGCTGACAGCAAGGAATTATTTTGTTCCACATCACTTATTTTTCTTGAGTGCTTTACTAATTTTCTTCATCTATGTTGGCTTTCTTTTTTGCCCCTACTTTTTTTAAAGTTATAAAAATGCCTTTATCACACTCCCGCAAGTTTGCTCTCCCTTTTACCCTTCCACTTCTAGCCCCCATCCTGAGTAAGTGGCCATGTGGTGCTTGGCTGCCTGCTAGGGTTTAACCCCAGCTGCATTTTTAAGGATTTTCAGATGAAAACATTAGCGTCTCTCCCTAGTTCAGACCATGGAGCCAGGCAGCTGTATCACCTGTCAGACACACTGAGTAATTAGATGAAACACACCCCCACAGCCAAATCAAGCTACCACTGGGGAGCAAAGCTCCCTACTCGCCAGATACGCACTTTAAAGTGTATAAAACTGTGAGAGACTCTTACAGGACCTCAGATATATGAGTTTTTTCTCAATGTGCAGGCCTCTTAGAACCCATAAAAGGGCCAGGGCCGACCATGCTGTTCTGGCCTCATGGAAGTCTGTGAGAATACATTCCAGAGAGGTAGGAGAGATGGAGTCGGGTGAAGCGTGGTGCTGCCAAGCAATAGGACAGAACCTGATGCACAGAAAGTTCCACCTATATACGAGGATAAAATTCTTTACTATGCAGGTGACCACACACTGGAACAGACTGTCCAGGGAGGGTGTGGAGCCTCTCTCACTGGACATATTCAAGAACTATCTGGACGAAATCCTGTACCATGGCTTCTAGGACTAAACCTTGCTTGAGCAGATGACCCACTGTGATCCCTCCCAACTTTACCCATTCTGTGAACTTCTGAAAGGAAGCGCGATATAGGGGAAAGGGGCACGTGTGTGTATCCCGGGAGAAGGAAAGAGTAAATGGGGGAAGGACGCGCGGACGTCGGGGTCAGGCAACGCCGGAAAGGCCAGAGCCATCTCACATTCCGTCCAGTGCAATCTGAGCCGCACTCCAGAGCAGTGATGGAGCGCGGGCGGCGGAACGGGAGCCCACGAAACAGCGCAAAGGCAATGGCTCCGTAGCGGTCCGAGGAAACAGCACGTACTGGTGCCCAACAACACCCGCGGGTGCTCGGGAGCAGCACGGGAGCAGCACCGGAGCCGCGCTCCCCTCAGGGCCGCCCCGCTCCAGGCCCCGGGCCCAGACCCGAGTGCGCACGCGCCGAGAGCGCCACAGACAAAGGCCCCGGATGGCCGCACGCCGCTACCCCCATCCTCCCCCCGCCGGGCTTCGCCTCACCTTCCTCAGCCGCTCCATGAGGACGCTCTTGTTGCCGCCGCTGTCCAGGTTACGCCGCTTGAGCTCGGCCCGCAGGTCGATGACTCGCAGCTCGCTCAGCCGCCGGGTTTCAGGTTCCGAACCAAAAGCCGCGGCCCCGCCAAGGGATGTGAAATCCCCCAGTCCGGCCGCTGATTGACTCTCCGCCATCAAGGCCCCTTCGCTATTTCGCCTAGAGCCCGAATGAGCAGGAGAACGCGGCACAACCAAACAGCGAACCTTGCGATCACGGCACAAAATGGTGGGGAGCGAGACCCGCCGAGGGGAGGGGGAACAAAGCGCGCTGTGCGCAGGCGCGGGCGGGAGGCAGCGGGCGGGGCCTGGCGGGAGAATCGCCCCGCGCACGCGCAAACGGCGTCGCCCGCGTCCAAGGACGGCTCGCGAGCTCCTGCGCATGCGCCGAGGCGTCCGGGGCAGGCTGGCCGCGTGACGTCACCGCCGCTCCGGAGTTGGCGGCGCCGCGGCGCGCGTAGCCTCCCCGGACCCCGGCGCGCATGCGCGCTGCCGTGCCTTCCCTTTCCCGCCCCCTCGCTCTGCCCTGCGTCTCGGTGTTCCTCCATTTTGTGCTGCGGCTGCGGCTCTCCCCCGTTGTTTTTGTCCCGCCTCGCCCCGCGCGCGCGAGTCGAAACCACGGCCCATGGCGGAGAGTCACTCAGCGGCCGGGCTGGGGGAGTCTGCGTCCCTGGGTGGGCCTGGCGTCCCCGGTTCGGAGTCTGAAAGCCGCCGGCGGCCGCTGAGCGAGCTGCGCGTGATAGACCTGCGGGCCGAGCTCAGGCAGCGCAACTTGGACAGCGGCGGGAACAAGAGCGTCCTCATGGAGCGCCTCAGGAAGGTGAGAGCGGGCAGGCGCGCCGGGGCTGCCTGAGGGGGATGTGAGCCCGGCCCGGCGGCCGCCGCTGAGGAAAATGGCGCCAAAGAACGCCGGGGCTGCTGTCGCCGGGCCGGGGCTGCTGTGGCGGGGCCGGGGGAGCTCCGCGGAGCCCGCCAGGAGCAATGCGAGCGTTCGGTGCCCGGCGAGGCTGGGCCTGCGCTTGGCTGTCCCAGGCTCGCCCTGTGACCGCTGCTGTCGCGGAGTGTCATCGAGTCCGCTCCGGTTCCCTAGACCTGTCCAGCATAGCCGCGGCACTCGGCCCTAGTATTTCTAGCGTTGTGCACCACAATCTTCCGCTGTCTGAGTTCCTGGATTTACAGTTCTGTTCTCTGGGGAGCTTTTCGTTGCGTGCTGATCTTCTGGCTTTCTGTCCGCTAGCCTGAATGCTCTGTCCTCATCGCGTTTCGTGTGTTAGTAGCGTGCAGAATACCTTCACTGAGCTGCTGCTTGCTGTGTCCCAGAGCCGAGATTCTTACTCCGTCACAACAACCTGTGTGTCTGAGCACGGTCACAAATACTGTAGGATTGACCTTTTTTGCCGAGTACTTTCTAGAAAACTTACACCGACTGCCTTCTGCATCCTTGTTGCTCTGATCTGGTGCTTTTTCGTTTGTGTATTCAAGTTGCTGATTCTTGGTTTGGGATTTTTCAGCCTCTGGTGTCTGTCTTCTAAACTCAACAAAAATGTACAAATGAAATTTGTTACACCTGTCTTTATATCTGTTTTTATCTCTTTCTCCTACTAGGCTATCGAGGAGGAAGGAGGGAATCCTGATGAAATTCCAGTGGCTTCGGAAAATATCATGAAGAAAACTCCCAAAAGAAGCAGCAAAGGTACAGGGCAGTTAGAGAGACTTTCCACCCTATCCTTGAGTTTTCAAGCAACCGTACTCTTGAAATGGACCCTTGTTAATCTTTGTTACTGGTACTCTCCCCCATATTTGTGCTTAGGTTTCTAGGGATGGGTGATATAGTACTAAACTTAGCGGTCATTTATTCACAGAATTTTATGTGATTTAATAAGGCAGGAAATGGTCCACCCAAAGGATCTGTTTCTTTGTCCTCAGAGTTCCCTGAAATTTGTGTCAGGAGTTACCAGGCAGCACTGAAGCAGTGTCAGTGTTTTTAATAGATAGTTGGTTTTTTTATATGACTGTACCTTCTGAGAAATAAAAGGATGTTTTTTGTAGAAATGCAGAATTTCTGGCAAGTGCAAAATAATCTCTATAGTGTTAATGCTTCATTGCTTGCAGATTGACATGTGAAATCTTGACCAGACAGAGAGCAGATGTCTCAGCTATGAGCAAAAGCAGAGATCTTCTGTAATGATGTTAATTTTAAAATCTCAGAAAAATACCTGACATATATTATAGCATTTTTAGTGTTGAGGTGTAAATAGATTAAATGTTCCTCTAGGCTCTAAAACCCCTCTCACTTTTCAGTTGTAATGTGCTTGTAGTTTTTGAGGAAAATAAAATTCATAAAAGATGAAACAGCTGCTTAGCTCTGAGTTTGAGTTGCTGTTTGGTGCTGAAGCTGCTGTAGTGTTTACAGTAATGCCAGCTGGGGTAATTCATGTCCAGCTGGGTGGACAGAGCACTGCAGTAAAACTCACAGGTAGAGTGGGTTTTTTTCATTTTTTTGTGTTGTGGTTTTTGTTTAGTAGGTTTTTTTATTCTTCTAGTAGATGTCTGTAAAGGGACAGAGGTTGAGGTAATAAATTGCTGCAACCTGAGCCAAATGTTCTGGGGAGGTCACAGAGCTTGAGCTTTTGCCAGGTGTTGGACTGTGGCATGTTTGTCACTCACTGGGGCGGGAACAAACAGTTGTGGGAAACAGCAAAAAAAACTGGAAAGAATACCAACTCTGATGAAAAAGTAAAGCTTGAAGGATACATTCCTAGTTATTATCTCTTGATTCTAATGATGATGATGTTGTTAGGACGTAGACCAGATGAAGAGGGAGTAGAAGACAATGGCCTGGAGGAGGATTCTGGAGATGGACAGGTACACGAGGCTGGGTTTGGAGGGAGGTGATGGCAGCTTTGCTCCCAAGTCACCATGACTGTGACATGTGCTTTTTTTCTCTTCACAGGACGATATTGAAGCAAGTTTGGATAACTTGCAGGATATTGACATGATGGATATTAGTGTGTTAGATGAAGCTGAAATAGATAATGGCAATGCAGTAGATGGTGGAGATGATTACAGTGCCCATAATATTCTTGACTCGCTGTCTGATAGTAAAGAAAATGCTGATGCAGAAGTGAAAGAACTTCCAGATCAGCCTACAGAATATGCTGTAGGTAACTTGGAGGCATCCCCACAATTTTCAGAAATTAAAGAAGAATCAAGAGAAATACCAATAGTGATGGTATGCATCTCTTATGTGTGTGAAATCAGGGTTTTCTTTTTTAAATTTATTTATTTGTTAATTAAATAGCAAAATGGTGGCTAAAGGGTACTTGGAACAATTTGGGACTGTACTGATTCTTATGGTCATTGCTATATACTCGTTATCATGTTTGTGGAGATACAAGTCTTAATTTTAAAATACTTCAATGTTTGTAGACGTGTGATTATATTAGTAGCAGTTTACAAAGCATTTGTTTCTAGTCACGCTTTGAATTCTGCTTCATCTTATGTTTGCATTCCTATTTTCGTATCTTTATTTTGGAGGACAGGTGGGGCATTACAAATAGTGTAGCTTATTTTCTTCTCAAATGAACAGCGGCACTCAGGGAATTATATTCTAGGTTATTTTTCTGTTAAGGTTGGGTGTTGCAGTTATTCAGTTGCTGAACGTATTTTTATGTTGTCTTTGTGTGTTCATCTCGCTGTTGCACTGTTCATATGACACTGGGCTAGAGGATAATCCCTTGCCCCAAAATCAGTTGTTTATCTTCTGAAACCTGCAACAGAGCATTTGGAAAAGTTATTTCTGCCCCATCTAACAGGGGAACATTGCTCCTTGTGTGTGCACATTGACCGTGAGGTTCTAAAGCTGTGGGGTTCTTTTCTAAAGTTGTAGAAATAAGCTTGGCCCCATATCCCCAAGCATATCCCTGTCCTACACAAGTCAAATAGAAATACCTAGAAAGAGGTTTTTTTTCAGTGACTTGAGGCCACATCAGCTTCCTTCTATCAATGAAGGAAATAATTACCAAGTCCCACAGGCTTTTTGGCTCTATGTTGTTGCTGTAAATAGCAGAGATAGAAATCAGAGAGATTTTATGTTGGGATCTCCATACTTAAAAGGTTTTTGTGAGCTGACCATCATAGTTAAGAGATAATGAACTTAGTGAGGATCAGGAAGAGTTCTGGGGGGTTATCACTCAGTTTTTACCATTATTGGTTGCTTTGGGTGCTGGGTGTGTTTGCTGCATACCAGCTCTCAGTGACTATAAAAATCTTCAGTTTCTCATTCAGGTTTTGCTCACGATACTCCTTTATAGATAACAAAATGTTTCCCATTTATTTTTTAAAGGTAGAGTTTGAAGATGTTGGGAACAGTTTAGATGCTTCTTCATCAGATTTAACCGTAATAAAGGTAAATGGTAGCCGGTTTTTCTTTACAAACAAAAAAAGCATAAAATACACTATATAAGGCTGTATATTGAAGCAGTGTGTGTACAGTGGGTGGATTTTTAATCTGTAAAGGGTAGGAACTAATGCCTTTGTAATTTTCTCATAAAGACAAAGATTGATTTCTCTATCAGGTTGTATGTATATATTTTTGGTGTATTTATCGTACTGAGTTTGGTGGTAGATTGGATTCCTGTATCTGATATAAATACCAACTCAGTGCCTTACTTTGTGTTTAACTTCCATTAAAAACGTACATAATCCCATGCTGAGAAGGAAGCTGGAACTGTCTATTCCTGAAATGCTGGCCTTGTTTCCAGATCACTCCTGGTAGGTGAAGAACACCAGCTCCAGGTGAAGCTGGTGTTTCTGTTGATCCTGTTTTCAGAAGGGAGACATCACAAAATGCACTGTAGAGAAGGGTAACATGAAAATAAGTTTTTTTTACTGTACTACTTAAATTTGTTGATTTATTTACCCATATAATGTGTACCCATGTATTCAACAGGTGGCTGAATTTGAGAGGTGTTAAAGTTTTTACAGACTTCGTAAAACTTTGAGGGCGTTAAATACTTATGTTAAACCTTCTTCTAGGAAATTTATTTAAAGTTCAATGTTTTCAAGACAGATAAAGGCTAAATTATAGTAATGTTTTCACTAAATTCTCCCCTGTATTGGGTGGTTAAGAGGTGTCATTCAGAATAGCATCTTGCTTATGTAATAGTGATATTTCTCCTTTTTAAAATCTTTTTCACTACAGGAACTTGAAGAGTTACCTTTGGAGCCAGGTACTGTTTGTTTTTGTTTGGTTAGTTTGATTTTTTTTTTTTTTAATGAAAAAAAAAAGTCCTGGGCGTTTAAACAGTTTCATTCTTCATTTAGGCTTTTTGCGTCCCTGTTTGTTTTTTTGATTTTTTTTTTTTTTTTTAAATGCATTACTGTAGTGTGCGTTATTATGGTGGAAAATCCAGGTCATGCAGGGTCATAGAGATTGGAAACCCAGTCATATCACCAGATCTGTGAATAACCACCTTTGGAAAACGTGTTTAATGCCATGAAATGGTTCACCTAGAACTGTTACTGCAGAGTGGAGTTAAGGAACGAGCCTTAAAGCTGTAAAGGTTCTGAAAACAGATCTTGTGATATCACACTGTACAGTGGTTCTGTGAATAAATATAAATACAGGAGTGTAGGTAGTGCAAAGCTCTGGTGCAGAACAGAGATTAAAGAGTGACTGGACTTGAGAAGAAGGACCACGCTGCCATCACAGGAATTTGCTACAGATCCCACTCTCTTTCTGGACTGCATACACACTCAGAACAATCAGAAGATGCCCAGTTCTCATGTTGGACTGTCTCTGCTAAAAGAACTTCGCAGAAATTTGGAAAATTGAACTCTCAGTGCCTTGATACGTTCAGTTAAGCATCTCGGACTCTGGAAGCTAACTAGAGAAGAAACAGAGCTGAACGATTTGCTGAAGAATATGAAGGCTGAGCCCGAAGTTTTTTGTTAAATCTGTGGGGGCATTTTTCTTCCCTGTTCAGGTGTTAGGGCTGATTTGGCAGTGTGTGAGAGAGCAGTTAGCGTGGTAGGTGTAACACTGTGTACACTAGGGTTTTCCAATCTCTGTGTAGCTTAGCAGTTCTCTTGGTGTTAGTGTGGCAGCCATGCCAGTTCCACATTTGTGATTGCTGTATTTCCCTGGTGATTAAATCTTGTGCCATTCTATTCCTGTTAAATCCGTAGAAAATGAGAAAATACTCGACATTTTGGGGGAAACTTGTAAATCTGAGCTACTTAACGAAGAACCTGCCGAAGCGGAGCGGCCGCGTGCGCAGGAAGCCAGTAACGCGGGGCCAGGCAAGAGGCTGGCTGAGGAAGAGGACGCTCTTGCTGCGGCTCAGTTGGAGGAAGATGCTTTAGCTTTGGACAGCAAATCGGCCCAAGCTTTGGCAAGGAAGGAAGCAAAGCGTTTAGTGGTAGCAAAAGGGGAGACAAGTGAACAGAGCCCCGAGGAAGAGGCCCCGGACTCTGAAGGTGTAGTGGTAGAGAGCCTAAGCGATCAGAGTAGCAAACGCTCCCAAGGCCTGGAAGCCTCTAGTGGGGAGACAGCGGAGAAAGGCGCAGGTGCCGAAGCCAGAGATAGCAAAGAAGATGGCAAGAGAGCAGAAGACAAAGCTAATTCAGAGGAATCTTCCCCTGCCACTAAAGAGTCCTCAGCCAGTGAGGGCGGTGATCAGAAAAAGAGGTTTGTTTTTTCTCCGTTATAGACCAGATGCTATCTTTTATCATTGGTCCTTAAGTGATGCGAATAAGCTGTTTCCTTCAATTGGCCTCCGAGACTGCTGAAATTGTAGCCTATTCCTAAAGGGTCTCTTTTATTTCTCCATGTGTAGATATATTTTTTTTTCTTAAGCACAGTGGGTTTGATTTCTTTCCTTCCTCAACCTTCAAAGGTTGTTTCCCCCAAATTACTCTTACTTCTGTCATCTGCAAAACAGAATTGTCCGTTTAGGGGTACAAATCCCTATTTCCTGTCACTCTTTAGAAATTTGCAAGTACTAATGTTTATTTTGGAACTAATTTACGGGTAGGTATCCAATTTTAGTTGTGCTGTCTAGAGTTAATGTTCTTTTTGCATTTGATATGTTGAATAATGTGATGTTTTGTCTTTAGCTCTGTTGAGGACAGAGATACAAAGATAATCTCAAAAGATGAGAAAGGTAGGTGTGTGTTTGGGCTTTTTTTGGGGTTTTTAATGTACAAAGGACCTGGCGTAAAATTGAGGACTGTTAATTCAGTGAATCCTCAGTGCAGTTGTTTCTCATGCCTTCAAAATATAACTGAAAAATTTCAGTTCCTTGTAATGTCTGTAATGTTATTAACTAACAAAGTTGAGTTTTGTTTTAAATAAGTTTTTTTTTTTTTGAATTAACATTTGATACTTTGTGATTCTCCTAAAAGTGATTGAAGTGCAGGAAGAAAATACCTAGGTACAAACTCATAAAGGCTGTTTAAATGCACATTAACTGGATTTCAGAAGTTCATTTTTGCAGGCTGCAGTGTGTATTGATTTTAAGAATGAATGGATGAGGTAGAAGTAAAATTGCATTGAAAGAGTTTTCAGAAGGAGAAACTTGGAGGGTTTAGGACTCTTAATTTTGCACTGTTGCATTTGTGTTTTACAAGGTCTTTTATGTTTGGCTTTTTTGTACCCTAGGCCGTGTGGGGAGTGGTTCTGGCAGAAATTTGTGGGTTAGTGGACTTTCCTCCTCTACTAGAGCTACAGATTTGAAGAATCTTTTCAGCAAGTATGGAAAGGTTTGTAGTGGATATGTAAATTAACAAAGCATTCTATCAGTTTAAAAGGCTGATCTTAAATTTAGTTCTTATTTTCCCTAATGGGTAGGTGGGCAGGCCGAGTGCTAAACTTTGTGTTCCTCACAAATTCCATATCTGAAAGCAGCACATGGCAATAAAGAAGATTGAAATGGAGGGGTGGGAGCAGAGATCCAGTTTGCAGAGAGTGTCTGTGCATACACCTGTAAAAATGAGGCAATTCTTGACAGGAGAGAATGGTAGATCATCATTTAGTAGCCTAATTATGTCTTGAGTACCCAGGAATAGTTAATGCTGTTTAAAATTGTTGCATTTCAAGGGTTGTTCTCTGGAGAAATCCAGTCTTTGAGGGCAGGCTTCCATTTGTTTTGCAGTGCCTGCTAGCAGACAAGAAGTTGTGGAAGGGAATTCTGTATGACGATCTCCCCTTCTGCCAAATACATTTCTGAATGTGATATTAAATGTTTATGTCACTAAGTGCCTTTGGCTGTCAGAGATTGTCATCTGTGGATACAGGTGTCCTCTAAGAAAAGACGAAGTGATGGTAGTTTTGTTTATTCCATTTTATTTTGGTTATTACACCCCCACTCTCCATCTGTCTTCCTTAAGCTGCTGACCTGCTCAGCAACTTGAAGATGAATTTTCTGAGCTGCATTAGTTGAGGCTGTCCCTGCCTATGACAGGAGATTAAACTAAATGACTTTAAAAAGTCCCTTCCAACCCAAACCATTCTAAGAAATGGTGATTAAGTTAGAATTTATTTAGTGGCTGACCTGCAAACACAGAATTTATTTTTTTTTCCCTGCAAAGGTGGTTGGTGCAAAAGTGGTGACAAACGCTCGCAGTCCTGGTGCTCGCTGCTATGGCTTTGTGACAATGTCAACATCTGAGGAGGCCACCAAGTGTATTAATCACCTCCACAGAACAGAGCTGCATGGTAAAATGATTTCTGTGGAAAAGGTAAGTGGTAGCTATTTCATGGCAGCGTAAGGAAAATAAAAGTATGCAGTTTTAATCTCTGTCTCTGACTTTATAATTATTTCTGGCTGAATTTCTAGGCGAAAAATGAACCAGCAGGAAAAAAACCTTCAGACAAAAAGGAAGGTGAAACAAGGAAGGAAAAGGACAGGCACCATTCTGCAGAGTCCAAATCTGAGAAGTAAAGTGTTGTTTTGTATTTTTTTTGTATTTGAAATACAGCTGTGTGACCAAGTTGAACAGTAACTGTAATAAATCCTGATTTAATATTTCATCATGCATCCGAAGTAGGAGTAATGCTTGAAAACAGGGAATTGATGTTTTACAGTAGAAAGGGCGTTTTAACTGGCCCTCTTTTTTCAGAATAAAATTTCTTTTTGTACAGAAATACAAAGCTCTTTAGGGTTAGTATAAAAACTTGTTAGTTACATCAGGAGATACTAAATCAAATGGTTTCTAGATAAACCATTGTTATAATCAGTCATTTGTCCTCTGGTCTGACTCTGGCTTGGAGTCTTCTTTTAACTGACAAATATTCCTAGGATTTAATTTGTCTTTTTGATAGACTGTGTGGTTAGTGAGTGATACTTCCAGCATTTTGGTTTTTTCAAGTGGTTTGTTCCTTTTGAAAGAGGCATTTTGCTTTACTGCTTTTTGTAGGTCTGTTGGTATCAAGAAGGAGGAGAAGATCGACAAAAAAGATGATGCTAAGAAATCGGAAAAAGATGAGAAGGAAGGAAAAGAAAAAGATGAACAAAAGACTGGATCTTCTGATAGATCCAGGGCAAGCAAATCAGGTGATGCTGGCTGTCCTACAGAAATGTTTTCAAGGATACTTGGGTATTATTAGAGGTGATCGGTAATTCAGTAAAAGAACCTTACTTAGTAAAATGGACACAAACATCAGAGAATACCTTGAAAATTTTGACTTAGATTTCTAATAACTTTCACCAAAGTTTCCATAATTTTTATGGAATTATGACTGGGTTTAGACCTGACACTGTGTGGTTCTGTGTCCGTTTCGGGCCTTTTTTTTTTTTTTTTAAACCGTGGCAAAGGGATGTATCTTGTGGACAGGAGAATTAAATTAAATTTGTGTTCTTTTAACTGTCATCCCTGCCAGAAAATACTGCTGTAATTTTGTGATAAATTTACTGTCCCCATCCTCAACTTGCCCAAATCTTAGCAAGCTATTTAAATCATAAATAAATTCCATAAGTTACTAAAAACCTCATTAAATTAACTTTCTACTGTCTAGTATCTTCACAATTTTAAATCTTGCAGGGGTTGCATATCTTCTGTACCATTTATTTTTGGCTCTATTCTGTTTTCTAGCGAGTCGAGGAACTGAAAGGACAGTGGTAATGGATAAATCTAAAGGAGAGCCAGTTATTAGTGTGAAAACCTCTACATCAAAAGAGAGGGTAAGTCCATCTTCCAGAGAAGCTTTTGTGTAAAAAGAGGTGTCAAATAGTTTTATATAATTAGAGTTGAAAGGTTTTTTGCCTTGCATATTGGTACAATAATCCTTTTATCACTTTCTGGGATAAAAAAATTAGGGTGTTAATGATGTGGTAGAGGGGAAATGCTTCTGTTTCATCTTCTTTATAGTTTTTCACTGCTGGCCTAGTGGATGAAGTAGAGTTGCCATATGAAAGTGGTTTTAGGATGATGTGTTTCCCTGAGCTGGGAATGTTACTGGTGGTGTAAAATTGTTTGAATTGTTTGAATTTGTTTGAAAACATTTGAAATGGAATTTGTTTGAAATTGTTTGAAATCAGTGCAAGTCAGGTTGTGTTCCCCTAGTATTTATATCTATTTATAATATTCAGAAGTTCTAGCCAAATTTGGGGTACTTTTCCCTGGAATTCCATCATTCTTTGCCTCTGGGGAAGGTGTGATAGCCTGTTTTGTTCAGGTTGACGTAAAATAGGGAATTGCTTGGGAATTTTAGCTGGAAATGCACTGTGTCCAGCTCATGCATTGTTCTGATTCAACTCAGAGCACAAAAAGCCAGGACCGCAAATCGGAGAGCAAGGAAAAGCAGGACATTCTATCATTTGATAAAATCAAGGAGCAGCGAGAACGGGAACGGCAGAGGCAGAGGGAGAGAGAAATCCGGGAAACAGAGAGGCGCCGGTGAGTTTAGTTCCTCTGAACTTGGGAGGCCATTTTTGACTCCCTCATCTGTTTCATGGTTTGAACAGGCTGCAAAGTAGTGCTGTGCTGACCCTCCAACAGTGGTGTCTTAGATTGATTTCATACTAATTATTGGTAGAACAGACATAATGCCAAATGATGGAGGGTTTTACTACTGAAATCAGTGTTCTCATGAGACTTCTGGAGGTGCTTTCAGGCTTTATGTTCCCCTTGGTTGGATTTGAATTTCCTTGATTTTTTCCCCAGAAAAAATTTTTGTTTGTCAGATTTCTGTCTTAGGACATGCTATGCTCTCTGAAAACTTTTTCAGACCTGACTTAGAGTAGATGCTGTGTTACTTCTGCAGAATTCTCAGCTTGGCTTTTGTCATTTGTATGGAGTTTTATTTCCCCCTAAGCTAAGCTGCTGTTATTTAATTGCAGCTTTATTTATTCAGAAACCACAGGCATTTTACCAGATGATAAAGATGCTCTTACCACCACTGGGTTCTAAAATTGAACCTCCAAGGGGAATATTTTTAAAATCTCTTGAAAGAGCACCAAATACTCTTTGGAACTACCAACAGAATGCCCACATGCAGTAGGGAGAAATTGCTTTTTGGATTTCTGCAATCCAAATCATTCACATTTAAGCAGCTGGTGGGACGAACATAGAATTTTTTTTTTTTTAAATGCAAAACTAAACAAGAAACCCCACCCCAGCCAAAGAAGCACTAAAGCTTGGACTGAAGATTCTCAATTAAAAACAAAGTATTTCTCTTAAATTAGAGAGAGAGAGAGACGAGATCGGGAGCAGCGCCTTGCAGCCATTCACGAGCGGGACGAGAGACAGAGGCTCCAGAGGGAGCGGGAACGGCTGGAGTTCCAAAGGCAGCGCCTGGACAGAGAGCGCCTGGAGAGAGAGAGGTTGGAGAGGGAAAGGATGCACATAGAGCAGGAGAGGAGACGGGAGCAGGAGCGAATCCAGAGGGAGAGGGAAGAGCTGCGACGGCAGCAGGAGCAGCTGCGCTACGAACAGGAGCGGAGATCTGCCATGAGGAGGCCTTACGATCCTGACAGCAGGTGAGGCTCCAAACTCCTCAGCCACATCCCCTTTGGGAGGCTCTGTAAATTGTGAGCACTCCTGATAAAGCAATCATGGGAGCTCGCAGCTGAAAGACTTTATCTGCTGCTTTTAACACTTCAATAGCAGTTTGAGGAAGAGCAAATGCCATGCTTGTACACTTGTTAGCATTGTTTTGTTACAGCAGGCTTACCCTTATTTCCCAAAGAGGAGTGACTGATAGCAGCTGTGTGCACCAGCTCTAGATGGGAGTGGGAAAGAGACTCATTCTCTTCTTATGTCAGCACGTGCTGAAATTCAGCTGCTTTCAGTAAACCCACTTCCCTCTGAAACTGAAATCTAGGTGTTAGGAGAGAGTTGCTGTAGTTCCTTCGCTGGTAATGGATGCCATCTTTCACATTTATCCGTGGCAGAGGTTCCCAAGTAAATCAGGCAGACAGCAGCAACAAGATGGCAAGAGAGAGAGATTTATTTACTGTTCTTTTTGTATATGCATTAATAGTCTAACAATTTATTGGTCGACAGTTATCCACCCCCCAAAGGGATTGGTCGAAGCCTTACAGCACCCAGTACCAAAACAAAAGATTAGAAAGAGCAAAGAATTCAACTTACCTCTATTCCCCATGAGAAAGAGGAGAAAACCTTTTAGAATAGTGCATCCACATTTATCTAAATAAAACAACTGATGCCATAATGGAACAAGGCAGATTATTGTAAGAACAGGTGTGCAAACCAATACCACAATGGGATTCAAACCTGCTTAATGTGCATCTAGGTTTTTAATTCTTGAATCAGATTTGAGAGGGCAGGAAAGGGGAGATGTTTGTGGGATTGCTGCTGAAGGTGCCCCCTGTGCAGGCGAGATGACCCCTACTGGCCCGAGGCCAAGCGGCTGGCCATGGAGGACAGGTACCACTCGGACTTCAGCCGCCAGGATCGCTTCCACGACTTCGACCACAGGGACCGGGGCCGCTACCAGGATCACTGCTTGGACAGGTTGGCAAGGCACTGTCTCCTCTTCCTGTGCTTTTAGGGAAATTTGGTGTCTTTTTCTGGCTTGAAGGGTGTTTAAAGAGAAGAGTAAAATAAATGGCCCTTGTGCATTTTCATGTCTAATTTCAACCCATGATCCATGGGTTATGGACATACCAGAAAGAGGCTGCATAAAGATTATAAATCAAGTCTTAATGTAGTCTGCCATGGTGCTGATGGAGATACAACAGCTTTTCTTCAGATTTATGGAAGTCTGCCTAATGAACCCCTAAGATTTACCCATTTTGTTTTGCTTTAAAACCACCCCTATGTTCATCTTTGCAGCCTGGCTAATGCAGGTTTTTAGCACCACAGAATGGAAAAATATTTTTTGTGTGGTGCCATTGACACTTCTGTTTGCTCTCAAAGGATCTCTGGTGAAAACTGTACAGTTTGTTTTTGCTTGTAGTTCATTTCTGATGCTGGTAGGTTCACTCAGTAGTCTCCCTTGGTATCACTGAGTGCCTGGCCATCCTCAGTGGTGCCTTTTTTACCCATATTGCAGTGATAGATGTTACTTAGATCTCTTTTTATTCTATGAAACAAAAACTAATTTGAGTATCTTGCCGCTGAACGCTGGCATCCAGATTTACAGCCAAATGAAGATTAACTTTTCATGTGCTATTTCATGCAGACAGTGGAATTATGATTACTGTGTTGATTCAACTGAAACTTTGCTTTTTTATTCCAGGAGAGACTGTACAAGAGGAATTCCAGATCGAGATGGGCAGGTGCGTTTCAGCCAAATCACTGCCTCAGTTAAAAAGCCAAACAAGCTGACCCCTAAGCAGAAAGAGCACAGTGTGCACACAGCCTCATTCTTAAACACAATCACCACGGGGTTTCAGCTGAGATGTTCAAGCAGAACTAATTTTGTATGCTAATAAGCATAAAGTAAATTAAATTACCTGCTAGCTGGGGTGGGAGCCACAGATACAAGCAAGGGGAAGCCTCTGAGTGATGGGAGCATCTTTTCAGGCTGGTGTGTGGCAGTAAAAGCTTTCTGGTTGACCATCCTAGGTGTTAAGAGAGAGTTGCTGTAGTTTCTTAGCTGGTAACGGATGCCATCACTCACATTTATCTAAATAAAACAGCTGATGCCATAATGGAACAAGGCAGATCACTGTAAAAGGGCAGGTGTGCAAACTGATACCACAATGGGATTGTAAAACCTTTCATTTCTGAAGAGAGATAGGAAGTAGGCAAGAATTCTGAGTAAAAATTAAAAATCTGGAATCAATATAAGCCTATAAGCCTTAAAAACCTTTACCTGAAAAAAATACTTTTCCCACCAGTGAGCCGCATGGAATCTCTGTCAGTAAACAAAATAAATGCCTGCAGTGAGCCATGCACAACAATGGCGCCAGTGAAAAATGAGACAGCTTTTTTCCTGACACCTTAGAGAAAAGCAGTGTCCAAGAAGGCAAATTTGTGCAATCCTAGGAGAAAACCTGTGTGGATTCTTGGCATAACTGGGTCCTGTTTGCCTTCCAGCACTACCCAGACGAACGGCACGGAGGGCCCGACCGTCACTCCCGGGACAGCTGGGGTGGCTATGGCTCTGACAGAAGGATGAGTGAGGGAAGAGGGATACCCCCACAAACCCGGTTAGTGCCTGGCAAATCAGGGAAGTGATTGGGGCTTCTTCAGATTTTCTCTGTGAGCCTTTAAAGGGTGACAGCAGAAGCAGCTTGACAAGTGTGAATCCTTCCTCCAGGTCTTTGAGCATCTGTAGCTCCCACATGCCTTGGGAGAGTGAAACTCTGTAGTGAGTAAAGAAGAGCTCCTTGGTTAGCTCAGCTCCTGACTGTGGTTCTCTTGTAAATAACTTCCATTTCTACAGATGAGATTTGCAGTAAAGCCTACACAAGTCTCATTTATGGCCAGTGGTCAGGTTTTAAGGAAATTGAGTGGGAAGTCTCTGCAGTGGTGGAGACAGAGAACTTGGACTCACCTGGAGTCAGTGGTTTAAAACCAGTTAACCAAGCTGGGCATATTCCAGCTGCATAGTTTTCAGGCAGAGGAGTGGCAGCCAATGAATTGATCCATGCCTAAGTATTTCAGTCCGTTGCAGTATCACTGATGTCTCTGTAGGTCAGAAAAAGATGAGTTTTGTCGCGTGAAGGATGCTGTTCAGGAAGTGTCTCATTGTTTCTCTTTGACCAGTTCTGATTGCAATGATTGGGTGGCTACAGCTACAGCTTGATTAACCATTTAACACACTTGGGCATGGGGTATGGTGTTTGGCTTTACCCTGTGCTGCTAAGTGGGTAGGGGACATACCTAGAAGATCTTCTTTTATTTTTTTAAGAGATGGACGTGACTGGGGAGATCATGGTCGAAAGTTAGAGGGGCATCAAGATCGTACATGGCAGGGAAATGTGGATGGAGGAGTGATGGGACGGGATCATGAGAGATGGCAAGGTACACTTGCTGCTTACCAGTGTGATCGTGGTTTTTTTCTGTCAATTACTGCTGCTGAACCTTCTAGTGGTAGTTAAATTACTGAGAAAGCAAATTAAATTCTGGGAAAAAGGTGACAGTTTGATTAGGGAAACACAAAAGCCTGTATTTTTCTTTTTTTTTTTTTCTCCTGTTTTTCTCTTTTTGAATTAGGTGGTGATAGAAGCATGCCTGGTCAGTCAGGACCAGGCCATGGGATGACTCGAGGAGGGACGTCAGGGTAAGAAGCTCTGTCAGAGTGCTTTATAATATTTTTATAACAATTAATCTGTGTAAAGGAAGAAATTCTTGTGTCGGTTCTGAAAAACACCTTCAGCTTCTCCTTAAGTCTGGATTAGCAAGGGGAAAGAAACCCCAACAAATTAAGGAAAAATCTTTCTGAGTCACAGCATTTTTAACTTCCCTGGGCCATGCTCAATTTTTCTGGCGTTGTTTTCAGGCGCGGAGGCTTCACCCCAGCTGGGAGCCAGAGCCAGATGCTGCAGAGCAGTGGAATCCCAGGTGTGTTTGAGGGCCAGGAGAGGACAAACAGACTGAGTGAGCCCCGTTTCAGCCGCCGCTACTGACGGCACTCGCTGTACATAGATGTATTTTTTTTAATGCCAGATGACAGTGGTTGTGAGTTTTATTAACCAGGGTCACCTTGAGGTTGTGATTCTAAAAAAAGCAAGACTGCTGCTGCTGCACTGTAGCCAAATACTGTGTCAACTTGGAGTTTGTTGTTTTTTGGGGGGTTTTTTTGTTTGTAATGAACATGGTGTTGGTCAAACATCACTTTAAGTTTCTGTAAGTGAAACATTCCATTTTTCAAAAACAATAAAATCGGTTTATGGCTACTACTTTCTTGTTTCCAGAGTCTTTGGCACTATGCCCTTAACAAGAGGCATAAAAGTCAGTAAAGAGACAATCTGCTTTTAGCAATGTGAGATTTGAGGAGAAGTGATAGATTTGTGACATTGTCAATGTGGAGGGGCCTGGCAGACTCTGCCTGCCCTTAATTATTTCCTTTGTGCCATTATGTTTAAATATTCTTTCTACATTTCCATTTTAGTTTTCTGTCGTTAATGGGAGAAGGAGGATGAAGGAAAGATGGGAGAAAGGGGAAGGAGAGAGAGAGGATGAAGAAGGAAGGCCTGAAAAGTAGGATCTAGTTCAGTCCAGGGGTCAATGCTCACCTTTTTCACCTCTCTCGGGTGCTGATAGCCTGCTCTGCTCATTGCTTTGCATCTTCAACATAAAAACCTAGAAGTACACAGTAAAATATTCCCATGGTCAGAAGTCACATCTTCTCCCCCCTCAGCAGCACCACAGACATTTTGGGTGCCACAGGTGGGGCAGAGAGTGCCTCACCTGGATGCTCTTGGCCCAAGGGGAGGGGAAGGAGGGACCAAGAGCAGGTGTCCCTGGGGCTGTGCTCACAGGTTTGGGGTGATACCACAGTGGTGGAGCCCCTCAATCACAAATTTTAATTCCTCCTCTTCCTTATGGCCCATTTTTCTTTCTCCCATCTGTCTCTGGCCTTCTCTCCCTATCTTTTTTAATTCATGTCTTTAAAGCTCCTCATTCTTATCCATATTGAAAAATAATTTATATGAAAACTGATTTCCAAATAACCGTCTCCTGTATCATACACAGTATTTTAGAAGGTAAGGAATTCAGAATACAGATATACAGGGCTTGAAATTACAAATAAAACTTTAGTGTATATATAAAAATTAAACACACAGGGCTTGAAAATGTGAGAAAATAGGTTCTGTAAGGAGGAAATAGAGGTTTGTGCATTTAGAGGGTTTTTCCTGTCTAACTGGAGTGTGAAATTTTGGATTTAAGTTTCTGAGTGAGGAACTGCAAGGTCCTGAGGCCTCACTGGTGTCACCTGCTGGCTAAAGCTGGCACTGCAGGTTGGAAGCACTCTCAGGTGCGGTGACATTGGCGCTCGGGGCTGTCCCCAGGTGAGAAAAACAGAGCTACAGCCACCGAACGAGTGCAGGTGCAGTTCCTGACCAAACCTGCAATGGCTGCAGTTACACAGGCCAAGATCCCAAACCTGGGGCAGTGACTGCAAGGGACAGAGGGGCCTGGGGCTGCTGTTGGAACAGAAAGGGACAAGGCCTGATGGGTGCGGTGGCCCTGGAGCATGGAGTGCAGCCAGGGTGGGGCAGGGAGGGCTGGGGCTTGAGGGAAAGGTGTGTGAGGTGTGTAATGTGTGCAGGTGTGGGCTGGAGGGGGGAAGATGCCACTGTGAACATGGAGGCTCTGGCCAGACCTTGGAGTGTGCCACACCCAGGATGGTGGGCTGGGCCTGAACTCTGTGCCACCCAAGATGGTGGACTTGACCTGAACTCTGAGTGTGCCACACCCAAGATGGCAGGCTTGGACAGAACTCTGAGTGTGCCACACCCAAGATGGTGGCTCTAGCCAGGACTTAGAGTGTGCTGCACCAAAGATGGGGGGCTTGGACAGACCTCTGAGTGTGCCACACCCACGATGGCAGGCTTGGCATGGGCTCTGAGTGTGTCACACCCAAGATGGTGGCTCTTGCAGGAACTCTGTGCCACACCCAAGATGGCAGGCTTGACCCAAACACTGAGTGTGCCACACCCAATATGGTGGTGCTTGAAGGAACTTGGTGTGTGCCACACCCAACATGGTGGGCTTGGCTTGAACTCTGTGCCACACCCAAGATGGTGGCTCTAGCCAGAATTTGGAGTGTGCCACATCCCCAAGATGGTGGACTTGACCTAAACTCTCGAGTGTGCCACACCCAAGATGGCAGGCTTGGCATGAACTCTGCCACACTGAAGATGGTGGCTCTTGCAGGAACTTGGCTGTGCCATGCCCAGGATGAGGGGCCTGCCTGGAAGTCAGTTTTGGTCACACAAGAAGGCATTGTGGGCTGGAAGTCAAAGTTTCCACCCCCAAGATGGCGTGGCAGGCCGAAAGCCACAGTGCCACACTCAAGATGGCAGCAAGAGCTGGAGGTAACAACACTAAAGATGGCAACAAACAACAAAAGTCACAGTGCCACACTAAAAACGGCAGCTCAGGCCAGAAGTAGCAACGAGGCACACTCAAGACAGCGACTAAAGCCAAAAACCATGGGAACCACACTGAAAAAGGCAGCTCTGGCCAGACCTCACAGTGCCACCTCGAGACAAAAGCTCTGACCAAAAATCACCTGGAATTACACCAAGAGCAGAGGGTGGAGCTGGAAGCTGCAGTGCCACGTTAAGGATGGCAGCTGGAGCAAAGTGAGGGACAGGGTAAAGGCAGGGTTTGGTGTTAGGGTCAGGGCTGGGGATTAGGGTCCTGTCTGTGCAGCCTTAGTCTGGGCGCTGTCATGGAGTGAATTTTGGGGACAGGAGGGGTTTTACCTCCCCGGGGCCACCTCTCCACTGCCCCCGAGACACTGGGGTGGAATAATTTCCCTCCAGTGGAAAAGAGCCTTTGTTCACAGCCAGGAGCTCGGGGCCCGAGCTGGGATTCCACCTCCGAAAATTCCAGACATCCCAGGATTTCTCCCAAAGCTGCAAGCTCTGCCAGGCCAGGCTTTATTTTCAGGTATTACCTTCACTTCAGAGGGTCTCCCACCACACAGAGGACACTCAGACATCCTCACAAAACGGCAGAACTGTTCATTATCAGCAACACACTCTGGGAAGACCCCACTGCATCATCCAACCTCAGAAAGATGGATATTCTCATGTACCCCAATAACTGATGGAAAAAATCATCATCATACACACTCTGACCACGATTCTGAGTCTCTGCTGTCCTGGAGATTCACAGACCTAATGAACTTCAAATTTTGGCTTTTATATATAAGTTTTCCTGCCAACACCACCGTTCCTGCCTTGCTGTCAGAGCCCCTGTGGTCACCCTTCTGCTGCCACGTTCCTCAGCAGAACACAGCAATGCTTTATCCACAAAATGCCCCAAAAACTACAGAGGTATCCACCAAAAACCATCTGAACTCACCAAAAACCATCTGAACTCCTGGTTCAAGGCAGGAAGGAGTCCCAGTCCCAGTGTGGTTATTCCATAAGGGATCCCAGCAGGACCCACAGGGAGCTGAGTGACTTCCAGAACTTGACACAAAAAAAAAAGTAGAACATCAGGAAAACAACACAAAATAGTTCCTTTGCTGAAGGGCAGGATTTCACACAGGAAGGAGTGTGGGGTTGGTTTGAGTTTTTTTTGGAAACTCACCCATATTCTCATCAATTTATGGAGTTGTAATATAAAAAAAAGCAACAGAAAAAGAGAGGAATCGCTGTATGTCCACACACTGTGAGTGAATCACCTGCCATTTCAAGGTTAACAGATTTGTTTTACTGGCCTGGAACATCACCACAAAGAGATTTCAGAATTATTTTTAACAGCTCACAACACTGCCCAGAAATTTAAGCCTTGCAAAAACAAATTTTCCCCTTTATTTATACTGCACCTGTTTCACAAAGAGCTACATGGCACAAGTTCCTTCTGCTGCAAAATGCTACATCAGAAAAATATGGGTTTGAATACAGATTAAAAATTCCTGAGCTTCAGGAATCCTCATGAGTTGACCCCAAAATACCAACACTATTTTTACAAATCACTGTGCACTTACAAAGCCTAAGTCGTGCCTCAATTTTATTGAGCATTCAGTTATTCAAAAACCACAAGCATTTTCCCAGATGATAAAGATGCTTTTACCACCACTGGGTACTAAAATTGAGCCTCCAAGGGGAATATTTTTTAAATCTTTTGAAAGAGCACCAAATACTCACCCACATGGAGTAGGGAGAGATTGCTTTTTGAATTTCTGCAACTGTTTTGGGGAAGAATTTCCCAATGTTGTGATGTATTTATGCGTTAAAAATGCGTAGTGGAAATCAAAATATCTCAAAGGGTTCCAGTGCCTGGTGTTTTAATATTGATTACAGAATTCCAGTGTTGTTTCAGACTCTGAGGCATCACCCACAGCAAAACCCACCCAACTCCTCAGCAGGGCCCATTGTGGCACTCCCAAAGCTTCCCGCAAGGAATAAATCCACCCCAGCCCCCTCGGCTCTGATTTAATAACAGGGTCAGTGTACACAATTGTCTGGATTTGCCCTTTTTATTCTGGAGTTTCCACATTTTCCACAGACCTGCGTACAGAGTTCACCACACCGTTCATTCACAAACCAGCTGGAAAAAAATCTCACTTCGCCAAGCAAGAACCTGCAGAGGAGAGGTCCAAGATCAAAATGCACATTACAGCAGAATCAGGGATTTCCTTTCCCCAAATGTGGGCAGTATTGCTTAAGGACTGGGATTTGGGATCCACAAAGCCACCCACGGAGCTGACTCCTCCTAATGACACCTTGCACATCTAATTACTGTGCTGTGCTCGAGGGGCAGCAACTCTGCCTGGAGTCTCCAGGGAAGAGATTCCCTCCCTGGGCCCTAAATGTTCCCATTATCCTCATGGGATATCCTCATTTGGTGCCCTTTTCTGCAAGCACAGGAGTTTTTTTCAGGGATAGCAGTGAGGCCCCAAATTCCCGTGGAATTTGGGACAATTCTGAACAGGAAAACCCCACCTGCTGCCAGACTCTGCAGAAAAAGCTGAGCTAAAGACCTGCCACGGTCGGTGTGCAGTGCAAGCTTGCTCTGAAAACACTTGTAAAAAAGGTCTGGCTATCTTCTTTAAAACATCTGAATACATTTATTAAAGCCTCTGATCTGTTTTTTTAAATTTACTCCACATAGCAGCTGAGGTTGGAGGAAGATGGCACAGCAGCAGACACAGCAGAGGATGGACAGATGAACTCAGAGTATGCCCTGGAGCCCCCACTGCCATTTTTCTCTAGAATTTTCCCCCCTGGGAGGTAGAGAAGAATCATCTCCATTTTCCAAAAGGGAAACTGAGGCAAAAAGACCACAATTCAGTGTTTGCAGGAGCCTAAGAGCTCCCTCTGAAAGCAGCTGGAGAACTTCAGCCCCTCTGGAAAATCCCAGCCTGAACCTCTCATCCTCAAACAGGGTCAGCACCTCATCCAAATCCAGAGTCCACAAAATCCTTGTTACTTGTAGGTAAAAGCACTGAAATCTTGGGGAGTGAGCCTTGGAAATACACATTTGGCACTTTCCCATATTAAAAAGAAATAATTATACATACATTAATACTGGAATAGGCAAAAGGAATTTCATCTGAAGGAAAGCTTTCCTCATGACCTTGTTCAGGGTTAGGGACAGATTTATTTAGATTTTCTAACCTAAAAGCCCAAGCACAAACAAACTGAACTCCAGTCAAGGCAAACACAGCAGCATTTTGAATCCATCTCTGAAGTTTCAGGACCATTTCCTCTTTTGGACTCTCTGGTGGAAGGCTCTTTATGTAACTACCACCCCAGCAGCCAAAAGAATAAGATCAGCTTGATTTTGCACTTAAAAATAAATTCTTTATTATCCAGAAAGGAGCCAAATCATCATCTCACATCATGGAAATGGTCATTTGTAAAGCAATAAATAAGAGGAGTGTTCTGTGCCACACACCCTGAATTTTGTCACTGGTGCCTCTCTGGTAAAAGCATAAAACTTATGCTATCAAAGTCTCACTGTACAACAGTCTGGGAAGGAAAGAAGGCCCCTAAAATCTTTTGCTAAAGCAATAACAGAAAAATCTGATTTCAGTGAAACCCAAGTTCCAAGTTGGGTTTCACTTCATTCAAAAGAATGAAAACTGTGTTTCATTCCTTCCACGCACAAATGCAGTACCTGACACACACAATCACCTTGTCTAGAACTCATACTGAATCAGTTCTTAACCATAAATTATCTATTTACTACTGATTCAAATATTTTTTCTTTAATTTCCTATTCGAGCCAGGGGAGTTGCAGGAACAGCACAGGATACAAAATTTAACTTCTTTCAGCAGGAAGTGGAAGTCAGGCGAAATCCACACAGCTACTCCAACAGCAGTAATTAAAAATTTGTTTAAAAACCCCAAACAAACAATTAGGGGCAAAAAATATTTAAGAAACAATTAATAATGATGATTGTTCAAATCAATGCATTCAAAATATGTGAATCATATAAGAGAGCATAATTTGTACATAAAACTGAGAACAAAACACCTGTCACCTTCCAATTCTGAAAGCAAAAAAAAAACAGTTCTGAAAGAACAGGTGTGAAGCAAGTAAAAAAATAAAAGCATATTATTCCAAACACTTTTATTTGTGAAGGAGTTTCCTGCATGGCCAAGGGATAGCAATGGCTGAAGTTACAGGACTACATGATTCAGAAAACAAGGATGATTTGAAGTTTGGCTTGGTTGTTCTCTACCATGAGCAGTGATTTGGAGAACTGTGTTTTTCCGTGCCTGAAGCAGTTCTGGGAGAGATCAATCCTTCCACTGCCTGCTCCTCCAGAAACACTCCTGGTTTGTCACCCAGGACCGAAGGCAGAGGCACAAGAGCTGTGAACACCCACGAGAAGTTCCACAGATGCTGGAGATGAGCTCAGGTTTACCTGTCTGCAACTGATCCCCCTCAGTCAATCCTCCTCAGACAAATCCTGATAAGCAAAGCACCCCTTGCTTTCACTTCTTTCTGAAAGCTTCCTTAAAAGGATCATTAAACCGTTATTAGAGAACAAGTTAAAGGTGACATTACCAGCATGGAAACAAGATACTGGCCAGAATTCAGCTGCCAAGAGAATAAATAACCAGCTGACAGACTCTGCAAGGAGCAGTGACAGATGTTCCACTCTGCAGCGACACGTGCACCTCACCAGAATCTCTGCTCTGAGGGTTTGGTTCCAGTGTCAGGTCTGGCTGGTCCAGGTTTAAAGCTCTGCCCAGCAGCAGCTGCAGGTCCTGCACCACTCCCCTCCACATGCACCTGCCCTGCTGCCAAACCTGCACAGTTCAATGGCTTTGTGACATTCATGGATGTACTAAAAGTTTTCTGATAATGCTGGGGACACTTTGACATCACAGTCTGTACCTGTCTGCCAGGATCCTAAATATCAAAACGATTCAGGTTGTAGGACGTTGGATAGTTCTGCCTGCTGTACTGGAAATGGTCTGTGAGGACATTGGTGCGGCCGTACTGAAAGTCTCCGTGCTGGGCAAAGGCTGTGAGTCCATTTTGGGACTTTTCAGGAGGGTTTCGATGCCGTTCCAAGTTCACGAGGTCTCCAGTGGTGACTGGGAGCAGCTGCTGCTTCTTCGCCTCTTGGTTTGCGTCGTACTTTGTCTGGCAAAGGAACAAGGAATGTTTTTTGAAGAATCACAGAAACATTTAGGCTGAGAAAATGTGAGATCAAGTCCAGCCTATGACCCATCCCCACCTTGTCACCCAGCCCAGAGCTCTGAGGTGTCCTTTCCTGGGCACCTCCAGGGATGGGGACTCCAAACCTCCCTTCGGCCCCTGCCAAAGCCTGACAATCCCTCTGGTGAACAAAGATTTCCTTAGGTATCACCTGTCATACTCACACACCCAGAAAAAAACAAACATTTCCACAGCCACATCACTTCCTATTCCTGTTAGAGTCTGAAAACATCAGTGGCTTCTGATAAAACCTCACTCCTCTCACGTGCCAGATGAACAAGCTGATCCTTAGCTCAAGAGATTTTGAGTTACTTCCCTATCTTCTCTTTTCAAGAAAAGATTAAGATCACAACTGAGTTTTGTGAGAGGCCCAGCAGCTGCTGTGACCCTTGGGCCACACTCACCCCTCCTCTGCAACACAGCTTTATTGCTCTGTTGTTTATTTTTGCTCCAGCAGCTCTTAACTTGTACAAAACATAATCCCAAGCTGGTGCACTGTTTCAGCTGTGCTTCCTGGATAAATAAACGAAGAACAGCCTCACCTTGTTGTACAAGAAGACCCCGAGGATGGCTGTCATCATGCCCAGGACGTTGGTGCTGGTGACAGGGTTGCGCAGCATGATCAGGGACACCGTGATCACCATGATCCTCTTGGTGGCGTTGGCCACGGAGTAGCTGAGGGGGCTGATCAGGTTCAGGATACTGAAGGCAATGACGTTCTGGGCAAAATTACAGAATCCACTGATTATAAGCAGCATCAAGGTCCAGGACCAATGAGACATGGTGCTCTGTGGTAAAGCAAACAGGAGAAAAAAAATTATCTCGGGTTTCAGGTAACAACACAAACACAACCTGAGCCACTCCTCACCTGCCATTGGTAGGAGGAATATCTGCAGAGCTCTAAAGGGGCCCCAGGCATGTTGATTTGTGCAGCTCCCAGCTCACAGAACCAGAACAGGACATGCCCCACACACCCTGGGACTGTCTGTTCCTGTCTCCAGCTCCTGAAATTGATGCTGCCCCACAAACTGCCTCTGCTAACCCTGACAGGAATCCTCACAATCAACACTTTGGTAATTTGTGAGAAACACTTTGCAGGTGTTTCACAACCACTTCCTTCCCCAATGACAGGAACTACACTGAAACACTTTAGTGTTTCTGGTCAGGTGGTGTTTTTTATTTTATGTTTTTTTCTCTTTTTTAATAGCGAACAGTTCTCCAAATATAGTACTTACCAAGTCATTCTCTACCAAGAAGGAAGAAAGATCCACCAAAACCCACGTGGGGATCATGAAGAACACAGCGTGGCACCCGAGGATGTTCAGCAACCGAAGGTGATGGATTCGGGAATCTCTCAACACCTGACAAAAGCCACCATTGAACAGCAGTCAGGAAACAAAAACAGCTTTCGGGATCAGGCAAGTTAGGAAAATAAGAAGATAATATGTAAATACTGTTGGAGTATCCATTTCCTATATGGGTGACCACAGAAAAACTGATGTCTCTTTGAAAAACAATGCTTTTTTGAGTGGTGACTCTTAGTATCAACAAGATATTAATATTAAAATTAGTATTAATATTAAAAGCTCTACAAACCATAAATAATTTTGTAACTAAACAGGGTCAAAATACACACTTTAATTCTGTTTCTATGATTTCAAGGAGTGTCTATTGTTGACAGTGACTTGTTCAGCACAGAGAAATGATTTGATATAAGGAATGATTTGGTATAAGACACACTAAAAGCTTTCAAATGAACTGTTGAATTTAAGCACTATTGAACTGCCATCAGAAAAAAAAAATCCATGTTGAGAAGTAAAGAAAAGGCTCAGGATAAACTCTGAGTTCTGCCCAATTTTCAGTGTAACTGCTTCAACAGGTAGGAGGAGCTGCAGGGAACACACACAGAACAACAACCATCCCTCTGGGCTCTTTTGACTGCAAAGCCAAATAAAAAGAAAAATACATTTATGTAATTGAAATTACACACTGTCCTGCTGAAGGGTGACACCAGTGACCAACGCTGTGAACAGAACCAGTACCTTTTTGGAGAAGATATTCTGAAGTGAAAAGCAGAGAGTAGCAGCAAGTGCACTGATGAGTCCCCACATGTCAAAGGAAAGCTCTGTCACCGTGGCCAACAGGACACCAGTGATGATGGGGATCAGGGACAGGTACACCTGGAACGGGCACAGAGGGGTAACTCACACCTTCTGAGAATCTGCAACTGAGTTTATACATCCTGCTGATTTAGGAAGGAAAGGGGAAGGAAGAATAAAGCAACAAAAGCAGGAATCAACTATTTTACTATTGTAGCTCAAAGAAATTGAGTGAGTGCAGCAGACACTGACAATTTCCATTCATCAGAGAGCATCACCCTGGTCAGTACTAGATGTGTTTTATGCTCACAATAAACGAAAAAGGAACTGGTAAAATCTGCATAATCTAATCCCAGTCCCAAAATCCAGCCCAGCCAGCACAGCACCCCCAAAGCACCAGCAAGAAAAGAAACCTCAGCAAACCTGTCCGCACCTTCGTCGTCTGCTTTTCCTTCATGATGATCCGCGACAGCAGAACCACCCAGATCGGCAT
This sequence comes from Acanthiza pusilla, assembly GCA_036630365.1. NCBI lineage: Eukaryota > Metazoa > Chordata > Aves > Passeriformes > Acanthizidae > Acanthiza > Acanthiza pusilla. The sequence continues at coordinate 3,046,028 of JAXCHO010000105.1, read as the reverse complement.
CGTGGCTTTCACTGGGGACAGAACAAAACGTTGGTGGGGACACGAGGCGGGGGACAACTCCATCAAGCACCATCAGCAGGGGCTCAGTCCAGGCCCAGCACAGCCCCTGATGGGTCCCCCCTCCCTGTCACTGTACAAACTGGATCTTGGTGCTGTGGGACACTGCACGCAGCAGGGCACTGCCCCTGGATCTGGTGCCAGCACACACCGGGGACGGGGACATTGCTCTGGGAGCCTGTGCGAGCACACGGTGGGTACCGGGACCCTGCACCGGGCACCCGTGAGAGCACACGGTGGGTACCGGGACCCTGCACCGGGCACCTGTACCAACACACGGTGGGTACCGGGACCCTGCACCGGGCACCTGTACCAACACACGGTGGGTACCGGGACCCTGCACCAGGTGCCCATATGGGCACACACCGCGCTTCAGGTCACCCCACCGGGCAGAGTCCGAGCTGGCCCCCAGGACATCCCCCCGGGCATCCCCCCACAAGCACAAGCGGTGCCGGGCCATCCCCCGGGCAGCCCGCAGCGCTCGGCCCTCACCTGTGTGCGCGTAGGACACGGGGACCCTCCAGAGCGAGACGTGCGCGGACACGGAGGCGAAGTACTTGCCGAAGGCGAGCGGCAGGATGTAGCGCGGGTAGGCGCGGGGCGGCAGCTGCGCGGGGCCGGCGGGGGGGACGCGCCAGGCGCGGAGCAGCGGCGGCAGCAGCCCGCACAGCCCCAGGATGTGGAAGAGCGAGACCGTGACGGGCCGGGGGAAGCCGCCCAGCAGCAGCTTGTTGACCACGTTGCCGCCGGCGCTGAGCCCGTACCAGGCGAGGCACAGCGCCGACACCCGCGCCCCCTCCCGCAGCGCCGGCCCGCGCCCGCCCCGCGCCGCCCCGGCCCCGGGCCCGGCCCCGGCGCCGCCCGGAGCCGCCAGCGGCGCCGCCATCGCTCCGCAGCCGCCGCCGAACGTCACCGCCGCCGCCAGCGCGTCGCTTCCTGGGGCGGGCGGGCCGGGCCGGGCCGGGGGAGGGCCCCGAGCGTCACTTCCTCCGCCCCCGCCCCGCCCCGCCCCGGCCGCGCTGTCCCCGCGCTGTCCCCGCGTCCCTCCGTGCCAGCCCCGCTGCTGGAGCCCCAGGGGCTCCCGGGGCCCGCACAGCGCCGGGGCAGCGCAGAGCCGCCCGGGGGTGCCGCGGCTCGGCAGCACCGCCCTGGGACAGCGGAGCGGGGCAGCCGCAGGGCAGGGCCGGGGCGAAGGGCACGGGGCACCGAGACAATCCTGCCGACCTTTAAAACTAACGCGGGGAACACGTAACGCCGGCTGGGGTAAAGGAGGGGTGAGTACCTGGCAGGCAGGAGGGGTTCTAGAGCCCGCTTCATCCATGCACCCTGTCGAGAGACATTGCTACAGCGTTAATTTGCCCATTAAAACACGCACTTTAGGTAATGGCGATTCCCCCAGGATTTGCTGATGAGCCATTTCGTGTAAGAAATGGCAGCGTTTTAACTTAAGGTTTTAGGATTAGAAGGAGAAATTTTGCAAGAGGTAGGAGGAAACAGCAGAGAAACTGAGTCATGCACAAATGAGAGTACACAGCAGGTACGCACATGGTAAACTTCATTTGAACTTGTTTACAAAATTGACAAAAAAATATCACCTTGTAAACTTATTCACATTTGTTGGAGCTCACAGAACTGGTTATACTGGCATGCTGAAATAAAGATTGTCAAGCCTCATCTCACCCTGGAGGACACACAAGTGAGTTGACCCCTTACAGCAGCAACAAACTCAGCAAGGAACAAGATTTAAAGCTTGCATTGGGAGGGAATTTCTCCAGCAGTTTTTGTACCACCAGGCAAAGGGCTGGGTCCGAGTCCTGATGCTCTCTCAAACAGATGAGCATCAGCAAGGGCAGTTTGGATAAAATCTGAAAGCTGTGACGAGCTTCAGGCATCACCCCACCCAGTGCAGTCAAGGACCATCAATTGCATCAGAAATGGAAGCAGTGGAGAGAAAGATGGAATTTATCAAGTAATACTTTGTCATTTCCTGAAATTTGCCCTATATTCAAAGGCCTCCAAAGAGCATGGACCCTGTTCCTAAAAGGGACCATTCAGGGAAGGAGGGAGGAAGGGCAGGGGGAGAGAGGATGCACAGTATTTTTTTACATAAACAAAACTCAAGCATTTCCAAAATGACCAGCAGCTTAGCCCTCTACCATCAAATCTGAACTGCAAGGCAGGAGCTTTCCCCAGCTCTAAACCACACTGCCCAACCTCAGCAACTGCAGAAGGACAAAATGGAAGTAAACTGAAAATACACTCGGACGCATTTTTGGTAACCACTTCTTCTGGTTTCACTCTGAGACCTCAGATTTCAGAAATGGAAGCACACAGACATCATTTTTCTGAAATACCCACACATTGCAGTAACAGTCAGATCATAAATGGTGAACAAGTATGACTTAAAAATAAACCAAACTTCATCAGTTGTATTCCAGGGAATGACCCAACATAATGCAGAGCTGGCCAGGAGCAGCCTCCTTTGAAAATCAGGGAAGAGCTTGACTCTGCCATCAAAGGCAGGACGACTCTTGCCAAGGCTCATCTCTAGCACAGATGGGTTAACAGAGTTAACATCACTAAACCCAGGAATATTTTTGGTATAGTGTCCCCTCCCCTGAACAGAAGCCCAGCACTGGGGACTGCATAAAACAACATAGTCCCAAATATTAAAGCAATTACAGTTAATAGAAACCCTTCACTTTTGTACACCCCCAGGCTGCTTTAGAAAGCACTGTAACAATTGGGAATAAAACATTACAAAGTTACCGAGACGAAAAGATGAAGTCTGATCTCTTTAGACTTTGAGGTACATTATCAGCAGTTGGGTTATCAGTCTCCAGAGTTAAAAAACAAATCCAACCTCTGGGACTGAACACCACAGCAAGGTACTTGGAAGACATCCCGTTATCCCTACCGGCAGCGTCGTGGGATTCGGCTCCACCTCCCTGCTCCGCCGGGTTCCCAGTGCCAGGGCTCCCTTAGCTGGGCTGCACTGAGCAAACTTGGAGGGTCGGGGGAGGGAAAAAAACGAGTGAAGTTTTTATATATAAATAATTCACAAACTGGTTTGTGCAAATTTTTTTATTTCCACATTTATATCACAACGTGTCCACTTAAAGGACCAAATAGCAAAGTTGCTCCCTTCTGCATCCCAGGAACACAGAAGTCTAGTTACTGTACATTCACTAAGGCTCTTTGTTTTTGCAAATTGCGTTTATGATGGATATCCATAAGGCAAACAATATCTAAAGGAATGGTAACAAGTATATTTCCAGCATACAAACAGGCTTCCTTTTTCCCTCTCACAGTACAGTTACAAACTTGTAGCACCCTCATTACATTTAGATTCTAGAAAAGGTGATTTTTCTTTTTTTTTTTTCTGTTTTTGTTTTTTTTGTCTTTTTGTTTTTTTTACCTATAAGTTTGCAGGAAGGGAAAAGGAGGAAAAATATTTGGCTGGTGGTGGTGGGATCAAAAAATATCATTAAACATCTAGTTTTTGCAGCATTTCTCAGAGACTGGATTTAAACTGAAACCAGACTAAAATATGTGAATGCCTATGGAATGTTGAGCTGAAGCTGGTGGCCCAGCCTGCAGTGCAACACCTGCTGTTTAAAACCCAATCTCCGTACCACATGACTCTTAAATAACGCAATCATGTTCAGAGATGTGATAGAAATAAAACTACAGTTTTTGCACATTGTCTCTCGAATATCTCACTGCCAAATAAAAACCCAAATCAAGTCAAATAAATAGATGCATATTTTGTTAAGGTAACTTCCACAATTTTTTTCTCTGTACCTGCCTGTAATAAGATTCCGGCATTCAGAAAGTGCTGGAAATCCTCTTCACTTCTTGGGGACTAACACTTTTTTATAGCTGGCTCGCTATAGAGTTTTGAACTCAACTGATCAACCTTCGTATGCCTTCCTTTGCAATTGTTAGTAAACTGGTAGCAGCATTTCACAAAAGGAGAATTTAAAGGAACGAGCTGGAAAGGCCCAGCTCCCTCCCCCCCTCTGCTCGTGGGGCCTGTTTGTCCAGGACAGGAGGCTCTCTCCCAGCTGGAAGTGGCATCGTGTCTGCCAGTTTTGCTAACTGCAGGTGTAAAAAGCGTGCTTAGCAAAACTGCTCTCAGTCTAGGCAGACGTAAGGCAGGATGTTCAATCTCCCATCATCCCCGTGTGGATCTAAGGATATGCACTGTGTCCAATCATACCAGTTACCCTGTGTGTCATAACAACCGTTCACGCCCGGCCAGTTGTGGTCACGTATTCTGTCGAGGTCATCGCCCGTGACCTCTCTGGTGACCCCGGGCAAGTCTGTAGGTTTGCTGTTAGGAGCTAGAACGTGAGTCTTTCTAGCCTCTTTTCTAGTGCTTTCCTCCTGCTTTAAATACTCAGACATGAAGTAGTGAGCTCCTGGAGTCTGTACTCCTGATGAAGACAGCAAGCTACTCTGTCTGTTTAAATATGACTGAATGATTTCGTTTCTGGACAACTCTTTCCAGTTCGTTTGTTCAAAGGGGCTTTGCAGGTTGGGTTTTTGCTCCTGCTTTTCCGTTTCTGTCCTGTGCTGTTCAGAGAGTGCAGGCATTTCTACCTGCAAAGGATCTTTCGGTGTTAAAGGTTTTATCTGTCCTGTCATGGGATCAAAAGTGAGTTTTCTCTCTTTTAACCTCACTGGTTTCACACCCCCTTCTGTCACATGCCCATCCAAGTTGACTGTATAGTCTCTAGGTCGGTACCTTTTCTTCTTTTTGCTATCGGACCCTGAAGCAGCATCGTCACTGTCCAGTTTGGAAGTGTCCTGTGGGAAGCCCATGTGTGGTGGGAGCGATTCCCCGGGGTGGGCTTTGCAGCCAGGAGCCGTGTGCTGCTGCTGAAGTGTCCCTGCCGTGTGCCTGTGCTGGCCCTCGGCAGCTCCCTGCTGCTCCTGCCAGGGCTGTGCCGCCTCGGGGGCCGCCTGAGGAGGGAACTCCAGTCTCTTTGCTGGCATGGGAGGTGTGGATGGTTGCATCAGGGATGGTGGCGGCGATGGCACCTGTGCAGTGTCTAAGAACTGAGACCTTTGAGATGGACTGGGCATCGAATCCTTTGGTGAGTACGTGGTGTGCTGCCGAGCGAACGTATCATGCCTAACATTCCTGGGGCTAAAGGAGGAACAGCGCGGGCTCTTGGGCTGGTGGGGGCCCGTGGCTTCTTCTGATTTATCATGCTGCTGAAGCACTGCAGTCTTTAGCAACGAGGAAGTGCTTGAAGGTTTTACAAGTCCTGGAGAACTGGTGTGAGGTTTTACAGCATTTACTGGGATCTTATTGTGTTTATCGTTTTCACTGAGATCTGTCCTGCTGCTTTCAGGCCCTGCATGGAGGTTTACGTCTACAGGACTAGGAAAATTTTCGGGACTACCTCCAATTCCATTGGTTGGAGGGGGCGAAGAGTTTTGTAATACTTCATGACTAGCTTTGGAGACCTTTGGGGGAGGAGGGCCCTGATGCCCGTCCCTGTGATCACCTTTCCTTTTGCGATTTCCCAGTTTCTCTGGTTTTGGAGAATTGAGTTTCTGGATATCATTCCTGCTTTTCAGTTCGCTGATGGGCTTCGAGCCGGCCACGGCAGGAAGTTGTGTTTCTGGTTTGCAGTTGTGAGCACCACCATTCGCTGATCCCGGTGGGTTGGGCAGCCCCCTTGGCACTGGCTCATTCTGGGTTACAGGTTCGATCAACTTCTGCCAATTCCGCAACAATTTCTTGGCACGTTTGGCAAGTTCCTCATTGGATGTCTTCTTCCTCACCTCATTGATAAGCCTCCCGAGTCTTGTTTCCTACAAAGACAGACAAGGTGTTTTACAAACATGTATCATTCCAAGTAAAATTCTTAAGGAATTTTCTGCTTTCTCAACCTTGAGAAACACCTGGTTAAAAACACTAAATATTTAAGTGTTGAATTAGTCTTTTTGGAAAGGATTAGTCCAGTGCTCTGCCATGCAACATGAAACCAACTGTAGATTTCAGGTCCTGCTGTCTTTATTCCCTGGTAAAAGTAGGAGAGCTGGGAAAAACAGCAGAAAGGAATTCTTTAATGAGGAAGAACCTTGAGAATAAGGTTCAGATTTGAGGGGAGATACAGCACCCAAAAGGTGTGTGTTTATCACAAGGGAAGTATGAGATCTGCAGAAAGAGCCAAGAGAAAAGAATTCCAGGATTTTTGCCTGTTACAGCAACTCGTTAACAATAAAAATCTCCATTTGACAAACCTGACTACCAGGTGTGAGTTATGTCCTACCTTTTTCCTCCACCTTCCTCCTCTCCTTTCACTCCCCAGCCTGGTGGAAACGTATGATAAAGCCATTTAAACAAGCATTCCCAGGGTGTCCCAAGGTGGTTTCACGAGCGGAAGGAAGTGTTTGATTGTTCCCAAAGCACATTTGAAAACAAAGAACTGTTCCACAAGTCAGATTTCTTAAGAAAAGTACTTCAAAGGACAACATAGACCAGACTGGGAGAGAAATATGCAACCTGTTGTGATACATATGTTGAAATACAGGTGGAGTTGTAATTAAGCAACAGTTAAAAGCAAGAACACCGCTAATTTCAATACAAAGAGTGAAAAAAAAAATGTAATTCAGCCATAAAATTTCTTTGGGCTGTTTCTATGAGTGGCCAGTGAGAGTGCAGCTCTCCCTACACCTGATTCTACCACTAAGATCAGGCCTTGAAACCTGCTAAACTGAATTTAAGATTAATTTTATAGACATAGAGCAACTCTATTCCTATTTCAGATTTTTGGTGCTTGGTCACCAAACCTCTACAAAGGTGACTGGAACTGCAGAGTGATATTGCTGAATGCAACAGAATTAATTAATCAGTGGCAAGTGATGATTAATGTAGTGCCCTGCACAAACAGGAACTGTGCTGCCCAGAATACTGATCTGGGCCCAGAAAGGATCCCTGTGTTCAGTGAGATGTCGGAAGCAGCATGAGAGGGACAAAATAATATCTTAATTGTGAATCCTTTGCAATCCATCTATTGTTTTCAGAAAAGCTCTGATGGAAATTAGAAAGGCAGGGAAAAGTCCTTTTTTACACATAAAAAAATCATGTTCAGAGGGTGACATACCTCAAGTGCCTCTTTGGTAATGGGATATTTCTCCAGGCTGGAGATCACTTCCAGCACTGCCACCATGTTATGGATCTGCAACAAGGAAGACAAAGTCACTTCATGTTTCATGTACCGGTCTTAGTTAACAAATGTAATTTAAGACCTTCCACTTTATAATTGCTGGAAGCATTAATCACAAACTGCTATCAGACTGTCTGGCTTTAGGGAGCTGATTGTTCAAGGAATAGGGACAAGGACACTTTTACTGACCTAGTTGGAAACTGCAGGAGCTGTAACAAACACACTCTTATGTAAAACTCAAGGAAACGGTAGCAATAAAACCACTGTGGCTGAGTTACAAAGTTCTGAGACCCCTCTGCAAAGCCTCAATTAATTCTCCACAGCCTAACGAGAAACGAGCGCCAAGTGGAGCAAGAGCAGCAGCCAGTCCATCAGAAATCTGGAGTTTGACACTTCAGATTTACACAAGTCACTGCTGGGCAGTTTCATTCCCAGTATCACTGCCTGGGGCAGCACACAGAGTCTCAGGCTGCAGGTCCCTCCTGGGCCAGGGCTGTGCCCAGCAGGTGTCCCCAGACCATCACTGGGCACCAGCCTCGGCTCCTCTGGCCACTCCAGCACGCCTTGCTGGGCTCTGCGTGGGGAGGAGGAACTGCACAAATCCACATCCATTCCAAAAGTGAGGATGAGGTTCTCCTGTGGGCTGCACTGCACCCCCAGCACAGCTGGACATCCTCAGCACATGTGTGATTTTAATGGTTTTCATGAGAAACCACACAGAGCACGTTTTAGGGAATTGGTTTAGGGGTGAACATGGCAGTGCTGGGTTGGACTCATTGATCTCAGAGAGCTTTTCCAACCTAAACGAGTTTATGATCCTACAGAGAGATCCCTGTTTCCATTACCTGATGTTAAGAGAACTGAAACCTGGGATTTCTAATTCACCTTTGGAGATACATTTACAAGATAAGCAAAGGAAAACTTGAATCACAGTCTCATTTATTGCCTAATTACATTTGTGACTCAACTGGACGTGAAGTGCATGTGAGAGAAATCTCTCAGCAAGAACCTCTGCAGGGATCCCACATCATCCAGAAACCTAATCAGGAGCATCAGCAGCATCACCAGGCAGCTCTACCCTCCCAGCCACACACTCCTTCATCTTAAAAATTGAATTGGAAGAATTAGCTTTTCCAAGTCACTTCTACCCCTCCATTAAGATACAACAGGAGCGCCAGGAGCTGAAGTCTCTTCCTTTCAGAAAACCTTGGGCCCAGACCCTGTTTTGTCCATCCCTGCAGGACTATTTAGTTCTGGGTTTATACCTGGGTGATGAAACACTAGTCCTGATTTTTTGATTCACTTCTACCAAACTTAGGTTTGAAGTCTGTACAAGCTTTGAATGATTCTAACTCTATAGGCTGTAAAACCAACTTCAGGCCAAAGATGAATTGATTTGTCCTGCACTTCAGGACTTTCTTCACTCTGCAGATATTTAAAGCCCTACCATGAGGTCAGGTCTGGTAAAACTCTGCTTAACCTTTAGAGCAGCAAGATCACAATTCTGACATGTTTTAGTTCTTATTATTTCACTTCAGTGCACTGACCTTTTCCATGTTTTGACCCTTGCCCTGCCCTCAGTGCCCAGGAAGGACAGTTTAGCACCACAGTTTAAGCAATACACATCAGGGTTGTTTTTTTCAGTTTTTAGAATCAGAGTCCTCAGAATAGTTAAAGCTCAGTTCTGGGAGTTTCCAGACAAATATTTTTAAACTTGCAAAATATGATACTCTCCTTCCCAACACATATTTTAGACTATGAATTACCAGGGTGAAAAAGGCTCTATTGCACACACCAGTAACTGGTACAATTATTTTTGCAGTTACTGGTAATCCCCAAATTCGTTATCTAAATGACAAACTGATGGCAAAAAAAAAAGGGTAATTAGCCTATCAGAAGGTCAAGATGGGGAAAGTGATCTGTTCATGTGCACACACACCTACAGAAAGATGAAACTGCTCCGGGAATTTCCAGTCTCAGCTTTGCCTTTGTTCAATACCCCCAAATACACACCAATGGATGCCCCAAATGCTAAATCACCTCCCAGGTCTGACAGAGTGTGACTTCCCTCCCTCCTCTGGGGGACACGTGGTGCCAATTAAGGACAGTGAAAGTGGCCTTGCACCCTCAGCTCCTGCTGGAACACAAACCACCCATTTGGGATTCCTCACACATTTGTAACCAATTGAGAACGTGCTGTCACGGAGCCACTGCTGAGTGGAGCACGAACATCTCACACTCCAGACAACTGCAAGCAGCTCCTCTCATTTTCCCTTCTCTTTTGACCTGCAGGGAAGCTTGATTCTTTAAAAATAAATACATAAAACGTTCAAGCACATTCAACAACTTCTCCCCCTTCCCCTTGTGTAGTTTTCTCAGAATGTTTCATCCAAACTGCCACAAAGAGAAGCTTATAGTAAAAATCATGTTTGCCTATTTTAAAATAACACAGACTATGAAATTTCTTGGGGCATAGTTAAACACAGTGATGGAAACAAAAGGACCTCCCCAAACACCTCAAGTATTACCTATTCCATGAGAAGACACCATAGGAATAACAGAACCACACCTGTCCTGCACACCAGTATCTTTCACTTAAATCAACTGTTACAATAAAATTCATACATTGTCACAAAACCAACGGGACACTGATATTACAAAACCTACCTTGGGCAGCACCAGAAAAATTAATTATTAACACAAAGGGCTATTGAAGATGCTTATTGGCACACAACAGACAGGTAAAGTACCACAGAGGGACAGGGAATTTCTGGGAATTTCCGCTCTCTCTGGACACTGGGCAGGGCTGCAATGCCCAAATCAGTGTCTCAGAAACTTGCATTTTAGTTTCTATGTGCCTTTGTCTGCCTCAGTACCCCCCAAAACAACAGCTTCCAGGACCACATTTAGGAGATTGCAGCAAACAGCTCAGAATAATTGATAAATAATTGATCCAGCGTTCCAAATTCTCCCGCGCTGCTCCTGTGCTCCTGACTGGCACACAGACTAATTCACTCCAAAGTTTACTGGGGAACATCTGCTTTGAGTCATCCACGATAATCCTTTCCAGCCAACCCTAATGACAGCCACAGAAAACAAATCTTATTTATTCCATGCAAGGCTCCTTAAGTCATCCAGCCATTCAGCCATACTCTGAAGCTCACTACTGCTAGCTGAGATCTTTTCCAAGTTAAGCACTAAATGTTTTTACTCCGGACTCAGACAAAAGCAGGGCTTTCTGAACTCCCTGGAAAAGATCAAGAAGCTTAATTTCCTTTTTTTAACTGCCATCTTAATCTTATTTCAGCATTTATAAACCAGGACCAATTGAGTGAGTAACTTCAGGGTAAGTGTCACAGCAGTTTAAAGGAGGTTTTGGGACGGTTCCCTCTCACTCCCACAACACTGCCTTCCCAGGAAGCAGCAGCAAGCTCAGCATCCCCATGAGCTGTATCACCATCTCCATGTGCTGGGATGTGCTTTCTGCTGGACCAGTACACTCCACTTGATGCTTTGATTCTCTGCCTTCGCTTACACACCACACACACCCCAAACACAACATGAGCACCCCCAGAACACCTTCCTGTCCTCCCTGGACACACAGCACAACCTGCACTCACTCACTGCAGCCTGAAGAATAAATGTTACATAAACTTTCTACTGCAGACACTCAGATAAAGCAATTTTGTGTTTTGGTTGATTTTTTTTTTTTAATATTTCACAGGGACGTTTCTAAAGAGCTTTCCATGCATGACTGGACCGTGATAAAAAACAAACCAGACTTGAGCTACCTGGAGCGGGAGAAGCTCTGTGTAACAAGAAAAACCTCAATGCACAATTACAAAAAAAAAAAGTCTTGCAGTGAAACTGTTCATGCAGATTCTTGCCTTTTCAATCACAAAGTTCACCTAACAGTGCTAAAAGGCATCTTTTGGTACAGTATCACCATCCTTCTGGGTCACATTAGTACCTTCACAAGTTTCAAAAGGATACTTAAACTTGGCCTGGAGTACCCCATCAGTGACACTCCTCTAAAACCAAAGTGTAACACCATCATCCTCCTGAAATCACAGCTTACAGCAATCCCAGCCTGACTCCACCGTGGGCACGGTGGAACAGAGACAAACCAGTCCAAACTCTCCAAAACCAGCCAGACTCTCCAAACCAGTCACAGCACACTGGTTTGGAGAGAACGTATTTCACACAAATGCCATCATACTTCAACTACTTCCTCAGAATATCTATAAATACTCAAATTTCGATGGTTTCAGAGAAAGTGCTTTGCAACATTGCCGCACCTGTAGCACCAAAGCAGTTTGACAGAAGCAAGCAGAGAAGAGGAGACACCGTGGGAGACTAAACAGGTCTTTTATCCTCCTACAAACACAAGTGCAGGTGTCTTTTGCCAAGCTGGGGGTTCTGGTGGCAGCCCATACCAGCAGCAGGGTCCAGACAGAAGTTCATGGGATCATTTGTACATTTTTTGTCTTCCCCCTGCTGGGACCAGCAGCACCTTACTGAGGAGCTATCAAACTGTCCCAGAGCACAGGGCTGTGTATGTCCTCAAGGAGTGCAGGATAACCCTCAGGAAAATCCCAGGTTTGAGGTCAATATTGCTGGAGAGGCCAGGGAGGCAGAGCTGATTCCCAGGATGTGCAGTGCCCACTCCAGAACGATGGCATCGCTGGTGTTCCTTCTCTTGGAGCTCTCAGTGTCACCTGCAGCCAAACACCAGCCCCTGTCCCCCTCAGTGCCACAGCCTGCCCCCAGCACTGCTTTAGTATAAAAACTACTTTGCTGCACAATAATCTAAAATACAGAATAAGGAGTGAGGAGAGAAAAGTTGCTATTCACAGGAGGCTTTATTTAAATGTGACAACAGAAATACAGTGGTGCAGAGTTTATTTAGCACTCTGTGTAGGAACTATCAGACACCAGACACTGACAATACACACCACCAACAGAAAATTGCAATGGCATTGTTTCAAAGGTACAGACCAAACACACCAAGTTAGAATTCAGGTTACAACCTGCCGGTATTTAGTTCAGTTCCCTTGCAGCTGATCTATTAACAGTTCCCCCTAGCTCCAATGTGACATGATGTTGTCTAAAGATAGGGAACACGAGATACTATTCACAGACACAACATACTGAAAAGATGACCATGCACTGCTTTGTTCCCATTATTGAAAATGTCTGAAAGTGAGTTTGCCAAGCAAAGGTCCAATATTCACCAGTACACAAGAAATATTCTTAAAGGTGGAGGCCAGTTTTCTGATAGTATTTTGCAAAACACATCTTTAAACACAAAGGAATCAACGATTTGGGTTGAAAGTCATTCACTGGAAGAATCTTCTATGACAGAGAAATTCATATGGAGTCTGTGCTTTGAAAACTGATCAGGAATTTGTGGTGCAAAACAATAGGAAGAAGAAAAGCCTCTTGAGTACCAAGAATAGTCCAAAGAGTGACCAGGCACAGGAAGCATTACCCACACCTCCAGACTTAAAACTCCCAGGTCTAATTTAAAGAGTCAAACCAATTTGCATATATTTCATTTGTACTTAGGCTTTATTTAATGGCAAAGTAACATCATCCAGATACCTTCCTGTATATACTTTACAAAGCCAGGATCAGCAAACAAGAGTAAGGTCAGACTCCAATAAAATTCCGCAGTGCGAAGAAACCGGTGGACCTGAAATATTTCCCCTGCTGCCTCCTGGCAGTGCCCACGCACATCCGTGAGCTGTGCAGACACCACAGCAGCCAAGAGAATGAGAGGAGTTTGCCAGCACAAAACACAGTTTGCCCTGGCACTCACAAAGGGCCTCCAGACACAGATCCCCAGCAGCTGGGAAGGGCCATGAATGCTCCAGCTCTTCTCTGCAGGGCCCATCCCAGGGAGACATCCAAGACCCCTGGCACAGCAGGAACAGACTCCACCCAGGGGAAAGGCAGGGGAAACCACCCAGCGAAAGGAATATCCACTGGAGGAGGCATTTAGAAGGTACAAGAGGCAGTAAAACACGGATTATGAAGATGAGACACACCCCCAGTTCCCAGGACAGTCCCCTGCGCTACAGGAAAAGGTCTTGAAGGCAAACAGAAAACAGCAACAGTGAAACACTTTTCTCCATTCACATTTATTAGCCAATAACTAGAGGACATTTTTGTTACTACACAGAGAAATACCTGTCTGTCAACTTCAACAGTTACTAAACATTTTGTATAACACTGAGAATTGTACCTGTAGTGCCAACCCTGAGCTGTACAGAGAAGAATCACAGCACTAGGACCCCTTCCCACTTCTTTTCCCACACCCCACAACAAACCCACCCCACCAGACTGTGACACTGGACAAATAAAAATCATTAGTCTGATTTTAAAGAGCTCAGCAGCTGCAGAGGTTACATGAAACACTGTTCAATTGGAAAGATATTGGCACAAACTGCTGCTGAAGGAACAGAGCCACGGAGCACAACCCCAGGCAGTCACTGCCACTCTCGGTGGCATCTAGCACAGCACACTGCAAGCAAGATAATTTAGTGTTCTTTCCCACTGAATCCCAAACTGTAAGGAATGGTACAGGAACCTAATTCAGCTGGAATTACATCTTCATCTCAAGGTGCAACAGTGCAAGAAGAACAGACACAAAGAGGAGGTCAGAGGACAGCAGGGATAAGTTTTGAAAATACGGTTAGTAACAAAAAGTTTAAAGTGTTCATTTCACACAGTATTGAAAAAATAGGAAAGAGACATAGGAAGCTTGAAATAAGCCTCCCTATGCATTATTAGTCATAATAAAGAAAATGTTAATCAATTGTTTTCATGCTCACTGGCCTAATTTGCAACAAGACAAATACTGATGACACACAGAAATAACCAGCGAGCTACCAGTGCACTCACACAATCTCTCCATAGCCTCCAGAGCCACTAGAGAGGTTTAGGAACAGATTACACAAGTCCAGAAGGAGCTGTTTTATAAAGGTGAAGGACCACATGAAGTTCCTGCCAGCCATGGGGAACAGACACTGAACTACAAGGAGCAGAAACACATCTAAACACCCATTTCCATCTATTCCAAACTAGACTCAGTGGAGCAATTCAAAGTTGTCCACTCAAAAAGATCCATGGAGGTAACTCTGTGAAACACCCTGTATTGTGAAGACTTAAAAATTCAACATTTCAATCATCACTGCCCCAGCACAGTGCTCCATGTGAACGTGATCCCAAAACTCCCAAAAGAAATGTCCAAAGTTTCTCTCACCACTCAGGCTCTCCTGACACTATTTCAGCCACCTCACATTCACCCCTCACAGCCTCTCAATCACTGCACAAGAACACCCAACCATGATACAGTTTCCTTCTCTACAGGATAATAATTTCTCCTCCTCTTCCACCAGCACAGAAACTTCAACCAGATGAATCCTGGTAGGTACTATTTATTATAAGCCATGAACTGAAGTCCAAAATTATTGCTTCAAAATTTAGAGAGCCACAAAATGAGGTTGCTGTGCAAGCAAAGTCACGGGGACAACTGGTCCTACTTCAACAAGACAGGAACGCAGTTGGATGATTATTCAGGCAGAATAACACAGAATATACAGAAAATCCAGCCTTAAAAAGTGCCCCTTGTGATTCATCATGATCTTGGTGCTTTCTGCTGTAAGGAACTCACTGCTGGTACCTTGTGGGTTACTGTGAGAGCACAATGAGGTACCACAGGACCCCGAAAGGCATCGCTTGGACAGAATCATTCTGTGATCACCTGCTTGATCTTCCTCCACTCCAGAGAACTGGTGAACATTTAAATGTGAACATTTAAAATCATGCGTTTAAGGACTTGATGAGAAGTACCTCCAGGGATCCAGAGCTTTGTGAAGTTCTCAAATATGTTACTACCCCACAGAGTGTCTACCCAGAGCTGTCAACAGAGAGCAGTTTATATCTGAGTGGAATTCAGAAAGGCCCTACATCAGTAGGACATCAGTCCTTACAATACAGAATTTTCACTCTTTTCTTAAAAATAAAACCATTTATCACCATATCAGTGTACTTTAAATGCAGCAAGCCAACTTTTCTCACATTTTTAGGGAAGCTTCTCGGCTGATTCCTTAAATGATGGAGGGTATGCTGAGGTAGGAGCCTGGTGAATACAGTGTTGAATACATTGTAGAATGGATTAATTCATCACACTGAAGTGCAATATGCTCATGTGACTGCTCATGAGAGTTTAAGCATGGTGTGTTTGTTCACAAAACCTGAGAAAAATAGGGCTACAAACTGGGAAAATTTGTGGAGAGGAGTCACTGTATCCTTTCAACAACTGTTACCAATAGCAAATTCCTGTCAGCAAGCACCATAAACAAGTTTTATGGATATGCAAAAAAACCACCCCTGAAATCAATTTACCCATCTCCTAGAATTACTGCTCTCCAAATTCTACACTAAACACTGCTGCCAGTCACCCATTTCCAAATACCTCCATTCCCTGAAGACTGTGCAGGCCCTCAGGACAATGTCACCTGTCAGGAAAGCAAAGCCCCCCAGTAATCCCTGGAGAATGCTTGGCCATTCCAGCCAGTGGCACAATCCTCAGAAGCTCCTTGGAAACAAAATGCCTTTTCTACCTTTGGCTGGGAAAAAAGTCTTCCCTGGAGGAAGGTGAGCACAGAGCCTTCTCAGCTCAGGGTTTGTAAGAGCAGCTCCACTCCAGAGCCAACTGTCCAGAGTGGTCATGGCAGGACAAAGGAACCCAGCACCCATCCACATTTTTTTTATATTAAAACACAGAACATGGAATCTTGGAATCCCAGAATGGGATCGTCTCATTCCACCCCCTGTCATGGGCAGAGACACCTTCCATGAGACCAGGCTGGCCCAACCTGGCCTTGAACACTTCCAAGGATGGTGCAGGTCATTCATGAAGCTCCAACCTGGTGCATGTTATTTCTAACCTAGTGGCAAAAAACCTTCACGATTTCCACTTCAGAAAGCCCCAGTGAGGTTTAAGCCCCTTGGCAGCCTGTCTTAAAAAGGTCAGCGAAGAAAATACAAAATCAAAACCCAAAAGCTCCTACTTTGACAAACTCTTCCCCACAAGACAGCGGACACAGAGTTTTCCAGAATGCAGCCAAGCTCCTAACCAGTGTGCTCAGCCCATGAGCTGCAAGTATCTGCCTTTAAAAACACACCTGAAACAGCACCTCTTGCATCGTCTCCTCCACCTCATTATGCTCAACTCTGTTCAAGAATCAACTGTAGTTTCTCCAAGGATTAACTATAATATTGAAATACTGTTTTTTCCTGCAACTTTCAGGATGGTAAGTTGTGTACACAGACGTTAAAATTCTCTGTCCCTTCCTGCTGCAGTTAATTTATAGAGCACAAGGAGTGTTATGTAGTGACCTGCTCAAAAAGTTCTGCTCAAGTGATGGCTCAAGTTACAAACATTTGTGGATTTGTTGGAAGTTGGTTCACCAAAGACAATTTATGACTGTGCATCACCACCCTGAGAAAACACCGTGTACCTCTACCTTCCACAGCTCTACGTTCCTTAAAAAAATCAAACCCTCCAGACCTGTACTATAACTGTGATACTCCGCAAGCTGATCCTGCATGGAAACTATGTGAGAAAGCAGCTCCACAGAAGTGCTGGCTGTCACTCTGAGACAAGACTTCCACCTCTGCACAGTCATCTTCACAGCACAAAGTTTGAAAACACACCCAGCTGAGCGTGTGTCGCTGAATCCCTGGGACGCAGGATCCCTCCTCCCCAGCTGCTGGGTTAGAAACCACTCTGTTCACTAAAACAGAACTAATTATGTTTTACTTCCAGTGACTCCTCAGCAGAAATTGCTACCACTGACTGTTTGGACATGCTGAAAATTGTACACTTTGATATTAACAATCACACTCAGGCATGCACTGCTGCTCCAGGAAAGCCATGCCCCTGAAAACACCAATTCGCTGCCGAGTTCTAGCAGATTGCACCTCAAATTAAAGCAATTTGCTGGCACTTAAATATTGTTCCAAACACCAGAAGCATGAATTACCCACAGAAAAAGTAATTTAGCTGTTAGAATACTGAATAAACAAACCTATATTTATAATAATGTGAGGTACTTACTTACCTTTACCTTAAATTATTTCTCTAAAGACCAAGCATAAAAGTGGGGCCACATCCTACCACGTTACACAGACCGAAGGAAATACATTTGGACTTATCACCAAGCACAAAACTGGTGAGAAGAGATAGCAGCTAAGTGCTATCAGCTAAAACAGACATGTTTTTGATGTAAAAAAACTACACTGACATTAACATTAACTCCAAGTCTAATATACTGGAGTAACTATGCCTTAAAAGCAGTGCTTCTCGACTAACATCAAACTTCTGCAGCAGGCAGAATCAATTCCTCCTTCCCCTCTCTTGAAACTTTTGTGGTTCCTGAAAAAAAGAAAGCTAATTGTCAACTGCAGCAGCCTCTTGAAGAAAGTGGTAAAGAATGTCAGAGGGAGAAAAAGCTTCAGCTGCAGTGGAGCTACTTTGATCAGGAGCCAAAGGTGGCAGGATGACAGTGCTGCTGTGTCACGTGGCCACAGCAAAACCCCGAAGAGAGGCAACCATGCTCATCTCACCACCCCTAAACTGGGCTCACCCTCAACTGACAGGCCAAAAGTACAAATTGGAATTGCCAGCCCAGGCCCAGACTTCTGAAACACAGCCTAAGCTGGAAGTCTTTCTGTTTTCTAAGGCACAGGTTGGGTCCCTCTCCACGTGGGAGTTTCTGACTGCATTCTCCCTCCTGCCCGTGCCAGTGTCAGGCTGCAGTGCCTGGGCAGCAGGAGCTGATCCAGCTGAATTCCACACCCACCCCATCGCAGCTCCAGCCCTGCCAGGGTGCCGTGCTCAGCTCCCTGCTCTCTTGGCTCCAGGGTGTGCCAAGGTGCACTGAAATGGCCTCACAAGATCCAGGAACATCCTCAGTCAGAGCAACTCCGGAAGCACCAGCCACAGGTTCTCTGCTGCCTCTGAGGTTTGTTCCAGCACATCTCTCCTGGAAGGACCCACACCTTGCACACCAACTGTTTGTTCCAAGCTGTGGCTCCTGGTGACTGCCAGAGGTTATTCCCCATATTTATACTCCCTACAAAAAGTTGGTTCTTCCATGGAGGAGCTGTTTCATGGCTACACCAATAAAAACGTGTTAATGAGTTATTTCCCTGCAGCCTCTGAGCACTCAGAGTGTTCATTCCCCACCAAAGGCCCACGTACAGCACGTACAGACAGGTACTTGCTGCAAAGTTTTATCATTTGGATTTCAAAAGCTCTTCAATGATCCCCTATAATGACCCAGTCTGACAATGTGAGGGAGGTCAAGCTGCCCTATGACCACCTCAGCTGCTATCGACCCACTGTCACCTCTCCCTGCCACATGCTCCCCCAGCTTTGTGCCAGAACTGCCACCCCTCCAAGCCCAGGAGGAGCTGGGGCAGGGAAAAGCATCCCAGAGGAGCCCCTGCTCAGGTGGGGTTTGGCCAGGTGAGTTCCTCAGCGGGGTCAGCACAAAGGAGGGAACAGGAAGAGCTGGAGGTAGGGACATGGACAGGGGTCCCTGCAGCTCTCCCAGCTCCACTGGCAGCTTCAGCTGGTGTAAACACACGTGTTTAAGCCAAATCAATCCAATTTTTGATCATTTGGAGCACTGGCCACACAGCCTTTAGTGGAAGGTGGTGGTTTACTCTTGAGTTGCAGCACTCATGATGTGCAACTCAGGAGCATCCTCCTGCTATCTATAAAGATGTTTTCCCAGCAGTTATTCCAGGACACATTCAGAGCCCCTGCATTGCTGCATCCCTACAAGCACAGGCTAATTCCAGACACCTGTAAACCATGGATAAGCAACAGAAAAGGCTCTGCAAGTGAAACTTGACCATAAGGCAGCCACTGTCACCTCAAAAAACCCAGACAGGCGTGGTTAACTTTTCCAGGTAACAACACACCTCCCTCCTGCAGGTCCCAAGGCAGCAGGGAAGCACCAGGAAGCAGCAGCATTCCACCCCTCATAGAATCACACACTGGGATGGGTTGGAAGGCACCTTAAAGCCCATCCCATTCCACTCCCCTGCCATGGGCAGGGACACCTTCCACTAGCCCAGGTTGCTCCAAGCCCTGTCCAACTTGACCTTGGACACTTCCAGGGATGAGGCAGCCACAGCTTCTCTAGGCAACCTGTGCCAGAGCCTCTCCACCCTCACAGGAAGCTGTTCTTTTCTGCTTCCACACTCATTTAAACACTTCAAAATCCAATGCTGCTGCCAGAACTATTTGTGATGTACCAGAAGTTTTACCAAATAATTGAGCTACACCAAAAGCCACCTGGAAAAAGATACATATATTGTCTTTTTCTTCTTTAAACCCTGATCAATTCAATTCCTCGGTTCACTTCACCACACGATCCTGAACACATAAAATGGGTGTGTGTAGCAGGAATAAGAAGTGGGTGTTATTTAAATTGTCACTGCTGCTGAAACAAACACTCAAATTACAGCTTCAGAGCAAATGACTACTGCCATCATCACTGCGACCTGGGGAGTTTCAAGGAATTAACAATAGAAAAGCAGTTTGGCATTCCCCTTGCTTTGACCCCTCAATTCAAACTCTCTGATATTTCTGTTTACTCAGATTTTCTCTTAGCAGCCTCAAAGTTCAGAACAGCATCACCGCTACAAGGGGCACTGTACAAATGAGAATTTTTTTAACCATCAGCCCCCCAAGCCCCCACAAGAAGGGACAGCCTGTCCTGCCACCAAGCCAAATAAGCTATTTTGGAAAGAAACGGACAAACAAAATTCAAAGCAAGGCCAAAAATCCAACCGTACCATCACCTTCACACGGCGAATTCAAGAGAATCCAAGTGTTCGTAATGAAGAGCACTAACAGACACACTCCTCATTTAAAGTTATTATGAAGAACCTGAACACAATGGGATTCTCTACATCAGGCCCAAATCTTTATTTGGAACTCAAGGCTGACATGATAACAACACTCCAGACCTTGCACATTAGGAAATGCCCCAAACCCCTGCATGTTTTGTCACACACCTGGAACAACCTGCTGCCTTCACACACAAAATGTGAGGCTGCTCGAAACAAGATGAGCTCCCAGTGATGAAAGGGACAAAGAGGGCAAGAGGTACAACAGGATCTCTGCATCTCCCTCAAAACTGCTAAGCTCATTAGGGCCTCACAGAAAAGGATAAAGCTCAAGCAAGTGCCATTCCTAGTCTACTTTCGCCCACACGTAATGCTTCCTGCATCCAAAGAAATCACCGGGACCCTCAGGAAGTGAACCACCAGCTTCCTCTGCTTTCTATATTTATATTATTACAGCACCTTCTGAAAGCACTACTAGAAAGCACCTTGACCACTGATGAGGGAGGTTTTGTCTCCAGGACCTGGGGAAAACAAGCAATAGAGAAAACAGCCACAAAAGCATCTCTAACCATGCAACTTGTGTCAATGCACCATCTAACATATTCCAGCACACAGGCCTATTAATTATTAATTATTCAGACCATGCACGACTCCTGAAGGTCTGTGCAGCAAGTCCAGCTGAGATACTGCATGAACCACAGCCCGAGTTACAGCCAAGCCCAACCTCACAGGGAGCACATAATATAGGCTGTTACTCAAACCAAAGCTGGGTTTGTGTCACAGAGGGGTACTAACTGCAAATAATGAAGTTATTATCTAATATTTAAAAACAGGAACAGATTGCTACATATTCAGCATGGGGAACCATTTAATTGCTAATAGAATCCTAGCAGCTGGTTGGAAACGACAGGCTTGTCCACAGAGCAAAATCCAACAGATCTCCTTACTCCTGACATCAGGGAAAAGACTCCCCCAGGAGCACAGAGCACAAGTTACCAAGGCAAAGGTGTTCTGCTGGGTGGAAGGGGTGGTTTATCAGCACACAGAGTCCAAAGGCAGAAGCCTTGTTCCCACCAGAACCAAGGAATATCTCCCCCGTCAGACCTCAC
Source organism: Acanthiza pusilla (assembly GCA_036630365.1). NCBI lineage: Eukaryota > Metazoa > Chordata > Aves > Passeriformes > Acanthizidae > Acanthiza > Acanthiza pusilla. The sequence continues at coordinate 3,024,739 of JAXCHO010000105.1, read as the reverse complement.
AGAACAGAACTCCTGCTCTCCTCCACCTCCTGCTATGTTCTCACAGAAGCTTTGGAAGGAAAGTGATGCTGGTACTCAGTGCTTAGGTCATGGAGCAGAAGTGCTTTGCCCATATGTTTCCTCGAGGAGAAAAGGCTGAATAAATGAAGACACAATACCAGACATCCCGGGTGGCTTCTAGGATGATGTAAGTTCTTTTAAAAATAGCTTATTTCTTATAGGTCTCCTTTGAAATAGTTCAGAATTTACACGGGTAACCTCTAAGTGAGGGAAACTAAGTTATATATTCTGCAGCAATTACTAGAGGAGGTGCAAGTGCTAAACATGTGTGTAAATTCAATATTGCTCCCGAGTCAGCAGGGCTTTATGGAGCAGCTGGAGATGAACAATCAGCACAGGAGATGATTTCCTGAGGCCAGCAGGTTCTGCAAGCTTGGGGAAACGATTATTTTGACCAGTTCAAACCAACAGAAGTAGAGAAACTTATGTCTGTTTTTTTAAATTTACGGTATGGCCTGTGAGTTGACAAAGATCCAAACAACCACTCAGGAATGAATATCCACAATGGCAGCTCATGCTAGGGGATGTTAGGGATATGTTAGGGAATTTAAGTGAAGCTTAACATTTACAGACCCTACAGTAAAGCACTATGAAGAATCAACCATCTCCTCCCTCCTCTGCCCCACAGAACCATTTTTGTCCCCCTGACACTACTACTGCAGCTTTCACCCTGTCCAGAAACACACACACACACACACCAGCTACACTGAAAAGCCTGAATTAAATCCAGGTCTCAAAGCTTGACTTTCTTGGTAAATGAGGAAGTCAATGACAATAATGGATACTGCACGTTTAAGAGCAACTACTTCTGTCAGGAGATTCTAAGAGCCAGCAGAAAGTAGTTGGAGTTTTCCATGACTTCTCCATAAGTTCCTGCAGGCACAGCAGCTCATGGCTGCACACACTCTCCCAGCAGGAAAACAGCAGAGCAGCTCCTTGTACTTTCACGTTGGTGCCCAAGTGTGATTAAACTCAGAATCTGCTTTTTAAAATGTGCTCAAAATGTAAGTTTTTCTTCCTTCTGTGCCAGTGACGTGCCAGGTAGTGAACAATCAACATCACCACGTATTCATTGTGCTTTGGAGCCAAAACTCTGAGCTCTCAGCCTGCACAACAAACCTCAGCTATACCACCTCTGCTCTCCTTCAAGAAAAGGTTAAACTGGAAGACAGACCCTGCCTACAGGCACTTCAGAACAATGGGCTGATTTTTCTGCCACCAATTATTGCCCTGGATAAGTATCAAGTATGTAGAATTATAATTTAACATACATCACTCCTAAACTTAAGGGGCTACTGACCTGTTGGAAGCCTTGGCCTTCTCTAGCAGGGAGCTGCCTGGTTATTTTGGGTCCTCTCACAACAGCATGGTGCAACATCAGTGTGTGGAGAAAGGGGAAAGTATCCATCACAAAATCGACTTCCTGGCTGCTTAGTTCTGCACAGCCACAGTGTCTGACAAAGTAACACTAGAATTAGGGTAACCACTGCAGTTGACAGTTCTGAAGTCAAAAGACACCACAGATCTGCTAGAATTTTATTAAAGTAGGTTGGCGCTCAGTCTCACGTAGAGTGAAAAATCTGCAGCCACAGAAAGGGAGCTCAGAGCAAACAGGATTCATGAAGTGCACTAACTGACATTTCAGCAGGATCCACGTTGAAGTACTGCAAACTCAGACAACGCTGACATTTACCAGCCCACAATTACCACCACGATTTGTTACTGTTACTCCAATGCGTAACACTGCAGCTCACCATAGATGCCCAGCTCAGGGGGTTCTACAGGACCTACAAGGTCAGGGTGATTTTTCTTCAGTCCCCATGTCACACGCAGGCCACTCTGGGGGGGTGTTTCCAAAGCACAATAACTTTATTAGCCACTTTAGGACTTTGATACAAGTCTATCACAAAAAAAGCACTTGTTCAGGCAGGAGCAGGTACGACTTTAATAGAACCAAAGCACCATTTCACACACACAAGCCCCAGGAATAACACGTACACATTCAGCCTGACGCACCAGAGGCTGCCCCCACAAACTGCAGATGGCCAAGACAGACCCACCTTTGCATCCTGCAGTGGTGACTCTTGATCTAAGACTCAAAAATTGGACAGATTGAGGGCCCTGCAGTATTCTCACAGTAATAAACACCTAAGCAGAGAGCTGCCTGGATGAGCCAAAAAACCCTTAAAAGGAGCAAATGATCCTTTGGACAACTGCCACTGAAGGCCACTTACAGGTAAAATACACGCTGACTTCTGTGCTTACACCACATCCCAGAAGGAGCAGATAAGCTCATTACGGCGCTGGAGGAAGGGATAAAAGCGAAGACCGAGGCTGCTCGGTGCTGGAGCAGCTCCAGAGCCCCGCAGCCACCGCCGGAGCCCTCCCGGCGTCCCCGCAGCCCGGGGCTCCCCCGGCCGCGGCTGGAGCGGCCGCAGGGCCCGAGGAACAGGTGGGCGCCCCGGAAGGTCCCGGCGAGCGGCGGCGGGGCCGGCCCAGAGCCCCCTGCAGGCCGCGCCCGAGCCGCGGCCTGGCGTGGGGAGGCGGCCGGGCCGCCCGCCGCATGGCCGGGCAGCACCGGCCGGGCCCGGGGCGCCGAGCGGCGGCGGGGCGGGGGCGGCCGCGGCCCCGGGCGGGCGGGGAGAGGCCTCCGGAGCCCCCGGCGGGGCGGCCCTGCGGTCCCGGCCCGGGGGGCGCGGGCGGGAGGCGCCGCCGGCTGCGGGACCCCGGGCGGGCGGCGCGCCGGGAGCTCCGCGCTACCGCCCGCAGCGGAGGCTCCGGCGCCCCAGGAGCGGCCCCGGCGGGAGCCCCGGCGGCACCGGGGGGGGAGAAAGGCGGCGCGGCGGGAGCGCCGGGCGGGGGTCGGCCCGGAGCGGCGGGGGCCCGCGGGGCCCGTACTCACGTTGCTCTGCGGGTCGATGGCCTGCAGCAGCCGGTCCCTGATCTGCTGCGGGGACGGGGCCGGAGCCGCTGTCATTGCCTGGGCGAAGCGGGGCGGCTGCGGCTGCGGCCGGGGCGGGCGGGCGGCGGGGCCGGGCCGGGCCGGGGCGGCGGCGGCGGCGGCTCCTCACTCGCCGGCGGCGGCGGCCTCGGGGAGCCGGAGGGGCATGTTCGCTCCCCGCGGGGCGGGGGCGGCGCGGGGGGCCGGGGGGAGCGGGCGGGCCCAGCGCTCCGCTCCGCTCCGCTCCGCTCGGGCCGAACGCGGGGCGCGCTGGGGGCAGGGCCGGCGCCGCGCGCGGCTCCCTGGGACGCGCCCGACGCCGTGACGTGCGCGCGCCGCGCCCCGGCCCCCGCCCGCCCGCACCGCCGGGGGCGCGCACCGCGCGTGCGCGGGGGCGGGCGGGCGGTGGCGGGAACGCGCGTGCGCGGTGGGGGAGCGGGGCGGGGCTGAGGGGGGGCGCCGTGAGGGGGGACAGGGGGACACGGGGACAGGGGGGACACGGGGCGGTGCTGGGGGACAGGGACACCGGGAGCGCCGGGGGAACGGGAGAGGGAAGAACGGGGGAACCAGAGTGAGAGGAGCGGTGCTGGGGCAGACGGGGAGGCCGGAGAGAGCGGGGGGAGTTGGAGCAGAAGGGGTCGCCGTGAGGGGGCACGGGCACCGGGGGGTGAGCGGGGCGGTGCTGGTGGTGAGGGGCAGCAGGAGCCGGGCTGGCACCCCGGCCTGGCCCGTGGGGATCCCCCCGGGACCTCCGCCAGGCCCCGGGGCCCGGAGGGACCGAGCGCCGTGCGCAGAGAAATAAATAATGCGAATAAATAACGGGAATAAACCTGCGGGCGCCAGGAAAGCGACGCGGGGGGCACCTGCACCAGCAAGGCCGTGTGGGTGCGAGGGGTGTCCTGGACCCCTGAGCGAGGTCAGCCCGGCATTTAAACTTCTCGAAGAATTTAAAAGCAGCCCAAAATTAACTTCTGATCTCATTATTTTAAAGCAGCTGCTTCGAAGGTGAATCACAACTTTTATTCTTTTGCGCAACCGGAGTCTTGCGGGGACAGCACGCTCTGGAGCCGCAAGGTCTGTTCGGGGTGATAAAAATGTTTGAATTCCTTTGCCAGTGGAGTTCCATCCTCCTCTGTTCCCTGCGGTCAGAAAGCACTGTCAGCTCTGCACAGGGTCATCACTTTTCCGAGGAAGAATAAAACCCCCGAGCCCAAAGCTCAGGGGCCTCCAGCAGGTCACACACACACAGTGATGCCATGTCCACCCTTCCCTTCACACTCGGTTTTAATGAAGATTAGGCACAAAATGTTTTCCAAGAACTGTGTTGGTTCAATCCCTGTGTTGTGTTTTATGCGCTATTATGCTATAGACAGCATGCTGGTTTTGAATTTAATTTTTTTTTTCATTCTAAAGAATCAGAAAAGGTTTAAAATACACAGAAATTACAGACAAGGAATATGTTTAAATGTAACCAAAGATTGTACATATTTCTGGACAGCTCAAACCACATTTGAAGGAGCTTGTCTGTACATTTTTCTAGGTTCATTACAGCCACGCATCCTCCCTCAAATGACCCTTCCCCGTCATGTTTCGTTAACGTGAAAACTTCAGTTCAAGCAAGAGGGTGACTCAAGTAAAATGCTGCAAGTGCCCCAACACTTGCATCTCACTACCAGATAAAATTCAATTTATTCCCTAAAACCTGGGGCTCAGAATAGTTTAAATGAGGCCTCTTTCGCCTCAACAGCTAAAGAAACTGAGGAAGCCCAGCTACTATTTTAGTTTGATTTAAAAGATACTCAGCACCATAATCTCTTGAATTATCTTGGTGATTCTGTGGAAAAGCTGTTGGTCAGAGAGGCCAACTTAACATAAATAACACAAGAATCCAGATAGATTACAAGACTAGCTACAATTTCCCAAAAGACCCATACAGAGTCAATTTCTCCTGTAACAGAATAAACACAGCATCAAATATATATTTTACCTTTAAATAGAACAATTTTATTCAACCAAATCCAAGATTATTCCAAAATTATCCCTTAACACTGGCTTAGAGAATTATTTTTGCCATCTTCCCCCATTCAAAATCCCTTACATATTGCTTACAAAAAAAAAAAACCAAAAAACCAACAACCAACAAAAAAGAAAACTCTTTGAAATATTAATTTTAAAAGGTTTTTTTTTTCTGGAAAAACAGGGGAGAAGGCGAGAATGGCTTTTTTTTTTTAATATTCCTTTTCTACTCCTCCAAAAAACCGAATGGAATAGTGAGAAATTACAAGAACACTCTGCTCAACTTTTATAGAAAACTGAGAACTAAGGAGTGTGACCTGGACAGGGGTGACACGAGCTGGCACAGCCCGAGCTGGGATGGCAATGCAGAGGTTTGAAACTGGGGATTGCACCTCAAATTCTCCCCTGCTCCCCTCACTCTGAGCTTAGAAAACCAAGTAAACTTCTCTTTCAGTGAAGTTGAGATAATTTGTGTGAAAGTTGTGGCTCAAAGCCCTGGCAGAGAAGGAATCTGGAGGGGAAGAGCACATCCTGACCCTCCATGAGCCCAGGGCTGCAGTTAGAAAGCATCAGAATCTTTTATTTCTAGAAAAGTTTGTTCCCAGCCAAAAGTCTCTTCCAATGCATTCCTGAGTGGCTTTCAAGATCCAAATAACCTGAGGGATGCAACACAAAACAGCAGATGAGAAAGTCACAGTCACACCAGTACAAGGCTGATTTAATCTTAATAACTTGGTGGGTTTCCACCCTCCTCAAAATGAAAAATATCCTAAAATCTTTCATTTTCATGAGCAACCCCCAACAAGCAACGCTCTGCCTGAGGTTGAATGACTCAGGTGCTGGCACAGGTGGTTTTCATGCACTACAGGTGCCCACATTTGCAAAAAAAGTGAGGTCAACCCACATTTGAAAATTGAAATAAAGAAGTGAAGTGGAAAAGAATTACGGAAAAGAGAGTGGGAGAGAAAGAGATGTGAAAAGCGATACATTTACAAGAAAAATGCCAATATATGACTTTCTGTAACCAAGTGACTGCGCAGGGTTACTTACACAATCATGCAGAACATCATGAAGACATTCCACAAGGCAATGAAGATTCGAAAATACCTGAGGCTCAGCAAGAACTCTCTGATATTGTCACCTACAAATCAAGAGGAGAAGCCTTTGATATGAAAAATACACCTGACAGTGCACATTTTCAGCGTTGCCTGAAAATCACAAGCAACCCTGACAGGAAAAAAAAAATTTAAAAAACACAACAAGAAGTTCAGATTGAAATTTGAGGTGGTAGGTGAAAAATGGATGCTCTCTGTTCAGTGCAACCCTGTAAGGACACACAGCAAAATATCTAATAAACAATAAAAAAGGGGTCACGCTGCAAAATATGGAAAACCAGTCATAGTTCAAAGGTGTCCTGTCATTTTTAACCAGCAAACAAAGCTACAAGGGAGCAACACAGATGTGTCCATGTAGAAATGACACTCAGGGAGTGAGCAGAGCATTACCCCTGTAGCACAGGTACCCACAATCAAAAATGCTGAAAGAAATGTGCTTTTCGTGTGTGTTTCTTCTCATTTCAGTTTGAAAATTAATAAACCAGTTATTCCAGCCCCAGAGCAATTTACATCCAACAAAAAGGAGTGGAAAAGTGTGGTTTGGCCAAGGATTTCCTGCAGAAAAGGCCATTCCTGTGCGTGTCCAGGCGGCCCAGGGGAGGGCTGTGCCAGGCCCCCGCGTCCCCTCCGTTACCAGTCGTGGGTTCCCTCGGCTCCTCTCCGAATCCCTCCGTGTCCCTCCTCCTCCTGCGGGGCAGAGGGACCATGTCAGGCAGGTGAACCCCAAAAACACCTCCCGTTCCCCCGCCCGCACTCCATCCCCGTTCGCTCACAGCCTGAAGTTGAGCACGGCACCGGCGTTCACCAGCAGCGTCCTGCGGAGAGACGGGGACGGGGAAAGAGGGACAGGGATGGGGAAAGGGACAGGGAGACAGGGAAAGGGGGAAGAGGACAGGGTGACCGGGAAACAGGGACGGGGAAGGGGTCGGGAATGGGGGAAAGGATCAGGGAAGGGGACAGGGAAGGGGGGAAGGGGACAGGGTGATGGGGAAAGAGGGACGGGGAAGGGGAGTGAGGATGGGGAAGGGGGTCGGGGATGGGGAACGGGGTCGGGGAACGGGACATAGAGGGGAAAAGAGACGGGGAAGGGGAGGGAGGACGGACGGGGAAGCGGGTCGGGGAAGGGAACGGGGATGGGGAGCGAGAAGGGGATCGGGGATAGGGAAGGGGATAAGAGAGTTAGGGAGGGCGATAAAAGGGATGGGGAAGGGGAACAGGGGACGAGAAGGGGGACAGGAACAGGGTCAGGCACAGCCGGGCAAGGCTGACCCAGCCGAGCCGCCCCCGGTCCCCGGCCCCGGTACCCGCAGAGCAGCAGGTCCCCGATCATGGCTCCGGCGGCGGCTCCGGGGGCCGAGGGGAAGCGGAAGGGGCGGGCGCTGTCCGCACCGGCGGCGCCTGCGCTCCCCGCGGCGGCTCCGGCACCGGCGGCGGCTCCGCGCCCGGACACCGCGGGCAGCGAGCGGCCCGGGCCGGGCAGCGCCGGCCGCAGCTCCCGCAGCCCCGGGACGGGCCCTCGGAGCCCGGTGGGGAGCCGGCAATTGAAAAGCGGGAGCTGAGAACAGGGAGCCGGCGCCGCGATGGATCTGGCGGAGGCGCTGCCCCTCGGGGAGCTGGCGGCCGCGTTCGCCGCGCTGCCCGTGTTCCCGCTGTTCGACACCGCCTACTTCATCATCTCCGTCCTCTACCTCAAGTACGAGCCCGGTGAGTGCGGCCCTGGGTCCGGGGGGCACGGGAGGAGCTGCTGTCGCGGCACGGAGCCCGCACTGCCCTGCACCAACAGGTCCTGCCACCTGCCCGTCCCTTCCCCTGCCTCCTGTCACCGGCGCCAGTCACGGGCCATGTCACAGCCCCGGCACCTGTGTCTAAATATAAAGCAGAAAAACCCCGCGAACCCGTGACTCTGATTTTGAAAAATAATCTCGGATTTTGTTTAAGATTGGATTCCGGCCGCATTGAGGTATTTAAGTTCGGTCACTTGGCTGCCACCCCAGGACTGAGAGTTGCGTTTCTGGCCGGTCCCTCGGCTTGAATATTTTTGTGGCAGTACTTTCCTCCTGTTTATATACAAAAAGGCTGGAAGTAAAACCGTGGTTTTTCCCACCCTCTGGACCATGCCCTGCGCTGTTCTCAGGCACCATAACTGACCTTGCTTTGTTTGTTCTCTTGAGCTTATCTTGCACAGATCAATAGATCTGCGCCTTGGCTTTCACCTTCTGCCTTGTCACAGCCTCGGTCCTTTCCAAACGCCACTTTCTCCCTGTGTTTCTGTTTGTGCACCCCTCATGCTCTGTTTTGAGCAGTTTCACTGTAACTTCCCAGTGACTGAGGGGGAAAGCAACCCCGAGCTCGGGAATAATTTTCAAACCCCACGTTGTGCCGTCCAATCTGCACGCTGTTCCACTTAAACTCCCTGTAAACAACTGCTGGGTTTTCCAGGCCTGATCACTCCCAGCTGCCTTCCAGCGTGAAGCCCTGAACGGAACAGTTAACAGGCAGCCCTCACAAAAATAGCTTTTAAATGTATGCAAGCCCAGGAATCCACTTGGGACTGGATAAGCCAGGGGTGTACTTTTCCCTAGATTCCTACAGTGCTCCCATCCCACAGCTCCTGGGCTGACGATCAGTGTCAGGACAGAACCCTCCTGTTTCCTCCTTGGAGACAGCATGGCTTCGTGGAGCCAAGGAAAAACAAGTGTTACTAAATTTAAGCCTCAAGCTAAACCTCAGGTTCCTATAGAACCAGTTTCATGTCTCGGCTGGTGCAGCTGTCTCGCTGCCGCTGTGTTTTCAGCTGGTTCAAATGTCCCTGAGGATGGAAGAGCCTGGGCACTCTCAGCTTTGGCTCATGCTGATTCCCTTACTGCTGTTTAAGGTGGACCAGGTAATCATGTTGGTGTGACATTTTTAGCATTTTCCCTCTTTGGCTGCTCACCGAATAGAGTTTTGAATCTGAAACGCAGCATGAAGGATTCTGGAGCAGTTAATGAAGGAATCTCATGGAACTGATGTTATTGGGAGGTTTCCCTGAAAAAGTATGAAGGTAGATGAAAATTGCTACAGGAATTTAAAAAAGGGCCATAGCAGGTTGTGGGAGGAGACCACAAAGTATTTCCAGACTAGTACAGGAGTGGGGGAAAACCCTCAAATCCTCTTCTCTCAAATAAAGATTAAGAATTCCTGTTCTATTTTTACAGGTTATCTTATGAATGAAAGAGCTGAACAGATTGTTCATGAATTCTAGAGGGCACCTAGGTTGAAGCAGTGGAGAGAATGGTACTAGTATGCATTTTATTTTTAGACTGTAAAAACACATTGATTTCAGGGGAAAAAAATGTTCTTTCTGATAGCAGCAAATAAAGGAGAGAAACTCTCAGCCAGTTCATAAACTTCTAAGGACTCTGTTCATGTGAAACCTTCGGGGGGGTCTGCAGGCTGTGATCATTTCCTGACCATCTCTGGTACTTGTTTGGGCTTCACACTTTGGTATTTTGTTTTACAAGCACTTTTCTTTGAGTCACTTTGTAGGAGAACATGCATCTCAAGCCTCTTTCTTAGTGGGTCTTGAAGTTTCTGCTTAATTTATCGATCCATCTTCTCACTAAGGCTGGACTAGATGGCCATGAGTGTCCATTGCAGCATTGGTGACTCCGTGATTCCCAAATTGCTTCACAGGAGCTGTGGAGATGTCCCGGAAGAGCCCTTTTGCCTCCTGGCTCTGTGCCATGCTCCACTGCTTCGGGAGCTACATCCTCGCTGACCTGCTGCTGGGAGAGGCCCCCATCGCCTACTTCAGCCACAACTCCAGTGTCATCCTGGCCACAGCAGTGTGGTGAGTCCCCTGCACCCCTCCTGACGTGGCATGGGGTGCCCTGGCTGTGCCCAGAGGGAGGTGTTCTCCCTGTGTGACAGCTCTGATCCCGCTTGGATTAACTGGGGGGGAGAGCAGAGGTGGGCTGAGGTAGTCCTTGAGGCTTTTGCATTCCTGGCTCTAGTTCCCAGTTTCCCTGACCAGTTGCCTAATGCTGTGATTATCTGGGCTGGGGCACTTCTATTCATAGCAGCCTCTGCTGAGCCAGGGCCAAACCACAGGAGCAGCAGCACCCACTGATCCCACACTGAGAGGGAGAGGAGTGCCACATCCTGAAGATTTGGGGGCAGTTTATTCATTATGTTGGAGAAATGTGCACAAATTAACCTTTAACTTCCTCAGCACGTGTGGTTTGTAGGTGCTTTTCTGTGGCAGAATGAGCATTGTTAGGAAACACTGTGAATGAAATTTTCATTAATTTTTTCAGAGTAAATCCCTCACCTACCTAGTTTTCCATATTGAGAAAATAAAGAGAAAGATATTTCAAAGCTGAAAAATATGGCAGCCCTGTGGAAAAAGGAGTATTTGAAATCTGTCCTCTGTCTATAATATCATTCCAGTGTGTGTAGCTTCTTGTTCAATATGAGCTGATGCTTCTGGACCATGCATGACAGAAATTTCTAAAAAATTCTGAATTAAAATGATTGGGTGTTATTCAAGATGGATTATTAGTAGTGAGGGCTCTCTGAGTTACTGAGGGCTCACTGAGTTGTTGCTATAGAGAAGCTTTGTTGCATGCTGGTTTTCCCTTTAGAATTAGCTGTGAAATGAAGAATCTTTTTTCTTTTTTTTCCTTTTATATTTTTTTGGTTTTTTGGTTTTTGTTTTGGGTTTTTTTGTTTGTTTGTTTTTGGGGGTTTTTTTTGTTTGTTTCTTGGGGGGTTTTGTTTGGTTTTGTTCTAATTTTTTTCTTCTCCTTCACCCCCACCCGCCACAACTCAGTCTGCCACATTACCCCTCTCTGCACATCCCACAGAACAAATCTGTGCTCTTTTTGCAGGTACTTGATATTCTTCTGTCCCATGAACCTCTTCTACAAGTGTGTCAGCTTCCTGCCCGTGAAGCTCATCTTCGTGGCCATGAAGGAGGTGGTGCGAGTGCGCAAGATCGCGGCCGGGGTGCACCACGCCCACCACCTCTACCACCACGGGTGGTTCGTGATGATGGCCACGGGATGGGTCAAAGGTGAGGCAGGAGATGCTCCTGAGGCTCTGCAGGGAGGGCTGGGGCAGTGTGGGAGCAGCTCAGGGGGAGCAGCAGGGCTGGGTCACTCAGGTTCCCATCACGCAGCTTTTTGTGTGTCCTCGCAGAATGGGTGAAGAGCTGGAGGCAGGAATTCCTGATCCTTTCTCCTGTGCTCTCTGACCTCACCTCACTTTCCAGAGGGTTCTGCCAGTCAGTTTTCCCTTACTGTGTTCCAAACATAGTTCCTTGTGTTTGGAACGAGCCCTTGAGCATCAATAACTGCAAGAGCCAAATGCCTTTTCCCTGCCCCAGGAACCACTTGGTAGAAAATCAAGGAAGCGTTTGCCCTGCTCTATTGTTTTAGGCTAACTTTTAAATTTGGGAAGAATGTCAAAAGCCTTCTGTCCTCCTGTGTTATCCTTCTCCCTTGGGGATCCAGAGCCCTGTGCTGTGGCAGTTCCAGCTCTCTGATGGGTTTCTGTCTCACAGGCTCTGGTGTGGCCCTGATGTCGAACTTCGAGCAGCTCCTGCGTGGGGTCTGGAAGCCAGAAACAAATGAAATTCTTCATATGTCCTTGTAAGTCCTCAGCCTGGAAATTCCCCACCAGGCCAAGAATGAAATGTAAAGAACCAGTCAGGGCTGGGTGCAAACCTTCCAGAAATCCTTTCTTTCTCTTCCAGCCCTACAAAGGCCAGTCTGTATGGCACAGTCCTCTTCACCCTGCAGCAGACTCACTGGCTCCCCATCTCCGAAGCCAACCTCATCTTCTTTTTCACCATGTTCATGATCGTCTGCAAGGTGAGTTCACAGCAGCTTTGCTGCCAGCAAATTGCAGAACCTAAACCGGGGATGTTCACCTTCCTGAGCCACTCCAGAGTTCCCTGGCTGTAGGACCTGCTCAGGGAATTCAAGGCTGAATTCACCACCATACGAGCAGATCTTTGTGCCTTGAGGCAGCAGCAGGGACTTTGCCTGGGCTCGGTGGTCAGTATTTCCTTGCTGTGTGTGATCTCTGAGTGTTCCCTGTTGCCCTCAGGTTTTCATGACGGCCACTCACTCCCACGCCTCGCCCTTTGCTCCGCTGGAGAACCTCGTCTGCCCAGTGCTCTTTGGCTCTGTGTCCAGTGGGCACCAGAGCCACCACCACGACCACCATGGGGCATCCCACGAGGTTTCCCACCCTCCTCCTCCTCCTGCCAAGTCCAAAGAGGAGCTGAACGAAGGCACGAGGAAACGGAAGGCAAAAAAAGCTGAATAAAAAAGCAACGGCGCAGAAAATAGGCCAAGAAAATTCTTCCAGAGCTGAGTCTCAAAGCCACCTGTGACCTCCTTTATGCTCCAGTCCTTCTCTCTCAGACTCCAGAGGAGAGGTGGAAGCCAGGACACTGCCAGGCGGGTCCCTGAATTTCATTTTTGCTCTCTGTGCTGCTGCTTGCTTCTCGGTCTCTGCCTCTCTATTCTGATCAGATTTTCAGGGATTTGTAGGTTTGTGCCAGGGTGGTAAGTGGGTGCCAGTTCCCAAGCTGTCAGCAAATCTGATGCAGCATTTTCAATTGATGTCAAATATTTCACTGTGTTTATTTATGAATGGAGGGAATGGTTTGTGCTCCTGCAACTCTTTAAGTTCCTTTGAGTTTTCACTGACCCCTTTGGTGTCTGCCAAAACAACAAACTGTTGAGACACAATCAGTGTGGAAATCAGGTTTCATATTCGAGGAAATTAAATGGCCTGGTATGAACCTGATCTGATTTTCCCCAGCTCCCACACCTGCCATATCTCCAAATAATGTGACATTTTATATGCAATAAGGACATGGCCTTTGGCCAAGCCAAACCCTTTTCCCCCTCACCTCAGCTCCCTCTTATTCTGATGGACAGGACATTGTTATTTGCTTAACCAAGTCTGTGTTTGCAAGAGCTCTGAAGCTGTGAAATGCTCCCAGTGCCATGTGCTGGCACTGTCACTATCCTAAACTGTGTGTGGCGTTGCTGCACGTCGTGTGTGCCACCCCAAAGCTGATCCTAGTGAACCAGGGGAGAAGCATGGCTCTGGTTTGTTTGTAATCCTGTGGGATACAAGAAGAGTGTGTGTGAGTGTAAGTATTTATTACTATTTATTTATAATTGCCAGGGCACCTAAGTCATGGACCTGAATCTGGCTTTGTTGTTTTGTTTTTTTTTTTTAATTTAACATTGCAATTGGAACTTCTAATTCTGGCCCTGAGCCCACAGCCACGTGCTGGCTTGGGCTTGCAGTGATCCTGGTGTGCTACAGCACAGCCTGAACACTCCCTGGATGCAGGAATCAACCTTTCCTATATTCTTAAATTAAGATAGAAAGGCTGAAGCAGTGCATTTCACACCAGCTGATGAAAAACTACTTTAAAGCACTGATCAAATACTGAAAATACTGATTACCTTCTGTAGGTCCCCTCGGGCCAAGCTGCTGGGCTGTGAATGCAGCTTGTGCCCAGTGAGTGAAGAGTCTGAGCTGCCTTGCATGGCTCAGGAGGGGTCTGTCAGCTCACTGGTGTTCTGCTTAGTGAACACAGGCTTTTAGAGTAGTTTAGAGCTGTTCTTATAACTGATTTTGTGATTAAAAATGGCATCACCCGAGGGCTGGGGTCACCACGGCGAGAGTGGTGCATGCAGGGATGCAGCACTGGGCTCCCTCAGCAGCATTTTCCATCCCTAGCAGTGAGCTTTGCTGCTCTTTCCATTCCAGCTGGGAATGGGAATGGAATTTAAGAAAAATGAGGGGTTTTGTGTGTGTGTGTTCCTGTTCAAAATGGCAACTGACGGTTAATTACAGATAAGAAATTATCCTTGTGGACAAGCCAGGAGGAAAGGTCAAATGATCTGTGGGCCTGGGGTTTGACAGTGCCTTAATTTTGTGAGTTTCCCTCCCCTTCAGTAGAAAAGAGGAATTCTGCCTGACAGCTCCACTGGCTGCTCCTGCAGATTCTGCTCTACTGGAACCTGATGTACCACAAGCATGCACGAGACTCTAAATAAATGTTTTATGAGGTGTCTGATCCAAGGGGAATCTTGTTTTATAAAAGCCGTCAACAAATAAAAATTGTGAAGTGACTCTGATTGTCCAGTGGCACCTGAGGAGATCTGTGTTTCCTTCACCCTCCCCAGTCCCAGCAGGAGCTCTGTGTCACCAGGAGCTGGTGACAAAATGATCCTGGCTGAAGAAAGAGATCAGATTCATGCCCTACAACTGTGCCTGAACATGTTATAAATGGAAATAAAAGGTTTTTGCGGTGTTGTCCTCCCAGCAGATTTCCTGAGATTTCAGGGAAGGAAATAAGGAAATTTATTCCTTTGGTGTTTTTAAGAGTTTTCTCTATTTTTCCTTTTTTCACCTGTGTGGGAGGAGGGCATTCACCTGGGAGTGGTAAATACACACACACATACAACCACAGACATAATTCCAGCATATTTATGTGGAATATCACTACTTAAAACTGGAAAAAAATCATAAATGCTCTGCACAAGTGTGAATATTTAGCATGGTCCCATAGCTGCTGCTCTGTTCTCTGAGTGTAGAGTCCATGCTCTTCAAACTGAGTCAAATCACAGCTTCTAACCAAGAAGAGACAGGAAAAATATTCCAAGGGGGGTTGAGATTTAAGCTCTGTGCACCTTCAGAGCACCTAAGAGGAATGGGATTAGTATTGGGAAGGCCACGGAGGAGTCACAAGTTCCATTCAGTGAAGCCTTTCCCAGTGAGGGGATGGAACCTGTCTTGAATTTCCATGGCTCAGCACTGGCAGTCTGGTGTGGTTCCAGCCTGGTGTCCTTCATCCCGAGAAGCAAAAATGGACCTTGCAAAAAGCACATTTCAATCACTGCAGGGACACAGGGCTGCTCCAGCACCTCTGGGAAGCCCCACCTGCCCTATACAGACACTTCCTTCCTTCAGGCTCTGCTCCAAACAGAAAAAAATGGGAGGGAGGTGTTTCCTAAAGAGATGGAGTAATTTGTTTCCACAGCTCAGAGATGGAAGTGATGAGGAAAACATGACACAGCCAATCGAACTAAACAGAAATCTGCCAAGGCCTGTTTATATTCTGAAGGGTTTCTCTGTTTATATTCTGAAGAGGTCTCTTGTCTCCCCCCAGATTTAATTATTTTAAAATGTTTATAAACACGCCTTAATTTAAACCAGACCAGGGAGCATAAATTGCATTGGAAAAGGGAATTTCCATTGGTATGACCCACCAATGGGAAAGGTCAGTGCAAGTCTTACCAACACTAAAAAAAACAACTCAAAAATGAGGAATTAGAGTGTTCCAGGAGGTTTAGCCATTCTCCAGCCCTGTGCCGTCCAGCTCAGGGTTATTCTGCTCAGGACCTGTGAAGGTCCTGGTGAGAGCAGCAATTTCATGTCCTGAGAAGAATCCCACGATGTCTCAGTGCTCTGTGGCTCCACAGAATATTCCCAACTCTGCTGCAGCCCAGGGCAGGACAGGAGCCTGGCAGGGCTCAGGGGCTCAGACTTCCACGGGACAGACGTCATTCCCTCCAGAGATGTCCTGATCTGATAACTTCTGATACTGACTCCAGTGAGACCAGGCTAAATTTAGCTGGAGGTTTAATCCTCAAAGAGGCCCTGGGTGCCTGCTGGGAAAAGCAAATGTTTCAGTTGCTGTTTCAGCATTTCATGTGGATTGACAGGTTTCCCTTTCCTGCTGCAGAGCCAAACGCGGTGCCTGCAGCGTTTTCACGGTGGCAGATCAGCTCCACAGATAGGGAAAGCTCTGCAGGCCTTATGTATTTGTAATTAAAAAAAAAACCCAACCAAACCCAGAGGATAATTTTACACAGAGCGTTAATAATTCTTCACAGCAAATGAAGTAACAAAAAGAGGAGGCCAAAGGAAAGAATTTCTGTACTGAAGTTTGTGTAAGAAAGGGCAAAGCCAGTGCAAGAACACCCCTCCAGGGCAACCAGTGCTCTTGGTTTCCACTTTTCCTTTTGTTATTGATGCCAATATTTACATTGTTGCACACTTTGTCCAAAAAATAAACAAATTATATAATCCAGCCAAGCAGAAAGACCCAGAGGATAAAGATGGATGTTACCTTGGCCAGCTGAGCAGGGCAGAAGTGGTTCCTTTTAACACTTGCCAGGTGATAGCTGCCAAATGCCTGCTCCTTCCTCAGCCTGTTCCACGGTGCCTTAAAGGGCACAGAAAAGCAGTAAAAATCAGAGTTTCGTGTGTTCCACAGTGGCACAGCTTTAATCTGGCCCTGAGCTATGATTCTCTATTTTCTGGTTCTTGTGCTGTTCTTTAGAGGATGTACCTGGCTCCTGGGAGGATGATAAGGAAGGTAAGGCTGGGATAAAATGGCTTTTCCTGTGACCTTAGATACTCGAGATTTTTGCTGCAGCAAAGATTTTTCTCTCAAGATATTTTCCCTCTTTGCCCAAATGATAAGAAATCAGAATATACATCTGTACAAGAATTTCCAGAAAGCTCTCAAAGATTATTGTGAGCTCCTTCCATCCAGGAAGACAGGACCCAGCCAAGGCAAACAGTGGAGAAATGATGCTGTTGATGCCAAACACTGCGCAGAGGTTGATATTTTCCTCTTTAGGATGCTCTTAGCATTGGCCCCAAGGCATCTGGTTCATCCTGTGTGCCCATCCATCACAAGGAAACGCCAATTAAAGAGGTTTGAATTTCCTCAGACATCAACATGCCTTGGTAAACACCCACAAAATTACCTCCCAGCTAAGAATTTAATCCTGCCCCTAACGCAGTCTGTGAACGAGCTGGTGGGGGCTGATGGCTCAGGGAACAGGCAGAGAGTGAGAAATCAGCTCCCTGTCATGCCAGAGCCCACGCTGCCATCCTGAGTCACAGTTGCTACTCACTTCACCTCTGTGATGACATCTGTGACAAAAAGATGTTGATGGTGCTAAGATCAACAGTCATGAATACCTTGGAGTCTGGGCTCTCTTTCACACTTGTGCATTTGCATCTTTCACGCGTTATCCTTAGCAAAAGTGCCATTTATATTTCCTTATCTGCTTCCTTTGCTTGCCAAAAGCGAATTTGGGGAGGGAATTTTTTTTTAAGAGCTTGTGAATGTCAGGAAGGATCGGTGTGAGACAGCGATTCCATCTTAGCCTTAGGGTACAGGTAAGCTATAGCTCTGGAATGCAGGAAAACAGGTCCGAGATGTTTAGAGGCTTCAACATTTTTATAGCCTGAGGGAATCCAAAATGTCCCTGGAGAAGATTTTTTGGTTGACTTTGCTTGGTTTTGATTTGCAAATCACAGCGAGCTCACCCAAAAGCGGAACACAGACTCTGCATTCCTGCAGAAAGCAAGCTGCTGCTTCCCCAATTATCCCAGCCCCTGGTGCTCCTCAATCGAGCTGGCAGGCCTTGGCATTCCCAAAAAAAAGCTCTGCAGGCTGGGGGACTTCTGGTCCCACTGCAGCCAACTGGCTGAATCAGCGAGTGAGAGGATTTTCTTTGTGTGTGACAAGAACTGGTGTGATCGGTGACAATGACAGCGAGATGTGGTGGGAGAGGCAAGGAACACATCCCAGATTGCAGTGCCTTGAAACGCAGCCTAAAAATCCATGACTTCAACTGGTGTTGCCTTAAATTAGATTTAGAATAATGTAGGCTAAACCCTAATGTAGGCTCTGTGCTGTTTGTGTGTCTCTCAAGGTAAAATGCTTCATCTCCCTGCCTGTTTGATTTATGACAGATTAGGATGTCGGCTAATCTCTGTGGAGATTAATTCAGTATTGTCTGCAAAAGGAGCCCATAAATGCAGATTACTAATTTTGCATTAATTATTTCTCTGGATGCCAGAGGGATGCAGCCTCTAAAATCTCATTTCACCAGAGAATCGGGAAAAGCACAGCAGCTGCTCTGGCTGATACTGGTTCTCTCTGACATGCTCAGTTCCGTTTCCAGGAAAAGACAAAAATCCACAGAAATTCTAGATTTCTTCTGTGAGAAGCAGAAAGTGGCCATGAGTGGGGGAATGTGCTTGGCTGGCAGAGCACCATCTCTGTGCACAGCACGTGGGGAAATCAGATTCCTTATGGGCAGAGCTATCCTGAGCTCCTTTTCAGAGCAAACCGAAACAGCAGCGTGCTGGGAATGCTGGAAAGCAGAGCAGAACGGCACCGGAGGATGCTCTGTGAGCAGGACAGGGTACTTGCTCTGCCAGGGCTTTTGCTGAGAGCCTTGCACCTTCTCTCCCTCCGCACTCCAAGGGCATTTGGACAAAGATGGTTTTTCCTCCCTGCTCTCTGCTGACAGCTGCAGTTTCTGCTCTGAGCTCCAGCTGACCCCGGGGGTGAGCTCTGCAGCAGCCACGCTGACCCCCGGGCCCGGAGCCACAGGGGGACATGGAGATTGTCCTGCCCTTTGTGACTACAGCAGGAGCAGCAGCCAACCAGCTCCTGCCGCTGCAATTCTGCTGTCAGCCGGAGCATCCCTCAGCAAGGAGATTTTCTTCTCTCCTCCTGATTTCTCTCTTGCTGGGGGTTTTGTAAGTGATTACCTTTTTCTTTCTATCTTTTCCCGTGTGCTGCTCTTTTGGGGGTGGTTCCCCACTCCAAATGTTGCCTTATTTGTGCTCAGTGTGAGCACCTTTTAGTAAATCCACTCTTGCACAGCTTGCCGGAAGGCAGAGGCAGGGCACAGCACACTCTGACTGCCTGGGTGTTAAAGAAGCTGCTTTAAATGCCTGAAAAATAAATTATACTGGTGCTAAAAGGGAGAAAATGATTTCTAAAATAGTCAAGGGTGGTGAACAAAGGGACGTCAGGTGTACAGCACCCGACAGGGAGCACACCCAGTGCCTCAGGAAGAGCCCCTGGGGATTCTGCCCAAGTGACAAACACTGGTTGCTATAGAGATTTCTGTCCTCTTCAAACACAGATGGATCCTGCCAGGATGCAGGGAAGTTTCAGTCAACCATTTCCTATCAAAGTAGCTGAAATTTTCTCAGGCTTTCCTCAAAACCAGGAGCAGACAGCATTCTGGAGAGAGGCACCACAGGCTGGGGGTCACTGCCAGCACCCATCTCGCCTTTAAGGAGAAATCTGTGCTGAGGGAGCCCAGACAGCACCGCGAGCTTCAGCCCAGACACAGCCAGGATCTCCTCTGTGGGAAGATGGTTCCTCTTCCTTTCCAGCCTCCCAGCCTGGTCTGAGTCTGCATCAGCTCAGCTTTTTTCAGGTAAAGCAGCTGAGGAGTCCTGGAGCTGCTGAAAGCGTCAGGCGCTCCCTGCTCGAGTTGCAATGCGGTGCTGAGAGAGCTGCTCAGCAGAGAAACTGCAGTCTGCAGCTTCATTTGGGGCTGAAGATGCCCTAGGATGGGGCAGGGGTGGCAAAATTCTGTGTTAATCAGGAATTAATGGCATTGGCAGCACAATCACGCTCAGTCCAGGCACTGCTGTGCATTTCCAGCCTGTCCAGGCACGAGGCTTTCCCAAAACCTCGGACAGCACACACTCGGTTCCCATCCACTGCTGGAACAGCAAGAAGTGTTTGCGGAGAGCTTCTCCTCTTGGACAATGCCCAAATATTTCCCACTTCCTCTGCCCACTGGGACACAGTTGCCAGACTGAGCTCCTAAAGTGGTAACTGGCAGTGGGTAGCAGTGACTCAGATTTTCGGGAATTACAAAACTCAGTTTCCCCCTCCTGAAAATCTTTCCTTCGGACTCCATTTCTAAACAAGACATCACAGGCTTAGAGGGGCTCTCAATTGCACAAAAAGTGCTTCCCAAGGAGAGGAATTCTCCTCCAGTGGGTTCAAGGTGCTGAATGTGCTGTTTGGACAGGGAGGTGTCTCCAGCTCAAGCACAGCGATTTTGTGTTTGCAGAACAGTTGGAGCTGCAGCTTCTGGAAGGAATCCATGAGAACTGCAGAGAAGCTGAAATTTAAGGCTGAACTCGGTGATCTTGGAGGTCTTTCCAACCTCAGAGATTCTATGATTAGCCAGCAGGGAAGGACACAGACAGAGTTGGGGTTTTACACACAACACTTGTCCAAGGTGTGTGAGACTTCACACATTTTCAGGAGCAGTTTTGGGATGAAGGATATAACATGTGATCAGATTTTCACCAAAAGGCAAGAAGTTAAACCCACTCTCTCTCACTGTAAGGTTTGGAATTCCTGTGGGCTGGAGTGTAAAGTGACACAAGAATTTCCTTTAACTCCTGCAGTCTTGGTGAGAGCTAATGAATTATTCCAGGGCTTTGTGCTAAGCCTTGCTCCCTGTGGGACAGCAGTGCAGACAGGAGAATTCCCAGCCCAAGGGATCTGACACTGGCACAGGCTTCAGCAGTGATCACTTTTCACTTAGGCCAGTCCCAAGGAAAGCTGCAGATACAGCCATTCCCCTTCCTAATTTTAGCATTCCCTCTTGTACTACTTTATCACATGACTCTGTAGTGCCTTGAATGTTTACATAATTTTGGGGAGAGAATATGCCAGTTCTGAAGAAATTATAATCTCACATGATAATTTTTTAAAAATTTGTATTCCTTGTATCTTTTAATTTTGCAGGTGGGAAAAGCACCCATGAATAAAACATTGTGTGTCAGTGAACAGGAGAGGGACCTGCAGGGAGAGAGCTCTGCTTGTGGTTGTGTGCATAGATGTGCTTAATTTCTTTCTATTTGCCTTGTCTTCTTAATTTATCTTAAATTTCCCTAGCTGGCTGTTTGATTTAATTCAGTGAATACATCACTTAAAAGGTGTCACACAGATTTTTCTGGAAAGAGGGAATCTCTCTTGTAAAAGGCACAGCAGGGGAAGCAGCATAAGAATTTCAGACTCGACTGTGTATGAAAAGCTTCCCTGGGAGCAGAATTGCCTTTTATTGGGGCTCTTTCTCACTGCTGAGCTGGCCAACAGCACAGTGGGGGAGGCTTAAAATGGGATGGAGGATTTGCTGCAGCAAGGTGTAAGAAATGCATTTTTCTGTACCAAAGCTGCTGTATTGTGTTCTGT
This sequence comes from Acanthiza pusilla, assembly GCA_036630365.1. Taxonomy (NCBI): domain Eukaryota; kingdom Metazoa; phylum Chordata; class Aves; order Passeriformes; family Acanthizidae; genus Acanthiza; species Acanthiza pusilla. Next base: position 3,003,546 of record JAXCHO010000105.1, on the reverse strand, counting down.
AACTATGCAATTCAAAACGGCCAGACCCAGAGTTTTCATATTCTTTTTTTAATCACAGAATTCCAGAATGGTTTGGTTTGGAAGGGACCTTAAAGCTCATCCAATGCCACCCCTGCCATGGCAGGGACACCTTCCACTGTCCCAGGCTGCTCCAAGCCCTGTCCAGCCTGGCCTGGGACACTCCAGGGATCCAGGGGCAGCCACAGCTGCTCTGGGCACCTGTGCCAGGGCCTGCCCACCCTCCCAGGGAACAATTCCTCCCCAGTATCCCATCTCTCCCTGCCTTCTGGCAGTGGGGAGCCATTTCCCCTTGTCTTGACACTCCATTCTTATCCAAAGGGCTGCTTCCACCTGTGCAATGCTGCCAGGGATGCCCAGGGTGGGATTTTTGGGGTGTCTGTGCAGAGCCAGGGGCTGGACTGATGATCCCTTCACACTCAGGATATTCTGGGATTCTGTTTTATGATTCTGTGATTCACATTCTGCCCAAATCCTTCCATGCAGTCGTGGCTACAGAAAGATTTCCTCCTGGAGAAGGCATTTCCAGAGGCTCAGGCCTAACTGTTTGAAGCCTAAATCACTTCTCTCCTGCCTGTCCCATCCAAAGGCCATCAAAATGTGTGTGATGGAGCAAAAAATACTCCCAAGATGCTCATAGATTTTCCATCTCCTCTGAAATCAAATACTGCTGTGCCAGTTTGCTAGAACTAGTGAATAAAGTGTATTTGTATGACTGAGTGGTGTGGATTTCAAGGCTGGGTCAGGTGGCTCATCACCTTCAAACACCTGGACATGAGGGTTTATATCATCCTTTCACTTCTGTATTCAATTGGAAAAAAGTGCCATGTATAAATTCCACTGGATATACTTCAGCGGTAATTCAGTCCTAATTATATTAATTTGCACAGAATTTTTAGTATAAAGGAGGCTATTAAAATGTGGGGGATCCTTCTCTGATGGAAGATAGGCTTGAAATGTCGTAGCAAAAAACCTACAGTCAAAAGAGTCCTTGTCCTGTAAGACCAAGCTGTTCACTGGGTCACCCATGGTCCAAAATCTCTGAGTTTTCTACAGGAGAAATCCTTAGCAAGAAACTTTGAATATCTCAGTATCTCTTGCAAAGTTCTGCCAGTTAAAGTTGCCCGTCCCTGCTTATGGCAAGGGGTTGGATGATCTTTAAGGTCCCTTCCAACCCCAGCCATTCTGTGATTCTCCACCACAGATGTTCAGACTTTTCAAAAAATTAAACCTGATGGAACAACTTAATTTTTCTTAATTTTTCCCCATATCACTGTTTTCACAACAGTAGTGTCACCAAAACTGCGAAAAACAAAAACCCTCCAACAACATTTTTAATGTTAGAGAGTCAAGGCATTGCTTTTTTTTCTGGCCAGGATGTTGTTCTGGCCAGGCTGTGCCACAGAAATCATTTTATCCACACACAGGCTGGGTGTGCAGAGAGAATCATTCCATGATGCGCACCTTTTACAGGATTTTCCCCCAAATTTTATACAGTCAAACCCATAGGGATGCATTGTTTCAAAGTTCATTGGTCCAGAGTTGAGCAACCCTCAGTGTTCAGTTTCCCATTGGATCCGAATCTCCCTCGTCTTTGATGTAAATGAGATATTCATTTTTCAATTTTCTTATCAGTCCTTTCCGGGGAGATGTCTTCAGCTCTGTCAGAGGAGCTCTGGGGTGGATGTTTGTGGATGGCCACAGATGTTCTGTTAATGTTCCATTGATGGCTTTTATCTCTCTGGGGATCTTTGGGCTGCTCCAGTCTGTGATGTGTTGAGTTCATCAGACCTCACCTGGCAGAACAATGTCCTGAAAAGAAACTTAGAATTCCTTTTCTGAGGTAAAGACAAACAAAGTCTTTGACTAAAGTTATACAAATTTTTAAAACTGATGTATTTTCCAACAGTAGCACCTAGCCCTCCATACTGCTGAGCTGTCCTCAGTTACTAGGGAAAAAACACAAATCCTCCTTGCAAAGAAGCAGAAATGAAAATGCCATAGCAACCAGCAGGGCAGAGCAGGTGTCACACTGCAGCCTGGCACCAGTGCTGTGCTGCTCTGATTTTCTGATGTTCGTGGAGATTCGTGGAAGCTCCCAGGGAGGTCAGGCACTCAGCACACAAGATGGCGAAAAGAGGAACTTTATTTACAAGAACTTCTTTATATATTCATTAATGATCTAATAATTATTGGTCGATAGTTTTTCCACCCCCTATAATGATTGGTTACAACTCTAGAGCATCCAGTACCAAAACAAAGAGATTAGAAAGCACAAGAATGCAATTTATCTCTATTCTCCATGAGAAAGAAGAGAAAGATTTTAAAACAGTGCAACTACAGTGCCATGCTTCTGCCTTGCTCAAAAATCCTCTGCTCACTGCTCCCGAGCCCTGAGAGCTGCCCAGGCTGCAGCCCAGCTCAGGGTCCTTGGAGCACTTTGGGGACAGCCCCAAAGAGAAATTCTCAGCCACCTGCAGAAGTGCCAGGTGCCTTCCTCAGGATGTTTTGGCTTTAGAAAAGGGGGAAAGTTTTGCTGAAGCAAGAGAATAAACATGAAGTCTCGGAGGTGTAACCGAAGGCACAAGTAAATAAATAACCAATTAGGTATTTGTGCAAGTTGTGGAGCTTTAGTCCTAATCAAAATTCCCAGGCTCAGCCTTGCTCCTGTGGTTTTCTCCACCCCAGGGCCAATCTCACAGCGCCACTGGCCAGAGTCCCCAGAGTCCCCAACCAATTTTGCTCTGTGCTTCCATTGTCTCACCTGCCTCACTGGAAAGCCCTGAGGAGCAGCTGCTGCTATTCCTAATTTTATTCCTGCCCAGGGTTTGTGTGTGTGGCTGACAAAGCTCTGACCTCCACACAGACCCTGATGCAAAACTTTGTCGCTTATTTTCAGCAAACAAAGGAATTCATGTTCGTTGGTTCCAAGTTACATAATTCTCTTTGTTAATTAGTATTCTAACCTCTATTGATTATTGATTTCTCGCTCTTCATGCTAATTTGGTCCACATTCTTTAGTCCTTTTATCATCTCTCTCTCAGACTGGGAGTCTCCAACTTTCCAGGCCTTAATCTCCTCTGTGTCTTCTGGTCACTCCAATGCCCTTGAAGGTCATAAATTTAAGATCCCAGATGCTCAAGCTTCATCTCCCTTTGGCTCTGTTTATTGAAGCTGGTCAGGGTTAGTATCTGCAAACTTGAGGTTTAGGTGATTTAGTGATCAAAGTAACAATAAGAGTCTGTGAAGAAACTTAACTAAATTAAAAACTAAAAGTGGACACTGCTTACAGTTAATTAAAACAACTAAAAATTAGTCAGGAAAGTTCTACCATTCCCAACAGCTGCAGCATGAACTGCATGAACATCAGCCCTTTTCTCCCTGTTGCAAGGACTCCTGGGTGACCACTGCGGACACCTGAGGATTCCAAGAGATAAATTGGACAGGGGATAACCAGGGAGCTGCTGGGAAAAGAGGATAATTCAGACAGTGAAGCAGAACAACTACTCAGAAACCCTAAAACAAGAATTGCTGTCCCCAGCACCTCGCAGGGTCTGCAGTAAAGACTGGCAACCCTCAGCACAAGGAGGATAATAAATACCTGAAACAACTTCATGAGCAGTTCACTGCTGCCCCCAAAAACCAGGTTTTAGAGAATCTTCAACACTGAGGACAGATCAGTGAGGAGTCAGAGCAACTTCTGCAGGAGCTGTGGTTTTTCAGTGGGAGACAGAATTTATTGGATAACATTTTCCAGCTTATTAGGCAGGACAACGATAAACCCCACACAATCCTCATCCTTTATGGGCCACCAGGCTGGGGAATGTGCAAATTATCTGAGCAGGTGCAAACTGCTGTAGGGCAAGAGAGCTTTGTGATTTGATTGCTGGGGACATCCCAGCTCAGCTCTGCCCTTCCCAGCCTGCTGAGGGACATTCGCCTCCAAATCTGTTTAGCATTTGATTTGCCACCGCCTCCACTCCAGAGCAAGCAGGCTGGCAGTGATTTAGTCCTGCTCCTCAGCAAACTCTTCCTCAGTGTCCCTCTGTGTTGCTTTGATTTTCTGATATTCGTGGAGATTCGCGGAAGCTCGCAGGGAATTCAGGCAGGCAGCACCAAGATGGCGAAAAGAGAGACTTTATTTACAAGAACTTCTTTATATATCCATTAATAGCCTAATAATTATTGGTCGATAATTTTTCCACTCCCTATAACGATTGGTTACAACGCTGAAGTGTCCAGTACCAAAACAAAGAGATTAGAAAGCACAAGAATGCAACTCATCTCTATTCTCCATGAGAAAGAAGAGAAAGATTTTAAAACAGTGCAACTACACCTCTGTGGCACTCAGACTCTGCTGCTGCTCCTTGGCTCCATGGAGAGTTTGCTGCCTGGTGCTGGGGCTCAGATTCCATCAGAGCGCCCTCCACGGCTCCCCATCATCATTTCCATTTTAATTTTCATTTCCTGGCGCTTTGAACAGCCCCAGCAGCTGTGCCTGAGCCTGGGCCACACTCTGAAGCAGGATCTCTATCCTATGAGGAAGGCGAGGAGGTGCTGGAGCTGCTCTTGGCATCACAGACCACAGACAAGCCCAACCCAAGGGCCCTGTTCCCATCAGAGCTTCCCGAGTGGGTGCAAGCCCTGCTCTCCCTGCTGGCCTCCCAAGGGGCCAGGAATGGGCAGCACGAGCCCAGGATATCTGTGTGGGAGACTGGAAAAGTCTCATGACCCCATCCTCGTGGTGCTTGGCTATTTTGCTTCCTCGCAGTGAGTGCTGCTGGATCTGGTGGAACAGCCTGTATTTCCTGCTGTTCATAGGAAATCTGTCTAAACACAGCCAAAGCTCTCTGTTTTTAAGCCTGTGAATGTGTTCCTACATATATTTAGCAAGGGTAACATTCCCCTCATGCCTGGCAGCCTATCTAAAGCGGAACCTTGAAGGAGATGTTCTGGGATTACTTGGAGAAGGAAATTATCTCCATGGCTTATCCAGGCTGTAAGCTCTCAGCTGGGACTGCCATGTGGGCACACGAGCTGGCAGGATGTTTGGTGACTGGTTCTGAACACCCCTCACCCTCCCTCTGTGGGTGTCAGTGCCAACAGTGAGGAGGGGGATAAATAATTCCCTTTCCTATATCTCACTTTATGTAGAAATGTGCTGTCAGACGTGGAACTTCTGCCCAGGCGATTTGTTGAAGGCGTGCAGGGTCATTATGTATCAAAAACAAGACCAAATCCATGGGCATTTTCTCCTGGCAGATTTCTTCAACGGGTCCTGGAGCTGGGGAATGAAGAAATCTCTTATGTTGCCATACCTTAGCAGGACTTTGAGTGCTGACAGGAAGGTAAGGAATATCAGTAGGTATTTCCATATCTGTAAGCTCTGGACCAGAGCTGTGTTCTCCAGGCTGTTGGACAGGGTCTGAAGTCAGAAGACAGTGGAAATAATAGTAAATAGATCTATCCAGTGCTTCCAGTGATCAAGATAGATCTATATCTATCTATCTATATCTATATGTATCTATATATATCTATATATATATCTATATATATATCTATATCTATACCTATATCTAGATATATAGATATATATAGATGTAGATATATATGGATATATAGAGATATAGATATAGATATATAGATATATATAAATATAGATACATAGATACATAGATATATAGATATGTAGTTATTTTAAAATACATATGTATATATATGTATATATATACACACACATATATACACACACACACATATATACATATATACATACATACAAATATATATATATTTAAACTGGTATCCACAACCAAGCAGATCTAAAGAAGTTTTACAGACTCTGTCATTCACTCTTCACACATGTAAAATGCTACTGCAGCAAGGAAGGAAGTAATTTATTATTCCTCTGCAGAAAGGCAGCCTGCCTTAGATTGCAGCAAGAGAAATTTAGAGAGGAAAAACATTTCCTGCTAACAGGAAAACAATGGAAGCTCTGGAAGTGCTGTCTCCATAGCAGGAGCTGGGTGTCTGGCACTGAAGCTGTGAAAACAAACAGATCAATCCACATCCCACATCTCAAACCCACTGCTCTGGCTGCTCCCAGGTCTCCCCTCAGCCACTCCAGTTCTCTGACACTGTCCCAAATCTGAGGAAGTTGAGTGAATTGCCACTTCATTTACTTCATGTAGTTGCACTGCTTTAGAAATCTTTCTCTTCTTTCTCAGGGAGAATAGAGATAAGCTGCATTTTTGTACTTTCTTAATCTCTGTGTTTGGTACTAGGTGTTGTATAGCTGTGACCGATGGTTTTAGGAGGTGGATTCCCTGCTGACCAATTGCCAGATTATTAATGGATATATAAAGAAGTTTCTGTAAATAAAGTCTCTCTTTTCGCCATCTTGGATCCACCTGCCTGCTTCCTCTGCCAGCTTCTGTGAATCTCAGGAAATCTAAACCAACAATTTCATGCTGGATGAATTGAGGAGCTAATGTGGGATGTGGTGGGCAAGAAGGGGAACACAGAGATGTGCTTTGCCTCATGCCTACAGCCACAGGGAAGGATCACACCGTTCTGCTGTGCTGTGAGAAGGAAGCTTGGAGAAAGGAAATCACATAACCTTACAAACTGTTACCCCAGAATTATCACCACACTCCTTTAGTATCTGAAAGAAATTATCTAGATGCTCCAAAAGGAAGAACTCATATTAAAAACCAAACTCCATGGTGTTTAAAAGGTTTCAGTGGGAACTGTGACAATGGGAGGCCTCCTACGTCCTCGTTCCCCTGCAAGTGGCTCTTTATCCCTCCATTCCCTCCTTCCCCAAACCAGCATTTTTTTACCTCAGAATAACAGTTCATTCTCAGGGCTGATGTTCTCTGCTCTAATAGCATTTCTCCCTGCAGGGAATATGAACTGGATCAGCTGTAAAATAACTGCCTCTGGAACGGAGAGTGCTGCTGATGACTTTGCCATGTATGCTCAACCTGCAGTCCCCTGCACACAGAGCCCTGGAGGTAACACCCATCTCAGGGACACCGTGGGACACAAGGGTTTGCCAGGGGAAAGAATTGGACTTTTCCTTTCCAAGTAAAAGTACTTTTAGGAGGAATTAAAACCAGTGACTAATTTCTCCATTCTAGGATCCATATAAAGATTCCCACACTGTCAGCCATCTGGATTCCCTGGCAGCTCTAAAGCAAACTGGAGGGCAGGGCACAGAGTGCTGCTCAGAATGCCCACTCCTTCCTCAGGGAAAAACCCCACCACACCACTAAATTTGCCCATGTTTTACACTGGAGCTATCCCTGTATTACCAGATAAGGCCAGCTCAGCTCATCTCTCATTGTACATCACAGAAACACAGCTATGGCTGCTCCCACAGGCCCACCAGAGTCACGTTCTAAAAGGTTTTTTGTCTCTGCCCTGTCAGGGATGAGTATAATCCACACAAAATGTTGGTCAGACTTCAATCCCTGGTGCCTTCATACCCAGAGCTCATGGGGCAGCTGTGCCAGCAGTGCCTGAGCTGGTGCAGGGTCTGTCCTTATCCCATGCCCTTCCCACTGCGTGGATTTCTCCGGGTGGGGAAAACCCCCATTTGATTCCTCAAAGGTAGGATCAGCCCTGGGTCAGATAATAAATAAACAACAAATTTAATTATCACTCTGTTACGAATGAGATGCAAGAACCACAATCAACAAACAAAGCAAGGAGGAGAAAACCTCTCTTTCTGTAGGAACACAGCCTGGAGACAAAGGCAGGAGGAAGGTCCTGTGCCTTTGTGCTCGGCCGTGCCCCGGCCCCATTGGCAACTGCTTCCACAAATGAGGGGAAAGTGGGTCATTTTGTCGTCAGGACAACAAAAGCACACACTGACCTAGATATGTCTGCAGGAACCTAATCTTGCTCCTGGCACAGACCACGGGGTTCAGACAGGACCGGGGGTTCCAGCTGGGGAAGCACAGCACATAAACAAGCTGAGAAATGTCCCTTTTCTGCCTGTGGCAGCAGGAGCAGCCTCTCCCTCCTCTCTGTGTGTCACAGCGATGGCACTTAGTCCTGATTGCCAGCAGCTTCCCAGGATGGCTCTGTGACTGTCTGGAATATGGAAGTTTTTGAGATGCTGCATGTCCTTCCTGGGCACTCTGGTGAGCCTCCTCCACTTTTTGAGGCTGGAAAGCTCTTTTTGTGTCTGAAAAGAGCTGCGACAGCTTGGCAGTCCTGGAGCTTTAGTCACACAGACACCTCCCAGTAATCAGCATCCTCCCAATTCCTAAAAGCACCAAGAATCCCTCATTTTGTGAACCCCTCTCTTATTTGATAGCTGAGGTGAGGTGTGTGGAAGTGTTTGGGAAAGGAACCTGTGCTGTTTCCGCCACCATGGATCGCGGTTTGCACATCTGGAATTTGATTTCTGGCCCAGCCAGGTTTATTATCCAGGATCCACATCCCAAAGAATAGTCCTCACATCACCTTCATGTGGATGAGGGGCACAGGAGTGTCTATTCTTCCTCAGGTACAGCCACTCTTTAGCTTGAAGGTGCTGAAAGAACCACAACATTGCAGCCACAGCCCTGAAGATTGAGGACAGAGGAGCCACCTCTGGCCTTGCTGTTCCTGTCTCCTTTGCCAGCTCTTTCCTAGGTCAACGCTTGGCACCTGGGGACAGCAGAGCTCTTCTAGATTTCTGGAGAGGTGACAGATGTGTGGATGTTTTCTGCAGTGCTCAGCTCCAGGCTGCTGCTTGTGGCTGTGGCTGCAGGAGGAACTCTGAGGCCGCGGAGTAGCAGCACCAGTGAACTGAGATCCAAACTGTATTTCTTGCTAATATCCATGGTACACACCTATCTGTTCTCTTTTTTACTGTATTTCTTGTACTTCTACTAATACCCAGAGGTTTCGTGAGCCAGACAACAGACCTGGCAATCAACAGGTCTTCCTTCTCCATTCCAAACAGAGCATCCTCCTCAGACTTCCACAGTTCCCAAATGGAAAAGCAAAATGCTTTCTATCATGCTGCACTTTATGGCTTTGTGAGTGGCCAGACTAAATTTCACTAATCCCTCTTTCCTTCACTCAGCTGCCCTGGCTTCATGTCTTACTCTTGCCTTTTTTTGTGCAGATCTCTTCTGATGGGGACAGTCTGCTCGAGCAGGATTTCCTCTGTGGAGGTGTCAGAAGTTGAGTCTATTTTCACTGCAGGTCAGCAGCTCCCACTCCTTAGGGAAGGGTTGGCAATCGGTGCTCTCTCAAACGTCAAATGTCCTTTCAAAGGGGCCAGCACGTGGAATTTCCCACAGTGGAGAGCACCTTATCCATTGAGGGGCCCAACCTTGAGCCAGTGCGTGCCTGAGGCCTGAAATACAATTTAATTTCTGCAATGTTTTAAATGTGAACTCCTAGAAGCTGCCTTGTTGCCCAGCTGTGGGCAGCCAGATGGCACCCACATCTGGAGTACCATCTCTTGCCAAAACAAGAGGTGAACAGCCAGCAGAGCCCAACCTGGGCAGGTTCTAATCAGACACCTTTGAGAGCAAAGGAAACTGTGGCTGAATGGCTCCAGGTGCTGCAAACACAGTAAGAAGGCAATGTTTTGCCTTCTGGCATTAGGCTATTGCCATTTGACAGAGATTGCTCCTTCCTGCTGCCTTAAAGCAAGAGATTTTGGGAAATCTGTTTCAGGCTTGGAGAGCTTTTTAATCTCACCTCCAAAGTTTTTGTCTGGAATAGCTCGTGACAGGTGAAATACGAGTAATAAGCAAATTATTTCACAAGTAAAGAGGCAATTGTGAGCCCCATCTGAGGGCAGACATTCACAGTAGGAACAGTCTCTCTGATTTTCTTATTTCAGAGGTGAAGGCTGTGACACACTGGACACATCTGCCGGAGTGAGATGCCTGCAAACAGCTGAGCCAAACCAGCTCCTGTTCATGGGGCTGATCTCTGGGACAGTCCTTGTCTTCCCACTGAACTCCAGGCAGGATGTCACCTGGGATGTCACCACAGAAACCAGTCAACCACGTGGCAGTCAACAAGCAGGAAAAGCAGCTTGCCACAGCACACGGTGATTTAGTCCTTGTGCTGGATATTATCCCTGCAGATCCATGCCTGGTGATCCACAGGGATCCAGGGAACTCAGATCCCTGGCTCTGTGATTTCCTTGGGGATTAGAGTCCTCTGTGGCCTGGCCAGCAGGGATTTGTTCCTTCAGGACTGCCCTGGGGCCCAAGGCTCCCTTTGGAAGGTCACAGGAGGCAGATCTCCTGCTTGGCAGGCAGCCCTGGGGAGCAGCAGGCAGGCAGTGGATCCAGTGATTCCTGCAGTGCCCCCAGGACTGGAGCTCTGTCAGCAGCCACAGGAGCTGAGCTGCTCCAAGGCACCACAGCGCTGAGTGTCAGTGGTTAATTACTGCCCCGGGCTGCCAGGGAGGGTGCAGCTGGCAGGATTCCCAAGGAGAATACCCAAATCCTGTCAAACTGACAGGCACAAGCTTTTCCCAGCATCCAGGGCTGATCTGGGAGCATCCTTACAGCTGGATACAGCACCCAGGTTGAGGGCTGAGAACTCCACTCTGACAGAAAACACAACTCACAGGAGTTATTTGTCCACAGCAGGTTCTGCTCATGTCACCAGGGTGAGCTGCATGGCACAAACCAGGGAAGAGGATGAGACCTCCCAAGTTAATAACAGTAATGGAAAACAGAAATTGGGCCAGCACAGGTGAATCCAGGAGGAAAAAAAGAAAAAAGTGGTGGAGGAGGTTGGATCAATGCTGATTTTCTTTCACCTGACAACACACCAAGGATTTGTCTGGGCTACTCCTTTCCACAGGTGGAATAAAGGGAATAAAGTCTGACCTACCAGGCTCTCTTTCCTCCACAAGCCTTAACAAGCTAGGAGCTGTATTTGGCTCCCATCATCTTTCCAGCATCACTCCTGTAAAAAATCTTTATTTATGATCTCTATTCTTAAGCATTGAATAACCACTGAATACTCTAAAACATCTCCACTTCAACCTGTATTTGCCAGCATAACAATCTAATGCCAATCATCCATTTTCAGCCCACATCTCTCCTGAAGGGCTTTTGCTATGCCTGCTTCTCCAAAGATGATAAATGCTTGTGCACCGGGGTCGCTGAATCAATCCATCACAGTCTGGGATGTTGTAAGTAGTGAGTAACTGTGAAAGAGAAAGTCTGTATTAATTTAATCCTTCCTGTATTAAACAGGACTGTGGCATCCTTCATGTTGTCAGGGCAGCACTTTGTTCAAGTATCAGAACAGAGGATGGCATATCAAATCCAGAAGCAGCGTGTGAGCATCCTGCCTGGAAGCTGCAACCAGCTGGAATATACCAGCACAATACAAAGATATAAAAAATATTCTGGGTTCAAATACCAGCAGCAAGTTCAAAGGCAAAGTAAGAAATACTTCTGCATGTTTCTGTTATGCAAATCATCGAAAATACTTTAAGGAAAAACAAGCAGCGTGGCTTATTTCTTCCCCCTCTCCTCCTTCCTCTTCGTGTAACTCACTTTTACTGAGTTCAGATTGCCTGGGGACAGGGACCAGAGGGGGAAGTGGCAGATTTTAAGCCCACATTTATCCTGCTGCCCCAGAGCAACCCTTGAGCTCACTGCAGACCAGTGAAGGGCTCCCCCAGCTTTCCTGGCATCCCCCAGCCCTCTTCCCCGGGGTGCCCAAGCCCTCATGGCTCTTCCAAGCCTCGCTCCCCCACACCCCCGACTCTTCCAGCCCCCTGGGCTCCTCCAGCCCCCCTCAGGCCGCACCAGCCCCCCTCGGGCTCCTCCATCCCTTTCTGAACCCCTCCATTACCCCCCAGCTCCCTCAGCACCAGAGGCGGTCTCTCCAGCCCCGGCAGCTCCAGTTCCCAGCTCCCGGCTCCTCCAGGCTCCATGGGATCCCGCAGGCCCCAGGCTCCTCCGGCCCGGGCCCCTCAGCCCCGCGGCAGCCCCGGCGCTCCCTGAGGCGCTCCCTGAGGCGCCGCTCCCGCCATGGCGCTCGAACGGCCGGAAGCGGCCGCGGGGGGCGTGGCCTGAGAGGACATGGGGCGTGGTCTGATGATCCATGGGCGTGGTCACATGGGCGGGGCGCTATGGGGGCGTGGTCTAACGAGGGGCGTGACCAATCGGAGGGTGGGGCACGGAGGGGGCGGGCCCTGTTGGGGGCGTGGCCTCGCCCTTGCGCGCTGACGCAGCGGCCGCGCGCGCCGCCGGGGCCGCGCTCGCCCGCCCGACTCCAACATGGCGGCGGGGGGCGGCGGCGGCCGCGGGACCGGCGGGGGTAGCGCCCCGCGCTGGGGCGGCGGCGGCGGCCGAGCCGCGCCGCACGAGAAGCTGCCGGTGCACGTGAGTGCGGGGACCGCCCCGGCGGCCGCGATCGCCTCTTCCCCACCTTCCCCGCCCCCGCGAAGGGCCGCTCCTCGCCCCCCCGGGACGGCCCCGCCCGCCCCTGCCGTGACCTGCCCGGCCCCAGCCGCGGTACCGAACTCGCCCCCCGGGGCTTGTGCCTCCCCCGCCGGTATCGTGGCGTGTCCCGGGGGCTTGTCCCCCGTCGCGCCGGGGGCTCCCCCGCCCTCCTCCGCTGGTTCCGTGGGGTCCCCTGGGGCCGCGTCCTGTTCCCCCGGTACCGTGAGGGCCCCCCGGGCCTGCTCCCCTTCCCCTGGCCCGTGCCGTCATCCCCGGCCCTGCTGTTCCCCTCTGGTACCGCGGTCATCCTCCCCAGGGACCTGTTCCCAGCTCCCCGTACCGTGTCCCCCTGGTGCCGTGACACCCCCGGCACGCTAACCCCACTGCCCGCGGTACGTGGTGCCCACCGCGGCCTGCCCTCCTCCGACCCTCCCCTGCTAACCAGTGCCCTTCCCCGGTGCTCTGAGGCTCCCCGAGGCCGGTTCCCACCCCCTCCGGTGCCTGGAGGTGCCCCCTCCCCAATTTTTGGCCCCAGGGCCTGTTCCTCCTGCCTGGGCCTCAGCCGTGTTCCCTCCCGACAGGTGGAGGATGCGCTTTCTTACCTGGACCAGGTGAAGATCCGCTTTGGCAGTGACCCTGCTACCTACAATGGCTTCCTGGAGATCATGAAGGAGTTCAAGAGCCAGAGGTAAAGCCCATGTCCTGCACTCCAGGGTGCTCTGGAGAGCTCCTCAGCCTTTCACAGAATCCCAGAATATCCTGAGCTGGAAGGGACTCAAAAGGATCATTGATCCAGCTCCTGTACAGACACCCCAACAATCCCACCCTGTGCATCCCTGGGGGTGTTCTCCAAATGCTCCTGGAGCTCTGGCAGCCTTGGGGCCAGGACCATTCCCTGGGGAGCCTGGGCAGTGCCCCAGCAGCCTCTGGGGGAAGAACCTTTCCCTGAGATCCATCCCAAGCCCTGACACAGCTCCAGCCATTCCCTCAGGCCTCAGCCTTTGTGGGGTCTCTCTGCCTGAGCAGGGCCCCCAGCCTTCACCCCATCATTCCCGTGCTGTACACACACTGCCCTGTCCCCCAGGGGTGCAGTCACATGGAGTTGGAGTACTTCTGCCCATCCCATCATTCTCCAGAGGTGAAATCCACAGGAGAAGGCAAATCTGCTTTTACTTTCCACTCTGAAATGCAGATCTTGGAAATAAGTGAAGCAGCCTGAGCACTGAACCTGTGACCTACCAGCCCTGGAGGCGGTGGGTGTCCTGCCCCTTTGGCACCCTGCACTCTCCTCTCTCCTCCCCATGGATAAGATTCCCAGGGTGAGGCTGCAGTCATCATTTCCTCTAATTGGGCTAATCACTTATTAAAAAATTGCATCCCTGAGTTACCAGATGCTTTACATACCTCTGGCATTTTCTGAGCTTAACTTGTGTTTCTGATATGGATAAAAGTAACAAACCCTTCTCAATTTTAGCATTGACACACCTGGAGTCATCCGACGTGTTTCTCAGCTTTTCCATGAGCATCCCGACCTCATTGTAGGATTCAATGCATTTCTTCCTCTGGGCTACAGGATAGAAATTCCAAAGAATGGGAAGTTAAGTATACAGTCACCTTTGAATAGTCAGGTAGGTCACAGAGCTCTGATTCTTTAAATAAACTGTTCCATGTGTCACTGGACACGTCTGCACAGTTTAGGCTGTGGGGATTTATGTATGGTGCACACTGTTGAGGTTTTTAGATGGTTTTCAAAGCCTGTGGTAATGGGTATAATAGGAATTTAAATATTTATTGAAAGAATCCTTGAGTGGTTTGGATTGAAAGGAACCCTAAAGATCACCTAATTCCAACCTCTCATTTATTCTCAAGCAGTTAGTTTAACTTACACAGAGATGAGGATTCTGCATAAAAACACCACTTCAAGACCAAATACTTTAGTCAGACTTGGAAACTGAGATTGTAATTGGTCTGACATTGTTAAATGAGTTCTCAGTATGTGGTGTAGGCAGTGACAAATTTCAAGGAGGGATCCTGGAAGAACTGCACTTCCAATCTTCCACTAAGAAACCAGGAAACTTGTTTAGGCAATAGGCAAAAGTACACAGCAATCATTGAGTTGTTTAGGTTGGAAAAGGTCTTTAAGATCATGGAATCCCCATCAGGTATTGTTGCTGTGGAACACATCTGCTGGGATACAGATGGATATTGCCCCTGCTTGGGTTTTGTTGTTTCTCCGTGGTTGTGGAGCTGAAATAGAGCCATAAACTGAATTCTGCTGATGAACTTGTGGTTTAACTCCAGTTAATAGAGGAACTATCTTTTAAATCTCATCTCCCTCAGATCTCTCTGTTGCTTAGGAATGCACATCTGTAAGAACCTCATGTTTAATATGCTCCTTAAAACCAGCAGTTCCTCTGCACTGAGCAGTGCTAGCAGGACCTGTTTGGTGCAGCCTCAGGTGAGGTCAATAAGGCTGTGACAGCCACAAGTCAGGTGATTCCTACACCAGGGAGAACTTTGGGGATTATTTCAACTGATGGAGTTAATAAACTGGGTAGAGAAATTAATTGGTGACTGAAATACTTTTTCTCTCTTCTTCATGGTGACACTGTTTTATAGCTGGAGAGCTCACCAGCTGGGTTGTTGTTGAGCTGGTCCCTGATCCTTTTCCAACACATCTCGTGTGTCCTGTGCCCCCAGGTGCCCCCAGAGCCTGTGCCCAGTGCTCTCCCTGGCAGTGGATTGGTCTTGCACTACTCCCAGGAGAACTCCCACAACCACAGTGACTGCTCCGAGGAGTTCCGGCAGCAGCTTCCCTACAAAGAAGATAAATCCCAAATTCCCTTGGAATCTGATTCCGTGGAGTTCAATAATGCCATCAGTTATGTGAATAAGATCAAAACACGTTTCCTTGACCATCCAGAGATTTACAGATCCTTTTTAGAAATTCTTCACACCTACCAGGTAAAAAGTCTTCCATGGAAGAGGTGGGGCATTGGCACTGGGGCTCTTTGGAGTTGTGGTTGTTAAATTTACTCTCTGCCTGTTGAACAGACTTAGAGTTCCCAAGGACTGGTCTTTGTCCAACAGCTGCCTCATAGATGACAAAAAGTGTGAAAATTGTGGAACTTTTCCGGGTGTAAAGAGGCTGTAGCCAGATCTGTCTTTACTCGCCTTCAGCTGATTTAGTGATCCTGTAAGAACCTGGGGCTGACTCAGAATCCTTTCAAGTTCTGTGTCATCAAGATTTTTGGCTCAGGATGAGTTTTCTGGCAGAGTGAGGTATCTTTTGGCTCTGTTGAACATCTGTGTGTATCTTTTCAGAAAGAACAACTGAACACCAAGGGTCGACCCTTCCGGGGCATGTCAGAGGAAGAAGTGTTCACTGAAGTGGCCAATCTCTTCCGGGGACAGGAGGATCTGCTCTCCGAGTTTGGACAGTTCCTCCCAGAGGCAAAAAGGTCTTTGGTACGTGCTGAGAGCAGGGCAGGATATTGAATGCTCTGTCTGCATGTAGAATATGCAAAACATGGAAAATCATGCAGCCAGTAATGAACTGTGCTCCTCTTCATTGTTTGGATTTTCTCAGAACAGGTGACTTAACCACATGCTCTGTGTCATGTTAAGATTCTTAATTTGAGAGGAGAACATTGAAATCATTATTTGTTTCCTTCAGTTCACAGGAAATGGACCATGTGAAGTGAACAGTGTCCAGAAAACTGAGCATGAGAAGAATCTGGAGCACAGCAAGAAGCGATCCAGGCCGCTGCTGCTGCGTCCTGTTTCTGGCCCAGCAAAGGTATCTTTCAGCAAGTAAAAACTTAGAATAACCTGATATTGCTTGTGCTCAGTAATTGCTGAGATAAAGGTGTAATGGGTAATGTGTTTGATGTATGTAGGTGTTTGAGAAACAAAATTTGGAGTTACTTTAATTACTGTAGAAAAAGGGAATTTTTAATGCATGCTTAAATGTGTGTGGTAACACGTTTGATACTAAATATCAAGACCTTCTGTACTAAGTGTTGGCCCTGGAAAGGGACAGTTTATTGCTTCTATGCAGAATCTCAAGTGATTCTCATTTTTTGTTTCTTCTTAGCTGGGAGACATTTGACAGAGATTGCTGTGAGGACGTGACACAGCAATGCCAGATCACTGCTGGGGAAATGCAGGGTCTCAGCCTTTGCAGGGAGCTGTTCTATGCCAGCAGAGTGGAATTTGATGGCATTTGAGTCACAACATGTTAAATATAACTGCTTGTTCTTTTAACAGAAGAAAATGAAGCTGCGAGGTACCAAAGATCTGTCAGTCGCGACAGTGGGGAAATATGGGACGCTGCAAGAATTTTCCTTCTTTGACAAGGTCAGTATTTGTGCTTTTCTCACATTCTCTGGACTTCTCTTCAGCCTTTTATGTGGTTTCTAATTGATTTGGTTTCTGTACAATTTGTGTGTCAGCACTTAAGACATTCCCTGACTTTTCAAGTGATAAAGACAGACAAAAGTAAAAATAGGTGGGTTTGGAAGATGAACAGACTGATAATTAACCTTTTTCTGAATACAAATGGCATCGAGGTGATGTGATCATGTTTCCAAACTGCTGTAGGTGCGCAGGGTGCTCAAGAGTCAGGAGGTCTATGAAAATTTTCTCCGTTGCATCGCTCTCTTCAACCAGGAGTTGGTCTCTGGCTCTGAGTTGCTCCAGCTTGTTACACCCTTTTTAGGGTAAGTTACTAACTTACCTCTCTGCCCTGTGGTACTTTGTAGGTCCTACTCTGGTGTTTTGTGGACACATTGTGAACTTTGTTACCCAAGTTTTGGATTTAACTTAAAAGTACCTCCTCCGTAGCATGCAAAAAACTGAAGGTTAATCCAAAAAGAGGAGTAATAAAATCTGAACCTTTTAATGTTTCTATACAGCTCTTAATAAACCTTGTGAGGAAGATATTTTCCTCTCTGTTCACACTCCCTGTTTAATATCTCAAAGTGCAATAAAGGTATAAACATGAAATCTGAGAACAGGGCTGTGAGAAGGATAAATAGCTCCAGCCCTGCTGTGAGCCTCCTGAGCTGTTTGGCTTGCAGCAGAAGAGGGAGAGTCAAATGGCAAGGATCACTTTCTCCTCAGGCACTTAAGGGGAGTGTTTGTGTGGTGAAGGGAAATTATTTTCCTACCTTAAGTAAAAAAAAAAACCCTAAAGCAATTCAGAGAGAATGATAACAGAGGTGAAATGTTGGTGAAAGATTTCTCCCTGCAATGCTGACTTTGTTTAGATATTTCTGCCTCCCTTTTATGACACACATTAACCACCCTAAAACTGTCACGGTGCAATAACAAAATACTTGTGTTTTTGAAGGAAATTCCCAGAACTCTTTGCACAGTTCAAGTCCTTCCTTGGTGTGAAAGAGCTTTCCTTTGCTTCTCCTCTGAGCGACCGCTCCGGGGATGGAATGAGCCGGGAAATTGATTATGCTTCCTGCAAACGCATCGGATCCAGTTACCGGGCCCTCCCCAAAACCTACCAGCAGCCAAAGTGCAGTGGCAGAACAGCCATTTGCAAGGAGGTACTTTGGGGTCAGGCTCTTCAGTCCCTGAACACACATAAATTGGAGTGGGGCTGTTCATACCACTGCATGTGGAGTCCCCTCCTCAGTGCTGATTCACTTTATTCAGCCAATTTATTGAAATAATATCCACATTTTGTTAATTTTATCTAAACCCATCACAAATCACATCTTTAATACCTTTTGAGTCTCTGTGCAGACAGAAATTTATTCCTATAGACAGAAAAGAATATTAAATACCCTGGAATTTATTTTTTAGCAGTGAGCCAGTATGGCCTTTAGGAACAATTTTTCTCTGGAAGAGCCCTGTGAGGCACCTCAGCCCTGTGAGTACCTGAGGCACCATTCCCACTGTTGTGGGGAACTCTGTCTCCTTTATTTACAGCTGCTGATCACTGCACAGTGATCTGTGTGTGAGGTGATAGTGAAGGTGTTCTTGAGTTTTCTGAGCAGGGTTCCACACAGACCTCAAATCTAGGGAGCAGTGACCTGAAAATTAGGTCTGGAATGTCCAGCAGAAACTCAGGGCAAAAAGAAAAGAGAGAAAACCCTGTCAGAACAGCTCTGGGCTCACAAGGCCCTGCTCAATGCCATGTGTCTGCACTGTTGCAGGTGCTAAATGATACCTGGGTTTCGTTTCCATCCTGGTCTGAAGACTCCACTTTTGTCAGCTCCAAGAAGACTCCGTATGAGGAACAGCTGCACCGCTGTGAGGACGAGCGCTTTGAGGTACCCCTGCTGCTGAGCTCCCTCTGCTTCCTCAGAAAGCAGAACCCCTGGGTTTTACAGAATTAATTCACGGCCGGTTCCTGAAAGTTCTCTTGGTGTTTGTTGGTTTGAGATGGAGTTTGGTGTGTTGTGCTTGGAGTCTGATAGTTGTTTCTAGGCATGAGTCCAGCTCTAAATTACATGTGACCTTTGGGAGAGCTGGCAGAGGTCTATTTTCCAGTAAAACCCTTCCTGGTGCTTCCTGGCTCCACCCCTTGGGGCTGGAACACCTTCCCCAGCCCTGGGCTGCTGCTGCTCTCCGTGTTCCTGCCCTGCCTGTTCTGACGCCGCGTTTCCTGTGAACTCTCAACAGCTGGATGTTGTCCTGGAGACCAATTTAGCCACAATCCGTGTGCTGGAGAGTGTGCAGAAGAAACTGTCCCGCCTGACCCAGGAGGATCAGGAGAAGTTTCGCTTGGATGATTGTTTGGGAGGAACATCAGAGGTGATCCAGCGCAGGGCCATCTATCGCATCTATGGTGACAAAGCACCAGAGATCATCGAGAGTCTTAAGAAAAACCCAGTTACTGCTGTCCCTGTGGTACTTAAGAGGTAATTCCCATTGTTCTGTGTTCTTTAAGAAGCTGAAAAAGGATTTTTAAAGCATTTTGAAACTGCAGGATGAGAGGACATAGCCTCAGGGTGTGCTACTGGAAGTTCTGGTTGGACATCAGGGGGAATTTCTTCACAGAAAAGGTTGTTAAACATTGGAAGGGGCTGCCCAGGGAGGAGGTGGAGTCACCATCCCTGGAGGTGGATGTGGCACTTGGTGCTCTGGTCTGGTTGTCAAGGCAGCGATTAGTCAGAGGTTGGACTCTGTGATCTCAAAGGTCTTTTCCAACCTAAATAATTCTGTGGTTCTGTGAACTCTTTGCTGTAGGTGTTTCAAAGGATAAGTTACCATCAGTGGTGGTGCTTTTTTCAAATTTCTTTATTGCTTTCAGGAATAAATTCCAGTTTTCCACTGAAAACTTCTTGTTGCCTCACAGTTGGCTCCATTCAAGTGTTTTGGGTTTTTCTGTGCCTGTCTCTCTGAAGTAGACTGTTCATTTATGCAGGTTGAAAGCAAAAGAGGAGGAATGGAGGGAGGCCCAGCAGGGTTTCAACAAGATTTGGAGGGAGCAGTATGAGAAGGCGTATTTGAAATCCCTGGACCACCAGGCTGTGAATTTCAAGCAGAACGACACCAAAGCTCTGCGCTCCAAGAGCTTGCTGAATGAAATTGAGAGTGTTTATGATGAGGTGTGTATGACAGGAGTGACCCCTCCTCCATGCCCTTCCTTGGGAGTGTGACCTAGATGTGTACATAGCACCTGGGACCGTGTGGAAATGGTTGGAAATTGGGAGATTTCTCGGTCAAAAACAGCTGTCCCAAGCACAGTGTTAATGCTGGCTTATTTCTCCTGGCAGGAATGGCTGTTGAGCATGGATTGGAAGGATCTTTATCTATTTGTCTCTTGATTACAGCATCAGGAGCAGCATTCAGAGGGGAGGAGTTCATCCACAAATGAGCCTCACCTTATCTTCATCTATGAAGATAAGCAGATTTTGGAAGATGCAGCCTCTCTTATCAGCTATTATGTGAAGAGGCAGCCAACCATCCAAAAGGAGGATCAGGCAACCATCAGGCAGATTGTGCATCACTTCATACCTGAGCTCTTCTTCTCTCAGCCACCTGAGCACAACATTTCTGAGGAATCAACAGATGAGGACAGAGAAAACCACCAGGGGCAGAACCTGGATACTCCTGAGCTGCGGAAAAAACATGTGCCTGGGCCTCCGAGCAGTCCTTTGGAGACCAAAGCAACCTTCTGTGATGTTACAGCTGCTGAGCCCCACAACACCCTGGATGACGTTTACAGCCTCTTCTTTGTCAATAATAATTGGTATTTCTTCCTCCGCCTTCACCAGACTCTGTGCTCCAGGCTCCTAAAGATTTATCGCCAAGCCCAGAAGCAGCTTCTGGAATATCGGACTGAGAAAGAGAGAGAGAAGCTCCTCTGTGAAGGGAGGAAAGAAAAAACCAATGATCCAGCCATGGAGCTAAGACTGAAGCAACCAAGTAAGAATAATGCAGGGCTTAGTCCACTCTTAATGCCCTGATTGCCAGAGTTCCTTTATGTATGTTGTGTAACTGGGACCAGCAGGCAGGTCTGGAATCCTCTGTGTGTTTGTGATTTGTGGACACAGCTCCTTCAGCAGGGCTGTCAGTGAGTCCTGGGCTCTCAGGTGTGGTTCACAGAGACTTCCTGAGAGCCTAGGGTGCTCAGGTGTTCTCCAGTGTCTCATTGCAGGGATCCGTTACTTTGATTTGCAATGTAAACAGGCCCCACAAAGAAATAGTTACTGCCCAGGGCAGTCCTGGAGATGTGTGAGGGAAACTGTCCCAGCCTGTCAGGGCACCTGCCAGGGAATGTCATTCTCCCCGCTGAGTTTCATGATTCTTGAGCTGTGGTGCTTCCTGCATTGCTTCTCTCTGCCTTTTCCGTGTGTTAAATGAGTGCATTTCCCCCTGGCCAGGTGAGGTGGAGCTGGAGGAGTACTACCCAGCCTTCCTGGACATGGTGAGGAGCCTGCTGGACGGGAACATCGACCCCACGCAGTACGAGGACACCCTGCGGGAGATGTTCACCATCCACGCCTACATCGGCTTCACCATGGACAAGCTGGTGCAGAACATCGTGCGCCAGGTGAGGCCTGGGGCTGCCCTGGGGCTGCCCTGGGCTGCACAGCTCCCCTCACACACAGCCTGCCTCCTCCCAGTGCCCTGCAGAGCAACGGGGCACTGAGCTTGGAGAAAATCGGGGAAAAGTTATCTGTGGCAAGGAAAAGGTTTCGTGAGAGACTTTGATGCCTTAAGCAGGCTGGTAAAAATATGAAGCAGACACAGCAGGACAGGGAAAAGGGAATTTACCTCGGTTTGATAGGATCCTAGGTGCCCAGACCCATCAAAGGTGGAAAACACGCCATGGAGTGAACAATGAGCCAGAACCCCCGTACAACGTGTACTGAATTTTTATGGGCTTCACAAAATTAGCATATCTACTTAAAATCCCCCAAGAAGAAACTTAATAAATGAATAATTGCCCCCTATTCTAATGAACCCCTCCCAGTTGAGACTACAGCCTAGTTTACAAAAACATGTTCCAAGAGAGAATAGGTTGGAGCCTCTAGTTCTGAAGTAATATGAATGTTTGGTCTTCCTCGCTGTGCAGGACCCCAAACTAAGCTAAATATCAGAATGCAAGGGTTGTAAACATGTGGGGCTAAAGTACAAGGAGTGTTTTTGTGCAGGGTACAAGGAGTGTGTATAGAGGCTACCAGGGAAGGGAAAGGGTATAAAAATATATAAAAAGGGTATAAAAAGAAAATATAAAAATCACCAGCATCAACCTCAGCTTCCATACAGGGACCTCCTTAGGGGATTTACTCTTTCTGGCCTTTCTCAATGCTTTTTGAGTTCTGGTCTTTTCAAAATTCTGCCATTCCTCAAATACTTCTAAGGCAACACAAAAAAAAGGTTCAGTCCTTAATCAAATCGGTGTTTCAGTTGTAGTTTTCTAGTTAAGGCACATCAGCCCCTCACTCTATCCTATTCCTTTTACTGCAAAGTCAGAAAAAAGAGAGGGAAATGTGGGAATTCTCTGGAGTTTGCTGCTTCAGCTGAGTGTGATGCTGTGCTGAGTTTTACACTCCTTTCATGACACACTAGAGTTAACTCTTGGCCCGGGCTTGCTGACTGAATTCCCCCTTTTTTAATGGAAGCTTCACCATCTAGTGAGCGATGACATCTGCTTGAAGGTGGTTGAGCTCTACCTGAACGAGAGGAAGCGAGGAGCTGCTGGGGGTAATTTATCCTCTCGCTGTGTGCGGGCAGCAAAGGAGACCAGCTACCAGTGGAAGGCTGAACGGTGCATGGCAGATGAGAACTGCTTCAAGGTAAGACCTTGCTGCCAGGGAACTTCAGCAAGTCACTGTAAAACTTCAGAAGATCTCCCAGGTGGCACTTGACCTGGGAGAAAATGGGTTTGAAAGCTCCAAGAATGAGCAATATGGAGAGAAGGTACCAAAAGCGGAGCAGACAGTGAGGGGACATTCTGGCTCACTGGGAAGCTCTGCTGCTTCTCTCCTAGCTTCTATTTATTGTCCAAGTGACTTGTGAATGTGCAGCTTTGTATTGGGAACCCCTGTGGCAAATATTTTCTGTAACTTTATCGCAGGTCATGTTTCTTCAGAGGAAGGGACAGGTGATCATGACCATTGAGCTGCTGGATACAGAAGAAACCCAGACAGAAGATCCTGTGGAGGTCCAGGTAATACCACAGTGACCATGGAGTCTGTGTGCCACAAAGCAGATGTCTGAGAATGCTTTCCTGCTTTCTTTTTCCAAAATATGAGAATATGAGACTTTGCCATGAGGACAAGTTTGCCTGTGAGGTTGGGAAATGACACTTGGGGCTGTGGTCATGGACAGAAATGTTGTGTTAGCAGAAAAGTTTCAACATAAATCAGCCTCAGGATGAACAGCTTGGAAATAAACAGGTTCATTGCAGTGATGTTTGTCCTGATGAAGTGAAATCTCACTGGAATTGCTCTCCCTTGTGTAGCACCTGGCAAACTACATGGAGCAGTACGTTGGGGTGGAAGGAGCTCCCAACAACCAGAACGATGGCTTCCTCCTGAAACCAGTCTTTCTGCAAAGGTGAGCTGAGCCACACCTGCAGCTGCTGCTGCTGCTCCTCCCTGCCTGTGTCCAGTGGGTTTGGGTGATGTGCCAACCCCAGGGAAAGGCACTCACCAGTGCACAGGGATGCTGAAGGAGAAATTTATGACCACTGCACTGGGGTCTGTTCATGGAACTGTGTTTGGAATGGAGTGGGATGGATTCTGGACGGGATTCTGGACCTACTTTGTTCCCATTTCACTAAATATTTGTCAGACCTTACAGAAGAAGATCCCGGAGAGAGCCTGAAAAACAAAACATGCAAATCCAAGTTCCGTCCTTGTGCCTTGAGCCCTGTCAGCTGAGGAGGATGGATAAGCAGATGTATGACATGTGCTTTGTCATCCTTTTGTTCCAGGAACCTGAAGAAGTTCCGCAAGTGGCAGTGCAAGCAGGTGAGGGCCCTGCGCAGCGAGGTCAAGAGCTCCTGGAAGCGTTTGATCGGAGTGGAGAGCGCCTGCAACGTCGACTGTCGCTTCAAGCTCAACACCCACAAGATGATGTTCATCATGAACTCCGAGGATTACATGTACAGGAGGGGAGCTCTCTGCAGAGCCAAGCAGGTATGTCTCCTTTTTACTCCCTCTGTGGCTTCAAGGTCCCCGAGGGTTGCTGAGGCTGGCTGAGAGAATTCAGGCAGACGAACCAAGGTGGTGAAAAGGGAAGTTTATTTACAAGAAACCTCTTTTATATCCATTCATATTCTAGCAACTATTGGTCAGCAAAGAATCCACCTCCTAAAACCATTGGTCATAACTAAATACCTAATACCTAATACCAAACACAAAGATTAAGAAAATAAAAGAATGCAGCTTATCTATGTTCTCTCCGTGAGAAAGAACAGAAAGGTTCTAAAACAGTGCAACCACACTCCCTCTGCAGCCCAGGCAGTAGCAGAGGTTGAGGGTGGTGAAACATAGGGTCTTCTTTTAGACACTTAAATGTAGAGGTTTTAGATAAAAGTTAGTTCCTTTAAAATTAACTAGAATAGAAAAAGATGCAGAACTCAGCTAGAAAGAAATTAATGATTAAATGCAGAGTAGCCTTTTGATTATTTGATATTTACTCAGCTGTGCTTAGTATAGACAATTAATAATCTTAAGAAGTTCAAAGGAGAGCCTAGGCAGTTACAAATTTTGCCCAGATGCAGCCTACTTAGAAGCAACAAAAGAGAGCATTGGGAGTTTTCCTGGGTCAAATGTATTGTCAAAAATCAGCAAAGTAAGAAGGTCACAGTGAGGAAGACTCATATTACTTCATAAAAGCAGCCCTCAGACCCATTTTTCAGACCACCTACCCAATTCCATTGCAGGAACTGCGCATGCTTAATGACTTTTTGCTAACTTCCATATGAAACGGGGAATGGGAGGCACTTATGCTATGAATATGCATCTGTATTTTAAATATGCATTGTTGTTATGGATAAATAAGTTCTGTGTTGCATTGTTATTTCAGAGCTGTACATTTGGGAGCTATCCCTGCAGCTCAAATAAACATACACTTTCTAACCTTAACAAGTTAGAGAGTCTTTGTCTGTCTCAGGTGGATATCGATATTAGATCTACATCTGCATTTTAATAATTCAGTGGGAGCTAAAATGTAGGTACCAATAAGTCTTGTGGCTGAATTCCTGCAAAGTTACTACTCTGTTGGGTGAAACTTGGAGGAGAGCAGGTAAATGCCCTGTGCTTTGGATTAGTTTAGCAGTTTTTTCTTTGCATGCAAATTTTAAGTGGGAGTGGCAAACATGAAGAAATAGGGATGGTTAAATGCAGGTCTGTGGTTTCCTGTTTCCCTGTTTGCGTCATGTTCAGCTCATTGCACATCTCACAGAGAGCTCAGGTTTGTGGTTTTTCCCCCAGGAACCTCTCCATGATCTTTCCTGTCCTGCTTCCAGGTCCAGCCCATGGTGCTGCTGAAGCACCACCAGCAGTTCGAGGAGTGGCACAACCGGTGGCTGGAGGAGAACGTGTCCATGGAGGCCGTGGATGTGGTTCAAGACTGGCTGATGGGGGACGAGGACGAGGAGATGGTGCCCTGCAAAACCACGTGTGAGACAGTGAATGTGCACGGGGTGCCTGTGAACAGATACAGAGTGCAGTACAGCCGCCGTCCTGCTTCACCCTGAGCACCTGGGCACGGCAGAGTGCTGCTGGTGAAGCACATTTCCTATGAGAATAGTGCTGGGAATGCAATGTATGTATTAATGATATTTATCCAAACAGCATTTTACTTTTGGATTATCATGTATTTTCCATATGGCATAGACTTGTCTCCTTGCAGTGTAATCCTCCAGCCATCATGAAGAGACTTTTAAAAGCTTTTATGGGAAGGGGGCTCTTGGCATTGCCACACACTTTTTAGTCATTTCCTGGCTTTAGGCCACTGCTGACCAGCTCAGTGAGGGGGTGAACTACCACTAGTGGCTTTGTTGGAGAGGTGGAGCTGGGCTAGTGTTTGAGCAGATGCTGGCAGCTGCTTCCACTTCCAAGGGTTTCATATTCCCTATCTTCCTGACTTTGTGCCGTCTTGGAGCCTGCAGAACTCTTCACTGTAACCTGGGAGTGCCAGCAGGGCTGAGAGCTGCTCCGGGCATCTTCCTTATCCCTGTGAACCAACAAGGCAACACATGATGCTTGTTCCTGGTGCTCTGGTGAGAAAAATGCCAAAACTGACGTGGGGATGGCCAGCACACAAGGCTCTGACTCTCCCTCATCAGCCAAGTGTTCTGGAGCATGAACTGAGGGGATGAACTCTGAGCTGTGGTGCTGGGATGGCAGCAATTCCCAGGATTCCCGAGACCCCCAGCCGCCGGTGTGGCTCTGGGAGCTGAGGACCTGCTGCAGACTCTGTCTTCTGGAATATCCGTGGGGAGGACTGTCCATGGCGAGGTCTGGCCCGGATTTCGGTGTGTGTTTTGCATGTTGGTGGCAGCTCCGGAGCCGGGCGGTTCCCGGCGGCTCCCCGCGCTCCGCGGGGCTGCAGCACATCGGTGCCATCGGCAGATGGAGCTCCCGGAGCACAGCTGCGAGCTGAGCTCGGCCCCATGGACTCTCCTGCTCCTGCTGGGTTTGGGGGACACACGGAAATCTGCCAGGAGCGGTGTGAGATCCAAACAGCACCGTCCTGGGGGAGCTTTCCCACTCAAGCACTGCTATCGAAGCTTTTTCTGCCATGAAACCTAACACGGCCTGCCCTGATCTGTGCAGAACACTACATCTGACTTCATCTAGTGAGAAATCAAGGAAATTTACTGTGTCTGTCCTGCAGCCCCACTGTGACTTCACGCCTGTTTGTCAGGGGCCGAGGGCAAGCACGCTGTCCGTGGAGTGTATTACAAACAGAACGTCTCGAGGCATAGCCAGCCTCCTTTCAGCTTTGCTTCCAACATTTTCCTGGCTTTTGGGGCAATAATCTCCCACTCTGAAACATTTTGTGGCTTTGATTTTTAGGTTATGATTTCTGCCAGACCTAAGGAGCAGCCTGTAGGATTTGTCCTGGGTTATTTCCACTGGACGACATTCAGTTTTGCAATTGTCTCACTTGACAGTAGAAAAATTGGCCTTTGGGGTACGTTTAATAGGAAACTGTCCTGAGTCTTTGTCTTTTTTGCAAAATAATCTGTGGGAGGGGAGGAGGGAGGCCACTCTCTGGCATTCGTGGCCACTTGCACAACCACTGCCAGCAGAGACTTTTCATCAAGAATCCCTGTTCTCCTTGTCTGGGTCTCTGCTAAATTTTGGTTCCTGAAATGATCTGAAGGTTCTTTGCCCTGCTCTCGGTGCAGGGAGTGATAAGAGACCACGTGGCTCTGCGAGGGCTGGGGGGAGCAGGGGGACAAGCCCAGTGCCAAGCACAGTGTCCTCCTTTCCCTCGCAGCCAGCTCACCAAAACACACCTCAGTCCTGCTCACCTCTCTGCTGTCTCCCAGTGGAGATGACAATTGTGCCAAATTTTATGGTTTTATGATACAGAAAACTGTTTACTAGAAAATAGGTGGCAACTTGTGGCTTAAAATGCTTTTGATTCCAGGTGTCCCAAGGTGGGCAACGCCCCTGGGCACCGTCCTGTTCCATCAACCCATTCTAAGTGTACTTCAGGTATTTTTAAGCATCCTTATTTTGTAAACCTTAATTTATAATCTGAACTGATTAAGCAAGACTTTTGCCCTTTACAGTGCTATTGTCTCCAAGCTGAGAGTAGCAAGGGATGTGAAGGGAATAACAGATTTGAGAGAGGCTTGTTCATGTCTGAGGGTTTCAGCTGTGTATCTGCACGACCTTGAGTCAAGAGTTTGTTCTTCCATTTGTTTGAAGGATCTTTGCTTTTGGGCTTGTAATTGCTTTGCCAGCTCCTTGAATGTAGTTTTTTTTTATATTTATTTGCACATTCAAGTAAAATAAAATATTGATTTTAAAAGTCTGCAGCTCTCACTGCTTTATGTTTCTTTTCAATTAATTTAAACTTTGTGACAACCCCCCGGAACTGATTGTCTTGTACCTGAAACTGGATTTTAAAAGGTAGAAATATGCAATTGAAAGGTTGGTGAGCTTCCCTTCAAGCAGCTCCTGGAGAAGCTGCAGGATGTGCTGGTGCAGCTGTGTGTCAGTGAGTGCTCAGGGAGGGTGGGAGCAGAGGAAAAGGGAAATGCATTTCTTACACGCAGCCCCCAGCAGAGATCCCACGCAGGAGCTGGGGCTGCACTCACCTGGGAGCTGCCAAAACCTGTGGCTGGAGGGGAGCAGAGTCCAGGGGGTGGCACAGTTGCTCCAGAAGAGAGGTTTCAAAAGAAAACATTGGGATGGATCTCAGGGAAAGGTTCTTCCCCCAGAGGCTGCTGGGCACTGCCCAGGCTCCCCAGGGAAGGGGGACAGTCCCAAGGCTGCCAGAGCTCCAGGACAACACTCCCAGGAATGCCCAGGGTGGGATTGCTGGGGTGTGTGTGCAGGGCCAGGGTTGGGTTTGATCCTCGTGGGTCCCTCCCAGCCCAGGATTTGTCACACTAGGCAGAGCCTTCCTGCAGCACCTCTGCCAGGGGAGCCCTGGGCAGGCCTGGCCCAGGATCACACCCTGAGCACAGCCAGGGCTCAGCACAAGGCTGATTCCATCTCCCAACCCCACCAGGTTCTGCTCGTGGGTTAAGACACATCTGCTCCAGGTTAAGACAACACAACTGCAACCATGAAAATAACCCTCCACCCGCCTTCCCCTCGACCTCCCCAAATTCCTGGGTAATAACATGTTTGACTGTGCTCCCTGCACGACACATGAATGAGTGGATTTTGCAAATTAAGCCATAGTGATGTGACCCAGAGCTGATAGGAGTTTCCTTTACATCATCCCCAACACTTCCGTTGCCATAACAAAAGGCAGCTCTGCTCTCTCTGCACCCCCTGCTCGCTCTCAGGGAAACAAACTGTTGTTCTCCCAAGGACAATCCTCTGGTGGATCAGCTGCATGGAATCATTTGATTAAAATGATGGTGGTTTGGGCTCAGAGGACGCAGCCCACTTTGCACAAGCCTCCTCTTGGCCTTCTCACAAAGGGGACCTTCCCTGGGCTCGAGGGGAGGGACAGCCAGATGTGACATGAGAGCACTAGGAGATCTCAGCGAGTGGATAGCTCTGGCAACAGCAAACAGCTTAAAAATATCCTTCAGATTTGCAGGGTGGAATTAGTAGAAATGGCTTGCTCAATTAAACTCTGAATAGCTAAAGGGAGTACCTGAGTTCAGCATTTGACATTCCAGGACTTTCTAAATGTGTTTCCATATCACACAGATGCACCAGGAGAGTCAGGGCTCTGAACAAGTGAGAGAGTCTAGAACTGAGTGTGCAAAGTTGAGTTTTTCCTTCATTATTTAGCCATTTCTCTGATTAGAACTAACTCACTGTTCCATTCCATTTAAAGACTAAATTAAAGTCTAGCAATGCTTAACCTGTGCTAAAGAATGAATCCAAAGAGTCCTGGTGCTGGAAAGGGATGATGAGGATGATGGTGAGGATGATGATGGTGAGGAGGATGGTGATGATGATGATGATGATGATGATGATGATGATGAGGCCAGGTAGCCTCTACCCCAGGGTCACTACCTGGCTGAGAAAGGCCCCAAAGAAGCTGTTCCAGTGAGTTGCAGGGATACTAATAAGCATCAAATGTTTCTGGAAAATGTCTTCATGTGGACTTTTACACCGTGAAGCAAAAACTGCAGGCAAGAAGAAGAGCAGGTCTGACAAACCTCCCTTGTCAGGAGCACTGCAGCAGTGAAAGGCTGTGTGGGATAACCCACGGAAATTTGGGTGGGATTCCTGTGGAGCAGGAGAGCTGTGGGACAAGCAGCAGGGAGAGGCAGGGGAATTCTCTGGAGCTGTGGAGCTGTGCCAGGGAGAAGGTGAGAAAGCATTGGTGAATAGGTAACTCAAGTTAACTATGGAGAGACAGAATATGTGAATTCTAATTCAAGAAAAACAGGATTCCCTTTATCTTGTCGAGGTAAGAGGGACAAGAATCTGTTTGAGGGCAGCACAGAAACCCTGAATCACCCACCAAGGACTGCCCATGCTCCAGAGAGAAAGGTGAAAAGTGCACTGTGATGAAGACTACAGATCTTCATCACGAGAAGACCCCAAAGAGCACCAGGACATGTGGCACACAGCTAATGATATTAATGATTTCTGAGAAATGATTTGTATAACCACTCCTATCCCAGGGATGTGATGAATATTCATGAATGTTACCATAATATTGTGAGTTGGCGGTGCTGGGTGTGTGTGTTTGGAGGAGTGAATCTCCACACCAGCACCAAATAAAGCAAATCCCCTTCTCTGATTTTGTCTCTGAAGTGTCTCTGGGCCTGCTTGGGGCGAATCAAAGGAAGGGACCCGACAGTGTCTGAAACTCAAGGGAACATTGATGTGCAGATCCTGCAGAAACAGCTCCGAGTTGGTGCTCAGGAGCCCTCTGGAGCCCCTGGAACAGAGCAGCAGTGGTGAATCTCATCATTTACCCACCACAGGCTGCTCTTCCAAGCCTCCAAGATGTATGGGACAGGCCAGGTGGTGTCTGTACCCTCCCCCCGAGCTCTGAAATCCCCAGCCTGCTTTCCAGCATTACATCTTTCGGGTTCAGAGCCACGGAATAAAAGAGCGCCTGCTCCCAGGAGATGATCTGTTGCACAATGAATTACTTTAAAACCAAATTGTTACCCCACAGGGCAGGGATCACACGACTTAAAGAGATGTTAACAAGCCGTGACAAACCTCTGGCATCAGAATTTTCAGGCAAGCTGTTCTGCATCTGAGGCAGTCACTAAAGATCACACAGCATCTGAAAAATGAAGGATACAGCGATGAGTAACTCCTCTCTGCTCCACTCCAGAGACCTGCCCATAGGAAGCAGGGCTGTGATTTGCACACTATCTGAACCTGATTATGGCTAATTTTTTGCATACAGAGCATGGAAAGGATCCTGGCTGAGGCATGGAAAATATGTGGCCTCATGAGTCATTCTGTAATGGTTCATAAATCCTGGGAGAATCACAAAAGCAAAACATCTAACATTGCATCTTCCCTCTCCCTGCCAGTGGAACTCCACCTCTCGACACGCTCGGCACAAGGATGTGGGAATATGGTGAAAGCAAAGGAAATAGGATCATTTTCTCCTTGGAATAGAAGAATCTCATCAAACAGCAGCCAGGCTCAGATTTGCAACCTTCACAGAAGAGGCCATTCATAAGGCGAGGAGAAAGAACCGAGCTGCTCCTCAGGTTGCCAAACCAAATTTACAGTTCCTACTGCCTGGGCTCCAGCTCCTGTCCTTCCTCCCCTGCAGAGCCAGGCAAGGACTGCAGAGAACAGCCCAAAACCCAACATCCTCTCCAGCCATGACCTTCTGTCCCACTAGCCTTGATGGCCAGGGCCATGCTGGGGATCGGAGTCAGGAGATGGGAGAGGATTTGGGAGCTGCTGGGAGAGCAGAGCAGAGCACAGAAGGGATTCTGGGGGCTAGGGTAGGACAGACCAGGCAGCAAAAGGACTTAAGGCTCGGGTAACATCTACCAGTGCCTGCCACAGCATTTCTGAGTTGTCCTCTGGGCACAGCCAGCAGCTCCATGTGCTGCTCTGAGTTCTAATCCCAGGGATTGTGCAGGGTGGGACTGCTCAGCCCTGGGAAAAGACAGCTTTTTGTGGGGCAGGAGTGGCTGGAGCTCCCCATTATCTGCCCAGCAGCAGGGATTTCCTGCGTGCCCTTTGCAGGCCTCTTTCCTGCGGGATGGAGCTGCTCCCTGCCCCAGGGCTTTTATCAGGGGAAGCAAAGTGCCTCCCTCGCTTTTCCACTTGTCCCTGGCATGTCGTGGTGCTCCTGCTGGTGCTCTCAAGTGCAAAAAACTCCAGCCCAGAGGACTTCTAACCATCCTCTGCAGTAAAATCAAGAAGGTGCAGGAGCCACAGCCCCTGTTTAGGCAATAAAAGAGCAGAACTGTGAAGGGCCAATGCTGATCCAGAGGCTGCAAGGCTGACACCAAAACCCTTCAATTGCCAGAAGGAGCCTGCAAGAGTCCTGTGCAACCCCTGGGAGGTCTGTGTGCTCTGATATCTGGGATATCTTCCCATTTGTAGTACCAGTGCTGTGACTCAGGGTTGGGAAAGACCCGGGATGAGCCACGGAGGCCTCTGTGGTGGAGGATGCTCAGCATTCCCACAGGCAGAGGTGCGTGGGTTCTGTTTGTGTGCAAACTGCATCAGACCCGACCACATTTGTTATTTCCAGGAATATTCCGGGGCAGGAAGGAGACCCAGATGAGTCACTTGAGCCATCATCTCGCTCTGAGGATGAAGTGCAGCCCCGAAACCCTTTGGGTCTGGATAAACAAACCCCTCCCAGTCCCACACTGACGCTGGAGTTGTCCAGCCTGAGCTGGGGCAGCCCACCCTCGCTGGTGACAGCCCCTCCATCCCCTCACCCTCCCCGGGATCAGCCCTGTTGCTTCCGAGAGTTAAGGACCAGCAGGAGGAAATGCGTAAGCAGGGCCACTGCTGCTGCTGCTCCCACACAGCTCTGGCACTGCGCTGTGCCAGCGGATCCTGCTCTGGGATGGGGACCCTCGGGAGCAGGATCATGGGGATGGGGACCCTCGGGAGCAGGATCAGCGGGATGGGGACCCTCGGGAGCAGGATCATGGGGATGGGGACCCTCGGGAGCAGGATCATGGGGATGGGGACCCTCGGGAGCAGGATCATCGGGATGGGGACCCTCGGGAGCAGGATCAGTGGGATGGGGACCCTCGGGAGCAGGATCATGGGGATGGGGACCCTCGGGAGCAGGATCAGCGGGATGGGGACCCTCGGGAGCAGGATCATGGGGATGGGGACCCTCGGGAGCAGGATCAGCGGGATGGGGACCCTGCTGCACAGGCTCCTGCTCTGCTGTGCTTTCTGGGGACTCTGCCTGGCCTCGGACTATGATGGTGAGTGTGTGCCTTTGAGTGAAAAGCTGCTGCTTGATAAAATACTGGGTATTTGGGACCTTTGGAAGATCCCTGAAAACTCATTTTGTAATGATTTCATGTGGGAGAACAAGGATTGAGCTTTGTGCAGGCTCTCGTTGAAGCAGGAGGGGACAGAAGGTGACAGAGCTGATAGAGGTGGTATGATGGAAAAAATTAGAAAGAGAAAGGAAAAATAGAGGGCCAGAAAACTTGAAAGCCAAATCTTTAGCTAATTAGACTCCCACGGCCATGACTTTACACTGGAGTGGCTCCAGACCCTCGGATTGTTGTGAAAGCCAGGCAGAGGAATTTTTCTCTGGATTCCCTGGCCTGGTCATGGCTGTACAGAGGAATTTTTCTCTGGATTCCCCAGCCTGGTCATGGCTGTACAGAGGAATTTTTCTCTGGATTCCCTGGCCTGGTCATGGCTGCACAGAGGAATTTTTCTCTGGATTCCCCGGCCTGGTCATGGCTGCACAGAGGAATTTGTCTCTGGATTCCCTGGCCTGGTCATGGCTGTACAGAGGAATTTTTCTCTGGATTCCCTGGCCTGGTCATGGCTGTACAGAGGAATTTTTCTCTGGATTCCCCAGCCTGGTCATGGCTGCACAGAGGAATTTTTCTCTGGATTCCCTGGCCTGGTCATGGCTGTACAGAGGAATTTGTCTCTGGATTCCCTGGCCTGGTCATGGCTGTACATCAGCACAGTCCCTCGTGAGCGGTGGGAAGCTGCAGGACACAGGAGTGGGGTTTGTTCTCAGAGAGGTTCCTGAGGGAGGCTCCTGCACACCTAACTCTGCCTGGCAGCTTTTCCTGCCTGGCACACAATGGCCTTTCCAGAACATTCCCAGCTGTAGGGATCCCAACAGGAAAGGCAAAGAGCAGCCTTTGGGGTGAGCTGTGTGTGCAGCCTGCTCTGCTGAGTGAGTAAGAGATGAGCGAGTAACAGCTGAGTGAGTAACAGACTGAGTGAGTAACAGTGAGTGAGTAAGTGAGTAACAGCTGAGTGAGTAACAGATGGAGTAACAACTGAGTAACAGACTGAGAGAGTAACAATTGAGTAACAGATTGAGTGAGTAACAGTGAGTAACAACTGAGAGAGCGACAGACTGAGTATCAAACTGAGTAACAGCTGAGTAAGAGATGAGTAACAGCTGAGTGAGTAACAGACTGAGTGAGTAACCAGAGGAGTAGCTGAGTGAGTAACAGATGAGTGAGTAACAGCTGAGTTAGTAACAGCTGAGTGAGTAACAGACTGAGTAACAACTGAATGAGTAACAGCTGAGCGAGTAACCAGAGGAGTAACTGAGTGAGTAACAGCTGAGTGAGTAACAGACTGAGTGAGTAACAGACCGAGAGAGTAACAGCTGAGTGAGTAACAGCTGAGTGAGTAACAGCTGAGTGAGTAACAGACTGAGTAACAGATGAGTGAGTAACAGAGGAGTGAGAAACAGATGAGTCAGTGACAGCTGAGTAAGAGATGAGTGAGTAACAGACTGAGTAACAGACTGAGTAACAGTTGCATGAGTACCAGCTGAGTGAGTACCAGCTGAGTGAGTAACAGGCTGCCTCCCTGTCCCAGATTACTCCCAGAACAGCACCAATGACCAGGCCACCCCGGCAGAGGTCACCCCGTGTCCCCGAGCCATCCCAGGGGACAAGGCCACGGTCAACAACGTCACCTACCTGCTGATCCCCGCGGCCACCCGCGCCCAGCTGGGCAGTGCCATCACGGTGCGGCTCATCCCCTGCCTCTACAGCCTGGTGTTCCTGCTGGGGCTGCCGGCCAACGCGCTGGCCCTGTGGGTGCTGACCACCAGGGCCGAGCGCCTCACCTCCACCGTGTTCCTGAGCAACCTGGCCGCCGCAGACCTGCTGCTCGTCTCCGTGCTGCCCTTCAAGATCTCCTACTACTTCCTGGGCAACCACTGGCCCTTCGGGGAAGGGCTGTGCCGCCTCACCACGGCTTTCTTCTACGGGAACATGTACTGCTCCGTGCTGCTGCTCACCTGCATCAGCGCCGACCGCTACCTGGCCGTGGTGCATCCCTTCTCGTCCCGAGCTTTCCGCACTCCCACCTTGGCCGCCGCCACCTGCGCTGCCGTGTGGCTCTGTGCCGCAGCCTTCACGCTGCCCCTGACCCTGCAGCGGCAGTCCTACCCCCTGCTCGGCACGGAGCTCACGCTGTGCCATGATGTCCTGCCCCGCAACGAGGACGACGCCTTCTACTTTTATTATTTCGTGGTGCTGATCGCCGTCGCCTTCCTGCTGCCGCTGCTGCTGCTGGCGCTGAGCTCGGGCGCGGTGCTGCGCGTCCTCCTGCGCGGGGGCGAGCGCTACTCGCACGCCGTCAGGCTCACGGCCCTCGTGGTGCTCGCCCTCGTGGTTTTCTACGCCCCCAGCAATGTCCTGCTGCTGGTTCACTACTCCAGCCCCTGCTCCAAGCTGCACGGCCACCTCTACCTCGGCTACATGGTGAGCCTGGCCATCAGCACCTGCAACAGCTGCGCGGATCCCTTCATCTACTACTACGTGTCCGAGGATTTCCGCGAGAAGGTGAGGAGGAGAGTGTTCAGGAGCAGCAAAAAAACCACAATTTCCCGGAAGACCTCCAAGGAAACGCTGCCCCGCTCCAAGCACTCGCTGGTGTGAGCCTCCAGCCCGGGGCGCTCCTGACACACACACGGTGGGGAGAAGGATGGAGGCAGCGCTGGAATTCCACGAGTTTCACCCTGGAGCAGGGAGCAGCATTCCCCAGGAACCAAGCGCTTTTCCCTGTGAGAAACAGGTAGTCAACAGGTAACTGAAGTTACCTATTGAGAGACAGAGTATGTGAATTTTAAAGAGAAAAACAGGATTCCCTTTATCTTGTCAAGGTAAGAGGGACACGAATCTGTGTGAGGCCAGCACAGAAACCCTGAATCACCCACCAAGGACTGCCCATGCTCCAGAGAGAAAGGTGGAAAGTGCACTGTGATGGAGACTACAGATCTTCATCATGAGAAGACCCCACAGACCACCAGGACACACAGCCATGCGTGGCACACAGCTAATGATATTAATGATTGCTGAGAAATGATTTGTATAACCACTCCTATCCCAG
The DNA here is from genome assembly GCA_036630365.1 of Acanthiza pusilla. NCBI lineage: Eukaryota > Metazoa > Chordata > Aves > Passeriformes > Acanthizidae > Acanthiza > Acanthiza pusilla. The sequence continues at coordinate 2,967,455 of JAXCHO010000105.1, read as the reverse complement.
GGAATGTGATGAATATTCATGAATGTTACCATAATATTGTGAGTTGGCAGTGCCGGAGTGTGTGTTTGGAGGAGTGAATCCTCACACCCAGCACCAAATAAAGCAAATCCCCACCTCTTAGGCTTTGTCTCTGAAGTGTCTCTAAGCCTGCTTGGGGTGAATCACTTGTCTGCAGAGATAAGGCTGAATAAAGGCAGGCTGGGGGATTCTTTGAGAGGTGTGGAGTGCTGGACACATCCATCCTTTCCTGCAGCTTCTCAGCAGGTCACACACCACCAGGGATGTTCCTACCCATCCACCTGGGGCTGCTGTTCCTAATTTTGCTAAGCTGCCTGCTAGTCCTGCTCGCTGTGCTCAAACGCATGTTCCCTTCCCCTAAAACTGAAAAAGAATAGGCATTGCAAACCTAAACTTCTAAATGTCTCAAAGGATACTTTCCTGAACTAAACCAGTCTGTCGAGAGTGCAGAGCACTGGTTTGTGGGGCAAGGACATTTTTGGTTTGATTCCTAAGCAACCTCTCAATAATGTCACCCCATTGTTGGTATAAAAATCCCATTCACTCATCCCTGTTTTTGCAAATTACCCTTGGAATTCATCATTTCTTTGAGGTAAAGGTTGTATTAATTGATTTTGCAACAAAATTATGTTTCTTGAAGGGAAATAGTCAAGCAGGAATGGAGCAAACCCTCTAATCCTCCTCACTTCCTTTGTGTAATGCCACCCCCAGCCAAGAACTCTCTCTGATGGAAAGAGGTGCTCAGGTTTGTTGCTTATTGCTGCAAATCTGACAAAATGCAGCCAGCTCAGCTCTCAGACACACCTGGGGCACAGCCCTGGGAGTAGCCAGGTAGAAAATGAGCAACAAACCTCCTTAGAGCTCCTCAGTTCTTCAGTTTTCCCAGCACAGGCTCGCCAGCCCAAAGCGCGAATAAGAGGCAGACAGGATTGTCTTAAAATCAGTTTTTAATAAAATATTTATCAGAATCTAAAACAAACACTTCTGGACTCAGACTTGCTAAGATGTGTGTGAACAAACCAAAGAACTGGTCAGAGAGCTGTGTGTGTGTACCTGTGAGCAGGGGGAACAGCAGGGCCGAGCTCCGGGGGCTGGGCACTCAGTCAGACACAGCAGGGACTAAAAACACCCCAAACCCCCACCCAGGCTGGGGGAGGTTTTCTAAAGAGTTCTCTAAATGAGAACCAGGTTATTGTGCATTAAATGTCAACAGTTGGTGTGAGCAAAGCAAGTGCTGGTGTGTGGAGGAAGCTCTTCAAGCAAGCTGAACATTCTTCTGGTATTTGTTTTCTACTGAGGCTGATTAAGAAGGAGGGGAAGAGGCAAGACCAAAACACTAGGACAGGAAAGAACAAGGGGAACTATTGCTTTAAAATAAATACCGTGGTAATGATTACTCTGCATAATGTACAGTTACAAATATATAAATATTAATTTCCTTGAAAGGATTGCAAGCATCAATCACTGGTAACTAGCACTGCTGCAGCTATTCAGTCACGGAACTCGATGGAAGAAGCAATTTCTGTGTCTTACAAACCCACTGGCACTTTTCTCCTTTTGCAATGAGGCACCATCAGGAAAAAGGAAGGAGAAGCATCTGACAAAGGGAGGCAAATGTCTCTAAGCCAAAAACAACCCAGAGCAGCAGCAGCTGCTGCTGGCCTTGCTGGCTTTGGCTTTCCAGCACCCAGTTGGTCTTTTTCTTGGTGGAAAAAAGAATAAAATCAATCTTTCTCTCTGAACTGACTGGCTGAGGTGCACAAATGGGAGCCTGAGATGTCCTTGTGCTCTCAGGGACAGGAGGTCTCTGAAGAATGATCAGCTTCAGAGCTAAAAATGGGACAAAGCTCGTGAATGGCTGAGTCTGTACAGCTGTGCTGTGTCCAGTGGTGCTCAGGGACCAATCCTAAAGTTTGTATTCCAAGCAGGATGGTGAAGAGTGGAGGAAAAATAATCTATGATCGTTTTTTCCCTAGGTAAGAATTAATGATGGGTACAGGAAACATGGACAGCAAATGTGGGACAGAGGAAAGCTCTGGAGCCTCAGCTGTGGTGGAGAAGGAGCAGAGATCTGCTCCTGTATTCCTGTGATAGGGGAAAAGGCAACCACATGGTGCAGCTGCACGCTCCTTGAATCAATTCCTTAAGTAAAATTACATTTTAATTTTATTATTTATAGCTACAAAGGCAGCTAGTTTGGTGTAGCAAGAGTGGGGGGAGGCAGAGGCAGCCAAGAAGTGCCAAGGCTGGGAAGAAGCGCTGGAGGTGAAGTCAGGATCCCAAAATCCTGCCCCATGGCCTCCCACACACTGCCCTGCTCTGTCTGCCCCTGAGGACACAAAGACTGCTCTGCCTTTGCCTTCTGAGGGTCCAGGGCTCTCTGGCTTTACTCTGAATTGTAAAACAGGAGCAAAACTCCTCTGCCTCAAGCCCTGGCACAGAGACGCCTCAGACAAGGCCCTGATTGATGGACTGGCACCTCCAGCAGGAATTATTTACCTGGCAGCGACAGGGGATGTCTGCTTCTGGAATTAGGACATGACACGTCCCAGAGCCCGAGGAGAAGTGAAGACAGCCAGGTTTAATTCTTGGCTGGGACTCGCCATCCTCACCTCCTCATCCCCAGGGGGAGGTGTGAGGGCCCAAGGATCTGTGAGAGGACCAAGCAATACAAAATGACTTCAAACACCTCTCCAGAAGCATTCAGAGGGGATAGAATGGGTGAGAGGGAGCAGAAAGAAAAGCCAGAAAGGGACTGAGGAATCCAAGAACACAGGTCCAATGTCCTGAAGCCAGGCACACAGACATCACCAGGGTGAGCAAATGCCTCATCCTCCCAACTCACAGCACCTAAGAGCTGCAGCCTGAACCAGTTTAGAGCTTTAGAAAAGGAAAAAAAAAAAAAGAAATCTTGTTGCAGCTCACACCAAGTCTGTTATTTACCCAGGGATAAATATTGACTCAGTCCTGTGTGTGTACACAATAGCCAGTGCCTGCCAGGACAGTTGCTAACAGGAGGTGGAATTTAGTTTAAAGGCATTTATTTACCTGCCAGGCAGGAATGCAGCTGCCAAGGTGAGGACAGGATCTGCCCCTGCACACCCCAGACACGTGGCAGAGCCCTCAGCAGGATCCTGGGAGCAGCCACAGGGAGGCAAGGCTGGCAGAGCTGCCAACAGAGACAGCTCCGAAATCTCTGGGAACTGCAAGACCTTCCAGACCTTCCTCATGTCAGCTCCATTCTGCAAATGTCTGGCCCCAGACAAAAAGGACTGGAAACGACACATGCCCAACCTCTGGGATACCTCCTGGTTTGTCCTCATGTGGACATTTTTCTGCAATAAACTTGCTTTTATTCTGGAATGGAATGTCTATACTGGGATATATTCCTGTCATGGTTCCTGTGTAAACAAGCCTTAAAAATGAATGGAGCTGGGCTTTTTTTTTTCTGTTTCCATTCATCAATAAACACCCTCAAAAGGAGTTTCCACCCTGCTCTGGGTCCTGGTAACAATAGAAGTGGGAAGATAAAATATTAACATTATTTTGCAAGAGGCAATTGCATGCAACTCCTCCAAAGAGAACAATGCTGCTCCAGGCAGGAAGGGAAACTAAAAAATCTTGGCTCTTGCATTTTTGGAAACACAAAGCTTTGCTTTTTAGTTTTGCCACATTGCTTGGGGCAGGTCAGGCTGAGGGAGCCCAGCCTGTGGCACCAGAGGTTGGTACAGCAGAGCCAGGGAGGACCAGGACCAGGACAAACTGTGCTGGGTCCCAGCGGGAGCAGAATGAAAGGAATTGGTGAAGTCAGGCAAACATTTCAAAGGGCTGTGCTTTGCTCAGGTTCATTTCCAGGCCAGGCTTTGAAGAGGAAAGGGGCTGAGAAGGCTGCAAGCAGCCCCTGTCAGCACATAGTGCAACACAAAGGGGGCTCCCCCACCTCATCCTGGTCCCTGCTGGGGCTGCAAACGCCCACCTGAGCAGCAGCCACGAAGCCTTTCAGCCCTGGCAGTGGATTTCAGCTTTCTCGTGTAAAATGTTACCTCCCAACAGCTTTTCCCTGGACTGTGGAGCCGCAGGGAAGTGTTTCTCCTGTGGGTGCAGTAGACTGATGGGCTGGGGAAGATGAGCAGCCTCTTGCTATGTCATAATTGGCAAAACACACTGATTTTTATTATTATCATTTGAGCAAAAAACTTCTCGGCCATCTTTCCTCAAACAGCAGTTCAGCTAAGCACAAGGCCTGGACTTAGCTTCTAAGTGTAGCTAGGAAATGGCATTTGCAGAATATCCTGATAGCAGAGAAAACACTTGGAAATGCTCTAGAGGTTTGAATCCCAGCCCCTATTTTTCTCACCTAGAGGGCACAGCATATTGGTCTCCCATCACTGGAAGGGCTCCAAAGAGGATGCACAGAAGGCAGGAAAATGGACAGAGAAATAACGCTGAGTGTCCCCCTTAGAGCTCCAGATCTGCCCCGTGGGGCAGCAAAGCCTACAGTTCTGAGGGCATCAGGAAGTAGTCATCATTCGGGTTCTGTTCTGCAGCAGGTCGTCTGGAGGAACAAACTCATACAGGAGTTGATTCTGAGCCTCTTCTCTTGACTTAAATTATGGATTTCTGTTGGGAAGAGAACACAAGGAGGAAAAGTCAGCTTGCTGTGATGGACCTTTGTGAGACATTGCTGAGGATGGGCAGGGAAAAGCTGAGAAGGTCACAGAGCTGGGAAGGACCCACAGGGATCATCAATCCAACCCCAGACCCTGCACACACACCCCAACAATCCCACCCTGGGCATCCCTGGCAGCATTGTCCAAACGCTCCTGGAGCTCTGGCAGCCTTGGGGCCAGGACCATTCCCTGGGGAGCCTGGGCAGTGCCCAGCAGCCTCTGGGGGAAGAACCTTTCCCTGAGATCCATCTCAAGCCCTGACACAGCTCCAGCCCTTCCCTGGGCTCCTGTCCCTGTCCCAGAGCACAGCTCAGCCCCTGCCCCTCCTGCTCCCCTCGGGAGGAGCTGCAGCCCCGAGGAGTCTCCCCTCAGTCTCCTCTGCTCCAGCTGACCCAGCCACGTGCAGGGGTCACTTGTTCCACTGGGGATGAAGCCACTGAGGTCACAAAGCCTTTCCCAGCTGCCCCAGCAAGACCCCATTCCTGGTGATCCCTAAACAGCTGCAAAAACTCCCCTTTTTGAGGAGCAGAACCATGCTGGCCCAGCACAAGCACAGCACAGGCTGGCTCTCCAGGCAGATCCCTGTGGAACATGGAACGTGGGCTCACCATTCCGCCGGGGTGGCCTCTCCCTGGCTCCTGTCCCCTTCCCGGAAGGTGCTGGCCGTGCTCAGCTCCGCCACCACCTCGAAGACGTCGGCGTCCACGGCAAAGGCGTCGGGGTCGTACTCGTAGGAGTAGTAGGACAGGTCTGTGTGCAGAGGGGGCCCCTCCTCGGCTGTGGGGGGAACCAGAGCTGAGGGTCCAGCACCGTCAGAGAGCAGGGGAAAAGCAGGAGAGGGGAGGGATTTTAGTCAGGGAGGCTGCGGGTGTTTGCTGGGATTCACAGGGAAAGGATGCTGGAGAAGCAGAGTTTGCAATTTCCCCGTCTGGGCACTGGGGTGAAATGAAAGAGGGGGAAAGAGGAAACAAGGAGGAAAAGGGAAAATGAGAGGGGAAGGCAAGAAAGGCTAGGAAAAGGAGGAAAAGAGAAAAAGGGGGAAAATAGGAGGAAACAAGGGGGGGAAGGAGGAAAAGGGGGGAAAGAAGGAAATGGAGGGAAAGGAGGAAATGGGGGGAAAATGAGGAACAAGGGGGGAAAAGGAGGAAACAAGGGGGAAAGGAGGAAAAGGGGGTGGAAAGGAGGAAACAAGGGGGAAGGAGGAAATAAGGGGGAAAGGAGGAAACAAGGAGGAAGGAGGAAGTAAGGGGGAAAGAAGGAAAAGGGGGGAAAGGGGGGAAAAGGAAATAAAGGGAGGGAAAGGGCCATGTAGTTTGAAAAAAATTTCCAAGTCTCCTTTTCCAGCATGGAATTAATGGAGGTGCTGGAGTTCAGAGCCATCACCCTGAGGGCTGCACACAGTGAGATTAAAGTGCCATGCAGAGGGCACAGGGGAGTCACTCTGCAAGTCTCTGCTCTGACCAGGCCCAAGCTGGGCACCTCAAGGAAGGAGAGCCCCACTTGTGTGGGGACATGTTCTGTGTGCCCATCATTCCATAAAACAGGAGACAAAGCTGGAGGGAGACTCCGAGGGAAGAGCTCACTTGGTGACTGAGCAGTGCAGGCAGGCAGATTTCAGCCCAGCAAGGGTAAAGATTTGGGGGCCAGGAAGCCACAGCAGAGCCATTCAGTCCATCCTGAACGAGGAGCAGCCGAGGCACATCTGCTCCAGCACAGCCACACAGCACTGAAACTTCCATCCCTTCCTGCATGCACAGACCCAGCACAGGCAGGAGCAGGAATTTCTCCTCTTCCCACTCACTCCAGACTGTCCTGACCCTGGCAGGTCACAGCACCCACCCTGCTCACACCAGGCTGTGCCTCTGTGCCTGTTCCCTGGCCAGAGCGTGAAACTGCAAGATGAAACTTCTAGGAATATGAGCTCTGTGTTTGCTAAAGTGCTCCTGGAGCCAGCTCAGCTGTGCATCCTTCCTGTTTGCTCTCTGTGTACACTGCTCTAATCCAAAGCAAAGCAAGCACTGGAGCAGAGTTATTGCAGGGAGGGGAAGTCCCCCCGCCCGCCCAGAGCTGGCTTGGTTTAAAGAGAACACTCATCAAGGCCTTTGAAAACGTTTGTTCTCCAGAAATAAAATATCTGAAGGATCTTCCCTGCCACCTCCCACGTCCTCCCAGCAATGGGCAGGGGAGTCAGGGCTCTGTTCACTCCTCCTTGGCCTCCTCCCTGGGAGAAGCTGCCAGAGCATGAGCTCGTTCTATGAATGGATGATTGCTGTTCACCAGGGATGAACATCACAGGCCTGGCTCTTCCCAGGAATTCAGCACTGGAGCCCAAGCAAAGAGGACAGGCCGGCGTTTCCTGCTGCACACAAACCACTCCCCCAGCCCCAAATGTTTGTGCTGAAGCCAAGGTTTGCTGAGCAGCGATGGGGGGAGAGGGAAAAATGGCTCTGTGCCAGTTCAATCAACCCTGAGAGAGCAGCAGCCCTGTGGGGACCATGACAGCCAGGGAATTTTGGGGATGGCTGCACCTGGAAGCAGAGCCCAGGGTGATGTTTTTGATGGGACCTGGTGCAGGTGGTGGTGTTTGATTAGAAAGAAAAAAATAACACAACCACCAAACAAAAGTGTCATCATTCCACCAAGAGAAAGTGTCATCATTCCACATAGAATTTTCTTCCAGTTCCAGCCATTGGCCGTTCTCATTGCTGGAGCAGAGCTGTGCAAAGGACCTGGCTGTGGGGAGAAGGTTGGGGGTCAGAGAGCTGAGCCTGGGGGGCTCCTGCTCGCTGGTACCCCCAGCACTGCTGCCCCACACACTGGACATTGTTTTCCACCAAATCCACACAGAATCACATCACTGTGATGTCAACATATTGTGCCTTGAGTGCCTTTGGCAGAGGAGATTCAGGCAGTTTCAGAAGAGAATTAATGATCTAGGGAGGCAATCAAAGCACCACTTCATCAGAGAGGTGCTACTAGAGCTGCTGGGGATCCCAGAGGCTCTGAAATCCATCCTGATCCTTGTGGTGAAGAGTGATAGTGATCTCAGGACAGCCACAGTCAGAAATTCAGTGAGATTTTGATACTCCAGTTATTAGCTCAGCTCCTGCTCCAGGGTTTTCAAACCAAACACTGCAGCAGGCTGGGAAGGAGCACAGCTTCAATGCTGAGCCAGAGCTGGGTCCATCCTACTCATCAAGCCCTGTTCTACCCTTTGGAGACTCAGCAATTCACCTGTGAGGAAGAACAGCTGAGGAAGGGAATTCCCACAGGAGTTATTTCAGCAGAGTCTTGTCACCCTGCAAACTTCCCTCTCAATCAGGAGGATCTACAGATGCAAAGAGGATCCACAGATGCAAAGAGGATCCCACCCATCTGTACAGAAAAAAAAAAAAAAAAGCTGCAAGTTTTTTAGGGTCAGACCTCAGCCATTCTGCCTCACTGCAGACTTTGGAAAGGCATTTAAAAATGTTCTGACAACAGCAACAGCACTGCATCCTGATCTTTCAGGGCCATCTGTATTCAGTTGCTCGCCCTGAACAGCTGGAATTTATTCCAGCAAACCCAGTGGTGTGTGTGGAACTCCTCTGCGGGGCTGTGTGTGCCACAGGGGAACCCTGGAGTCCCCACGGATTTCTGGGAGGGAATGCTTGTTCCCACTGCTGGGTAAGGTGGACAATTAAATTAAAGCACCCATCACCCCAAGCTGAGCTGTACAAGTCTCACGGCAAACACAGGAGGCTCCCAGACAACACAAACACCACGAGAACGTGGCATTTCCTGCAGATTAAAACACTCAGGCGCTTTTACACCAACCTGCCCTAAGCCCGATTTGGCTCCTGGAGTTTTGCATCCTTTTAGGAAGTCCCAGATTTAGGCACAGCTCAGCAGAGCCCTGGCTGGAGCACCTGAGCAGACTTAACCTCATCACATGCTCCAGTGGATCCCAGGAGAGCGTGGGTGAGGAGAGCTCATTCATTCGCTGCACTTTGATTCACATCCCCTGGGCTTGACCTGAGAGGAGCCTGGGGGATTAATGAAAATCACATGCTGGGCCCTTCTCCTGGAGCAGGATTTAGGCAGTTTTAGTCCTGAGGGATCGCTCTGCCATGGCTGCTCCCAGCTCAGCTTCTTCCTGCCAGGAAATTTGGGCATTCCCAGATCCCAGGGCACAGCCAGCTCTAAGTGCTTGTGCTTGGACAAACATCCTTATGGCACTCAGAGTTTGTCCATCTAAGATCTGCATGACAGTGCCGCACACAAAAATCTGAATTTTCCCTTTTGCTCCTTCTGAGCCAAGAGTTTCTGTCCATTCAGAACAGAAACCAGAGGGGGATTTCCCTTTGACTTTATTGCAGATCATTTCAGCAACTCTGTCCTGAACATTTTTTGGATCGTGGATTACCATCAAGTTCCATATTTTTTTTCCCCCCAGGTAATTATATTTTCACTATCAAATTTTTATTTGAAAATAACGTAATGGCAATCCCATTTTGTAGAGCTCAGTGTGGCCTTGCATTCCAGTGGTGCCCAAATGGAACAGTTTGGGAATTTCTGAAAGGGTTCAGATTACAGGGTGAGTGCACGGAATAAAAGGCAACAAGCACCCATCTCAGTTATCCCAACAGCCAGAAATCTGATATACTGATATACATTTTTTTAAAAAAAATTTTTCCCACTACAAATCCAGGGAAAAAAAGGGGGGAAATTGCAGAGGCATTAAACACTAAGACTGAATGAGCTATAAAAACTGCCATAATGGGATATTCACCATGTTTTTCCACCTTGATAAGAAAACTGCCCATCAGCTCCTGTCCCGAAGGGAAAGAACAGGATGGTGTCTCATGTTGGACATGAGGAGGCACAGAGGCTTCTCCTGAAGAATTAACTGGTTTTACCCATTTGTTGGGAGAGTTGGAGGCCAGGGGAAAATTAATGAGTGGAAAGCAGCCAGGAAAAATCTAGTCCAGTTTATTTACTAGAAACAGCATGAAACAAGCTATTCTATCGACCCTCCACTGCTCCTTGGTGAGATTTATTGTGAGCCATGAGCGAGTTCGACGTGAGTCTTGGAAAAAAGCACAGAACATAAGCACCAAATAAAATGAGCAGCCAAATTCCTGGCCACTCCATCCACTGACCTGAACATTTTTGTTCACTAAGGCCCTTTATTCCAAGCAGCAGCTCTGAGAGAACCAAGAGTGCCAGCTCTGTTTTTGCCCAGAACTGCAGGGACAAAGTTAATCCACCTGGGCTGGAGTCCTTGCTGTGGTTTGGGCTGCTGTCACGTCCTGCTCAGTTGTTTGTTGGAACACCTTACATCAGCCTGCTTTTAAATGGGATTTTTCCAGCTTAATAGTGGGAGAGAAGATCACAGAGAGTGTGTTGTTCAAGCACAGCAAGGCTGAGAAAATAGGAGGGACGGTTGCCACTCCTACAAACAATTACCCAAATCCTGCAGGTGCTGGACTGAGCAGGATTCCTGAAAGATTTCCTGAAGGGAAAAGGACTAGGAGAGTCTGCTATGGCATAGTTCTCATCCTCAGTTTCCTTGACCTCTTCATTTTTTTCTGATTTCTGAATATTCTGTCTTTTCTATAAGACAGAGAAATTCAGCATCTTCACTTAAAATGTGTTTGAGAGCCACCTGTACTTTATAGAGGGACAGGACAAACTTAACCTTGCTAAAGAAAAAGGCTTTGAATAAATGCAAAGGTATTACATTACCTGCTGGAGTCTGGGGAACGCTGGGCTGCTCAGCTGTGTGGGAGTGTGTCTCCCTTTCTTCTGGCAAGTTCTTGGCTGCAAATAAAAAGAAAAATAAACTCATTGGTCACATAATTTTTTAATGAATCTCCAGAAAATGTTTGCATTTCCAGAGGTGGCAAAATCAGTTCCCTGAGCTCCTACACCACACACCTTGAACGCCCATTCAGAATCTTCAAAGAATGTCACATTTAATGGACTTAATTTTTATCCAGGGCTAATTCACTTCAGATCAAACAGTATCACTAATTTTGTCTCAATTTCATTCTGATTAGTAAAACGTGCATTCATGAGAACAGAAAACTGTTTATTTCAAGCTGAAAAGCAGCTGCTCTTGTCACTTAATCCCCTGTAGTGTGAACAGCAAAATAAAACATGGGAAGTTTGGAATTCTCCTTCTTTCCCTACCACAGGTATGGAATATTAACTTGCTTAGAAGATGATTCGTAGTGATGCCTGACAATTTTTGCCTTTTTTTAATGTAAACTTTTATACATTTGTTATGCCTTTTATGTATTCCCTGTATCCTCTATCCCCTTAACCTACATGCTTATAATTTCTGTAGTCTGATATTCTAACTTAGTTTTGGAATTCTGCAAGGCAAGAACCCTAACATTCATAGAGAGCCAGAGAGCCCTATACTATCAAAATCTCGAGTTTTTGAGTTCTTTCTGAAACATATTTTATAAACTGAGTTCTAGCGTCATTTGAGAGAAAGTTTCTTTAGAATAAAAAGACATTACTTCATTTCTTAAGTTTCTCATTGAGAAATCCTAGACAAATATGCTAATTTCCAAAGTCCATAAAAACTGTGCACATTATGCAGTGTGCGCATCAGGGTGTGTTCCACCTTTAAAGAGGAGGAACATGAAATTCCTGTTAAAATACTGAAACAAAACCCTTTCATCCCTTTAACTGCTGATGTCTCATGCTTGTTCTGGCCCTACTATTAAGCAGTTTTACTCTTATGTTACTGCCATACCACTCTGAGAAAGCTCGTAGAGAGATAGTACAAGAGATGTGCCCCTGAGGGAGAAGGGAAAATAAATGAATCTGATCATCAGGTTTATTTGTACATGGGGAAACAAGATCAGGGGGTCAAACAATTCAGCCAATGTCACAAGAGTTGCTGGTGGCAGTGGCATCACCCATCATGACAGTCCTGCTCCTGATATTTCACCTTCCCTCCTCTTGACTCGCGTCTGCCTCACCATTCTAAACCCACCCTAAAAGCTCTCTGCGGGTGCAAATCCCAACAAAAAAAAGGGAAATGAACGAAACCTACCGGCAGAGCACTGAGCCATGGGCATCTGCTCGATCCTGGTGTTGTTCCTGCAGGAGGCCACCTCCATCTGGCAGTGGTTGGGGTAGACGTGCCCGTCGGAGCCGCACACGGGCTCGCCGTCGTAGCCGCAGTCCCGCGAGCACAGGCACTGCTCGAAGTACTCGTCCTCCAGGCAGCCAAAGATGTTGTTGCAAGGGCCGGAGTGGACAAAGCCTGGGAATCAAACAAAATCAGTCAAGGCTGTGGGGAAGGTGGACTTGCAAGGGCCAGAGTGGACAAAGCCTGGGAATCAAACCAAACCAGTCAGGCCGTGGGGAAGGTGGACTTGCAAGGGCCAGAGTGGACAAAGCCTGGGAATCAAACCAAACCAGTCAGGCCGTGGGGAAGGTGGAATGGAAATGTTTTGCTGATGTTGATGCCTGATGATTTTTGCTGTTTCTTTTTATATACCCTTTTATGCATTTTTAAATACATTTTATACATCCTCTGTATCCTCTGTTCCCTTAACCTACATGCTTGTAATTTCTGTAGTCTGATATTTTTAAAGTTCTGCAAGGCAGAAGGACCAAACATTCCAGTAGGAATCCAGAGAGCTCTATGCTATCAAAAAATTTCTCTCTAAAACGTATTTTGTAAACTGGGCTCTAGCCTCATTTGGGGAAAGATTCTTTAAATTAGGGAGGCATTACTTCATTTATTACGTTTCTTATTAGGGAATTCTAAATAAATATGCTAATTTGCAAAGTCCATAAAAATTGTATATGTGTTATACGTGTGTGCATCTTGGCGTGTTCCACCTTTAAAGAGCTGTGCACCTAAAATCCTATTAAAATACTGAAATAAAACCCTTTCACCCCTCAAACCATGTCTGCCCCATAATTCTAAAACCTAAAGGCAACAATGTCAGTTTTCATGTTGAATTTTCTAAGATTTCTGATAGGAATTTACAAACTCGGCAGAATTAAATGCTCTAGGAATGAAGTTGCCTTTCTGGAAGAACCATGGTGCAACAGCTTTCAGACTGGGGATAAAGCAAATATTTTAATGCCACAGAGCATAGAAAGGAACATAGAGTTTCTGAGCAAAGTTATTCCTTTCACCAATGCATGAAACTGTTCAGTTTTCCCCCAGTTAATTGTGGAACTCTATTGCAAAACAGTGGAGAGAAAGAAAACCAAATTGCATGGTAAAGAGTTTTTACCTCTTGGTTTACTGACACTTCTCCCCTTGTGCAGGTTCTCCCAGAATCACACATTTTATCTTCCCTCTGAAGCAAATCACTTTGGTGCCTCGAGTTTGTCACCAGTTTAATATTGCAAACCTTTGTGAAACTCCCACTGACACCGAGAGCCAAACAGAACATTCCTCTAAATACAACTTTGACTTCAAATATAATTTTGGCTCCCATTTTTGAGCTCAGATAAAATACAATTGATATTATATTTTGAGCCCAAATATAACTTTGAGTTCAAATTTAATTTTGGGTCCCATTTTTCCAGCAGATCTGTGAAATCTGCTGGAATTTCACACATTTGGGGTAACTCACCAACCCACTGGCTGGCTGAGCTTTCCACCTCGTTGCACGTGGGGCCATCGCAGAGCTCCCGGGCCAAGGGGCTGTTCTCACTCACGTTGTAGAAACGAGTGGCTTCAAAAGCTGCACAGAGAGGAGGAGAAATGCCAGCTGAGCCTCCTGCCTGGAGCTCTGACTCCAGCAGGGACAAAAGGGACACGGGAACGAACCTGGCTCATAGTAATCGTACACTTTGATGGGAACTGGAGCTGTTTTCCCAACGATGTGCTCTCGGAAGGCTTGGAACTTCACACAGGTCATGCACTGGCTGGGAATCTGTGTGGAGTGGGGGAAAAGATTTGAAAACTGCACTTGGAGTGAAGAGAGAGATAAATGGACATGGCCTGTGCCCCAAAGGAACACACCAAGATACCTCCAGTGCTCCAAACACAGGGACAGAGATAATGAATTAAAGCCAAACACCGAAAATCCAACATAATTCTAAGAAACAAAGTCATTACCTCATCAAAATAAAATAGGACTTTTCTTCCATCCACTTCGTATCTTTTTAGTCCAATTTGCTTGTTCATCAATAACTGGGGGTAAAAAGAAAAACGGAATAAATCAGCATGTTTAGTTTGATATCATTTTATAGAAAACAGGTAGAAATGGGAGAATGAGAAAGATTTCAGACTGCTTAGAAAACTGGTCATACTCTAGGGACTTCTTTTTCTGGAAAAGATGATTACATAAGAGAGGGAAAATGCACAGAAAATGAAGTTGCTGTCACATGACTGAGGGGGGAATTCCTGCAAGGTGCAGGAGCTGAGGGCTCTTCCTGCTCCCTTGGGTGTTTATCTCCCTGGGGCTCTGCTCACAGTCATCCACAATCTCATCCAGCAGCTCCCAGATTGTTTTCAGTGCCAAGGCAAGACCCCAAACCATTCAATAAAATCTCTTATTTACACCCCCTCAGACCACCAGGGAATCTCAGTGGGTATTGAAGGTCCCCTCCTCCCACCAGCTGAAAAATCCAAAACATTCTCCTGCCAGGAAAATTAATCCTCCCATTTGAAAAGAGCAGCCATTTGAAAGAGCCCCAGGCACCCTCCTTTTGACAAACGGGTCAGGCCAGGCCTCTGCTCCTCATCTCCTCTCCCTCCAAGGCGCAGGAATTTGGGAATTGGACCACTCAGGCCTACACTCACCTCTTCTGCTTTTTATCTTTCTGTCTAAGGAACATCTGAACACCATCTAAGAGCACTTCCCACACCTCCAAAGCTTTATTTCCAATTTCCCAAAAGTTCCTCCTATGATTTCTGTGTTTGGAATACCAACGTCTCAATATTGTGACTGTCCTGCTTGATTAAGTATCACCATTTGGATAATTTGTGTTTAGAATGCATCTGTCATGTGGAAAATGTCTAATCCAGAAGATGGGGAGGATGAGGGACTGTGGAAAAGAAATTTTGTGTTTTAATCCCAGTTTGGGGAGCTGAGTAAAGGCCAGAGCACTCTATCCTCTCTTCTAGAATTCTGTTCTCCAAACTGTCCCCTTACCTCAACCTCTGCCAGACAATCCCATTTCTATCATAGGGATAATATTCCCTTGGGTTTTTGTTTGTTTGTTTTATTTGTTTGGGCTTTTTTGTTTGTTTGTTTGGGGTTTTTTGTTTGTTTGGGTTTTTTTGTTTTGTTTTTGTTTTGGGTTTTTGTTTGTTTTTTGGGGTTTTTTTGTTTGTGGGTTTTTTTGTTTTTGCTTTGTTTGTTTGGTTTTGTTTTTTGGTTTTTTAGGAGGGAGTTTCATTTTTTGGTTTTTTAGGGTGGTTTTTTTTTTGTTTTGTTTTTTAATATTCTTAAATTATTTTTGAGATCTTAGGCTAAAACCTCTGCGGAAAGGGGAACATCATTATTAGAATTACCATCCTAATAGCAATAGTAGCAATAATAACAATAGCAACAGTAACAAGAACAACAAATACTAATAATAATCTAGAATATTATAATAATCTAGAAAATAATGATCTAGAAAATAATAATCTAGAAAATAATAATAATAATAATAACAATAATGATAATGTCTTAGGTTACATGGAAGCAAATAATAATAATACTAATATAGACTATAATAATAATAATAATAATAATAATAATAATATTCTAGAATACCATGAAACAAGAAGCATTCCCACCAAAATTTGCCCAAACCTGCCCCCAGCAGCTCGAGCTGTGACTCTCCCCAGCCGAGGGGAGCAAAGCAAACTCCTGCAATTCCTGGAACCAGCACAGCACCATGTGTTTAAGTCCCCACACTATGGAAAGGGCCAATTTAATTTGTCCTTCTAATTTGCTGGTGGCTGTTATTACTCAGCACTCGGGGGCTGCAGACAGCCCTTTTATGGGGCCTGGGAGACGCCGGCGCCACCGGGAACTGCTCGGCTCAGCTAAAGCTGCATTTTTCCTGCATTTTTCCTGGTGAGGTTTGATAGATCCCAGCCCGGGGTGACCTCCCGACCCTGTCGACACCCGGTGTGATTAGGGGGATTTGTGGCCCTGGGTGTGCTCATTAAGCGGTGCTGCCCCGGGGCTGCACGTGGGGCTGCTCCCACCCTGCTGCCCCGGCAGGGAAAATCCTGATTTATGGCCCAGATCCTCCCCAGAAGGGCAGGGAATGGCTGGGGGGGCAGGAAAGTGCAGAGGGGCAAGGATGGGGCTGTGCTCGAGGTGGTGTCCAAAGCATGGAGTGAAACTGTCCTGGGGTTTCAGGGGGTGGATTTCATGCTGGGTCCATGTTTGGGAACCATGAAGGAATCACAGAATGGTTTGGGGTGGAAAGAAGCTTAAAGCTCCTCTTATTCCATCCCTTCCACCATCCCAGGCTGCTCCAAGCCCTGTCCAGCCTGGCCTTGGGCACTGCCAGGGATCCAGGGGCAGCCACAGCTGCTCTGGGAATTCCATCCCAGCCCCTCCCCACCCTCCCAGGGAACAATTCCATCCCAATATCCCATCCATCCCTGCCCTCTGGCAGTGGGAAGCCATCCCTGTGTCCTGTCCCTCCAGCCCTTGTCCCCAGTCCCTCTCCAGCTCTCTTTAGGCCCTGGCAGGGGCTCTGAGGTCCCCCCAGTCCCACAGCAGAGGTGAATCTGCAGCTGGGGTTGTATCTGCATTTCACTGCCCCCCTAGAGCTGTGCTTGAGCTCTGTCACCACATTTCGTTTTCACAGATAGAAAAGGCTTTCTGCAATAAGAAACATGGAATTCAGCTCTTCAGGGGGAACATTCCCTCTTGAGGATGCAAAATCCTTCCCAATTTAGGGAAAATCTCCTACTTTCCAAAGGAAGCAATTCTGATCTGGTTTATGGGGATAGCAGAGCCTTCTGGGCTCACACAGAAATTCTTGGCTATGAGGCCCTGGCACAAGTGCCCAGGATGCCCCTGGATCCCTGGCAGTGTCCAAGGCCAGGCTGGACAGGGCTTGGAGCAGCCTGGGGTGGTGGAAGGTGTCCCTGCCCTGGCAGGGGTGGGATGGGATGAGCTTTAAGGTCCCTCCCACCCAAACCATTCTGGGATTCTACTGCAAACAAAAGTGTTCTGAAACATTGCAGCCAATTCCCTGGGGTACCAGAATCAGGGTTCCCTCAAAGGCAGCACCTCCTCACGTTAATAATTTATTCCCAGTCATTCTCAGTGTTTCTCTCCTCAGAACACGCCCAGCATTCCCTGGGCAGGGTCAGTGCAAACCATCCTGGGCAGCAGCAGAGCCTTGGAGCATTAGCCAAACACAAACTGAGCCTCTTTGCTTCCCAAATCCTTCCCTGGACACCTGTGCCCATCCCAGCCGTGCCCACAGCCCCAGAGCAGAGCACAGCTGCCCTGGCAAAGGGAAAGTGTTCAGGGACAGGAACACAAGAGCCTGTGGGACCTGGGAACCCTCAGCTCTGTCCCTGCTGGCACCAGGAAAAGGACGTTCACCCCATACAGCCCAAAGGATGGGGGATCCTGTTTTTGTAATTTCTTCTAACCCCAGGGCAAAAAAAAAAAAAAAAAAAAAAAAAAAGAGTACAGGGATTTGTTCCTCAACAACTTTCTTATTTTTCTGCAATGAAAACCCCTTCACACTCTCTTTCTCAACATTTTCCCTCTGCTTATAGAACATTCCATAGGTTTAACACCATAAAGATTTCCTGTTGTTCTGCTCCTGGGCTATTTGGAGCCCTTTCTGGTTCTAAGCCAGGTTTTCATCCTATTTTTTCTAATATGGATGTTATTTTAAATATTATTTAAATAATTAGTCATTATTAACATCAATGACTGTGAAAGTGAACTTATTTGACATTTGTACACACGACTGTCACTCCTTCAGCAGAGAAAAAAAGGAACCAAACCCACTGCAGGCCCCCTTATCTAATTTTCTTCCTTTCTCATCCCATGGGGATACTGGAGAAATCCCAGTGAGAAATCCCTCTCATGGTCTTGCCTCACTTGAACTGGAACTTCAAATATTCAGTTTGTTCCATGAGAGAGAATATCAAAGGTGAATAAAAATTGATCCATTTTATGTGTGTGGATTTGAAAACAGATTTCTCAACGTGCAGCTGGTGAGCTGATATAAATAACTTCAATTTTTCTCTTTGTAGGAATGATTTAATATCTGATCCCTAGTTCTGAAAGGATGCAATTCCTTCTCAGGGATTAATACAGAAGTTTCTGTAGCTTGGGGGACACCCCAGGAAACATCTGACAGCAGCTTCTGACATGGATTGTAAACCCCTCCAGGGTTTTTTCTATAGGAAAATGCAATGGTTTTTCAATTATAAATTAGCCAAATCAAGTGAAATCCTAGAGAAGATAAAGCAATGTGCAATTCTCCTTGAATTAGGATTTCAAATTTAACTGCCTGGTCTTCACTATGGTTCTACTTTAAAATTCTTTCCCCAGATCCCTTCTCTTCCCAGTATAAGATGATAAAGTTATTAACAGAAGAGATCTTTTAGAAGCAAAGTATTTTTTAGCTCTTTACCAGCTCTCAAGGATGCAAAGATTTGACACCTCTTTAGTTAAACAGTCTTAAAAATAAAAAAGCTTTGCAGCATGAAACCCCCACCCGTGAATGCAATGTTCCACAAAATGTAATGAGTTGTAATAAATGTAATTCTGCCCCAAATATAAAGCAAAGCTCAAGATTACAGCTCCTCTGCCCTAAAGGGCTGGCTGGGCACGAGGCACATTCTGTCCACCTCAGCTTGGCTGCAAGAAACACGATGTTCTCCCAGAGAGAAGGGGGGGAAAAAAAAATAGGGCAAAAAATTCCAAGACACAGAGCCTCCAAAGAAATGGGATCCAGATGTTGGAGATAACACAGCCCACTGAGCAGCCATAAACAGCTCCTGTTAGAGCACATTTGCACTTCAGCTTTTCCAGAGGGGCTCCCTTAATTACTGTGCACTGGCTCAGCAAAGCCTTGGCTTGGCCTGGGTGAGTTTGTTCGGCCTGCTCTGGGCTCTGCTGTCTCATTTCAGAGAGGTTTTTTGACAAGTGAAGTCTCGTTCCACCCCGAATAATTTTAATTACATCTTTTCAGGGACTCCTCATTTGCCTCCCTTTGCCCCTCAGAGGGAATCCCTCCTGTAGGATTTGCTGTCTGTGGGATTTGGTGGTTTTGTTTCAGACATTTGGGACAGAAATGAGAGATCTCTGGAGTTTGGTCTTAGAGCATGAGGTTTATTGTGAAAGGTGTGGGTGTAGGGGACCTGCCAGGAGCTGCCAGACACAGCTCAGAGCAGGGCAGAGAGCTGAGAGAGAGAAGAAAGAGGACAGAATATAGAATAGGATGGGATAGGATAGGATAGGATAGGATAGGATAGGATAGGATAGGATAGGATAGGATAGGATAGGATAGGATAGGATAGGATAGGATAGGATAGGATAGGATAGGATAGGATAGGATAGGATAGGATAGGATAGGATAGAATAAATAGAACAGAACAGAACAGAATAGAATAGAATTGAACGCCCTGGTTGCCGTTTACAATACAATAAATCATCTTCTGTGCTGAATATTCTAATTTTCACTAACCAATCTAGAACAAGCTACAAATCCTACACCATTTACATGCAGCCTATGAGAGTCATTGCATTACCATATGACATTATATTTTAAACTCTAAAAACTGCTTTTTGGACCCTCTGCTGAGTTGGTAGGGTCTGCTTGGACCAGGACCCTTGGACCTGTCTGCAAGCAGAGGGTATTGTTTAATCAAAGAGGGGAATTGTTTAATCAAAAGGGAATTACCTTCAGTGGCCACACCATTGTTTTCCAGTTGTTCAGTCTCTGGGATTTGGTATCTCAAAGCTTGTCTTCATTTCAATCTCACTTATAGTTTCCATATTCTCAGCATCTTTTGCCAGGTAATCATATTTATAAAGCTTTCCTATTTCATCTTCCCCAACACCCTCCCAGTCAGGGATCCCATCCCAGCCCTGCCACTCCCGTTCTGAATCCTTACCTGCTCCAGGCTCTCGATATCAGCCCGAAACCCCGAGAACAAAGGCACTTCCAGCACTGCCATGTTTGAGGAGCCAGAGTGCAGCCATCTTCCCGTGGGAACAGAGAGAGAAAATGGAAGCAAACTCAAGATTCAACATGACAAATGGACAATTCAGAATGGAGAAACTGACTTCAGAAGAAAAAAAAAATTAAAAGGCTCTCCACGTTGAAAGGCTTGTGGAAAACCAGTTTATTGGGTTTTACAAAATCCTCTTTTCTGCTTTTGTTCAACACAATGATGCCCAGCTCACAGAGGGCACAGGGGGAGGAGATGATCTGACATGTGGAGTTAGAAAAGCAGAGGGATGCAGTCACCTGTGGGGCTGCTTGCTTTGTTTTTCAATTAATCACTGAGAAAACGCACTTGGTAGAAGGAAATAAACCCTTGGGGGAGGAGAAACTTCTGTTCCACTCCAAGAGGAGCGCTGGGGGTGGACTGTGGTGGAAGAGGGATGTGAATTCCCAACACCAGGCAGGGTCAGTCAGTCCTGGGGTTTCAGAAATGGCTATTTCACCCCTGATTGACTGAGAAAAGTGATTTTGGTGAGGAGGCAGTAAAGTCACTGCCTTGTTAGTGTTGTTAAAGAGTTCACTGGCTGTGTCATCCTCTAGAGTGTAACTGAAAACTCAGAAAACCCACTGAAATTCAGAGTATAACTGAAAACTCAGAGAACCCACTGAAATTCAGAGTATAAAAACTCAGAAAACACAGAAATTCAGAGCATAAAAACTCAGAAAACCCACTGAAATTCAGAGTATAACTGAAAACTCAGAGAACCCACTGAAATTCAGAGTATAACTGAAAACTCAGAAAACCCACTGAAATTCAGAGTATAAAAACTCAGAAAACCCATTGAAATTCAGAGTTGTTACAATGGTGCATAAAAACCCCCACAGAGGGAGGAGTGAAGAGAAATTCTGTAGGGGCCATCGCTGAGGTCTGGATTTTCGGAGCAGGGCAGAGGAGTCTCCATCCCAACACAGCTCCTGGAATGCCAGAACAAAGCTCCTTTTCTCTGCATCCCCAGCAGCTCGCAGCCCTCCCTCCTTGGCACCTCACCTGTTTGCTGGGCACCACCTGAGCCCAGGAGGGCTCATTAGCTCACGGCCAGTGCTGAGAAAATGCAATTTCACAGCTCCCAGGAGCAGAGCTGCCAGCTCTGAGCTGGCTCCCCTCTCTCTGGAGCCCCTGAGCTCGGGGGTGTGCTGAACTGGCCCAGGCTGGGGTGCCCCACCCCAGCCCAACGCCCACAGTAGCATGAGGTGGCCTGGGGACAGAGCCAGCTGGCTCGGGGTGAGGCACTCCAGGGCTCCCAGGGACATTAAACCTCCTTAATTCCATCTAACTCCACTCTGAATCCTCCAGGATCCCTCTGCCTGCGTTTCCCCTGATCTCTGTTACATATCACAGCTTTCTGTTTTCCACCCTGTGTTCTCCCTGACCCTTCAAAAGTGCCCCAGGGACTTCACTGAGCCTCATTACATCCCAAGAACACCCCCAGCTCCAAATATCTCAGTTGTCATCCCTAGCTGCACTCCTCTCTTCACATTGCCTGAGATGATGATGGAGCTGAGAGCATCATTAGGGGAAGAAGGGGAGGAAAGGAAGATTTCATTTGCTTTTGTTTTCTTTCCAAGCAATCCATCTCCTTGCGCTGGGCTTCCTCTCAAATTTCTGTCTCTGCTCCAGCAATTCCCAGGGCAGAATTTCAGGACTCTCAGCAGAGAGGTTGTGCTGATGCAGGCAGCCTCAGCCTCTGACAAGGCTGCAGGAGTGGATCCTCCCCCCAAAAGAGGCTGAAATCTTGGCAGGAGGAGAAGAGGTTGGCACAGGGGCATTGTGGCACTCGGGGGCAGTGCCTCTGCCACAACATGGTCTCGTGGGCAAATTTAGGACAGGGAAAACATCCCAGATTTTCCTGGGCACTGCAGCTGTGCTCAGGTCTGCAGTCACTGTGGGGCCTGGCCTCTGCAGGAAGGGGACAGAAACTGATAGGGGAGCCAGAGTTTTCCATAAAACTGATAGGGGAGCCAGAGTTTTCCGTTTTCCATGGCTCCCATCTGGGCCATTCACTGGACTTCTCCTGTTGGAGCTCAGCCTCCCTCCCTGCCATGCTCCTGGGCACAAATGTGCAAATTAATTAGTTATTAATTTCTTGGGAATGGTTTCTGCTGTTGCACAGTAGGATGCTGTAAGCCCTCTTTATTTACTCTGGTTGTGGTTTTTTTCCCTCTTGGGCCAAATTCTCAACAAGCTCCCTAAAAATCCAAATGTTTTGTGAAGAGAGCAGCAACCCCTGATGACTGCAGCAGCACCAGGGTGTTTAAGCAAAATCTGTAAGTGGATTGAATACAGATCAGAAACTATTCTTGTTGTTGTTTGTCTCTAGCCACTTGTAACTTAAGTTTTCCAATCTATAAAATGAGACAGAACTGGTAATGTCTTTGTAAACTGCTTTAAGAGCTAGAAATAAAATTTCTGGATCATGCCATCTTTAAAAATTATTTTACACTTATTTATGTGTAACATAAGGAACAAGGAGATAAGGAATGAGACTTGGAGAGCTCATTAACAAGTATCTGCATGTATTGTGTCTTTACCATCGATTCCAAATTCATGCCGTGGCAACCAGAACATTTTGTCAGGTTTTTGGTATCTAAAACTGAGTGCTAAGGAGCTCAAATAATAAAGCAGAGTCAATAACATTTATAAAACTATTGACACCATTAAGATATTTGTTAAGCAGTTGAATTTACTCTTTGAGGCTTTTAAGGACAATAATCCAGAACTTTTTCTTTCCGTCCTCATCCGAGCAAATGACATTGCGTTTTTCATCTTCAGGGTTTGGAGAGGCAATCATGAGACTTAGTGATAAAACCTCAAGGTATGGTTCTTATCTCTCCACCTTTGCCAGACAAAACTAAAATGATCAAAGCCAGCTCAAGAGTGACCATGGGGTGAGTCTGTCCTACAGCCTCAAGAGTGACCATGGAGTGACTCTGTCCTACAGCCTCAAGAGTGACCATGGAGTGGCTCTGTCCTACAGCCTCACAAGTGACCATGGGGTGACTCTGTCCTACAGCCTCAAGAGTGACCATGGAGTGGCTCTGTCCTACAGCCTCAGGAGTGACCATGGAGTGACTCTGTCCTACAGCCTCAAGAGTGACCATGGAATGGCTCTGTCCTACAGCCTCAAGAGTGACCATGGAGTGACTCTGTCCTACAGCCTCAAGAGTGACCATGGGGTGACTCTGTCCTACAGCCTCAAGAGTGACCATGGAGTGACTCTGTCCTACAGCCTCAAGAGTGACCATGGGGTGACTCTGTCCTACAGCCTCAAGAGTGACCATGGAGTGACTCTGTCCTACAGCCTCAAGAGTGACCATGGAGTGGCTCTGTCCTACAGCCTCAAGAGTGACCATGGGGTGACTCTGTCCTACAGCCTCAGGAGTGACCATGGAGTGGCTCTGTCTTACAGCCTCAGGAGTGACCATGGGGTGACTCTCCTACAATCCACAACAGCAGCTGAAGTTCTGCTTTCCCCTGCTCAAGATCCACACAGTGCAGCAGACAGAACTCAGTGCTTTTCCTGGCTGATCACAGCACCTGAACGTTCTCTGGGGAGCAGGGCTGGCATCTCCTACCTCGTGCAGGTCTCCAGGATGACTTTGTACTCGCGGTGGTCCTGGTCCGAGGCCGGGTCCTCGTCGTCCCCCAGAGCCCTGTCCCTGAGCAGGGTCTCGGGGCGCTTCTCGTCGGCGGGGCCGGGGCGCAGAGGGGTCGGGGCTTGGAGGTGCTGCTCTGCCTTGGGCTCCTTCAGGGTCACCAGGAGCTGGAAAGCTGGTTTGGCAATAGGATCAGGTACATTGTAAGTGACATCGATCTGCAGCGGGAAGAGGGAGAAGCAAAACGGATCAGGGCAGTTTGTGAGAAATTTGGTGTTTCAGAGCATCTACAGATATTCTACAAAGAGCAGCGTGGGCACAAGGTCTCTTCAGAGGGAGGATGATGCCTGATGATTTTTTCTTTTCTTTTTTTATATACCCTTAGCCTACACACTTGTAATTTTTGTAGCCTAATATTCTAGCTTAGCTTTGGGTTTCTGCAAGGCAGAAAGACCAAATATTCACAATAAGAAGCCAGAGAGCTCCATGCTATCAAAAACTCGAGGTTTCAACCGTGGTTGAAACTTAAACATATTTTGTAAACTGAGCTCTAGCCTCATTTAGAAGAGATTCTTTAAAATAGGGAGACATTACTTCATTTATTAAGTTTCTTATTAGGGAATTCTAGACAGATATGCTAATTTGCAAAGTCTATAAAAATGGTATATGCATTAAATGTGTGCACATCTTGGTGTGTTCCACCTTTAAAGAGCTGTGCACCTGAGATCCTATTAAAATACTGAGATAAAACCCTTTTATCCCTTTAACCGTGTCTGCCTCATAATTCTAAGAGCAAGGGGATGGCAGGCACAGAGGCTTTACCACACAGCTCTGTCTCTGCATGAGCTGTACCAGAGCTGGTACTGTCACATTCACTTCCAGGAATTAAAGCAACTCCAGGTTATAGAAATATTTTGAGAGAAATTCCAAGTGTAAGTCCTTCCTCGCAGCAAAGTGGGGTGACAAAAGCAGCAAACTGTGAGTTCAGAGATCATCTGCCTCCATGCTTTCTCCAGCCTTACCTGCATCAGGCAGCAGCCTTCACCTTTGGCACTCACAAACAGCCCTGTTGGAATACTGGGGATCTGGGGAGAATCCACAGGTGAGACACAGACAAGACATGGCACTCAGAATGGAAATGGATATTAAATTTAGCTCTATTCTCTACAAATATCTTTAAAAAGGACATTGAAGAAGTGAAGTGAGCATGGCCTGATCTCTTTACCACCTGCACTTACAGTGGCAGAGACAAACAGCAGCACAAAATAAGCATCAGGCATTGGCTAAGGTGAAAAATGTTTTTAATTTTGAGTGCTGCCTCCTTAATAGCAGAACCCAACCACAAAACCACAGAAATTCCCACAGATCTCAGTGCTTAACTTGTGCTTTTACCATCACTGATCCAAGTTCTCATTCAGAGCTCAGCTCACATGGACTGCTTCAAAAACCTGCCTGCACAGAACCACCTACCACTGCAGTCTGAAGGACTTTTTTATTCATCTTGTTAAGCTCAAAAGTCTCCTGATAGTCCAGGTTAGTAGAAGCCAAGGAAATGGTCAGGTTGACTCCTCCAACATAAGAAAGGATGGCATATTCAGCCAGAGCCTGCAGGGCCACACAGGTGTCCTGGGGAGCAGAAGAGGAGGAATCAGAATAGTGAAGAATACAGGAGCACAGTGAACTTCCAAACAACTGTGCTCAGCTCCAAGCAGCAGAGTCTTCCTTACTAATTCACTTGGCAAAAGAAAAGTCAGGTTTTGCTCACTTTTCCTGTCAGAGGAACTTATGAGGACAATATCTGTGCTCCTTCTGAATTACCAGTCCAAGAAGCAAGCAGTAAAGGGCACTGGAAACTTTTTTCTTTTTACCAAAATGCAATTTCTGTCAGGATAATGGAAACTCTGCATTCCTGAATGAACTGACAATGCATCCCAGTACCTGTTCCAGAGGCAGCCCACCTGAGTAGATGAGAATCCTCCCAGTGCATTCCTCTGCTGGGAGAGCCATTTGACCACAGGGAGTGCAGAGGCCACATCTCCCAGGAGTGTGTAGGTCAGGAGGGCATAAGATGTCATTTCCACTTCTGCAGAAACAACTGGAAGAGGGGAGGAATTAAAAAAAAATTAAAATTACACCCAGAAGAGAGAATTTAGGCAGGTCTGGAGATAGTTCTATGAATATTTATTAACTGATAAATCATTTTAAAAAGTTAAGAGTCTGTAGAAGTCAACAGGAAAAGGGAAGTTAAAATGTCTGCACTCACCTCCCTAAGATATCTCTGCTTTCAACATAAGCTTTCCTTCACACAATAGATAACCAATAATAAAGATATTCATACAATAGATAACCAATAATAAAGATATTCACACAACAGAGAACCAATAATAAAGATATTCACACAATAGAGAAGCAACGATAAAGATATTCACACAATAGAAAACCAATAATAAAGGTCTTCACACAATAGAGAACCAATAATAAAGACATTCACACAAGACAGAACCAATAATAAAGGTATTCACACAATAGAGAACCTCCCTTCTACCTGACTGTGTCCCACAGGTAATTTCTCTCCCACTCCACTTCTACTCTGCTGCTGCCCACACTGTTGTCCTGTCCTAGAGGATTTTCATACCAAATCCAGTCAGATCCCTCTTGAACATTGCTCCACCTACATCATATCCAAAGAATCAGTGGCCTGAACATTACAGCATCATTCACTGTTGCTGTGGCTTTGACAAAGTCAAGAAAAAGCAGCTGAAGTGTCAGTGACTGGCAATAGATCCATTTGAAAACACAAAGATAAATAAATTAAATATATTTTAATTCCCCCAGATTTCCATTTCAAATTATTACTACCTGATAGAATCCCATATGGCTCTCACTCATCTTAATAGAAGTGGAGTGAAAGCTGATGAGACAGCTGGGGCTGAAAAGCAAATTTTCTCTGGACCTGCTCTCTCTCTCATTTATTCTTCCAGCATAACTTTACCTGCCTTTTCTGAGTTTTCTTTCCTCTGGACCCTGCCCTGACAATTCCAGAATACCTTGTATTTTATGAACAATTCACTGGAATATGTGGCAGCCCTTTCCCTTGTCTCGGCCTTTGCACTACAAGTTCCTGATTACCTGATTGAGAGAGTCCATCATTAAAGCCCATGAAGGTGTCTTCATCAGTGACAAGGGTTCCTGTGAGGCTCCAGTGTGTAAAGCCATCTAGGAGAAGGGGACAGTGGGATAGGGGAGTTATTAGAGTGGGAGTGCAGCTCTAATGCATGGGAAGGGTCAAATTCCACTTTTGCATTGGCTCAGAAGAGCCCCATGCCCTGAGCTGTCCCTCCTTTTGGGCAACCAGGCCCTGGGCAAGAGACTCCCTTTGGAATGAGAAAGTGGTAATTCTCTTTATTGGGTGGGGCAAATCAGGGTAAAGTGGGACAAATCAGGTAATTCTTGGATTTTGGATTAAAATGTGCCATCAGGGCACAGGAAGTGTTACAGGGCAAGCTCTGCCACTGAAGGGAAGGCACTGAACAGTGTGAGATCACCCTGCTGGTTAGAGAACAGTGCTGCTGGACACCAAGGGGTGGGTCTGACCTCCGTGAAAGCCTTTCACTAAGACCTGGTCCCTTCCAACTGAGGAAATTCTGTGATTCTGCTGCAGCTGAGCAGAGCAGAGCTGAGCTCTCAGCCCTCTGCAAAGAGCACCAGGAGCGCTCCTGCCTTAGAAAGCCAAACTGTGCTGTGATGGAGCCTCATCCCACAGGCTCCATCCTCTGCAGCAGCTCAAGGACAGCATCCAGGCTGTGTTTCTGTGAGGGGACAGGGCTTAGTTTGGCCCCAGAGCTCATACCTTGGGTGATGGCCATGCTGTTCATCCTGCGCAGCGTCATGGCCGCCGAGGGGCTGTGCAGCAGGGTCAGGGCGTAGGCAGTCAGGGCAGTGGTGTAGGGATCTTCTGCTGAGTACAGGTTGGACTCCAGGAAGTGTTTGGCTTTCTCAACAGCTGTTCTTTCTTCCTGCATGCAGGGGAAAGAGCCCAGACACATGTGCCAATCTCAGAAGTTTGAATCGCTTTGTTGCTCGTTATGTCATGGCCGTTAAAAAAAAAAAAACCAAAGCCAAACAAAAACAACAACAACAAATCCAAACCAGCAAAACCAACAAAACCCACACAATAAACTAGGAAAGATACATTTTGCTCTCTGCAGAATGGCACTGACACTTTCCCTAAGAAAAGCCATGCATCAAAAATTTTTAAAAAAGGAGTGAACAGCAGAGTAAGAATGATCTAGGCTAACACTGAGACACATTTTTCCCCCCCTAAAGCTGAAGAAATTCCATGCCCTGCAAGGCAGCAGATGAACAGGGCAGGGGCGAGTTCTGTAGGTTTGATTGTGTTCCTGACACTCTGGAGCGTCTGGCAGACGCCAGAGGATAATAAAGGCCAAGGTTCCCAGGGGTCCCTGCAGCCAACAAACATGTTTTATTAACTCCCCCAATGACCTCACCAGGCAGGAACGTGGCTCTGATAATTTATAGAAACAATTTAATTGGACTTGATGTAATTTGGTTTCCTTTGATTTCCCTGTGGCACTAACCTTCCCCTTCCCCATTTCCGAGCTAAGATCATTAGGAACACTCACAAATCTCCTCTAGGAAAACCATTAGAATCCACAGAAACTGCACTCCCAGCAAGGGAAAATGCTGGGGCAGCCTGGGGAGAGCATCACAGCACTGCTGGGAGGGGGACACTGCTGACAGCGAGGCAGGAAGTTCCTCTGTGAGCACTGTGGGGTTTTCTGAATTTTTAATAGGGCTGAAATCCTTCCACTCCAGCAGAACAGGGGGTCAGGGGCAAACTGCTTGCACCAGCAGCCTTGGATGGATGAGGAGTGCTGAGGTTATCAGAGTTCCTGCATGGGCTCTCTGACAACCCCGGGGTGGTGACTCAATGGACCCTTTTGTCTGACATCTCCAGGAGATGCTGTGACATCCACTGAGCTTCCCTCCTCACCTCCCAGGCAGCTCCACCTGTGCACAGGCACCACCACCCTCTCCTGGGGCTGCTGAAGGGCCAGGGAAGAGCTGCATCCGTGGCTCTTCTGGATACCGGGAACATCCTGCCAGTCCTCATTAGTGGGAAGGTGTAACTAAGATCTAATTTAACATCTCCATTCTACTGAAACTCCACGCTGGCAAAAGCACACCAGAGGGCAGGAGCACTGTTTTACCACAAGTTTTAAGGAGGAATCCCTAAAACACCAGTAGTATTAAAAGTTTGGGGTTTTTTTCCAGCAGAATTGCCCATTCCTCCACAGCTGTTTCTCTTTTTTGAAGAGTTCCTGTTCCATCTTGCTACAAAGAGAAATATTTTTTCTCCAGAGCCCTCAATTGCAGGAGCTGAGCTCTCCAAAAGCACTGGAATCTAACAGCAGTAGCATTTTGGCCACTGCAGCCACGCCAGACCACAAGAGTTCTCTGGATCCCCAAGTTAAACTGCTTTTAGCACCAAGCCAGGATTTTTGAGTCTCTGCAGGCGAGAGAGCAGGATCTGCACAGGCTGCAGCCACAGCCTGAAGCTGCAAGGCAGAAAACAACTTTGTGCAGTAATTTCTGGGGGAGGTTGAGGGATGGGGCTGTGGGGAAGTGTTTTGCTCTGGTGGAATAATCATGAGGTGATGGCTGAAGGGTGGGAGACCGCCTTGAACAACTTCAGAATAGATTCCCTAACTGCAGAATAATCCCAAGGATTTCCATCCACCCCTGGATGCTCTCGATCATTCTAGAGAGCACAGAACTTCTGAAGGCAAACAGCAGCAAAATGAAGTTTTAAAAAAAATGATAAAGAGAATTTTTAGAACTGTTTTAACCGAGTTTTTGTTACCTCAGAAGTGACACCTGTTTCCAGAAGAGATGCAACCACATAAGCTGTCAGGGAGATCTTCCCATGGATCCCACCCTGGAGGGGCAAACAACACAAACCACTGGATGAAAACTGGAGAAAAAGACACTAGAGAAAAAAAAAAAAACCTCTTGATGCAAGACAAAGGATGTGTTAGAACTACAGGAGAAGCTGAAGCATCACCAAATTCCTTTTGCTTTGCACATGGAGGATGACATTTAGGACCTTTGGTTGGACCCAGCTGTGCCTGGCAGTGCCCTGAGGACACATTGAATGCAGGATTTTGTAACACTTCACATCTGCCTCCTCTCCTCTGGGGACACCCCACAGACATTCTGAGAGACCTTGAGAGACCTTTTCGAACTGAAATTCCCCTGGTTCTCCCTACACCATTCCAGCCTTCCAGGTGCAAAATCCATATTTGAACTGCATCACTTCATGCTTTGATACTAACTTTGAAATGTTCTTGCTGCATGTTGATCCTGTGTGGTGTTTACCTGAATATCCTTATTGAGTATCCTGCCCATAGCAGGGAAGGAACCATCTTCTTTCTGGTGCTGGATGATCCAGTCTTTGGCAGCTGTGAGTTCTTTGGGGTCAATGAAAATAAACCCACGAGACTGAGCAAAGGACTTGAGGACAAAAGCTGTTAGCCTGTAAATATGAATTAATCATCTTTACTGAGAAAACAAACTCAGAATGAACTATCAGCAAGGGAAAAACAACATTCTTAGAAAGCACAAATTAAAAAAATCTTTTTGGGAAAACACTAAATATTGTTGCTAAAAAGTTCATGGGACATAAAAGCATCTGAACACCATCCAGGCTTTGGATAAGAAAAGGAT
This sequence comes from Acanthiza pusilla, assembly GCA_036630365.1. Classification (NCBI taxonomy): domain Eukaryota; kingdom Metazoa; phylum Chordata; class Aves; order Passeriformes; family Acanthizidae; genus Acanthiza; species Acanthiza pusilla. The sequence continues at coordinate 2,937,243 of JAXCHO010000105.1, read as the reverse complement.
TAAAGGCCAACAAACCGAATTCAAAAGTAGAACTCAAAGATACATTTGTTGTAATTATGGCACGCTACAAAAAATACAGAGGCGTTTTTACAGGTGTTCATCTGCTGCCCAAACTATTAAAGTTTCTAAGCTAAGAATCAATACTTCTAAATTAAGAATCAATATATTTCTCATAAGAAATCCATATCCTTTCCTCAAGCCTGAAGCCGTGTTACACTTTATACAGAATTAAGACTCAAGAAAGCACCAGAAGTGTTTTTGGAATTCTAAACCTCTGACAACAAGTGTGAGCCCTGGCCAGCTTTGGGGGATTGAGTCATTCCATTTACAAGCCCCCGAGGAATGGGAGGGTGGAAACCACGCTGCCTGGCAGGGGATTTTGGGAGTGTTAAGTAATTCTGTGTCACCACATTTCGCATCCAGGGACTGGGAGATGCCAGAGCTGAGAGAAAAGTTCGCTGTCTGAGAGAGAGTGAGGCAGAAGCATCGGTGGGGCTTCCCCTGAGCTGAGCTTGGGAGGGAAATGAGGGAAAAGCAAAGCCCAGGGCAGATGGAGGAGACAGCTGAGAGCACAGGGAGATGAACGAGGAGTGGGATCGCCTCCAGCTGAGCCCCCAGGGGTGGTGACACGCTGGGCTGATGTCACCCCAACCTCCCAGGCCGAGGCTCCTCGGGGGGACATCACTGACAGGAGCTGATCCTGCAGTTCCACAGTTCCTGGCTCTCCTGCTGTTTGACCCTGGAAGGTCCTGCACTTATTCCCAGAGCATAAATCCATATATTCCATCTGGGAGGGGATGGAAAGCACATGGCAAAAGGGTTTCTTTGGGGGGGGTTTGAGTTGGATAAGGAAAAGATTAAGGGTCAGCAAACTGAATTGAGAAGTGGAACTCAAAGATATATTTGTAATTAAGACACACTCTAAAAAATACAGGGGCGTTTTTATAGGTGTTCATCAGCTGCCCAAATTATTAAAGTTTCTAAGCTAAGAATCGATACGTCTTAATTAAGAATCAATATATTTCATTCCATTTATCATTCCACCTGGGAAGGGATGGAAAGCACATGGCAAAATGGCTTCTTTGAGGGGTTTGAGTTGGTTTTGATGGGTTTTTTACCCACCTTGGTAAAAGGTGGATAAAAAATTTTATCATTTGTAGAGATAAAATTCCATTCCCTAATGGAATTAGGTGATTAAATACCCCATAATTTCTACTGCGAGTGCACATATAATCCTTAACTACAGCTTTTGTGCCGGAAGCCTGGACCTATTTGCAGATTTGACTCCTTTAACTGCTCCTGAATCAACTACAGCACATCTCCTGACGTAGTCAGAGCACTCAGCAGCACTGAAGCAGCAATTCTAAAATCACTGAATATCACTGAGTATCATTTCCATTCTCCACTGTTTGTGATACCATGAGAGCACCTGGAAAATCCCTCCTCTTTCCCAGCCAATTGTGTATTTTTCCTATTTAGTAAATGCTTTTCTAGCTGGATTTTAAATAACCACTCACCACATGCTCCCTGACGAGTCCCTCTCCCCAAAAGCGCTGTAAGAGCCATCTTGCCTCTTGTAGGTCAGCTGGCGCTGGTAGCCTGCAATCACAAAAGGATTTTGGGAGTCCAAAACCTCCTCACACACAGAGAAAAATGAGGATTTAGAGTGAATGAAGACTCAGAGCATCTGGCACTCGTGTAAGGGATTCTGCTGCCCGAGGCAGCTCCTTGTTCTGCTGTGAGTGAGAGCCAGATCCATGTGCAGCTTATCCAGAAATCTGCTCAGGAGAACATCTGGGAGCTGCGTTTATAACTGCAGCTCCTGCAGTTTGGACACTGGAAATGTCAAAAATCTGATACTTCTCCTCAAAAGAAATGCAGTATCAAAAGGTTTTTACTCAAGCATACAACCACTCTCATTTCATTTTACTTCCATTTACAAATGAAAATGTTTTGCCTGTGATATTGCAGCTGGATCCAGAGTTTTTTGCCCAAAGTTGTTGCTTGGAACAGCTTTGTGCAACATAAAAACAACAGCTGGGATCTGAATGCACGTGAACACCTCCCAGCTGCAAGGGCTGTCCTCAGGCTTGTTTGAGGCAATATTATTAACAAGGTGAATGCTGAAGTTAAGAACTCTCCCGTGGAATGTCTTCTGAGATTGAAAGTGAAGAAAAAGAGTCAAAATGCTCTTCCTACCAGGAAAACAATTTGCTTTCCAAACCTGTTTGTCTGTAACAATGAACTGCACATCCTAACAAAGCCTCCAGATTGATAAATATAGAATACACATTTGGATAAAGCTCTAAAATACCCATTGGAGCCAAACCCTCCAGAATGAATATTCCAATAAGGAAAACTCCAACCTGCAAGAAGATTGTGTCAAAAGACATTTAATCCCTGCTCAATTCTGCAGCACAGGAGTAGATGTTTCACTCCACACCACATGACATTTTAATGGGAATGGATTATTTTTTCATTTCCGGAGGTGCAGTTTCTCTCCAGGGACAGGCAGCTCCTCCAGCCCTGAGGAAGGGCTGCCCATGACTCCCACACTGCCCATTGTTCACAGGGAATGGTCTGAAAAATGGGAGGAACAAAGACCTGGAGATTGATCATCCTCTTACAGTCACCACATCTTTGTCTGGGGGTTGTGGGGTAGGTACAAATGGAAGAAAGTCTAAATAATGGCATTATATTTTTCTTCCTCTGAAAAACAGGTGTTAAATTGAACTGTTTCTATCCCCTGCAAGCCTCAGGTACAATTTACTACTGAGCATTTCCTGTTTAAACAGTTTTTAAGTGTAAATGGACACATTAACTCCTTGTATTTGTATCACTCCTCTCATTGTCTCTGTTCTTCTCTTTTTAGAATGTTCATGGGGCCTATACTGCCCAGGCTGTGGCTTTGATCCCTGTATGGGTCATTCTCAATGATCCCTGTGGGTCCCTTCCAGCTCAGGATATTTTGTGATTCTGTGATTTTGAGCTGAATTATGCTTTGTTCCTCTTACTGTTATTCTTCTTCACTTGCTAGGCTGGCAGGGGCACAGACTTTATGTCTTGGTCACTGTTCGGAACACTTCTCTTTTCTAAACACTCCTCTGGATTCTGGGACTCACTGGAGAGGTTCCCCCTTCCAATTTTCCCATTCACCTGCTTTTTTTTAAGGGAAAGTAGAAAAAATACTGCCTGGTTTAGCCCAGGCCAGTTTTAAAGAATAGGAAATACACAGGAATTGTTTGGTATCAGCACTTTCCGTGATGGATGATGAGGGGATGAAGAAGTTTTCTGGCTTGGTAAAGTCACAAAAGCCTTCTGGAGTGAGCATTTCCCATCTAAACCTTGTACTTGGCAGGGCTCCAATAAACACAGAAGGGTTTAAAGCTCTTGGGGGTTTCTTCTGTAAGGGTTAATTAGCAAACAGAGTTCGGAGCCAAAAACCTGGAAGGTTTGCAGATTCATAAAAAGAAACAAAAGCAAATGATGTTGCAAAGGAAACACTGACTCGGGCCATTAACAAATTCCCTTTGCCTCACTGCTCCCAGCAAGCACAAAAATTACAAGTGAAATTACTGGAGCCAGGCAAAGGAAGCAGCACTGGGCTTTTGCTGCTGAATGCAAAAAATATCTCACATATTACATTTTATATTTATATTTTCAGAGGAGAGCCACCTAACCCTGTCACCTCTGATTTCATGACATGACTATTGTCTGACTCATACACAAGAGAGTTTTGTCCCTTTGGGTCATTCTTGTTTTTTAATGATCTCTGAATTCTTACTTGCCCCGGGAATTGCACTTGGTTATAAAACTATTTTGCACGTGGCTCTTCCCAAAACAAATGCTGAGAAAAACAGTGGAAAAAAAAAGAAGAAAACAAAAAAAAAAGAAAAAGCAGGTTGTTTTGAGCTTCTTAGTGAATTAGGACAGGACACTGAAAGGACAGATAACATAGAACTAAATAATGAAGGCTTTAACTACTCTGGATATTAATTTTTGATTTTGGGTATACTGTTACTATGAAAATATTGTTAAAAAAGAAGTCCAGAAAAGAGCATTGATTCTAATGACCAAAGGCTTGAAAAGACAATTTATTAATAAGGCAAGATTTTTACTAAATTTCATTTTCTGTGGCTTTTGAATAAACATAGAAATCAGCTTTCCACAGGGAAAAAAAAAAAAAAAAAAAAAAGAGATAAATCAATAAGCACCAAACTAGGAGTTACTGAAGGGAAACACAGGCTATGTATCCAGGGAAAACATCTTGCCATCAAAATCTATCAACCTGTAGATTGATATCCTGCAAGAAATAATGAATCCTCATCACTTGGGCTATTCCTGATTAGAAAAAAATGGCATTACACAAGGAGAACTTCTCTTTTAACTCCCAAGCCTTTTCTCCATCTATAAATTGAATTGCAATGATTTACCTTGAACCAGGTAATCGGTGGCTTCCACCTCCACCTCGTGACTGAGCTGTTTGGTTTTCTGCAGGTATTTCAGGACGAACACATTGGGAGCAAAATGGATCATGTTCTGCTCCCCACAGCCAAAAGGCAACCTCAGCAGATTGTCCAGGTTGTTCAGAGTAGGACCCATCACATCTCCTGGTTGAGAGAGAGGGGACACATTCAGGATCAGGCAATTAAAGTTTATTTTTGATTAATGTTTATGATTAAACCCCACCAGGCTGCACTGATATCTCCTGGCTACCACAGAGTCAAATGAATAAACTAACAGAAGCGGGAAGTCCTTCAGCTCTTAAGTCTTAGCCCTCCAATCTCTTGTTGGATTAAAGAAATTCCACATTTCAGAGTTTGATTATCCACCACTTCCCAGTTTAGACCAGTTTAGAAGGCAGCACAATTTGTGATTGTGATGATTATGAAATAAACACTATGAACTGTAACAGTGCCCCTGCAAAGCCCCTCCTGTGGTATCAACTTTAAGCCCTGTCAACCCAAACAGGCTTCAAACAAGTGCCAAAAGAACCCCAAAGAGTTATCTGCCCCAGAATTAAGCAGTAAAAACCTTTTTAAGTGCCTGTGACCATTTATCTGGTGTGCATTACTCAAGTACTGGTCAGAAGTAACAGCTGGAGCATCTCTTCCCATTTGATAAGGGCAACCTAAGTGATACCTCCTGATAGTTGGTACCTATTATTGAAGCCGTAGCTCTTTCTGATCCTGGAATTATGTTGTGGGGAACTCCAAGAGTAAATGCTTCATTGTGATTTTCATCAGTCTCTTCTTTTCTCCAAATTTTAAACTCTCCCATTGACCCCCAGCCTGTGGAAAAGCCAATGTACTTCACCTCGAGCTGTTTGGGGACTGTCCACTCCACAATTATAGATTCGTTTAGCACCCGAGTACCGTGGCCAACCTGGAAGGGACAAGAGACCATGGAGTTCCAAGAGCTCACACACGTGGAGTCAGCTCTGCCACGTGTCCTGGGACACCTCCTCACTCAGGTGTATGCTGGAGATGGAGCAATACCTCACTCTTTCCCACCCACAAAAAAAAAAAAAAAAGAAAATCCAGAGGAGTTCAATGAGAATTCTGCAGGTTTGACCTTCAAGGTGTTCACAAAAACATGGAAGAATGAATTCCTGAGAACAAAAAGCAGATTTGTTCTGATCAAAACAGCCTGATCAGGACTTCAGAGGGAAAAGGCAACAGGAAAAAACTTCCACCTTCTACACCGAAGAAAACCTGCTCTGTGTGTGTTCAAACTCCATTTGAAAAGAGACTTCCAGACCATGACCCAGCTGAATTCAGTACCTGGACAACTCCATTTTTCCAGCTGATCCAGAAGCTGCGGAATTCATCCCAGGAGAGGATCCCAGGTGTGTCCCTGCTGGCCACAGGCTCTCCCATTTTGCTGATGGAAATCCAGGTTTTAGTGTTTTGGTGTCCCCCGATGACGATCTCGGTCATCTCGGCCATGTCGTGGGGACCCGAGGACAAGGCCAGGTGAGCATCGTTGTGAGCCTTCACAGCAATGTCAAAGTGGCTCATCTGGGCAGGTTTCTGCATGTACTGGTACTCATATTTGTTAGGGGTAGAAATGTGGATTTTCTCTAGTCAGAAAAATAAAGGAATGTTGTAAGAATTAGAGCTCATCTTGCAGACATCAAAAATAACCCAGAGCTGAGAACTAAAATTCAAACAAACAGAACTTTCCTAAATACATAGGGGTTTTTTCCAGTTTCTTTTAAAGATTTTTTTCTTGGGAAAAAATAAAATTCTTTCAAAATAAACTGGTTTTGGCAGCTTTTTGATTACGAAGGAAATTCTTCTCTGTGGTTCAGCATGAGCTTCTTAATTGTCTTTTAAAATACACATGGATATTTCTTCTCATCTTTTCTTTTTACCCCCTTCAAGGCAGAAGATCCTTCAAACTGCTCAGCTGAATTTCTTCTGAACTCAGCAAGTGATTTTTCAGTTCTAATCTAGTGGTCAAAAGCATCTCTGTTTAGCTACGGGAGCCAGCTCTGAGCTCTCCAAATCTCTGGCAGAAAGGACAGACTGATTCCAGAACTGAATTTTTAAAACACCAGCTGAAAATATAGTACAGTCCTAGTTACTGTCCACAGTGCTGAATACTGAAACTGTGCCATAAAGTAAAGGAATTTAATGGCCATTTCCAGAAATCACTTGGGCAGTTAGAGCAAATTCATAATTAGCCAGCCAGGCAAGAAAGACTCTTTATTCACACGTTCTTCCCCCACACCATAACTCATAAATCACACAGAAATGGAAAGAAAGATTTTTTAATTTTTTTTTTTTTTTAATGAGATGAAGCCAAATGTTTCTTTTGAAAACTGAATCAAACAAACTGAATATCTCATTCAAATCATGAACTTACCATTTGGGCAGAAGAACACACTGTAGGTGTATTCTCTGGACAGTCCCTCTGGCTATAGAAAGACAGAAATCCACACATAAATTCCACACAGGGCTTGGATTAGCAGGAACAGATTTCAGTTTTACTTGGAAAATACAGAAAAGGTATTTTGCTGCTGCACAGTGGTTTATGTCCTCTCTAGAAAAGTGATGGCACTGTGCTCTGTTAGCTAGAGGTGTGCTAACCTTCCCTCTTATTTCTTAGATTAACAGGGCAAGCTTATCCTGTAAAATTTCCATTCCTTTTTCCCTGAACAGTATCGAAGAGTCACCAGAGTAGCTCAGAACCAATGGGCCCTTTCTGCACCACTAAAGCTGATCATTTCCAATCTTTCTGCCACACCATAAATCAACTCGAGGATCCTTGTAAACCTGTTCCTGTTTGATTTCACAATTTGCCCAAGAGGGTTTTTTCTGAATTACCATAAATCCATATTTTCTCACCTCAATAATGACACTGCTGCGAACATAATCCACTCCCACAGGGCTCCTTTTGTCCATGTAGGAATCCTCTGAGTGTTTGCCATTCTTCAGGGGCTGCATCCCCTCCTGGCAGCAATTGGTCCCACCATAGGCAAAAGCTTTTGCTAAGAAACGGAAGGGAAAAGCAGCAGAGGTTTTGAGATCTAAACGAATTAAAAACAGCTGATTAACAATCCATCAAATGTTCTGTAATTACAACTCTCTCACATTCCCTTTATTCCATATTTGAATGGTCACATCTAAAACTAGGCAATGTTTGGACAGTCATGGGGTAACACAGAAACTCTTCCCTAGTTTTCAGTGTTGCACTGAATAAAATCCCAGTTTTTACTGGGATTATTTGTTGAAAGACACACAGAATTTGTTGTCATCCTCTTGTTTAAAGATTTCTGCTGATATCTTCAGGGAAATGTAACACATCCAACCTTACATGAACAAATATCACAACAGGAAAACTGATGCCCAGGGAATCTCCTGATGTTTGTTTGTACATTCTGTGCATCACAGGCAGAGAATTCATTTCTACGACAAATGAGGTTGAAAACCCAAGCAGAATGAATGGATTGGAGCAATAGGGAAATAAGAATTTTCTCCTGAAAGAGGAATAAAAAGAAACACTTGTACAGCCCCTTCAAGCACCAAAAAGCTGATTTTAGTTGTGTCCTACCAGTGATGTTGCTCAGGCCCAGCTCATTGAAGGCCAGAACGATGGAGGTGGGTTTGGCTTCCCCGGGGGCCACACATTTCTTCCTTGTCAGGTGGTGCTTCCCAGGGTGCCCAACAAACTTTATGCCTTTTGGGACAGAAATCTTCACGTGGACCTGTGAAAAATTGGGAAGTGTCATTCACTGGAAACATCAAACTTGTCTGTGTGAGCAGTCTGCAATCACAGAACACAGATTATTCATTCTGCAAATTTCTAGACATGTGTTTGACTGAGAGAATTGCTTTCAGCTCAGCAGTTCTACAAATGTTTCCAAGAGATGCTGTTGGAGCTGGGCAGGTGGGGAGCGTGAGAAGAAAACATCAAAGGGGAGAGGATTTCTTGGGGAAAAGAAATTCCTTCAAAACAAACTGGTTTTGGCAGCCTTCTGATTATGAAGAAAATTCTTCTCTATGGTTCAGCACGAGCTTCATAATTGTCTTCCCTTACAATATTTTTCACTATTTGTTTTTCTGAAGTGCTGCAGGACACTTCAGGCCACCACCCTAAGCTAAAATTAAATAAAACAACGACATTTATGCAAATGAAAAAACCATTATTTATCTTTTCAAGGCACCTGTGCTGATCTTACCTCTGCGTTACCCTGAAATCTTAGATCCCTCCCCAGCTGCTGATAACCCAGCAGCAGGGCAGGAACAGGGGCTGAGCTCTCACCTCTGCACACACAGGCAGGTAGTTGTAGACAGTGAGGGGGATCTTGGTCTGCTCGCCCCGGATGACGTGGTAGGGCAGTGTGAAGTCGATGAAGAAAGGTTTGAAAGTTTTCAGCTCTGTCTGGCTGGCGATCCCCAGCCCCTGCTCCTCAGACAGAGCCACGGCCTCGGTGATCCACGTGGTGATGGAGTCAGGCACCTCCACCTGCAGCTGGGCTTCTCCTGAGGTGTTACTGCCAAAAGAACAGGGAATTATTTGGGTTGATCACATTCATTGCATGCTTTTTAATGAGGTTAAAAACAGCCAAACATTTTGGGGGATTCCCTGAAGATTTAGATTTATAAATAGCATCAGTGTCAGCCTTGAACCTTGCAAAAGGCTCAATATTTTCTATCAGTTTTGAGACCTGCAAACCTTCATAAGCAGCAGAACACCAAATAGTTACTTCTGCAAAACACAAATTCTTGCTGGATTAAAAACTTCATTTGCAACCTCATTTCAGAGTCACTTTTCTTAGAGGCAAATGTCTGCAGTAAGTAAAAAAAAAACCTAAACAAAATTTTAAATTAATAAAAAAACCCAAAAGAAAGACAAGAAATAAACCTGGACTGAAGTCCAGGATACAAACAGTTCAACAATGATTCATTTAACAGCTAGTGAAATAAAAGTTTTTCTGTTGGAATCCATTGTCCCTGTGTCCATCACCAAATTGCAGACTCTGCTTGAACACAAGGAAAGTTGCTAAACATCAAGTTCAGCAATTGCTTGTTTTGATTCAGAAACATTTTGGTTTGCTGGGATTTGGAATGAATGACTCAGAAAATTTCCAAACCTATCATTTTCTATCAATGAGGATTGAAACTAATTACGAAAAATCAAATCTCTGAGTATTTAGCTTTCCTGGGCATACCACAATGGGGTATCATGAATCTGGAACCCCCTTCCCTACTTTATAAAAATAATAATACGATTAATCATAGTAATAATAATTAATAGCAATAATAATAATAATAATAATAATAATAATAATAATAATAATAATAATAATAATAAAAACAATAATTTATAATACTTTATACTTTTTAATAAGAGAAATTCAGCTTTGTTCTTCAGACTTTGCTATTCCCCTCCTGCAAAGCAACTTTGGCCCTGCCTGGAACAGAAAACATTTCCTCTAACACAAGAACAAAAGCTATTTCATGGCTCAGCTGGCAGAGTGATTGGTGCAGTTGTGAGTACACCCTAAGGTTGTTTTCTCTCAAGTTCTTATTTATTCCCCAGAGCCTGACACACAACACATGCTGCCAGCTCTGCAAGCTTTTGGGGGCATGGAAAATGAGAATGGAAGGTCTTCAGAAGGAGCTCTGCGAGTAACACTTTGCTCATCTCCAGATGATGCACAGGCAGAGCACACCCGAGAGCTGCACTCCCACCGATGTTGTTCACAGTGCAGCACCTCTGCTCCTCTAAATCAAGAATTTGCAGCTCCCACTGAGCCTGAGGTGCTGGCAGGAGCTCCTCAGGGACTGCTCTGGTGTTTGTGGTGTTTGTGTTACAGTGTTGATCTCCAACAATAAAATTGGAGATCGCCGGGCCTGGTTCAGGTGCAGAATCCAAGCTCCGGCCTGTGAATGTGTTCCCCCAGCTCAAACTCCTGAGGGAAAAGCCTTGGGAAATACACTTGGCTCACGAAAATATGGAATGGTTTGGGGTGGAAGAGACCTGAAACTCACCCAGTGCCATGGCAGGGACACTTTTTACCATCCCAGGTTGCTCCAAGCCCTGTCCAGCCTGGCCTTGGACACTGCCAGGGATCCAGGGGCAGCCACAGCTGCTCTGGGAATTCCATTCCAGGGCCTCCTCACCCTCACAGGGAACAATTCCCTCCCAATATCTCATCTAAACCTCCTCAAGGTGATTTTAACTCCGTTTCAGCACTCTGGTCCCTCAATGGAGGCTCTGGGAATTCCATCCCAGGGCCTTCTCACCCTCACAGGGAACAATTCCCTCCTAATATCCCATCCAAACCTCCTCAAAGTGATTTTAACTCCTTTTCAGCAGACTGGTCCCTCAATGGAGGCTCTGGGAATTCCATCCCAGGGCCTGCCCACCCTCACAGGGAACAATTCCTTCCCAATATCCTATCCAAACCTCCTCAAGGTGATTTTAACTCCTTTTCAGCAGGCTGGTCCCTCAGTCCTCAGCCGATCCCTTTCCTGAGGGACAGGCCCAGGGTGTCCTGGCTCCGGGGCTGGCACCATTCCCTCTGTTTAATCGCACAATTTGCTGCAGCTGATGTTCTTTCCACTGGGATTTCAGCCCATAACCAGCATTAACATTATTTTCACACATGAGGGCACTTACTCTTCTGGGCGGGGGGCCAAAGTACACACTCATTTCCAGCCATTAGAGCCTGCAGCCAGGCTCTAGGAATTTTTAGAATTGGTTTGGGAAGTTGACATTAGGCTTTTGTTTCTTTCTTTTTTTTTTTTTTTTTTTTTTTAGGATTGTATATTATAATTATAAATGGTAGAAGAGAAAAAATAAATTCTTCCTGTTCAAGAGAGTGGAAATGAAGGAGTGCTCCAACTCAGTTGTTTCTAATGAAATGAAGTGGAGAAAATGCAATCTGCAACTTTTTATTCCACACTCTCCCACTTATAATTAACTGCCCCAGCTTGCTGAGGCCCAAACGGGCACTTCTGGAATTCTTTGTGTATTTCTACAAAGCATATTTTATGCTCAATTGAACAGATTTGAATACACTTGCTCCAAGTTCCTGTCAAAATGAATTTACAATCATTTATTGAGAATGAAGTTTACTTGTAAACCTGGAGAAGCTTTTTAATAATTGCTTCAAATTATCCTAGATGTGCTGTTGTGGGAGGGATTAGTTATCTCTTTAGTAATTTTTTTTTTAGTTCCATCTGTACCCAGAGGAAACCCCAATTTCTGAGGCAGTAAAGTGAAGTTTGGGGGAGATGTTCTTGCAAGAGGAAGAAGGAAATTGTGAAATTTGGGAAGCAATCAATAGAGAATCAATGTGGGCACAACCGACACACTCAACCTGAACACACTTCACGACCAGAAGGTTATTGGTTAAAGTGGTAATGAAGGAAAACAAGAACAATAGGGGGGAAAAATCAGAAAATGACAGTACAACTCAGTAGATTTGAAACATAATTCAGCCCTCAGGACACAACTAGAGAGTTCCTGTCAATACCTGACATTGAGGCAGTGCCAAATCCACGTTTCAGGGAAGAAGGTTCTTTTCCTCTTCTCCGCTCTGCTAGAACAAGAAATAAATCCTTGAAAATTAATTCTTTGAATAAGATATTTCCAAGAGCCGCTGATAAATCAGAGTTATCACCTGACTGTGGCTCACATGAGCACAGCCCTGGCTGGCACAGACTCATTAAGGAGTGGGTGGGGGACCACTCATAGCACAAATTACAGGGTCTTTCCAAACAATGCCTTTGTGTGCACACACACTCTGCAGGCAGAAATAAGAATCTAAAAAAATAATACAAAGAAGGTAACCTTTAAAACTAGCAGGAATAATATAATAAAAAAATTGGTTTATGATCCAAATTCTTTCACCAAATGAAATCAAGGGGGGGCATATATAACATTTGACTTCCAGCAGCAGTTACTGCAATCACTGCTTTATATTCTCCTCCATTCCTTCTCTTTGAATTGTCTTGGATTCTAATATTTGAATGATTTAGTCAGCTTTTCTACACCTGTGATGCTTCATTATCTATTTCTTCACTAACCCTCAGAATTTCCTCTGCTAATAGAATTTGCCAGGCCGTTCAGGATGCAGCGGGAAGGCCCAGCCCCAGGTGCAGCATTATTTGTAGCAATTCACAATATTTTGTTCATACTGACCCTCATTTTATTGATTTTGACCACCAGCTGAGTGGTGAGAATAACGAGCAATGAGTGACTCTGCAAAGCCACCTGTAGCTTGCAAACACTGCAAGAAATTCACAGAAAATTGCCAAGAAATATTCTTCAAAATGATAATTCAAGACCCTTTGCATACGTCCTTTTCCCAGAATTAAATTAAATTTAACAAAGCAGCGCCAGTTAAAATTTTTGTTACATCTACCAAGACGCTCGAAGAGTTTCCCCATCACTGCCTCATCTAAACCTGGGGGTGTGCAGGTGGAAAACAGCTGAGAATAGAGAAAAAAAAACAGCTGGGGGTATCACAGAAATAGAAATTAAAGCCAAAGCGTTACCTTGGGGCTATTTTGGAATGCATGGTGGCCACCAAGGTGCCGGTGTGGGGCTGGAAGGCTGGGACAGCCTCGTCGGTGTACATCCCCCCGTTCTGCCTGTGGTTCAGGCTCACGATGTCAGTCATCACCACCAAGCCAGTTTCCTAGGCAATCCAAAAATCAAGAGCACAAAACAAAAGCCAGCAAGGAAAAAAAGAAGTAAATAAAAAGTATGAAATAAAAAGGATTAAATAAAAAGAATTAAATGTGGTGCCTTTTTTTTTTTTTCTTTTAATAGAATCCCTCAATCCTATTTTAACTATTTCCCCCTATTTATGGGGTAAATCTCAATTCAGTAGTGAGGATTATTCAAAGCTTTATAAAAAAACTATTGTTAATGTGAAGAATTATTATATTGTGAAGAATTATTATATTGTGAAGAACAATGCACAATTATTATATGTGAAGAATTATTATATTGTTAATGGAAAGATACACGGGTAGGATTATTTAAAGCTTTATATAAAATTACTGTTAATGTGAAGAATTATTATATTGTGAAGGGTTATTATATTGTGAAGAATAATTCACAATTATTATATGTGAAGAATTATTATATTGTTAGTGTGAAGATACATGGGCAGAGGCTTCATGAGAAAGCTGGAAAATGCTTGGAAAATGCATTTCAGTCAGTATCTAACATTACTGGGCAAGTGTGACTGCCAGGCAGCTGCAGGTAGAAAACCATGACATGTCTTTTCCCCCTAGAAAAAAACATCACAGCTTTTCACCCTTCCTAAAAGTTTCCAGTGTGCTGTGCTGCAGGGAGCAGGCAGCTCTCACATCAGACATCACCAATCCTGCACTGCCAGGGATGCCAAGCAAAATGAAAAGTGTCCACGCAGGGGAAGCGCAGAGCTCCTGAGGAGGCTGCCAGCTCTGTCCCCTAAATGCTCTGATTCATGAGAGGCAGCAGCTCCCAGACACCCTGGAGAATGAGCTTTGTTCTCTGCACACGCCCAGCTCTTGTGCGTTCACACCAGCTCCCCAAAAATGAGCTTTTTCTCAAGAGTTTACAGCTCTCAGATAGGAGAAAAAAAGCAGCATCAGAATAAAACCCCTCCGGGAGAGAAGCAGCAGTGGCTCCTGCAGCACTGGGGAGCAATGAGGATTTAGAGATTGTGATTGAGAGGTTGAGGCATTGGGGGAATTTGGGAAAGCCTCTGGGGTTTAAGGCAACTTAATAAAACGATTTAGGTAAAATAATAGGAAGGACAAAGAACGAAGAGATGGGGCATCTGTAGGAAGGAGGGATCATTATTATCAGCAGTTGTGAGGGTTACAAATGGAAAGGACATTGAACATCAGAGCCGTGACATGGATTCTCAAGACCAATCTGCATTTCAGAGGAACAAAGCAGTAGAAGAATATGCAAAGAATATAAAACATTTCTAGCTCAGGCTTTCACGTGGCACCTTCATGTCTCAGGGAGCAGAGTCACACCCTGCAGGGCTGTGGGAAGCAGAGCAGTGGGGTGTGAGCAGAGTCTGAAGGGGTGGATGGACTCTGCTGCACAGCTGTAAGAAGGGAAGGAAGAGGCAAACAAGCAGAACTTCTCAAATAGATGAGGTAACACCCATTTTAAACAAAAGGAAAGCAAAAAGCTCATGGAAATAGTAGCGTGTCTTAAAAGCTACAAATGACACTTTTTCAGCTTAAAAAAGCACACTGCTGGTATCCAAAGCAGTGAAGAAATGAACTAGTGCATGAGTACATTTAAAAAAAAGAACTTATTTAAAATGCTCAACTTGAAAGTTGATTCAAATACACAGGACAGATCAAAGGAAATCAGATTTTTAAAATCTGGCCAGGTTTAACTATTGAAAGACACCAAGCAAACAGAAATATATAACATTTAAATAGTAACCTGATCAAGGATATAAAGAAAGATCTTTCATGCAGATGTCAACAGAAGCTGGCAGGACCAGGGCAGGAAAAAAACTGAAATGATTTCCAAAGGATAGTCCAAAAGGGTACAAGGAAAGACTGACATTCCATGTTCCTTCCTGTCAGAGCAGCTGCAGAGGAGATCTGCAAGCTCACCCCTGCCTGGAGGAACCTCCTGGTCCTCGTCTGATTCTCCAGAGCATCAGCATGAATCCCTTCACCCAGCAGATAACTGGCCCTCCCCAGATCTGCCAAAATCAAACCACGTTTCTCAAACAGCTTTGCTAGAACAGCACACTCTGTTCTTGAAAATTGCTTTTCAGCCTGCCCCTTCAGGAGAAACAGCTCTGATGTGGGGAGAAACACCAGCCTAGGGAGCTAAGATCACCCTGTGAGCATGAAAGCGATAAAGAGAATGCAGAGAGAAGGGAGGCTGATTGTTCCTACTGTAAAGGCGAAGCGAGCGTCCTTGGTGATGTCCCAGTGCCAGGGAAAGACAGAAGATCTGCGGCGCCGGCGGGAGGACATCCCTGGCCACCAGAAGTGCCCTTCCTCCTTTGGAGCTCCAAAAGCATCTGACACATCATACTCTGCCAGCTCCTGGAACACCTGCAGGGAAAGGGCAGGGGCTGCTGGCCTCAGGGCAAAGGCTGCAGGGTGGGCAAGGACCCCGGGAGTGAGAAAAGGACATCAGAGCCCAAAGCTCCTGTACCTGGCTGGCTGTCAGCTGGAAACCTGTCTTGAGCAGGTAGACACTCTTGTCCACCGTGGCAATGCACACACAGCTGGATTTTGCAGCTCTGACCTTGATGTTCACGAGGTCGCCAGGCCTGGTCTCGTTGGCCGAGAGTGCCACGGCAACCTGGGGAGGGAAGGTTAAATCCCATTATTGACCCTTGTGTTGACTCTTGTGTGCATTGGATTTCTTCAGAACCTTCCACCCCTCACCCTCCTGCCATTTCAAGCAGAGCAATTCCCAACTAACCTGTTCAGGATGGATAGAAAATCCCAAAGAAATCTTTACAAAAAAAATCTCTTTTCCCAGCACCAAGTGTTCTCCCTCCAGAATGTACACATGGCACAAACCAAACAAAGAGTGGTGAGCCACCAGCCCTTCCTCCCCAGCACAGAGCCCTACCTGGTTCTCGAAGGAGGAGTTGACAGAGAACTGGAGGCTGTCTGTGACCCCCTCCCCGTTCTCCCTGACGTAGTACACGAGGAGCCGGCCCAGGGGAGCCATGGAGTGAGCGACTGAGAACCGCAGGAAAGTCACACACACCTCAACCTCTGCTGCAGGCGTGCTGGGAGGGGCTGGAACAGCAACTGGGGAGAAAAACAGATTTATTTATCCAAATCACTCCCATCCTGCCCCATCCTACTGCTGACAGGCACAGAACTCTCCATCCGGGACTTGCATTCTTCCCCTGTCCCTGTTGCACACCTTCTTCTTGAGCTCAGAATCTTTTCCCTTTTTCTCCTCTTTGTGGAAGGTAATTAGCACTCACAACTTAATGAGCAGCATGGAGAAGGTGGGTAGGGAGTGACTACTCAGTGGTTTTCCAGCCATAAAATCAAGAAAACACACAATTAAGTTGTCAAGCCATTGAAAATAAACAGAAAATGTTATCTATTGCTGGAGAATGCTGATGAGGGAAAAGGAATAAATGAGTTTGAAAAAGGATGATGCAGCTTATAGAATCACAGAATGGTTTAGGTTAGAAGGGACCTTTAAACATCATCTGATTCCAGCCCTTGCTGTGGACAAGGACATCTTTCACCACACCAGGCTGCCCAAAGTCCCACCCAAGATGGCCTTGAACTCTTCCAGTGACAGAGCAGCCGCAGAGCCCCTGAGCAACCTGGAAATGCAACAGCTCAGAGCAAACCTTCAGTGCAGAAAGTCGTCACAAATCCTAAATTACTGATTGCCAAAAGCTCGGTGAGTACATGGAGGGAGGTTCCTGTTACTCTTTTGAGTCCCAAACTCCTTATTGGGATTGCCAGACTTTTCCTTTGGCAGCCATTACATCCATCTTTCCAATCCCATCATTTTTTACCCCCCTGTTCCCCAAATTCACCAGATTTGTATCTTTCTGTTATTCCTTGTACAAACCAGGAGTCAACTTTTAATTTTCCTTCCCCTTGTGGACTGTGCGATCTCCTTTATCCTGATCCATGTTATCAGTCCATTTAATTTTCTCTAAAGTTCCCTTCTCAGTTTAAGCTCCACCAGCTCAGCCAACTGCCCCAGCCCTGTCACACACTTCCCTGCCACTCCACTCCAAGCAAATATTAGAGTCTTCTCTATTGAGAAAGACTGCAGAAAGACCAAAGAAAAACTTCCCAAGAGAGAAAAATTTTTACATGAGTATGAGGGCAGTGGATTTCACTATTTTTCTTGCACAAAATTAGCTGTATCCTTTAAGGAGCATCACATTTAAAAAAAAAAAAAAAAAAAAAAACAGGTTGTGGAAAGTTGTTTTTCCCTGAAAATCGGGGTAAGTTGCATTTCTGGTGCTGGTTACCTGTCCCTGGGAAGTGTGTGAGGTCAATGTTCTTCTCAAAGGGGACGGTGGCTCTTTTGCTCCTCTGCTGGGTGACATTGCTGGGCTGCAGCCCCGACAGGACAATGTTCCCTCGGGAGGCCACTTCATAGTGCAGAGTGAAGTTGCAAGGACACGTGGACTTCACTGCAATCCAGGCCTCCTCTCCCACCTGCAGCCAGGGACAGAAAAGCAAAATTCTGCTCTGTTGCAATGATTTTGGTTGATAAAACACACAAACCTCTTTGGGTTCCAGGCCACAGGAGGTGTGAGCCCTCTCCTAACAAATGTGTGCATTGAAAAGTGAATTATTACATTAGCACTGTTCTCAGGGACTTTCTCCACAATCAAAAGGGGCCTGTGTTCAGCTCTCCACTCCCTACAAATCTACAGGAGAATGAGCTGGGGGTTGTATGCATTAATGAAACAATAAAGGAATCTCTGGAATCCTGAAAGTTAAGCCTTTTGGCACGGAGCAGCTGTCAGAATTGGTTGGATTTTAGACACCCCTTCAGCAGCCCAGCCCTAAAAAGGAAAGAGGTGGGTTGGGGGTGGGAAGAGATGTGTGTCTGATAGTCTTTGCAGTTTAATTGTGATTATACACAGTGATTACATTCACGTGGCAAATACCAATTCAAACATAGCCATTGTGGCTTGAAACGGCTGGGAATAGATCTGAGGGAAAATGCTTTCAAATGACACAAAGTCTTGATAACAGTTTGTAAGTCTGGCACTCAGGGAGGTGCCAAACACACAAATAAATGAGAAGAAAGGTTCTTTTTTTTCTGGGTAAACTCATTTGATGCCTGCAATAGGCTCCAGAGCAGAACACCTGGATACTGAGGCCCTGCACCCAGAGGGGCTCCCCAAGTACTGAACACCCCAAAGATAAAATCCCCCAAATCCCAGCAATCCCAACAGGACAGACATCAGTGCTCAGTCATGGGATTCGAATTGGCAATGTTTGGCTGAGTAATAATTCCTCTGAGGAGCAGCAGACGTTCCTAGGAACACCAACTCCTTCCTCCTGGGGTCTGAGGAGCTGACTCCTGTACTCACAGGATTTCTTCAGCACCTTCCACTCCTCACCCTCCTGCCATGTAAAGCAGAGCAATTCCCAACTGAAACTGCTCAGGCTGGATAGAAAATCCCAAAGAAATCTTTTGAAAAATCTCGTTTTTAAGCACCGAGTGCTCTCCCTCCAGAATGTACAAACAAAAAGGGCACAACTTGCACACAAGGAGCTGCTGATGGTTAAATACAGCGAGAATGCCACAGAGTCCAAGAGGTGCCTCGTGACATTAAATATTTGAAGTATTAAGAATTCCCCAGTGCAAATGATGAAACAATTCATTAAAAAATGAATGTAGCTAATTGGAACACCCAGTAAGAGCTGGCAATGCATGGAAACAGTTCCCACATCAGCTGGTCATCCAGCTCCAAGCTTTCCCACAGAAGAATTAGTTCTAATCAGGTTATAATAAGAACAATGTGTTCAGATTAGCAGTGTATAATCCCCTTTCCATACCTCAGGAAACTTGTAAAAGATTAATTAGCCATTAAACTTCCATGAAATGCAATGATTAAAAAAAATGCTCTCATTTGGATACAAAGAGTCTGAAACCAACCTGACGGACCTGCTGGTACACAGAAATCAGTGTGTTTATTGCCAAAACCCTCTTTACTTTTCTTTTTTTTTTTCACAGAGCAATATGCAGACCCTCAGAGCATCTTTTGGGAAAGAAAAAACCCTAAACAACTCTCAGAAAACACTGTGCAACAGGAATCATGGTCATATCAGATCTTGCCTTTAGGAGAGAAATCACAACTTTTACAGGGCAGGATTACATTTTTAGAGAGGCTCCTACAAAAAATACCAAAGAAGACAAGGCAATAATGTTCACAGTTCAATAACTGGAAGATCAAACAGATCCAGTTGAGATTTAAACTGGAAGTTCCAGTGAGACCACACAGCCTTAATTTTGATCTTTAGCAATTCAG
Organism: Acanthiza pusilla; assembly: GCA_036630365.1. Taxonomy (NCBI): domain Eukaryota; kingdom Metazoa; phylum Chordata; class Aves; order Passeriformes; family Acanthizidae; genus Acanthiza; species Acanthiza pusilla. The sequence continues at coordinate 2,917,757 of JAXCHO010000105.1, read as the reverse complement.
CCACTCCCACTGACATTGCTTCCAATCATTTTCAGCAAAAAATCCCTGTCTGAGTGTTACTGGAGGGGCACAGAACACACATTCAAACGTGAAAAACTGAAATGCTGTCCATGCCTACACCCACCCTCTGTCTGAGCAGAAAGGATTGGAAATGAGGTGCTGCACAGAGCACCTAAAACACTAAGGGTGCTTTGCTTAACACTGAGTGTAGCCCACATTTAATGATTATTTGGTGGTTGAAGTGCAGCTCCTTCACCCTTTGCAATGGGAACAACAACAGCTCAGGATCCCACAGTCAGGAATATCCAGAAACATTTAATTGGAACAATGAACTTTAAGTCAAGCCACGCAGTTGTTGCCATGGTGGAATGGGAAGCCAACGTACCTGGAAAGGTTTATCTGGTGCCTGGAGCTGGATGTGACACTTGCTGGGTGAGTACCAGCTGCTGATGGACAGGTAGTTGGGCAGATATTGATCCCCAGAGGGTTTCCCATCAATTGCTGTCACTTTGGTCTTTAAAAAAAAAAAATTACATCTGAATGTTATGCACAGAAAGCCCATTTTGTTCTTTCTCAATCTCTATTCCTTTCTCCCATTTTACACCTTCCAGCTTTCATCTCTTGTCATCTTTAAAGAGCAAGTACTGTTTAAATACTCCCCAAATACTGGGCCAAATACTCCCCAAATATTGGGCAAAATACTCCCCAAATATTGGACCTTTACTACCACGTTAATTTGGAGGAGCATCTTCTCATGGTGGTTATCAAGAGCAGTTCTCTTGGCAGCAAGAGACAAGCAAGTGTTGGCTGTGTCAAAATCCAGAAGCTGAAGCTAAAAGGCACTGATTTCCTGTTTGTAGCACCGATTTATAAAGTGCAGGTTTGACAAGATTAGTTACATTAAAGCCTGCTAATCCTATAAAGAGCTTTTACCCACCTCCAGCCAGACATATTGGGCAGCTGTGGGGATGGAGGGGATTTCAAACTCCACCAGGCCATTCCTTGAGACCAGCTCACTCGTGTAAACGTTGTCCTTCGGGGTGAGCTCGGCTTTAATTCGGATGGTGACTCTGTCTGCTGGGCTCCCATCTGGGTAAGTCACTTCTACCTACACAGTGGGGCATTCACAGAACAATGGGCTTTCAATTATCAGCAATTCCAGTCAGTGACAGGTGGGAAAACCACACCAGGACACGGCAGAACGTGCTGGGATCAAACCAGCACAGCCTCAAACCAACCCCACGTCCATGGCTGTTTTAACCTCACCTTGCCCTTGTAAGGCAGCCCAGGTTTGAACTGCTTCCTGGTGTCCTTGGAGTACTTGATATCGATCAGCTGCTTCTGGACAGGGGTGGAGTCATCAAAGGTCACCTGCTTGCTGCCATCCGAGCTGATCACCGTGGCCCAGATGTTGACAGTGCCTCGGAAGTGCTCGGGGACATCAGCTGGCATCATGTCCTTGACACACACATCAAACACGGCAGAGCCATCGATCTGGGCATGGGAACAGAAAGGGAAGTTGGCATTTCACACCCACAGCACGGTCTGGAGGGCAAATCTAAAGGGCAGGCACTTGATAGGAGTTTGCAGCAGTGTTTCGAAAGGAGAGGGAGGGAGGGAGGTTCATTTTTCCTCCCTTACCCATAATGTGGCCTAACTCTGTCACAATCCCTCAGTCCCCTGCTCTCCTCAGCCCCATCTGCTCTAAATTCAGATTAACACTCTGCCAAAAAATTCTCACCCCACTAAATCCCAGAATATCCTGAGCTGGGAGGGACCCACAGGGATCATCAATCCCACCCCTGGCCCTGCACAGACACCCCAACAATCCCACCCTGTGCATCCCTGGCAGCATTGTCCAAACGCTCCTGGAGCTCTGGCAGCCTTGGGGCCAGGACCATTCCCTGGGGAGCCTGGGCAGTGCCCAGCAGCCTCTGGGGGAAGAGCCTCTTCCTAATACCTAAAATCATGAGCATACCAAGCAAAAACAATCAATATTTTCATTATGCTGACCCCAGTTATAATATTTACTCCTTTATTTCTTGACCTCCCATCAGTGACAAAACAGAGCTGTGGTATTAAAGAACCCAGATGAGGCATTTCATCTCAGGTGACCCACTGGCCTCCCTCACCTGGGTGGTCTTGAGGACAGGGTGTCCCACTTCATGTCTGTAGTACCCCACACCATTAATAGTCATATTGACTATTAACTTCCCTGTCACTGGTTTTCCAAATGTGTATCTGAAATGCAAAGAAGATGATGAATAACTTCCAGCAGGTTTCTGTTTTTCTGGTTGTATAAAGACAATTACCACATTACCTGCACATCTAGAAAACAGTATCACAGGAAGTTTTGCAGATTGTTATTTTTACCATTTTTTGAAGGCTCTCACATAAGAAACCTCCTGCTCATGATTAGAAATCATCTGAAAGTCTGCAGCAGGTGGGAGCCAAGCTCCAATGACTCCAATCCACCACAATGAAAATTGGTTTGGGACTTGTTCCTACCTGGCGTGGACAGTTCCTTTTTCACACAGGGAAAGGTCACGGATGTAGCGAGGGGGATCGATCAGCAACTCAAATTTTGGCAATACTACAAGGAAAAGAAACACAGCAGAATCTTTTCAAGGAGATCTCATTGCCCATATTATGGAAAAAGCCCCCACAGCTCTGACAGGACCCTGGTTGTGGTCGATGAGGATAACACCAGCACCCAGTGAGGATCAACAAACCACAGCAGCAAACTTTGGCAAGGTGACCTTAGCAAAACTCCACTTAGCAGTGTCTGTATCCCTGAAGTGGGATGGCTCTAAAAAATTTCTCCCCATGGCATTTTAAATGCATTATTTCAGGTGTTTCATCTCCAGTGAAAGCGTGTCGCAGCTTTCTGTTCTCCCAAAGGCACAGAGGACTCACCGTATTTCTGCACTTCGAAGGATTTGTTGTAAGTGTGGCCCTGCATCTCAGCAAAGATGAGCCATTCCCCAAACACTGGCTGATCAGACAGAGGAAAAGTCATATTGACAATGCCTGAAAAAGGAAAAACACACTGGGAACTGTGTCACCCTTCAGCCCTTGCCAAGCCTTACTGAGCACAGCTCAGTGGAAGCAGAAGTAAAGGCAAATCACAGTACAGAGAAAAACACAGTACCTCTGTTTTTCCTTACAGGGGAAAAAGAATAAATAACCTGGAACTTACCACAACAAAATGGCTTCAAATGATTCCATTCTATCATCCGAGACCCCCGAGGATCCTGCAGGGTGGTTTAGGGAGGAGAAACATCACAGGGAAAATGAGGATCTCTAATACATTTAACTCAGTGTGCAACAAAGAATTTTGTTTTATAATACACACACTTCACTAGCAGCACAAATGTGACTAATACCTGTCAAAAATGTATTGAAAATACAATTAAAGCACACAGGTAAATGCTGTTAAGCAGCAGATCTTTCCCCTGTCTTAAGACACCTGTCTAGGATGGGATGAACTGACCTCTGAAGACACATCTTCTCTATTCCTAAAGGGACCTGCACCACCAGCAAGACAATTTTTAGATGACAAACTCAGGTGAAATGAATCCTGCTGGTTTTGTCAGCATTAAATCTGTGCTGAAGGCAAAAGGGAGTGAATTCTTCTGTGTTCTGACAGCTAAATACGTAGTTAAAAAACAAAAAATGAGAAAAAAAATAGGACTAAACACAGAAGGAACCTCTCATTCACCTCATAAAGAAGGAGACAGGAGCACCCTTCCCTTGCTGTGAATTTCTGCTGTGCACTCTCCCAAAGTCTGGGTGCAGAGGTGAGGGGGGCCCTGCTCTACCAGCCCAGCAGAAGGACAGGAGTGAGGCTGTGTGCAAAAGAAGGGAGAGGGAGTGGGACTGTCACAGTTATAAATCCCAGTGAATTCAGCCAGTCCTTCCCAGGCTGAAAAACGGGAATGGATTTCTGAGAGCAAAGTAGAAAACAAGGATATTTGGTGGTGACAGCAACAGAAACATGGCACAGAGATCAGTTAAAGACACAGGGATAGAGATAATTGCACAGGTTAGGGTTGGGAATGGCCATCATGGACTGGAAAATACAGATTTGTTCCTTTAAAGGCAATACAAACCTAGATGGGCACACAGATACTCACCACCACATAGGCTTCAATCTGAAAGAAAAGAAAGAAAAATAGAAGGCTTTATGAAACAAAGTCACTTTTCTGCTTTTTGTGATGAACTGTTGAGTCAACATAAGTGTTGTGTGAGACCCAAAGTGACAGAGTTTAAACACTTCTTTGCTATGAGTAGCCTGAGAAACACACATTTAATTCACACATCTAACTGGAAAAGTAATAATTTGTTTATCTCAGCACTACTTAAATAAGGTGCAAGTCTCTAAAGGTTCTTATCTGCTCTGGCAAAGCTGCCTCCTGTTTGCCAGCACTCCAAAAGTTTGTATTCTCCTCTAAGAGGAACATGACCGAGTGAAAAAAGCTAAATTGCAAATAAACTATCACAAACTATACCTAAATAGGTTAAAAATCCAATTCTGCTCCTGCACAAATGTACATTAGAATAAAACACAGGCTGCCAAGTATTCCCTCATATTTTACAGTGTGAAAGAAAGCAGCTTTTTACCCTGTCATTGACGGGTCGCAGGTCAGAAGTCACCATGAAGAGGTTTATCAACACTAAAAAAAGGAAAAGAGGACATTTATTAATCCCCTGACTGAACAAAGAGCTCATCCTAGAGCCACCCTTGAAAGAGCCTGGCAAATTGCCCAAGGTCACTTCACCTTTCTGCTTGGGCTTGTAGACAGGTTTGTCAGTCTGGATGAACACCGAGGAGCCTTTGCTGTCGATGGTGACTGTGGTGTAGTTGTGGAAAATGTAACCTTCCTCTGCCAGGTGCCTGTTGCCCCAGACCTTCAGATGTGCTTGCCCACGAAGCCCTGAAGGCACCTGGAGAACAGCCCAGGAGGTGAGGAGGACACAGAAAAGCCTTGGAGTTTTTGGGGGTATAATTGACACTGAGGTGGGAAGAACCACCTGCTGTGTTTGGGTGTAACTGTGTTAGCAATGAAAAGAAAATCAAGAACCTAACTAGAGCTTCTACAATAGATTAACTTCAAAGGAGGGAAATTCATGCTGAAAACACAGCAGGAAATTCTCTTCTGCCCTTTATCACTCAAGCAAAGTAAAGGTTGATCTATGCTCTACATGAGAAGCTTCCAGTGCAGAAGGTGTGGGACGTGGAGAAATCAACCCACGGCTCTGCCAACAGTGGGATAAAACCTAACACCCAGCACAAAAAAGTCCCCAAAATAAAAAGTGCATGTGTGTGCATTTCCAAGCAGTCGCTCAGAGAAACAAGAATTTTAAAATTACATCCAACAAAAAATGACAAAGTAAAAAATCTGATAATACAATTCCAGAACCAGATTGCAACAGAATTTTGCATTTTGCTCCACCACCCTCCTTTACACCCCAAAGATGACAAGCCCAAAGTAAGTCCTAGGTTAAGAAAGCCAACACTTCTCAGGGTTTGTTCTTCAGTGCAGCTCCATTTTGCCTCCATTTGAAGTCAGAACCCCCAAGTCACTCACACAGAGCTCTGTGCTGCCGTTCTTATCAGATAACCCCAACATGGAACTTTATGTTGAGCCACTGATTTTCTGTAGTGGTGCAAGGGCCTGGCAGGTGAGCTGTGATGGGTTAAGCTGTGTTGTTTTCCTCTGTTGAAGGTTGTTTCTTCCTCAGTGTGTGCCCCAAATGTGACATTTATTTGTGCCACAGCTCCTCAGAGAGCAATTGTCTGATGTGGCTGAGGGAAAGTCCCTTATGCTTTCACCAAAAACATCTTAAGATAATTGACACTCACCTTCAGCTTAATTGTTCCTTTATCTAAAATATGAGAGAGAAAGAGAGAGTTATTCTCAAGATAAGGCACTAAGGTTTTAGACATTTGCAGTTGAGTGAAAGGAGACCCCACACCACAGAGCTGCTCCCTGCAGTATCTCTTCGTTATGATTTCACCTGAAGTAATTGTCCTGCTCTGGGTGAAAAAGTCAGACCCAGTAGAGTTCTCCAAAATAAACCTGATTTATTTTCAGTTTGCCCAAGGTAAGCTGCAAAGTGCTCTGTGATTGGAGAGCACCACCAAGGCTGAGGTGGTGCAGCCTGTGCTTACAGAAGAGTTTTGCTGTAAAAAGGACCTGGCCTCTTTTGGGACTTATGTGATTCTCAAAACTAACTCTCACTGGATCTGTTCTGGTTGCTGGACACAACCATACCCAGGAGTTCTCTGGAGCATGTGCTGCCCACATGTGTGAGCATCACTCCCTTTGAATTGCTTTGCAATTGGCAGCCAGCTTAAAAAACACGAGGGGACAACACAACCAGAGACAATCTGTTTGAAGAAAGGGAGCAGCTTTTATAAAACTCCCCATTTCAGCACAGAGAAAGGTTAAAATATGATGGTCACAGAGCCTGATTGCCCTGTCTGCCCTACAGCTTCCACCACTACAGAGGGCTAAGGACTTCACTTGCAGCAGTGTAAATTCACTCAGTGATGAGCTGGGCATAATCAAAACTTCTTTACTCACAGGACAGAGGTGTCTGGCTTGGATTTTAAAGCCTTACCCAACTGCACAAACATTATCACCTCTCTCAGCAACACTCAGTCCTGAAGGTGGGGAGATTGCATTCCCAGCACTCGTTTTGGGGAGGAGAAATTAATGCTGCTGATGATGTAGATTTTATATTTTTCTTTAAAGGTATCTTATTCCTTATATAGCCCCCCACTGATAAACTTTCAGGCATCTAAAGGAGGCATATTCAATATAAAACTCTAGGGTATGAGTTATATAGGGACTCTGTACATCTTGGTGCTCCAAAATTATCACCCTTACATATCTGAGATCACACACACCAAATCCACAGCAGCACAACCAGCTGAGAAGGTGCCAATTCAACATTAGTTTGGCTCCAGTTCCATCACCACCTAAAGCAATTCTTCAGGAGAGATCGATGAGCTCCCACAGCCCCAAAACTCACAGATCAGTTCTCATTTTGGAACCCCAGGGGCTTACCCAGGACTGTCCCGTGGCTCCGTGACACCGTCTCCCCTTTGACCACCAGCTGGATCTGCACGGTTGTCTCCTTGACAGAGTTGAAGATGGTCACACTTATGGCTTCCTCCACCCCAGAGCGGAAAACAGAAGGTGCAGCAATCAAATAACCCCTGAGGAGCACAATTGGGAGTGGTCAGGCAAGACACAGCCACAAGAGCCTTACCTTCACTTGTGAGCCACTTCTTGTGTGGCGAAACGAGAAGAACAAACTATTTGGTGACAAATACGTGACATTTTCCCCTGTATAGTCAGATCGGTGGTCACCGGCAGTCTAAACCTGCATCTAATAAGTGTAAATATATAAATGAACAAGCTGAGTCCAAAGTGGCTTAGAAATGCCTCACAAATCCTTAGGATTTAAATAAAAGCAGCGATATCAAATTTATTGCATATATATAATAAATACACTCATTTATCTATTATATGTTACAAACTAAACATACAACCAGCTAATCATAAAGGAGCTGAAGTTTATGAAGGAATAAGGAAGTACCTGAACCTCTGGTAGAGTTTTGTAGTGAATGCTTTCCTTTGAAACAGTTTAGATATTTTTTGCCTCAATTATTTTTCACAGCTCAATTTTCATAATTCAGCTTAAAACACAAGAAAAGAAGGGACTCTGAGCTGATTTTTGGAGCTTTCTAAATGTCAGGCTCAACACACGTGACACACCTGAACTTCCAGTTTATACAGAAGCAGCCCAGAAACTGCAGCTACTAAACTGGGCTCGAATTCCCAGCTCTACTCCCACATTTTTGTTCAAACAATTAGATCCTCCAAGTTTACAAAAGGCATTATTTTCGAAGGCACACACAGAGCTTTAAAGCCACCCAAAACGACCTCCCATGGATGCTGCAATCCGAGTGTTTGTGAATGGAATCTGCACCACTCCTCTGTGAATGGCACCGTGCCATGAACTTGTCAGCTAAAAGCAGTGCAGGCTCTGAGCTCTTTGATGCATTGGGCTGGAAGCAACACATTTATATTCCCTTCATGACACACCTTTCTGGGGTTTTTTCCTACCCAAAAGGATTTTTTTTAAGACGAGGCAATTCCTCAGATGCCTCTTCAAGCCCAATTTCTCAGCCCATGCCTTTCTACAGTCCCACTAGGCAGGTCGCTTTAGCTCATGATTAATTATCACTTTGGGATGAGGATGACGGTGTTTTACAGCCCCCAAGTAATCTTTTATCAAATTCCAAGCCCATGTTTCTCTCTCAGCAGGCCTCATTGCCATGGAGATCCCATTACCCCCAAAGGAAGTTCAGAACTCTGTGGCATCCGAGTTAAATTGCACGGGGTACTTGCAGATTCAAAACCTTATGGCTGCCAGGTTTGCAAATTCATCAGAATGGTCATAAATAACAATAAAAAGTTACTAGTGAGCCTGCAAACCCTTGGTAAGAGAGATAGCTGATCTAGTTCCACAGGGAGAAAGAGTATCAGCTGCCCTGAGGATGAAATGATCCGATCTAAAGTGTCATGAGCCCAGCACTGCGGTGCCATATGTGAAGCACATGTAATCACATTGTTCTGAATCGCTGAAACTCTTTCTGAAGTATCAGTCCCTTGATACGACTGCTTAAATCACTTAATGAGGGGCTTTTGAAAATTAAATATTTAACTCGGTGATCAAAGAGTTAACTTGACAGGGACTGGACAGATCCTTTGAGCACATTTAACTAACAGCTCTGTCAGGTTACACCAAAACTTGGCAGGACGTGAAATATTTTCTAGTAAGCAAGTGAAAATAACTTCTCCACGGCACTCAGTTAATGCAGCTATTCACGATGCTGACGGGCTATAATAAGCCAGGGATAAAGAACAAAGCAAACCTTAATCAAAATTAACCTAAACATACTGGAAAAGAGCTGTGGGATTCCATTTCTGAAAGTCAAAGAACTTTCCCCGCAGTTTCTCCCGGGCTGATCTTCCCCACAAAAAAAAATCTTCACACGCTGCCCGGGAGCGCCCAACGCTACCTTCAACCACCCCCAGCACGGCGGCAGCCGGATTCCTTAAATAATTGCTTGCAGATAAAAGCTCCGCAGCCGCTCTCCGGAGCAGCTGGAGGCAGGTATGGCACGGGAGCTTTCTCCTCCTCTCCCCTTTCCCCGCGCTCGGCACTTTCGCACCGGCGGGACAGCCGCGCCTGCCGCCGGGGACGCGCCGCGCTCCATCCGCGACCCTCCGGGCGCTGCGCGGCTTTGTTCCGCGGCTGCTGCGGCCACCCCGGAGCCCTGGCGGGCAGAGCCGGCTCTCCCTCGGCCGCCCTGCCCGGGGATGCTGTCCCGGGGTCCGCGGTACTTACTGGCGCTGGCGGGGCTGGGCAGCGCTCAGGCTGCAGAGGGCGAGCAGCAGCAGCCGCCGCCAGGCGCGGCGGGGCTCGCAGCGGGCCATGGTGCCGCGGAGCCCGGGCCACGGCGCTCGGCGCGGGCAGCACGAGCCTTTTGTTCCCGGCGAGCGCAGCCCGAGGCTCCGCCGCCCCGCGCCCGGGCTCGGCTCCCCGGTGCCTCTGGCCACCGCCCCCGCCGCGTCCCCGCCCCCGGGCCGCCCCCTCCTGGCCCCGGTGCCCGCTCGGCTCCGGCCCCGGCTCTTTGTCTGCGGCTCCCCGCCCGCTCCTGACAGCGCGCACCGGGAGGGAGGGAGGGAGGGAGGGACGGACGGGACGGAGGGAGGGGAGGGCCGCGCCCCGCCCGCCGCCCCGCCCGGCCCCAGGTGCGCTGAGCCCCGCGCCTCCGCCCGCCCGGCAGCGCTCGCCTTCCCCGGGGCTGCTCCGAGCCCAAAGAGCCCCGGGAGCGCTGCCCGAGCTCCCCGCATTCCTCCTGAGCCCCGCGGATGGGAGAGCTGCAAAAGGTCCCATGGAACGGGAGCGGAGCACGGCACCCCCGGCACGGTCCCGTCCCGGTAACCGAGCCTCTGTGCGCTCAGGGACACACGGAGCGCTGCCCAGGAACGGCTTTCCAACCCAAACCCCAGGGCCAGCACTGCTGCCGCTCCCTAAGCCCTCCTCGCTCCCTCTCCATCCCTCTGTCCCGCGGCTCCGGGCCCTGGGACAGGAGAGGGAGCTCTCAGCGCAGCAGCCTGAGGAAGAGCCGCAGCCGAAGAGCAGAGCTCACACAAACCTGGAAACGCAAAGCCAAGGCAAGAGCAGATGGTCGAGGTGACAGAACAAATGCCATCTCACAGAGATATCAAGGAATGATTTCTCTGATCCCTGCTGGAGAAAATGCAGGCACACCAGGATCCCAGATGGGCTTCAGAGTGGAATTCTTGCCCCAGCAATAAAGAAAACCCTCTGTATAGGTATTTTGAATAATATTTTTTCCCCAATACACCTGGATTACACACACAAATAGTGCTTAAATTTTTATCTTCTTGTGTAAAAATTACACTCATTTTAATGTCTTCCCTTAAAAATGAAGTCACTAACTCAATCGCTTTTTGGTAAATTGAGATTATCTTTAGTAATGGGTAACACCACTAGATGTGGCTACATTTTCCAACTTAAATCTATCCTAAACCAGCATTGTCTTATTTTTGTGGAGAGGCAGAACAAATCTAGAAAGAAGAATGAACACTTTTCGACAAATTAGACAAGATTAGAACCACATGGATCACTTCCCAAAGAAATTATGAGCTAGGCATTATGAGAAGGAACTCATTAGGAAGCGGAGTAAAGTGGGAATGTTTTAGATTTTGTTTGTTCAGGGGTTTTTTTGAGACAAACTGAAACAGGCAAAGAAAAAATCTGGCAACTCCAAATTCTTTTCCAGTTTCTTCATATTCTCAGCTACAAACACAGAACTCTGTCTGCCTCACTGATTCCCTGTCTGCAAAGCAGCCGTACTGCTTTGGGTGACACTTCAGGGGATGTTGGAATCCTTTGGTTAAAGATTAAAGGAGGCAAAATGAAAATGAAGCACCTCTGCTGCTCCCATGGCATGGCAGGGATCAGGTCTGTTTGGGCTGAAACAGCATCGTGCTTTCAAAAAAAATCATTAATTACCTCTACATTTAATCCATAGCTTTCTACAGCAAACCACAAATGGTTCATTACAGACTCAAGCTTGAGATCTATGGGGAATACACCAAAAAAAATCACAAAGTGCCACTAAACACCCATCCTGTCAACCATATTATATCTTTGAATAAGCTCTGGGTAAGGGCTTTGAAGAAGCAACAGGATTCAGCAATGGATTGATGAATGCAGCAAAGTGCAGTTCTAAAATGGAGCTTCATCATCTTCAGAATAAAACACAAATGTGAATTTCTACATTTCCAAAAGCCCAGCTAGAAATTACCCTTATGTGGAGTATAGCCCTTTTGCATTGCTAACTCTCTTAAATGAGAGATTTCTTCTAAACTGAACATTTTCCATTTGATATTTACTGACTACAAGGAACCTCAGGCAATTAGAGCCTCTAAAGACTGTAAACCATCTTCCAATTATGAAGGTATGTGCAATCCTGTAAATAAGGCTGGAATCAGCTTGGTCTGAAAAAAAAATTGAGGCTTTAGATATAATTTCAAACTATTTACTTACTGAAAAGGAATTTTCTGTGCTTGCCAAAATGAATCCCATTCAGTGTGATGCAACAGGTGTTGGAATTCCAGCAGCCGCCTGCAAGCCACATCTGGTAATGGTTAGGAGTTAAAAGGAAGTTCTGTAAGAACTGCTCATGTATAAAAACTATTCATCAGTCAGATCTATGGGCCATATTCACCCACCCGCTTGCACTGCGCATAGTTCGGATTTTTATTTCGTTTACGGAAAACGTAATTCTGCTCCTCATAAAGTCTCAGGAATCTCAGGCACTTGAGAGAGTGTGGGGGATTGGTGTTGGCCATGCTGGTGGCAGAAAGGTGAGGGAGGGACAGGGGTTTAGAGAACAAGGTGTGAATACATCTGCTTTGGTTCTGACTTGATCTAATTTCCATCCTGATCACTTGAATGGCCTCATCATTACCCTGCAGGAGAAGGAATCCTCCCCCATGTCCCATCCACCTTGTGAATAAATTGTGTGCAATGTGAAAATTATCAGACAGGGACTTGTCAAACAAAAAATAATACTAATTCTCAAGTACTGCTACTCTCAGCTGGGAATCCTTTTGCTTTTCCCCCACCTCAATTGAAAAATTGAAATCGGTAAGACAAATCACAAGAAACAAATGGTAGGACCATGGCATCACTAATTAGCCCGTCCTAACTGTCTCAGCAGGAGTGATGTTACTAAATTGTCCCACATATTGTCAGATCCAAAGGTATAAACAGTAATACTCACTTATTTAAAGATTTTAATGTGCGTAAATTGTGCACATAGAAGACACTGTACTAAACCAACGAATCTAGTTTTGCATTAAGTCCTGTGCACGTTAGATTTCAGTAGAAGGTGGGTGAAAAATAAAAAAGTCATCTATTTCCAGAATAATTTCTCCCCCTTTTCCCAATGGAAAAACATTCACCTCAGTCATTACACACCACCAGACAAGAACAAGGCCTTAGTTAATTTTTACAGTGTTATATTCATGGTAAAAAAGCCACACCTATTCTTTAACTCTCAGTTTTGTTCTCCCTTCGTGTTTCTGTGACAGCCAAACAGAGATAGCAAATGCAGAAACTGAGAACTGCAGAACAAGCGTCCCAGGCTTTGCCACACTCCTGCACCTCACCAGCACTAAACCAGGAAAATGGTTTAACAGAGACCACACCAGCCCAGAGTGGCAGAAACCAGACTGAGCCCGCCCCCCAGGAATACAAACATCTCTAGAAGAAATTAAAAGGATAATTAAAGAGCACTTTTAAACTAAGACTGTAATCTAAGTAGCATATAACAGGATAATGATATTGAGAACATAATTATTAAATAGTTCTGTCAAAAATGGTTATTATTCATCTAAAGAACAGGTGAGTCTGATCTTTCACAGTAATATAACATTTTAATTCCTGACAAAGTGACTGAAATAGTACTATGAGAGCATTCAAATGATGGATTTTGAATGATTTAGAAGAGCACTGTGCTTATCAGAAGAGGCTGTCATTGAGACATTTAGCCAGAAATAACTTCCCAATTCTCTTCTCAGCTTCTACACAACTGGTGAAATACAATTTGTGCATAGCCTGACTGAACAGTAGAGCCACTTCCCAAGGTACATAAGTATAAATGCAAAAATATGCAAATATGCAAGAGATATTAAGACAAGAAATTAAGTTCTTATCTCCTAAAGGCCATCTCCAAACATACATTACCTATATAAATTCTTTTTGAATATAGCTATATATGAAGAGGAACCATAACAGAAAATTTAAGATCTTGAAACAGCAGGAAACTCAGTAGGGTCTTGCATATACATTAGCACAGAATTGTTTTAAAAGAAACTGGTCAGAGGCATTTGAGCCCCCTCTGCAAACCTCGTGCCTGCTTTACAGACCACACACCAATGCAGCGGAAGAAACAACCTAAAATAATTTCTGTGACTTGAGCAGGAATGCTCACATAATCACTGGAAATGCTCTTAATTGGTGTGGCTCAGTGGTGCATTTCAGAGCTGTTAGATCTTCTGCCGCTCTGGAACTCTTTTCATGTCCTGGCAATCCCAGCCCAGCCAGCAGTTTGTTTATCATATTCAGTATGAATTTCCGGATCTCCAACAAAGTGGTATTTACTCTGAGGCAGGGAAGACTGCAGTAATCCAATAAGTTCTCATTAGCCTAAAATGCAGAAACATCTGCTGGGGTCATGAGCTGCTTTGCTTGCTGTTGATGAGCACAGACTCAGCTCGGTTTGCTGCCTGAACAAAGAGTTGGGGGTTTGGGGTGTGGTGAGGGGACAAATGAGCCTCGATGAGTTCCTGGGCTGCAGCTCCACCCCAGTGCACCCCGGGCAGGAGGGATCCTGCCTCACCCTGACCCCGGAGCCCCGGAATTACAGCAAAAAATGCCTTGGCTCAGCCCTCCCGAAGCGGTGGTCAGTCTGGCAACACCAGAGTCACTGAGGGAAATGTGGTCACAGCTCCCCAAGACACACCAGGAGCAGGCAGGGCAAAACCAGCTTCAAAGCTTTGCCAATGTCTTTTTAGATAACCAAGAATTTCGCAGGGGATAAATAATTCCCAGGCTCTCACACACCTGGGTCATTTCACAATTGCTTTCAGTTTTTGGAGGAAGAAAAAAAAAATCCCTTCCCTCCCCCCCAAAAAAGCACCTTAAAATACATGAATGTTAAGAATTGGTCAAGAAGTACTTCTGGCCTAAAAGATGAATAAGTAAGTAATAAGTAAATGCTGCACAAGTTCTGACAAAACAAACTAAATCTACATTGATATAAGTTACAGCAAGGAGAACATTATTAATTCTATTGAGAAAAAAAGACACATAACCTGAAAAAAAAAGAGCCCTTAATTTGTTTAGGATTCCAACCGATTTAGAGCATGTGACATTGTCAGAAAATAAGTGGAAAATACAAAATAAGTGGTGTCACATCTGTTTAGTTGCTGCTCCAGTGATTCTGCAGTTCTTTGTTGTTGTTGTTTGTACAGTGTTAAATGACAGCAGCCAATTCTGTGGCTATTTCAAGGTGGAGGAGCCTAAAACACTTCTGCAAAGAGCCCAAAACAGAACCACTTAGAAAGAATATTAATCAAAATCAAGAAGGAAAAGTCTGAGTTCAAACTAATTTAAAACCCTTTCCTGGAGAGGCTGAGCTGCTTTAGCTAACACTTGTTGTACCATTTGTGCAAAGAATTACACAAGTGCTCAGTTTAAGGAAAAGAATGGTCAGAATGCCGAAATTAATGCCTCTGATTCTTCTGAAACAATGAGGGCACATCCCCGGGCACAGAATTGTTCTGTAGCAGCAGTTTGGCTCCAGCCCCAGGACTCCCCTGTGCCTCGTGGGAGGATAACGAGTGCAGTGAGTGCCGCCTGCAGCAGCGGGGCTGAACTACTGCCCCCGAAAGATTTACAGCCTTTAATTGTGCTCACAGCAAGCACCTCCCCGGGGGGAGAACTATCAGCATTCCACTTCTTTTCAGAGTGAAATTTTGCATTGCTGGCTGTTGCTTAAGTAACGTTTGGGTGCACAGATATACATCCAAGAGTGCCTCAATGGTAGAATGTCACTCGACTGAAAAGGATGGGTTTAATTTAAAAGTATTTCTTGAAAGAAAAATACTTTTTCAGACCATCAGTGAGGTGTACCATCAAGAAATCCTACGAAAGACATTCTGACATGTCTCTTATTATCAAGACACTACAATATTGATTTCCATTTCATCCCTCCTCTCATATTTAAGATGACCGTTCCCAACTTTCAGCCTCGGAATTGATACAGTGATCATAAAGAGGTTGAAGGTGTGAGGACACACAGCCCAGCGATAATCCAAACCCAGCAAAACCAGTTTCATCACACTGGAGCCTTTCTACCCCCATCTCCATCCACCAGAACTAACCAGCCCACATATTTATAGCCAAGCTCTGACTTTGCTGGGCAAAGCTCCCCATCCAGTGGCCAAATCCATGCATGCAGCTCATGCTCCTGACCCTGAGCTGGATGTGGCTGCATCCAGCACCTACTGCTGATGTGCTGACTGGCAGCCACACAGGTGAACTGCCAGGGGCAGATCATCTGTGAGGAAGAAGTAACAGATGAATAACCTACAATAACACTGGGGCACAGACAGGCTGCTGCTAAACAAATGATACTGACATTGTATGCAAGGAGGGTCGGAACAGTTTGTTCTATGTGTGTGGCACATCTACTGATAGTTACTTAATTTACTCATAATTTGTAATAAAAGGAGACAAGAATCTAGTTAGACCCTTAGCAGTGCCAGGAAGAAAGCCTGAACAGCCCTGGAAGGAGTGCAAGGAGAATACTCCAGGTATGAGTAGGCCAAAAAGCCTTATGGACACAGCTTAAGCCAGAAATGTACCACACTGAACAAAATACAAAGCAAAGCTTTTGAAAAACCATCACAGAAAGAGGTTCCACAGGTTAAAAAATACAGGTTACAGCATGTCTCCCAGAGAAAAATGCATTCCATGTACGGAAAAGAAACAAGCCAGATCTGGCATGTGTGTTCATAGCAAAGCTCACTCACTCAGTGATTAGGTTTGTGGTTTCTTCCCACATTCTCAATCCTCTGGCCTCAGCTCTTTGGGGGCTCAGGGCTGACCACTGGGACCACTCAGTGTGCACAAGGCCATCACTGGACTGTGTAGTGTTAGCCCTAAGTAAGCCCAGATGGAAACGAACACTGCTGGAGGAAACCACCAAAGATATTCAAACGTGAAGGCTAGTGATAGAGCAATGGAAAATACTTTTTATTATTAGAAAGAATAAAGTCCTTAAAGAGGTTTTTACAAAAGCATTTAGTACAATTTCAATAATTTATTTAAAAGGCAATTAGGAAACCAGTAACCAAAACTCCTCCCTTGTTAAAAGTGACCAGGCTCCTTCCAAGCAAGTACTTTGTACCCACACAGCTTTTCTTCAGCACATCCAGAAACATGGGACAATTAAGAGTTCCTCCAGAAGTTGTTCAGTGAGCAACCAATGCTCAGGCTGTACATTAACACAGAGGTCAGATTTGCCAGGAATAGCACTTTTTATCATTTAACTTTCAGTACTGTCAAGGCAAAAGTGATGGAAAATCTCTAACAGCAATCCATTTTAAAAGAGAGCAGTGATGTCTCCCTGTGGGACAGCCTGGAGAACAACTCTCCTATTTCTGTATCAGTGAGCACCCCTGCTGCTGGCTTCACTGAACAACTGGGCAAGTTGTGTGTCCATACAAGAGAAAAAAGGATAAAAAGCCTACTGGCATTGTGTTAGTACCTACCCAGCAGTAAAACAATACAAAACTCAGTTGAAATACCAGCGTTTGACAACATCTGCTCCATGTTTCTCTTCGCATAAATATTGGTTATGCAGAGAAACTTCTTTACAGGCTTCAGACGACAGGTTCTGCACATCTGTGAAGCTCCTGGAACACATGAAGCTGAATCAGTGATTCTGAAGGACAATAATTCTGCTTTAGCCCAAAGATTACACACCTGGACATTTGCATATTTCTCCTCTTATGACCCCACCAGAAGAAAAAAAAATGTAAAACATGAATTTTCCTCCCAAAAGCAAGAATCTGAAGGAAAGATGGGGCAGTTTGCAGGAGGGGGACATGAGTGGCTTAATGGTGAAAGATTTTAGCTATAAACTCTTCTGGGGCAATGAAGGAAGAAAAGGACATTAGTCATGCTTTATCTCTTCGTCGTCCTCCCAGTGAGGCTTTGTATTTGTTGTCACAATACTCAAGGAGAAAAACCCTTCCCTGTGCTCCTCATACCTTCTAAAGGATGACACATTTGCAGGGTTGTTATTTAAGAGTTTCCAGTTCACTTTTCTGTCTCCTGGGCTTCTCCACTCCTACATATCTGCACTTACCAGGTCTACTCTCACTCACTGAAATTCTCAGCTGAAGTGTGAGAGAATAGCACACTGAAGTAGTTCACTTGGAGCACACCAACAAAAACAACCCCAAACATCCTGCTTTGACTGTGGGTGGGGCAGGGACAGAAACAGAGATGGCTGCTACAAAAACAATTAAACTTAGTGCTACCAAACCTTCAGTTAATCCTCCTCCAGTCTATGTTCTGGATATATTCTGGCAAGGTCTTAGATTTTCCTCTGAATATGAAATCAAGTCTTTCCACCCAATTGTTGTAATTACCTTTGAAGCTCTGTATTCAGTTGCTGAGACACTTCTTCAAGCTCTTTAAGTGCATTAAATGTTTTTTCACTATCTTCTGAGTGGCTTGGCATAATTTCAGTCAGAAGCTCCTGTGTGATCATTAATTGCTTTCCCAGTTCATCTGGAAAATGAGATGTTAAAGGTATGATTAAAAAGGCAGTGGCACCAGTTAATACAAGATATTAATAACTGGAATAACCCAGATACAGGTGAACTAGGAAACAAAAAACTACTGTGCAGCTGTGAAAGCCAAATTATTTTTCACTACTGTGACTAAGCACCAGCAACAGGCTATTAGAATTGCTAATCAAGCTTTCATTTAGAGTATGTCAAAGATTTTTAGGACAAATGTAAGAGAAAAGAAGAGTTTTAGACATGCAAAATGCCCTGGCCAGTTTCACATATTGCAATTGGCATGTAGCCCCCCATGAAATTTATCCAGTCATTTCCTTCAACACAGACAAACAAACAGAAAAAAAAGTCTACTCCTTTTTAGTTTCTTACAAGAATTCTAAGCTCTTCAATAACTTTTTGTGTTTGTTTTAAAATACAAGATTATTGTAAATGGTTTGAAAATCTTGTTTCTTGCAGACCAGCAGTTTGAAAATGTAACTTTTTGGCCAGGCTTCAAGACAAAATGATTTATTCAACATTCTCTGGTTCAAGACAAAACACATTATTATTTAAGCTCCAGTTCTGCAAGAAACATGAGCAAGTCTACCCAGGTGACTGTCTCTCAAACACAGAATCAAGACATCACAGTATTTCTACACCTTGTTTACGCAGTAGGAACAAGAAAGGGGGAGAAATGCTATGAATACAGTTAAAATATATAGAAACCTGCTAAAGAAAGTGCATATGAAGACTGAGCTAACTTAGAAAGTTAATTTCTTCTCTGCTGCAAGATAAAAAACTGTATAGTTAAGCAGCTAAACACAGATAAGAATTACATACAGCACAACATGTGACTGTTGCTGCAGCCCAGTGTCCACACAAGCTCTAAGAGCACACAAAGTTCCTCCAGGGGCCATAGACACACACAGCAATAACAATGTAAGAAGTTTTTTTAGCATAAACCCACTATTTCTGAAAGCAAATTTGAGAAATCAGATTTTCATACCAAGGTAGGCTTGCTTATCTCCTTCTATGTGAATGTTCTTTATGGGTAATTCATGTCTCGTAGCATCCAGGGAGGCTGCAAAGCTTTTATACTGCTCTTTAAACTGCTCACAGACAGCCACAAGGGGAGACAGCACTTCTATCTGAAAGAGACACACAGTGAGTCAACACTTCTCCAAAAGCACTCATTTTGTAACGACACACCTGGCTAATTACAGAAAGACATCAATTATTCATTAGAAATCTGTCTTCTTACAACCAGGCCAGAACTACTGCTGGCTAACACATAAAACCAAGACAAATACACAACAGAAGATGTCCACTTCTCGTTAAGGGGTGGCATCTCAGCTCTAGCCGTAAGTGGAGTTGCCCAAGTGCAGGATGTTCATGTGGGTTTGGGTGCTTTCATCTCCTGTGCATCACCCAGACCCTGCCCTGGCAGCCACTGCAATCTCTGCCCTTGCCCAAGAGTTCCAACTTCTCCTTCTTCCCTGTCCACGAGGGACAGCACAACAGTGACAATGGCACTTGCTCAGGTACTGCAGAGCATTACAGGCCTCAAAAGAAGTAGATATTTGTTTTGTTTAAGATGCATAAAATTGTACCCCTGCAGGCCACAGAAGCAGAGAAATCTCCTCTAGATAAAGGACTTCTTCATACATGAGCTTGTTTAACTATCATAGAAGCATAAATTGTACTAAAACATACCTGTTTGTCTAATATTTCATTGAGTTTCTGCTCTCTCTCCTGGAGCAGCATTTCACGTCTTAGCTCCCAGAGCTTCTCCTGTTCTCTCTGCTTTTCTTCACACAACATTAACAAGTTCTTTTCTGCTTTTTCCTCCATCTTGGCAACATTTTTTTCTGCCTATTACATCCCAAAATATTCACAATTAAAGCAATGCTACATCTAAGCAGTTACATATTCTGAATAAACAAATGCAAGCCTCAGACCAGGTCAAAGAGTTTCAATTAATGAACAGGAGACCTCACACAATAAGCACAGAATATCAGAGTTAAACATGACTTCCCCCACCCCTGCTCCTTTTTGTAAAGGAAAATACACATAGCACTGAGGGGAAAAAATCACTGTTACAACATTGAACTCCAGACAGACTCACAGTTTTCCCAAAACTTCTGCATCCCCTTAATTCCTAAGAACCAGCACCAGCTTAATAATCTGGCACTGAATTCCCTCTAAGAGTTTTCATAGCAAGTATAATAGTTTTACAACCATAAACACACACAGTCACAAAAATCTAACTTTTAAAGGTTAGGAAGCATTTAAGAAATTAAACAATCCCTCAATAACAAGTTCTACCTGAAACTACTTGACTACAACCAAATACCTGACTAATTCTCACCTTTATTCTTAGGTAAGTTAAAAGCAGTGTCTCAGATTCCAGCTCTGCCATCGGATCACCAGAAACGGTTTCCTTTAGAAAAGAATATTCTACATCAAGTTTGGTATTTAAACAATTTTATTTTCAGTGGTCAAATTAATTACCAAATAAATTGATAGTCCAATAGTCCAGTTCATGCCTCAAATCATCACGGACAACAGGCAGCTCAGTGAGAAAAGTTTGAGGCTTTAAACACTCATGTTAATTAAATAAACCTCCTTGTTCCACAGGAATGCAAGAACAATCACCTGAGGAGATGCTGTAATTGGAACAGATTCTTTACCACAAGAAATGGAAGCAAAGCTCTGGTCAGTGTCCAGCTAATAAACACACCAAACACTGACAGCAGTTGAACTGACTTCTGCAAGGAGAACCATCCCAGATGACCACAGATCATCCCAGGACCTTAGCTGTAATTCAGATTAAAGACAAACAGAAAATCTTCATTTCACACGTTTCAAAATAAATATCCTTACCAATGAAAGCAGCGACTCACCTCATCAGTCATTCCGGCTACTTTCTTTGTCCCTGAATCTCCTTCTGAAGCAGATTCTGATTGAGAACTCTTCTTAGGGTCAGTTTTATCTGTAGCACAACGAAAAAGTTAGTGTGCTCTTCTGTTGAGGTCTATAGGTTAGGTCAATAGCCCACCAGGTTTTTTAAAGGGAGAGGTAATTTCAAAATTATTGTGTACACCAGTAAAGAAGATCTGTGCTCTATTTCTGGCTCTGATTTACTCATGAGCAGATGTGGATCACAAGAGCATTTAGCTTTAACTGACAAACATGTGATCCACTCTTCAGAAAAACTGACAGTCTTAACAATTAAGCTGTTATATGAACAAAGACCCATATTATTCGTTAATTTTTGACTTTAAAGAAAAACAGAGCACCCTAAAGATACAAGTCAAGAGGCTAATTTAAACCCCAAAGGTCTTAAAACCTCTTCTTAAAATCCTTTTGCGAATATACAAGAATACAACAATTTCTTATCTCCAAGTCTCAGCATGTACATTAAAAATGATAAAACCAGAAATTGAGTATGAATGGAAATTTACCATTAATAGCAGAAATATCCAGGTCCGGTAGCTTCATTTTGTCTTCATCTAATAAAGTGGACTGCAAGTCACCCTTCTCTAAATTACTCTGATTTAATAAGCTATGGTCAACACCTGCAGAAAGAAGCTGTTATCAGACTACAAGAATTAGAACAGGTTCTGCACAGGTTCACAATTCCAAGTTGTAGAGGCCCAGGGAAGCTGATTTGGTCACATCCCTTCCCTCACACCCCACTATGACCTGAGAAATGCTCATTAGGCCCTGGCCTTGAAAAACTCTACCTAGAAAAGGCCACTCTCGAGCTTATCAGAAACTCTATTCTCAGGAATGTCTAATGAACAACTGTTTTTTAATGAACAGCCTTGGAAACCTATTTTTCTTGAACCTCCAAAGAAAGTTACCAACTGGAATTGTGGCCATGATGGAAAATTATTATGATTAAAGCCCACTCTGTAATGACCCCATAAACAGCAGTTCAAAGAAAGACCCTCTGAGGTCTAATTCCCCTAACAAAGGAATAATTTGTCTCAAACATCAATAACTGGGTGGCTATGGAGACAACCAAGGACTGTCAGGAATACCAGACATAAAAACGGATGGTTTTGGAGACAGAGATTTTTAGCCACTTACATTGGGTTTAACAGAAAGATTAAAATTTAAAAAAAAAAGCAGGATAATGGTGAGGGCATAGGAAAAGGACAGTTTAAAACCTTGTGCAGTAGGCAGGAAAGAGACTTATTTTAGATAACTCAATCACTCAATTCGTGATCCAGGACCTGCTTTCTCTTAGTCCCTCATCAAGTTTCTTAATTTCCTTTGCAAACAAATAATAACTGTCAGTGATGCAAGTAATGCAAAATATCAACATCTTAGAGTGTTTAAGAGTTTCTTAGGTTGGAAATACAAAAGAATAGCTTTTAAACTCTGGTAAAACCTACCAGCAGAAGTTTCATGTTTCTGAGAAACAACTGATCTTGCTTTAGTTCCAGAAGATGGCAGAGAAGTGTTCAATAAAGAGGAACTTGATGAGACATCCTGACAATAAAGAAACAGCTAAGACAGAACATAAACAGCAATATATCTTGCCTTCAACTCTCGAATGCTGACAATTAACAACTAAATCCCAGGGCATCTTGGTGCTTTGCAAATCACCCGAGTGCACTCCCACCCTCATAACCCCAGCAGAGTCGGTTTTCCCCCAGGTCTCGCTGCCACACGTCCAAGCCTCCCTTCACACCTTTCCAGCTTTTCGCTGAGCGACGCCTGGGCTCGGCAGTCCCGGCACCTTCTTCGCGTCTTTCTTATCGTACTGGAGGTAGCGAGATTGCACGATTCTTCCTCCTGAAAGAGGGGTAAAGGAAGCTCATCCGGGCCCACCGCAGGGCTCCCCGCCTCAGGTCGGATCCCCCCGCTCGGCCGGGCTGGGCTCCTGCTTCAGCCAGTGCGGGCCCACCCTCACCGCACACTCCCCCACCGCACGCTACCTCTCCGCTTAGCTTTAGGTGCTTGTCCGCCCGCCGCCGTGTCGCCGCCCTCCGAGGACATAGTGCCAAGGCAGCAGCGAGCGAGCGAGGAGCCGGGCGGAGATCACCCCGCCTCAGCCGCCATCGCGTTTGAATCACCGCGCATGCGCGCGCCGCGGAGGGAAGCGGGGCGGGTGGGGCAGCGCGCCCCCTGGCGGCGCGGAGGAATGAAAGGAGCTGAGGGCTCAAGCCCGGGGGCTCGCGCTGCCTTTTAAATACAGCGATAAATGAGGGTCTAGCGACTCCTGCAGCACGGCTGGCTCGAAAAATCCTCCTTGCCTTAGGCCTTTGCTGGGGGGTAGCTTCAGCGGGTGAAGTCTGTTCTGGGCTCCTCAGTACAAGAAAGACAATGAACTACTGGAGAAGATCCACTGGAGGCCACAAAGATGATTTGGGGTCTGGAGCATCTCCGACCAGGAGAGACTGTGGGAGCTGGGCCTGGTTAGTCCAGAGAAGAGAAAGGCTGAGAGAGGATCCAATCAATTCATACAAATATCTCCAAGGTGTGTCCAGAGGAAGGTGCCACTGTTCAGTGCTGCCCAGCGACAGGACAAGGAGTAATGGGCACAAACTAAAACACAGCACAAACACCTCAATATGAGGAAGAACTTCTTTACGTTGAGGGTGGCAGAACACTGGAACAGCTGCCCAGAGAGGTTGTGGAGTCTCTCTCTCTGGAGACATCCGAAATCCACCTGGACGCGTTCCCGTGTCGCCTGCTCCGGGTGACCCTGCCTTGGCAGGGGGGTCGGGCTGGGTGATCTCCAGAGGTCCCTCCCAGCTCAAACAATTCTGTGATTCTGTGAACCCCAGCACGCTAGGCTCGAGAGCTCCTGCGCTGCCCCATTGCTCTGACAGACCGAGCACCAGCCCCCTCGCCATCCCCGCAGCGGGCGCCCTCACAGCGCCGGGCCGCGACACTCCCGGCCCAGCACAGCACAGCACAGCACAGCACAGCACCGGGGCTCTTTGGTTTTGACAAGAATCCGCCCCCGCTGCCTCAGACAGACAGCACCTGGCTGCCGCCGCCCAGCTGCGCCGCGAGCCGCGGCGGAGCAGCAATCGAGCTCGACGGCCCGGGAGCACCGCCCGCCTCAGGCCGTGGGCGCTGCCCCGGCCCCCCTGAGGGCGCATGCGCAGGGCGATGCGCGGCGCTGAATGGGCGCGCCCCGGCCCCCCCCCACCCGGAAGTGGCGCGCGCGGGGCCTGTGGCGGCGGCGGGGCCGGGCCGGGCGGCCGCGCTTCGACACCGGCGCAGGTAACGGGCCCCGCGGGCCCCGCGCTGCTCCTCGCCCTGGTCCGCATCCCTCCCGCACCCCCCTGCCTCCTGCTCTTTTCCTATGGGCGACCCAGCGCTGTGGTGGTGGTGCCTCGCAGGGACTGGGTCCCGCACCGAGCGCTGTGGGGCGGCCGGGGCAGTTGTGAGGGGGCGTGTGGGGGTCAGTCCCGCGGGGCAGACTTGAAGCGAGGTGTTGAGGGTCGGCTCTGAGGGGGTATTTTGGGGAGTCGGTTCTGAGTGGGTCTGTGGGGGTCGGTGTCGTGGTAGCCCTGAGGGGGTGTGTGGGGGTCAATGCCAGGCTGGGGCAGCCGCGGGGCTCCGCCGGTGCCCTCAGGAGCTCGGGGCTGGAGCACTTCCCCGGGACGCTCTGGGGGGTTCGGGGCCGCTCGGGGCCGGGGGCTGTGCCCGGCTGCGGGGCAGATGCGGTGCTGCTGACTGACTTTGTGTCAGCTGTGCCCGAGGAGCTGGAGGTGCCCAGGGGAAGGAAAGTGTCTGACACCCGGCTGTGCCTCCCGTCTCTCGGGCAGAGCCTGCCGACTGAGCAGGGTACGGTGCTACTTCCATCTCTTGTTTCTTCCGTCTCCTGCTTGTGATCTCTCAGCTACACAGTCTTCTGCTTTTTCATGTGATGTCGCTGACTCTCGGTATAAATAGCCTGTAATCTTTCAGACAAATACCTCATGATCTTTCAAAAAATTCGTTAAAACTCTCAGGGTTCTTTTGTCTCTTTGTGTTATTTTTGGGCAGCTCCTGACAGTTGGTGCTGCTGCTGTGCTGAGGTCGTGCTTTATCGTGATGACTGTCATTGCCCAACTGAGTCATGCCTCTGGCTGTGTGTATGTCGGTAGTGCTCGGTCTTTTTGGCAAGCTTGGTTTTGCAATCTCTGGGAAGTCAAACTTTTGCAAGCTCGGAACATCCTTTGTTACATGTTTCTAGACT
Source organism: Acanthiza pusilla (assembly GCA_036630365.1). Taxonomy (NCBI): domain Eukaryota; kingdom Metazoa; phylum Chordata; class Aves; order Passeriformes; family Acanthizidae; genus Acanthiza; species Acanthiza pusilla. Next base: position 2,892,569 of record JAXCHO010000105.1, on the reverse strand, counting down.
AAAAGTATCAGACTACTGTTCTGACTCATGACTTGTGTGACCACAAGTTTGATACAGGTATGTGTGATCCTCGTGGAAAATGAATTCCCAGTATCATTTTAGCTTTGTTTTCTATTACGCTGTTAAGTATTTTGGCAAAATTCTTGCCCAGCTTTATTTGCAATTCTTGTTTGTGAAAAGCGAGAAGCACTTTGGATGCAAATGAGCTCAGCATTCTTTGATTTCACCTTCTGGAAATGGGTGGCAGTGGAGCAAAGGGCTGGAGATGATCTCAAGCTCCTGGCAGATGCAATTAGCCTTTCAAAGATGTCATCAGCATCCTCCCACGGTACTCCTAGAGGTGGATCGGTATCGGTGCGTCTGCCAAGCTGTTTGCAAATAAGTTTGTCATGGGTAATTAGGAGCTCTTTGATTTCAGGCCTGTTAGCTGGAATCCATGGCTGAAGAACTTGCCCTAAAGTAACAGCGTGGGGTAACCCTGCATTCCGGTTTAGGATGTTGGTGTCACACCCAGCAAGTTTTAGTAAGCCCTGGGTGTCTTTAACTCAGGAACAAATCCATTTAGTGTAGGGGAAGCACCTTGAGGAGCTTTTAATGCATATTTCTATTAGTGCTAAGACTCATTGTGGCTGTTTTTTAGAAAAGAATTCATCTTATTTTTGTCTTTGGACTAGGCTGGGGTTCTCTGCCTGCCCTACATCTGAAGTCTGATAATATTGTGCTTTTCAGGATGATGCATCTAAGACCACTTCCTCAATCTCCAGTCTTTACTTATTCACGTAAAACTCGGAAGTTACTGCAGTAATGCATTTTTTGTGGAACTGTACAGTTTGGAGCTTAGGGGGTTTTTTTTGTTACCGTGCTCGAGAACATTTGTCTCAACAAAAAACTTGAATGTTGCAGCTCTTGCAGTGACAGCTGCCTGCACAAACAGTCCATTCCCAGTGGGCAGACTCCCAGGTTTTGGGCTTTTCTGTGGAATCCAAAACGCCAGTGGAACTGAATAATTTAGGAAGAGTAAATGCAACTGATGAAAAATTTAAACAAGGTTCACCTAGAAAGGAATACTCTGTACAGACAGTTTTCTGACCCATAGTGATTCAAACATTAGACCTCTTGAATAATCCTGTGCATGAATAACTGTTTGACTCACATGCACACTGAGGCTAAATATGGCCTTTCTCAGCTGGAAGGTTAAAGGGCAGGATTTGCATATCCTAGGCATTTAAAAAGGAAGAATTCCTAAAAATTGCAACAATATTGGCTATCTCAACAGTAAGGAAGAGAGTGAAAGACTGTGATTCAACAAAGTTTGCAGCTCAGGGCTTGTTTGTGAATTTGAAGGCTGAAGGTGTTTATCACATTTCTAAGAAACAAGGCCTGCTTATGCTAATATCAAGGAGAAGTAAAGCCTGAGATGCTGATAAAGGTTTATTTGTCTAATGGAAAGGACTATTTTTTATTTTAGAAAAGAAAAATTCTAAAATTTTGTTGAATATTGTGTTTTCTTGGTGTATCAAGTGACTTAAGCACGGCTTGTGGAGTTGCTTTTATCAAGGCTTTATTGTGTTGTGTGTCTCTGATTACCAAATGAAACTCAATGCAGATTCTAGAAAAATCTGCTGTTACTTTAAAAACCAATTATATTTAACAATAAAAGTTAAATTCTAAGGATATTTTTGACAGATATACATCATGTTCACACAAAAGTTCAACCCAAAGTCTCTTAAAAAAAGTTCTCATTGGTGTAAATGCAACATTAGAGCTGTGAAACTTTTATTTCCTTTGTTGATGGCTGTAGGGCTGTTAAGGAAAAAATTAAGAAAACTACAAAAGGTGGTAGAACAGCCCCCAAGGTCCTTTTGGCTTGCATTCTTTACCTCTGACCCTTTGAGTTGTTTTGCCTTGATTCCTCAGCAGGGCCACATTTCCTGGATCATCATCGTAACTGTGACATCACACTTTTGATAAGGTAGTAACATGTAAGAGATCTCTAATGCCACTGTAAAGCTGATAAAGTATCCCTGTCTTGAGGTGAGATTGTGCATTTGAGTCATTCAGAGGAAGTCTGTCTCCATCAGGGGTGGTTTAGGGTGTGGATTGGATTCAGGGTCCCAAGAGCAGGTAACTGGGAGTTAACTGCCTGTAACAAAAGTAATTTTTTTGACTTTTTCCTGTGTTACACTGCATTGCAGCCCAGCTTCTCCTTTGTCAGGCACTCTGGGCCAGTAACTTCCCTGGCAGGGTTGATTGCAAAGGGCAGTAGCAAATGTGTTGTAATTTTTGTGTGGTCCATTCAGAATTCCTCCTTTTGGAGTAGAAAAAGCCAAGAGATTTTAGGTGAAGAAAACGAAGGGTCTAAAGTCATTTAGTCCATCTGAATTTTTTATAACCAAGGAAAACACTGAAGTGTAACCAGAATGTGAAGTGATTTTCAGGTAATCTACAAATGCCTGGAATACTGAAAAAAGTTAAAATCAATTTTGCTCGATTAACAGCACCTGTCTGTCCTTATGAAATGAGGTAGGACAAGGGTCTTTGTGTTACCTGTACTCCACAGTTAATTGTGGCAACTTTATGGTTTCTCTGTAGCCTGGAAATTCCTTGCTTTGGAAATCAAGGTCAGTAATTGCTGAATATTTTTGAAATTGCTAAATGTTTTCAATTTGACCAGACAGATTGGTCACTTTTGGGGGTGGTCACTGGCAATTGTGTTGTTAAAGAATATTATATGTCAAGTACATGTGATACATTTTTACTTTTGTGTTGAGAATTGTTTGGTGAGCAGTGGGGGAAGCTTGAATCTTTCCCTTTGAGGAATGCAGCACTGCAAATGCACATGAAAATGCGAAGAACTGGAATATTATAAAGTTCATCCTCAACAATTTTGCTGTAATGGTAGCTTTCCCTTTTTAGCTTCACTATGATTCATTGACTAAATATGTGACTTCAAATTATGGCCTTATTTAAACTAAAGAGAAACCCTGCACTGATTGGGGCAAAGCTCTCTGCTGGAGTTCCACTCTGTTACCAAGTGGCCGCTGTGGGCTTTAATGCATATGAAAAAATTAATTGGCTTAATGGAGTCCAGAAAACCCTTACAAAATACCATCAAAATAACCATCTAAAATTGGATTTTTTTTGTTTTTATTAAAATTATCTGAGTAAAAAGTAGAGTTACAGATTTTTTCCCTCCTCCATATGTTGAAAAGGGATTTCTTATAGGAAAGGGTATTGAAAGAACTTGAGGTAACTGCAGAATTTCCACCTAAGACAGAACCCAGCAGTGGTTGGGCTGCAGGGTTTGCGTGCTGACCCGTTTGGTTTCAGTATTACCTTCTTTCTTGTATTTCTCCCTTTACTTCCAGTATTGTCTGGACCTGAATGCTTGTGCTTCCTTGATGAGCCAAATCACACTGAATAAATATTTCAATTGCTTAAAAATTGTCTAAATAATTGGAGATCATAAAATGAGAAGGAATCACTGCAGTCATCTCTTCAGACTGCTTTTGACATAGACAAGAGGATATTACCTAATTAGCCTTTCTCATTGTGAGGCACATTGGTTACTGAGAACTGGCTGATTTTCTAAAAAGAGCTTTGGCAATCAGGCCTCATCGTTAGTGTCAGTTAAGTTTCTGCAGTGCAGTTTAACCTTCTGGTGATGTTTATGTCTTATGTTTGCCTGAGTTCGTTTAGCTTTGAATTCCAGCCTCTGGCTGTGTTGTGGCTTTGTCCTCCAGCCTGGTGATTGTACCCAACTGCAGGTCCTGTGCAAGGACTGACACTGATAACAGTGTCCTCTGTGTCCTCACAGACAAGGCTTGGAGAGTGTTTGGCTGTAAGGGGGGGTGGGTGTTTTCTAACAGATTTGGGTTTGTTCTTGTTGTTGCTACTCCTAGCTCCTTAATTGAAATTTGGGTTTATGCTAGATGCTGTATTGCTCATGTATATTCTGAGTAGAAGGGTAATGTGGCTGCCTAACAAAATATTAATTTATGTTTATTTGGAGATTGCATTCACTGTAATGCTTCTGGTGTTATGGTAGATCACCAAGTTTAAATGATTCCTTGCTATGGTCTTCAAACCTATATCAGGATAACTCCCATTCCATTCCTCTGATACAGTTTTTTTCTTGGTTAAATTTGAAGTTTTATATATCTGTAAATTCAGCTGAAATTTGTTTAGCATTTGTTTTCTTCCTCCTGTGTTACTGAGCTATATAATTGATTTAACTTGTTGATCACTTGCTGCCTTCTCAATCTCTCTATGATATGTTCTTTATCAGTAACTCTTTTCTTTCTTTTAGAATCATCATGAAAATGTTTACTTTGATGCCAGGAATCCAACTTCACTAGGAACTCATCCTCCAATTGCTTGAAGATACCCTGTCCTTAGTTGAATACTGGGACTCACTAGGTAACCAATTCATAATCTGTCCAGTGAATGCTCTTTTGCATTTATGTTCTAATTTGTGGCTTGAAATACTGTTTAGTGTGAAGTCAGAGGTCTGTCTCTTCTAGAGCAATATTTTCCTCAAACCTCTGTAATGTCTGGGCATTCTCAGATAGAAGAATCCAATTTTCCAGTCCTACACACCTGAGCAGACCCTACAGGCTCTAATGGCCCTGGGTTTGTCACTCGTAGACAAGTGGCATCTGCACTCTGCCTTCCTCTTTGGAAAGTGTGAGCTTGAGCAATGTCCCACATTTTGGTGGCTGACATGAGCCAAGGTTAGGAAATGTGTGCTGGTAAAGTCACAGGTCAGCACCGAGGTTCAGCTCTTCTGTGTTGGCAGGAAGCTGGTGCCACATTTTTTTTAGGGAGCTGTTTTGGCCAAAATGCTTACTGAGGGGACTTCCTCTATCTTAGCAGACTGTGTGTCTGAAACTAATCGCTGGGGGGTGAAAAAGGGAAGTCTGCAAAAGGCTGTCTCCCTTGAACTGGCTGAGTAGCTTGAGAGGAAAATGGTCACTGTTGTTCTATTTTTCTGTCTGTGCTCAGATTGATCTTTCCTGTGAGCAGCAGTCTGCTGTACATTCTGCTGTGTGTCAAGGTCTGGGCTTTTATATATTAAGAATGCTTAACACTTGCATAATTGCTTCAAAGGTGCTTCAGACTTCTTTACTGGTCAGTGATAATTACAGGAAATGGAGAGGGGATTTGGAGCTCACTGCTCCAGCCCTTTGTATGACCAGGGTCTTGGAACCAGTCCTCCTTAATGAATGAAGAATGACATTTAATGGGGAAAAAACATTCTTGGGTGGATCATACAGTTTGATCAGAGACGTATTGTGGTTTGTCTTGCCATCTGTGGCTTATTCAGCCTTCTGTTTGATGAGTAGCCACTACAAATGATCCAGCCTGTGTGGCAGTGTCTTCTGTAAGCTGGGCAGAGTCCCTCAGAGCACAGCTCCCTCCTCAGAGGCTGTTCATGAGGCGCAGCTATGTCATATGTTTCTGTGAAGTCATTCATGACTTGCAGTGGAAGTGGCAGCTAAAAGCCTCCAACCCTACTGATTTTAATTTGAAATGATTACTCTCTGTGGCCTTGTGCAAGTTCCTGTGCAGTTGTTTAGTGGCAAAAAGTAACTTCTTCGGCATTTCTCTGCCTCTTTCCTCTTTTTTTTGAAATGTATTTGGCATGTCAGTGTATAATTAGAACACTTTGTTCTTGAAACAAAAATTGAACTGCTATTCTCAGTATAAAGTTTTACAGACTGCTAAAACAAAGGGGTACTTCATTATCCTCCTGCTTTTAGTACCCCTTGATGAGCAAATGATCTGTGGAGCTAAAGCAACAACTTAGTCCTGGTGATCTGGGGGCACTGAATTGCAAATAAGAGGAAAATCACCCACAAAGGCACAGCTGGTAACAAAGTCTAGAGACTTTTAACTTGGCAGTAAGGAAGAAGTTGGCTTCTGAGGTTGTTGATGGGCTGGGGTTACGTGTCTGGCTTGAACCAAGGCTGAAAGGAGGAAAAAGCAATCAGTGAATGATTTTTGGAGACTTGTGAATGAGGTTCCCCAGCCCAGTGAGGAAGGAGTTGATGTGATGGGTTTAAAGGCTTGTGAATGAAGTGGGATATTTTGGATCTTGTTTACTGCTGAAAAGTAGTTGCAATAAGACTAACTTTACTTTGTTGCCTAAAGTGGAAGATAAAACTTCTATTCCAACCCTCTGTAGCAAGGATGTGGTTCACTCAAATGAGAGGAGCAGTCTCTTGTCGGTGTAAATGGGTGTGCTGGAGAAATCCCAATGGTGTGTTAGAGGGAGCCGACAGCAGAGTTTGCTCCAGTGATCTGGGGGCTCTGCTTCCTGAAAGCTCAGTGGGGTAAATGCTGTGCCTGTCTTGTACCTCTCATGAGTGGAGCTTAGCTGGGGGAAAAGAGGGAAAAAAGGGAAAAAAAGGATCTCAGTGTCAGAGCCATTTTCCTCCTTGCACTATGCACTGATCCCTGTGTCATAGCTCATGGCTGCTCTGAACTGTCACTGCTGAACTAAGAAGTGACCAAACCCTGTTTCTACCTCAAGCTGCTTGTGCAGCTTTAGGGGAGAGTTTCTGTGGGAGGGTGGATAAATGTTTATGTGAACCAGGTCAGGGAAAGTATCTGGGCTAAAACTGATGTGGGGAAACAAGGAAGTTTTAGTTTGGACATTGCTCTTGGTTTATTTTGCTTTGTCTGTATGAATTCTTGTGTGCCATGACAGGGAGGAAAGGAATAGAAGGAAAAGTGAAAGGAGGCTGGGTGCTGTGGCAGCTCTCCATTCCATAGGATACACCAAACAGGTTGTTTGGAATAATATCACCGTTAGTTAAATTATTAAAGGACAAATGCACAAATATTCACAAATTAACAAATATTATTCCCTGTATTCTCATCCTGCAGGAAATAACACCTTGCCCTAATACCTCTTGTACACACTTTGTAACACCTGATTTTTTCATTTTTTCATTTTTCCTTTGTTTTTGTTTTCTTTTTTTCAGACAATGGGCACTGCATATTAAGCAGGGGTGGAAGACTGAAGCCCACCTGGGGACAGAATGAGTTTAAAAGATGCTGACAGTGCAGTTTGCCAGGCAAAGGCAGCCTATAATCTTCATATTTACCCCCAACTCTCAACAGAAAGTGCTCCCTGCTGCAAAGTGACAGCAACCAAGGACAGCACGTCATCAGATGTCATCAAGGATGTGATTAATATCTTAAACTTGGATGTCTCCAAACATTATGTGCTCGTGGAGGTGAAAGAATCAGGTGGAGAAGAATGGGTACTTGACATAAATGATTCTCCTGTCCACAGGGTTTTGCTTTGGCCTCGCCGCGCTCAGGACGAGCACCCTCAGAAGGATGGGTACTATTTCCTCTTGCAGGAAAGGAACACTGATGGCACCATCAAGTACGTCCAGATGCAGTTGCTTTCCAAGGAGACGGATTCTCGGCGGTTGGTGGAGCGGGGTTTTCTCCCCTGGCACCAGGAGGACTTCGATGACTTGTGCAATCTCCCCAACCTGACGGAGACGACGCTCTTGGAGAACCTCAAGTGCCGCTTCCTAAAGCACAGAATCTACACTTACGCAGGAAGCATCCTGATTGCAATTAACCCCTTCAAGTTCCTGCCCATTTATAATCCCAAGTATGTCAAGATGTATGAGAACCATCAGCTTGGGAAGCTGGAGCCTCATATTTTTGCCATTGCTGATGTGGCCTATCACACAATGCTTAAAAAACATGTTAATCAGTGCATCGTTATATCAGGTGAAAGTGGGTCTGGGAAAACCCAAAGCACAAACTTCTTAATTCACTGCCTTACAGCACTGAGCCAGAAAGGGTACGCCAGTGGTGTGGAGAGAACCATTCTAGGAGCTGGACCAGTTCTAGAGGTAAATTTTTGCTCAAATTGCCTTCTGTGCAAATTGTTTTTTAAATTTGAATAATTGCTGTTGAGTGCTACTTTTGATTCACCTACTGGTTTGGGCTTGAAATGTCACTGGTTTAGGCTTGTCACTTGTTTTAGGTTTAAATGTCACTGGGCTGCAGTGGGGCTTGGCAGCGTTACCCGACTGCTTCTAATTGATTTTCCTTATTATGCTTGCTTGACTTCCTGTTGCGTGTAATTTATATATGACATAACTTTCCACCACTAAACACCAATAATCTGGGACAGAGGTTACCTGTATTTTCCATCTGAAAGTTTTGATGGCCTTTGAATCAAATCATAAGCAAATTTTTCATAAATATTGTTCCACTGAAACGTCAACTGCTTGGTGTGATCCTGCCTTTGTGTGTCAACATTTTACTGAACTCACTTTTTGAGGGAGTTATTTCCTTTCTACAGCTGTTGGTGGAAGAGAGCAACATTGTTAGTTGAGGGAGAAAGTGGGAGTCTGTTTAGGCTTTTAATTATTGCAGCATTTCCAGCAGAAAGCAAAACTAAACATGTGAGAAGCAGGGGGTACAGCTGGTCTTGCATTAGGTAATGTCAGGATAAACTGATCTCTTAGGTCTCTCTCTTTCACTGTCTTAAATTAAAAGCTCTGGAAGTGTGGATGGATGTAATGCTCACCCTGTTTTGAAGAACAAAATCTTCAACAGCAAAGAGCTTGAACACCACCATTGTAATTTTTAGGTTTAGTTTCAAATGTAACACCACTTTCATTAAAAAAGTGTAAACTTTTTTTTAAAGCTCCTCTGTAAAGAATGAGGAATATATGCAAGTTCTTTTTTCCTTGCTTTCTGCTGCTTGAAAGAAGAAGTAAAATTGAGGCTTGTTGGTTGCTGGTGTTCGAGTTTGCAGTTCTAAACAGAAAACAGGAAGGGGTCACAGTGGAAAGCCCTGTTTGATCAGCTGATCTCTCTGCCTTTGATAAATTTAAGTGTTTCATATCCTCGTCTACAGACCTGGTACAGCTGTGCCAAACCAGGCAGAGATGAAGTGTCCTTTGTGCCTGTTCATCTGCTGAGTGACAAATGCACATATTCCTGGGGTCAAAACTAAAATTCCTAGCTTTGCTGGAGTCACAGGCTGATATGTGAATCTGGGCATGTTCGTAACGAGATATTTGTGTTTTTCTATGCTAAGGTTGGTTAAGTACCACAACTTCTTCAGACTTCCACTGAGCATTTAGTAACACTTTTTATGAGAAAATAGTCTTTCAGAATTGAATGTATGTTCATGTAAATTCAGTGTGCATCAAAAAGGGTCACTGTGGTAGGCTTAGAACATAAAAGGTAAAATCCAGTTATCCTGCTTTGATGCATCCGAGTTGTTTAGGCTGAGTTGATTCAGTGAAGCTTCCATGTTTCCCAATTTCAGGCAGTAAGCATAATATAAAAAGAGAAAAAAAAAATCAACTCTTGGTCCTGGGGAGGGATGCACAGAAAGCTTACATTGCTTTGTGGAAGTTAAACTGACTGCAAGCTTCTCTTAGAGCTCGTCACTTCTAAATCCATCCGTGGTGACTCATTTTGGGTTTTTACTAAAGGGAACTAAAATGCTACAAGGGAATTTTTCTTAAATGGATGTTTCTGGGGATTTTTTGCACAAACAGTTTTGCAGTGTGCCCAGACTATTTGAGAATGTTCTGTTTAACTTTGAAGTTTTATTCTGAGTCCTCATCAAAGTTGAAAATGTACTCTTGACTAAAAACTTTCATGATGTAGAAATGAGTTGCGTTTTGGGACAGAACTTCCTCATTTTAGTGAACTCTTATTTTTCTGCCACCTAAGTAAAATGGGTGTGTTTGTAGGCTGACCTTCTGTAAAAGTTCAAGGGGTTGAAGCATCTGTTCCTAGCACAGAGGAGTGAGCACAAGTAGGGTGCTGTGGAGGTGGATTTATAATTTTATCTTGGTGTGCTTAGGGAGTTGGAAACTGAATCCTGTGTCTGAGTTGGCTGATTAAGTTCAAATCTCTAATCAATTTACAGATAAACCATATTTTTGCTCCTTGTTTACAATGTCTAGACTGAAGAATGGAGTTACAGCTGGACCATGGAAGATCTGACGTTAAATGTTGCTTTTTGTTGCCTTGTCAAACATCTGCGAGATGAAAGATGTGACCCTGAGACAGTGTAGTTAAAAATTAAACATGGTATCAGCACAAGTGCTGTCACGTGGGCTGGGGAGAGCAGAGTGGTCATGGGGCAGCTCTGGCCTCTGGTGCTTCCTGCTCAATCCCAGCGCCCGTTTGAGCTGTGTAAAAGCTTCCTTAGAGGGGATCTAATAATTCTGGTTGGCACTGCTTGCAGCTTTTCAGAGGAAAATCAGGCAGGGAGGTTGCTACCGTGGGACAGTGCTGCCCAAAGCTGTGCTTTGTGCTGTTTTTTAACAGTTCGTGGACATTGTTGCCTTTCCTGTATAGGAATTGCACTCAGACTATAGTTTGTTGTTTTCTTTTTATTTTTTAAATTGTATCTCCAGGCTAAAGGAGATCATCTCTAGTGTAGAGCAGTTTCTTTAAAACCAGTGGGAAGATAAATAGAAGGTCTCTTTTAAGATACTCTTGACTTTTTCGAGCTGTTCTAAATTTAGTGATTAAAATATAGTTCCCTGGCTTGAAGCTTTGCCTTCTTGTATTGACTGTTAAGTTCAAATTACTTATGATTGAAATCCTAAGAAGGAATTTACACTTGGGAACTATTTAGGTCAAATTGGGAATAGTGAATCAAACCTTGGGGAACTATTATTTGGGTGAAATTGGGAATAATGAATCAAACTTTTGTTTATTTTATAGTCTCAAACAAGACTATTAAACCTTTCCATACACGCCAAAGAAGTTTCCAATAAATTTATATTTTCCTTTCATCAGGGAAAAATGGCTTAACTGCATGTTTCAGCTATAAAATGCACAGTGTGCTATCTCAGACTCTGAATTTATTTTGGAAACCTAAAATTACTCTTCAAGCCAGTTAATTTAGCAAAGTGGCAGAAAATGTGTTAGGGGATGGGAGCATGTGGTGAGGGAAGAGAGGGAACTGGAGCTTTGTCTTCTGGCAGCAGAGCTCCCCTTGGCTTGGTGTCTGTTGTTAAATTGTAACCCTCAGTATCCCGGGTTTAGTGCAGAATTCCCTTAGTTTTTGAGCATGCTGAAAGTTCATTTCCCTCTGGAATGGGAGCTTAGGAGAGTTTGGATAGATGAAAATCCTTGGGGTGTCATAATTCTTCATGAATTATTTTGAAAATCGTTGCTTATTCCCATTTGGATGTGGTCGTGATTTCGCAGTGATGCTGAACCAGTCTTTGGGAGGAATTAATGAATTAATTCCCAAATCAAATGGAAAGTCCAACAGGAAGCATTCATTAACTGGTCTTCTAAAGAAGAATTATTATTGACAGCACAATCAGGTGGGGGAATCAGATTTTCTAGACCTCACCATATAAAAATCTTTCTAAATTTAATCATAGAAAGTTTTATGCTTTATGATTCTGTGGAACAGAGCAGAGCAATTTGCTGTCAGCTCTGTTTCATTCATGACAGTCCTGCTGTGCTTGTGGCTTTGGTATGACATGGACTGAAGCTCAGTGGAGCTTCAGCTCTGCTTTTCATTTGTATTTGCCATCAAAGGTTGCACATGCATTTGGTGGGTGTAGCCTGTTCTATTCCAGGGAAAGTGGTTGTTTTGAGGCCATTATCTGCATGGGTTTGTTTTAAGAATCATGATCAGAGGAGGAATGGAACTTCCTTTTTCCAATTGCTTGCACGTCCCTGGTTTTTCTGGTGGAAATGTGATGTTGCCTGCTTTTCCCTGCTGCACACAGCTCTTGGGGAGAAATCACCTTGTCCTCCATTCAGTCCTACCTGCTGATTGCTCAGAGCTCTCAGGACATCCCCCAGCAGGAGGAGTTGCAAAATTACCCTGAACACTGCAATTTCCCTGTTGGTGAGCGGATCCTTCCCAGCATGGCTGTGAAGAGCTCTGTTAAACCAAGTTCAGCTCTGAAGGAGTAATTTTCTCTTCCAGGGTGTGGATTTAAGTCTCCCATGTCCTTTGGCACATTAAAAGATGGGTCTGTGCCGTGATGGTTATGTCATGGAGTCGAGTGGTTTACATGGAAACTCCCAGTATCTTTTTCAGATTTTGGAAATTCTTATAAAAGAATTAAATGAGACTTTTAGTTGTGTTCCTGAGGTAGATGCTGGGAGCATGTATGTGGGTTTTTGGATTTTGTTGTGGGTTTTTTTTATTTTTGGGGTTTTTTTAGCAAATAAAAGGAGTATTTGGTGGTTTTCTGAATACTTTTATATCTGTTCCTTTTGTAAGAGTTCTAAGTGTCAGACTCCAGTTTATGCCTCTTGCATTCCAAGGTAAGAGGATGGCTTGAATGACTTCCTGCCTCCCAGAATAGGCTATCCCAGCTCCAATTCCTGCTGCCATTGGCCTGCTATTTTTGACTCACCCTGTTTTATACAGCTGGTGTTGTGCATTGGAGTGATTTAGCTTTAGTTTTTTGGTTTTATTTGTCTCCTCATGGACCCACAAGGGAAAACAGTGACTGGGTTTGCTTATATAAAGGATTAATTCTCTTTAGCTGTAATTTTCTTGTCCCCTCAGATCTTCTGAATTTATTTTGTACTCGTCAAAGTATATTGAAGAACATGGCAACAGTGATTAAAGTTAAATGTTACAAAAAAAAAATCCCCACCCAAACTGTTAACTGACTTGGAATGTTCTTTAAAAAGCTGTAGATGTTAAAGGCTCTTCTGAGGAAAACAGTACATGAAAACTTTCCTAAAAACTGTTAATATTAGATCAGCTTTTAAGAATTTGCTGTATGCTTTGACTAAATACCAGACACATGAGATCATAAGAGCCTTTAGTTTTAAACTGTATTCATTGCTTACATGAGTAATCACTGAGAAAAGTTTTTCAGGAAGCCTGAGTTATGGGATTTCTTAACTCTATAATGCCAAAAATATTTATTTCTAAAAAACAATGTTGCAAATGTAGCTGTAATATAGTTTGGCTTCTTGGATATAACTGGTGAACTGATAATTCACTGGTGGCTTAAGTTAGAAAACTTTATAAAAAGTTTTTCTGGAATCAGTTTGCAAGTCCATTGCTCTGCAGCCTGGCAAAGTTCACTGCAGCAGATTTCCCAGCGCCTAGAATGGGAAGTTGGATGGTGTTTGCGGAGAGCAGGAGCTCAGCCACTGTCCTGGAGAGGAAGAGGGTTTTGATTTACTGACAATTCACTGTGCTGATGTCACAGGACTTTCACTTCTGGTTTGGTGACTGCAAGGAGCTGACCTGGATTTTATGCATCTATTAATATGCATATGTATGCAAAATGGGCTCTAAAAAAAATCTGGGTGATGCATTGGTGGATAAAAGCTGCCAAGAGATATTGATGGCTGCTCAGTGAAAAAATCTGAGCAGGGCTGCTGTTGGCATTGTCATATGTATAGTGTGATGTCAGAAAATCCAGAGCTGGAGCTCAGCCTCAGCCACCTGTGAGCACTTCTGGATCAAATCCTCTCCCCTGTGAGCACTTCTGGGCACAAATCCTCTCCCTTCAGCCACCTGTGAGCACTTCTGGGCACAAATCCTCTCCCTTCAGCCACCTGTGAGCACTTCTGGGCACAAATCCTCTCCCTTCAGCCACCTGTGAGCACTTCTGGGCACAAATCCTCTCCCTTCAGCTACCTGTGAGCACTTCTGGGCACAAATCCTCTCCCTCCTGAAGCCTGTTGGCTTTCTGGAATTGCAGCACAGTCACTCTGCACAGGAAGAGCTCCTTTAGCTTATTCCTTTAGGTCAGGAGTAATAGTTGGCTGAAGAATTTTGGACATTCTCCCAGTTTATAGGAAGTTTCTCAGATCCTCTGAGTGCAGGTGGTGGTGGAAATCTGCTTATGGGAGAGCTTGGAGAACTTTGTTTGGAATCAGTGGTCCAAAAGTTCTACTGCAGCACTGCTGCAGTCCTTAAGGTACTTTAAAAAACCAAACCCAAACCAGAAGAGCAGGGAAGACTTTCAACATCCAGATAATATGACTGTCATGAAAACAATGTTTTCCATGGAAATGCCCCATGATTGGATGTACACACCATGGCTGGGTGTATCAGCAGCTCTGTGCTGCGTGCAGTGCACTCACACATCCGTCGTGCTCCGGATGTGGCAGTGAGTGTGGGGAGGAAGAGATTACACAGCTCTGTGCAATCATTTCACAAGGGTTCTATTAGGGAGGAGGATTTCCTAATGGAGGACTTCACTGCTTGGAGCTCTGAGTCAGGAGATGCTGGGAGAGTCTGCCCTGAGCAGTGTATTTCTGCAAATAGTTGCATTTTGCAGAGGTTTCCTTCTCTAGATGCTGTGTGGTAGAAGGGTGACAAGTTTCCCTTGCCCTTGGAACACATTAGGAATTGATAAAGACATTCCCAATAACTAAATCTACTGGACTTTAATAAGTTTTCTTTGTAGTTCTTAAGCATGGCTCACGAAGAGGATTTTGTGCTATGTGTGTATTAGCAGCTGTCAGAGCACTCATGATCTGATAGAAGAATTGGAGATGCATAATTAGGGTTTGTGCCATATGTATTTTTTCTTTCCTAACACCTCATCATAAAACTCCATTTTTCAGTGTTGTGTAGCAGAGTAGCTGTCCCGTGAGTTGTTCTGTAAACCAAAGTTTTTCTGTTTGTCTTTTTCCTGGATTTTTGAATACACAACTTTGAAAATTCCTGGGCTAGATTTATAAATAAAATATTGATGTGCTATCTCACTTGAAGAAAATGTTTAATGTGATTTTTTTTCAGTGATAGCAGTATGTTGGGGAATAGGATGTGGTTTTGTGTGGGAAAGGTGATTTCATGGTGGTTGTGCTCACTTCATCCTACTCAGTGTCTTCTCTCAGATCCTAATTGCTATTGATTGATGCTAATTTGTACTCTCTAGCTGTGGTTATCTGTTCCATACTCCTAAAAATATCTAAAAGTATTATTCCCTTCCCTCAGGCCCTCAAATATGGCTGCATGGGCCAAACAATAAACATATATAGTTCTGTGAGGACCATGGAGGCTTCCTAAGCCTCCTTTTTGGTGTTTGTGTGCTGCAATTTCCACAGTGTTCTCAGTTTTTTCTGGAAGCCAACAGGAATCTGAACAAAGAACAGAAGAGCTTGGAAAGCTGTATGTTGACGTGTTTAATTGAAAATTAACTCATTTTGCTTTATTGCAGGCATTTGGAAATGCAAAAACAGCACATAACAATAACTCCAGTCGTTTTGGGAAGTTCATTCAAGTCAACTATTTGGAGAATGGTATTGTCCGGGGGTAAGTACAGGGTGAGCTGTTCTGGGGGTGATCTCTGTGCTTTTAGGAACTGGGAAGCCTCTGTTGTATATAAAACACTGCCTTGTTGAAGCTCTGCTCTTGTGAGAATAGCTTGGTGCTGCAGAGTTTAAAATTCTATAACTGAGCTTTGTGGAACTGTCAGGTGGTGCATAATGTTCTGACTTTGCTGAACAGCTGGCTCAGGTTAGGAATCTGCTGCTGCATCTTTCCCTTCATGCTAAATGAAGGCTTTTGCACAACACCCCCTGCCCTCTCCATTTTACATTTAAAAACTGAAGATATGGATTTTTAAGAGGAGTGGAGAGAAGTGAAATAGATTTGAGGAACTGTTTTAAAGAAACAGCTTAAACACCAGTTGGAGAGATAAAGAAAGCTATAAAATTATTACTTTACTTAATTAAATTTGTGTGCTTATATCTGAAGGTCTTGAAACATGAGATATTTCATGCCTACATTTGCTAGTTCTGGTTTTATTATATACAGAATGATAATAACTCTGACTATGGAGTGTCATGCGCAATCCCTGACCTTTATACTCCTGAGTTTCTTTTCTTTGGATCATCTTCTTATTTTCATTTAATGTTATTTTCAATAACATTAATGAGTGGGAACTCTGTGCCACCTTTGCTTCGAGGGTTAATCTGAATAAATTTGACGTATTTTCAGACCAAGTCAGACTAGCTCAGGAGATTGCTACAATTGGAATGCACTTGTTTTGTCTTCAGCATGAGAAAAAGGAGCTCAAACTTTGGCCTCAATCACTGTACCCCTTGTCAAGGACTTTGAATTATCATTTAGGAGGTTGCTTTGTGAGGGCTTTTCTGGCTGGCTGGCTTCCATTCTAGGCTGACTGACGTCTACAGTGACATAAAAATCCAGCAAATTTGTTGGGATGAGAACCAGAGAGTTTTCTGGTATATTTTTGGGCTCTTGTAGCCTTTGCATTCCTTGTCACATAATCTCACAGGATAACACATTCTTACCACTCTGGGGGTCTTGTTTCTATGGACAATTTTCATCAGCACTTTCCTTGCTTGGTCTGCCTGGTTTAAGTTATCTCCACTAAACCCAAGCTCTGCAGAGATGTTCCTTTGGCATTTCTTTGTTCCAATCACAATATAGGGCCTATTGAAATTCTTGGTTTAGGTTTAAGGTAGTGCCTAAGCTCTTCTCTGCACATTTTAGTGCAGATCTCATTATTTGACCTCTCTTGGCAGTTGCTCTCTGATGTTTTCTGAGGTCTTTTCTCTTTGCCCTCACGCTTGTTTCATTTTCTGTGGCTCCTTAGGGCTGTGGTTGAAAAATACCTGCTTGAAAAATCTCGTCTGGTTTCTCAAGAAAAAGATGAAAGGTAAGAGATAAATATGGTTTCCCAAAAGAGTTAAAATCAATGGAAGAGTTTAAGAGCATGTGAATTACATAGAATAAAAGAGAATCCAGTGTATTTTCATAAGAGTAATGTATTGGCTTTGCAGGAACTACCATGTCTTTTATTATTTGCTACTTGGAGTCAATGAGGAGGAGCGTAAAGAATTTCACCTCAAGCAACCTGAAGATTATTTCTACCTCAACCAGGTAATCTGGGATTTACCAATGCATTGATAAGGGTTGTCTGTGTGTTGTGTCAAAGATGAAAGGAAGCAGAACAGATTACATTTGGCTGTTTATGATGTTTGGGTTTCACTCTTTGATTTTGGATTTCTCTTTGCAGCATAACTTGAAAATTGAAGATGGGGAAGATCTCCGACATGAATTTGAGAGATTAAAACAAGCCATGGAGATGGTTGGCTTCCTTTCAGCAACAAAGAAACAGTAAGTGGAATTCTTTAAGCTTTTGTTGCTGGCAGTTCACGAGTTGCAATGAGCAGCTGGGATCACACACAGGGAACAAGGAGAGCTGAGTCTTTGAGAGCTTCCAGAAGAAAAATCTTGAAGTAGAATTTGGTCCTGGTAGCCTGTTATAATGAACTCTCTGAAGAAAAATTCTTACGTAATTCAATTTTTCTTCCTTAGGATTTTTTCAATACTTTCAGCTATTCTTTATTTGGGCAACGTCACGTACAAGAAGAAAGCCACAGGTCGGGATGAAGGCTTGGACGTGGGACCTCCTGAAGTGTTGGACATTCTTTCCCAGCTGTTGAAAGTAGAGTATTTCCCTTTGGCATTAATGTTTGATACACCTGTTTGTCATGCTCAGCATTGCACTTGGATATCCTCAGCATTTCGCTTGGATATCCTCAGCATTTCACTTGGATATCCTGAGCATTTCACTTGGATATCCTGAGCATTTCACTTGGATATCCTGAGCATTTCACTTGGATATCCTGAGCATTTCACTTGGATATCCTCAGCATTTCACTTGGATATCCTCAGCATTTCACTTGGATATCCTCAGCATTTCACTTGGATATCCTCAGCATTTCACTTGGATATCCTCAGCATTTCACTTGGATATCCTCAGCATTTCACTTGGATATCCCACTTGCTGTACCTAAATCTCCTTTATGCTACATCCATGATACTTATCTTATGGGAGGGGAAACATAGAAATGCTGAGATTATTATTAGAGATGGAATATAAGCCATGGCATGGAAATAGAATTTGTTTAGTCACCAATCACAGGGATGAGCAAGAACAGATTCAGTGTAGGTGTGTTCTTTGCCACCACAGGGAAACATCTGAGTGAATGTAAACAGAATAATTTTAAAGAGTTGTAGGACTTGTAAAGCTACTGATGGATGATAAATGTGGTTGTTGTCAAAGAGCTTGGGCTTCTCTGAGAAAGTTGTGTCCACTGCTGCAGTCAAATAACTCATTGAGGAGCTTGATGGTGACAGCAACTCTTGTTCCCTCTTGTTTTGAAGGTTAAACGAGAAATCCTGGTAGAAGTGCTAACAAAAAGAAAAACTGTGACTGCTAATGATAAGCTTATTTTGCCATATAGTCTCAATGAGGTGAGTAAAAGAGCATTTATAGAGTGATTTTAAATAACTGAAACTTGCTTTTTGGATTAAAATAACTATTATGGTGCTTTCACATTTTGTGAGGGATAGTTGAAAAGTCAGAATTTTGCATTAAAGGCAAATTGTGCTTTTATTTATCTCTGCTGGGGTTGTAACCATTGAGTTATACTGGAAATTATATATTTTTAAAAAAAGTTCTGAACATGGTTTGATCTGCAGGCAATAACAGCTCGTGATTCCATGGCAAAGTCCTTGTACAGTGCTCTGTTTGATTGGATTGTCCTGCGAATCAATCACGCACTCCTGAACAAGAAGGACATGGAGGAATCTGTTACAGTAAGTCTCTCACAAAAACAAGTCTTTGCAGGCAGGTGTGTATTTAGACCTAACAGATGATGTGTTGTGCTATCTGGGAGAAATTTTGATACTTCTCAAGCCCATGGAAAATTTCCTGGTAATATTTAATCTCTGTTTTCACAATAGACAGAACTATTAATACTTAATATCTTTCAGCACAGACTGCAGTGCTTTCTATACTGTTCATCTGTTGGGGGTTAAGGCACTGTATGCCAGATTGGTAACTAGATTTCCACATCTTCTTTTAGTGTCTGTCCATTGGTGTACTTGATATTTTTGGATTTGAAGATTTTGAAACCAACAGTTTTGAGCAGTTCTGTATAAATTATGCAAATGAGCAACTTCAGTATTATTTCAATCAGCACATTTTCAAATTGGAGCAGGTAAGAAACAAGAGTCACTGAAGTAAAACCTGTTTTTATCAAGTGCTTATGTATTATGCAAACTTACCCTCTCTTCTGCAAAATCCTATGGCATAATTGCTTGAATATTTCTGAAAGTCTTGGTTTTTCAATTTCTTCTTTCACTGTTACTTCTTATTGTACTAATGGTAGTGGGGTTTTTCTTCAGAGGGCTGGCACTGAATTTCTGCTTGACTTCAAAAACTAAGGCAACATTCAGGTGATCCCAGACAGAAGTCAGCTAGAACTGTGAACTTCATTGCAAGTCTGTAGGTGAGGGGTTGGATTCAGGTGTTTTCATTCTAATGGTTGGAGAGCAACTTCTTTTATTTTTATCAGTCTGTAAGTATTGAATAAGCCTTTGCTGCTTCTCCCACCCATCTGCATTTAGGGGGACAACTGTGTTTTGCTACCAGCAGTAGTTCTGAAATGCTGATATTGCTGGCATGTGTTGATTTACTTGTTTGCAGATGGTGTCATCTGACAGAGCACTCTGAGTGCTGCAGGAGCCAACAGATCCTTGTTCTGGACTGGGCTTTGCAAGAGGAATTTGCTCTAGACTTGGATTTTTTCTGCTTTGTGCAAAAGTGTGGTTCTCAGGTCACTCTGCTGGAAGAAGTCATTCTGTAGTATGTGGTATTTGGTCAACAATTTTAGGCAAGCATTCTAAAGAAAATAAAATTACCAAACATCTAAACTTTGAGTGTAAACATAATGTTGAGGTCCCTGTTTTGTGACTTAGGACAGAGTTGGCTATCCAGGCTGGCCACAGTAAATAGTTACATTGTCTTCTTTTTTTTTTTTCCTAATGCCATTTTTCCAAATAAGCTTAATCCTTGAATGACCCATTTCCTGTATCTCTTGCAGCCTGAGGGCCCTCAGGGGGATCTCTATATCTTTTTAAAGAAAGGCTTTTTTGTCTGTGGAAAACGGCATTTCAGCTCTGTAACACGGTGTGCACTGAGCAGTCTGTGTTGGGCAGACTGAATTCTACCTACCTAAAAATAAGGCATTTATCATCATCATCATCCAGAGCACTGAGAGGGACTCTTTGTCCGTTGTTAAACGCAAAATTTAGTTAATTTTCTGTATGATTCTTGTTTTTACTTTAATACCTTATCATTGGCTTGTTTCCTGTGGGTATTTACAGCATTTAGAAAATCTGGTATTTTGGTTCTGTATCTTAGTGGGAAGCTTGTCCTGTCCAGCATTTGATGGATTGTCACTTCAGCAGAAGAGCTTCATGTTCCCTTGTCAGAGAGCTCCAAATTTTCTGAGCCTAAGCAATATCCATGGCTTCCTCAGGGAAGTTCTGATGCTGATGTTGTGTAGGCCTTAACTGCCTTCTTTGAAACTTCTGTTATTTCTTCTGATGGTGCAATTTGAAAATTCTGGAACTAGATATTAATTTGAATTAATTTCCCTTAATACCAGAATTATGAAAGAGAAAAATAGACTTAAACTCTTCTATGCTTGCCCAATTTCACTGGACTGCTGCAGATGTCATGTCTAACTCCAGGACTGCAGGCTGCTGATTGCTGGGAAGGCAGAGCACAGCAGAACATTCCTTTCACAGCTTTGGTTTTGAAATAGTTTTACCCCAAACATGCCCTGCTGAGTGACGTGCCTGAGTGGACCTTTGATCTGTGCAACTATCCCTCTTCTTCTCTTCTTATTTATAAATTTTCCTTGTTTTTTCTCTGCTGCCTGAACTAACAAACTCCACTTGCTGTAGCTGCTCAAGGCTGTGTTTTAAGCACTTAGAGCACAGCACATCAAAGGTCAGGGCACTGTACTGATAAGGGAATTTTCTTGAGCTACACAGGAGGAATATAAGAGTGAAGGGATCACTTGGCACAATATTGACTATACTGATAATGTGGCCTGCATTCACTTAATCAGCAAGAAGCCCACTGGCCTCTTCTATCTCCTGGATGAAGAAAGCAAGTAAGCAACAAACAACTTCTGAAAAAACATGTGGCAGGGAGGAGGGAAGGACTGTGGACGGGAACAGAAATACAGCACTTGAAAAAGGAGAGGAATGTTGTGGGAAGCAAAGGGTCATTTATGACTGATTTACACTGTAGTTTGCTTCTGATGACTCCAGTATGGTGGTAGTATAAATGGATGCTAGAACTGAACTTGGCTTAAGCAAACTTAGAAAATTCCATGTTTGTGGCTTACCATGGAACTGCAATTAAAGTAGAACGCATGTCTGTAAGTCTCTGAAACACTAAGTAGCAAACGTGGTAAATAGTTAATGTGGTGCTAACTAAAGTTAGAGGAAACACTGATGTACACTTGAAACCTCAGAATATTCTGCTGTGTGTGGAGCTGCTTGGTTTGTGTCTTCAGATTGAGCCCACCTTTAAAATTCAAAATACTGGACAATGAATACCTTCCAAAGGATCAATAGGTGTTCACTCTGTCACCCTAATAAACATACCTGTATTTGAGAAACAGCTGATCTCTTTTGTCTTGTATTCCCAGTTTTCCACATGCCACCAACCAAACTCTACTGGCAAAATTCAAACAGCAGCATGAGGAGAACAAGTTTTTTGTCGGAACCCCAGTGATGGAGCCTGCTTTTATTATTCGCCACTTTGCTGGCAAAGTGAAATACCAGATCAAAGTAGGTGATAGATCTGCTGGGCACAAAAAAAAAAAAAATTCTGAGAGGTTTTTGTCAGGGTGTAGAAAATTTGCTGGGAATGGGCTGCGTCAGAAGGGTTTTCAGAGGTACTTTGGGTTTGTTTTCTGGGTGATGGTGTTGGCTGGGGGGTAACACTCACTATTATTCTGAATAAACAAAACACAGGGAGCTTTCCCAAGAGCTTGCAGCTCAGCGTTGCCATTCTGTGCAGGATTTCAGGGAGAAAAACATGGATTACATGCGACCTGACATCGTGGCTCTGCTGCGCAGCAGCGACAGCGCGTTCGTGCGGCAGCTGATCGGGATGGACCCGGTGGCCGTGTTCCGCTGGGCTGTGCTGCGCGCGGCCATCCGCGCCATGGCCGTGTTCGCCGAGGCTGGCAGGCAGAGGGCCCGGAAAACAGCAGGTAGGGCTTGGAAAACTGCAGGTAGGAGATGGAAAACAGTGGGAAGGGCTCGAAAAACAGCAGGTAGGGCCCAGAAAACGGTGGGAAGGGCTTGGAAAACGGCAGGTAGGGGATGGGAAACGGCAGGTAGGGCTCGGGAAATGGTGGGAAGGGCTTGGAAAACGGCAGGTAGGGGATCGGAAACGGCAGGTAGGGGATCGGAAACGGCAGGTAGGGCTCGGGAAATGGCGGGAAGGGCTTGGGAAACGGCAGGTAGGGGATGGGAAATGGCAGGTAGGGCTCAGAAAATGGCAGGTAGGCCTCGGGAAGCAGCAGGTAGAGCTGGAAAATGGCAGGTGGGGCCTGGGAAATGGCGGGTAGGGCTCGGGAAACAGCAGGTGTGGCGCAGGAAACAGTGAGTAGAGCTCGGGAAACAGCAGGTAGGGCTCAGAAAAACAGCAGCTGTGGCACGGGAAACTGCAGGTGTGACACGGAAAACGGCAGGTAGGGCTTGGAAAATGGCAGGTAGGGCTCGGAAAACGGTGGGAAGGGCTTGGAAAACAGGTAAGGCTTGGAAAACGGGGCTTGGAAAATGGCAGGTAGGGGGATGGCAAATGGCAGATAGGGCTTGGAAAATGGCAGGAAGGGCTCGGAAAATGGCAGGTAGAGCTGGAAAATGGCAGGTAGGGCCCAGAAAACGGCAGGTGGGGCTCGGAAAACAGCGGGAAGGGCTCGGGAAATCACAGGTAGGGCTCGGGAAATGGCAGGTAGGGGATGGGAAACAGTGGGAAGGGCTCGGAACATGGCAGGTAGGGCTCGGGAAATGGTGGGAAGGGCTTGGGAAACTGCAGGTAGAGCTGGAAAATGGCAGGTGGGGCTCGGGAAATGGTGGGTAGGGCTCGGGAAACAGCAGGTGTGGCACAGGAAAGGGCAGGTGTGGCACGGGAAACAGTGAGTAGAGCTCAGGAAACAGCAGGTAGGACTCAGAAGACAGCAGGTGTGGCATGGGAAATGGCAGGTAGGGCTTGGGAAACAGCAGGTAGGGCTCAGGAAAACAGCAGCTGAAAATGCTCAATACTCTACAATTGCTCTGCTAGTAGAATGAGTTTATGGCAAAACTTCACCAAGCAGACACGATGTGCGGTGCTAAGGGCAGACTGAGTGGTGGAAATGGTTTAACAGTCACACATGGAGGAGATTGTCACTCTTTCACCTGAGGTCATTCAGCTTTTCTCCTCCAGTCAGTGTTGTGCCAAATTTGAAGGCCTACTTGTAAAAGTTGGGGGTGATAGTTCTGGTATGCATCCTCATCACTAGTTTTGATCTTATTAGACCTCTCTGAAGCATCAGATGAGTATTCAGGATTAACTGCTGACTTTGAGCTACTGCAATTTCCTTTCTAGTAGAAGGGAGTTGGACAAGAAAAGTGCTCTAGCTTCGTAAAGTATTAAATAAAAACTCCAGGCCCTTGGATAGATATTTTGTTTGCTAAAGTTGGTGGTTTGTTTGGGGTTTTTTGTCTGCTCATCTCTTTGTCAAAATGCAAATTTTTGGTTATTTCCTAACAGGAGTGGTACGTCAAAGCCCCAGAGTTCCCCTTGGAGAACTCCAGAGATCAAACACGCCGGTAGAAAAAGTTTATCGGTGAGAAACACATCCTTAACCCCTGCAGGGAAAAGAGCTGAATTGCTGAGTTGGATTTTCATATATCAGATGTCAACTAGATCTTTCCACAAGGAAAGCAAGTTTTATTTCTCCTGTCTTGTTTTCTTCGGCCTTTTTAATACTATCAAAACAACACTCTAGCTTATTTTATGTAAGACCCAATGCCACCACATGTTGGGGACAGCCTCAGTTCCATTTACCACTGGAGTTTTGAGTTGTGTGTGCTGCATTTAGCATTGTGTGCTCCTCTGCAGCCAGTCTGGGTCACTGGAGGGGGCAGAGGCTGGTTTTGGCTATGACATGAGTAGGAGGCAGGGCCAGTCCTACAGAACTGTATCTCTATAGGGAGGTTTGCCTTTCCATGGATATTTAGGCTTTGTACATGTTCCTTTTGCAGCCGCTCAGTGCTCGATTTCTCATTTGATTGTTCTGAGGATTTCGATATAAATGCTTTTCAAGACATCATTTCTTTTTGTGAAAACAAGAAGTAAGTAGCAATAGGCCTGAACTCCCAGGCCAGGGAGGCACATTTCCAGCACACACTGACTTTCTGAGCGTGCTCTGGGAGACAGTGAAGCCATGGGGCACTTGAAGTAGTGACCTCATGCTGCTTCCTAATTACTGCATCCCAGACAGCCTCTGTGACTGGGGGCAACAAAGAACTAAATATCCAATTTGGGCGAAAGGATTGGTCACAGCATAACAGATCTGTTTCCTTGGGATATCTTAAATCTTGGTATTCAAAAAAGTTCAGAGGTACCCAGGGAAGCAACGACCCTGTGTAAATAATGTTGCTGCCTCTGTGAGCAGCTCAGAATGGGGAGAGCATCTAAGAGTCAGAAGTGATTCTTACACTTCCCTTATTTTTGGTTTGTGCCTCTCTGGAGAGTAAAGAAGGTAAGCTCTGTGCCAGGACACAGCACTTCACAAGCACGGTGCATGCTTAAAGAATGGAACCTGCCACGAATTAGGGACCATCCCAGGCTTACTTTGAAAAGCTAAATGTGAATAAGTTTGAAATGGAAAGCAAACCCAAAATTTCTTCAAGTATTGCTCTAACAGCTAGTTTATAACTTACTTTTCAGATGTCCATCTGCTTAAGTAGCTTCATTTTAGTAGCCAAATCTATAAAAAAAAGTTTGCTATTGATTATAAAGAAGCTTTTATCTGTCTGAAAAGGTTTCTTGGCTTAACGAGAAGGGTTCCCTGCCCTTAAAGTCCATTTAGCTAAATTTCCCTCCATTTTCTGAATTGATGACTGGAGAATTTACCTTAAAAGGTAGAATTAGAGAGTAAGTTGAATATGAGACCCTGGCAATTTAATTTTAAGGCACTGATGGAGTAGAAAGTGCTGACTTGTCATCAAAATAATTCATGTTTAGGAAAAAGTAGCCTGGGATTGCCCTGCTCCAGTTTGAAGCACACTTGGTGATGGAATCTTTTGGGGTTTAACTCCTTGTTTCCCCCTCTCTCACGGCTGTGTATCTCTGTTTGCCACCTTTGTTTTGCTGTGGATCATTTTAGAGACATGCATGAACAAATCATCGCCAGTATTAAAGGACTGCCCTGGCAGGGTGATGATCCCTGTGAGCTGCTTCGGTCCCTCAGTCAGCTTCAGCACCGCTCCCACCTCCTGTGAGTCCTGCTGCTCTGGGTATTGCTTTGAGAGTGCAACAAGAACCAGGCACTTATTCCACTCCCTGAAAATGATGCTTGTCCCAAGTTCATCTTTTGAAAAACACTAAACAAGACAATTAAAAATAAAACATCCCTTCTGCAAATAGGCTATAAAGAACACTATATTGTTTCATTGCATTAGCTGAAGTTAACCCTGCTTCTCGTGTAAACTTACTTAAAAAACCCCAAGTATGTAGTATGAGCTTGCTGTTGCAAAATAATCAATAGTGAGATCTCTCACAAGGTGTAACAACTATTTCCTGGAATTCAGGGTGCTGATGCTGGATATATTCCTGCGTTTAGAGTCCTTGCATGTGCAGTTCTATGCATGTGTAAGGAAATGAATCTGTGCTCTGTTGTATAATAAGTAACTGCAAACTGGGTGGCACTGAGCTGGAAGCTGCCCTATGTCACAGAGTTAAAATGCTTAGAGCTGGGAGGATGTGAACTGCAGCCTTGTTTGGGAGAGCTTCCACTTCTTCACCTTCTGTGTGTGGATGAGAGCTGTGCCTGAGCTGTGTGTCCTGCTCAGATATTCCAGAATTCCTGGGTGCTGGGACATGCATTGTCCTCCTGGGAGCAGTTAGGTGCTTTCACAAGAGTTCTGCTGCCAGCAGCTGTAACTTCTGAATCAAGTATTTTTATTTTATTTTACTTTGTTTATAGCCTTCCTGTTATAATGAGGGTTTAATACATACAGTTGCTAAAGAGAATAACTCACACTACAGTAGTCTGTGCAACAGTGCAGTTTGGAATAGCTTTAACTTCAAAGAAAATGTTTCACTTCCATTGAAAAATGTTTCCATGGAAAATGTTTCACAACCTTTCAGTACCTACAGAGTTTATTTAAGGAAAAAAAAAAGTTCTTGTTGCAAAGCAGTTTGCATTTCTTGCACTGATCACTTGTAAGAGACGTGCATGAACACACCCTGGTGCTGTTGTGCTCATTTTCTTCTGTCCTTCATCTCACCTCATAAATTGCACCAACTTACAGCTTGCTGAAATAATCAAAAATCATGTGTATTTTTTTTCTTAAGTGATCTTTAATATTTTAACAGGAAAAGTAGAGGTGTCAAGCAAAAGCAGATCATTCCTAAGGTAATCAGAAAATTTAGATTTCTCTTGGTTTGGGTTTTTTTGCTCTGTGAACTTCATTTTGATTGACAGAACTGTTTTATAGTGTAGAAAAGTTGTGTTATTTATCTGGACAAGCTACAAAATAGGTAAATGTTCACCTTAATTAGACTGGAGATGCCATAAATGCATAGAGGCACCTCAAGTCAGGGAAGGCAGATGCAGTCATTCTGTGATTCCCCTTTTCCACCTTGCACTCTTGGGACAGGGCAATGGAACAGTTTCTCTCTTTGCTTTTCACTCAGTGCTTTGGCCCAAAATAAAAATAATCATGTAACATGCCATTAAATGTGGAACTCTGGGTAGCTGGTTTCATTCTGACTCATTTCAGACAAATATTTCCCTTTTAGTTGAGAGACTTGTACTTTGTTGATTATGACGACTTTCTTGTAGAACTTGCTGGATTCCAAATCTCTGAAGCTCATCATGAGCATGACCCTGCACGATCGGACTACCAAGTCCCTTTTGCACTTGCACAAGAAGAAAAAGCCCCCCAGCATAAGTGCCCAGTTCCAGGTGGGTGACACACCTGAGGGAATAGGCCCTCCTGGGCTGGTCTAGGCTGGTCTTGCTCGGAAAACAAAGTGGGTTTTATTCTTGGGATTTGTTTGAAGTGGGGAGTAACCCCACTTGATTAAAGTCAGAGTACATTTTGAGATGCCATTTATGCCATGAAATGTGTCAGTTCTCTGTGTCAGTTCTCTGGACTGATCATCGTTGTACGCAGACTCAGTGCTGCTGTTAGAGCATATTCAAACCCTGCTTTGAACCTCTTGAGAAAAGCTAAAAGCAAATACCAAATACAGGGATGTGTCTGCAATATGGGAGAATCTGCGTGCGGATGTTTTATAGTCATCAGATCTGAAACAGCCTGATTCCTGAGGCAAAAGCTGTCCTGCTGTCAAACACCACTCCAAATGCTGAGATCTGAAGAAAAGCTTTTGTGATTGTTTCATTTCAGACTTCACTGAATAAGTTGCTGGAGACATTGGGTAGAGCTGAGCCATTCTTCATCCGCTGCATCCGCTCCAATGCAGAGAAGGTGAGACCCAGGCCTCGAGCCTTATAATCTCTTTATTTCACAGTCTGTTCACTGTCACTCTGTGTGCAGGTGAAAGGTAACCAAGGGGTGGAAATAAAATGTGCTGTCCCCACGCCAGCAGTTTGGCTCTTCAGACCCTCACTGGCTGTTTTCTGCTGCTCTTTTACAGAAAGAGATGCTCTTTGATGAAAGTTTGGTGCTGCAGCAGTTACGGTACACGGGCATGCTGGAAACTGTGCGGATCAGGAGGTCTGGCTACAGTGCCAAATACACATTCCAGGTATGGTGGGAACTGGAAGTGGATTATCCTTTCAGAAATATCTGCTCTCTTTGGAAAACACAGATTGCCTCATCTTCTGTGTGTCTTCGTATGAAGCTTGTGACCACTTGGGATGGGCTGTAAAAATTTGTTGTAGTTTTAAGAGAGCCTGCATGGTAAAAAGTTGTAGTTGAACTATTGTGTGAGTCATCTTCCAGTAAATTCTTCCTGGTTGCATGAAGGAAAACATTCTGAGTGCAATCAGACAGAGCTGTCTCTGTGAGGGAATTGGTTTTCTGTAAAAAACTCAGTGTGTAGGTTTAGAGATCACATATAGGTGATCTTTCCCATTAACTGGAGGTTGACTGAAGCTTGCATTTTACATGGAAAAATAGCTCAGTTTGGAGTGAGAGGTAAGTACTTTCAGATCCCCTGTAGCTTCAGTGTCTTAGATTTTAAAGCTAAAACTCTAAACTTGTGACTTGTCTTCTAACGTTGGTCTCTTGCTGTCTCTGCTTTTCACAGGAATTCATCGACCAGTTTCAGGTGTTACTGCCCAAAAATGCCAAAGCCTCCAAGGAAGACATTTGTGCTTATTTGAATAAACTCAAACTGAATGAAAACTACTATCAAATAGGGAAGACCAAGGTCTGTGAAACTTTCTGTAAGGCAATAAGAAACACTGCTGTACACTGCGAAATTCAGTGCAGTTCATTTACAAGTGTTCTCTGCATTTTGTACCTAAATTGGCTATTTTAACTCTTGCAAGTGCTGACACAGAGGTTATACTTGACTCCTTGATTTTGAAGCTAACCTGGTTTCTTTACTACAGTACAAATCCACATTATATAGATACTGTTTGGGAGATCGTTGCTCTGGGCATTTGTCAAACCTTTCATTTTAGAAGGGTTCTGTCACTTGAAGGTTGTAAAGACAGTTGTAACTTTTAGAATCCAAACTCTGAAGTTTAAAAGGACTTTAATTTTTTGGGGCAAGCTGTCACCTGACAAAAGTGTGATGCAGTGATACCAAACCATTATCTTCTTATACCTCCAGTGGGGGCTGAAAGGCTCCTGTTAACTGCTTCTTGATGAGCCTTTCTTTCGCTGAACAGGTTTTTATGAAAGAGGCTGAACGGCAGATACTACAGGATACACTACACAAAGAAGTGATCAGGAAAATCATCCTTCTTCAGAGCTGGCTGAGGATGGTTTTGGAAAGGAGACGCTTTCTCAGGATGCGCCAGGCAGCCATTGTTTTACAGGTATCTTCAAGAATTGCCAACCTTATCTTCCTAACAACAAACAAACTGTCCTGTAACACTCCCCACCTTGAAGAAGCCCTCCCTTACTTCCCAAACCTCCCTTCCCAGGCGTGCTGGCGCTCCCGCTGTGTCAGGATGGCTCTGCAGAGGAACAACGCTGCCATCGAGATCCAGGCGGCCTGGAGGCGGCACCGGCAGCGGAAACGCTTCCTGCAGCACAGGAGGAGAGTTTGTCTCCTGCAGGCTCTGGTCAGGGGGCACCTGCAGCGTAAGAGGTAAAGGGGAAGGTGGCATGAAACATCCATTTAATCACCTGGATGCTTGGCTTCACCTGCCAAGCTCGGTTTGTGTGATGGGCTGACTTAGTAAACAACTTGGTAAATCGTTGCCCAGAGCAGCTGTGGCTGCCCCATTGCTGGAAGTGTCCAAGGCCAGGTTGGGTGGGGCTTGGAGCACCCTGGGATAGTGGAAGGTGTCCCTGTCCGTGGCAGGGGTGTTGGATTGAAATGATCTGTAAGGTTCCTTCCAACCCCAACCATTCTGGGATTGTATGAACTTAGAGGTGGTTATTGCCCTGTGACGTTTCAGTCAGTGTCAGGTGGTCAGTGGTGTGTGGACACTGGGTAAGTGCTCAGGACTCGAGCTTTATTCAGCTGAGCTGCACTGGTGCTGCCAGTCCTGACAAGCAGACACCTCCCTGCAGTCCTGATGCAGGTGTACTTTGGGGCTGTATTGCTATTTGGGCTACACTTAAGCAGCCGGTATTTTTTTTTTATCCCTGGGCATTAAGGATTTGTGTTTTCATCAACAGATACCAGAAAATGGTTGTAGAAAAGCAGAAAGCTGAAGAAAAGCAGAGAGAAATGCAGGAAGATGAAAACAAAGAGGGTGATGCAAGCAAGAATGAGCAGAGTGAGCCAGCAACAGATGAGCTGCCTGTGAAACACGAGTCAGAGCCAGATCAAGCTGTTGAGGATGAAGATCAAGCTCAAAATGAACAAGCTGAAAGCCTGAGCTCATCTGAGAAAGCCACATTACCCCAGAAGAGCACAACGGAGGGCTTGGAGAAAGTCACCAACAGCCGGGAGAAGCGGGAGTCCCGTCGGCAGAGGGGGCTGGAGCACAATGACCTGCAGAACAAACATGTGCTCCTGTCCTTTGAAGGACCATCTTCATTGTGCCATGAGGAGCCAGCTGTTTCTGAAGAGATCCTGGAAACTGCGCCAGTGCCAGAGAAATCCACAGCACAAAAAGATAATGTCCTTCAGGGAAGTAGCAAGGGAGAGAAAAGTCCAAGTGAAGAAAAACCTCTTTCAGACATTCCATCACCAAGTGAGATAAAAGGAAGTGGTTCTGTTCCTGAACAACTACCTGGATCAGAAGCAGAGGACACGGCAGCTGATAGAGTGAAAACACAAGGGAATCAAAATAACCAAATAAAAGGCAGCCAAAGCTTTAACTGCCCTGAAAGGCCAACAGATCTTGCACTGACTGTTCGGAATACCCTGTGTGCTACTGGGAGCTTTCAGAGCCCTGCTGACTCCTGGGCAGAGAAGAACAGACGTCAGAGGGCAACCAAAGAGCTGGACAGTCCCACTGCTGCAATCCAGAGATATGTGGATGACCCAGAGAAGCTGAAGTACAAGAGAGAGAAGTGGAAAGGAAAGAGACAGTCTGATGCTGGCCAGAATGACGTGCTGAGTCAGTCTTTGGATGGAAGGATACGCGTGGACAAGTCTCCTCAGGATGAGCTAGAGTAAGGGCAGCTGCCTTTTTTTTGCTTTACAGAAAACAGACATGTGTAGTGTTTAAAAGTAGATGGAGAACTCCTGGGAGCCTGTACATGTTATGGGAGCAAATGGAGCTGAACAACTCCAGCTTTTCCTTGGCTTCCAGTCCTGCAGTGAATCTGTATGGGCAGAATGTTTGCAGAAGCTCACAAAAGATTCAAAGCCTGCCTGGCTCAATTAAAATGGAGAGTCAGGGCTTTAGTTGAAATAGTGTCTGGAGTTTATTTTCATGTGTCTTTTACTCACTGAAAACAAGATTTTAGTGACCTGCAGTTTGCAAGCATCATCCCCCTGATATGGCAGGAAATCTGACATTCCCATGCATTTTTACTTCTCCAATACATTTTAATTTAAAGGTGAATTGCAAGGACTGATCAGGGTTCTGTCTCAGATGTAGCACTGATATGTGGGTTATTTAAAAAATATGAAGAGGCCACAGACTTTATTAAAATGTATATTCTGAAACTCGTCTTACTACAGGAAGAAGGGGAGTTCAGCTTCATTAAGTGACCTCTCAACACTGGCCCAGGCTGTTGCCATGAACCAGGTACTGACACTATTGTGCCTATTTATACTTAATTATCATTGTTTATAAATATTTGTGAATAGTTGTCTGTAGTGTGTTCTGTATTTCTGTGTTCCTTCAGGTAGGTTTTTTTTTTTTTGCTTGATAGCCTTGTAAAAACAATCATCAGCAAGTATTACACGGTAATTTGAAGACTTAATCTTTAATAAATGGATCCTTTATCAAAGCATTAAATATACCTGGTTTTTATATTAGTAAGCTAATAACTATTGGGTAAAGTGTTTTGTCTTGATCAAGCAAACTTTCTTCCACCTTTCTAGTTTTTTAAAACCATTTAAAGAATCTTTGTCACTCAATATGCGGTTTTTGAATCCTGCTCTCTCCTGTAGCAATCACCAGATCCAATAGAAGAAGAAAAAGGCAGCAAGAAATACCCTGTGCAGAAGAAGCCCAGTGACCACTTCCCTACTTCGGACACAGCTGTTCCTGTGCAGCCAGCGAGTCAGCAAGTGGATGCCAAGTATGTGTTGTGTGTGTGACTGGCCTGTCTTTGAGAAAATGAAACAAAAAGAGATTTTTCCATTGGTACTTGGATTGGGCACCTTGAGACTGTGGTTGTGGAGAGGCTCATGTTGGCATCAGCTACACGAGTGGCTGTGGCACTGCTTCTTGTTGCTCTGAGTGTGATATCTGACCCTGCTGAGGAACAGATCCTCTGCTTCTTGCATAACACTTTCTTTGAACTGGTTCTTTTTAAAATAAGAACCAACTTACAGCTTGGATCAAAGGTTCACGGAGTGTAATACAACACCAGGAGAAAAGCTGAAGAACCCAGCAAGCATGTACTGCTGCTTCCCTGGCCTGCTCCAGCCTCTGGCATTCTGCAGCCCAGGGACTTCCTGGGCCAGAACTGATGTTTTGGATATGTGAGGTGTTGTCTCTGTGTGTGCTGAAGGTAGTGCTCTGATGTTATAAATACCAGCAAGTCCAGGTGTGCTTTCACATTGTCTTTCCTTTTTCTGTGCTGCTCAGTTTTTCTGCGGGTTGGGCCTTAAATACTCCCCATAGTTGTGAATCCTGTTGTGAGTTATTGTTAGGAGCCTGTTCTTAGAGCAGAGCCAGCTCCCATTACTAATGGGACAGACTTGTATCTGCTTTTGTATTCAGGTCTGCTTTCAAAAGTCCTCTGCGTAGACTTTTGGGGAAAAAGCCAGACAAGAAAATTGCAAAGGAGAGTTGTGATGTGATTGAGGAAGGAGATGGCCTCTCCCTCGTATCTTGTGTCCTCTTTACAGACACAGGAGGATCCCAGAAGGTTCCAGAAGGTGGGTTTGGGTGATTGAACCCTCAGCACGGTGTATCTTTTCTGTGAGGAAAAAGACTGCACAATTCAGCCTCCCTGCTTGAATTCATTCCTTTGGCAGGTTCTTCAGGGCAGCCGGGCCGCCCGCAGGCTGGGGAGCGCCATGGGAAGGAGAGCAGCAAAGCAAAGAAGAACAGAACCATAAAGATCAGCAAGATCTCGAGCGTGTCCCAGAACTGGCGCGCCTCCATGGTCCGGGAGATTGCCAATGCCAACGAGCTGAAACACCTGGATGAGTTCCTCCTGAACAAGGTAAAAGGCTCCCAGCCATGATGAAATTCAAGTCTGTGTTCGTTGTTTGTGTGGAATTTTAAAGCCTGCTGTTCTAGGTGACAGTTTGTGTTATAATCTGAAGCGAAGGGGAATTGATTGGATGATTTGACTGAGTTAGGTCTGCATTAAGGCCCTTCCTATTCTTTTCTTCAAGTCTGTGAATGCATTATATTGCATTAAATACTCAGGCCATTCACGTCAGTTCTTTATTTGTCTACAGATGAGCGGGCAGCAAAAGTTGTGTTTAAGAAAAGCATAAGTTGGAAGTAAATAGTTCTCTAAAGCCAAACTACCTGACTCTTCTATTATGTATCATCAGCACAGTGCATTAAGAAACATAGTTTTAAATAATTGGAATGGTCATAGATGACTCAGCCCAGCCACTGAAGCTTAACTCTGCTCAGATGTTCTTATTTTAACAAAATCTGATGCAGATGTTTTTTTTCCTAGATCAATGACTTACGCTCCCAGAAGTCTGGTGTTGAATGTTTGTTTTTTGAAGCCACAGAGAAGTTCAGAGGAAACATCAAGACCATGTACTCTGCTCCTGTAAGTAGTAAGTCTCAATAAAGGAAAGTTGGCAGGCAATAAATGAATTGAGTGTGCAGGTTAAAGGCTTGGCCTGCAGCTCTTCAACAAAGCAGTTCAGCAATTCTTAGCATAGAATTCAAAGCTGAATGTTAGACTCATTTTGCAGTTCTGCTGTAATCTCAAGCAGGCTGCTTTGCTTCCCTTTTCTCATTCACTCAGCCATAAATCTATTTTTAGAAACGGATGGATTTTGCTGTCTTCAGCCTCCTAATGCTGCTGTGTTCAAACACCAAAGCGAGGTGCCAACAGCTTTTCCAATATTCTTCTGACACTGCCTTGTCTCGGCCAAGTGCTGTTGGACAGTGCAGGAGGGAAGTGTGTTAACTTGCTTCTGTCATGGGCTGTTATCTTTGACTTTGATCATGGCTCTGCTTTCTCACCCCTGAACTTTAAGTACGTGAAAATATGAAACTGTCTCAACAGTAACAAAAAAATAATGTCTGACAAGTATTTTTCCTTTTCTAGAATGGACAAATTCATGTTGGCTACAAAGATCTGGTGGAAAATTACCAGCTCCTAGTTACAAACCTGGCCAAAAAAAGGGAAGAGAAAGAAGTCAAGCTGGTTTTGAATCTCTTTCAATCCCTTCTGGATGAATTCATCAGAGGATATACAAAGAAAGAGGAGACTGAGCAGCCCAAGGTATAAAAGTTATTCTGTTCCTGGTTTATGGGATGATGAAACACTGTTGCTCTCTTAACATGAGGGACCTGAGTTACCTCAGAAACTTTTTCTGTAGCATTCTTTATTATTTGGGAAACACTTACCATGTGCACATCATGTGTGTAACAAATTCTGATTGCTGCTACACCTTTTTGGAATTTTTAATTTTTTAAGCTAATATTTTCAGAATCTGAAAGTGTGCATTTTCTTTGGTAAAAACATAGGAGCTCTCTGGAGGTTTGAGAGATGGAGTTGCTTTGTCATCAGGCAGTGAGCTCAGCTGGTTTTTAGGAAGTTGATAGTGTGAGCTCAGACAACCCTCAAACCAAGCTGAAGCTGCAGGATAGTGTTTCGAATGTCTGAAGGTGAAGTAAAGTCTGGGAAACTCAATAGGGGAAAAAAAGAGGAATGGAATGTCTGAATTTCAAAGACTAAGGCCAGTTTTGTTTCCCACTGCAGCAAACCAAAGCCCAGAAGAAGAAACGGAAACAAGATCGTGCAGTAAGTGCTTTCTTTTTTGCAATAATCCAAGTCCGCAGGTGCACTCACAGAACACAAACACCCTTTGCAGAGCTTGATTTTGTACTGATATTCTGGTTTATTTTGCATGCTCCTTCACTTACGTCTTTTATGAAGATGTGAGAATACAAAACTGGTTTTCACAAAGCAGAGATCTTGCTCATGCAGGGATAGGTGGTACTCAAGCATTTTCTTGTCCATAGCTTCTTTTAGAGTCTAAAGGCTTTCTCAATCATGGGCTGTTTAAAAGAAAACAACTCTTAAATATTAATAACAAACTATAGCTCATGTATTGCACTGATGAGCTTCAAGACAGCATGTCAATTATGAAATTTTCCAGCAAACCCAACTGCTTTAAGAAAGGGTGAAATTTGGTTTTAGGGTGAAAGCTTTCAGCTGTAATTGTAAAATAAAAGTGGAAAATCTGAGATAGGTTTTATTAAAAAAAAAAAAATTAAAATGCAAAAAGGGTTCACTAGTTCCTTGCTCTCACCAGATTGAAGAGCACAATGGCCACGTGTTCACAAGCTACCAAGTGAGCATCCGGCAGTCGTGTGAGCACTGCTCCTCCTACATCTGGCCCATGGAGAAGGCCTGTCTGTGCAGTGGTGAGTGAACACACCTCATTCCTGCTGCCTAAGTTACCATGTGTGCACATTGCTTGTCACTCTGGCTGCTGCAGGTGGGCCTTAGTGAACAAACCACACAGAAAGTGGGTAAGACAGGATGTGAAGTGTTTCAGTGTGATCTGAATGCTTGTAACAATTGCTCCTCTCTCTAGTTTGCAAGCTGGCTTGTCACAAGAAGTGCATGTCCAAAATCCAGAGCAGCTGTACCTCCTGTGGGAAAAAGGTAAGGCCTGTGGATCTGGGATGGGGTTCTGTGGTACCATGAGTGGTGCATGCAAAATGCTGCCTTTATTGCTCCGCAAATGAGCAGTGAATGTCCAGGCACTGAATAAAAATTGCTTAAACAGTTCCCTCCTGTGTCTGCATGTATATGAGAGGGGCCCTGCACTTGCAGGAACAGAGCACTCTTCAAAGAGGTGGTGCTTGAGCTAATTTAGGAGCCCTTCCCTCAGAGTGCATGTGCAGTGTTGGACAAACTGATAAAGAAATCCTTCGGTATGAGCCATAAAGATTCCTTATGTCTGCAGCTCAGGCAATCTGCCTTATGATCAAAGGCATGTAGCAAGCTGGAATAAAACACTCAGCTCTAGTTTCTGGAAGCATAAAGTAACTGTAGCAGGAAGCAGGGGCATTTTCTAGCTTGGGAGCAGGAATTCACAGTGGTGTCACACCTGTATCGACTGCAGAGTGAGCAGGACGCAGAGCCGCGGCACTTTGGGGTGTGTGTGAGCTCCCTGACCAGCGAGAGGAACTCGGTGCCCATTGTCATGGAGAAGTTGCTGGAGTATGTGGAGATGCACGGGCTCTACACTGAAGGCATCTACAGGAAATCAGGATCAGCAAATCGGATGAAGGAGCTGAAGCAGTTGCTGCAAGAAGGTCAGGCAGTGTTGTCCCCCCTTTGCACTTCATTGCATGATATCAGTTGTTCCTGCAATTCTCTTCTATCTGAAAGTGTCTGGCACTTGTTAGTGTTTTAAAAACAGCTTTTTGCTGACTGTGCAGGCTGTATTATTTTTGTTGGCTGCCAAAAGCTGCTTAGTACCTTTAAATTACTGTCTTTTGCCTTTATTTTTCTTCTGAATTGCCATTTGAATTCTGTGAACAGGAGATCTGAATGTTTCTAATCTTATTTCTATGGTGTCTCAGTGTGTGCATCAAAGGAATGAACTGCTCTAAATAAAACATTTCTTTTCAGACCCAAACTCAGTGAAACTGGAGAATTACCCTATTCACACCATCACAGGGATCCTTAAGCAGTGGCTGAGGGAGTTGCCAGACCCACTGATGACCTCTGCACAGTACAATGATTTTCTCAGAGCTGTAGGTAGGTTTTAAAACCATTCTGCAAACATTTCTTCTTTAACCCATTGTGTCCTTGGGAAAAGAAATTAAGATGCTCATGCTGACTAAACAGCTCCTTCTACTGCACTTAGAATGATTTTAGATATTTTATAAATATCAGGGAATTTCTCTTCTAGTTTACTTGATCTTGCTTCAGGATTCTTTTTTTATTTTTAATATATCACTTAGAGCTGCTCTATTTAAAAACAGTGAACAAGTATGTAAATGACTTTCCTTTCAGGCAGGGTTTTTCTTCTTGTTGTTCTGAACCAGATCTGCATATACAGATACTTTAAATCTCTATATTCTTTTCACTTCAGTGGGATTAAGGCATCCTAAGTATTGTTGGAGGTCTTGATGTGTCACTTGATGACTGCACTATCTGAAAATCCAGGAAAACTGCAGTGCCACAAGGGGTATTTTAACATTCAGTTATAGTAGCTGGTAAACGAAAGGACAGCAAGACTTATCAGAATTTAGGAATTTTTAGCTTTCCACTAGCTTTGCACAGCAATTACAATCTTGTGTTTTCTCCCTTTGTGCAGAACTGCCAGAAAAACAGGAGCAACTCTGTGCCATTTACAGTGTCCTGGAACAGCTCCCACAAGCAAATCATAATACCTTGGAACGACTCATCTTCCATCTTGTCAAGTAATGAGTTTAATTTCTTCATTTGTAAGGAAACTGTGCTTCTGAATGCTTCTTGGAAGCTTTCTAAAATGTCAAACCCCTTCAGTGTCAGTGTAGGAGGTTTAGAAATGGAAGAATTGAAGCTGGTAGTTGTGCTTACAGACAGCTGTGTGGTTACTTTTACCACCTGGTGTATTTGTATCAAACCAGGCAAGAACAACATTGATGACAAGGTAGATCTCAAAGCCTTAGTGAATCCTCTGAGCACCAGGATTTGCACAGGGGATTGTAGTGAACTGAGGATGAACATATGTGAGTTCCAGGAGCAGGAATAACTAGTGCTGGTAAAGGGGCTGCTCTTACCCAAGGAAGAGGGTAATCCCCCAACGTGAGGATTTTCCAAGTGGCTCTCTGAACATTGACAAAAGGGATTTTTGAAGAGGAGACACTGAATCACCAGACATAGTTTTGAGAGGCTACCAGACTAGCTTAAGCCAGGTGGCTCCCTGGTCCTTTTTCTGATACATGAAATGTTGGCTTCTTACTAGGTGTGAAATAATTTTAAAACTTCTTTGGACTGCTCTACATACTGAGTGTCCAAGAGGCCTCCTTACATGTTATTTGGGAACTCTGGCAAGGTGTGAGCAGGGTGCTTGTAAAAGGCCTGCTTAGAATCTTTTCCTGGATGTTTGATTTCAGAGTGGCTTTGATAGAAGATGTGAACCGCATGTCCCCCAACGCCTTGGCCATCGTGTTTGCTCCATGCCTCCTGCGCTGTCCCGATACCTCTGACCCCCTGACCAGCATGAAGGATGTCTCAAAAACAACCATGTAAGTTTTGGCAGTCTGCTGAGAAGCAGTGTTTTGGAATGGGATGGAAGGCCAATATCACTACCTGTATTTGTTACAACTTTATTCTTATCAAGCTGAGAAACTGAGAATTAAGAGTTGCTGAATTCTGGCTCTGCCAGTGCTGCCAATTTATATGTCCCTCTCAGACCTTCTGCCAATCTCCACTTTGCAAAGCATAAAGTAGGATACACCTGTAAGTGTTAAATATCGGGTTTGGTTTTTTACATCAAGATAATCTTTTAGGGGGCTTATACACTAATCATTTATTTTGCTGAGATAGAAGCCATAATAATATTATATAAATTAAGCTGTTTCCTGCATACTTGGAACCCCCTGATAATCTCTTCTGTATTTTTCCTTGAATTGAAGAATGTTCTCTCCTTGACCTTCTCTGTTCTCACCCTCCAGCAACTCTGACTGTGAGTGCCCCTCGGTATCCTCACTGCTTGGCTGGCCTTGCACCTGCCTCCAATGAAAACAAAGTTTGAAAAATGGCAGCTTTTTGTAACTTCTTACTGACCCCTGGGGCCATAGATGTGGAGAAGGGCAGTTGCAGGCTCTGTGTCTCTGCCAGCCTGTGCCAGCCCAGGGACAACAGGTAGAAGCAGCAGAAGCTGTTGGCAGCTGTGGTAATGTCTGTGTGCTCACATTGTGTACAGTCAGCGTGGGAGGCTCTGGTTATCCCAGGAGGAACATGTGCCGTTACCTGTCACCATTTCCTGTCCTGCTCTGCCTGCTGTGTTGGACTCTTCACCCTGTTCCCATGCAG
Organism: Acanthiza pusilla; assembly: GCA_036630365.1. Classification (NCBI taxonomy): domain Eukaryota; kingdom Metazoa; phylum Chordata; class Aves; order Passeriformes; family Acanthizidae; genus Acanthiza; species Acanthiza pusilla. The sequence goes on along the minus strand of JAXCHO010000105.1, from coordinate 2,853,526 downwards.
TGCTGCCTGGAGGGATGGGCTGGGACACTGTGTGTCACACCAGCCACGTGTGTGTGACAAACACCCCCAGCCGGGAGCGGCATCTCATCCCACCGTGGTTGTTTCAGAACTTCTGTGGTATGAGACAGCTCAATAAATTCTTGCCTTTCTCACAGGTGTGTAGAGATGCTCATAAAGGAACAGATAAGGAAGTACAAGATAAAAATGGAAGAAATCAATCAGCTGGAAGCAGCAGAGAGCTTTGCTTTCCGACGGCTCTCATTGCTTCGGCAGAACACGGTAAGTGTTGAAATAAAACACCAACTTCTTGGGCAGGGAGTGCTACTTATCCATCCTGTTCAGTAAGTCAAAAATCAATTAGAAAAAAAATTGGCCAAAGCTGTAGGTAGGAGCTAAATGCACAGCTGCACTGAAGTTTGATAAATGGAGGGTGCAGGGGTGGGGCTCTGCTTTTGTAGTGGTCAAAATCTATTTCCATATAATTCTGTCAGTGGAAGTGAGTGTCTCTGACATGGCAAAGGAGTTCCTTCACTCCAGGAATAGCCGGTGTGCAAAAATGTGCTGCGTTCTATTAGGGCAACTACACTTATTCTTTGTTTTTGTTGTACTGATTAGTACAAACCGAACTGTGTCTGATCAGAGGCTTCATGTAGTGAATTTGGTCTCCATCTCTCTCTAGCTGTGGCCTGTAAAACTTGGGTTCTCTTCCCCTTACGAGGGGAAGCTGGTATGTACAACTGCCTGCCTCCAGTGCATGGGTTTTTCTTACGGTGCTATTGCATGACTAAAATACTTACACGTGTTGTAACTCAGTTGTAAACACTCTTTTGAACAATCAAGACTGCATGTACTGGTGTAACTTCCTCCCCAGACTGCATGCAGGGCTGCTGGCCTGTTCTGTCATCACCTGGTATTTTATAGACACTGTATGTAACTTACGTTGGATGTCATAATATTACTCATAAGTGACTACTTAAACTAAGCTAAGCCTGACAGATTAGAAAAGGTAATAAAACCTCAGAGATCAAGTGAACGGGAAATTTTCTCTTACTTTTTGAAACATTTGTATGGATAACTAACATCTCTTCATCAATTCCATCAGCCTCTCCTTTGACATGCTCATTTGTCTTCCACCCTGAAACTTGCAGACTGGTGTAGCTGCTTGTGACTGAGAAGTGTTAAATGTGAATTTGTCTTGCAGAGTAAAAGCTCTCAGGTCAAAGGCAATGAGAGTGGCACCTCAGAGCTGGACTCTGTGCATGAAGAGGAGGACGTTTCTGAAGCCAATAACCGGGAGAAGGAGATTCTCATCGATCGCATACAGTCAATAAAAGAAGAAAAGTAAGTCTCCCTTTACCTGGGTAAGCCATGCCCTTTCCACTTGGAGGCAACACAGGTAGTAAAGCAGGATACTTGTTGTCCAAAAGGGTCTAATTCTGTTCTGTAGGCCTTTATGAGGGGGGAAAGGAAAATACAAAGCACTAGCTGAGAGAAAATACCCTGAGCATTAATATTTAATGACTACATGCTTTACCTCTGAACATGAGCTGCATGAAGTTGCTTGTGTCAGAGGTGCTGTCCTGGCTGAGTACTGCAGCCTCTGTTTGCTGCAGGGAGGACATCACTTACCGCTTACCTGAGCTTGACCAGCGAGGCTCTGATGAGGAGATCGTGGACTCAGAGACCTCAGCGAGCACAGAGAGCCTGCTGGAGGACAAACCAGGCCGGATGGATACCGAAGGTCAGTATTAAGGTAGTATGTGCTTTTTTTATTCTATATCCTTCACTGCGTACAGCCAGGTGACCAAACATTATCTGGTCACAGTGGCTCATATTGGGTTACGTTTTATGCCTGCTATCAGTCTCTAAGTATCTTGTTTCTTTAAAGCAATTATTGGATTACACTGCCGTGCTCAGAGCTCCAGCGTGCCTGCCAAAGACATTTGCAAAGTGCCTTCTCTCCCGCAAACCTCTTCAAATTCTTACTCTGCATCCCTGGCTTCAAGGCGCAGATACTCCTTAACACTGTCCAAGATTAAAGTGCCCCGTCGAACTCCAGTGATGCCAACAGCAAACATAAAACTTCCTCCAGGGATGTTCAAATGTACAGAATCCCAGGATGAGGTTTTGGCGAAGGAAGAGTCTCAGATGGTGCGACGGAGGGAGCAGCCAGCAAGGCGCACTGACAGCATCCACTCGGTGTACATTGCACAAGGGTCTGCACTGGCCCACGCTCAGGAACTCGTGGATGAATACGAACCCACAGTGAAACTCAAACGCAGGTTCTCGGACCCTTACTCTCACATTCCCTGTGTGGAGAAGTGAAATTCTTCAGCTCTCTGGACTCTTCTTGAAGTTGACCACAGCTTTGGCTTTAACCCTTTGAAGGCTGTGAACTTGTTCATGGTCTTTTAAGTGGCTGCGGGGAAGGCAGCCTGGAAATGTACAGTACTGTAAGGGTTAAGCAAGGTTGTTTAAAGCAAATACTCTCCACTTTAAATTAAAACCTTGCAAAGAAAGTCAGACTTACTGTTGAATCAAATACATGGGTTGAGTGTACAGGAAACAAGTCCCCCATTCCGCTGCCGTGCCTTTTCCATTTGCCTTAAATGGACTCTCATGGGACCAACAGCGAGTTTAGGTCAATGTGTGTTGCCTTAATTTTTTGTATGATTTTATGACAATTTTCTCTATGGTTTACAGAACTGTTAATGTGGTAATAGCCTTAACTGAGACCAACATGTATAAAAACGTTTATTAAAACATTGCACTTTTGAAAAATACATGTGGTAGTTCATCTATGTCTGTCTAACAAGCAATTTATTCCAAATTTATAAATGAATTCAGGGGCCGAAATTTTAACTGTATAATATTGAGTATTTATTAATAGAGCAAAGGCAAAACAGCGCTGGGTGCTTAGCAATTTTGCCAGAGGCACACCCATCCATTGTACAGTGAGCTTAAGTACTCTCTTTAACTGTTACATATTCATTAAGCCTAGGAGTTAATTTACACGTCACTCAACTCCCCCCTCCGATCCTTGCTCCCTTCTGCCAGTGAAGGCACCTGTCTTGGAGTCTCGGACCCTCTGGATTGCCTCAGACCTGAAGGCTGAAATCCTCCCGTCTATGTTTCCTCAGTTCCAACTTAATTTGTAGGTGACAGTTCCTTTTGGGAGGTGTGAGTCGAGACAACAGATTTCCTGGGATGCCGGTGGTTATCTTCTTTGTTTCTTTAGGATGTCTTGATCCCTGGCTCTGTGTTTTATCAACTTAAAAGACATTTATTACCATGTATTTATTATTACATTTTCTAGCATATTACAACTATCTCGAAGTTACAATTTACCTTAACCTTGTTTCTACTTAATTGTATTTTATCTTAACATTATTTTTTTTATACAGTACACATTGCTTCTAAATGTTAAATTCATAGATGCGAAAGCCAGCATTTATCATTCACTCATTTATCACACAAAGGACGCCTTTACTCGGGTTACTGTTTTATGAAGTAATGATAAAGGACAGGAGAAGTGAAATCGCTAACGAGGCTGTGGTGTCACCGGAGAGGATTTTGGTGCTCTTGGAGCAAAGCCGGAGCTCCCGTGCGGGGACACACCTGAGGGCGAGGTGCGATCCCCTTGGAGCCGCGGCCGTGCCCCGGCCCCTCACGGCGCTGCGCCATCGTGGAGCGAGGGAACAGCTCCGCGCGGCCACAGCGGCCCCGAGCCGCAGCCGCCTCCGTGCCCGGGTGCGAGCGGTGGCTTTGGTGTGGTTTGGGAGAGATTTTTGGTTTTTTTAAATAACCCGGGGCGGTCACGGCCCGCCCGGCGCTTCCCGCCCCGCCCCGCGGCCCGCCCCAAGATGGCGCGCGGCGCTGAGGCGAGTTCCGGTGCCGCCATGGCCGCGACGCGGCTGGAGCTGAACCTGATGCGGCTCCTGAGCCGGTGTGAGGCGCTGGCGGCGGAGCGGCGCGACCCCGAGGAGTGGCGGCTGGAGAAGGTGAGGCTGCCGCGCCCCTCTCGCCCCTCTGCCCCCAGCACCGCCTCCGGCCCTCAGAAACCGAGAGGGGAGCGCTGTGGGGTTAAACCCCCAGCCTTTGCCAGACCGAGTATTTCTCCTTAATGCTGTCGCTAAAAGTCTTATTTCTGTCCTCAGTATGTGGCTGCTCTGGAGGACATGCTTCGGGAGCTGAAGAAGCAGTCCAGGTGAGCGTGCTGAGGCCCTGGGTGCCTGTTGTGGGTTTGTGCTTCAGGGGGAGCGCCTTCAAGCTGTGCCAGGGGAGGTTCAGGTTGAATCCCAGGAAAAATTTATTCACGGAAGGAGTGGTAAAGCACTGGAACAGACTGCCCAGGGAAGTGGGCAGTCCCTGGAAGCATTCAAAAAGAGAGCAGATTTGCAATATTGTTTTGTGGAAATGAGGGGATTCAGTTGAAGGTTGGACTCCATGAGCTTGGAGGTCTTTTCCAACATTATTGGCTCTGTGATTCGATAATCTCTTACCTGTAAGTCAGCCATAGCCCACAAACATCACAGCAGTGTAGGTGCTCCCTGTGGAAATACCTGTGCCCCGAGCAATCCCTGCGTTGGAAAAGGTGATTTGCAAAGGGTTGCAGGTGTGTTCCCAACCTGAGGCTATTTCTGCTTCTTTGAAGAACCGTGTGTTTTGGTTTTTTTGGTTTTTTTGTTTTTTTTTTTTTAATTATTATTTGGGAAGTAGAACAGTAGAAAATGTTGGTAACTTTTTGTTTTCATATTATTATCTTTCAATTCTAATAGCAAGCCAGCCCCCGAACTGCTGAATGAATACTCTCGCAAAGTGGACTTCCTAAAGGGACTCCTAGAAGCTGAAAAATTGGTAAGGTCTACTAGTTCAGCTTGAAAAGGCTTCAGTGTTCTGTGCTTATGTTTACTTCATTGCTATGCTTACTTGTATCTTGAAATAACAACTGTTAAATCTTATTAGGCAGTCCTTGTGAAAGCTTGAATGAATATAATGGATTCATATGCTCTTAAAAGGAGATATTGTATGAAATCTGAAGCTTCTTTTCAAAATCAAAGTACATTTTGCCTACATCCTTCTCACTCCTTTGCTGTGAGATGCAGGCGCAGGTACAATCCCTCAGGCCTGACACCTCTCTTGGATGGTCCCATGTGCACCTGGAGAGCTGTGAAATGCCAAAAAGCTGAGTTTTAGTTAGTGGGGTGCAGTCAGTGCTGCTGTTCACTCTGATTTCACGTTTGGGAAGCAGCTCTGGGATTGTGCCCTCATCCTTGGTCACACCCCAGGTGTCTCACACTGCAGAATGTGATATCCATGAATTTTCATTGCTTCTCCCCACTCCCAGTCCTCCTCAACAGAAAAGGCTCTGGCAAACCAGTTCCTGGCCCCTGGACGCACCCCTACGACAGCCAAGGAGAGAACCCCAGCCACCAAAACCGTCCACCTGCAGACCAAGGCACGGTGCACGGGGCAGATGAGGAGCGAGCTGCTTGGCACGGTATGTTCAGTGCTGCTTTGCTGATGCTTTACAGGTTGTCCTGGTTGTGTTCAGCTGCCTTGGGTGGCTGTGTCTTAGAAGTGTCCCAGGCTGGTGGGGAGTCACCTTTTTATCTCTAAATCCTGGGCATGGGCACTCTGCCAGGCCTGGAGGGCTGTCCTTTATCACTGACCCTTTGTAATCTGTTTTGGTTCTCTTTCTCCTCCCAGGACCCCCTGGCTACTGATGGTAAGTTTGATCTGTTGTTTCCTCTAACTTTGGTCAACCTGAGTCTTACAGGGAAGGGAGAGGGAAGGTCAGGTGTTCAAGATTTCCCAAAGTGCATTTTTAATTTAGTGCCTCACTTCTTTTCAAGACAGCAGATTTTAAAAAACAACCTAAATGAAAAACTCTGACAGATAAAAGCAGAGGTGTTGTTATCAATGGTAGCAGGGACTTGCAGGAACCTCTTTTTGTAGCACTGATGCAGAAACAGACATTCTAATTACAGAATTAGCAGGGACAATTTATTGTTGCTCCTGTTCCCTTCTGCTTTGAGCGAATCATGTGATTCTGGGTGCTTTGAGTAGGTGGTGTTCAGTTCCTCTGGAATCCACGGCCATGTTATTCACGTAGGGAACTGGGAGGAATTAATTTGAGGTTTCCATGGCTACTGTTAGAGCGGCTGGAGCTGGGCCAATCTAACGTGTCCTGAAAGAACACCAAGACACATGGGCTGAAACCCTGCCCTCAGGGATGTGATTCAGCTGGGGTTTTTCCCCTCTTCTGATGTTGGGTGTCCGCTTTTCCCTTCGGAAAGCAGGTAGGCAGTTGACACCCATATTCCTTGGGGCAGAGGCTAAGTAGGATTTGGATATCCAAAAGTCTCTTACAGGAGACTTGTTTTTGCATTGGAGTTTATAATGTGCTAAATACAGTTTTGGTTTTTTTTGCCAGATTCTGGGGAGTTGAACATAAGGAAGCGAAAGTAAGTCAAAATTTCTTATTCCAGTGCTCAGTGTTTTGGGAACTGTTTTCCCAATGACCTTTAAATCCCAGATATGCTTTAAATTGTGTGAAGTGTCTGCTGGTAAAATCCAAAATACAGTGGCTTCATCTGACTTAACGGGCCTTGTGTCTTGTAGAATTGTGAAGTCTGAGGAAAACTTGTGAGATTGACCCACAAGGAAGTATAAATCCCTTTTTTCCCCCTTGTGCTCTTGCAGAGGCCTCACATCAGATGAGAAGCAGTCAGCAGTGGAGCTGGATGCTGTACTACAGCACCACCAGGACATGCAGGAGAAGCTGGCTGAGGAGATGCTCAGCTTGGCTCGAAGCCTCAAAAACAACACTCTGGCTGCCCAGAACGTGATCAAACAGGACAACCAGGTAGTGCATGCTGAGCTGTTACCCCTCAGTTTTGCAATCCAAGTGCTGATATGTGAAATCCTGTAGCTCAATTCCAGGTGGGATTGGAGCGGGGAGACTGGGGGCAGCACCTGTCTGCTGCTGTTTGCAAGTGAACCTTTTCTCTGTTGGAGGAAACTTCCAGAACTGGCACCTGTGAGCCTGACACTGTTTGCTCTCTTTGCTCCACAGACACTGTCACACTCCCTCAGGATGGCAGACCAGAACTTTGAGAAGCTCAAGGATGAATCTGACCGCCTAGAACAGCATGCCAAGAAATCTGTCAACTGGCTGCTGTGGATCATGTTAATTGTAGTTTGTTTTATATTCATCAGCATGATTCTCTTCATCAGGATTTTCCCCAAACTGAAATGATTTTATTTAGTTAGTTTTATTTAAAGCTGCCTGCAGGGCAGTGGGAAAGCTCAGCTGGTGTGAGAACTGTTGCAGTCAATGTCCTTAAAGAGAGTGTCCAAGGCCTACCCTTGCATCTCCTCCTTGTGCAGGCAGTGGAGGGATTCATGAGGAAGGCTTTCCACACTTGGATATTTGTTGACTTGGTGACTATTGTTGCCTATTGAGGAGAGAGCTGAGGTAATTATGAGAATTTACACTAACAACTTCTTTAGTGGATAAATACAGTCATTTTTAATGTGGTTGTGACAAATGTTACAACTCCTAAAAGGTGTTTAGTCAATGCAAATTTAAATAACAGTTGAAGTCTTACACTCTTTCCTGTCATCACAGCTTTTCTGTACTGACCTAGGAGCTTGCTGCCAACAGGATATTTAATTTCAGTTCTGTACATAAACAGCTGCAGGTGTAGGAAGAGAATTCTGCTGTTCAGGTGCTTGCCTGGCCCAGATTCAGAGTCAGATTCAGAGTATCAACAGGTAAAACTCTTCTCAGGCTTACCTTCTTCCCAGATGGGTGTTTGGGACCTTGGACTTTACCATCTTCTCCAGTTTAGACTTACTATAGGACTGGAGTTGCTTTCTGTGCAGTGTTTGTTTTTCTTTTGTATGTGCAAATGTTCTCACTTCTCATTGTTGTGTTGATGCCGTTGCGTGAAGGAAACACCGTGACCCTGCCACCTTAGAACTGTACACACAGTCCTGCAGGTGGCACAGACCTCACCTGTGCAAACATGTTTGCACCGTAAGATGAGGGCAAAGGAAGGTGGTGTCTTCAAGATGGAAATAATAGTTAAAAAAAAATTCAGCCTTTTCTTTTGAGATGAATTGTTCCTGTTAAGCGTTGTCTTAAGAGTTCACTAAAACAGAAAAAAATAAACTAATATTTTTAAAGCAGTGCTGCTGCTCAAAAAACTTGGAGACTGCAGCAAAGCAGCGTTTGTGTGACAGCCTAAGAGTCTTTGTAGGTGCTTGTGATAAGCTGAAAGCAAACCCTTCTGCATCCTGGCTGGTGTTTGTGGAGTTGTTCTCTGGAAGGTGTCGGTGTTCAGGTGTGCAGGGCAGCAGGTGACCCTGCCTGTGCTTTGGTTTGGAACTGCCACATGGGTGTTCCAGGCCTGGCAGCTGATGCCAGCAGCCAGGGGTCAGGGCAAGGTGGGGGAAGAGGTGTTTGCCACAACTGGGCTCCTAGGAACATCTTAAAAGCTTTGCTTTGAACACATCCCAAGGCACCAGGGTCTGTGTCAGAGCTGTGCTCAGTTCTGTGCATACCCGTCCCTGCTAATGAAGGCAGTTAACATTTTTTACACAAAGTGTTTCTGCTCATTTAACAGGATGCTTGCAATTTAGTATGCCACTCACTTATGGATTATTAAATGAATAATTATATAATGGGGTACAGCTTTTAATTCCAGCTACTTGGATATGTGTGATACACTCCTTCTGTTCAAATTTGTTACTTGCCGTGAACTTCAGAGAAATTTATCATTGTGGCAATCAATTTATGGACATTTCTACTTTTCCCAGTTGTTTTTCTTCAGCTGCATGTTATGTTTGACATTTCACCGTGCTTCATTAGTCAATGCTGTGTCACCAAATTATTTTCCAATTCTAATTGTTTACTACTTTCGCTGCAGGCATTTCAGTGCCGAGCTCTTCTCTTAGAGGCTAAATGTGGTGCTGGAATAGTTTTTGTGTGTGAGATTTCGGGATGCAACATTAATGCTTCATCGTCTATAACATTTGCCTCTTTATTACTTGAAATAAATTATATTTTTTCTAGCTTGCAAAAGATGTGGTGCATCGTTGCAGACAAGTTTAAAACTGAATTTTGCTATAAGCAAAATGGGTTGCCTGTAACTTTTTGGCACTTATAAATTAGGAAATTTTCGATTGGAAAGACATGAAAGGGAGCTGCTAGTGATAGCTTGTTTCCAAGAAAACATCCACGCCTCCAAGTCGCAACAATTGATTTACAAAGAAGCCTGCATGGAGTGAAGTTCAGAAAACACTTAACTTTTGACCATTAACATCTCATGGGTGTTTGTTATTTTGAATGAACAGCCAGGATTGAACCCTGTAACACCTTGTTGTCTCCGGTGGCCATTGACCACTGAGCCTCTGCTTCCTGGGGCTTCTTTCGCAGGTGGAAGAATGTTCCCTTCTTCCCCCAGCCCTCCAGATCCACTGCCTCAGCAGCCAGCAAGCCCTGCACACAAAACCTGGGTTGTTGTCTTTGCTTTTCTCGAGTTCATTTAGCAGTTGGAGTCACTCAACACCACTTTGAAGATGGGAGCCGGTGCTATTTAGAATAAACAATGACTCAGGGCTTTGTGACATTTCCCAGATGAATGACAGTTTTTATTTTTGACTAACCTCTGGGGGGTGGTGGATGCTCTGCTGCTCCAGCCCTCAGCTCCATTTCGTGGCACAGGGCTCTGATGTGCAGCGCTCCACAGAATAATGTTATGTATAGAAATCACTTTCTGTGAGAGTTGCTTAACTTTCCCAAAAGCTTGGGAAATCCAGAGGGGGAGATGTTTATCAGGCACAGGGTTGGGCCTTGCTTGGCTTCTTGGCAGACTACCTACTTTGAGACAGCAAGGAAAATTAAACCAAAAATCTTTTGGAGGTTTAGGTCATGTCAGGCCAGTGGATGCACCGATTCAGAGTCTGGCAGCAGCAGAGACTCTGGGTCAGTCTGAGCTTTTCTGGCAAACATCCTTGGTGGCAGAGACTCTGTGTGTTAGAATGCTCAGTGTTTAAGCAGTGTTCTCAGTCACAGCCAGACGGATGTTCTGGAAGGATTGTTTACAGGCTGTGGGTGCAGGAATGGCAGGAGCAGAGCACTGGGTAGGATGGCTCCTGTGCCTGGGCAGTCCCAGGTTTTGGGCACGTGTTCCCTCAGGTTTTCTTTGCACTTTGTGCTTCCAACTTGAGAGGCCTTGAGCAGCGTCTCCAAAGTGGCAGCTATTCTGCCAAAAGGGAATATCCTGTAAAGGGTGAAAAGGAGGGAGTGGGCAGAGCAGGGTTCTGCTCCCAGCTGCTCCCTGCGTGACCCCAAACAAATCACCTTCCTTCTCATTGGCTGTAAACCTGCCATGAAACCTCAGAACCGAGGCTTATTGATTCATAGTTGCAATTTAGTTTCTTTTACAAGAGAAATACTTCCCTGTTAGGGTGGGAAGGCCCTGGCACAGGTTGCCCTGAGCAGCTGTGACTGCCCCTGGATCCCTGAAAGTGTTCCAGGCCAGCTTCAATGGGACTTGGAGCAGCCTGGGATGGTGGAAGGTGTCCCTGTCCATGGCAGAGGGTGGCACTGGATAGGCTATAAGGTCCCTTCCAACCCAAACCATTCTAGGAATCATAAAAACTGTAATGACAATGCTATAGCAGCTCAGAGCAGATACTCAAATGTCGTGGTCTGCAGCAGAATTCCTGATGTAATTCCCGAGTCCCAGGGCCTGGCATGAGGCTGGCTGGGAGCTCCTGTCCTGACCTGCCCCACTGCTGAGAATCAGTGTGCGCTGGCCATGTGTCCCACTGAACGAGAGTGACATTAAACCCCAACGATGCTAAATCAATACCACCTGTCACATGATGCCACCGTGACATTTCTGGCATGAGCGCTCCCTCTAATAGGAGCTGGAAGTGGGAAGCAGCAGCAGTTAGTGAATAATGGATCAGATACGCCTGATTTGTAACATTTACAGAGAGAGGGCGTGTCTCCCAGCGACAGAACAAACCGGTTATCAAACGGGAACTGGGAGTTCTGGCTCGTCCCAAACGCAAGCCCTGAGCAGTGTGGAGCACAGAGCCAGGGTTTGTGAACCCCTGGTGCTGCCCAGAGTGCCAGCGCTCCCCCCAGATTAGGCTCTGGATCAACGAAAACAGGCATTAGTGTCAGGGAATAACCAGAGAAGGAGGGGCTGGGGGTGAGCTGTGGATCAGAACTGGTGTAGCCGGTGCCTGGGCCGGCGTGCCCGTGTTGGGGGCAGGGACACGGCTGTGGCCACAGCCCTGCCTGGGGTGGCTGATGGAGACCAGGGTGCCTGGCAGCAGCTTGTGCAAAACACGCCTGGGGCTGGCTGAGGTGAGTGGCAGAAGCTGTAGGGAACAATGGACGATGAGGAGGTTCAGGGGGCTGAAGGTTCACCACATCTGTCTGGCTGTCTCACATCTGGGCCCTGCTCACCAGACCCAGGCTGGGAATGCTGACAGTACTTTGGTTCTTTCAAGTTGAAAACTTTGATGCTTTGACCCAAAAATATTCTGACAGGAAGTTGAAAGTGAGTCGAATATTGCATTTGTCTCTGTGACATTCAAACATCAAACTGCACAAACCCAGAAACTGGACAAAAAAGGCTAAAACGGGGCAGTGCTGCAGTTGGCCATGGAATTTGCTGAGCTGGAATTTGCATCCTTCATCTCCAGGGTCTTTGACCTGCATGTGGCAGAGAGATGCCCCCTGCCATTTTCCCTCTGACCAAAATTTGTATTTGCTCATGTAACAATAGAATTCTCCAGAAGGATCTGACAGTGTTTCCTGTTTCAACAGTAAAAAGTTGAGACTTCTGTCCTTAGCACGTAAAGTGACCGGATCTCCATCCTCTGAGCCTTCTCACTGAGAAAAGTCACTTATCGGATTTGGTGTGGACGGAAGGAAGGGTAAGAAAGGAACTCTGTCAATCCATGACGTGAAATATTTTATATTAAGAGATTTGGCAAATGGTTCTGTGTGACTCTAAACAGGATGAGATAATTTTCCAAGGTCAGCTCTCCTGTACTCTCAGCTTTGGGTTTAGTCACTGAGAAGTCAATCCTGTAAACCTTCACAGCAACATCCTGCCAGTGATGCAGAGACTTGGCTGTTGTTGGCTTCAACAGCAGCTCTGCTGCATCTTCAAAGGACAGGAGGCTGGAGAACGTGCGAATTGCCTGGTGAGAAATGAGTGAACAGGAAAGTGTGCCTGGCAAATCAATAAAAACAGAGCAACCTGAGCCATGGGGTAGCTCTTCACCCAAGTAGTTGCAACCTGCTGTTAAGAGAAGGCCACACTGAACTGGTGGAGCAGAAAGTGAGAATTCTGACCTCAGCTCAGCTCCAGGCTGCTGTGTGGCTTTGGCTCATGGACTGGTTTTCAAGCAGTTTAGTTCTCCAAAACAAAATTGGTACCAATGAACCTTCTTGGTGAGTCAGCTGCTCGAAAGCTCCTTTTGGGCACAAAGTTTGTGTTCCTTGACTACTCCCAGGCTGGTTAATTAGCAAGGAACTTTAATTTGTATGGCTAAAGACACACAACCTAAACCCCACCCACGTGTGTTTGGTTCCAGTGTATAGAGAGAAAGATATATTTAGTTTTCAAGGTGTGAATCTTTCAGCGAGCTCCATGTGTTGGTGGTTGGGAGCTGAGCTGGGCTCTCTCTCCGCGTGCACTTGTGTCAGCACAAGGATGTCACTGCTGCAGCATTCAAGCTGCTTTACAAAGTCATTGTCCCTCCCTGCTTGTGCAAGGTGGTTCCTGCTCCAGGGATGGACTTCCAAGGATTTCAGTTCCAAACAACACTGATCTGAAAGAGGGATCTGTTGGAAAGTTGGCACACTTAGGTCGCTTTGATGTGGGAGTAGGACTTTGGAGAGGAGCGTGGAGTGACCTGGAGAGACAAGACAAGGGGAATGGCTTCCCACTGCCAGAGGGCGGGGCTAGGTGGGATATTGGGAAGGAATTCTTCCCTGTGAGGGTGGCGAGGCCCTGGCACAGGTGCCCAGAGCAGCTGTGGCTGCCCCTGGATCCCTGGCAGTGTGCAAGGCCAGGCTGGACAGAGCTTGGAGCAGCCTGGGATGGTGAAAGTGTCCCTGTCCGTGGCAGGGGAAGCAAAACTGAATGAACTTTAAAGTAGCTTTCAACCCAAATCATTCCATGATTTAAGTAAGGAATGGACCAAACCAAAATAAATAAGTATTTGTAGGGTCAAACAGATGGATACACTCTACTGTAAGTCTCTCTGTCCTTATTTTCTTAGAAGGATTCAGATCTGAACCCCCATGGTTTGTAATTGTCACAGTTCATAGCAGACACTTATCCCTGCTTATTTCCAAGTTATTTTAACAAAACCATAAAACATCTGTAGAGGAGAGAAAGAAATGTGACTGTTGCCAATATTTAATATATCAAACTAGTGATTTTTAGTAGCTTTTTGAATCAGGAATTAGAGAAGAGCCTGCATTGCAGCTATTAGAAAAAAAAAAAAAAAAAGAGTAAGCAGGTGTTGGCTTAGTTTCTTAGCGCCCACATTGCTCCTGTTGGTTTATCTGATTGCAAACCAAGTGCACTGTAGCGTGATGAATATGTAGCAGTGAATGTATGGCAAAGATGCTGGAAAGGTTGCACCCTGATGTTCTTAATCAGTAATTAGAAACTAAAAATAGTATTTTAAGGAAAGATAATAAATCTGTAGCCTTTAATCCTCGTGTGCCAGTATGTAAGCTGATATCATTATTACTTGAAAGGCAATGAGAACATAAGTGAGTAAGCAAGAGCAGGTTGGTGTTAGAGTCACAGTATGAATTCCACGTAGCCCGAGCTGTCCAGGTGATACTTGTCTCTGTCTGTTTTATGCAAAACCTACAGTCATAAAGCAGGTTAATTTACAAGCAGAGAATGCATACTTTTGTTGTTTATTTCCATTCCTTAGCTGCTCTTACTTCCTGAAGTGTTCAGGAATGGGTGAGGTTCTAGGTCTCTCTGCACTTGTCAGCTCCAGGCAGCAGCACGGATTTGGGAAAAAAGGACAGGAATGGGGGAAATGCCTTCCCATGACAGTGGTTCTGACGCAGCAATGGCTGAATCAACAGCTCCTGTGCTGTGCAGACACACATCTGCTGTGCTGATGACAGAGAAAGCATCCCCACTTAAGCAGAGCCTTTCATCTCAGCATTCAAATAGTCTGCAAATGCCAAGATGTAGTTATTGTTGCACAGGTACCATCCCAGTTAATCCTGCTTATGCTGGTCGAATCAGGCTGCCAGCCTTTCCCTGTCCAACAGGGAAACCTCAAACAACGTCAGGGAGTGAATCACACCAACAGAGCCATGCTTTCACTGGCCAGGCCTCCTCTCATTCACACTCTGTCGTGTCCCTGGGACAACTGCAATGCTTCTTTACATGGAAAAGCAACGTGAGGTATTTTAAATAGGGTGAACTCACAGTGCAATTCCTTGTCCAGACAAAGGAACTGAGGCACAGTCATCTGTTGGTCACCACTGGCCTGCCCAGGGGTCCTTAGTGTCATACAGAAGTGAGAGACCTGTTGTAAGCTAAAGATGGCGGGGGAAAAGATTTTAAAGAATGTCTATTTGCCAAACATTTTTGAATTTAAAAAGGCTTTATTCCAGCAGTTTATAACTCATTTGTCTCGCAGAAATGGCAGAAAGCAAGAGCCAGATAAAATTACTGGAAGTTGCCAGGAAACGTACTGTCATGGCTTAGCGCGAGTGCAGCGCAGAGATGATTAAAAAAGGCACCAAATGGTGAGTCCCACTGGAAAAAGAACCAGAAATTTGCAATGGCTCTTTGGGCTCTGTGGTACTGAAAGCAGTGCCAGTGGGTAGGCAGTACCTTCACCCCAAGCTCTGTCCAGCTCTTTCTGAGAGGAGGAGGAGGGAGATGGGCACAGCCAGGGCATCACCCCTACTCTCAGTCTGGGCTGTTGGCACGGGGGACAGCAAGGTGGAATCATGGAATGGTTTGGATTGGAAAGGGCCCTTCGAGATCCTCTCATTCCATGCCCCTGCCATGGACAGGGACATTTTCCGCTATCCCAGGTTGCTCCAAGCCCCATCTAACCTGGCCTTGGACACTGCCAAGGATCCAGGGGCAGCCACAGCTGCTCAGGGCACCCTGTGCCAGGGCCTCCCCGTACTCGCAGTAAAAATCTTCTCCCTATTCTGTAGCCTAACCCTATTCTCTTTCCATTTGAACCCATAGCGAGATGAGGCTGCTCAGCTCCAGCGTTTTACTCAGTGAACGCTACCGAGGCCACAGCGGCTCCTCGGGCAGCGCCAGCAGGGCTCACAGGCGGCCCGGGTGGGTGGATGGATGGACAGATAGACGGATGGACGGACAAATGGATGGGTGGATGGATGGATGGATGGATGCTGGGTGGCTGGACGCCGCCGCTCCGCTGCTCCTCCCCCGGCCCGTCCCGTCCCGTGCCCGCGCTCCGCGCCGCCTCTTGCGGCCGCCCCGCTCGGCTCCCAGCTGACGGGGGCAGCCCCTTGTTTACTGGCCGGGGCGCCGCCGCCAGCCCGGCCTGCGCTGGAAGGGGCCGCCGGGCCGGGGCCGACACCGCGGGCAGGGAGGGGCCCGGCGCTATAAAGGGGCTCCGCGGGGGCTCCCACCGGCGATGCTCGGCCGGGCCCGGCCCCCGCGCCCGCCCCGCGGGCTCTGATTCGCGCCGGGCGGCGGCGGCCGCGGCAGCGGCGCGGGATGGGACCGAGAGCGGCGGCGGCGGCGGCGGCGCTGGCCGTGGCCGTGGTGCTGGGAGCCTGGTGCGGCCGCGGCCGCGGAGAGAGTGAGTCGGGGCCCGGCCGGGAGGGTCGGGGGCGGCGGCGGCGGCGGCGGCGCGGGCCCGGCCCCGCCGTGCCCTTTGTACCTGCGCGGGGCCCGCGGGCAGCGCGGCCGCGGCCCGGAGCGCTCCCGGGTCACCTTCACCCCCGGCCCGGGGCCGGCGGGGAGGGCCCGGCGGCGGCCGAGATTGGAGCGGGGACGGCCCCGGGGAGGGCAGCGGCTGCCCCGGCGCGCTCAGCGGCGCGTCCCGGCCCGCGGGGCCCCGGCGGGCGGCGCTGGGCCGGGGGTCACCGGGGGCCGCGCCCGGGGCAGGCGCGGGGAAGGGCACGGGCCCCTCTCTGGTTCCCTCCCCCGGCTCTTTCCAAGGTCTCTTCCCCGGTTCCTTCCCCGGTTCCTCCACGGGTCCCCTGCCCGCTCTTCTCCCCGGGCCCTCCCAGGGTCTTTTTATCGGGAGCCTCCCCGGTCCCTTTCTCGGACCCCTCTCGGGCCCCTTCCCCGGGTCCCCTCCCCGGATCCACTCCCCGGTCCCTTCCCCAATTTTTTCCCTTGTCCGTTTCCCAGGTCCTTTCTCGTGTCCCTTTCCCAGGTCCCTTTCCCGGGTCCCTTCCTGGCTGTCCTCCCCGGTCTCTTCCCGAGTCCTTTCCCCAGCCCCTTCTCGGGTCCCTTCTCTGATCCCTTCCCCGGTGCCCTCCCCGGGTCCCCTCCCCGGTCCCCTCCCCAGCCCTCTGCCCCCTCCGCTCCTCGGCTGCCTCAGAACCGGCTCCGGTTTCAGGAGGGTTTAGTGTGGCCAGACGCAGAGGTTTTGTCTTTAACCACTTTTAGGTAGTGTGCCAAATCCACAGGTATTAAGATGGGAGAGCTCCGGGGGGAGGCTCTGTGTGTACACAGGGGCTTGTAAAATACAAGACAGGGGTGTAAAGATGTTGTGCTGGAGGTCACAAGCTTGTTAAACCCACGGCTGGCTCGAGGTTAAGCCTTACGAGGTGTTTTGATGGGTTACGTTAAATAAACTTGCTCAGGAAATCCTTTTAATGATGGGTTCTTTAATTCTGGGTGATTTTTGCAAATTTTTTAACAAAAGGAAAATATTTATATAAAGACAACTAACTGGAGCTGTGGATCGTGTCTCCCATAGACAATCTGCCTGTTGGCTTTCCCATTGGAAAAGGCAAGAGCAGGAGAATCGGTTTGAGTAAAGACAGTACAGTAATGGACATTATTGGGATATGTATGGAATTCAGGGAATAAAGCAGGATGTACCTGTAAGACAACCTATTTTTCCAGCAATAGGACAAGTCACACATTTCAAAAATAACCCAGTTTCTTCCTTCATACATATTTTTGTGTTTGAAACCTTAAAAGAGGCCAGTGACACTGTGTTACCTCGGGAGGGTCAGTCCCAGCTGCTGTGGGCAAACCTGCCCAATTCCAGCAGAGATGGAAAAGGCAGTTGACATATAGCACTAATAATAAATAAATGCGTGTGCAACTGGAGTCCAGCAGTTCCTAATTTGAAAACACTATTATTACTGCTACAGCGAAGCCTGTGATTTGGTTATTTATTTAAATCATATTTGCTTTTTGGGGCTCAAGCATGTTTATGCTCTAAACTCCCTAATCTTTGCTGTGTTGCAGCGTGGTAGGGAAATGTACTGTTGAGTTCATGGATGGAGGAACAGTGGCAGAAAACAGCAAAGCAAAGCCTGGGCTGGAACATTTCCATATCATTTTTACAGTGCAAGTACTTTATGAAGTATTTTGCGGACAACTCGGACCATCAAGCCCCTAATTCGAAAGGTTTTCAGCTGCTGTGGTGTTTGATTCTATTTTCTGGGTGCTTGGCTCTGTTTTCTGGGAACGGTGAGGTCACGGAGTACCACGGTGGGGATGGAAAACAACGCGAGGGCCGGCACCGGGCTGGCTCGGGGGGGAAATGCACGTACAAGAGTTGCATAAGCAAACAAGTTGTTCCCTGAGCAACGGCTCTGATGAAGGCAGCTTTCTTGGAGATCTGTGCCCTGTGTTCACACAGACAGGCCCCGAGGTAACGCTGCTCCCCAGTGACTGTTCCCACCATCCATGGTTTTCCTTGCGCCCTGGAAATTTCTTTTCCCTTTGGTGCCTTTAGGCAGTGTCAAGGAAGAGTTGGGGGGAAGCAGCAGCTAGATGGAGGTGGTTCAGGAGACAAATGGGGTGGATGGTAAAGTTCACATTTACATCCAGATGATGAATTTTTCCTTCTCAGTCCATCCCATTTTCCAAAATATTTTAGGAACACTTTGTGTGAGAGCACTCCTTCTCCCTTACATGTGACTAAAGGTAGTTGGTGAGTTCAGAAATTACTGACAGGAATAGAAGCAAGGGTTAAGGAAAGAAAGCCTGACCTGTGCATGAAATGAAGATCTATATATCTTGTTTTGGGAAGAAAGACAGGTTTGTGTATTTTTTTTATCACTGGGTAAACATAATGCAACGTCTTGAAATAAATCTTGCACATGACTCACGCCTGTCAGTTCATTAGCTCTGGTATTTGGGGTGGGATTTACCTCACCTAGTTTTAGGCATCTGCTAATGGAGCAGCTTACTTTGGGCTCCTTTTGTGGTTAATAGCAAACTGATCAATGCAGTCATGGGAGTTTAGAGTACTCTTCCTCCCCCTCTGAGCTCTTCCCCTAAATTTGGGAGCTGCACATGTGCTCCGTTGCCTGCTGCTGATGTGGGAGTTGGGAATCCGGCTGAGATCTCTACCAAAATTGTCCTGTGGGACAAATTGTGCTGTGTATTGCTGTAGTAACACACTTATAAAATAGGTTACTTCTTAGTTATTATATCTGATACAGATACAGATTGTAGCTGATACTGATATTTTTGTTCTTGTAAAGTCATTAGGAAACTGTTGCCTTGTCCCACCTCAAGCTTGTGTTAATTTTTGATGTTGACTCAGTCTAGAATAACATTTTGCTCTCGAGAGTATAAAGAAGGAAAAGTGAGAGCAGGAGGGCAGGGCTGTACCAAACCCAGGCCCCAGCGTGTCCTGTCCCTGTTTCGGGGAGAGGCAGCACAGTGGCTCTCTCTGAACTGCCTAAAACCCCAGAGCTTTCTGGAGGTCAATTTTGGGGTGCCCGTCTTGTGGAATATAAATGATATTGGTATGGGCAAGGTGCAGAACCTGTTCCTGCTGCCTTTGGAGCAGGGAGGATCTCAGGTGTGTCAGCCCCGACCCGACTCTGCCGTTACCCCGAGCGGTGCCGGTGCCCCCGGGGTGCTGTCACCCCATGCTGGTGGCCTTTGCATGGGATCAGGGCAGGACCAGTCGAGTTTGCCGTTTAGGTTTTGGGTTAAATGAGCATAAAGACAGCCCAAGCTGGGCTTTAAAGGGCAGATTGTGAGGGGTTTGCCCTCGGTTCAGCAGCACTGACTTGGGAAGTGAAAGGCAGCAGGCACCTGATGTTCCCTGAGGGGCTGGGGCTTTGTAGGGGCTCACGTTGGAGTCCACATCCAATTTGCTCAGACTGAGATATCTGAGGTGCAGACCTGAAGCTTAAAAATCTGTATTTCGCAATTAGATGATTTTTATGTTTATTGAACAATTGCTGCAGTAGGCTAGAAGCTATCTTGCAGTCCTCCCCACTAACCTGTCACCAGGATGCTTTCCTCTCTCAGCACTTATCCCAAGAAACACCCAAAAAGTCCTTTTCCCAGTTTCCTAAAGCCACTTCTAAAACTCAGCCTTGTGTAGAATTGCAAAGCTTTTAACCCAACCAAAGCGAGTACGATTTTTCTGCAATAGTTTGTTTATTCAGTAGGCAGCAAACACTATAAAAAAAAGCAGAATTAACTAATAGTTACCTCAAATGGTTTGTGATCTTTCTGTGCCAGATTACGCTGGTCTTGATTGTTAAAGGCCGGAGCTCTGAAGCAGTGAATCATTAAGGTTTGGTATCCACATGATTTACTATAAACAAGGTTTAAGTTCTAGCTATTCCCCTGGTTAGACTCTATATTGAAAACTTAACCTCTGACATCAGATCTGGTTTCTTCATTCAGGACCTGAAGGTTGTTACCAAACCAGTTTGTCCAAGAGGCTTTGGCATCTTGGGATTTGTTTGTTTGTTTGTTTTTTAAAAAGCGTGGCTTCAGCTTGGTTTTCTGGGGGGGCTGGTGGAACATGTCTAGAATGATTTAGTGGTTTTTTGAGTGAGTAGCTTGGTAGCAGGGATGGAGCAGTGCTTCCTCTGGCAGCTCAGCACTGTGCTGCTGTTTCTGCTGAAATTTAGGAATTTATGTGTAGTGGAGGTTTTGCCAGTAGTTTGCACAGGAGCAGCTTTGGGCCTACTACTGGAGAATCAATTTGTGATTTTTTTATTTCCCTGAAAGCTGATTTATGTGTTTTTTGAAACCAGGTTGTCTGTGTTATAATTGATGGCTCAACTTTGCTCTCCTTCTTCTGGGATCAAACCTGCCTTGCCTTCCTACTGAATGGTTGATTAATTCCTGTGTCCCTGCAGAAGAAATACTACTGAGAGGAGCTGTGGAAAAACACTTATTACTTTGCTTAAAACTGCTTCTTGTTGTCTTGGTAACAATAAATTTATGGGGTGACTTAAGCTGCTACTGCATGAACAGGAGATATAAACTGCTGAAAATTCAAAGGCATGAAAAGATGTTGAAACCTCCAGCTAAAAAGCATATTTTGTTTCAGATGTTCTTAACTCCTTATTATTCTCTTTTATCTTTGAGGTGTTAAAAAGAAGGGGCTCAGATAGCATTTATCACTTAAAAACTAAATTGAAGTAGAACCTGAAAAATAATTAAGTGTGATTTTTCTCTAAATGTGGGAAAAGTAGCTGATGGACCATGGATGTTGTACTTCCAGCTCTGGTAGATTTATATTTTTAACTCTTCAAAAGCTTCACTCATCTCTTTTTAGATTCACCTTCAGCTAACCTTTGTTCTTTAACACATCTTTTCAAAATATTTGGAGTTGTTAGCCTTTGGTCACCTTTTCTGTGGCCTCCAGTGGGGAATCTGTGTCAGGATGGGGCGAGCTGGGAGCGAGGGAGGTTTGTACCCTGTGGGGGTGTTTAGGTTTCTGCATTTTTTGCAGACATTGGAAGATCTTTCAGCTGCTTTTGGGCTGTTTGGACCAAGAGTGGCACTGCTGATGTTAGTGATCTCCAGAAGCCTGAAAGGTTCAGGAGCAGAGTCGAGTTGGGTTCCAGTGATGAAAGAAAGGGGTGAGAGCTGTGAACTCCAGGGCTGCAGAGAGCAGGAGTGCCAGGACACAGGGAATGGCTTCCCACTGGCACAGAGCAGGGCCAGATGGGATATTGGGAAGGAATTGTTCCTGGGAGGGTGGGCAGGCCCTGGCACAGGTGCCCAGAGCAGCTGGGGCTGCCCCTGGATCCCTGGCAGTGCCCAGGGCCAGGCTGGACAGGGCTGGGAGCAGCCTGGGACAGTGGAAGGTGTCCCTGCCATGGCAGGAGTGGAATGAGATGGTCCCCAAGGGCCCTTTCCAACCCAAACCTTTCTGGGATTCCATGAGTATCCTCGGTGAAGCTTTTCTGGCTGTGTGTCCCTTCCTCTGCCAAACAGGACTGTGAATTCCCTGGGTGCTGCCACCCACCCTGGGATGCAGCAAGAACCCACCCAGGAGAGCTCCTCCAGACCAAGTTCCTGAGCTCTGTTCCTGGAGCAAAGGGAGATTTCCACAGCCTGAAGTGCAGCCACGGCACTCCTGCTGTACCAAAGTGCAGATTTTTCACCCCTGCTCAAGGTCCTCATTCCACAGAGCTGAGCAGGGGCTGTGTGGATGCAGGGCTTGTCTGGGGCCAGCTCATGTCCAGCCCCCAGTGACTCACCTGATTTACCCAAAATGATGAAAGACAGAGGCAATTGTGCTCAGTGTATTCATGCATCTCATGGCCTTCAGCCACAGCAATAGCCTGGAGCTCTCAGTTTCAAAAGTAATTCCTGGTCTGTATTTTTTGACCTTTCCTTTTCCTTAAGGTCAGCTGTGTATTGCAACAGGCAGTACCTGACCCTGTGCTACAGCAGCTGGTGGTGGGTACCACCCCAGCACTGCCTGTGTGCCCCACAATAGTGAGAACCGATAGCAAATAAGAACCAAGATGTTGGATTTTGAATTTATCAGGTAATTTTAGCTGCACTGGCGACTTGCACATTGAATTCAATCTTTCAGTTTCTTACGTGTCCTTCTGTTACTTCTCCTTTCACGAAGAAACCACTGTCCTGACCTGCCACGTACTTGAATCCTTGGAAAAACCAATTTTATTTATTGCAAATAACTATTCAGAGTATCTAATCTGACTGTTGCTCTCCCAGTTCCTCTAGCCCAGGCTGGGATGTGCAGCAGCACCGTCTGGGGCAGGGAGGTTGCTGCTGTCTGGTCATCACGTTCCCTTTCCCTCTTTTTCCAAGTACATCCTTAATCCTTGAGGCACCGTGTGCATTGGCTTTTCTCTTCCAGAAAGCAATTTATGAAACGACTTGGATATAGTGCCAAAAAGTCCCATTGGGCAATAGCTTTGCCTCAAATCCCCTATTAGTATTGCCAATTTTTTTACTATTGTTGCAGTCAGTGGAGCAAATTTTTGAATAATCATTAAGATATTTGCATAGAATTTGGTTTTAACCTCTTCAGCAGTGGTGTGTGTTAAACCACGAGGAGTCAGACAATCCTAACTATGATATGTTTGTGTCCACATTAGTTTTGTAAGGCTGGGGTGTTGCTGGGTGATCCCTTCAAGCTGTGATGTGGTGGTTTTATAGTTAGTGAACTTTACATATAATGACAAAAAGAGCAAAGATCCTGTGTTTTTTGTTCTTAAGTGGGGAGGGAAGACATTGGCTCAGCTGTAAAGGAGAGAATCCTTTGAGTGCATGCAATCTTCAAAAAAGGAAAATTCATAAAGAATCCACCTGGATTTGAACATTAAGGTCTGGCTGATGTTTCTATGAAGTTGGTTTCAAAAGGGCTGTCACAGGGAGTTTTGTTGTGCTGCACAGGCGTGGGGCTCCAGATTTCCGTCTTGATTTCTTACCTGTGCTTAGAGTTAAAAACATATTTCCCTATTCAAACTTTTTCCTTTTGCTGGTGCCTGGATTCCTATTATTCAGTTTACCTTCTCATTTATGCTTCATGTATTTGTTCACTTTGCCAGTTCTTTGGTTACTTGTTCTCCTAAATAAACTGCCCAGATAGTCAAGACAGGGAGATTTGCACCCTTGAGAAAATAATAACAAAAAAAGCCCCAGCACCTCATCTGAAAAGAATGCTCAGGGCAGAAATTACTAATGTAGTAAATTACTCCTGTCAGCAGAGTCTGGGCAGGAGCGTGGGCTGTGCTCCTGTGCATTTCCAGGTTTTTCTGCTCTCTTCCCAAGCACTACCATCTCTGGCCATTATTCTTTTCCTATCTTCCCCTCCCTGCAACCATTCTAAATGACTCCCTCTAATCCCCTGGCATTAATTGCACAACCTGAGCCGAGGTAGGTGTGTTGCTGGCAGGCACCTAAAGAAAACAGCTCAGACATCTCTTCCCTTTGTGAGTGCCAAGTGATGGCCCAGGACTGGTGTTACCACTGCAGTCGTGATAGAGGCAACAGGCAGGGGCTCAAGATGGCAGAAAAAATGATGAAATCCTCTTGTTTTGTAACCATATAGCAGGGAATGTTCCCCACAGTGTATTTCTTAACACTTGAAGCCTGCTTTGCTGAGAGGGCCACGTGCCCCGAGCAGAGCTCGGTGCGGTCGGACAGAACTGCGCGTTTAGAAAACAACAACAATTAACCTTTTGTTAAATAAATAAATTGTTCTTTGCCTTGCAGTTTGCAGGAGCATGGACATCCGCAACAACCTGACCCGGCTGAACATGCTGGAGAACTGCACTGTGATCGAGGGCCACTTGCAGATCTTGCTGATGTTCAAAACCAAGCCCGAGGATTTCCGCGAGCTCAGCTTCCCCAAGCTGACCATGATCACAGACTACCTGCTGCTTTTCCGTGTCTATGGCCTGGAGAGCTTGAAGGGGCTCTTCCCCAACCTCACTGTGATCCGAGGGACTCACCTGTTCTTCAACTACGCCCTGGTGATCTTTGAGATGGTTCACCTGAAGGAGATCGGCCTCTACAACCTGATGAACATCACCCGCGGCGCCGTGCGCATCGAGAAGAACAACGAGCTCTGCTACCTGTCCACCATCGACTGGTCCAGGATTCTGGATTCTGTAGAAGACAATTACATCGTGGCCAACAAGGATGACAAAGAAGAGTGTGGGGATGTGTGCCCGGGCACTGTGAAAGGGAAGAGCAACTGTCCCCCCACGGTGATCAATGGGATTTTCATCGAGCGCTGCTGGACGCACGATCGCTGCCAGAGAGGTGAGTGCAGAGTCAGGGCTCTCAGCTGGGGCTTTGCTGCCAAGTTTTAAGCTGTCAGGACCTGTGAGGCCCTGGCACAGAGTGCCCAGAGCAGCTGTGGCTGCCCCTGGATCCCTGGCAGTGTCCAAGGCCAGGTTGGACAGGGCTTGGAGCAGCCTGGGATGGTGGGAAGTTGTCCCTGCCCATGGCAGAGGGTGGGACTGGATGGGCTTTAAGGTCCCTTCCAACCCAAACCATTCTGGGATTCCTGAAGGGCTGACAGGTACCTATTGTTGCTCCCTTTAAGCACAGATTCCTAAATGCAGGGCTCCAAACTGACATTAGAAAGTGAAGAGAAAACCTTTGGGATGGGGCTGTGTGAGCAGCTCTCTCTGCCTGTATGAGATATCCAGAAATGCGTGTTTGCTTCCTCTGGAGCTGCCCAGAGCTCACCATTGTAATGCACTGTGAGTGTCTCGTGTAACAGTTGGTGTTCTGAGTATCTTTGTTGGGGTTTGGGTCGGGGATAAAAGTCCAGATCGACTGAGAGGGTGCAGCAGGTGGAACCACACCAGTGGGGAAAAGTCTCTGTGGAACAAACCCCATTCTGGAAGGTGCAATTCCATCTTTACCAAAACCTTCCTGCCACAAAAAGGTGTGAGGAATGTGGACGAGTGAGCAGCGTTTGCACAGAGAAGGAGCTGGAGGCCAAGTCAGACCTGGAGGGGAAGGGAGAAAGAGGAGAGAGGACCTGGATGGGGTAGAGGATGAAATAACAGAGCTTTGAGCCCAGGGTTTTGGTTCAGGGGAGAAGCTGTGTTCAAAAAGCTCACTGCTGTTGCTGCCCCAGTCCTCAAATGTATTAGAGCTGCTTTTAATTTCATACAGATTTGTTTTTTCCAAACTTGGAACTGACCTTAAGTTTAGCTTTAATTACATATTTGCCTTGATTTATGTTAAATCTGACTTGACGGGGAGCAAAGTGAATTGAGGTGAGAGTGACACATTTAGGGTTGTCTGCCTTTCTGGAGGTCGTGCATCCAAATAACCCAGTGTGTCCTGAGACGAAATTAGGAAACTTGTGGGCTGGAGAGAAATTCTTGCCAAGCTTTAAAGGGCAGCCCTGAGTGCTAAGTGCCAAATTTGAGGAGGAATTCCTACCAGTATGCACAAACTAATGCAATTAATGTGGTTTCCCCTCTGCTACTCCTCACCCCAAAATCGTCCAGCTTCCTTTTAAAGAAAGTGGTTATTTTTTGTGGCCAGAATAACAGGGTATGAGCAAGAAGATGCAAGTGTGTACGTGTGTTCCTTTTTTAAAATGAAAAATAAGATTGTAAAGCATTTTATTTATAAACTTTTGGGTATGCAGTTACATCAGCACTGAAACCTGGTTTCTTATGCATTTTATGTGCTGTGTTTTCTGCTATTTCAGAAAGTTTAAGGTCTAACTGGCACCTTTTCAGTGCCTGGACCATAATGCCCCTCATTCCTGTGAATTTTCTGGGGCTGTGCTGCAGCAGACTGGAATGGATGGTTTCTCTCCTTTAAACAACTGCCTATTTCCATGAAACCTGGAGGAATGTAATCGTTTAATGGTAAAATTTTACCATTGGGACAGAAATCTCAGCTCCTGAGCCTCTGGTGCAAGAGGTTGTTGGAGGACACCTGACCAGTACCTGCCTCAGCCCCATCACCACATCTGTTTGACTCAAAAAATGAGATTTTAATCAGAAAATGGTTTCAAAAGTCACTATACACAGATGCTCCCCCCAGTTTTCCGTGCCCCTTGCAGAAGGAGCTGTAGGGAATATGCTCCTGCATATTTGGGCAGTGACTGCAATGCAATTCCCAAAGCACTTAACAATCCAAGCTTATCTTTGTTGGGAGCCTTCGGATTTGGACTTTTTTTGGTCGCTGCTGCTTTGCACGAGCTGGGATCTGTGTGATCCCTGCCTTGTGACACCTGCCCCTGTGCCTCTGCAGTTGTTTTGACAGCCTGCGAGGTCTTTGAGACTTTTCTGTGTGTTTGTGAGTAGCCTTTAGACTCTGAGCACACGCCGATGGTGGAGATTAAGTGACATTTATTTTGCGAACCTGCCGGTGGAATCGCTGCCTCCTCTGTTCTCGTGCCAGCCCTAATGTATCCTTAGCATGTGTAATTGTTTTGTCAAGATTATTAAAAGCTTGTGTGAATTGTATTTTGGCTTTCCTTAGCCTGAAGAGCCTCGCAGCAGCTCCCAGTACCCAGGGTATTAATGTCATGAAATCTTTCCCTCTGCATTTCTGCAGCTTATCCGGGAATCTTCAGCAGCTAATGCAGTGCTGGAGTCTCCTGGCTCTCTGCTTTTAAGTGTATTCTCTATTATTTTTTCTCTTTATCCTCTAACCAGAATGAAATGTAGCAATTTCAGTATCATTTTCATAGGGAAGTTTGGTTTTGTGTAGAGCTCTTACCCAGGTTATTTGTACCCCTGGTTCCTTTTACAAAACTCAGTGCAGAATCTCCTATTTTTTTTTTTTTTTTTTAAATCTCTGGATGGGAAGTTGTTGCTGTCTAAACTGGAAGAGCAGTGCTGACCTGGGACTGGGAAAAACCCTTAAAGGATATGTAAATATTGATTGTTTTGATTTTATAGAGTGGGTGTCAATTGACAGAGACAAGTCCTGAGCTGGCCGGCTTTTCCAGCCTGCTGAGCTTGGAGTCTTGCTGGAAAATATTAGGAGATGGGCAAGAAATTTGGGGAGAACACCTGTGGGAAGGCTGGAAGATGTCACAGAAAATGAACTCCCTGACAGGAGGGTGCAGCCAGGTGGGGATTGGTCTCTTCTCCCAGGGGACAAGGGACAGGATGAGAGGACATGGCCTCAAGTCGCCCCAGGGGAGGTTTAGATTGGAGATTGGGGACAGCTTCTTCATGGAAAGGGCTGGAAAGCATTGGGATATGCTGCCCAGGGAGGTTTGGGGTCACCACCCCTGGAGGTGCTCAGAAGCAGCGTGGATGTGGCACCTGGGGACAGGGGGTGGTGACAAACACAGTGCCAGAGCTGGCTGGATTTGATCCTAAAGGTCTTTTCCAGCCTTAAAGACTCTGTGATTCTCTGAAGGGTCTTGTGTGTGTGGGAAGTGTCAAAGTTGGGGTTTCAGTGGGGTCCTGGTGTCCCCCATCTCTTCCACCCCATTCCCTGCCAGCTCCACACCTCTGTCCTCCTGCACCTTTGATATTCCTGTATTCAATCAGCGCAAATATCCCACTTGACTCCAACACTAACTTTTCAGTTATAGCATGGAATTATCTCCAAGGCACACATCCAAACCTCTGAATCATCCCTGGAGCTACAATTCCAGCCCGGAAATTTTTTTTTTTTTTTCGGTTGGTGATAACATGTTCAGGACAACAAAGTAAAGAATCTTCTTACAGACGTTGGAGCAAAGGTTGGGGATGAAACTAGTGGGGAGGAACTGAAATAATTTGTGGGCAGCTGCCCCCTTGGAAAAACCAGTTGCAGTATTGAGAACTCTCTGTCTGAGCTCAGGGATGTGTAGGTGGATGCACCATGGATTGGGATCTGTTGGGATGTGCTTCCTCAGAGTTCTCTTTTTTTTTTTCCTAAATCACTCACGCTGGTGTGAAAACCAAGGCGGTTCAGTTAAGGCCAACTCATGTTATATTTTGGGTAGGCAGGGAGGGAAATGTGTAGTCTGTTTGGAATTTGGGTCTAGCCCGATGCTGTTTATGGCAGCCAAGTGCTGTTCCTGTTCTGGGGGTTTTGTACCTCTCCACTGACATTTTTAACAGGATTTTTTTCACATATACAGTTATTTTTTATTGCCATCCAAATGTACTTCTTGGTCCTACACTGCAGAGAGCGCCTTTGCTGAAGAATGCAGACAGCAAAAATGCTGCAAATGCCACGTCCTAGACCTCGGTCTGGATCTGCCAAACATGATTTTCATATTTCACATTTTTTCCACGTTAGGTTTTTTTTTTTCTATATGTCTGTCACTCCTCTTGCGGAAGGAACAATTCCCTGTGAAATAGGATTTCCTGCCAATTCTCCCTGCAGTCAGGCTGCTCTGTCCATACAGAACTTGGAGCAGTCTGATGGGTTTGACAGTCTAATTATAAAGCCTTTTATTGCACATCGGGTCATGTGGAAGTGGAGTAAAGCAATAGGAAGGAAAAGTGGAATGGCCAAATTAAAGTTACCAGCGAAATTATCTGCAATATCAGCCAGTCCCTTGGTGAACATGGAAGGGCCACATTCCTGGAATGTAAGGATGGATATCTGAAATACTTTTTACAAGGCCAAATAGTGATAGGGAAAGAGGGAATGGTTTTAAAGTAAAAGAGGAAATATTTAGGGCAGATGTTAGGGAGAAATTCTCCACTCAGAGGGTGGGCAGGCCCTGGCACAGAGTGCCCAGAGCAGCTGTGGCTGCCCCTGGATCCCTGGCAGTGTCCAAGGCCAGGCTGGACAGGGCTTGGAGCAGCCTGGGACAGTGGCAGGTGTCCCTGCCATGGCAGGGGTGGCACTGGGTGATCTTTAAGGTCCCTCCCAACCCAAACCATCCTGGCATTCATTCTATGATTCTGTGAACTATAGGCTTCATTCCTTAGAAGATAAGATGAAATTCAAGTTCTGTTCATCTTGGATGAAACCTTTGTAGGAATGTCTTACCTGCTTAATCCTGGCACTTCTTGCTACCAGGAAATTTGAGTTATTAAGAGCCATTTCAGGTCTGTCAGCAGACTCCTTTTTCCCATCTGTTATCTTGTTTTGTGTGATTAAAAACAAAAGTTGCTTCTCAATTAATGCCATTTAGAATTTGTGGCAAAATAGCAACTTTGTGGGAAGTAGATGAAACAATTTGTATCCATTGAAGAGGACATAAAGCACAGATGGAAAGGATGGCAGTCTGGAATAACTGACATGCAGAGAAAGGTTCTGTGTGAAAATAATAATTTTTTTCCACGGTTTTGGGTGTGATTTCTGGGATTGTCCTGTTCAGAGCCAGGAGCTTGTCTTGATGATCCTTGTGCGTCCCTTCCAAATCCAGATATTCTGTGAGGTTTTTTAAAATTATTATTACTATGTTGGGAAACAGGTCTAGAGACAAAGGGATACAACAGGATCAGTCTTTCATTTCCCTGTGATTTATCTGGGGAATATTCTGGGACAGATAAGGGACAGGTAAGGAACTGAGGAGTTGCTTTGTTCCCAAGTCCAAGCAGCACAACAAAGCCCCAAGAAAAAACATTGCTGAGCCTGAAATGTCTTTCAACTGCTGTGAAACAGCACCGAGCGCT
Organism: Acanthiza pusilla; assembly: GCA_036630365.1. Classification (NCBI taxonomy): domain Eukaryota; kingdom Metazoa; phylum Chordata; class Aves; order Passeriformes; family Acanthizidae; genus Acanthiza; species Acanthiza pusilla. Next base: position 2,823,963 of record JAXCHO010000105.1, on the reverse strand, counting down.
CCCAGGGAGAGCAGTGCCAGCAGAAATTCTGTGACTCTGAACATCTTCAAGGCAGGTTTGAATAACAAAGTTCAGAGGTGTGTGTGGGAAACGCTTTGTGATGTTTACTTAGGTAGAAATATTACTTAGCAACAGCTTCCTGTAATTTTTATGTGCTGGGAATTTCTGTAACCATGAGCTCGGTTTTATTACCTTTCTATGGGAAAGGGGTCTCGAAGCACTGAGCAGACTCGGCCAACCTCAAGGGCGAGATATTTTTAAAGCTTCAAACACAAAGGAAATTTTTCCAGTTGCTACTACATGAAGTGGAAGTGCTCCTTTTATTTGGAGATCTGATAAGGGCTGCCTTTTTTTCTTTTCCCTTGCTCTGACAAATGCCAGATGGAAGCTGACACCGGATAATCTCACTGGGGTGTCTGTGCTGACCCTGCCAAGCTCCAGCTTTATTGAGGGCCCAGAGCTGGGGCTGTGGTGACACTTTGCCAGCGCTGAGACATCCTAAACTAATTCACTTGAGCTTATTAAGAGTAGTTAAGAGATTTATGGTGCTTGGGGTTGTGATACTGCCCAGAATTGGGGGAGAATGGAAGGAAACAATCCCTCCATACCAATGATTGTTTAAGGATATTCTCCTTTGGAAACACCGAACAAAACTGGGGAAGAACCATCTGGAGAAGCTTTTCTGCCCTGGGCTGGGGTGATGCAACACTGAAGGGTTTCAATACAAAGAGTTTCCACTTGCTGAGAAATCCCCACATGTGCAGCTCACCTGATGTTCCTTCAGGCTCTTCACTGCTGCAGCTTTACCTAAATTTAGGATTGGGGAGTGAAGATTTTCTTCTCCTGCCCCAATTCCCAACCAGCACTTGGGACAGAAGTGACTGTCTGACCCATTCAGCCTTAGAAATGTAAATACACAGTGAATACAGAGAATTCCTCCCCATAATTAAGAGATCTGAACTCCTGTGTGGAAGTTTTGTCAAGGCAAAGATTTTCTGGAAAGTTAAAAGGGAGAATGGGGTATTTTGCTGCTGATACAGTGAAAATTGGGAAAGTTTTGGGTGTGCAAGGGGGAAATCAGAGAATGTAAAAGAAATAAGAATAAAATAGTGAGTGACAGAGTTAACTGTGTTGGTGCTGCATGAATGGGAGAGCAGGAAATGGCTCACCTGGTGCAATGTGTTTGTTCAGGGAGGAGGAGATGTGTTTCATACAGAGAAAATCCTGCTGGATGTTCAGGGTGCTTTGGTGCCCTAAAAAAGGATAAGGAATTAGCCAGCTTGTATATCTTGTATGCTTTCCTCCCTTTACACCTCCTTCATGAAGGCAGGACAGTGAAATTCTGCATTTTAAATCTTTTAATTCATTGTAAAAGTATTCTAAATCAAGTGCAATTCTGATGGCCCTTCCCGGATTTAGGCAAAATGAGCGGAATAAATGTAAGCTGTGTGATGGGACAGCAGGCTTTGATTTACAGGGAAAGGACTGGAAATCTTTGTTGTTCAAGGCTGTGAAGGGATTGTGAACTGTTGGGTCTGTACAAAGAAGTGCATTCAGAGTGTGTGAGCAGACCAACCGAAATATGTCACTTGGCAAAGCTCTCCGAAACATCTTTCCCTATCAGGAATTGGATTTGACAGGGATTGCCTCTGTAAATAATTGCTGTGCTTTAAAAAAATCCCAACAAAACACAAAACCCCCCAAAACAAGACACAAAAAAAGGTCAAAACCCCGCCAGGTGCGACCAGCACAAAGATTGTTTCTAACTGAAAGGTTGAGGATTTCAGGACCTTTTGATTCATTACAGAGCTGGGGAATAACCAGCCGTGTCCTGGAGGAAGCAACACTCACCCTCCTCTCAGCTTGTAACAATAGCTGGGTACAAGTTCAATGATTAGGCTTCCCAATTATATCCTATAATTGTCTGCAAATTCCCATTGAGGGATGTGAATGAACTTGCTGGGATGTTTATGCTGCTTTATTAAGGCTGTTGGTTAGGTGGGAAAGAAAAAACTTTGGGTCTGGGGAAGTTGTGGGGGTCCTGACTGGGATTGCTTGGGACAAGCCTGTGGTTATTCCAGTGACTGATTTGATCCCAGGTTTTTATCTGGCATTGCATCAGTGCTCAGGGAGACACTGGATCCCAGCCATTGCCTTCGTCTTTATCTCAGTTTTTTAGGTGAGGGTACTGGGGGCACAGGGCTGACGTCGCTGCAGCGTCGTGGGCTTGGCTTCTCTTTTGGCTTGTGACACGTAAAACAAACAGAGAATTAACTTTGGCTCCATGCAGTGCTTCAGTGTTGGCTGAGAGCTTTAATGGTTTCATGTGAAGGGTCTGGGTTCCTTGTGAATCTGGGTTTCAGCTGATAAAACAGGGCAGGAGCTGCTCGTGTCCAGAAAGTTTTATAAAATTGGAATTGGGTGCTCTGTACTTAACAAGGAGCTTCTGTACCCTCAGTAGGAATTCCTTAATTTGAGATTGTGTTGATTTCCCTGCCTCCTGGGCACCTTGAGGGGGTGAAGGCTCTGAGGAAGAAGATGTTTTGAAGAAAATCCCAGCAAAGAGTTGGAAATGAAATCCAGTTAGAACAGCATTCAGCAGAATGTTTGGATTAATTCTCTTCAATATGTTTTTAAAGAACTCAGGGTGTGCATGGTTTTGGTGCACTCCGGAAAAAGAAATGTGATTTTAATCTTGTGTGTCATGTTAGAGGTGTCCTTTTTCAAGGATGCCAAGAACTACTCCTCCATGGGATTATAACTTGGGCAGTTTGAGCTTTTGCAGAGCTCAGCTCCTTCACTGGGGCACTGGACAGGTGAACTGCAGGAACTGTGACCCTTCTCAGGAATTATGCCTTGTTCATGGCCATGGAGTGGCAGGTATTTAGCAAGACTGGTCTGATGAAGAGTGTATCACTTGCAAGGTCTTTTCAGTCTGTTTTCAGTGCAGTTTGGAGGCTCCTGGAGCTGCACATGTCGTACTCTGGTCGCTCGGGGCTCCCACAGGATCGCCGCTGGTGTGTGGCCACACTGGAATTACAGGCCCTGACGTGATGAGCTGAGCCTGAGCTCAGTTTACAGCACAAAACTGATGGTTTTTGAGTCAGAACTAAGGCAACTTAGGGGTCAGGTTTGTCAGAGATCAGAGAAAACACCTCCGAGCTGAGCAGCAATGTCTGCACTTCTGCCTTCTGCTCCCTCGTGCTCCTCTCACTTCCCTTTGGTCTGACCCCGGGGCAGATTCCTCATTTAGTGGTTTTTAAAATGTGAATTGTCTGGGTCAGGGAGGGAGGAGGTTGGTCCCAGAGTGTTCATCAGAACAAAGCCTGAGGGACTGTCGGGTGTGAGGAAGGGAAGGTTCACAGGGCAGGGGAGCAGGCAGGGTTTGGAGCTGTGTAGCCACAATTTCCAGCTCAATTTTGGATGTTTGTCTCTGGTCTTGTAGCTATGGATGCTCAATTCTGCTGAGAGCACACAGCATTGTGGCAGTGCAAGGCTCTAACCCCATGGGCAGGGGTCCCAGGGAAGGAGCTTGGGCTCTCCACACAATTCCAGAGCTGCTGGAGCAATGCTCTTTCCCTGCCGAGAGGAAGGAGTTGGGTGCTGGGTTGTGACATCCTCCCATGGCACTTGGATGACACAAAATGGGGCTGTCTGCTGGCTGCTTCTGGCTGATTTTCCCCCATGGATGTGCAGAGCTGACCCTGGGTGTTGCAGGGATGGATTATTCGGTGTCTGTGGCAGAGCTGCTGAACTTGGCAGTGTCGCTTCCGATAATGGGAGTGAGACTCCCTCAGCTTCTGAGTTGTTTGTTCTGAAATATCTGCAGTGACTGGGACTTCACTCAGCAAACTGCAGCAAAAAAGGCAATTTCCAGCCTTTGCACTGACCTGGGCACCAGGAAATCCCTCACACAGAGGCTTCCAGACAAACTCTGTCGTATCAGCAGCACTTTATGATTGATAAAGTACATACGGAATGTTTGCACTCGAAGGGGGGCTTGATTAGAAAATCTCAGGAATTATGCAGGAAGCCTTGTCCCAGTGTGTTGGTTTCCCAGGAATAAAGCATGTGCAATTCCACAGACATCCCAGGATAACAAAGCATTTTTCTGTTCCCATTTTCAACTTCATTAACCACATCCATGTTGCGTTACGGCACTGCAAGGATTTTAATACTTCATGAGCAATGAAAGGATTCATTAAAATTTGAGTATCAGACAAATGTTCTTCTTGTCTTTCCTGCAAAGACAATCCAATTATATTCTCTGGGTAGTGAAAACATAAAGCAGTGATTTAATGAAATGAACAGGATTGGTTTTTCTGGTCTTTGGTCTTTTCTGAATGTCATCTTTCTGGAGTCTGGCTGATCACTCGAATGTGTTTACACAGCTTCAGTTTGGGATGAAGGAGTCCAAGAGCTCCCTTTAAGTACCCCTCAAAAGCTCCCAAAAGCCAGAGAGGAAATGGAGCTCCTCAGTGTGATGTCTGACTGTCTGAAAGTCTCGCCCAGTGCAGCCTTAACACGGCTTAAAGGAATAAGGCTTTTGTTTTAAAACAGTACTTGAAACGAAGCCTTTAAAGCTCAATAAACTATTTCTCTGTTCATTCAATTCCCTGGATTTTAGGCTCTGGGAATCTGCACACTGTTTCTGGCAGAGGGGAGCGTGTCACACAGGACAATCTTACCTGGAGACTTAGGAAAAAGCAATTTATGTGGAAACTGGTGCTTTATCTGAAACAACTTCTCACCTCGTCAGCATCTCCACAATTATTAGATTAGCACAAGAAATGCCATGTGTAGATTTTCCTGAGGCTTCTCTTCCACACTCCAATAACCTTATCTCCAGAGCTGCTTAAATAATTTGTGTGGCGTTTGGCTCCTCTCTCAGTGCTTGGATATCGAGTTTCTAGCCCACAAACCCAGCCCGTTCGAGCTAGGTATCTGCATCCAGCGCCAGTTTTTGTTCTGGGAAATATGAAATGCTCTCCTGTGAGCCTGTACAGTGTGTGAATTCGGTGGGTGTGATAAGAAAAACGTCGCCGTGTTTTGCATGGCCCCGGCGGCGACAGGAGGAGCAGCCGCGTGACGCTCCTCGCTCATCAGCACCGGGGGAGCGCCTGTTGTTTTTCCACATGCTCTAATCTGTGATAACAAGAAGAACTTCAGATTGTGTTTTTCAAACACCCACGCCGTGGGTCTCTCAGATTTGCCAGTGACTCTCTCTGCTGTGAGAACACGTCCGTCCACCCGGAGCCTGATTTGGAGTGGCTCGGGTTCAAATACAAGCCTTGTTTTGGGGCTGGAGGAGCCTGAGCAGCACCCAGCAATCAGCTGAGACCAAGTGTTTTGCTTTGCTCTGGCTCTTCTGCAGAGGGTTTAGTGCTGGATGTGGACTTGGGTGCCACCAATCTCTTGCTGGCACTGCCAGGTTTTGGGTCCCTCTTTGTGGCATCTGTAAACTTCAGCCAGCCAGTGCAGGAAGTGCCACGAGGCAGAATTTAACTTTAGGGTGGATTTAGACAAACAACCACCAGAAATGTCTCAGGTAGAGTATTTGAGGTGGCCTGGGACATCTGGATGGACTGGGTGGCATCTCCAGAGCTCCTTGGGCTCCCTTCCATTGGCAGATTAGTTCTGGTGCTGACAGCTCTGAGCTGAGACCCAAAACCTTCAGAGTCTGATGAAGAAAAAGACTCTTTGTCCCTGGAGAAGTGGATACAGCTTCAGGTTGCTTGTAGAGGAGAGTCCCATCCATTTTTCCTGCTAGATAATGCTGGTTTGTGACATTTTATTCCCCAGAGGGCTCTCTCCATTGTAAGGTGATTTCCACAGGTTTCCACAGTTACTGCCCCAAGAGAGATCCGTGGGTGTGTGGCTGTGGCATCAATTAGAGCAGCTCTCATTAGTCCTAATTGCTCTGCAGTGGACAATGCTGACGGCAACTGGTGATTAGACCATATCTGAGTCCCTGCTGATAAGGTGAAGGTTTTTAGCACCGTGGCACACGCCTGAGGCGTGGGGGATGTCAGCAGATCCTGTTCCTCCCCATGGCCCAGCGCAGCTTCACCGATAGATAATGAGACTTTTGCTACTCCTGCACTTCTTTGTGGCCTCAGTGACAGTCGGTTTTATTTTAAGAGCTTGCCATGGTGTGAAATAAAGCAGAATTTTCACAATTCTGACCACTGACAGTTGGAGCCATCAGCTATTGTGGAAGAAGGATTGAGAATCCAAGATCTCCCCTGCGTTCAGTTTGGATGATTCAGTTCCCCTGTCGTTGGCCTTGTTAAGATGGCACAACTAGTTTGGCATTAAATGCCTTCAGATTACAACTTTCTCTTGCATAATTTACAAGGAGAAGGAGATTAGTGGCCTCCAAGGGTGGCTTGTGCAATGCAGTTAATGGTTTTTGTACTCATCTCCAGTCGTTTGGTTTTCCTCAGGGTTGTGTTTGTGTGACTTTTGGTCATTTTTATCATTTCTCATCTGGCATTTGGGTTAGAGCAGCAGAGGGATGTGGCACAGTCACAAAAAACTCTAGGGATCAGTGTGTTTGTAAGGGGAAGCTGTTAAGCCAGTGGATATGTGGATATCTGGGAAGAGCCGAGCCGGATAATTTGTGCAGTGCCACATATTCGTATCCAGTGAATTACTTGAAAATGGACATTGCTGGTATGCCAAGGATGACGAGGGCGAGTAGTAAATAAAAATACATTGCACATTGCTTGGCTCTGCAGGCAAACAGGATCTATTTCAGTCCTGCTAAGGAAATTCTTACGCCTCGAAATAAACCGTGGCGAGCATGCGTCGAGTTTTGGGCAAATGGGAGAGTTTGCAGAGCAATGGGCAGGAGCTGAGGAGGCCACAACGACTGGAGGAGTTGAGAGAATTCCATGTGGATGCATAAAATTGATGAATTTGATACTGGTAATGAGCTACTGCATCCATTTCTGCTTTCCACGGTTCAAATATTGCTTTGGAAAAAATTATTGTGAGCTCAGGGAAACTGTGGCACTTGTTAAGTGTGTGAAGACAAGTACAGTGTGGAGCTCCGGATGTATTCGAGGGGGATGGAGGTGTTAGTGCTCCGTGGGGAGGGGAGGCAGGAAGGGGATCTGGGGTGAGAAAGGGGATCTGGGGAAAGAAAGGGGATCTGGGGTAAAAAAGGGGGATTTGGAGTAAGAAAGGGGATCTGGGGTAAGAAAAGGGATTTGGAATAAAATAGGGGGATTTGGAGTAAGAAAGGGGGATCTAGAGTAAGAAAAGGGGTCTGGAGTAAGTCCTGTTCCTGTTTCCTCTCTGTTTGTTTTCAGTCTCATCACCCACAAACACAAATTCGGTTTGAGTATCGATGTTTACAATTCATGACTGCGCCGTGAAATCTGCCCGGATTAAAACCTTAACCTCTGCCTGACATTTCTGTGTAGATCATTAGTTATCAGCATAATCTGCTTGTGGTTAATCTTATACTTCCACCCATTCCATTGCCTTTCTCAGTTATGGACAGCTCCATTTTTGCTGTAAACTGTGCCTCTGTTTTGGTGAAGATTTGTTGTTTTCTGTCTGGATTACGTTTATGTAACGTATCTAAAATTCCATCTTCCCTCATCCCCACGTGTCAGCATAGCTTTCGTTCTTTCATGCCTTGTTTACTACAACATCCTTCCCCGTGGCCTTGAGGAAAGGAATCTTGTCCCTCCCTTATCTCTGCAGAAAGCAGAGGTTGGACGTTTCGCCTCGTGCCTTGATCGTATCGCTCCTCATTTTCAGGACGGGGTTTGTAGGTAAAAGTAATAACTCGTGTTAGGGAAAATCAGATGGATCTTGGTCTTAAACCATCACCAAGTCCTTGTGAGTATCTCCATTTGTCTCTGTTTCTTATAGCAGCTCCTAGGATTGTAGAATCATGGAATATCCTGAAGGAAAGGGACCCACAAGGACCATCAGTTATTTTTTAGGACCCCTTTCCTGTGATTTGGGTATTCCGGGGTTGCAGTGAGGGAGCAGGTTTGGCAGGAGTAGGTTGAAGTGAACAGGGATGTTTACAAGATGCTGTACATTGGGGAGTAATAAATAGTCAAACATTAACGTGGAGCTTTCATGAGACTCCCAGGTGGCATCAACCGTTGAATGATATCACCAAATCCTTGGGTTGTAATAAGGATTGAAATTTAACAAACCATAACAACAAAAAAACAACCTCACTGCTGTGAGTAAAATGATGATCAAAGCTTTACACGGAAATACTCCAAATTAACATTAAAGATTCCAGTCTTGGTCTAAATTACAAATTGTCTCTTCTGCTGTACAGAATGAAATACAATATCCACAGGTTTTGCCTGAAGATGTGGTGTCACTTTTGGGGCTGGCATATTAAAAAAACCCAGGCACCAAGCAGAGGTGGGTGGTTATTTCTGATCCCTTACACTAAGCTCCCATGTAATTTTGAACACAAAGTACAAGGAGCAGGCTTGACCTGCTTGCCAGAGAATGGCACAACAGTGCTGTTGTAGACACTGGGTAAAGTATTTACAACTTCTGGTCGCTATCCTGGTGTGCACTTTGTGACACTTGTCCCGCCTTTAACAGTTGCTGCTGTGTTTTCAAATCAAACTCCGTGTTTTGGTAGTTTGAGCTCAATGGCCAACAGCTTTACTTGATTTCTGCAAGTTGTTTGTACCTGCATGGGGAATCAGCTCGGTGGAAAGGTGCCAGGAGGATGAAAACAGACCTAGTCTTGAGTTTTAATTTCTTTATTAGTTCTTTTTTTTTCAGTGTGAGGTGCTTTGCTCTGTAAGTTCAGTTCATGAGGGGCTTGCAGCCGTGGTGTGAACACCACGTGCCCAAAGGGAAAATGTTTCTTTGATCTTTGTTCTGTCTGGGCAATATTAGGGATACTTGAGCAGGAAACATCCAGTCCTCTGTGTAAGTAGTTGGGGTGACAGAGGAGAGCAGGAATGAAAACCTGCAAAGGAGAGAAACAGAAGGGTCTAAAAAAATCCATGAAAATGAAAGCCTGTCCTGAAGGTTCAGTGGAAGAAGATGGGGGCTGAGGTCTGTAGCCCAAGAAGTCCTGCCCCCAAAAATAAGAGATGGTATTGGGCTGTGGAACTCCATCCGTGGGATGTGAATTTCCACAGGATTTTGTGCACCTAGGCACAGGCCCATGGAACTGCAGCAGCTCATTTGCAAAGCTTGGCACTTCCTAAGAAGACGAAGAACGAGTGACCAAAAGCATCGTGAGGTTGATGACTCCTCCAGGCTCCACCATATTGAGATGAATTACATATATTTTATATGAGTAAAATATGTGTGTGTGAGCTCCTCTTAGCATGTTTCCCATACTCCTTGGCATAATCCACCCGGGAGTAAATATGCATTTCCAGAGAAATGCCCCACCAGCAGGTGTAGTGCAGGAGATAATGAATTAGCCCTCAGTTCAAACAGCAGAAGGTTGGCACAGAGGAGGCTGTTTCTGGAGAGATCTCCTGTTATCTGCCCCTTTCCTCTGTAAACAACCGAGCTCAACCTTTCCCGTATCTCCATTCAACAACTTCTTCCTCAGCCCCCACTATCACGGCTGGACAAGGTGGCACACGACTCCAAACTCTTTTATCTTGTCTCAAACTCACATTTGCTGATCCTCACGGGTCCAGCATCCCCGTGGGCTTCAGCTGCTCCCGGCAGGAAGCGGCCGAACCCTGGCCCCAGTTTAGAATATCTGAGCCATTCCGTGTAGCTCCAGTTGAGCACGTAATTTGTGAAAGGCTTGGGAGGAGAAACAGTTTTTTTTCTTATCCTTACTGATAGATGAGATAAGAGGTGTAATGTTGTCTTGAGAAATGTCAATGGGAAGAGCTTCCTTGACGTTGTAGCAAGTGTGTTGTTTTTGGAAGTCACTGTCCATGGGAAGGGAGGCACCTGCAGTTAATTTTATCTGTTCCTGTGTAAATAGAGACCTCCTAACATTCCCAGCTCGCAGTTCAGAGGGGTCATGGCATTATGTACTGTAATATCTTATTTTATAAATAACACTTTATTTTAGTGCTGATTGTAAAATCCTGGATTTATTTGGCGCTCGCTCCTTCCCGGGCTGGTGCTGAGAGCTGCAGCCCTTTGTTGTGGGTAACAGCCCTGGAGTCAATGTCTTTGGGAAGGGCTGTTCCTTGGTTGTCTTTGGCGTGGGGAAAAGGGAGGGATGAGTGTTGTCAGAGCAGCTGAGCTCTGGGAATAAGTGACACCAAATTTGTTTGAGCTTCTTGTGATATTTCCTGAATTTTGCTTGACCGCAGTGGCCAGCACCGGGCGTTGCTGGCAGGATTTTGGTATCACCGTGTTAACTCCTTATTTTTTGTTCTCTTCCAGTTTCTCCATTTATTTTGTAGGTTCAGGAAGGGCTGGGGGAGCTGCTGTTGTTTGTCACCAAGGAGATCAAAAGTCCTTGTGCTTTTTCCAGCCCTGTCCCTCCCTGGCGTGTTTCTGCCTCCTTAGTGCCCAGGGAGCAGCGTGTCCAGTGCAGCCCAGGCTTTGGGGTTTAGGTTTCTCCCTCTCTGGCCTCTGTAGATGAAGAAATAATTAAAGGAATAAGCCACGTGCAGTGGGGTTTGCAGCACACTGGTTTTCTTGCAGCAGCCCTCTGTCCGCCCACTGAGCTGTGGGTTTTAGATTTATTTTTTATTTCGTCTTCACCAGACAGTTCAGCTTAATTTAATAGCTCTTTTCAGCCTTATGATACATTAATGCACTGGGGATTAGGTGTTGTCTTGACGTATTCATGTCAAATAAATGCTTACAAGAAAATAGATGATCATGAGTGAAAAATTTTTTTAAATTGCTTAAGGATAAAAATTACGCTTGTAGGACAAGTGGCACTTAACAACTTACTGAATTAGGGGTCTTCCTGACAGGAGGAGAGTGAGTGAAAGAGGAAAAGCGGTCAAGTGAAAAACACCGTGTGTGTACAACAGGATTTAATATTCATTTGATAAGGAGTAAGATCCATATGGATTTCCATAGCAGCAATGCCACTCAGCACTTGCAGCAGGAAACAAGCCCAGGCTCTGTAGTACTAAATTAAGATCACATGCTTGCAACACACTGAGGAGTTACTGCCAGGGGCGATTAGTCCTTGGGTTTCCTTTTTGTTTTTTTGCCTTTCCTTGTTGGTTTTGTTTTTGTTTAGAACCACAAGAACCCTTTGCTGCGGAGGTCATTACGGTGACTGTACCGTTAGGAAATGAAATTACAGTTCCCCCTGCAGCCGTAACTCAAGCAGGACTCCGCGTGCAAGCGTGGACAGATTTATGTGTCACATCTCGCGGCCATTTACAGTAAGAGGCGAAAAAAAGCCCCGGGGCCGTGCGATCCTGTTTCTGTGGGGCTCTGGCTTTGGGTTCTGTGCGTGTGCCCGGTGTCTAACCTGACACCAGCCCAGCCCTGGCACCAGGGCAGCCTCGTCACAGCCCGACCGAGCCATTTCCAGCGGTGGCAATGTGTGACAACGCTCCCTGTGCCTTCCCCTCCCGCTCACCAATACCCCACACAAATTACACCGGGCAGCAAAACCCAGGGCAGAGCCTAAATTGCGTGAAATGGCGTTAAATGGCATTAAGGCCGCTGGTGTTTTGGCCGTGGTGGGAGCTGGCGGGGTTAAGGCTGTTTGCCTTGTGCAGATAGCGCTGGGTTGGATGCCTCCCCTGCGCAGGCAGCAAATGCATTGGCTGAGGTTGAGGGCGGTTCTCCTGCCGCAGTTGTTTTGTGTCCTGGACTCCCTTGGATCTGGAGCCTCCTAATTGCCTTGTCTGTAATCAAAACAGAGCTGGTGCAATCCGGGGGAGAGGAGCTGATGGCGCGAGGGGAGTTTGCCACCAGCTCGGCCACTGGCTGCCCCCACTGACCCCTCCACACACACTGTGCTCTGAAAAAATCCCATTTATTCACAACAAATCAGTCCTAAAACCATGTGGTGCCTGGACAGCACATGTGCAGCATCTTGGTGTTCGTACGTGTGGTTTAAAATTTATCACTAATGGATAAATAACCTCCTAAGTGTGTTCCTCTCACCTTACCCAAACCACCACCAGTTCAGTTCACCCAGAGTGTTGCTATTTAAACCCAGCCAGTGGCAGAGAATCCCAAAGAAACAGCAAAACTTCCCCTGAGTGATCTTTTTTCCCCTCTTTTTTCAGACAATTCATCATTTTATTAACAGAAAACAAGAAAAAAACCCGAACACAAAAATTTTTAACAGCTTAATTGACTTGCCTGTTAAATATGAATTTCCTGTCTACCTGTGCTGGCTCAGGAATGTGTTTACAGTATCAGTGTGTTTTGTTTCCACCTGGAGCACGGGGAAGTGGTGAAACACAGGAGCGATCCACGGAGGTGGAAATTCCTTTGCGCTGACTCCGCGGCCGCCTGTCCCCCCCAGCTGGGCCTCAGCAGCACGAAGAAATGTCCCTTTGAATCTCTAATCAGAAAGCTTTGGGAAAGGCATTGTTCCCTCAGTCTTGGGAGCCACGCTAGCAGCGAGTTAAATATTTATTCACCCCTGGAACAACAGGTTTGAACCTCTCGTGGTGCTGCGTTTCTCCCTGGGTTCGTTAACACTCTTTGCCAGCTTTGGGACAGGGATTTTGAGCATCCAGTCCCTACAAATCTGGTGTGGAGGTGTCGTGGCTGTGCTTTGTCCTGCTGCTGGTGTTGAACCATGGCCCTGCAGCAGCTTTTGTGCTGCAGTGGGGTGGCTTCTGCCCCACCTTGGAGTGGCTGTCCCTTTGTCCCTCGCTTGGCTTTGTGGGGTTCCCTTTGGGCTTTCTGTGGGGAATGGACAGAGTTGGTTTTTTTCCCATGCTGAGAGCCCTGCATTGCCCAGAAGTCTCCCAGAGCCTTATCCAGAGGTGTGGGTGTCATATCTGAGCCTTCCCTGAGCCTTCCCACGAGCTCCAGACTGTGCATGCTCCCAAAAGTGCCACCTTCAAGTCACAGAATGTCCTGAGTTGGGAGGGACCCACGAGATCATCAGGTACAGCCACCCCAACAATGCCACCCTGTGCCTCCCTGAGAGCCTTGTCCAAACATTCCTGGAGCTGGGGCAGCCTTGGGGCTGTGACCATTCTCTGGAGAGCCAATCTTTTTATGCAAAAAGGCAAATTTCTGTGGGCCGTGGCAATTATTGGAGTCTGCAGACCTCAGTGGAGAAAGGTAGTGAGGTGCACAAACCTATTCAGTGTCGACCTGCAGTGAAAGCACAGCGTGGCAGTAAAAATCCCAAACAAAATCCCCATTTCTGGCCCACCTGAGTCACGTAAACCGGAGGAACAGTTGTAAGAAGCCGTACTGAAATACTCTGGAGAGGTTTTACACAACTTGAGTTGCTCTCTAGCATGCAGACTTTGATAATGTCGTGACATCTGTTCAGGATCTTGGGTAATGAGGATTTGCACAAAATGGTGATTGACAATTTCTGCTCTTGAATGCTTAATGGAAAAAGAGCTGTTGCCTTGGGTGCTTTGCTTTCTTCGAGCTGTCTTTGAGACATCAAAAGCTGGCGGAACAGGAAAAAGAGAAACGTTAAGAACGGTTTAAAAATAGTTTAATTGTGTCTTCTGAAAACCTTTAGAGCGGAGACTTCGGGCGGTTTCTGCCCTGTGAATACTCGCAGCTGAGTTCAAAATGTGTAAATAAGCACAGGGCTTTGAAGATTAGTTTCCATAACAAATTAAATAAAAATATTGTGTGACAGAATGTTAAGTAGGTGTCATGTGTCACCGGGTGCTTTGCATGAGGACCGGCTTTTCCCAATTACCTGTCTGCTCCACTGGCTCCTTGGAAAACAAACGCTGGCTTTTGGGTGCTTCAAACTTTGGAGCTCTTGAGCATGAGAGAGACACGGGAAAATTCCCTTGTGGAGGAAATGCTGCTGAGGAGCACTGGGAATTGTGCTGGCAGCACTCGCCCTGCAGCTCCCACAAACCATTCCTGCTTTTGCTCCCCAGCTGGAAGCTGACCCTGCTCCAGGGAGGAACCAACCAGTGCAGGCTTCCTTGCAGGACATCTCTGTGTCGGGGAGGTGTGGGAGAAACGGCCCAGGCTTTCCCCCTGCTCATAAACCTTGGTGTTCCAGACTGGAATTAGTAAATTTGATAGTGTTTTGGATTAAATTCTGGAATTTTCTGTTGCAAATATTTCTGATAAACTGCAGCCAGGGCACCTGTTGCTAGACTGTGCTCATCTATGGCCTTGTAAGGAATGCATAACCATTTAAAACATCCATGTATAACCTGGCTTTTCAAACAAGCTTCTCATTTGATATTTAGTCTAATGCAAGGTGTTACCTGCAAGGTGTTACCTGTTGCTGATGGGTTCACAAAATAAGATCTGTTGCTCAAAAAGGGAAAAAAATTGGTCAGCGTGAAAGGAAATTAACTTGAAACACACTCCTGTGTTTCTTGTTAATGGATGAATTGTGAATGATGCAGTGACTTGGAAGCAGTAAGATATTTGAGATTAAATTGTCCTTGGGGTAGAATTTCAACTTTATCCATTTCATATTTCTTCAAGGGATTTATCAGGCTGGAGCAGAACTGGGGTTGCTCATCTTTACTACCTCATCTACTGCTGCTTATTCCAAGAATGGCATTAACAGCTTTAACACACTTAATTCTGCAATCCCTTAACATGGGGCGGAGGGGGATTTTCTTCCTGACACAGCTGGGGATTGGATCATCCAAACATGTTGTGCTGTGGATCCCACATGCTGCTCCTTTAGCTGATAAAACCAGAGCACGCTGCACTGCTGCTCTGCTCAGGTGCCTTAACCACAAATTAAAGATAGCATTTCACCTCTGGACGTGGCTGTGTCCCCAAATAAAGCCTTGACACTGAGTATTGGGCAGAAAGCTGGGGAAGTTATGAGGCAGATGGTGTTAATTCAGGATTTATCTGTCTCTCTTCACCCAGGGCACTCAGCAGGACACGAGGAGCTGTTCAGGTGCTCCCTCTGGTTTGGGGAGGACAAGGGGATGTCTTGATCTGTGTTTTGGCAATGCACAGCTGGATCCCAAAGGCTGTATGGATAAATCCAGGCCCCCGTGCCCCATCTAAAGCCCTTCCTCCTGCTTCCAAAGCCCTGCTTGGCATCCGTGTTTGCTCTTGAAATGCTGATTTCAGCTCTGCTCTCTTTCCTGATGGGAAGTTCTGTGGTGTATTCTGGATTATGGAGTTGGATTTAATGGGTTCAGCCTGGTTTGAGCTGCTCAGACTGAGCGTGGAGGTGCTGAGGGGCAGGACTGACCTTCCCCTGGAGCTTCCCTGGGTTTGTCCATCCTGCCCTCCTGCTCCTCCCCGAGTTACTCACGGTGTTTGCTCCATTTGGTTTCCAGTTCAAAGCCCAAACCACTCGTTAGAGGTGTTGTGGGGCACTAAGTAATGAGTAATTAAAAAGTAAACCATAAAAACCTCAAGCAATAACAGTCGTGGGTGCCCTTCTTTGTGGGATTGTTGGGAGAGTCACTGAAGAGCTGAATGTTTTTCCCTTCAGGAAACCAGGGACAGGGAGATGGGACAGATGGGAAGCAAATCCTGATAAAGCCGAAGGGTTGTGTAAAACTGCTGTTGGACGTGTTGTTTGCAGAATTACTGGGGGAAACTTCAGGTTTTTAAACTAAGAAACAAGAATCCTCTGGCTGAAACTGCCTGTGCCAGGCTGAGAAGCTCTTGCTGTGGAGTCTCATCACTCCTGAGCTTCAGAAATAAAGCTGGAGCCACCAAGGCTCTCCTTGAGCCTTTCAGTGCCGGACGGGGGGAACTGGAAAACTCAAGTTTTCTTTTTTGGAAGATAGGCATTGATGAGTTGGGATGGTGAATGATAACACTCCTCAAAAATGTTCTTAAAGTGCAAGATTTACACTGACAAGTGAAGATGAGGCAGAACTTTCACTGAAAGGTGGAGGTGAGGCAGAATTGACACTGAAATGTGGAGATGAGGCAGAATTTACATGGAAAGGTGGAGGTGAGGCAGAATTTACACAGAAATGTGGAGGTGAGGCAGAACTGACCCTGAAAGGTGGAGATGAGGTAGAATTGACCCTGATGGGTGGAGGTGAGGCACAATTGACCCTGAACAGTGAAGATGAGGCAGAATTTACCCTGAAAGGCGGAGATGAGGCCGATGCCCTCACTCCGTGGTTGCCCTTGCAAAGGCAGTTCCCGAGGCAGGCGGGAGCAGGTGTCACAGCCCCTGAGCTCTCAGGGCCACTCGTGGCCAGGCTCCCTGTGCCACTCACTGCCCGTGGTGCTCTCCTCCGCAGTGTGTCCCCCAGCCTGCAAGTCCCAGGGCTGCACGGCGGACGGGCAGTGCTGCCACAGCGAGTGCCTCGGCGACTGCACGGAGCCCAACGACCCCGACAAGTGCGTGGCCTGCCGCAACTTCTACCTGGACGGGAGGTGCGTGGACAACTGTCCCCCGGGCCACTACCGCTTCGAGGGCTGGCGCTGCGTCACCTTCGGCTTCTGCCAGGAGCTGCACAACAAGTGCAAGAACGCCCGCGAGTCGGGGTGCCACGTCATCCACAACAACGAGTGCGTGCACGAGTGCCCCTCGGGCTACATCATGAACTCCAGCAAGTGAGTGTCTGCTCTGAAGGGCAAAACTGGGGGCTGGGATTGGCTTTGGGGCTGGGATGGGCTTTGGTCCCCTTTGGGTATGGGGTTTGAGGGCTGCGTCAAGACCAGGAGAAGTTTCCGGCATAGGCGATCACCTGGTCTACTTTAATATGATTTACAAACTAATGCCTTGCTAATTCAAGCCTTTAAAAGCTCTCCCCGCCATGGGCTGGTAGTTTATTCTTCCCTTAGCTTCGCTTGTTTCCTCTCATTTTGGAAAAAGTGGGAAGGGGAGATGGAGAGGGGACAAGGAAGAGCATCCTCAAGACAGAAAGGTCTTTTTGTAAAGGCGTGGGAGGAGGGAGGTGGGCAGTGGAGAGGCTTCAGCAGCCCTGCTTCCCTCCCCCCTGGAGCAGCCTCGGGCCGGGGAGCCAGGCTGGAAAAGCACAACAGGGAGAGGTCGTGGCTAATGAAGAGAGCGCAGCGTCCTCGGAGTGCTGCTTCTCAGAATATCTGTCCCTCATCCCTGTAATTACTTTCATTGAGCAGGTTCAAGCTGTGCCAGACATAAATGCACAATGTAACAAACAAGTGTGGCACGAATCAAAGCAGGGAACAGCCATTCTGTCTATTCCCAGGGGTTTTCGACAAAGGAATTAAATAATTTATGTTGCCAAGCTGTTTATCACTGAAAACTTCGTTGTTTGTCCCTCAATACTGTTCTATATTGGTGACTCAGATTTCCTATGAATATTGCTCGCCCTGTGCTTGCATGTGTTTGCTCCTGCCATAATAATTTCAGGGAATTCACTCTTAACAGGACTTCTAATGCCATTTCCTGTTTTGCTTTTCTGAAGAATGAACAAGCAGCCCCCAAAGTAGCCATGCTGCTTGTGCAACAGCCCCGTGGCCTCCCCTGTGCTGCTCCAGGCTGCTGCCAGTGGGATCTCACAGCTCTGCTCCTGCTTTTCCTGGAGCATTTCTTTCTCAGAGCTAGCTGGGAACACATTCTTGTGGTGGTGTGACCAGGGCAAGCCATCAGCTCCTACTTTAAGCAGTATTTCCCCAGAGCACAAAGCACATTCTTGCTTTTTTTAAAGCAACATTGTGTGCAGGGCTTCATCAGAGGATTCCCAGGTGAAGGGGCAGCTCTCCACTCATCAATTACATGTTATGTTAATGATCTCAGGATGAAAAGTGGGCTGGGGTTTACCTTGAAATCCCTGGGATGGAGAGCAGTGAACAGCATCGTGGCACATTGGCTCTTCAAAATAATCCAAATCACTTTGCTCTGTTATGTAAGAAGGGATGGAATGATTCGCATTTGAATTGTGTGATTTAAATGACAATTTAAAGAGCAGTTTAAGATAGTTTACAATTATCAGCAGTTATTTTCAGGGCCAGGGGGGACAGGGCTTGGAGCAACCTGGGCTAGTGGAAAGGGTGTGGAATGGGATGAGCTTTAAGGTCCCTCCCAACCCAAACCATTCCATGATTTATTCGAAGTTCCTAAGTGCTGCTCGCTGCAAGTGAACCCCATAGCACATTGTCACTTCAAATCCATTCCTGTGCTTTCGGGAACTGCTGGGGACATCCCGCCTCACTTGTGCCTCCCTCCCCTCCTGTGCAGCCTGCACTGCACGCCCTGCGCAGGGCCCTGCCCCAAGGTGTGTGACTTCGGCAAGGAGAAGACCATCGACTCGGTGACTTCGGCGCAGGAGCTGCGCGGCTGCACGGTGCTCAACGGCAGCTTGGTCATCAACATCCGCGGAGGAAGTAAGTGGGGCACTGCCCTGGCTGGGGCTCTTTTGCTGGGACCCCCCTGAATCCAGAAGGATTCGGAAAAATAAGCCCAAAGCCTCTTGAGGTGATTGTAGTTGCACTTTTAGAAGTGTTAAAGTTTTAAAATCTTTCTGTTCTTTCTCAGAGAGAATAGGGATAAGTTGCATTCTTTTACTTTCCTAATCTCTGTGTTTGGTGTTAGGTGTTGTATAGCTGTGACCAATGGTTTTAGGAGGTGGATTCTTTGCTGACCAATAGTTGCTAGAATATTAATGGATATATAAAGAGGCTTCTTGTAAATAAAGTTCCCTTTTCACCATCTTGGTTTGTCTGCCTGAATTCTCTCAGCCAGCCTCTGCAATGCTCAGGAAATCTAAAGCCACAGGTGTTAATTTGTTTTTTTTTTTGTTAATTGATTTTTGTGAGTTCTCGTGAATGAACGTAAAGCAGTTTTTTACTATGTTTGGGCTCCATTGTGGGTGTTTCTCTTTGTCACACCAGCAAACTCTTCCCAATGTTTTCCTCTCCCTAGATAACATAGCAGCTGAGCTGGAAGCGAATCTTGGCTTGATAGAAGAAATCTCAGGTTACCTAAAAATTCGCCGCTCTTATGCCTTGGTTTCTCTTTCTTTTTTTCGGAAACTCCATCTGATTAGAGGAGAGACACTCGAAGCTGGGTGAGTTCTCTCAAAATATGCTTTATTTGAATGCTTTGAAGTACAAGGAGTGCCAGTTCTATCAGGGTGATCTGTTTGCCATTTGATTGTATTGGGAAACAATTCCTAAGTTATTTTTAAATGTTCCTCCTGCCCGTGGCTTGTGCCCTACCAGGGAAGACAATTAATATTCATTTTTCTTTGGTGTCTGGGTTAATGCAAACAGAATTTTCCATGCATCCCCTCCCAACCCATGTTTTCATTTTGCTGCTTTCAGGAATTACTCATTTTATGCCTTGGACAACCAGAATCTTCGCCAGCTCTGGGACTGGAGCAAACACAACCTCACTATTGCACGAGGCAAACTCTTCTTCCATTACAATCCCAAGCTGTGCTTGTCAGAAATCCACAAGATGGAAGAGATCTCTGGGACTAAGGGGCGTCAGGAGAGGAATGACATAGCCCTGAAGACCAACGGGGATCAAGCCTCCTGTAAGAGTCTCAGAACTCAGCCTTGCTTCCGTTTCCTCTCCCTCTGCTTTGTTCTCCTCACACTCCTCTTTTTCTATGGTGTTTTTCCATGGCCTGTCCTTGTCCCTTTGGTGAAACACCAGATTGTCCCCTTGCCTGTGCACTCAGTGTCACTGTGCCACGAGTGAAAGTCCCCACAGATCTCCCTCTCTGCCTTGGCATCCTCGATCCCACAAAACCCTGGGAGGATTTTGGGGCTGGGAGTGCATTTCTTGTGTCTTTTTGAAGAGTTTAGCACAACGTAACCTCAGGCCCAGGCTGGGACTTCGTGTTGCTGCTGAGTAGCTGGTTAATAGTCATAATCTGCTTTTCCCATGTCATGAGGCGACAGTGAGCACACGGAATAAACACGGGAGAAACAGGATTTCCACCCATCCCTGCAGCCACGTGAGACAATTGCCATGACAACAGGCAGAGGAAATTTTCCAACAATTTTTGCAATGCCCCTCTGAGGTTTTTCACCTAACAGCTTTCTTCAGGATCAGACAGTGCCTGTGTCAGCAAACAGCACGGGGTTGGCTTTATGCTCTCCCCAAAGTTGTGCTGCTGAAGATGGAGCTTTGCAGACACTTATTTTGGCAGCAATTCTGCAATAAATGCAGTCCTTCTGCCCCCCCAACCCTGCTGCTTGTTCCCTTTCTGTGCCACACCATCCCCTGCATGGTGAACCAGATTGTGGCAGAAATCAGGGGTAGGAAATGCCCAGATTTGTTCTGAGCTGGTGGCATCTCTCTGCTCTCATTCCCTGCTCGGCCCCACTGGGATTCACCTGTGGGACTCAGGTGATCTCAGCCCCACAGACTCACCTGTGGGACTCAGGTGATCTCAGCCCCACAGGGATTCACCTGTGGGACTCAGGTGATCTCAGCCCCACAGGGATTCACCTGTGGGACTCAGGTGATCTCAGCCCCACAAGGATTCACCTGTGGGATTCAGGTGATCCCAGCCCCACAGACTCACCTGTGGGATTCAGGTGATCTCAGCCCCACAGGGATTCACACAGGGACAGGGCAGGTGGACGTGGGCCCTTCCCAGCCGGAGCATTGTGTGCAGGACAGATTCCGTGGGGACGGAGGCAGTTATCCACCCGTGCAGTGTTCCAGCAGTTGTGCTGTGATCCTGGGGGATCCTCAGGCAGGTGTTGTCTCCAGAAAGCTCAGCATTAGCTGAACTGGGGTTTCAGCTCCTTGCTCACAGCCTGGCTCATCCTGTGGCTAAAAGAGCCCAAGGTCCTTCCCACCCAAACCATCCCACGGTTCTGAGATGCCCCAGCCCTGCCCTTGCTGCCCTGATGTAGCTGTTTGTGAACAGACCTAAAATGTGAAGATCTTTCAGTTGACTCAGTTTCCTGGGCTGGTTTCCCACACATCAACACATGCAGCCAGGCCAGCACGGAGGGAGAAGGGAATGCAATGACTGTGACCTAAAAACTGCAGGACCAGGGAAAAACACACACGGAGCCTCTGGGGCACCACAGCTCCAGCCTGGGCACAGCGAAGGAGCACAAGGAATCAGCTGTCTGCAAAGTTCACCTCCTCCCATGAGACACAAAAAGGCTCTTCCCACACCTGGATTTGGGCAGATCCAGCTGTGCCTGTGGCTGTGAGCAGCTCCTGGGCTGGGCTTTGGTGTGGAGGCAGCTGGAGGAGAAAGTTGCATTTCTCTTTCCCCCCACCCTGCTGAGCTGGTGTCTGTGCCACCCCCACCTCAGACCACAGCTTGCCAGGGTGTTTGGCTTTTTGTTTGCTTTTGCATTGCAAGCCCAGCTTTCACACTGGCAGCATCCTGTTTACTAAAAAAAAAAAAAATAGAAAGGGGGAAAAAAAAAGACCTTGTTTGTTCTGGATATGGTGCCAGTGAAATGAATGTTCTTCCTCCCTTTGCAGCCACTGCAGGAATAGCAAATCCAGGCAGAGCCACTTGGGCTGGGGGCACAAAACAAATTGTCCCATGTCCCTTGAGCTCCATCCTCCTGCAAACACCCTCCTGCTTTCAAAGGGACCTCTCCACTCCTGGGCAAGGCTGGAAATTCTTCTGCTTCATTTTTGTGGCCTCTTGCCTTCTGGGTTCAGCTGTGCAGATCATCATAGATTGTAAAATGCATCACCTTTAGATTCCTTACTTTTTAGAATTTAGTTCAGCTCTTCTACAGAGTCATTTTCATGAAATCATAGAAAAATCTAACCTGGCAGGAACCTTAGGAGGGCACCAATTCCAGCCCCTGACTTGAGGTAGGAATGGCATCAAAATGAGATAAGGTTTTACTGGACAGCTCTTCTTAGTGCCAGCATTCTCATATTTATCTTAAACTTCTATGATAATTGAAAATAGAAACCTTTATTTTTAGCATTAATAAAATTACTGTCACCTCTCATTTGCTCCAGGTGAAAACGAGCTGCTGAAATTTTCTTCCATTAGGACTTCTCATGACAAGATCCTGCTGAAGTGGGAGCCCTACTGGCCCCCTGATTTCCGTGACCTCCTGGGATTTATGCTGTTCTACAAAGAGGCGTAAGTGACCCCTCAGGTGCCACACTGATGGCCTTGGTTGGCTCCCCCAGGCAGCATTTGGCACTGAAGGGTGGATGTTAAACCTGCCACAGGCAAAGCTGTTTAGTCTCTGATTTTGTGGCTTCCACACTGAGATTTCTGGTGATACCCTTCTAAAAAGTGTTCATTAAGATCCCTGACTTGTGCACAATCACAATTCCTCATTTAAGAACAATCCAAACTTTAGTTTTTCCTGCTGTTCTAGACATGCTCAAACCATGGAGTTTGTCATCCCCATGGGATGCTGAGGGTTTTATTCCCTTTGAGGTGGGAAAGATTCTTTTAGAATCGAGGCAACCAAGCTGATTTTCATAAAGCTGGTGATAATGTGTCTGGGTTTAGTTGTTGGGGTCATGTGTGGAACAGAACCTGCTCTTGATGCTGTCAAAGTAACAAAGCTCCCAATGCCTTCCTTTCAGAATAAATACAATGAAATAATTTTACTTTATCTGAAGGGTAAAGAGTGGTAACTTGCAGTGGTGTCTTTAGAAATGTTGTTTTTAAAAGCCTGAATGAGGATTCCGTTAATTGGAGCCTTCTCTTTCCCACAGTCCCTACCAAAATGTGACGGAGTTCGATGGCCAGGACGCCTGCGGCTCCAACAGCTGGACAGTTGTGGATGTGGACCCTCCCCCCCGCTCCAACGAGCCCAAAGCCCAGGCCCAGCCCGGGTGGCTCCTGCGGGGCCTGAAGCCCTGGACACAGTACGCCGTGTTTGTGAAAACCCTCGTCACCTTCTCGGACGAGCGGCGCACGTACGGTGCCAAGAGCGAGATCATCTACGTGCAGACCAACGCCACAGGTCAGTGCAGAGCACTGGGGGGGAAGAACAGACCTTAGTAATCCTGCCTGGGGTTTGGGGTAGTCCCTTATCCAGGAACCTTTTCACTGCCCTGCTTTGGAAGGGAGGAAGTCCTAAAGGAGTGCTGGGATTCCCTGCGTGGGGAGATGGTGCTGATGTGCACCTCTTCTATAGCTCATGTGGCCTCGTGTAAGAATTATCAAGGCTGGAAAAAGCCTCCAGGATCACCCAGCCCAGCCTGGAAGAGCCTGCTGGGTGCCGGGGAGTGCCTGATTCCCACAGAGATGGCAGCTGAGCAGGTCTTTGCCAGGCCCTGGCAGGGCAGCGCAGTGACCTCTGTCTCTCCCCACCCGCGCAGTTCCGTCGGTGCCCTTGGACCCCATATCTGTCTCCAACTCCTCATCCCAAATCATCCTCAAGTGGAAACCGCCCTCGGAGCCCAACGGGAACATCACACACTACCTGGTGTACTGGCAGCAGCAGGCAGAGGACAGTGAGCTCTATGAGCTCGATTACTGCCTCAAAGGTGAGTGGCTGCTTCTCCCTCCAGGCCTTTCCTTCAGTTTCCCAGAATTTTTGGAGTTTTTGCCTTGGAGGTGCTCTGGGGGCCCAATTCTGTTGGTTTCAAGGCTGATGTTCTAGAAACAGCTCTGTCCCTCCATGTTCTGTTGCATTATACATTAGGTGCTACTGCCGAGATATGTGCAAAAGGTCCAAAACCATGTTTTTACAAAGTAATCACTTTTTTTCCCCTTTGGGGATCTCCCTTCTGCCTTTGTTCCTTTTAAATTGAGTTAAAAGTTTAATAGCAGCAATGGCAATGGTAAAGTTAAAATTTCAGTGCTTCTGTAGCTCAGGTCCAGGTTAATTTTTGAAGGCAGCTGGTGCCTGGTTTGGAATTCCTTGAGAACACAGAATTTCACTGAGGACTCCCAAAATCTCACCTGCTGCTCTGTGTTACCTGAACTGGAATAAAGCAGCATCCAAGCTCCATTTCAAAAACAGCATTTTTGAGTCAAAGGCCTGTCAGAAAAGAGGAAACTGCTCAGCCCTGGGTGTGAAATCTTGGGATGCCCAAATATTCCATGAATCCTGTGTGCACTGCTTTGGGATCTTTGCAGCGTCAAACATCTTCTGCCAAGTCACGAGTGACACTGAAAATGTTTTATCCTAGGATTAAAGCTGCCCTCGAGGACGTGGTCTCCTCCCTTTGAATCTGAAGACCCCCAGAAGTACAATCAGAGTGAAACCGAGGATGTCAGTGGGGAGTGCTGCTCCTGCCCCAAAACAGACTCGCAGATCCAGAAGGAGCTGGAGGAGTCTGCCTTCCGCAAGACCTTTGAGAATTACCTCCACAACGAGGTTTTTGTGCCCAGGTAAGAGCATCAAACAGGATTGTCCAGGGGTCAGGAGGGGGGAAATGTCATTGAGGATTAAATAAAAATTTAAATAATAAATCAGGCTGGACACAGCCACACTGCCAGTCTTCCGTGAGCCTGTCCAGTCCAGCTGGACATGGCTGTGGGAATGGGGAGAGCTGAGCACCTACCACAGCTGTTCCTGCATATTGGGAAGATCCTGCTTTCATTTCCTGTCCCTGAATTCTCCTCAGCTCGAGAATAAAGTGAGAATCCTTAACAAACAGCCTGCAGCTCATTTGGCATCAGATGATGCCAAAAATAGCGTTTTTTTTTTTTTTTTTGCTGTCTTGAAATTTTGTGGTCAGGTTTTTCATTGAGTTGAAAAGAAAAGAAAAGGGCAGTTTACCAGGCCACAGCCTTGTCCTTCAGTGTGGTATTTGTGGTCTTCCTTGCACTTAGCCTGGGAAATACCTCCAATACCATGAGGAATGTGAGTGCTGTGGGTGGTGAATGTCCTGTTTTGAGTGGCACACACAGTGTCACTTTAGGTGGTGTTGAATGTCTTCACACTTCATCTGCAGCTCGGGGAGGAAGTGCTGGGGAGCAGGGCAGAATCTGTGGTGATTTACCCTCTTCCCTGTCACGCATTTTGGGCTCTAAATTCATTCTCTGCTTGCTGCCCTCATCCAACAGATCTGCATTTGCAGCTGCTTGACAAAAGCAGGGTCATTGCACTGAGTTTTCCCTGTTAGAACATCCCTGGTGTTCCCTGCTCTGCTGCCTGCAGTTCTCACCTGAGGTTTGGGCAGAGCCCT
This sequence comes from Acanthiza pusilla, assembly GCA_036630365.1. Lineage (NCBI taxonomy): Eukaryota > Metazoa > Chordata > Aves > Passeriformes > Acanthizidae > Acanthiza > Acanthiza pusilla. Next base: position 2,798,858 of record JAXCHO010000105.1, on the reverse strand, counting down.
CCTTTTGCTGTTCCCTGGCTTCTGGTGCCCATCAGGATGAGCTCCAGTGTGCCAAAGGATGCCAGGACACGACACATTCCAAAGCAGAGGAGAACCAAGCTGTGTGCAAAAGCCAAACTCCTCCTGATGTAGGCAGACAATTCTGATTTCCTTTTATTTTTTTCCTTTCCCCCCCCCAGTTTTACTGTGCAGCCCAGGATGCTTCTCAGGCCATTTTCTGGGGTTTGTACTCTAGGAAGAAAGCAATCACCAGGATGTGCCACCTTGCCAGGCTCCTGAGGAAGAAATCCCCACATGCCACGGCCAACTTTAAAACAAGCCAGTGGCAAAGACACCTCCCTGCTGCCACGTGTGCTGCTCATCTTCCCTGGCAGGCTCCAGGCTGTTGCCACATAAATCAGAATTCTTTTTGCTGTGAATTCTGTGCCATCACCTGCTCACAGAGCCTGGCAGAGAGCAGCGAGTGTGGCTTACTTCAGGTGCTTTTTTTGTGGCTCCTGAGGGTTCGGTGACCTCTCCCGAGGTGCTGGGTGGCCTCTCCTGGAGAGAAGGAGCTTGCCAGTCACGGGAGGAATGTCAGGGCTGAGGCCAGCAGGGAACACGAGACGCCAGGGGAGCAGAACCACAGCAGTTTCTCTCTGCTGTCTCTTGTTTTCCATTGCCTTTTCTCCCCTCCTGCCCTGTTCCCAGCGATCTGATCCCTGGGCAGGATCCAGCCTCAGGCCAGGGCTGATCTCACCCCTTTGCAAATCACAGCTCCTTCCCCCTGTGCGCATTGATTACACACTCCAGGAGCCACTGTCACAGCTCCTGGGGGTCAGTTTGCTCTGGCACTGCCAAAAACCCAAACTCAGGAGTGTTCAGGAATGGTCAGGAATGTTCCTCTGCGCAGGCAGAGCTGGCAGGGTGTCTCGGATTAGAGACAAATTTCCTAGGTGGAAAGCACTCTGAACACTCTCACACCAGGTCCCCTTTGGGGCTGACCAAAGTGCTCCTCAGGAACTGCTGCTTTGTTTTATCTTTCCTGTGTTATTTGCTCTCATTTTGGAGGAGTTTTGCCCAGACTGGAGCTGAGGGGTGCTCACACCCATGGATGTGTGGGGATGCTCAGACCTGATCCGGAGCCATCTGATCCCACTGCCCCTGCTTTGGGACAATCCCAGAGGTGCCCTCCAGCCTCACCACTCCATGGTTCTGTAGAAAACAGCGAAAAATTTCAAAAAACATCCTGAGAGGCCGAGGGGAACCCAATGGCTGCTGTTCAGGATGTCAGTCCATGCATTCCCCCATCAGCACTGCAGCAGCAGCAGGAGCAGTCCCTGTTTTGTGTCTCTGTCCTCTCTGTCACACACACTTGTGCCATTCCCAATATTCTCGGGGAGCAGGATCTGAGGAATAACTCACAATAAAAGGAGTTATATTCCCCTGCATTTCCCAATTCAATTAATTGCACAGACAAATCTCAAATGCTTTTGGCAGCACAGGGGGAGGCCAGGCCAGCTGACCTGGGGTAGTTTCAGGTGTGTGGAAAAGCTTGGCTTGGGGTACCAAAGGCATTTTTGGAATCCTCCAGGCCACGCTGTGTGTGCTGAGGTGTCACTTGCACCCTCACACCTCCTCTCATCTGTGAGGGGTCCTCATCTGGACCTGAGGCTTTCATAGGAACCTCTCTGGAGCTGCTGAGATGGCCCCAGTGCAAATTACACTGGAACAACTCCGAGAAGTATCAGATGTTTGAAAATACAGAGAATTTGGCAAGAAAATTGCTGCAAATCCAGGATAATAAATATGGGAAGATTGGGGATTTACAGCTTCAAAAGATTTTCTTAACTTTCTGTGACTTGAGAAGGAAGGAATTCTTGCATTTCACTCTGTGTTGCATCAGTGGTCAAATTACTGTTTTACTTGTGAAAAACAAAATTCCCTCGAACACGAGGATCAGCTGAATTCACACTTGGTAAACAGAGGGTGTTGCTTTGCTTTTATGCAAACCAGGTTCTGTCTGACCAAAAGGAATCCTTCCCAAGGAGGGAGGTGGCATGACCCAGAGCTAAGTCCCTGAACTCTGCCCCATCCTGAGGGGACACTGCTCATAACACCACACAGGCTGAGGGAACAGCAGCTCCGAAAAGAGTTAATCAGTAATTAAGAAAGAGAAAACTTAAAACTGGAATGTCTTTGCTGAACCTGCTGTTTGTCATCCCATGGATGAATATTCTTCAGGAAGGAATTGTTCCCTGTGAGGGTGGGGAGAGGCTGAGATGGAATTCCCAGAGCAGCTGTGGCTGCCCCTGGATCCCTGGCAGTGCCCAAGGCCAGGCTGGACAGGGCTTGGAGCAGCCTGGGATGGTGGAAGGTGTCCCTGCCCATGGCAGGGGATGATCCCTAAGGGCCCTTTCCACCCAAACCATTCTGTGCTGATGACTGTGAATGTTTGTGTTGTGTTGTGTTGTGTTGTGCTGTGTTGTGTTGTGTTTGTTGTGTTGTTTGGGGACACCTCAGGCTCTGCTTTCTGGCTGGTGGCATTTGCTGCAGGAGGAGAAACAGCACCAGGGGAGGCAGAGGGCAGCAGGGAAGGTGGCAGAGAGCTGCCAGAGCAGTCCCTGCTGGGCTGGGGCTGGGGCTGGGGCTGGGGCTGGTCATGGCCTGGTGGTCAGAGGTGGCAGTGGAAAGTTCAGTTCAGCAGCAAAGATTTGCTTCAGCAGCTCATTACATTTTTAGCCTGGAGATGCCTCAAGTGTGGGTTCAGCTCAGGTCACTCTTTGTACCCTTTAATAGCTGCACACACACGCACACACACAAAAAGATCATCACCCCCTTAAAATACATGGTCTGGATTTCAACTGCCATTAATTCTTTTTGTGTAACTGAATACAGTTACTGATTCACCACCTTGGTTAGTTCCCAACCTGGAATTCCCCATGGCAAATGCATGGCAGGACATAAGAGTGTTAGAATGAGCACTTTTGGTTTGGTACTGATCCCTTCTTCATCTTATTTTTTTTTTTTTTTGGCCAAGAAAATGAAATTTTTGGATTGTTCTTAATTCTGTTGAATTTATTCTGTTTATTTGCTGATAAAACCTGACATTAAAGCTGGCTGATGGCACTCACGTGCAGACAGGGGAGGTGACACAGTCACAGTGCTGGTGCTGGTTTTACAAGTGAAAAAATTAGATTTTCAGACTGAAATGCAATAACTGGAGGAGCAACATTTGGTTAACAAAACCACACAATGAATATGTAATCAGAATAATGAGTTTTAAATGCATGCCTTGAAAAGGACTTAATAGATCCGATCTCCTGGGAAAAGGTTAAAATGCATTGTGTATCCATCAAGGTTCGGCCTTAGGGTTCAGAGTGGATTCCAGTGAGCTGGGAGAGTGGCTTTGTGCTTTCTAAATGCAAGTTGGTGACACTTGGGACATGTGGCACATCTGAGGTCACCGAGTCGGGCCGGGCGTGACCTCGTTTGCTGAACTCCAAAGCATTGCAACCCTGCCGGAGGCATCTGTGAGGCAACCTGGCAAAGTTACACTCAGCTGAGAGATCCAGGGGAGCTTGGATTCTCAAGCAAATACCTGAGGCTTGGATTGGTTTATTTTTATTTTGTGTGCAGTTGTGCAGGGAGAGAGTCTCAGGGATACAGAATTTTATAAAGACGCATTGCTTGGTTATAAAAAAAGAAAAAAAAATCCTTAATTTCTTTGTTGCGTTGCAAATATCAGGCTTTGATTTGAGTTTTCAGTGGTGCTGTGAGCTCTCCCATTTCAACTCTTCCTTTCCAGCTGGAAAAGGAGGTGGATGTGTTGACACTGACTGTAACAATTCACGTGGTGACCTGTGTTGTTTAACAGACCCTCAAGGAAACGAAGAGACCTCGGCTCCGTGGCCAACGCCACCGTGGTGTTCCCCACCATCCCAACCTCTCCCAACAACTCAGCTGAGGGCGCAGAGGAGCAGAAACCTTTCGAGAAGGTGCTGTCCAAGGAGTCGCTGGTGATCTCGGGGCTGCGGCACTTCACCGGCTACCGCATCGAGCTGCACGCCTGCAACCACGACGCGCAGGAGTCCCGCTGCAGCGTGGCAGCTTATGTCAGTGCCAGGACCATGCCAGAAGGTGATTCTCTCTCTCCCTCAGCCCTGCTTGGCCTTGGTGGCTGTTCCCAAAATCCTGCTTTTCCCGTGGGAGCCGTCAGAGCCAGCGCATAGAACGGGGGAGTCCTTATGTCCTGGTGGGAGAGGAGATGGATGAGTATTGGTGATGCCTGAGGGGCTCATGTAAAACAGAGGCTGGACAAGGTTCAGAGAATAAAAAGCAGTGATATTTATTGAAGGCCTTCAGGTGCATTCAGGGCAGTCACAGCTCACCCAGGGGCTACACCCAAAATGGGTCACAGGTTTTTCACACTTTATGTTTTGTCCATTTGCATATCGAGGTTCAACCCTCCAATTACAGCTTCAGGTAATGAAGTCGATGAATCCAAGTTTGCTCCTCCCCAATTCACTGTTGTTTACATATCTTGGGGTCTGAGACACTGAGGTGTCTTTGAATTTCAAGCTTAGAGAGGAATTGTTTTGTCTAAAAATGAGAGAACCCTTAGCAGCCTGTATGGAGCCCAGAGTTATACAGATTACAGATTACAGATTACAAATATTACAGATTACAGGATTACAGATACACAAAAGATACAGAAGCTAAAATCCTTTGGCATCATTCACATTGGTGTGAATTTTGCCCAAGACTAAACTAAACCATTACTAACCATGATCCTGGTTCCAGCCAAGGCTGATGACATCGTTGGCCCTGTGTCCCACGAGCTGGTGGAGAAGAACACGGTGCATTTGAAGTGGCAGGAGCCCAAGGAGCCCAATGGCCTCATTGTGCTCTACGAGGTGAACTACGGGCGGCTCGGCGACACAGAGGTGAGAGGTTCTGCTGGCACAGCACCTCTGTGCCTCCTCCTGGGAGCCCAGGGCTGGGTGGGATGTGTCTGGTGGGGTTTCCTGGTGAGAGAACCAATGGAATACAAAACTTCCCTGGTGAATTTATCTCCTCTGGAAGCCTGGGGTGACATCAGGAAATAATCTGCCTCTGTGGTGCCCAATTCCCAGCAAGTTTAGCTGATTTGCTGACTTTCTGCGTGCAGCTGTTTTGGAAATGTTACTTCACAGAAGGACAAAAATCACTTACTGCTGTGTCTCAGATGAAAGGACGAGAGGAAATGGCCTAAAGTTGCACCAGGGAGGTTCAGATTAGATATCAGAAAAAAAATTTCCCTGCAGGAGTCCTCAGGCACTGGAATAAATTGCCCAGGGAGGTGTTGGAGTCACCACGTCTGGAAGTGTTCAAGAGGCATCTGAATGTGGCACTTGGGGACACATTTTAGGGCTGATGGTGGTGGTAGTGCTGAGTTGATGGTGGGACTTGATGATCCTGAAGGTCTCTTCCAAGCTTGATATTTCTGTGATTCTGTGAAATTTAAGTTTAGGAAGGCATTGAGAAGTCCAGGAACTCGTGGAGACAGAGCTGGTGACAGTGTCACACTGGTGACAGTGCCACAGTGGTGTCAGTGCCAGGGGGACAGTGGCACTCACCAGGGCAGGCCCATTTTCAGGGCTGAGGACCATGCTTGGTCCTTGCTGTCTGTAACCTGAACTGCTGCCCTGGAAAGCACAAACCCAGCACAAACCACTAACTAAACTGGAGCAGACCGAGAGCCCTTGGGGGTGTGTTTGCCAGCTGGGGAGGGGCTGCAGGAGCCCCAGGGAGCTGGCAGGGTGCTCTGGGTGCTGCAGGAGCCTCAAGGAGCTCTGGGGGAGCCCTGAGTGCTGCAGAAGGAGCTCTCAGGGAGCTCTGGGTGCTGCAGCAGGAGCCCCAGGGAGCTCTGGGGGAGCTCTGAGTGCTTCAGGAGCCCTGGGGAGCTCTGGGGGAGCTCTGGGTGCTGCAGAAAGAGCTCTGAGGGAGCCCTGGGTGCTGCAGCAGGAGCCCCAGGGAGCTCTGGGGGAGCCCTGGTGCTGCAGCAGGAGCCTGACCTGCCCCTGTCCCCACAGGAAGGCCATTTCTGCGTGTCCCGCAAGCACTTTGCCAGCGAGAACGGCTGCAAGCTGCGGGGGCTGCAGCCTGGCAACTACAGCGTGCGGATCCGAGCCACCTCCCTGGCTGGGAACGGCTCCTGGACAGAGCCCACCTATTTTTACGTGGCTGATTACTGTGAGTTCATTTCATTTTTGACATTTAGTCCTTGACAGAAACTCGGGTTAGTTTTGGAGGATGGGGTGCGGCAAGCAGTGCACACAGAGCCACAGGGAGTCATTAAATATTTATCAAATCCATCTGCTCTCAAGAGCCTGAATTCACTTGGGAACACACAGCTCTTCTTTATGAGTCCTCATTCTGACCAGCCCCACATTCTGTATCTGAAATACCCTCTAGTTTTGTATTTGTTCCAATTTATTGAAGGGGAGATTTTATTGAGGAAAAGATTTGGATTTTGGACCTGTATAATAGCTCCAACTCTCTCTTTCTCTCCTAGTGAATGCTCAGCCAAATATTGCTGTTATCATTGTTCCTATTATTTTTGCTATAATAATTGCTGGAATTATTGGAGCTGCTTATGTGCTTGTGAAAAAGAGGTGAGTGCAATTTTGTCTTGTTTTTGCCAGAAACTTATATCCAAAACTTACATCCAAACTTATCCAACTTATATCTAAAACTTATAACCAAAACTTCTGTTGCTTTGTTTGGAGTCAGTTTTTGTTTAGTTTTTGTTTAGTTTCTAATTTCCGTAGCGATTGCAGCATTAATTTAAGTGGAGGAAATAGTTTGTGCCTTATGGGGACAGTTTATTTGCTGCATGCCTTGGGGATTAATCAAACTGCCCTCACCTCAAAAGCTGCAAATGTGCTGAGGAATTTGTTTTGTTTCTCTTCCAGACAAACCGAAGGACCAACAGGACCCCTGTATGCATCCTCCAACCCCGAGTACATCAGTGCCAGCGATGGTGAGGGCAACCAGGGCTTATTTCTTGTAATTATTCAGTCAGTGCAGCAGGATGGGGTTGGAATTGTCTCTGTGGAGTTTTCTGGTCCTTTTGTAGAATTGATCCCCAGGGTGCCCTGTGGCAGCGCTGCTGCAGGAGCATCTTTCCAAAGGCACTCACTCCGCTCAGAACTGTTCCCTCTGCCCCACAGTTTATGTCCCTGACGAATGGGAGGTGCCCCGGGACAAGATCACCCTGCTGAGGGAGCTGGGGCAGGGCTCCTTCGGCATGGTGTACGAGGGCATCGCCAAGGACATCGTGAAGGGTGAGCCCGAGACGCGCGTGGCCGTGAAGACGGTGAACGAGTCTGCCAGCCTGCGCGAGCGCATCGAGTTCCTCAACGAGGCCTCCGTGATGAAAGGCTTCAGCTGCCATCATGTGGTAAGTGCTGGCTGCCTCAGCACGCAGCTCAGCTCTCGGTGCCTCCAGAGCCCAGCCCTCAGCTCACCGAAACAGCACAGCCATCAGAGCTGGGATGGTTCCTTGCCGCGTTCCACAGAACCCCTTCTGCCCCAATCATTCTGCTCTTTCTAAACCTCTCAGCCTGGCAAGGCTTTGTGGGGCTGTTCTCAGCTCTGTTTCAGGGATGCTGCCCACTATTTGGACACAGCCTGGAGGGAATTTCTCACTCGTTTTCCAGGTTCGCCTCCTCGGAGTGGTCTCCAAGGGACAGCCTACTCTGGTGGTCATGGAGCTGATGGCACATGGGGATCTGAAAAGTTACCTCCGCTCTTTGAGACCTGAAGCTGAGGTAAAGACAGGAGAGAGGGTGCTGTGCAACAGAGTAACTTGATTTGGGGTATAATTCTTCTTTATTTAATGGCTTTAAGCTGAAAGAGGGTATATCTGATTGGATATTGGGAGGAAATTCTTGGCATAGGTCGCCCAGGAACTGTCCATCCCTGGAAGCGTCCAAGGCCAGGCTGGAAGGTGCCACTGCCCTTGGTCACTTCCAGCCCAACCCATTCTGTGATTTGTCACTGCAGAACAACCCCGGGCGGCCACCGCCCACGCTGAGGGAGATGATCCAGATGGCAGCGGAGATCGCTGATGGCATGGCCTACCTGAACGCCAAGAAGTTCGTGCACAGGGACCTGGCGGCTCGGAACTGCATGGTGGCAGAGGACTTCACTGTGAAAATCGGGGGTGGGTACTGCCAGAGCAGAAAATGAGCCCAAAGGTCCCTTCCAGCCCAGGCCTTTCTGTGATCAGAGATGATTCTGGGCATCTGTTTGTTGTAAAGGCAAAGAGGTGAAACCAATGTGTCAAACAGGAGATTCTCACTGTCTGCATTTGGAAAATTGCAGCACTTCTATTTCCTCTCTGTGACAGAATTGTATGAACTTCAGTAAGAGCAATATCTCCTGTAGAACCAGAGCAGTTTTTCTCACCTTTTCTATTCCCTGTCCTAGAAATTCATTACCTTTCCAGCCTAAACTCCCTGGGTTTGTCTCACTGGTCTTTGCTTCCATGAGAATTACAAAGAAGGTGTTGGGTACAACAAAGCCAGTGCTGATAATCCTGTCATTGGGTCAGGTGGCTTTTAAAAGTAATTTAACACAGGTTTTGACCCAAACCCTTTTAGAAATAAGTAAATACAACATTTAAAAATAACCTGAAACCCCAGAGTGTGGTGATTTTTCAGAGCTCTCTGGAGTTAAAGCCAAGGCAGTGGGATTTCAGGCAAAGGAAGCTCTGTTTTACTTACAGAGGATGAATAAAATAATGTTTAGAATAGGAGCTGTCACCAAAAAATTTAACTCTGGAGTCTCTGTTGTGGCTCTGGAGAAAAAATGTAGGAAAAGGGAAATGTTTTGAATGTTAATCACGAGGTGACAGATGACTGCAGGCTGGGCTTTGGCAGTGGGGGGGAGGCAACATCCATCTGGAGATGTTGCACAGGCAAAGCAGGATGGAGGGAGAGCCATTTAACACATCCCAATTGCTTTTCTCAGACTTTGGGATGACCAGGGACATCTACGAGACGGATTATTACCGCAAAGGAGGCAAAGGGCTGCTGCCCGTGCGCTGGATGGCCCCGGAGTCGCTCAAGGACGGGGTGTTCACCACCTATTCCGACGTGTGGTGAGTTGTGCTCTGCAATCCCAGATGGATTCCAGCTCGGGAGCTCCTTGTTTTAGCACACATCCTTTAAACGGACTTGTTGAGAGCACAGACAAAACAAAGCCGTTGTTTTGAAACACTTCCATAAAAATACAGCCGTGCGCTTTTGAAGTGTGCCTTTTCCAAAATAACCCTGTCCCTGGGAGGGCTCCAGGATGTTTTGTTCTCACCAGGAGTCTTCTCTCTCCCTTAGGTCATTCGGTGTTGTCCTTTGGGAAATAAGCAGCTTGGCAGAGCAGCCGTACCAGGGACTCTCCAACGAACAGGTGCTAAAGTTTGTCATGGATGGAGGATACCTGGATCAGCCGGACAGCTGCCCCGAGAGGCTGTAAGTGTGGCAGCAGGGACAGCCAGCCCAGCTGCACTCTGCCTCAAGTGCAGCCAACAAAGTTGGCCTGACCTGGGGCACCTCTGAACCCCTCCTCAACTGGGGAAGAGTAAAACAGGCTTTAGTGAGGCACCTCCCAGAGAAATTCCACCAAAGCATCCTCAGTGATCCTGGGAAGGGCTGCCCAGGGAGGTTTGGGGTCACCATCCCTGGAGGTGCCCAGGGAATGAGTGGATGTGGCACTCGGTGCTCTGGGCTGGTTGACAAGGTGGGGGTTGGTCCAAGGTTGGACTCAGTCATCTTGGGAGGTCTTTTCCAACCTCCGTGGCCCTGGGATTCTGTGTGAGGAGTCATGCTGGAGCAGTGGTGAGGGAAAGGAGCTCTGGCTGGAAAAGGGAGCACAGATGGGAACCCTCTGGTTCTGGTAGCCTCTTCCCCCAGCTGCTTCTGGCCAAAACAGCACTTCAGAGTCATAAAACAAACATGTTTTGTGAGTATCCCTATGAAAAAAGCCTGCTGTGCTGGACATTTGTCTGATGGCCAGTTACAAACTCCAGTTTGAAACTCTATTTGTGTTTGTAAGTTCTTTCTCCATGGTGTCTGATAACATGTGACCTCTTGCTGCACCCTTTCTTTTGGGTGGGATGTTTACAGGACCTCTGTCCCCTGCCCAGCCTCCCATTTTCCTTGAAGTTTTGGGAGCTTTGTTATCTTTCAGGCTGAGTTAAAATTAAAAGGGAATTAATTAAAAAGGATGACCTGGCTGTAAGTGCGTGTGCACACACACACACACACACACAGAGCCTGTGAACCACAGCCCTGTTTCCTTCGGGAGCCAAGTCAAGAACAATTGAAGGAATTGGAAGGAATTTTTCATCTAGACAGAAATAGAGAAAAAGGAGTGTCGGGATCTACAGGCAAATGTGGAGGCTGGAAAGAGAACAAACACCCCAGGGTGTCAGGGGTGCACTGTGGGTGGTGGGGGGTTTGCCACGGGTGCCAGCCTTGATCTGCACCTGGAATTATTCCTCCTGCCCTGACTCTGCTCTGTCCTGCCCCAGGCACAGCCTGATGCAGATGTGCTGGCAGTACAACCCCAAGATGCGCCCCACCTTCATCGAGATCATCGAGATGCTGAAGGAGGACTTGCACCCCAGCTTCCACGAGGTCTCCTTCTTCTACAGCGAGGAGAACAAACCTCTGGAGACGGAGGAGTACGAGATGGACTTCGAGAACATGGAGAGCATTCCCCTCGACCCCTCCTCGTACTCGCAGAGGGACAAAGCGCTGGGGAGGGACAATGGCCCCTCCATGGCCCTCAAGGGGAACTACGAGGAGCACATCCCTTACACTCACATGAACGGTGGCAAGAAAAATGGGCGGATTCTCTCCATGCCCAGGTCAAGTCCTTCCTAACACTTCCTGTTTGGCCCAAGGGTTGTGTCTGCTTTTTTCCCCCCTCCACAAATCTCAGGACTCTTGTTATTGCTGCCACAGTGTATTACACACATCTACAAACTCGTCAGATTTTTAATCATCTTATGATTTTTTTTTTTTTTGCCAAGTTGACTGGTTGTCAGTGGACTTATCTGTGAACATAAATGGAAGAGGTTTCCATGGCTGCTGTCCCTTCTGTAACCATGGTTTCACAACAGGAAGCGACCGTGTGAGTTCAACTGAAGGAGAAGCATCCGCATTTGCCAACAGAAGACGTGAAGTCCTCTGCTGTCTGAGCTGCGGAACAAGAGCATTTCCAGTAGAATTCCAGGCTTTCAGGCAGGCTCTCCACTACAGCTGAAGGATTCAACACATCAGTTGGACGTGCCAGATCCTCAGATTGACCAATAGCTGCTGCTTTCATACTTTTTTTTCAAGGGGTGAAACCCCAGGGGTGCGTGCGTGGGCGTGTGTGTGCGTGTGTGCAGTATCAACACGTGGGGTGTAACCCACAGCAAAAGAGACACTGCTGGGTTTGTACACAACTTACAGCGCTCCCAGGCACATGGTGGGATCCTCGGGGTGTCCTGCACAGGGCCAGGGGTTGGACTCGATGATCCTGGTGGGTCCCTTCCAACTCAGCGTATTCTATGATTCTATGTTCTCACAGGAGCTTTCCTCTTCTTGGAAGTGTGTACTTATCTTTTTTCCCTGTTTCCCTGGAGGGACTGAATCCTAAACAGATTATTTTTATACTGAGGACTCTTGGGAGCAGGTTTTCTCTCATTAACAAATGGGGAAAACGTGCTGGGAGCTAAATGAGCAGAAAATCTGAGATTTGTGGGTACTTTTAAGACCAAACGAAGTAGGAGTCCCCTGACCTGAGACACGGAGTTTTCTGTCCTTACAGCATTGAGTATATATATTGTTTGTTGTAACATATTTAAAGATGTCTTTAGTTTAAATTTTAACTTCATATAAATTATTGACTGTTTATGATCCTTTTGGGGCGGGGAAAGTATTGGGGGATTGTTTGGTCTTAAAGTGGTCCAAAGATTTCAGAATGAACTAATTTTAGCCTTGCAGGAGCGACGAAGCACATGTTCAGTTCATGCTTGACAAGGCTTTGTAACAGTTCCATAATTTATACAACACAGTCAGCTGGCTCCAGTCGAAGCCCCATCTTGGCTGCTGGGAGCTGAAGGACACAGAACATCCTGGCCTCAAGTCCTGCTCCTCCTTTGCCCCCGTGTCCCTCGCTTTGCCTTCCGTGCCGCGAGAGAGGCCAAGCCGGAACTGGAGCTGAGCAAGGGACACTGCAGAGGGGAGCACAGAGCTCTGCACGCTGGAGGTGACCGTGGTTTTGCTGCTCCCACATCCAGCCCTGTGTCCCCCGAGGTTCTGCTGCAGAACTCCCAGGCCGCGGCATTGGGCTCAGCTCTCGCCGTCAGGACTGTGCTTTGTTGTGCTGCTGTTTGCAAGGACAGAGGCGATTGGCAGCCCACGGTAGAGGAGCGGTGGAACTGACCGTATCCTGCAGCTGGCGGCAGCGGCGCGGGAGCAGGGGAGGAAGATGATGGATGGCGCAGCCCCGTGGCATGCAGGAGGTGCTGGAAAAGCAGGGAGAGATGCTCAGTCCTTCACTTCTCCTCCTGGAGAAGTCCGAGATCTGTTTTGTGCTCTCTGCCGGGAGAGGTGCTCTGGCTGGGGAGAGCAGAGCGCTGAGCTGGTCTGTGGCTCCAGCAAGGGCAGTGCTGCTGAGAGCGAAGGAGAGCGGCTGGAGCCAAGGGAAGAGCTCGCCCAGCACCCATGGGTGCAGAGGCTCTGGAACCTCTTCCCCCAGCTGCTTCTGGCCAAAACAGCACTTCCAGAGCCACTAAAGGAGGCACAGCAGACTGGGCAGCACCAGGAGCTGTCGGGCCCTTGGCTGCTGGAGGCTGGGTGCTTCAGCCCAGGTGGAGGGTACAGGCTGCTCCACAAGTTTGGGTGGAAAACACAGTCCAGACATGGGTGAGAACCTTTGGATTTCAAAAGGCCTCGTTTACATTTCTTCTGCTTTACAAAGTCGTAACTGTTTAGCAGCTCTATACTACACTGCAGGAAAGAAGACATATTCTCACACTTTTCTAAGGAAGAGAAGTTTTTCTTATTAGAATTTTTTTATTTATTTTAATATATAAAACACTGTAAAAAAAAAAGCAACAAACAATTTGTTTTCTTAAACACACAGAACATGTAAATTTGTATCCGTAAAATCTTGGCAGGTGGATGTGGTGGGATTATTTTTGTCCTGTTCTGGTGCAGTCTACCTCAGTGTTTCTTAAGGATATTTTTTAATACTACGCACCTCTAAACCTGTTTAAATATTCTGGTCTGGACCTATTGTGGATCAGGGAAAATCAGTATCAGCTGATTCCAATACCAGGGACCATTCATGAAGGGAATGGGAAGGAGAAAGGCTTGTCACTGTTGATCCCTAATCTGAACAGTAGTGGCCAATGAACCCATTTACAAATTTGGATCTGATCTCATCCCTTAGTTCTGTTGTGATTTATTAAAAAAAAAAAAAAAAGGAAAAAAGAAAAAAAAAGGAAAAAAAAAAGAACAAAAGAGCCATTTAAATGTTTGGACTTTAGTGAACTCATGACCTAAAAGGAGCAGGCTGCTTCCTCCTGGAGCAGCATGTGCCAGCGTGGAGCAGGGACTGGGACCAGCCCTCGCTGTTGGGGTTGCATTGGGGTGTCCTGGTCACTGCTCTCACTGTGCACAGGTGACCCAAGGTCCTGCCAGTGACCTCCTGAAACAAACCCTTCCCAGCACAACCTTGCTTTGATAACATTTCCAATGGCAGTGACCAGAACTGTGGGAATAGAAGATCTTTTAGCTGAAAGAACATTGGAACCTCGTATTGGGTCTGGCTTTTCCCCGTGGTTGATACTGGTTGGCCCTGTGAGTACACATGGTTTGCAACACTGGGATGGCCCAGCCAGGGAGGCTGTGCTGCTCCATGGCCAGGCAGTCCATCCCCATGGCTCCCAGTGTCACCTGCACTCTGCACCGAACGGAGCAGCTGTTTGTGCCTAGCACTGTGTGTGAAGATTCCTCTGGTCATCCTTCCCACCTTGTGCCCGGGGTGAGGAGAGGCGTGTGCTACCGGTGGTGAGGGAATTGTGTTTCTCCTCTGTAAAACAAAGAACACTAGTTGTTGCTGCTCGTGGCTGTTACAGATCACACTCAGCTCTAGAATTAGGAAGAATAAATGAACATCACCCACAAAGCCCAGCTCCCACTGCTGGAAAATCCTTCCTTGGCTCACAGCCGACACTTTGGTCTCTGCTGGTGGAAGATCCTCATCCTGGGGATGCCCGAATGCCTCAATTGGATCTCGCTGATTCCTGCTCAGAGACACGAGGGCTGCGCTCAAGTGGAGACTCAAGTGCTAATGAAACCTCTGAGTGCAGCCAGGGAGCACAGCCTGGGCAGGGCTGCTGTGCTGAGCCTTCCTTGGGGGAGCTCCTGTTCTTTGCTCTGACCAGATCCTTATGGGGCAGAATTCCCCAGCTGCAGTGGAAGCACAACACTGCTGCTGCTGCTGCTGCTGCTGCTGCTGCTGCTGCTGCTGCTGCTGCTGCTGCTGCTGCTCAGGAGGAGCCAAAGCTGGTGCAGGAGAGCAGGTGGGATGGCTGGAGGAGGGCAGCCAGCAGTGGGAAGCTCTTTCTTTCCTTGCATTAGTATTTGTTGGAGGGTTGGCTCTTGCCCGTTGTGGGCAGAGAACGCCCCACTCACAGCACAGGGCAGCAGGACAGAGCCCTCAGCCTGTCCCAGAGCAGCTGGAGCCTCCTGGGCACACTCTGGCACCACCACGTAGCCAGAAACTCACTCTGGTGAATCGGGAGGAACAAGAAGCTGAGCTGTGCTGAGCTTTCACTGAGATGTCTGAAGTGCGAGGCTGGAGAGGTTTCTCAGAAAGATTTCCACACTAAACTCAATTGCCACTTCCTGAACGGCTCTTGCCAGTCTGGAACTCCTCTGGCTGGCCAGTGCAGCGCTGCAAAGCTTGGCTGCTGGGGTAGGAACGTGTCTGTCTTGGCTGCTTGTAAATACTCTATTGTGTTGTAAAATAGAAGAGCTCAGACATAAACTCTGTGCCAGCACTGGGTTGGGAAAGGTGATGGGAACTAGACCACGCTGCAGCGATGATCGTAAAGCAGCTGTGTGGGTATGAAGAGGCTGCTTTTAGGTTGCTAAAGGGTACTCTTAATTTATGGGTAGTTTATCTCTTTCCTCCTAAATTTGTATTATAGCGATGGGACACTTTGCTTCGTTTTAGTCTGTTGCATATAGTGTTGGTATCTCTTTGGAAAAAAAACAAATCTCAAAGTCGCTTCTTGTGTTACTGAGCTGACTGTGCTGAAGGCAAATAGGAAATGACAGGAGCAAGAAGGGTGCTGAGCCTCTGCTTCAGAGGAGGGAGGGAGGCAGAGTTCCCTCTTAATGCCACTGTGACACGAAGACGGACCCTGAGGTGTCCCGGGCCCTTCCTGCTACCAAGACTGGAACCTTGTTTTACAAGCCAGAACGTAAAATATCTTTGTGCCATAAAACCTTACTGTCAAGGCTGTGCCAGGTGCTCCCGTGATCCGTGTGGGGTCGGCTCAGAGCCTGGAGGGAGCATGGAACTGCAGATGAACCCTGTGATCCTCTGGGGCTGGGGACTCGCAGGAACCCCAGCCCTGCCGAAAGAGTCGCCGCCCCTTGTAGTGTCCTGTGGTCCAGGGAAAGGAACTGCTGAACGGGTTGGAATCAAGAAATAGTTACTTCGTGAAATTCAACATAAGATTAGTTTGGTATTTGTATGAACTTAATGGAATTTGGCCTTTTTATTACCTTCTGCTTGGCTCTGTGTTCCCTTTGCTTGGATTCTGTCCGTGAGTGTCGGTGTAAGGCCTTGACGTGTTCAGCCTCGTTAGGAGCATCACAAGAGTGAAGCCAATCATCCAGTTGACTTTTGGAGGAACCTGACTGTTGAAAAGCAACTCTAAACTTACTGTTTTTAGCAAATCTGCTGTCATTAAATGTGTATTTCTTTTTAAAATGAATTTGCTTGTCCTTCTTAGAAGGAAGCACTTATTCTTGCAGTTTGGGCAAATTCACTGCAGCACAATGCAAGCTGTAAGGGGACAGGTAGAGAAATGACTTTTTAAATATTGTATAATAAAGTTAGTATTAACTCCTATGGTGTTGTTATTTTTTTGCCAACAGATTTGCAATCGGCCAGAAATTCTGTTCCTGGTAGTGGTTTTTGTTCCCACTCCAGTGTTCCAACTGGTGGTATTAAATAGTTTGTTTTCTCAGCCCTCAGGAACAGGGTCTGGTGGCTGGGAGGACCTGGAATAGTCCTGACAGCTAAAGAGGAGCCATCAGTGGAGGTTAAATGTGGGCTGAACCCCAGCCCCTGGTCAGCCCCAGCAGCACCAGGAAATCCTCAGCTGAGGACTCTTTACCTGAGAGCTCCGAGCTGGACTCGACACCAAAGCTCTGTCAATCCAGACTCTCCCAGCAGCATTCCAACGCTTCCACCATCCCCACTTCCCATAGCCGAGTCCCATGAAAACTGATGGAGAATTTCAGAAAGGCCACTTCCAAATCTGCAAAGGTAGAGTGTTACTTAAGCAGGAAAAGCATTACCTTTTGCTTTAGTTTGGGGAATGATTTTATTCTTGGGAGTATCAAAACTGGTTTGTGTTTGAGGACCCTCATGGGTGGGGAACTGGGCATCACCTTCATGCAGCACAGCCCAAATGCTCTCAGCTTCACTTAAATATACCACAGACAGTTTAAGTTACATGTTAAGTGATGTTCTGTGAAGTTTTGGGGGTTTTATGTTTTTTTTCCCAGTTCATTCTTGCTGCTCCCACCTTTCTCTCTGCATATCTAAGGTTCCAGAATACATATAGTACTGCAGATACCTCTCATTTGAAATAAAGGATCAAATGTGCCATGATTTTTTTTAAAAGGAAGAAAAAAAAAAAGGAAAACCTTCCCCCTTGATTTATTTTTTCAGTGTTTTCATATCTAAGAGCCAAGCAGTGACATGTACAGAAAATCTTTGAATAGTAAAAGAAAATCTTGCTGTGTGTCAGAATAATGAACAATTAACTGTTTATATTAAAATTCTGAATAAATTATCCAAGAATAAATGTTCATTTTGTGTCTGCTGTCTGTGCAGCACTGAAGGCTGCTTTTCCATGGAGAAAGCACTAAATCTGTACCTTGGAATAAGTTGGAAAATAAATGGTGTTAAGGAAAAAACCCAAACCCCATACATCCATCAGCTCTAGACTCAATGTCTTTCTTGGGGTGAGAGGCCCAGAACTGGACACAGCACTCAAGGCTTCTCCAGTGCCATTTTTTCCTAAGCCTGTCCAGAACTCTCTCACTCTGAGGATGATCATAAACAAAATGGTATTTTAAGATGTTTTGGAGTTGCTTCTTCTGGCACTGGCTCGTTCTCTGGGGATCCTAAAATGCGAAAATAAGCAAAGCCACGAAACTTGAACTTGCTGTCGCAGGAGGTTTGCTTCCCCCTGGGCTCTCTGGGATGCTGTGGGGCTCGGACAGCCCTCGTGCCATTATCCCTCATCACTCTTGCACAGTCTGCCAGCACAGCTCAGCTTTGGCACCCCCAAACCGCGTCAGACACGTGGCAGGGGAAAAGAGCTCGTCCTTGTCCGAGCCAAGGACAACTCACCATCCCATCAGCCAGAGCAGCTGCCTGGTGTTTGGGAGCTGCCCTGATCTCTGATGCTAATTGAGCTCTTGTGGACTTCAGAGAAATTAAACCTTAATTCCTCTTTGCTCTTGCGGTTTCCTGGAGCACAGGGTAATTGCTATTCTGAATGCTGCCAAAGCTGCGGTCTCTGAGTAATTGGAGTGTGAGTGGTTCTTGTTCTGATTAGGGCTTGGCTGGGGCTGGGGAGCGCTGGGGATGAGGAGCGTGTGTGCCTCAGCCCACGGGGCTTGTTGGGAGGAGGGAACGGCTGGGCTGACGAACCTGAGCCCGGACCATGCCAGGCGCTCGTCTGCTGGCCCGAGGGCAGGGCAGGGCCACCAGACAAAGATCAAGTCTTTGTCTCTCACCTGCACGGACAAAAGTTTGGTCAGTGCAGGCATTTCTGTGCTTTGCTGTCAATTCACCCCGTGTAAGACAGAGCTGCTGGGCTTCGGGGCCGGCGTTGCTCCACAAGGTCAAACCATGAGAGCAGAGAGCCAGGACTGGTTCAGAGGAGCCTGAGGAGGCTGAGGAGCAGTGGTGCCAGGAGCCCACGGGCCGGGCTGGGCCGGGCTGGGCGTGCGGGGCTCAGGGCACACACCGCGGTTTTTCTCCGAAGGGAACAGGAAGCAGTTGTGGCAATAGCTGCTGCTCACAGCCATCACAATTCAGGGCTCCCAGGGCCCTGCAGCGGCTGTTTCAGGGTCCACAACCCCTCCAGCGGCTCTGCTGGAGCCTCCCCGAGCCCGGACCCCGTGAGGGTGGCAGTGGGCAGCCCTGGGGCCCCGCGGCGGGCACGGCGGCATGGCAGCGCTGGGTTTGTTCGTGCTCTCGGAAAGGGGAAGCGGTGAGAGGGCTGGGCCAGCGGCCCCCGTGAGCAAACCGTGAGCAAACCACCCCCATGGCCGCCGCTTCCCCGCTGAAGCTCCGCTTCGAGCTCTGCTCCAGCGGCTGGAGAAGAGGCCAGGGCTGTCCGACCCCAGCGTGCATGAGGAACCTGCCACAGAGATGCCTCCAGCCCTCAGGGTAAGTCGCTCTCTGCACAAGCCCTGTCCCACCGCAGGGGTTGTCACTCACCTTCCTCAAGGCCTTGTGAGGAAGCAGCTTGTCCTGAAGCCAACAGTCCCAGCGCTGGGTTCGGTGCAGCCTCCCCCTGCTCGAGCTTCAATGCAAACATGGGCTGGGGAGGTTCAGCCTTCGAGGGGTTTTTCTGTGCTGTGAGTGAAGAGGAGGGGATGAGGTCAAGGTTTGACCCCCAGGTGTCCCCGTGGCTGGCTCTGGGGCACTGCTGGGCTGGCTGGGCACCCTCTGGGTGCTGCTCTTGGCTCCTGCTGCTGCTGTGTCACAGCTGAATGTTTGCAAAGTCACCCTGGCACTGCACACAGCTGGGTTTGGGCTGTGCACAGGAGAGATCCATGCCTGGGACCCACAAATTCCACTCCAGGCCTGGTCCCCAGTGTCATCAGGGAGATGGAAGCAAAGGGGATATGGACAGGGCTGTACTAGGCAGGTGCCGCTTTGGGGTTTGTGGCCAGGCAAGGAAAATGGATTTTGACACCTGCTTTTGTGTACCACCAGCCCAGCCTGGGCTCCAAGATGTGGAGGTGCCTGTGGTCATTCCCAAACTGGCTGTGCTCGGCTCAGAGAGGCCACAGGCATCAGCTGAACAGCAGGAAGGAGTTTTGGTCTGGCCACAGAGCCCAGCAGCTGCACTGGGGTAAAACTTGGCTTCTTCAGCCTGATGGAGGGGTTGGGAGTGAAGTGTGGAGCTTGTCTGGGCTGTGGGGCTGGTGCCAAGTGGGAGCAGTGGGCTTGGAGGGTGGGGGTTGGGTCTCTTGGGGCATTTGGAGTTAGTTGAGATTGCTCCTGTCTGCCTCCCTGTGTGGGAGAGCTGAGGAGGACTTGGAGAAAGGTCCTTGCCAGGGGCCTGGGACCTGCTGAGCTGCAGGATGATGCTGATGTTGCAGAGGGACAGGGTCTCTTGCAGTCCCCTGCAGTGGCTCTGCCACAGTGGTTGAAAATGAGAAAAAAGTGTAAATATTGAGCCTTCATAAATGTCTTGTAAAGACATCAAGCCTTTTAAGTATCAACTCTGACCCTTCACTGAAGGTGACTCTTACCCAGGTGAAGGTTGTGCTCCTGCAGAAGTGCCTGCAAGGTGATGATTTGTCACACTCCCAGCCCTGAATGAGCAGGGAGGCTGTGGAGTGTTAACAGCTTGTTTTCTCTTTCTGTCTGCAAACTTGGAGCAGCGCTCAGGGGCTCTGTGTGCTCCGAGGCCACTAATCCCCAGGTCCAGCTGTAGGAAGTCACTGACCTGTCACACAGGTGGGAACGCCAGGGACCAGGAATTTCTCTCTGGCTACAGCTTCCATCAGCTGATACTTCTGACAAAACACTTGGCTTCTCCACTCCCCCCTTGGCAGCCCCTGGGCTGCAGCCTGCAGCGCTGCCTTAGAGCGCGCTGAGCTCTGCCGTGCTCCGCGCCGGCGTCTCCTGCTCGGGGCTGGACCTTGCACGGGGCTCCCCAATGTCAGACTCGCTGCTCAACCACTCCTGGCCATCGTTTTCCAAGCGCTGGAAGAAGAGATGGTCCTTTAAACGAGGTAATGGCCTGTGGGGAGAGGGGCTGAGCGTGTGGCGGGAGCTGGGCTGTGGCAGGGACAGCCTGTCCTGGACTCAGCAGGTACCAAAGAGCCCCAGGGGCCCCAGGCAGAGCTGGTTTTGAGGTGCCCCCTGCTCCTCCCTGCGGTGGGCACTGCCTTAAGTGGTGGCTAACACTTTTCCTTCCATTTAATCTTCTTTTCAAGGCATATAATTGCCTCCAGGAGCTGGGTAATGGGTTAAATATCAGCCTTCTGGTTTTGTAATAAGTTTGTTTCGTGGCTGGCAGTGAGCTGGAGGTCCCAGTGCCTGCAGACAGCTGTCTCTGCACGCTGCCTGGCCAGAGTTTGGTGTTTGAGCAGATGTGGGGGAAAAGATTTCTCCTGCCTTTCAGCGAGGGCTGACAAGCAGAGCCCCCATGTCCGGAGCCCAGGCGGTTTGGGTGGCCCTGGCTGGACTTCACTGTGTCCAGCAGCAGGGCTGGGAAATGGCAGCAATTGGTGTGAACTGGCCTCATTTCTGCATGCGGTGCCGTGACTTGGAAAGAGGGAAGTGAGAGCCCCGGGAAGCAGGACATTTGCAGTCCTGGAGGAGCCAGACACTGCTGCCCTTGTGTGCAAACTGTCCTTGTGTGACAGCCTTCAGGCTGATGCTTTTGGGGACCTTTACCTGCAGCATTAGAGCTCCTGCTACTCTTTCTCCTTCATTACTCCCCACCCGCTCACAGTTCTCTGCTGGAGTGGATGTGCAGGAGATGAAGATCCGAACTGAGCAGTTGAGGGAAGGCTAATTCAGGGCAGGAGGCAGGATCCTGGAGGCTCTGATGTGTGGTGAGCCCCAGCAGATCCCTCAGGCCCAGGCTGGACACCCCACTCCCGCCTCACCAGTACTGTGCCTACTGGGGTAGCTAAGGGCTCACTGGGATGGCTCAGGTGGGCTGATTTCTCTAACAAGTGAATCAGCCTCACAGTGCTCCCAAGCACTGACTGCTTTGGAGAGGGCCTGGGTACAGCCAGCTCCCTTTAACAGGTGCTTGTTTGTCCTGTTGGGGCTTATGTTTGGGCACAAAACACTCGGGTCTCACTCAGCCCCTCTCCCATGCTGGCATTCTGTAGTGTGGCTGGTCCACATGGGTGTACCCTCAGTGCCCCACAGAGCACTGCAGGACCCTGCAGAGTGACTTGGAGGACTCAGAGGGGCTGCAAACCCCCCACAGCCCCACTGAGACCCTTCAGCTGAGAGAGAGCAGAGAACAGTCCTGGCTCCCTGCTCCTCTGCCCTCCGTGCCCAAGAGCCTGGCCCCAGGCGTGGTGATAAGGCAGCAGCTCTGTACAGTGTGTTACAGTGTGGGACAGCTTATCTTCCCCCTGCTCCTGCCCAGAGCCAATCCCCACCGCTGCCAGCTCCGGCTATGAGGGGCCCGCAGCAGGCAAGGGACTGCACTTCAGCTGATCTTGGCATGGGGAGTTCAGCACTTGCTTTCCAGAGGTTTTTCCCTACAGCTCTGGACACCCTGACACAGGATATGAGAAGGGCAGCTGGTGTGGGGCCAGCAGGGCAGGGGTAGGTCAGGCGGAGATGGAATAATTTTTGTTTCTTGTCTGTGATGCTCTCCATGATTTCCCAACAGTCTCTATTCCTGATTGCTGGGAAATGCCCAGACATTCCCATCTTTCCTTCCTCCTGGGATTGTTTCACGGGCAGAACTGTCCAGTGCCTTTGTCCTGCCGCATTTGGTGTGGTTTTTCCCCAGTGAGAATGCAGTGTTTGATGTTGGAGGATGTGACTGGTGTGGCCAGAGCTCACATCCATGTTTCCTCTGACGTGAGCCAGCCTGGCTCCAGGGTCACTTGGGGACATGCAGTGTCCTGCACCGAGCCAAGGGACAGGCAGGTGAGGATGGGACACTGCTGGCAGGGGTTGTTCCAGTGCTGGCTGCTCCAGTGCTGTCACCTGCTGTGACACTTGCGGGTGCAGCTGCAGTGACCGGCCTGTCCCAGGGAAATCAGCAGAGCTGGTTACAGGAGGGAGGGTTTGACTGGAGGTCTGAACTGGAATTATGAACATCTCTGTGGGATCCCAGTGGCCTTGGGCACCTTTACAGCAGCATGAAGCCTTCTTCCTTGAGCCAGAGCAGCTCAGCCAGCTGCTCCCACTGTCCCCACAGCATCAACCCCCCCGAGACCATCCCAGACTGTCACATGCCGTGGATGCCGGTCACTGCTTCCTTCCTCCCCACGCAGCAGCCCAGAGTCATCATGTTTCACCCGTGGGAAGCTCTGGCAAAGTGCAGGAACCATCCCAGCCCAGCCAGGATGCTTCCTCCCCAGCTCTGCCCTGGGAATTCCTCTGAGGAGGCTGCTCCCTGCAGCAATAACCTTTTATGGTTTCCAGCCAGAGACGAATTAAGCAACTGCAATACCTAATCTGCTTAATGTTCTCGTAAAGCAAACAGCATTTGTTCTTGAAAGTGTCATTTTGTTATCCCATCTTCAGCTTCAGCTGAGGAAAGGTGACTGCTGCTGGCTGCCAGTGCCTGGGGGGCCGAGATTCCCTATCCCCTTGCAACCATGCCTGGGTCCTTCCAAACAGGCTTGAAGGCAGAGTACAGGAAACTGAAGGGGCTCCAGAGCTTGCCACACTTGCTGACACATCGGTGACCACCTTGATCATTGATATGGGGATATTCACAGCCCCCCACTCCTGCCTCCTTCCTGTGTGTGCTCCACACTGGTCCTTCCTTGCCCATCATCCCACAGCCTGAAGGTGTTTTTCCCCGTGAGCCCCTCCATCGCTCCCTTGCCCAAGCGCCTGCTCCATGCCCGCTGCCTGCCCAGCATCCAGAGCAGGAACCCAGCGGTGCTGGTGCTCACACATTGCCTAAAATGGTGTCCCCAAGCTGCTGCCCGCGTGTGCCGCGTGCCGCTGCCTCGACCCCGCGCTCGCGGCACGTCTGATTTATCGCGTGTTGAACCGAGTGTCTGAAGCCTCCAAGGAGGATTTAAGTCCTTTGGTGGGTCTGGACGGGGTCTGTTGATTGCAGCCTATGCCTTGGCCAAATCCTGAGCCCTGCATGGCACAGGCAGAGCACAGGGAATATTTTCCAGGCCTCCGAGGACCTGACTCTGTTCCAGGGATCCACTTTAGGGCTGCATGGAGCCTGGTGCAGGCCCAGAGTAGCCTTGGCGGGATGGCTGGACCCTGCTTGGGAGGAAAAAACTCCTTGTTTGAGTTAAACCTTCAGGCCAGGGCTCTGGCCTCTGTCAGGCCACAGCCCTTGTCAGCTCCTGCTGCCTCCCAGGGCTTTGCTGCCTTCCCTGTGGGTAGTTCGCTGCTGAAGGGATGGCGAGAGCAGGGATTCTCCTTTTTCTTTCTTCCTCTGACTTGTATGAGGGGAAGCACCATTTGTCCTGGTCTCCCTGGGGTGCTCCCCACCTCCTGGTTGCACCTTCTGGGTCCATTCTGCCTTAGTCTTCATCCCAGCTTGTTTGGGGCCTTCAGTGGCTTTCACTGCCCACTGAGAGCTTTGGCTGCTGTTTCCTACAAGCTCATGCCAAAACCTGTGCTGGTTCAAGGGTGTATTCACTTCAAAATGCTGATTTTTGATTGCAGGCTGAACCCAGGTGCACTGAGGAAAGCAAAAGGTGATTTTTAATAGCTCACTAAATCTCTGCCAGTTGCAGATGCGGCTGACAGACATCCTGGGCAAGAATTGGTCTATTCATTAAAAATGTCATGTGAAGTAATTTTTACAGCCTTGCTGGAAAGCCTGTTTCAAATTTTCCTTGGTCTTATAGCTAGAAACCCCCTAATTAAAATAGTGCCTTCACAGAATGTTTTCTTTCTACATTATTTATAGTCCTTCACTTGAAACCATCACAGACATTTTGAACACACCAAATGCTCCTTAAAACAGAAAATCTGGCATCTGGAGCGTGCAGCGGGATCCAAGGAACAAACCTCCAAACTCTCCCTCACGTTTGCTGCCTTTTTCTAGTTGGCACCACGCAATTCCTGGCTGAATTGTGTAGCTTTATAATCCACAGCAGGATGCAAGCTTTCCAAGAGTGTGCTTTTCAACAATGTCTTCCTCATATTAACATTTTTATGCCTGACTTCCCCAGAGTGTGATAGGTTTCTAGCAGTTTCTTGCTGTTTTTTTCCCATTGGGTAGATATGGCTGCTTGCAGTGTCTTGCTGCTGCTCTCTGCATCTTCAGAGATCCACCACGGTGCTTCAGCCAACAGCCTGGCTTTTTTCCCTTTGCCTCAGCTGTGTGTGTCTCTGTGAGTCACTCGATGGTTCAGAGATTGTGGCTAAGGCTTCCAGTGTGTTTCGCTCTGTAGGAATGTGCTTCAGTCAGCTGGACCATCTATTGTACCACCAAACACATCCAGACCTTGTTTTTGTTCCTCAGTGGGTTATGAGATGGTGTACACACACTCAGGTTCACACTCCTGCCTGGGGAAAATCCACAGGAGTGACCTGAAATCAGGAGAATTTTGTGCTCCCAGTATTGTTCTGTATATTCAGTGTTTTCTGAAGCCACAAATGTGCCTCCAGTTTGCCTCCCAGTGGCATCCTTTCTTCCTTATGGATGAAAATAAAATCACTGTGGGTATTTCATTCCGAGATTTCTGATTCAAAGGTCCATGATGTCAGTAACAGGCATCAAAATGTGCTTAATTCTTTTACTGTGGAAAAAGCCTTTGTAGCATAGGACATCTGTGAGGGTCTGGCTGGGACAGTGCCAGCTTGGTCTCTGCCCTTGCACATGCTGCAGGGATGAGGTTTCTGTTGAGGGATGAGGTTTCTGGTGGCAGGAAATCCCTACACCAGGATCAAGGCTGCTGTGGTCTGGAGATTGCCCGGCACTGCCTGTCTGTGAAGGAGCAGAGAGCACGTGGAGCGTTTCAGTGGTGCCTGATGTCACCTGGGGGTGTGCAGCTGGCTTTCATCCCTCCCAGATGTCTGGTCACCTGTTGCAACCTCTGTCTTGCAGGGTCCGACTGCAAGCCGTGCTTACAGGAATTCACTGACCACCGCAGCCCTGCCTTGGAGTATCCCACCCCCAAAAGCTTCC
Source organism: Acanthiza pusilla (assembly GCA_036630365.1). Lineage (NCBI taxonomy): Eukaryota > Metazoa > Chordata > Aves > Passeriformes > Acanthizidae > Acanthiza > Acanthiza pusilla. The sequence continues at coordinate 2,773,468 of JAXCHO010000105.1, read as the reverse complement.
TCCCATCCCTGATCGCTGAGGATGATTCCTTCTGCACCAGCATGGCTGAAGAGAAGGCAAGTGTCCTCTTTCCTGCTGCTGCCACCGTGCAAGGCAGAGGCCAAGGGCAGCAAACTGGGTGGTCAGCACCATATCCAGAGGGGTTTGTGGTGGAGTAGGAATGGGGGAAAGGGGTACTGATCCAGACTGTGGAGGACTAGAATACAAGGTTATATCGCTTCTGCTGCTGGGAAAAATTGTACCTATGTGCTTCATGTTGGAACACAAAGTTGGGGGGAATAAGGCACAGAGGGACCCTGAGGTGCAGGGGTTGGGGCAAGTCTGGCTGTGAGGGGCAGTGGGGGAAGGTGACTATTAGAAAGTCACTTGCAAGTCTGGCCCTGCTCTGCACCATGAGTTCTGCACAGGAGGTAACCTCTTTGCAGGATTGGTGCAAGGCTCTCAGATGGGATTTGTGCTGCCCTTGCAGGAGGATTCGTCTTCCACAGAGCTGGATGTCCCAGCAGCAGACTTGCACAGCAGCACAGAGGATCTCCTCTCAGACTCTGCTCTCCACGGCACCGAGTATTACAAAGATCTGGGACTCCTGAGCCTGCCGACTGCCAAAGCAGCGCCAGACATGGCAGCACAGCCAGAACAAGGATCCCAGATTGTGTCTGCCCTTCGCTCATTGGAAGAGAGACCAAGAGCTGTGAGCAAACTGTCTGTGGATGTTGCTTTTTCCAATCCTGTTTCCTGCTCAGTACGTTACGGCAAGGCCGACTGTCGTTTTCTGAACAAAGGCCACCTGTGCTCCTGTGCAGCAGTGCCAGGTGATGGTACCAGCACTTCTGAGTGTCCTGCAGAGGCAGACAATGAGCTGGACCTGCAGGAGGCCCAGGATTCCTTCCCCACGCTGGTGAGATCTATGTCCACCTCCCGGAGGCACAGCTGGGAGAGCCCTTTGTCACCCGTGGATTGCAGGCGCAGGTATGGCGGGACCGTGAGTGATATTTGATGTACACAGTGCAATGGAGGTGTGAGGCTGGAGAATCACACTGCCTGGAGCTCCAGCTGCTGCTGGGTGCTCTCCCTCATCTGTCAGCATTGGTCAGAGCAGCTGGACACCACTGCTCGTGTTGGGTGGGATGTGGAAGAGGAGGTGCTAGGGCAGCAAGAGGCTTTAATGTCTCCTTGGCAGTAGGAAGACCCTCTTTCCCTGGTGTTGGGGCCAAGAAGAGGATCTCTCATTTCTGTCTGGAGGGAACCTTGAACAGCATCAGTTGCTCTGAAGACCTCCATCCTCTGGCTCAAAGGGAATTTTCTCCATCAAAGAGGGATTAAGAGAGCTCTGTCAAATCCTTTTTGTTCTTGTCTGTGAGTTGGTTTGGTGAGGCCTGTGCCTGCAAGCACTGTGCTGTCCTCCAGCCCTCTGCCCTCCATGTGGCTGCAGAGGAGGTGCTGTTTGTAGCATGATGCTGAGCTCTGGCTGGGAGCAGAGTCAGGCCTGGCATTCCTGCCATCCTCTGCTCCTGCCACATGAATGCTTTGAGGTCCAGGTTCTACACAAATGCTTTCCCTTGCTGACAAATGTATTGATCTCCCAGCCGACTGGGATTTAGGTGCAAGCAGACAAAGACTATTTTTATCTCTCCTCCTTATATGGTACCCTAAAATTATCTCAGCCTGAAATCTTGGCAGTTCTTTATCAAGCTCAGACTTTGGTTCTCAGACCTATTGTCGTCCCATGTGCCATGGATCACTCACAGTTTATGCTCTAACAGGCATGTGAGTAACGGTGGCACGGAGTGGCTGTCGGTGTCAGGGACACGTTCTGTCCCCTCGCTGGGTGATGAAGCACGTGTGAGCAGGAGGCCAGAGAAGGGGAATACACCCCACTGTTCCCTAAGCAAACGCTTCCTGAAGCCAGCAGGAATGAAGTGACAGTGATCTGCAGACAGAACCCATGCAGAGACTAAGATTTTCCACTGAGCTCTATCCATCATTTTGTTCCTGTGTTGTTGTCACTGCAACAGCACTTAGTGTGCAGGACACTGTGGGGCACTGGGGGAGCTGGTCCACCCCTCATTTCTCAGAAAATAACTTTTTTCCTTCCTCAAAGCTGGGTCCTGGTGGGAGCAGGATTTATGGCGTGATGCCACAGTGGTGGTGTGATAAACAACGTCTGCCACTTCTAAATGCCCATAGGGACTTTCCTGGACGGCAGCTGCCAGGGCAGCAGCTCTGGGGCAGGCAGGACAGGCTGCTGCCAGGGTGGCTGCACAGTCTCAGGGGTTGCTAAGAGATCAGTGTGAGCCATCCAGCACTAAACATGCCGAGTGACCAAGGAGCTGGGGACTCGCTGGTGGCAGCCAGAGGCTGTTTTTAACAGGCTCAGGATTTGCTGTCCAGGCTAACACTTCCTGTCGTTTCCTTTCCCACGTGCCCGCTGTGGTGAGCCTCCTTGTCCCAGTGGCATGAGCTCGTTAGGACCACCCAGCCAAGGACATTACAGGGGCTGTGCCATGCCTGGCACAGTGGGTCAGGTCTGCTCAACTGCCTTGTTCCTCCCCCGATTAGGTTCAGCCTGGATGTCACAGAGCTGGGCAGTGACCCAGAGCAGGATGATGTGGAGAAGAGGAGCCAGTTGTGCCTCCAGCCTCATGTGTCCCTTCAGCTGCCCAAAGGGGAACCGGGAGCCTGGAGCAGCAGCCGGGGTGGCACAGTGATCAAAGTGGAGATCGAGCCACTGCGCCCAGCCCTCGCGGCCAGCCCCGGCCTGCAGGAGGTGGTGAGTGTGGAGGGCTGTGCACGGGGGCAGCAGGGTGAGCTGGGGGTGCAGAAGGCAGCACACACAGGTGCCAGCTGCAGGCTGGACTGCCAGTGTGGAACCAGGAGGTCTGCAGGAATCTCAGCAAGGATGGGCTTTTTCAGATAAACTGCCCCATGTGGTGGGATAAAGGCCCTGGGAGCTGGCTGTAGCACAGCCCTCTTTTCCCATATATCTAGCTGGAATTTCTTATGTGCAACCTGTGCCTGTTGCCTCTTGTCCTGTCACGACACCTCTAAGAAGAGTCTGGCTCCATCTCCTCTCTAATCCCCTGTCAGGTAGTTGCAGACAGCAGTGTCACCCCACTTACACACTGGGGAATGTGCTTTAGACTCAATTAGTATTAAAAGGACAATTGCTACATGTCCAATAAAAGTGAGAAGTGCCTAATAAGATTTTAGTCATGAGTGACATTTGTTCCAGCCTCCCTGGAGCCACAAACAGCTGGGCCTAAGGGTGTCCTGCATCATAACCCTGCCAAAACAAGAGGGAAGGGGTGAGGAATCAGCCATGCTGGAGGCTCCTTTGGTGCACAAAGCACCAAAAATGTCTGTGACTTTCTACTTCTCCAGAAATGTGTCAGCAATGGGAAGAGACTGAGGTCCAGGTCTGTCCCATCAGCCTGTGAGAGCATTGCCTCCCCCCAGACACCTCACAGTTTCAACACTTCTCTTCCAGCTGTGGAAGGTAGGTATAGATTCTATGCCATTAAATGGGTTCAAGGTATGATTAAGAAGATTAAAAGCTGGAGCTGTAGCCTCTGCAAGCCCAGACATCCTCTGCTTTCCCTTTCACGTGGTCCCATGAGCTCCTGAAATACAAAGCCAAGCTGGCTTTGAGTCTGGCCCTGGCTAACAGTGCAGTCTCAGCTCAGCCATGGCCATCCCCACTGCCACATAACCTCCCTGTGGCCCCTGCATTGGTCACTCCCTACTCAAGTCCCACCTGTGAGGATTGCCCTGGAGCAGAATGTAGAGATTTCAGAGCCTGGGAAGTGGAGGGGAGGCTGGCTGTCATGGAGATGAGCTGTGGGGAGGTACAAGCTCCTACCCTACTGCAAGCAGGATCCTCTGCAGCAAATATAATACAGACTGTAGAGGGGAGAAGTAACACAGAAAAGTGATGTAGCCTTCACCTCCCTCACAGAAATTCAGAGCAGAATCTCCCTCTCTAACTTCTGGCATTTATTCCTCTTAAATAAGACAGAAAGGGAGCCTAGCAACATTAATAAGGTCCAGCTGCATAGATTGCAACGTGGTGCTCTGCAAAGGCAAACCAGGATCCCTGCTGAGAGTGTTTTGTGTTCCAGGTGTTGAACCCCCTGCTCTGGAGATGCTGGAGAAGGACCACGTGTCCCCAGACCACGTGTAGGTATTGTCAGTCCTGGCTGGTTTGAGATAAAGGAGATTTTTGAGTGTATCTGAGCTACTGGGGATGCAACAGCAAAGGAGATCCCACTCCATGCCAGGCACAGCTGAGCAGCTGGTTGTAAACTAGTGCCTGAGGCTTAGTGGGGTGTAGAATATCTGTGCGAGGACATTTTCTAATCCCTTGCTTTTCTCTTGCCCCATCCTCGGTAGGTTAATGGTCCAGAAGGTACTTCAGGAGCTGAAACATTACCATGGGTAAGTGTGCCTGGGAGAGGGACCTCTGGGGGAGGTCACATGTCTGCCTAAGACCCATCTGGCAAAGGACACTTGCTCCCTTGAGGACAAATCCCCGGGGTACCAAAATCACTGATTTATCTCAGTGAAACCAGGGTAGAATTGCAAGGAGAAGGGGCATTTCACGTGTGTCCTCTAACTCTAAACATGTTCCTGCCCCATCCAGAAGATGAGACTTTCAGCTGACCCAGCAGTTCTGCTCTTGTGTTCTTTGCTGTGTCTGATGCCTTTTCCCTGCCCAGGGTGAAGCAGAGAGCTTGTGTGCAAGAAGGCAGCGATTCTTCCCAGCAGAACCTCACTTGGTTTGAGTTCCTGTCTAACGAGTAAGTGACACAGTGGGTGACACACACACTTTGTGTTCTAAGAGCAGACTGGTTTTGAGACCCCCCCATCTAAGCTCTACTGCCCTGCTAATTCTCTGTGGTATCTGCACGGGTTCAGCCAGGAGTGTGGCACTGAACAATACTTGCACACGTAGTTTGAAAGTTCAGCTCCTTATTTGCAAGTGTCTCATTAATAAATGACATGGCTGATGCCAAGCCAGATCCTCCAGGAGATGGAAAGCTCAGACTTGGGGTCCTAAAATAATGCTCCAATGAATGTCACCAGTGATCTCCCTGAGCTGGGCTTGGTCAGTGAATTTCCCCTTTTTTACAATGTTTTTGTCTCCTTTCAGAAATGAGGACAGTGGGAAGAGCGATAAAGCAGAGAAAGGCACAAAGGTGATGCGACGTCTGAGTTCCCTGCGGAGCCGAGTCACTGGATCCTGGCAGAAGGATAAGGTGAGGGAGAGATGCTGAATTTGTGGAAGAAATTGTTAAACTCTTCAAGTAGAAAATCCCACTGTATCTGCTGCCCACCAGCTTTCTGCTCATTTGTACCAGCTGGGAAAGGAATGTGTGGGCAGTGCGAGACCTGTGACTGAGCTGTGTTCTTCTCTCCTGCCAGGGTAAGAACAAAGAGCAGCCCAAGGAGAGAGAGAAGGAGAAAGAGGCAAAGGAGACAAAAGAGAGGTGGAAAGATATCAATGGGCACCAGCTCGTGCCAGGCGTTTTCTCCAGTTGCACCAGCTGCTCACTGTGTGCCAAACCTCTTGGGAATAAAAGTGGTCTGCAGTGCCTGAGTGAGTATGGCTGTCACTGCCTGGCTCTGCCCCAGCCTGTGCTCCCTGCCTGCCCCAGGCTGGCTCTTCTCCTGCCTAAACCAGTCCCCTGGATTGCATCACTTCTCTGCCTGCCCCGGCTCTACCCCACCACCCTGCTTGGCCTGGCTTGGTTGTTTCTCCAAATAGTCTAAACGATCTTTAAATCCTGCCTGGCAATAATTTATCCTCATTTTCTTTGGCCACTTGACCATTTCCTGCCCCTTTCCCCCAAGGAGGGTTCTAAGTCAACTCTTTTACTAACTTTTTTTTTTTTTTGTCACGAAGCTCTGCTTTGCCTGAACAAACATCCCAACTGCCTGAGTGTAGCTGTATGTTTTAGGCTGTTCTTCACAGCTGCAGTGAAGTTTCAGCTCAGCATCTGCCCTGTGCATGGGCACAGGGATTTCTAGAGCATCCAAAACTTTATTAACTAATGAAAAGTCAAATGTCGCCTCCCTGGACCTGCATGGATGAGTCTGTTGCTTTTCAGCTCTAAGTAGTGCCAGCATGGGTGGACCTCTGTGCTCCCACTGCATCCACTGTGGCATGGCTTTGGCTGACAAACCCTGTCCCTCCTCTTTGGGGCAGGTACTCAGGGCACTGAAGAACATTTTAATTCCCAAGGGATTGTCTGTGGGCAGAGAAAATTTTCTGGAAACGAAAGGATTGCTCTCTTTCTCCACCCTGTACCCTCAAGCAGTGCTTGCTCTCTCAGAGGCTCTTAAGGTCAGTAAAACCATGCTGGGGCATAAGGGGACTGGTTGCCCTCGGACATGTGTGGTGAGAAATATATTTTCCCTTCAGGGTAGCTGGAGGGAGATTGAAAAGGGGCACAGAGCTGGCTATTAGCGAGCATTTTTCAGGCGTCACAGCAAAAAGTAGGAAGCAGGGAGCTGAATAAGAGCTTTGTGGATATTTAGAGAGAACCTAAATATTATGGGAGAAGGCAGTTACACCTTGTCATTTCTGTGTGCAGAATCTCCCAGCAGAGGCTCCGTTTGCAGTCCTGCATGCTGCTTCACAAAAATACTTTAACCTGGGAGGATACAGACAGTCCTTGATCCCCATGAGCATGGAGCCATGCTCTGTATGGTCTTGGGAACTCTGTGGGCATTGTTAGTGTGACTGATTTTCCTCTTGATGCCTAAAAGACAGGCTACCTGAAACAGAGGCCAAGAGACATTAGGAGTATAAAAAGCGGACAAATTTATTCAAGGCCTGCAAAGACCTTGAAGGTACATTTGGGCAAGCAAAGTCCCCCGTTGGGGACGACACCCAAAATGGACGCTGGGTCACGAGCCCTTCACCTTTTATAAGTTCTGTCCCATTAGCATATTGGCCCTTAATTCTCCAATCGCACCCTTAGGTGATGATGTTAACCACCCCAGGCCTGCTCCCCTCATCTCACAGTTGTTTACATATTTTTGGGCCCTAAGGCAATGAGTATGTCCTTTAATATGTATTCAGAGAGCCTTGTTTGGCTAAAGGTGCTGGGAACAGAGGATTTTAGCACTTTGTAAGCAGCATAGAACTACAGCAAGTTACAGATACATGAAGGGTAAAAAAACTAGAAATAATTAAGGCATCACTCTGGACAACCCCCATGGAGATCTGTGATGTGGAGTTGGAGCTGGCTGTTGAAATGGGAGTGTGGCTCAGCATGGCTCATCCATCATAAATGCACAGGGATTGGACATGAGTGATAGTAACTTTCACCTTGTTTCTCAGCCCTTCCACGTGAAATCTGTGTTCTGTCTTGTGAACATTCAGGAGAAAAACTCCGAGGTGGCTGAGGCACTGGTTTGTGTTTGGGACTCTGTGACATCTCCTTTAGCTCTCAGCTGCCCAGGCTAATGCAGGCAGCAGAGCAGCACAGCTTGTTTTATCATGTTCCCTTTGCAGTGGCTTGAACTGAGGCTGAGCAATTGGGCAGGGTTCTGAGGTGTCCATTAAAATTAATGGCCTGTCTGTGGTGAGAGTGAGGCTGGGACTTGTGGTGTGACAGCTGATGGCTGAGAGGGCCTATATTTGGATGATGCTCGGCTGAAACCTTTGCGAGCTGCTGCCGAGCTGGGAGTTGATATCAGCAGCTCCCGTTACTGCAGCTCGGAGCAGTGTGTGGTCTCCTGACTAGTGCCTGATAGAGCTCTGGAACACCAAGCTCCGGGGCCACCGGGAAGCAGGAGCAGCAGGCCTACTTCTCAGAAGTGTGAGCTGCTCTGTCAGGCTCAGTCCGAGCCGTGGCTGCTGCCAGGATGTGAGGATATTTGGCTGCGCCTCTTGTTTTCTGCTCATGAGCTCACATTTGACCATCCCCACGCCTTGGCCCCCGGCCAGCCCTCGGCCCCATCGCTGGTCAGGTGCTGCTGTTGCTGTTGCTTTCTCAGTGGTATTTTTAACTGCAGCACCACCACGTGGTCCAAGGCAAAACAGGCTCGTGGAAAACACAAGAAAAGATGGTGGTTAAGGAAAGGGATAAGCTGAAAGTAGATGAAGGATGGCAGAATGATTACAAACCTGAAGTCTTTTCACTGTCCAGTAGATAGAAAAAATCTGGTGACTTCCATAGCTGTTATGAACTAGTGGAGTGAGAGCTCTTATTAGAAACAGTAACAGCAGGAGCAATTCTGCATTTAAGTAAGAACAAAAAACCATTGTTCTGCTAGAAACATGCGTGAGCTGTGAAGAACGTGGGCAGCTCGGATAGCCTGGTACATAGTAACTCTTTTCTGTCTCCCACTGATTCCTGCCCTCTATCCTCACCCCACACCACAGAGTCTCCCAGGGAAGGAGGCTGTGCTGTGTGTCGAGACTAGAGATGCAGGAGAGTCTCTGCAGCTCACAGATGTGCTGTTAGGAGCCTGGCAGGGATGAAAAACAAAGAGGAATGATTGCAGTCACAGGGATCTCGACAACAGCGGCCACCCAAACTCTGCTGTTACGTAAACTACGAGCTGTGAGTCTCTAGGTTTATTGTTCACCTGGAAATGAGAAAGCTCCTCTTGAGCCTTTGCAATCACGGGTGGAGAAGATTCTGTGCCTAAATTAATCCTCTCTTATAAACATGCTTCCAGAGTTTATGCAACAAGAGTTAGATGAGTCCCAGGGAAGCCCTGACAGGAGGAGAGCTCTCCAAGAAGGCTGTGCCATGGAGGCGAGCCAGGGATATGCTGTGGAATACAGATGGAAGGAGGATTGCTTCCCTTGAGCTTGAGCACTGGGGTAGAGGTAGTCTTTAGCTGACAGTCACATCGCTATTATTTCATGAGAAAGGCAGAGCCCGGGCCCACACAGACTGGCCATCCCCTTCAAAAGGAAACCAATAGCTGCAACCAGTGTTTGGTAGGTTTCAGACAAACTCCTCTTGTTTAAGAGAAGGTGCTCAGTTTAATGAATCTTCCTGAACAATACAGGCTGTGCTGGACTGTCCACCTGTCCTAGGCTGACCCTTGCTGGCTGCTTCAGTGCACTGGCTGATCTCTAACTGGTTGCTGTAACAACTGGTCTCCAGGACTTACTTAAGGCGCATTGTGAAAGAGGTTTGGAGAACCATTTCCTTTCTCACAACGGGTAAGGGAGAGGACACAGGTCTCTGCAGTTTGTCAGGCAAACATCCCCCACCCATGGCTGAGGAATGGACAGAATAGCTTTTGGTTTAGACCTGAAATTTGGTGTGAAATTCACCTCTCACTTGGCACTTGTGTCTGCACAGTTCTGATTTTAGAATTCCCAGTGCAGCACCAATAAGCTAATAGGTGAAGGACAGTTTTGGCTTATGATAAGGAAGAATTACTTGATTTTCTATCCTGAAATTTCTGTTCATAGCCCACACAGAGTCCTGAGAAATCTGAAAAGCAGCAGGCAACCTGGAACTTTGCATTTCCAGAGAGAGACACAGCTGAAAAAAATCTTCTGGTTTGGGGGGAAAAAGGAGGTTTGGCTGCTGTAAGATGATGACAGTGATAAATGGGCTGGGAGTCCCACTTGGAATAAACGATTACTGACAGGAGTCCAAACAAACAGAGGCAAAACCAGAGCGGCTGCGTCTGGCTGTGAGTGAAGGTGGTTCTGAGCCAATGGAGCAGGATCTGAGGCAAATGTGAAAGCGGCTGCAGTGCTGGTTGCAGAGGAAACACTGTCTGAGCTGTGTCCTGACACAGAGCTGGCTCAGCCAACATGAGAGGGGTTAGAAAAGGAAACCAAAGTACATCCTATTGTCAGTGCTTCTCCTTTTCTGCTTTTCACTTTCTTTTCATATCTGGGCAGTACTACCTTGATCTGGAACACCTTCAAGTGCTGCTCCTTCCATTTCCTGATACAACCTTAGGATATTGTACTCTCAGGCTGACAAAAGCATAAGGCTGCAGGACAGCAATTGACCTGAGACACATTCAGCAAGAAATTTTTTGTTGTTACAGAATTACACAGGATTAGACAGTTGGTGCTCTTCTCTTCTTTGCAATCCAAGCCTTAGCTCTAAGCTACAGAGTCTTGGAGCTGGCTGCTATGCCAGATTTTGCACTGATTTTGTGGCGATGCCCTGAGGCCGCACAAGCACAGCACGTTCTCTCCATGACAGCTGCAGTTGGGCAATCTGCAATACTTTACTTTTATATTACAGCGAAGCACGAAGTTTGAAGTGCCTGAGGATTAATCAGTCACTGAGTGACAGCCAGCTGTTTACCCCCAAACTGCTTTATTTAATGATCATTTCTCTGTAGTGCTGACAGGCCCCAATAAAAAACTGGGACCTCAGTGTACTCAGTCCTGCAGAGAAGCAGCACAAAAGGGAACATTTTGGAAAAGCTTGCAACTATGAGACGAAGATAAAAATAAAATCGATTAAACAGGTGGCAGTGTGAAAACCAGAGACCACATTGGCCCCATGGCAGGATATCATCACATTTCCAGCCCAAACAGTGGCAGACACTTTCAAAGCAGCACGGGAAAGCTGCAGGATAGATTTTGAGAGGGAAGTTTGTTTTGTAATTGTGTATGTTGTGTTTTCAAGCTCAACAGGCAAGTAGGATATGTGTGATTCAAAATATGACAAAATTTTGATCAGTATTGTAAATCCTCAGAGTGAAATTGGGAGGTGAGGTTGGGTGGAGAGCTCTTCCCAGTTTTCCTCCTTGCACTGAGAACTCCAGCTGCCTGGTGCTAGTACATCAAACCTTACTGGTGATATGGAAAAGGTGTTTTTTCCAGCAAGCACTTTAGTTCTATGACTCAGTGCATGGATCTGCTGCTAGGGAAGATAATTCCCCTTTGCTCTTGTCGTTTGTCTGTGCAGGGGTCACTGACAAAGGCCTGGGCAGGCACTCACTGTTGAGGGGTGGATAGGGAATCCAGTGCCTGCCAACCCTCCAGGGACCGCAGCCTTGCCTTGGCAGGGTGTTTGTAAACACTTCAGCACGTTGGGATGGCAAATCCCACTGGGCTTTTAATAACAAATCATGTATTTCCAGTCCTAGGCACTGTGCAAACACATGAAGTGCCACGCTGAAGGTGTCACTGGGGAGCCACATCCCATCCATTAGGGGCCTCTTTAGTCTGGGAGCAAGCATGTGCCCTCTCTGAGGGGAAAGTGTGGGCTAAGGAGGGCCGTGTGCCCTCCCTGAGGGGAAAACACAGGCTGGGGGGGTCATGTGTCTTCCCTCAGAGAAGTCATGGGTTCTGGGCAGCTGTGTGTCCTCCCTGAGGAAAACGTGTGGGCTTGGGGGACTGTGTCCCCTCTGAGGGGAGAGCGTGGGCTGAGGATGCTCATACTGTCCCTGAGGGAGACATGCAGGTTCGGGGCCATGTGCCCTTCCAGAGGAAAAGTGCAGGCCATGGGTGGCCATGCCTCCCTGAAGGAGGAAGGAGAAGGCTATGGGTGGTCATGTGCCCTCCCTGAAGATGAAGCACAGGCTGAGGATGCTCATGACCTCTGTGAGGGAGAAATGTGGGTTGGGGGCCCTGTGCCCTCCCTGCAGGAGGAAGGAGCTATGGAAGGCCATGTGCCCTCCCAAAGGGAAGTGTGGGCTGTGGATGGCTCCGCTTTACCTCAGGGTAAGCATGGGGCTGGGGGAACCGCATGCCCTCCCTGAGGGAGAAGCAAGGGCTATGGGTGGCTCTGCCCTCTCTGAGGGGCGGGAGCAGCTGGAATGGCTGTCCTCCATGAGGGGAAGGAGCGGGTTGAGGCATGGCATGGAGGGTGCTCCCCACTCTGAGGGGTGCCCTGCCTCAGGGAAGGCGAGGGCTGTGGGTGGTCGTGTGCCTCCCTGAGGGAAAACATGGGCTAATGGTGGCCATGTGCCCTCCTTGAAGGGAAAGTGTGGGCTACAGGTGCTTGTGCCCTCCTTGAAGGGAAAGTGTGGGCGACAGGTGCTTGTGCCCTCCCTGAGGGGAAAGCGCGGGTCAGGGCTGGGTGTGCTCTTCCCAAGAGCAAGAAGCAGGCTAAGGGTGGCCGTGTGCTCTCCCCGGGGAGTGGGCACGGGCTGCGGGTGCTCATGGTGTCCCTGCGGAGAAAACACGGGCTGAGCGTGTTTATGTGCCTTCCTTGAGAGTAGCGTGCAGGCTAAGGATGCTCATGCCCTCCCTGAGGAGAAAACAAGGGCTAAGGATGTCTGTGTGCCTTCCTTGAGATGAGTGTGCGGGCTAAGGATGCTCATGTCCCTCCCTGAGGGAAAAGAGCGGGCTATGGGTGGCCAGTGCCCTCCCTGAGGGGAAAACACGGGGTAAGGGGTGTCCGTGTGCCCTCCCTGAGGGGAAAGCAGGGACTAATGGTGTTCGTGTGCCCTCCCTGAGGGGAAAGCAGGGACTAATGGTGTCCGTGTGCCCTCCCTGAGGGGAAAGCAGGGACTAATGGTGTCCGTGTGCCCTCCCTGAGGGGAAAGCAGGGACTAATGGTGTCCGTGTGCCCTCCCTGAGGGGAAAGCGCGGGCTCAGGATGTCCCTGTGCTGTTCCTGAGGGGAAAGCGCGGGCTCAAGGTGTCCGTGTGCCCTTCCCTCAGGGGAAGCACTGTCCCTGCACTGTCCCCGAGGGGCAGGGACCCTGCCCGGCCGTGCCGCCCCGCGCACGCGCACCCTCGTCCCCATTTTTCCTTCCGGGACACGGGGGCGTTTCCTGTTGCTGTGGCGGCGGCTCCCGGGACCGAGAGGGAACCGGCGGCTCCCCGGGGAGTCCGGTAAGAGACCGGGCTGTCAGCGCGCCCGCCGGCCCCCGGCTCCGCTCCCCCCCGGCCCTAGCGAGCCCCCGGGCACCGGCACCCCCTCCCCGGGGCCGCGGCGCGGGGACCGCCCGGCCCCGCTCCCTGTGCGGGCAGCGGGGGCTCAGAGGGCTCCAGGGGGTCCCGGCGTTTGGCCGGGGCAGCGGGTTGATCTTCGGTTTGTCCCAGTCCCGCAGGTTTAGAGCCGTCCCGACCTTTGCAGCTCAGGGCTTCAGCTGCGGGACGGGACGGAGCTTGAAAGATGCTGTGTTTACGTTAGGAACCTCTTGTAGGGGCTACCGAAGGAGTGAAAAATGTTGCTGTGTGCGGTAGGGAGGCGATCGGCAGTAGTTTGTGTGAAACAGAGTCTCTTTATGCCACAGCTTGAGTCTGAGCATCCTTGTGTTCATTAAATCCCGCACCTCGTCCTCTCGGTTCTTACACACATTGTATGTACCGGTGCTGCAGCAGCGAGAAAAGTCTGGGATGTTCGTGAAAAGACCTTAAATGCGTTAGGGAAAAAAATGGTGAAAACATCCACTTATCCACAATCGCGAAGACTGACCCATTTTAAATATTCCACGGCCCTGGCTCCTTGGGGAGAGGAGCGGGAGATGATATCAGCTTAGCTTGTGTGTGCTGAAAGGAAGCGCCAGCAGGAGATAGGAGTGGTGATGGATTTTGGAGGAGGAGCGGGGAAACAGGCAGTGATTCGAACAAATAGCTTTCTGAATGTTTCTGGTACTATATTTGGTGTTGCTGTTCTAATAAATAAGCATAATTTCTGAATATTGCTTGAAGATATTGTGTGTCACCCAGAGAAAAAAGGGCTGCTTCTTAATTCCTTTGCACTCCTCTCTTAAGAGGATTTTGTGGGAGGCTTTTTTATTTGGCACTTTTAGTTGAAATTTATAAGAGTGATAGTTTCTCTTTGGCATGGTAAAAATAAAAGAAACCCGTGAAACATGGCTCTCAAACAGGAGCCATCGGACATTGTGTGTTGCAGTTCCACCTACTGTTTACCTATGAAATATTTTAAATACCTTTTATGATTGTCATAGTTGCTGCTTCAGTTGTGTATCGTAGACTGGGGGAAGGGTTCAGCGTGACAGAATTGAATTGTGACTCCTGCTTCTTTTAGGACAACATGCAGATTTTATGTGGCGTTGTTTAAAAACCAGAAACATTGGTTGTTTATGTGTTTCTGTGCCTAAAGAAAACCCCATGACCACCACAACTTACAGTGTTGGGAATCACACAACCCTTCTCTCTGCTTCATCCTGTTGATATTTTGACAATAAAACCAGATACAGTGAGAGAGTAATTATAGGTTGTTTTGGAGACAAAGAGGAATGCTCTAAGAGGGAGGCTGAAACTCGATAATTTAGTGCTGTTGCTCTCTGGCATGGACTGTCTCTGTTTCAGAATGTGAAGTATCTCATCTCCCTGCACCCTTCCAGTTTTTGGTTTCTGCCTCTGCGTAATTAGGCAAGTGAGAAAACAAGTAAACACCGGCCACCAGAGCCACTAGGACAAAGTTAAATCTGCTCCGAGTTCCTAAAGATACCTGACCTGGAATTACCCAATACAGAAACTTCCTCATGTTCCACTGAAATGATTCCTCTTCCTGAGAAGTTTTATCACTCTGCTTTTTCTGGAATGCCGTGGTGGTTTGAAATGTTTCTTGGCCGCTGTGTTGTGTATCTCTGTTTGTAAATTCAGAGTTTATATTCTGTGTTTATCATTCATAAGCAGGTTGTTTTCTTTATCAGTTCAAGAGGGAGGAGTTCCCTGTATGGTGTAAGGATGAGGAAGGAGGGAAGAGATTCTCTTTGATCCCTGAAGCATTGGACAGTTGAAAACAGGAAAAAAAAATTAAAATTACTAACTTCACTATGGAGCTACTTTGTCCTTGGCTCTCTTCTGCTGGTTGGATTTCATAGGTGTTGAATATATCCTTAGCATTGAAAGAGTGCTTGAATTCCTTGTATGATTAGAATCTGTTAAAATCTGTCCCCGTTTGAACTTAGCTGCCTTAAAGTGTTTTTTTAAAATCTGTCATTTAAATTTTTTTTTAAAAATCCTTGAGATAAAGAAAGTCAGCAGTTCAATTTTAGATTAATCACAACATTTTTGTCTGTTAGCTGTTGTTTGCAAATGGCCTTTTAAGAGTTATTTTATTGGGCAGTACCGTTCCAGACCAGAGGTCAGGGTCATAGTGCTCATAATGTTTGGTGAGTCATAGATTTGTCCTGGAATCCAATTCTGGAAGACATTTATAGGACATTGACAGTGTCTGATCCCCTGGAAGGTATTCCAGCTGGGGGAAAAAAATGTCTCTTTCTGCCCCTTTCCAGCCAGGTTTGTTGCCCTCTCGTACTGTGAACTGGGTGATGCTTTTGGGTGTTGTAATGTGTTGTCCAAGAAAATGCTCCTCAGTTGTAAATCACTTTCTCTGAGCCTTTGGGAAAACAGCTCATTAATAAGGGAAGGTTTTTTATTATATCAGATATTAAATTAATTACCCTCAGTCATGAACAGGATCTTTTCTGATGTTTATGAGCCTTTTAGTCTTAAATATGTCTTTACTGGTTGAGGTCCTTGCTTTAGTCACTCTCTCATTAGGTCATTGTTGGCACTGGCCCCTGCAAAATGCTTCAGCGACAGTCCCTGTAGTAAGCAGATCTGGGATAATGTGATGCTTCCAAAATTCTCAGCCTTAATTCCAAACCTGTTGATTAAAGCCCAGGAACAGCCCTGGTGGGTTTGCTCAGTTTCCATGATGTGAGTGGTTCAGTTGCTCTGTACCTTTGGCTGTAGTAGTGGTGCTCCTGTTCCCATCCAGTCGAGGTGATCCAAATCCTTGGACCTTCTCGGTGTGTTGGTACTTTGTCTGGTGTTGTCAGCACTGGCCAGAGCTGCAGCCCTAATGCATGGTCTGTGTCAAGATGAAATCCTTCAGAGGGTCTGTTTCTCCCTGCTAGATTAATTTTCTCACTGTTCAATGAGTGATTGAGGGAGGAGAAGACGGGGAGGAGCCTGGTGCAGTCCTCTGAGTTTTTATCTCTGCTGTTCTCAGGAGTATCTTCTGTGCCTCTCCATTTGGGAAGAGCTTGCTAACAAAGCTGGTTTTTGTTGTTGGGTTTTTTTTTGTTGTTGTTGTTGTTTGGTTTTTTTGGGGTTTTTTTGGTGGGTGTTGTTGATGTTGTTGTTGTTGTTTTTTGGTTTTTGTTTTGTTTTGTGTTCTTTGGGTGGTTTTTTGGGGGTTTTTTGTTTGTTTGGTTTTTTTTTTACTGCCCAAATTATTGATCTGAATAAGACCAGATGATGGCTTATGCAAAAATAATTTTCTTTGTCAGTTTGAGTTTACTGATGCTGCTTTACATTGGATGGCTAGAAAGGATAGAAATCAGGTATTTCTATACAGCTGTTGGAGATCTGTTATTTCTATGCACCTGTAAACAGCACTTCATGTGTATCTCTGCTCTTAAACATCAGCCTCCATGTGTGCAGGCTTCTGTCCCTTCTTTGCTATCCCCTGTCTCTCATTCTTTTCTTGACCCCTGCAGTTCTCTGATAACATTTTGAGAGAGGCTGAATAATAATGCAGAATAGTAAGAATAAATGCAGAAATCTTACATGCATAAAAAGGAAACCACAGTCACCAGTATTCAAAATCTCATTCTGATCCTGAGTTGGAGTGTCCTTCCTTCAGCACTGTGAAAGGGTGTTGAATAGAGGAAGCTGGAGCATGTTTACAAAATGAAGTATGCTTATAAAACAGTCTTCTCTCAGGTTTCAGAATTCTCCTATGTGGGCAAAAATTATGCCACTTTGAAATCATTAAGTAAATGCATTTCAGATAGTCTCATAGAGACTATTCATAGAGAATCAGGTCCTTGGATTCAGCTGCAGTTTCCTGTGGCTTTTCTGTAGCATTTTCCTGTTTTCTAGTATGTTCTCCACTGTTGTATAAAGAACCTTTCAGCAGTGTGGGGAAGTCATACACAGCACTATTAGATATGTCAGCTGATTAAGTGAAAAATGCCTACTGAGAGTGCCACAAGCTGTTATCTTTAACAGAGCAAGGGCATGGTTTTAAAATTGAAAGACATTTTTAAGTGAGATCCCTTTTACAGTTACCTTAACAACAAATCCAAGCTTTTCAAGTGGAATTGGTCCTACTAATCATTGATAGGAAAAAAATTACTGAATGTAATCACTGAAAATGGGTAAATGTCAGGGAATATGAATATCCAGTTGAAGTTTGGTGTTTCTAGTTGACTATATTACAGAATTCTAGATGGGTTAAATGGATTTCAGGACCGCATGGGCTGAGGGAACATCGGGCATCCATTGGGCTGCCTGTTCTGCCCTGAAGGGAACCCATCTGTGGCAGGACTTGAAGCCAACCCAGCCTGATGTCATAGGGAATTTTCTCTATTTCCTTTTGTGTGGTGATTTTTGTCCTACAGTTTGTTTCTTTGTCTCAGGAGAAAAGGGATTTCCATTGTCAACTACTTGTTGTTGGGGCATGTCTTTTAGCAAGCTCTTCATTCCCTCGTGGTAGGTGGAGGCCTTATCATTGCTGAAATAATGAATATATTTGTTATTCTCTACACAGTTTAAACAAGTGAATAATTCGATACATTTTTCTTGTGCATTTGCAGAAGCACATACATTTGAAATTAGGTGTGGTGCCTTTTGCTTTGTGGCGTGGGGTGCGGTGGTGGTAGGAATATCCCAAATAAGAGAGAAGTTGTGGGAGGTGATAGTTTTTGTAGAATTTTTTTGTGTGTGACAGGCACTCGGGAGCAGAACTCTGCACTTTATTTCCCACACTCGGGGAAGTTGTATAACATGTAAGCATCTTGCAGGTCTGTGCACTCAGTCTTTCTCTCAGTCTTGTTTTTATATCTTTATTAATTTATTTGTGTTTAAGGCCAAGTAAGTATTTTGGTCCTGTTCTCAGGCTTCTGCTGAAATTATGGAGAACACAAGTGAGCATCTCTCTACGTTAGCCAGGAGCCTTAAAGCAGATCCCCAGTCCTGGCGCCAGGCGGGGGAGGTTCTGAAGAGACCTTAAATAGTTTTTCCTCTGTGCTTTGAACATAAACTGGCTTTTCTCTAGCAGATGTGGTGTTCATCTTCCCAGTTTTGTTCTATTTCTCTTCTAACAGGCATGTCTGGGAAAAGGCAAATCCTGGTGTCCTTTACTGAGTTGATGCCCTGCTTTGCTTTTTATGAAGGATCTTGTTCTACAGATGGGCAGAAGGGCTGCAGAAAATATTTGGCACTATCAGTTCCCCTCCTGTTTTCTCAAGACGTAGTTATCAGAAGGAAAAAAAAAGGGATTGGATTTTATTATACTGTTAATAGTTTTATGGTTTTTGGGTGAGAGGGCTGCTTTGGTTCCTGTGTCTGGGAACAATTCCTTTGTGCAGCTGAAGAGGTGGTAATGCTGTGGTGCTGGTAATGCTCTGATGATTCTGGAGAGTGTTTTGATCTTTAATTTACTGTAGTTACTGCAGCTCCTAGCAATAGTCCGTGCAGAAAGGCAGCTATTCCTGTGGAGCCAAAGAATTGCTGCCTTCTTGATTGGTATCAATTTTGGATGGAGAAACATAGAAATGGCCTTTGCAGAGATGAGAAAAGCTGTGCTCCACTGAGTGGAGGTTGGGCAGAAAACTGCTCGTGCATTCCAGAGTGGCTCTTGGTTCTCACATGTGTGAATTTCACTCCGTGGCCCTGAGTCTCACTGAAAAAACTCGAGGGTTTGGTAAAAAATCAGCACCAGAACATGCACAGCAAGGATGCTTGCCACAACACCTGGGCTTACTCTGCATCTCTTCCAGAATTAAGATCCTTTATGTGTCACTTTTCCTTTCCCTAGATGGGAAAGAAGAATAATTAAGACTTTTTTTGTGTGTGTGCATTTCAGATTGTGCAGTGAACGTCCACAAGAACTGCAAGAGTTTGCTGACTGAATGCAGCAGCATCAGACCCAAGGTGGGCTTTAACGTTTGCTATTCATTTATAATAACAAGGCTTGACATAATAAGTTTAATTTATGCTAGTGGTTTAATTACATCAGTACAGAATCTTGCCCTACATCTTCAAGACATCGAGTAGTTATTAACCTGTCATTATAGTAATTAACGATAATGTATGGAGAGAAAATAAAATGAAGTGTTTTATTGCTGTACTGTAAATTACTTACCCTGTGTCCCAGAACTAACCCTAAGAATGCTCAAACCTATCACTTTTTTGGGGTTTATAATTGAATAATATGGTACCTTTGAATGTTGTGCCATCTCAGAGCTGATGGAAGAGCATGAGGGGTGGAGGGGAATTTGATCATAACAGTTTCCTGTTCTGACCAATTCTTTCTAAGCTAGAAAATGCAGAATAAGTGATTTCATTTGGGAACAGTGATGAACTTTGTCTTGTTAAACTGTGTATTTCTTATCTCTG
Source organism: Acanthiza pusilla (assembly GCA_036630365.1). Lineage (NCBI taxonomy): Eukaryota > Metazoa > Chordata > Aves > Passeriformes > Acanthizidae > Acanthiza > Acanthiza pusilla. The sequence continues at coordinate 2,754,187 of JAXCHO010000105.1, read as the reverse complement.
TCACTGTGGTGCCCGTGATTTCATGTAAGGTCACAGGTTGTTTCACACAGATGTCTATCTGTTGGGGTTTTTTGTTCTGGTATTGGTTTTGAAAATCATTTCCTCCTCCTTATAACTAATAATACTTGAGGGAGTTTTAGTTTGTTTTAACCTGCAAGTGCTGATGATTTCAGAGACTGATAGCAGATTAGGGAGTAGTGTGTGGAGGAAAAGAGAGAGCAGAGCAGCTCAGACCTGAGCAATTAGAGGTTAGAGGAAGTGTGTTCAGCCATTGATGATATAGAATGGAACTCTTCTGAGGGCAGAAATGTTCTTGTGGGGGTTTTGATGTATAATTTCACACATTTCAGGGCATTGTGCATTTTCCTTTGAAACAAAAAAAAATCACTTGCTCTCATGCTTTCATTTCCACTCTCCACCACCACCCAAAACTTCACGGTTGAATCAGCTCTGACCAACAACTCCTGCAGAGAGGGAGTGGTGGCACAAAATGGGGTGAGGAAAATAGTCATAAATGGGAACCCCAAAGGGAAGCTCCCCAAAAGCCATTTGTTACAGCCTGTACTGTTTATTTAGCTTCTTTGCATCTTTGATAACTTGTATCTCGATGGTTTTTAATATCCTAGTATTGGAAAAAGGACTAAGTTTACCAAAGATTACCAAAGATGCAATTGGAAAGGGACAGTCTAAATTTTTGTCAGAAGTAGCTGGGTTAGTTTAGTCAGTATTGCTCTGAGCTAAACAACAGCAAAGTGTAGGTGAAGATTGTCAACATAAAGGGTTTGCTTTCATCTAGTAAATTAATTATCATAGCTTTAATTCAGCTGTAGCTTCATTTTTGGTTCTATTTCAGCCTGATTTATACTTTGTGGAATTTAATACAAAGTGTTAATGTCTATATGCCATTCGTCTGGCACATGAAAAAAATCAAAGCTCTTATTGTATTAAATCTTTTATATTCTCAGTGTACATCTTCACTTACAGTTAATGCTATAGGATAGGAAAAATCTGATTAATTTTGAACTGAAAGTTTGGTCTGTATGTGTAAGAATATTGTATTTTTTCCTATAGCAGAAAGATTTGCAGCACAGACCTTCTGGATCTCCACAAAGTTCGCCCCAGTGCATTTCCCCAGGTTTGTACTAAAGAATGATTTCTGTGCTCAAGGCTTATCTGTTCAATTGTATTTTTTTTCTTTAATATGTTTTAAAGGCTATACACAGTGTGTTATTGAAGTATAGAGAAGGTCTCTTTTAATAAGATGGTTTCATTTTTTTTTCTATTGGGAATGGCTTAGAGGCTCCTAGCAATCTCCTGTGTGTTTTTATCTTTTTATCTTTTTATTTTTCTTTATACCTTCTTGCTGTGTAACCTCAAAATATCATGGTGAAAAGGGATCAATAAGCTCGTTTTTCATTGATTGTCTATTCTCTGGCCTCTGAAAAGACTAGAACTGTGAACTTTGTTTTACATCAGATTTTCATAATTGTCTATTTAAAACTTGCCTGCAGCTAGTGGTTGCTAGAAATCTCTAAGACAAGCTAGCACTAATGGTCTGAACATAAATCTTTGTTGAAACAAAGTGAGGAAAAAGGATCTGGGAGGAAAAAAAACCAAGAAGAAAGAACATCTGTATTGCAGCACAGGCTTTGAAATACCTTTTTGCTCCTGGAAAAGACCATCCCCGTCACAGGTGCTTTAATTTTAGATGTTACAAGGTCTGCATTAACAGAACAAGTGATTGACTGTCAGAACACAGCTGACTTGGATGTCTGAGCATCACTCTGGCTGTTTCAGGTGATTTCAGGTACCATTTTCATTGCAAGGTGGCTTCTTCATGAAATGATTCTTCCCAAGAGGTAGCACAGGGGATAATTGTTATAAGGAGATAATGGCTGTTTGCATTACCAAGAATGGGTCTGTGCATTTAGGAGAAAGTGCAGAGACTAAAATAGGAAGCAGTGAGGGCTAATGAAAATGGGAGAAGCTGTCTGTAGGGCTGGTCGGTGAGGAGCTCTGTGGTACCCAGGCTGGTCTGTGTGAGGGGAGCAGCGATCGATGTGGGGCACAGCAGTGTGCAGACAGTGCTAATTGAACTCAGAAAATGGCTTTTGGGCCATGCAGACTCTGCTAGGCAGACAGTACTCATTTTCCTTAGTCAAAAGCAGAGGCTGGAGATTAAAGGAACAGCTAATAGCCTGGGCATTGTATGTTCTTAGCTACAGCATAACCCTGCAGACTGAAGTGCCCAGCAAAAAACCCCAATACATTGTATTAATGTAAAAGAAAAATTCATTTTAAGAAACGTATTAACTGTTGTGTGTCCCCATCCCTCTCCCCTTGTTTTGCCTCTGGAGATGTTTAGGTCTGGCCTGTCCTTGTGCGACAGAACTTTATGTTCCTGTGGAGCACAGAAAGAGAACTTGATGGCCAATAATTTCAGTACTTCCCCAAATGGAAACAGAGGGACATTGGTTATTAAGCCTTTGTTTAAGAAATCTGACTTGGCAAATCTTGCGAATATCTAATTCATCTCCTTTTGGAGCTTGGAGGGGATGGAAAGGACTCAGTTTACCCAGTTTGTTGTAGACTGACAATGTGCTGAGTGTGTAGCCAGGAGGTTTCAAACCCAAACAGGTTTTGGGAGGGGTATTTCCAGCAGGAAAAGATGTGGTGATATAATTTCTATTAAATGTCATTGATGAAACCTCCCCTGCAGCCCCAAAACAATTCTTCTGTCAGTGAAATGAGAGACAAGCCAGTGTACAGCATGGGATATGAAAAAATGTGGAAAAACCTGTTTCATGACAAGAACCACAAATACCTTGATTTAACTGTGCTTCACTGAGCAAGGCAGAAGTGGGAGAGATAATTATTAGTGAAGGTACACTAAGGAGGGCAGGCTAAAAAAGGGGAACTTCGAGGGATGGGTGGACACCAGTGTTTTTACCAGAAAAGTGATAAAAAGCCTTGTCTGGGAACTGGGGACCCCCTTGAAGTGCTACAGCAGCAGCCCCCCAGTCCTGGAGCAGCCTCCTGGACCATGGGACTGGGAGAGGAGCTGGGTCTGTTCCTGCAGTGGCAGAGCCCCAGGTTCAAGGATCTGTGAGATCTTTCCCACTCCCATGTCCTTAAAAGCTCTTTGAAAAAGAGCAGCTACAGACCTTGTCAGGGATCAATTCTAAAGATTGTCTGGCTGAGTCTTGGTCTTTGACTTCCCTGAAGTTCCTTTTTTAAAAGGATGTATTTTGTCTCCTGTTCCTTATCATTTATTACAGACATTAGTACTAAATAATTGTATCCATTTTTTAAAAGTCTATTACAGGCTTCCACGTATTGTGTAATAGTGATTAAAGTTTCAAATATCTTTCCAGTTCACAGTCTGTCTAGATTTAAAAAGCATTAAAAAGCTGCAGTATTAAAATTAAATTTAGCTCTGGTATCTATTATGTGCAGTGTGTGTGCATGCAGATATAAATCGCTGTGAGCAATAAGCATTGCAAAGAACTTGTGGGTTTTTTTCTGTGATCTCTGATTTTTCTTGTTTGCCATGAAATGTTCTGTGCCCTTATACGGTGGGGTGTGAATAATTGTGTGTAGGTTCTGGTGTTTTACTAAAGGAGAAGATACTTTGCAATTTCCACACTAAATGGGCACAGTAGGGACCAATTTCCTGCACTTCAGACCTGCTGATTTAGCCAATACAGTAAGTTAAGTGGCAGCTTTACATTTCTAGAAGGATCACAGGTAGTATAAAAACAGAGCATCTCTGGGGCCACTTTACTGTGCCAGGTCTGAGGGCAGCCAGTGGTGAGCATGGGGAATACAAATTCAAAAAGCAGCGGCAGAAGCAATGCGATTCCAGCTCACCCCGAGCTGTCTTTTTGTGGTTCCTTTTCAAGAAAATGGAATGAGAATGTTTTTTTGGACAATGAGCTCCTGACATCCAAGATCCTGTCAGTTCTCCGGCCGCATTCCGAGCGAGGGCTGAGAGCAGGCGAGCTGCAGTGCACGCCTCATTTTCTGAGTACCAATTCCATTTTTGCCTCTTTAGCCACTTCTCTGAAGGAGCAGCCCCGAAGTCTTCTCCTGGGACCGGATGGCACCCCAGCACTGTCCCGGAACCTCGGGATGACTATCGCCCAAAGAGGAAATTCTCAGCCTTCACTGAACGCTGCTGGAGCTGTTAATAAATTTGGGTGAGTGAAATGCTTCTCTTCTAATCCACTGGCTTCAGCTGCCCCCCTCCTCCCCAGTGTGAAAAGAAAAACTAGAACTTGTGTTGTGTTTTCAAGCTCAAAAGAGCTTTATTGAGGTTTTAATGCTGAAAGTTATTTCCCTGAACAATATGCTTTCTTTTGCTTTTTTAAAACTTGTCTTTAGTCCCTCTGTCCTGTGTCACAAAAGATACATAAAATAGTGCCATATTTGAGCACCTCTGTCTAGATTATGGTTTTCATGGATGTATTTGTCTTGAGAATTGCTGTGAAATTCAGTGATCTCGTCTGAGTTCAGCTGTTGCAGCTTGGGCTGGTGCTGACTGGTGTAGGAGGCAGCAGTGTTTTAAATTGCAGAATACCTTCATTAAAATAGTAGGCAAACTCCAAGCTATCTGCTGTTTTAAGTGGCTATTTACTTTTGATCTACCCCAGTTGTGCTCCCTTCCCAGTGAAAGTGCCCTTTGTACTCTGAACTGGCTGTGGCTTGTCACCAGGTGATGTCCTTGTAAACTGTCATACTAGAAGTTACAAGCTTTGCTCGGGCTGCTCTAATTAAACTGCAGTATTTAAGTGTTGGAGTTGCTAAATTGATTTAACTGTTTAAAGAGTGCAGTGATATCTTTTATTTATTTATTTATTTATTTATTGTAAGATAATTGCACTGTAGTTTAGGAAAGATGCTTGTTAAAGAAGTTGGATTTTAAAAAAATTTTAATTGTTCTGGTCTAATTTCTTTGGCCATTTAGATTAATTTCAGGAGACATGGATGAAGGAGATTCAGGCTTTATAAAATTTAAGCAGACTTCAGATGACGTTGTCTCGCTTGCACCTTCAACAGCAGACTCCATTTTTCTGGAAGGTATGGAATTTCTGTGCTTTTCAGGATTGTTATGCAACTTCTCCCACAGATTTTAAAGCAGCACTGAGGTGTTTTTACTCTTGTTGTTACTGATGATAAAGAAGGATATGGTGAGAAGCAATTTAATAATAACTGCAATTGAATGTGCTTTTGGTCTAGATGCATATTCTGTGTCCCTCCGGAGTGAAATAGAAACAGATGCTCATGAGTTTGAGGCAGAGTCTTGGAGTGTTGCAGTGGAACAGCCTTATGCAAAAAGGCAAAAGAAAGATGTTATCAAAAGGCAAGATGTCATTTATGGTAAGAGTGCATGTTATTCTTAAAACGTTTTCTATTTCAGAGTGCCACCGTTCTGAAACAAAGCAGAAATCATATTTATTGGTTCCCATTTTGGCTTGTGCTTGAAAATGAAAATTGAGTGAAGATCTTTGAGTCTGTTACCTGCCTTAGTGTGCATAATTCCTTTTGTGAATGCCTTTAAGCATCCAGTGGGTTTCAGTAGGGCTCTGTGAGCAGCAAAGCCCAGCAGTACAATTAGAGAACAGCTCACCTGCTACTGGGAGATGTCCTTAAATGAGCAGGGTCAGTCACTGCTGGGCTGGGACATTAGCAAGGCAAATTTAAGAGCTTCTCATGGGTGATGCAAAGCCTTGTGGTGAAGAAGAAGATGATGGTGGCTTTCAGAGCCTGCTCTTATATCTCACTGGTCACTGCACAGCACATAAATGACTTTTGGTTTTATTTTTGTATTTCCCCTTGCCCAGAACTAATGCAGACTGAAATGCACCATGTTAGGACACTGAAAATAATGCTGAAGGTGTACTCCAAAGCCATGAGGGAGGAACTGCAGTTCCCAAATGCAGTCATCAACAAGCTCTTTCCCTGTGTGGATGAGCTGCTGGAGATGCATGGGCAATTCCTGCTGCAGTTGAAGGAGAGACGAAAAGAATCCTTGGAAGAAGGCAGTGACCGAAATTATATAATCCAGAACATTGGAGACCTCTTGGTAAAACAGGTGTGAATTAAATCCTACCAGTGATGTTGACACTATAAAGCTTCTAAAAAGCTACCTGTAGGGGTAAAGTTATGTGATGTAAAGATTGATTTGATCCTGGATTTATGGTTGTCTTCCCTGTTAATGTGGGAGCATGACTCCCAGGAATATATCTAGTCACAAATAACATGAAATGGCCATTAAATGTTCTTTGGACATGTACATACACAAATTGTGGGATATGTGACTTGTTTGGTTCTGTTTCTCATCTGTTCCAAAACTGAAGTAACATACTCCTGGTGTTCATCCCAAATATGGCTCTCCTTCAGATCATGCCAAACTTCTTTGTTCTGACCTTTTAAAAATACAGTCCAGGATCATTTGAACTCATGGCAGCTTTAGCACCATTCTGGCATGGAGTGGATGCAACGATTTTCATCACATATCATGACCTTTTTTTTTGCCCTTCAACTTTTATAGTCCTCAGACTTTTTAAGTGCAGAAGTCCAGAAATACTTTGTAAAAATTCTCATAATGAGAATAATAATTTATTTCATATTTGGTTATCTTCTGGTATTCCAAGCCCTCACATGTTACACTGCAAAAATCTCTTATTTTTGGTACAGAAGGAATTGAAATATAGGAGAAGTGTCTCAGAAATCACCCTGAAACCCTGTTAAAGCTGGGGTTTATAGTGGAGGTAGGTTTATTCTGAATGATTAATGTCTTTCATTCTTATATTTCCAATTAGTTCTCAGGTGAAAATGGGGAGAGAATGAAAGAAAAATACGCTGTATTCTGTTGTGGACACAATGAAGCTGTTAGCCATTACAAAGACCTGCTCCAAAGCAATAAGAAGTTCCAAAACTTAATAAAGGTAAACAGTAACCAGAAATCTCCTATTTTGACTATGCAAAATATACTTCACTGCTTTGGGCTTTATTTTGCACTTGAAGATCTCTCAAATGTCAATGAGCAGGGTTAGAGACATATTCTCATTGTTTGATGGGTTGTGAGCTTCTTGTATTTGAGATCTTTTGGACTATTTGGAGACAAAGCCACAATTAGCAAGTGTTACATTTGAGGCAGGCTCTTGAGAGCACCTAGGACTGGGGAATAGAGTATTTGTTCTATTCAGGGCTCTGTCCTGCTGTGTGGCCATCAGGGTAAATTGGTTTGTTAATAAATTAAATCAATGATAAGTGCTGTTGATGAGCTGCTGTAGAAAAAACAGGTACTCTTAGTCAGGTTTTGCTCACGCCATCATCTTTCCAAACCCAGAAGATTGGCTCCAGGGTGGTTTGCTGATCTGCTGCACACTGCAATGTGCAGTTAATAGGAAGGGCTGAAGAGACACGGCCCAAGTGGAAGCTGTAACCTGAATCTCAGATGGCTTTGCAGAGGCCTAAATATTCTCATTTTCCAGTCACCAGTAAGTGATACTGTGTGAACTTTCCAGCATAGCTCTATACTTATAGCTTGTCTTAGCCAGGCGCCTTTAAAGTGAGAGCCCTTCACTTGCAAGGAACTAAATAAGTGACCAGGGTTTTAAAACATGTAGCCTCAGTCCTTGTAAAGAAAGATCTTGGTACTGTGTTCTCCTGCTGCCAGGTGTGTGCTGTACCTGCAGTCAGATTGACTGGTGTTTTACAGTCCTCCCTTTCCAAACAGGAATGTGTATCTGTAAGTCAGGCTTCTGCAGTGGTAAAATAGACACTTAATTTTCTTAATTATTAACCTAATTTGACTGTTAGGTGGTTGAGCCTAGTTTTAAAAACACAGTACTTTTCTATGCATTTAAGGTCTGACCCTGTTATAAAGGGCAGTCAGTTAGCAACAGGCAGTCAAACAGCTCAGATTTGGAAGTTTCCCTGCTTGACTGACTCCACATTAAGTTAACAGTAGTTAGTAAAAACAATTTTTTGAGTGTTTTCAGGAGTTTTGCTTTAGTGGAACTAAATTCCATGCTGCTGTGTCTATGGTACAGAAGTGTTTTGGGACAGAAAATACGGGAATGGAGAAGGAGTTAGAAGAGCACCATGCACAGTAGGTGTGACAAGTTTGTCTTTGTTTTCTAGAAAATTGGGAACTGTTCCATTGTGAGGAGGTTGGGTGTTCAGGAGTGCATCCTCCTGGTCACCCAGCGCATCACCAAGTACCCGGTCCTAGTGGAAAGGATCATTCAGAACACAGAAGGTGGGATGGCTCCTGGAAGCCTCACATGTGTCTGTTGGTCCTTTTTCTGCCGTATTTTGCGTGTTCTTACCTCACACAGGCTGTTACCTGCTTTCCCAATTCTTTGTTGGCTGAAGATACCAGATCAGCCTCACCTCAGAGGTCAAGAGAATCACAGAGTCACAGAATGGTGTGGGTCGGAAGGGACCATGAAGCTCATCTCATTCCATCCCCTACCATGGGCAAGGACACCTTCCACTGTCCCAGGCTTCTCCAAGCCCTGTCCAGCCTGGCCTTGGACACTGCCAGGGATCCAGGGGCAGCCACAGCTGCTCTGGGCACCTGTGCCAGGGCCTCCCCACCCTTCCAGGGAGCAATTCTTTCCCAATATCTCATCTAACCTGGCCCTTCTTCAGCTTAGCGCTGTTCCCCCTTGTCCTGTCACTCCAGGCCCTTGTAACTAGTCTCACTCCATCTTTCCTGTAGACTCCCTTCAGGCCACACTTAGATCACCCTGAAACTTCTCCAGGCTTAACAATCCCAATTCTTCCAGCCTTTCCTCAGAGGAGAAGAGCAGCATTTAAAGTACGCAATAACAAACCCATAGTAGTTAAACCTGTTAGTTCATTAGGTTTTCAGAGCTTTAGGTCATTATATTTTATTTTTACACCTAATCTCTTAGGAAATGCTGGTAGATGTTCAGTATGGAACCTTCATGCTAAAATACATTTGGATGGCTCATGTCTTGTATTCCAGAGTTGAAAATGTGGCTGACTTCTTCTCTTCTCCCTTAGCTGGAACTAGAGACTATGAAGAGCTGACCCAGGCCCTCGGTTTGATTAAGGACACCATCACTCACGTGGATGCCATGGTAAATGAGTGCGAGAAGGGGCAGCGACTCAAGGAGATCATGCACAAAATGGAGCTGAAATCATCTGGGAAATTCAAGAATGGGCTTTTGTTCCGGAAGGATGACATGGGCCAGAGGCGGCTTCTCCTGGATGGGATGCTCTACTGGAAAGCTGCATCAGGGCGGCTCAAAGGTAAAGGACTAGCAAGGCGAAAAACACAACTGGGAAACAAGATTTATGTTGGGGTTTTTTTTTTTTTTTTAGTAACTGTTTATTACTGATCGATTGGGTATAAAATAAGATGACAATAACCTGCTTGTTTAATAGGATATTGGAGGAAATAGCACTTGTGCTATTCTTGGCTTGTCCAATAAGTATCTCTGTAATGGTGCATGATAAGTTCCTTATGCTGTTTGCTTATTATCTGGCTGATCTGCTTCCCAATTCAAGAGGGAGGTCTTCAGATGGATGACAAAGCTTTGAGTCATCCTGACTTAGTCTCCTGTGGAAAGGCATTATCTTGTGCGAGCTCTGCTTCACACTTTGCAAACCTGTGTCATGTCAGCCCCATGACACTTAATTCTGCATTTGCCAGAAAATCAAAGCAGTGGCCATCAGGGAATATTTGAGCAGCTTCATTGCTCAGGTGTTCAAGGAGAGGCTTCAGTGGCACAGAAAATGCAGCCAGGAGTAGGTGGTACTGTGAACGGCTGCAGTTCCAGAAGAATCCGCTGTTGAGGGAGCCATGTTCCCTCTGGAGTGCTGGAGTCCATGTGTAGGATGTCAGTGTGGGTGTTTTCAAGCCTTAAATCAGCTCTGTTTCAATCAGCTGGTTCTGCATGGTGCAGTCTGGCAGGGGACAGCCCAGGTGGAAGGCAGTAGCAGACCCAATATTGCAAATGTTGACATGCGATTCCCTGATCCACGTTAAGTGATTTTTGAGTCTGGACTAGTCTTTCTGCTTTAAAAATGTGACTTATTTTCCTTCTTTTTCCTTTTTTTTTGTCTCTGTTGTTACTGCAGATATTCTGGCAGTCCTGCTCACTGATGTACTGTTGCTCTTACAAGAAAAGGACCAAAAATACACATTTGCATCAGTGGTAGGTTTTGTTCTCTTTATTTAATATGTGTGCTAGAGGATTTATGAAAGTGACAGTGACTACAGAAGAAACACTGTTAGGGATGTTAGATACTTGTTATGGGAGAGTCAGAAAGAAAATTAAGTGAATAAACCAGCCAGTTATTGTAGAATCACTTATTCTGAAGCTGTTCTAGTGCTTGTTGAATCCCTCCTCCTCTTCTTGTCCCTTTCACTGAGCTTTGTTAGGCCGAGATTTTGTACAAGTCACAGACATTGCACATGGTAGAACTGTGCTGTGAAAAACACTTGCAAATAAATCCTGCCTCTGTGTAATGTGGAGGGGAGGAATCTGCCATTTCAGTTAGGCACATGGTAACTGTGGTCATAGTGCCCTGAGATTTACTGGGGGCAGAGAACTTTCCTGAAATACATGGAATAAGCACTAAATGCAGATGTTATTACTACAGGATGCTAGAACATTCAGTGGATTCACTTGCTTTTCTAGGGTATTTCTGCAGGTGTCCTCAGAGCAGTTAATTTGTACATTTTGTCCTGATCTAGTTCACTGATGGCTGGAGTAGAACCTGTAACAGAGAAACTCTTTTATGTAATTGTTTTCTTGGATGCATTTTTTTTTTCAAGACATCAACATTAGAGCTGAATTCTAATGGCAAAAGCAGTTTTGGTGACCTCAGGGCTGTAAAAACAACTGCTTTTCAAATTACCCTTCTCCTAATGCACAGAATGGGGTGCTATGTGGTGGATTTTTTTTCCCTATGGAAACGTGCTCTACGCTTAGAGTCTGATCAATTTTTTTGCATCTTTGTATGTATACAGTTCATTTGAAATTTAATATCGCTTCTCCATAAATAAATCAAGTGAGAGGAGCAAATGGATCTGCTCAGTGATTCTGTTTTTCCGGTGACCTCTGTTCGTGGCTGGAATTGCAGTACAGCTGCTCAGAGGAGCTGGCAGAAGCTGGTGTTCCCAGGGTTTGCTTCACAATTCAGTTCTCTTATCACGGCTCTAGATTATTCTGGGAAGGTTCAGCAGTCACGAAGAGCTGCTTTATCCTGGGAAGGAACTTTCTAGGCTGCATATGTTGGACCTATGTGGTAGGAAGCCTAGATAGGTTTTCAGTAACTAACACCCCTCCTGTAAATGTATTTTCACTGCAAAGGCTGGCAGCTAATCCAGTTAATCCTCATTATACAATACACTACCTGTCACCTGGTGTCATTTTTATCAGGGCCTGACACCCTGTAACACCTCTGGTTTATTTCTTTTGTAGCCAACTTAGAAGCTCTAGCATTTCCTCTTGTTCTCTTCTTTCACTTCACAATGTGTCATGAAGGTTTTTGTTTTCTTTTTCAAATTTTGGGTTTGCCTCCTTTTGAGCAAAATCTTTGAGCCTGTTCTTGACTTCTTAGACCCAGTGGGAATCTTTAAACTAATACAGGCTTTAATATTCAATCAGGTATCCAAGACCTCTTGGTTTTGACATGTGTATTCTTAATTCCATGTTTTCATTATAGATTAAAAAATGACAACACCAAAAGTATAAAGTGAAAAGGTCAGAGTTCTGTTATGGTGTTACAGGTCCTGGTGGCTCTGCATAAGTTGGAAGAGGGAGAGCTAGGAAACACAATTCCTAAAGAGTGCATATAATGTACTGCAATAAATGGTATTTTATTTTACAGGACTCTAAGCCACCAGTTATCTCATTGCAAAAACTGATTGTGAGAGAGGTAGCTAACGAGGAAAAGGCAATGTTCTTAATTAGCGCTTCCTTAAAAGGACCGGAAATGTATGAAATTCACACCAGCTCCAAGGAGGAGAGGAATTCCTGGATGGCACACATCCGCAGGGCTGTGGAGAGGTAAGGGAGGAGGGAGAGCAGGAGCACCAGATTTCTTGCTTGTCTTCACAGGACTCGCAGGTGTAAATTTATCTTAAAAATCCATTTGACTCTCCCTAAACTTTCTTTGTAAGATTTCAGTGTGCAATTGTGTTTGTGTTCATTGGGAAGGAGCCACTGATAAAGATGAAATAAAAACTAGTCAGAGACTTTATGCTGCTTTTATTTTAAAAAAAGGCTCATGGATGTCAAATGCAACAGGGCTTTGGAAAAGGAAGGAAGATTGACACCCAAGATAAACCACAACTGAGGCAAAAGCTTGAGGCTGAATCCCGAGATGGTTTTAAATTATCTAACATGGAAATCAAATGTAGATCTGTCTTTCCCTTTGGACAGCTGTCCTGATGAGGAAGGAGGAACATTTAATGAACCTGAAGCAGAGAGGAGACTGGCTGAAGCAAGAGCTGCGAAGTTAAAAGATTTTCAAGGTAATGGCTTCATTATATATTCCACAAGCTGGTTCTCAGCATTATTTGTGATTTATGGCTGTCTAATTCTTTATCAAGATATGATCAAGTTTCTCCTTCATAAGTCTTTCAAGGTGGTGTAAGATTCTGTAGAAACAGTGGCTAAAGAAGTCTAATAAACTTTGTCTGCTCCTTAAGTTTTCTCCTTAACTGTTAATTATATCTCTGCTTTTGATGCTCTGACCATAAAATGAAGGGTAATCTCCCAAATTGAACACAGTGACAGTGATGAGGAAGGCAGGACTGAATTTGTTTCTTCCTTCAGAGCGTTTGAACATGAAAGATGACCTGATTCTGCAAAGTCTCACTGAGAAGCAACAGATTTATCTGGAAATGTCTGAGGTGAATGGCTTTGAAGAGCATGCCCAAGGATCCCGAGCCAGGCTGCTTCTTCGGGGGGATATCTCAGAGAATCTGCAAGGAGAGTCCATTTTGAAGTCTGCAGTGACTGAAGGTGAATGGAATGTGGGAATGTGTGGGCATTCACTCAGGTGCTGGGGTGGGGATAAGCACCCAGGATCTAAGTACAGGCCCTGAAAATCATCCTGTAATAACATAATGCTTTTATGTAACACGGTTCAGACTTCCTTGTTCTGAGAACCAATCTGCAAGAAAGGGGAAGTGCATTTGTGGGTTTAGGTAGAAGACCTGCGCAGCTTGGATTGTTTTATTTTTAAGGATCAACCAGTGGAGTCTTAGGATGAGTCTGTTCAGAAGGGGTGACTGAGTGCTCTAATAATACACAGTCCTGAAATATATTATAGGAGAGTTATCTATTAAAAACAGCCTATCTAAAGATAGTATGTTTAGAAAGAAAATAAGCACAAACATAATTTCTATTAAAAACCAAAAAAAAGCAAACACTTAAGGCTTGATAATCTAACTTGCAATTAAGGAAGAGTTCATCTTTATATAAAGAGCCTGTCATGCAGAACTACTCACAAAGGAAAATTCATCTGTACTGCAGGACATCTCTCAGACTGCCCAATCTTTTAGTGGACTTTATTGTTGAAAGGTTTTTTTTAAACTTGGTGGCATGATAACTTGTATTGCTGCATAGACATGACTGTTTACTTGATGTGTTCTCCTCTTCCCCAGCTGAAAGTCTCCAGAACTTTATCTTCACTCACTTTGGCAGTGGATCCTCTGAGGATGGCTCTGGGTCAGGACTGCCCCGCAGAGCAGAGACCTTTGGAGGATATGACAGTAGTCCCTCAGTTTCAAGTAAAAGTAAGAAAGGGACCATTCAGCATTTTTCTGGGCTTTTTACAGTACAGAGAATAAGGACAAGGAATTGAGGCTCTCATATAAGGAAGCTTCACCAGGCTCTAAAAGGAGGATCAGAGCAAATCTCCAGCATGTTGGATCTTTTGCTCCTGGTACCAACACTAGAGAGCAGAGTAGGGCTCTCAGTGTTATGCTAAGGGCACTGCTTTAACCTCTACTTTATAATTACCACAGTTCCACACAGAATTTTAATTTTGTTGAAAAAAATTAACTTGACCTGAAAACCTAGAAAATTTTAATTCAGCTGTCTGCTTTTGTTACTGGGTCATGAACACTTTTTTCCTCTTTGTATCTGCACAGTCACTAAAGGTTTTCTGAATCCTAAGATAATACAAATTGTCCTTTTGACACAGATGATTTATCAGTTAATTAATGAAATAAAGAGGAAAGACCAGATACTATTTATCTCCAATTTTGCTTCATGCATTTATTGAAAAAGCAAATGACCTTTATTTCACTGGTTGTTAATCTCTGGAATACTTTCTGTTGTCTCTGGAAGGCTCCAAGTATCTGTCATGCACTTTTTACAACATGGGGTTCATCTCCCCTTGCCTCCTTCCACACTCACAGTGGTGCTGCTGTGACTGGAATATTCCTGCTAACCATTATTCCATATCATGAGCTTGCAATTCTGGGAGCTGAATATTTTCATGCAGACATTGTGGTTGCTTCACTTAAAATAGTGCAACGTAATTTGACCTTGCCCTCCCTATTTATCTTAACCCGGTCTTCTCAAGTTTTTAAACTTTTTTGAGCAGCCCTACGTGTCACTGTTCCCTGATCTTCCACGTGGGATCAGCATGGAGAAGCCATGCAGTAGCATTTTGGTTCAAAGTCACCACATTTCTCTGCTTGCTGTGTCACTCACTGAGTTTCCCCAGGCCCTGTGCTGGTGTGAGCTCCTCACACTCCTCTCTTCTTTCAGCTGGCAGGAAGAACAGTGGTGGTGACCAGAGGCAGTGGGACTGGAGAGGCCCTGCACTGAGCTCAGATGTGCAACTCCATGACCTCTCTTCTGATGCAGAAGAAGGATCTCAAGCAGTATGTTGAGTCTATGAGTGATTTAAATGCATTTCCTTGTGTTCCTCATCGTGATAGTGGTGCAGAACAAATCTCACAAATTTAATAGTTGTAATAGCTGGCAGGGCTGTACCAGAACAGTTTTGTCTGCAAAATTACTTGACTCTATTAAGGATATTTTGTGGGGCGAGTCAGTAGCTCAGCACTTGAGAGGCAAGATAATTCAGTTTTCCATTTGCTCATTTGGTGCTGTACCGTGAACACAGGCTTTAATCACCACGCTTGTTTCAGCCTGGCCTCTGAATTCAGTATTTTTGATGTCTGGTCCTTCAGTGCATGGGAGCAATCCCTGCTCCAGCAGTACCTGTTCCCTCATGCTGTGAGCCCTTCCAGCTTGTTCTGGCAGCACTATCAGTGCCCAACAAATGTCCCTAGCACAGATGTTGGTTTTGTCTCCTTTACAGAGT
Source organism: Acanthiza pusilla (assembly GCA_036630365.1). Taxonomy (NCBI): domain Eukaryota; kingdom Metazoa; phylum Chordata; class Aves; order Passeriformes; family Acanthizidae; genus Acanthiza; species Acanthiza pusilla. The sequence continues at coordinate 2,738,848 of JAXCHO010000105.1, read as the reverse complement.
GATGGGACGAGGCTGGATGACAGCAGTGGTTTTCAGCCCACCATAGAGTCTCAGGTACGTTATTTCAGCTGTTAAGAAATCCAATGGCAAATAGCCATAGTGTGATAATAGTGTGTAAAATCAAACCAAACCACCAAAACCTCAGTATTTGTAATGTCTGTGGAACCCAGCACATTAACAGCTCACTGGCCAAACTTGCCTCTGAATCCCTGTGAGGGCTGTACCTGTGTAGTGATTCAGTGCTGGGGCATGGGAGGAAGTGATGGTTGAATAGCTCAGGTGAAGAGAAGACGATGAGGACTTCTCCATGGAATCCCAGGGAGATTTGCTGGGCACTGATTCACATCTGCACAAATATGATATACTGAAATTCCTGGTGCCTGCATATTGGCTCTTGCTATGTTAAAATACTCCGGTGGCCATGCTTCCATTGTGTGTTTTTGTACAGATACTATGGTTTATTTTCACTGCTTAAAAATAAAAAAAAATCTAATGCTTTAAAACAGAGCTCTGCTCAAGTGCCTAATGTTTTTTTCCTCCTCTTCAGCTTGTCCAGAGGATACAAACGCTGTTACAGTTGCTCTTCAGTCTTCAGGTAAACCACTATTTACTATCCAAGAGATTCCTTAGGCACTAAATGTAACAAAATTTATTCAGTTGTGGAGAGGAGCTACCTTGAAAATATCCCCTAAAGCTAGAGTGAAGTGCAGAATTTAGACCTGAGACTCAAGGAAACTGTGCCTGGTATTTTGCAGGAAGTGTTAGAGCTGTTGTCTTAAGTGATTGTTTCCTTTTTCCTGCTCACTTAATTCTTTGCTGCTTTGGGCTCCATCTGCTCTCTGTGCTCATTTTCCCTTTGAATTGTTGACACGTGTGTATATATTAGTTGTTTTTGCTGTAATCTTGCAATCAACAACATTTTGACTGTTTAGATTTGGGGTAACAATTCTAGGTGCAAGACATGTCCAGTTTGACACACATAAGTATAATTTATTTGCTTGGCTATGTTGTGTCTGTCAGTCTCCACAAGCCATGTGAGCTGCAATTTAGATCTGCTGTGGAAGACGAAAGACTCTGTGACCTAACCTGGGAGATGCTGTTGTCTCCTGCTTAGCTGTGCATGTTTTTGGAACCTCATGCTGGACTTCTTTCCCCTTCCAGGCCGTGATATCTCAGCAGGACAGCTACATCGAGGTGCAGCGAGCCACCATGGCAGACCGGGAGAAGCAGTACCGGCTGCAGTCCACCCGAGGGAATCTGCTGCTGGAGCAGGAGAAGCAGCGGAACTTCGAAAAGCAGAGGGAGGAACTGATGAATGTGCAGAAGCTCCAGAACCAGCTGAAGCTGGACCAGCAGCGCCTGGAGCGGGACAGGAGCCGGCAGCAGAGGGAATTTGAACTCACGGAAGCGCGGCTGCAAGAGCGCGCGGAGGAGATCCGGCAGCTGCAGGAGAGGCTGAACCAGGACAAGGAGGAGCTGGAGAGGCAGAGGGAGGCCTATCAGCACGACCTGGAGAGGCTGCGGGAGGCCCAGAGAGCAGTCGAGAAGGAAAAGGAGCGCCTGGATCAGCTAAAGAAGCTCAAGAAGCAGAACACGGTGTCAGGCACATTCTCCCCAGAAATGGGCCAGGTGAGGGATTTTTCTCAGAGTTTTATTCCTACTGACCCACTTGCTTCTGAGTGAAGGTTGCACTTGTTGCAGCACTAACCCATTTGTGCCTTTCACTGGGCTCCTTGAACCATCATCTGAACTAGCTGGTGATGGTTACTCTCAGAGAGATCAGGGCTTGGCAGTTTCCCAGTGTCTGTGAAGTTCCACCCAGATGTCTGGCAATGAGAATATTTTTTAAAAAGCTAGAAATGGATAATAAATTGTTTTCAGTTGTTGCCAACTGAGCAGTTTTCAGATCAGGAACTGTCCTATTGCAGACAAGTGATTGCAGAATCTGTGCTACATCAGTTTTTTACCATTTTTTGTACTGTTTTGTTCTGGGTTTTTTTTTACACAGATTTTGTACAGTTGATTTCTAAAAACATTTCTTGTGTTTGGAAATGGAAATTTTGAGGTCATATTAAATTGATTCATTGATACTCTCTGAAAGTCCTGCTTTCTCTCTGCCCTGTCATCATCACCCAGTGCAGTCTGCTCTTTCCTAGGTGCAATATTAAGCAGTTTGGAGCTGCTGAGGTTCTTTTCAGTGTCCAAGGACTTAGACTCTTGCTCTTCTTTCTGTTTCCCGCCATGCTTTAGGCTTTGTCTAACCTGTTGTGCTCTGCGCTAGGAAGTGCTTCAAGCTCTCAGAGCTGGGGGTGGAAATCCCTCTGGGAGAAATCCCTCTCCAGCTCCTCGTGCTGGAGAGGGTGACTTGCAGTGCCTTTCTCTTCATGCAGAGCCAGATGATCAGTCATTCCATCAGCTTCAACGGAGAAGGGGTGGAACCATCTCCAGCTGGCTCCAAATCCTCAGTGAGAGTGAGCTCAGTGGCCGGGCTGGAGTACCTGGAGCGGCCGGACCTGGTCCGCAGGGACAGCACCACCCTGGAGAACCGGCCCTCCCTGAAGAACGAAGTGCCAATACATCTCCTGAGTGCAACCAACCAGATACAGAAACCAGCTGCAGTCCAGCAGCAGATCCCCACCAAGCTGGCCACCTTCACAAAAGGAAGCAAGGAGAAGGGTGGGAAGAGCAAAGCATCTCACAGGACAGACAGTTCAGGTATGTTTGATTTTAAGTTCGTTTAAATGCATTTCTCATCTCCATCAGGATCACAGGGAGACAGAGCACTGCAGTTAAACATCTGTATGGACCCCAGAAATTAGTATGTTAAAACTTCTCAGTGTGCTTGCTGCAGTTAAAATCTCTTAACCTGTTAGGAGCTACATGTCTATTCTATATAAATTGGAAATACAGCCCAAAGGGATAACGCTGAAAACAGAGTTGTGTATTCCAACACGACAGGATGGTGGTGAGAGGTTGTAAACCTGAATGTAAAATCTTTTTGTCCAACTGTAGTATTAAAAGAAAATAGCAAAACAACAACAAAAAAAAGCTGTTGTGCATGAGCGAAATGTTTTGAGGTTGGCTTAGCCTTTTCTTACTGTCTGTCCAGAGTTGTAGTGACATTGAATTCAGAGCTTTTCTTAGCACCAGTCAGTCATTAAATACAGATCTCCAGGCCAACACTGAGATGCTGTGTGTGTTGTGGAGTTGAAAGGGGATAATTTTGTCACAAATAGAAATAAGTAAAAATGCAGTCACCCTGTCCTGGTGTAATTTCTGCTGCAAACTGCTGGGTACTGGAGCAGTGGTCTTTGCCAATGACAGACATACTAAAAACCTCTTTATTTCTACCACTTAAAGTAGCCCCATTGCCAGCTTAAGGGAATGGCCTATAATTTTAAGTTACAAAATTATCCTTTTAGCATTGTTCAGGATTCAGACTTGGCAAGTTTGTCCACCCCTTGGGTCTGCACTGCTACAGAGGACTTGGAGCCAAACCTGACAGGGAGAGGAGGGGGAGTGGCTTTGGCACATTGTAGGAACATCTGTCTTTGTCGTGCTTAAAGTTTTGTGCCTTTGCAAACTTGCTTATGGTTTTGCACACAAACGAAGCCTGTATCCTCTTACCCTGCATACCAAATGCTGGTAAATAAAGTTCTAATGCCACATCTCCCCATGGTTATTTTTAATAGCTCTTACATAATGGCCTCTGCATTAGAAATGGACTTAATGGTGTTTTTCTGTAATTTTTATGAAAGGTATAAACCACAAATATATTGCTCTCTGTTCTCTTGTGAGCATTAGTGGGCTGCATGCTTGTTATGCCCATGTGTAGATCTTAGAATAAAATGGAACAAAACTTTCTGTACCAGAGGCAAAACACTGTGTATTGAATTTGGGTTTTGTGACGTGTAAGGAATGTGTACTGAAAGAGAAGTTCTTTAGATCCAGAATAGCCATTCCATGAATTGCTTTTATTGTTGAAATTAAGGAACTTAGAGGCTGTAACAGCAGAATCAGTGGGCTGTGCTGCTGAGCAGCTGGGAGACAGATGGAGAGCAGAGACAAAAGTTCATCACAGCTCTGCGTGTTAGAAGAAGCACAAATGGCCATTTGCTATTTGAATGCTACAAACAAAGATTTTTCTTTTCTTTCTGCTGTGCTTGATAATACCAGCTTTTAAATCTGAAATTGTCAGGGTCTGCCAGTAACTGAACTAGAAGTCTCAAAGAAAAGTATTCATAGTTTAAACAGCTGAAGAGAAGATTTAAGTAGGACCAGCTCTTTGTGGTTTTGTAGTTTCCTTGGGTGTGTAAAGGTGTCAGTAAAGTCACCCCAGCATGAAGTAGTGACGTTTGGGAAGTGCTGCTTGCCTCAAATACTAATTTATAAAATACTTTCTTCAGCCTCTGTTGATCAGAAGCAGCTGCTTCCCCCCAGGCTTGTTGGACGAGAGGAGGCTGTTCTGAGAGGCAGGCGGTCAGCAAGTCCATCCCTCCCAAGCAGCCAGACCCCTGCATTCCAGCCAGGTATGCCTTGGCCAACTTGAGTAGCCATGGAAATGCCTCAGGCTCTCTCTGCAGTGTCATGAATATGTCTTCTTGCATTTCTTCCCCTCTAGAATTGTATGGCCCTACAGATGCTCAGCCAGAAGCACTTTCATCTGCCTCAGCGAACCTCTTCAAGCCCAATAACGTTCAGGTTCAGCCCCTGGTGCCCTCTCAGCCCAGTCTGTTGAATGTGCAAGATGATACCAGCAAAGAAGATGTCATTTTCTTCTAATTGTTTCCATTTGAAGATGAATCTCCTGACACACTGTTCCAAGAACTTAGGCCCCAGTGTGCACCGTGATGGAGACCCAACGTGGATGTCTTCTGATCCCTGCCCAGTTACTACTAGCAAGGACCAGACCAGGATTACTGTCCTACTTTGTTGGCTTCTCTGCCAGCAGCTCAGAATGAGGGCACAGTAGTAACTATTTGCTTTTAAATTCTCCAATGTGTTGACACGTGGCATGGGTGTATCGATTCAGAGCATGCTAAAATTCTGACATTTATTGTAATGTGCTCTTCTTGGAGAATGTAACTGTTCATGGGCACCATCTTATAAATTGCTATCAGTGACGTTGAACCACCCAGATTTTTATGTAAAAAGTTTTAGTAGTAGGCCCCGAAATGGCTGCAAATTTTTAAATCTGTTTTCCCAGGTGCAGGTCAGTAATGGGTTGTGTGTTGGTAACCAGGTGACAGCGAGCCAGTCCCCTCCCAGCCAGGTGTGCCAGGCACTGTGAACCCGGTGGCACAAGCCCCGTGGCCAGCTGCAGTGGAAGAGAAGGTAAGGTGAGCTTCTGACAGCGTCTTCAAGGGGCAGGAGCTCCACCTTTCCGTGGAGGAGAAGGGTTGGACGTGTGAGAATTCACAGTGATAATGAAGAGTTGGACTGGATGCACATTTCATTGGCCACCAGCGTCGCTGGGATCCTGTCTCCCTGCTGGGGAGAGCAGTACAGGTTCCCAGGCAAACTCATGAGTTGGTTCAGAATGAACTTAGAGACTTCTATTTTGTTCTTTGCTGAAGACATGTCTGAGAAGCGTTCAAATGCAGTAATTTATTGTCTCGTTAATCCTGTTTTCTGCATCTTTTGTTTGTCTGTCAATTTGTCGGGACTTTACTCCCAGTACCAGAAGATATCAAAGCTGCTGTTACTGCAGAGACTTCTCTGCAGCATCATGTTAGGAATGAAGGGAATAAGAACTGTTTGGTTTTAAAATTAAAAATAATTGTAATTAAAAAATACTCTTAGCTAAACCTGTGGTTAGCTGCTTTCAGCTAAACCAGCTTTGATACCTCTTGTGAAATGGGTCAGTTCTTGATCATGGAATGGTGATGACATTAAGTGTTCTGCTGAAAAGGCATTATTTCCCTTTGTAGTAATTTGCACAGTTGTTTTGTGTTGTGTTTTTCGCTCTGTATCTCAGATTCTTTTCGCACACCTCACCCAAGGATGTGTGTTCTGGTGTATGTTGAATGTGACTGGTCAGATAATGATGCACAGGAGAGATTGTTTAGGGGTATTGTTACAGAATTAAAGGAATCAGGATCTCGAAGCTTAAAAACTTGGATTAATACCTTTCAGAACATGATTGATAATAGCTTTTTTTTAATATATATCTTTAACTGATTTATAGTGATTTTAGCAGCAGTGGATGGAAGGCCTGGTCAGTTGTCCATCCAATCTCATGGCAGTGGATCCAGTGACTGCTTGCCAGTCTCCTCAAATCACTGAGCTGTCCCTGTGATTAGGCCTTGTGTGATGCTAGTGATGTCTTTAAGGCCATAACTTCACTTTGCTTGAGAGTTTTTAAATTGTTTCAGTAGTTACAGTGCAAGAAACGTTATCAATTTGCAGCAGAAAACACCTCAGTTTATTTTCAAGTGATGATAATTTGGGTTATTGCCTTCAGACAAGAAATTGAAAAACCCAAATTTAGTGGTCAGGGGAAAGATAAGCCAGAAAATACTGAATTTGTTTTAGGGACAAGTACTCCTGCTGGAACAGTTCTTGCATTTAAGGATCTTTTTCTTAGCTGAGTGGTGCTGATACAAAGCTGAGGCAGTGGCACTGAGTTCAGTGAGAGAAAACTGCCAACTTGTCTGGCTCCTTACTGGACTGGAGATGCACCCCTAGCCCCCAGCAAGAGAAACTGGACACACTTGGCTTTAATAACAAAGCACCCTTGGTAAATCAGCAGCATTGCAGAACCTGGAGTGATAGTAAGTAGAAAACAGTGTGGGACTGGTCCCTGTGGTGATTTGGTGTTGTTGGGATATGATATCCTTGGTGGTTAGGATGTGGTTCTGCTCCATATTCAGTTTCTGCATTCCTAAAAGTTAGATTGGAATGGAGGAGGGTCCTTAAAATCAGTGTAACTCCTGATCAATGCAGTGTGAGATCCAGCAGCTCTGCAGGACTGGCACTGATTTTTCCATCAGGTGATGTGCAGGCTCCAATCACCTCCGATCCCCTGCAATTCCTCCTGGAAGCTCCCAGGGAAGCAGCAGGAATGCACAGTATGTCCTCTCCTTCCTGCTGTGGTTTGAGCCACTCCTAGTGAAAACTCGATGCCCCCATTGCCTTAAATTACCAGGTTTTTAGGAGTTTTAGCCTGAAGCTAAGTTGCATCAGTGGAATAAACCACCTTGGCCAAAAAGGGATGTCAGTTTGGGTGCTTGGAAACAATTTTTGGAAACATTTATTTAGCTTTATTTTGTGCCTGTCCTAAAGTATGGGAGGCAGTGTTGGAAGGGCTGGAGCAGCTCATTGGCTGCTTTCTTCTTCTGTGCAATGGATGAATTTGAATAGGGAACAGTGACATCTGGAAAGTAAAGTCTGCAGTGAGGTCCCATTTATTTTACTGTTTTAACATAAACATAACTTTTTAAATATTTGTCAGCAGTGCTTGAAATAAGTTTTGGCTGTTAACAAATGGACCCAGGCCCATGACAGGCCAGGCTGTTGGTTCAAGAGCTCCTTGGAATATGGGTCTTCAATCTGTGACTGAGAAATGACCTTAAAAGTCACTCTCTGTCCTCAGTACACGTGTCTGGCTGCAGCTGCCTTTATGAAACCTGTTTGCACCCTGAGCAGGGACACTGTCTTCTGTCACTTGGGTCAGCCTGGAGAAGGTTCTGGAATTAGCAGGTGCTCTGATACCTCATTGCTTGTGCAGGGTCACCCTACCAGAATGTGGGCAGGTGATCTACAGAAGGCTGAGGGAAGCAAATGAATTATTTTCTTTTAATGAATATTACTTTCTTTAAATGAATAATGGGTCTCTTCACTTGTGCAAAACTGAATCTGTGAAATTGTTAGCAGATCGCTCCAGTTGAGTGAACTGGTTTTGGACTTAAATCATGTTCCTAGAAAAATAACTCTTCTAGGTAAATCAGTTTGCAAACTACTGCTGTGTCCTGGGCTAAGCAACCTGCTATTGATTCTGAGTCACATCCTTCCTATGGACTTTTTGATCACTTCAGATAGAACTTTCCTTTTCAGTGATTTCTGAGGATTAGACAGTTCAAAATTCTGTGCCTCCCAGGTGCCTTTTGGCTTCTCTCTGAGCTGGGTGTGGAGGAAATGCCAGCACGAGCTTTGAACTGCCGCCGTGTTTGCTTGGTGTCACAGCCTTAAAATTATCAGCATGTTTGTCCTTCAGTATTGTGATGTTGCAATGTAGAGGCTGTTTCTATGGCTCTGATTTCAATTTGAACTCTGGTGTAAAGGAGGCTTCCTCTTTCTCTTCCCATCTGGAATGTGGTTCCATATTCCAGGCCGAGGATCCCTCCGTGGTCACTAGTGCTGAGCACAGCTGCCCTGTGTGTGTTGTGGTTGCTTCCCTAGTTTTTCTCTGTGCTGTCTGTGGGTTGTAGCTGTGGCATGTCCCACGAATTGAGACCGCTGATCATCCCCCAGCATGAGGCAGAAGAATTGGTGTTCCTAGAGACGCTTGCTCTCCCAGGTACTTGCCTTCCTGCACAGCTAGGAGTCATTCTAAATAATTTGCAGGCAGTTTTGTCTTTCTGAGTAGTAGTCAGATGATTCTGCATACATGGAGCTTGGTGTTTGTCATTTGCATTTACAATGAAAGTCGAAACTTAAACTAGGAAAGGGTTAAAAATACTTACTTCATTTTACTTCTAACTCTGCGGAATGGGAGCTGAGGCTCCCCGGTGCTGCTCAGTGGAGTCCCTGTGTGTTGTGCCCCCCATGCAAGGGAGTTTGGAGATTTTGTTGTCTTCCCCAGCAGTTCTCACATTTACCAGGAAACAGATCTGCATGCCAGGTTACACAAGTGCTGTAGGCAAAGCAAAGCCTTTCCCCTGCTCTCTCTTCGAGACCAGACCCAACATCTTCGTAACCACTGGCGACTTCATCATCCACCATCAGCACGTTCTTCTTCAGACAGCATCTGTGCGAGCTCTGGTTCATAACATTTGTGCCATGTTTATAAATCAGTTTTTTATATTTTTGTACTGAAAGAAATTGGAGCACTTTAGAAAAGTTGATTTCAAATTCCATTTCTGTCTGTACCCGGAAGGAGATCTCTCATGGGTGTAGATCCTGTTGGCATAACTGCGTGCATCTCACTCAGAGCTGTGAACTCTCTTGACGCTCTTTAGTCTTAGGTCTGGTTTCTAGGCCCACCTTGCACTGTAAAGATTTAATAAATGATCATGGTCCATGGTTAAATTGACCATTTTGTTGGGGAAGAGTTTGGTTTTGTTTTTTCGTTAGGGTGTAAACATTGTAAATATTTCCTTTACTGTTGATACTGCAGTAGCAACATCTTTGTAGTCTTTATTTTATTTGTAAAGTTGATGGTTAAATGTTAATATTCTGTTGAATTGTGCACTCTTGATTAATTGTAAACTTGATCTTAGCACACCAAATGATGATTTTTACAATGATTGCAATGTTTCTCCACTGAAGGATTTCAGAGCTGCAATAGGACTGAAACCAACTTCTAGCAATAAAAAAAAAGAACATTTAAAAACTGTCTGCCTTTATATCTGTGTAATTGTTTATTGTTTTCTATTTGAATGAAGATCAAAGTAGCTGCCACTTCTCACATGCTTCTCATTTTCTACCCTGGACAGAAATAACGTGCCACAGGAACAAAACTCATGGTTTTCCAAAGGTGAGGACGGAGCATAGGAGGTGTTCAGTGCAGAGTACAAATAGCTGCAGCCCTTGGCAGTGAGGTGAACACCTGAGGGAAAGATCAGCTGCTCCCAAACATCGGAACTCTGCTGGTGAGAGAGAGGGCTTGGTTAAGTTGCTTACATTAGCGGGGAGGTGCTTTGCATGGTGCCAGCCTGAGACATGCCTGGCTCTGTCCCAGGCAGTATCGGTTCCCACTTGGAACAAGGATAACAAAAATAGAAACTTTCTCCCTAGTGCTCGTGCCAGTTTGGCAGCCCTCCCTGCCAGCACCATCCCATAGCCTCTGGCTGGGGCTGCTCTTCCCAGATCTGCAGCAGGCTGAGTTTCCTGGTGAAATCCCCACTGGTGGCACAGCTGGCAAGTGAATCCAAGAGCTGTAACCTCCAATCATTGCTAGAGAGGAGAACAGATGCAAAACCAGGGAGACAGTGGGAGAACTGGGCCTTGGATTGGTGCTCTCGAGGAAGAGGGAGGGTTTTCTCATCAGAATCCAGCGCTGCAGCCAGGGGTGAGGAGAGCCCTGAGCCAGGGCTGGTGGCAGTGCCAGCGGTGTGGTCTGTCACTGCCTTTGGGGCTTACCAAAGCAGCTTTGGGGGACCCTGGGCCTTTGTGTGCAGCAATCAGTAAAACAATCCAGCATTTGTCAGCCTCTGAAGTGCATGTGACATCTGGGTTGCGACACAAACTGCAACTGCACTGGAAAAACAATATTTTTCTACTTTCCCACATACATAAATAATCACAGACTTCTAGGCAGATCAGTGTTAAAAATTTGGTCTTTATGGGAACTAACTGGCTGACATGTGAGAGAATGACGTCTCTGTGTGTGTGTGTGTGTGTGTGTGTAGAAGCTTTTGCTTCTGCTTCCTTTAGGAAAATATTCCTTCCATCTGTGGAGCTCCTGGGAGCTCAGACACAGTGTCTGTTGGAGATCCATCACTGCCTCTGTGCTTCCAGACCTCGTGTCTGGGTCACCACAGCAAGGCCAGTAACTCCCTGTCCATTTCTAAATATTTTTGGTGGCAAGAAATGGAATCAAAGTGGTTTTGTGGGGACAGCAGAGAGGGGCAGTCTAGGAGAGAAGCTAAGAGGAGCTGCACTGCGCTCTCATTTTCATGTGTCAGACCTGTAGGAATTGTTTCTAGAAAGACAAGAAGAGCCTGGAGCAGGGAGAGCTGGGGTTAACATGGCCAAGAGGGATTTCTGCAGCACAGTTTCCCACTGGGAACTGCCCAGCTGCAGCAGCCCAGAGCTCAGCAGAGGCAAGTTAAAATCCTGGGCAGAATTTGCATCTGTTAGAAGTTTGGTGCTGCCGCAGCCATCCATGTTCAAAGGTGTGTGGGTGTTGCTGTGTTCAGTTTTTGACACAACAGCGGCGCAGACATTCCTTGGGGATTGCAAACACCTTGCTGGCAGTGGCGCTGATAACGCTGTCACTCCTCTGTGAGACACGGAGGGTGTGATTTCAGGGGAGGTGTGACTTCAGGACAAGGCCGGCGGTGCCTTCAGAGCTGCTAACTTGCTCACACCAATATTCCAGCAGCTCCGCCCTGCCTTGTCTCTCTCTCCAATCTGTAGCTAATTAACCCGAAACCCAAACCACATTCTTTCTGTGGATGAATCATGCCGAGGCCATCGGCAATGACCAGCTTTATGCTAAACCTCCCTCTTTCATGTGGGTGAGACAAGGCTGATGGTTCCCATACGTGCATCTGAGATCCATCTGCGAGCCAGATGCTGGAGGACAAACATGCACAAAGGATATTGGCTCCTCTGTGCTCTGACAGTGGGAATGTGCTGCTTGCTGCCTTTCCTCAGCCCTGTGACTCAAATCCGGTTTAATTTCTCATCCCGGCGATGGGGCCAGCCCAAGGCTCAGCAGGTGAGGGATTTGGGCCTGTCCTACATTGTTTGGTGCTGCTGTGCCCGTGGGATCTGGCAGAGGATAAAAGCCAAACCCTCCTGAGCTGGCAGTGCGGGAGCAGGCGACACACGGGCCCCAGCTCTGGTGCTGTCACATGCAATGGGTCAGACAGGGCAGGATCCTGTTATGGGGCTCCTTGACTTTGCACGAGGGCCTGGAGGGACAGGCAAGAGGGAATGTCTTCACACAGACAAGGAACAGGTTTGGGTGGGATATTGGGAAGGAATTCCTCCCTGGGAGGGTGGGGAGGCCCTGGCACACATGCCCAGAGCAGCTGTGGCTGCCCCTGGATCCCTGGCAGTGTCCAAGGCCAGGCTGGACAGGGCTTGGAGCCACTTGGGATAGTGAAAGATGTCCCTGCCCGTGGCAACAGGTGGGACTGAGACATTAAGATCCAACCCAAACCATTCCATGATTCCCTGTGCACAGGAGCATGAAAACTGCTTGCTCACACCACAGTGCAGGTCTGCCATGTCAGAGCAGCAGCTGATGTAATTTCACTGTGTGGAGCACAGTGTCCTGCTGGACCTGAAGCCATCCCAGGTGATTGCATGTGGTATGTAGATCTGCCAGGGAATTTCAGGTGTGCAATGTCCCTTTTCCCTTCTAGAGCATTGGAAGTCATGAAGAAAACCACACTGTGTGTAGTTAAAACTTAGTTTTTCCTGGGCTACCATGAATTGTCATTCTAAGAGCTCCTTGCTAGATGTGTGGTGGGTGTGCTGCAGAACATTTGAATGATCCATATCCCATTTTAACTAGGAGGATCCATATCCCATTTTAACTAACTGCTGTGCTTGGAAGGGCCTCATGCTGTCTTGGTGCTCTGGCAACGGGAGCTGCTGAGCAGGAGGCACCTATGAACCCAAGCAGCAGTTCCCTTAAAATCAACCCTGACTGTCTCGTGGCCAGGAGGGAGGTGGATTGGTCTGATCCCATATTTCTCTGGCTGTGGTGGCTTGTAGGCTTTGTGTGAGAAGAGAAACATCCCATGGGACAGCGATGTCCCCTTGGATTGTTTTGGCTTTGATCCTAATGATGCCCACACGTTTTGCTTCTTCCAGATGTGACTGTGGGCTGGGGTCTAACTCCTGCAGCTGGAGGTGCAGACACAAAGCAGGGGTCGGGGCTAGAAGAGGTCTAGATTTGAGCTACATTGAGATTCTAAATTAATTCTACTAATTCAGGAGGATTTCTACCCCAGCAACCAAATTCACCTCTCAACCAAATTCACCTACAGCTCAGTTGGCCTGAACCTTCTGGCCCTGGCCCTGAAGCAGCGAGTGATCCATGCATGGAAATGTCAAACTGGGAAAACAGGTCCGTTGGGACAACTCAGGCACGCACCAGTGGAGCTGCCTTCGTTTTCCCCAGGGTACCCCGGGAGCTGGGAGCTGGTTCCTGCCAGGAGGAGGTGGAGCAGGAGGGACAGCACGGGGCTCTCTGCCAGGTGAAGGAGGATGAAGCGACTCGATGCAGCCTGGGCTGCCTTTGTTGCTGCCTTTGTTGCCGGCTTTGTTGCCTGCAGCAGGGAGCCACCAGCCCAGGTGTGCTCCGAGTGCAGGTTCTCCCTGAGAGGTGGCTGGATTGAAAGGAGGGAACAATGCCCAGCCCCTGCAAAGGCTTCAGCAGCAGCAGAGCTGGGGCTCATTCCCCCAGCTGAGAGCACCGAGCCTGGCTCAGATAAGGCCCAGGCAGACAGATCCGTGCTGCTGGAAGCTGCTCCATCCCTGGAGCAGGAGGCGGATGTGGCAGGGAGCCAGCGTTTATTGCTTGGCAGCATAAACAAAACAGCTGCTGCTGCCCAAACGGCCATGAATGAAACCCCCGCTCCTCTGGCTTGCTGAGCACAGTCGGACTCTGTCCAGCCCTCAGGAGTAGCTGGAGATGTAACAAAGGTGAAGCAGCTCTTGGCTGGATAACACGGCTGGAGACACTTCCAGGCAGCTGCTGGTCCCAGCCGTGTCCTGCACCGTGACATTCCCCTGCTTGTGAGCCACGGCCAGGCTGGGAGCTGCTGGATGGTTGGATCTCACAGCCTTTTCCCATCAAAATGAGTCTGTCTCCCTGCTGCTGCCTGTGTGCTCCAGGCAGGCTGTGGGCTCCTCTTCCTGCAGCCTGAGGAGCTCCCGTTGGGCTCAGCCAGCGCTGGAGAGGAGGCACAGCAAGGGTGCATGGAAACAAAGCCCAGCCCGGGGGCTGAAAATGGCAAAGGCATCAGAAAATGGGGTGGAAATGAAGCTGGTGCATCTGCTCCAGCCCCCAGCAGCAGGGCAGCTCCCTTCCTTCCCATCCTGCCAGCTCTTGCCTGTGCAAGCAGCTCGGAAGAGTTGTGACATTGATTTATTGAATTCTGAAATAATGGATCACACCCAAACCATGCTTCTGTGGTGAGACAGTCGGTTGCACCTTTGGTGCCTCTGACCGTGCTGGTTCCTGTCTCACCTCCCCCTCCTAACAGAGCTTTTCTTTCCCAGGCACTGCCTCCCCTCACCTGGAGCAGGGCCCAGAGCACACAGCCCTTGGGGACAGAAGGGACAGTGCTTTCTCCTATTCTTTTGGATAGTGAGGAACCCCAACTCTGTGGAGAGTGACCAGGTAAGGGCAAAGAATACCTGAATCATTGCAATTATGAACAGATTTGTGTCTCCTTCAAAGCTAGAAGGCAGTGTGAGATCTGAGCTTTCCTCAGTCAAATGTTACAGAGATAAAGGAAGACCTGAGTCCTTGATTTGGACTCTACCAGGGAATGCTCCTCACTGTTCTACTAAACATGGTCACAAGTGTGGGCTGGAAAAATCTGCACCTTAAGCACACAGAGCAGGCAAGGGACACAATGGATTTTATTAAGATTTATTGAAGCAGCTCCAGGCTGAGTAATAAACACACAAAACTGCTGTATAAAAAAAAATAAATGTACAGAACAAGCCCGTGGGCAAAGTACTGTCACATGTTCTGACATTCCAGGCAACTGCTTGGGTGCTGCAAGTCCAGCAGTGCAGTCCAGAGCCTGCAGCTGGTCAGGAGTGTCCTTTGTCCTTTCTAGTATCACTGAAACCAAAATAATCCCTCTGGTTTCTGCTCTGAGATCACACAAGTTAGGAGAAAACTTGGAAACCTTTTGCTGTCTCAAGGGACAGCACAAGCTGTCAGCCCAAGGAGGTCCCTCCATGCCTGTCCTCTCCCTGGCCTGACCAGGGGGATGGATTTGCAGAAGCCATTCAACGCCAAACCGGTGCTGCCTTGAGCCCTGCTGGTGCTGGTGGGATCCACGCTGGCACCCAGCTCACAGACTGGCCAGGTGGGAGGAGGTGCTCCTGCTGCCTGTGTGTTCCATCTGGATCCTCAGTCAGGGGAGGCACTGGCAAAATCAGGTGTGAAGCCTGTGAGGCAGAGCAGAGTATTGTGAGATCAGTGCACAGCAACCCCAACCCTGCTCCTCAGGCCTCAAATCCCAGAGAATGCTCCTACAGCACAGGGATCTGTGGCTCCTGACTTCCCCCAAAGCCAGGAATTTTCTAAAGGTATCACTGGGTATTTTATTACAGTAAATAATTTTATTTAGATAGTACAACTCCTGCAAGGAGAAAAGATAAAGCCTGCAAGGTCTGTGATTTACTGCCATGGTCTGCCAAAAGCCTTCAGAAAGGTTTAATTCCAGTTGCAAATGTTGAAAGTCAATCTCTGTGTAGCAGGAAAGCAATGGCATGAAAGGGACACCAGGGAATAATTAGAAGCAGAGAAACCCTGTGTTTATACATAGACAGGGCTTGTCTTATAAATGCAATTACCCACCATTCTGGGACTAAATCCCAGCTATAATCTTGTTCTGGCACCAGCTCACAGCCCTGGCGTCCCACAAGACATTTGGGTGCCACTGGCAGATTAAGCATGGCACCAGGAGGAGGCTGTGCTAAAAGCAGCAGCCGGACCCGGTGGCACCACAGGGTCTGTCCCAGCTCCTGCAGACAGCCTGCCTGCAAAAACAGCAGCTCCTCCAGCTCCCTGACCCAGGGATGACACCCAATCCTCGTACACAGCATTCCCCAAAATCTTTGCACAGGCCAAGATGCTAGGTTAAGAGTCTTGTTATTTATACTAATCTTCTCCCTGCAGCGTTTCAGCACCTAAAGAGACCTCTCTCCTGCAGGGGTTTTAGATCCCAAACTACCAGCCTGGAGGTTCTGGAGCTGATGTTCACACAAGCCTGTTCTCTAGGACAGCCCCAGTCCAGAGGCACGTGCATCTGCCCCTCGAGGTTTAACCTGATCGAGAGGAGCTCTGGGTTGACCCACAGCTATTTACCTGCCAGGTCCTTCACTGTGCTCAGGCTGACAGGTACTTCCAGGTGCTGACGAAGGCGGTGGGGATGAGGGAATAAGGCACCGTGGTGACGCTGCTCCAGGTGTCGGACGAGGGGTCGTAGCAATCGAGGGTTTTGCAGCGCTGAGCCCCGCAGTAGCCTCCCACCACGTAGAGCCTGTTACCCGAGGTAACAGCGCGGCAGCTGATGCGCTTGGCGGTGACATCCCCAAACTTGGACCATTGGAAGGTGTCACTGTGGAAGCGGTAAGCGGAGCTGGCGGAGAACTCGGTGTCCCCACCGATGACGATGACATGGCTGCCCACCACGGCGGCGGCCGTGTAGCGCCAGGGCTGGGGGCAGCTGGCGGGCACTGTCCAGCGGTTCTGGCAGGGGTCGAAGCACTGCACCTTGGGCAGCTTGTTCTGGTTGGCACTGGTGCCCCCAAAAACAAAGAGCTTCATCTTGGCTCCCACCACGGCGGCATTGCTCACGCCTTCCCGGAGAGGAGCCACCAGGGACCACTTGTCCAGCTGAGGGTCGTAGTGCTCCACTTGCTTGAGGGACACGGAGGGAGAGGCTGGGAAGGCCCCGCTCATGGCCGTGTGACCCCCCACCACATACAGGCAGTGGTCCAGCTCGGCAGAGCCGTGGCCAAACCGTGCCACCAGCATGGGAGCAGCTTTGGCCCACTCGTCGTGGAGGGTGTCATAGACCCAGACGTCCCTGGAAGCACCATTCTCAGAGCCCTTGCCACCAGTGATGTAGACCTTGCAGCCGATGGCGCAGGCACTGCACTCCTTGCGGGGGCTGGGGATGTCAGCACGAGGGATGATCTCGCTGGTTTTATGGTCCAGCATGTAAATCTTGTCGCACATGAAGGTCTGGCCCCCGAGCAGCAGCAGGGCCTGGCTGACCTTGCGGGGCCGGGCACAGCACCCTGTCACCAGGCCGTCATTCTGCAGGATCTTCATTTTGCAGCGCACGGCGTCGGCCACGATCTCCTCCCCCAGCTTGTGGCTGGTCACCAGCTTCTCACAGGCCACCTGCTTCCGCAGGTAGGACTCGGGCAGCAGGGCCAGGCGGACAGAGCGCAGCAGCTCGGGCAGGACTTCGTGGCGTCGGGGCAAATCGTAGCGGATCCAGCCTATAACAGCTTCATAGACCAGCGTCTCATCCTCCACCTCCAGCTCCTCACTCTCCACCAGCTCCAGCAGCTTGGTTTTGGGCAGTCGGAGGAAATCTTCGGTCTTGCAGAGCGAGGTGAAGTTGGCCAACGCCATCCTCCAGGACAGCTCCAGCAGCCGCTCGCAGCAGTGGGCATCGGACAGCAGCAGCATGTTCAGGCAATTCCCAGGGTACAGATTCTTCTCCAGAAAGTCAGCTGAAGCATCCCGGATGTCCTGGAACTGCAGCATGTCCCCAGCCTCCAGCAGCGACTCGGCGTTCTCCTCATTGATCAGCACCCGGGCTGAGTAGGCATAGTCCAGCAGCAGCTCCAGCACCTCGGGGTGCAGGGAGTCATGGAAGTTGACTTCGGCATCTCTGCTCTCTTTCAGGCCGCCGCTGAACATGGCATTGAAGTAGCGGCTGCAGGCGGCCAGGACGGCGCGGTGGCAGGGGAAGCTCTGGTTCCCCGCCCGCAGCACCACGTCGGTGAAGAGGTTCTGCTGGCGGAGCAGGTTCAGTTGGGTGAGGAGGCTGTCGGCGTGGCCCGGTTTGTGGAAGAGGTGGATGTTCATGGAGCCGGAGCTCGAGCGGGATTTCCGGTTCTCGTGGCTGCTGACGGACATAGTGCTGAGGCCGCTCTGCGAGGCAAAACCGGCGAGTCAGCACGGGCAGCGCGGTCACCGGGCCCGGCACGGCCGGGGCTGCGGCAGGACGGAGGCCGCGGAGAGGAGCCGGCGGCGGGAGCGCGGTGGGGGCGTCCCGCAGCCGCGGGGCACTGACCGGAACGGGGCACCGGCAGCTCCCGGACCAAACGCCGGGAGAGAGCACGGCTCCGCCGGGCCTCACGAAGTACCGGCGAGGAGGCGATGTGAGCTCCCGGTAATGCCCACGCCCAGCCCTGCCGGCGGTCCCGCACCCGGCTCAGGGGTCGCGCACGCGGTCCCGCACCCAGCCCGCGGTCCCTACCCGGCTCCGCTGTCCCACACCCGGCTCACAAGTCCCGCACCCGGCTCCGCCGTTTCCCACCTGGCTCAGAGGTCCCGCACCCGGACCCCCGGTCTCGCACCCGGCTCCGCTGTCCCGTGCCTGGCTCAGCGATTCTGCACCGCGGTCCGGCAGCAGGTCCCGCACCTGGTCCCGCTATCCCGTGCCCGGCTCCGCTCCTGTCCCCGCCGTCCCTGTCCCGCTCGGTCCCGCTCCGCTCCGGCTCTGCCGCCGCCCCGCCGCCGCCGCGTGGCCGCCCCGTGCCGGCCCCGCCCCCGCCCGCCCCGCAGCCAATCAGCGGCCGCGGCGCCCTGCGCTCGTTCTTTGTGAATGGGAGGCGGGCCCGGCTGTGCGCATGCGCCGCCCATTGCCCCCAACCTGCCCGGGGGCAGCGTGGCCGTGTCCACTCTCCACGTGTGTGGCTATCCCCCGGTGTCCCCCTGTGTCCCCCGCTCCGAGCACCGCAGCACGGCCCGGGCCGCGGGCAGCCCCGCCTTGGGCCCGGGACGGCGGATCTGAGGCTCTCGAGCGCTGCGGAGCTTTGCGGACGGAGTCACCCCGCCATAAAGAGCCATAAACGGGCAGCCGGGCTGGGAGCAGCAGCGCCTGCCCGCGGCCTTTGGATCCCGGCCTGCTGACAAAGGCAGGTCGCGGCCCAACAAACCAGCCCTGCTCAGCAAATGTTTCCCTGCAGGGAGCCCACCTCAGAAATTTGGAGCCCAGCCCATCATCTGCACCACCAACAGCGGGGTGCTTTCCTTGCCAACGAAAGGTACTGTCACCCTCTCTAAGGAGCAAAAGCCGAGTTGGGCTGATGGCCACATCTGAAAAGAGGAAAAAAAACACCAAGTTTTGGGAGAATTTGGTCTGCCTAAACAAGGTCTTGTGCTAAAAATGAGTGAGCACTGCCCTGGAGAGGCAGCAGCAGCCACCACAGGTGTTTAAACACTTTGTGTCAGCAGGGATCAAAACCACCTTAAGAAAAAAATACAAATTCCAGAAATTCTTAATTACCCAATTTTGACTTATCTCTGCATGTTTCAGCTTTACCAGCTGCAATTTAAAGTCACTTGTTGAGGAATTGATGAAGCAAATGCACTTAGAGCAGTTTACAATGTCTATGTTAAACACATGGTTTAGAGATTCACTAATTTGGCATCAGAGGTTGTGTGGAGCCTTTTGTTTTATTTTTGATTTTTTAAAAATTGGTAGAGCTACACCTTGTCCTGTGCTGAGCAGTACCGTGAGTCCTGAAGGAATGATTTAACAGGGTTAAGAATACAAAATAAATCTGATTTATCATTAAAAAACACTAACTACAGGAGCCACCAGAGTGGGTGACAGGACCAGGCAACAGCCAGAGTTGTCCCTAAGCAGAAGGACTTGGGTGCTCCCCTTGTTCAGGCACAGGAGCAAGAAAAATAGAGAAAAAACAAGAGTCTCGTCCAGGTAAGCCAAACTACACTCTGAGTTGTACCAAAACCTGTCAATCTGGCAGCACATTCCCAGCACAGCCAGGAAGGCATCCTCAGGGACGCTCTGCAGGGTGAAGGTCCAGATAAACACCAAGGACAGGGCAAAGGATAAAGACTATCCAGACCTTGCTCTGCTCTTTGAACACAGGCAGGACACAGTTCCCTGTGTCCAGGCCAAAAACAACAACAAAAATCCAAGGTTAAAGCTCCTGGAAGGGCAGCATGTGCCGTGCTGGGGGCAGGGACACGCAGACTAAGCAGAACTGTTTTCAAAGGATGCATTTCCATGGCAGGCAGGCACAGGCTGGGAATTATTTCAGCAGGAGGAAAGCTGGTGACACATGTGGAGCTGCAGCTCACACAGCACTAATGCTTTGGAGCTTTCCAGAACCAGATAAAGAACTTTTCCCTGTTATCAGAACGAATAATCACTCAAGGCCACCTCTGAAGCATTTGTGTCGTTTATTATTGGCAACGCCCAACTGCAAACCCCATCTCGGCATTGGTTTGATTGCTCCTTTGAAAGGGGATTAATAAATTTCCTGCCTTTTTTTTTTTTTTTTTTTTTTTTTTTTTTTTTTTTTTAAATTAAGAAAAGGTCCGTTGGCAGCTGCCGGAGCCTGGTGGAAGAGCTCCACCCGGTGGCATTCCACAAAGGCACAGCTGGAGCCTCAGCTCTGCGGGAAGTCTCAACTTCCAACACTTCTCCTTAAAGGAACAAGGCAGACTAGGAAGGTTCACGCTGCTTCCAGTTGCTATTTCCTTCACCTCTCACCTCGAAGGTAACAGAGCTGTCACAAACAGCATCACTGCTCGCTCCTGTCTGAGCTCAAACCCCAAACCACCTGGAGAGCTCCCAGGACAGGGGTCACTGCCCTGGCTCAGATGCAGCACCAAGCACTGAGCCCAGAGTGTGAACTCATGGATTCATCCCTTACCAGCTCTCTGTGACAGAACCATGGCCATTTACGCTGACTTTGTGCTCTTTTAGGTGGCAGAAAACACTGGAAGGTTGCATTTATCTTTAGGGATAAAGGAAGGAAGGATGGAAGCAACTCTTTTCCCCTCAGTTTGAACAGTTGTAGGAGATTCTTGATTTTCAGAAGATTCACCTGAATTATTTCTTCGATGAAGAGCGATAAAAACTGTCAGCTGCAAACAATGCCCTCTGCAACAGGGATCTTGATTCCAGTCCCAATTATGGGATATTTGGAATGACAATCATCAACCCAGGAAAGTTAAAATACACCCTACCTCACTAAAGGCACTTTTACTATGTGAAAACTGGGCTCCTGAAACTCAGTTATGGCTTAAGCAGCTTCAGGATTTCCTCCTCTTGATGCCTGGTAGATTCCAATCAGGGAGGAGATGGTTCCCAGGAGCCCTACTAACCACGGAGGGAACCTTCCCGCCCAGAGGAACCCTGGGGGCAGCCAGTGGATTGCGTTGCAGAGATCTGCTGACTCCATGAGGATGCTCAGAACTTCAGCCTTCACCTGGGCTCTCAACTTCTGCTGACTTTGAGGTGAAGAAGTGCTGCTGGAAGAAAAGGTGATATTAGTGATAGCCCAGAACGTCATAATAACTGTGATGGGTACAAGTGAGAATGGACAGATGTGGGTGAATTACAGGAAAGATGGAGAGGGACTTTGGACAAGGGCTGGAGAGACAGGACAAGGGAGAAATGACTTCCACTGCCAAAGGGCAGGGTTAGATGGGATATTGGGAAGAAATTCTCCACTGTGAGGGTGGGGAGGCCCTAGCACAGGTGCCCAGAGAAGCTGTGGCTGCCCCTGGATCCCTGGCAGTGTTTAAGGCCAGGCTGGACAGGGCTTGGAGCAACCTGGGCTAGTAGAAGGTATCCCTGCCCATGGCAGGGAGTGGAACTGGGTGGTCTTTAAGGTCCCTCCCAACCCAAACCGTTCTGGAATTCATGAGCTGTACAGCCATGGAGGGGAATCATACCACTTGTGCTGGCTCAGTTTTCTTCTTAAGTGGAACAAGATTCTCAGGGATCTGAAAAGAACAGAGTTATTTCTCCTACAGCACCAAACAGGAGCGGTTTTTTCCTCTTGCAATAACTTCTTCAATAAGGAAGAGCACCCCCTGAAGCCAGAGGGCCCTTGGCTTCACGGTGGTGTCAGGGCACTGGGATCATCCCCGCCCCTCCCGTGCCCGTCCCGGCCGTACCGCAGGATGCCCAGGAGCAGGGCACAGCCCCACAGTGCCGTGCTCCGCGTCCACCACTTCTGGGAGCCAGCGCGGACGATGCCGACATCCGCCGCCCACGCCAGGTGCTCGCAGGGGTAGTAGAGCTGGTTGGCCACGTTGCAGAGCACCGAGAGCCCCCGCACCAGCGCGTCCTCGCCCTGCGGGGAGCGAGCGGCACATGGGGCACGCCCGCAGCGGGGCCGGGGGGGCTGGCGGGGACCCCCGGAGCCGCGCTCACCTCGGGGCCCAGCCCGTAGCTGCAGCTGTATCCGAGCATGGCCAGGTCGTCGAAGAGGCGCAGGGCGGTGCGGCAGGCGCTGAGCTGGGCAGAGGCGGCCAGGAGCGCCCCGGGCAGCCCCGCGGGCCCGGGCAGCGCTCCCCCTGCCAGCTGGCAGCCGTAGCACAGCGCCCGGACCTGCGGGGGCACGGCCCGGTCAGCGCCGGCCCGACCGACGGCACCGGCCCCGGATCACCGGGAGCAGAGGCCCAGGGAAGGCGATGCTGCAGCCAGCACTGGTGTTCGATTTTCCTTTCTTTCTCCTCTCTTTAATCCTCTCTTTTTCTCTCTCTTTTCCTCTGTCTTTCTCTTTTCTTTAATTCACCTCTCCCTCTTTTAACTTCTTTCCCCTTTGCCCAAACCTCACTGCCCTGTGCTCAAGGACTCCCATACCCATTTCCATCCCAGGCGTGTAATTTACCGACAAAACTTCCTAATTGTTTGTGGACCCTCTGACTTTTGTCGTTCCTTTCCATCAACGAGCACTTACGAATATCCTTCCCCTTAAGGGTCACAGTAGAGTCCGGCCCTGTCGTTCACCAGCCGGTACCGGTGGGCTCAGATCCCTCCCTGCCCGGTACCGGAGGACTCAGCCCCTCACTCCCCGCCCGTACCGGAGGACTCGGCCCCTCACTCCCCGCCCGTACCGGAGGGCTCGGCCCCTCACTCCCCGCCCGTACCGGAGGGCTCGGCCCCTCACTCCCCGCCCGTACCGGAGGGCTCGGCCCCTCACTCACCGCCCTGTCGCGGCCCCGGTGTGTCTCCAGCGCGGCCGCGAGCCCCCGGAGCGCGCCCGCCGCCATGGCAACGCTTCCGCGTGTGACGTCACGACGGGCGCGGGGCACTCTGGGAAGAAGGCGGACCCGTCGCCATGGCAACGCGGCCTGGTCGCCTCGCGGTCCGGGCGTGCGTTGCCCCGGGATGGTGCCCGGCAGGGGATGGGTGCCGTTGTGCCGCTGCCCCTCACGGCCTCCGCATCCCTTCAGCGAACTCCTCGTCAGTTCTTTTCTCACCCCTGATTTGCCCGTTCTGGGGGGTCCAGGCCGGCCCCGCCAGTGGGATGGTGCTGGGCTCGGCCGGGGTTGATGCAAGGACACCTCGGAAGGCCACCCTGAGGGGCCCCTGCGGACGGTGGTCCCGGCTGTGCTCCCACGGTCGTGTGTCCACAGGCACAGAGATCCCCACATCCCCATGTTCACCTGGGAGACAGGGAGAGCTTCCCCTGTCCCACCTTTAGAGACCTCCCAGGCCCTGGCCGAGGGATGGAAGGGGAACGTTCCGTGTGGAGACAGGGAGAAATCGGGGCCTCCATCCTCCTACACCTCCCCGTGCCCAGCACGTGGATCCCACCTGCTTCCTCCCAGTGCGTCCAGTGGCTTGGCACGAGTCACACTCATAACTGCTGGTAATTAAAGCTGTTAGAACTACTTGGGTATTTTGCTTTCTCTTTTTATAGCTGAGTATCACAGAATCCCAGAATATCCTGAGCTGGGAGGGACCCCAAGGATCATCATTCCAGCCCCAGGCCCTGCACAGACACCCCAGCAGTCCCACCCTGGGCATCCCTGGCAGCATTGTCCAAACGCTCCTGGAGCTCTGGCAGCCTTGGGGCCAGGACCATTCCCTGGGGAGCCTGGGCAGTGCCCCAGCAGCCTCTGGGGGAAGAACCCTTTGAGTAAATAAACCTTTTGAGTAAATCATCCTGTGAGTAAATCAATCTGATTTAATATAACAAGTTCATAGCACTAAGCAGAACCACTCCCAGCCAAGCTTTTGCTATGCAGCCTCTCCAGTCTGGGAGCTGGACTCAAGATCCTTGTGGGTCCCTTCCAATTTGGGATATTCATGATTCTGATTGTTCTACACTTGCTGTATCCTCAGATGCTGCAGTTATCCCACCTGATGCACCACATCTCCGTTCCAGAGTCTTGTGACTCACTGCAATCTGGTGTCAATCCCTTTGCCATGTCATTACATAAAGTGAATAAAATGAATGATTTCTGGGACATGAACCAATGTCTTGATCTTTCTCCATCGCTACGTTTGTTTTTAGAAGTTGTTTTGCATTTATTTTTGGGAGGAAGGAGTGGATTTTGATCAAAAGCTGTGCTTATGCAACCTCAGGAAGGGATGTGGTTAGAGATGGTCATGGAAGGCATTAAGAAAATCCTCCTCTGACGTTGCCTCCTGTTTCTCCAGCAGTTCAGAGAGAGGTCCCTTCATGCCAAGGATCTGTGTTTAAGCCATTTGATTGACTAAATGTGGAACAGATCACAGTTGAATTGGTCTTTTCCGTGGCCCTAAACTTCTGGAGTGGCTCCATAACTACCATATGGAGTGATATTCCCGTAAGTGCCATGTGAATTTGTTCATTTGCCTCCTCACCCCGAGAGTTGTTTTCTGTTTGGGCGAATGTTTTGAGCAAAGTGCTGACGGCAGAGCCGGCCTTTTCCTGTCTTCAGGGGAAACGCACACAGATATCTGTGACTGCAAACCTTTCCTGGTGCTGCCTCCTAATTCACTGCCTCGAATTTAATTTTTATTTCAATTCCATCTGTCAGCGGATCAAAGTTCTGTCACAACCACGCAAGCCATGCCGGTGCCACACAGAAACAGTGACTCCCTAAAGATGTGCTACAGCAGGTCCAGCCTTAATAGGCTTGGATTAACCACAGGGAAGGTGGATTTGTACCCAGCAAAGCTCCAGCCTCCCTTGGAGTGTGTTCCTGAGCTCCCTGAGATGGGCCAGTGTGCACCAAATCCTGTCTGCTCCAGCCTCAGGTGAATCCTCTGTGGGAGCAGAGTCGTACATCAGAAATATCTTGAAGGGAGAAGAAGGACAGGCAACCAAATCCCTAAGCCAGGGAATGCTGGAGAGAGGTCGGTGATTGAGGTCCCCCCCCAGAGGGTCAGAGGAGGAAAATTGTCATGGCTAGAGGTGTGAAGCCATGGAAAGCATCTCTGCACCACCAGCAGAGAAGGCTGAGCACCCATCAGAGGCACAGGGTGCTGCAGCTGCCCAGGTGGGGTGACCCTTCAGGGCTCAGATGTTGGGGCTGCCAGTTCAGTGGTGCCACCTGCCCCTTCCTCAGCCCCATCCCAGCGAGCTGAAAGCTGTTTTCTCTCCTCAGATGAACTGCTGTCAGTGGGGGCTGCCCAGGAGGGCACAGAACCTCTGCAGGACTGAGCAGAGGTGAGTTCACACCCAAGCCCTGAGGCTCACTGAAATCCAAAAGGCAAACTCCCAACTGAGCTGTGTCCCCATGGGGACCCTGGAAGGGTCCTGTCCCCAGAAGAAGGTGATGTCCTCCCTTCTGCAGCGACCACTGACGCACTGTGAGCTGCCTACACGGCGTGGGATCTTGGAGCCGTCCTTGTGCTCTGCTCTTGGCCCGTCTGTGTGTTGTTACAGGGAACATCTATTTCTCAGATTGAATGAGGACACAAGGAGGTGTTGTGACAGCAAGAATAAACACTAGGAGATTAGCCCAAAGGCGTGGGTGACACATCCCTCAGCATTGCAGGACCCACGGAGCGCCTCTGGGCAGGCACTGGGGTGGAACGAAGCTGCTGGGGTAGGGGGAAGCACAGAGGAAAGGCAGGAGATCAAACACAGTGAGAGGCACCACCAGGGCTGTGTGGGGGATGGAATATTCCCTCATTATTTATCTGTTTGGATTTTGGTGTCAAGGCCTGCAACCAAAGGTCAGTGAACAGTAGGACAGCGAGGCAGCTATGCCCAGCTTGTGATGAGTGGGCTGTTTTCCTGGAGGTGAGCTGTGTGTTTTTGTTGAGTTGGTCACTCACGTGGGTTTACTGACTGCTGAGCTTGCAGTAACTCTGTTTGGGATCTAGGTGTGTTCCAGAGGCACCAGTGGGGGCTGGTCAGCCCCCTCCCTTGGGGGTTGGGTGAGCAGGGTGGCACAGCTGCCACTTCACAAGCTCTTCTCAGCCTTTTCCCGCAGAAGGGTTTGATTCCTCGGGAGCCAGTCCTGTCAGAGCTAGTGAAGTTTCACAACCACTTCAGTCTGTGTGTGAGCAGCGCCTGGGCCCACGAGCCTCGTGCTTTCCCTTGTGGATTTGACTCTATATTTCTCAGGAATGGGACAGTCTCTGCTCCACGTGTGCTTCACAGGAGCTGTGCGCTCACATCTTCCAAGTGCACGCAGGAACCTCACATCAGTCCCTCATGCCAGCACGTTGTAAACACCTCGATTCAAACACCTCCGTTGCATTGTTTGGTGGAGTAACAGGGACTTGTATCTGCGCCAGGTCCGCCCCATTGCTGTGATGTGACCCTGAGGTGGCATTGCCACCTGTGCTGCAAGAACAGCCATGGGGATAAGTGGTGGAATCACCCTTGGAGGCACCAGCTGGCTGGGAGAGCTGTTGCCAGGAGTCGCTGTGATTATTCACTTTCTTTTTCATGGGGATTTTGGTGTAACTTAAGACACAGAAAGCAAAACTGGCTTTTGGGGTGAGGGTCTCTGCTTTGCAAACTCCTCTCCCACCCCTTCCAGCAATGCCCCAGGAACGCCTGAACCGGGAAGGCCAAACAGGCTTTCTTTGATTCCCCAGCTCCGTGAAATCTGCCGGCACGGTTGGTGGTGTGTGACACCCCTCCCTGCCAACAGAGCCACCAGCATGTCCTGGTGTCACGTCGCCAGTGTCTGTGACTCACAGATAAGATGAAGTCACGTTTTTTCTCGGTCGGTTTAAAAACACGTCCCTCGTCACTGCAGCCCCGTCCCGGGCACGTCACCAGCCTCACGCACATGAGGTCAACGCTAAAGCATCGCTGCAAAACAGGGGCTCAGTCCAACCCCCGGGAAGGCCCGCAGGGTGGGGCCAGCTAGGAGCCGGGATAAATTCAGGGATTTTAGTGTAGCCTTTGCTCTTCCTCCTTTTCCTGGAAGGCTCCAGGCAGGCACCAACCTCCTGGAGCTGCAGGCCCAGCGTGGGCAGCAGCCATGCAGCCCCCGGGGCGCGTGCGGAGGTTGGAGGTGAAGCTGGAGGATGGCCCAGCCCATGGCAGCGGGGAGCTGCTGCACGGGCGGGTGCAGCTGGAGCTGTGTGGGGCGCTGCGGGTGCGGGGGCTCGAGGTGTGTGCCCGCGGCATGGCCACCGTGCACTGGCTGGAGAGCCGCAGCATCGGCCTCAACGTCGTCTACCGGGACTACACCTCCTACCAGACCTTCCTGTACCGCCGCCGCCAGCTCATCCCCGGTAAGGCCACGGCACAGGGCGGGTGTCTGTGCCAGGCTGTGGCACTGGAACCCACTTGGATGGGTCTGTGTGCGAGGGCATTGGGTTGGGACCCCCTTGGATGGCTCTGTGTGCCCTGGTGTGGGACTGGAACCCCCTTGGATGGGTCAGTGTGCCAGGGCATTGGGTTGGGACCCCTTTGGATGGATCTGTGTGCCAGGGTGTGGGACTGGGACCCCTCTTGGCTGGGTCTGTGTGCCAGGGCATTGGGTTGGGACCCCCTTGGCTGGGTCTGTGTGCCAGGGTGTGGCGTTGGGACCCCTCGGGCTGCAGGTATCCCCTCTGAGGAACCTCTGCCCTGGTGAGTGTTGCCAACCCACGCAGGGCTGTTTGCCCTTGTCACCTCGGCCGAGGTTTCTCTGCCGCTGGTTTCCAGGAGGCTGCTGGCAGACGCGGGGCTGGGGAGCACCAGAGATTTGTGGCTTTTGTTGTGTTTGCAGAGGGAAGAGCAAACACGAGTGTCTGTTCACAAGCGTGGAAAGAGCACTTAGTACTTCAGCCAATGTTTGTTTTTGGGTCCCTGATGCGGGCACCGCGTGCCCAGCTGGCACGTTGCTTAGATTTGCTGCGAGAGGACAAGCCACTGGCATGCCACAAGCCATTCTTTGTGTGCTTGGGATGAAATGATCCAGAGCCGAGGGATATGGGACATGTCAACTGTCCATCCGCTCATTAGCTCTGGCTTTTCTTAAGAACATGCCTGTCTTTCATCCTCCCCTCCAATAACAGTGTCACAGCCATTCCTCCGTTGCTTTTCCTCCCCCTTTCCCTGGTTCTGATGGCCTTGTGGCCTGCCTGCCCAGCCCTGGAGGTGGCTGTAGGACTTAGGCTGAGGGCATTTCATTGTGCCAGTGGCAAAGACCAACCCAGAAAGTGGTGCCAGCCCAATCTGGCAAATGTAGAGGTTGCTGGAATAAACTAGAGGGACGGAAAGAGGACCTGAGTTGCCTTCCTGGAGGTGTTCCTGTCTCTGGACTGCGCTGGGAGGTCATTTTCTCTATTTCTGGCTGACTGTGTCCTGCCATCTGCTCCAAACACCTCCACTGCTCTGGAGTTCCTGTCTTTTGGCAGCAGCTCTTCCGTGCTGTGCCTAAAGATGGCTTTTGGCAGCAGCACCTCTGCCAAGTGTCCAAATTACAATTAAGCCCTTGCCCTGCAGTCCAGCAGAGAAGGTCCTGAGCACTTGGTCACGCAGTCCTTGGTCACATTAGCTCTGAAGTGACAGGGTGAGTTTCATCTTCCATTATCCCTGCAGGGAATGTCTGTAGGGAGGCCCCAAGTTGCTGCTGGTGTGTTTGGGTTCTGCTGCTGGGATTGTGTGCGATAGGAGCCCCTGGAGCCATCTGGGGAAGGGCACCTGGCCAAGGGCTGCAGGGATTGCACGAGCTGCTTGGCCTCTCTGGCACCCCACACACCTGGAGCTCAGAGCTGGAGGCTCCTGGCCCTCACCTACTGCACAGGGCGTGTTGAGCTGGGCTACCTGTGGGGCAGAGAGCCTCACCAGAATTTGGGGGCTGGGATTTTATTGTCTCTATCCATGCACAGATTCTTTTTCTGCCTTATAAGAGGGACACATGTGATCACCAGGGTGTCTTTAATTTTTAACAGCAGAGGGGGGCTGTCCTGCAGCCAAAATAACTTCCTTTGGATCCTTCTGTCCCCTGCTCTGTCCCCAACAGCAGCGTGAGGGCCTTCCTGATGTCAGCTGGTGAGAAACGTGCCACCATCCGACAGTCCCTGTGACTGCTCCTTTCTTGTTGCTTCTCCATGAGATCAGCTGTGTCTGCGTGGTGTTTAAAAAATGCAGGTTTTGTCATGGTAACAAGGCAGTGCAGAGGAGGGAAGCTGGGCACAGATAAGCGCCCTCCCTTCTGCTCTCCCCTCAGCTGAGTTTATCTGCAGTTTCCTGGCAGGGTGGTGAGTGCTGGCACTGGGGTGCTGCGCTGAGAGACAAGAAAAAAGTGTGCAAGAAGGACGTTCAGGCAGGGCCTTTAAACGTGCGTTGTGTAACCATCTGAGAGAGGGAGCAGGAAGAGAGGAAAAGACTGAGGTTAATGGGAAAGGCAGCACAAGGAGAGCCCCGGACCCTTCTGCATGAAGTGATGGGAGGGTGCCCTAGGAAACATAAATGATTGCTGTGCAGTGATGTTTTCTGTCCCAGGATCCTGCAGCACTTCCAAAAGGTGTAGCTCCTGCCCTGGGGAGAGGCAAACATCCCGAAGCCATTTTATTTTCATGGAGACATCCAGGAGAGTTACGGCATCAGGGCTGTTCTTCCCTGGCAGGGTGGTCCTCAGTCAGCGCTTTAATCCTTGTCCCTGCACAGCACTCCCAAATCCGGCAGGGATGGAGTTTGTTCCTCAGTCTGGGAGCTTGTGCTTGTGCAGGGCTCTGTGTCGTCCCATCTTGTCCATATTGGGCCAGGGTAGAGCTGCTGCCTTACCTCTTTACCTGCTGCCTTCCCTTCTCTCTGGCGTTCCGGGGCCCCTCGTGTGGCTCCGGGCTTGGTGGGGAGAAGCCACCAGGTCTCAGCAGCACATCAGGGAAGGAGCAGCCCCCCGTGAGCCGGGCAGGGTGTCAGCTCCTGCTGGGACCAGCTCCAGCCCGGCCAGACTCTAGATGGGGCTGAAGAGTTGGAGATCATGCCCTGTGTTCCGTGCCCGGCCCGGCCTGGCTTTGCCTTGGGCACCCAGGACCATTCCTGGACGGAAAGCCCTTGGCTGTGCTCCCACAGACCCCAGGGGAGAGGAGAGACCCTCTCCGTGCGCTGGAGTCCCAGAAGGGCTGTCCTCCCCACGTGGAGGCAGCGAGGGACAGGCGAGGGCATCGCGTGCGCTGCCACGGGAGGGAGGCTTGCAGGATCCGCATGCCGTGGGCGAGGGCTGAGTCACGGCCGAGGGGTGTGTTCCGACAGCGGGAGGAGGAGGAGGAGGATGCCAAGCAGAGAGAGGGGCCCAGCCAAGGCTCCAGCCCCTCTCGAGAGCCTCCTCACCTTTAATGTCACTGTGGGGACACCAGGCGCCTTCCCAGAGCCGGTGTCACCAGTTAACTCATGCTGTGATGTGCCTTCCTTCCTCTTTTCCCTCTCCCTTTGCAGCGTTTGCTATGATTCATGTTTGCCCGTGGCAGCAAATGGTCGGGCACATAAAACAAACCACAGTCCCCTTCCCCTGGGGAGGGAGACAGACAATTCCAGTCCGGCCCTGGAAAGGGCTAAAGTAGTGCCAGGTTTCAGCCCAGCTCATTTTAAGTGGCTGTGATCAACTGAGTTCAGCACGGCAGGCCCTGCCCGGCATGGCTGGGAGCAACTCAAAAATCCCCAAAACTTCAGCAGCCAAATGCTGAGTAACATTTTTAATGCCTGCTTTGTCTGATCCCCTGCCCGTGCCGGAGCTGCAGGGCTCTGGTGCTTCGCAAACGTGACAACCATCATGAAAGTGGAAGTTTCAAAGGCTGCATTAACCCTTTTGGGGGACACGGATTCCTTTCTCCTCCCTTTTACACAGCTCGGGGTGCTGCTAATGGTGGTAGCCACCCTGGAAATCACCAGTTCCCAGTTTCCACGCTTTCACCCTGGCTGAGCACCAGCAGCCGCGGATGCTGCCGATGGAGTGAGTCCCTGTGCTATTCCAGCCCATGCAGGTGGAATTTATCCCTGGGTTTTGGACACCAACCCCAGCAGGAGCTGGTGGAAAACTGGCGCTCGCTTGGTTAACAAGCGCAGGGAAGAGGATTGCTCACCCTGTCGTTGCACAAGCTGAACCCGAGCCAGTTCTTGATTTCTTAGAACTAAATGAAGTGATGTCCCAGACATCACCGCCAGTTGGCCGGGCTGTGTCAGGAGCCCAGATCCAGTTGTGGCCTGTTCCGAGCCCTGGGAACAGCCCTTGGGAAAGGAAGGATGCGGGTCAATGTGTGGTGTGGCCCTCTGCGGGCAGTGGAACAAGAGTGAGGAATCCCCCCTGGCCACAGGCAATGGCTGTGACCCTGGGAAGGGGGATTCTGTCAGGATCGGAGCTGCAGGGGGACTTTGAGGGCAAGGATGGGGATTTGGGGGGCAAGGATGGGGATTTTGGGGGACAGGGATAGGAGCTGCAGGGGGAGTTTGAGGGGTGAAGATTAGGAGCTGAGTTTTGGGGGACAAGGATGGAGTTGGAGGGGAAATTTTGGGGATGGAAGGATGGAAGTTAGAGGATGGCTTGGGAGTCAAGGAGGGGATTTTGGGGGCAAGGATGGGAGCTCGAAGGGGATTATGGGGGTCAAGGATAGGAGGTGAAAGGGAGTTTTACGGGGCAAGGATGGAATTGGAGGGGAAATTTGGAAGGCAAGGATGAAAGCTAGAGAGGGGTTTGGGGTCAAGGATGGAGCTGCAGCAAGTCTTGGGGGGCGCTGAGCAACCCGGCAGCAGACAGGGGGTCACCCCCCAGCACTGGCAGTGCTCAGCCCCATGACCAGCACACGGTCCCGCGGTGATGCCCGGGACGATCCGGGGAGCCCCGCTGGGACTGGACACGCACCGCACGATCCAATCCCCCGCCCCGGGCAGCCCCGGTCAGCCCCGGTCCGTGCGGAGGGGCCGATCCGCACATGCTCCCTGCCTTGTTTTGCAGAGCCCGGCGGGGCCGCCCCGTCCCGGCCCGTCCCGCCCCGCCGGGGCCGCCCCCGGCGCGCCGGGCGCTTAAAGCGGGGCCGAGCCGCGCCGGGCCGGGCTGAGCCGCATCGCGCCGGTCGGGGCTGAGCTGCGCCATGATTTTCGATCGCCTCAAACGCTTCTCCATCGTGCTGGAGGGCGCGGAGCGGGACGGCCCGGCCGCCTTCAGCCCCGGGCAGGCGGTGTCGGGCCGCGTGGTGCTGGAGCTGGCGGCGGCGGCGCGGCTCGGGGCGCTGCGGCTGCGGGCGATGGGCGCTGCCCGCGTCCACTGGACCGAGTCCCGCAGCGCCGGCTCCAGCACCGCCTACACGCAGAGCTACAGCGACCAGGTGGAGTTTCTGAACCACCGCGACACGCTGATGGCACCCCCAGGTACGGCATCCCCCGCCCGGGTGCGGTACCCGCGGTGCGGCCGGCGGCGAGAGAGGGGCGTGGGGCACCGGGCACCGCAGGGTGAAACAACGGGGCCGTGGGGATACCCCGGGTGATGGGTGCTGCGGACACCGGAACGGCTGAAATCTGGGTGCATGGCACCCCAAAACTGCAGAAATCTGGGTGCCAGGGCCAGCCTAGCTGCTGGGGGCATGACACCCAGCCAGCTGAAATCTGGGTGTCTTAGGGTCTGAGTGCTCTGGGGACGGCGTGTGTAAGTCTCTGCAGACACCTCAAATTCTGAGTGCACCCCAAAATCTTGGGGTGCGCAGTTGAAGTCTGTGGCTGTGCAGGGCACCCTGGTTAGGGACTGCTCCCCACAAGACCCCCCTTTCTGTGAGCTTTTCCCAGCAGGAAAGCAGTGTTGGAAAACGGCAGAGGTTCGGGAGCTTGTTTTGAGCGGGGGGGTTGGCCTAAATGATCCCCAGAGGTCCTCTGTAATCCTGGAGTGCAAACTCTCGAGGGTCTTGGAGACTTGGCTGGCCACTGTCCCTCCAGCTGGGCATCTTGGGCTCTCACTTCAAAGCTGTGCAGCAGGGTGGCTGCAGGGTGAGGCAGAGCCCACCTGGAAGAGCTGCCCGGCTCTCCGAGGAGGTGCCCCTGGGTCGTGCGTGTCTGGAGACACTTGGAATGCAGACAGTGCCCAGCTCTTGTGTCACGGCTGCTGCAGCTCAGCCCTGGCAGAAACTCGGCCGTGCCCTCGTGCTGCTCCTTGCTGGGTGCTGCACATCTGTGACTCGCCCTGGGAGGAAGTTCTGCAGGAGGGAGCTGATCCTCCTCAATCTGTTTTGCCCACAGACAATGGAGAAGCTACTGTCCTGCAGGCAGGAAGGCACGAGTTCCCTTTCACCTTCCAGCTCCCAGAGTAAGTTGGCTTTTTTGGGGGGGAGAGGACATCTTAAAAATGAGGTTTCTTTGAGCAAAACCCTTCTAAAAATTGTTTGTTGCTCGTGCCCAGGACCTTGGCCACCTCCTTCGAGGGGAAGCACGGCAGTGTGCGCTACTGGGTGAAGGCCAAGCTGCACAGACCCTGGTCCACGGTGAAGAAAGCAAAGAAGGAGTTCACTGTGATTGAACCCATCGACATAAACACCCCTGCACTGCTGGTGAGCTCCCCCTGCTCCACCCCGGTGCTCTGGCACCCAAAACTTACCTGGGAAGCCCACGGGGAAGGTGTCTGCCTCCCCCTCAGCATTACAATGCAGGCCTGGTTTCCAGAGGGAATATTTTTTCCCATGTAACTCGTGCCCTCCAGCATTACCTGGGCTGGGCAGAGGTCAGCTGTGCCTCTTTGTTTTTGGAAACTTTAATGCATTGCAACAACTTCTTGCATCAGATACCTGAGAAGTTGCTGATGCTCCCCGGCAGGTTCTTGGTGCCAGGGAGATGATTGCTCAGAGTTTCATCCTTGGTTACTAAATAGCTTAAATATTTCCCTTTCTCCAGGCTCCCCAGGCAGGTGCTAAGGAGAAACTTGCTCGTGCGTGGTACTGCAACCGTGGCCAGGTATCTGTGACCGCCAAGATTGACCGAAAAGGCTACACCCCAGGTGAGACCAGGTGCTGGTGCCCTTGAACATTGGTGGGCCCTGGGGTAGAGCCCAAAGGAGGGGATTTTGGGGTCACTGTGAGCTGGCATGAAATCACAGAGCTTTATGGTGTGCATTTGTTAAGTGCAGCGCCCTTGGGACGCTCCTCATGGATGAATCCCTGTGCCTGCACTGTCAGACAGCGTGGCCTACCCTCGGTGGTCCTGGGCAGCAATTCCTTGAGGCAGCACTGGGCTCTGCCTCCCCTCCTCCAACGTGTGTGTGTGTTTTGGCAGGTGAGGTCATCCCTATCTTTGCTGAGATCGACAACTGCACGAGCCGCGCCGTGGTGCCCAAAGCTGCCATAATCCAGACCCAGACCTTCGTGGCCCGGGGCACCAAGAAGCAGAAGAAGTCGGTGGTGACCAGCATCACTGGGGACCCCATTCCGGCCGGGAAGAGGGAGGTGTGGCACGGACGGGCGCTGAAGATCCCTCCCGTGGGGCCATCCATCCTCCAGTGCCGCATCATCCAGGTGGAATACTCCCTGAAGGTGAGGGAGCTCTGCAGGAATTCCATCCTGGCCAGCTCAGGGGAGGTACCTGCCCCTCCAGCCTGGGAAAACACACCACCAGCTAAGCTTCCCTGCTGCATCCTGTCTCTGCAGGTTTGTGTGGATATTCCCGGGACGTCCAAGCTGCTCCTTGAACTGCCTCTGGTCATCGGGACCATCCCGCTGCATCCCTTCGGGAGCCGCACCTCCAGTGTCAGCAGCCAGTACAGCGTCAACCTGGACTGGCTGAGCCCCATCCCGGAGCAGCCAGAGGGTGAGCAGCTCCTTTTCCTTGGAATAAACCCCCTGGTCAGGACAGCGAAACTCAAAGTTCTCAACTGAACCAGTTTTGCTTTATTTTAACTTAATTTTTTGGTTGTGGTGCAGGATCTCCTGGGTTCCAAACCCTCAGGGAACTGGGTTTGGGAAAGAGTGGGTTGGGAGTCCTTTCACCTGCGTATCCCCCATTTATGGAGAGTGTTTCCTGTTCCCTGATGGTTCTCCTTTCTCTTCAGCACCCCCTGAGTACTCAGCAGTCGTGTCCAGCCCTGAGGCCGAGCAGAGCCTGGCTCCGCCGTGCCGCAGCGAACTCGGGGACATCCTCGAGGGTCCCTTCTTCGCCTACATCCAGGAATTCCGCTTCCGACCACCTCCACTGTATTCAGAGGTAGCTACACGGGGCTGGGAGGCTGCGGGAGAGGGCTGGGATGTGCCCACTGCTGAGGTGTTTGACTCTGAGCTTGGCTTTGCAGGTGGATCCAAACCCCGCGTCAGACAACATCCGCCCACGCTGCATGACCTGTTGAGAGAAGCACATGGGCTGTGGATGACAGTGCGACGATCCCTTGGGATGGAAGCTTCACCCTCACAGCACTTGGGTCTGGGAACGGGGATGTGAGACCCCAACTCCGCTCACCGCCCTCAGCCACTCCTGTCGTGACTGTCCCATGGGCCCAGAGCCAGCGCTGCCGTGGCCTCGGGCAGGGTAGGAGAACACAGGGGGCCTGGCGGTGCGGAGTGGCTCTGTGTGTGGCTGGGCAGGACACAGAGGGTTCAGAACTGCCCCAGCATTTTGGGGTTAAAACAGGGAATACGAGCTGAGATTGCTCTCCCCTTGCCTGCAGTGCTATGCTCCAAAAAACTTCTGTGAGCTCCTGTGGAAAAAGAGCTCGAAGGCGTTTCTCAGGATTACTGGAGAATGTTTTGATGTTGCTCAGGGTTGGGCCCTGGGGCGATGCAGACACAGCCCTGCCTGTGGCTCACCAGGACTGCAGGTCCCCAAGGCAATGAAAAGTCCTTCTGGCTGGATGAAGCAGAGGCCTCAGCCACTGCTGATAATCTTTGCCACAAGCCTGTGGGTGCCTGCAGGGGGAATGGTTTGAGCCACTTAGCCAAGCTCTGAAGGCCTCCAAGAGCTGTTACAACGTCTTGGGCGATGAATTTATGGTCTCCAGGAACAGGAGAGGTGGTTCCTGAGTGTCAGCCCTGACACTGTGCAGTGTGCTGGTGATGGGGCTGAAAGCAGCCCTCAGCTGTGGCACCACCACGGGGCTTGGAGCTGTGGCTGGTGGCCGTGGAAGAGAGAAGGAAGCCCAGTCCAAGGCTGATGGCAGCCACAGGTGCTGCTGGGAGATGTGGGGTTGGGGTGAATCCTTCAGGGCTGGGAGTCCTGCTCAGGATGGGCTTGATCCTGCACCCAAAGAGGGGTTGGTGGCCCTGGTGGGGTGAGGACACAGCAGCAGCCTGTGCTCACTGCTGTGGGAAGGGTGAGCTGGGTGTTGCAAGGACCCCTCGAGTGTGTATGCCAGGGGCTGACCCTGCTCACTGCAGGGAGACCTGAGCAGAGTTCGGGGGCTGAGGACCTTTGCATTCCCTCACTGAGACAATCCTTGGCCGTGCACAACCAAAGCCAGTGTGCCTTGGGCTCTGTGCTGGGGTTGCTCAGATGAGTCTTTTCTATCTGTGAACACTTTTGTAATGACCACTCTTTGTCTCTACTCTTTTTGTACGACTTTTTGGTGGGGAATTTTTTGTCTGAAATAAATTCTTTAAACCGAATGTTGCCTGGATAGTTTTCTGTTCTTCTTTCTGCTTCCCGTTGTCTGGAGCTGTGCTGTGGCTGTTGGGATGGGGACTGGGAGTGCTCCCTGTCCTCTCTTCAGTGCCCTGCAGGCACCCAGCTCCACCCTGCTCCCAGTCCTGCACTGGGATTAACTGGGTCACTCGGCCAGCGCTGATTCCCAGCAGGATTGGTCCCTTGTGCCTCCAGCCCCTCCACATCCATGCACTTTGGGCATTTTCCCCTTACCTGGGCTGCAGGGCTGCAAGCAAACCTGTTGTGTTTTTCCACACTTGCTTCCTCTTTGTGTCCAGGCTCAGGGAGGACAGACACATTCTCCTCCATCCCAAACTCCTGGCAGGGACCCAGCAGGTCCAGCTGGGAGCTGGGGCACTCCTGTGCTGGCTCAGCCAGTCCCAAGGAGGGTTGGGATCAGCCCCATGCTGTGCTGGCTGGGATCTGCTGCTGTGTGGGAAGAGCAGGAGGCTCCTTCACCTGCTTCCTTGGGCTGGAATTTATTTTTTCACCGCATTTCTGAGCTCCACATCTCTCCTGGGCACAGCAAACCTTGGTGTGTGAAAGGCAGGGCTTGAATCAGGGCTTTAGTTTCGTCTTCCATGGACTGTGTTGCTTAAAAATACTGCCACTGGAATGTGATTTTTTTTATCCCCCGTTTATTTATTTTTTTTGTTTGCTGAGCTGCTCAGCGCCACAGCTGCATCAGAGCACGTGCTCCTGCCCTGGGCCATGGGAGAGAACTTGTCCCTGTGTTTGCCTGCGAGAGCCTGGTGCTCCTGCAACCTTTATTCAAATCTATTTTTTATTTGGCATCCCCGGTGCTCTGATTAATTTTTCCCAGGGGAGGATTAACAAGCCTCGCAGGGAATTTGTTTGCATCCCCATTTGGGGGGATCGTGTCTGGATCTGCCGCTGGCAGCAGCGGTGACTGGTGCTGCGTGGCCTCTTGGGGGTTTTTTGGTGACATCAAAGGGGACACGAAGCACAGCGCTGCGCCCCCCAGGTGCTGATGCCTCCGAGGGCAGCCCTGTGACCAGGCTGATCCCAGCCTGGCACAAGGGAGCCATTCTGTGCCGGCGAACGCTGAGCAGCAGAGCTGCCCGGGGGCTGCTGATCAGCCCCGGATCATCTGCCCCGGCTGCACAAGGAGATGTTTATTCCCCGGGCCGGAGGGGGAGGCGGGCGCCCAGCACCCCATGTCTGTCCTGCTGCGTCTTTCTGGGAAACCGCGTCACAGGTGACGGGGACAGGCCATGCCGGGCCGGGGAACCCAACGCCGGTGGGCAGCGCTCCCGGTGCCATGTGGGAGCGATCTCTCCAGCAGGCATGCTTGTGAATGCCTCCAGGTTTTTCTCGTACAGTCGGGCAGTAGCGCAGCGAGGTGGGGGGGCATGGCCAACCTGGGGCTCCTGCCAGGAAAGGGCTGCACTCCTGAATCCTGGATCCTGGAGGGGCTAAAAATACCTCGTCTGGACATTTGGAGCCGGGGCACGGTGCAGACCCTTCCAGGCAGTGCTTTCACAACTGCTGGCAGCGCTGCCGGTGCTCCCTCCAACCTTCTGTTGTTTATCTGCCCCGGCTCCAAAGTCCTGATTGTACAGCCCGGGCTGTTGCAGGTTTATTGGCACAGGGGTTTGGGGCTCCCTGGGGGTCTGCTGAGCCGGAACGGCCCCGTGCCCTGCGCGGCGGTGCCGCGGCAGCACCGAGACCCGACCCCGGGCAGGAGGCGCGTGATGCAATTACAGTGCCGGGATTATTTATAGCTCTTGGCCCCGTGCGCTGGAAAATGCTGCCCAGACCGTCCGTCAGAGCCTGCTCCTTGCGAGGGGCACAGAAACCCACCCCCACCCCTGCTCTGCTCCTCTCTCCTGTCATTTTTGCCTTTCAGTCCCAAAATTGTGGAGCCCCCATGCCGCAGCCACAGGGGTGCTGGGAACCCCTTCCCGTCAAGCTCATGGATGTGCACAGTGCCGGGACCTTCCCCCTTGTAGCTCCTGGCTCTGCAAGGTGCTGGGATGCCCTGGTCCTGCGGCCCCTTCCTGTAGCATTTTGGGGGGCTCCCCCCTCCCCTCAACCCTCCCTGTCCCTGGAGGATGCTCGGTCCCATCACTGTGTCCGCAGCCTCCAGCTGAGGCTGTTGTCCCCTGGCCTGGGGGGTCAGTGGCGGGGCCAGCGCGGCCGTGCCGCGGGGAGGGTGACACGCGAAGCTTGTGGCCGTCCCGGCGCTGGCAGGGACAGAATGTGCCGGAGCTGGCGCAGCCCTGCGAGGGCCGGGATTAGCTGCGCCGCTGCTGCCTCCGGCCCGGGCGCTCGTCCAGCTCCCAAAACAAGCACCGCCTTCCCCCATCCCAGCCGGGCTGAGCCCTGCGGGGTGCAGCTCACCCCCGAACCTGCCGAGGGGCACCCACCGGGGGCTGCTCTGTTTGCACGGGGGGCGGTCGGTGACGATAAATCTGGATTTTGGCCCAAGGGGGATGCCCCACTCTGTCCCTGTGCTGGAGCCGGGGCTCACGCGTTGCCCAAATTCAGCATCTTCGCGCCGGTGGAATGCTGGACTCTGAGCGCTCGCACCCTGCGGAGCAGCAGTCGGTGCTGATGGGGGCTCAGGAGCCCCGGGTTGGGGGGTCCCCGAGCACTGTGGGGGCACACACAGTCCCCAGCAGCACCAGGCCTTGCTTTGGGTTTGCTCAACCTCCGGCTCTGCCGAGGATGGCACGGCTTGGCCCTGGCAGCATCTCTGGGGTCCGGGATTCTCGGGTCCCCCTGCATGCAGCAGAGCTCTCCAGGGCTCCGGGAAGCAGCCGTGCACCCCGACATGCCGGGGCGGCATCGCGGCCGCCCTCCGCCCGCTGACTCAGCCGCCTGTTTGCCGGAGCTGCTCCCGCCCACGGAAACCGCAGGCAAAGTCCCCGCATCCCTGCACCGGGGCTTTCCCCGCCGGCTCGACAGGAATCGCAGCTTTTCCCCATCCTGGTGCGGGCAGAGAGCCCCTCCGGGTGCGGAGGAAAACTGCGGAGAAACCACAGGGTTTTGTTTTCCAAACCTGGTTTTTTAATGCCAAAAAGCGGGGTCTGGAGCAGGCGGATGGCCGTGCTGCACGTGCCTCACGTCCCGGCCCCTGTGAGCATCGTGCCAGCAGGATCGTGGAACTGTGGCATCACCGGGACACCCCACAAACCACAATGGTGGCAGGTCCTACCGGCGCTGTGTTTGCCGCAGGCTGCCGGCAGCAAATCGCCGTCTTTATTCTCTATATCCAACCCAACCCCTTGTTTTTTGGGGGTCTGACCCTTCATTTGGGGTCCCTCGCTGCTGGCACCGCCCGGTCCCTTGCACAGTCACTGCTTGCTCCCTCCCTTCCTCGGGCAATGGAAAATTTTAATGACTTTTTGACTTTTCTCCAGTTGTTTGGGAGCGAGGAAGGGGCCGGTGCCGCGCACAAACATGTCTATGTATAAACATTGGGGACTGCGCCAGGGACGGAGCCGCCGGCACCGGACCCTCCCCACGGAGCCAGCCGGGTGTCCCCTCTCCTGCCGGGACCCCAGTGTGGCGTTCCATGCTCAGT
Organism: Acanthiza pusilla; assembly: GCA_036630365.1. NCBI lineage: Eukaryota > Metazoa > Chordata > Aves > Passeriformes > Acanthizidae > Acanthiza > Acanthiza pusilla. The sequence goes on along the minus strand of JAXCHO010000105.1, from coordinate 2,698,707 downwards.
GACCCGGAGCCGTCCCCGTGGGGACGAAAATATTTTGACTTTGTTTAAAAAAAACAACAACACAACACACACACACACACACAAAAAAAAAAAAAAAAAAAAAAAAAAAAAAAAAAAAAATCCCCCCTCCCGGGTCATCCAACGGTGGCACGTGATGTGTTGGCACACAAACAGGGACGGGGACGGGGCACGGCTCCCACGCCACGCCGCGCGGGGACGGGTTGGCATCTGCAGGTGGCACGGCCGTGCCCTGTGCCAGGGATGTGGCGCGATGGGACTTTGCTCCCAGCGCCGCTCCACCCCGGCTGGGTTTGCTGTCACTCCCAGCGCCGCTTCACAAATCGCAGAGAAGTCCCCGTGCAGGGGGATGTGGCACGGTGACATCCCACGCCCTGAGCCCACATCTCCCCGCAGATAAAACCTTGTTCGTGCGGCATTTGGCACCAGGGAGGAGCGGGCGGCACCGCAGTCACTGCTGGGCTGCTCTGGGTGTCAGTGGGGACACAGCTGTCCCCAGCTGAGGGGCGCGGGGCTGTCACCTCACTGCTCCGTGTCACCTCAGCCCTGCTCCAGGGCAGGAGTGGTGGGGTAACCCTTCAAACCCCGCAGCTCTGATCTCTCCTCCCACGCCCCAACCTCAGAATCTTCAGATACAGTGCTGTGCTCCTTTTTTCTTCCCTATCGCCCTGCAAGAAGCGGCATTTTTGTGCAGATTTCAACAAATAAATTCAGACCAAGCTCAGTTTGGGGGGGATAAGAGTCCAAGCCACCTCGCAGGGATGCCCACACATCACCAGGAGCCTGCAATGAGCCCCCTCCCCATTTCCCAACCTCATTAGCAAGCCTGGAGGCAGCTATCTTTAGGTGCAAGGGGTTGCGAGGAGCAGGCAGAGGGATTTTCCTGCCGAGCAGCTGTGTAAATGCCACCGCATCCCGGCCCGGCGATGGAGCAGCGATAGCCCGGGGGGTCCCAGCTGGCTGGAGGTGGCTGCGCCGGGCAGTGCCGGTGGGGAGGGAGGCTGTGGGGCTGCCGGACGGTCCCGGGGGGCTCGAGCCGGTTCCCTCCGCTTTCCCGGCGGTTTTGGCGTGTGAAAAAATGAGGGAGAGTCAATCTGCCCGCGAAGAGCTGGTAAACACCCTGGGAGCGGATCTGGGAGAAGGGGGGTTGCTCTCGGTCCTGTTTTTATCTCTGCAAAGCTGGGCCGGCTTGGCTGCTTGCTCTGGGATGAGGCAGATGAGGGGGGGCTGCTGTAAAAAGGCGATTTTTTGGGGGCTCTCTGGTTATCGAGTTGTCCTTAGCTCAACTCCGGCCGCCTGCTTGAGCAAAATATGTTTATGCTGCAAAACCTCTGGCCGGCTCCGCTGCCAAGGGGGCAGGGAACGCGTGTGCCGATAAGGGCGCAGCGTCCTCCCCTTCCTGATCACCCGATACCCGGGGAAGAGCACGGAGGCGGCCGTCCACTTCCAGCACCCTGAGTTTATGATTTCCTTTGCTATTATTAAAAAGTTTCCTTTGGAAAAAAATAAAAAACAACCCCAAAACCCAAAAAACCCAAACATAATTCAATAGCTGTGGCTCTGCTGCTGCCAAAGCCTGGAAAGCTCCGGCCGTGCCAGCGGCTGAGCTGCCCCTGGAGCTGCCAGCCCTGGGAGCAGCCATCCGAGAACATTCAAACTGCAGGGGAGAAAATGCTTCCTGCCATGGCCCGGCCGTTCCTGGGAGGGAGAAGATGGTTTTCCAACCACTTCTCCCCGCTGGCTTGCTGGGGCTTGCAGCATCCCGGAGGGATTTTGCAGTCATCTGAGCATCCAGTGCAGCCCCGAGGGCAGCCCCGAGCCCCTCTCGGTGAGGGAGAAATATAAAATATCCACTTTCGCTGCTGCTTCAAGTCGTTTTCCGTGGCTGGGTTTGGAAATAGCCCTGGCCCGGGTGAGGCTGCTGCAGCTGACGTGAGCAGGAAAGAGCCGGGGCGGCCCCGGGGCCTGTTTGAGAAGTAGAACCGAGTTGTTGTTGTTGTTGTGACACTGAATGGTTGCAAAACGCCGGAGCTGAAATACCCGTGACTTGCAAAACAAGCTGAGCCCAGCTGTGGCCGGCGGCTCTCTGTCCACATGTGTCCATCTGTCCAGCTGTGGGCCCTTCAGCCCTTTCCCTGCCTGAACCAGCACTGCTTGGAGGTTTTTCTGGGGGAGAGAAGAAACTCAGAAGGTTTTTTTAGGGAGGAAAAGCCCCAGTTCCCCAGCTACAGAGGGAACTGCCAGGTATCCTGCCCACGGGGTCTTTGCAGTGCTTGGGGGCGTGGATGAGATGAGCTGTGTGCAGCCCTTGAATTTTGCTTAAAATATAATAATAATAAAAAAAAATCCCAGGGATCAGTTTGTTTGCTTAGGGATTAAGTCACCTAATCTGCCTGGCAGCGGGTGGCATTGTGGAGGTGGTGGCAGCGATGGCTTTTTGCCCGGCGAATAATCCTGCTCCCGGCCACGGCTGGTGGTCGGGCTGGGCTCAAACTTCCTGCTGCCATCAGCTCTTCTCCGGGCTGGGGTTTAGGGAGGAGGAGATGGTGCTGGGTGCAGGGAAAGGGCTGGGAGAGGGATATGTGGATGAGGGAAGGGGCTGGGAAAGGGATGGAGGTTGCAGAGTTGTGACCTTCTCTGCCCGTATTAAAGCCAGGCTGTGGCTCTGCAGGGCTGTGTCCCCGAGGCTGGAAAACAGGTTAGGCTTCTCAATCTGGGAGCAAAACACCTTAATCTGATGTTAAAATATCGGTCTGGGCCCGCAGGGATGGACCTTTCCTTCCCCAGGGGCTCAGACCCCCCAAGAGCTGATGTTGACAGGGCAGCACCAAACCCCTCTGGCTATTTTATATTTTATCTCTGGTGCCATCTGAGCTCCCCCAAGATCAAGATGAAATGGCTCCAAGCTTCACCAGAGGCGGGTTTAGGTTGGATATTGGGAAAAATTTCTTCGTGGAAACTGTTGTCAAGCCCTGGCACAGGCTGCCCTGGGCAGTGGTGGAGTCTGGAGGGGTTTAAAATCTGTGTGGCTGTGGCACTTGGGGACATTGGTTAGTGGTGGGTTTGGCAGTGCTGGATTAGCAGTTGGACTCGATGATCTCAGAGGGCTTTTCCAACCCTAATGATCATTCTATAAAAGCAGGGAGCCAAGAGCAAAGCCCCAGGCTGCCACCCCCTCCCTGCAGCTCCTTCCGCCTGCCCCACCTGCTTTCTTGGGAAGCAGAGTTGAATTTTCCGCTTCACAAGAGCGAGTGGAGCCAGGTCGGTCCTGGCACGTGTTCCCAGTGCCTTTTGCTTTGGGGACACAGCAGTGGTGCCCTGTGAGAATAGGGAGGATAAAGATTTTTCCCTTTAGAGCAGGGATGCTCCACACTTGTGCCAGCAAATGACATTGTGGGCAGCCCTGGCACTGCTGGGTGTAAACAGGGGACCCCATGGGGTGAGTTTGGGATCGATGCACCCCAACGGCACTGGGCTGACCTTCATCTTCCCTGCTGGGATGGATTTCAGCTGCTTAGCCCAGAGCTGTCCTGGAAGGAGTCCCCCGTTGGGTGTAATGAGTCCCCTGCTGGGAGTAATGAGCTGTCCTCAGGCTGTGGGTGGCAGTGGCTCTTGCCAGGCATAACCAATGCCCTGTGGCACGGCTGGGGTAGAGTAGGGAAGGTCACATTCTGGCGGCAAAAGCTGGCCTGGCGGCTGTCCTTGGGCCACCAAGCTCAGCGTGGTGTCTGGAGACTCATTTGGGAACCAGCTCGGTGAAATTTAAACTAATTAGCAAGTCTTGAGCCACTCGCTCGCACTAATTGGCAAGCCTGGCTTGATTAGTTTTCCCCAGCACGTCCACGGGCTCCACACGGCTCCGTGTTCCTGCAGAGCATTGGCCAACTCGGGACATGTGTGGGGAAAATGCACGGGGCCATTGGTGGGGACAGGGCCATCCCTGGAGGCGTCAGAGGGGATGTGAGTGGCACCGTGGGGTGGGATGGATCGCATGGGGGCAATGAGGGGGTCTCCTGTTCCCTCCCTGCCCGGGGTGTTTTGAATGCAGCGACAGGGACTGCAGGGGCTGTCCTGCTGTGAACTCGTTCCGTGAGCTGGAATGATTAACTGGCGTCGGCGCTGGCCCCGAGCCGGCCATGTGTTTACTGCTGCCACCCAACCGTGCTGAGCCGTGACCCTCAGAGCTTTCCCTCATCGCTCTGACCCCAAAACCGGGCTGTAAACAGGGGCTGGGGCTGCAACCCGAGTGTGCCCCCACGCCCCTAACCAAATACTTCCTCCACGTGTGCCTGTAGTGCTCTGACAGTGAGCCTGGCATCGCCCAAATCCCAACAAAATCCCTAAATCTGATCTCTGCCCTGGCTTTCTGCGTGGCACAATGCCAGATCTCCCCCCTCCGGCCGATCCCCAGGGATTTGGGGCGCTGGAGGAGCAAAGCTGCCGGACGCGAACCTGACACACACTCCTGACGCACAGTCCTGACACAGGCAGGGAGGGAACGATGGATTTGCTCTGCCAAGAGGTTGGGAATCGCCGTGGGGACGTGGGGCTGGTGCCACCTCGTGGCTCCGCCGGCAGCTGAGCCGGGCTGGACGCGCCGTGCCGGACAGCGGTGGCACGGCAGCGGTGACACTGTGACGGGGGTCCTGCGCGTACCCATCCGGTACCCATCCCCCCTCAGCCAGGGGAGCGACACCACGGCAGCCATCTCACCCCTGGAGCGCTGGGAATGGCCATAAGTCCCACACCGGCCGGGTCGGGGCGAAGGTGCCGCCCCGGTGCGCTGTCTCCGCTCGGCACCGCCGCGGTTTCCGCCCGCGGCTGCCGCTGCTGCGAGCGCAGTTTTGGTGAAATGCTTCGCAAAACACGAGTGGAGCCAAAAGCAGCAGCGAGGAGGCCGAGTGTCAATGGCTCAGACACCTGGCTGAGCGCCAGGCCGGCGCTGCCGTACCTGGATTTCCCTGTGCTGCGAACCTCACGTAGCTTTTAGGTTTTAAAGATTTTTTGCTCTCTCAGCAAGTAAACACCGCCGCGCCAGGCAGAGAAAACCACAAATTGCTTTTCATCTCCAGTTCTGCCCCAGATAAGGCCCGAGGTGCTGGCGTGGCCCCACGGGAAGGGGCTGGGGGGGCCCTGTGGATCACCCCCGGCCCGGCTGCCTGCCTATGTCCTCCTCAGCGCCGTGGATTGAACCTCGGCTCTAAATCCTGCCTATAATCTGCCCGGGTCAGGCGAGGAAAAACCATCTCAGCCCTGCTGTTTTGTGCAATTATTTTAAATTTTTTTTTAATGCTTGGGTTTGGGTTTTTTTTTCCCTCTCTCTCTCTCTTTTAAAATTTTTGTCTTTATTTTTTGCACATTTCTTTTTCTTTTGCAGGTAGCTGGAGTTTGGTGCTGGGGCTTTTTGCATCCCCATCCCACTGGATGCTGGTTCCAGAGGTGGCAGCCAGCTGGGATGAAGCTCTGCCTCTCCTCCCAGTCCAGCCACGGAAATACCCTCGGTCCTGACCAGACTCTGCAGCTGCCTTTGCTCGATTTTTATCCCCGGTGAAAGGTCGAGGCTGGGAATTGCGTGGCCAAAACCCGGCCCGGTGCAATGCTCCATCCAGAGGCATCGCCTTCCGTGTCCTGGGAACCATAAACCCCCCGGAAAGTGCCGGTGCGACCCTGAGCTCACGGGCTGGGCACTCAGCATCCCATGGGACACCCCCGGCCCCTCCCTGCCGTCCATCCCCGCCGCTCCCGCCTGCTCATGGCTACGGCACCAACTTCTCCGGAGAGGGATCCCAGCCTTCCTCATCCCTGATGATGATGGGTTTGTCGGAGATGAGCAGGGCAATGGGGATCAGCGGCTGCTGCGGGCCCTGCCTTCCCTCCTCCTCCTCTTCCTCCTCTTCCTCCTCCTTCTCCTCCTCTCCGGGTGGGTGCCCGGGGCTGCCAGGCCCTGCAGACCCCGCCGGGCTCAGCATCTCCTGCCTGCGGTAGGTGAAGGGCAGCTCCTCCGCACAGCCCGCCGGGGACACGGCCACTGCCGCCGGCTTGTCCAGCGCGGGGCTGGGCTGCGGCACCCCGGGGTGTGGCGCCGCGGGCTCTGTGCCCGTGTCAGCCCTCTCCTCGCTGGGATTCGGCTCCGGCAGCAGCAGCTCGGCTGGGTTGAACCTTTCCGTGGGCTCAAGAAGGCCTGTCCGGGGCTGGCCCTAAGGGTTGGGTGGGTTTGGGGTGGAACGTTCCGTGCCAGGGCTGTGTGTGGGCATTTGGGGCTGTGGGATCTGCCCCCTCCTGCACCTTACAGCTCACCTGCCTCATGTCGCCGGCGGAGAACTGGATGGCTTTGGTGCCCACGGGCTCGGGAAGGGGTGGGAAGAGGAGGCGGCGAGCCCTGGGGAGGGAGTGGTTGGTGAGGGGAGTAATGGTGGCGGTGGCCCGAGCGCCGTGGGGACGAGGGTGCTCTGTCACCTCTTTTTGCTCAGGTGGTAGATGGCGGCTGCGGCAGGGACACCGAGAGAGATGCTCAGGTACTTCAGGTTTCCCCTCCACACTGCTGCCTGGGGACCTGGGGATGAGCATGGCTGGGTGGTGGCATTCCTGTCCCCAACGCCCCGTGTGGGACACAGAGACCTTTTGGGGTGAGGGCCAACCTCACCCTCTCTCACAGTGGAGAGAGCAGCCCGAGGGGAGTGGGGACGGGACAGGGTCTCATCCATTACCCAGCGCCTTAGTCTGAAAAGGCCACCAAGCACTGCAGGTCCCCTCGCTGTCCTCTGTCACCTCCCAGATGCCCACCCGGTAGGCTGTGCCGGGCTGGAGGTTTTGGAGGGTGTAATTTGATGCTGTGGCATTCACTTCGCTGTCTGGGCAAACAATGACGAGTGTGGGGCAGTCTGGCAGACTCCTCGTCCTGCCCCACGGGGATCGGGGACTCCCACTCACAGGTCATGTTGTCCCCCTTGGCCACGTGGCAGATGAGGTACTTGGCCAGCACCCCGGGACAGGTGGCACGTGGGGACGGTTTCCACTGGAGGGTGGCAGTGGCATCTGCGGTGCTGATGTTGATGGGCACGGCCAGCGAGTCTGTGTGCAGAGAAATGGGGAATTATTTCAGGAACGCCCCCTCTGGAGGGACACCAGGAGCGGATGCTCCGTGCCACACGCACCATTGCTGGCATAGTGGTGCCACACGGCGAAGGTGGCCCAGCCCCGCTCTGGGTCCCAGCCGTGCACGGCAAGGCGGTGACATCCCGGCGCTCCCAGTGCTCCTGGGGAGGAACAAGAGATACTGGTCAGACCCTGTGACCCCGGGGGGGGGGACAGCAAGGGGCTTGGGGCACTCCCTTGCCTCTCTCCACGTGGCTGCTGTTGGCAGGGAATTCCTGCAGGATGCAGGTGCCCTGCTCTGGAGGTTCTGGCAGTGCCTGCTGCTCGAAGCAAAAGGCATCGCCGGGGACCGGCGCTTCCCACTGTGCTGTCACAGTGCCACCAGCCACGCTGATGTCCTTGAAGCTGAGATCTGGGGTGAAAAGGGGGATATTAGGGGTGGCTGGAAAAAATAATGCCCCAAGGGCTGCCAGAGGAGCTCGGCCCTGCTCTAGGGGCAGGTACCTGTGTGCTGCTCTGCCGGCACGCGGAGCTGCCGCGCCGGCCCCGGCCCTGCGGCATTGACTGCGGTCAGCAGGATTTTGTATTCGGCCCCGGAGAGGGTGAGGTTGTGCTCTGTCACCTCCCAGCCCAGCACCACGGTGTCCTCCTCATCTGGCTCTGCACAGCCACATGCCGGCATGTGGACATCCAGCTTGTAGGTGACATCCCTTTGCTCCTTGAGGACTGGCTGGGGAGGGACAGGGGGCGACTCGGGGGGTGAAGAGTTGGAGGACACCCAGGAGGGCCCCCAGGGGTGCCACTGTACCTGACATGACTGTACCTGCCAGCTCAGCCTCAGCACCCGCTGCCCATCGCTCCCCAGTTTGCCCAGTTGGTGTGCCAGCACTGGGCTCTCCAGGATTTCTGCAGGAGAAACAAGCCTGACTGAGCTATCGACATTTTCAGGAGCTGTTGGGATCTCCCCAGGCTCCTCTCCTCTTCCTCACCCTCGGGAACAGAGATGTTGCTGCTCCAGTCACTCCAGGAGCTGCTCCAGCTGGGAGGCTTGTGCCGGAGCTGGACCACGAAGGTGCCGTTCACCCCCAGAGCACAGGCCACTAGAGAGGGGTGGCAGGGTCAGCTGGGGGGTGACCCCTCTTTTCCCCCCCTTTTGGCCATCATGGGGTGCTGGGGGGGAGCGCAGGGCAGAGCACCCCACCAGGATGTGGGAGCACCCCTGGGAAATGCTTGTCCCCAACATCCTCACAGGCTCAACCAACCTGAGTCATCTTTGCCTGTCACCGTCACAGTCTCACATGTCACCTGCAGAGAGAGCCGGGCACAGAGACACACACCCAGTAAACCCAGTGTGTTATTGGGACATCAAAGCTGCCCTGTGATCCCCAAACATCCCAGGGGCTCGGAGAGCCAAATGGAGTGCAGGGGACAGGGTGGCCAGGGGTCCCCTCTATTCTGGGACCCTCCTGGCAGCAATTGAGAGGGGCGGGGGTCCCCAGCTGTGGGAGCTTCTCTGGGGACAAGCATCCAGATTTGATCTGTTGTCGTCATTAGTATAATCTGGGGTTTTGTCTGTGTAATCCCTGAGAATCACGGCCTGATCCTGTTATGGGCAGCAGCAGGATCCCATGGCCAAGGCATGGACAAGGCAGAGCCGATAATGCAGCGAAACAGATGGGACACAGCTGGGTTTGGGGGGGCACAGTGACATCACTGATGTCACACCCGGGGCTGCTGTGATCCTCCTGACTGTCCTGTCAGTCACTGCCAGCTCCAGCAAACAGCATTTTTACCTGCGTCCAGCTGCTGTCTCCCACCCTCCAGAAGCGAGCCTCCCTCTGCGGTGGCTGGTCCAGGCCGTGGCACTGTGGCCGTGGCACCCACACCCTCAGCTGGCCACCAGTCTTGGAGAAGGGCATCCCAGCGGGGGGTGGATCCAGCTTGACTGGAAAGATGAGGTGGTTTTGGGTGCTCTGGCAGTCATTGGTGCCGGTGCTGGCTGCCAGCCTGGCCCCAGGGGCACTCACCAGCCTCACTGAGCTGAAGTGTGTGGTTGGGGGTCCTGCGGAGCTGGTCCCCCCAGCGTGCCTCCACCCAGGCCGTGGTGTTCCCGAAGGTGTACACTTGGCGATGTGGGGGGCTGTAGTTTGTCCCCGTGCCCGCCTCAAACCGGCGGCACACCTTGCGCTTCTCGAAGCTGGGGAGGGAGCAGGCACAAGGGGGGATAGGGCACACATCCCATGGGCTCCCCCTCCCCGCCCCGCTGCCCAACTCACCAGAAGTTCAGGGTGTAGGTGGTGTTGCCGGCGGGCCCCTGGGGCGACCAGGAGCAGTGGAAAGGCTTGTGGGTGTTGCATTTCTTCCAGCAGGAGATGTCGAGGGCAGCGGCGGTGCCTGCAGGACAGGGCAGAGGCTGGAGGCTCCTGCATCCCAAACTCCGTCCCGTGCATGGAGGGAGCAGTGGTGTAGCTGTTGCCTGCTTGCCATGTCGCGTGTCATTCCCCTCGAATGGGGAATCAGAGCAGCTGCACCAGCGATTCTCGCCCCAAGCCCTCTGTTTCCTCCGTCCCCAGTGATGCGGCGCTGGCTGGTGCCACTCGCCCTGGCCCCTGTCCACTGCCGGCGGGGATTCACCATCTTTACTCCGTCCCTGTGGTTTTGGGTGAATATCTCCATCTCTCTCCGGGAGCTCCCCAGGTCTTATCGCCCCCGAATCATTCATTGAAAGTCTTCTGAAGTTATCTCTCATCTCCCAGCACCGCAGGAGCACTTACCGCCCTGCGCCAGCGCCGCCAGCGCCGCCAGCAGCCACCCCAGCATCGCCCACCCGGGCTGTCCCACACCGGATGCGGGGCTCTGCTGCCCCTCCTGGCTCCCCAATCCCCCGGCACCCCTGAGTGCCCCTCTCGGGCGTGGTGGCAGCCCCGGTGCTCAGCGCAGCTTCCCGCGCTTGGGGTTTCCTCTTCTGCTAAGAGTGTGCCGTTCCTAGGTAGGGCAGAGCCCTAGACGTGAGTGCCTGCCTCACTTTTACCAAAAACAAAAGAGAAAGCAACCAAAATATCCCCTTTTTTTGCTGGCACGGCTGCCGGGATGAGGCCACCCCTGCCCCGCGGCCGCACCGCGTGTCCCTGCCGCGCCACGTGCTCCGTGGGGCGAGAAGTGCAAGGTAAGCGAAAGATGAGTCTTGGGGTTTTTGGTTGGGGTTTTTTTTTTTTTTTCACGTAGCGTATTTTTGGTCCTCTGCTCGTAACTGGGTGAATCTCCAGCGGCTGCTTCAAGCTTGGGGTTCTCTGGGTTTTTTTGGGGGGGGTCTGTTGTGTTTGTCCCCAGCGCGGCGAACAAAGCCCCAGTGAGGCAGGAGAGCGCGGTGGCACCGGGACACCAGCGGCCGTGTGACGAGGCGGGTGACCCGGGACGGTGGAGCCGGGTGGCACCGAGGGCCGCGCACAGAGTGTCCTTGTTCCCGCAGAAAGCGGCCCCTTGTGTGGCACTCGCTGGGGCCGGAGGGCGGCGGTGGTGGCACTGTCCCTGTGCTGGGACAGCGTGGGCTGAGCTGGGGGCACAGAGGGTCCCCTGGCACATCCTGACTCCCTGTGTGTCCCCCCCTCTCCTTGGGTACACACCAAGCTGTGCTGAGCCGAGCTGAGCCGTGCTGGGCTTTGTCGTGCCACAACAGACAGCAGGACTGGGCTGGACTGGGCAGGACTGGACTGGGCTGTGCTGTGCCATGCTGAACCAGGCCAGGCCATGCTGTGTCACACCAAGCTGTGCCATGCTGGACCATGCCATGCCAAACTGGGCTGTGCCGTGCCGTGCTGGTCTGTACTGGGCAGTGCTGCCCCAGGCCATAAGCTCCGTGCTGTGCCAGCCAGGACACTCTCGGGCTGGACCACACCAAGCTCCCACCCCACGCCCTGCTGTGCCAGCCCCAGGCCTTGCCGTGCTGGGCTGTGCCACACCAGGCAGCCTGTGGCAGCCTCAAGCCATCCTGTGTGTGCCAGACCTGTTGTGCTGGGCTGCGACAAGAATGGCTGTGCCAGGCCTGGGCTGTGCCATGCTCTGCTGTGCAGACCCCATGCTGTGCTGTGCCGTGCTGTGCCATGGCAGACTGCAGCGCTGGGATTTGCACAGCCAGGCAGGCTGTGCCAGCCCTGTGCCAGCCCCGTGATGTGCTATACTGTGCCATGCCATGCCAGACCGTGCCATGCTGGGCTGAACTGAGCCGAGCAGACTGTGACAACCACAGAATGTACCATGCCATGTCAGCCCCACACCCTGCCATGCCGTGCCAGTCCTGTGTCGTGCCAGCCCCATGCCGTGGTGTGCCTGTGCCGTGCCGTGCCAGCCCCGTGCCATGGTGTGCCTGTGCCATGCCAGCCCCGTGCCGTGCCAGCCTAATGCTGTGCTATGCCAGCTCCATGCCGTGCCATGCCGTGCCAGCCCCGTGCCGTGCCAGCCCCGGGCTCGGTGCTGATGCGCGTCCGGTGACGCGGCGGGGCCGCTGGGCGGCGCCCCGGGCGCACCGGCGGGGCGGACCGGGCGCACCGGGCGGAGCGGGCGCAGCGGGAGGCGGCGGCGGCGGCGGCGGCGCGCCGGCATGGACGAGCCCAGCATCCTGCGGCGCCGGGGCCTCCAGGTGAGCACCGGGCACGGGCAGCGGGCACCGGCAGCGCAGCCCGGCGGGCCGGGGGCGGGAGGGAGCGCGGGGAGCCCGCTCCCGGTGAGCCCGGGCCGGGGGGGGCTCGGGGTGCGGGTCTGCAGGGGGTGGGCGCTGCGGGGGCGCGGGGGGCGGGCGCTGTGGGTGAGAGGTGGGTGCTGTGAGTGAGAGGTGGGTGCTCCGGGGGGGAGGTGGGTGTTGGGGCGGGAGGTGGGTGTTCAGGATGCGGGTCTGCGACGGGTGGGAGCTGTAAGTTGAGAGGTGGGTGCTCCGGAGGTGGGTGTGCAAAGGGTGGGTGCCGTAGGTGAGCAGTGGGTGCTCTGGGTGCATGTGGAGTGGGTGCTGCGTGTGCAAGAGGTGGGTGCTGCGGGTGAGAGGGGGGTGCTCTGCGTGTGCAAGAGGTGGCTGCTGTGAGTGGGAGTTGGGTGCTCTGCGTGTGAGTGCGAGAAGTGGGTGCTCTGCGTGGGCGTGCGTGAGAGGTGGGTGAGAGGTGGGTGCTGCGGGGGCAAGAGGTGGGTGCCGTGTGAGCAGCGTATGACAGGTGGGACAGGAGCGGGTCACCCACCTAGGAGCCCCGGCCGTGCCATGGGATGTTGGTGGCGGGTACCCAGCCGTGTGGGGGCTCCCGTGGCTGCCCCGGGGTCCCTCCAGCCCAGCTCCGTGTGCCGCTTGGTGCCGAACCGCCGTGCCAGCCCCTCTCCGAACCGCTCTGCTGCGCTGCGCTCCTGCTGCCACAGGCACAGGGACCCATCCTCCCTGCCCATCCTGCCCCCGCTCCCGCAGGAACCCGGCACTCACTGCCGTGCTCGGAGGGGTGATGACCGGGGACCCCCCGGCTCGCAGAGCTGAGCGCTGAGCCGGATTTTCCGGGTGACCTGACGCCTCCATCCCCATCTGCAGTATCCGGGGGGCTCGGGCGGAGCTGTCGGGGCGGTTGGAGGATGGCACGGCGCTGCCTTCATCCGAGCTGGCAGCTCCGCGGGCAGCTGCGCTCCGCTGCACGCTCAGCCCGGCAGAGAGCCCTGCGCGGGAGCTGCCTCCCCGCGGGTGCGGATGGACAGAGCCATGGCCCCGGGCTTCGGGGCTCTTGGCTGGGGGTGTCGTTCGTGGCAGTCCCGGGAAGGGCACAGCCGTGGGACCGGGCTGAGTACCCATGCCCCCGTGGCAGGAGGGGTGGGAAGGGGCTCCCACCAGGGACTTAATCCCAAAGCGCCGAGCAGCGATGCTGTCCCTGATGCTGTCCCAATGCCATCCCCGATGCTGTGCCTGATGCCATCCCTAATGCCATCACCGATACCATCCGTGGTGTTGTCCCCTAATGCTGTCCTCCCAGGGATCAGCTGATGGTCAGTCCTGGCTCCCACTGGCACTTGCTGATGGGAGATGCACCTGCTGGATGGGTGTATCAGGCACCCTGGGAGCTGCTGGCCCTGTGACACTGCCCCACACGGGTCCTCAGGGCCACCAGGGGATGCTCTGGGTGTCCCGGGGGACACAGAGTGGCTGGAGAGACCCTGGCAGTGAAGGATGTTGGGTGCCACAGGACTGCTCTGCGCTCTTGCACCCATGGATGGGTGGGGGTGAGCGTGGGGGACAGTCCTCTGTCCCGCTGTCCCATCTGCACATGGCTGAGCAGTAAAGCCCTCAGTGTGACCCTCGTCCCCTGCGCAGGGGCTGGTGGCCGGCGGCACAGCTCCGGGCGTGAGTGGGGATCCGGGCTGGGTGACAGCAGGGCTGGGTGAGGGTCCTGGGGGGCTCCCGCACCGTGTAAGGCCCCCGCATCCCCTTGCCCGGCCCGGGCCTGGGGTCACCCCGTGCTGGGGGCACAGGGACACCCACAGCCACGCCGTGTACCCTGTCCCTGCACCCACGCCACCCCGGGGCAGACATGCACCCGTGGGCCCCGGGGCTGCCGAGTCCCTGTGCACCCAGGCATGATGTCACTCGTTGCCATGGCGATGCTGCTGCATCACTGCGTTGCAGCGCGCCCCAATCCCGGGATTTCCACAGGGGCTGCGTGGCGTGGGCAGCGGGATGGGGCATGGGAACCCCGGGGATTGGGGGCTGTATGGCTGCTGGGTGTCCCCACATGGGTGGCAGCAGCCCCTGCCCGCAGGGAGCTCCGTGCCTGTGCCAAAAATGGGTCTGAGCTGCTCATGGGTATGGGGCCGGTGGGCACGGGATCAGGGCAATGATGGGGCATTAATCAGCACTTGCAGCTGCCACATGTCCCTGCATCCCACGGTGTGCCAGGGCACACATCAACCTGTCCACACTGTGCCACTCACAGCATGCTGGTGGAATGTGTGACACTCTGTGGGGTGACTGGTGACGCATGGGTGGGCACCAGAGCAGGGCTGGAGCTGAACGGTGCCAGGAGGATGGCACAGGCCATCCACACACCAGGAGGATGGCACAGGCCAGGGTTCTTGTCCCCAGCTGCCCTTTGGCCCATTGCACCACCTGTGAGCAAACAGTTCTCACAAGAAATATTCCCAGAGGCTGGAAAAATAAATAATGTAGGGGCTGCCGGCTGCTCCCCACTCCCGGGTTGGGGGGCAGGGTGGGGGACAGGGCACAGCCAGCACCCTGGGCCATGCTCCAGCTGGGCACATGGGTGCTGCTCCCACTCCACCACCTTGTGCCATCGCTCCTGGGCCTGCCCATAGGGCCACCAGCCCTGGCGACAGTGGAAGGAGATGTCCTCTCGTGCTGGCCCTGGGTGGGTGATTGTCACCCTCACCCTGGGCACTGTGAGTGAGGACTGACCCTGCAGTGATCAGTGGGTGTGTGGCTGGCAGGAGTGGGGGTGCTGCAGGTGGGCATCCCCCAACTCCCAGGGCCACAATCTGACCCCACTTCTTGCTTTTCTCGTTGCAGAAAGAGCTGAGCCTGCCGCGCCGGGGAAGAGCGTAAGTCCCTGAGCTGGGCCACCTGGGGCGAGGGGTGGGGTGTCACCGGGAGGGTCACACCTGGGGACATAGCGCTAGCACCATGTGTGGCAGCAGGGATGGCTGTTGAATGGCACCAGGGCTTGTTGTGCCCAAATCTGGGGTGGCATCGTCATGTTCTCTGGTACTAGAGGGACCTGATTCTGCATCAGCTGCGGTGTACTGGGGTGTGCTGGGGTGTACTGGGATGTACTGGGGTGTACTGGGATGTACTGGGAGGTACTGGTGTGTACTGGGATGTGCTGTGCTCTGCTGTAGGTGTTTTGGAATGTTCTAAGTGGTGCTGGGGAGTACTGGGGTGCACTGGGATGTGTTGGGGTGCTCTAACCAGTGCTGGGGTGTATTGGGGTACGCTGGGGTGTGGTAGGAGACTGCTGCAGAGCTGCACTGGGGTTTTGTGCTGGAGCGTGCTGGGGATGCGCTGGAGGAGCACTGGGGCTGTGCTAGGGATGCGCAGCAGCCATACCGGCACTGTTTGGGATGCACTGGGGCTGTACTGGGGCTGTACTGGGGCTGTGCTGGGGCTGTACTGGGCTTGCGGTGTCTCAGCAGCGGCAGCGCCCCGGCACACCCCGGGAGCGGTCCGGATCGGGGCCGGGCCGGCTCGGGTGCGCGGGGGGCCGGGGACTGCTCAGCCGAGCCGTGCCGAGCCGTGCCGAGCCGCGCCGAGCCGAGCCGTGCCGAGCCGAGCTGAGCCGCGGGGGCGGGCCCGGGCCCGGCGGGCCGAGCAGGGAGCCCCGTCGGGGCCGCCGGTGCCGCCCGCCCGCCCGCGGGAGCCGCCCAGCGCGGGGGCAGCCGGTGCGGCGGGAGCGGAGCGGGAGCGGGGCGGCAGCGGCGGCGGCGGCGGCATGAAGTCGCGTCGGGACAGGCTGAAGATCCCCTCGCTGACCTTGGAGTGAGTCGGAGCCGGGGCAGGGCGCGCCGGTACCGGCACCGGCACCGGCACCGGCACCGGGGGAGGGCGGCGGGACCCCCGGCCATCCCCGTCCCGCTGCTTGCCCGTCCCGGCGCATCGCCCATCCCGGTCCATTCCTACCCCGCTGCATCCCCACCCCCGGGCCGCAGGTCCCGGTCCTTTCTCCTGCAGTCACAGCCCCGGACCCTCCCGGTGACAGCCCCCGCGACAGCGCCAGACCACCCGCTGTCTTTCCCCGCCACAGCCTCAGACCCTGCAGTGTCCCTGCTGTCCTCTGCGCTCCCCCTCCAGCTCTGCCTCACTCCCCTTGCCTGACCCCCCTGCCCACGTCCCCTCCGCTCTGGCCCCCTGGCCCCCTCCAGACCCAGGGGACTGTGCCACCGAGGGGCTACCAGCGCCATCCATCAGCCAGTGACACCGCGCCGGCACGTCTTGCCTTGCAGCTTGTCTCCGAGCAGCCAGAGCCCGACGCTGCTGAGCCCCTGCAGCCCCTGCAGCCCCTGCAGCCCCTTACTAACCCTGCACCCCTGGAGGTAAGACCCCCCCAAACCCTCCCTGGGAACCGTGGCCACCTGCTCCAGGGAATGAAGGGGGAGAGGTGGAGGTGGGGACAGAAAGGTGGGTCCCCTCCACCAGGGGTGTCCTGGGGTGCCCCAAAAGGGTACTACTGTCTTCAGTGGGACACATGGGGTGATGTGGCCAGGGTCTGTGCCCAGCCCTGCTCACCCCAAAACCAGCCTGGCCGTGCTGCTGGCTTTGTTCTGCCACTGACTGGTCCGTTTTGGGGAGCCCCAGTGGGAATGTTGTGGCAGCAGCTCAAGCTCAGGCTCTGAGCACCCTTGCCCTGAAGGAGATCACGAGAATGGGCCAGGGCAGGGCACTGCGATGGGAGCACGGCGGGAGTGGGGATGGCACCTGGGAAACCTGCTTTGTCACCTTTTCTGCTCCGCCGTGGGTTGAAGGTGAGGGGGCTGCTTTGGGGGGTGGATGGCCCCCTTCTACCCCCCCCCCCTTCCCCCAGATGCCACGAGCCCCTTGTGGTGTCCCTCTGGTGGAGGTGGTGGCCGGGCCCTGTGGCGCATGCCAGCTGCACTCTGCCCCGGGGACAAGGCGCACCAGGTGTGCTGGCACCGGCGGTCACACCCCGCCCTGTGCCCCGTGGCACCCGCGGCACAGCGCTGCACCTGCCCGGCACCCGGGGGTGACGCCGGTGCCTCCCCCCGTCCGCTGGGGAGAGCAGCTGGTGGCGGCAGGCCGGGATCCGGTGGGGAGCTCTGCCGCTGCTCAGCAACAGGCAGAGCCATTTGCTGCGGGCGGGAAGGCAGGAGCCTGGGTGCTGCTGGTGCCCTGCCTGCTGCCCTCTCCGCTAGCCCTGCCTGGCCACCGCTTGCCCAGGAGCGACTGCAGCATGTGGGGAAACCAGCATGGCCTTGTGGATGCTCAGTTGAGGCCTCGGGGCGAGTTTTTGGGATGCTGATGGCGGGAATGAGGACGGGGATGAGGATGAGGATGAGGACAGGGCCAGGGCCAGAGCCAGGCAGTCTGCGCTGGTGTCCCATGGCCGCTGGGCAGGAGCTGAGGCCGAAGGTGCCGAAGCCCCGCCGAGCCCAGCAGCACCAGCACTCCTGGCTGTGGCACCAGCCCGGTGAGTGTGGCAATGCCATCCCACGCAGCTCGGGAGGCTCCTGGTGTGGCACCAGGCAGGAGGATGGGTGTCACTGGGTCTGTGCTGGGGATGTCCCCGGTTGAACGGGGAAGCCGCTGTGGGCGGGAGGTGGCAGGGCGCTGCCAGGATGCTGCCGGGTGGGTGCCCTGGGAGGATGCGTCCCGTGGCACCCTGGCAGGGTGCTCCCAGGGAGCCCCAGGCTTTGGGGTTGCCCCCGCTGACTTGGAGGATGATACCTGTGCCCCTCGAGCGCATCAGTAGCAGATGTTGCATCTCCATGGTAACCCTGACCCCATTTTGGGGTGCTGCCCTGTCTCTGTGGTAACCCGAAGCCCATTTTGGGGTGCTGCCCCAACTCTGGGCTAACCCTGACCCCATTTTGGGGTGCTACCCTGTCTCTGTGGTCACCCCGCTCTCACTTTGGGGTGCTGCCCCACCTTTAGGCCAACCCTGACCCTACTTTGGGGTGATGCCCCCTCCCCACCATAACCCCGACCCCGTTTCGCGGTGCTGCCTCCCTTCCGTGCTAACCCCCCACCACACTTCCTCTCCTTTTGGGGGTGCTCCCCCCATCTCCATGGAAACCCCGACCCCGTTTCGGGGCGCTGCCCGTTTCCATGGTAACCCCGTCGCCGCCGGGCGGGAAGGGGCGGGAGGCAGCGGGAGGCGGCGGCGGCGGGAGGCGGCGGGAGCCCGGCCCCGCTCCCGGCCCCGCTCCCGGCCCCGCTCCGGGCCCCCGGCGCGGCCCCGCACGGTCCCGGGGCCCCGCTCGGTGCCGGGGGAGCCGCTCGGTGCCGGAGGACGCGGCCGAGCCCCGGCGGGGCCGCGATGTCGGACCCGAGCTGCTGGGGAGCCGCCCCGCCCGGTTACCGGGGCCAGCGGGCGGCCGGCGCCCTCCTCCAGCGCTCCAAGAGGTACCGGCGGCCGCCACCAGCACCGGGGGGGCTCCGGCGGGCAGGAGTCGGGGCGGGAGCGGCGCCGGGGTGCGTGGTTTGGGGGGTTTCACCGGGGGATGCACCGGGAGCGTGGTTTGGGGGGGTTTCACCGGGGGGTGACCGGGGCGCGTGGTTTGGGGGGGACAGGACACGCCGCCGTGCATGGGGGGTGGGCGCGGGGTGCGTGACTGGGCGGGGGGGATGTGCCTTTGCAGCGGGGGACACGTGGTGCGCGGGTTTGGGGCGCGGGGGCTCCCTGGGGTGTGTGTTTTGGGGGGTCTGGGTGCACCGGAGGATGCAGTGATGTGTTTAGGGTGTGGAGGGACCGGAGTGTATGGTCTGGGGGGGGCCACGTGTGTGGTTTGGGGTGGTGTCTTAGCGCTCGGGAGGCACAATGGGGTGTGTGGTTTGGGGGGTCTGTGTGCATCGCGGGGTGCAGCGGGTGCTCGGTTTGGGAGGGGCAGCGATGTGCATTGGGGGTGGGCACTCCATTGTGTGATATGGGGGCCTGTGCACCAGGGTGTGTGATTTGGGGGGGTCACATGTGGGAGTGGGGGTTCAGTGCATCAGGGCGTGCACACCCAGCTGTGTGGTTTGGGGTCTGTACACCACAGATTCATGTTTTTGGGGGATGATGTGCGCTGAGGGAACACCCTCAAGATCCTGAGTGTGGAGGGGTGGGGTGGGCTGCGGATAGATGGGTGGGTGGGTGGGGTGTGTGTGGGGTATAGGGTCCCAGGACATTAGGACATGCAGGTTTTGGGGTGCTCTGCACCTATCCCAGGCACGTGTGGGTTGGGGAGGGGGAGTGTCTTCCATGGGTCACCCCTGTGACCCCCCGTGCCAAGGTGGACACTACTGATGGCATGGATCCCATGTGGCACATGGCCTGAGCCAGGGTGAGGGTCCCCAGGGTGCCTGGAGGGTGGGAAGGGGCCAGGGCTCCAGGGGGCAAAAGACTCCCACTCTCTTTGTCAGCGGGGCTGGGGCAGCGGTGGAGGGGCTACAAATGGGGTGCAAGGGGGGCTCTCCCTCCAGCTGCAAGGCCAGGTTTGTCCCGGGCAGGCTGGCGGGATGTGTCTCCAAGGAGGGGCACAGGAGGTTCAGAGCACCCGCTGAGCCCCCCAGGCGTGGGTGGTGGGGGCTGGGAGCTCCATCCAGCAGGTTTGGGGTGCTGCAGCTGGCCCAGGCATCAAACCCTCCCCAGGCTTTGTGTAACAGAGGTGTTTAAGACAGTGCGGAGGCAGCGCGGAGAGATTCCCATTGTGAGTGTCTCTCGGTGTCAGTGCGAGCTGGCACAAAGCAGCACGGTTGCTTAGCAAACGTATCCATCCCATCCCATCCCGGGAAGACACAGCCTCACCTGGGCTGTGGGAATTCCTGCCGCTGGAGCGTGAGGATGGGTGAAGAGGACCCTTAATAATTAAGAAAAAGCGCTGGATGGGGTTTTCCAATCTGGGGTGGCCGAGCCGGGGGGGCCTTGGGAGAGATGTGTAATTGGAAAGATGATCCAGGCAGTCATCTGTCTCCAGCTGAGCATGATGAGGCTGTAATTCTCATGAAGGGCAGAGGATTTGCTCTTCTTTCACTGGTATTCCTAGAATCCACGGTGAGGACCGGTCTGGCCTATTTAACAGAAAGCATATGATGTTATTTAGTGGGATTAAGAGGTTTGAGGGATCCTAATTTCCCGTGGGGGGATGCTGAGATGGCTGGTGAGGGCAGGAGAGCTGGTGGGTCGCTGATGACGAGGTTCTCCTTCTCCGTGGATGCTGCCCAGAGGTGATCACACCTCGAACACCACAGGAAGACAGCTCAGAGGACCTGACAGGTACAATTCCCTCCCCACCACGGGAATCCGCAGCACGGGGATATGCAGGGATGCACCCCAGGGTGCCGGGCAGCTCCTTGAGGCTGTCTTCTTGCAGTTCGAAGAAATAAGTAAGTCTATAGCCAGCTCATTACCCTGGGATTCCCTTTGAGGATTTGGGATTTTGCTCTCGGGAGGTGTTGCTTGGTGCTCCAGGGTGGGTTCACAGGAGCACCCGCAGTGCCAGGCTGGGGTGGGATGTGAGGATGTGGTGCGGTCTGTGCCAGGCAGTGTGCCACATTTCACCATCCAGATCCCGGTCCTCATCCCAGCCCCATCCCAGCCCCATCCCTGGAGGCAGCCGAGTTCAGCGCTGTCACAGGAGGACAAATGTCATGGAGAAACTCGGGATGCAGCTGCTTGGTTCAGCGGGTTTCAAAGTTAAGCACGAATTTATCCCACTGGAAAGCAATTTTTTTTTCCAGGACGCGGTGATCCATGGCACTTCCCCAAATCTCCAGGCACATAAGAGCTGTTGGGGGGTACGGAGCCAGCAAGACAGGGAGCTGGGAGCACCGACACGTGCTCTCAGTCACGCAGCAGGAGCGGAGCCGCCTGCTCTGCCCTTTGAGATTGCGCCTGTTCCCTTATCACCGCCGGGCCCCGCCCTGCTGCCACCACCCCGCACCCCCTTTGTTCCAAACCGGCCCTTTTCTG
Source organism: Acanthiza pusilla (assembly GCA_036630365.1). NCBI lineage: Eukaryota > Metazoa > Chordata > Aves > Passeriformes > Acanthizidae > Acanthiza > Acanthiza pusilla. The sequence goes on along the minus strand of JAXCHO010000105.1, from coordinate 2,677,942 downwards.
CCTCGGATTCACCTGCCAGCAGTGCCCGGCACCGCGCTGGCATCGGGCACGTGGTGCTCTGCTGTCCTGGGAAGCTTTAGGGGCGGATCCTGCGGGAGAGGAACGGGAGCTGCGGTCCCTTTGTGCACTGCCCTCGGTGTCCCACGGTGCTGACCCCGAGCCACCCAGCCCCACTCGCCCAGGTCCTGGCAGAGCCATTTGCCTGTTGGAGATATCAGCGTTTGCTGTGCAGCCGCGTCCTGCCCTTCCCTCAGGAATTCCCAGGGAATTGATCCCCAGGGAGGTGATCACGGCATCCAGCCCGAGTTCGAGGAGTGTTTGGACAGCACTCTCAGGGATGCACAGGGTGGGATTGTTGGGGTGTCTGCGCAGGGCCAGGAGTTGGACTCGATGATCCTCGTGGATCCCTCCCAAATTCAGGATATTCTAGGATTCAATGAAGCTCCAGGCTCTGCTCCATCTCCTGCCCCTGGACATCCCGCGCCGGTGTGATCCCGTTCTTCCCGGCACCGGCAGATCCCGTTCCTCCTCTCCATGGGTGACACATTATTTTGCCCCAGGCTTTGGGGTCACACTGGCTGTCACACACTTTCCACATCCCTTGAAACAAGCGCTGGATGGCAGCGGCAGCGCCGCGGCCAAGGCAGCCTCAACGCGAGCAGCGCGGGAGATGCTGACAGCGATTTTCCACTCCATTTTTGGTACCAAATGTGCAATTAGGTGATGGAGGCAGAGTGGGCAGCAGCCCCAGCGCCTGCCATCGGGCCGGCAGCTCGTCTGTGCCCTGGGGCTTGTTTCTAGCCCGAGGTTTCCGTGCGGGAAGGATGGGAACCAGCTGTAGATGATGTGTCAGGCAGAGGGGGGTTAAAGTGGCGCAAGATGGTTGTGGGAGCCGAGGGTGGAGCGCACGGAAACAGGAAACGTCGGCCTCGCTCTGTGTCACCATTACTGGAATTTGCTTCACTAAAGGTTTGTTTTCACTTCCAAAACGAAAGCGAGGGAGGAGAGGTGAGCCCCTCGTGCCCCCCGACTGTCCCCCCTGCAAGACACGGATGTGCACGCCGGTCCCTGTGGCAGGGCTGGCAGTGAAGCAATGGCAGAGCTGGCAGCTCTTTGCAGCCCTGCTGGTTCCTAAACCTCTTCCTGTGCCGCTGTGGTGGTGGGGCAGGGCTGCTCACGCTGCCTCAGTTTCCCATCCGGCACACGGAGCCGGCAGCAGCCGAGGCTGTGGGTGCTGGGCTGTGAGTTTGCAGCTCTAATTGGGGTTCAAACCTGTGCTTAAGTGAGAAAATCAAACGGAGGAGGCAGGAAGGAGAGTAGGGTTAGGATATTGGGAAGAAATCCTTCCCTGTGAGGGTGGGCAGGCCCTGGCACAGGTGCCCAGAGCAGCTCTGGCTGCCCCTGGATCCCTGGCAGTGCCCAAGGCCAGGCTGGACAGGGCTTGGAGCAGCCTGGGACAGTGGAAGGTGTTCCTGTCCATGGCAGGGGTGGCACTGGATGGGCTTCAAGGTCCCTCCCAACCCAAACCATTGTGGCATTCTTTGATTCTAAGGGACGAATGGTCAGGGAGGGAAAGATTTCTTCCTTCCCCCAACATCTCAGCTCAGCCCAGGTGCTGAGAGCAAAGTTCTGAGCCCCCCAAGGCCACTGCAGCTCCGGGTGAGCTCAGAGCAGTACAGAATGTGTATCCCAGGGGTTCACCCAGAGAACCCCTCATCCTGGGGCAGGGAGGTGCAGAGGACGGCTTGGGGAGCTCCAAACAGCCTCCATGGTGGCTGAGACGTTCAGACTTGAGCAAGAGTTGGGGCTTCTGATTTTAGCCCCACTGAAACCAGAGCAGGAGGAGCCCTGCAGGGGGGAGATGCCAGAGGGAGGTGAGGGGTGCTGGGTGTCAGGTGTGGAGCTCTGTCCACAAGTGTGGAGCTCTGTCCATGCATGTAGAGGTCTGACCACACGTGTAGAGAGCTGTTCACACATGTGGAGCTCTGTTCACACATGTGAAGCTCAGTCCACACATGCAGAGCTCATGCATGTGGAGCTCTGACCACATGTGTAGAGCTCTGACCACATATGTGGAACTCTGACCATGTGTGTAGAGCTCTGTCCATGCGTGTAGAGCTCTGACCACACATGCAGAGCTCTGTCCATGCATGTAAAGCTCTGACTGCACGTGTAGAACTCTGTCCATGCATGTAAAGCTCTGACTGCACGTGTAGAATTCTGTCCATGCATGTAGAGCTCTGACCACACGTGTAGAGCTCTGTCCATGCATGTAGAGCTCTGACCACATGTGTAGAGCTCTGTCCATGTGTGTAGAGCTCTGACCACACGTGTGGAGCTCATCAGTGCCTTGTACATCCATCCCTGGAGGGACCTGTTGTGAAACACTGTCCTTACACCCTGGATGCCACATCTGCCACTTGCTTCTGCTTTTGGGATCCGTGGAGAATCCCTTTTAGTTCCAGTTCATCCCCTCAGTGCTGTGGGTGTTTGTGGCCGTGGAGTGATGTTTAAACGATGTCCTTTGATTAGTAGCATCTGTGTGGGTTCCTGTTCCCAGCCTGGGGAGGAAACTCGGTGTCTTTGCGGAATTTGCAGCCTGAGGAAGCGGAAATAGAGGAAGGGGAGGGCTGTCCTCGTGCTTGAGCTTCTGCTCTGTGCTGTGGATATTTGCAGTTTCCTCTTGGCAGAGTGAAGGAGAACTTAAATGAGCCCATCGTGTTTTAAATGGGGGAGTGGGGTATGACAGGAGTGGGGCTGCAGCATCCCTTGGGGAATTTTCGAGGCCAGACCAGTCTTTCAAGGCAGCCTTGGACTCAGGGCTGACAGGAAAAATGAAGTTTCTGTGAGGGTTGGGAGGGTGGGAATGGAGATGGAGATATGAAGACTTGGCGCTTGTTGGGTGTGGCCCTGCAGCGCTGCTCTGTGGGATGCTGGGCTGTGGTACCAGGATGGGATCTGTGGGGATTTTGGGGTGTCAGGGTGCTGCTGCTGCTTGTCACCTGGAGCTGGTGCAAGCGGCTGCCTCCTGCTGCCAGACAGAGCACGGCCCATCCAGGGCAAAACTCCCACAAATTCCTGGTGACACCACAAAGCCTCAGGGGGTCAGGACCATCCTCTCTGCTGTGACATGGGGACCATTGAGTGGAGGGAGATTTATAGGAACTGGGGGCATTTTCCGTGTGATGGAGCAGCTCGGGTTGTGGCCACTTGGCATTTCCATCACTTCCTCCTTTTACATCCCTTTTTCTATTCCTGCCCTGGGGCTCTTGCTGAAGGGGCTGCCTGCCTCTGCCCTCCCCAGCGAGCCAAAACCAGAAGTGGGACCTTGACGAGACAGTTCTTTATTAAAAATAACAAAACAACTCTGTCCTCCCATCGCCCACAACACTGGGCCTGGGGATGGACCTTCCCTGTGGCAGGAGATCTGTACTCGATGGGGTGACAGCAGCTGTGTTCCCTGGTGCAGGAATTCCTGTACAAGCAGATCCTTATGTGCCTGAGCCCCTCCAGCTCTGGCTGCCATCGATTCCCTGAATTAATTCCCTCTTTTTCTTCCCCAGTTGCCGAAGCAGCAATAGGAAGAGTTTAGTGGTGGGCACCCCCTCTCCGACCCTCTCACGGCCTCTGTCCCCACTGTCCGTGCCAACAGGTAAGGGATTATCCAGGGGATGCGTTTGGCATCTCCCAAAATATCCTGAATATTTTGGAGGGCTTCAGCACCTTGTTAGCAGCAGTGGACTGACTCCTGGCTGCCAGGTGCCTTTTCCAGGGGGGAATATCCTGGGAAGTGATTTGAACACTCTTTCCCCTGAAGGAGCAGCCCCCAGCACCCCTGACATTGCACGGGGGTGGGTTTTGGGATGACTTTTCCCCCTTTCTCCCTGCAGCCGGGAGCAGTCCCTTGGACAGCCCACGGAACTTCTCTGCCAGCACCTCCCTCAACTTCCCCTTCGCCCGCAGGTGAGCTCCCAACCCAATCCCAGAGCACTAAATATTCACCAGTAAAGATTGTTTCCCCACTGGGGAATGGTTCTATTGATGTCGAGTGACTTGTTTTGCTTTTATTTTTGCTTTTCTTCTTTCTGATTTCCGGCCTGGTGGTGTCTGCTCTGTTGTGTCTGGTTCCTCCCACCACCCCAGCCATGCTCCTCGGACTGACAGGCAAGTACCAGGGATGGGCAGGGGCTGCGTTTTGGGGAGTGTCAGCTCCACATAATCAGGAATCTTCTCTTCTGAGAGTTCAAGGCCAGGGTTTGGAGCAATCTGGTCTAGTGGAAGGTGTCCCTGCCCAGACTGGGTCTTTGAGGTCCTTTCCAATGCAAGCCCATCTAGGACTTTGTGATGCTTTATTTGCATCCCTGGGTGGGAAATTTTGCACCAGGACTGGGCTCCCTGCAGCTCTGGGAGCAGAAACATCCCTGTTCCCATCACACCATCCCTGGCCATGTGTTCAGCCCCAGCTTGGACTCTCCCTGAGCACTCCTGGTGGATCCTCAGAAGATGTCCAGGGGTGGATGCTCATCCAGGTCCCCATAGAGGCAGATCCTGCTGCATCTCCTCCCCAGCTCACGCTACTCCTGATGCAGCCACCAAAGCCTCATTTAACTAATTAATTAATTGCGCACATGGAGGGTGGGTGGCTGATTCCAACCATCGATTGTCACATGGAAAAACACCGGAGGCTCTCGGGTGGTTTGCACACTTGTAACAGAGGGAGCAGCCAGGCTGTGGGGTCAGGAGTTTGCGAGTGCTGGAGCTGGATGTGGCACCCTGCCCACTCCTGCTGTCCTTGACCCCGCACGGGAAATGGCAGTGGGAGGTGAAGGGCCTCGTCTTGACCTGGATGTGTCCCCATCCCTTGGAAACATCTCCAAGAGGAAGCATTTGCCTGCGTATGAGCAGTTCCCTTCCTGTTTATGGCCCGGCTCTGCTCCCCGGCGCCTGCTGTCTCAGGATGAGCCTTTGGAAATCCTGCTTTCTCACCAAGAAAACTCCCAGCAGGCTGAATTTAGTTAAAAATCAGATTCTTGCGGGCAGTTTTTTTTTGCCCAGTCTGAAAAGGATTTGATGGAGCCCCAGTGCTGTCCTATCACAGTGACCCTCCACTGCCACTCTCCCTGCACACTGTGGCTGCAGAGCAGCCCCCCTCACCTGTAAACCCCTTTTCACCAGATTTCAGCCCATTCTGAAAAGGGCTTTCAGGGCTTTACTTCTCAAGCCACAGCTGTGTGCCGTTCGCCAGGCTTTTGGCTGTGATGGTATTGATTTGCATTCAGTTGTTGGGTTTTTTTCCCTCTATGTGATGGTCACGTTTGCACTCACAGGGCTGATGGCAGAAGGTGGTCACTGGCTTCGTTACCCTCCTCTGGCTATGGGACCAACACCCCCAGCTCCACGGTCTCGGTAACATTTGCTTTCTCATGGTAGTCGATGATAAGATCCCAAACCCTCTGGATTTTTGGTGAAATGCCTCCCCACGGTGCTGGTTCCTAAAGGACAATGTGCTTTAGCTGCATCCTGCTTCCCAAATGAGCTTTAAAGGAAGTCATAGGGCTTGGCTGAGGCCTTGCAGCACCCCTGCAAGGGGATTGCAGTGTCCCTGGGATTACAGCATCTCTGGGTTAACTTCATCCCTGGCGCTACAGCATCCCTGAGAGTTACAGTGTCCCTGGGATTTCACTGTCCCTGGAGTTACAGTGTCCCTGAGAGTTACAGTGTCCCTGGGATTACACTGTCCCTTGGGTTACAGCATCCCTGGACATTAGAGCATCCCTGAGAGTTACAGTGTTCCTGGGATTACAGTGTCCCTGGAGTTACAGTGTCCCTGGGATTGCAGTGTCCCTGGGGTTACAGCATCCCTGGGGTTACAGTGTCCCTGGGATTATGCTGTCCCTGGAGCAACAGCATCCCTGAGTTACAGTCTCTGTGAGATTACAGTGTTCCTGGGGTTACAGCATCCCTGAAAGTTACAGTGTCCCTGGGATTACACTGTCCCTGAGAGTTACAGCATCCCTGGGTGTGGCAGGACTGAGCTGCCTGGGGTTCTGGAGGGGTGGGACTCAGTGGAGCCATTCTGAGTGGAAGACCAGGGGACCTTGGGGTGGGAGAGGGCAGTGCAGACCTTCCCAAACTGCCCTTCCCCACATTTCACATTCCCAAGCCCAGACCACACTGCCTGTCAGTGTTTCCATCCCCCTAAGAGGCTCCAAGGGACATTTCCCTCCTGGCCTAGCTGGTTCCCACCCCACCAGCAGGCAGCGTGGATCCATGCCCTGATCTCCTGCATCCCTCTCTCTCTTGCAGTCATCTTCATCCTCCCAGGAGCGCCTGCACCAGCTGCCGTACCAGCCCACCCCCGACGAGCTGCATTTCCTTTCTAAACATTTCCGCAGTTCGGAGAGCGTCACGGACGAGGAGGGCAGGCACTCGCCCTGCCTGCGCCCACGATCCAGGAGCCTCAGGTGGGGCACCCACGGTAGGAAGGCACCCGTGGAGCTGCCAGGACAAGGCACCAAGTGCTGGCACATCCAGAGCGTCCTCTGCCCTGTCCTGAGCTGTTCCTGGGGTGTCCTGGTCCTGTTAAGGCTGTCCCAAACCCTGATCTGGGTTTTCCCCTTGCAGGGAAGTGGAGAAACTTTGGCTTGAGGTTGTAGGTGCCCCATCCCTGGAAATATTCGAGGCCAGGCTGGATGGGGCTCTGAGCAGCCTGGTCTAGTGGAAGGTGCCCCAAACTGTTCCATGATTCTGTGATCCTAAGCTCCATGAGCATTCAGGTCTGGTTCTCAGCATCTTCTCGGCTGTTGGGCCATAGAATTGCTCTCCTGGCAGAAGTAGTGCCTGTCTCCTGGGGCTGAAGCTGGAGAAAGTGGGATTTACTCCACAGTAGTTGGTTTGCAGCCTCTTGCTCAGTTGTCTGAATGATTTCGGTGGTGAGGAGGGGACTACCAAACAGAAGTCCAAGCATGTCTGTCCTTGCAGGCTGTAAAAGGCTAAAAATCCCATTTCTGCACTTGGACAAGGAACCATCACCTTTGTTTTCTGGGGCTGCCCTTTTCCTCTGGAAAAAACCCCACAAGCAGTGCAGGTGAACAGGCATTTGTGAGCTGGAGAGAGGAAAATTTGGAGAAAGCACCAAGCCGGTGGCCATAGCATTGTGTGAGCTGAGCCTATGGACCTGCTGAGCTCCACGTTGCTGCTCCAAGACCACACCCAGTGCAACGAACTGGCCACGTTGCCACTTGTCCAGCACCAGAACCTGGTGCTTTTAGCAGGGGACGTTTTGGTTAAATCCTCTTTTCCCCCTGGAAAATCTCCCAACCCTCTTTGCTACCAAAGGCGGAGCCACAGCCCTGCATGTTGCCAGTTGAAATTTCATTAAAATCAGATTAATTATCTGACAGGGTTTTGTAGGTGGTGAGGTTTTCACTGAGGGGATGCCAGCTCTGCAGCTGGTGCAGCAGAGGCTGGGGCTGGGTTGGGGTTGGGCTGGGGCTGGTTTTAATCACCACATTTATTATTTTATAGTGGTTAATGAGTTGCTGGCTGCTCCCGCGGCTTGCTTTGCATAACGGGATCACCAGGCAGGGCCCTGGGAGGGGCAGTGTTGGGTGAGGGAAGGAGGAAACCCATATTTAATGAAGGTTCCTGTGTCCACCATGAAGTTTTGTTGCGTCTTTTGTGAGCTGGAAAAGGGGCAATGATGGCAAGAAATCATGGGATCCAGAGGAAGAAAAGGACGAGCTTGTTCTTCAAAGCCAAGTGGCTGATGGCACAGCCTCTCAGCTCTGGATTTCCAAGTGATTGTGTTTGGGGACCTGGGTTTGCAGGAGGTCAGCATTCCCTGGACCACATCCCAGGGACCTCCGCGGGGAGGGATTCTGCAGGGAATGCTGGCCCAAGGCTGATGGCTCCGCTTGGAAGAGCTTTAACCACTTGGAATCAGGAGCTAGGAGGAGGCACCAAACTGCTCTGCAGGGGTGGTGACTATTTGCATAGATGCAAATGACCTGAACCTCATACCAGCACTGCTTTCCTCCCTGCACAGCCCTGGACGGACGAGCGGAACGTTTGACAATGAGGTTGTGATGATGAACCATGTCTACAAGGAGAGGTTCCCCAAGGTAACTGCCTGGACCTTGGGCGTGGTGGGGCCTCCATGGCATCCTGACAGCATCTCCTCCAGAACAGCCTCCGTGGAGTTTGGAAAGCATGGGGGTGTTGAGGACACTGGAGATGTAATAAACCTGTGGGTCTGCCCCATCACGTGAGCGGACAGAGGTCTCTGGAGACTTTGGTGGAGTTTTTGCAGTCTGCTGGAAGCTGGGTCCCAGTTGGGGCCATGATGTGGATATTTGAGCTGCAGGAAGTTGTAAGATGAGATCCTGGATGGTCAAACCCAGTGCAGGAGGCATTAGGATGAGATCCTGGCTGACCAAACCCAGCCCAGGAGGTGTTGGGGTGAGATCCTGGCTGGCCAAACCCAGCCCAGGAGGTAGGGAGAGATCCTGACTGGTCAAACCCAGTGCGGGAGGTGTTAGGATGAGACCCTGACTGGTCAAACACAGCCCAGGAGGTGTTGGGATGAGATCCTGGCTGGCCAAACCCAGTCCAGGTGGTGGGATGAGATCTTGACTGGTCAAACCCAGTGCAGGTGCTGTTAGGATGAGATCCTGGCTGGCCAAACCCAGAGCAGGAGGTGTTAGGATGAGATCCTGGCTGGCCAAACCCACGGCATGGGGACATCACCACCCACTCTGCCTTGCAGGCCACAGCCCAGATGGAGGAGCGCCTGCAGGACACCATCACCAACTTCGCCCCGAGCAGCACCCTGCCCCTGGCTGATGGGGTGCTGGGCTTCATCCACCACCAGATCATCGAGCTGGCCCGAGACTGCCTGGCCAAGTCCCAGGGAGCTCTCATCACCTCCCGCTACTTCATGGAGCTGCAGGAGAAACTGGAGAAGATGCTCCGAGATGTGAGTATGGGGCAGTTCCCTGCCTGGTGCCACCTCCTGAGGCCACCAAGAGACACCTGGCTTCTGTCTCCATTCCTGACAGGCTCAGGAGCGTTCTGAGAGTGAGGAGGTGAAGTTCATTGACCAGTTGGTCAGGAAGCTGCTGATCATCATCTCCCGCCCTGCTCGACTTCTGGAGTGCCTGGTAAGACACAGAAGCTCCTGTCGTGTCTTTCACAGTCTGTGCCAGCCTGGAGAGGAGGCAAAGCCTCCAGGATGCCCCACCCTGGAAGTGCTCGAGACCAGGCTGGATGGGGTTTGGAGCAACCTGGAACAGTGGAAGTTGTTCCTGCCCATGGCAGGGGTTTGGAACAGGATGGTCTTTAAGGTCCCTTCCTACCCAAACCATTCTGTGATCTTCAGGGGTTTATTTTTTGGTTGATGTGCTGAATTTCTAAAGCACTCACCTTTGTGCTGTGGTTCCTGATGAAATTTTCATCTCCCTTTCTTTTCCCTCCAAGGCCAACTCACAGAGCTACATTTTTTTTTCCCATCACCTTTGGCATGGGGAATGATGGGGGAATGATGCATCCAGGGCCTATCCCCAGTGACAGGTGTCACCTGCCAGGCTTAGAGGAAAAGTTTAACTTCGCAAAATCTCTTTCCTCAACTGTGTGTGGTTTTCCCCATCCAGGAGTTTGACCCTGAGGAATTTTACCACCTCCTGGAAGCTGCAGAAGGCCACGCCAAAGTTGGACAGGGAATAAAGACAGATATTCCCCGATACATCATCAGCCAACTGGGGCTGGTCAAGGACCCGCTGGAGGGTAGGGAATCACTTGGGCTGGGGCTCTGAGGTCTGCAGCAGGAGGTGGACTCCCAGTTTGGCCACTGGGAGGACTGGGAGGTGTCAGCACTGGGAGCACTGGGAGATGTCAGGGGGACCTGTAGGGCTGCGCTGGTGTCATGGCAGGAGAGGTCACAGCAGGACCAGGATGATGGCCAAGTCCTTCTGGCCAGCCCCACATCCCTTATTATTGCTTCCAACACGTTCAGCAAAGCAGATTAAGCTCAAAAACACTTAATCCGTGGCCCTGGGGGGGAATCATAATCCCTGGGGAACGCAGGAATGACTATCAAAAAAAGAATTATATAAATGTTTAACCTCGTGTTGAACCTCTTAGCGTCATGACCTGAATTTCTCCATACGATAGCTCGGGCAAAGCATGTGGCTAAATCCCCGTGGGGTCTCCGAGTTTGGAGGGAGAGGGTGGGCAGGGGGTGATTTTGGTGGGGGTCGAGCATGGGGAAAGTGAAATCCATCCCTGTCACCTGCAGAAATGGGGCAGCTGGATCACTTTGACAGCGGGAACACCATCACACCGGAGAACGATGACACGTGTGAGGTGAGTGTGGTCCCACCTGCATGTCCCACCTCCTGCCTCTCCCCCCACCAGAGCTCCTTGCAGCTGTCCTAGACTGGGAGATGTCAGTCTGGATTGTCCCCAAGGGTGATTGATGTATTCAGGGGTGAGATCTCTCAGTCCCTCATTCGGCTTCTTGTGTGGACAGAGCTCAGGGTGGGCTCTTGATCTGCAGAGCATCTTGGGCTTCTGGTTTGGGGTTGTGGCTGGAGAGGGCTCTGGCAGCAAGAAGTACTTGGAGGTGGTACATGACGGTGCTGGGTGAATTCCTGCAGGACATTAAAACACCAAAAACCTGTGTTTCCTCAGAGCCAGCCTTCAATCCCCGTTCCGCGGAGGAAGCCCTGCGAGGGCGACTTTGAGACCATCAAGCTGATCAGCAACGGGGCTTACGGGTGAGCTGGGGAGCTCCTACCAGTTGTCTCCATGTGTAAATGACTCCAAAGCCCCACGGTGTGGGGTGGTCAGTGCTGGAGGATGTGTGTTGAGGTCCAGCCATTCCTCCAGGGCCGTGTACCTGGTGAGGCACAGAGAGACGCGGCAGCGCTTCGCCCTCAAGAAAATCAACAAGCAGAACCTGATCCTGAGGAACCAGATCCAGCAGGTGTTCGTGGAGAGGGACATCCTCACCTTCGCCGAGAACCCCTTCGTGGTCAGCATGTTCTGCTCCTTCGAGACGAAGAGACACCTCTGCATGGTCATGGAGTATGTGGAAGGTGAGAGCAGGACTCGGGGCTGGATGGTGCAGGGAGGAGGGGAGAATATCAAAGTCTGGGCACCAAGGACACCACCTGGACATCTCCTGCCCTGCTTTGCTCCAGGGAGCAGAGGGAAGCACAAGGAGATGATTTATGATCCTGAGTCTCACTTTGATGAAGGTGGTGGCCTTGGTCACCTCAGAGAGTGTTTGTGCCCCGTGCCGGGGGATCAGCTGCTCAGAGGGTCTGGCTGGGAGCCTGCAGGGCCTGCTGACCTCCCTGCCTGCCCTGAGCCCCCCGTGTCCCCACAGGGGGGGACTGTGCCACGCTGCTGAAGAACATGGGCCCCCTGCCCGTGGACATGGCCAAGATGTACTTTGCTGAGACTGTTCTTGCCCTGGAGTATCTCCACAACTACGGCATCGTCCACCGGGACCTCAAACCTGACAAGTGAGGATGTGGGTCGGGTCTGAGCAGGGGTGGGGTTGGCTTTGGGAGGGGAAGGGCAGAATGAGGCAATGGGTTTTGCTGCCCAGAGATGGCTTCTGTGCAGTTGCATCAGGACCAGAGGTCCTGGGGTGCTGCTGGTCCTTCTCAGGTCTCCCCAGAAGCAAACAGCAGCGTTGTGGGGTGTCTGTGTTCTCCTGCAGTTTGCTCATCACCTCCATGGGCCACATAAAGCTGACAGACTTCGGTCTGTCCAAGATTGGCCTGATGAACATGACCACGAACCTCTACGAAGGGCACATGGAGAAGGACACTCGGGAATTCATGGACAAGCAGGTACGAGGTCCTGCTCCACATTGCTGACCTGCCATCCCTGGGGTCCAGGATAACCTCAGGACTTGCTGTAAAGGTCACTGCAGAGGTGTCAGCCCCTGCTTCCCCCGCAGGTGTGTGGCACTCCGGAGTACATCGCCCCCGAAGTCATCCTCATCCAGGGCTACGGGAAGCCTGTGGACTGGTGGGCCATGGGCATCATCCTCTACGAGTTCCTGGTGGGCTGCGTCCCCTTCTTCGGAGACACCCCCGAGGAGCTCTTCGGGCAGGTCATCAGTGGTGAGTCTCAGGGGTTGTTTGCTGTTCCCAGCTCGTCCTTTGACACATCTGAAGCTTCATTCCTTCCTGTCACACTCGCCTGAACAGCGAGGAGGCTCCTCAAGCTTTGACTTCCCACTTTGGGTGGACGCTTCCCCTGCTGCGGCTCCCGGGGGACTTCCCTGTTTGCCCAGAAGTGTCCAAACGCTTCCAGCCACTCCAAACCCCTTTTCCTTTTTCCTTGCAGATGAAATTATGTGGCCGGAAGGGGACGAGGCTCTTCCTGCAGACGCCCAGGACCTGATCACACGACTGCTGAGGCAGTGCCCCCTCGAGCGCCTGGGCACAGGTACGCAAGGCAGCCCCTTTGGGGGTGACCTGGCACCTTGATGCCCATCAGACTTGTGTGGCTTTGAGTCCAAAGCATGTCCAGCCACACTGAGGGTGCTCAGAGGTCTCCTGTTTGGGGTTCCCCCCAGGAAGGCTGCACGGGGCTCCAGTCCATTCTGTTCAAAGCCATTTGCTTTGTTTGGAGGGGAGACTCTGCTGTTTGGGATGGGAGTAGGATCATCCCAGGTCCTGCCCTGTGCCCCTGACGGGTTTCTCTGCCTGGCAGGAGGTGCACACGAGGTGAAGCACCATTCCTTCTTCCTCCATCTGGACTGGAACGGGCTGCTGCGGCAGAAGGCTGAGTTCATCCCCCAGCTGGAGTCAGAGGACGACACCAGCTACTTTGACAGTGAGGCCAAATCCATCCCTTTTCCCCCTCTGCCAATCCATTATCCCAGCTACGCTTCGTTTGGATGCTCCCGTGGGAGATGAAAATCTCCTGGGTGAAGCTGCTTCCTTTACAACCCACATCACAAAAGTGACACAATCCTTTCCGGGCTACTCACCCTTACCAAATCTCTCTCCCCAAAACTGCCCTGGTATTTGGGACTGGGCTGTAGGTCCCACCTGGCCCTGCTGCAGGCAGGGTGTGGAGTGTGGCAGGCAGGGTGACATGGCAGGCAGGGTGACACCCCTTCCCCCTCTGGCTCTGGCTTTCAGCTCGCTCCGAGAGGTATCGCCACTTGGATTCGGAGGATGAGGAAACCAATGATGAGGAATCATCGGTGGAGATCGGGCAGTTCTCCTCCTGCTCCCACCGCTTCAGCAAGGTGCTCCAGCCCCTCCTCCAGCATCCAAAATGCTTTGGCACCACAACCAGTGCATCTGTGCTGAGCATCGGTGTCTTGGCTGAGACCAGAGCACCCAGATTCCCAAATTTCTGCTCCTTGCTGACGGCTCTTCTCCTCCTCAGGTGTACAGCAGCTCAGAATTCCTGGCTGTCAACTCCACCCTCAGCCTCTCCTCCTCCGACCGGAGTCACTGCGATGACAAAGAGGAGCGGTGGGACCGGCACTCAGGAGATGAGGAGAAGAGCCGGCCGGCGGGCACTGAGCCCCGGTGTGTGGTCAGGGGGGGCTGAACCACTGGTGTGGGCTCATGTCAGTGCCCAGGGCTTGTGCCAGGACCAAGGGTTTGTGCCAACACTGGGGGTTGGTGCCGGGACCGATTATTTGTGCTGCCATCAAGGGTTTGTCGTGGCATTGAGGGGTCAGTGGGATGTGTCCTGGGGTGCTGCAATGGCTCAGTGCCATCCCCTAGCCCATCCTGGGTTGTCCTGAGCCCTCCTGCTCTTCCCACGCAGCCTCCGCTCCTGGACGTCCGGCAGCGCCACGCCGTACACCTCCCGGCACGAGCGGAGCCGCAGCCCCACCGCGCTGCCCAGCACCCTCAGCCTGGACACCATGCCCAAGTTTGCCTTCTCCTCAGAGGATGAGAGCCCTTGTGTGGGCTCCAAGCCAGAGAGACCCAAGTTCGTGGTGGGAGACTCGGACGCGGGGACCGGCGGCGCGGTGAAGCAGTCAGCACTGTCTGGTGCGTAGGCTGGGGGCACTGCTGTGGGAGGCTCTGGGGGCAGCCAGGGTCATGCATGGCACGGGGTGGTTTCTCCACATCCCCAAACTGTCCCTGCTCCCCTCTGCACAGCCGATCTCGTCAGCCTGAACCGCATCCGCCTGCGGAGCAACAGCACCGGCACCAAGAACTCGACTCCCCGGAGCCTGGAGCCAAGCGGGGGCCGCCGGCTGAGCACCCAGAAGGATATGCCAGAGAGGCAGAGAGCCTCGCTGGGCAGCCGTGTGCCCAAATCTGCCTCTGTTTCAGCCCTGTCCCTCATCATCACATCAGGTCCGTGTGCTGTGTGATTTATCCTGCTGGACAGTCACTGTCACGGGGTGTTCCTGGGCTGAACTTGCTTCTGTTTGCAGATGACTTCGGTGGTGGTGCCCTGATGAGCCCCATCTCCCCCCACTCCCTCTCGTCCAACCCCTCTTCCCGGGACTCCTCTCCGAGCCGAGACTCCTCGCTGGCCATCACCAGCCTGCGGCCGCCCATCATCATCCACAGCTCGGGCAAGAAGTACGGCTTCACCCTGCGAGCCATCCGCGTCTACATGGGCGACAGCGACGTCTACACCGTCCACCACATGGTCTGGGTACGTGGCCTGGGGTCTCGTGCTGCCAGACTGTGTTTCCCAGTGGGAAAACCCCAGGACAAAACTTGCATCCAAATAAAATGCTTCTGTGTGGATTGCAGAGTGTGGAGGAGGGGAGCCCCGCGCAGGAAGCTGGGCTGAGGGCAGGCGATCTCATCACACACGTGAACGGCGAGTCCGTGCTGGGTTTGGTCCATCGGGATGTTGTGGAGCTGCTGCTGAAGGTGGGTGAGCAGAGTCGCTCTGCTCTTCCAGGATATCAATTCAGCAGCTCCCTGGCATTGCCTCTGCTGGCAGCTGAGGCAGGAGCTGGTTTGGGTCCAGTGTTGCAAGGATTTGTTTTCCGTCTCTCAGAGTGGGAATAAAGTGGCCCTGCGGACCACTGCCCTGGAGAACACCTCCATTAAAATCGGTCCTGCACGGAAAAACAGCTCCAAGACGAGAATGGCACGGAGGAGTAAAAAGAGCAGGAAGAGGGAGGGCCAAGACAGGTAGGTAAAACCGGGATGAAATGGCATTAGTCCTGGCGTGTTGCATATCGGGGTGTCCAGTGGGGTCTAGTCCTGCTCTCACCAGGTCAGCAGATTTGAGACTGACGGCTTTAACGAGAAACCAAAATTATTCCTGTGCCCGCAGCAGGAGGAAATCCCTTTTCAAGAAGATCTCCAAGCAGTCGTCGGTGCTGCACACCAGCCGCAGCTTCTCCTCTGGTCTCCATCACTCGCTGTCCTCCAGTGAGAGCCTCCCGGAGTCCCCCACGCACAGCCTGTCCCCGGGTCCCACGACGCCGTGCCGCAGCCCCGCTCCCGACCTTCCCTCAGGTACCCCGAGGGGGGATATTGGCTCGGGGCAGGGCAGGATGCTGCGTGTCCCTCGGGGAGGCCATGTCCCTCCATCCCTACAGTGACCTTTTCTCTTTGTACGGCAGATGCTGTGTCCCCTCAGAGCACCTCTCCCTCCTCCAGCACCCCAACGTCACCCGCCGGCCACGTGCGCCCCAGCTCCCTGCACGGGCTGGCCCCCAAACTGGGTGGGCCGCGCTACAAAGTGGGACGTCGCAAATCCACCAGCAGCATCCCCCCCTCGCCCCTGGCCTGCACCCCTTCCTCGGCCCAGCGCCCGCCTTCCCCCCAGCGCTCCCCATCTCCGCTCCATGGGTACCCCAAAACCCCCCATTCCTTCCAGGGCAAGACCCTGTCCCCCCCCACCATCGTCCGGCAGAGCTCCCGGCCCCGCAGCGCCGACTGCCCCCGCTCCCCCCTCCTCAAGCGCGTCCAGTCGGCCGAGAAGATCGTCACCATCCTGGCCGAGAAGAAAACCGGCGGCGGCCGCAAGCTGGGGCTGGAGATGTCCACGCTGGATGGGGAGGCCATCGGGGAGGGCGACGCGCTGCCGTACCCGGGGGAGCACGGGTACCACCCCGCCAGCTCCCGCCTGGGAGAGCGGCACGACCGGGACCAGGAGATGGTGGTGATGCGGCGCCTGAACCTGTCCGAGCGCCGGGACTCCTTCAAGAAGCAAGAGGCGGTTCAAGAAGTGAGTTTTGATGAGCAGGAGACGGCGGCAGGAAGCGAAGACGGCGGCAAGAGTGAAGAAGGGCAGGGCGCAGCCGCCCAGGGCGGTGGCACGGCTGACGCGGAGCCGCCGCCGAAGCCGAAGCCCAGCACGGTCCCGCAGATCGCGGTGCAGGGCTCGGAGAGCGACGAGCAGGAGCCGGCGGTGGCCGAGTGGGAGTGCCAGGGCTCCTACCCCATCAGCAGCACGGAGCAGCCCAACAGCAGCATCTCCTTGCCGTGGTGGGATGGGTGTGAGCATCGGGACCGTGGCTCCCAGCAGCAGCGGAACTGCGGGGAGGGATCAAGCGGCCACTGGCAAGGGCCAGCGCAGGGCCAGGAGCCACCAGGTGCTCATCTCCCGGCTCCCCGGGGCACGTGGAGCGGGGCCAAGCACGCCTGAGCCCCACGCTGGCACCAGGGATGGTTCAGGCTCCCTGTGGCATCCCAGTGCCTACCCAAAACCCCGTCCTGTGCGGCAAATCCATGAGAGAAACGTCCCCGGAGCCGCTCTGGACATTGGCGCTGGCCGGGCCGGCGGTGCCCCGGCACTTCGCCCCCCTGGAAGGCTTTTTGTACTCCCTGAAAGATGCTCATATTTTTATAGAGACGCAGGAGCTTTTCCGGCGGTGGCGTTTCCCCAGCTGGGCCCCAACCTCTGTGTACAGAAAGGACTCGATGCAAATATTCCTTAATTAATTTATTACTTTTTATAAGCTAAACGGGCAGTGCAGGACTGTCGCAGGGGCCAACCCAGCTCTGGGAGTCCCAGCCTTTTCCGTGCGTCTCCCAGCCCACTGTTTTCTAACCCACTTGCTTTTCCCTACTTTTTAAGTACAATTCTAGCTGGAAACACACCGGATCTCCTAAGAAACCCATAATTCTAATATTTAAAATTAAAACAAAGCCCCAAACCCACAGCAACATCCCCCAAATGCTGGTGCTCCGGGGTGGGATGCAGAGGGGGGGATATTCTTTGCATATGGACTGTCAGGTGATGAGGATATGGATAATTTTAAGAGCTTATAGTAGCTATAAAAAGGGTTTAATTATTTTATTTGGAGATTTTATAGCCACCTGGCTCCATTGGCCCTTCCAGGTGGGGAAAACAGAGACATCCCCACAAGGTCAGCAACCAGATGGGAATATTAATGGGGTTTTTAGGGTCAGCTTTTGCTCTTTCCTTTTCTCTGCCACCAAATCATGTGGTGTTGATTGGTCAGTGCACAGACACCCACAAAATCCCAATTTTTCTTTTTTCTTTTTTTTTTTTTTTTAATTTTTAAAAAGAGATCCCTCCAACCTAGTGAGTGCCTGTGCTGCTTCACTTGTAATCTGGGAATTTCATCCCTTTCTTTTCCCCGTGTCACCCTTTATCCAACAAACAACAGCTCAACCCAGCATTTCTTCCCCATTTCTACCATTTTCTGGGATATAAACGTTTCCATTTGTTGATGCATGTTCCGGCTTTCCCCCCGCCGGTTTGGTGCCGTGGTGCTCTGAGCACCGTGCCAGTGACGGGGGGACCATCCCTGGTTTGCCCACCCCGCTGCCATCAGGCATCACCGTGCCCCCGGTGGATTTTTGGGCTGCGTGTTGGATTCTCTCGTGCACGTGTGGTTTGTGCCAGGCTCCGTCTCCCGCTTCTCCCGTTCGACTGGTGCTGTTAAACCTCCCAAAAACGAGCAACCAGAGCTGCTCCGTGTTTCCTTTGCTTCTCCCTCCCCTCTCTGTGTTAAGGTCTTGGGAAGGCAGCGAGGTTTTGGGGAGACACCGAGCACCCCCTGCCCGCTGGCACGGCGGGCTGGGGGGCTTGGCTGCACACCAGTGGCGTGGAGAGGGTGTGAAGAGGATTTTTTAATGGAAAATGTCTTAAAAGCCAAGGGGACTGTGTCTTCCTGCCCAGCGCCCGGCTCTGTTCGTACCTTCGGCAAGTTTTATGTTGGATTAAAATTGTCCCTTGCGCTGAGTGTGGTGTCCAGAGCTCGGGGGTGGCCCCGGGGCGTGCGGGGCAGGGAGTGCCCGCTCCGGGGGTGATGGCACGGGGTGAAAGGCGCCCCAGCATGGGTGGGAGGGGAGGGGATATGGCCCTGCAGTGGCGCCGGGATGGCTGGCACCCAGCCTGGCTCCGGTACCGGGCCCGACTGTGGGTGCTCGGTGCGGTGCCGGGGCCCGGAGCAGTGTCCCACAGCCCTGGCACAGTCCCAGCGCCGTGACCTGTGCCCAGGGTAGTGCCCCATGCTCGGAGCCATGCCCCATTCCCAGGTCCACGTGCAGTGCCCGGTGCCTCCCGCCCGGTGCAGTCCCGGTGCAGTCCTGGTGCACTCCCGGTGCTGTGCCCCGTTCTCGGTGCGATCTCGGTGCAGACCCAGTGCCCGGTGCGATCCCGGTTCAATCCCAGTGTCCGATTCAATCCCAGTGTCCTGTGCAGTCCCAGTGCCCGGTGCGATCCTGGTGCAATCTCCGTGCTGTGCCCCGTTCCCGGTGCTGTGCCCCGTTCCCGGTGCAGTCCCGGTGCGATCCCGGTGCAGCCCCGGTGCGGTCCCGATGCTCTGCCCCGTTCCCGGTGCGATCCCAGTGCTGCGCCCCTTTCCCGGGGGGATCCCGGTGCAGTCCCGGTGCTGTGCCCCGTTCCCGGTGCGATCCCGGTGCAGTCTCGGTGCGATCCCGGTGCTGTGCCCCGTTCCCGGTGGGATCCCAGTGCGATCCCGGTGCTCTGCCCCGTTCCCGGTGCGATCCCGGTGCTCTGCCCCGTTCCCGGTGCGATCCCGGTGCTCTGCCCCGTTCCCGGTGCGATCCCGGTGCTCTGCCCCGTTCCCGGTGCGATCCCGGTGCTCTGCCCGTTCCCGGTGCGATCCCGGTGCCCGATGCGGTGCTTACTCCGCTCGCCACCAGGGGGCGCTGCCGCGCGCTCCCTCCGGGCTCCTTCCGGAGCGGCTCGCGCGAGGGGCGGGGTCCCGATGGCGGTGGGGCCAGCGGTGGGGCGGGGCCGGAGGCTTCGGGCATCTCCGTCCTCTGTCGCACGCTCTCGGTTATTTCCGGGATACGTTCGGGCAGTTCCGTTCTCCCTCGGCTGCTGTCGGCTGTTTCCGGGGCGGGTTCGGGCCGTTCCGGCGGCGCTCGGGCCTGTCCCAGGCTCCGCCGGGCCGGAGACAGCAGCGGGCTGGAGCGGAGCGGCGGCGGCTGAGGCCGGCGGAGAGGTGAGACGGGGCCGGGAGCGGTGGGATCGGGATCGGGGAGAGCGGGCCGGGATCGGAACCAGGCCCAGGGTGGGCGCCGGGACCCCTTCAGCGTGAGGCGCCCCGGGGCCTGGCGGGGAGCACCGAGGTGGGCCCCGGGCCGAGGCTCTGTCCCTCATGGGGCAGCCTCGAGGATGTGCCCGCACCCTTCGGGAGGTGTCAGCGCAGGGTGTTCCGCTGCCAGGGCAGTGCCACTGCCGTGTGGCTTTGCCCTGGTGCCAGGCGATTCCCCCCCAGGGCTGTCCCTGTCCCCACCCTGTGCCGGGGCTGTGCCCCCCAGTCCCCGCCCCGGGCTGTCCCTGTCCCCCCCGGTGCCGGGCTGTGCCCCTCGATACCCCCGGGCTGTCCCTGTCCCCCCCGGTGCCGGGCTGTGCCCCTCGATACCCCCGGGCTGTGCCCCTCGATACCCCCGGGCTGTCCCTGTCCCCTCCTCTGCCGGGGCTGTGCCCCTCGATACCCCCGGGCTGTCCCTGTCCCCCCACGGTGCTGGGCTGTGCCCCTCGATACCCCCGGGCTGTGCCCCTCGATACCCCCGGGCTGTGCCCCTCGATACCCCCCGGCTGTCCCTGTCCCCGCCTCTGCCGGGGCTGTGCCCCTCGATACCCCCGGGCTGTCCCTGTCCCCCCCGGTGCCGGGCTGTGCCCCTCGATACCCCCGTACTGTCCCTGTCCCCTCGCAGTGTCGGGGCTGTGCCTCATCCGCCCTCCCGGACCCCCCGAGCTGTCCCATTCCTGCTCAGGGGCTGTGCCCCTCGGTCCCCCCGGGTTGTCTGCAGCCCAGCAGGGTCATCACAGGTTCCCTTGTGCCACTGTCCCCACAGTGGTGGCAGTGCAGGGACCCCCTCTGCACTGTGTAGTCCCCATTGCCGAGGGTCCTGGGTCCCCCTGGGGGTGGTAGAGCCAGAAAAGAGTGATCTTTCAGGGTCCCAGCTCTGTTCCCCTGCCCTGGGGCGTTTCGGCCCCAGCAGTTCCCAGGCTGGAGCTGGTGCCCCAGGGATGTGCCCAGTCCAGCCCGAGGGTGGCTTTGCTGTCTCTTAACACAGTTGCCCCCAAACCCTGGCTCTGAGATGAGCCAGCCCACCGCTTCCCGGGGAGGTTGGTCACTGCATTTTTTCTCCTCCTGTGTGGATGTTTCTCAGCCCCTTGAGGAGGAAGATTCCCATGGTCACAGACCTCCCAAACTGGGGGTCTGTGATCAATGGGAGATAAAGCCAGGGGGCAAACTTGTTGAAAAATGAGAGCTGTGAGGAGCTGGAGCAGCCCCAGCGTTGCCTTTCAATGGAGCCGTGGCTGCCTCTCCTCCCATTAATGCGCGGCTTTGATTTCCCAAGCAGTTCTTGGAACCACTGGGGAACTGGCCCTGTGACTTTCTCTGTGAGAGCAGAGAATGGAGACAGCTGAGTAAATATAGCCTAAATCACTGCTTTCCTGGCCATTCCCCCACCCTTCCCTGACATGCGAAGGGCTGGTGTGTCCCCGAGGCTGGATTGGCCTCTGCTCTAGCCTTCCAAGATGTGAGAAAGTCCAAAGCCATGGTTTGGTCTCTTTGGTGACTCTCTTTTGACGTGGGCAGCTCGTGCGTCCATCTGCCCGTGCGGTTCGAGGCACGGACTCGTTCCTCCTAAAGCTGATCTCTGCCCCAAAACCCCCCCATTCCCAACTGGCTGGAACACGGTTTTCAGCACACAGGAAAATCCTTTCTGCCCGCAGTTGGGTCTCACTTGGACAAAAGCGCTGGGTTGGAAGGGAAAGCGCGGCTCATCTGGAATGTGGCGAGGAGCAGAGTGGTTTGTGGAGCCAGTTTGGAGCCGTGTCAGAGCTCCGAGTGCCGGGGTGTGTTTACAATGAAAAAGAGTATTTATAATATCGAGGGCTCTTTTAATTCCTCTGGGAATCTCTGGAGCCGCAGCTCAGAGCTAAAGTAGCTGGGTAATGGAAGATAAAAAGCAGACAGAGGAAGGGATGGTGGATTTCTCAAGTTGGAAGGTCTTGGCTCTCTCACCGATATCCAAATCGTGCTGGTCTATTAACTTGGGTGCTTCTTACCTCGTCGGTTACTTCATGTGATTGCTGAGCTGTGCAGAGCTGCTAATAAATCATATAAATTCCAAATACCCCGGGGAATGTGATTTTAAGCAGATAAGTTAGCGAGAGCAGTTGGATTTTTTTTTTCATGTACTCATGTTTTTTTTAGAACTGTAATTTTTTTGCCAAAATCCAGCTCCTGGCTTTCTATATCCCTAAAGCTCGCTCCATGAATGCTCCTAAAATGGAATTAGTGTGTTCTTGCTGCGTGGGGGATGGTGTAAGAGCAGCCTGGAGTGAGGTGATGGGGCTGATGTTGGGTGCTGGGTCCTTCTCTGCTCACTGCCAGCAAATAAAAGTCTCTGGCCAAGTAAAAAGCTCTTGTGGGGAGGAGGAGAAAGTTTCTGAGGTGGTTAAGAGAGAACAGGTTTCAGCAGGAGCAAGGAAGTTCAGTGTCAGGAGAAGCCTCTGGACAGTATGGGAAATCTTGGAGTAGGTGTGCAGATTGCCTGAGGTGCTCTCGTGCTGTCCAGCCTTTGAGCAGGAGGTCACTGGGACCTCCAGTGGTCTCCCAAAAGTGAGGAAGGTGTTGGTCATCCTGATTTATTCAATCCTCATGTTTCTGCTAACCATGACATTGACCTTTTCAGTGAAATATTTCAGATATTCCTTCACTTCCTCGGGCTTTGGTGAATAAAGCAAAATATTTAATGAAACCCAAGCATGAGCAGTAAATGCTCTGTGTCCCTGGCAAAGGGTGGCTTGTGGCTGTGGGCAGGAGCTGCTGCTCCTGGGGAGCTGCTGCTCCTGGGGATCCGTCACTGACTGGCTGGGAGGCATTTTTGGGGAAGAGAAGAGGTGAAAACGGCCTCGGCTGTCCCATGCCTGGCTCGGGCACAGCTCAGGCATAACTCCCCTCCTCCCCTGCAGCTTTTCCCTGTTTGGAAGGAAATACCAGCTGGCTTGGCAGCGCCGTGGCCAGCCCGGGCTCAGCTCTCCCTGCTCCGCTGGCTGCTTCCCCAGGGGCAGCTGCTGGAGCGTGTCCAGCTCCGCTTCCCGCCCGCACCAGCTCCCTGCGGGCTCTCCCGGCTCCTTCCCCCACAGCTCCTCGTGGCACTGCTGCCTCCTCCATGGCCTCGCTCATGGCTCCAGCCTTGTGAGTCCTTTTTCCAGTCATTGTTCCGGCTGGGGAGGGAGCCGGCCCGGGAAGCTGCCCTGGAAGCTGCCTGGGAGCTTGGGGATTTGCTGTGCTGTTTGTGCTGATTGTAAATCAGGGCTTGCCAAGCTCTTGCCCTCTCTCCCTCTGCCACTCGATGTTGTGGATGCTGGGGGGCACAGCATGACCCGTGACGTGCTTGGCACCGCCAGCTTCAGGAGCTGAGGCCATCAGAGCTGCCCTGGGTCAGAAGGACGTGATGCAGCAGCAGATGTCATGACGGCAGGCAATTCTCTGTCCATTTTTATTCCCATCCATCATTTCATTGTTCTGTTTTCTCTTTTTATTAAAGGAAAAGTTTGTTTTTATTGTCTGTAACTTGCAGTTCAAAACTAGATATGGTGTTTGTTTTACTCGCTGAGGATCTGATGTAACTTGGAAAGGTTGGAGCTGTGTATACTGTTGTGAGAGCATATTCTTCTTCTAAATATTTTTATGCATTCTTTCCCCTCACTGGAGGGAAAGTAACTCTCAGTCTCGCTTCAAGTCAAGCTGCACTTTGAACTGCATTTGGAACTGGGTTAAAAAGCGCAGGAACCACATTTAAAATGTTAAGATGCTTTTATTTATGTGCTGGGCACAGACAAAAAGACTTGTAATGTGTTTTTTGTTTCAAACCGATGTATTAAACAAAGAAAGTATTGACAGCAGTTAATGAATCGAGGGATTGTTTCTGGGCACTGAGATAGATTTACCAAAGGTATTTAGCTGTCTGATGCATGGGATTTTCAGAGCAGCCTAAGCAAGTGCTCGCCAGCACAGACACACGAGGTTCCTCTCCGAGAGCTGAGCAAACTGGAGCTGGGCCCACTGAAATCTTCTGGCAAGGTGCTCCCTCTCTCCTGCTCCGAGGTGTGCTTCCAGCCGACAGGCTCGTGCGTGTCCCGGCCTCTCAGCACTGCCTTGCCTCCACAGAGCTGTTCCAGGGCTTTGGGAAGTGTGCATTCCCAATCCCCAGACTCGGTCAGCTGCTCTCTGAGGGTGCAGAGCTTCCAGGGAAGTCTCTGGCTGGGTCCGTGGCAGGACAGAGGACGACTGTTTCCCCTGGAGAGGATGATGCCAGCGTTAGCCATGAGGATTTGGTTCTCCTGGGGGACTCCTCACACATGTTCACGAGCACCCAGTGCCCACGTGGGCTGAGCGTGGGGAAAGCAGGTGAGGCTTCTCCAGGAATAGCCTGGCTCTATGTTCTCTGGATTTTTTCATGTGCCCAGTGACCCGCTGGGACGTGGAGAGCACGGTGGCACAGAGCTGTGCCTGCGTTCCCACCCCAGGGAAGAAGGTTGTGGAGGGAGTCGGTTGGAAGAAGCTGTGGGACCTGCTCTTTGGAGACACTCGGTGCTCCAAAGTCACTCTCCTCTTCCCACCCCTCCACACAGATCTGCTTTTAAAAGCTACTGAACAAGTTTGCCAGGCCTGAGCGTTTTGTCCTTCCAGCCTCTTTGGCTGCACTGGCTTGTTGGAGGCGCCTGGAGTCGGGGCTGGGATCTGCGGGTGGAAGGAAGCTGGGGGGTGCCTGCGGGGGAGCATCGACCCTGCTGGGTTTGGGCTCTGCTGCCTCTGGGTGTACCCTGGGGTCTGTCCTCTCCGGGAGGAGCCACTCTGGGGTCTGTCCTCTCCGGGAAGAGGGGGAGCTGCTGGCGCCGTGCCCAGCGGGCAGCGGCCACTCGGGCCCTTGGCAGTCAGACAGTGCCCCCAGCACTGCGACTCCGCACTGGGGGACCCTGACAGGCAGCACTCAGAGGGGCAGCCAGTAAGCCTGGTCATAAATCTCTCTTTATGCTCTGGATTATGAAGTAATATTTTCCTGGCTGGGGCTGGTTGGATTGGGGAAATGTGGGCTCTGCTGCGAGTTCCCTGCAACTGCCATCCCAGCGTGGTGCGAGCTTTCACAGCGGCCCTGCTGGGATGTGCAGCTTCCCCCATGAACATCAGAAACCTCTCTAGGGTCTCTCCATGAATTCTGCAGTCTGGTGTTGCTCCTGGAGTTCTGGAGAAGCTCTCCAGCAAGCTGGATCAGGCTCAATCCTGTTCCCCACCCGCCTCTGGCCGCAAGTGCCTCACCTCCCCGCAGGCAGTGCCTGTTCATTCATGGCAAAGACAGCCCGGCTGGGACGCCTGCCCGAGCTCAGGCAGGCGGTGCGGGCGCTGGCTGCTGCACAGGTTTCCTGTGCCATGGCCTCTTTGTGCCTTTTGTCCTTGTCAAGGGAAGGAGCCCTGGTGCCAGGCTGGAGAGCCTGGCTGCAGAGGAGAGGTGGGGCTGGCTCCTCTCGGGGGACTCGCCCCGATCTCAGACTTTGTGGCAGCACGTGCAGCTGTGGCAGCACGTGCAGGTGTGGTGACACGTGCAGGGGTGATACCACGTGCAGGAGGAAAGAGGGATTTGTAGCTGATATGAACTGTAATATGTTGCTGGCCCAGAAGGGTTATTTTGAAATCCTGCAGATTTCCACCGTTAGTGCCTGTCACAGAGTCCAACCAGCGGTCAGAGCAGCCCTGGCTTTGTGCCATGTTTGGTTGTTCACTGACCCCTCTGGGAAGGGTGTCCTGGCTCCCTTTGCCTCCTTGCCTCCCTCTGCCCAGGCTCCCACAGCCCTGAGAAGCACCTTCGTGCGCGTTAATAGTTTTCAGATGAGACTCAAGAGTTTGAGCTGGCTTTGGTGGTTTCTGGGCCAAAACAGCTCAAGCCTTTAACAGGACCTGCAGCGTTTCAGGAGGCCCAGGGTGTCCCTGGGAAGGCTGCTTTCTGGCTGCCCCGGTGCCTTGTAGATCCGGTCCTCGGCCACACGCCACTTCTGCGGGAACCAGAACTCTGGGATTTGCCTGAGGGAGGTGGAAAACTGGCCTGTGCAGCCAGGAGGGGATGGGAAAAGAGGACGTGCCTGGCTGGTGGGAATGTCCCAGCTCGTACATCTCTTCAACAACATGTTATAACCCAGGTTTATTCTTTTTGGTGGATTTCTGGGCAGGGCAGGCAGCATATTCAATTTCTCTCTGAATAGCTGAAAGGCAGTTAGGAGCTCTAAGTAGACTTGAAGGCTTCTAAAGATTATTTTAACTCTTCTTGCCTCCATCACTGCGAAAAGAACCCGTGCCTGCACTTGATGCTGTTGCTGCTTTTGAAAAGTTCAAAAATTGACTTTTTGCTCAGAGCAAAGCTTTGAAGTGCTGCTCTGTGGGAATGGCAGTGCATCTCGAAAGCCTTTTGCTGAAAGCTTGGTTAACCTACATTTGTGGGCAGCTCCCTTCAGAAGATGCCTTTGTGGGGGATTGCATGGCGAGATGTAAAGGTGAACTGTGAAATTTAATCGATGTAACAAGGGAAGGTTAAATCTGTTTGTTCTGCTCCTATTCAGGGCCTGCAGCTGGTGGGTGCAGGGTCACCCTTTTCTGTATGCAAAAGTTATCCTGCATAAAGGCTGTTTTGTCCCACTTGTTGTCTCCTTGTTTGCATAAGTGCTGCGAGGAGGGTAAGCTGAAGAAGCAGGGGTGAGCCTCTTTAAGATGCAGAGCTGGTGCCTGGCTGTAGCAGAGAGGAGGTAGCGTTCCTGCCCGCAGCCACTGGCTCCTCACTTGCTTTTGGGAGTGTAAATCGGGATTAGCATGTCCTGGTTGGATCCAGGGCTCAGCATCAGCTGCTAGGTAGGAGAGAAACGAGTCCTGCCTCTCTCAGGTGAACCCCTAGTTTGAATGTTGGCGTGTCGGGAGGGTGTGGGGTGCCTGGCTGTGCAGTGACAAGTCTTTTTCTCTTTGCAGGCACTGGGAAGGGGAGCGCAGCGTGCCACGCCAGTCCAGGCTGGAAGCCTACTGTGCTTTTCCTCCCCAGACTCCAAGAGCCTGGCTTTTTTGGTGAAACAGACCCTGATCTCAGGTTTCTTTGCTGCATGCCCTCGCACCAGTGCTGGATTATGTTTGTCTCCTTCTCCCTTTGCTCCATAATTTGGTTGAATCGTGGTTTCAAGCTAAGGAAAAGGGGCTGCACCTAAGCGTGCCGGGGCACCCAGACCAGGCTCCTGGGGTGCCGGTTCACACAGAGACAGTTCAGAGTGCTGATGGGGGAGAGCTGCCTCTGAGGGCCCTCCTCTCCCACCTGGAACGTGCTGCCTCTCCCTTCAGAGCCCTTCTCCCCCGGCAGCGAGGATGGGCAGCACCGACGGCTTCCAGTACCGCGCGCTCTACCCCTACCGCAAGGAGCGCGAGGAGGACATTGACCTGCTGCCCGGGGACATCCTGGTCGTCAGCAAGGGGGCCCTGCAAGCCTTGGGTTTCAAAGATGGAGATGAGCAGACCCCCAACCAGATCGGGTGGATCCTGGGCGTCAACGAGCGCACCAAGCAGAAGGGGGACTTTCCCGGCACCTATGTGGAGTACGTGGGCCCAGTGAAAATCGCCGTCCCTTCGCACCGGCCCCGAGTGCAGAGACCCCTGCCCGCCACGCCAGGGGCCAGC
Source organism: Acanthiza pusilla (assembly GCA_036630365.1). Lineage (NCBI taxonomy): Eukaryota > Metazoa > Chordata > Aves > Passeriformes > Acanthizidae > Acanthiza > Acanthiza pusilla. Next base: position 2,650,803 of record JAXCHO010000105.1, on the reverse strand, counting down.
GGCTGCCGGCTGCCTGAGGCTCTGGAGCAAGGTAAGCCCTGCTGTGTGCCCTGTTGCTGCTGGACACCTCCAGTCTCGCTGTGTGACAGATGAGGGTGTGCGAGTGGCTTTGTAGAACAGTGGTGAAGCCCTCAGCTTGGCAGCACTGGGTTGCCCCACCAGCAGCAGTCCCATTGAGTTACCTGGGGGCTGTGGGCTCAGACTCAGTCCTGGCCCAGAGAAAAGCACTTTGTTCCTCCAGCTGGTCAATCTGCTCAGCAGAGCTTTCTGGGGCAAGCCTTGTCCCACTCATACTTCTCCAAGATCCTTCTCCCTCGCTGTCCTGCAACCAGCCAGGCTCCCCATGGTCTCTCTCCCTGCTCCACTGAGTTTTGCCAGGCTCCCTCCCTTCAGGATAAGTCCTGACCTCTCCCAGCCACCACCTCCCGCCTCTGCAGTGCCTGGGGCAGTGCTCCCTGCCAAGAGCTGCTCAGCCCCGCTGAGAGACACAATTACTTGTCTCTGGGCAAGAGGAGAAAAGTCAGGGTCTAAAAGAGCGCTTCTGAGAACTGGAGCTAATTGCTTGTCTGCTTGGCAGCCAGCCCTCCCTGCGGGTCGCAGAGCCCTCGCTGGGGCTGGGCAGCCACCCCGGGGCTGGGCATGGGCTGTCCTGCACCTGCGGCTGCCTCCCAGCCAGCCTGGCCTTGGCACGGACCCGCTCCAGGAGAGCCAACGTGCCTCAGCCCTGCCTGTGGAGCTGTGGCAGCTGCCTGCTCTTAGCCTGTTTTTTTGGCTCCCAGGCACATAAACCCTGTGGCAGGGGCTCAGCAGCCACTGGGTTCCCCCCATCTACTCTTCCTACTTGAGACCCCCTCCTGCAGTGCTGAGTCTGGGTCTGGAGTCCTCAGCACAAGACAGATGTGGTCCTGTTGGAGTGAGTCCAGGGGAAAGGCTCCGAGGCTGGAGCCCCTCTGCTCTGGAGCCAGGCTGGGAGAGCTGGGGGTGTTCACCTGGAGAAGAGAAGGCTCTGGGAGACCTTATTGTGGCCTTCCAGTACTTAAAGGGAGCTTATATAAAAGAGGGAGAGAGGCTTCTTATACAGGCAGATAGCGATAGGACAAGGGGGAAGTTATAAATTAAAATAGGGAGAGATTTAGATTAGATGTTAAGAAGAAATTCCTGACTGTGAGGGTGGTGAGGCCCTGGCACCGGTTTCCCAGAGCAGCTGTGGCTTCCCCATCCTTGGAAGTGTTCCAAGTCAGGCTGGATGGGGCTTGGAGCAACCTGATCTAGTGGAAGGTGTCCCTGCCCAAGGCAGGGGGGTTGGAACTGGGTGATCTTTTAAGGTCCTTTCCAATCCAAACCATTCTGGGATTCTGTGAGGGGCGACAGCCATACTTTGCCTTCCCGTGCCTTGCAGAAGGTCTCGTGCTGGTGCACATGGGAGGAGTGGGGTCAGCAGCAGGACCTGGAGGGTGCCAGGGAACGCTCCCAGCTGGCAGTGCTGCGTCCTCCCCATCCCTCTCTGCCTGGGAGCCACGGCTACCCCAGGAGATGCTTCTGGCTGTGTGAAAACACCTCTGGGGTCTTACGAAACCGGGGTTGTGGGGCTGGTACAGCTCCCTGCAGCTGCCTCCCTTGCTCCTGCTCCCGGAGCCGGAGGGGCGGCCCCAGGAATCATCTCCGCAGGGTGGGAATGCGGCCGGGGCCGAGCCCTGCGTGCGTTTGGGTTGGCAGCCAGAGCCTGACCTGAGTCATCTCGCTCGCAACCTGCCTTTCCAAGAAAGCAGCTCCTCTTGGGAGCCTGGGCTATGCTCTGTGCTGGATGTGCCGGCCTTGCCTGCATCCAGCCCGGCGCTCCCTCGGGAGCTGGATTTCTGCCTTCGGTGCCTCTGCCTCTCTTCTCAGGGTATGCTTGGTGGCAGCATGTCTGGGTGGTCAAAGCCAGCAGTGGGGTCTCTGGGAGGTGGAACAAGATACGTGCCAGAGCTCCTGAAACACCGAAAAGACAAATTTGGGAAGGAAACCAAAAGCCAGCCTTCTGCATCCTGCCCGAGGATGGAGAGTGGGGTACCAGGACACGTGAGGGCAGTGCCAGCCCTGTCCCCTATGGGTGCATCCCCAGAGCCAGCCTCCACTCTGGGCACAGGCAGGACCTGCAGTTCAAACACCCAGAGCCATTTTACACTCAGCCTGCTGGTTTGATCCCTGTATGGGCTGTTCACTGAAGAGCTGGACTTGGAGATCCTTGTGGGTCCCTTCCAGCTCAGTACATTCTGTGATTCTTTATTTCTGTATTCTGCTGGGGAGACACATTTTTGCAATGGAAAAACCGTATTTGAGCCAAGCCTATCTTATTTCTTCATGGTCTGCACTTTGGGAGATGCAGAACCATCTCCTGGCTGCCCCATGAAGCTCCTTCCCTGCTTCCCAGGTCCTGCCCTGGCTGGCAGGGACTCCTTAGCCCCTCAGTGTCACTCGTGGAGCAGGGCCAGCACCACAGCTGTCCCACAGCCCGGGAGCAGGGCTGGCCCTGCGGAGCAGCGAGACCCAGCGCGTTCTGCCAGTGGATTTATGAGCTGCTGGTGTTTGCCTTCCGCAGAGAACACGAGCGGAAAATGCGGCTCGGGAATATTTCCGCAGCTGCCCGGGCCGTGCTGTGAGCAGCCTTGTTCGCGGCGGCCCAGCCCGGAGGCCCGGCAGGCTCAGGAGTCGCTGCTGGCTCCGGCTCCGTGCCTGACAAAAAAAGACAAGCTGCTGCCTGCTGAAGCAGCACATTCCCGGCCGGGCCACGTGGGCAGCGCCAGTATTTACTCTCCCTTCAGCCCTTCCCAAGGGTCAGGCTGGGAGCTGCCAGCCTGGAAGCTTGCCCACAGCTTCCCCACCCCGACCCGCTCCATGCTGGGCCCCTTCCTGTGCCCCGGGGTTTGGTCCAGTGGGGGACTGTGTCCCCCTTCCCCACCAGCACAGAGCTTCTGGGTGCCTGACCCGTGTGCTTCCCTTCCCATGGCTGTTCCATCTCCCCATGGGGCCGTGGGTGCAGGAGGCTGAGCTGGGTGCTCAGTTCCAGCTTGCTGCGCCTCTTGGTGAGACCACACCAGGCGAGTTCGGGTCAGATCCATGACAACGGAGCTGTTTCGCAACGGGGAGCAGCCTTTTGGCTCTGCCTCTGCAGAGTGGAGTGTGCTGGGTGTCCTCACCCACCGCGGGCTCCCCAGGGTCTGCCGGGTGCTGTGGACCAGCCTGGAGGAGCCTCCTGCAGCGGCTGGTGCTGCTTTGGAAGCAGGATGGAGCCTGGCACCGCTCATCCTTCGGCAAACCTCCTGCTGGCAGCTCCTCAGCCAGGCCTGCGTGCTCCTGCCCCGGCATGCACAGGGGAAGGGGGTGCCCCGAGCCAGAACCTCAAGATTTTCTGGAGGTGGCAGTGAAATAGCGCCCGACCCAGGGCTGTAGATCCCCCAGGAATGGGGGGACTCTGGTCCCGTGCCATGGGCTGTCTGTGCCCTGTAGCAGCTTGCACGGAGGCTGTGGGCTCACGGGGAGGGGGAGGCACAGGGCCGGTTTCCATGTTAAACGAGCAATCAAGGGCAGGAATTTGCTGACATGGCGTTCTGTCTGAATCGCTGGATTAATCACAGCTCACCACGACGAGCAGAGCGAGCTCCCTGGCCCCGCTCCTCTGCCAGCCCTGCGCAGCCCCTGTGCTGGGCAAGGACCCAGCCCTGAGCTCCAGGAGCCCTGGTAACCCCTGTGCTGCCTGCCCGGGGGGTGCGGGTCCTCAGGGGGATGGGCTCTGTCTCCAAGCCTCTGCAGGGAGCAGCAGAGCTCTCTCTGTGCACACCCAGTCAGGGTTGGAGCTCAACAAGTGCTGTGCTGGCTTCTGGGCAGGTTTCTTGCAGTCTCCATGCCGTGTTTGCCTGTGCCGCAGCCTCGCAGCAGGGGCCTTGTGCTTCCTTGCTCCCATTGGGAGCTGCCTGGGTTGTGCCCTGGCCTGGCTCTGCTGCTGGGGGCTGAGCTGGCGCTGAGCCCTTCTTTCCCTCTCTCTCCCCCAGGGTCTCCTCTCCCGGACTTGCAGGAGCAGTTCAGCCCTCCCGAGATTGCTCCGCCACTCCTGGTGAAGCTGGTGGAAGCTATTGAGAAGAAAGGTAAGGGGGGATGCTGAGCACTGGGGGGGGCTGATACACCCCAAACCCCCACAGTGAGAGCTGAGCTCTGTGGGACACAGAGGACACAGCTGCTCTCATGTTCCTCCCTGGGCTGAGCTGCTGAGGCCCAGGAGGGTGATGGGTTTGAGCACCTACACACAACGGGTGGGTGCTGGGGTTTGGGAAGCGCTTCCAACCTGGATCTGTGCCATGGAGGAGAAATGGGGCCACTGAGCTGGGTGTCCTGGGGGCCAGGGGGGCTGCAGCAGCCTCTGCTGGGGGTTGGCTTGGACCCTGTCCCGGCCTGGTTGGCCGTGCCACAGCCATTGCCTGGCTGGCACCGAAACGGTGCCTGTGCTGGAGCTGACAGCAGTGTCCCCCCTTCCGCAGGCTTGGACAGCGAGATGTTGTACAGGACATCTGGCTCCGAACTGAGGCAGGCGCTGAGAACCGGTAAGAACCAGCTCTGCGCGGTGGAGGCGAATCGGCTCAGATGGAGGAGATTAGTGGATGTGACAGCGCCAGCAGTAATGCAATCCAGGCCAGGCTCGCCTGTCCCCGGCAGTTCCTGACTCCTGGCACGCTGCCTCTGGGGCTGGGCTGTCCCCGTCCCAACACGTCCTTGTCCTGTGTGGAAGGGATGGCACAGGGGGGATTCCTGGCCCCATCCATGGGGGGCAACAAAGGGATGTAGTGCCGGCTCAGAGACTTGCAGGCAAACAAGTGAACCCCTGTGCCTCTCTCCCCCTGTGTTCAGGATGCTCTGCTGATGGGCTGGTGGAGGCTTCTCTGGCTCTGTCACACCACTAATAAGCAGGGGAGGATCTTTCAGCTCAGCTTGGTGGCTGGAGCTGTGGCTCCATGGTGCCGGCAGCTGATGTCTCTGCCGGGGAGTCTTGGGAACCGTCTGTCTCTCGGCTGGGCTGGGGCCTCATCCGGCACCACACTGGCGAGTCCCCTTCCACAGACATTCCTGCAAACCCCAGGAACTGTGCTGTCAGCCCGGGCTGTGCTCTTGGGACAGCTTTATGTGATTCCCAAAATTCTGTGTTCGAGGGAGGTGTTTTCCCCGTTGGGTTCTGTGTGTGGCTGCTCAGGTCTGTGCTTGGCTCGGCCAGCAGCGTTGAGCAAAACTCTCACCTGAGCTGTGTGTGCCCACAATTCCTGTGTTGGGGCTCAGGGCACAGGGTGTGGGCATCCCAAATGACCTCTGCCCTCTCCCAAGGGGAACTGCCGGGGTTCCCAGAGCCAGCTCATTTCTGAGGTGCACTTCCAGGCATCCTCTGTCACATGGGCTGCCCGAGGGCTGCCTGAGCTCCCTCGTGGTGCCGTGTCCCGTGATAGCTGGCTGGTGTGTGATGGCCTCTGGGATGGGTGCTGGCAGCACCAGAGCTGCCAGCTGGGTGCCGAGTGCTGTGCCCTCTTCCCATGGGAAATCTGTGCCCTGGCAGATTGGACCCTGGGTGACCTGGAGCCCCTGGATGTGCACTCCCTGGGCGAGGCACTGCGAGGTTACCTGCAGGACCTGCCCTCCCCTGTGGTGCCGGTGTCAGTGCACGGAGACATCCTTCACATCCTGCAGGGTAAGGGCCTCCCCTGGCTGCCTTGGGAGTGGGTGGCTGGGCAGGATGGACACATTTGGGGGACTGAAATAAGCCCTGTCCCTATGGGGCCTGGCACACGGGCCCCACTGCTGACAGCACTCCTGTGCTGTGACGCAGCCGGAGCATGGAGAGTGGTGCCGGCTGTCCCAGCTCTTCCCTCGTGTCTTGTTCTCTCCCCAGAGATCCCTCAGCCAGAGAATTGCCGGAAGCAGCTGCTGCTGGCCCTGGAGCCGCCTGCGGTCCCTCTCCAGAACATGCTCACCCTGCAGTTCCTGCTCCGGCATCTGGGGAAGGTATCGCAGCAGGCTGAGAGCAACAGCCTCCACCCTCGGGCCCTGGGAGAGATCTTCGGCCCCCTTCTCCTCCGGCTGCCTGGCGCCAGGTACGTGATGCTTTTGGTTCCGGCAGCGTTCCCAGCTCCGGCCGCTGTGCCTGCCAGGACATGGAGTCCAGCCTGGAGCAGCAGGGCTGCCCTCAGCCCCTGCTGGGCTGCACGTGGGACTAAACTGCTGGCAGCATGCAGAGGTGGGACCCAGAGCCGGGACAGAGCCCTTGCTGCCCTGTCTGGGATGAAGCAGCTGACCCCAAGGGACACAGGAGCAGTGCCGTGTTCTCCCCACACCTGCTGATCTTAACTTGCCTCCTCTCCCTGCAGCCCAGAGCTGAGCCCTGACTTCTCCGTGCTGTTTCTGGAGACACTTCTGCAGACAAAGGAGCTTGAGCCGGAACAGTTGCCTCCAGGTACTGAGATACCCCTCCCTTGGGGCCTGAGGCTCTGGCATTTGTGGGTGTGGAGTCTCTGCCCCCACGATTGGGTTGCCGAGGGTGTTTGATAGCCCAGCTGTGCCCGGAGGCCAGCTCAAGGTGTTGAGCTGCTGGAGATGTGCCGGGAGCAGCTCTGGGCACCATGGTGGCCAAGGGGCCTTCCAGTGCCAGTCATTGCAGGGAGGGGGACTCAGCACTCCAAGGGATTGCCAGTGGGGAGCTGGGATTTGGGCTCACCCTGTTCCCACGTTCCTCTTCTCACAGCCCTGCCTCCCAAACCACCGAAGCCAAAGCCCAGCGCAGCCAGCCTGGCCAACGGGAACAACGCGCCCTTGCAGGACGCCGAGTGGTACTGGGGGGACATTTCTCGGTAAGGGGGGGACTGGCAGCTCACACCTGGGGTGCCCTGTCCATTGAAGTGTTCAGGGGAGCCTTGGGGCCGCCTCACAGTCAGTGACAATCTTGTTCCTTGCAGGGAGGAGGTGAACGAGAAGCTCCGGGACACACCAGATGGGACCTTCTTGGTGCGTGATGCCTCCAGCAAGATCCAGGGGGAATACACACTCACGCTCAGGTAGGGCTCTGGGGTCCCCTGGGAGCCTCTGGGGTGCAGCTTCAGACATCTCCCTGTGCTTGCAGCTGCTGGGATGCTGAGAGCTGTGCCTGGTGTGGGGTGCTGGGGTGGTGCTAAGTGCCCTCTCCTCTCCCCTCCACTGCAGGAAGGGAGGCAATAACAAGCTGATCAAGATCTTCCATCGGGAAGGCAAGTATGGCTTCTCGGAGCCCCTGACCTTCGGCTCGGTGGTGGAGCTCATCACCCACTACCGGCACGAATCGCTCGCCCAGTACAACGCCAAGCTGGACACCAGGCTGCTCTACCCCATCTCCAAGTACCAGCAGGTGAGGCCTGTGCTGCAGGGACATGGCTGGCAAGCACAGCTTGAACCAGGGGCATTCCTCATCCATCCCTGCTCCTTTGGTCGATGACAATGTCCCATCCCTTTCCTCGTGTGCTGGAATGTTTAGTTGTGGGGTCACAGATGTGTGCAGGGCCGGTGGGGTTTTGTGGGACCAGCCAGAGCAGGTCCTGACTGAGGCTGTGCCTATGGCAGGACCAGGTGGTGAAGGAGGACAGCGTGGAAGCTGTGGGGGAGCAGCTGAAGGTTTATCACCAGCAGTACCAGGACAAGAGCTGGGAGTACGACCTGCTGTATGAGGAGTACACGCGCACATCCCAGGTACGTGGGCACTGCTTTCCCCACGGGCTGCCCTGTCACCCGCAACAGGCTGTCCTGTCACCCCCAGTGGGCTGCCCTGTCACCCCCTGAGCGCTGGCAGTCATCCTGCTGTGCACAGGGAAGAGCAGAGATCGGGCACCTGCTGCCCCATTTGTCAGCTCATGGACTGCAGGGGACTCCCCAGAGGATGGGCTTTGAAGAGGGTGATATTTTTCCTGCAGCAAGGACAGAGCTGCTTTGGGGAAGGGGAAAGAGGGGATGCAAATGTGCAGAAATGTTCCTCAGCACTTCCCTTCTGCCTCCCCAGGAGCTGCAGATGAAGAGGACGGCAATCGAGGCCTTCAACGAGACGATCAAGATCTTCGAGGAGCAGTGTCAGACACAGGAGAAGTGCAGCAAGGAGTACATCGAGCGCTTCCGGAGGGAAGGCAATGAGAAGGAGGTGCAAAGGTGAGGATGGGGGTGGTGGTGGCCTGCCCTGCCTGCAGAAGGGCTCCAGGGGCTGGAAGGATCCTCCTGGCTCAGCACAGAGACAAGGCACGCGGACTCCTTGTCTCTCCAGCAGCGTGCTGTGGGCTGGAGCTGGCAGGCTGCCTCCTCCTCCTCCCCCACACTGGCTCACAGCCTAAACCCCCCTCGTTCTCCCAGGATCCTCATGAACTCGGAGAAGCTCAAGTCTCGCATCACAGAGATCCACGACAGCAAGATGAAGCTGGAGCAGGACCTGAAGAAACAAGCCTCGGAGAACCGGGAGATCGACAAGCGCATGAACAGCCTCAAGCCAGACCTGATGCAGCTGCGCAAACTGCGGGACCAGTACTTGGTGTACGTAGCGCCCCTGCAGCGTGGCCCGGGAGCCATCCAGCTGCCTCCTCCAGGGCTCCGGGGCTCGTTGGACCGGCTCGCAGCCCGCTCGGGGCAGGAGCCGCTCCCTCAGCGCGGCCTCGGGGCTCGGCGGGCCCCGGCAGCGGCGGCTGCTGCCCTCTGGTGATGGCCACGCCCGGGGCTCGCTGCAGCTGTGCTTAGCTCTGCCCTCCTTCCCCAGGTGGCTGACGCAGAAGGGTGCCCGGCAGAAGAAGATCAACGAGTGGCTGGGCATCAAGAACGAGTCAGAGGAGTGAGTGTCCTGCTTGTGTGCTGTGGCATTTGGGGGATGTGGGAGCACAGGCTGCACAGCTGGTTCTGCCCATGCTGCAGCCCTGGGCAAATCCCAGCTCCCTGGGGGCTGAGGATGTCCTCCCTGCCGGATGGGCAATGGCAGCTAGCAGTGTGGGGAGATGTGGGAGCCACACCCCCAAATTTAGGGAGTCTGACCCTGCCTGTGCTCGATTGCAGCCAGTACTCCATGATGGATGACGAGGAGGAGCTGCCCCACCACGAGGAGCGGACGTGGTACGTGGGGAAGATCAACCGCGTGCAGGCAGAGGAGATGCTGTGTGGGAAACGGGACGGCACCTTCCTGATCCGGGAGAGCAGCCAGAAGGGATGTTACGCCTGCTCCGTGGTGTGAGTATCCCGTGCAGGTGTGGGGTGGGATCCATGGGATGGGATGGGATGGGATGGGATGGGATGGGATGGGATGGGATGGGATGGGATGGGATGGGATGGGATGGGATGGGATGGGATGGGATGGGATGGGATGGGATCCATGGGATCCATGGGATCCATGGGATCCATGGGATGGGATGGGATGGGATGGGATGGGATGGGATGGGATGGGATGGGATGGGATGGGATGGGATGGGATGGGATGGGATGGGATGGGATGGGGCTGGCCCAGGCTGTGTTCCTGCATTGCTCCACCCTTCCCTCTCCAAATGCTGGAGGTGACAGCTCCCATCTGCCTTGGCTTCTCCTGCCAGAGCCAGGCATATCTTTGGGCTGCTTTGGTGGCCCTGCTCGTTCTCCTCTATCCCTGTGCCACTGCTGACCCAGGCCCCTGTGTCTCCCTGGCAGGGTGGACGGTGACACCAAGCACTGCGTGATCTACAAGACAGCGACAGGCTATGGGTTCGCTGAACCCTACAACCTCTACGCCTCCCTCAAGGACCTGGTCTTGCACTACAAACACACGTCCCTGGTGCAGCACAATGACTCCCTGAATGTCACGCTGGCTCACCCGGTCCTTTCCCAGCCACCAGCCAGATGAGCAGCCCATGCACAACACAACAGCTGCCTTCAGCTTCTCCCCAGGGCACTGCTTTCTGGCTCTGGACTCTTGCACCCTGTATAGTTGAGTCTGTGCTCCTGCTCCTTCAGAGCCTCTGAGATGTCTGTGACCGTTCCTGATGTCCCTCTTGGTCAGTAGCTGAAACCCGTGTTGGCTGATGGGACAGAAAGGCTGGGCTGTTGATTCCCAGCGGGCTCCAGCCTCTAGGAGGTGGGATCCAGTTGTGATTGAATTGCTGGGGGTGAGCACAGCCCCCTCCCCTTCCCTGATAAGCAGGTCAGATCACCTTCTTGCTGGCAGGTCGCCCCGCTACGCATCACTGTAGAGCTTTGGTTCCTGATTCCTCGGTGCTGTGGCCGAGGGGTTCCCTGCCTGGACACAGGAGGAGGCAGAGGAGGAGGCTCCATGGAGTGTGTGCATCCTTCACTCTCGCTTCCCTCAGTGGCCTCGCAGGCTGTGATGGTGTCTGGTACGAGGGGTGCTGCTCTTGCATGCAGAGACACATTTAGGAAGGAGAAACCTCATCCTCCGTGAGGCTCCCCAGTCGAAATCCTTGCTCTGTGCCCAACCTCGCCACCATTCCCTCTTGTCATAACCACCTCTGGAGTGTTGCTGCTTGGGCAGGGAGGATCTGGTTAGCCGTGAATCTCCCGCCTTAGCTGTGCCAGCGAAGCTGTGAAATCCGTGTTGGTACCCGTGTTTTTCCTGGCAGGATCTGTGGGATGCACAGCTCGTTGTTTCCGGCTGGTTTCGGTGACTCTCTGCACACGTAACCCATTGAAGCTGACTGTAGCTCTGTAAATATGGTTCTTTTTGTGACCAGCTGCTCCCCTGGTGCTGGTGTTTGCTGAGCCCCCAGTGCCACCCCCGGCGTGGGCAGCAGCTGCCAGGCTGCCACAGCCCCGGGCCCTGCAGCTGGAGCAGGAGAGGGCCGGAGTCCAACGCACACTACGAGCCCTACACGGAATGAAGGACCTCTCTGCTGCAGGAGGACACATCTGCTGGGCCCAGGGCATGTTGAGATGTATCTGCATGATGGTGAACTACGTATGCAAAGCACTTACAATCGTGGGTACTGTAATGGGGCCGGGGCAGGGCTGCCCACCACAGCGGCTGCTGTGGGCAGGGTGCTGTGTCCAAGCTCGGAGGGCCCCAGGGCTGCTCAGATGGGCCTGGAAGAGCTTTAAAAGCAGAGCTGAGAGTTGAGGCCATGGTGGCATTTGCTTCCCTGAGTGCTCTCGGCTGTCTGGCTGGAGGAGACTGTTCTTGGTCCTCTTGATTGGCCAGAGCAGCTCATTCCCATTGGGAGGCTCCTCCTTGGGACAGGCTGGTGGATGCCGTGGACTTTGGCGCTTCTGTTTCGCATTGCAGCTTGGGTTCTGCCCGATCCATGGGGTGCTCTGTGCTCATGCTGTGCCTGCATCCTGTCCTTGATGTTCCACCTGCGTTGGGGACCACACTGTCCCTCCCTCCCCGGCCAGCTCTGCTGCTCGCCTTGCTCTGGGCTGGTCCCCAGCTCCTTCTGGAGGACAAATGTCCCATTCCTGTTGCTTGTGGCAGCTCTGCTATGCTCGAGTGTACAGCCCCTGTTCCTTGCTCTGCATGTCCTATCCAGGCCCTGGGCCCTGGTTTTTGGGTCTGGTTTGTCAGTGTTTGGTGCTCAGGTGCAGGCCGTGGGTTGGGGAGCTGTGGGGGTGTGGCCCAGGAGAGGCTGTGGTTGGCTTTGGGGATCACTTGGGGAAAGCTGCCAGGGATAATTAAGGGAATAGTTTGGGCTGGGGCAGGTGAGAGGTGAGGGCGTGGGAATGGGGCAGGGAGGCTCTGTCCTCACAGCTCTCTCCAGAGGCCTCCTGGGGTCTGTGGAGTGGCCAGGGGGGGCTGCACCAACACTCCAAACTTTGTCAGTGTCCCACAGCAGTCCCAGGGGCACATTTTCAGCCTGGGGGCTCTGTGCTGCTCCTGTGCTTGTCCCTGCACTTGCAGCACATCCCCACACCACAGGACAGGCTGCAGGGGATGGGATCCTCAGCCTCTCACCCCATGGCCTCCACGGTCTCTCACCACCACTCCCCAGTGTGAGCTTGGGGCTGGTCCTGCCTCATGCCAGGACCTGCTGAGCATCCTGAAGAGTCTCAGCTTCAAGCTGTCACCTGTCACCACTCGCTTGGTGCTCACCTGCCTCTGCTGCCCAGGGAAATTCCAGCTTCTCTTTATACTGTGTTTTCATCCTTTTGGCTGAATTTCTGTTGTTCTCCCCGTGCTGTCCCTTCCTGCTGCCCAGCCACAGCCGATGGGGGGTCACTGTCACCCCTCTGCACCTTCCAGCACTGCCTTCCCTGCCTGCTGGTGGCCTGTCCTTGCCAGGGCTCTGCTCGCACGTCCTGTGTACGACGAGGAGGAAGATGCCCTTCCCCAGGGCTGCCTTTCCCTGACGGTGCTTCACTTGGCTCCCCGAGCAGCAGCTTTTCCCTGCTCACCCCGGGGTGGAAGCCCAGCCCGGAGCTCCCCCAGCATAAGCTCGTTGTGATTTGTCCTTTGCTGCTTTGGCTCGTTCTGAACCCGGCCGTGTTTCGAGGCGCTGGGCTGTGCTTTGCTGCTTGTGACCCCCACGTCCCCCAGCTGAGCCACACACCCGCGTCCCGTGGGTGCCACGTGGCAGTTCTGCTCCCCAGGGCGCAGTTTGGGGCTTGTTCCTCCGTGTCCCTGCTCGGGGGGGCTCCAGGCTCCCCCGTGTAACCTCCTAAGGGCTCTGGTGCCAGCGGAGGCTTTGAGCTCGGAGAGGACGTGGCGGCTGCGTGAGGTTTTAGTTTCTAGGTATATGCAATAAAGAATAACCTGCCCCCCGAGCTGTCCGTTACCAGCAGTAGTGCTCTCTGCTCTTTCTGTTGATGTTTACTAATGTAAACCCAGTATTTGTTACTGTAAGAGGATTTTTTTTTGTACGGTACTTTGAAAAAACCCACAAAAACAACAACAAAAAAAAAAAGACAAAGAAAAAGAAAGAAATAAACAGAGTTAATGAACCAGGCTGCTGGATTGCTGTGGGAGGGTGTTGCGGGGGCGGGAGGGTGGCAGGGCTGTGCCCCAGTTCCTGGGCTGGGTGCAGGATGTGACCCATGGTGCCAGGATTGTGCTCCCCGTGTTTGTGGGGCTGGGGCACGTGGGGAGCAGGGCTGAGAGCCGCCCGGAAACAGGAGCTGCAAACAGGGGAACTACGAGATTCCTCCTCACTCGCTCCAGCACCGAGCTGGGGTGGTTTGGGCTGCTCCCCCTTTCCGGGGCTGTGCTGGGAGCCGTGCCCATGTCCCTGCTCGGAGGCTCCGCGCTGGCATTCGCCCCCGGCCCTGTCCCAGCCTGGGGGAAGCGGCGGCTGGGAGCCCCCAGCTCCGACCGGGGCCGCTCCGCGGGGACAGCGGGGACGCGGTGGCCGGAGGCAGGCGGCCCCACGTGGGCCGGAGGCGTCACAGGAGGCGGCCGGCTGGGCGCAGGAAGGGCAGGAAGGGCGCATGGAGGCGGGCGCAGCCGAGCTTTAAAAGTCCCCGCTGGGACGGGCTCATTTCCGCGTCACCCCGGCGTCCTCATGGCCCCCGCCGTGCCGCTGGCTGTCCTGGCGCTGGTGGCCCTGGTGGCCCCGGGGCTCGGCGTGGCCTCGGGGCTCGGGGTGGCCCCCGGCTGTGACTACCCTGCTCACCGCTGGTGCAGCTCGCCGGACGTCGCCGTCGCCTGCCAGGTCAGAGCCGCTGCGGCTGCCGGGGCTGGGGACGGGGACAGGGTCACCTGGCACGCGGGGACACGTCCCGCCTGCTCGGCAGCGGGAACGGGGGACGCGGGGACAAGGTTGGGGCATCGCCTGGCACCCGGAGCGAGTGCCAGCTGCGAGTAGCGCTGCTGCCCGGGCTGTCACATCTGCAGGGATGCTCAGAGCCTCCGGGGCCGCACGGGCACCACGGCATTCCCCAGCATCCCTGGGCAATGGCTGCGCGCCCGCCAGACCCTGCCCCGGCCCCTCCCCGGCTGCCGCTGGCACTTCTGCTTTTTAATTGTAAAACCGCTTTTTTTTTTTTTTATTATTCTGCCCCAAACAGCCCCGGGCGGGGACAGCGCCCTGCGAACCCCGTGGGGCTGCAGCTTCCCCCTGGCAGTGGGTGCTGGGCCATACCCCAGGCATGCCCTGGTCTAAATTTGTTTTCCTCTGAAACACTTTGGGGAAGTTCTTGTGGAAAGCCCCAGCGCTGGGTGTCAGCCACGCACAGGATCCAGCAGCAGCAGGAAGCCCCCCAGCCACTCTCACTTCCCTCCAGCCCTGCACACCCTCATCCCCCTCTGCCCCCCATCCCAGGAGCTTTGCCCCATCCCTACCGATGTTGGGGAGGGCGATCTGCAGCTGCATCCCCCCCGTGCACCCCGAAACCTCCCTGTGCACAGGTGGAGAGCCGCTGCCCCAGCCTCCCGCGCCCCGCGGCCGCGCCCGTGGAGCTGAGCCTGTACTACGAGAGCCTGTGCCCGGCCTGCCGCGAGTTCCTGGTCCTGAAGCTCTTCCCCACCTGGCTGCTGCTGCCCGACGAGATGCTGAACATCACCCTGGTGCCCTACGGCAACGCGCAGGTAGGACAGAGCCGCGCTCCGGTACCGCGGGCGCTCGCCCGGCGCCGTGCCCCGCTCAGCCCGGCTGCTCCCGCAGGAGAGGAACGTCAGCGGCAAGTTGGACTTCCAGTGCCAGCACGGCCCCGAGGAGTGTCTGGGCAACATGATGGAGGTGACGGTCCCCGTTCCCACGGCACTGGCACGGGGGGGTCCAGCGGCTCCTCACCGCCTGCCCTGTCCCCCTAGGCCTGTCTGATGCACGAGGCGCAGAACTTCAGCTCCTACTTCCCTGTCATCTTCTGCCTGGAGTCGGGCAGCTCTGTCACCAAGAACCTGGAGGCTGTACGTCCCCTCCCCACCCCTCACCCAGCACGGGGGACATCCCTGTCCCCCTGACCTTCCCCTGTCCCCTGTCCCCGGCAGTGCCTGCAGATCTATGCCCCGGAGCTGGACAGCGGCCGCATTGCCGCCTGCGTGCAGGGGGACACGGGGGTGGCCCTGATGCACCACAATGCCCAACTCACCGAGGCGCTGGACCCCCCGCACCAGTACGTGCCCTGGATCACCGTCAATGGGGTACGGCAGGGGAACGGGGGGCCAGGCAGGGCTGGGCACCGTGGGGACCCCCCTGACTGGCCCCGTGTCCCCCCACAGAAGCACACGGATGAGCTGCAGGCACAGGCAGAGGCCTCGCTGCTGGGGCTGGTTTGTCACCTCTACCAGGTGGGACAGGGCTCTGGGGGCACAGCAGGGCTTGGGGACATGTCCCCATCCCCGCTGGGGCTCTACTGGCTGCTCTCTGGCAGGGGGAGAAGCCTGAAGCCTGTGGGGGCTCAAAGGCACCGAAGGTTCCCTCCGGCTGCAGGCACTGAGGGACAGCGTGGGAGCACTGAGGGAGAGGCCAATAAAAAGGATATTTTTTTTGAAAAACGTCAGGATCTGGAGTGGTGCACTGGGGGGAGGGGGAAGGGAGGGTTTTACCTCACCCCAGTGGGAAGGGGAGAGGGAGCTGGGAACTGGGGCAATGGGACTGGCCTCGAGACTTGGGAACTGCCTGCTCCAGAGGTTCACAAAGCCCCTTGAAGATTCCCAGGGAACTCTGCTGAGGAGCAGAACATTTCCTCTCTCCAGGTCTTGAGAAGCAGCTCTGGTGCCCTTTTTTCTCCTCACACCAACAGTGTTAAACGCAACCATTTCAGGAGCACTGGGGCCAGGACCACCCCAGCTCCCCCCAGCCCTTCTCCATTCCCAACCAGCAGCTCTAGGATGGTATCTTTCCTGGTGGCTCCCTGCGTGCTTGTGACAAAAAATTCTCTCCCACAGACTTCAGGAATTTCCCAGACCTGCTCGCCCCAGCAGGAGGCCATTCCCAGCTTCGCTCTGGGAAACTGAAATCCTCCCTAAGGGCAAGGAATTCCTGTCCAGAGAATTCTCCTCACTGCCTGGAGAAAACCCCTCGGTGCTCAGTCCTGGCTGAGAGATTGGCAGCGGCACCAACATCTGCTTTGCTTTCCATCCTCCTCATCCTCACCCTGAGGCTCCACCCACACCACCCCCGACTGTAGGGACTGTACCCTCACACCCCTCCTCACACAAGGTGTGATCCCTTCCCCTCTCCAGGCCCTCCTGAATCCTCCAGCCCAGCACCGCAGGCCTGAGACTCACCCCACCCCAGCCCTCTGATCTCAAGGAGATCCCAGCTCTGGGTCCAGCCCAAGCCTTGCAGCCAAAGGCACTGCCAGCCCCAAGACCCCCCTGTAGTCCCCCTTAACCCTTTGCCTCCCCAAGAGGAGCTGGGGAAGCTGTGGGAGCAGGAGGGACACAGGAACCCCCACATTCCATCATGGGGGAGCCTTTAGCAGCCAACAGCCAGGAGGAGCCATTGCCCTGCCATCACAGTGACAGCTCCTGTCTCTCCCAGGCTCACCCAGCCTGTGTCACCTGTCCTGAGCACCCCCAGTGTCCCCACCACCCCAAGAACAGTGACAGAGAAAGCTGCAGGCAGGAAGGGACCTTCCTTCCCTTGGATGACTGTGCCTCAGGCAGCAGCAAGACCTAGAAAGATGGGGGAAAAAAAAGAAAAAAGAATTTTAAAAAATCACAGCATCAGGCAGAGAGTGCCTGGAAACTTCATCTCTCTTTATTATCCATTTCTCATCCATCACCTGGACCCCAAACCCAGCTCTGGGCCCTGGGCAAGCACAGTCCCAAATGGCATGAGCACAGCACGGCACAGCTCCTGCTGCTGCTCAGCCTCTGCCTCGAGCATCGTCCTTGCCCCAAAACTTCTGTGCCCCGGATCAGCTGCACTGCCACTGCCCACAGCTCTCAGGGCCACAGAAACTTCTTCTGCTCGAGAGCAGAAGGGAAAAGAAAGAAAACAATAAACCCTAAAGCCAAATCGGAAGGAGTCTCAGCGCCGGAGCTCTCCTCTCCCCAAGCTGCTGCCGAAGCCCGTGGTGCCCTCGGGGCTGTGGGGCAGGCCCAGGACCCCATCCCACAGGTTGGGGGGCTCGGACCCCCCCTGCACTGCCAGGGCATTGCCGGGAGGAGTGAGGCCGCTGCCCCACGGTGTCCAGGCCCCTGCCACGCTCCCCCGGGGGCTCTCAGTGCCCATCCCCAGTGCAGGGAAGCCCTTGCGGGCGAGGAGAGATCCGGCGAAGGCGCTGGAATATCCAACCTTGAAGTCGCTGCCAGGCCACGTCGGTGCCACCAGGCCCTTGCTCAGGAGGAGGGACAGTGACCCTGAGGCATCATCTGAGTCTGGGGAGCTGCTGGGCAGAGAACCCTCGAGGCTGCCAGGGAAGGTCAGCGCCGGTGGCACCTTCCAGCCTGGCCCAGCCTCCCTCGCAGCGCCAGCTTTCTTCTTGCTCCCCTTGCCGCCGAGCCGCACCACCCTGATGCCGCCCCAGTCGTGGTGGCCGAGGCTCTCGAAGGCCCTGCGGGCACTCTCCAGGCTCTCGTACTCCACCAGGGCACAGCACCTGCTCAGCAGCTCGGGGAAGCGCGCCGAGTACCTGCGCACGTCCGCGGGCAGCCGCCGGCCCGGCCGCAGGATGCGGATGGAGGCGACGGCTCCGAAGGGGCTGAACATCCTCGTGATGGTCTCCAGGAAGTTCCTCTGCAGCGGCAGGTCCTGCTCGCGGGGCTGCAGCTCCCAGGCCAGCAGCAGCTTGCTGGGGGGGATGCTCAGGAGGTGCTCGGGGACAGGGAGCCGCCGCCTCACTTTGGTGCCCTCCTTGTTCACCTCCAGCAGCGCCGAGAACTTGAGGGCGTAGAGGGTGAGACGCCAGTCCCGGGTCAGGTATTTCACCTGTGGGGAGAGGGGGAAATCCCCATCAGGCTGCATCCCCAGGCAGGGACCACCCTAAACCCACCATTGGGGCAGGCTGTGACCCCACCAATGGGAAGTGATGGCAGTTCAATTTCCCCTTCCATGTGAGCAGCTTTGGGATGTGCAGATTGTCCCCAAGGCTGTGGCAACAAGCCACAACTTCCCCCAAGCCACACCAGCAGCACTTCCCTGGGGGTTTTTGGTTAAGGGGGGATTTCTCCCAAAGCAGTGCAGGGGAAGTGTGAGCAGAAGAGGTGAACCCAGCCCTTCACTGCTCCCCCAGCCACCCTCCCCGGGAGCAGAGCTGCTGCAGGGCACGAGGGCAGAGAGCAGCTCTGCATCATCACCAGGGCACAGCCTGGAGCTCCCCATGCCCCCAGCAGAGGCAGCCCGAGCCCCCCTGCACACCAGGGCCCACCTTCTTGAAGGACGTCAGCAGCTTGATGCTCACGAAGCCCATCTTGTTCTTCTGGACGTGCTTGAGGAGGAAGGCGTCCTTGGCCAGGTTCTCGTCGGACAGGTAGAACTCCACCTGGGCCACGATCCTGCGCACGAGCTGGGGGTCGGGGCCGGGGCAGCTGCAGTCCAGCAGGGCCACCCCCAGAGCATCGCTCAGCTCGCAGGAGCTCCTGGAACAGCGCGGGGGACATGGGGTGAGGGGACAGCAGAGACACCAAGACACCCAGGGCTGCCCCAGCCTTGTCCTGCTGCAGGGAACAGCACCAGCCTGGGCTCTGGGAGCCTCCCAGGAGAGCCAGACCGGGAGCCAAAACACATCCCAGGCGGGGGACACGTTCCCTTGGGGATAAAGCCAGGGAAGGAGCAGGGTTTAGCTCCTCGTGGCATCCACGTACCCCATGTGGGTCTCCATGATGTCCTCCTGGCTGAGCAGGGCCAGGGAGCAGCTCCCCGGGGGAGGCAGAGGCGGTGCCAGGAAGGAATTCCTCTGGACAGGCACGGCGGTGCTGCAGCCGGGCTGGGAACCGAGCCCCAAGGCCACTCCGGAGCCGTGTGAAGACATTGTCCTTCACCTGGGACACTGCACAGGAGAAGGACAGTGCAGGGACACCCCAAGCACCACCAGCCCCTGCTCTGGGCTGCAGCCCCCAAATCCAGCCCAGGGACAGTGATTGTTGTGTCCTTACCTGCTTGGCACTGCTGGGAAAGGTGGAAAGTTCTAGCAATGCATCCCAGAGATCCCAAGGCAGTGATTCCCAAATTCCCCCCAGCTCCAAACTGAGGCTCCCAAAACAAAAGGCAAAAAAAAAAAAAAAAAAAAAAAAAAAAAAAAAAGAAATTAAAGAACAACAAAAAAAAAGGAAATAAAAAGAGAGAAAGCCCCCAGGGTGAGGGGGATGTGGGTTTATAAACACACCCTGAAGGAGCTGCAGGGGTGGTTGTGGACCTGCCCCCAGCCCTGCCTGCTCCAGGTGAAACCTGTTCGTGGTTAAACAGCCCCAGCTGAGCCCTGGGCTCCTCCTGCCTCACCTGCAGAGCCAGGCCAGGGCCAGGCCAGGCAGGACAGCAGAATCTGTCCCTTCTGGTACCCAGGGGGCCCTGAACTGCAGCCTTGAGGCCTTAGTCTGTGCCTTGGTGTCCCTGCCTTGTGCAGGGACAGGGACAGCCACGGGGAGGGGGAGGGAAGCTCCTGTCCAGGGAATCCTTTGGGCTCCCAGCGCTGCCAGAGCCACAGGAAAGCTCCTTCTCCCTGCAGGAACATCTGCCAGGCCAGCGAGGGAGCAGGGGTGGGGTGAAGGCCAGGGCAGGGCTGGGGGGGCAGGAGGGCCCAGGCTCCATGGGGAAGGTCAGGGATAACCATCCCCGTGTTGGGCAGCACAGGGAGGGAGAGGACACGGGCATGGGGACAGGGGTGCCACTGGGCTGGGGACACCGCCAGGGCAGGGGGGCTGTGGATCTGGGTGGACACTGGCAGGGTCAGTGCTGGGGGTCCCCCCGAGCCTCCCCTGCTGCTCCAGGCTGGGCTTTGCTGTTCCTGTGCCCTGTGGCCACACGGACAGGCCGAGGGCTCTGCTGGCAAACAGAAGGTGCTGGCTCACACAAAATGACACGAGAAGTTGCAAGCAAACAACAGAAGGTGGCTCTGGCCCCTGCTTTCAAATCTGTATTTTCATATTGGTTTATTTGGGGTATTTAGTCTCATTTCTTTGCAAGTGCCTGTGTCCCAGAGGCTTCCCAGCCACAGGTGCCTGTTGGGGACAATCCAGTGCCAGGCCATGACCCCAGAGCCATCCCAGCCGAGGGACACATTCCTTTGGGGACAACAGGAGGCACGACTAGGGCTCATCCCCCCTCCCATCCCAGCAGCCACACGCAGATTGAAGCTCTCCAAGGTGTCCTGGCTGTCACCAGAGCAGCAGCATCTCCCAGGCTGGTGGCACTGCAGTGTCCCCTGCCCGAGCCCCTCGGGCTGTGCCACCCTGCCCAGCTCCAAGGTTGTCCTTCTGGGATGAGCCCCAGGTAATGGCAGTGTCAAACTGCTTTGGAATGTTGTGTCCCTCTGATTTCCCGGGGCTTGGGGTCACCCCCGGGCCATCTCCGCTTCTCCTGCCTCCTCCTGCTGTGCTCTGCTCCTTGGGAAGAGATGGAAGAGAGTCCTGGGGTGTTTGTGCTGAAATGTGGCAGGATTTGCCCATCTGGGAGGGGTGATGGAGCAGGGGCAGGCTGAGGATGGGGGTGGAGGTGCTAACAGGAGGATTTTGAGCTCTGTTTGCTTTCTGCTTAGAGCAGATTGTCCCAGGGTCAGGAGGTGCTGCCCAGCTCCCCTGGGGGAAAGAACCCTCTGCTTCCAGACCTGAGATTCCCACAGGAAGAGGCTCTGTCGGCTCCAGCCAACCCCACAGGACTGGCTGAACCCAGAGGGAGAGTGAAGCAGAGGCACAGGGGCAAGAGGCTGAGGCTAAACCCTCCCTCAGGAACGACCCAGAGATTGTCACGTCCCTGTCCCACTGCTCCCATCCTCTCAATTAGTCTGGAAGCTTAATTAGATAATCCTTCCATGGCCCTGTGCTCAGCCAGATCCCTCAGCCTCCCCTCCCCAGAGAGCTCGGCTGTGACACCAGCTGCTGCTCCAGGGGACCTGCCTTCCTGCAGACACCAGATCTGCCCAGAACTGCTTTAATCACCCTGCCCCGGGCAGCTCCTGCATCCCCCGAGGCTGCTGCAGCACCTCCTGCCACCTCTCAGGGATCACAGAAGAAATGGGACCATGACACTTGTGGTGCAGGGCTGAGCATTGGACACACATTTATTGCTGTGGAGGTTGAGCTGGGGATTCTGTGCAGGGCTTTGGGAGGTTCTCCAGCCTCCTCACGCTGATGCAGAGCTCCAGAGCATCTCCTTGGCAAGCAGGGCTCCCTTGGTGTAAGAGCTGAACCCTCAGTGGGAGTGGGGGAGTTAAGATTTGGTTGCTCTGTTGGTTTTTTAGACCCTCTTTATCTCATCAGCAAGATCCAAAGGGTGGACTCTGACCCGGGGGAGCTTTTGTGGTTATTTACATTTAAATCTGCCTTTCTCACTTCTCTCTGCCACTTCCATGTGAGACATTTAGACAAACCACCCTGGCACTGCAGCATGGGACAGAGGGAAGATGTGCCACCGCACACACTTTCATTTCACTTGCCATCAGGAACGTGTTTGAAAGTGTCACAGCTACCTCAGTACCCCTGGGAATGAGGAAATCAGAGATTTGGGTAGAATAATCTGCTAGGTAAATGTACACGAGACCTCTGGAAAAGCTCACACCAAACCCAGCATCATCACAAACCATAATAATAATAACAGCTATTTGTGACACGGCCTTTATTCACAGAAAGATTTGCCCCAGGGCTTTGTTTTTGCAGTTTAGCTTGATGACAGACCCCCCTCCTCTGCCCTGCAGCCCAGCACACCCCGGTGCAGCCCCACCATGATCCATGTCAGCACAGACCCCATGGGACACGGGAAGGGGACAAACCCAGCTCAGCCCCACGGAGCCACTGCCACACTGCCGCTGTGGAAAAGGCAAAGGGATCCAGAGAGGGAAATGCCACTGGAGTGCTGAGCCCCCCAGGGTCCGTGACAGCCCCTCCCTGCCTGGGGTGGGCTGTGGGGTCAGTCTGAGCTGTGCTGGCTCACCTGGAGCGAGGGGAAATGGGAACAAGGCCCACCCTAAGGCACTGCGGTCGCACACCCTCGCCCCTGCTCCAGACCCTCCTTCAACAGCAGAGCAGGACATGGAGCGGGAATTTCACAGACCCCGGGATGTGGGACCAGCTCCCCTCTGCCTGGGCACCGTGGGGGATAGGGATTGCCATGGAACTGCCATGGAACTGCCATGGGATTGCCATGGGTTTGCCATGAAACTGCCATGGGACTGCCATGGGACTGCCATGGAACTGCCATGGAACTGCCATGAAACTGCCATGGGATTGCCATGGGATTGCCATGGAACTGCCACGGGATTGCCACGGGACTGCCATGGGATTGCCATGGAACTGCCATGGGACTGCCATGGGACTGCCATGGAACTGCCACGGGATTGCCATGGAACTGCCATGGAACTGCCATGGGATTGCCATGGAACTGCCACGGGATTGCCATGGAACTGCCATGGAACTGCCATGGAACTGCCATGGGATTGCCATGGGATTGCCATGGAACTGCCATGGAACTGCCATGGGACTGCCATGGGATTGCCATGGAACTGCCATGGGACTGCCATGGAACTGCCATGGAACTGCCATGGGACTGCCATGGAACTGCCATGGAACTGCCATGGGACTGCCATGGGATTGCCATGGAACTGCCATGGGACTGCCATGGGATTGCCATGGAACTGCCCACAGGCATTGGGGCGCAGGGGGTGACAAACACACTCTACATCCATCTGCCACTTCCTCGGAGTCCTTTGGTATCTTGAGCTGGCCTGACAGCGTCCCAGGAGCATTGGGGTGAAGTGCCAAGCTGGGGAGACATGGAAGCAGGTGGGAATGCTCATCCCATAGTCCCAGAGCATGCCTGTGTCGCTGCGATGTGTGGCCTTGTCCCCCAGGCAGGGGACAAGAGACACCAAGTGTCCTGTGCTCCCCGGTTCAAGAGATTTGGCAAAGCCAGAGCCAGGACAGCTTGTCTGGAAAGGCTGGACGAGACGGGCCAGGTATTTTTTCTTCTTCTTGGGCACTGATTGGTTCAAGTTTGTATCACAGTGAAGTCTGAGAAGTGGGGAAGGAGCCCAGAGCACCTTCCTGGACAGAGAAAGCCTCGTTTGCGCCTGGCTCCGGCTGGGGAGTGGGGCCAGGTTCTCCCAGCCAGGCACATCCCATCTGCTGCTGGCCACAGAGCCTTCCTTCCCTTGGGAGCAGACTCTGGAGCTTCTCCCTCCACTCTGGAGGGACTCTGGAGGCCAAACCAGCCCCGGCCCAGCCCCGGCCCAGCCCGGAGCCCATCCTCAAACACAAGTAAACATCAAGAGAAACTAAGAGGCACTATAATAACGCAGCTCCGGGGAGGCCCAGGCTCGGGACGCCAGAGCTGGCTCCGGATGGCTCCGTGCAGCCGGGGAGGAGCCCAGGCCTGGGTCAGATCTCCTGCAGGGAGTGCCCGGGCTCGCTGCGCTCCCGTTTCACCAGCGGCTCCCCCAGCGCCCGCTCCGCGTCCACCTCGGTGCTCAGCTCGCCCATGTCATCTGCAAAGGACACGGTGTCAGAGCAGGGCACAGAGGCACCGGGAGCTGATCCCAGCCCAGCAGGCTGGAGGAGCCAGCACGAGGTTCCCCCTCCCGCAGCAATCCCACCCTGAGCTGGCAGAGCTTCCCGGGAGGGAGGGGAGGTACCTTTGTCCAGCAGTGTCGGGGACAGGGATGTGAGGTCACCAAACTGAAAGAAAAAGGAGTCACAGGGTCAGTGAGGCTTTGGAGAGGTGCCAGACCTGCTCGATGGCATCACCGAACAATTCCAACCAGCACCCAGGAGAGACCATGAACATCAGTGCTGCTGGTGGAGAGCAGAAAGCAAAACCAACCAAAGGTTTTGGGGGAAAAGCCTTTTGTTGCCATTTAAACCTCTGTGCAAACACCACACCCAACAACCCAGGGCAGGACTGAGCTCTGGAACGGAGGGAGAAATTTTTCTGTCTCCCAAGTGATGACCAAGCGCTGGCACAGGCAAAGATGGTGCCTTTTCTCGAGCCCTTTCCATCCCTCAGGCATTGCCCCTCTCCTGGACTCTGCAGTGATGGCAGGGAGCGTTTGGCCAGCGAGGCTGTGCTGCCAAGAGGAACCAGAGAGCTCCTTGGCTCTGGAGCTGTGCTGTCCCTCTCAGTGACAAGGTCTGAGACACCAAATTGCTTTAACAACAACGCTGAAAAGCCATGGAAAGCTGGGCAGCAGCAGGAGCTGAGCAGAGTGGGAATTACAGAGCTCAGTGGGAATGGAAGGATGCGATTCATCCTTTGCTGGGAAGAATCAGCCTCCTCCTGGAGAACAGGAATATTGCAAGGGTTTCGTGAAGGAAAAGCCTGAGGGAGGAAAGCCTCCCACGGCTGGGTTTTGCTGGGAGCCACTCTGCCTTTCATGTTCCTTTAATATCCATAAAGGCAGAGGTTTGCAGGGAAGAGTGGGAACGCACAGCACTGCAGTTGGAGCAGCGTGGGAGGGGAAGGGAAAGCAAAACCACCAGGCTTTGGTTTGCCTGGCTCCCTCCATGAGCAAGGAAGAAAACAGCACAAGCTTCAAGGAGCAAATGAGATCAATTCTGAGCGCATGGGCTCAGTTTTAAACTCGCAGCAGTTTCAATACTGCTGTCACAGGTTCACCTGGGGCTTTCCCAGAGGGAAAAACTGGATGAGGCTCCAGCTAGGCAGGACAGGACCTGCTGCAAGCCAGGCTCCAGAGTCACTGTCTGATTGGTGAACAAAAAAACCCCAAACCCTCACAAACAGCCCAAACAACCCCATCATTCCTCTTCTTCACCTCAGAAACGGAGGGAGTGTCTGACTGTGCATGTAAAGCCAGAGCTTGTAGAGGCCTGGAGAAGTTCAGTTGCTGAAAGCAACTTTTGGACAATTTTTGCTTGGTTTAGATGGGATTTGCCCCGGCAGGAATCACAACGTCAGGCTTGGCAGTCACAGGTTGTGCAGAGAAGTGGGGAAATCCTTTCCCTCCCTCCTCCAGGCCTCCAAAGCCCAACTGATGCTCCACCACCCCAAACCCAAAACCCAGCAGCTCAGGGAAGATGCTCCAGCAGCTCAACCCTTGTGCCAGGCACTCAAATCATCTCACTCCATCCTTTTTGCTGTGAAACACAGTAAAGGGCAAGGGCACGGTGTGCTCTGTGAACCAACAGTGTCTCCTGAGGAGCTGCTCGGTTTGGGTTGGTTTGTGGGGAACAAAGGATTCTCACCTGTAGTTGCACTGTTTTAGAAATCTTTCCGTTCTTTCTCAGAGAGAATAGAGATAAGCTGCATTCTTTTACTTTCTTAATCTCTGTGTTTGGCATTAGGTGTTATTTGGCTGTGACCAATGGTTTAGGAGGTGGATTCTTTGCTGACCAATAGTTGCTATGTTATTAATGGATATAAAAGAGGTTTCTTGTAAATAAAGCTCTCCTTTCGCCATCTTGGTTCATCTGCCTGTTCTCTCTGCCAGCTCCTGCAATCCTGGGGAAATCTAAAGCCACACTCACCTCTCCCATGACAGCGATTGGGGTCTCCCCTGTTGCCTGGGCCACACGGTGCTCCACCAGGTAGAACATGTACTCGTCATAGAGCAGGCGGATCAGGTGGAAGGAGCCGAAGCTGGCGGCGCTGCGCAGGGTGAGGTCACGGATCACCATGGAGCTGCACGACAGCAGGAATCAGAAATTTGGGTTCAGTTTTACACCTGATGTGAGTTCTGGACCCTGGAGCTACTGTGGGACCCAACGCTGTCTCTGCCTCTGACCCAAAAGTATCAAAACACTTGCAGAAATCAGTTTAATGAGCATCCTTTCCCCATTCTGAAAGGATACAGAGACAAACCCTCCCTTCTGCAGCACAGTCAGCCAGAGTTTCATGGCAATAAAGAACCTGGCCTTGGCTTTTTGAGGAGACCTTCACAGGCCCTAACCCTGATGCAGAAATACCCCAAAATGAGAAATAAAACCTACCTATAGAAGGACCACTTCAACAGGAACTGCCTGGCTGCCTTGGGGAAGCTGGGGCTGCCCTCGTGGTGCTTCAGCACTTGAGTGACAACGTTATCCAGCCAGCTGGCCCACTGGTCCAGAGAGCTCTGCTGCTGCAGAGTCAGCTTGAAATCCTGCTCCAGCTTCTGCACCATGCCCTCCTCACACTGGCACACCCACGAGGCCTGCTCCTGCTCAGGAGGAAAGCTCACAGTTACTCCTGCCCTGCTCCTGCTCGGGAGGAAAGCTCACAGTTACTCCTGCCCTGCTCCTGCTCGGGAGGAAGGCTCACAGTTACTCCTGCCCTGCTCCTGCTCGGGAGGAAAGCTCACAGTTACTCCTGCCCTGCTCCTGCTCGGGAGGAAAGCTCACAGTTACTCCTGCCCTGCTCCTGCTCGGGAGGAAGGCTCACAGTTACTCCTGCCCTGCTCCTGCTCGGGCTGAAAGGCTCACAGTTACTCCTGCCCTGCTCCTGCTCGGGAGGAAGGCTCACAGTTACTCATGGCAGGCCTGAGTGTTGTATCCCAACCCAACTTCATTTCTAGTAAGCAAGGGCTGTAAATCAGCTCTGAATCTGGTCTGTCTGGACCACAGTATGATGATATTTTTAGAATTTCATTATTGTTGTTAGCACTTCTTCATTCTTCACTGAGAGTGATAAAGCACCGGCACAGGTTGCTCAGGGAAGTGGTGGGGTCACCACCCCTGGAAGGGCTCAGAAAGTGAGAGGACATGGGGACATGGTTTAGTGGGCATGGTGGGGCTCAGCTGAAGGTGGGACTGGATGATCTTGGAGGTCTTTTCCAGCCTTAATGACTCTGTGAGTCTTACAGAAGCTCCTTTTCCACAGTGAGATGGAAAAGCCACGCCACAGCCATCGCCTTGTTCGTTCAGCTGCGTTCCAGCCCCGGCAGTCAGGCTGGGTACAGCAGAGACCTGGCTGTGGAGCCTCACTGCTGGAGAGGGTGAGGGGACAGGAGCCCGTGGGTCACCTGCCATGGGTCACCTGCCATGGGTCACCTGTCCATGGGGTCACCTCCCGTGGGTCACCTGCCATGGGTCACCTGCCATGGGCCACCTGCCATGGCTTACCTGCCATGGCTTACCTGCCATGGGCCACCTGCCATGGGTTACCTGCCATGGGTCACCTGCCGTGGGTCACCTGCCTGTGGGTCACCTGCCTGTGGGTCACCTGCCATGGGTTACCTGCCATGGGCCACCTGCCATGGCTTACCTGCCATGGGTCACCTGCCATGGGCCACCTGCCCAGGGTCACCTGCCATGGGTCACCTGCCGTGGGTCACCTGCCTGTGGGTCACCTGCCATGGGTCACCTGCCATGGGTCACCTGCCGTGGGTCACCTGCCATGGGCCATCTACCCGTGGGTCACCTGCCCGTGGTTACCTGCCCAGGGTCATCTGCCCAGGGTCACCTGCCGTGGGTCACCTGCCCGTGGTCACCT
The DNA here is from genome assembly GCA_036630365.1 of Acanthiza pusilla. Lineage (NCBI taxonomy): Eukaryota > Metazoa > Chordata > Aves > Passeriformes > Acanthizidae > Acanthiza > Acanthiza pusilla. Next base: position 2,623,363 of record JAXCHO010000105.1, on the reverse strand, counting down.
GCCGTGGTTACCTGCACGTTGGCGAAGTCCACGCGGTTGAGGTCGCTGAGCATCTGGTTGATCTGGGACGTGTTCTGCAGCACGGCGCGCGCCGCCTGCGCCAGGTGGTTCAGGGACGTGTACCTGCGCAGGGTCTGGGCGAAGGCACTCACCACCCCCACCTGCAACACAGCACCGGCGGCTGCAGGGCACGCTCTGCTCCCTGCCCAGCCCTGCAGCCCTGGAAATGTCCAAAGACCGCGTGGATGTGGCACTTGGGGACACGGTTTAGCCGTGGCCTGGGCAGTCCTGGAGTAATGATTGAACTCAAATGATCTTAAAGGTCATTTCCAAACGAATCCTTGTGCCAGGCACTCAGAACACCTCAGTCAATCCTTTGGCACAGGTGTTGTAAAACATGGTGAGGGCACGGTGTGCTGTGGGAGCCAATGGTGTCTCTTTAGGTGCTGCTGATTTTGGGTTGGTTTAGGGAATAAAGGATTCTCACCTCTGCCCTTGCGGTGTCTCCCCAATTGCCTGGGCCATGCAATGCTCCACCAGGTAAAGCATGTTCTCATCACAGAGCAGTGGAAGGACCCAAAGCTAAATAATTCTATGATTCTACTATTTATTTTCTTTAAACAATCAAGTTTTCACACTCTGCCCCCCACAGAGGCCAACAAGGTGGGAACAGGCAGCAAGAATCCCTGGCTTTAGGAGAGCTGGAACAGGAGCCTTGGGGCAATGCCACTCACTCCTGTGCTTTCCAGGAACACAGCCTCATTCCAGGGCAGAGGAAACAGGGAATGGTCCTGGCCCCAAGGCTGCCAGAGCTCCAGGAGCGTTTGGACAACACTCCCAGGGATGCCCAGGGTGGGATTGTTGGGGTGCCTGTGCAGGGCCAGGGGTTGGACTGATGATCCTTGGGGCTCAGGAGATTCTAGGATTCTGTGCTTTTCTCCCACAGAGCTTTATCTGCAATTTCAGGATGCAGGAATGGCTCCATGGCCAGAGCATCATCAGCCTCAGGTACAAAGGAATTGCCCCACCTGTCCTCCCACCCCTCACTGATTTCGGTTCAGAATCAATCATTACACCCAAATGACCGATTTGAAACATTACACCCCAGCACATGGCCAAACCCCAGCAGGAATCTCCAATCCCTGTGCAAAACAGCAAAATACAGACACACACTGAGCCCATCTCTGCTCACCTTGGTCTGCACGACCTGCGGGGGGAACTCACTCATGGCATTCATCAGCCACCCTTCCAAACTCTTGGCAAAATTCCGGATGGCCTGTGTCAGCGTGCCTGCAAAGAAAGCTGCAGAATCAGAAAGGCTCTTCTGAAGCATTTTTGGGTCCCACTTTCTGGCTAAGGACTTTGGGAAAGCTCAGCCTGTGCTCTGGTTAGCTGAGATCTCAACACAGCACCAAGGAAATCAGCTGGGTTGATGCACTCAAATTATTCTTTAATGGTATTACTCAAACTGTTCTTCTTATTCTTATTCTTATTCTTATTCTTATTCTTATTCTTATTCTTATTCTTGTTCTTGTTCTTATTCTTGTTCTTATTCTTATTCTTATTCTTTCTCATTCTTATTCCAATCGGATTTAATGATCTGAGAGGTCTTTTCCGACCTTAACTGTTCTGTGATTTTTGTTATTCTTGTTTTCTCTCACCCTTTTCTTACTCACGGCCCTTCTGAGCATTTTCCAAGTGTTGAAATCTGTTCTTCGAAGATATCCTTGTGCCCCAGCAGGTGACAGCCCTCAGAGGGACATTTGGGAAGCCAAGTCAGAGGGAAAACCCTCAATATCCCATCATTAATCTCCCAAAAAACTGACCCCTGATTTCCAGGAGTGCAGCAGGTCACAGGATGTGCTAAGACCTTTGAGGAAGCACATCCCAAAGAGTTCCCATATCCAAACTGTGGTTTAACCCAGCTCCTGGCCAAAATCAGATGTGATGCACAACACACCAAATTTAAAAGGCATGGGAGTTCCCAGGGAGTACAAAATATCCCCCCAGAGCAGTGCTGCAGGAGGAACACTGCCATTACCATAACATTTCAGCCAAAACAAACACCTCCAGTCAGTTTTTACAGAGGGAACCCTTGTGGCAATGCCAGAGCAGGGTCAGGCTCAGGTGGGGCTGTGGCACTCACTGGGCACTGGTCTGAGCACGTCAGGGATCAGGATCTCCACCAGGGCCTGGTACAGGATGTGGTCACAGCTCCTCATCCACTTGAGGATGGGCTCGTACTTGCACAGAGTGATCAGCTTGTCCTTTGGGAGGGTCCCCTCGGGCTCCTCTTCGCTGCAGGAGGAGGAGGAGGAGACAGAGTTAGCAGCAGGTTTGCATTCAGTGAATTCACCCTCTCTCTGAATCTCCAACTCCAATTTTCAGCAGAAAAAAGATGTTTGTGTGCCTTCCAAAAGGAAATGTCTGACTGCTTGTACAGGTCTTGTCTCTGCCAGCACCTCCCTGTCCTTGGAGCTGGAGCAGTTTTCCCTCAAATCCACATCTCCTGGTGCCTGGCCTGCCTTCACCTCTTCCCTTTTTAACCTCACTGCCTCTCACACCCTCCCATTCATGAGGGAACTGCGCTCCAGCACAGTCATTTCAGCCCCCAGAGGCTCAGCTGGTTCCTCCTCACAGCCCCAGCTGCACCCAAAACCTTCCCAGCCCTCTCCTCTCCCCTCTGCTCTCAGCCTCCTGGGGCACAGCGCTGGGGACAAAGGCTTGCAGCCAATGCAGGAGCAGATGAGCTGATGCTGAGAGACACCAGAGGTGTTTTCAAGGTGTTTAACACCTCCAAATGCTGAATGTTTTCAGGAGGAAGGAGAGTGAGTGTTTGGATGAGAGCAGAACATTTTGTCTGTAGCTGACTGAGGTCCACCCAGCTTGAATTATTTTCACTTTTATTGCACGAGGCTGTGCTGGGCAGTGGCGGGGTCACCTTGCTGGAAGTGTGCAAAAAATGTGTGGATGTGGCACTTGGGGATGTGGTTTAGTGGTGACCATGGCAGTGAAGGGTTAATGGATGGACTCGAAGATCTTGGGGGGCTTTTTCCAACCTCAGTGACCCCAAAATTCTCTAATCAGAGCAGGCACTTTCCCCAGACCTCTGAATTTACAATATTAAACACTTCTGATGCTCTTCGTCACAACCCTGCAGGGCAATAAATACTTTCAAATTCTCCAAAGCACTCAAAAAGCCTGAAAACACTCCATGAATCTTTAAAACAAAAATTAAAAAATCACCTGGAAGGCAGAGCAGTGGGGCCATCACTAGGGGGTGCCTTGGGACTCCAGAAGGATTGCCACAGCTTCTCGATGTAGTGGAACTGGAGGTTCATCACAACATCCAGAGTGGCCTGACAACAGAGAACACCACGGGCTCAGCTCACAGCTCCAGGGCTGCCACTTGCAGTAAATAATTCACAAGAAAAACAACAGAATTGGCACTGTTTTGGTAACTGACCTAACATAAACCAGGTCACACCATGAAAAAATAAATATTTGAGTTGTAATTCCTGGCAAATCAAGCATTGCCGATTATATTCAGGTTTTTCCTAAGAGTGGGATGTGAGATGCTCACATGGATGATGTCCCACATCAATTAATGAATCAGTTACAAACAATCACCAAATAATATTGCAAATACCTCGCAGTGTCTCCTGTAGAGAATCTGCAGAGTTTTCACGTCGTTCAAGGTGAAACCTTCTTGCAAGAGGACATTACCTAAATCAGGGGCTGGGAACTCGGGGAAGACATGGGTCACATCTGGAAAAAAAAAAAAAACAGATTGGGAAGGTGGTGAGGGTTAGGAAAGCTCAGACCAGAGGTGAGCACGAGGTGCTGCTGCCACTGGGGGCTCTTGAATATTCCAACAGGAAAAATGACACTGATAATTAAATCCTTTTCCTGATTTGTGCTATTATATTGGGGAAAAGCAATCAGCCACAGCCCAGCGGGTTCAGTGTGGAAAAGAAAATTTTCTGTTTGTAGGAAAAGAAACAAGAAAACATTGCCCTCATCTGCCACTCTTCCATTAGAGTTTCTCTGGAGCCTGAAAAAGTCTCTCTGGTATTTTGAGAGTGCAGTGGGGAATACAATCGGGCAGAAGAGATTTCAGCAGCTTGGGTTTGCTGCCTCAGCTGGAGGTGATAGAGACAGATCCAGGAGCAGAAATCCAGAGGGTTTGTCCCACAAGGAGAAGGTCCATATGGATCATTTCCACTCAGATGAGTGGAAATTGCAGATTTTTCAAGGAAGAGATTTGCTTTTCCCCCTCTGGCCAGGCTTGGCAGGACCTCCACTCTTCCATGAAATTTGGATAAAACCAGATGGATTAAAAGCACACTGTGAGGGCCCCAACAGACATGTGGGCTCAAGGAAAAAGCCTTCTGGGGGGAACAGGAGTCAGCAGATAAATTTAGGAAGTGTGACATTACAAAAGCTTACAGAACACATACTATATATAAATATATATGTCTGAAAAAATATAAAATACTGTGGATTTATTAGGAAAGCAAATAAATGCACAACAGTCAGGACTTGCTGGACAAAGCCCAAACCCAAGGTGTGGAATAAATCACCAGGGAAGTCTCCTCACCTATGAACTGCTGATGGTGCTGGCTCTGAGCAGCCACCGACTGCTCGGGCGTGGTGTGGGGGTTGCTGTTGGACGCAGTCTCTGCCATCCCGTCCATCTTCTGGGCTGCTCTGTACCTAAATTCCCAGGAATCAGGGTGGGTTAGGATCCACAGACAGGAGCAAACACCTCCACGTTATTTACAGCAGCCAGAGCTGGGAGTTGGTGGAGTGGTTGGTACTCGAGGTTAATCTCAAGGCTGATCATTTTTATCACAGACTCAAGTGGAGGGAAAGGGAAAAGCTCCTTTGGAAAAGCTTCCCCGAGACAGAACTAAAGGGGTTAAGAAGTTTGGTGACAACAAAAAAATCAAAAAAGAGAAGCAGAGCTGGAGTGAGTTCCAGAGCAGACTCTGTCTCACTTGTGCATTTACTTTCTGTTTGGGAGCTGAAGAAATAAATTCTCCTGCTCCTTCTGCACTTCAGCAACAACCAGAAGTGTCCATGCATCCCTCTGCACATTGGATTTTCTAAAATTACCCAGGCACGAGGCTAAACAGCACTAACTTGTGCTTTTGCACAAGGACAGCTCCCCAAATCCAACCAAAAACCAAAATCCACCCAAATACAGCACAAGCCCCAAGGTCCTTCACATTGATTTGGCACAAAGATCTGCATAGCTGAGATCCTCAAACTGTTTGGCTACAGGGAGGTTGAGAAAGGCACACAGGGTGGGATATGCAAACAGAACAGGGAGATGAATCCCATTACATGGAATTCCAGAAGATTTTGGGCTGGAAAAGGCCTTTAAAAGCCATTTAATCCAACCCCCTGCAGTGAGCAGGGACATCCTCTACCCAAACTGGTTGCTCAAAGTCTCACCCAACCTGGCCCTGAGTATTTCCAGGGACGGGGCACTAACTGGGATCGTTTTCAGACCTTCCACAGCTCGGCTCTGGCACTCCAACAGCAGCAGCTTTGAACTTCCCAAGCAGAGACAAACCCCAGGACCTGCTGAGCGTTTTGGGAAGCTCTGGGAGCTCCTACCTTTGCTTCTGGTGGATGGGCTGCTGCCTCATGGCCATGTACTGCGTGTCCTCCTGCAGGCGGTTCAGCGGCGACTCCGGCTTGAGGCGGATCCCGTAGTAGTGATATTTGGAATTTCCCCTGGAAATACCAATTTTGTCAGTGGAAGGGACACTGTGGCCCTGATGGTTTGAACAATACTCCCCATTTCTTGCAGCGCAAGGCTGAAGGGATGGATTAATGAAATGCCATCACCTCCTGGAAAATCTAAACTCACATGTGGGTTTTAAATTTTTAAACCCAAGTGCAGTGAAATCCACACTTAAACCCAGCCAGGTTTGTTCCAAGTAACCCATGGGGAAGAGAGGAGGAAAGTGTTCCAATGTAAAGTTTATTAAACAGAGTGACAGAAGGACCACAGGGGACACTTTGCTATTTGATTAGGGTTTAAGGGTTTGTTTTTTCCATAAAAACAAGCTTCTATCTTTATCTAGACTTGGATAAAACGAGACTGAGTGAATGGTCCACTATGAAAAGAAAAAAGTCTTTCTGTTGCCAGCACTTCTGCAGCCACAGCCACAGGCTTTGATGTGGTTTTGTCCTTGGAGATGCTCGTTTTTGTAGGTTTTGTAAAAAATTGAAGCTTTCTTCAAGCAGAAGGGGCTGAGATTCTTTCTCCTTTGCTCCTGAGTGAGGAGGATGTGATTCCATCACATTACAGGTGAAGTTTTCCCACCAAACTGGGATTTTTCGGGATTTTTGATCAGTGGGAGTGAGGACAGTTCCGCAGCCATGGACACATGGTGACAGCGTGTCCAATGTGGCTTCAGCCAATTTGTCACCAAAAATGTGTGAATTGAGGCCTCAGAGGGAGAGGAGGCCAAGCCAGGACAGCACCAACAGCATCTCCAGAGCACAGAGAAGGGAGGTCTGAAATTCCTTTGCTGCATCACTAAAACAGAGGCTGGAGGCACCTTAAACACAAGGATGTTCCCATTGGAAAATCAGGGAAATAGAGAGGGGTGTTTATCAAACTGGACTCTCCTTTTGTTGAGGAAATTTGATTTTTTCAAGGGGTTGAATTGTTGGGGCTTTGTCACTGCACCAAAGGGTGTCACACACACACTGTGTGTTCAGCCCTGTCCTGAGTGATTTTCTGTGCCTGTAAATTAAGTAACAGCTGATTTTATAACCTCAAATTATAATGAGTAAGGAAATAATGCAGGTCAGCTCTTTCCATACTTACTGAGGTTCACTGTCTCCTTCCCAGCCTGCACATTTCCCATTTTCAATTGGAATTTTGCTCGCTTGTTTATTCTTTAATCCTTGATGGGATTAAAGAATTTCTCTCCTCTAAAGAAATTACTTCAGAGCTCTGGCACTTGACCCAATCTGAAGAAACCCAGATGCTCCCCTGCTCTTCCTACAACTGTCACCTCCACATTCCTGCTGTGGAATGCCCTGGACACATTTGGTTGTGTTCTTGTTTAAAAATCTAAATATCTAAGCTTGAATTTTGTAAAATCTTTAACAGTCAGAGCAATGACTGTTTTATAGGCAGTACATCACCCACTTTTTGAGTAATATATAATATTTTAATATTTATATTTTATGTATTTTATATTATTATATTATTTATATTATATATTATTTACATATATTTATATATTTATATTTTTATATATAAATATATATGTATATATAAATATATCTAAAATATAGATAAAATGGATATTTTTATATATTTTTATGTATTTATATATATTTATACATATTTATATATTATTTAAATTATTCTTATTATATTTTATATATTTTATATAATTTTCTATTTTGTAATATTAATAAGGTGGGATAAAGTGCACACTCAGCTGTGCAGATGCTCCCTTGAAGGACACATCTGTAATTACAGGAGTTTATTTTTTGTGTTGCACTTTTCCTGTAATATCTTACGGATCTTTATGGTTTAGAAGAAAAAACCCTCTCACAAGGTTCATCCTGATGCTTTGGGTATTTCAGGAATAAACCATTTACAGCTTCACAGCTTGTCTGAACCAAAGCTGTGGGGCACAGGTACTGAACCCAAAGGGAGAAATGGCTTCACTGAGCCAGAATTTTGGGCTCTGCAGTGGAAATTGTGAGGATGAGCTACATTATCTCTGTCAGTGTAGAATCACAGAATATCCTGAGCTGGGAGGGACCCCCAAGGATCGCTGAGGCCCTGCACACACACCCCAACAATGCCAATGAGAGCATTGTCCAAATGCTCCTGGAGCTCTGGCAGCCTCGGGGCCAGGACCATTCCCTGGGGAGCCTGGGCAGTGCCCCAGCAGCCTCTGGGGGAAGAACCTTTCCCTGAGCTCCATCCCAAGCCCTGACACAGCTCCAGCCCTTCCCTGGGATAACACAATCCTAATGGGATGAGAGAAACAGCTTAGGTTCATCTAAACCACATTTTCCCACCAGATCAGGGTCAGTTATTCCTGTCAATCTCAGAAGAAAGCCCTGCACCTGCCCCATATGCTCAGGAGGTTCTCAGAGCCTCAGCCACGCTGCAGGAGGGTTGATTTTTGGTTGATTGACGTGAATTCTCACCAACCTGGTGCCCAGGCGCCGAGTCCTCAGCCCCATGAAGACGGAGCGGATGAGCTTCCCGAAGGAGGCGGCGTTGACAGGGTCCAGTTTGTGCTCCTGGCAGTGCCGCAGGTAATGGTTGTACAGAGAGCTCCTGGGCAGGCTCACCCCTTCTGCTGTCTCGTAGTTATCCAGCAGCCACTGCAGCTTCAGGCAGGGAAAAATAAACAACATGCAAGTCTAAAGAGGGCTGGGCATCAGGCAGGGTCGGCGCTTAAATATCCGTTGGGTTTAGGAGTTCAAGAGGACTGAATAATTAATTTGTACGAGTTAATTCACACAAATTATGATTTATATAACTTTATGTTACTTTTTAGTACAGCAAAAGCACCCCCAGCCCAAAGGAAACCACTGGTAGATGTTTCATTAAAACACAGTCCTGCTGCCACCTCAGTGTCCACCTCGGGTTCAGATGAATTCCTGCAGAGCCAAAATAAAGCTGTAAAAACCTGCATTTTCCAAGGAAAAGAGATCTTGAGATACTGCCTAAGAGGAATAAATTTTAGGGGAAGCAAATTGATGTGAATCTTTATTAATTTGAAGATTGGCATGTCTGCAACAGCTCCCTTAACAATAAAATTAATGGTTGCCAAAGCAACCTTCAAAATCTAAGGGAATCCATCTATTTTGCAAAATTTACTGTCTGAACTTCTGACACGGCTGTTGATTAAAATTTGCAATTAATATAAATTATTTATACCTAGATAGTCTGAAAGGGCAGGTCCAGCACACGGTGTCAGCACAAGAATTCAAATGCAAAGCCCCCAGCCCCCTTTAATTGACTAAATGACTTCAGCATCCATGAAAGAAGTGTTCTAAGAGGTGAAATTTGGAAGGAACTGGATGTACAAATGGACTAAAATCAACAGGGCTGGTAGGAGCCCTTTCACTGTCATCAGGGAGGTTTGGGATTCACATTTTCCAGGCTTCCCTCTCTGCCCCAAACCTCCATCCCTGCACCAGAACAGCTGAATTCCCACCGGATCAGGGCAAAACACTCAGCTCGTGGATGCCAAAATACCAGCCACAGCATCTGATACAGCTGAGAGTCCAAGCACACATTGGAACTGAGCAGATTTGGAAACCAGTAGGATTTGACAAAGCCCATGGTCTGCATGTTGACCCACCCTCAAACCCCCTCTTTTCTCCCATTTTCTCTTGGTGACACTCCAGGGCCCCAATTCCCCAAGGGCTCAGAGTTTTATGTCAATAACTCTGTGAGAACACAACCTGAGCTGTGTGGTGACATCCCTGGCCCCTCACTCCACGGAGCTGTTTTCAGTTTCTGTGTCTCAGAGCTCACTCTGCTCTCACACAAAGGCTTTGCTGCACCCTTGGGGTGTGTTCCGAGGGTCTCCTTCACATTTAAACTTCCAAATTTAAACTGCTGCTACACAAAGAGAGCTGCATCCAAAACCGTGCAGTTAGAGCTCTACAATTGAAACTATTCCCTTCAGTCTGGAGAAGAGAAGGCTCCAGGGAGAGCTCAGAGCCCCTGCCAGGGACTAAAGGGCTCCAGGAGAGCTGGAGAGGGACTGGGGACAAGGGATGGAGGGACAGGACACAGGGAATGGCTTCCACTGCCAGAGGGCAGGGCTGGATGGGATATTGGGAAGGAATTGTTCCCTGGGAGGGTGGGCAGGCCCTGGCACAGGTGCCCAGAGCAGCTGTGGCTGCCCCTGGATCCCTGGCAGTGTCCAAGGCCAGGCTGGACAGGGCTTGGAGCAGCCTGGGATGGTGGAAGGTGTCCCTGCCATGGCAGGTGTAGCTGCACTGTTTTAGAAATCTTTCTCTTCTTTCTCAGAGAGAATAGAGATAAGTTGCATTCTTTTACTTTCTTAATCTCTGTGTTTGGTGCTAGGTGTTGTATAGCTGTGACCGATGGTTTTAGGAGGTGGATTCCCTGCTGACCAATAGTTGCTAGATTATTAATGGATATATAAAGAGGTTTCTGTAAATAAAGTTTCTCTTTTCGCCACCTTGGGTCCATCTGCCTGCTTCCTCTGCCAGCTTCTCCGAATCCCAGGAACTCTAAACCAACAGGCAGGGGTGGCACTGGATGGACTTTAAGGTCCTTCCAACCCAACCCCTTCCATGACTGATGATTTGGGTTTGATTCAAATCCCACCACAAGTTCCCATGACAGGACCCATCAGCTCCAGTGGCCTTTGGAGCAGTCAGGGCTGCCACAGCTGAAGGAAGAAAAACCTCCTGGCCATCTTCCCCTCTGTCCTGCTTTTCACGGAGCCTCTTGTCCTCCTCCCACCTTCCCCCAGCTCCACATCACCCCAGACACTCTTTGGGGTGCTCATTCTGACCTCCAGACCCCCCAGTTCTTGTTAATGATCCACAGTGACCCTTCCTGCTCTCAGCTGCAGCACAGACATCCCTGGAAGCCCCAAAAAATCCTTCTGTGCCCCTGAGCCTCCCCCAGCCATTCGGTTCTCTCAACAAAAGTGAACCCCAGTGATTTTGACATAAAACACCAGCAGGAATTCAGTTTTTAAGTTGTCCACACCTGTGTTAATTTTGATCCATCCCCTATATTTAAAAGATTATTGCTTAAGATTCTTTCACAATTTTAAACCAGGTATTTTATTTATCCTATGGAAGATACTGAATGTGCATCAGCCTGTTTATCTCCTAAATCTTAAGCCTTAAGCCTTAAAAAAATATATAAAAGTTTCATATTACTATGGAAAATTCAGATACAGATAAAACCCTCTCATTTAAATTTGATCCTGGGCATTTTTATTCTAATCCCTGGTATTTCTAGAAGATTCCCTTCATCTCCCAGCTTCCTTTTCCTGCAAATGTCTTTTTATATTCCCTTAAACATTACAGAGTTTCACAATATGAACTCCCACTATTGAATTAGAAATTTATTATGAAGCACACAAAGGAGCTTGAAACAGAAATCTGTCAGAACATAAATAATTATCCAAACATGATTTTTGCTCTTCCTGCACTACTAATAACAGATTGGGCACTTAAAATGAGAAAATTAAAGATTCTTTCCATTTGTATTCCTTATTCTATTTGCTTTCTGAGTTTTGCTCGGTTGTGACAATCAGATATTCCCCAGTTTATTTCTGTTTATGCCACGATCAGGTTCCAATAAAATCACTCTGCAGCCATATGTCGCTGTGTTTGTTAGAGGCACTACAGGGGAACATTTAATTTTCATTTCTACCTTAACTTTATTTCTATCTGACTGCGTGGTTTCCTTTGGAAAAATTACTCTTTAGCAGAAACCTCATCTTTGTTCGATCCAAGGGTGGAAAAAGCCATTCTTGGGGCTGGCTGAGAAAATAAAATCCTTTTTTTGAAGGTGAAGGTTTGGAGAAGTTTTCTTGTGGTCACTTCTATGAACTATGAAAAAGAAAGCATTTGTGGATCATATTTAAGGTGTTTTTAGATGAACTGTGAGCTGTTCCTAAGTCCCCATTCAGTCGAGCTCACAGTTAGGAGAGAGCCATTCACTCACAGGAAAGAATCCCAAGGGAGGTTTTTTTAGGTATATTCTGTGGTTTTTTTCCTATTTCATTTTGCAAACAATGAGGAAAAATGACATTTTCCCCCCACTCCTACTCGTGCTATTGATACCCCAGAGCCACAAGGCCTCAGGCACCCAACTCCTCCAACTTCAGGCACTCGTGTACAAAAATTTCAACTCTTTTTCTCCAATTCTTTTGCATCATCTGCAAGCTCATAACTGGCAAAGAAACAATGCCCTGAGCCAGGGCCTCTGTCCTGCTCAGTTATATTGCTGTGATTTTCTCTGAACCATCCTGTGCCACTGGGGAGCAGCACGAACTTCACCTTCCCCACTGGATGATCCAAGTGCACTTAAATGACCTCCCAGAGATTTTTTTAAATGCCAAATTCAGTTATCAAGCTCCGTTTCATATTGATTTTAGTCAAATTACGTGAAAAATTCCCTCTTGACTGAGATACTTTTAATTTTAATTTTTAAAAATTATTTAATTTTTTTTTTAAAGCCAAAGATTCCTGGCATGGCCCATCTGCTGATGGCAACACAATAAACCCCATTACCCCAGCAATTCACACATTTCCAAAATGCCAAATTGAAAACGAGGGCAGGACACAATGAAAAACTTTGCAACCTTAAGACTCAAAGCAATTAAACCACAACTGAGTGCAATTAGCACCATCTCCCCATCTCCTCTTGCTTTCAGCTTTGACAAACTGCAGTCACCTGCTGCTTCCCTCCCTGGGAAGCCTGAAAATCTCATTTGGGATGGGGAGTCCTCTCTGGAATTTTGTTTTTTGCCATGAGGAGGTGAGAACTGGAGCATCCCAGAGAGCAGAGCCCTTCTGTCCCCAGCACTGCTAGGCACTGGCATGTCCCACAGCTCACTGGGTGCCAGCTCTGGCCATTTCCAGTCCCCAGGGGACGGCTGTCCCATTCCTGGGACACCCAAGGCTGGCTTGGACATATTGGAAAATATACCAGTTTAAAAATGTTGTATAACTTTTTATTTTTGTCTCTAGTTTGGCTTAACTTTGCTTTGGGGAAGGGAATTTTCTTTTGTTTATTTAGGAGATAGAGCATCACTCAAAACGGGCTCAGCACAGGGACAGGGTGGGAGTAGCCCAAAGATACCCAGAGAGATAAAAATCATCAATGGAACATTAATGGAACATCTGTGGCCATCGACAAACATCCACCCTGTTGGAAAATATACCAGTTTAAAAATTTTGTATAACTTTTAACTTTTTATTTTTGTCTCTCTAGTTTGGCTTAACTTAACTTTGCTTCGGGGAAGGGAATTTTCTTTAGTTTGTTTAGGAGATAGAGCATCACTTGAGATGGGCTTAGCATAGGGACAGAGTGGAGCAGCCCAAAGATACCCAGAGAGATAAAAACCATCAACAGAACATCTGTGGCCATCTACAAACATCCACCCTGTTGGAAAATATACCAGTTTAAAAAATCTGTATAATTTTAAACTTTTTATTTTTGTCTCTCTAGTTTGGCTTAACTTAACTTTTCTTTGGGGAAGGGAATTTTCTTTAGTTTATTTAGGAGATAGAGCATCACTCTAAGGAGATGGGCTCAGCACAGGGACAGAGTGGGAGTAGCCCAAAGATACCCAGAGGGATAAAAATCATCAATGGAACATTAATGGAATATCTGTGGCCACCTACAAACATCCACCCCAGAGCACCTCTGACAGAGCTGAAGACATCTCGCCCAGAAAGGACTGATAAGAAAATTGAAAAATGAAGATCTAATTTACATTGGAGGTGAGGGGATTCAGATCCAATGGGAAACTGAACACTGAGGGTTGCTCAACTCTGGACCAATGAACTTTGAAACAATGCATCTCTATGGGTTTGACTGTATAAAATTTGGGGGAAAGTCCTGTAAAACCTGTGCATCATGGAATGATTCTCTCTGCACACCCAGGCTGTGTGTGGATGAGATGATTTCTGTGGCACACCCTGGCCAGAACAACATCCTGGCCAGATAATAAAGTAATGCCTTGACTCTCTAACACTAAAAATGTTGTTGGAGGGTTTTTGTTTTTCCCACCATTCTGGTGACAAAACTACAAACCATGAGCTAGAACCAAGGACAAGTTCTGCACTTCTACCCTGCAAGACAAAGGTGGGGAAGGTCTGATCAGGGCTAGATCAGGCCCCAGCTCCATCCTGCACAGCCTGTGGCCAGTGAAATCTCTTTTCTACCTTTTGCTTTCTTTCCTCTGCCCTTTTTGCTGATTTTTTCCAAACCTTGTCCTTGATGAACAAGAAAAACCCTGCAGAGCAAGAGGATCCTTGTGGAGCACTTGGGAGTGTGAGCCTGGCACAGCCTGGGATGGGAGGGATGCAGGAATTGCCTAATCCTGCAGGTTTGTGTTTCCCAACCCCAGCCAGAAACCTTCACTTTGCACCAGCTGAGACAAGGATTGAGCTCCCCCAGGAGCCCTGGCCTGGAGTTCAACACCACCTTGAGAGAATCAGACTGGTTTAAAGTTCCTTTTGTTGTCTCAGGCTATTTCTCTCTAGGGTGAAGAAGCCAAAGATTTATTCTATTTTTTTTTTGCAGGACCTAAGAATGACACCAAACCAGCCCCCAAACACAAAGGCAGAGGAAATCTGTTAGAATAAAGAAGCACCACTTTGTGTTTTGGGATTTCTGGGTGCAGGACATGCTTGAGCTTAATCCAAACACACAAGGCAAGTCCAGGGACTCCAACGTGACCTGGATTGAAGCAAATCTCACCCAAGCATGTGCTCACCCCTCGGTGTTACTGCACGGGAGCCACAAACCAGGATGCAAAAGCCCAGCAGAAGAGCAGGAATATCACACAAACCAGGGAGGGAGATCGTCGGCAGAGTGCAGAGAGAGAGGGCCAGCACATGGATTTAGCACAGCTTTGTGACAGGAATGGCCTTCCCGAGGCTCAGAGAGAGGGGGAAAAGGCATTTTGGTCCGTGCTGGATGAGGGGAATCTGTCACAATTCACACCGAGTCATCGCTGTGGATTTACAAATAATTTTCCAGCCATTTTTTCAGTTCCAGTGCAAGGAAAAGAACTTCCTCAAATGTGTTTATCTAATTGCCAGCAATTTCCATTGCAAGGCAGATGAAATAAATAAACACAGGGCAGAGGCAGCTAACAGACTCCAGAGCATCTCAGCAGCAAACATTATCATCATGGCCCTTTTTGCAGACTCTTTTTCCTTGGGAATTGGCTGTTTTGGGCAGCACAGCTCAATCACAGGCTGCTTTTGAGTGACTCACCACAGGGCTACAAATAATTCTCCTACCAAAGCAGGGGAAAAGGTTGTAAATTCTGATTGTAACTTACATGGCTGTTGAGCAAACTGCTTTTGTGTGATGTAATCCCTTCATTTTTTTGTAGGTTTTCAATCGCCATTTCAAGCTAAGGAAAATGTGCACAGGAGAAAAAAAAAAAAAAGGAAAAAAGAAAGGAAATCAGATAGTTAGCAACAGCCAGGATTACTGTTTCTTTATTAATATTTGAATGATTAATGCTTTATATCAACAAGCTTGTGAAAAAGAGGCAAACAGATGAGCACAGTCGGTGTGGATGGAGCTGCAGAGGCGTTACTGGGACATGCACATGGACACACAGCAGGAATCCCCACGGGGGTGACAGAGCGAGGCCAGGGAGGGTTTATCTTCCCCTAAAAGTGCTGCCCATTTCTAAAAAAAGCAATTTTCCTCCTCTTTTTCCCTGCCTGCTGAGAGCAAACCATCGCCAGACAGATCCACTGCAGATTTGCTGCAGAGTTTTACCGAGAGCTTTCAAGGAGAGCTGGCAGTGATGACTTGGTTATTGTCACCTCTTTGTATTTTGTCAAAAAACCAAAAAAGCTGAAATAAAATTGGGGTGAAAGGAGAGTACAGGAACTGGAATGGATCAGGGTTTCTGAAGCTGAGAACTGCAAAGGGAAGAAGGGAACAGCCAGGTCTCACTGAGTTCTCCCAGAAGCCAGGATGGCACATTTGATGCTCCCTGTGCTTGTTTCTATCCATCTCAGAGGAGAAGGTGAGTCTTTCTGGCCCCTGAGGAGCTCCCTCACTCCTGCTCTGCCTTAACCCCAGCTGTGGCTGCTGCCTTGTGCCTCAACCCTCTCCTGAACCCTTCTTGATTTCTGCTTTCTGCTCCTGGGGCACAATCTGGGCAACTCCTTAGCACATGGCTGCTGCTCCCACAGCTCCAGTGCTCTTCTTCAAGCTTCTTGCAAGGAAAAAATCCCCAAATCTCCCGAAACCCCACATGAGGAGCCTGGCAGGAGCAGAAGCTACTGTTTCTCTCCAGCAGGAGTTCTCAAAGCCCATGATCTGTGCCCTGTCAGTGCAGGCAGGACAAGGCAGCAGCACACAGGACCTGCAGCTCTCTGCCTGTCCTCAGCCAACACCTCTGGAGGTGATGCCTTCAGTATTTCTAGTTTTTTACTCTTCATGTATCTGTAACTTGCTGTAGTTCTGTGCTTCTCACAAAGTGCTAAAATCCTCTGTTCCCAGCACCTTTAGCCAAACAAGGCTCTCTGAACACAGATCCAAGGACATCTTCATTGCCTTAGGGCCTGAAAATATGTAAACAACTGTGAGATGAGGGAGCAGGCCTGGGGTGGTGAACATCATCACCTGAGGGTGCGATTGGAGAATTAAGGGCCAATGTGCTAATGGACAGAACTTATAAAAGGTGAAGGGCTCGTGACCCAGAGTCCATTTTGGGTGTCATCCCCGATGGGGGACTTGCCTCACCTGAATGTACCTTCAAGGTCTTTGCAGGCCTTGAATAAATTTGTCCACTTTTTATACTCCTAATGTCTCTTGGCCTCTGTTTCAGGTAGCCTGTCTTTTAGGCATCAGAGGCACAAAGCATCTGCAGATGATCTGTCCCTGGCCTCCTTCCCACACTCACTGCTCTGACTCAGCCCAGGCTGAGATTAAAGCTGAGATAAACCCAGCCCTTGCCAAAGCCAAGCTCTGTCACACAAGGGCGGCAGAGCAGAACAAATCAGACCCAACTTCTGGAGGAACATCCAACAACCAAAGGCACTGTGCCACACCCAGGGGTGAGGGTGATACTCCACCTCCAGCACATGTCCCTTGGCTTCTACCCCAAAGTGGAGCACTTCTTGAGATGTTATCACTGAATTCAGACGCACATTAGTGGGGTTTTTGAGAACAGTCTCACACTGTGATGGACCACGAGGAACCAGCCTCCCATGCTGACACAGCCTTCAGGAAATGAGTCAGAGGTAGAGGGAGACCCAATTTCCTTCCTCTGCTTGAGCTTGAGCAACAGCTCTGAGGCAAGCACAGAAATGCTGCCTGGCCTTTTGCTGTTGGCAGGTGTCCCATCCGAAAGGACACCTCACATCTGCAATAAAAACTATTACAGGGGGAAGACTGAAAGCTCTTAAGCAGCCCTGCAGGAAGGTGAAGAGCTCTGAGGACCTACTTATGGGAGGTCTCAAGGATTTCCTCTCTTGGTCCAGACTAATTTAGCTGAAGATTAATAGAGCTGTGTTGGCAGAGGTATTGAAGGGGACTGTTCCCTGGGCTGTTTCACCCATCTGATGGAGCAGAACATCATTATTCCAGCAGATAGGGAAGGTTTTTAATTTCTGTAAGCATTTGTAGATTTTTCTTTAGTGCACACACAGTCTTTACCAAACATCTCTCAACCTCCTGGGGCAGCTCTTGGACCATTGCTAACCCCGAAGCTTTGTCCCCATTCTCCTCTGGAGATGCCCTCCTTGCTCTTGAGGTCTCCTCCCCAAGCCCCCAACACCTCCAATCCCTCTCCTGCCCCACTCCCAGCCCTCCCATCGCTGACCACTTTGATGTCCATCCCCAAGGCCACCACAAACACTTTGGCTTCCCTGGCTCCACCTGCACGAGCTCAGCTTTCCTTTCCTCCCACGAAGCTCTTCATCCTGCCCCACCCCATTTTTCCAGAACTACACAGCCCCTCTGGCCTTTCCCATCCTCTGTTTAGGCTGGACATTACAACAGAAAATAAAGCTCCTGCCCATGGATTTGATGGAATCCCTGCTCTCTTTAAGCTGCCTGTGATGGGTGCCTGGAGAAGCTGTGGCTGCCCCAAACTTGGAATGCTCAAGGCCAGGCTGGACAGGGCTTGGAGCACCCTGGGACAGTGGGAGGTGTCCCTGCCCAGGGCAGGGGGTGGAATGGGATGGGATTTAAGGTCCCAAACCAAAGGACTCCATGATTATGTGAAATTCCAAGCACTTATGGCTCTGCTCTGTCCCACTCCAAGTCCAGTCCGTGGTGGAAGGACTGAAAGCCACACAAGACACAGCCCTGGACTGTCTGCCAGGCACTTTTCCACCCTCTTCAGCCCTTCCTCAGATATTTTGTGTTAAAATACCCTCAGGAAGTTCATTCCTACATGCAACAGAGTGAATTTCTCTCAAGATGCATTTTCATAAAGGTCGCTTTCTAAATTTGGGGTTTTTTTTGCTGATCAGCCTTACCTCAGTTTTGCTGATCAGCCTTATCTCATTTGATAACCACACACTAAATCTGTTCACGGGACATTTCCACTGACACATTTTCTTCTTGGGCTTTTCTATTGCGCTCGTCACCATGGAAATTACAAAAACCCCAAACAACCGAAAAAACACCCAAAAATCCAAGAGTAAATTTGTGCAGCTTTGCAAGATGCAGTCCCACATGGGTGATGCTTCCCAACAAGAAGTTTGAGCAAAAATCAGATGGTCCAGTGCTAATTTTTAACTATGAACAGTTAAAATACACACACAATTCTCACCCAAGGAAAGAACCCAAGCTAACCCAGCATCTGTCATTTTCTCTTCCACCCAAACTAAGGATTTTCCCCCATGCCTACCCAAGGCAGAGCATATTTACTACACGATCAAAGCAACCTTTGAAGGCACAAAGATTCAAAATACATGAAGTCTATATTCTAAAACTCAGTGGGAAAAGAAAGCACAACTTAACAGGCCAGATTTGCAAGGGTTCTCAGTAGCAACAGCTTTTGGTTTTCTCCCTGGTGACGCTGCTCACATTTGAAATTCTGGCTCCATACCCTGAGTTACACCTACATTTGTATTTCTATTTACATAGAAATGTGTAAACACACAGAAGTCTGCAGAGGAAGGTGAGCAGTGTCCCAGGAAATGAGCTCCAACCACTCCTGGCAGCTGCTAAGGGCTGGGAGATTCCCAAATCAAGGCCCTGGTAGATTCTTATTGCTGAAAGGCTGTTTTGGGTGGAGAGCTGTGAGCTCTCAGTCCCACACAGCTGTACAGCTGTGCTTCCAGCACCTGCCACCTCCATTTAAAAAAATGAGAACTTTAAAACATTTTCTGTTTGATCATATTACCCCTAAAAGACATTTTCTAAACATATGGCAAGGACAGAATACACAATGGTGTAGGATATATATACACAAGGACTTTTTGCTCACTGTGCACTTGGCATGATCAGTTTGACTTAACTTATGTGCTAATTATCCACTGGGTTAATGAAGGATTTTCCATGTCTCTTCATAATTGAAGAACTATTTCAATATTTTGGGTAAGCATGAATGAGATGTTTGACTTATTAAAATGTAAATAGAGACAAATCTTTGAAAGCCAAAATATTTCTCTCGGGGAGAAAAAAACCAACAAAACCGCAGAGAATTTTCTCTTACGCTGCATAATTTCAGTGATCTGCTGAGTGAGAGGGCCATTGCAAACTCCAATTAAAAAACAAGCACAGTACACCAGTGTCTATTCTCTCCCTTGCACTCATGGCACGTTATAGACATATACAGTGCTAATGACAGGTCAGTTTTATTTGCTGAAGGCTTTTCAGTTCCCTTTATCCCTTTGGGCTAAGCGCTGGCCCCCGAGCTGCGATGCCTGCAGGACTACATACCGTTGCTGGAGAGGAGCGTGAGGTGTGTGACAGAGAATGTCTAGAGTTCTCCAGCCCCCCATGAATGAGATAGGCTCCCGAGCCGGAGAGGATCTGACTTCCCCCAATGTCCATGGTGATGCCCACCATGCTGTGAGAGGGAATGGCTGTAGGAGAGGATGTCGCTGTAGTCACCTGAGCTCCACCTCCTCCTCCTCCCTGCGCTTCGAAATAGGGCGCGGCGCTGGCGGGGGCGTAAATCTGCGCCTCGCTGCTGTACGAGTAGGCGGCTCGTCTGCTCGGGGGACAAAAGGGGACATGGGGAAGGGTTGGCAGAGAGAATCCCACGGGGAACAGGTTCTGAAAGCTGGAGAAGTGGCAGAGAAAAGGCACTGCTGTCGGTGGGATGGGACCCAAGGTTTGTTGGCCGTGGAGCACAACGAGCTCACAGAGCCTGGAGCTCTCGGAGGGAACTGGGGTGAGGAAGGCCAAAAGCAGGCACAAAATGGGGCCCAGCAGACAGGAGGAAGAGGAAACTCTAAGGGTGGAGAGGCCCTGCACAGCTGTGGCTGCCTCTGGAAGTGTCCAAGGCCAGGCCGGATGGGGCTTGGAGCACCCTGGGCTGGTGGAAGGAGTTGGAGAGCTGGAAGGAGAAGAGCTTTAAGGTCCTTTCCAACCCAAACCATTCTGAGATTTCTTGATTCTCTAAAATCCTACAGCACCCCCTTTTTCCTCTAAAAGCTACCCTCCTAAAGCTGCCCAGGTCACCACACAAAGTGCTGGGCACAGGGAACACCAGACCCTTTCCTGTCCCTCCATGAGGACAGCACCCCAAGGCTGGAGCCTGGCTGAACCACCCTCCCACACCACAGAACAGGAGAAACTGCTCCTCCTCTTCCTCCTCCCATCCTGGGGAAGGAGCCTGGGGGGAGGGAAGGGATGGGGACATCTCGGAGGGATTCTCACATGGTTCCATTGGTATAAACAGCTTCTCCTCCTTCCACATACTGCACCTGGGCTGGATAAACGTGCTGCACAGACTGCACCTGCAACAGGCACCGAGGAGTCAGGGATTGCTCAGGATGAGCTGCACATCACAAACCCAACCTTACATTGACATTTGGGCTTTCTTTCTAAAAGAAAAAGCAAAAAAAAAATCCCAAAAAACCATGCCCCCCTTCCCCCTGCCCCCCATGCTTAGGAACGCCAAAGGAGGTTTTTATTTTCAAAGGTCAAATTAAAATAGATAAATAAGTGGTTGCTCCATAAGCAGTGGAAACAACGGAGCTGGGTTTCCTCTGGACACGTGTCTCAGGGCTGAGTAACAGCAGTGAGCTCATGCTGCAGCTTTTCCTTCAGAGGGGAGCCTGGCAGTGTCCAGCTGCACCCCAGCCTCCTTTTTCTTTGCCCTGGGAGAAACGGGGCTTCCCTCTGTCAATTTTTTTTTCTCCTGAAATGGAGCAACCAAATTAAAAAATCATGAAAGGCAAAAAATTAAGAGGGTCAGACTCGCTGTTCACAAGGAGCAGCACCACACATCCCTGTTTTCTTGGGAAAAAAGCCCTGGAAAAGGCAAAGGTCAAATAAATAAAAACACTTGCATGGCTCTCTGGCACCTAACCTTTCTACGGACCCATGTGCAGTCAGTAAATTTGTTTGTGTAATTAAAAAAAAATTCCAAACACTTTGTCTCTAAAAAAATCTTTACCAAAGGAGATTGCTTTTAATTTAACTTTGATTAAATAAACGCTTTTAAATGGCAGTTGAAAGCACCCATCAAATCTTCAAATGTATGAATCCATCAGATCTTCAAATACATGAAAGACAACTGCTACAGCAAAGGTTCTTCCTAAACTTCAAATATCTCAAGTTTCTTTTGTCATCGGTCTAAGAAAGGAGGAGAGAGCTGGAGAAAGTGATCCCTGCCCACAACTCTTTAATTAAGATTTTTCTAGCTCTGGCACGGTTTCAGAAGCTGTGTGGGATGTTGATACAGGGCTCCCTGTGTGGTGTCTCACCTCGGAAATGTGCCTTACCTGTTGTGGAACCTGCTGGACCCTGGGAACAGAGATTTGCTGCATCTGCGCCCCTTTGGGAGCGGAGCCTGTGGCCTGGACCAGAACCCTCTGCAAGAAGAACAGACAGAAGAGACACTTAAATCCAGTCCATCACACAGGTGAGCCAGGTGTCCTCTTCACAACTGCATGGACAACTCGCCTCTGACCCCAGCAGCAGCAGTGGCACCTCTGAGAGTGTCCCTGCGGTCCCCACCCTCCCAGGGGGTGCACCAGCCTGAGCTCAGCCCCCTGAACTTGGGCAGAGCTGGATCCACAATCTCTGGCAGGAACCATCTTTAAATCTCCATGAAAGGAAACAACAGTTCATTGATCAGCTCAGCCACAGCTGAACAGGAATCACTCCTCACACATCCACATCTGCCGAGTTTCTTCCCTTTCAGCTGCCAAACCCAACCACGCTCTGCCTGCTGCAACAAGAAATCCCACCAAGAAATCCCACCAAAGCTCAGGTGGTTCTTCTACTCCCTTCAGTGCCACCAAGGGGCACAGAAATGCTTGGTGGTGGTGGCTCTGTCACCTCCATCATCCCTGTGTCACACTTCTCATCCAGTCTGAGGTTGTCCAAATCTCAGCACCTTCAGATCCAGCAAAACAAACATGGGGATGTGGTGGATGGAAAGAAGGGAACAGAGCCAAGCATCTCCATGGCCTTTTAAACCTTCTCCAAGCAGACACTCCTCTGTGGTTGGAGGCTTTGAAAATACCCAGGATTTGGGCCAAGAGAACAAAGAGCTGGAACACAATCCCACAGGATTCCTAGGGCAACCTTGACAATTACTGGCTACCTTATACTTGTGTATTTATGACTTTCCGCCCTCTGACAGCCTCTCAACGTGCCCTTTGTAACAACCAGAAATCAGTTCTAGCAGAACCACAGGTTTGTGACAAATCCCCAGATTTCCAGACAGCTGCTCTCCATCCCCAGTGCCCAGGCTGGATTCTCTGGAAATCCTGCAGGAAGGACATGTGCACTTATGTCAGCCATCACTTGGGCCATTTTCCCTCCAGAAGAGGCTGTCACCAGTGCAGGATGGGGACACCACAAGCCCTTTCTGAAGCCAGGCCTTGGCAGTGCCATCTGCATCACTCTTCCCTTTCTCCTGCATTTTACCCATTCTCTGGCATTGCTTTTGCCAAATGACACATGTCTGGCACAGTTGCCCAGCTCAGCTCCTGCCACCTTCCAACCAAAACAAGGAATCATTCCCAACCTGTAAGGTGAGGCTGTCCTGCTCAAACAGCCTCTGCTCACACTGAAAGGGGCACCAGTGATCAACACCCCCAAAGGCTTCAGCCTCACACCATTCCTGCTGCCAGCAGCTCATTCCCAGCATTTTCTTTGTCCTGCTGGTGAGAAGGGAAGGCTCTGGGTGCTCCTCCTCTTCAGCAATCTTCCATTATCCTCTGGATTTTCCTTCATCCACGGAGTTCCACTTGATGCTCCGAGGACAGCACAGGGCAAGGCTGAATGGGTGATTTCATAATCCAAAGGTTTTCCAACTTTTGTTTACAGTCACATTCACCCTAATGAGCCCTGGGACGCCTGGCACTGCTGGTCTGGGCTGTCCCCATCCCTGTGACACCAACAGGGAATGCTCTCCATGGATGGGAAGGCTGGGAGGTGACAGCAGTGCTCCGACGGGAATGTCCACGGCTCCTGGTGAATCGAATATTCCTTCCAATTCACAATCTTTAATTGTTCCTTCTCATCAGCATCCCATGGCAGCTGCTTCTGCTCACTTGGGAGTTGGAGAAGGATGTAGCTGAGTTACACCCACCCATCCTCTTATCCCTCCAGCTTCCTGAGACAGAAATTTCTTTTGAAAGTTCCCCAAAAAGCATAAAAAGGAACAAAAAGAAACCAGTTTCACTTAGTTCTTCCTGTTTTGCACTGCGTGGTTCCCATTCATCACTCGAAGCCATCACTTGTCTCCTACTGGGCCTCCCAAGTGCCCAATACATTCAGGATATTAATCACAAATCCTCCCTCTTCAAATGAAAATGTTGGGATGCACCTACCGAAGGATGAGACCATGGGATCGTGGAATGGTTTAGGTTGGAAGGACCTTAAAGCTCATCCCATTCCACTCCTGCCATGGGCAGGGACACCTTCCACTGTCCCAAACTGCCCAAGCCCTGTCCAGCCTGGCCTTGGACACTGCCAGGGATCCAGGGGCAGCCACAGCTGCTCTGGGAATTCCATTCCAGGGCCTCCCCACCCTCCCAGGGAGGAATTCCTTCCCAATATCCCATCTGTCCCTCCCTCTGGCAGTGAGAAGCCATTCCCCCTTGTCCCCAGTCCCTCTCCAGCTCTCCTGGAGCCCTTCAGGCCCTGCCAGAAGCTCTGAGCTCTCCCTGGAGCCTTCTCTTCTCCAGGTGAACACCTCCAGCTCTCCCAGCCTGGCTCCAGCCCTGGGAGCATCTCCATGGCCTCCCCTGGACTCTCTCCAACATGTCCACGTCCTCCTTGTGCTGAGGACCCACACCTGGCCCCAGCACTGCCAGGGGAGGTCAGGAGGGCAGAGTGAAGGGGGAGAATCCCCTCCCTGAGCTGCTGGCCACCCTGTGTGGATGCAGGCACCCCTTGGATGCAGCACGGGGCTCTCCACCCTGTCCCACATCAGCTCTGCCCTCAGCCCTCCCCGTGACCTCGGCACCTTTCAGGAGCCTTCCATCCTCCCCTGCTCCTACTGACACACCAAACTATGGCAACAGGAAATGGATCCTGAGCAAACCCCGAGCTGCCATGCTGAATTAAACCCCAAACCCCACGTTTCAAACCTTGCAGGTGCATCAGGAGGGCTCAAAAGCCATCCACGGCCCTGGATCAACACCAAGCCCAGCAACAGGTCATCCCCACCACCTCAACGAGCCGATTGGAAATCCTCTCCCACCATCCAAAGCTGGGATTGGAATCCACCAGGCAGGGAAAACAGGGCTCTTCTCCATGGAAACAGCATCCCCAGCTGTGCATACGTTACCTGCTGCGAGGCTGGCACGGGCTGCACCACCGGCGCCTGGGCTGAGGCCGACGGGTGAAGAGCCACGGACGCCGAGTCTGATCCACCCTCGGGACTCTGCATGCTCACTGCTGGGGACAGCACAGGGACATCAGGCAGGGCGGCACACACCCCAAAATGCACACCCCAAAGCCCTCCAAGCAGGGGTAAAATCCCAGTGGGAGATCCAGGGGGAAGCGCGCTGGGAAGGGAGGCAGCTCCCGTCCTACACGCGGGACTCTTTTTAGTGCTGGAGCTAATTTTAATGCAGAATTCTATTAAGGAAAAAAGAAAGTTGCACAATTGTTTCACGGAGAGGAGGGGGAAGGAACAGAAAATGCACTTCTATATTTAACCGAAAAGTGGCGTTGGAAAATTATTGTGTCACAGTGAGCATCACATATGATCTAGAAGAGTAAGAGAATATTTTTAAAATAATGTTTTCTCCCCCTTTGCCTTATCGTGTTTAACTACTGCAAAAAGGCTTTCAATCAAACCTAAGTTCATGCCTGGAGCTTTTATTGGGAAGGTGGGGTGGCCAGCTTGGGTTCACAACCACAAATAATCAAGGATAAAAAGCAGAAGAACAGCAATTTACCATCATTTTAGGTCTCCTTGCTGCCTCCTGCCACTGTCCCACCCCTCGTGTCCATCCTGGGGACACCAAGGGATGCTGAGATGGGGCCTCCCAACAGCACAAAATGGCATTTTGATTTCTTTTTGGGGTGTGGAGCCTTTTTCCTCAGTTTCTTGTGAAAGTTCCTGTTTAATAAACTATTTTAGGAGGGTTTCTGCTGTCACTTCAAAATCGAATTTAAAACCACCCAGATTTTGGGCAGTGCCATTTCTGCTTTCTTGGCCTCACTGCTGAGCCTCCAAACAATATTATGATATATTCTGCTTTGTTTCCCTCCTCCCTCCAATATTTAAACTATTCCCTCAACTTTGTGCAAGTTAAGAGGCAAAAGGAAAAATGGAAAACTGAGGGACACTGGACTCAGCTCATCCATGTCAAAAAGAAATGCAAGGAGGGTGTGAAGTTACAGAAGTTACCTGTTAATTCCTCAGCCACTGGAAAAAAACCCCAAATACTAAGATTCTTCACAAATCAGGTTTTTAAGGTTTTTTTTCCCCAGTATTCCATACATCCATTAGCAAATCACAATTATCTCCCAACCTTCCCAAAACCCCAGAACCTGCAAATCATTTTCTCTCTCCCATCATTTTCCTCACATCTGGGAGAAAGAGTCGATAGAGAACCCAGAGAGTCACAGCTCCCAGATTAACCCAACGAGCCAGAAACAAGGGGAATTTAATCAATATTTATTCCTGTGTCCCCCCAGGCCCCTCAAGCCCTGCAGCTCTGCTAAATAAAGGCAGCACCTGCCTCTCCCCATCACTGCCTCCACCTGGATTTCAGCCAAAACCTCCCTGGGAGAAGATTCCAGTTGCAACAGCACCATGGGATCAGGAAAATAATAATTCTCCCATTAAACGAGGGAAATAGCTCCATGCCTGCTCCAGCCCCGAAATATTTTATTTGCAATTAAACACTGGGCCTGGTTTGGAATGCCCAGGTGAAGGTGCTGGGGCAGGAGAGGGGGACACTTTTAGGACATCTGCTCCTCTAACTTCTCCAGAAGTGTTTTTGGTCTCTCCCTTGTGCCCAGGGCTGTGGTTTGCAGCTTTCCAGGGTTTTTTGAGTGTAAAATGTAGCATGGTGAGGTTACAGAAGAAAGGTGGGTAAGCTGACAAAGGTATTTCAATCATCTATTAGAGAATGGTTCTGGCAGGGTCAGCTCTTGGCATTTTAGGTCTGAAAAAAGGTCTCCTTTTAAGTGTAGTAATAATCACAAAAGGACACTTAAAAAGAGGGACTTTGATGATCCTTGTGGGTCCCTTCCAACCCAGACTATTCCACGATTCTACGATTAAAATTTCCAACTTTATCTTTCCTGATACATTTTGCCTTCTGCTTTCCCTCAGTGACCAGAAAGGGCAGAGAGACGTGGGCAGGGTGGAAGGTGAATTGTCTGCTGCCAAAATAAATCCCCAGTGGGATTTTCAGGTTTGTCCCACCAGGCAGGCTCTGGCAGTGCTGACAGCCACGCCAGACACAAAGGCTCCGATGAAATCTGCAGATGGCACTTCCAGACAAGGTAGGCCGACAGAGAAGTCCTGGACTGCCAAGGAACCTGTACAGGACTTATTATTTTATTTATCACTGAAACATCCTGGATGGAGAATAATTCACTTCTCATTAAAGCCATCCTGCGCCTCCTGAGGATTGGATTCAGATCTGCGTGCGCCATCTGCTATGGTTAATTGGTGCTGCTGAAAAGCTGAGAGCACACACAGAGAATTCCTGCGCTCCCAGAAAGCAGAGCAAGGTGCTCCAGAGCTCTGCTGGTGCCCTAGGAGCACGGCTGCCAAGCGAGCTGGCACCTCCAGAGGGTGGGCAAAGCAGCAGCTTGAAAGGAGGAGAGGAAATGTGGCATCAAAGTCTTGCTCTTTCCTCTTCACACAATCACAGAGTGGTTTGGGTTGGGAAGGTCATTAAAGCTCATCCCATTCCCCCTCCCATGGGCAGGGACACCTTCCACACGTTGCTCCAAACTCCATTCACCCTGGCCATGGATGTTCCCAGGGATGGAGCAGTTCCTGTCCCAAACTCCTCGGCAACTCAGGGTGAGAACAGCCCTGCCTCTCCCTCAGCCTCGTGCAGTGTGGGTTTAGATTTCCCGAGATTCGCAGGAGCTGGCAGAGGAAGCAGGCAGATGAACCCAAGATGGCGAAAGGAGAAACTTTATTTACAAAAATCTCTTTATATATCCATTAATAACCTAGCAACTATTGGTCAGGAGGGAATCCACCTCCTGAAACCATTGGTCACAGCTATACAACACCTAGTACCAAACACAGAGATTAAGAAAGTACAAAAATGCAGCTTATCTCTATTCTCCCTGAGAAAGAAGAGAAAGATTTCTAAAACAGTGCAACTACAATGCAGCCCTTGGGCAGCTCACATCCCCAAGCAAACGCCCATGGAAGGACTTTTTGCTCTGCTCCCATCCCATTGATCACCTTCCACAGGGAAGTTTTAGTGTCCTTGATCACCTTCTCAGCAAAAACTCACTCAAAAGTGAGCCCTCCTGCTCCCCAAAGCTCCAAGCCTTGCTCCTTCCTCTTAGATCTGGCCTAAGAAAGAGAGGTTTATCCCACCTGTGAGTGTCTCACAGAAGGGACTGGCAGAAGCCATTAAAAGGTGTCTGGTGGCCTCTGACAGCCTGGCAGCCCTGGGTACTGGGGAGTCTGCAAACTGAGAAGTTAATTAATAATCAACCAAGCTGTGGTGGGTCACAGAGAGGCGCAGCAGCATCTGCAGTTGACTTTCTCAGCTTCAGAGCTCCCTACCAGGTGAAGAAGAGCAAAAAAAGTCAGTTACTGTGAAGAAATGAAAGCAGAAATGAGAAGAAATGAGCAGATGGACCTGACCATGCAAAAGGAATAAATTCACAATGAGAATCCCAGAAGGGTTTAGGTTGGAAGGGACCTTAAAGGTTATTTTGTTCCAATCCCTGCCATGGCAGGGACACCTTCCACTGTCCCAGGCTGCTCCAAGCCCTGTCCAGCCTGGCCTTGGACACTGCCAGGGATCCAGGGGCAGCCACAGCAGCTCTGGGCACCTGTGCCAGGGCCTGCCCACCCTCGCAGCCAAGAATTCCTTTCTAATTTCTAACTTCCAATCTAAATCTGCCCTCCTTCATCTTAAAGCCATTCCCCCTTGTCCTGTCACTGCATGGCTTTGTAAAAATTCCCTCTCCAGCTCCCTCATAGGCACACTTTGGACACTAAAATGCTGCTACGAGGTCTCCTTATTCACCACATTGGCATTTCAGGGAGAGATGAGTTTAAAGGCCTGGCTGCTGAACGTGGCCGGTGATGTCACACAGGACACCAGGGCCCTGGAAGGCATCACAGACATCTGGATTCCAGGTTGCATCATCGCTGAATGAATCAGGCAGATAACGAGGCTGCTGCCTCTGGAAACCTTCTGTTTACACACAGCTATCTCAGTATCCAAGCAAACAGCAGGGACAGGAAAGGAAATTCAGGAAAAAAAGCCCTAATAACTTCTGGGTGCTATTTCTGGTTCTGCCACCAGCTCGCTCCGTGACCTTGGACAGGATGCTTCCCTTTCCCTGTGCTTCAGTTTTCCCACTCCTAAAAAAGCCACAAACACTCCCCTAGGCAAGGTATTTTTCAAGCACTGGTCTCTGAAGGCTGTCAGCGCCTGAATGCCTTTCAGAAAGACAAGGAGTAACAGTACCAGCCTTGGGGGCTGATAAAAACTCGGCTTGTCACCGTTTCCTTCACAAGGCACCCTCGCCTCCATGTAAATGGCCTTGCCTTTGTTAATCTCTCCCGCCTAAAGCAGCTCCAAACCGCTGGGAAAACAGAGATAAGAGGAGCCGTTCAAAATATTTTCTACGTTCAAATTTGCAGGGGGAGTGGGGGGAAAGGAGGGGCAGATCACAGGGAGAGTCCTTCAAGCACTGAGGAGGGGATGGAGCAGCATCCCCTGCACCCCAAAGGAGTTTGGGGAAGGAGGGGCTGATCCCAGACCTGGCCCTGGGTGCTCTCTCTGCCCTCCAGGAGATGGAGTTTTCCATCCATTATATATTTTTTTAATATAAACCATAAAACAAATGTTTTGGAGCTGAATGTGGAGCCCTCAAAGGTGGAAGGAGTGCTGGTGATCAGAGGCAGAGCAGGCTCTGCCCAGGGAAATGTTTGGTTTTTCTGTCTTTGGAGATCTGATCCTCACTCTGCAGGACATGTGGCATCAGCCGTCCATCCCTGGCAGCTCCAAACTCCAAATCAGAGGGGATTTAAGGATTTAACCCTAACCCTAACCCTTCCTCAGGCCCAGGGTTACTTCTGCTGTAATTGTGGCCAAACTACTTTGTGTTTTTATTCTAGAAGAAAAAGTCACTACTGGACATGGATACAACTCCCTCTCCATCGTATTTTTATTTTTTAAGAGCAGCTCTTGTGGATCAGAGGTGGGATTGGCCTTGCTTCCCGTGGGTATTTAGGTCCTGGATTTACAAACCTTTATTTCTTGAAGGTGAAAATGTAAAACCTGTGAGCTACCCTGCACCAGGAGCCAACACAGATAATCATGGAATATGGAATGGTTTGGGCTGGAAGGGACCTTAGAGATCAGCTCACTGCACCCCTGCCATGGCAGGGACACCTTCCACCATCCCAGGCTGCTCCAAGCCTGTCCAGCCTGGCCTGGGACACTGCCAGGGATCCAGGGGCAGCCACAGCTGCTCTGGGAATTCTGTGCCAGGGCCTCCCCACCCTCCCAGGGAGGAATTTCCTCTCTACAGAATACATTTCTATCAGTGCTGCTTTCAAAACATTAAAATTGTTGCTGTTCCAGTGAATCACTCGCTCATTTGAAGACAAAACAGATCATGAACTATTTTATTTAATTTGCTTTTCAAAGCTTACTTGGTTGATCATCCTTTGATCTTATTTAAACTTTTCGAATTCCTTTATTACATCCTTTTATTTCTGGCAGGACTTTTGAAATAGAATATAATACTGGGATATAAATGAAGGAAAGGAAAACATCCTCAGAGAGCTTTTTGTTAGTTTTAAGAACAATCAATTATTTGACCTCTGGGACTAAGTTTTTTAGAGGTACTTATATTTAAGGGTCCCAGTAAACCTTGGTGGGTGTTATTACCTCTATGGGTAAGAAATCCACTGCCCCTATCCTTGCCATTCCTAAATGGCCTTAACAACATCTTCTCAAAGGGGAATTCAATGTGGGACAGAAAAAATCCAACAGAAAAATGCCTGCCTTGAAGTACAGGAAATGATAAATCAGATTTTTGATGCCTGAAGGATGTATTTATAGAATAATTTCTGTTGGAAAAGACCTGTAAGATAGAGTCCAACCATAATCACTGCCAAGTTCACCACTAAACTTCATGGCTTTTATTTCAAATTAAGACCTAAAGGTGGGCAAAAGTTGATTTATGTCAAATTAAGACATAGAGGTGGGAAAAGTTTATTTTTCCAGGTGCAGCTGCTATACTGATAGTTGAATTTTATTTCTGGTGTTCTTCAAGCAGGGAGCAAATGCCAACAGCCTTGGCTCTCCAGGTAAAACCAGGCATCGTGAATTTTTAATCATCACCTGTGCAGGTTCTCAGACACTTCCCATTGTGAGAATTGAAACTAAATCTGCAGCTAAAATCTCTGCAGCCGTGGGAGAGATACAAATTCAGTTACAGCAAGATTTGTATTTGTTGGACTTGATTTTAGAGGTCTTTTCCAACCTTAAAAATTCCATGATAGAGCTAAAATGGTTGCATGCACTAGAATTGCAGGAAACCTGGAGCTGGATGGGATTGCTAACGGCATTTTATCCAGGAAAATTCACCTGAAATTAATATAGGAGATAACCTTTGTTCACCTTTAATATTATCAGGAATTAATGAGATTTAGTGCAGCCAACAGCCTCAGCTGGCACAGTTTGTGCTCCACGTTTTCCTTCTGCTGAACAGATCTGGCTGACCAGGGGGTGAATTATCCAGGGAATCTCATCCAATCCCATTTCCATATGCAAGTCCATGGTACAGCTATGAATTTTTAATAGAAATCTCCTGATATCTGTTTTTTTACTGAAAATAATGGGAAGGTTGCAGTTCAACTAAAAAAAATTGAACTATTTCTCATTCACAACACTGACCTGTAGGGATCAATATTCAGATCCAGGTTTTTCCTTGGTTTTTGGTTGATTTTGTGCATTTTTTGCATACTTTGAAGGGAAGGCTTACATTTTAAAATAGTTCTTTGGTTATTGGAACTTTGATTCAGGTTTAGTTGGTTTGGAGCTTAGATAAATGGTAAAACCAGAACAGCAATAACTGAATGCAGGAGAAATAAAAATGCTATATAACCATCATGTTCTAGATGGGCTCTAAATGGTATTTTCTCCCCTGACTGCAGAAAAAGGAACCAGGGAATTCACTTTTAATGGTTTCACTATTGACAATTCTCAACACTCTCAAAACAGACTGAAAATAATAAAAGTAATGCACAGAATGGCTGATTTTGATTATTTTCTAGCAGATGCAAATATCCATCTACTTCACCCACCACACTCTAGGCCACAG
This sequence comes from Acanthiza pusilla, assembly GCA_036630365.1. Lineage (NCBI taxonomy): Eukaryota > Metazoa > Chordata > Aves > Passeriformes > Acanthizidae > Acanthiza > Acanthiza pusilla. Next base: position 2,591,448 of record JAXCHO010000105.1, on the reverse strand, counting down.
TCATTTTACTAAAGAGAAGTTTCCTAAATATTTTCCATTTCATTCAACATTTCTGGCTTGGTCTCCATGCAATAACTTGCCCTGAAAAGGCATTGGTTGTGTTTGAAGCAGGGCACAGAAAGGAAGTGTTTCATTCTTGGGAAGAAGGAATTGGTTTATTTGATGTGAATGGAAATGGATCCAGTGACTTCTCCCTCCTTCGAGGCAAATATTTGTGTTAAACCCAGCCTGGCTCCTGCCTCACACACATCCTTCATCCCTGCTGGTCATGCCTCCAAAGCATGAGCCCTCCAAGGAATAACAGGCGTTCCCCTGAAATTCCAATCAGGAAAATACCAATTTCATTCTTTCCATTGCCCCAAAATGCTTCCACGGTGGAGGAGAACAGGGCACGGCTCCCAACCAAGACCACGGGGTGCCCCCATCTTTACATCCTCTTTGGAAAAACAGGATTCCAGCTCTCCCAGCTGGGAAACCAAAAGAAACTCTTTGCTTTTGATGGCTGAGCCAAGGAGAACCTGCTCTGCCTGGTGTTCCATTTAGGAGTTCTCCTGTCCTTAGACCACACAGGAAGGCTGAGAGAACTGAGCTCCCACCTCAGCTGTGAGCAGGGGGTGCAGCTCAGAGCTTTTGGGACTCCGGGGGCTCAGAATTTAATCCTTGTCCATGGGGGGTACAGCTGCTGATCAGGACATTCCCTTGGCTCTGGAGGGCACCTGGGGACAGCAATTCCTGGGATTTGAACTGCTCTGGAAGCCCTGGAAGATGAGCTGCTGCTGTGGCTTTTAGAGGGAGCCAGGAAATCTCACAGAATCATGGAATGGTTTGGGTGGGGAGGGACCTTAAAGATCATCCCACTCCACCCCTGCCATGGGCAGGGACACCTTCCACCATCCCAGGCTGCTCCAAGCCCTGTCCAGCCTGGCCTTGGACTCTGCCAGGGATCCAGGGGCAGCCACAGCTGCTCTGGGAATTCCATTCCAGGGCCTCCCCACCCTCCCACGGAAGAATTCCTTCCTAATTTCCAATCTAAATCTGCCCTCCTTCACCTTAAAGCCATTCCCCCTTGTCCTGTCACTCCAGTCCCTGATGAAGAGCCCCTCTCCAGTTTTCCTGTCCAGTTTTCCCTGCAGATCCTGGAAGGATATGGGAGCAGGTTAGGGCCAGACAGAGCCTTGACTCATCAAAACCTTGACCTCTGCACCAAAAGCCCCAATCCCGTGTGACACTGAGCCACCCCACAGAGCCTGGGACAGGCTGGGACAGTGCCCTGCGTCCCCACAGCAGCAAAAGCCCTCAGGTATTGTCCCCTGCCAAGGATGGAGCACCATCCTGCTTTTCCTCACCCAGCAGGGCATGGGGAGAGCTCTGGGCCATCCCTGACAGAGGGGACATGCCCTTGTCCCCTCACAGCTGAGCTCCAGGCTGAGGGCAGCTGGCACCTGACCCAGCTCAGCCACAGGAACCACAGAACCTTCGCCCTTCCCACGAGTGCCAGGAGGGGATGGGAGCAGGAAGCAAACATACCAAGGAACTTGAAAAGAAGCTTTCTGGAGAGACTGCTCATTACACTGCTTCAAAATTCTATAAACAAGAGAAGGCACCAGACCCTGCCACTGATTAGGTTAAATTAATTTAAAACAGAAGCAAACACTGCTTGTCTACGAGCTCCAGTTACCTGGAAACACAGATAAACCCAAAACACAGTTTTCAAGGGCAGCAGCCACTATAGCTGGGCTTGGTTTTTTGTTTTTTTTTTTTTTTTCAGAAACCTGGTCCTCATGGAAAAATACAAATTTGGAAATGTCTTTTATTAGCAAGTTAATAATATACTGAAATACAAATATACACTCAGCCTTTAATTAGATTTCACAGAATTAAGTCAAGTAATATATATACACACACATAACTGTTGTGTAACAGCCATTCACTAATCTCTGCTGTTTCTTTAAAAGAAACTTTGAGGACAGAAAAGAGTCAGGAATGGATCTGTGCTGGCCCTGTAATTTGGAGTTTCCTTAAGAGCCAGCTGAGACTGAAGAGCAGAAGCCACAATGGTTTAGGGTTGGCAAAATCCAAATCCCACATGCAGGAATCTCACACATGAAGAGAGCTGAAGTAGAGCTGTGAACATCATTCCCATATAAAAACCTGTTCTGTTTTCTTTTGAGTTAATAACCTGAACACTCTCCAAGCATCAAAAGCCAGGATTGGATTCCTTCAGGTCTGAAAGTGGCCCTGTGCCTGCCCTGCTACACTTCACCCTCAGGACCCAACAAAGAATCACGGAATACAGAATATCCTGAGTGGGAAATGACCCACAGGGATCACCAGTGCAGCCCCAGGCCCTGCACACACACCCCAACAATCCCACCCTGGGCATCCCTGGCAGTGAGTTCCCCCCGCAGGTCGTGCAGACCAAGGTGAGCAGAGATGGGCTCAGTGTGTGTCTGTATTTTGCTGTTTTGCACAGGGATTGGAGATTCCTGCTGGGGTTTGGCCATGTGCTGGGGTGTAATGTTTCAAATCAGTCATTTGGGTGTAATGATTGATTCTGAACCGAAATCAGTGAGGAGTGGGAGGACAGGTGGGGCAATTCCTTTGTACCTGAGGCTGATGATGCTCTGGCCATGGAGCCATTCCTGCATCCTGAAATTGCAGATAAAGCTCTGTGGGAGAAAAGCACAGAATCCTAGAATCTCCTGAGCTGGAAGGGACCCCCAAGGATCATCAGTCCAACCCCAGACCCTGCACACACACCCCAACAATCCCACCCTGGGCATCCCTGGCAGCATTGTCCAAACGCTCCTGGAGCTCTGGCAGCCTTGGGGCCAGGACCATTCCCTGGGGAGCCTGGGCAGTGCCCCAGCAGCCTCTGGGGGAAGAACCTTTCCCTGAGATCCATCCCAAGCCCTGACACAGCTCCAGCCATTCCCTGGGGCTCTCACAGACTCACCTGCACCACTCACAGCTGTTTATTGTTAAGAAAAGTCCAAGAGATTCCAGATTTTTAGCATAGCACAGCCCTGTCAACAACTGCCTGAAACTACTTATTTCTTTCCTATGAACTACCTAGACCTTGAGCTCAGAAAAGTTTTGCTACAATCACGGCAAATATTAGCCAAGAAACAACATCTGTGTATCTGCTGAGCACTGAGGAAGCTTTCACATCTGGAAGGAGGAATTAAAAGTCATATTCCAGAGCTCTCCATGTCCAGGCTGTAACACACACACTGGTGCTGCCTGGTGAAAACAAACACAAGTTATGGGCTGGAATTTATTGTTTCCCCATATTTTTAATATGTGCACTGTAAGGGTTTCCCAGAGCTGTGATTCAATAGGGGAAATACCACAGAATGGTTTGGATTGGAAGGACCTTAAAGCCCATCCAGCCCCTGCCATGGGCAGGGACACCTTCCACTGTCCCAGGTTGCTCCAGGCCCCGTCCAACCTGGCCTTGGATACTTCCAGGAATCCAGGGAATTCCATTCCAGGGCCTCCCCACTCTCACAGGGAGGAATTCCTTCCCAGTATCCCATCTATTCCTGCCATCTGGCAGTGGGAAGCCATTCCCCTTGTCCTGTCCCTCCAGGTCCTTGTGAGAAAAGTGTCTCCAGGAAAAATCTGACGTTTCAAAGGCTCCTTTCCAGGACACATCTAAATGTTTCCATCATCAGCCAAACCAGAGCATCTGGTTCCTTGTCCCCTGAAGTCTGTGGCTTGCCTGGTGCCTGCTCCCAGGACAGTCCAAGGTACCTGGGTACAGCTGACCCTCCTCTGGCTGCATTGGGCTCATTTTGGAACAAGAAACTGCACACCCTGGTGCTGCTTTTTACAGCTTGTCCTATGGCTTTCACAGCTGAGAACTATGGAAAATGTCACTTATTTGAAATTAATTCCAAGAGATCGGCTTAATTCACACCTCTAGTTCACCAGCCCTCATTTTTTACTTGCTTAGACAGGACAATCCTTGAGCGGCCGTAAGACCAAGCAGCCTTTTGATGATTTTGGTGTGAAGCAGGAGATTTGCTGCAGTATTCCATGGAGATTTGCTGCAGTATTCCATGGAGATTTGCTGCAATATTCCATGGAGATTTGCTGCAGTATTCCATGGAGATTTGCTGCAGTATTCCATGCAGATTTGCTGCAGTATTCCATGGAAATTTGCTGCAATGTTCCATGAAGATTTGCCGCAGAATTCCATGGAGATTTGCTGCAATGTTCCATGGAGATTTGCTGCAGCATTCCATGCAGATTTGCTGCAGCATTCCATGCAGATTTGCTGCAGAATTCCATGGAGATTTGTTGCAATATTCCATGGAGATTTGCTACTGTATTCCATGGAGATTTGCTGCAGTATTCCATGGAGGTTTGCTGCAGAATTCCATGGAGATTTGCTGCAGCATTCCATGGAGATTTGCTGCAGCATTCCATGGAGATTTGCTGCAGTATTCCATGGAGATTTGCTGCAGCATTCCATGGAGATTTGCTACTGTATTCCATGGAGATTTGCAGCAGTGTTCCATGGAGATTTGCTGCAGCATTCAATGGAGATTTGCTGCAGTGTTCCATGGAGATTTGCTGCAGTATTCCATGGAGATTTGCTGCAGTATTCCATGGAGATTTGCTGCAGTATTCCATGGAGATTTGCTGCAGCATTCCATGGAGATTTGCTACTGTATTCCATGGAGATTTGCAGCAGTGTTCCATGGAGATTTGCTGCAGCATTCAATGGAGATTTGCTGCAGTGTTCCATGGAGATTTGCTGCAGTATTCCATGGAGATTTGCTGCAGTATTCCATGGAGGTTTGCTGCAGCATTCCATGCAGATTTGCTGCAAGGTTCCATGCAGATGTGGGGCAGCAGCAGCAGCTGTTTCCAGCAGAGCACAGCAGGAACTGCTGCCAGCACAGCCCAGGGTGTTGCTATTTATTTACACAGCACCACTCATGAGCATTGTGGTGCCTCACAAAGTGAGGCAGAAGAAGCAACAAACAGAAACTGGGGCTGTTTGGAGAATTTGTCTCAGATTTTACAGCATCAGTGGAGTCAGGGCCCTGAATCTCCAGAAGATCCCACCATGGGGTGAACCACGGCACGAGAGAGTGAACTGTGGCTTTGTACTTTGGGAAGCAGAAGAGGTGGAGGCAAAGGAGGAAGAAGAAAAGCAAGAGGAAAAGGAGGAGGTTCTGGGTTGTCCCAGCTCAGCACAACACAGGGAGCATTGCCCTGAGCAGGAACTGGTGTTACTGGGGAGGAGCCACCAGGAAAGTCTGGGCTCTGCTCCTGCACCCCAAGGGAAACAGAGCTGGGGAGACGAGACCTGGAGAAGGATTTTGCACAAGGCCTGGAGTGACAGGACAAGGGGGAATGGCCTCAGACTGCCAGAGGGCAGGGTTTGATGGGATATTGGGAAGGAATTGCTCCCTGTGAGGGGGCCAAGGGGCTGGGATGGAATTCCTGGAGAAGCTGTTGCTGCCCCATCCCTGGAGGTGTCCAAGCACAGGGCTTGGAGCAGCCTGGGACAGTGGAAGATGTCCCTGCCCATGGCAGGGATGGAATGAGATGAGCTTTAAGGACCTTTCCAGCCCAAACTATTCCATGATTCTGTGATCTCTGATCACTCCTTAGTCACAGCCTGGCACAGGGGGTCCCAAAACTAAACTCACAGCAGCTCTGAAACCATTCCATTGCTGTGTTCAGTGCACATTTCGGAAAGTAAAGGAATATCAGCAATTGCTTCCCAGCCATTGCACTGCACCAGTGAGGAGAGGGAAGGAGCTGGGGGGAGTTTTCTGTGGAAATTTAAGGTTCATAAAGCTGCTGGTGACTGGCACAGACTCCAGAACTAAACAAAACCCCAAATAGAAGATAGAAACTATTTAGAATCAGGCAATTCTCCCTGGAAAGGCAAAGAGAAGGCTGCTGTGGATGTCCCAGAAATGCAGTTTGGGAATATGGATTTGAATATTCTGCACTTGGAGAACAGCACTGGTGGATTTTTGGTGAGGACAGCAATAAGACAAACTGTATCCTACGCGAATGGGAGGAGATAAAGACTTCAAACAGCTCTGCACTGCTCCAACAGCTCCCACTGTCCCAAAGAAAGAGAACTGACTGCTCCAGAACTGGAATTAAGCGAGTGAGATCGTTTATCCAGGCAATAAATTCCTGTGGGCAGCGTTTCTGGTCTGGAGAACGAGTGGGTGGCTCTGTGACAGACAGCTCACCCCAGTGACCTTTCTGTCTCTAGTCTGGCTGGACAGGGGTTTCCAATGACACCCAGAAACGTCCCGATGACACCCAAACCCACCTCATTCCACGGCATGGGGCACTTCAGAGGCTCCTGAGGGACCAGGACGAGTGGGGAAGATTTAAACTCTTCGGAAACATAAACGGTGGGGGGGGGGGGGGGGGGAAGTGTCCTCAACCCTAATTCTGAGACCCCTCTGAGTGGTTTTGACTCTGAGACCCCTCCGAGTGGTTTTCATTCTGAGACCCCTCCAAGCGGTTTTGGTTCTGAGCCCCCTCTGAGTGGTTTTGGTTCTGAGCCCCCTCTGAGCGGTTTTGGTTCTGAGACCCTCCGAGTGATTTTGGTTCTGAGACCCCTCTGAGCAGTTTTGGTTCTGAGACCCCTCTGAGTGGTTTTGATTCTGAGACCCCTCTGAGTGGTTTTGACTCTGAGACCCCTCTGAGTGGTTTTGATTCTGAGACCCCTCCAAGCGGTTTTGGTTCTGAGACCCCTCTGAGTGGTTTTGATTCTGAGACCCCTCCAAGCGGTTTTGGTTCTGAGACCCTTCTGAGTGGTTTTGATTCTGAGACCCTCTGAGCAGTTCTGGGGCTGCGTGGAGCAGCCAAAGCTCCCAAAGGAGCAGGAAGAGGCCGGGCAGGCTGTGGGGCCGCGATGGAGGGGAGGATGTGGGGGGAGGCTGTGGGGCTGTGATGTTTGGGGAGCAACAGCGGTTGCCAGGGGTGACGCGGTCCCCTCCCGTGTCCCAGAGCGTTGCCGGGCGACGCCGGGAGCGTTTCCCAAACCAAACATCCCCATCCCGCCTCACTAAATATGTCAGCGGGTATTTTCAGGAGCCCTGGAAGGGAGGACGGACAAATAACGCCTTTGCCATGGGAACTGCGAGGGGGGGCCCCGCGGGCGCCGCGGCTTTGTTTTGGTTTGGGTTTATTTTATTGAATTGTTATTTCAGAATAAACGGATTAGCGGGCTGGGGAGAGCTCTTCAAAGCAGATGCTCAGGAGAGAAATCTCTGCATTTGGTTGGGGTTTTTTGAAAATAATATTAAGGAATTAAGCTTTTCGGAGCTGGGAGTAAACTACTCACTGTGTTAGAGCCACCCCCAAACACACACGAGTCCCTCAGCAAGTTCTCTTTCAACTTATTTCTTTTTTTCCCCCACCTATTAGTAGATCCCTCAAAGTTTTCCAGCAGAATTTAGAACCCTTTCAAGCAGGGTTTAGCTTACTTAAAACAGGTTTGCTTTTCTCGGTGGTGTCTGTGAGTGCAGGGAAAGGCAGCCTGGCTGGGAAATGGGCTTTGGGGAGAGGGTGTGTGCGTGGTTTTGGATCGTCCTCAGATTTGATGAAGAGGAGAAATTAATCAAAAGGATGTTTTCTTCTAGTGCCGTGAACGTGGAAAGCTAATTTAAATCCTCTACGCTGAATTTTTTACGTTAGGACTTGAGGCAATTAATCATAAGCAAAAATGTAGAAACACTCCGAGGATTTTAAGGGAGAGCTCGCACTGGGGAAATAAAGAACAGAGAAAAGCTTTTGTTGGGCTGGTGGAAACATCATTGTCCTGGGTGCTGCGGCCTGATCCAACACATAAAAGTTCTGCTGTGCTTGCTAATCATCACCGAGGCCACAGACTGCTGTCACAGGTTCCCAGATTCAACTGGAGCAGATCTGGGGCAGAATTTGTCTCTCCAATTTTCAATCTAAGCTTAGGCAGCAGTATCGCTTCAGTTCACCTTGGCAGTGATCAATAAAAGCTCATCGCCGGTGATTTCCAGGTGTGGGTGCTTTCAGTGCTTCCTTTGGTGTTTCTCCAGGTGTTTTTCTAGTGATCATAGAATCCCTGAGTTTGGAAAAGGCCTCCAAGATCCAGCCCAGCCTGTGATGGAATGCACAGTCCCCCAGGGCACTGCACAAGCTTGGGGTGAGGCATTCACTTCTCTGAGGCAGATGTCATAAAAAACTGAAATCGCTCATCCATTGGATGAAAAATAAGTCACAATCCTGGGCATGTTTTAAATAAAATCTTCCAAAATTTTGGTTCTCACTTTAAGGATTTTTTTCCCCCAACTATTGCTGACCCAGCTCCTAAACTACTCCTTGGTCTTTTAGCATTTATATCCTTCTCAGAGATAACGAAACTCCCTTCTGCATGAGAAGAGTAAACCCAGGAATATTTTGAAGGAGGAAAAAGATCTTTTTCTTGAGTTGTTCAGTGCAGCATTCAGCAGAGAGCAGCTACTTATGCCGGACAGGCAAGTGTCTTTGGCAACTTAAAAATGACAACTGGAAATTAAAAAGTCATAAGGTGAAGTTTCTCCCAGCCAGGGGTAACACAGAGCACCTGCAGCTCTCTGAGGTGATCCGAGAGCATTTACACTCATTAATGAAAACGTCAGTCAAACCAAGCTCCTTCAACCCTTGCCCGCTGCTCGAAGGCCAACTGCAGCACTGAAGCCTCCAAACTGTGTGAAAATGGTTAAAAGATGCTTTGACACTGTGACATTTGGCCAAGCAAAGGACTTCAAAAGAGAATTCTGGTCACGGCAGCAGAAGCAGCGAAGGTGGACGTGACCAACCTCCTGACAACTCTGCTCTCTCTCAAACCCCAGCCTGCAAAATGAGCCCAAATTCCCTTTCTAGACCCCCTTGCTCCTTCCACCAGAATTCCTACAGGGATATCTTTGCTGGCACTGACCCAAGAACCATCAACTCCTTTCAGAGTGTAAAAGAGACCAGCTGCCCTCGAAGTCCCACTGTATTTATTCCAAATTAAGTCCAAGATGCTTCTCACTTCATTCCTTTCTGCTAAGTGCCCTTTTTCCTGCCTTAATATGCTAAAAATTACTGCTGGGATGAGGAAAATGCATTAAAATTGGGAGTTCACACCTCTCAAGTGTGGATGGCAGTGGAGTTTTAGGATTCCAGTTGCTGGAGTCCTGTAACTCCCACAAGTGCCTGACAAGGAAAAGGGTTTCCAGCTTTCCAACTTTTACTGCAAAAAAAGTCGAGAGAAGAACACGATTTCAGAAAATCGCTATTTAAACTGTCAGCCTTCCTTATTTTTATCTCCTAGTGGGTTTTAACTCAACCTTATACTTCGGGGAATTTCTGGTCTCGTGGGGGAAGGAGTTTATTTGCAATCATAGAGCAACTCAGCCCCCCCCCCCTTTTTTTTTTTCCCCCCAAAGTTTCTTTCCACTTCTGCTTTTCAGAAGATGAAATGAACTTCTTGCAGGAAGGAGAGCAATGCAAGGAGTGTTAAGTGTGACTGCAGGAGCTATTTCCAGTCTCTACAGCATTTAGTGAGCAGTATATTGAAGAGGCCATGAAATGCTAATGATCTCCAGACTGCCAGAGATACAGTCCTAAATAGAAGGAAAAAATCTCTTTGAGAGATTTTTTTCTTTTTTTTTGCCTATTCCATCTCCAGAAAAACCACACAAAACTTTAACACCTCCCATTGGCTAAAGCTCTCCAAGTTACACTTGAAAAAAAACCCAAAACCGAAAAACAGATGGGGGTGGGGGAGTGGATAGAGATGATCCACAGAGCTAAAATATCCATTAGTGGTAAATTCCACCATCTCCTCCCCCTCCCAAAAAAAAAAAATCCGGGCTGCATGGGTCAGATTCCACCCGCAGACCAAGGAACCAGCTCCAAACACATTCACTCAGCCCTTTTTATTCTCTTGCTTGTCTAAGTGGCTGCTAGGCAACCCCAGCAGCATCGCTGCTCATATGCATTAAGTATTAACTATTATTTCATTCCTTCCCCCCTTTCCACAAAAAGGCAGCAACCTCAATTCATGGCAGATAATTCTTTTCCCAAAAGGGAATGCTGGCTGAAGGCAGCTGGGAATGGAGTTAAAGCTGTGGAAGGGGTGGATATTCCCAGTTTAGTTCCGGGATGGGATGCATCCACCACCCTGCATTTGCCACCTGGTGCTCTCCTCAGGGGATCAAAAACTCATTTTTGGTACACCAGGAGATGCAGCTGCTCCGAGCCAAGCTCTGCAGGGAATTGCAGTGCTGCCTACACAGGGAACCAAAAATCCTGGTGCCAGTTTGGTGAAGCAGCAAAAACACCCCCACTGCTCCAGCCCCTGGGTCCCTCTGGAGGTGGGAGTTCTGCTGCAGGAATAAACCCTGATTGAACCAGAGATGGACAGCAGGAAAGATGCTGCTGCCCTGCCCAAGGTAGGATTTGACACACAATTCAAGGATTTCTGCTCCCCTTCCCTCGGAGAGTCAATTCTGGGAGCAGCATCCCCATCCCTGCCCAAGGCAGCTCCCAGCCATTCCAGGCCTGTTTTGTCTGAAGAAATGAACATCAGAATTGGGATGGGACAAAAGAAAGCAGGAGCTGGTGGTGTTGAGAAATGGCTGAGATACGTCAGCTCAGCAAAGAAATTCAGAGATGTATTGAGCTCCCCTCAGCCTGCTCCCAAACTTTGGGGACAATCCAGAGCCACTACCAGGACAACCCTTTAGAACAGAGGAGGAAGGTGCTGCTCAGGACAACAAAACCTCAGGAAAATGAATTTTTCACCTGCAGGAAGCCTCCGAGAATCGGGAGAGGGAAGGCTGCTGACAGGCAGAGCCCAGCACTCCTCCAGCCCGGTGACATTTCTGAGTAATCACAAAGCCTTCGATCCATTCTAATGTTAATTCGCAGGCCAGTTGTTGTGGAGAAGTGTGATTAGATGTTGTGTAGCTACGATGCAGACTGGAAGGAATGCTAAGAATGCATCCACTGCCAACCCAACTGAGCAACAGGGGAAGAGCAGGAGCTGAGCACAGAGCAGCATCCCCAGAGCACCTCCAGAGCCTGGACAGGAGCCCAGGGAGCAGAAGGTTCAGGGATCAGAGCTCTTCTGCTGCAGGAGGCTCCAGAGAAGCTGCCAAGCAATGGGAATGCTCACAGAATCCCAGGATGGTCTGGGTTGGGAAGGACCTTAAAGCTCATCCCATCCCATGCCACGGGCAGGGCCGCCTGCCCCATCCAGCAGGATGCATTTGTTTTTTCCAGGCCTGAATAATTTAGATGCTATTCAGAGCTTGAAAATGTTACTTTGCAGAGGAACGAGATGCTTGTACAAGGCTGAAAATCCTCATCCAAGGACACCAAGCCCTGTCCAGCCTGGCCTGGGACACTGCCAGGGATCCAGGGGCAGCCACAGCATCTCTGGGATTTCCATTCCAGGGCCTCCTCACCCTCACAGGGAGGAATTTCTTCCCAATATTTTTTGTGTGACATCTTTACATGAGTGAGGGACCAGGGTCCCACCTGTATCACTTCTCACATCTTCCAAACAAAGAAATGAGTGTTTTCCTCAGCTGAGAGCATCCTGTTGATTTATATCACCACCTCCATTCAAGAGTCCAGGCTAAGTGTTTTCATTAATACAAGCCAACCAGAAAATGTTTGTTTTTCAAATTATGAGACATTTCCTGTGTTGGGGCTCCACTCCTAACCAACACCAGTTGAGGATGACAAAACCTTCTAAAAAGGTTAAAAACCCGAAACAAATCTCTTTATACACAATGCCGGCCCATTTCACAATGAAGAGATGCAAAAATTGTATTTTTTTTTTTTTTTTAACACTAATGTCACAGCACATTTGGAACCAGAATCAGGCATAATTTCATTTCCAAAACCTACCCATTAAAAGGGCTGCCAGATTTTATATAAATTTTCCTCTACAAAACAAATTGATTAAATGCACGCTGAATTGGAGTCCCTAAAGCTTTGTCACAGCAAACTTCACGCAGCAGTTTTGTAATTTGCAGGTGGAAATACATCAGAACATTCATTTTCAGCCTCGTACAAGCACCTCGTTCCTCTGCAAAGTAATATTTTAAAGCTATGAATAGTATCTAAATTATTCAGGGATGGAAAAAACAAATCCATCTCCTCTGGAAAGGAAAGCCACCAGCTGCTGAGAGCAGAGCAACTCTTCTCCTAAGGCCAAATAATCAGCAATGCAAATATCAGTGGAGAAGTGCAGCACCATGAGCAAAGAGAAAGGTTTTCTAGGAATATTATTGCAGGGAAAAAGGGTTTTGTGACAGAGCATCATTTTGGCTGGAAAAGACCTCCAAAACCATCGAGTCCAACCTGGGACTGATCCCCACCTTGTCACGAGCCCAGAGCTCTCAGTGCCACCTCCAGGTGCGGCTTGGACCCTTGGTGGGGACTCCAAATGTCCCTGGGCAGCCCCTGCCGGTGTTTAATCACCTTTTCCATGGAGAAATCTGTGTTTAATCACCTTTTCCATGGAGAAATCCCTCCTGGAAGGGCTCATAAAGGAGTAGAAAAGGCAGAGAGAGAAGGAATCTTCTCTGAGTGTCTGAAACGCCCTGGAGTGACCACACAGCTCTGGGCTGGGACACCTGTAACTGCTTTTTTCCATGGATATTTCAAACAGCAGCCTCCTGCCACACTTGTTTGATCAGGGAGAGTCTAAATGAGGGTCTAAAATGAGGGCCTCTCCTGTGCCACTCCATCCCCCAAAACCGTGCCCTTGAGCTCACCTCACTGCCATGCCTGGCACGCTTTCTTGTCAGTAAAATCTGGGCAGATTTGAATTCTCTGAGCACACCAAGGACAGGGCAGCGCTGGGGGAGGAAGCAGAGCTCCTCTGCCAGGTTCACAGAACTCTCCTGGCCACCCAGATGTTTGCAAATTCCCACAAAGAGCCTAATTAGCAGCGCAAGGATTAACTCCACGTGGTTTTGTTAGGAGCAAGGTCAGCCACACCACAGCTCACTTCAAAGACTTTTGCACCAAAGCTCAAGAGCCTGGAGCAGATCTTTCCTTTCTGGAACACCACAGGAGGCAGGAGGATGCTGTCCATGCCTGGATATCTGTGTCTCCAGCAGCACCAGATGAATATTGCTGGGTTTCAGCATCCCCCAGACCTGCCTGAAGCATCAACCCATTCTGGATTTTGTAAAATCACACTGCAAGGAGCACTGAACCAGCAGCAGCAGCTTTCCCCTTATTCTGCTGCGAAGAATATTGAAGATCTGTCATCACATGAAGCAGAGGGAGATCATTCTGAGGCACTGAGAGCCAAGGCCCTGCTCTGTGTGGGCTGGGAAGCTTTCAGTAGATTTTTTTTCCCTGAGAGAGATTGCAGGGAAGGCTTGATCAACTCACCTCAAGCTGATTTCTCCTGCCTGAGCTGTGCAGTTTCAAAAGGATCAGAGGAGTCAGTCAGCAACCAAATTTCCCACTGGTACTAGGGATTCACTCTATTTCCCTTTTTACATTACAAATTGTTTGATTATCAAACTATTACTGCTTTCCTCTGTGACTGAATTGCATAAACTTGTATTTTAAAAGATACAACCTAACCCTAATCTCACATTCCAGAGGGTAAATCCTCTCTTTGCTGTATTCTTCCCAAACAGACGAAGAAGGAAAAATGTCCTATAGGAAGGGGAGAGAGGACATAAATCTCCAGTTTATTCTGTTACTGAGGTATTGGGGTTTCTACAACATCCACATTCGACCCTTTCCTCCTCCTTGACTCAAAGTTCTCTGCTGGGCCATGAGCTGGAGGTATTTATGAGCCAAACGTGTTCCAACAGCTCAAAAAGAGAGTTAGAAAAAGCTTCCAGCAGCTCTGGAGAGCCTCAGACCAGCAGGTAGCCAGGAAAGACCACAGTGCTGCCAATTTTAACAGCAGAATGATTTGTTCTCTTAAAAACTCAACCTTTCATTGGCTCTTTTATGTACCAAGGAGAGATTTGGGTGGGGAATAGAGGGAAGAGTCTCTTCTGTGCGGCCAGATGGAATTCCAAATCCAGTTAGTTTAGGCAGGGAGCTAAGGGGAAGATGTCAAAATATGTTTTCCATTAACGTAACAGCGGAAAACACGAGTGGTTTAAAATCCTATATACAAACAATTACTGCTCTGCTACCAGAACCTGTGCCAATAGGAGGGATTTTATCACCATAGTTAGTTTAAACCAATAGCAACAGAGTTGTAAGTCAGAAAAACGGTATTTTATTCTTAAATATTTGCTTGGGGTGCTACTTGACATCAGACTTCAGTCAAAATAAGCTTTAGCAAATGATATGTTAAACGATCCCATCTGCTTGTTTCAAAGGCAAAAGAAACCCAAGCAGATTTTGTTAATCCTGAATTTCCAGTTCAATCTTCCAGAAGAGAAGGGACATTTTCTGCTCTTATTCACCACTTGGTGCTAAAGTGAATGGATTTAATGGTTTAGGGCAGAGCAGTCCAGCAATCAAGACATTAACAGCAAATTTTAACAATCAATAGGACATTGTTGTTTTGGTTTTTTTTAGTGGAGAAGTTTTTCTTTCTGCAGATGGAAAGGAAAAAAGAGAACACCATCACCTTCCCTGCATCTGCACTCAGGAGCTGTGGCAGAGAGCACTCCAGAAGGAATAATGCTCATTGTTGAGGAGGTTTTGTCTCTCACAATCACTCTGTGCCAGAGGAGTCGGTGACTCCAACTCCAGGAGTGAGACAAAGGTACAGAGGGATCCTTGAATGACACAATTCAGGAAATGGACTCAAAGGAGCAGCGAGGAGCTTGTAGGGAGTTCAGGAGGGGTGGTGGTGTCTCTAGGAAAGGTGGTTAGAGCTGGGGAGGGAGAGAAGGGGAAAGGGGAAAAGGGAAAGAGGGAAAGAGAAAGGGGGAAAGGAAAAAGGGGGAAAAGGGAAAGGGGGAAGGGGGAAAGGGGGAAAAGGGAAAGAGAAGGGGAAGGGGGAAAGAGAAGGGGAAGGGGGAAAAGGAGAGAAGGGGAAAAGAGGAAAGGAGAAAAAGAAGGGAAAAAGGGGAAAGGGGAAGAGGAAAGAAGGGAGAAAGGAAGGGCAGGAGAAGGAGAAGGAGAAGGAGAAGGAGAAGGAGAAGGAGAAGGAGAAGGAGAAGGAGAAGGAGAAGGAGAAGGAGAAGGAGAAGGAGAAGGAGAAGGAGAAGGAGAAGGAGAAGGAGAAGGAGAAGGAGAAGGAGAAGAGGAGAGGAGAGGAGAGGAGAGGAGAGGAGAGGAGAGAAGAGAAGAGAAGAGAAGAGAAGAGAAGAGAAGAGAAGAGAAGAGAAGAGAAGAGAAGAGAAGAGAAGAGAAGAGAAGAGAAGAGAAGAGAAGAGAAGAGAAGAGAAGAGAAGAGAAGAGAAGAGAAGAGAAGAGAAGAAGAGACAAGCAAAGCCATTTAATCAGTGTTTGCAGTCCTGCTCTCCAGTCCCACGAGCAGCTGCACTGCCATGTCCCAGGGCCAAAGTTTGTGCTCCCGCAATGGGAGAACAGCCCCTGTTAGCACAACCCCTAGGGATGATTTACCTCCCAGCCAGGCTTGCAGCACTTTGTGTCCTCCAAGGACAACACAAGTCCCTGTACCCAGCTGAGTGTGGAGACGGGGGCAGACTTTTAAAATTAAAATCTTGTGTTATGACACTATTGGACCTTATTGCTGCCTATATCCTCCAAGCAGTCAGCACATGCTCCTGATTCAGGGGAAAATCATTCTTCCAGGAACAGGCAGTAGCTCAACTCTTATATTAACTTTCAGATGCAGGAAAAATTAGTAAAATTTTTATAAACCTGAGAGAGAAAAAGGTATAAAAATCACTGCAGAGTGGCCACAGGCTGTCAGTTCTCACCAACTTCCAATTCACTGCCGTGCTAGGATGGTTATAAACCAGAAGTGTAAAGTGGAAATTCATCCACAGACAATTTACTTTTCCCCAGCAGAATATTGCATGATGTTCTGGCTAATCACATAATTCAATCCTCACATATATTAAGAAAGCACTCAGAAATCAGGAGAATGCATTCAAAATGTTCACTGCGTGGAACATTTCGTTGTCCAAACATCACAATATAAATTCAAGCAAGTAGTTGCCAAAATGAAAAGTTAGCACAGAAATTCCTTAATGATTGACTAAGAAGGGACTCATCACCAAAGTATTAAGTAATTCTTAGGGGAAAGTGAAAAAGAATTGCAGTGTATGATGTATTAATTATTTGGGAAGGGAAGACTAAAGCTTGGGTTTTAAGGACATGGGGATAGAACACAGCTGGAGGAATTTAACCCAGGATATAAATTGGCTTTTTAAATGTGCAAAGAGGGAACTATCCTGGGTTTCACTGGGTCCTGCAAACAGAGCAATATGGAACAACGGAGTTCTGCTCATCCACAGCTCATTTTTGTTCCAAAATTCCCTTTTCAGAGCATTCTAGCCGTGTGCTCACTTGGATTGTAGAACAGCCTGAAGAGTGATCCTGAAGTCACTTCAGCAAGAAATGCCCCAACCACTCTTTCCCCCAAATTTCCCTGATTAGATCATTTCTCTAGGGCTTTGTTGGCTGTTTTCCCTCTCTGATTTTTTCAGCACCAAAACACAGCTCTGAGCATCATCTCTGCATCTCCACAGCTCAAGTCCTGCAGGATCCCCACCCCAGCAAACCGGGGAAGGAAAATCCTCTGGGTTGGGGCTTTTCCTGGGGGATCATTTTCAGGGAGCAGAGAGAAGCCAGGAGGTCCTTTCCAACCAAACCATTCTGGGATTCTCTGCACAAAATATTCCAGGAGGGCACGAAGCAGAGCAATAATGACGCCATCCCAAAAAAAATAGAAGCAGAGTAACAGTGACACCATCCCCAAAAAATGTGTGTCTTGTTTTGATCAGTGAGTAAAGCAACAATCACCTGAGGCTTTCAAAGCACTTTACAAATATTAATCCTTATGAATTTGCGCATTTTAACTTTCTGGTTCCTGGGGGGGGAAAAAAAAAAAAAGGAAAGGCAGGGATTGAATTATTCCCTAATGAAAAACGGAAATGAAAACACAGAGCAAATAAAGCAGGGGTGCCCAAATGGACTCTGAAGTGCCAATGGATGTGGATTGTGGATCAGAAAAAGATGGGACCTGCTAGATCAGAGATTAATTTATTTAGATCAGAGATTAATTTATAAAAGTCCTGAGTGTGGGGGACTCCTGACACAGGGGAGACTAAGGTGGCACAGAAATGCCAGTGAGGATGGAATCCAGAGGCAAAGAGGTGCATCAGAAATGTGGAATAAACACCCTTGGAACTGCACTCGATCACAATTTACTCTCGGAAATTCCCTCTCTCACAAGGTGTCTTGAGTATGTCTGTCCACAGCTGTATTTTATACATAAGTGTGTATAAATTTCTAGAAAATAACCCAAATCCCACAGACACTGATGCAGCTGTAGCCCCAGGGCCTGCAGACCCAGAGGTTTTCTTGTGACAGACACACCCTCAGATGTTTTGATATGAAAATGTCTTCTTTCAGTCCCCAGCAAGGAAGTGATGATTTTGATTGTCACAAAGACAGAGCCTGCAAGGAACCTGTGGAGGTAAAGACAAATCCCATTTCCCCACGGGGCAGCAGTCAGGGACTTCAAAATCCTGAGCATTACAGGGTGGATCACGTTTTTATAACAGATTTCATCCATGAGAAGGGGGCAGAAAGAACAAACTGGACCACAGAGAGACTCCCCCTGCAATCCACTCCTGGCTCAGCTGGAATCACAGAATCATGGAATGGTTTGGCTTGGGAGAGACCACGGAGACCGTGTGGCCATGGCAGGGACACCTTCCACCATCCCAGGCTGCTCCAAGCCTGTCCAGCCTGGCCTTGGACACTGCCAGGGATCCAGGGGCAGCCACAGCTGCTCTGGGAATTCCATTCCAGGGCCTCCCCACCCTCACAGGGATGGATTTTTCCCAATATCCCATCTAACCCTGCCCTCTGTCACTGTCCCCTTCCCCACCTGCTGCCTGCTGGTGGCACTGGGAGCCCTTCCCTTCTGGAATGGGAAATCCCAGGGAGCTGGGGGAAGGTGGGAGGAGGACAAGAGGCTCCGTGAAAAGCAGGACAGAGGGGAAGATGGCCAGGAGGTTTTTCTTCCTTCAGCTGTGGCAGCCCTGACTGCTCCAAAGGCCACTGGAGCTGATGGGTCCTGTCATGGGAACTTGTGGTTGGATTTGGATCAAACCCAACTCATCAGTCATGGAAGGGGTTGGGTTGGAAGGACCTTAAAACCCCCCCAGTGCCACCCCTGCCATGGCAGGGACACCTTCCACTGTCCCAGGCTGCTCCAAGCCCTGTCCAGCCTGGCCTTGGGCACTGCCAGGGATCCAGGGACAGCCACAGCTGCTCTGGGAATTCCATTGCAGGGTCTCTCCACCCTCACATTGGAGAATTCCTTCCCAAGAGCCCATCTAACCCTGGGATGGGGTGGGACGTGACAGTGGGAAGCCATTCCCTGTGTCCTGTCCCTCCATCCCTTGTCCCCAGTCCCTCTCCAGCTCTCCTGGAGCCCTTCAGGCCCTGCCAGGGGCTCTGAGCTCTCCCTGGAGCCTCTCTCAGCCTGGCCCCAGCCCTGGGGGCATCCTGGTGGCTCCACAGGTCCCTATCCATGGGGCTGATCCTAATTCCCAGGGTTATGTAACCCAAACAGCCCCAGTTCCTCTTCCCTAGCAACCCCAGGCTGTGGACACAGCCCATCCCACAGCCCTGGGTGACACACGGCCCTGGAATGTCCTGGATGGGAACGGCAGAGCTTGCTGTGACGGATGAGAGGCGCTGACGGCACAGAATCCTTCAGTAATTAAATAATTAACCCCCGCGCTCGGTGAGAGGATCTTTGCTCTGCCTCTCCCAGGAAAGCTCTGTGAGTAGGGGAGAGAGCAGAGCCCACCCCATGCGGGATTATTGGGATCCTTTTGGGGTTTCTGGCAGTGGAGGAGCTCAAAAATTCATGTTTTTTATAGTATTAGATAATGGGTGTAAAAGAAGTTATTTCTACTTAGTGCCTCCACCTCAGTAGGATTAAATAATGAACTGACTCCAAATTTCACTAGCCAGGTACAAACCTCTGGGAACACAGAGATTACTGATTGTTACCAAAAAAATTACTGCACTTTTTACCTAAAATCAAGTTGGGATTTTTGGAGAGGGGTTTTTTTGGTGTGTGGAATGTTTTGGTTTTCTTGTTTTGTTTGGGGTTTTTTTTTGGTTTTTTGGTGGTTTTTTAGGTTTTTTGGGTTTTGGGGGTTTTTTGGTTTTTTTGTTTTGTTTTTGGGGTTTTGGGGTTTTTTTGTTTGTTTTTGTTGTTGTTGTTTGGTTGGTTTTGTTTTTTGGTTTTTTTGGGGTTTTTTTGATTGGTTTTGTTTGGGTTTTTTTTTGTTTTGTTTTGTTTTTGTTGGCTTTTTGTAGGTTTTTACATTCTGAGCAGCACCTACATTGGGAGGAATGAAGCTGTGGAAAACAGCAGCAATAAGAATCAAAAAGCTCTTTTGCTGCTCCAGTACAATTTCAAACATTAATTCTCTGGTTTACAACTCCTCACCTTCCACAATTATCTCTAATGGTGGCAGCACACAAGACAATACTCTGACATTTAAATCAGCCCATTTATTAGCACAACAAGCAGCAGTTCTACCTTCCTGAGTGCTTCCTGCCTGCCAGGGAATATTCAGAGCATCAGAAAATCATGGAATGGTTTGGATAGGAAGGGACCTGCTCATTCCATCCCACCCCTGCCATGGGCAGGGACACTTTCACCTCCAAAATCCTGTCCAGCCTGACCTTGGACACTTCCAGGGATCCAGGGACAGCCACAGCTGCTCTGGAAAACCTATTCCAGTCATGATGTTGGGAGTGCTCCTATGGAAATGCTTTCCAAAAGGAAAACGAGAACCCCAAGAGGTCCCTAAGCTAAGCCAGGAGTAGCAACAACTTTGCTTTTGCATGCTCAGCTCAGGTCAGAGCTGTGCAGGTCAATGTGACAGAGGAGATGCCTAAAATGTGAGGGTGAACTTTGCATTTTTGAGGGGAGGTGATTCATATAGAAAAATCTGTATTTTGACTGCAAGCAGCTGTGGGGGCTGGGGACACTGCAGGCAAGCCCCAGGTTCTTCAAGGGGCTTGAAGAAATATTCTGTGGAGGATATTTCACCTTCCTGACAGGTGGAAGTCTTCTAACAATGGTGCACATCTGTCACATTAAGGAGAATAAATATTTGCTAGGAAGGAGGAAGCTCTGAAGACCAGCCTGGTGACCAGAAGCCATTATTTCTCTTCTTATTTGTACCTATTAGAAAAAAATTTCCTCCCATGATTGGTCATTTAAGGTCATGAATATTTGAAAAGATCTGCATTTCATCTCCTTTGGGGGGAAGGGTGGGGGTTTGAACTGCACAAGAAATTGTTTAAATGCAAGGACTGGAGACAAATTACACAGAACCAATCCATGTGCACTCATTCCCATCTCCCCCCACATTTCACAGCCCAGAGGTGGATTTTGAGTTGTTTTTTAGACTGGACCACCTCAGACAGCTCGGGGGAGGAGAAGAGAGGTGACAGTGCTGACAACATCACCTCCAGCACACGGAGATCTGGGGCTTATCTCCCAGCCTGCTTCCTCCCACCTTATCAGAGGCTCTGCACAGCCTCCCCTTACTGCCCAAACAAGAGCACAGTGTGGGGAACAGAAATGTCAGACTGCTGTTGGGCAGAAAGGGCCCAGAGCTGCCTGAGCTGACTGGAAAATCCAGCTCTGAGCAGAATCCACTCTTGTTCCATGCCTTGCCGCCCATGAGCTGCATGGAGGAGGGTCCTTGTCCACCTCACCACACATCTGCTCCCCTGCTCCAGCCTGGGCTCACAGAATCCCAAAATCCTGAGCTGGGAGGGACCCACAGGGATCATCAATCCAACCCCTGGCCCTGCACAGACACCCCAACAATCCCACCCTGGGCATCCCTGGCAGCATTGTCCAAACGCTCCTGGAGCTCTGGCAGCCTTGGGGCCAGGACCATTCCCTGGGGAGCCTGGGCAGTGCCCAGCAGCCTCTGGGGGAAGAACCTTTCCCTGAGCTCCATCCCAAGCCCTGACACAGCTCCAGCCCTTCCCTGGGCTCCTGTCCCTGTCCCAGAGCACAGCTCAGCCCCTGCCCCTCCTGCTCCCCTCAGGAGGAAGCTGTCAATCAGCCCAAGCTGTCAATCAGCCCAAGCTGTCAATCAGCCCAGGAGATCCCAACTGTGGGACTGCCACCAGGATGGCAGAGGGAAGATGCCCACACCACACTCCCAATCACTTCTGATAAAGACATGAGGTGATGGAGAGAGGAATGTCACCTGCATTTGGAGTTCCTGTGCCTTGTTAAGCAGCCTTGTTCTCACACGGAGTAAAGGATAATTAATAAATCATCAAATTGTGAAACTGTCCATTAGCAGCCAGTAACTGAACCTGTCCTAAGTACCATCAGCACTAAGCAAACCACACATCATCATCAGTTCAGCTCAGGATCAGACCTTGGAGAAAGACAAGAAGGGAACAGAAGAAGAATCATTGAAGCCTGGAATGGTTTGGGTTGGAAAAGCCTTTAAAGCTCACCCTGTGCACCTCCTGCCACCTTCCACTGTCCCAGGTTGCTCCAAGCCCTGTCCAGCCTGGCCTTGGACACTGCCAGGGATCCAGGGGCAGCCACAGCTGCTCTGGGCAACCTATGCCAGGGCCTGCCCACCCTCACAGGGAAGAATTCCTCCCCAATATCCCATCTAAACCTCCTCTCTTTCTGTTTAAAACCATTCCCTTTCACATGAGTTGATGCTCCACTTCACCAGCACCTAGAACATGGGAAATCCTCTGTGCAAAAGCCATTCTCAAATGCTCAGGTCCATTCCAGAAGACACTCACCCATCATAAACAACCTTCCCAAATCAGGGGAACAGAATAACTTCCACCAGCATTGCATTGAGGCCATCACTGCCTTGCTGTGTAGCACTGCTGGATGTCTATATTTGATAATAATAAAAATTCAATGCTCAGTGCCCTGGTTTCTCTCATCAGTGTCTTAGGGGAAAAAAAAAGTCCTTGTAAAGTGTCCCTCTCTGTCCCTGCTCAGCTGCACAGGGGCAAGG
The DNA here is from genome assembly GCA_036630365.1 of Acanthiza pusilla. Taxonomy (NCBI): domain Eukaryota; kingdom Metazoa; phylum Chordata; class Aves; order Passeriformes; family Acanthizidae; genus Acanthiza; species Acanthiza pusilla. Next base: position 2,569,264 of record JAXCHO010000105.1, on the reverse strand, counting down.
GCAGTGCAGGGGTTTTACCTGGCAGTGTGAGGCTGCTTTATCTAAAGCCTCCAGGACTCGCAGACACCAGAGGTCAGAAGAACGAGAATAACTGATATAATTCCCTGAGCAGGGTGAATGTTTAATCAGCTGTGTGCTAAGCCAGAAATTCTCCAGAACAGTTCCAGGGTTGTCATGGTGGCAATGGGATCTTAAGCTGATACTAAGGAACAGTCTGACAATGACTAACCAGGTGGTGGTTAAGGAAATTGCTAATTCTGCTGAGGTTGTTTGCCTATAATCATTCCACCCCCGCCTTTTCCCTTCTCTCCTCTTCCCCTGATGTTTCTTGTCAGTCTTAACTAGTGACACCTCCAAAAGAGGCATCCTTAATTACAGGCTCCATTCAGCAGGACCCTGTGCCTCGTGTTAACCTCAAAGAACCACCAGCCACGTGATCCCTGACAAATTCCTGAATTACTGTGCCTCTCCAAACTCCTGAATTAGTGGTGCCTCTCCAGACAAACTCCTGAATTATTGGTGCCTCTCCAGACAAATTCCTGAATTGCTGTGCCTCTCCAGACAAACTCCTGAATTGCTGTGCCTCTCCACACAAACTCCTGAATTATTGGTGCCTCTCCAAACTCCCGAATTGCTGTGCCTCTCCACACAAACTCCTGAATTTCTGGTGCCTCCCCCACAGACTCAGCATTGATTTCATCCTCCTGCTTCCAAACGAGTTGGGTACTTCCAAAACTCAGCCATGGAGACAGAACCATCTCTCCTCACACCCGAATTCCCTCCTGAGGTCCCCAAGGATTCACTCACACCACGCCTGCAAATGGGAAGTTTATGAGTTTGGAGCATGGGTTCAGTTCCTGATGGGAAAGGGAAAATGTGCACTCCAAAGCTGCTTGGGAGAGAAGTAAATCCAGACAGGCCTGGCTGCTCTAGAAGGGATGGGGAAAATATAATTTCACGTGTGAACATGAATTCCCAGAATGGTTTGGGTTGGAAGGACCTTAAAGCTCATCCTGTTCCACCCCTGCCATGGCAGGGACACCTTCCCCTACCCCAGGCTGCCCCAAGCCCCATCCAACCTGGCCTTGGACACTCCCAGGGATGAGGCAGCCACATCTTCTCTGGCTCACCACCCTGACAGAGAAGAATTTCTTTGATTATTGAACCTAAATTTCCCTAAATTTTCCCTAAATTTCCCCTCTTTCAGTTCCAACCCCTTGCCCCTTGTCCTGCCACTCCAGCTCCTAATTCAGAGATGCTGCTACACAGTGCCATCCCCCGAACCTCTTGCCTCTGCTTTGCTTTGCTCCTGGTCGTGTTCCACATTTTCTTTGCCAGGATGAGACATTGTAAGGATTAGAGATGCCCTGAAGAAGTCAGAGCATGAAGTCACCCTGCCATGGGAGACAGGGACATGTCTCGAGCTGCTCCTCCTCAGAGCCTGCATGCAGCTACCTGCTGGTGTTGTCCTCACACTCATCCAGACATTCTGCACGTGAAGCCAAAGAAAAACCTCATGTAGAAAAAAAAATTGATTTGTGGAACCTGGGTGGTGGGAATATGCACCAGAGAGCTAAATGGGGCATCAGGGAGGAATATCTCTGCAGTTAATTTAATTATTAATTCTGTCAGCTTCTTGCTAGAGACACTGAGGATTTCTTTCAGATTTGGGACAAGAAAACAAAGAACCTGATTTTTGTTTGCATTTTCTCTATATAAAAGTCATTATTGGTACAGCATTCTGTGACCTGTTCTTTTGACTGCAATGTTCAACCTTTTGCAAAGCTTCCTCCCACGACACATTTGTACAATGCTGAGACTTCTCTGGCATTTATTAAGCTCAGAAAAACAAATTCTTAACAGAAATCTAGCTTAGGAATAAAGCAAACTTATTAATTGCCTTTAAATGTCTTTTCAAATGCCTTCACTTGGGATTTCTGCAGCTCTTCCCTCCCCGTGGAACATCGGGAAATACCCAAGGGAAGGACATGAAGTTGTATCAGTTTATAACCCAAAACAGTTTCTAAGGCTCTGTTTGGGCAACTTCTTGCTTCTGTTGAAATTTAAAATACACCTTGCAACTTTATTGCTGCTTACACACTGCCTAACCCCTGCAGTGACATCAGTGAGCAGGAATACTGTGGGAAGAGGAAGATTTTCTCATTCATTGACATGAAATCACATGTCTAGACATAATTATGTATTGTTTTAACAAGTCAGCTGAATTAAGGACATTTAAACTTCTCCAGAAATCGCCATCTTTCATAAAACATCACCCAAAGCTGAAAGTGGGTTTGTTTTTTTTCTCCTTCCTCACCTGGAAATAATTTGTGTATTAACATACATGTTAATACACATAACATGTCCTGAAATAATTTCTGAAATGCAAATGTTGCCATCTTTCATAAACTATCACCCAAAGCTGAAGGTGGGGTTGTTTTTTTGGCTTTCCCCCCTGAGTGAAAATTATTTATGTATTAATGAGACCTGAAATAATTTCCTCTGTGCTTTGTGTGCTTGAGAAAAGTGACTCTAGGAAGTGCCCCCTACAAAAGGGTTCCTCTTTGCTCAGGGAGTTAAGGTTTGTGCTGAAGGAAGGTTTTGCCATCTGTTTATAAATTTATGGGTAATTAATCCATAAATTACTTGGATTCCTCTCTGCTCAGTGAGTTCAGGGGTCCGTGGTTTGTGCTGAAGGAAGGGTTTGCCATCTATTTATGTATTTATGGATAATTACTCCATAAGCTGCTTGGACAGACACATCCTGACGTGGGAAAGCCGGCACGTTCCCAGACAATAAGCTGGATTTGGGAGTGTTTGAACAAAGGAATAAAGACCTGCCAGTCCAAAGAAGACAAAACCCCACGTCTCAAAGCGCAGATTACAGAGACGAGCCTTCCCTGCGTGTCAAATATCAGCAACACCACCCAGATCCCGATGGATCCCAATCCCCCAGTCCAGGCGAGCCCTGGCACGCTGGGCTCCAGCTGGATGGGATCCAGCCCTGCTCTGAGCTGGCATTTGTTCCGAGGGAGGCAGCGAAAGGAGGGAGAACTCGGGTTAAATATAACTCGGTAGCCTCCAGCAGAAACTCCGGCGGAGGAGCCGAGCGGGCGGATCCGCCTGTTGAATCAGCAGCGCCGGCACTCCGCTTTTAGCTCGGGAAGGGCTAAAAGGGAGCGGGGAAATGGGCTGGAATACGGGAAAGAGCTCTGTTTACGGGCCTGTATTAGCAGGGAAAACATGCTGGGATTAAACGTGGCAGCTGTCGGTGCTCCGAGGTGTTACAAGCAGGGGACTATTTAAAGACAATGACTGGCGCCGTCTATTCCGCCGCGATGGAGCTGCATCTGTGGCGGCCCCGAAGTTGTTTTGCGACAGAAAGTGACTTTTAGTGGCAGGGAATGCTCTCAGCTGGAGGATTCCCCCCAAAAGCCAGGACATACACAACAGCTGATGGCATCAGAGGCGCTGGCTGCTCAATGATTACAGAATCCCAGAACAGGTTGGGTCGGAAGGGAGCTGAAATCCCACCCAGTCCCACCCCTGCCATGGGCAGGGACATCTCCCACACCTTCCACTCGCCCAGATTGCTCCAAGCCCCATCCAGCCTGCCCTTGGACACTTCTAGGATGGGTCTGATCGTGTTTACACACACAAAAGGGCACAGAAAGTGTATTTCTGGTGTACCTTGAAATATCTAACACACGATTTAACAGCCACTCTTTCTAGACCACACTCAGCCTCAAGTCTTGGGATGGATGACCCCATCCCTCCCTCCCAGCCCGGCTGTGGGGGCTCAAGTCCCTTGATGAAGGAGGGGGCTCCATTTATAGCCAAATCTACAAATGTATAAGGCAATCCTACAAATGTATATGGCAATCCTACATATTTCTACGGCAAACCAGCAAAACACGCTCTGAGAGGGCAGATCTGATGCTAAAGGAGGAGAAACTGCTGCTGGCCGTGTTGCCTGCAGGCTCAGCTCCTCTCCAGGGGCTGTGGATTTCCCACTGGACCCTTCCCCAGGGAACAGAGCTGGCACAGAGGGCCCCAGCACAGGGACAAGCTCCTGTGAGAGGAATTCATGAGATGCAAATGGCTCAGCAGGGAGATGCAAAGCAGGGACTGTCTGTGGGAGTCCCCGTGGGGGCTGAGGGACCCGGCTCTGGCATTCCTCTGTGGCAGAGGATGCTCCTATCCCCATCCCCAAGCGCATTGGGATCGTTCCTGTTTTGCAGGAAACAAGCAGGGACAAAGAAATTCCAGCTGTCAACCCCTTCTGTCTGCACTTTCAGCCTGCAGGCCAAGATCCTGTTGTTACCTGAGAGCCCAAATTCCGATTAAAAAGATGAGCATTTCCAAATCTCACAGTCTGAAAACACAAACTCCAACAGCTTAAAACAACAAACCCCCAGAGCCTGCCCACAGCTGTGTAACCCCAAGGCAAATGCAACACATCTCACAGAATTCCAACACATCTCCCATCCCTTGGGACAGCCACACTGAGAGGTAAAGACCCAGCTGGACGTGTTTTTTTTTAAACATGAACTAAGATTTTCAGGTTTCCAACACCCCACAGGTGTTTGTAGGTTGGTCCTACAAAGTCCTACAAGGTCTTGCCTTGGGGGTTTTTCCTCACCTGGCTCCAGCCATCCAGAAATCAAACTTTGCTCATCCCAGTCTCTCTCAGCAGATACAGTCAGAGGTTGATTCAACCCATTTTGAACCATGAAAGAGCCTCCCAAAATGCTCCCCTTCCACAGATTACCATCTACTAATGTGCCACTTTAAAATAAAACCTGAGACTCAACTGATCCTAAACTGACTGAAGCGAAGTCAGACTGAAAAGTGAAACAGCAGAGGCAGAAAGGGAAGCCCAGGAGCTTAAGGTCGGTAGTTTGAGACTGATTTTTTTCCCCTTTTTTTCTAAGCCAGACATTACTCTCTATTCTCAAATGATTTGTAACCAAGATAGAGTTGAAAAGTTTGGGCAGCAGCAGATGAGAAAAGCCTTGACTAAATGATTCCAAAGCTCAGCTCTCAGTTAAACCCTGAGTTTAAGGACATTCCAAACGAAAAAGGTAAAGTAGATTTAATAATATTTAATAATATTATTATTTATTCTGCTCTTTAATTAGTAAGTCTCGCCTCTTTCAACAGCAAAGCCAAAATAAAGGCTTCGGAGTACTATCTAAGTAAAAAGCATGGAAAGATTTAATGAGGCAGCAGGAACTCACGCTTGAAACAGGCACGTCCACAAAATCCCACTCTAACAGGAGATGAATCTTGTTTCACAACACACTTTATTCAACACAAACAGCAGAAACCAAGTCAAGAACAAACGGCAGATTCTTGCAAATAGGTCTCGCTGCGATTTTCCCTCGTTTCTAAGACCGACACGAAAGCGAGCGCCGGGATCTCCGAGCTCTGGCAAACTCCAGGGATGAGCTGGAGTTGAAACCACCTCCCTCCACCCCCAAAGAGGAGGAGGAGCGCTCGGGGGGGACGGGGACAGCACGGGGAGAGGGACGGGGACAGCACGGGGAGAGGGAGAGCACGGAGATAGGGACGGGGAGAGCAGGGAGACAGGGAAAGCATAGAGATAGGGACAGGGAGAGCAGGGAAAGAGGGAGAGCACGGAGATAGGGACGGGGAGATCACGGAGAGAGGGAGAGCACGGAGAAGTCGACAGGGATAGCACGGAACGGGGCACGGGGACAGCACAGAGAAGGGGACGGGGACAGCACGGAACGGGGCACGGGGACAGCACGGAACTGGGCACGGGGACAGCACGGAACGGGGCACGGGGACAGCACGGAGCGGTGCCGGCTCCGAACCCCGCGGAGCCGCTGCCCTGTGCCCCCTCCCGACCCTGCCCGGACACTTTGGGGCTCGCAGCCCCCACGAGCCGGCTGGGACCCCCGGGCAGCGCCGCGTCCCTGCCGCCCGCGGAGCCGGGAGCGCGGAGTTCCGGGAAGCCCCGCGCCGGGAGCGGTGTGCCGCGGGGGCCGCGCCCCCCCCGCCGGCCGGGCGGTGTCGGTTCCCGTGCCCGGGCGGGGCCGCGCTACGGGCGGTGCCCCGGGGCAGCGGCACCGGCCCGAGGGGGGAGCCCGGCGCGGGTCGGCGGTGCCGCCTCCGCCGCTCCCCCTCTCCCAACTTTCCGGGGGCGGCGCGACCGGCGCCCCCCGCCCCGGCGAGCAGCGGGACCGCGCATCCCGCGCCGGGACAAGAGGGTCTGCGCTGCTGGCCCGCGCCTCACCGGCCCCGCGGGGGACGCGGAGACCGCGCACATCCCCTCCACCCCCCCCGGCCGCGGTCCCACATCCAGCCCGTCACGGGGCGGCCCCGCTCACCTGCCGTCCCCGCCGGGTGCCGCGGGCTGCGCTGGGCTCCGGCCGCCGGGGCCGCGCGTTGCCGCCGTTGGCAAGTAACAGTCTCCAGGGCTACGGTCACTATGGCGCCGGGCGCCGGGTCTCGAGGCAACTGTTGCTACCCCGGCCCCGCGCGTCACAGCCCTGCCCCGCCCCTCTAGGGGCGTGTCTAGCGCTTCTCCGCCGCCCATTGGTGCAACGCCTGTCCGTCAAAGGAAGAGGCGGGACGCGGTGCGGGAGAGCCAATGGCACGGCGGAGGAGGCGTGGCTAGCAGTTGGCGCGCGGTTTGGCGCCTCAGCGCGGGGCGGGGCGGGCGCGTGACGCGCGCGCGCGCGGCTGTGAGGGAAAGGGGGGCGGCGCCTCGATGATTTCACCCCAATAAATCAACCGGAGGTGGAGGGGGGGGAAAAAAAGTTGATTTTCCCGCTGTTAAACATTACAAAGCGGCGGGCTCGCGGTTCCTCCGGTTGCCTCTGGGTTGTTTTTTTTTACCACCTCCACATGACATCAAGCCGTTGTCATGGCGACGGGGCGTGACGTCACTGACAACAAGGCGGGTTCGGGTGGGGAAACGGCGATTTGGGTGAGGGGAGATGGAACGGCAGCGCCCCGTGACCAAAATCATCATCTAAGGACAAACGGACCGAGTCCAGCGCTGGGACTGTGACACAAGGACATGGAGGTGCTGGAGAAGGTCCAGAGGAGAAGCTCCGAGGGCTGGAGCCCCTCTGGGGCCAGGCTGGGAGAGCTGGGGGGGCTCACCTGGAGAGGAGAAGGATCCAGGGAGAGCTCAGAGCCCCTGACAGGGCCTGAAGGGAGAGCTGGAGAGGGACTGGGGACAGGGGATGGAGGGACAGGACACAGGGAATGGCTTCCCACTGCCAGAGGGCAGAGATCAATCGGATATTGGGAAGGAATTCCTCACTGGGAGGGTGGAGAGGCCCTGCAATGGAATTCCCAGAGCAGCTGTGGCTGCCCCTGGCTCCCAGGAAGTGTCCCAGGCCAGGCTGGATGGTGCTCTGCTCTCCACATCCTGGCCTGTTTTATTTTGTCAATGAAACCCAACACGGGCTCCAAGTTGCTCTCATGTCTTTTGACTGCAGGTGCTGCCAAGGAAAGCAGCATTTTTTATAAAGCTTTATGAAATATCTCTGTTTGTGGGGGTTTTATGGGTTTTTCCCTCACAGTTAAACCCAGAAGAATCACCACTGATTGCTCTGAAAAATCCCCGTCAGGAATTTCACCATTTGCAGGATCACCTCACGGACATGCAATAAAAAAGCTTTTATGATGTATTTTTTCTGCAACGTTTTCTGAAAAGTATGTCCCAGCCTCAGCCAAGGAAGTGTGTGGAATTTGTACCCATGGAGACTCCAATAACACAGCCCGCTCCAAACACCACAGGATTATTACTTTTCTTACCTAACACTTCGGGAAAGGAGTTACTGGAAAAGGAAGTGACTGAGTGAGGCAATATAAACTGGAGACACTGGTGAGCATGTGGTCCATCTGCAGATTTGGGGTTGCTGTTCCTGCTTTTGAGGCAGAGTTACACTGGAAAAATTCATGGAGTGGTGTGTGTGATCGCCATGGACACATGAGAAGCTCCAAAAAAAATAATAACTTGCATTTTTAATGTGCTGTAGATGCTCAAGCCACGGATATTTTAAAAGAACAACTTTTTGGTGAGGGGAAACATACGGTAAAATAGAAAATAGAGATAGAATAGTTTTTGAGAAGTCATTTAGTACACATAAACACCCACCCTTACCCCGGAAACTGAGACCAGATTGATATATTTACCTCAAAAACTTCTTCTGATCTGTCTGAAGGTTGTTCTCATTCCTTCCCTCAATCTCTTGTTTTACAAATTAAGCAATCCTTTGGTTTTCCTGCTAGAAAAATCCAGGTGTTTCCTAAAAACCACTCTATAAACAGCTATTTTTTAATGCTTTGCTCACTTATTCCTGCTTGAGCACAGCGCATTGGGTTTAGCCATATTGAATTGCACCATGCTGCTTTTGAATTATCACTCAAATTTACCAAAAGCTGAATGAAATCTCTCAGTCCTCCCCTCTTTAGTATCACCTCCAATGTGCTGTTGCAGCCCTGTGACTACTTTGATTTTTAGGGCACAATTCCCCAGTGAACAGCATCCATTCCTCTGGAAATGTAAAACACATTTGGATGCGCTCCTGTCCTTCCTAAAATGCCAATTTTTCTGTGAAACCCAAAGCACAAGTGGTTGCTGACAACGATATCCTTAAATTCACAGAATCCCAGAGTCATTAGGACTGGAAAAGCGCTCTGAGATCATCAAATCCAGAGTCAGTCCTTAGCCAGCCATCAACCACGTCCCCAAATGCCACAGCCACATATTTTGAATGCTTGATGGCACTTGAAAATTCTTGATAATGCCCAGCACAACAGCTTTGAGAGAAGCCTGCAGCCCATGGGAGTCAGCCAGTTCCCTGCTGGGATCCCAGGGAATCACCACAGCGCTGGTATTTTTAATTAGGGACCTGTCTGCCACCTCTCGTGCCAAGCTCATCACTAGGATTAATGTTTCCTTCATTTCTTCTATCCTGTTCATGAGCCACATCTCACTCCTCTCACACAGTGCTGGGGTCTGGGGGAAGGCGATTCATTTAAGAAAGTTGTTGGTAAAGAAAGAGAAGTTTGATTTTCCTCTTTTCTCCCAGAGGAGCAGTTTGCTGCAGCTGTCTCTGCTACCCACAGGAGGGCATGTTCCTCAAAGAAAACCGGAATTCAGCTCAAATCCAATCCTGCTCGAAGGATCTGATTGATTTTGATTCCACTAAAGAGAGCTTTTGACAAAAAGACAGTCTTTTGATGAAAGAAAATTCCATGTAAAGGTAGAGGGATCCTTTGAAATCTCGTGTTTATCCATCAAAAATACTGTTGTTTTGGGTGCTGGAATTCAAACCATTCCTTTGAATTGTTTCCTGAATGAAAAAAAAAAATCCCAATCTTTGGTTAAAATCAAAAGAAACAAAAAAATTGCCTTGGGATTTTTGCTTAAAGGAAAAGTCTGCTGGTTTCACATGGGAGAATCCCTATTCTTACACAGGTACTCACCCAAACAGCATTTTCCTACCTGGGAGATTTCTGTGTCAGGTTCCCCCCACCTTGGAGGTGTTTTCCAACCCTAATGATTCTGGGATCCTGGGATTCTCTCCATGCTGTGTTTTACTGCTGAGTGAAAAATATTTGGAGCCTGGACTGGTGCTTCTGTGTGTCCCCTGTCCCACAGGACCAACAGCACCATCCCATACAAGTTGAGGATCACCTAAACTGTGATTGTGGATTTTCCCTTTAATACATCAGCAATGAAATTAAACTTCACTGTCATTTCATTCATGACCATTTCAAGTTGTGGTGCACATGGGATAGCTCCTGGTTTTGCAGGCAGGGAGTCCCTCAGGGGATGCACTTAGGAAGAGATTAAATCTCCATTCCAGCTATTTCCAAGGAAATTTCCGTGGGATTGGTGCAAACTGCAGCTCTTCCTGCAGGGAGCTGCACATCCCTTGGGCACAGCCATGGATTGATATTCCTGGGTGAGATCCTGCTCAAGCCACAGCCCCAGGACTGTGTTTTCTGCATCACAAACTCCTGACCTCGCTGCTGGTCGGACAACAACATTCGTCACAGCTTTTGGCTGGGCTTGAGAGGAGAAATCTGTGGAGTGTGGCTGTGCCAAGGCCATGCTGGAATTTCCCAGTGGCACCGTACCCTGTCCTGCTCTGCCCACACGTCTCTTCAGCAGGAAAATGAAGCCCAGGCTGTTACAGGATGCTCTGTCCTGTCCTGGCAGTGGCCCAGAGCATTGTTTTCCTCCATTCCTCCATTGTTTTCCCCCAGCCTGGAAGCAAACAGGTGAGTGCTGACGGTGGGAGAAAGGAGGGTGTTCAGCCCTTCCCGTGCTCTTTTTCCTGTCTCCCTTGGGTGGCAGCAAGAATCCAAACAATCCCCGGCAAAGGTTTCCCTGTGAAATGCAGGATTTCAAAAGGTTACCCTTCTCAACCTCATGTCTTCCCCCTAACAAGATTTTAGCACAGCTAAAACCCCAAATTCTCTCTTTTCCTCCCACGCTGGAAATTTCCTTTCATGAGATTTAAAGGACCAAGCATTTATCTGGAATTTTATCTGTTTGGTTTGGCTGTAGCTGCCTGGAAATTCTGCAAAAAAACACTTGGTAAAGTAATGGAAAAAAAGCAGTGCCTGTGGGTTTTTGTGTGCCACTCCCTGCAGGGAGCTGCAGCCTCCTCAGCCCACAGAAGGAGGATGTGTCCACAACTTGGATTTAATCAAGTACAGTCACATTGATATGACTAAATCCACGCAGCTTCTGTCAACACAGCTCCTGCATGGAGGCAACATCTGTGTAATTAAACCCTCAATGGCTGAATAGCCCCGGCGCAGGGTTTAAATGGAATTTCTGCACAAAGCACAGGTTTTCTGTGAGTGAGTTTAAGTGAGGCTCCTCCTGTTCCTCAGATAACCACAGGTGCTAAGGACAGAGTGACCAGGAGCCTTGAGGGAGTGGGGGACAGGACAGATGGAAGGGTCTGGTGATGTGATGTGATGTGATGGGGACACAAAATCAGCAAAACACAGCGGTGGCACCTTCAGCACCCACATGGCAGTGAAGAAGAGCTCCTGAGGCATCTGGAGAGAACCTTCCCTGCTGCTCCTCACCAGACTGGTGCTCCACACCCTTCCCCAGCTGTGTTCCCTTCCCTGGACACCTTCCAGTCCCTCAATGTCCTTCTTGTCATGAGGTGCCCAGGACAACCCAGGATTTGAGGTGTGACTCCAGCAGTGCCCAGCACAGGGGGACAGTCACTGGTCCTGCTGGCCCCTGGTACAAATCAGGATGCCACAGGTCTTCTTGGCCCCCTGGGCACCCTGCTGGAAGCTCAGAATCTGACTGTTGAGCAGAAAGGTTCAGCATGTTCACATGGGGAAGCTCAACATTCTCATGGCTGTCAGAGCCGTAAAGCTCTGTAACTGTTTTACTCTGGTGAGTTTATGTTTAAAAATCACAGAAAATGATTAAGTGGCCCTGTGGATTATTAACATTTTGGGCTGAATTGCAGGTGCAGAGGTCTTGCACCTCCCTCCAGCTCTGTCAGCCATCAGCAGAACCTTGTCAGCTTGTGTTGTCCCAGGCTCAGAGTGGCACCTGAGGGACAGAGCTGTTTCCATGTTGCTATCTCTGGTTACACATTCATCCCTTTCCTGCTTACAGCACAGCTTGGATGGGGAGGGCAGACAGGGCACAGCCTTGCTCTGCCTGGCAAACATTGTGACACCACTGCCACAAAGTCCCTTGGCTCGGGGATGGGGGAGCATCCTGCTGCTCTCAGCCTCCAGCAGCCAGAGAAAATACACAATTCCATTTTTATTGAAGCTCTGGAGGTGCAATTGGATTTTTTTCTGAGCTGCTGGAAACAGCTCTTCTCCATATAACTTCTCTATCCATCTCATTTTAGAGCAAATGGCTTTCCAACAAATTCTTTTCCAGAAGTGGGATGACCTGTGGGCATAGATAGTGTTGCAATTTGAGTTTAGGTTTAATGTTCAGAGGATAGAGGCATGGCCTCTGAAATGAGGTGATATCTAACATCAAACTAAATAATTATACAGCCAAGAAATCCTAATTCTCCACTGCTTTCATGCTTTATAAACATGTATTCCACACACTACACTTTGCATATTGCATAAACCATGCAAGCAGCCTTTGCCTACTCTGTGTTGTTTCAAAACCCACGAGTGTGCAGTTTTTAATGAGTGTTTAAAAATAATTAAAAAGGAGTTTATGCCTATGGCAGGCCAGGGTAAATAGTTTTTGCCCTGTTTTATTTATGAGAATTGCAGAAGAGTCATTTAATGACAGACAGAGGCAGATAAAGGTCAGTTATCATCTGGTGTGTCCTGGGGATGAGTCCTTGGCTTTGTTGATTCATGACAGTTGAGAGTTGGATATTAATCTAGAGCATAATTTGGTGGGGATTTTAGTGTGTGTGTGTCTTTGTTGTGTTTGAGTGCTTTTGGGCTTTGGTTTGTTGGGGTTTTTCCAGTTTTTCCCACACCTATTTGCTGTAGACCCTTTCACATGACCACAAAAGATGTCGCAAGTCCTTGATGGGAAAGACACCGTGCCCAGTTTAAGTCTGGAAATGACTCAGGTATAAAGAGACTCTTGTGTCTCCCTTCCTGCCTTGTGGTTTCCAGCCTGTTTCCTCATCACATTCATATTCTCCTCTGTCCAGCTTCAAGTGGAAATTGCTGAAATATTTTATTGCCCTGTTATCTTCCAAGTCAACGTCCTGAGGTGCAACAACTCAGGGTTTCCAGCAGTGACTGGGAATTTGAGACTGTTATCAGAGGAATCCTAGTCCAGAATAGCTCCCAGATCCAGTGCCAGGGCTGGTGATAAAAATGAGAATTATGTAAACTCTGTTGGGTAATTCAGATGGGCAGACAGGGCTTGTTCTGTGTGGGGAATGATTAAGCTGAAGAAGAACCTTATTTCCACTCTCTGTGGCCACGAGATGCACGAAGATATGCTTTGCTTGAGGTAGGAAAGAAAAGAACTTGCAAATGGAAATTTCATTGAGGTGATGTTCTGTGGGGTACAGGAAAGCTGTGGCTGAGGTGAAGAAGCAGCAGCAGCCAGCTCGTGTCCCACCACCAAACCTGTGCTCAGAGTTCCTGCCCTCAGTGGTGTGGTTTGAAATGCACAAAGCTGAAATCCCACGGCCCCAATCTGCATTTATCCTGGACCTTTGCTCTTACCCTGATGCTCTTGTCTGGAGGGACAGCTCTGTCCCTGCTGGCATCTTCCTCTGCCTTAGTCATGTGAAATACCTGGAAATGTCAAGGTGAGGCAGAAAGGCACCAAGGAAAGATTTAGGTTGGAAAAGACCTTTAAAATCATCAAGGCAAATAATCTATCACTGCCGAGCCCACCTCTAAATCATGTCCCTGAGTGCCGCATCTCCACATTTTTTAAACTCCTCCGTGAGTCTGTCTACACTTGGGGAAAAGTGACTTTTATCAGAGAGGCAAAAAGCTGTGACATCCCAGCACAGGCAGCCCAGACACTGCTGTGAGTGACCCAAGCAGAGCATTAACTGAAGGCTTTATGTGTGGCCTCACCACAAATTTACCAACAGGAGCACAATGGATTCTGTGGAGCTTTTGGTCCTCCCCTCGAGGTCGAGCCTGTGTTATCAGCACAGCTTGAGGCTGCTTAATCTGCAGCCACCTCCTCTCTCCCAGTCTTGTGCCACAAGAGATGGCCCAGTCCAGCCAAGGCAGGGTCACCCAGGGAGGTGACACAGGAACGTGTCCAGATGGATTTCGGATGTCTCCAGGAGGGAGACTCCACAACCTCTCTGGGCAGCTGTTCCAGTGTTCTGCCACCCTCAACATAAAGAAGATCTTCCTCATATTGAGGTGTTTGTGCTGTGTCTTAGTTTGTGCCCATTACTCCTTGTCCTGTCGCTGGGCAGCACTGAACAGTGGCACCTTCCTCTGGACACACCTTGGAGATATTTGTATGAATTGATTGGATCCTCTCTCAGCCTTCTCCTCTCTGGACTAACCAGGCCCAGCTCCCACAGTCTCTCTTCATTAGAGATGCTCCAGACCCCAAATCATCTTTGTGGCCTCCAGTGGACCTTCTCCAGCAGCTGCTTGTCTTTCTTGAACCATGGCGCCAGAGCTGGACACTGGACACCATTCCAGATATGCCTCACCAGGGCCAAGCAGAGGGGCAGGATCACTCCTGCCGTGCTGGCCACACTCTTCCCAATGCCTCCAGGGTCCCATTTTCAAATGGGGCCCTGAGCAACAACAACCCTTGGACAAATGAAACAGGAGATGGTTCATGCAGATGCTCTTGGGCCATTCTGGACAGGGCAAGATGCAAAATGTGCTCCAACCACAGCTAGGGGGGAATAGTCCTACCTGGAGCTCCACCATACAATCAGGGGATTGTAATCCCCTCCCAGGTGTTCCTCTGCGGAGCTCCTCTCCAGTGGGTCACCCCCAGCCTGTCCTGGTCCTGGTTCCTTCCTGTCCTGCTGGGGCCACCCTGCTCTTGATGCCTCGGAAAGCGAGAACCCTGTGACTCCACAGGAGTTAATTCCTGGCAAACAGAGCCAGAAAAGGTGCTGTTTGACCAGAGGCCCAGTCACTCTGGTGCATTTGCTATTCCAAGCTTCACAACTCCCTCTTTGTTTATAAAGGGCTGTGCTGTGTTATCACCAATCAATAACAACTCCGAGCTGTCAGCCTCTCCCCTGCCCCTGGCAGAGGTGCCTGAGGACCACCTGTGCTCCTCTCTGCTCTTACCTGCTCCTTTACCACCAACGTGGTCCCCTCTGGCCCCAGAGCCAGCAGGAGTTCAGCAAACACCACGGGATCCACCTTGGGAGTGATGCAACCTCAGTTTGATGGACAAGGACACGGGCAGCACAAAAAAAGCAGCTTGCCCAAGGAAATTTGTTGGCTCAGGGAATGGCCAAAAATAGAACTGGTGGCTCCTGCCACCTCGGTCAACCTTTGGGCTGTGCCCCTGGAGCTCTCCGTGGTTCACTGGAACTATGTGCCCCTTGTCAGCACAGCTGGCCCTGGCTGAGGACCAGGGCAGGCTGGGTACAAGGGTCAGGAGTCCGTGAATTTTACAGATCTCACTGACTTCCAGGCTGCTGTTTTGTCTTGCTCTTCAAAATTAATTTGCCATCTGAATGAGAACAGAGCCACGTTGGAGGGGCTGCAGAGAGGAGGTGAGAGAGCTGGGACCACTGAGGAGCTGCAAGGGAGGCTCAGAGTGCAGATGGGAAACAGCCAACACAGCAGGAACTGGAGGTGCCTGGCCCAGAAGACAGTGCAGGGCTCCTGAGGCTGCCTTGGCATCCCTGTCTCCCTGTGCTGATGCTTTTTTAAAGCTGCAATATCCCTAGCCCTGCTCTGTCCTCTGGCCCTGCCGCTGCTCCAGCTGCAGCCTGACCTTCTGGCAGGAGCTTCCCTAATTACGTATTCCTTAGGTTTGCTCATCAGCTGAATGGTGTGAACCATCCCCTCCCCTCCCTTTGTGAGCAGGGAATATCTCTGGGTGCTGGGAGAGAAGAATTCACAGGAAAAAAACAATGGTTTGGAATTCTTGGCCTGCACCAGGAAAGCAGCGGCAATAATTCATTTCACAGATACAGCTGTTTTCCTAACAGGATAAACAAAACCCTGGCTTTTCTGCAGCTTTATCATCCAGGAACAACTGAGAACAGTTAGATGGATCCACCTGGCCATAACCCTGAATAACAAATTAATAAATAAATCTGCACTGTTGGACTCCAGTTAAATAAGCAAGACTCAGGGAGGGCAGGAGATGGTGGAGCTCCAGATAGGACTATTCCCCCCTAGCTGTGGTTGGAGCACATTTTGCATCTTGCCCTGTCCAGAATGGCCCAAGAGCATCTGCATGAACCATCTCCTGTTTCATTTGTCCAAGGGCTGTTGTTGCTCAGGGTCCCCTTTGAAAATCCTTCACAGAATCACGGAATCATGAAAGCTGGAAGGGACCTCTAAGACCATCAAATCCAACTGTAAACCCGTGGTCAGCACTAAACCGTGTCCCCAAGGGGCACCTCCACTTATGTTTTTTTAACATTTCCAGGGATTGTGGCTCCACCACTGCCCAATGTTTTACAACACTTTCTATGAAGAAATTTCCCCCCATGCCCAATCTAAACCTCCCCTGGCACTACTTGGGGCCGTTTCCTCTTGTCCTATTGCATCTTGCCCTTAACCTTACTTTGTTTAGGGGAAAAAACACCTTTCAGACACATTCAGACTATTTTTCTCCCTTCCCCGAAAACTTCTGCTGCGTCACCCCACACCACCAAAGCCCCCCAGGTGCTCCACAGCTCCACGCTGTCCCAGCACGGTCTGCGGTTGTGTTTGGGGTGTGTTCCCAGCCCAGGAACAGCCGATTCCCGGCTCCCGGAACAGCCGCATCGCCGTGTCCCGGACACCGCGCCGGGCATTGACCGCGGGTAACCCGCGCCGGGAGGGCGTGGCCTCGCTGTTATTGACAGCCGTCTCCTCCAATCGCGCGGCGGTGCGCCTCTTCCCAGGGCTTGGGGGCGTGGCTTTCCCTCTGCCCACCGCCGTTCCGTCCAATAGAATGTTCCGAAAGTAATGAGCGGGCGGGGCGAAGGGGGATTGACCACGCCCCCAAGCGCGAGCGCTCTAAAGCGTCCCTCCCGGCGGCGCGCGGGAACTGCTGAGGGGTCGCGCGCTCCCGCTCGCCCGCCGGGCCCTGAGGTAACGCGCGGTCCTAGAGCCCGGCCCCGGCCCGGCGCTGAGGGAGGCAGGGCAGGCGGGTGGGCACTCCCTCCCTCCCAGCTCCACACAGGCTCTCTGGGTGTCCCCAGCGCCACCCGCTGTGTGTGGGATGTGTGGGATGCCCGCCCGTCGCGGGGGTTGCCCTGTGGGGTTCACCTTCCCGGCAGGTGCTTCTCGGGATGTCCCTTGGGCGGGTGGGTGTTTGTGCAGCGAGGGGGGACATTCGTGGGGGTTTTTGGTTAAATGAGCACACGGTAGGTTGGGGGGACTTCCCCCCAAGGCCCCGCTCAGGGCAGAAGGTGATCTGAGGAGAAGAGATGTCCCTTCCCCTGTGCTGTCCAGGGACTGTGAGGTGATCTGAGAGTTGGGGAAGCTCCGGGAGGTGATCTGAGAGTTGGGGATGCTCTGGGAGGTGATCTGAGATTTGGGGAAGCTCCGGGAGGTGATCTGAGATTTGGGGATGCTCCGGGAGGGGATCTGAGCGTTGGGGATGCTCCGGGAGGTGATCTGAGATTTGGGGATGCTCCGGGAGGTGATCTGAGATTTGGGGATGCTCCGGGAGGTGATCTGAGAGTTGGGGATGCTCTGGGAGGTGATCTGAGATTTGGGGATGCTCTGGGAGGGGTTCTGAGATTTGGGGAAGCTCCGGGAGGTGATCTGAGAGTTGGGGATGCTCCGGGAGGGGATCTGAGAGTTGGGGATGCTCCGGGAGGTGACCCGAGTGCTCGGGATGCTCCTGTGCCGGCTCCCAGCCCCGCTGTGCTCCCAGCGGACACAAAGCCACGCGTGGGAGCCGCCAGGAACACAGGTGGTGCCTCTGAAAATACAACCCTGTGCTTTCCTGCGGGGCGTGAGGGGATTTTCCCCCGCCGGTGACTGTGCGGATGGTGTGGTGAAGCAGCAGTTTAGGAAAGAGGAGCTCGGGGCAGCCTCCTGGGGAGTCGCACTGCTGGGGAATTCACCTAAAACATGCCTGTTCCCCGGCGAAGCAATGTGCCTGAAATTGAGAGTTATGTGGCTGTTTACGTGGCCGAGGAGCTGGGTCTGGCTGACCAAGTGATGGGCAGTGGGCGGCTTTCCCCAGCCAAAACTCAGCTCTGAGCTGCAGTAGAGTCACGTTCCTGTCTGCAGTCATGACACTCACTCAACATCCTTGCAGAGGTTGGAATTACTTTTCCTTCTGTTTTCCCCACTCCAGCACCAGGAGGGAATCAGAGAATTGCGCAGCACCTGTGGTCAGTGGTGCTGCTAGGATAAAACCCTTGGTGCTCAGGAAGCTTTTCATCACTGCGTCTATTAAAAACGGAGTTTTATCTTAGAAGAGTTCGTTGCTCAGCTTTTGTTTCCGCGATTAGTAAATCTTTAAGGGGAACAAAAGGAACAGAAAGGCCCAAGTTTCAGTTTTGAGGGTGATGTGGCAATTGCCTGGAGAGGCTCTAGACGGCAAGAACTGGAGCAGGGCGGATGTGGTGCCTTCACCAGTTAAAAAAATCAGCCACAGGAAGCCGAGTGGGCTGTGCTGGAAAATGTCAAGTGGCTGATAACGCGCTCAGTAATTTGAATTTGAACAGGTATTGTTGAAGCTGTGTATGTTTAGGTAAAGGTGTGTCCAAAGCCTGTTATAAATGAAAGCTCCATTCCTGCCCTGTTGACTGTTATGGGTTTGAACCTTGTCAGACCTTTATTGTGTTTTGCCAGTGAAGCCCCGTAGTTGTTCCAATGAAATCGTTCCACTTCTGGGTCATGGTGCTCCCTCGAAGCAGAACACTTTTGCATTTAAATGATTTAAGGAGTCACACAGGCTTAATTAAAAGGGAGGTTTCTTTCCACAGGTTTTGGTTTGGGTGTGTGTTCCCCATGTTCCTGAACACCTGTGGTACTTCTTGGTGTATTAATTCCTCAGGGAACTGCATGGAGTGGGAAAGGTTCATTTAGGATCTGAGAGCTATACCTGGCTCTGGTGAAGCATGGAATGGTTGGGTTGGAAAGGACCTTAAAGATCATGCCCTCCCAACCCTGAAACACGTGTGTTTGTAACTAAGCATCAGGGAGGGAAGGGCTGAGCTGCAGCCCTGAGCAGAGCTAGGGAGAGTCTGTAAATATTGGGAAATATTTGCTTCAAGCTTGAATTTGTTGGATAAAATGCATGGCTGGTTTAGGAAGCTGCACAATCGAGTTGCACTTCAGTTCATGGTGCAAGTGCACCCAGGGCTGTGCACAGTCCATTCTGCAGGGATGGTCTCCACTGGGAAGAGCTTTCTCCTCTTGAGTGACTGAAGGTGATGCAGAAACCTGCAGCTGACCATGGAAATGAAACTTAGAGGGATGGAGCAGCTCTGCTGTGAGGAGAGGGTGAGAGGATTGGGATTGTTGGGCTTGGAGAAGAGAAACTATGGGATGACCTAATTGTGACTTTCCCGAACCTGAAGGGAGCCTGCAAAAAGGCAGGATAGAGACTATTTAAAAGGGCCTGGAGTGACAGGACAAGGGGGAATGGCTTCCCACTGACACAGGGCAGGGATAGATCAGATATTTGTAGGAAGTGCTTACCTGTGAGGGTGGGCAGGCCCTGGCACAGGTGCCCAGAGCAGCTGTGGCTGCCCCTGGATCCCTGGCAGTGTCCAAGGCCAGGCTGGACAGGGCTTGGAGCAGCCTGGGACAGGGGGAGGTGTCCCTGGGGGTGGCACTGGATGAGCTTTAAGGTCCCTTCCCACCCAAACCATTCTGGGATTCCATGATTCCCTGATAGCCGGAGTGAGAGCACCTCACCCTTCCCCTCGAAACTTCCTTGCTGTATTGAAGCACAGTTGGCAAGAGGAACGCTGTAATTAGTGCAGAGGCCGAAGTTTCCCTCAGGGACACAGGGCAGCCCTGAACCCCTCGTTGTGGGGTGCTGGGAAGGAAAGTGGGAGCAGCATTGCGAAAGGGGGTCAGGAGTGATGGCAGCTCGTCCCTCCTGGGCTCTGCTCGGTTCCTCCTTGAGCAAGAGGGGCCGTGGGGACAGCTCGGGTGGCACCGCACGGGTTGGGACCTGGGTGCTCTGCCACGTGTGAGTTTGGGCTGCTCGGGGCCGGGCAAGGAGCTGCTCCGGGCTGGGTGGGAGCTGCTCGGGGCTGGGCAGGTCTGAATGGCTGCTCCGGGCCGGGCAGGGAGCTGATCCGGGCCGGGCAGGTCTGAATGGCTGCTCGGGGCCGGACAGGTCTGAATGGCTGCTCCGGGCCGGGCAGGGAGCTGCTCCGGACCGGGCAGAGAAGTGCGCCGGGCCGGGCAGGGAGCTGATCCGGACCGGGCAGAGAAGTGCTCCGGGCCGGGCAGGGAGCTGATCCGGGCCGGACAGGTCTGAATGGCTGCTCCGGGCCGGGCAGGGAGCTGATCCGGGCCGGGCAGGGAAGTGCTCCGGGCCGGGCAGGGAGCTGCTCGGGGCCGGACAGGTCTGAATGGCTGCTCCGGGCCGGGCAGGGAAGTGCTCCGGGCAGGGAGCTGCTCCGGACCGGGCAGAGAAGTGCTCCGGGCCGGGCAGGGAGCTGTTCCAGGCCGGTCAGGGAGCTTCTCCGGGCTGGACAGGTCTGAATGGCTGCTCCGGGCCGGGCAGGGGACTGCTCCGGGCCGGGCAGGGAAGTGCTCCGGGCCGGGCAGGGAGCTGTTCCAGGCCGGTCAGGGAGCTTCTCCGGGCTGGACAGGTCTGAATGGCTGCTCCGGGCCGGGCAGGGGACTGCTCCGGGGTGGGCAGGGGACTGCTCCGGGCTGGGCAGGGAGCTGCTCGGGGCCGGACAGGTCTGAATAGCTGCTCTGGGCACGGGGCTGCAGAGCTAACAGCCTCTAGTCACAGCTCCGAACAAACCGCTCTGCTGTTCCAGCCCAGAACGGGCTGCGGGGCAGTATCTGCCACTTATCTCGGCGCTTCAGAGATGGCTTTTTGCAGGCATCCCCCTCTCGGCTGCTCGTGAATTAAACTATTTTTGGCGTGGTGACTCGCGGGCTGTAGCGGAGCGTGGCGTGAGCAGCAACGTGTCCTTGCGCAGATGAGTAAGCGGAAAGGGGGACGTCCCTGAGTGTGGCTGGCGTGGCTTTCCCCTCCCGGCACAGGCTGCAGCGTGGCTGGGTCGGATTTAGTAGAGAAAAAGACT
The DNA here is from genome assembly GCA_036630365.1 of Acanthiza pusilla. Lineage (NCBI taxonomy): Eukaryota > Metazoa > Chordata > Aves > Passeriformes > Acanthizidae > Acanthiza > Acanthiza pusilla. Next base: position 2,548,382 of record JAXCHO010000105.1, on the reverse strand, counting down.
CTTTCCTTTCGCTCCTGTCCCTCCTCATCGAGACAAACATGCTCCTCACATCACACGATTTAAATGCGTCTGTCTAATGCAGATACAAAATAGCAGCCTAAAATCCACTTCTTAGAGAGATCAAGGATAATGGGATTCATCTCCAATCAGCTTGAAATCCCCTGAAACAATTAAAGCTCAGCCTGGCAACTCCTAGGCATCAAAGGCTTTTGATGAATGTAAACCTTAAATAAAATGAACGTTTAGAAAACACTTCATTTAGGCAATGAAATCCCCCAAGACAAAGTGCTGAAAGCAGCGTGGAAGCCACCAAAAAAAACCATCTGCAAAACGCTGGTTTTGATGCGACCAGGTTAAATGTGGGGTGTCCCAGGGCTGTGTCCCCCCAGAGGGACCCGAAATCCCCGGTGTGCCGAGGCTGGCGAGCAGGCATGGGGCCAGAGCCTCCTTAAGAGGCGGCGGTGTGGGGTGACGAGCCGCTTCCAATTGCAAGGCAGCAGCACATGACATAAGATGCTCCAGATCTGCCTCCTGGGCGCTAGTTTAAAAATAAAGGATATTACACGTCGTGCTCGGCGCCGGTGCGGAGCGGCTGCGGAGGGGAGGCTGCGGGACGGGCGATGCGCTGTGAGGCTGGAGGGATCGGGGGGGCTGCGAGCCGAGCGGGAGCATTTGGGGCAAAGGGAGTGCGGTGTTTAAATTGTTTGACTCGTGGGGCTCTTGGGGAGCTGGGGGTGTCACGCGGGTTTTGGTGTGGGGTTTTGCAATGACCTGCAATGTGCCTGCTGTCAGAATTTCCCGTATTTTAAGCACGTGCAGCAGGCTCGAGTTGTGCCTCTTTGGGGCTGCCTCGCTCAGGCAACTGAGCTGTTTCTGCTGCTTTGCTGTAACGTTTGGCTGTATTTTAATTTTAAAAGCTGTTTTCACAGGGACAGTGCTGTGTGAGTCAGACGCAAGGATGGCACTTGCAGAACCGGTCCCCATGCCTTACTGCAATTCAGCTCCTCAAGGGAACTGTGAGGTGCCACTGGAAGATGTACTGCTCAACTCTTCACCCAGGTTTGTCTAATTTAACGTTTATTTACCCTGTTGTGACCTGTATATGTAGTTTGTATTCTATCCTGCTTACTTTGATTAATTAAAATGATTTTGAAAGAGCCCTGCCTCTGTAGGGAACAGCTCATGTGCAGTACCTGCACTGATCTCAAACTCCTGCTGGTAAGATGCTGCTTAGATTTACAGACTAAAGAGCAGATTAGGGTCTATATCTCACCACAGCATAATGGGATCTTGCTTACTAAAACCTCTTTGCCTAAATTTTTTTGGGCTGCATTGAATTACATGTCATAAGGGGGAGAAAAAGATGGCTTGAATGACTGTGAGGGAAATGGCTTTGGCTTTTCTGCTCATATTACTGGGTCATTTGCATGCTTTGATCATAAAAGCTGGTGGAGAAATGGTGCAGAACTATTGCAACTGAGGATTAATTTGTGCTGAAAAATGTTCTCAATAATGGGGAGGGAACACGGAGATGGGAACATCTCATAATCCCTTTGGGGGAATAAAGAAATTATTTACTCAGCTCTGGTTGCTGGCTTGCAGATTAGTTCAGAGAAGCAGTTCTGCATTTGGACAGGACATGGGATCAGCCATGTCAGATCTTCCCTGAGCCTAAAACCTCCTCATATGCCCAAAGCAGTAATAGTTGACTGTTCCCTAGAAATCCAGAGTAAATGTAAACCCAAGGGAAGTAATTTCCCTCTCACCCTGAAATTCACACAGTGCCTGTGCTGAATTGTCTTGTCTTTGGTCTGGTAGAAAGGGAATAAAAAGAGGACTTGGTGGGAGCCCTGTGAGGCTTAGGCTGAGGAATTTGTGTGGGCTGACTGTGATGGGCAGAGTCAGGGCTCTTTTTTGCCCTGCAGTGTTGGGCTTATTGTGATGTCAGGGCCCTGCAGCCCTTCTGGAAGACCCTGGGCTTGGTGCTGCAGCCAGGGGTTGCTGTGGGGAAGAGAAAACACAGGCCTGGAGAAACAACACCTTTGTGATGGCCTGAAGCAAAGGGCCCTGGTAGGGCAGGGCAGGATGGAAAGAGTCTTTGGAGTATAATCTTAAATCTGCTAAAACTCAGGGCATTGCCCAGACCAGGGAGCCAAGCACCAGCTGATTGGTTGGAGGGTGGGATGTTCATTTAGGGAGCAAATCCCAAATCTCACTGGGTCTGGCTTCCAACTCCCACTCTCATGTGGGACATGAGACTTGATCATCCCTTATCCTCATCCCTTAGGGCTGTGAGAAAGTCCAGCTTGGGAAGGGATGGAGTAAGAGCAGTTTTGTGAGCAGGCAAGTGGTGCTTCAGCAGCTCGTGCAGGGCTGAAAGTAAAAGGGACAGCTCAGCTGGGGGAGCATGGCTGAAGCACATGGGGATTAGCTTGTTTCCATTTCTTCCCAAGCATCTGCTGGGAGCACTGGCTTTATTAGGAATACCTAAGAACAAGATTTCCTGTTAAATCAATTTCCTGCTCTTCTGCAGGAAATCTCCGTGGGCTTCCCCATGGGGTGACTCGAGAGTTTCCCCAGGGGCCTCCCTGTTGTTGGACTCACATATTGCAGACAGGAGATGAGCTCCAGATCCATTGTCCCTTCCTGTCCCCCTCCTCCTCCCAGCTGCAGACTCTTTGTTTCAGGCACCTGGAGCAGACCTTAGGAATTAAATGATGGCTGTTTTGGGGATGATGTTTATGGATTCTCCTGCAGCTCGTCTGCAAGGAAAGCTGCAATTAGGGCAACACTCTTGTGTTCAAAAACAGCACAGGCAGAGCTTGCACATTCTGAGAAACCTGTTCCATTGCTGGAGCCATGCAGGGTAGTAAATTAATATAAAGTCACCTGCAGAACATCAGGAATCACTTTGACGTCCAAGGACTGGGTGACATTAAGGGATGGAGCCAACCTGCCCTCAGAGTTCTCATCCAGGGATAATTCCTTTTGCCTTGCAGAACTGCTGAGCCACACAACAGCAAGCCAGGGGAAGATTCCAACATGGAGAGACATCAGGCCAACTCACTAGGTCCCAAAGGTGAGTGGATGAAAGTTTGGTGACCGTGGTGTGCATTAAATTATTAGTGCAATGAGAGAGGAGTTTATCAAGCCATAACAACAGAAGCAGCAGCTCAGGTTGGAGGATGGGCTGTGCAGAAGTGTGTTGAACTCAGACTTTAAAGCCCAGTTGTGCTTCAAGGATTAAATAGGCAGTGTCAGTGCCTGATGCTCATCTGCCAGGTACCAGTGTCCTGCTTTCAGTCCTCCTTAACAGAAAAAAAATTAAAAATAGCAGAGTATAAAATGCAAGAAGCTTTCACCTTACCAGTACAAGAGCCTTAGGGCAGCAGAGCAGGTTAGAGGGGATGTAAGTGGGAAATGCTTAGCAAAATTTGAAAGTGCTTTAGAGGCTTCCAGTCTAAAATACTGGGGGTCATGAGGCAAATTTGCCAAGGAGAAAAGGTTGAAAAAGGGGTATGGGACCGTGGGTATAACAGCATTTGCTTGATGCTTTATTTCTGAATGTAAGATGCTGAAAACTTTTCTTTCGAAGCAGCCTCCTCCAGTTCTGCCTCCAGACTGTGGACAACATCTCGAGATGGAGAGGTCAGGCTGAGGATGGAAGAACAGGGCATAGGCAGTGAGGCACCAAAGACTGTGCACCAGCTCTTGCAAGAGAGTGTGAATAAATACGGTGACTATTATGCCCTTGCATCCAAAAAAGATGGCCAGTGGGTAAAGCTGACATATAAGATGTACTATGATGAGTGCTGGAAAGCAGCCAAAAGCTTTCTGAAGGTAAGAGTTTGTTGAATTCTCTTGGTTTATATTCACAGAATCCTAAAATCAGCATGGTTTGGGTGGGAACAGATCTTAAAGCTCATCCAGTGCCACCCCCAGGGACACCTTCCACTGTCCCAGGCTGCTCCAAGCCCTGTCCCACCTGGTCTTGGACACTTCAGGGATCCAGGGGCAGCCACAGCTGCTCTGGGCTCCTGTGCCAGGGCCTCCCCACCCTCAATTCCCAATATCTGATGTAAATCTCTCCTCTTTTAGTTTAAAACTCTTCTTCCTTTTCCTACCACTGTGTAAAAGGTAAAGTTTAATGGTCACTCATTTTAGTGCTGGAAGGCTGCAGTCGAGTCTGTCTTAAACCTGCAAATTCCTTGAGTGCAGGTGAACCTTACAGTGACAGGGAAGTACCTGAACATGCCATGGACACCTTGGTATTTAATTTTTTTGACAGTTGCTTCCACATTTAATCAAGAAAAAAAGCATGTAAGGAAACATTTAAAGCAAGGTGTTTGAGGTGTATGGCAAATCTGGAAACTGCCCCTCCAGAGGCATGGAAATGTTCATTTTACTAAGAAAGAAATGTAATGGGATGCTTACAAACCAGACTTAAATATCCCAACTTGCCCAGCCTTTTGCCTGTGCTGTTGGGATTAGGAGACTTGGAGAGAGAAACCAACACTGTGTTCCCACTGTTGTGATCAAATCTTATTTCAAGTTAAGGCCAGCCTGGTTTTTCTCCTATTGTGGGATCTTCCACTCTGGGACAAAAGCAGGGAGTTAGACTGGGACTCCAAGAGCTGCAATTTGCTAGCCAGGTGCCTCTGGCTGTCCCTGGAACTGTTGCTCTGGCCATTATTGATATCTGACTTATCCAATTGTACCAAACATCTCAGGAGGTGTTGTCTGACTTCATCTCTTACCTCCTCATCCCCAGCCCAAGGGGAGCTCATAACTCCCTGGATTGCAGGTTTATGTTCCTGTTAGTGCCATGAGCCAGGCTTTCCAAGGGCAGACCTCAGCAAATCCCTCTTTTCCTGCCCACTGATAGTGGGACAGTGCTGTGAAACTTCACCTGGTTCCTTCTTGGCTCCTGGGAAGTTTTTCAGTAGGAATTGCCCCATGTAAAAACATGAACTCTTTCCCTCAGTGCTGAGATCTGCAACTGAACTCTGAGCTTTCTCCAAAGGAAAAGCCAGGCTGCTGTAGTGTCATCTCTTGTTTACAGCTGGGGCTGGAGCGTTTCCATGGAGTGGGCATCCTGGGATTTAATTCTGCAGAGTGGTTCATTGCTGACATTGGAGCTATCCTTGCAGGGTAAGAGTTTTGTTTCTTGCCATGCATTTTGCTTTGGCAGGCAGGGAGTAACTGCAGTATTCACAGGAGAAGCAGGTTTTCATTAAACCCCCAACAAAACAAACAAAAAAACCCTGAACCCAATTGCTCGTATTTGAATTTAATGAAGGTAGATAGAAGCTGAACTATTTAATAATGAATTAATAAGACAAAAATTAATTTTTTTTTTAGCTAGCTGCTTCTCTCAAAATAAGATGACTGGTAGGTTAATCCAAAAGCATTCTTATGTACACAGTGATTAAAATATAGTGGGAAATTCCAGAGAATCCCAGGGCTGGGTTTTGATATCTGCCTTCCATATGAGACATTTTGGTCCCTCACACCACTCTGACATTTCCCACGCCCTAGAACAGAGTCTTTCCTCTTGGAATTAAGCCCTCCCCTCTTTGTTATCATATTAGGAGATATCCCTCTTAAAGTTTTTGCTCTGAAATGGTCTGAATTTTGCCAGCAGCTTTGCTTGTCCTCTAACTCTCTGTTTTGCCTTTCTGTTTTGTTTTTTCCCTTTTCCAGGGGATTTGCTGTTGGAATCTACACTACAAACTCTCCTGAGGCCTGTCACTATGTAGCAGATAACTGCAGTGCCAACGTTATAGTGGTGGAAAACCATAAACAGCTGCAGAAAATCTTAGAAGTAATGATGCTTTTGAAATGGCTGGGGGTTACAGCATCCTGTTGACAGATGTGGGAGGGTAAAATGCTGAGGGAGGGCATTACCTGAGGGAATGCTGGCTCTGAGAGCAGAGGTGAGCACTTGGTGTGCTCCCTGCTCCAGCCAGGTGAGCTGGGACTGGCACTAAGTCTCACAAGAGTTTAAGTGGTGCTTTCACTTCCTAAAGCCTTGGGCTTAAAATAGGAGAAGCCAAAATGAACAACTGAACATCCTCTAGGTTGTCTGGCAACATCCCAGCTCAGATTATGACTCTTTCTTCTAGTGAGGCAAACCCATTCTTGTAGGAACACAGATGGGATTCTCTGGCTTTACATAAAATGCCAAATATGAGGAGCATGTTAAGTGGGGGGTTACAGAGGCCTGAAAAGGACAAGCAGCATTTGCTCCTTCTCATGAGTTCTTCCTTCTTAACACAGGTTGAAGATAGACTACCTCATCTGAAAGGCATTGTACAGTATGGGGAGGAGATCAAAGAGAAGAGACCAAATCTGTACTCGGTAAGTCGTGGTCTTCTTCACTGCTTGTGAGTCCTGGTTGTGTTCAGCCGATGGCTGCAAGTACCTGTCACCTTCCATGGAGCCTTAAACATCTGGAGGGTGACATTCCTGCCTGTGGCAGGGCCTTGGGCTGAGATGATCTTTGAGGTCCCTTCCAACCCAAACCAGCCTGGGGTTCTGTGACCGTGATCGCATGAGCTCGTGTTGGCTGTGGGGGGCAGGAGGTGTGTGCTGTTGTGCAAAGCTGTTAGTCCATGTTGTAAGGGGGCTGTGAGCCTACTGACCTTTGCCAGGCAGCCTCAGGCCCCACATTACTCCAGGGAGTTGCTACAGAGCTGTAAAACTGCTGGGGGTGGGTCTGTCTCCTTTCTGCTTTTCTCTGTGTCAGCCAAGAAACACTGTGGGGTGACAGTGTGGATTTACAGCCTCTTGCAGAGGTTTGGGCAGGTAGGACAGCTTCCTTCTCTTGGTGTGTAGCAAAGGGTTTAATTTTTCATGTGAGTGGTGCCTAACAGAGTGACTGAGCTCTGCTCTCCTGTGCACAGTGGAGGGAGTTCATGGAGCTGGGCAGGGACGTGCCAGACTCACGGCTCCACGAGATCATCGCGTCGCAGAAACCCAACCAGTGCTGCACCCTCATCTACACCTCGGGCACCACGGGGCAGCCCAAGGGGGTCATGCTCAGCCACGACAATGTGAGTGTCCAGTGCCATCCCAGCGAGTCTGACCCTGGGGGTGCTGAGGGAGAACATCCTGAGCTGGGAGGGACCCACAGGGATCATCAGTGCAGCCCCTGGCCCTGCACAGACACCCCAACAATCCCACCCTGGGCATCCCTGGCAGCATTGTCCAAACGCTCCTGGAGCTCTGGCAGCCTTGGGGCCAGGACCATTCCCTGGGGAGCCTGGGCAGTGCCCAGCAGCCTCTGGGGGAAGAACCTTTCCCTGAGATCCATCCCAAGCCCTGACACAGCTCCAGCCCTTCCCTGGGCTCCTGTCCCTGTCCCAGAGCACAGCTCAGCCCCTGCCCCTCCTGCTCCCCTCAGGAGGAGCTGCAGCCCCGAGGAGTCTCCCCTCAGTCTCTGCTCCAGCTGAACAAGCCAAGTCTCTGCTGCTGAGATCCCAGGCTGTTGCAGTTGTGTTGTGCCCATGTGCTCTGTGCTGTGCCAGCTCTGAAGCCCCTGTGGGTTGCCATTGCAGGTGACATGGACGGCGGTGGCAGCCTCGCGCTTCGTCATGCTGAGCGATGCCCACACCAGGCAGGAGCACGTGGTCAGCTACTTGCCCCTGAGCCACATCGCTGCACAGATATCTGACATTTGGTCAGCCATGGCCTTCGGAGTGCAAGTGTACTTTGCCCAACCAGATGCATTGAAGGTAAAAAAAAAAAATATAATAAACTTACACCCATCCACCTGCTTGAGCTGGGGTGGGTGCTTGAAACAAAGCTGTGTTATCTCGTGCTTCTCATCTTTGCAATCTGCGTTTACTTTGCCCACTGACCAACTGCCCCTGTTGGTTTGAGTGAAGCCACTCTGACCCTCACCTTTTGACTTTATTACAAACTGGGAGAAGCTGACCCAGGACTTCCCAACTGGGAGCTGCTGAGTTCTCATCTCAGCCACATCACCTGGTCCCACACCAGAGCTGGTTGAGCAACAGCTTTGTGTTTGCTCTGCCCACATTGCACAATGGCCTCAGCTAAATCTGAGTCCTGAGTAAAGGATTCTTGTGTCAGCGCTGGCACTGAGACCATCGACCCTTGCTCCCTGTCCAGTTCCCACTGGAATGCCCCAGGGGCTCCTCTCTCTTGGTGGCACTGCAAAAAATAAGCAATTCCTCAAAACTGATGGCAGAATCCCAAGTTTTTGCTAGTGCCCAGTGCTGAGCTGAAGTCTGCAGTGAATGACTTCTAAAAACTGCATTAAATCCTGCTTCTCTCAGGGCAGCTTGGTGGAGACCCTGCGGGAAGTGAGGCCGACTGCTTTTTTGGCAGTTCCTCGTGTCTGGGAAAAAATGGAAGAGAAAATGAAATCTGTGGGCATGAAATCCTCAGCGCTGCGGAGGAGAGTGGCGTCGTGGGCCAAGGGAGTGGGGCTGCAGACCAACCTGAAGAGGATGAATGGGTAATTATGAGCTCCATTTCAGGGGTGCTTATGAGTTGTAGGAGAATTTTACAATCAGATCAGGGGTTGTATCCCATTCAGGGATTATATTCCATCCAGGATGGTATCCTGTGTGAAAGGACCTGAGGGTGAGCAGCAAGGGCTGGAGCAGGGAAATAATCAATTATTTTATTGAGTAAACTAAAGTAGGATGAAGATAGAAGGAGGAAGGGGGAGAAGTTCCACGTGTGCCCCTTTTCCTGCCGCAGGTGCTCCGAGGTGCCGATGAATTTCCGCCTGGCCAGGCAGCTGGTGTACAGGAAGGTGCGCAAGGCCATCGGGCTGGACCGCTGCACCAAGTGCTACACGGGGGCTGCTCCCATCACCAGAGAAACCCTGGAGTTCTTTCTGAGCCTGAACATTCCCGTGCTGGAGCTCTATGGGATGAGTGAGAGCTCTGGGCCTCACACTGTCTCCCTACCTCACGCCTTCAAGCTCGGCAGGTGAGCCTTGCTGGGAGCAGAGGAATGGTGGGGTCTGCGTCTGGCATGTCCATCTCTGCTGTTGCAGCTCAGCCCCAGAGCTGCCACTGAAAGGGAGCCACACCACAGGTGAAGAGATCTGCCCAGGGCAGCAGCAGCAGGGATATGTAAATTTACCTTGGCTGGATTCTGTAGGAGCTGAGGAAGAAGTGAGGGGCTGGTGGGAAGAAGGAAGGATTGGTAACTCCAACCTGCACTTCACTTCAACAGCAAATGGCTAAAGGGTGCAGGGTGTCTTTGAATGGCTCCTTCAGTCTGCACAGTACAAGTTTGTTGCCAAGGACATAAATCTGCTCATTCAAAGCTCAGGTGTTGAGAACAATGAGTGCAAACCAGCAGGTGTGTGAGCACTGATCTCTGCATTAACAACTCTTTCTGTAGCTGCCCTTACATGAGCAGATGCCTTTGAAACTGAAGCTGTTGTGCTAAAAAGCTGCTGGGCTTTGTTCAAACCCTTCAGCTTGAGAGGTGCTGCTGTAACCTCTGCTTGAATTCAGTTTAAAATAAATTAATCCTTGGTCTGTGCTCTCTTTCAGCTGTGGGAAGGAGCTGGCAGGCTGCCACACCCTGATCCATAAACCAGACAAGGATGGCATTGGGGAGATCTGCTTCTCAGGGAGGCACATCTTCATGGGCTACCTGAACATGGAAGACAAAACCAAAGAGGCCATCGATGAGGATGGCTGGCTGCACTCAGGGGACCTGGGCAAGCATGACAAGGATGGATTCCTCTTCATCACAGGCAGAATTAAAGGTAACACATCCCCTGACTTGGTTATCTTCACATTGTGCAGCCCTGTGGAGTCAGAGAGTTCTTAATGTTGGGAAAGACCTCATGGAGCCCAACTGTTCCCTCAGCACTGCCAAGGCCACCACTAACCCATGTCCCCAATTGCCACAATTTTTAAATCCCTCCAGGGCTGGTGACGCCCATTGCCCTGGGCAGCCTGTCCCAATGCTGCACAGTGAAGAAATTTTCCCCATTATCTCAGTTAAACCTCCCCTGGTGCAGGGGAGGCTCTGCTGGTTGCGTGGTTGTGACTTGCACAGAAGAACATTCAAATCCTTCTCCATCTGGCGTTTCCATGAGAATGTGGCTGCAGGGTGTCCTGCCCTGGGACACAGCCCCTGGTGGGAGGAGAGGGGTGGTCTCTGGAGCCAGGGTGTGTTTGCAGTGTGAGGGAGAAGCCCTCTGATTTCAGCAGCAGTGCAGTTCATGCTTTGTGGGCTGCTTTTACCAGCAGCTGCCTCAGGAGCTTTGCTGGGTGGCCTCCAAGGAAAACAGCAGCTTAACACTGTTGTGCAAGTGCTTTGTGGCAATGTGGCTCTTGGGACAGCAATTTGAGCAACCCTGAACAAGCCAATGTCGTGCAAGACTTCAGCTCAGACAGAGAGAGGTGCTCACGTGGGGCTGCTCTAAGGGGCAGGAGATAACTGAGAAGGAGGGGCTCCCCTCTGCTCTGCAGTGCACGGGAACCTCCAGCACCGCCCCAGCAAACCTTTCACTTCCATTTCTGACAATTTGTGTGCCAGCTTGGGTGCCTCAGAGCCCCAGGTGTCTGTGCCAGGGTGCCAAGGGGCTCACCCTGCATCCCCAGCCTGCAAATGCCTCTGGAGCACTGAGGCAGCTGTGGCTGTGTGTGCACAGCTCCTGCTCCTCTCCCCAGGCCTGGGGGAGTCATGGATCAGCACTGGGGCTGGAAAAGCCCTGTGAGATCAGAGTCCAACCATCAACACAGCACAGCCAAGGCCACCACTAAACCATGTCCCCAAGTGCCACATCCACACATTTTTTGACACTTCCAGGGATGGTGACTCCGAGGCTTTCCCGGTCTTGCCTCCTCCAGCTGTGCTGACACAGACTCACTGTTTGATCCAGGAGACACAGAGGAGCTGTGGAGTTGTTTCAGGTTGTGGGAAGGGGAGAAGCTCCAAGCATTAATCAAGCTTTGACTGTTTTCCAGAGCTCATCATCACTGCAGGAGGTGAGAACGTTCCTCCTGTTCCAATCGAGGATGCTGTCAAAAATGCTATTCCCATCATCAGCAACGCCATGCTGGTTGGAGACAAAGCCAAATTCCTTGCTATGCTTCTGACACTAAAGGTAATGGAAAATAGGATGGGAATCCACCATCTGTGCTGCTGAATGTGATTAATTCCAGGGAGGAAGAGAGTTGTTACACATTTTTAGTGTCTTGTGGAGACAGGAGCCCAGAGCACAATTTGCTGTAACTGAGCTGCAAAGAGCAGCTGGAACCACAGAGAGTTGTCACTTGCTCAGACCATCAGGTCCTGCTGGTGTTCAGGGCAGCTTTTTCTGAGCCACAGAGGGCAGGAAGAAGCAGAGGGAAAAGGCCTAAAAGTGAGGCTGGGAAAGGAAACCCTTCTGCTCTCCTCACCTGTTTTAGTTTCTCCCAGAGCAGTCTGGGAAGTAAAAAGCTGTCAGGGACTTTCTTGTCAGACTCTGGCTTTAAACTCCAGCAGGACACATCTGGTGGCCTGTGCTGATTGTCAGAGTGGGAATTGCTCCTTAGTGACACTGAGGCCAACAGCCTCACCCTGGGGCAGGAGACTCAAGGTGGCCCTGGAGGTGGCCCTGCTGTGCTTGTCATGGTTGGGTGCTGTGTGTGAATTCCAACGCTGCTGCTGCACAGTGTAGGGTAGTAAATTATGGTCCAGAAAAGGTGTGGAAAAAAGTGCTTAACTTTGGATAGCACAGGAGGAATTTGGGAGATGAGCTCTGTACCCTCCTTGTTCCTCAGCATTGAGGCAGCTCCTGAGCAGGCAGAGATCTCAGGGGGTTTATCTGTGTTTTGTCCCAAGTTTCCATTGGCAGCAGGGGTTGGATGAGAGCTGAGGGGCTGATGGGGGTGGGGTGGGGTGGGAGGAACCATCCCCGGGCAGCATCCAGGGCTGGAGGCCCTCAGTGCAGAGGGGCTCAGGTGCTCAGCAATGCAGTTCCCTGTTCTGGCTGTCCTGCAGTGCGTTGTGGATGCAGAGACAGGCGAGCCTGGGGATGACCTCACTCCAGAAGCTGTGGAGTACTGTCAGAAGCTGGGCAGCAATGCCACCAAGGTGTCCGAAATCATCAGCAGCAAAGACAAGGCTGTCTATGCTGCCATCCAGAAAGGGATCTCGGCCGTCAATGAGGGAGCTGTGTCCAACGCCCAGAGAGTCCAGAAGTGGGTCCTGCTGGAGAAGGACTTCTCCCTCTTTGGGGGAGAGCTCGGTGAGTGGTGGGGGAGGTGCCTGGGGTTTGTGCAGTGCCCCTTCCCTGCCTATTGAACATCAACACAGCCATGACCCCCAACACACAGAGCTGCCCCAGCCTTTCCTCACTGTGGCTTCTCCATGTCACAGTTTGGGGTTGGGATGAACTGGGGTGAATTCCCACATCTGCCCAGCAGCAGAGGGGAGCAGTGCTTAACCTTGTGCTGTGGTGCCTCTTGCAGTCATGGAATGTTGGAAAGGACCCACAAGGATCAAACCCAACCCTGGCCCTGCACACACACCCCAACAATCCCACCCTGGGCATCCCTGGCAGCATTGTCCAAACGCTCCTGGAGCTCTGGCAGCCTTGGGGCCAGGACCATTCCCTGGGGAGCCTGGGCAGTGCCCCAGCAGCCTCTGCTGCTGCTGTGCTGCTTCTGCTCATAGGGAAGGGAAGGAGATTCCATTAAACCCAAGGAGAAGTTTAGAACTGGTCACTGTTCCTGTGTTCTGCTTCACCCCAGGGCTGGTTTGGGCTCCCAGGGGTTCTCTCCCCATTAACCCTCGTGGTTCCCCACAGGCCCCACCATGAAGCTGAAGAGGCCGGCAGTGGCTCAGAAATACAAGGACCAAATCGCTCAGTTTTACACAGACATCGACACCCCCTCGGGGGAGCCCTCGGCCCGGCAGTAGAGCCCCAGACTGAAACCACTCCCGAGGACGTTCCCAGCTGCCCAGGAAGGATTCCCTGGATCCTGGTGAAATAAAGAGGCTCAGCCATCAGGCAGCCCCTCGGCGTTGCTTTGCTGTCTATGTCCTGGCCCTGCAGTGTGGTGAGCGTGGTCCTGCTCATGTTCTCTTGTGTCTCGTGCTGAGATATCCTGAATATTCCAACTTTGTATTTTTTATTTTTTATTTCCATTTTTATAAGGGCAATACAATGTTTACCTTCAATCCATGTGACATGTTACATTCTAACCAAAGTTTTCTTTTCCTGAGATGAATGTAAAACAGGAGCTGCAAATCAGGAGCTGCACTTTCTTTCCCTGCTGAGGGAGAAAGGCAGATTTCATTTTCCAGCAGTATCCTCACTCCTTGCTGCACGTTTCCCTGCATGCTGATGGCATCCATATAATTTTAAATCTCCTTCCCCACAAACTGTCCCTGTCTGAGATAACAAATGCTGTGTGACTACACACCGCAGTGGAGGTGGAACCTCATATGAACTGGGTTTGTCTGTGCAATATTTTGAGTTTGTTTTACATTTTTGAGTTAGAATGAAGCCATAAATTGCATTGTTGAAGTTGTATCTATGGCTGGTATTCTGGGAAGTGATTTACTCCAGGGACTATTTATAAGGCTGTGTACAATGTGTGAAATCTGTGTCTTACAATCCAGAAATGCTGTGTAGTGTCTGAAATGGAGGGTGGGTGGGTTGAAGCTCTGTACCTGTGTTTGGGGAGAGGAGATGGTGCTGGGAGCCCAGGCTGGTTCTCCTGAAGGTCTGTGAGCAACCAGCCCAGAGCTGTGGAGGTCCTTCATGGTGAATTCACCGACTGAGGACAGAATTCCCCACCTGCAAAGCTGGAGGGAAGCACCTGCACCCAGGAGCTCCTCACACTCTGTTAAATGGTTCTGCAGAGTTTATTCCAGTGGGGACTGGGAACCCCAACAACACATGAAGGTTTGCCTGCACCATGGCTCATTTCAAACCAGAAATCCTCACCTGAACGCAGGCAGAGCAGCCCAGCTCTGATTCCAAGCACCATTTCCCATGGAGGAGATTGCTGCAGGTCAGAGCAGTGTCACCACCGGCCTGGGCCAGGCTCAGGGTGGTTAAACCCAATCCTGTCCCTGCTTTGGGTCAGTGAAATTCCACTCACCCACTGCAAGGGTGGGAATGCACTACTGGAACTGCTGCTCATCCTGTGCCTGTGTGTGCTCAGAGCTGTCTGGATTTGTGTCTCCAGTGTTTGGAAGAGGAATGTGTAATAAACTCCTCAGTTTGTGTCTCTTAACTCGCGGTCATTCCTGGGCTGGGGGGGGCTTGCCTCAGGCAGGGAGAGCCTGAGCTGTGCCCGGGGCATTCCCGAGGCTGGAGCTGCTCAAGGTGGGCAGTGGAGGGAAGGTCTCACCCTGAACCTGTGCTGAGCAATGCCTGTGCCAGCGCTCAGGGCTTGTGCCAAGGTTTGGCACTTTCTGGGAGCAGTGGAGATCCCCTCCAGTCCCGTGGGAGCAGAGGGAGCATCTCCCACCTCCCCCAGGCACAGCCCTGCTCCCCCAGGGCCCTCCCACCTGAACACACCTAAAGCTCTGATGCCCTAAGGGACACTGGAGCCATCCCATGCTTCAAACAATTCCCTTTTCCTTGGCTTTTCCCCTCCCAGGTGTGGCCATGGTGCTGCCTGGCACTCCCACCTTCAGAGCTCCTAAGGGGAAACCTTTGCCATGAGGTTTTGTGCCATCCCTGGAGAAACAACACAACAACCAAAAAACACTTTCAAGTTTTACTTTTCCATCTTACTTTATTTCACTTTTTCTAGAAAATTCCTCCATAGTTCCACAAATTTAACAAAAAGTTTAAAATTCAGGACAAACAATCCTGTAACGTATTACAAACATGAGTTTTGTTTTTTTTTTATTTTTAATTTTTTAAATCTTGCAGTTAGTCTTGGCTCAGCTGCATTTCTTCCAGCTGAGTGAAGAACTCATCTCCCAACACAACTTTTAAAATCCTCAAGTGACGAGGTATTTAATACCTCGGCTCTAGGCAGAAATACAATTAAAAATTCTCTAGAAGTTGAAGTACTTACATTTTTCTTTAGGAGTGCAAACTCATCTTGTCAGTTTTTGATGGCTATTCCCCGCCCCAGGAAAGCAACACCCATTTGGGTCCTTTGAGCACTAATTAACACCTTAATTGGTCCCAGGTGCACCGCGGGTGTCACAGCATCACCGAGAGCACCTGGGCGAGCAGGGAGGAGCCTCATCCGAGCAGAGCCGGCTCGGGCACATCCCCAATGGAACACTGCGGAACCGGAGCCGCTCCGGGCTCTGCTCGGGCAGGGCCACCTCGGAAGGGACGTTCAAACCTCCCTCACCATCAAACACGGTCCAAGATCTGACAAAAAAACTGCTTCTGGATTGTTGCATCAATTGCTTGGCTCGTTCTGATGCTCCCACCGCACCCCTCGATCCCACGGGTGGCAGAGTCATTGCACTTCCATGGATTCAGCCTGACCTCAGCCAGCCTCGCTCCCTCCGCGGCCGAAACGCCTCCGCTGGCCTTTGCAGCCAGCCAGCCTTCCTTTCCTCTTTTTTTAAACTTTTTTAATAGTACATGTCAGTAATCAAAGCCTCAAGGCTCAACACATCGCAGACCAGGACCCCAGGAAAATGCTCCTGACCCCTCTTTTCCCCTTGGATGGGACAGCCAAGGACGGAGGAGGAGCCGAGTCCTGATCCCACCTCCAACACGATTCAAACTCAGCAACTCGGGAAGCCCTCGGGCTGCCCAGCACTGTCTGTGCCAGCGGCAACACCACGAAGGGCATGGAAAAGTAACAGAGTCCTGTCCGTTTTCCTTGGAAAAACCATTATGGCTACAAGTCAATTTTGGATTCTTTTTTTTTTTTTTCTTCCTTTTTTTAACAACGCAAGCTACTACACATCCTCGAGGACCTGAAGCAATGCCCAAGGCAGCACTGCCCCCTCCTTCCTAGAGTACAATAATCCATCCATGCTCTCAAGAGTGACACAAGAACAAACACTTTATCCACAAAAACCTGTACACGGCATGTTCAGAACAGCGTTCAGCCAGCCTAGAGGGAATCTACACAGGGAACTCCAAGGGGACACAAAATGAGGCCCAAACGTGACCGTTCTTGGTTTGCAGAGTCATTCCTCCTGTGCTCCCCGACGCTACCACATACCCCAAAAAACATCAACTCTGTAGAACAGCTAAGTACTTGCAAAAAACCTTTTAGTAACAAATCAGCATGTGCACACAATGGAGAGGAACTATTGGTGGGGAACAATCCTACCTCGGGGTTTCAGGGGGATTATAAACAGTCTAAAAAAATCCATGTGTAAAATACTTCTTATAAAAACCAAACAAAATCCCTATCAATGCTCAGCAGACTTCACCACCAAAGTCACTTCCAGGACAGGACGATGCCACGGAGCTCCCAGGCAGGCTCAGGGACAGCTTCCCACGCATGTCCTTGGACTGGCCGGGAGCTGTGACCGCGGGGGTGACAGGAGAAGGGGCAGGAGGGAGGTGGCACCTCCAGGCCCTCGGAAGGGGCAGCTCTGGAGGCTGTGGGCAGTCCGAAGTGCTGTGACACAGAGCTGTGGGAGGAGGGACCGGGGTGGAGAGGGTGGCAAAGCCCTCAGGAGAGCTGGGGCTCAGCCCAGCCACCCCCACTGCTCTGGGGACAGGACAATGTCACCAACCCCACCCAGCATGGGGGTGCCAGGGTGTCCAGAGTGGGCACAGAGCTGCCTCCCCCTGGCACAGCCCCAGGGAGACACGAGGAGCTCGCAGTACCCACCCAGGGGCTGTGACCACCCTCCACCACAGATGTCCCCCTGCCACCTCTGCCCACTGCCCTCCACCTCCTCTGGGCTCTCCATCCAGCCCTGGCATCATCCAGCAAGAAAGGAAACAGCTGAGATCTCTGGCGTGACAGGGTTTGCACCTGGCATGAGCTTGAACTTCCATATATATATATATATATATATATATATACACACGCACACATATATATATATATATACACACACACACGACACATGACACATGAAAGGTGGTACAAGGACAAAATTAATGGGAATCGGGTCAACATGACCCAACTCAAACAAGCTTATCATCATATTGCCACTTCAGTTGATTAGTTGCAACATTTCCATGATAAAGAAAAGGGGAACCCAAAACAAGGGACAGCAAACCTGGAGCGGTGCAACCCTCCCTGAGCAGAGGGGCTCCCCAGCACTGCTGCTCCCACACCGCCTGTGCCCCACATTTGGCAAAAGCTTTCCACACCCCTCGGAAAAATGAGCAATTCCTGGGAAAATACTGAATTTAGGGACCAGGAGTGTAACACAGCTTTGAGGAAGGCGCTGGGATTTGCCCACGCCCACCTGGACAACACTTGGAGGTCAACACTAGTTTAACTAGAAATCAGAAATGTACGGAAGGGTCTGGATTAGTGTTTCTGTTTCCTGCCTTTTCCTGCACAGGCAGTGGGGCGGGAGAGGGAGGAGGGAGCAAAGCCCTGACTCCACTTTGTGTTTTACATCAGCGTCTCCCAGGCGTGTCCAAAGATTTCAGTTCTCCCTTGTTTTGGTTTTCCCAAAGTACAGCCACTACTATAGGGGCCACTGTAAGGAGATTCCTCTTTGAGAACACAGAACAAAACCAATCACGTGTTTTGGCAAAGTCATCAAACACTGACAAATGGAAAAGACGACAGGTGAGCCCCTTCTGGAGCACGGGATGCCTGGAGGTTGCTGTCCAGCTTCCTTACACTACAAATTGTCCACAAGAGGCATTGAACAAACGAGTCAAATCTTATTAAGCGCCTTCCCCTGCCAGAGCCATTAAAAAACAACAGAAAAACACACCCTTAAGATCATAAGACCCAACTAGGCCCTTCTTATACATACAGTACATACATATATATAATATATATATATAAAATATACAGCTTACAGTTTTGGAGTCCTATTACAGTTAAAGCAGACTGAAAGGAGTGGGACTTTGTTTAGGAGCTCAGATCAACAAACAAGACATCTCCAAAGCCCAGCAGGAGACAGCAGGTTCCAGAGGCCTCCTCACCGAGCACAGAGTGTCCCTGCAGGGAGCTGAGGGTCCTGTCCCCACCGGGAGCCACATTAGGGAGCCGGTGGGTGATCCCAACTGGAATGCAGCTGGAATCCATCCCCTTTCCTCTGCAGCAGACCAGCAGGACCCCGGGGAGCCTCCTGTGTCCCCAGTCTCCCGGGCAGCTTTGCCAAAGCCGCCGTGACCCACACAGCGCAGAGCGGGAGGGCTCTGCATTCCGGAGCTCTCCGCGGGCTGCTCCTGAGTTCCGGGGGAAGGGAACAGCATCCACACTCCTGCAGATCTCAGAGACGCCTGGAAAATGTGCTCTGGAAACACAGTTGCTCGAAGGGAAACCGAAAAGGTCGCGCTGTGCAGCCTAAGTGCAGCACGCCTGCTCTGCCGGGGGGGACAGGCTCAGCAAGGCAGGCGCTGGTTTGAAGCCTACAAGAAAAGTGCAGCTGGCTGAGCATTCCTAGAGCATGGCTGTTCTCTAAGGCAGTGCTTCTTCGGGTGAGGCAGGAGGATAAGAAGGCCTAGTTCCATGGGGTGGTTTCCTGGTACCAATGAAGGGGATCTCTGGTTGAAGAGCAGAGCCAGCTTGCCAGGCCCAGCGTCATGTGGCCACGGCCTCCAGGTAGCTCTGCAGCTTGCGGACGGTCGTCTCATCCAGGGAGAAGAGGTCAAAGTCAAAGGTTGTGTTGGTGACGTTGAAATGCCCGGTTTCCTCAATGAGATTCACGATCTGGACACAGGGGGAGGCACGTGAGGACAGCACAGAGGGCAGAGGGACACAGAGCCTGACCAGGCCTTGCCCACCCCTTCAGAACAGCCTTGGAGAAGAGAATGGTTCACAACAGGAGGGAATCCTCTCCCAAAAAAGCAAACCAGCTCTTCCTGTCTGCCTGACCAGCTCAGTCTGGACAGTGATGTGGGCACGATTCTGTCCTTTTGATCATAAAATTACAAAATATCCTGAGCTGGAAGGGACCCACAAGGATCACTGAATCCCACCCCTGGCCCTGCACACACACCCCAACAATCCCACCCTGGGCATCCCTGGCAGCATTGTCCAAATGCTCCTGGAGCTCTGGCAGCCTTGGGGCCAGGACCATTCCCTGGGGAGCCTGGGCAGTGCCCCAGCAGCCTCTGGGGGAAGAACCTTTCCCTGAGCTCCATCCCAAGCCCTGACACAGCTCCAGCCCTTCCCTGGGCTCCTGTCCCTGTCCCAGAGCACAGCTCAGCCCCTGCCCCTCCTGCTCCCCTCAGGAGGGAGCTGTCAATCAGCCCAAGCTGTCAATCAGCCCAGGAGATCCCATCCTTGGGACTGCTGCCAGGGAAGATGCCCACACCACACTCCTGTATCATTTCCAATAAAAACATCACATGCACAGCTGATCTTTCCTTTCCCATCTCTCTGCTTTCACAGCCAAGCAGCAGCTCTCGGGGAGGCTCTGGCTGAGCCCCTGCACACCCCAGGGGACAGCAGGGGACAGCAGGGAAGGCTCTGTACCTGCTGGAGCACGTTGCGCTCCCGTAGTGCCATGAGTCGCCTGTGGAGCTCCACCAGCTCATCCGTGTAGGCCTGTGCGGGGCAGGGACACAAACAGGGACACTGCAGTGAGTGAAGGAGGCCAAAGGGACATCCCCAGTGGGGATCAGAACGTGAGGCCCTTTCAGACGTTCCCAATTTTCCCCTACTTTTTTACTGCCTCTTTCTCAAGTACTGGGAGGCTGAAGACTTCCTTAAATACAAGAGGTTTGAAGGCCATTTTTTTTTTAATTTAATGACACCCACACCTGGAACCAGCTTCAAGAACTGGGCAGAACTTAAGGACCTCAGTGAGGTGCTCACCTTGGTGACCCTCAGCGTGAGCTCCTCATGGAGTTTTACTAATTAACTCCAAATTACACGGAAGCACCTGCATCAGTGACCAGCCCCCCAGCAAGATGCTGAGCAAAGATTTGTATTTAGGTAAGGAAAAATTCTTGGGAGTGCACTGTGTTCCCAGGTAGTTTTACCTACACCACAACAGGAAATAAAGGATTGTACACAGGCCCAACATGTTCATTGTTCTTAGGTAAGAGTGGTTTGGGGTTTTTTTTCATTTTAGTTTTATTTAGACAGCCAACAGTAGAACTGAACTCATTAAAGTAATTTTTGGAATCTGTGAATCACAGAATGGACACTGCTCCACTTGCCTTGGAGGCACAGGAGGGAATTTCATTGAACAAAGGTTCCCACTACACCTGCAAAGCAGAGCATCAAATAATCTTTTGTTTATAAGATCAAAGCCAGATGAAAGTGCCTTTTAATGAAGTGGCCCAGCAGTGCAGCAGTGACCAGGCCATTGGTTCAGACAAAGGGCAAACAAATATGGTAATTGAACATTTTGCCTATGAACATGACCTGGGGCTCTTTAATGTACACAATCTCTGCAGTGTCACTCTCCAAAGTCTGTCCTGTCCACATCTGGTTTTTGTTAAACTCAAGCTTTTACCCTGCTGAGACAACAATGAACAGGCTGGGCTGATTCAGGTGGTTTTGTGCACAGTGAGGCCCAACAGTGCTGTGACACTCAGCTCCTCAAACACAGAATCCCGGAATGCTTTGGACTGGAAAGGACCTTAAAGCTCATCCCATCCCACCCCTGCCATGGCAGGGACACCTTCCACTGTCCCAGGCTGCTCCAAGCCCTGTCCAACCTGGTCTTGGGCACTTCCAGGGACCCAGGGGCAGCCGCAGCTGCTCTGGGGAACCTGTGCCAGGGCCTCACCACCCTCCCAAGCCAAGAATTTATTCCCAATATCCTATCTAACCCTGCCCTCTGACAGTGGGAAGCCATTTGCCTTGTCCTGTCTCTCCAGGCCCTCACGACAGACTCCCCTCCACATGACACACCTTGTCATATGTTCCCTTCTTCAGGATCTTCTCTGGCTTGTTACAAGACTCTGGGCTTTTCCTTCCAGATGCCTGAAGGAAAAGGAAACCAACAACAGGACCAAAATTAGCTCAGAAAACCTGGGGGTGTCACAGCAGAGCACTGAAAAGGGAGGAATCACCTGTCTGCTGAGGACAGGAACAGGGAAAATCTGCTGCAAGTGAGAATTCCCAGAGGAGGGAGCAGGAGAGGTGGGAAGCAGAGCTGTGGGAAGGTGGATTTCATACCTTGTTGTTGGCTGGGGGCAGCTTCTGGCCCGGAGGTGGCTCCCGGCTGGGCGGGCAGGAGTCGGCGCTGTTGTCACTGTCACTGTCACTGAGGCTCAGTCTGAAAAACCACAGCACAGAATGAGCATCAGCAGGGACAGCAGCTCAGCAGCTGCCAGCTGAAGCACAGAGAGCTCAGTGAAATTCTCTTCTTTATCACAGATGCTGCATGGGCTGGGAGAATGGGGCACTGGAATCCTTTTTTTCCCAGCTGATGCCACCTTGCATTCCCTGGGCAGGCAGAGCAGGGAGGTTTAGCTGGCACATCACAGGCAGCAGTTCAACTCTGGCACACACAAGTCCCTTAGAACAACTGAGCACCACCTGATTTCTACAAACAGCAACTGTTCCATTCAGGAATCCCCCCCAAAGTCACCAGGTACCTGCATGAGAGGCTCAACAACACCTCCACAGGCAAAAAATGCATTTAGTGCTGCTGCTGTGACCTCTAAGATTTCCTGTGCATTCTCATTCTCCTTTTGGCCCTACAGATATGGCAGGGATCCTACCTGTGATGAACTTGAAAACTGGTTATCCCCTAAAGGTCCACAAAAATACCCTTCAAAGTCTCCCCAGCCCTGTTTAGTTGATGTTAAGTGCAATAATGGATATCTGTTTGTTTGTTTAGGCAAACACCAGCAGCATTGCCAATTTGCAGCTGCTCTTTGGGCCAAGCATTTGGGGTCAGGTATTCACTGAGACTCCAGGTTTGGGCTATAACAGCATTTCCTGAGGGGAGAAGGATGAAATTCAGTATTTCTAGGGACAGAGGCAGGAAACAGCTGTAGCTGAGTCCCAGAGGACCTGAGCAGTGACACAGGGTGGGCAGAGGGTGTCAGTCCCAGAGCAGCACTCACTGCCTGTCCCCCACACGTCCCTAATCCCTGCAGATCAAAGGTGTCACACTCCAGCAGCTCTGCAGAGATCTGAGGGTCACAGTTACATGACTGTTTGAAGGAGCTCAGTCACTGACACCTGCCAGCTCAGCCCAGCACTTCCCAGGGCCTTGCCCTCTTTGTGCTCCTCAGCCAACTCTTGTCACCAGCTCTGTGTCCCCCCCTGTGCCGAGTGACCTCACACATCTGCCTTTCCTCCCCTCTCACACAGAGCTTTGATTGCTCCCTCCAGATGGAGAGCACCCAAAACCACCAAAAGCAGAGGGCAAGGAGCAAGCAGGCAGGGCTGTTCCGGATTTGTTACCACCTGGAATCCCGGCTGACGGGGTTGGCTTTGACTGCTGCCTCCTCTCCAGAGGAGCTGTCGTCATCATCCGACTCCTCCGACTGCAGATCCTCCACCATGGAGCGCAGGGGGCCTGGCGCAGAGGAGAAGGGAATTCAGCACCAGGACACAGCCAGAAAAACTCCACCCCAGCCCCTGGATGGGAACTGAGACACATCCTGACTCCCAGTGAGACAGCACTGGGAAAGGACACCCCGGCCCAGGCTCAAAGCTAAAGCAGAGCTGACAAACTTTACAACTCCCTCACCCCCCCAGTCCTCCCCTCCCTTCCCAAATGAGAACAAAAGGACACATTTTTCATGGTGTGGGACTGATTTAAATGTCACTTGAGACAGTAGCAGCACAGCTTTTGCTGCAGTTGGAACATTTACTATTGCCAGAGTTTCTCTCCGTGGGTTATCAGTAGAGGCATCTGAGAAGGAGCTGTTACACACTGGCGAAGTGATGAATGGCACATTTATAATTCTTAATAAAACATAGATGAGATTGGAGGAGAACTGTTCTGGTGATTCTACAGATCAGGCACCAGCAAGACATTTATAAACCGAGGCAGAAACCAAAGCCAAAAGGGAAAGAATCAAATCCAGAGGGATTCCCTACTCATAAATTAACTGCCAAAAGAAGAAAAATACTTGTTCATGATGTTATGACATTATTGCCTTTTCTTGCTGAAGCATCACAGCTCCAACACATGGCTGCATGCAAGAAACTGCATTATTATAGTGCTGGAAAAGCAGATTTAATTCTCTTGAGTCTTTTAAGGTTACACAAGGAAGGTTTTAAGAAACTATTTCTTGCAACACACCTTGACTGTGGTTCTGAGATGGCTCGAAATCAGAATCAGAGCTGGAGTCGGAGCTGGAGCTGGAGTTGGAAGGGCTGGACTGGACAGACTTAACCCCCCATAAAAGGGAAAAAAAGAAAAAGAATCTTAATCTTTCTAATCCAGAAAAGCAGAGCACAAAGCACTGTGAGACAGGAGCATTTGAGCACTCCACAACATCACCCATCACTGAATACTGTTCTCGGCATTACAGAAACAAATGAAATGTGAGGTGAATAAAAAAAACATTTATGGAAGTCTGGCAGGATTAGCTCAGCACTGCTGGGAGCAACACCAGGGGTCCCACGAAACCCTTCACACCAAAAGGCTCAAACCCCCCAGCTGATGATATGGAGCAGCTGAAAAACACCGCAGTGAAAATACATTACTTTTGAAGTGTGACAGGTGACCAGCACAGAAGCCACCATTACCCAAGCCCTGTTAAAAAGTCTATTTATTGTACCCACCCAGGCTCCCTCTGAACACCTCAGAGTGATCACTCAACATGGAATCACAGTCATGGAATGGTTTGGGTGGGAAAGGACCTTAAAGGTGATACAGTCCAATCCACTGTCCCAGGTTGTTCCAAGCCCTGTCCAACCTGGCCTTGGACACTGCCAGGGATCCAGGGGCAATCACCCCTGTGCCAGGGCCTCCCCACCCTCCCAGCCAGGAATTCCTTCCCAATATCCCATCTAACCCTACTTCCTGTCACCTTGAAGCCATTGCCCCTTGTCTGTCACTCCAGGCCCTTATAAACAGTTTATCTTTCCTGCAGGCTCCCTTCAGGCACTGAAAGGCCACAACTGGGTCACCCCAAAGCTTCTCCAGTGAACAATCCCAATTTTCCCAGCCTTTCCTCATAGACATGGAGAGATGTCTATCCCAATGAGCACATGTGACTCCAAAACTAATTCTAAAATATTATTAGGCCCTAAACCCAGTTGTTTCTCCGTCAGTTTGAGTGATCCACTGTACTGGCTCCACTTAACTGTGAAAACATAACAGAGACCAGCTGAACCCTGGTGAGCCCAACTCCTCCATCAGCACTGGGCAGAAATAGCAGGAGTGTCCTATGCAGCAAGAGTGAGTGAAGAGTAAACGAACTACAGGTAACAGCAGCATCCAGGAAGGAAATTTGGGTGATATTTGTGTTTTTAACCATGAAGCAGCACTCGCTGCAATAGCCATAAGGACCACCAGAGGGCAGCAGAGGCCACAGCAACTCCCTCATGTCGCCAAGCAGCTCCCAAAATCCCCTTAAAATGGTTTTCTTTTGGTACTCACAGGTTCTAGTTTAAAGATTCTCAAAGTACTGTAAAATCTCCCCTTTTTAAAAGTAATTCCCTGCAAATCAACATTTCAGTTTCACTGTTTTGTTCCTAGGAATCCACTTGTTACTAAAAATTTGTTACAGGATTTGCTGCCAAATCCCAGTGCTGGAAGAATCCCACATTCCCACAAACTTTATCACAGGAAGAGTTAATACTATAAAACCCTTGTGACAGGCACAAAGAGGCACATTGGCAGCTCTGGCAATTGATAAGTGGAAGTGGCAGCAGAAAGTTTCATTCCAACACCGTCCTTATTTATAATCCATCACAGAACCCCTGTGCCTGATCCCCACCTTGCCACCAGCCCAGAGCACTGAGTGCCACCTCCAGAGCTTCCAGGGATGGGCAGTCCCTGGGCAGCCCTTGCCAGTGCCTGACCACCCCTCCCATGAGGCAATTCCTCCTGGTGCCCACCCTGAGCCTCCCCTGGCCCAGCCTGAGGCTGTTCCCTCTCCTCCTGTCCCTGTTCCCTGGGAGCAGAGCCCGACCCCCCCGGCTGTCCCCTCCTGGCAGGAGTTGTGCAGAGCCACAAGGTCCCCCTGAGCCTCCTTTTCTCCAGGCTGAGCCCTTTCCCAGCTCCCTCAGCCTCTCCTGGGGCTCCAACCCCTGCCCCAGCTCCATTCCCTTCTCTGGACACGCTCCAGCCCCTCAGTGTCCTCCTTGTCATGAGGGGCCAGACCTGGACACTGCACTGAGGTGTGGCCTCAGCAGTGCCCAGCACAGAGGGACAATCCCTGCCCTGGGCCTGCTGCCACACCACCACCCAGGTATTGGCAAGAGTTTCATTTACTCCGCTATAGGAAGGGGGAAAATGTGTCAAATACAACCTTTGGGAAGGGCTCAGGAGCGAAAGAGAATAATTGAACAATTCCAACATCAGATCTATTGGCACATTGCAGCAGCCCTGGAATTAGGGAAATTCCAACATGGAAATGGAGAGCAGAGGGCACAGGTGCCCAGGGCAGCTGTGGCTGCCCCTGGATCCCTGCAGTGCCCAAGGCCAGGCTGGACAGGGCTTGGAGCAGCCTGGGACAGTGGAAGGTGTCCCTGCCATGGCAGGGGATGGAGTGGGATGTTCTTCAAGGTCTCTTCCAACCCAAACCATTCCGGGATTTCATGAAAATTTTCAAGCTAAGGGAGCACAGCTCTTGTGTCTGACCCACAGCTCCAATCCTCCATCTTTCATTTTGGTAATCTGCAGATCTTCCCTTAAAATGACTTAACAGGACCTAAGCAGCAGAAGTTGGATCTAACCCCCATCTCCTGCCATTAACCCACCAGCTCTTTCAGACAGAGGAGGATGCAGCTGGACATGCTCTGTGTGCTCCGTGACTGTCACTGGGATGTGACCAAAGCACATGCCGACAATGGCAAAAGGCAACGCTGCCTCCCATCCCTGCCTCCCCCTTTTGTCAGCATTGAGGCAGCCAAGCATGAGGCCAGTTCAGGGAACTGGACTTCACAGGGAAAGAAAAAAGAAAAGTAAAAAAAAACCCAAAAGGGACAAATAATTTCCAGTAGGAGCTGAAATAGCAGGAGAAACTCCTTCATCCTGCTGCAGAGCCACCCCCCCTGAGCTCCCAGAGCAGGAGCACAAATGGGAGCAGGGCTGCTCCTCTGCACAGCAGCCAAAGATGTCAGCTGGGAGCCACCGTGGAGCTGCAGCCCCGGAGCTGTTGCACAACCCCTGGCTGCAGCAGCAGGGCTGATTTAAGAGTTTCCGGGCCCTGCTCCACCTCCAGCTGCTCCCTCGCTTTAGTGCTGTGGCTCCCACCCGGCTCCACACGCAGCTAGGCCAGGAGAAAGCCCCGAGCAGCAGGGCTGGGAGCAGGGACATCCCCCGGAGGGCAGCAGGAGCTGCAGGAACTGTGAGCTGTGCCAGTGCATTATGCAGCTGTGCCCTGCGGTTCAGGTTCCACAGAAACCTGAGCTGGTGTGAGTGGCTCTGCCACCGTGCCCTGTCTGTCACCCCGAGGATCCGTGCCCTCCCCAAATCCTGCTGTCCAGCAGACACAGGAGCTGGAGCAGGGCAGGACACAGGGCAGGCCAGGCAGAAGCCCCACTGCCATGGGCTGTGGTTTCAGGGACAGCCTGAGCAGCACCATCAGCTCACACTGCCCAGGCCTGCCAGGGGATGGGGACACCTCCGGGACAATGCAGGACACTCCGGGATCAGCACAGGTCATGGTTTGTAGTGAGGGCTGTGGGTCTGGAATTGAGATGAGGGAATACAGATCTGGGATTGCTGCACTTCGGCTAAAAGTGGGGAGGAACTGCCTCTTCTTCATGTCCGAAGTACACGCTTAAGCCATGTGGGAAATAAAGTCATGGAATCCTGGAATGGTTTGGGTGGGGAGGGACCTTTAAGCTCATCTTGTGCCACCCTCTGCCATGGGTGGCACTTTCCCCTATCCCAGGGTGCTCCAAGCCCTGCCCAACCTGGCCTTGGACACTTCCAGGGATGTTACTTCTCTGCAGAGTGGAATTAACACTTCCCCAATAAACTCTTCTACTGGGAATCCTGCAGAAAAAAACCCTTCCTGACAAACACATCAATATTTGCTGTATCACAGTGCTGATTAAATCATAAAACAAACTGTCCCTAGAAAATTCATCTTAATAAAATAAATCTTTCTAAGAGTGGTCAGGAAGAACCAGTTCCAAATTCCCATGACATTATCCTGTGAACCCTATTACAAGATATATGGCTTCTTTATAACAAATATACAAATGAAAAGTAGCAAGAGTTTGGATTTGTCTGTCCCCTCCTACATTTTTTTTGCCTTCTTTTGGAAAACACTTTTTAGAAAACAGAGGATGAGGAATGTTCTCAGTTGTAAAAAGGAAAAAAATATTTAGACAGCTTTTAAAAATAGTAGCATAAGAACATAATTTGTTTTATGTTTCACAACACAACTTATTTAGATTTAGTGGCATGTGGTTGTATTTTGAGCTCCAGCCAATGGCACATTTCTTACAGGCCACGGCAGGAAGAGGGGCTTTATTTACATTTTAATACTCTTTTTCTTTTTCGTTACCAAAACTGAAATGATTTCCTCCTTTTCTGAAATAAAACCACATTCAAAAATATTGTTATGAGAAGCAGGCAGAAAGTGTCTCAGTATCTCCTATAGCTCTGTAGATGTCACTGCAAGGGATGAGTGAGGGACCATAACCTTAAACTCTGACTTTTACAGACTTAAACCTAAACCATAACCTTAAACTCTGACTCTTACAGACTTAAACCTTGCCTGCAGACAAATCCCAATAGAAGTTTGTATCTGAAACATGAGCTAAACCACAAAGGAGGAACAATTAATATTGACTGGAGTTTCAAAGAAGAATTCTATTTGAGATACAACCCAGCCTAAGCATTTCTCAATCTGCTTCTTTATCTTGCCTGAAAGAGTATTTTTAACATCTTTTTCAGGCAGGGATTTAACATCATCCCTCCAAACTCTGGTAAAGGATAAATCCCTACTCACCTCTGACTTGAAAGAAGTTTCATCCTCTGAGTTTGACTCCTCCATTTCCACAGGCTTTTTGATCTCCTTGGCCTCGCTCTCAGATTTTACCTTCTCCACTTTGGCATTCATCTTCTCCTTGGTTTGTTTCTTCTCTGGATATGAGGAAGACGAGGTTCTGGGAGATGTCCCCAGGATATTCTTCACCCCTTTGGAGCTACTCTTTTTTTGTTTTTTGGCACTAGGCTTTGGTGACTCCACGTTGGAGGGCCTCTTGCTGGAAGACTTTAACTCCGGCTGTGGCCCCCCCTTTGGAGAGGTGTTCTCCAGTTTGGTCTCCTTCACGGCCAGTTTTGGTTCCTTGAAAGCAGCTTTTGGAGGTGCCTTCTCCTCCTTAGGCAGTTTGTTCTCAGTTGGTTTTCTGGAGGAGTCCTTCAAAGGCTTGCTCTGTTCTCTCTCAAGGTCTTTGGAGGAGTTTTTGCTCTCAGAGTCTTTCCTGGGCCTCTCCCTGTGCTCCTTGGTTACTTTATGTGGCTTGGATGCTTTGCTACTTTCCTTGTTTGCATCCTAAAATTCAGCAACAGAAACATGCAAGCTGGGTATGAAATGGAAGCTCTGCACAGAATGATAAAACACATCCTCATAAATCACATGGAAATGTTTGTTTCATGCAGAAATCCTCCCCCAGATGCCCAGGTAAACATCCACATTTCCCTCAAGCTCATGGACACAAACTGACAGCGGCCACCTCAATATTTAGGAAAAGATGGGACATGATCCTGTTCCTTTCCAGGGTCTGTGAAAGCTCTAGAAACATCTCTAGATGTTTAATTCAGATTAAATCTGAATGCAAACACAGATGCACCTCTGAGGGCACCCTGGAGGAAGGGAAGCAGGAGAATCTTGTCTCTTTAGCAACTGGCAATTTTCACCAGACTTCATCTCAGAGCCCTTTATTTCTCTGCTGTCTCCTGTGTTTTCCAAAGCTTAATTCCTGACCAAAATTAAATCAGCAACTAACAGGTAAGTCATCTTCACTCTGTTTCATAACATCAGAAGAAATAACTGAAGTGCCAGAGTGTTGAGAGCCCTGAAGAACACAGCTATCAGAATTGAATTACACTGGAAAATGAATTGTTGTTAATACCTGTGACTGTTCAGCCTGATAAAGTGCATGTAATCTGCTCCAAAACACATTGCTTGAGGATTGTTTCTCCCATGTAGGATTATACAAAAATAGTTTCAGTACACAAGGGGAAAAAAACAAAAATCTTGAGGTTCTCTAGAAGTCTCAGGAACTGGCTACTGCTGGATGCAAACATCAAATCTGGAAAGCACCAGTTTGACCAAGTGAAGCATGGTTGACGTTCTTTCCAGCACTGCCCTGAGGACAGAGGAAGGGCTGAATTTCCACTCAGCTTTCCTGCCACAAGATGCAGGGACTCAGTACAGCTGGGCATGGCAGACAGTGAGAGGCACAGAATCCATGCTCAGCACCCAGGGTACAACCAGAACAATCAGGGAGGATTTCATCCACCTTTAAGGAAGATACAATTCACCAAAAATTCCCAGTCTTGCACATTTAATTTTCTTTTCAAAACTTCCCTGGAGAGAAGTCAATCAGATCATAAAAAAAAGCCTCCTAAAGGCTGGGAAGTTCCAGACCATTAACTACTGAACTGCAGAGTACAAGGAGGTTCAGAATTAGCAGCAGCCAGGAACAGCTGCTGAACAAGCTCTCAGCAGCCTGGCCTGAAAGACTCCTTCACCTCAGGCTGACCCAAAAGTGTGCCTGCACTGACCTTTGACCCATGGGAGGGTTTGGTCTTCTTGGGATCAGAGAAGGCAGAGAGAGGTATCGTGGGCAGCATCGGATAATCGGGACTTGGCCTTGAAACAGTCTCTGCTCCCTCTGGCATCACCATTACCTGGGAATAAAGAGGAGGAAAATTATGTCTGCACGAAGTCTCACGGACTATTAACTATTAACACATGATTATGTTAAGCCACTTGCTCAATTAACACACTATTATTCATATTTTCAATGTTTTTTTCCTCCCCTGCTTAAAGGCCATAAAAAGATATTGTCTATGGAATGCTTGGTTTCAAGGCAACTCCTCAAATACAGAGTATTAAAGCCACAAAAACTGAAAGGCAGCAATGCAATATCGAGTGTCTTTCCCAAAGGGAATGCCAATATTCTGAGCACAGGCAGGCAATAAAGCTCTGGACAAGAACTGTGTGTTCTGCTGCGAATGCTCTTCCCCTGAAAAAGGGTAGGGAGATAAATCTGGAAGGAATGAGCAAGACTTCCTCAGTTTAGGAGAAGCTGAATTCACTCATTCAGGGCCAAAAAGGAAAAAAAACACATCTTGGGTGTCTCCCTTCACAAAATCGTAACACCAAGCACTGAGTTCCATGGAACAATTCCCTTCTTACCTCCCCTATTTTGTCAGAATAATTCTGTGGAAAATTTCCACCAGAGAAGGGGCATCAAAAGTGATTAACAGCTGAAACACCTCAGTACACAAGGACTACAATAATGCACTGTGACATTCCTAGACAGCAGAAGATGTTCCTGCTGTCCTAGGGCTGAAATGAGCACCTTCCTCTCTGTGCCCAACACAGGAAAGCACTGGCACACTGAGGAACAGGAATCATGGAATGACTTGGATTGGAAGGGACCCTCAAGCTCATCTTATTCCTCCTTATTCAAGGGACACCTTCTACTATCTCAGGTTGCTCCAAGCCCTGTCAAACCTGGCCTTGACACCCTCTGGCTTATTAAAAACCTCTTGCACTTTGTGGCCTGGACTGGTTTGCCCAGATCCTGCAGTTATTTCAGGATCATCCTTAGGTCTACCACTACTTACTACCTTCCCAGATGGAGGAGTTCAGCTACTGCAGCAACCCCTACTTCACTGGGCCTTCAAGAGAGTATCTATGGCTTTTGCCCCTCACAACTGTTTTCACTCTATATTGTCAAATTTTTCATCAATTTTTTATTATCTAAGCCACAAGTAGCTGATGCCAAGTTTGCAGGTCATTTAATGTTACTCTAAACTGTTAAGCAAAAAAAAAAAGAGTAAGGAATAGTTTGGAAGTTGTCTCTTTTTTGAGCTTTTCTGTACTGAGCCAGCTCCTGGCACCAGGAAGGTCACAGGTACCTGACTGACAGCCAGCAGGCCTCACTTTCCAGAGGTGTCCTTTGACATTAATGCTCACATTTAAATTGAAAAGTGAAGTGGCACCAATCACACACCAACAATGGGTCTGCTCTGCTTCAAGTGCTGCAGTCCTACAACCACAACTCAAAAACTGGCTGGGTCATCTTTCAAATGAATGTAGAAAACTGCTTGAAGCCTGCTGGGCTGAAAGAAACCTCAGAGCAAAACGAGCTCACTCATTTTAGGACCCCAAATTGGGCACTTACCCCTCCAGCCCTGATGAGTTTGCGCCTGAATTCCTTGGTGGGGTTGTTGAAAGTCAGCTTCTCACAACGAAGGTGGTTCACAGGTGGATTTCCCTCCAGATTTAGGAACAGGTCGTATGTGAAACAAACCTTTTTGGGCTCCTCCTAAAAACAAGAAAGGCTCTGGGAAACTGGAAGAAGCTTGGCAAGCACAGTAAGTCTGGGGATCCAGTCACTCCTGAAAATCCCAAATAAACCACTAAGTGTTGCATTCATGGAGTTTTTCACCATGAGATCAGAGAGCTGGAAATTAAACTATTTGTGCTTGTGTTCATCAGGAACTCGGGCACGAGGCTTCTCACTGCAAAAGCAATGCATGGACACAGATTTTGACTGAAAATTATGTTTAAAGCTGTTCAAGTCTCCCCAGAAAATCAGATTCACAAGCTTTATGCACTACTGTTTTCACCAAAATTCAGGTCCTATCTCCTTTGGGAAGCACCTCTAAGTATCAATATTAAGAAAAGCATAATCCTTTTTTAGAGAAGGAACAACTTCTGAACTCCCAGGATCTCTGCGGGCACTGAGAAAAGATTAAACGCAACGGGAAAAGGATGGCTTGGTTTGCAAAATCCTTTTCAATATGCATATTGCAGAGGCTGAATGGGAAGATATCCCAGGCTTTTGAACTTTCCAAGGGCACTTTCACCCAAGCAATCCGGAGTTTGTATGCATGGTGGGGGATCATCTGCGCCTCACTGCTTCTGTTCCACCTGCTGCGTTTGCAGCACAGAATGGAAGAAATCCCCCTCTTCCCCCTGCCCCTGAAAATTGCAAATATGATTCTTGTGTATTACAAATATCATCAGGACACTGCCTGGTGTTCTCTTGCGTTTTGCATTTCCAAGGTGGAAATTTGATGTGGCAAGAGAGACTGTACAGTGCCCTGCGTTTTCCATGAATGCATCCCGCACGCCTCATTCCCTGTGCAGCACCGAGCAGCTGCACAGCAGTCTTTTCCAGAATTCCCATCCAGCAGCTCCATTTCCTGCTGCAGTGGCACTGTTGGATAGGAACAGGCGCTGCAGGCTCCCAGTCCCAGCCATGAGATCTGCTGAAAATAGGTTGAAATGGATTCAGACCACCCCGGGTCCTGCTGTCTGCTCCAGAGGCTGTTTCTTGGACAAGCTACACCTCTAATAATACAAAGGGTGGTAGCTACACCTGGTTTACATCAAAATCTGTACCCTGAGCTCATCTGGGAGTCGAGGTCTTGGGTCCTCACTCCCAAACAGGGGCAGGCAGACATCAACAGAGTCTCAGATTAACGTGCTGCCAACACCAGGTCTTCAGACCCTCTTTTGGGAAAGTCCTGAAGAATCCACACACTCCTGAAACGACTCTACTAAAACAGATAAATGGGAGGAAAAAGAAAAATCCTTGCAAAATACACTGCCCTGTGATTTGCCTGCTTTCCATGCCCGTTCTCATTAACAGAATCATTAGCGAGCTCTGCGTGTGTGCTCGCTGCAGTTCAAACAGCAGCTGCACAGGGTCCCTCAAAGTCTAATAAACTGAAATGAAGGATGAATAGAAACCCAAATGTGGCCTAATAATGGCTTCTAAAATGCTTTCCCTGGTTTACAACAGAGTAAATAATCTTGGCTGTATCAGCAAGCACAGGCTTTGGTCAGGAGCTGTTCTGCCATCCCATTACCAGCTCTGCTTTGTCATTTGCCTGTTTGCTTTCTGAGCAGGAGAGGCAGCAGATCCCTCTTCCTCTCTTACCTTAGCTATCCCATTTTTCATACAGCCTCACAAACACCAAAATATTTATCATGTCTCTGTTGTATTTTTGTAGAATTAAGGCAGCCTTTCAATGTGCTATTCCTCCAACGCAGAGATCACAACTGCCCTGGGAATGAGCCCCAGCAGAGTGCCCTGATCATTAAAATCTCCTTTGTATCCCCCAGGCCATAAGGAGGCCCCCACCCCCCCGAATAGTTGAGATTACAGCACTCCTAAAAGAACCACCACAAAAGTCTCAAAGCAAAAAGCTGCAAATAAACATTCTTTCCTTTACTGCCCTCACTGCCCAGCTAATGATTACAGCTCAAGCCACTCCAAAGCTTAATCCATCCGGTCCTCCCTAAAAGGTTCTTCCCTCCAAACAACCAGCAAGGGGGAGAAGGGGGGGAGAAACCCAAGGAAAATCTCTCTCAATTGACCCAGACCTACCCATCCTCTAACTTTAAATGGAAAGCCAGGCAGAATCCACAGTGCCACACTTCAAAGCCTTTCTCAATAATATGTTGGGATCCACACATCCTGCTGCTGGCAGCTGCAACCCAGGGCAGGTTCTTTCTCACCCTACAAACTTTGGTCCAGACAATCCTACAACATCACTTTATATACTCCTGCTTCAGTAGCAACTACACACCCAAGCCAAGCTCTACTCTTAGATAATTCCACCTTCTGATATTCCTTGATGTCAACCAGTAAAACTGAACAGGGAAGACCCTTTCTGTGGACATTTTGCTGTTCCCAAGACCATACGGTTTTCTAAAGGGCCTCACTTCCAAGAGAAGCTTTCAAAAGGATGGATTCCATCCATTCCTAACTGGTAGATACGAATTCTTCAGATTCAAATTCAGTGGTGCATTTGGCTCTGAAATAGTTAAGCTGGCGCAGGGATGTCTCAGCAAGGCACCTCAGAACCTCAGTCTGCATCTGCCCCTTAAATCCCAGGATGCCAGAGAAGTGAACTCCAAGTGAGCACCACAAAGCCAGGGCTTTTATTTGCAGCTGCTGTAAACTTCCCTTCATCCAGAGAATCCCCCTATTCCACTCCAATCTCCTGAGCTGGGTACATTAGGTTTTATTTTTACTGCTTCCTGTCTGCACCGCCTGCCACTGCGTTGTTACGAGCTCTGAAGCTGCTTTATTTTTCCTTTGAGTTCCCAAGTAATGGGTTAAAGTTCTTTTGGCACTTTTCGTAAGAGGAGGAATTTTTCAAAGTCTTTTGTTAAAATTTCCTTGTCTTGTTTTTAAGGCAGGGTGTGCCCTTTGCCACTTAACACAAATCAAAAGAATTTCACTGGTAGCGTGCGCATAAAGCTCATAAATCACTTTTAGAAAGCCATAAAACAAAATTATCTACAAAAATCTAGCACACCAAGGAAGCAGGCTCATGGTTATTCAATAACTCTAACATCTAACACCACTTCCCTTTTGCCATAGATCCAGCCTGACAGAGGCATTTATCCAGAACGTCTGGAGAAATGAAACCCCTTCCCAGGCTGGTCCAACCCGTCTGACTGGTCCTGGAGCTGCTTCCACACTGGGCATTGGAAAGCGAATAGCTCAATATTCAGATTTTGCAATAAACAGCCTTATGTTCCACTCAGGAATCCATGAACCACCCTTATCTTCTGGGAGATTCCTCAGAGTTAAGCACTTAGGACTTTCCTCCATCGGAAGATTATTACTTTGTTTGGAAATTAGGTTTCCCTAATGTATTTTTATAATTTTTTATATATCTATAATGAACATAATAAATATATGAGTATAAATAAATCTCTGTATTTACTCACTACTCCAACACAAGCAGTTAATAACCTACTAACTCTTACAAATACATGATATGAAGCTGGCACGGCTGGTGAAGCTCCTGTCTTTGCAACACATCTCTGCCACACACTGCAAATATATATATAAATATATATAAATATATATATGTGTATTTTCAGCATCTGGAGATGCCTATGGATGTGCCTATGAATGACTACTCAAACACACACAGCCCAGGGGTTTTGGCCCTGCTTAGAGAAAGGAATGGGTAAATTGATATTCTGTCAAAATTTCTGACAGAAAAAGGTAAAATGAAGGTTCACCAGTCAGCAGCAGCAGGACAAAAGGAAGTGCTGCAGGTTTGGGAAGGAAGATGGTACAGGACAGACCTAAAATGCTTCCCTTAAAGGCCAAACAAAAGGCCAAGTTTTACTCCTCCTGCCACAACTTTCAGCAACACTGAGTAAGCACCAAGAGGTTACAGCTACTCCTCTCCTCAAAGCTGTGCACATCCTGCTCCAAGAACCAGGCAGTTTAAGTCAAATCAAGTGTCTCATGCAATCACAGGCTCTTCAACCTTCCCCAAGAGTATTTCTCAGGCCTGAAATCCCAATCCCTTCCTGATGGCCCAGTCCTGACATCAGTTGTAGCTGATCCTGGTTCACCTCCCCTGCCATATGTGCAGCCCACCTACAATGCCTCCACCGAGTTCCTACTTTGACACATAAATAATTCTTCCCTTTTCCAGTATTTCTTTATTTGTTTTCTCTATCACACCTACAAAGGTTGCAGAAGGGGTAAAATATGCATATTTTTCTTTTGAACCTCGCTGGAAAAATCAAACGGATTTCTCTGCTTTCTTTGCTTATCTCCTTCTCACTAATAGGAAAAGCCCAAGTTCCATGTATCCATTATGTAAATCCTGGAAGGCTTTTATCTCTAGCACTAAAATTAGGAGGTAGCATCTTTAAAGAGACTTTAATACAACATCTTATCCATGTTGCATTAATATCATCTGCCTTATATCAGAATAACATGAAAATCTACTAGACCTTTAGCTTTGTGGGGAGGATTGATCTAATTTGATTAGGATGCAAAAAATGTCACAGGGAATGAATACCAAAGCCAGACCTGTATTACAGCCTCCAGATTACAACGTGTACCACTAGAAGAGATTTATTTGGAGACAACAATGAAAAAAAGCCTCCAGACTGTTGAAATTGAGGGGGAGAGGGAAGGGGAAGAGCAGGAGAAAAACAGTAACGCATTTGTTGTACCCGGTTTGTATCGATTCGAGCAGCAGAAGCCACTCACAGCAGCCCTCGTTAGAGGAACACAAAGGATTTCAAAACAAAAATAGCACGCTAACATTTCCAGTCCAAATGATCTGCTGTCATTAGCCAACTCCACTTTGAAAAGCTTTATCAATCAACCTGCTGAGCCCCTGCCATTTGTTTTTCAGGATCAGTTACAGCAGCAAAGGCTCTGCCAGTGTTAAAGGAGACTGCGAGTCCTGCGGCTGCTCAGAGCCCCAAACTGCCCAGGCTCACAGCAAAACTCACAATTTATATTCTGCAATTCAAATGCCATCACTGAGAAGGCACCTCCTCATGGAGGAGCTGAATTGCAGCACAGGAAGGACAAACACAGGCCAGCAATGTTCACACAGGATAAGAATAGGCTCTTGCACCTTTTTCACACTCTGCTGACACTTCCCTGTCTGACAAAAAGGCACCAGGAGCACTGAGTCTGCTGCTCTGAACACACAACAATGGTAACAAAAAGGGAGTCCTCCAACACAAAGAGTTAATGGGCAATTTTATGCCAAGTTGCTTAAAAAATCCCTGATGAAATTCATGAAAACCATTCTTAGTGAAGCTGCTCCTTCACAGAGGACAGGTCAGGATTTCTTTAGCCAAAGCAAAGAGAACACGGGCTCTGACAGCCAGGATTTGTCATCCCAGTAAAAATCAGAACAGGGAAAGGAAATGGCTAAAAACAGAGTCTTAAACTGTGGAAAAAAACCCATTTCAGCCAACCATGGCAAAGATCAATCTCCACAGATTGGCTCCCTCCCTCTTGAAATCCTTTCTCTTCTCACCTTCACAAAGCTAAACATGCATCGATAAACAAATCCCAAAGCCTCTGCAAGTCTGGTTTCAGCTGAGGACACACATCAACAAAAATGTGTCAGAATGTGAGGAACATATGGTCACAAAACCCACCCAACTCCCCCTGCCCAGTCACCTCCAAAGAGCCTTTTCATCCCAATCGCAGAACCAATCCATAACATCTACTTGAAGAGAATTACTCAAGGATGAGTCCCAAATGCTGTAATCAATTCACAATATCTGCTGCACACACACCAGCTGATCCCCACCAGTGTCAACAGGTTTATACAGATCACAGGGAAAACATGGTCTTGATGGTCTTGAAATAATAGAGACTTGGATTTATCTGATGTTTTAACATCATAGTCTTTAATTCAGGAGAACACAGGCTGTATCCTAAGCTTT
Source organism: Acanthiza pusilla (assembly GCA_036630365.1). NCBI lineage: Eukaryota > Metazoa > Chordata > Aves > Passeriformes > Acanthizidae > Acanthiza > Acanthiza pusilla. The sequence continues at coordinate 2,510,773 of JAXCHO010000105.1, read as the reverse complement.
TGCCACTCCTCCTCCTCTTTCCCTATCTTTTTAACTTTTACTTTGCATTTCTATCTTTGTAGAAGTATTTACCTCTTAAATTTCCTTCAACTCCACTGACTGAAAATAATCAGAGCTCTTACAATCCCAAGATGGCATTATCACTGGGCAGTGGTGGATAGAGGAGCACAACTCTTCACATAAAATCATGGAATATCCTGAGCAGGAAGGGACACACGAGGATCATCAATCCAACCCCAGGCCCTGCACACACACCCCAACAATCCCAATGAGAGCATTGCCCAAACGCTCCTGGAGCTCTGGCAGCCTTGGGGCCAGGACCATTCCCTGGGGAGCCTGGGCAGTGCCCCAGCAGCCTCTGGGGGAAGAACCTTTCCCTGAGCTCCATCCCAAGCCCTGACACAGCTCCAGCCATTCCTTGGCTCCTGTCCCTGCTCACCCTCAGCAGCAGCTTCTGAGCTCCCAGCAACCCTAAGTTAGTTCCTGACTGGATCTGAAAAGATGTCTTTGTTCCAGGGATGTGCTGGAAGATGAAACCTATCACCTTTTCCCTCAACCACCCCTTGCCCCAATTAAATAATGAGAGGTGCTGCCTGAAACTCCTTAATTAGCAATTTGTTAATCAGCTTAAAAATGGAAAAGAACCTCTCCAGAAAACATGCAGCTAAAAAACAGGGCAAAAATGAGCGTTTTGAAGATATGTAGCTTTGAAAACAAGTCTGCAACTCAACCTGTTCCCCTATTTATTTGTCATGTTTCTGAAGACCAAAATGTCAGAAACAAAGAGCCTTCTCCTAAATTAACAGCTCCTTCCATTGTTTCCAGGGAACACAGAGCCCACCTATTTCCCTTATTTATAAAAGCCACCTCTCTGCTCAGTGCTGGGGAACAACTCTGCAGTCACGTGCAGAGAGAAACAATGAGGAGTGATGACCCCAGTGGGTGTGAAACCAAGTTCTAGTCAGAAAAGCTGCCAGCTCCATATTCCGTGAGGAACACGGGAATATGAGGGACACAGAAAAAGAGGACATAGGAATGCAGACGGCAGTCAAAGCAAACATGAGCACCTACAAAAAGATACACAGGAATGAGAGATCTGAGGATTTGTGGAAGACAAACCATCAGCGAGCTGCTGGGGAAAGGGAAGTGTGGGGAAAGTGTGAAGAAAGGAAGGGAAAATAAAAGGTAAGAGTAGAACTAAAACACAGTTCAACCCCCACAGGCATTAGAGGTTCCACTTTTAAGGAATTAACATGGAGAAGTTCACATTTTTGGTCAGGAGTGTAAAGGATTTTGAACCTGACTAAAGCCAACATTTAGTGCAGATGGAGAATTTTCTGATTCCCATCTAAAACCTCAGAAAAGCCACCAGAACTAGAACTACTTTCATGCTTTTGAGGTGTTTTTGTTGCACTCAAGTCATAGTTTTCAGTGTTTGCCAAAAAACCTGCTTTTATCAACAACAGTCACCCCCCAGCCCCTGACTGCCATTCCTCTTCCCAGCCTTTTGGCTTACCTTACTCACCCGAAAAACAACTTGTGGGCAAAACATTCCCAAAAAACAACTTGTGGGCAAAACGTTCCCAGGTTTAGGAGGGCAGCCTGTCTTCTGTGGCTCAGTCCCATTATTGGCTTATTCCTCTCACCCATAAAGTGGGGTCAGAGCAACGTGGTAGGCCAAAAACCCAACCCGAAATGTTAATTATTCACAGAATGACACTGCCAGGAGAGCATCCTGAGCTGGAGTGGGGACAGAAGGAAACTGCAGACAGATGTTTGGGGGAGGGACACGGAAAGGAGGATGGGAAGCTAAATAGAATTAGGCTGTTGTACGTGGTCTGCTGTCAACACACCTGGGCTAAAGGCTTGTGCTTGGAGAGCTGAGGGGGTGGGAAAGCACAGATTTCAGGGATGTGGCTCAACATTTTTAGTTTAGTTTACCTCGGTTCCCTCTTAGGGATCATAAGCAAAACATTATTTTTTATTTTATTATTTAAGCAGTAATCAAACCCAGAAACATCCATTATTCATGTTTAACAAAACAATTTAACCGAAACTGAGGTAATATGAACACAAGTGCCCAAATCCCTGTTTTCATAACCTACAGCATGTGACCTCTGTGGTAGACTTAAAGCAAGCAATAAATCCCGAATTTTAACTTTCATATACTTGCTGGCAATTCATCTTAAGACTTAAAATACTTAGTGTTTTCTTTCTGGAAGAGCGCTGAGTTAGAACAGGGGTATCTTTAACACAGCTCTAAATACTCGTGCTACACATCCAAATGTTTGACTTGGGCCTCTACAAATTTCATCCCCATACAGTTAAATTTAATAAGCTTGCAAATTCAAAAGTAGATTTTTTAATATATTGACAATCAACATAGTGTTTACAAATGTTTTTAAAATCAGTGTTTTATGTTTATTTACTTCCATATGTGCATAAAATATTTTAAACTGCTTTAATATCCTCCATGCTAAAGAAGGTACAAGCGGTACAATCTCTGCTCAGAATCTCTAGGACCATCCACTGTCCTGGTATCACCTTTCTATGCAATTCCATTTCTGCCAAAAGCTTTCTTTTGAAGTCTGGCAGGAGCTTCCAACTCCCAGTTAAATCCTATTTATTAGACTAATAAAAAACACACACATAAACCAGTCACATAATTCAGAGTCTTTCTGTCAGGCAGTTTCAGGCTCTGGCACAGCTCAAAACAATTAGAAGACCAGAAATCAGATTCTACCTTATTTTTGAAGTGCACTTCAATGGGCATAATGAAGCCAGCATAGCCAGACTCCTCCACCTTGTAGGGGGGCTCCTTGCACACTGAAAGAGAACAAATAAATGTGAACTTGGAATTCAGCACAACTTTATCTGAGCCAAAAAGGAGCTGCAAGAGGAGAACTGGGCCTCTGAGAACTCAGGGCACAGTTAAAACACTGACCTTTGTGGAAAAAACCACACAGGGTAAGATGGTGGCCACAGGCTTAGTTAAGAACATGAAATCTGTTCTTAGCTCCTCCCATGGAACGGAAACATAAAACACTCCAGGCCCCAGCCTCAGTGAGATTCTTCCCCTCCAGTGCAGTGAGATACAATTACATTTCTGGGCAGTCCCACAACAATGCAAACTGCCAGTTCCAAGTGCCTGGCAAGCAAAGGCCAAAACCCAAAAGGTGGAACAGCACAGAAAGGTAAAATTTACTTTGATGCCTACATTTATTCATCAAAACACTACTACACACAAGCAGATGATTATTTTTTCCTTGAAATACTCCCCTGCAATCCTCAATGCTCATAATTGGGTAACAGACACGTTAAGGCTGCTGCTTCCCCCAAAGGTGAACAAACCTGAAGGGCAGGTGAGCACTGCTATTTATTCCACACACAAGGAAACACGAGGAGGAAGGTGAACCAGTTTGCTGCTAAGGTCAGAGCTGCTTACTGCAGAAACAGCAATTAGAAAAGTTAATTGCTTCTCAGAATTAATCTGCATGTCCCTGCCTCGGTTCCCCCTGTCCCGCTACCTGGTGTGGCTTCATGCTCCTGAATCCTTCCTATTATCCATTCCAGGACACCCAACCTGAAGGATTCCAGGATTATTTTTTGGCCATGACGTAGCAGCACACAGCAGCTGCCAGGAGAAACATGAGACCCACACAGATATTCTAGATATTCTCCCTCTCAGGAACCGGATGCACTTGCATATAATTTATGCACTACAATATATGTAAATAAAGTCAATTAGGTAATTAGAGGAATTCAGTGCAAATCTTTTGAGTTTCTCTTAAGAATTCCAAGTAATTAATATGATTAGGAAACAGTACATCAAACCTAAAAGCACACAAATTATTTTCCTTGAATGTAGATGTATTATCCCCACCCAGCTCTAAGCACTTCTACCATCATTAAGGTGCTGGAAAGCAGCACTCCAAATTCAACTGTGAAAAAAGGGCATAACTAAAAATAACAAAAACCTCTAGACTTGCTTTAACTTGAATTTCATGTAACAACCCTGTAATTCACAGGGAAAAATCCCAAACCAAAGAGCAGTGCCAATATGGCAGCAGGAATCTTAAGCCTATCTGCCAAGCAGCCTTTGTTCCTCTGTCACTCTATTCTGACAAATTCCAAGGACTCCAAGAGCAATCTGCCAGCAGCACGAGCCCACCTTCAGCACCAGGATCTGCTCCAAGGAAGAGGGGACCATCTGAAGAAACCCTTCAAACCAGCCTAGGAACAGGATTTTGCCACAGTATTTATGTACAACCCAGACACACCTGGGTCAAAGGCATGCTGGCATTAGAAGCAAGCTCAAGGAAAGCATGGAAAACCCAGGGACTGGGAAAATATACCTCTTTAAAGGCAGATGATACTGACTGAGCAAAGGCCATAGTTTTACATTGCCAGAGGGCAGGGATAGATGGAATATTGGGATGGAATTCTTCCCTGTGAGGGTGGGGCAGGCCCTGGCACAGGCGCTCAGAGCAGCTGTGGCTGCTCCTGGAACCCGGGAAGTGTCCAAGGCCAGGTTGGACAGGGCTTGGAGCAGCCTGGGATGGTGGGAGGTGTCCCTGCCATGGCAGGGGTGGAATGGGATGATTTTTCATGTCCCTTCCAACCCAAACCATTCCAGGATTCTATGCGCTATCCCAACACGCTTCTTTGTAATAAATTAATTACACCAGCTGACAGTAACTATAACCCACAGATTGCATTTTTATTCTATAAATCAGCTTTCAGCTCAGTACTGCACTTGATTATTGTACATCAGTTTTACCAAATCTGAATGAAGGAGACATTATTAACACACAGACCAGAGTCACATCCTTGTAAGCTGAGCACCTTTGAGTTCCTTTCCACCGTGGACTCCCACAAAAAACCAATGTCATAGCTTGTCCTAAGACATCCTGAGTGTCCTGCTTCCACAGCAATATTTCCAAGAATGCACATTACAACAATTCTCACGGGCAGCTTGTATTTCTTAAAACACTAATGGCACAGCTTCAATTACACAATCTTACACAGATAGAACTGCACTGCCCCCGAAAAGAGCAATTCCTGCTCCTCCACCTCAACCTTATGAGCTCCTGCTGCCCCGTGCCAAGAATAATGCTCATTTTGCCACATCAAAATTTGATTTTCTGTCAGAAAATAAAGCCAGAAGATAACACTATATAACGTGTACTCTCCCAAGCCACACTGACTGCCCAGGGCTTGCAGGGGAAGGTACAGACAGGGGCAAAGAGACCATCACCCCTTGGCAGCATTGATTTCTGCTGATTGATTGATTGATTTAAAGCTACCTGAGCTGGCACCTGAGACTAGAAATTGCAAGAATCCATGCCCACTGCAAAACTCTACATACCCAGTACATATCTGAGCCCAGTATCAGAGCAGCTCTCATGTGCTTCCAGCTTTTGCTGGCGAATTCCAACAAATCAAACCCATCTTTCCAATTCTGTAACATGAATTATCTTCTGCTGTCACTTGTGTCTTGAGAACGTGCACATACTAATGCTTAAATAAGAGGAGAAAGGAGCTCACCTCCTGCCCTTTCAGCAGAAGAAAGGTCCCATTCTGCCTGACCTTCCTCAAACACAGTGGGAAAAGGTTAAAGCCTGAGTGCATGCAATGGACATTTCACTCCTCTTTAAGGAGCTATTTCACAGCAAAGTGACAGCTCAAGACAAGCTAGGCTTGCAAAAATGCTCTTTCATAGAGATAAAACATCTCCAACCCCGCTCACCTCGCTTGGGTTTCGGGAAGCTCTCGTGCAGCCGGAAGACGACGCGCTCCACGAAGTGCTGAATGTCGCACTGCTCCGGGCCCCGCACGAACACCATCCAGTCATGGGTGAACCCTTCCGTGGTTGGCTTCTTCCGCAGCTGGGCTCGGTGCCCCAGCTCCAGCTTCACCTGCACTGTGCACTGCGTGGGGACAGAGGCAGGGACATAAGCAAAGAGAACACAAAGCCTCGCTGGAAGGCACTGGATCACCAGGGAACACAACAGCCCCATGGAGGGAACAGCCTCATACCAAAAGCTGGTGTTATCGACAGCAAAGGTGTCACAAAAATAGCTTCCAGCACCATTTCATACCTATTTTCTTCCTAATATTAATGCTGCAGAGAAAGCAGCTCTAGAAGAGGGATCGGTTTCTCTGCCTCACTTATCAGTTAAATTGTCAGCGAAGTCCTAATTGAGGAATCTTTATTTCTAGAAAGTGTCAGAGACAGAACTTGATGTTCACAGCTTACAGAATTCACAGCACTGACAGAAAACTCATCTTGAAACAGGAAAAATCAGATCATGAATTGGTGGTTTGTGATATTCTCTAGAATATATCACTCACCAGAAGAAAATTATGTTTCCTGTATTGTTCTAAATATATTTTACGATCACACTTTCAAAGACCAAGTTAACATATCTGCCTGTACAATGTCCAACACTAACCTGACCTAATTCTGATTTGCACTCCTGAATCCTGCTCTGATCACTAAGTAACAGAGAAGGTGTATTCCATGCCTGGCTCAAAGCACAAAAATCCCATCAAATGTCTTACCAAATTAAATTAATGGTGAAAATCCACATAATATTGCAGAGTTCACAGCCAGGAGAAAGGAAATGAATTAAACAGATGTAACAGAAAAAAGGCAAATGGGATTCAGACACAAGATAAATCAAGAAAATCTTAGGGCCACATCTGTAGACAGGGAATAACACTCAAGGTACCTGACTTTTGTGCACATTTATTACACAAATCAGAGCAGCAGCCGTGATTCCAAACTAAACCTACCAAAATCCAGCTTCAGCACCAGGAAGCGCATAGAAAAAGGGGCTGGTTTTAGTCCCTACCCCGTTCTTCACTTCAGGCTTGAAAATAAGTGTCTTGTTCTTCCTAGCAAGTCCCAATTACCGTTGGGAGAAAGAGCATTATTTGTCATTACCTATATTACATGTTGACCTGGAGCCAAACCAAGGGCATGTTAGACAATGAGCAGGGAAAGAGAAAGCTTCCTGAGCTCCAGACAAATGTTTAGGGAAAGTATCATCCTTATTTTCCCACTGACAAACTGCAGCAAGGAGTGTGATCACGATTAATGCTCAAAAAATATTTTGCATCTCCAACCTGACATTTTTTTTCGAGACCATTGTGAACACTCGCTGAAAAAGCACAAGTGACTCCATCTCAGCCTTCTTGTCTTTGTAAGAAGCTCTCACAGGAGGTCTGCAGAGCACCAGGCATCAAAGCCTGACCTCCCAAATTGCAGTCCAGTTCCAATTTCAACCATAAGCCTTAACACACTCTTTCAGGCAGTTTAAATCCTTCCAGTAAAATACCTTCAGCCACCCAATGCATCAATCCTAAGGCTGGGGGACAAACTCATCGAATTAATTCCTTCACCATGAGTGCTACAGCATTTCTTTGGGATACCCTCCTCTGCAAGTTCTCTTGGCAGGCCATTTTTTCCTGTTCTCAAGGCTTATCTACAGCAGCTCCACCTCGCTCCTGCGCTAAGAAGCAAGGCCCAGGGCCAGCTGCTCTTTCATGTCGCATTAAGGGCTGAGAAGAAAGGGAAGGTGTGCTCCACTCCGAGCACAGCAATCCCTCCAATGCTGCAAAAGCATTATGTGGAGCCAGCCTGCCGAAATCCTAAGCTCGCACTGGAGTGTGCCTGCAGGCCTGCTTTATCTGGGATGCTTCCCACAGTGTTCACATCCCCTGAGCCAGGCTGTGCCGCAGCCTCACGTTATCGATTCCATAATTACCCTTTAAATCCTGCTACTGTTGCCAGTTACTACCCCTCTCCTGAGAAGTGCAAATGACTGTCAGGCTACAAAATCTGCCTTTCCCGAGTTGAAACGGCTGAGAAATTGGAGTTGAGAACCAGATGGGGCTGTGTGGAAGAGACCGAAATTAAACATAAAAGAGAACTGTTTAACTGAGAGTGAAAGTTGTACTTGCTGCACTCCTCACACCCTGCTCCAATTAACAATCGCTGTGAATTAAGCTAGAAGTTGAAACACATTTGAAAATAAGATCTCCACACGTAACCAGCATCCAAAGTTGCTCCGCTGAAAATGGAGGGTTTTTTCCTTTTTTTCCAAGCGTGTCTCTCAACAAAGGGAAATCAGGATCCTATTCAAACAATTTGTAATAATACAAAGGAGCCTGCTTTCAACTTCTCAATAAACATTCTGAAGGCTGCTCTGGTTTTTGTTTGATGTGCTAATTGCCTGAAAGCCATCAGCAGCTCCCATTCCCGCTCCTCCGGGTGATTATCCGGGATAGCGGGGCTCATTCCCGATCCCAGCCCGGGAGGTACCTGTTACCCGCTCCCCGAACACAAAAGGCTCCCCATCCACATCACCTCAGGTAAACTTCCCGCATCCATCCTGGAACCCCCCGGGCCGGCGGTGACTCTCCCGGTGGCATTAACCCTTCCCGGTGGCATTAACCCTTCCCTGCGCGGCTCGGGGGGGGTCGCCCCGCCGGCACCTCCCTCCCCGGCAATAATCCCAGGCAGGAATTTGCGGGAAATGCTGCTCACACCCCCCGCCGCGGGCAGGGCTGCAGCGGCCGCCCATGCAGGGGCGAGGGCTGAGACCCCCCAAAAGGGTGTGGGGAGGTGTCCCCCCTAAATGGGATTAGGAAGGAGGCGTGCCCTCAAATGGGGGTGGGAAGGAGGTGTGCACATCAAAGGAGGGGTGTGATATGTACCCTCAAGTGGGATTGGGGAGATGTGCCCCCCCCTAAAAGGGCTGTAGGGAGGAGGTGTGTCCCCCAAATAGGGGGGGTGTGGAGGAGGTGTGCCCCCCCCAATGGGACTGGGAAGGAGACATGCCCACCCAAAAGGTGTGGGAAGGAGGAGGTGCGCCGCCCCCCAAATAGGACTGAGAAGATGTGTCCCCCAAAAGGGGAGTGGGGAGAAGGTGTGCCCGCCCCAAATGGGGGTGCGGAGACGGTGTGACCCCCCCCCCCAAAACTGGATTGGGGGGATCTCCCACCCCCAAAAAGGTGTGAGGAGAAGACGTGCACCTCAAATGGGGGTGTGGGGAGGGGGTGTGCCCCCACAAAGAGGTGTGAGTAGGACGTGTACCGCCCAAATGGGATTGGAGAGGAGATGTGTCCCTGCAACAGGGTGTGGGAAGAAGGAGGTGTACCCCCCAAATGGGACTGAGGAGGAGATGTGCTCTCCAAAAGGGACTGGGGAGGATGTGTGCCCCCCAAAAGGGATTGGGGAGGAAGGGTCCCCCTTAAAGGGTGTGGGGACGACATATGCCCCCGCAGATGAGGGGCACGGAGGAGGTGTGCCCCCCTAAAGCGGGTGTGAGGAGGAGATATGCCCCCCCAAATGGCGCGATGCCCCCCAACCCCCCCTTCCCGAGGACGGGCGAGCGCCCCCCATTCAGAGCCCCCTCCCCGGGGGCCCCTCCCCGACGTGCCCCCCTCTCTGGGGGGGGAAGCGGCACCGCCCCACCCCTCCGGCAGCGCGGCGCGGCCGCTCCCCTCACCTGATTGTCCATGGCTGGGCACAGCAGCGCCGCGGGCCCCGCTCGCTCGCTCCCGCCGCCGCGGCGGTTTCGCTGCCCGGTCGGCGGGGCGGGGGGGAGAGAATCTCTTCCCCCGCTCTGTCCACGAGCGAAGCCGCTCTGTCCGTCCCCCCCCACCCCCCTCCCCACCGCCTCGGCCGCCGCCTGCTCGGTCGCGGCCCCTCACGGCCCCGCCGCCCGCCTCATTGTGTGTCACTCACAGGCAGCGCCAGCCCCGCGCCCGCCCCGCGGAACCGGAAACCGCCTCAGCGCCACAGCGGCCCCCGCGCGCCGCCAATGCCCGCGCGCCGCACGCCGCGGGGCGGGGCCTCGCGCTCCTCCCTGTGACGGGCAGGCGCTTCCACCAATGAGCGGCGGGCGGGCCGCGGGGTGGGCGGGGATGTGGGCGGGGCCAGCGCTGTGGGTCAAGCGGGGGGCGGGAGCGGGGTCCGGCCGCCCCCCCACTCCGTGTGGGGCGATGCCGCGGCTCCTCCGCGCCCGCTGCTCGCCGCCCGCACGGCTCTGTCCCCGGTTCTGTCCCCCGGTACGTTCCTCTTAGTGTACAACCAACAGCGGGAGCAGGCGAGTGGGCCTCGCCGTGCGCCCCCGGCCGCGCCATCCCGCCCCTTCTGCCCCCAATCCCGCCCTCGCTCCACGCTTCTCGCCCGTGTGTTAATTCCCCGCACAAATGAGCCGGGAACAAGGAAACGAGGGAAGCCGCAGCTCCCGGTGCGGCGGGCACGGCAGCCCGGGATGGCCGGGCACGGCTCGCCTTGTTCTCCGCAGCCTCGCTCCTTCCTGCGCCTTTTTTCTCTCCGTCTTTCTCTCACTTTCCCCCGTCTCATTTTTCCCTTCTCTGTCCTTCATTTTCCCTCAGCGCTCCCTTTTCCCCCCTGCTTATTTCTCATTTCTCCTCAGTTTCTCTCATTTTCTCTTGTTTTCCCTCGTTTCCCCTCACTCCTTCATTTTCCCTTGTTCTCCCTCATTTTTCCTTTTCTCTCTCTCATTTCAGTTGCCCTCACTCTCCCTCATTTTCTTTCAATTTCTTTCCTTTTCCCCTCAGTTTCCCTCATTTCTCCCATCAGTCTCCCACATTTTCTCTCAGTTTCCATTTTCCCCTTGGTGTCCCTCTTTTTTCTTTCTGTTTTTCTCCTTTTCCCTTCAGTTTTGCTCCTTTTCCCTTTTGGTTTCCCTCATTTTTTCCCCCTTGGTCTCCCTCATTTTCTTTCAGTTTTTCTCATTTCCCCCCTCATTTTCTCTCCATTTCTCCTCAGTGTCCCTCATTTTCCCCCTCCGTTTCTATTTTCCCTTCAGTCTCCCATGTTTTCTCTCATTTTTCCCCCTCAGTCTCATTTTCTTTCACAGTCTCTCCTTTTCTCCCATTCCCTCCTTTCCCTCCAGTCTCTGTCATTTTCCCCTGCGTTTCTCTGATTTCTCCTGTCATTTTCTTTGACTTTTCCCCTCAATCTCCCACATTTCCTCCAAGTTTCCATTTCCCCCTTGTCTCACACATTTTTCCCCTGAGTCTCCCTCATTTGCCTCCCTTTATCTCCTTTTCCCTTTGGTCTTCCTTGCTTTTCCCTCAGTCTCCCTAATTTTATCTTTTTCTCATTTTCCCCTCAGTCTTGCAGATTTTCCCCCTCAGTTTCTCTCATTTCCCACTCAGTCTCCCTCATTCCTCCCCTCAGTCTCACACCTTTCATTTCAGTTTCCATTTTCCCTTCAGTCACCCTCATTCCCCTAATTTTTCTCCTCAGTCTCCTTCATTTTGCCCCTCATTTTCTCTCCTTTTTCCCCCTCACTCTCTCATATTCCCCCTTAGTCTCCCACATTTCCCCCTCATTCCCCTCAATTTTCCCCTCAGTCTCCCTCATTTCTCCCCTCACTTCCTCTCCTTTTTTCTCTTGGTCTCCCATGTTTTTCCCTCAGTTTCCCTCCTTTTCCCCCTCGATCTCCCTTATTTTCCCCTCATTCTTCCCCTCAGTCTCCTACATTTCCTCTCGATTCCCATTTCCCCTTCACTTCCCTCGTTTCTCCCCTTTGTCCCTCATTCCCCTACAGTTCCCTTCCCGCCTTCCTTCCCCCTCTCCCCCCTCTTTCCCCTTCCATCATTCTCCCTCCTGGGGAGAGTTTTACCCTTTTTTTTTAGCGTTTTAAATGACAAGTTATAGCTCTCAATTTTGCCAGCCCTAAATGAATGCGGGATTTATCTTTACAAGTGCAATTGGTGACTGTTTCCGAGCGAACTCGCTCAGAATTTCTTTTTTTTCGTGCAACTTTCTTGTTTGAAATAGTTTGTTGATCTCTGTGAGGCAGCAGAAAACCCCCGTGTTAGCCAATAACTCTGTGTGTCGCTGACTGATCGCCACAGGCGAGGATTAATCGGTTCCCAAATCGTTCTAAAGAGCTACTTTACCTCATCAACCTGATAGAGGATATTAGTGAAGCAAAATGCTTAATCGCTTCAGTTAACAACAACAACAACAAAAAAGAGCCTGATTTGGGTTCCTTTAAGTGCTCTGGTTTTCATTTTCCATGTTTCTGTCTGATGCAGTCCCAAGAGACATCTCCTTGGACAGTCCCTTTTCTTCTCCGTTGAGACAGGGCCTCTTTCTCTGGGAGTTCTCATTGATATCTTTAATTGTGAACATTATTCCCATGCACGTGACTCTCGGGTCTAAATCTTTTATTTTCTACCTCCCCATCTTGGCTATTCACTCACAGCCTCATCCCAGCCCTTGATGGTTACGTGCTCCCAGGGCTGAATATTTCCTGGGAATGTCTTCGTCTTTCCCAAGTTTGCTGTTGCTCTGCTGAATTTCCACCTTGTGCAAGAGATGTTGTTCAGACACACCAGACCCTGAGCTTTTTTCCTGAAAAATTGCCTGTTACTTCCTCTGAAACATCATTAGAATTTGCTTTTTAGTTTAATTTCCATCCATGGCAATTTTTCCGTGCCTTTATTTTTGCCCAGCCTGGTGTCAATGGTTGTTTTTGTGCTCTCCTGCTTCAGCACACCCTTCTTTACATCTGGATTGTACACGGGTCACTCCCCCAGCTTTCAGGGGTGGGATCTGAGCAAGAACTTGGACACTTCCACGATGGGAAACCCAGAGCCAAGTGCCTCAGCCTCCACACGTACACTGGCAGCCCAATAAATGGCCATTAAACCACATCCTAGTGAAGAATTTGGGGTGTCCTGTTCGGGGTAAGCACCGCCTTGTGCTCCAAGCACTCTCCGCTGGGACAAGTAGTTTAGAGCTGGACTTTGCTGATCCTTGTGGATCCCTTCCAACTCAGGATATTCGATGAAGTGGCGTGAATGGATTAATTTCAAATGTGCAGGGGTGGCTCTTTACATTCAACTGCGAAAACACTCAAGGAGAGAAATTCCTAGAACCAGCCTTTGCTCCACTAGCAGTTCCCAGCCTGAACTGTTTCCAGCGCAACCACTGATCAAACCTACCCCGATTTTCTTTTCAAGCTCCCCTCAAAAAGAAAAAACTCCCAGCCAAGGGTAGAAAATTTGCCAGGCTCTTTGGGAGCGTGTTGGGGTGCTGGGGATGCCGGAGCCAGCAGCCATCCAGGCTTCTCCAAACTCCTCATTTTGCAGGGAGATCTTGAGCTAACGAGCTGTCAGCCGAGTGCCTTCGCACCCGAGGCAGCCGTGGGCTGAGCTCCTGGTTCTTTATACCTATTCCAGCAACTTCTGGGCTTTGCAATAAGCGTCTGCAAATCCAATTAGCGTCTTTCTTTGTGGCACTGGATGCTGGCAGAGATCCGCTGTGCTGCTGCCATCTACAGTAGGGCCAGTGCCAATGGATAAGAAACAGCAACGATTTGCATATTCAAATATGCAAATGAGATACGACAGCTCTCCTTCATTTTTGTTTGGGGTTTTTTTTTTTTTAATTTTATTTTTCTTTCCAGAGTCTTGCCTCAAAGATCCTTGTCTTGGACTGAAAGGTGTGTGTTTAATCTGGCTTGGCCCGTGGTAGGGGACCATGCCAAGGGCTGGTTCTGTCCCGTGAGAGTTAGGGATGATGGAAAATAAAGTGGAAAAAAGACTTTGCACTGCGCTTATCCCTGTCTTGGCCAGGGATGGGAAAGGTTTCGGGGGTGTTTTCCCAGGTTCCAGCCCTGGGAAAGGACAACACGTTCTTTCTCTCTCCTCCCTGTGCACACCATGGATGCTTTAGAGGGTGAACGTGGCTGTTCCTGGGGAGTGTGAGCAAAGGAGGCAACAACGGCAGGGTTGAGAACCCCCCAGTGGGGAATGTCCTGACAGATCAGCCCCCTCTCAGGTGTCCCCAGTCACCTGGGGCAGGACTGGCCGGCAGGAGCTGTGGCAGAGCCCACCCTAGCTCTTGGGAAACCCTGGGGCACAGGCAACTGCAGACAAAAGTGCTCCTGGAGGTGCCTCTTCCCTCCCCCCAGCTCCCTTTCTCTGCAGGAACACAGCACTGACCCCCCAAACACGCACACAGCCTCCCACCCTCCCCAGCAGCCCCTCCAGACCATTCTCATGCAGTCCACAATGCCTGAATTGCTCCTTTTTCAGCAAAAGTTCTTTCCTGTAGGTTCAGCATCCCTCACTGCAAGGTGGGCTGTACATCGACTGCAAGTCCCTGTCATGGTTTTAGATGTCTGTGCTTGTGGCTTGCCCTTCCTGTCCCTGGAGAAACAAGTTTGTTTCACTGTTTTTCATCATTCATTATTATTTTCTCATTACTAATTTAGTTGCAGCCTTCCCTGCTTCCACTCTTGCACTGAAGACCACAACTTCTGTGGTCAGTCTGGGCTCTGAGTGGCTTGGACACCAGCCAGGGAACAAGCAAGGCTGATTCCAGCACGGAAAGAATCAGGCAGTGTAGAAAAATGATCATCTTGTAATAGCTCGGAGGATTTAAAGATTAAGACAAACCTCACATTTGAGCAGGGTTTCTCTGAGAAAATTCTCTCTTCCACTTTGTGTCCGTGTGCAACGTGCCTGTGTGGAAAGATCCCCAAGTTCTCCTGGGTGTCAGTGACTTCACTGCCTTCTCTTACAGCTGCAAAATGATTTCAGGGCTCCTCACCTACTTCTGCAAAGCACATCCCATGGCCAAGTACTCCGTGGTGTTCCCAAGATGAGCTAACCTGCAGTCCAAACCCAGAACTGGTGATATTTAGGTAAGAAGGGGCAGAGATCTTTCCCCTGGTGTATATCAAGGCTTTGTCAACCACAGTGTCGTGTCCTTGACAGTGTGCAGCCTCTGAAAATGTTCTTAACCTGAAGTTGAGAGAGGATTTGGTTTCTCTGGTGGGTGCTGGGTGCTGCTGTGGTCTGTGGCGCAGGGTCACCTCAGGGTGACAGGGACAAGCTGTGAGTGAGGCTGCAGCCACGCTGACTCCTGGTTTGTCAATCAACACTGGGCTCCCTGCAGGGAATCCTGTGCTTGTTCCAATCAGCTGTTAACCCCAGCAGTGTTTATTCTTCTAAAAAATTATTTTCTTTTGCCTGTTGTCTGCTTTTCCCTTCTGCAGTTCACACTCCACACTGCAGTGTTCACAGAACATATTTAACACTGGTGTAGTGTAGCAAAAGCCCAGATTGTTAATAACCAAAAACTCTGATTGCCAAAAAGATACTCCTAGCAACTACTAGCTGCATCTGGGAAAAATTACAGACAGCTTGGAAATTCTTTAGTTCCTTATTAATGAAGGACTTTATAAAAAAAAATCCAACCCACACTGTAATATAGTTTAGCTTAACTAAGTTCTTTTGTGCCTGAGGAAAATCTAAATTATAGCATGCTATAGCTACTGAAAAATGCAGAAGGATTTAAATGTACAATAACCCTCCGAACCAGAAGGAAGAGGGAAAATTTTCTTCGTAAGTGGGAGCACAATGAGAATTTATTTTATTCTCTCTGGGTATTTAGTGCTGGTGAAAAGAGCCAGATGAATAGTCCCAAACATGTCACGTCCCGTGCAGATGCAACATGGGCAGAACAAGCGTCCTCGAACTGCCCCGCCAACGTGCTGCAGTTCTGAATGAGCAGCACCAGCTTTCTGGGGGAGAAAGGAGCCTGTAACTATTCAGCCCCTGACCCCTCTGCTCCAGGCTGTTAATGAAGGGGCCTCATTAACACCAAAGGTGAGGTTGGCATTCTAATGTGCTGCTGAAGTGACACCCATCAATCCATTTCGTCATCTGCCGAGATGAGGGCACCTTCCCCTTGTGCTCTGCAGACAGAGGTCAGCTTTGGCCAAGTGATGTAACAGCCTGGTGGTGCCAGAGCTGGCCAGAGCTGCCACGAGGAGAATTTCACCAGCTGGATTTGTCCCAGGCTGAGCACAAGGACAGCTGGAGAAAACAGGCCCAGGCACCTCATGTGGCCACTGGAGCAAGCACAGTCATGGGGCAGTAGGAGGGAGGAAGATTCACTGCTCAAATCGGTGTCTGCTCTGCACAGGGCTGCTCTTGGCTGCTGCCAAAGTCTTTGGAAGGTGCTCATCTGCATGCTGGGAGACCCCACCTTCTGCCTGGGGACTGTCACCCTAGGCAGGGTGGGCTTTAGGTCACTGAAGAATACCAGATGGGGGAAATATAGCTGAAAAATAGAACATGACAGGAGGGGATCAGTAGGGGAGTCTAAGCAGCACCAAAGAGCCTGTTCTGGGTTGTGTTCTGGGTTGAAGAGTCCAAAAAGTGAGTGGGAATTGCTATCCCACATTGCCCAGAGCAGCTGTCGCTGTCCCACCCCTGGAAGTGTCCAAGGCTAGGCTGGACAGGGCTTGGAGCCACCTGGGACAGTGGAAGGTGTCCCTGCCGTGGCAGGGGTGGCACTGGATGGGCTTTAAGGTCCTTCCAACCCAAGCCATTCTATGATTTTCCAAATACACTGAGATCGAACCTCTCCCAAGGCATTCCCAGTGTTTGGAGTTTCCCAGGACTCTAATGTGGCACTGCAGTAGCTGCACACTCATGCCTGTCCTGGTTCTGAGCATCTTGAGCTCTGCTCGTGTTGTGTGGAGCATTTTCCTCTTGTTTCTGCTATTCCCAGCCCCACTAATCCAGCTTGAGGGTTTTGAGAGCAGCAGACCTTTTCCAAGGGCAGCAGATCCCCAGCCCGGAGGTGTGTGATGCTCTCTGCACTCAGAGCACATTGTGAGACAAAACCAGAGCTGCTGGAGCTGTTTTGCAGAGCCTGTAACATCCCAAGGCTCAGCCTGGAGAAAAGGAGGCTCAGGGGGACCTTGTGGCTCTGCACAACTCCTGACAGGAGGGGACAGATGGAGGGGTCGGGCTGTGCTCCCAGGGAACAGAGACCAAACAAGAAACAGCCTCATGTTGGTCCAGGGGAGGTATAGATTGAATATTGGGAAAATTTCTTCACAGGAAGGGTTGTCAGGCATTGGAACTGCCTGTGCAGGACCGCGGTGGAATCACCATCCCTGCAAGAGTTCCAAAGACATGTGGATGTGGCCCTTGGGAACATGGGTTAAGTGGTGGTGCTGCTGGGTTGATGGTTGGGCTCGATGATCTTGGAGGTCTTTTCCGAGCTGAACAATTCTGCAATTGTGTGAATTTTATTTGAATTTCTGGTTTTTTGGTGGCTTCTGGGTCAGCCGCTCCCACGACAGTTCCCACTAAACTGTTTTTCTGGAACGGTACAAAAAGAGCTTTCACCTGTCTGCACAGCAACTGCAGGAGGGGGTTGCCACATATGCAAATGTATGCAAATCACCCCTGCTCTACCTAGCTCAGGTCTGATACCAGCTCAGATAGTGCCCCACGCTGCAGTGGGGGCTATGCCAACGTGCCTGTGACTCAGGGCCTTGGGCTGGCCCTGCCAGGCTGAAATTCAGCCCACTGAAACTTCAGTTTATCACTGCCATCGTCACCTGGGAGCCAGGAGTGCACCTGATTGCAGCAAAGCCATTTTTTAGCAGCGTGGCACATCTCGAACACCCTGGAGCTGGGTTTTGTTGCATAAAAGCACAGCCAGTGCAGATTCAAGAGAGTCAGGTTGGAATCTAAAGTGACAAACACACGTGACAAACACTGTTTTGACCAACACAGGGAGGACTGAGAGTTGTCACTGTGGAGGCAGAGCTGTTACAAATTCTTTCCCTTTGTTACTCAGCCATCAAAATAAGCCAGGCAATACCCTCCCATGAGTGAATCCACTGCCCTTAAAAAGTTATAAACCATCGACATTTGAGCTGCATGAAGGACACAATCAATTTGGACACATTTCATGCAGTTTTGGAAGTGCACTGTGTAAACATTGCAGATGCAGGCCGCTTGGTTTGGGTGCCTGGGCATTTTTATAGGCCAGGAAATCTATTTTAAATACGTGTGAAATGTGTCACGAAACATCTGACATATGTGGGAAACATATTCCTGCACCGGCTGGGCAGTGTGTGAGGTCGCTGGGGAACAGCTTGAAAACAGCAATCATTTGCATATGGATCTAGAGTTATTTATTTGGTGACACCATCCCAGGGGACGGGGGGCACGTCCCAGGTCTCTGTAGGTCACAGGCAATGTCAGGGGTGTTGAACTTGTGAGGAATAAAATTGTGAGAGCAAATACAGACAGCTGAAGGGTTTGTGCTTGGAAATTTTTATTTGATCCTCGTAACATAGTTTTGTGGAGGGTAAGAGGCAGAAAGAGGGAAACAGTGTTATTTTTGACCCTTTCCTCTGTGATATTTTAATCATTAGGAGTCACAGAGTCACAGAATGTCTCCAGTTGATCATCCAGTCCAACCCCTGGCCCTGCACAGACACCCTGAAAATCCCACCCTGTGCCTGAGAACATTTAGGTTGGAAGGGACCTTAAAGATCATCTAATTCCAAATCTAATGGAATTAATGTATATCTATGTCTGTCTGTAAGGATGGTAAATGTTCTTTAGTGTTCCATGGGTAAATCTTGAAGCCTGATAGGATGATTCATGATGAACAACACATGCAACTTGTTGCCATTTTTGCTCTGTTTCACAGATTTGGGTTTGATTTCACTTGTCAGTGCTCTGGTGGATGTTAATACTTGGCAATATTAGGATAGCAAACAGCAAAATCTCACATATACTAATTCTTGCATTTTCACACGACAGATCTTCATTGATTAATTTTTAAATTGGTCCCAGAAAGCACTTAGTGAGATATTGCAATTTGCACTTTATTGGCATTACATGGCACTATTCCTGGCTCCAGCTCAGCAAAATATATTCTTAAGTGTAAGTAAGTGCCATTGATATCAATGGAATTATTCATATTCTTAAAATTAAACATATGTTTAAACATTTCAGTGAACTGAGACAGCTGGTCTCTTGTTGAAGGCCTATCTAAATAAATGCAGCATCGATGGCAGATTGTGAAATTTATAACCCCATGCACAACTTAATGTTGAGTATTTCAGCATTTCAGGTAGATTTTTTTTTTCCTTTTGTTAAATATTTGTGCCAGTGAAGCAAAGTGTGACATTTCAGGACAGGCCAGTGTTGAATTTGAACACCTCTGGGAAGAACCACTGCATAACTGAGCTCATGAATAGGGACAGGAGCGACTGAGTGTTCACAGAAAGTGAACAAAAAAAAAAAAGTAGAGACCGACCCTAATTGAAACCATGTTTTGAGCTGTAATGCGAAGGCACAGAAAAATTAATCCTTCCATTTTAGGTATTTTGATAGCAGCCATT
Organism: Acanthiza pusilla; assembly: GCA_036630365.1. Taxonomy (NCBI): domain Eukaryota; kingdom Metazoa; phylum Chordata; class Aves; order Passeriformes; family Acanthizidae; genus Acanthiza; species Acanthiza pusilla. The sequence continues at coordinate 2,491,544 of JAXCHO010000105.1, read as the reverse complement.
AATAGAGTTGAAGCTTTTCAAACCGCTTTGCCAGCCAGAAGGGAGCTGCTTGTTTTTCTTCTGCCAGCAGCAGTGAGAATGTCTTCCCAAGTGGAACCAAACCATGGGGGTTTATAGAAACAGCTGAAGAGATTATTTGATCTTTTGATTAAAATCTCATTTTTTTGTCAACTGGTTTATTTGTGCAGGTAATGGCTGTGCTTCTCCTTCCCCACATCTCTGTGATCCCTGGTCAAACACAGCCTTGGTTGTGGGTGCAGCTCAGCTGAAGGAAACAGGCAGGGACCCTGAAAAAACAGTGACAGAGTATTCCCTGGAATACACTGACAGCATTCTCTATCAGCTAATCAGGACCTGATAACTTCCATCAGTCCAGAACAGTCATCAATACCTGGGAAATCCTGGCATTTATGGCTAATTTTGTCTTCTAAGAAAAGTGGACAGCACGGATGCAGTGAAAACAGGGAGGGGGTGGGGGGAGGAAGAAAAAAGGAAAAATCTTTCCTAGCAGTTGTGAAATGGGTGTGAGAGGCTTGCCAGACCCTGAGTTGGGAACCCTGTGTCAAACCCCAAAAGTTACACGGAGAGTTGAAAGGACAAGACTTATAAAGATAATAATTCTTGGAGCTTATCTGTTTCCTTCCTGGGTTTATCAGCCCTTTGTGTTCATGGTTTCAAACTTTTGACTGCAGACATAGGAGATTAAAACTAAACACAAAATCAAAGCTGAATCAATGTTGTTTCACATGACTCCAGGAGAAGGTTCCTTAAATCAATCCTGAAGATTGCCAGGCTAGCACTAAAACCCCAGGACTGAGTGACACCCAGTCCCTGTTTCAAAACTACCCTGTCCTTTCTTTCCAAGACACTTAACAAATAAAGATCTTTTCCAAAAGGCATAAGTGACACTCCGGTGAAGCAATTTCTTTTCCTGGCATTGTTAAGAGCAGGGGCTGAGTTATTATTAATTACTTTTGCATTATTTATGCAGGTCCATGAATGTGCAATATCTTTTACAGATAAATCACTCTGCCTTGAAAAGTTTCCAGTCTGCCAGCCAAATCCTGGGAATCTGAAACAGCAGGAGGCAACTGGTGCAGCAGAACAGGTAAATGTTAATCCTTGATGCTGCAGGACTGGTGCCTTATCAAGGTTTTTCTTTCATTTGTGTTGCAATTGCACCAAATAGACTCAACTGATGCTGTTGTTTCCCAACGTCTTTAATCTGGCGTCGGCTGACAGGAGCAGCCTCCATCCTCTTCTTCATTCTCACTCCTTCTCCTGCCTGTTTTTTGTGGTTTATGCAGCCACATGGACAACCAAAGCAGGGAAATGATGTGACAAAAATAAGGAGAGATTTCTTTTTGCTCAGTCCCAGCCCAGCCCCCTGAGCACAGGGGGTTTGCAGCTCTTCTTGCCCTGCCTGTTCTCCCGTGCTGAGCTGGTGTCACACCCGTCACACCCCACACAGCCAAGGGTCCTGGGCACAGGGAGCCCTCAGATCTGCCCAGGGTGCTGAGAAGGGACCTCTCACCCTCTGAGGAGTTCCCCATTCACTGTTCTGCCCATCCTGCAGGACCCCTGCCCTTCATCCCCCTGACCATTTTTAGGGGTGTTTGTCAGCTCTGCCCCACGAGCTGCAGCCGTGGCTCCCCGGCAGGAAGGACAGAGAATCCCCAGCAGCTCAGGGACCTTTTGGAGATGCAAACCCAGCCTCAGGTGACCCTGTGCAGCCCTGGGGATGCCCAGACCACCGTCACATGCTGGTTTTAGGGCTGCTTTGCTTTCTCAGGCTGCAGCCCCGCTCGGAGCAGGAGGCCCTGCCTCGGGCGCTGCCGCCCTTTTAAAGCTGCTTTGTGGGTTTCTTTTCTTTTCTCTCTTTCTTTTTTTCCCCCCAGGTTCCCAGGGCTGGGGATTCAGCTTCTGGCCTCATCCAGAAATCCCCGAGGGTTTCAGATCCCCACGAGGCCTCTCAATGTCTTGATCTGCTTGAATAGGCATTTTTAACGCGGCCCCGGCTGTCATCGGGGCCTGTTACAGTCACTCAACTGCAGCAACATTGTTCTCCAGGCAGCAGCGCCGGGGACACCTCCCTTATTTCCATACTGCACGGGGGGATTTGGCCACCGGGCCGAGCATCCCACCGGGGCTCGCTGGCCGGAGGTGGCCAATTAGCCCCGCTCGCCCCGAGCCCAGCCCTTCATCCCCCCGGCCGCTCTCAGCATCCCCAGCCCGCGGGGCTGCTGGCGCCTGTCCATCCCGGCGGCTCCTGCCGGAGGTGAAGGTGACCCCCTTTTCCTGTGCCAGGGGCTCCCTGGCAACGCCGCCTTTTCTTTGGAAGCGGCCTCCTCCACCCCCTGACGGGGCCGGGGGCTGTGAAAGCCCTGCTGCACTTTTGAACTTGCTGCCGGCGCGTTCAGTGGCTGCGCGGGGCAGCGGCGGCGGCGGGGCCGAGCCCAGCGGGGACCCGGTGCAATTGCCCAGAAGTTATTAATAGGCTGGGGAAGAATGTGATGGGCCGGGGAAAGGGTGAGGAGGGGGGAGAGCGACAGGGAGGGTCAGCGAAAGGGAGACGGAGAGGTGAGAGTGGTGGCATGCAGGGGAGACAAAGAGGAGCAGAGAGGAGATGGGCACCAGCACGGCACACGAGGGCACGCAAAGGCTGAAGGTGCGAGTTCCCAGTGCCCTGCGGGTGTCTCAGGGGTGGCCGTGCTGGAGGAGAGGTGTCTGACCCCGGTGCCCCGGGCACGGAGAGGGCAGAGGGACCAGGCCTGGGAGCCCAGTACACGGCAAGGCATCCCGCTCCCAGGATGAAATATTGCTCGGGGTTCATGAGCCACATTTGCCATCTAGTGGCCCTGGGGACCATTGCAGAGCGAGCCACGAGGCAGCCACGGCCATGGGAGAAGGCACTGCCCATCACCTTTCCCTCAGAGATAAAATCCAGAGTGTTCCTGTTTTTTCTGTACTCATAGGAGCCCAAAAGTGGTCTCTGGAGTGCCATTACCTTGTTGTGGCTGCATTGCAGGGAGCCAATCTCAGCTGCCCTGCCAGCCTTGGTCCTCCCTAAAGAAGGTTCTGACAGGTTGGGCCCAGCAGCCTCTGCGGGAAGAACCTTTCCCTGAGATCCATCCCAAGCCCTGACACAGCTCCAGCCCTTCCCTGGGCTCCTGTCCCTGTCCCAGAGCACAGCTCAGCCCCTGCCCCTCCTGCTCCCCTCGGGAGGAGCTGCAGCCCCGAGGAGTCTCCCCTCAGTCTCCTCTGCTCCAGCTGAACAAGCCAAGTGCTCTCAGCCACTCCTCAGAGCCTTCCCCAGCTCTGTGTCCCTCCCTTGGACACTCTCCAGCAGCTTTAGATCCTTCTGATCTTGTGGTGCCCAAAGTGCCCCCAGCACAGGAGGTGAGACTGCCCTGGTGCAGAGCAGAGCAGAGCAGAGCAGGACAATCCTCTCCTTCAGCCAGCCTTGACCATCCTGGCTCCTCAGCTCACCCTGCCCCCAGACAGGCCTTCCAGAAAGCAGAGGAGTCTCTAAGTTACCTTGGGGGACTGTCAGAGTTGGGAAGGAACAAGTATCACTGGGGGTTGAGGAAGGGGAAGAGCCTGGGGCAGAGCACCTCAGGACCTGGGCCAGCAGAGCCTCTTTTGGGCTGTCACCCAGGATTTCTCTTTATAAACAGCTCTCCCTACGTCAGACGGAGCTTTGGCCACCCTGTCTGTGGGAGTGACTGGCAGATGAGAGGATGTGGTGCAGTCAGAGGAAAAAAAGGGCTTCGGTGTAACTCAGTGTCCACAGCTTTAATGTACAGCTCTCCTGAGCAAGACCACATACATCAATAAATAGAGTTAATAATAATAATTAGAGCAGCCCCAACAAACCCAGCTGTCACCAGTTTGGCTTCAGTGTTGTCCGCTGTGCCCTTGTCAGCAAGGGGTGCTGGCGCTTGACTAACACAGGGGACACAAGCAGCACCGTGTCCCTCCCCTTCCCATGGGGATCTGCTGGGGGAAATCTCCAGTTCCCTGGACACCAGCCTGGGCAGAGCCTTCCAAGGCACCTGTGGGCTCCCACCCTGCTTCATGCTCAGCATCACGAGGCCTCAGCTGCTCCCTGCCCCCTCCACGACCACGCTGCCCTGTCCGAGGAACAGGAACGCAGCTGAGGTGAGATATTCCCTGCGTGAGCATCACACACCCCGTGCCCAGGCAGGCCTGAGGGCACCCAGCTCTAGCACTGCTTGTGGGGCTCCTCCAGGGTGACGTAGGGCACCACGACAGGCCATGAGTCGCTGGGCCAGTATTCGAGCTTGGGCTTGAACGAGGGCATCTCGTAGCTGACGTCGAAGTAGATGACCAAGGGGCAGCAGTACAGCAGGGACAGGGCTATCAGCACGTGCCTGCCAGGGAAAACAAAAAATTCTGTTGGACAGGGGGAACTTTGCCTGCTGGCACAGTCACCGTGAGGCTGCAGCCCCTAAAGGTCCTGCAAGAGCTGCAGGGAGTGTGGGCCCTACAGGGTTTGTGCCTACAGGGAAATACCTGCAGAGCTCTGAGAGCTGGGCTGGGGACAATTTTGGGTGCAGAGGGGCTGGGGTGACACAGGGGCTCATTCCAACCATTCCCTATTTCCTTCCCTGCTGTCTGTCCCAGCCATCCAGTGCTTTGTGAGGATGGATCTGAGTGTGCAGCACTTGCAGCCCCACTTGGGCACTGAAATGTCAGGTCCAAACAACCCCCTGCCCTTTGCTTTGGCTCTTAAAATAACTTCAATAATGTTGCACTTCACACAGCACCCGGGGAGCGGCTGCAGCCCTTTGAGAGCCAGCTGCTCACCTGGAGGGACTTCTGCAACAATTTCACTTCCAAAACAGTGCTTGGCTGGTTCAGAGGAGGAGAGGGATATTAAGCAGGGGTTTGGGCTGAATCCTTGGGCTGAGTGAGGAGCAGCATCAACAGCGCCAGGAAAGGGGGAGAGAGTGGGGAAATAAAGCAGCTGCTCCTTGGTTAAGTGTCTCATCTCTGCCATTTCTCTGCCATGGGCTCTTCAGCCCGGGAAATGTTTGGGCTGGGGTTCCTGGAGCTCTTACCAGAAGCTGTGGAAGTAGGGGAAGTTGATGGCCTGCCAGAGCCAGCAGAGCCAGCGGTCACTGATCCAGCTGGTGATGGCCAGCACCCACCACATCACCATGACCGCGGCCATGCGGTGAACCCGTTTGTCATTGCACCTGAAGGCACAGAGAGGGACAGGGAGTAGAGTCATCATGCTGGAAGGAACGGGAGTTTTAAAGAGGGCCAGTTCCTGTCTGCACATCCAGCAAACCCTAGCAAGTTCCTCAGAATTCCACAGGAACTGGAAAGTGTGGCTCTGGAGAGAGGGTTTCTGACTTTCTGGGTGTGAGGATGATGCTGGCAGATGCCAAAGCACTCCAGTCTTTCTCTCCAGATCCTGGTGGGTTCTCCCAGTCCCACACTAGTTCCCAAATGCCCCACAAATGGGAAGGAGCTGCAGAGATGGCAGCTGAGGGGGAGAATTGTGGAATCGTAGAATCATAAAAGTTGGAAAAGACCTTTAAGTTCATCACAGCATCACCACCACGTTCAGCACTAAACCTTGTCCTCAAGTGCCACCTCCACAGGGTTTCTGAAAACTTCCAGGGATGATGACTTGTCCCATGGATTGTCCCCATTCTGCACAGCCACCTGGGCCAGGTGCCCTTCTTGTGCCCCACTGCCCACAGTCTTGCCTGGGCCTCTGCCTGCTCCCTCCCCAGTTCACATGGATGGTGAAGACCTGGGCTCAATTTACTGTTGTGGGCACAGCCACTGCCCAGCAGGAGCACAGCTGGACCTGCAGCTGAGCTCTGAACCCCCTCCTTACTTCTTGAGCTCCCGCCAGGTCAGGTAGAGCAGGTGGAAGGCGATGCAGTTGAGGGCGTAGGCATTGAGGGTGGGCTTGACGAAGGACATCAAGGTGCTGATCACGGTGGTGATCCCAGTCAGCCAGAAGAAATGCTTCCTGAGGGGAGTTGGGAGTGAGTGTCAGTGCCCCAGGGCTCACAGGAGGGGAGGGTGAGGGTGGGAAAGGTCCTGCTCGTGTTCTAAGAGAGGAAAAGCTTCTCCAGTGCCTCCTGTCTGTCTGCACATGGCTGAGCTCAGGCTCTGGGGGGTCCTGGCAGGAAGGCTCAGGGAGCAGCCCCCAGCTGGTCCATGCCAGAGCAGGGGGCACAGCCCAGAACGCAGCTCCTGCCCCTCCGTGGTGATGCCATGTGCTGCCAGGGTTGAGGCAAAGGCACCAGAGCTCTGCACAGGGAAGGGCTGCGAGGCAGGACTGTGCAAACACCGATCTGGACTCCCTGAACAACAATAGGGCTCAGAGGGGCCTTTCACATGCAAATCCCTTCCCAAGTCCCTTCCCTCTCCCCCAGCCATGTCTCCACGGTGAACTCCGGGTGACCTCCCCTTCGGCATGGGAAGAGCAGACTCGGAGCAGGCCTTTGCAAGGCTTTGAGCGGGGCTGGCTCAGAGGGGACCATGCTTTGAGCAAAGCCCTGCTGGGTTCCTGTTTCTGCTGACCCACGCTCTCCCAGTGTCCCCATCCTTTCTGCTGAGCTCCTCCAGCCCAGACAGCCCTCCTTGCAATGAGAGGTGTCACTTGGAGCAGCTCATCCTATGGGAAACCCCCTCAGCCTTCAGGGAGAGCTCTCTGTGGATGACAGAGGATGCTGGAACAGATTGACAGCGTGAGTAATTGAATGTCAATGTTCAGGAACGTTTCATTTCCTAATTAATTTTGAAATTCTGCATGCAAAGTTTCCTCTGCAGCATCACAAACACAAACAGCTCCAGCTGAGAGGAGCCCAGCACAGGAGGGTTTTGACTTTTCCTGTCAGCACCAAAAGAAGGAGGCTCTGTTCCTAAAGCCACTTGCAGTGACCTCAGAGCTGAGCCCTTGCAGAGGAGCTGGGGTGATCTATGGGTCACACTCCTCAGTGTCAGTGTCCCCTCAGAGCCTGCGCCGTGTCCCTCTGGGTCATACCTGGTCTTGATGCACTTGGGGAAGTAAGCCTGGGGGTACCAGAAGGAATAAGCCACAGCCAGCGTCCAGAGGATGGAGAGCTCATCCAGGAGCTGTCCCACGTAGCTCAGGGTCATGTGGAAGTACATGGAGAAGAGACCTGCAGGGAACAAGGACAGCTTGAGACGGCAAAGCTCCATCCTCCCACAAGCCCTGGGAAGTTCTTGGGGGCCATTCCTGAGGATACACCATTCCTGAAGAGCAGGGTGTGGATTTTGGTGTTCGGGGAGACCAGAGTGAGTTAGTCCACTCACCCCATGGGGATTTACAGAGCTGTGAGCTGCATTTCCACACCCGGCAGGAACCGTGGGCTGCAGGGCTTCAAACACGCCTGACTGCTTGGCTGCCCACCCGAGTTTTCCCTGTGCTTTGGCCACTGAGACCCTCCAAAGGGATCATGCTGGGTAGTCTGGCAACCTGTCTGCCCTTCCCACAGCCCTGGCACCCACCGACGAGGAGGAGCAGCCCCGAGACGAAGTAGAGGGGCATGGCCTTCTTCTGGCAGTACTGCCGGTTCAGGTAGAGCAGCGCAGGGGACAGCACGAAGAAGCTCACATTGCTGATCTGAAAAACGAGAGGCACACTCAGCTGACTGCACGGTCCTGGGCAAGCCCCATCCCTCCAGTGCCTCGGGATCTCTGTGTGTGAGGAGGATCCTGATCTCCAGTGGGAAGCCTCGTGTGGGAGCCGGGGTTGCTCTTGGCACAGGGCGAGGGCAGAGGTGTTTCTCCAGAAGCCAGGCTGGAACTGGAAGGGCGGCTCTTGCTGTGCCAGCAGAGGCTGCAGACACCTCTGCTCTCCCTCTGGGGCCAGCAAGCCCAGGATGAGCCCAGGATCACCCTTTTGGGTGATGGTGGTTTATCTTCAGCTGCCCAGTGTCTCCAAGCAGCTGCCAAACTCCTCTGTTTGCAGCCACCCCCCTCTCCTGACAACCCAGAATTACGAGGAGCTGCCTGGATGGCTCCTGACCCTTCCAGCCAGCAGTGATTCTGCTGTGAGGGCTTGGGAGGGTGTGAGGAGCTCGGCCAGCACAGCAAGCCAGGGTCAGCAAAACATTCTGAGCTGGGAGTGGGTGTGGTGAGAGCAGCAGGACGAGCAGGACATCAGGAGGTGGGGACAGGCAGGACTGAGGTGACATCCTGTGGTGTCAGGTGTGAAGCCACCTGGCCTGGGGAGGGGAGGTGTTCTGGACAGTGATAATTACATGAGGTCATAAACCTCCTCTAAACACACCTGGCAGGCGAACACAGAGGAATTCTTCTGCTCTGATTTCCAACTCTGCAAAATTCCTTCTTTGATGGACTTTGTCTGGGGAGGAGGGGATGGTGCTGGGGAGGAGGGGATGGTGCTGGGGTGGAGGGGATGGTGCTGGGGTGGAGGGGATGGTGCTGGGGAGGAGGGGATGGTGCTGGGGAGGAGGGGATGGTGCTGGGGAGGAGGGGATGGTGCTGGGGCTCAGCCTGTTCCTGGACTGGTTGAAGGTGCCAGTGCTTCAGGGAGATGCTGATGGGCAAAATGTGGGAGCCAGGGAGGAGCAAAGTGCCCAAAGGCTGGAGCTGTCTGCTGGGCCAGGCCCACTCCACCCTGCAGCACGGGGGAGTGAAGTTTGAACTCATTTAATTGCCCTCTGTGGGTTCTTACCCTGCCTTTTTCACCTGACTTTGCAAGCTCAGGGAAGGGATATCACCGGGAAGCACAGCCTCCCCAGGGAAAATCACTCCTGCTTATGAGAGGTTGGGATTGTGGTGCTGCATGTACCTGCCAGACAGCTCTTTGGGGCTCTGGAGCCATCTGCTGAAGTGCCATTTGGCAAACCACCAGGGTGACTTTTATCTCAGCCTCAAAACCCTTTTCCTTTCATCTCCCAGCTCGACGCTGACCCAGACCCCACGCCTGGAATTTGGCATCCACAACTGGAGCCTCCCCCGTCAGCAGCACCAGGTAAATCAGTGCTGGGCTCGTGGTGTCCCCTGGGATCTCAGTTTATGCTAACAGGGCTGCAAATCACCGGCATGTTGTCATCTCTCTGGAACACACCCTCTCGTATTCCAGCGGGAAACACAATTCACGCCTAATGTGAGGTCTCTATTCCCTTAAACACCGGAGATTAATCTTGATTTTCACTAAGGCTTCCATGAGACAAGTTGATGCTCCCATTAGCAGCAGTTCCCAGGCCGAATGTATTGGTTTTCCTTAGGTGCCTAGAGCCAAATCCAGGCCTGTTCCCATTCCAGCCATGAAAAGATCAGCGCTGCTCCCACTTGCACCCTTGAGGTCAAATTGTTCGGAAACAACCGAGAAATCAAACCATGTGTTAAAGTAACAACTATGCTTCAAGCTTTCTTTTCCCGTGGAATGATTAAGGAGGCTTTTGGAAGACAAGCAGGGCTAGGAGGGAGAGGGAAAACGCTTGGGGAAAAGGCAGGAGAGTGCAAGTGCCAGCACGCACGTCAGGGTGAGGAAAGGAGGGAGAGCTCCGGATCGCTGCTGCAGCGGGCATTGCAACAGTGTCATTAATTACATGATAGCTGTGTTATCACTTCATTAATTCGGGACGAGATGTGCAAGATCAGATAGCAGAGGGGAGGGATAACCAGGGGAACAGTGCCAATAGGGTCAGGAAGATAAGAAGGATTCCTTGCAGAGCAGCCAAGCTCGGAGCTTAGGGGACAGCTCCCACCCCCGTGGGGGACATGGAGTTTTCATCACTCGGTGGCTCCAAGCCCTGATCTGCAAATGCTGACTTTCTGTCTTCCCTCTAGGATGTGGCAAGCTCCCGAATGTGGTTAGGAGGGATTTGCTCCCAGTACACCCATTAGGAAGTTTTTCTGGAGTCTCTGCTCGGGCTGGGACCCCCCAGCTGGGGGGGACTGGAGTCTCTGCTGGGATCCCCCAGCACAGCCTCTATTTGTCTCTGGGTCCCACTGGGCAGGAGGCACCAGCTCCCTGTGCCTGGGATGGTGGGAGATAAGGGAGTGGTGAGCCAAGGTGTGACAGGACATGTGAGATTGCCCTGCCCGAGCTCCCAGCCATGTCCCATGCCCCCCAACAAGTGTGAGTTACTGCTCCAGGTGCCTCAGCTGAGCCAACTCTTTGCTTCTTTTCCTGGGACACAAGCGAGGCTGGGATCAGCAGCTTGGCTCTAACCCTGGTGCATTGATAGGATCATCAGGAAGTCCCCAATTTGTGCAAGGAGGGACAGAACCCTCACCTGTGACAGGTGAGATCAGATATGGATTGAGGCAGGAGGAGCAGCACTGCAGGCCCTGGGCTGCTCCTTGCTCCAGCCAGGCATTTTCTGCAGTGGAGATTCCTGCAGGACTCATGGCAGGGAGTTCATCCACTGAAAGTGAGCCAGCTGTAGTGACAGAGCCCACAGGGCCAAAGACAGGAGTGAACACCTCTGAGGCTCTCCAGACCTGTGCAGCGAGTTCCTAAAGCCACATCTGTGTAGCAGGGGATGAGGCTGCTGTCCTGACATCACAGTGCTGGTGCTTTGGGGCAAGAAACAGCACTTTGGGGAGTGTTTGCAGCGTGCTGGGCTGTGCTCCTGAGCGCAGCTTTCTGGGCAGCCAAGAGAGTCATGGGATTAGAGAGAGTGTGAGAGGGTCAGGACACCCCACACAGCCCTGCCACTGCCACTGAGCCCTGCTCTGGGTGGGTCTGTGCTTCTCTCACCATTCAGTGAAGCATCCAGGAGCTCTGGATGTGCAGCAGTGCCAGAGCTGCTGCAAAGAGACACTGCTGAGGATGTGGGTGTCATTACCAGCATCCTGGATCAGTCATTCCGGCCAAGAAACGAGGGTAGAAAGACAAGTCCCTGACTGATGACCCTCCTGGAGCACAAGTCTGTTCTCCCCCGAGCAGCCAGAAGACAATAAATTTCTGGGTCACTGAGTCACTATAAACAGAGCTTTGTTGCTGAACTGCATCCAGCCATGAGCCACCATGTATTATTAGGTACTTAAAGGTACTGTTTACATTCTTTTCTCATACCCTTGGTGCTTATTTCTAATAAAAAGCATCCAAGCCAAGCAGGCCTGAGAGAGCGTGGCTGGCACAGAGCAATCCCCAGCAGCACATTTGCTGCTGCTGGCACAGAACTGCTCCGCTCCAGCCCCGGGCAGGGCTGGGAAGAAGACATTGAAGAGGATGCTTTGTGAGGAAACCCTGCTGATTTAGTGATCCAGGAGGCTTGGCTAGGAGCTGGCTGGGTTCCCAGCCAGTCTAAAACTCTGGAAAATTGACACTGAGGTATATTGATATAATTAATTCAGGGCAGGCCCATAAGGCTTGCTTGTCAGAGAGACAGCAATCTGAATATGGGGAGCAAATAAGTGGGGAGAAGAAGAGAAGGAGATGCAGGTTGTTGGGATCACACCTGGGGTGGTGCCCTCAGCCCCTGGATCTGCAGGATGCAGCCAGCAGGGATAACTGTGGATCTCAGGCTTTCTTTAGTCCCCACTTTAGGGCACATCACGAGGAGCCTGATCCTGTGGGAGATGCCAGAGCAGGAAGAGAGGTCCCTGTGCTGCTGCAGAGGGTGGCACCAGGCAGTGCCAGCCAGGCTGTGCTGCTGAGGAAGGGGTGATGCCCATGCCAGTGGGCTCCTGCCCACTTTTGGTGACAAGGTCTGGCCCTGAGCAGCCTCGGGGCTGTTGGCAGATGTTCAGATAAGGGCAGATTTTGGGAGGGTTTGCTCCTCTGTCACCCCTTGCCTGGACAGGAGGTCACAGGCCAGCCTGAGGCAGGCGGCTGACATGGCAGGGTTAGATTCCTGCTGCTTTCTCTGTGTGGGAATCACATCCTAAAACAGAAACTGAGAGAGAATCACATCCTAAGACAATCGTTTCCCTCCCTTCCTGCACAGGCACTCTGCTATCTCTGGGAGCCTGGCAAAAAGGACATCAGTGCAGGGACCATAAAACCTCTTTCTCTGCTGGGGAAGAGGTGCCCAGTGTCTGATAGAGGAGAAAAAGGGCAAGTTCAACCACTGGAAAAAAATCCTGCAGGGTTTGCTTGTCCACATCCTTCTGTCCCTCAGTATCACTAATTTTTATCTTTGTGGAAGCATCCATTGGAGAGGTTTTCCTGTCCTGGAGTAAAGTTGTGCCTGAGTCTCACCCAGTGAAAATCCATCCCAACAAGCCCAGTGGTGTGGCTTGGAAGCCTGGGAGATGGCTGGAGCCCCCATCCAAGTTCCTGGATGGGCACCTGGGTAACATTTTCAGAATTAGCCACAGGATTTAGAAACCTGGGCCACAAACCAACCCAGGCAGCTGAGAGTTAATGTTTTATGGGGCTTAGGGGGCCTGCAGGAGATAGGCACACATCTGGCCACACCAGCTGGTGTCCAGCAGAGCAGTCAGGCACACAAGTGCTTTTGAAGAGCTCCTCAGATACTCTTTAGTGTGATAAGGATTCCGAGCCACTTTGCCAGGCTGGGTGTGAGCGGTGTCTCAACTCCAAAGACACGTTTCAGAAATGCTGCCTCGTGTACCAAACTAGGACATGAGGCAAATTTTTCTCCTAGGAGGAATTCAAACAAAAATCTTTGCTTTCAGGCTTCCTGCTCTTGGTGGAAATCAGCCTCTCAGCAAATGTTGTGGAGGATTCTCCCAGAGAGGCTTTGGACACTTCCAGCTGCATTTAGAATGGTTTGGGTTGGACAGATCATCTCATTCCATCCCTGCCACATGCAGGGACACCTTCCCCTCGCCCAGGTTGCTCCAAGCCCTGAGATCTGAGATGCTGATGTGAGCATTGGGTGATTTCTGGATCCCCTTGCTCGTTCTGCCCTGCTCTGCACCTCTGAGCCCTTCCAGCAGCAGCAGTAAACAGCAAACAGCACAAACACCCAGCTGGGCGCCCCAGGGAAGCAGGATTTGGTCTGGACTGGCAGATCTTTCTTTGTTGAGTGCCTCAAAGAGCAGTGACTACACACAGCCCCCTCCTCTGAGATCCTGGCCGGGCAATTAGAGCCTGCAGGACTCAGGCTGGGGAGTTATCCTTATTACAGGTAATTTATTAAAAGCAGGAAATGCTTTAAAAAAAGAGAGGAAGAGCCATTTCCATGAGAACAAGAACTTCTAGTGTTAGACAGTAATTGCCAAAAGTTGTAAACAAGGCCTGTGGAAGGCTGTAAATCCACATGCCTCACACCCCTGTGAGCCTTTAATTGCTCTGAGGAGCAGGACATGCTTGGAGAGGCTGCTTTATCTGCCAGCCCTCTGCAGGCAGGCAGGGATGCTCCAGCCACGCTGCAGCCCAGGCACGGCACTGGGAGCAGCCAGAGTGATAAAGGATCACAGGAGGTGAAACTGGCTCACACTCCAGCTTTCCTCCACGCCGAGTTCCGGATTCCCAACCTGCCTGACACGGTTCATGGAAGTGTTGCCTCTCATTCTGCCACTCCTGTACATTTAGCTGGAGTAGATGAGCCCTGTGTGGGACTTAGCCCAGCTGGCAGCAGAGCTGCAGGACTGGTATAACAGGATCTCACAGATCTGGGCTGTGAAGGAGCTCTGCCAGAGTTTTCTCACTGGGAATCAGCCCCACACACACACCCCAGGAATACCCCGACCCCAGAACATTTTGGGGAGCGAATGCTGCAAGCGACAAAAGTCCCGGGATTTACCTGAAGCTCAGAAAACGCTCCCCGTACCAGCACCAACACCAGGAAGTTCAAAGAAGTGAGGAAGAGGAAAGAAAACAGGGATGTCCCGTCCTGTCTGGATCCCAAAAGCAGCTCCTGGGTGCCTGGAGCCCCAGCCTCCCTCAGCCACTCACGGTGTTGTAGTACTCGGCAATCACCGCCGAGCGCGCGAAGTTGCTCTCACACCAATCCACCTCGGCACTCTGGTAGGAGAATATGCTCGGCATCGTTGGGCACCTTGGGGAAAAGGAGAGGAGCAGGTCAGTGGTGTCACAGAGAAGGACAGCGCTGCACACCCAAGGGGACCCTGCTCCTCACACGTGTGGCACCCCCAGCCCAGCACAGCGCCTTACCCGGCTACCGAGGACTCATCCTCTTCCCAACACGCATCCCACCGCAGAATAGCTCCTCTCTCCCACGATGCAGGAGTTGCAAATCGCCCCAGAAAATGCTCTTGGACTCTGAGGATCGTCACCAATCCATGGCATCAACATCTCCCATCAGGTGTCATTGCTGCCACTCTGTGCTTCCCCATTTCAGCCCGGTCCTTGTCACTCCGTCTTCTTCTCCTCTTCACTTTCTTTATGACTCAGACCTTCCTGCCAGGAGGACTTCCCTGTGCTCTCTGAGTTACCTTGGGGAGTGGACAACCCTGCAGAGGTTGGTGCTCATTGGCTCTGTTCTCCAGAGTGGTTCCTCAGCATCTTCCCGAGGGTGGAAATGAGTTAGGGTTAGCTCAGCCCTGGAGCAGCAGCACAGACCCAGGGCATTGCTGGAGTCCTGGGGCGCAGAGCAATGGCTCTGGGAGGTGCCTCTTCACCCTGAATTTGATTTCCCTCGGAGTGCACTCCCAGGCAATCTCCATCCTGTTTTCCCAGCGGAAGGGATCACAGTTTCACACCCCCAGCGGGTTCTCCACCGCCTGACCTGGCCTCTGGTAGTGGCAGAAGCTACAGGTGAGATTCTAAAAAAATGAAAACCTAACCTTCTGCCTGTTTTTACCCACCATGTTAAAGACTTTCCTGTCCTTATAATTTCTCAGCACTCTTTCATTAATTTGAAAAAGCTAAAGTTCTGATCCTATTTTGATCAGAAATTTCCTATCTGGCATATTTTGTTTCAGATCCTTGAGACTTTGGAGCTATTTTTGAAGATGGGTGCCCAGCTTAGAGGTATTTGGAAGCACCACCAAACCCACAGTAGCTGGTTTTTGGTACAAAACAGACTCAGAGATTCCTTGGAGCTGAGCAGTTCGGTGCCTGGATGCTGTGTGGGACTAACCCGTCCTGCCGTGCTGCTCCAGCCCTGCAGAGCGAGCAGCTTTGGGGTGGCACCAGGCAGGTCCCGAGGTGACACTGCTTCAGTGGCATCTCTGAGCTCCCAAGGCACTGGTGGCAAAGAGCTTTCTTCGTTCTTCTTTGAAAACCCTTTCAGCTCTAACTCAGGGAGGGGAGGTTTATCTCAAACGCACTGCTCATGGTCATGTTTTTGAGGAGAAGCTCCGTCTGCAGCGGGGTGAGCTGAGCCACCACCGTGCCCAGCAGTCCCTGTGAGTGTGCAGCAGGGTGAGGCTTCCACAGCTTCCCAAGCAGTTCAAAGGCAGAAAACGCAGGAGGGTGACACCAACACAAACGAGCTCCTCTGCAGCTCCTGCTCCAACCAGATGAACCGACTCGAGGGTGAACCTGTGCTGTTCCCTTACCACTGCAACTTAACGATGGCCTCTCCTTAATCCAGGCTGGGTGGCTCCCAGAGCAGCTGAGATCACAGCTACAGAAGTAAAATAAAATACAGGGCTGCCAGAAGGGTTTGAGGGCTGGCTCTTCATGATCCTGGGTTTCCGTGTGCTCCTTCACACCACAGGGACTCTCTCCTCATCCCTCATCACTTCTACAGCGATGCAAGGTGGGAAAAGACTCAGAGCCAGGATGGCAAATCCCATTTCATGACTGGAGGGATGTCAGGAGAGAGATGATGAAGGGATGGAGAGACAGAAGAAGAAGAAGAAGAAGGAGGAGGAGGAGGAGAAGGAGAAGGAGAAGGAGAAGGAGAAGGAGAAGGAGAAGGAGAAGGAGAAGGAGAAGGAGAAGGAGAAGGAGGAGGAGGAGGAGAAGGAGAAGGAGGAGAAGGAGAAGGAGAAGGAGAAGGAGAAGAAGAAGAAGGAGAAGAAGAAGAAGAAACAGAAAAATGGAAGCAGTGATGGAGCAGCCAGCACTGGTGCTTACCTGTGATCCCTGGATGGACCAGCACTGCTTCCCCACGCTCCAGGAGCTCCAAGGTTTCCAGCAAAGCCGGAGCAGCAACCTGCCCTGCCGCTCTAGCTCCAAAGGAGTGCCCACGGTGTGAGCTCAGCGCCAGCAGCCGCCAGAAAAACCCCTCGCCCCGCGCCTAGGGAAGGCTTTGGGATGAGCCAGGAGCCATGTGCACCCTCCAGGCAAACCTGGGCCCCCACAGGAAACATATTGGCTGGAGGGGTTTATATCCATGCCCCCAGATGGGCAGGGGCAAGGAGGCAGGGCAGGGAAGCGTGAGCTGGAAGGGTTGGAAGAGCGGGGTGGAAATGCAGCCTGAAATCATCCGTGCGCCCCCGGGCAGGTTCCCTGCGCAGGCGCACGCACCCCATCCTGGCCCTGCTTCTCCCAGGGGAGGGAACATCCACACGAACTCCCTTGCCCGTGGAGAAATCCCAGTGCAGTAATTTCCACCGAAAATGTGGAGCAAGGTGATGCTGCCTCTTTCAGGATTTAAATTCTCAACTTTCCCCTAATGTTTTATTATCAAAAAGAATGTTGTTATCAAATCTCACTCCTTCAAGCCAGTTGATTTTGTTCTTTAGTTAAAGAACTATCTGACCAGGACACCTTTGGTTGACTGCTTTGCAAATATTTTCCTCCTGGGCCTCATTCAGGCGTTCAAGAAATTTGGCAGCAATTAAACTTTTCCCCCCAAAACAACATTTTTTCCCTCCATGTGGAGGTGAGAGAAGTATGTCATTCTCTTAAACATGAAACTCATTATTTGGTGGAGACACCAGAGGCAGGGTGAGACCAAGCTGTCCCTGAAGAACAGGGATCCAACAGCAGCCTTTGCATGGGGAGAAGCTCTTTCGGAAGCTCAGCCATTTATTTTGCTACTCCTGTGGAAAGGAGCATCCCTGGGAGATCTGGGCTTACAAAAGCCTCCCAAATCCACCTGGGTTTGGAAATGAGGGTGATTAACCCCTGCAGCAGCAGCTGGTGTTGCACCATGGTGGAGTCTCCGTTACGTGGCACTGAGTGCAGTCTGTCCTTCCAGGACAGGCCTGGAGCAGAGCATCTGAGGGGATCCCAGAGAGCTGCTGCCACCCGGGATGGTGACAGAGCCTGGGGTGGATTTGCTTTTTATTCACTTCAGACTCCTGAATGGACTCTGCAAGCAGGAGAGTGAGTGCCCAGGCTGAGAGAAGCTCCCCAGTTCCGCAGGGAATCCCAGTGGGAAGCAAGCAGTGACTTGCCCATCCCACTGGGAAGGTGGGTTTGGGAATAAGAACACACACATGTGATATGATGCCTGGTCTGTGTGAAAATCCTCAAAAAGAATGAGTTTTCCCACCCAAAACCTCTGGAATTCTTGGGGTGAGTGAAGTGTCCAAGCATCCCTTGTACATCCTGTGCCACCCGTGAGTGAATAACTGGGGAGGGTGTCAGGAACCTGCATCTCCCCTGATTCATCAATAAGTGGGTCATAAAGGGAGCTTGGTTTCCTGCTGAGTCCTCTTCCCAGCTCCTGCTGATGTTTACATCCTCCTGCCTGTGGTCAGAAGGGCCGGGGATGCTGAGGATGCTGAGGATGCTGAGGATGCTGGGGATGCTGGGGATGCTGGGGATGGTGACAGGGAGGTGGGCTGGGGACAGAAGGGTGCCCAGGGAGCACAGGGTGAAGATTCTGGGCCTCATGGGAGAATCACACAGGGAGACTCTCCAGTGCTGGCACTGCTGAGGCCCCCGTGCCAATCCTGGGGGCAGTTTGGGACCCTCAGGACAAGAAGGACATTGAGGGGCTGGAGTGTGGCCAGAGAAGGGAACAGAGCTGGGGAAGGATGTGGAGCACCAGGAGAGACTGAGAGAGCTGGGAAAGGGCTCAGCCTGGAGAAAAGGAGGCTCAGGGGGACCTTGTGGCTCTGCACAGCTCCTGACAGGAGGGGACAGCTGGGGGGGTTGGGCTCTGCTCCCAGGGAACAGGGACAGGAGGAGAAGGAGCAGCCTCAAGTCATGCCAGGAGAGGTTTAGGTTGGAAATGAGAGACTTTTTTTTCACAGAAAGGGTTGTAAAGCATTGGAATGTGCTGCCCAGGGAGGTTTGGAGTCACCATCCCTGGAGGTGCTCAGAAGCAGCGTGGATGTGGCACCTGGGGACAGGGGTTAGTGACAAACACAATGACAGTGCTGGCTGATGGTTGGACTTGGTGATCTTAAAGGTCTTTTCCAGCCTTAAGGACTCCATGATTCAAATCCTCCCTGTATTTGAAACTTCTTCCTCTCAAAGCTTCTCCCGAAGTCCTCACCTCCTTGCTGAGCCTGCTCAGAACGTTTCCACCTTTCTCCTCCAGGAGCCCTCTGGGCTCAGCTCTGTAAGGCTGGTGACACAGTGAGTGACACATGGCACTCCTCAGGGACTGTCCAGGCCCCGTGGCTGCTCCTCTCCTGCTCGCTGGCACTGCTGCCCTCTTGCATGACCCCACACCCCAGGCGATGTCCCAGCCTTTGTGACAGGCCAGGGATTCACCTGGCGAGCTCATCCTGTCTGTTTTGCCTCTCTGCCACCCCTGGGGTGGGCAGGAGTTCCGAGGGTCTCACTGGGACAGGGAGAGCAGGCAGTGAAATCACAGAATCCCACGATGGTTTGGGTTCGGAGCGACCTTAGAGCCCATCCAGTTGCATTCCCTGCCGTGGGCAGGGGCACCTTCCAGCAGCCCAGGCTGCTCCAAGCCCTGTCCAAGCCGAGGGAAGCGGAAGAGGCTTCCCAGAAGCTGAAACAGCAGCCTCAGGGCCCAGCTGCCAGGGTTTTACAGCTGTGTGCCCATGGCTGTCGTGGGGAGAAAGTCCTGCTGCTGGAGCCACCAAAACCAGGGATGTGGGGACTCTGGCAGCTGAGTTTGGGAGAATCAGTGTTGAGAATCCAGCTGCGTAACTCGAGGCTGCTCCTGTGCTGTGTCCTGGGGCACCTCGGATGGAGGTTTCCACCCAAACTGCTGCTGAGGGATTTTTTGAAGAGATAGCTATTTCAACAGCTGCGATGCAGGACTGTGTGTATTTCTTGCCTCGGCTGCTGTGGGGCCGTGGCTGTGGGCAGAGGGGCAGTGGCAGCAGGGCAGGGAGGATGAGGTGGGAGTGCTGGCATCCCACATTGCCACTGCTGTTGGCTCAGCACGAGTGACTCAGAGCCCTGGGGTGGATGGATAGCTTTGCTCCATTCCCACAGCCAGGCAGAGGGCGAGTCAGGAAGGGAAACCAGGCATTTGGGCTCGTTGTTGCCCTGCTGCATCACTCTGTCCGTGCCCAGGAAGGCCCTGGAGCCACCGGGCAGGCTCCATCCCACTGCCATCCTCAGCTTTTGCTACTCCAGGGCTGCAATTTCCTGCTTGCAGGTATAAAAACAAAAGCAGGTGACCTGGGAGCCTTGCTAACGCTGAACAGTCGGATAATCCCTCTCATCCGTGGCTCCACAGGGCAGGGATCTGTCCTCTGCCTGGCTGGGAAGCTGTTTAGCAAATTGCGGTGGGGAAGAAATAACGAGAGCAGCAGGAGATGTGCTAACGCTGGATGTGCCTCGCTCAGCTGAACGAGAGCATTCATCTCCATCACTGCTGCAGAGCCCCTCAGGAGCAATGTGCCCACTCCTGTTCCCTTCTGCAGAGCTGCAAATATCTCTGTGTTTCCTCAGCAGGCAGGGCAGGGGCTCCAGGCAACCAAAACTCCGCAGCAGCAGCAGGAGCAGCAGCAGCAGCAAAGCCAAGCGCACCCCACGCGAGGTGTGGCTTCGAAGCCTCCAGTGCCTGAAACTCCTGCTCTGTGCAACACCTTGTGCAAGGCAGCCCCACGGGGACACGGCACAAGCCTTGTCAGGCCCCACAGGGTCGGTCTCGGGGTCCGGGAGAGATTCCCCAGCCATCCCTCGGCACTGAGCAATCTCACAGGCACCCCATTATCTGCACTGCAGGCAGGATGCCGCAGCAGGCAGCCCGGGAGGCTTTGTCAATCGGAGCGCCCCGGGCTTGTTTTGAAATCCAGGCGGGTTTAAAGCAAATGCCGTAATTGCTGATGGTGACAGCAAGAACAGGAGTAATTAAAGGACGTTCTCCCAGCGCTGTCATTGTCACATGTGCCTGCGGCACGGCGAGGTGTGCGGAGAGGCTTTGCCTTGTGCAACTCGCAAGGCCTGCAGGGGCTGAGCAGAGACTCTCCCCATTCTCCCCTTCTTGCAGATTAGAATATCTAAATCAGGAGGGAGAAAAATCACCTTATTCTTGGCCGTGCACAGCACAGCCAGGCCTTTGTCAGCCCAGGGCTGCCTGGAGCCCCACAAGGTCTTGGATTTAGCAGGCACAGAGCAGGGAGGCTCCTCTTGCTGAACCAAACCCCAGCAACTTGTCAGCCTTATTTCATAAAATCCTAGAAGAATTTGAGTTGGGGGGACCTTAACCCATCTTGTTTCACCCCCTGCCATGGGCAGGGATGCCTTCTACTGTCCCAGGTTGCTCCTGGCCTTGAACAGTTCCAGGATGGGACATCTGCTGGAATGTTGACTCTGGAGAGATGGGAAAGCGGAAGGGGATGAAGAGAAAGTTCCTTCTCGCTCGGGCTGAGGCTGCAGCTCTCCATCCCTGCTGGCAGGGAGCCGGGGAGCTGTGTTATCCCACGTCGCAATCCTGCCCAGGGTGGCGCAAAGCTTTGGCAGGAGCCCCCTGCCAAGGTGGTTTGTGCAAGCCCTGGGAGAGATTTGATAGCAGAGTCTGCAGACAGCCCTGGGAACCAGAGACTCCTTCATGCAGGGCTCCATCCTGGCCCTCTGTGCTCTGCTCCCCACCGGGCAGGGAGCAGGAGCTGCTGCCTCTGCTTCGGGACGGGAATTAGAGCTTTAGCTTCTTTCCTAAGAAGGCAGAGCACAGGTTTGCCTCCTGCCCCATCTTCTGGTGGTCAGTGACTTAATACTTCCTTAGCTGGAGGTCCTGGGCCATCGTGTTTAACCAGTCAGAGCAGGCCAGTCCTGCCCACGTTTATCTCAGGCTGTTGAAGGTTATTTTTGTGGTCATGTTGTGCAGCAGTAAGGTTCTGTTTAATTAGGTGCTGCCTGGAAAAGCCTCTCCTCTTTGAGTCCCAGAATGGTTTGGGTTGGAAAGGACCTTAAAGGCCATCCAGTGCCACCCCTGCCATGGACAGGGACACCTTCCACCATCCCAGGCTGCTCCAAGCCCTATCCAACCTGGCCTTGGACACTGCCAGGGATCCAGGGGCAGCCACAGCTGCTCTGGGAATTCCATTCCAGGGCCTCCCCACCCTCACAGGGAAGGATTTTTCCCCAATATCCCACCTAACCCTGCCCTCTGTCACTGCCCCCTTCCCTACCTGCTGGCTGCACTGGGAGCCCTTCCCTTCTGGAATGGGAAATCTCAGGAGTCATTCCCTGTTCCCACCCTGCAGGCCCCTCCAGTGCATCCCCTGCCCCCTTCCCATCCCACCCCACTCATTCCCAGTGCACATCCCCGTGCCTTGTGGAGCTTCCCATCTCTGCTCAGAGGAGCACAGCCCATCCCAGGTGCTTCCAAGCTCTGTTTGCCTACAAAAATGAAGGAAAATGGGTATTTGACACAGTCTCTGTTTTGAAAGCAGAAGTTTGGTGAGAGTGCCTCGAGGGCAGGCGGAGGGGCTGCTGTGACTGGGACACGGTGACACTTTGAAGAGCCACTGGGAAAACCTCTTGGGAGAGTTTGTCACCTGAAATGGCAGAGCCTGAGAAGGGCACAGAGGTGCAGGAGTGTCCCTGGACATTCCCCCTCTGTTCACACTCCACAGGAAGGTCCTGATGCCATTTCCAGAGTGGTGCCAGCGCTGAGCTGTTGGCAAAATGTGTGCCCAATCTCCCAGGGCTGTCCTGGGGACAGTGGCAGTCACCAAACGTGGAATCACAGAATCCCTGGGCTTGGAAAAGACCTCTAAGGCCATCAAGTCCAACCATCAACAAGGCCACCATTAAACCTTGTCCCCAGGTGCCACATCCACAGGTTTTTTGAACACTTTCAGCCACAGCGACTCCACCCCATCCCAGGACAACCTATTCCAATGCCTGGACCCCTTTTCCATAGAGGAATTTCTCCTAATACCCATTTGAACCTCCCCTGGTACAATTTCAGGTGTCTGAGGGGCCAGACTCTGTGGAGAAGGTGTTTGGGAATGCTCCTTTTATTGAACATCCCCCCTGGCCCTCAGCAGCCCTCGCCTGCAGAGACATTTCCTTTCTTCGTTTAATAACTTCCTGATTCTTCACTACCTTGTTACTCTTTTAATTCCTGCCTCTCCCTGCAGGGACTAAAACCCATCTCCAACCAATAAAACCAATTAATCCCGAGAGTTTGAGTCTTCAGGCAACTCCGAGGCAAAGCTGAAGGGCCCAAAACAAATTGCTGCTGCAACTCACTCGACTTCCTGCTTGCATCAGGATGGAGTTTGGCATCAAAACAGCTCCGGGGTGTCAAATCAGCCCCGAGGAGGATCTGGCCACCCCATCCCAGCTCTGGAGGCACATGGGGTGTGAGGGGCTGGGGTGTGGGAGGCTGACACCAGCACGGGGTGAGAGAAGGAGCCTGGGGGCTCTCCCGTGCTCCTGGAGCTGTTTCCCAAGCCCAGCTGGACCCCGAGCAGCTCCTGCCTGCCAGGGATTCTCCCACACGCTGGGAGGGAGGGAGGGAGGCTTGCACAAGGCTGGTGACAGAGGAGGAGGCTGCTCTGGCCTCCAGGCTCAGCCCGTGCCTATCTCCCCTGCTGCTGACACTGGGAACTGGGATGGGAACTGGGAGAGGGAGCCATCCCACCCACTGTGTGCCTCTCCCTGTGTGCTCTGTCCCAAAGAGGGATGGCTCCCAAATCCTATTTTGGTGTCTTGAAATCTCACTGCAGCCCCCTCGTGCTCTGGGACCATGGGGGTGATGAGGAGGAGCTCCAGCTTGCCCAGGGGTGCTCTCACTCCAATGTTTCTCCTGCAAAAAACCCAAACTTTGCGAATTAGGGGCAAGTGTGGCTCTGACAGAGGAACAAACTGAGAAATCCAGATTTTTTCCTACCTGTTCACAGAAATTCTCCAGACAAGTGTAAGCCCGGGCCAGAGAAGGCAAAGACCTCGAGGTTCACCCCTCAGTGGCCAAGCTGAGAAGAAGTGTCATGAGCTGGCTGAGACCTGATGCACTTGAGGCCAGTCCAGGTGGCAGGAAAGTGCTGCAGGGCAGGACACGGCGATATCCCAAGGAGGATGTGAGTTCAAACCCTTAATTTTGAGCTAGAAACCAAAAAGCAGTGACACTTGAGGATCCCACACTCAGACCTCCTGTTTGCTTGAATATGTCATAATCCTTCTGGACTGAAGTGCCCTTTGGTGCCCCTGGCGTCCCTGGAAATGCCATCCCAGCATTATTTAACCCTAATCAGGGGTACATTTTGGGGCCTGAGGCACCTGGAGCCCATTTCCCAGCCGTGTTCCATGGCTGCTGTGAGCTCCTCGGGGCAGGTGGTTTCTCTGGGGTCTCTCTGGCTGTTGGTTTCTGGACAGCTGATCCAGAATCCCTCAGCAGTGCAAAGGAATTGCCATTGTGGTTGTTCCTGGGGGTGCTGCTTGAGGGACATTGCAGGGCTGCTAAAATCAGTCATTAATTGTGACCAAGTCTTGCAAACAGCCTGGGAGGGGCTGGGACAGCTGGAGGTGACAACTCCTTGCGCAGGGTGAGGTGGGGACAGCTCCCAGGGCTCCCCAAATCCCACCCCAGGTGCATCCCTGCTGCCTCTCCCCGGGGCTGCATCCACACCCATTCCCACCTCTCTTTCCAAGGCAATGGATGTGATGCTGAAGGATTTTCTGGGAGCAGCTGGGCCGTGGCTCCTATGGGGTGACAGATCCATCCCTGCCCTGCTGCACGGCTCAGCTTCCCTGTCAGAGACATCGGGCAGGGATCTGCAAGGTGCCTCCAGATCCGCTCCGAGATACGGGCTGGGTGTTGTTTTATGGTTACAGGCAGAGGGATGCCAGAATCCGCAGCTAATTACTGCAGGGCACAGCTAATTGCTGCAGGGCACAGCTAATTACTGCAGGGCAGAGAGGCAGTGGCTGAGCAGGAGCTGCGTGTGCCCAGCGGAGCAGAAGGCCAATGGCACCTGGCTTGGGTCAGGAGTGGTGTGGCCAGCGGGAGCAGGGCAGTGCCTGTCCCCTGTGCTGGCACTGCTGAGGCCTCAGATCCTGGGGACAGGTTGGGACCCTCTGGACAAGATTGAGGGGCTGGAGTGTGCCCAGGGATGGGAAGGGGCTGGAGCACCAGGAAGGGCTGAGGGAGCTGGGAAAGGGCTCAGCCTGGAGAAAAGGGGGATCGGGGGGGACCTTGTGGCTCTGCACAACTCCTGAAAGGAGGGGACAGCCAGGGGGGTCAGGCTGTGCTCCCGGGGAACAGAGACAGGACAAGGGGAGAAGGCCTCAAGTCATGCCAGGGGAGGTTTAGATTGGATATTGGGAGAAGTTCCTTCACGGGAAGGGTTCAGGCACTGGCACAGCTGCCAGGGCAGTGCTGGGGTCACCCTCCCTGGTGTGGATGTGGCAGCGTGGCTGTGGCACTTGGGGACAAGGGCTGCTGGTGACCGTGGTGCTGCTGGGTTCACGGCTGGACTCAACAATTTCCGCTTCAGACCCTTCTGCCAAGTGCCTGGAGGGACCCTGGTGCCACCCAAACCCCTGGGGTGCCCCCGCCGTGTCCCGAATCCCAAAATGCTGCCCGGAGGTCGCACATCCCACACGGGCAGCGCCGGCTCGGGAACAGCCGCGTTATCCCAGCACAGGACACTGCCCGGCGGCACCTCGGGCCCAGCCCTGCTCGGCTCTCCTCCTGCCCAGGAGTGTCCCCTGTCCCCTCGCCCACCCCAGGGTCCCCCGGAGCCGCCGGGACACACCCACGGCCCCATGGCCGGGCCCGTGCTGCCCCCTGCGGGTAGCTGCCCGCGCTGCAGCGGGAGCGGGGAGAGAGGGGAAGGGGACTGGGGCACAGGGAGAGGGGACTGGGGTACAGGGAGAGGGGATTGGGGTACAGGGAGAGGGGATTGGGGTACAGGGAGAGGGGACTGGGGTACAGGGAGAGGGGATTGGGATAGAGGGAGAGGGGATTGGGGTACAGGGAGAGGGGATTGGGGTACAGGAAGAGGGGGATTGGGATAGAGGGAGAGGGGACTGGGGTACAGGGAAAGGGGATTGGGATATGGGGGAGAGGGGGTTGGGATAGAGGGAGAGGGGATTGGGATATGGGGGCAGAGGGGATTGGGATATGGAGGGAGAGGGGATTGGGGTACAGGGAGAGGGGATTGGGGTACAGGGAAAAGGGGGATTGGGATAGAGGGAAAGGGGGATCGGGGTACAGGGAAAAGGGTATTGGGATATGGGGGAGAGGGGATTGGGATATGGGGGAAAGGGGAATTGAGATAGAGGGGGAAAGAGGGATTGGGGTACGGAAGGAAAGAGGGATTGGGGTACAGGGAAAGGAGGATTGGGATATAGGGGGAGAGGGGATTGGGATAGAGGAAAAGGGTGGATTGGGGTATGGGGGAGAGGGAGGATCAGGGTACAGAGGGAGAAGGGGATCAGGGCATGGGGGGAGAGGGGGAGGAGGGGTACAGGGGGATGGGGGATTGGGATGTGGGGAAAGGGGGGGCTGGGATACGTGGGGAAAGGGGGGATCAGGATATGAGGGAAAAGGGAGATTGGGTTACAGGGGAAAGGGGTATTGGGATACATGAGGAAAGGGAGCATTGTGGTATGGATGGAGAGTGGGGATTGGGGTACAGGGGGAAAGGGGATTCGATATAGGGGGAAAGGGGATTGGGGTACATGGGGATAGGGGAGATTGGGGGCCAGGGGAGAGGGAGGATTGGACTATTGGGAGGAAAGGGGGGATTGGGGTATAGGAGGAGAGGGGGATTGGGGTACATGGGGATGGGGATGGGGGGGATTAGGGGATGGGCGGGCAAGGTGGGGTTGGGGTATGGAGGAGAGGGGGATTGGGGATTGGGGAGAGAGAGGGATCGGGATACAGGGGAAAGAGGGGATTGGGGTGCATGGGAGAGGGGTGCCCAGGGTTCAGGGGGAGGAGGGGAGATCAGGGTGTAGGGAGATGGGGGCCTGGGGTACAGGGGAAAGGGAGCACCTGTGGCAGGGGGAAAGGAGAGATCGGGATGCAGGGGCAGGAGGATGATTGGGGTATGGAGGAAAGGGGGGACCCAGGACACAGGGGAAAGGGACCAGCCCAGGGTACCCCGAGAGTTTGAGATCCCTGATTTCTACCGGAGAAGCACACAATTCACAGGGGGTGTAACTGAGTGATCTTTACGGTCCTTTCCAACCCAAACGGGTCCAGGATTCCACCAATTTCTTCTGAGGGCTACCAGGGCCTGCATGAACCTCGTTTGCCTCCTCTTTGGGGGTGGTTGGGTGCATGTGGGCACTGTTTGGGTGTTTTGGAACTCCAGCAGATTCCCTATTGGCTTGTCAATCTTCGGTGGAGCTGATCCCATCCTGCAGCTCTGCAGATCACTGCACATTCCCAGGCTGCCCTGAGGGTCTCTGGTTGCCTTCTCACAGAATCCCAGAATGGGTTGAGTTGGGAGGGACCTTGGAGCTCATTCAGTGCCACCCCTGCCATGGCAGGGACACCTTCCACTGTCCCAGGCTGCTCCAAGCCCTGTCCAGCCTGGCCTTGGACACTGCCAGGGATCCAGGGGCAGCCACAGCTGCTCTGGGAATTCCATTCCAGGGCCTGCCCACCCTCCCAGCCGGGAATTCCTTCCCAATATCCCATCTCTCCCCACCCTCTGGCAGTGGGAAGCCATTCCCTGTGTCCTGTCCCTCCATCCCTTGTCCCCAGTCCCTCTCCAGCTCTCCTGGAGCCCTTCAGGCCCTGCCAGGGGCTCTGAGCTCTCCCTGGAGCCTTCTCTTCTCCAGCCTAACACCCCCAGCTCTCCTGGCTGCTGGGGATTTACAGCCACCCGGGGATTTGGGGGAACCCTGTGCCTGTTCTGGGGCTGGCAAACCCGTGGTGAGCAGGTCCCTGTGGCACAGCCAGGGCCCCTCAGTGACCCCGAGAAGTCACCGGGCTGGGAACGAAGCAGTTAAGGCTCTGTAAAGCACGGGCAGATGACACTGTGTTGTATAACACACAGATAATACGTTTTTTTTCCGCGGCATCTGTGCTCCAGCTTGCCTGAAAAGCTCCAGACCTGAATTTCAGCCCCTGTCAGCAGTTCCAGCGCAGCCTCCCCGCGCAGTCAGCTCCCGGCTCGGTGTTCATCTGCCGAGAGCCGCGATCCCTGCAAATGCATCCCCCGGACATGCACGGCAGCCGCAGCTCCCCAGTCGCTCCGGGGGAAGCAGAGCAGGGGCGAACATTTTCATTTGAAGGCGAACATAAAGCGCAGCTCCCTCGGGAGCGCGGCCCAGGGGAGCGGAGCTAAAGCCACCCCGGCCGGGCGGGGGGGACAGGCCATTGTTCGTGACAAAGGACAGGAAACGAGTCTCGGAGGGGACATGAAAGGGCCTTAAAACAAATGCAGATCAGCCCGGGGGGATCACTCCGAGCATCCCTGCCCGGGGCTGCTGCTGAGCCGGCGGGGCTGGGCACGGGGGCAGGGGACAGGGGACAGGGGACAGGGGACAGGGGATAGGGAGCAGGGGACAGGGGACAGGGGACAGGGGACAGGGGACAGGGGACAGGGGACAGGGGATAGAGGGCAGGGGGCAGGGGATAGGGGATAGGGGACAGGGGACACGGGACAGGGGATAGGGAGCAGGGGACCGGGGACAGGGGACAGGGGACAAGGGACAGGGGCAGGGGACAGGGCACAGGGGACAGGGGACAGGGGATAGGGGACAGGGGACAGGGGACAGGGGACAGGAAGCAGGGGGCAGGGGGCAGGGGACAGGGGATAGGGGACAGGGGACAGGGGACAGGGAATAGGGGACAGGGGACAGGGAATAGGGAATAAGGGATAGGGGGCAGGGGACAGGGAGCAGGGGATAGGGGACAGGGGGCAGGGGACAGGGGACAGGGGGACAGGGGACAGGGGACAGGGGACAGGGGACAGGGGGACAGGGGACAGTGGGACAGGGGGCAGGGGACAGGGGGCAGGGGACCCTGAGTGAGCACCCGAGTGCTGGGACCTGCCTTTCCCCCTTGGGGAGCTGAAAAGGGCCACAGGGCCTGGCATCACTCCAAAGCACCTGACTGTAGAATCATCAGCTCAAGGAATGGTTTGGGTTGGGAGGGACCTTAGATCCCATCCCATTCCACCCCCGGGACAGCTCCCACTACCCCAGGTTGCTCAAAGCCCCGTCCAGCCTGGCCTTGACCTTATGGCTGGACTCGGTGATCTTAAAGCTCTTTTCCAACCTAACAAATGCCATGATTGAAAAATCCCTTCCCTGCATCACCCCCGGGGATGTGACTGACCCGGGCAGGGCAGCCAGACATTGTCCTGACTCCAGCTCTGGACTACTCTCCCTCTCCCTCAGTGCCCCAAAACTCATCTCATCCTCCATCACCTCTGCCCAACCCCACAGAGCCCCAGAACTGGGTGTTTTTGGGGTCTCCTTAGGGCCACACCACAGAGGGGGAACTGCTGCAGTGCCCTGTTGGCTGGGAGCTCTCTGGCTGGAGAAACCGAGCTGCGTTCAGCAAGAGAAGTCACAGAGGTGCCAAAACCGCATCCAAGCCAATTTTCTTTCTCCAGAGATAGCTCTTATCTGCTCTGAAAAAGAGTGGGTTTGGTCCCCGTGGAGCCCGAGCCCTCTGCCGAGCAGCACCGCCTCGATCTGCTCCCCCCCGTGAGCCAGGCTGGCGCTGGAGCCAAGAGGCACAAATGACCCCCAGTGGCCCACGAAGCCATTTCCTGCCATACAAGGCAGGCTGGTGGCCCTGTGCCAGAGGGGACAATGAGGGACCGTGGGGCCTGGCCTGTGAGCCCTTGTGTTCCTGTTTACTTGGTGCTGGATCAGAGAGATTGCTCTGCGTGTTTTGGAAGAAATGTTCAGTGCAGCTGCAGGCAGCAATGCCCACGTCCTGCAGGAATTCTCCTCCAGCCCCTGGCGTTGGTGGCCTCATGTCATGGTGGGCACCTTCCCCAGCCCTGCAGGGAGTGCCACCAGCTCTGTCACCCCCGGGAGGGCAGCTGGGCCCGAGGCCACCCCTGTGCCAGGGCAGTGACCGCCCTGCTGGCCCTGTCCTGGCCCCTGCTGGCCCTGTCCTGGCCCCTGCTGGCCCTGTCCTGGCCCTGTCCTGGCCCCTGCTGGCCCTGTCCTGGCCCTGTCCTGGCCCTGTCCTGGCCCTGTCCTGGCCCTGTCCTGGCCCTGCTGGCCCTGTCCTGGCCCCTGCTGGCCCTGTCCTGGCCCTGCTGGCCCTGTCCTGGCCCCTGCTGGCCCTGTCCTGGCCCTGCTGGCCCTGTCCTGGCCCCTGTGACGCCAGCAGCATTCCAGGCTCTGGAGATCGTGGCTGGCCAGGACAGCCCAGGGCTCTGTGTGCTCCTGTCACATGAGGGAAGGGAAAAACACCATCAGAGCTCTGTGGTGACAGACAGGGAGTTCCCGTCCCCGCTGTTATCTCGTCCTTCCTTTGCTGAGAGCCCGACCAACACCCTGCCTTTATCAGCCTGCCCAGAGGGGCTGGGACAGGGGCCTGGCGGGGACAGGGATGTGGCACTGGGGACGAGAAAGAGGCACTGGGGACAGGAAAGTGGCCCTGGGGACGAGAGTGTGGCACTGGGAATGGGAACATGGCACTGGGGACAGGAAAGTGGCACTGGGGATGGGAACATGGCCCTGGGGACAGGGATGTGGCACTGGGGACAGGAATGTGGCCCTGGGGATAAGAATGTGGCACTGGGGATGAGAGTGTGGCACTGGGAATGGGAACATGGCACTGGGGACAGAAAAGTGGCACTGAATTTGGGAAAGTGGCACTGGGGACAGGAAAGTGGCCCTGGGGATAGGAATGTGGCACTGGGGACAAGAATGCACCACATGGCTCCAGGGACAGGAACGTGTCACTTGGGACAGGAACGTGGCACTGGGGAGGGAAACACAGAGAATTGTTGAGGTTGGAAAAGCCCCCCAAGATCATCGTGTCCAACCCTTAAGCCAGCACTGCCAAGGCCACCACTAACCCACGTCCCCAAGAGCCACAGCCCCACGGCTTTGTGAGCACTCCCAGGGATGGTGACACCAGCAGTGCCCTGGGCAGCTGTGCCAGCGCCTGACCTGAAGGGATTCCTCCTGGTCCCCAATCTAAACCCCACCTGGTGCATCTTGAGGCCATTTCCTCCTGTCCTGTGCCTTAGACTCGGGAGAACAGCCTGACCCCACCTGGCTCCACCCTCGGGGGTCAGGAAGCTGCCAGGAGCACCTGGGGATGGGAGCACGGAGCTGGAGAGGGGATGGGGACACAGGGGTTGGGGACAGGAACGTGGCTCTGGAGACAGGGATGTGCTGACAGGGAAGGAACTGTGGTGCCTGGAGGTGGGAACATGGTGCTTGAGGATGGGAATGTGGCTCTGGAGACAGGACTGTGGCTCTGGAGATGGAACCATGGCATCTGGGAATGGGCAGGTGGCTCTGGAGAAGGAATCAGAGTGTTTGAGGATGGGAACACAGCACCAGAGACTGGAACATGATGCCTGGGGAAGGGAATGTGGCTCTGGAGAGAGGAACACAGTGCTGGGGACTGGAATGGGATGCCCGGGGGTGGGAACATGGCGCTCAAGGAGGGGAGCATGGCTCTGGAGATGGGGACATGGTGGAGATGGAACCATGGGATCTGGGAATGGGAATGTTGGAAAATACACCAGTTTAAAAATTTTGTGTAACTTTAGTCAAAGACTTTGTTTGTCTTTACCCCGGGAAAAGGAATTCTAAGTTTCTTTTCAGGACATTGTTCTGCCAGGTGAGGTCTGATGAACTCAACACATCTACAGACTGGAGCAGCCCAAAGATCCCCAGAGAGATAAAGGCCATCAATGGAACATCAACAGAACATCTGTGGCCATCTCCAAACATCCACCCCAGAGCTCCTCTGACAGAGCTGAAGACATCTCCCCGGAAAGGATTGATAAGAAAATTGAAAAATGAAGATCTAATTTACATCAAAGACGAGGGAGATTCGGATCCAATGGGAAACTGAACACTGAGGGTTGCTCAACTCTGGATCAATGAACTTTGAAACAATGCATCTCTATGGGTTTTGACTGTATAAAATTTGGGGGAAAATCCTGTAAAAGGTGTGCATCATGGAATGATTCTCTTGGTGCACCCCAGCTGTGTGTGGATGAGATTATTTCTGTGGCACACCCTGGCCAGAACAACATCCTGGCCAGATAATAAAGTAATGCCTTGACTCTCTAACATTAAAAATGTTGTTGGAGGGTTTTTGTTTTTCCCACAGTTTCGGTGAGAGGAATGTGGCTCTGGAGAAGGAACAATGGTGCTTGAGGATGGGACCATGGAGCTGGAGATGGGATCACAGTGCCTGGGGGTGGGAACAGGGCACTTGAGGATGGGAATGTGGCTCTGGAGACAGGAGCACAGTGCTGGGGGAAAAACCATGGCACCTAGGGGTGGGGATGGGCTCTGGAGACTGAACATGGTCCTCGAGGATGGGAACACAGCATTGGAGACTGCAGCACAGAGCCTGGCGGTGGGAGTGTGGCTCTGGAGGCTGGAACACGGTGCTGGAGACTGGAACACAGCGCCTGGGGATGGGGCTGTATCTGGAATGAAAGCAGGACCACCGCGCTGCCGCCGGGCCGCGGGGCCGGGCCCAGTGCGCGGGGCCGGGACTCGAACCCGGGGCTCCGGGGGCGGCGGCGCGGCGGGGCCGGCAGGGGGCGCTGGCGCGGTGCCGCGCGCGGCCGGCGGGGGGCGCTGCGCGCGCCGCCTTTGTTGCCGTTGGCGCCTCTTCCTGCGCCGGGCGGCGGCGCGCGCGCGGGCGGGGGCGGGAGCGCGGCGAGCGGCGGGGCCGGGCAGCGGCACCGGCAGCGGCACCGCGAGCGGCACCGGCAGCGCAGCGCGGCTCGGGCTCGGCGCGGCGGCGGCGGCGGCGGCGGCGGAGCGGCGGGAGCATGGAGATGGAGAAGCGCTTGACGCTGGAGCTGCGCAACAAGAAGCCGAGCGAGGTGCGGCGGCGGGGAGCGGGCGGCACGTGCGGCGGGTGGGGGTTGGGGGTTGGGGGAGCGGCCCGCGGGGGTCCCGCACGGCGGGGAGCGGCCGCGTTCGGCGGGGCGGGGATGGGGTGGCTGCGGCGAGCGCGGAGCGCGGCGGCGGCGGGAGCGCTCCCGCCCGGCCCGCGGCCCCGGCATGGCGGCGCGCACGTGCGCGGCGGGGCCCGCCCGCACCGGGGCCGTGCTGCTGGCGGCGGCGGGGCCCGCCCGGCCCGGCCCGGCCCGCCGAGGGGCACGGGGGACTGGGGCAGCGAACGGGCAGGGCCGGGCCGGGCCCCGGCGCGGCGGAGTCAGCGGGCCCGGGCCGGGGCGGCCCCGCGCGGCCATGGCGGCTCGGCCATGTTAGCGGGGCCCGGCCGGGCCCGCAGCGGCTCCGCGGCTTCCTCCGCCCGGGGAAGGGCTCGGGGCTGCGGGGATGAACCTTTAGGGTGCCCGTGGGGCCGCCCGTTCCCCTCCGCTGGCGGCAGCGGGGCCGGGCCCGGCACTGCCGCCCGCTCCGGGGCCACCTCATCCCCGGGCCCGCCCTTCCCCGGATCTTCCCTCACTCTCGATCTTCCCTTCTCCGGCCGACCCTTCCCTGGATATCCCCAGTGCCCTTTCCCGGTATCTCCCCGTCCCCGCTCCCCTCTCCCGGGATCTCCCCGTCCCGGGCCGCCCGCTGGGCCGTGCCCGGTCCCTCCCTGGCCCTGGGGACACTCGGTGTCGTGGCAGCTGCGGGCTGTGGCACCCGAGCACGGAGGGAGCGGGTGGCAAGCGGGGCTTTGGGTGGAGATTAGAGCGGCTTCGTGCACGGCCAGGGGATTTGCAGGACGAGAGCGGCTGGGCAGGAGGAGCTGCGAGCGCCGGGCGCCCGTGGAGTGAGGGCAGGAATTGCAGAGCCAGCGGGGTCAGGGCCCTGCGCGTCCCGGGACCTGCTCGGTGCGGCTGCCGTCGGAACGGGCCCGGTGTGGGTCCAGCTGGGCTTGGCTGGGTCAGTTCCTAGCTCCAGTGAGGCCTGGCACAGCTGGGGCTGTGTGTCCAAGGCCAGGCTGGACAGGGCTTGGAGCAGCCTGGGACAGTGGAAGGTGTCCCTGCCATGGCAGGGGTGGCACTGGATGGACATTAAGGTCCTTTCCAACCCAAAGCATTCCAGGATTCCATGATCACCTGAGGAAGTTCAGGCTCACCTCTGTGCACACAACAAAACATCAGCCACCCAGGCCTGCCCTTGGCCACCTTTACATCCACCACAGCAACAGTCTTGGTTTGGCTGGAGCCGTTTCTGGGGTGCTGGGAGCAAAACACACTCAGCTACAAAACTCTGGCACAGCCTCGACTCAAACCCCCAACCAGCGATGTTGCTTGAGGAGTTTGAAGTGATAATTCATTCAGAGCTTGTGCTGTGAAGGTGGCAAAGATGGCACAGCAGCCCCCAGACTCTCCCTCTGGGAAGGCAGAGTGATTTTAAAATGACTCCCTAATAGTTGGCTGATGTGAGCAGGAGAGGTAAAATGGGAGTGCTGCGAAGGAGGAATTTGGAGAGCGCCACGAGCCTTCTGGCCAAGGCTCATTTTTGCATCTTGCTGTCAGGAATGTGTGGGGTAAAAGCAGCTTTTGGAAGTGGCTTGGGAGAGCTGAGGCTGGGGCACTCACTCACCTGTGGGCTGGGGGCCCGGGGGGGACTGGGCTGTTTGGGGAGAGCAGTCCTGTGCTGGTGCTTTAGGGGCCTGGGGGGGACGGGGGTGTTTTCCCTCAGGTGTTTGGGGGGAGCAGTCCTGTGCTGGTGCTTTAGGGGCCTGGGGGGGACGGGGGTGTTTTCCCCCAGGTGTTTGGGGGAGCAGTCCTGTGCTGGTGCTTTGTGGTCCTGGCTGATTCCTGTGCTGAATTCTGGCTGGTGATGGATCCTGTGTGTGTGATCCAGTGTTTGGTGCTATCAGTGCTCCTGTGTCACCAGCCTGAGGCTGAGCTCATGCTGAGCCCTGCCCAGGCACCCGTGCCACCTCCCTGGACACTGTCACAGGGAGGCCAATCCCCCTGCTGGTGCAGCTTTTCCAGCCCCCAGTGACACGGGGGACAAAGTGGAAGGGGACAAACCCAGCTGACCTCGTTTGGCCTCTCGTTGGCAGAGCCTGAAGCGTGACTCTGAAAGCTTTATTGATGCCTTGTGTGCACAGAGCGTTGGGATGTGCCCTCGTGGCTCCAAACCCGTGGCTGCTGCTTCCTGGAGAGCAGGGACCTCGGTGGGGACAGTTGGTGGCTTGAAGAGTGGAACCCCAACCACCGTGAGGGGCTCTCACCAAAAACTATTTGGCTTTAATGTCTGAAGTTTGAGTGAGGGGGTTTTGAGGCCCAGCCATGCTCTTGATGTGTCGGTGATGTCACCTCGGGAAGCCCGAGGGTGACTGTGGCAGCTCTGGTGCCAGTTGTGGGTGTCTCTGTGCAGGTGAAGGAGCTGGTCCTGGACAACTGCCGCTCAGAGGATGGCAAGGTGGTGGGGCTCTCCTCAGACTTCGAGAACCTGGAGTTCCTCAGCATGATCAACATCAACTTGCTGTCCGTGTCCAACCTCCCCAAACTCAACAAGCTCCGGAAGGTGAGGCTCTGTCCCATCTCCAGCAGCCTTGTCCTTGTGCTGCCCCTGGTGGCAGTTGGATTTCCTGTATTTGCCAGAAAAAGGCTGTTGAATTTTGCTCTTTCCTCTCTGTCTGAGCAAGTGAGAAGGGTTGGTTTTAATGTGCAGCAAAACCTTTCTGAGCTCTTCAGGTGTTTATTGCCCTCCCTCTCCTGCTTGTGCTGTTGTGCTGCTGTTAGAAGCGTCATGACATCATAAATATTTTGGATTTCGAAGCACTTAGCAGCATGGGGGTGGCTGGCAGTGCTGTGCCCCTGCAGGGAAGGGGTTTTAAGGGCAAACTTGACCCGGAATTTGGGTGCTCACTGTAGCCCAGTTCTCAGGGCAATTTCCTTCCTTGTATCATGAGCTGAAACACTTGGTGACCATGTGATATTCCCTCCCTTCAGCTGGAGCTGAGTGATAATAGGATTTCTGGTGGCCTTGAAGTTCTAGCAGAGAAAACTCCCAACCTGACACACTTGAATCTAAGCGGCAACAAGATCAAAGACATCAATACCCTGGAGCCCTTGGTGAGTGGAGGCTGTGCTGGAATTCCAGGGATGACATTTCCTGTGGGGAATGGGTCTGTGCAGCAGGAGTCCAACGTCTTGGTAACTGTTCCAACAGCACTTCGTGGTTCTGATGGGAACAGATTTGATCCCAGTTTGAGGCTGGGCCAGTAATTAATGGCTCCTCAGTCTGGAAAAGCAGCAGCCAGTTGCTAAAGGAAGCGTGAGATGGGGCTGGATGAGTAGAACTGTGGATGCTCAGTGTCCATCTGAGAAGGGACCGTAAAGGGTCGGAGGCAGTTGGAGGTAGGTGGCACCTGGGGTGTCATGGAATGAGGGAACTGGACACCAGTGAGGGCATCTGTCCCCTCAGCCGGAGGATTCTGCTGTCACAGCACTGCAGGGCTGCCATGCCCAGAGCCACAGCATCAGTGAGGTTGGGAAAGGCCTCTGAGGCTCCATCTGAGCTGCCCCAGGAAGGCTCTGGCAGTGAGGGGTTCATGAAAGGTCAGGGCAGGGCGTTTGCCTCGTTGGCTGTTTGGTCCATGCATTCCCTGCAGAGGGAATTTGGGATTGTTCTGCTCCTCCTTTCCCTGGCGTGGTGCCTGGTGTGATGGCCTGAGCTGGGCTGTGCCAAGGGCACCCAGGCTGCAGCTCTCCCTGGGCTCTGCTCTTGCTCTTCTGCCTGATATTTTGGGCAGGATGAGCCTGGCTCAGCGACTCCTGAGCTTCCCGTGCCTGTTCAAAAGAAAGAAAGATTTTCAGATACACAGAGAGTTGGTTCCAGAAAGGGAAGCCAGGACAGAGGAGCTGGATAGAAATTCTCTGTGCCCACAGTGAGCAGGAGCAGGGACTTCTCTCCATCTGAGGAGCACATGGGGCAGAACCACTTCTGTGCTGGATCTGGGCAGTGCCCCAGCCGTCCTGCCTTGGCTGCCTGATCTTCACGCAGTGCTGTCAATAATCTTAACAAATGGATTTTTGCAGAAAAAGTTGCCAAACCTCCACAGTCTGGACCTGTTCAACTGCGAGGTGACGATGCTCATCAACTACCGGGAGAGCGTGTTCGCCCTGCTGCCCCAGCTCACCTACCTGGATGGCTTCGATGCTGACGAGCAGGAAGCCCCTGACTCAGACCCTGAAGCAGATGGGGATGCACTGGAAGATGAGTATGAGAATGGGGAAGGTGAGGATTTTCTCTCCCCCTGGTTTTCCTGCTGGGGAATGACTCCATTTCCACTTTTGGGCTCTGTAAATGGGGTTGGCACTGGGGGAGGGGCTGTGGGGTACCCCCACCCCCTTCTCCCTAGGGCTGGGAGGTGCCAGCGCTTGGTGCTGTCCCTCCTTGTCCTCTGTGCCCCCTGCCCATTGCTCACACAGCGCTGAGGGGACAGGGGTGGCTGGGAATGCAGGGATTTGGGAACCAGAGCACTTCCCTCCCTCCCCCTTTTGGTAGAAGGTGAGGAAGAGGAGGACGACGAGGAGGAGGACGATTTGGATGAAGAAGTCATCGATGACGAGGAAGATGAAGACGATGACCTCGAGGGCGAAGAAGAGGAGGATGGAGTAGATGATGAGGTGAGGCTGTCACCATTTCAGCCCCAGGCTGTACCTTTGTCCCTTGCCTGGTGGCCCAGCTGTCCCGGGAGCCTCTCTGGGGCAGATCTGAGCACTTTGCCTCCTGCTCTGCCTTTTCCCTGCACTTTGGGTTTGTGGTCCTCAGAGCTTTCCAGCTCAGAGCTCAGCCTGGCACTGCCATGGCTCTGAGCGATGGATCTGTGCAGCCCCACCCCCGAGGAGCTCCTGGAGAGCCAAGAGCTGCTCCTGAGGCTTCTCTGGGGTGGGAGAAGGGAGGGAACACTGTGGAGTTACAGCTCCTGCAGTTGAGGCTCTTGCAACAAAGCCTTGTGTTTTAACTCCAGGAGGAAGATGAGGAGGAAGATGGTGAGGAGGATGAAGAAGATGAAGCTGAGGAGGGTGAGTTGAGTCCTAACAAACCAATTTCTTGCAGAGCTGCCTCAGCAGTTGAATATTTGGTGTTTTTGGAGCTTCCCCAGCCTCAGTGCAGGGCTGTTGTTCCTGCAGCTTTTCTGCCTGAGCTGATACTGAGCACTGTCATTGCCCAGGGTCACACAGGGGGTGGGAAAGATTTCAGGACTTCCTAATTCCAACTGTGCCAGGTGATTCTGGGAAATGTGAGAGGTCAGTTGCGTAGAAAAGCCGTTCTGGGAACTGATGGGCTGTGCAGGAGCAGGGCTTCTGTCCCAGGAGTGTGTGAGGAAATGCCTTGGGGACACCTTCCCCTCTCCTCAGCTCAGAGCTGAGCTTGGGGCCACACCCCTCTGGCTGTAACAAACATAAACAAACAGGTGAAAGTTGGCAGAATATTGAGGCTGGAGTGAATTCAAAGGATCTTGGGTGAATCATGGAATTGTTAGGGTTGGGAGATCCCTCTGAGTCCAGCACCACTAAGCCCTGTCCCCAAGTGTCACATCCACATGTTTTTGAACACTTTGGGCACGGTGATTCCATCACTGCCCTGGGCAGCTGTGCCAGAGCCTAAGCACCTTTTCCTTTAAGGATTTTTTTCCAATATCCAATCTAAACCTGCCCTGGCACAAACTGAGGCCTTCTCCACTTGTCCCAGGTGACGAGTGACAGGATAGGACTGAGCCCCGTGACTTCACCCTCCTCTCAGGAGTTGTGCAGAGCCACAAGGTCCCCCTGAGCCTCCTTTTCTCCAGGCTGAGCCCTTTCCCAGCTCCCTCAGTCTCTCCTGGTGCTCCAGCCCTTCCCCAGCTCCATTCCCTTCCCTGGCCACACTCCACCCCTCAGTGTCCTTGTCCTGAGGAGCCCAAACTGTCCCCAGAATGTGAGGCCTCAGCACTGCCAGCACAGGGGGCCATGAGCTTGGTCAGGAGTGCCAGAATTGTGCAGATGGTGCATTTTTGAGGGTGTTCAACAACAAAAAGCCCTTTTTCAGCTGTTGAAACGCAGGATGCTCGGGGGGCATGGAAAGCTGTTGGTGTCCCATGTCAGCCCAGGCTTTTCCATGAGGAGCAGGACGGGGTGGATCTGCTCCCACAGGGTGCCTGTGCTTGCTCCCAGCTCCTGGGGAGGCCCCAGCTCAGCTGCTGAGCCCTGGGCTGGGCTGCAAGAGTGAATCTCTCCCTCTCTTTGCAGACCATCCGTGTGGGGAGAAGAGAAAACGAAGTCTAGAGGATGAAGGAGAGGAAGATGCAGAGGACGAAGAGGACGATGAGGATGACTGATCCCAGCGAGCCAATCAGTTTTACAGACTCTGACTGTGCTTGTCTTAACCTCCCCGTTGTGTCTGTGTGAGACTGTAAATCCCTGTCTCCCACTCCTCCTCCTCCCCCTTTGTATGGCTGCAGCGTCCACAATATATTTTTTTAAGATTTAGAATACTGTAGGCATTCAGGGGAATCTTCCATACAAGGCTCACTTTTTTCTCACAAGTATCTCATGACCAAAGGCTTTTCTCCGTTCAGTGGTTTGTGCAGCAGCTTGCAAAAAAAACAAAACAAAACAAAAAAACCAACAAAAAAACCAACCAAACAAAAAAAAACCCACAAAAAAAAAAGAGAAAAAAATCTCCACCTTAGGGTATCTTTGTGTCCGAAATCAGCTGTGCCACACTGGACCCAGAGCTCCAGCTCGCACCCTGCCAGCACAGAAGGCCTTTGCCACCCTCCTGCCCTCACCCAGGGCTCTGAAGACGCTTTTTGAGCCACCTCGGGTGCAAAATCAGGTTCATCTCCGTGGACTCGGAACGATCCCTGAGGGTGTCTCAGATCTGAAATCATGGTGATGTGATCTCTGGACATGCTTGAAGATGCTTTAGTGCTGGGGTGGGGGTGCCTGGGGTTTTGGGGGGAGGGAGGGAGGGAGGGAGGGGCTGCTTGCATGACCTGGTACCTCTGCCCTGCACCTTGCAGTCGCCCTGCACTTGCTTTCCTGTTTTTATTTTCTAAACTGGAACGCCATTCCCATCAGCCACCTGAGAGCCATCCCTTGGGCTGTCCCAAGCAGGAGGGATTTCTGTGGCTGTGTCTTGGCTGTGGGACGCCCGTGGTGGCCCAGAGCAGCCCTTGGGAAGGGACAGGGATGGCAGGTGTGGGGACAGTGCTCCCGCAGCAGCGCCGCTCCCCTGCACAGCCCCGCTCAGCCACGATCACTGTGATGCTCCTAACTCACTTGTGTTAGCCTGTAAATTCTCAGGGTCCTTCTGCCAGCCAGTGCCAGCTCTGCACATCCCCCGGTGCCAGCCTGGCCTGGGCATCCTCCTCCTCTCCCTCCTCCTCATCCCTTCCCAGCACGGAGCAGAAATCAGCTGTCCCCTCCTGTCCCCGCTCTGGGCGTGCCGCTGAGGCCACCCCGAGGTGGCTGGAGGAGGGAGGAGGTGGGGAATCCAGCGAGCTGCAGCATTCCCAACCCCATTCCCACCTCCCTCATCCCAGAGCTGTGTGGCCAGCACATCCTGGGGACAGCTGGCCGGGAGGGGACAATGCCCGGTGCTGGCCGGGGTGGGCACAGCGCTGTCCTGCTGCCGGGGCTGCAGCCGAGCACTGGCACTTTGTGGCATTCCCGAGGGTGCCCCGGGCACTCCGTGGGCCCCCGGATTTGAGGCTCCAGCCCTCCCTTGCCTCCGAGGAGTGCGTGGGGTGTGCTTTGCAGCACATCCCCGTTCCTGTCGCTTCCTTCTCGCTGGTGTCTCTCGCATTGTACAGTCGCTGTGACCATTCGGAGAACTAATCCTGTAAAATTCAAACTGAGTAACTTATAAATGTTTAAGGAATTTTAAAAGAAAAAAAAATGTCAGAGCAGCAGTTACTTCTAATTTTTTTTCCCTGCATTTTTAGCAGATTGTATGGATTTTATATTAGCCTAGTAACTGTCAGGTTTTGATTGGTCAGACTAGTCCCAGAAATAAGGATCTCCAGCCCTTTTGTATCTTTTGTTACAAAATTTGGATAAAACTTTAATAAAAGACATCAGTTTTTAAAAATCCATTGCAATGGAGCTTGTCTTGGCTGCCTGTGCCTTGGAACAAGCCAGGAATGCTCAGAGTGGGGGTTTGGGACAGGTTTGGGACCAGCCAGGAGTGCTCAGAGCAGGGGTTTGGGGGCAGGTTTGGGACCAGCCAGGAGTGCTCAGAGTGGGGGTTTGGGGGCAGGTTTGGGACCAGCCAGGAGTGCTCAGAGTGGGGGTTTGGGGCAGGTTTGGGACCAGCCGGGAATGCTCGGACTGGGGGTTTGGGGGCAGGTTTGGTCCCTCCTGGGAGCAGGAGGTCCCATGGCCCTGGAGAGCCGGGCCTGGCTCAGCCTGGCTGGTGGGGATGGAGTGGGGGCTCTGCTGTGGGGTGGGGTCCCAGCACGATGGGGTCTGCAGGACCCCCAAGGGTCAGGGACAGCTTGGGGAGGGTCCCCCTCCTGCCTTTTGGGGTGGACACCTGCCCTGGAGGAGGCAGGGGAGTGTTGAGTAGGGCAGGGTGGGCTGGGGGCCAGGGCAGCAGCCCGTGCCAGGGGGGTGGGGCTGAGCTGTGCCCGGTGCCCACTTTGGGGCTCAGGGTCCCTCCCCTCGGGGGGCTCCATGCCCTTGTGCTGGCTCTGTGCTGAGCTGGCACTGTCAGGGCCACAGCTTGGGGACACTTCAGGGCCTGAGGGGACCACGCTGGGCTGGGGAGGGCACGGGCCCAGCTCAGGGGGGCTGCAGGATGGAGCTGGGGCATCCCGGGGTGCTGCTGCTGTGGGCAGGGGTGGCAGGGAGAGGAAGGGATGGCAGCAGGAAGGGATGGCAGCAGCAGGAAGGGATGGCAGAGGGAAGGGATGGCAGCAGCAAGGGATGGCAGAGGGAAGGGATGGCAGAGGGAAGGGATGGCAGAGGGAAGGGATGGCAGAGGGAAGGGATGGCAGCAGGAAGGGATGGCAGCAGCAGGAAAGGATGGCAGCAGGAGGAAGGGATGGCAGGAGGAGGAGGAAGGGATGGCAGCAGGAGGAAGGGATGGCAGAGGGAAGGGATGGCAGGAGGAGGAAGGGATGGCAGCAGGAAGGGATGGCAGCAGCAGGAAGGGATGGCAGCAGAAGGAAGGGATGGCAGCAGGAGGAAGGGATGGCAGCAGGAAGGGATGGCAGGAGGAGGAAGGGATGGCAGCAGGAAGGGATGGCAGGAGGAGGAAGGGATGGCAGCAGGAAGGGATGGCAGCAGCAGGAAGGGATGGCAGGGAGAAATTATGGCAGCAGGAGGAAGGGATGGCAGAAGGAAGCGATGGCAGGAGGAGTGGATGCCCACCCTGCCCCGGTGGCCATTGGGCCTGAGCCCCATCCCGAGGTTTGTGTCCCCTGCTGGGGCTGGTGGCAGCAGCAGGGCAGGGAGTGGCAGTGCTCCCATCACTCCCAGTGCTCCATCCCTCGTTCCCATCGCTCCCATCCCTCACTCCCAGCCAGGCTGGCGTGGGCACCAGCAGGTCCCAGCACGCCTCCTCTCAAACCAGTTTGCAGCAACCTTTTCACCCCGCTGGGCTGGGACCGGCAGAGCAGGACTCGGGGAGCCCCAGGGTGCTCCCACGGGGGGTGCAGCCCCCCTGGGCTGGGCACCACGGCCCCTGCTCCTCCCAAAGGCTCTTCCATGCCATTCCATGCCATTCTGTGCCCTCTTCATGCGGCAGGGCTGGCATGGCACAGAGGCTGGCTGGGGCTGGGGTCCCGCCCTGCTTTGGGTGCTGGGGTGCAGCTGGCAGAGGCTCCAGCCCTGCCTGGTCTGGGATGGGCAGACAGGCGTCAGGGGGAGCAGGGAGCGCCCCTTCCCCTTCCTCACACCTTCCCCTTCCCCAAACACTTCCCTTTCTTTCCCAAACACTTCCCTTCCTCCTTCCCCAACCCAGCCCCTGGCAGGGCCAGCCCGGGGGCTCAGGGTCACACACCCCCATGGCCCCCTCCTCTGGTTTTGGGGGGCTCCTCAGTGCCAGCCCCGCTCCCCCATCACCCCAGCCCCCACAGGGACCGACAGAGCCTCTCCCGGCCGCCACTCCTGTACAATTCCCATTTATTATTCCGAGATCTCACTCCAGAGAAGTCCACTAACTCCTGAGAACCTACCGGGCTCCCCCAGAGCCCCTGGGGCTGAAGCAACAAAACCTTAGGGGAGGGAGGTGCGGGGGCTCCGGGTGCTGGAGAGTTTCCCAAAATAAAGAGGAAGGGGAGAAATTCCAGAGGAAACATCAGCCTCTCTGGCAGCCCGGCCTGGGCTGGGGGTGCTCCTGTCCCCAGGGAGGAGTCCCTGTCCCAGCACAGTGGCAGGGGCTGTGCTGTGCCCCCTGCCCGGCTCAGGGGGGTGTGGGGAGAGTCCCGTGGGAGCCAAGGGCATCAAAGCTGGGAGTACAGGGAGTTCTCCATCTCCGGCGTCAGCTTGGCGTGGAACGGGGTGAGGCCCACCCCGAAATCTGCAGGGAGAGGGAAGAGAGCTGTCAGCACCTCGGGGGGGCACATGGACCCCCAGGGGCATCGCAGGGGCTGGGGGGCACAGGGAGGGCACTGGGAGGGCACTCAGACCCCCCAGGGCATTGCAGGGGCTGGGGGGGCACTGGGAGGGCACACAGACCCCTCCAGGGTACGGCAGGGGCTGGGGGGCACAGGGAGGGCACACAGATCTCTCCAGGACATTGCAGGGGCTGGGGGGCACAGGGAGGGCACAGGGACCCCCCCGCCGACATTGCCAGAGCTGGTGGCACAGGGAGGGCACTGGAAGAGCACACAGATCCCCCCAGGGGCACTGCAGGGGCTGGGGGGGGGGCACAGGGAGGGCACACAACCCCCCCAGGCACTGGTGCGAATGCAGGGAGCGGAGCCCGGCCACCCCTGGCAGGACAGGGAGCAGGATGTGCCTCATCCCCGCGGGACAAGGAGCCCATCCCCTGAGCACCCCGGCAGCCGGGGGGGGTTCCTGGGGGGTCCCTCCCGTACCCATGTCTGCCTCCAGCCGCCCGGGCGGGGGGTTCTTGCGGTGGTCCTCGGTGTGCAGGGTCATCTCGTCGCGGGAGGCGGTGGAGAAGGGGCACTGCGTGCAGCTGTAGCGGCCCCGCGTGTGCTCCCACACGATGCGGCTGTTGGAGGAGTGCCCTGCAAGGACGGGCGGGCAGGGAAGCACAGGGATCGCCCCGGGATCGCCCCGGGATGGCCCCGAGCCGGTGCCGGGTGGTGCCGCGGGGCTGCGAGGGCTGGAGCCCCCCCGCTCCGAGCCCCACACGCACTCAGGGGGTCCCTTCCCAAGGGAAGAACCCCGAAATTGGGAGCAGGGAGCGAGGCTGTGCCCCCCGGCCCCGGAGTGAAGGGCACGGCGGGTTCCAGCCCGGGCTCAGGACTGGGGGCACTGGGGGCACTGGAGCCCAGGCAGCTGCTGCTGCTCCTCCTCCTGCTGCTTCTGCCCTCGGGGCCAGGCTGGGGGGTTTTGGGGGGTGCAGCCCCCGCCTCGGAGCCCACCGGGGCCGCATCCCCTCTCCGCGGGGCTCCCGGCAAGGAGGGAGCCCGCCCTCCCCCTCTGCTCTGCGGGGAGCACCGCAGCGCCGCTCCCGTCCCCTGCGGACCCCCCGACCCCCAAACCCCCCCAGCGACAGAAAGCAGCCCCCACCCAGTAGGTGCCAAACTAACCTGGAGTCACTCCTGAGCCAAAGCATGGGAGGAGTGGGCTGACACTCACACCTGCGGAGGGAATCGAGGGCCAAGACAAGCATTAGGTCTTCCCCTCCCTGGGGGGGGACACGTGGGAGGGCAGGCCTGGCCCGGCCCCCCCGCCTCGCACCCCAGCACGCCGGGGAGCAGCAGGGCCGGGAGAATTTGGAGGCGTTTTTTGGTGCTTTGCCCAATCGAACATCGCAGAGGGGGTGGCACGGGCGGGACGGGGCCGGGGGGGGCCGGGGAGGACGGGGCCGGATCCTCGGCGGGGCGGCGGCGGGTCCTGTGCTCCTCGGGAGCTGCTGCTGGTCAAGGCGGGAGCAGAAGAAGGTTTGTCCCGCACGGCTCGGCGCGCTCACCTTGGCTTTTCTTCCAGACGGCGTTGGAGACGCTGGGGGGGCCGTGGCCCGGCAGGAAGGGCCGCAGGCGGTGCTGAGCCGGGGGCTGCGCCAGCCCGTAGGGCG
Source organism: Acanthiza pusilla (assembly GCA_036630365.1). Lineage (NCBI taxonomy): Eukaryota > Metazoa > Chordata > Aves > Passeriformes > Acanthizidae > Acanthiza > Acanthiza pusilla. Next base: position 2,447,083 of record JAXCHO010000105.1, on the reverse strand, counting down.
AGGGGGGCACGTAGGACAGGAAGGGCCCCGGCACCGAGGACGGGGCTGGCCCCGAGAAGCGAGTCAAGGACGAGGGCCCGAAGAGGCCGGGCTCCAGCAGCGGGAAGGGGTGCGGGGCCGGCGACACCAGCGGCAGCGGCTCCAGCGAGCCGGGCAGCTCGGGCAGCCCCGCGGGCAGCGCCGCCGGGGCAGTGTCCGCGCCCGCTGCCGGCGCGTCCTTCTCCGGGGGCCGCAGGGCGCTCGGCAGCTTGGGCGGCCCCTCGGGGGGCTTGGCCGGGGGCTCCTTCTCCGGGGCAGAGGTAGCGGGGGGCAGGCCGGGCCTGTCGGGCTTGAGGGGCGGCGCGGGGCCGCTGGCGCTGTCGGAGCAGACGTGCAGGTGCTTGAAGAGCGAGCGGTGCGTGCGGAAGCGCAGCAGGCAGTTCTCACACCTGCGGGTCGGGACAGCACCGTCGGGGTGATGCTCCCCTCGGCATCGCCCCCGCTGCGTGAGGGCTCGGGTGATGCCTTAGGATTTTAGCTTCTATCTTTTTCATGTATCTGTAATCCTGTGTGTAACTCTGGGCTCCATACAGGTGCTGAGCTGCTCTTCTCTCATTTTTAGACAAAACAATTCCTCTCTAAGCCCGAACCTCAAGGACACCTCACTGTCTCAGGCCCCAAGATATGTAAACAACAGTGAATTGGGGGAGCAAACTTGGAGTAATTGACTTCATTACCTGAAGCTGTAATTGGAGGATTAAACCTCGATAGGCAAATGGACAAAACTTACAAAGTATGAAAAACCTGTGACACATTTTGGGTGTAGCCCCTGGGTGAGCTGTGACTGCCTGAATGCACCTGAAGGCCTTCAGTAAATATCACTGCTTTTTATTCTCTGAACCTTGTCTAGCCTCTGTTTTAAGTACGCCCGATTTTGGGCATCATGGGGCTGCCTGGCAGCTGCCAGGTGTCCCCAGGGAGGACAGGGGATGGGGACAGGGAGCAGTGGCACTCACTTGAAGTAGCGGTTGGGCTTGTAGTGCACCTTCATGTGGGCCATGAGGTCCTGCATGCTGGGGAAGGTCTCGCTGCAGCCCAGGGTGGGGCAGTGGAAGGTTTTGCCTGAGCACAGGAATTCAAAGGAATTCAATTCAGCACCAGCCCAGCTGGGGACAGCCCCACTGCAGGGTCTCCAGCACCCCCCACTCTCCCCCCACTCCCATCTCCTGGAGGTCCCAGACCACCACCAGCCCTGCCTCAGTTTTGAGCCCCTCCCAGCCAAGAAAAGGGCCCGTGGGGGGTGCTGGCCTTACCCTCGAGGGACTGCGTGGGTCTGTAGTGGACCTTCAGGTGGTCCATCAGCTCCTGCATGCTGGGGAAGGCCAGTTTGCAGCCGTAGCTCGAGCACTGGTAGTGTTTCCCTGCAAGGACACAGATCGTCGGCCCTGTCCCTGCCCCTGTCGCTGTCGCTGTCCCCTCCCCGGGGCGGGGCCGGGGCTGGGCTCACCTGGGACAGGTCTGCGCTTCAGCGGCCGCAGCTCCGGGGCTGGGGTCCCTCCGCTCCCCGCCACCGCCACCGGGGCACCGGGCACAGCTGGGTCACTGCAGCCTGCGGGGAGAGGCCGTGAGGCTCAGCGCTGCCAAAACACCTCCTCTGCCCTCCCTTTTCTTAAAAACAGGGAGTGGAGCCTGAGGGGTTCTGGCTGGAGAGGCTGGAGCCTTTCAGGGTGTGAGAGCTTGGAGGGGCTGTGCGCTAGGGAAAGCTGAGGTGTGAAGGTGAAGCCTGATGGTGTCTGGAACGTGCTGCGTGATGCCACCTGCACACCTGGGAACACCCGGGCACACCTGGGCACATCCTTGCACACCTGGGCACAGCCCCATGGGGTGGGATTTGCCCAAAGGGACCTCCCAGGCACAGCACCAAAGGCTCCCCCCTGCTCTGACCACGGCTCCTCTGAGGGGACTCACCTGCCCCCTCTGCACCGAATTTCCCCCGCAGGGAGAAGGTGGCCACAGCCTCGTCCTTCTCCGTCTTCATGGCCTGGCCGGAGCTGGGCACGGGGACAGGGACACGGTGGCTCCTCCCGGCGATGCTGCACCGGGAGCAGGGAGAGAGGTCAGATCCCAACCTGGAGTGATGGTGACTCCCTCGTCCTGCTCCTCCTCCTTCTCCTCTTCTTCCTCCTCTTCCTCAGTGCCCCATGGCCCTGGGTACGACCCTCCTACCCACAGGAGCTCCCAGCCTCACAGGGGCTCTGAACCCAGAGCTGGCATTGTCCCTTCCTGCCCTTCCTGCCCCAGGGTGGTCCCCAAAGCCCCCAAACATCACCCCAGACTTGGCCAGGATCCTGCTTGCGTAGCCAAAAGTTTCCCCAAATTGCAGGATCTCCTCGCCATGGATGGAGCTGCTCCAGCCTCCTGCTCCCAGCTGGGCTGGGGGTGCTCACTGGGTGCTCCCTCACAATTCCAAAGGGTTTTCCAGCCATGGGGAGCAGCAGGTCCCACTGCCTGACTGGGGGTTGATGATGGGCCCAAAGTTATATTGGTTTGGCCTCACCATGCCTTGGCACAAGGCTCCCACATGCATCAGCCAAACTCTAATTCCCAGTGAAAATCATCTGGAAAACCCTCTCTGTTTGGGAGATTTCTCTGTAGTGTCTTAAAGTTGGAGCAAGACAGAAAATGATGATAATAATGGCAATAATAAATGCCAATAAATAATAAGCAATGATGAAAATAAGGACAAGATGAAAATCAGAAAATTGTAAAAATAATTGCACTTATAACAATGCTGATAATGATAGTAATATAATAATAATAATAATAACAACAATAATAATCAGTGCTTGGGGTTGGGAAGTGGGCACTGGCCAATGTTTCCCCAAGAGCTCAATAACTCCTTGGGAAATGTCCGTGGGGATCAGCTCTGCCGGATGGGGCACCCCATCCTTCCCATTAACATCTGCTCCAGAGGCATTTTCCCTGCTTTTGGCTCTGGGGGGTCTCACCCAGCAGGGCTCAGCCTGTCCAAGCTGGGCTCAGCAGCTGTTCCTGCAGCACCCGGCACTGTGGGATCGCAGCCCAGCGGGAAATAAATCAGGGAGGGGGGAAAAATCCATGTGGGATTATTCCTGCGGCTGCCCCCGGGCTCCCGGCTTTGTCTGGGGGTTGTGGGGCCTTTTTGTTGTTGTTGTTTTCTCAGCTCGGCGGCCTCGGGATGGAATCAGCCATCCATGGAGGGGGGTTGGCCATGGAACAGGGAATGTGGGGCAGGATTGGGGCTGGTCGTGGCCTGGGAAGGGAATTCAACCGTGGATGGAGGGGATGCTCCATCTCCATCCTTCACCTCCACAGGACGTGGGGCAAACATGGGAAGCTCCTGGCAGCTTTGATGGAGCCTTGTTTTACTGGGGGGAAGTGCAAGTTTTGTTGGGAAAAAAAGTCTTGGGGATCTTCTTTTGGGGGAGACAATGCTAAAAAGGTCGAGGCAGGGCCGTGTGTGCCTGCCCTGCCCCTGGGCATTGTCCCTATGGCACTGCCACGTTTCTGTGCCTGACCCTGAAGTGTCGGAGCTTTGGAGCTGCCGGAGCCTTTCCTGGCAGCCCTGGTCCTGGAGACTGCAGGGAACCCAAATTCCTGTTTCCCTGCTGGAAATGCCACTCTGGATCACACCTGGGTGGCACAGCCTGTGCCCAGCACCCGCTGGCACCGACGGCCTCCAGAGGAGCCCTAAGGGAGCAGGGCCACGGCGCTGGGAGCTCAGCTGCAGCACGGGGAAGTTTTTCCAAGAAATCAGGAAATCCTTCCTCAACAGCATTGCAGCAGGGCACAGGGAGCTCCTGGTGCTCCAGGGTCAGAGCCAGCAGTGCCTTTGGGTGTTGGAACCTCCCTCCTGTCCCTCTGGGATCACAGATGCTGCTCTCCATTTCCCACTTGCAGGCAGCACCCCAGCGATGCTTTGTAAGCTGTTTTTTCTCTGGAAAATGCCTCTGGAGCAGATGCCATGGGCAGATCCCACGAGGGCAGGCAGGATGGACACTGGCTTGTGACCCAACGTTCCACACGGGTGACATGGCAGAGGACACGGTGGCAGCACCGCGGCATCGCCCTGTGACTGGTTTTGGGGAGCAGGTGGCACCTGTATCATCCTGCTGTCATTTGTCACCTCCCATGGGATGGTGGCCAACACTTCTCATCCTCCAGGACTTGGTTCTGCAGCCCTGAGTGAGATACTCCATCCCAGGTGCCACTGTCCCCATCCCCATGGTCACAGAGATGTCACCGCCCCAGAGATGGCACTGCCCCAGAGGTGTGACCCTCCTGGTGACATAATTCCCCCAGAGACAGGAACCCTCCCTAGAAATGTGACTTCTTCAGGGATGTGACCTTCCTGGAGATGTGACACCCCCAGAGATGTAACTTCCCCTGAGATGTGACTCCCCCTGAGATGTGACTTTGTGCCTCTCCTGGAGATGTGACACCCCCAGAGATGTGACTCCCCCTGAGATGTGACACCCCCCGAGATGTGACACCCCCCGAGATGTGACCAGCAGTGCAAACCTGTCCTGGAACCCCCAATCCCTGGAACCACCAATCCCAGAGCCACTACTGTCGCTGTCATTATCCCCAGGGCTCTCCTGCCACAGGTTCAGCCTCCCCAAAAAGCTGTTGACACCAAACCCCCTCATCCCAACCCCTGTGGGGTGAGCAGGGACCCCAAACACCCTTCTGGGGGCTGCCAGCCATGTGGGTGAGCAGGATGCTCACAGCTGCCGCTCACCCCGAGCAGGCTGTGCTGCTGATTCAGTGAATAATTCCCACAGCTCATCCCCCTCCAACCAGCCGGGGGCTTTATCGTATCCCGAGCCTTTTCTCAACCCACCCTGGGAGGATAAATGGGACAAATAATCCTCTTTGAGCATCTCTGAGGCCCGAGGATGAGGAGGCTCCCCCCAGACGCAGCTCCTCGGCGCAGGAGAGGAGACAAAGGCTCTGAACAAGGGGCTCATGTGATCGCGCAGCCGGCGAGCGCCGAGGGAGGAAGCGCCGGCGGTGCCAGCGGCACAGCTCCTGCCAGTGCCACCAGCCCCAGGTTCGATCGACATCCCGAACTCAAATCCACCCTGTGGATTGTCCCGGTGCTGTCAGATTTGGCAGGGGGCCCGCAGAGAGCTGGGGGTGCTGGGGGGACGATGCTCCAGGCAGCCAGCGCAAGGTGGGAGCCCCAGTCCTGGGCATGGGCTGGAGCAAAGCTGCTGCCTCGGTGCTCTGCCCCTCCCTGGGGGGTTCCTGTCCCTTTCTGGGGGGGTTCCCTGCTTCCCAACTCCGGATCTGCCTGGAGAGCCTGTGGAGCCCACCCTGAAGCCACTGACAGCGTGGGCATGCAAAGGTGTGAGCGCTGAGCTTCATGCATGGCCTTGGTGTCACACCCCCATGGTGGCCACGGGGACAGCTCAGCCCAGGCCCCTCTTCCCTCCGAGCAGGGGAAGCCTGGGGGTCCCCACTATCCCCCAGATTGCTCCAAGCCTTGCTGCCATTTCCCCACATTCCCACACCGTCCTGATCCACCTGGCTACATCAGCTCTGCAGCTGGAAAAACCTCCTCCTGCCCCTCAGGGGCCACCTGGGAATGTCACAGCTTGGTCCCCGTGCTTCACGCCGTGGCCAAGGCCAGCAGCCCCCAGCTCTGGCAGCAACAAAGCTCCTGCAGGTGTGGGATTATGGAGGGAGCACAGGGAGATCCCAGCAGGTGCATCCCGGGCTGGGTGGCAGGTCCTGGTGCTCCCACAGGCCACACACACCTGCCACGACCTGGGGCTGCCGGCTCCCATGGCTCCCTGCCAGCCCCACAGGTGCTAGCCCCATGGCTACTGCTTTCCGGGGCTGCTAGCCCCCCACGGGCCACACACCCGTGCCTATTGCTCCTGGGGGTAGTGCCAGCCACGGCAGCACCCCCACGGCCACGCACCCCACAGCGGTGGCAGTGGCCCCGTGCCCCGGAGCCGCCGTGGGCAGCAGCCCCAGGGCCCGGGCAGGTCCCGGCTCCCTGCACAGCCCCGGTGCCCCGGGCCCCAGGTCGGTACCGCTCTCGTCCCCAGCGCTGCTCCAGCCCCGGTGCTGCTCCAGCCCCGGGAGCCAGGCCAGCTCTCGGTGCCGGTCCATTCGCCGGTACCGATACACTCTCGGTGCCAGCACACCCCTGCACCGGGACATCCCCCGGTGCCGGTACATCCCCCGATATCGGTCCCCCCCCGGTGCCGGGATACCTCGATATCGGTCCCCCCCCGGTGCCGATACATCCCCCGATATCGGTACCTCCCCGGTGCCGGGGTACCCCGATACCTGCACAACCCAGACCCCGGTACAACCCCGATCCCGGTACAACCCCGGTGCCGGTCCAGCCCCGCCGGTGCCAGTACACCCCCGCTGTCCGTGCACCCTGTGCCGGTCCATCCCCGGTGCCGGTCCATGCCCCGATCGCGGTGCTGCCCGGTGCCGCTCCCCGCTCGGTTCCCCCGGTGCCCGCCCGTCCCTCCCGCTCCCTCGCGGCCGTACCGGGGCTGCGGCGGGGCCGGCGCCGCCCGGGTCGCGCATCAGCGGCGGGGCGGCCGCGGGGCCATTTTCTGTGCGGAGCTGTCGCGAGAGCGGGGGGAGGAGGAGGAGGAGGAGGAGGAGGAGGAGGAGGAGGATGACGGGGGGAGGAAGGAACGTGCGGAAGGGCGGGCGGGGGCCTCGGGGAGGGGGGGAAACCGGCCCCGCCCCGCTGCCCCCCGGCTGCTTTTCCCGGGGGATTCCCCCCACCCTACATCCCGCGGGCAGCTGGAGCATCCCGGGGGTTTGGAACGTCCCGGGGTTTTGGAGCATCCCGGGGGTTTCGGAGCATCTCGGGGTTTTGGAGCATCTCGGGGTTTTGGAGCATCCCGGGGGTTTGGAGCATCCCGGGGGTTTGGAGCATCCCGGGGGTTTAGGAGCATCCCGGGGTTTTTGAGCATCTCAGGGTTTTGGAGCGTCCCGGGGCTTTGGAGCATCCTGGGGGTCTCGAAGCATGCCAGGGGTTTGGAGCATCCTGGGGTCACAGAGCATCCCGGAGTGGGAAAGGCATCAGAGCACCCTGATGCTTTTGGAGCATCCCAGGGCCCTTGGAGCATCCTGGGGTCTCAGATTATCTCGGGGGCTGAAAACATCCCGGGGCTCAGAGCACCCTGAAGGTCTTGGAGCATCTCAGGGCTTTTGGAGCATCCCAGGGCTCTTGGAACATCCTGGGGCTTTAGAACATTCCAGGGAGAGGGGCCATGGGGCATCCTGAGGCTTTTGGACTTTCCTGGAGGCTTTGAAGCATCTCAGGATGCCCAAAGCATTGCGGGGCTTTGTGGTGTCCTGGGGGCTTGAGAGCATCCGGGAGTGCTCAGACCCCGAGCCCTGTGGGAGGTCCTGGACCCCTTGGAGAATCCCAGGGCCCTCTGAGCACCCCAAGTTCCTTGGAGCACCCTGGACTCCTGGGACCACCCCAGACTCCCGGGAACCTCCCACCAGCTCATGTGTGGCCCTGAGGAGCAGCCCAAGCCCCTCGGGGCCTCCAGGAACAGCAGGAGCCCCTGAGAGACCCCAAAGCCCTGGAGTCCTTGGGAGCACCCGGAGTGCCTGGGGTGGCCCAGCTCCCACAGCCTGCAGGGCTGAGTGGGAGAGATCCCCCCTGACAGCACCCACTGCAGAGTGCTGCCCCCATTCCTGCTCCCCCAGCCCCCAGGAGGAGGTGCAGGAAGGAGTTTCCTAAATCCCCAGAATTTCCAAAGCCGCTATTTTTCATTAAAGTAAAAAAAAAGGTGCCTGCTCCCTGCTCCTCCTTGCACTCTGCAGTGCAAGGACTCCTAAAAAACTGTGATTTGCAGGAAAAATCACCCGAAGGACTGCAGAGGCTGAAAAAGCCCATCATGGGGGGGAAGGGGGAACCGCCAGTTCCAGTGTGGGGCCATGAGGAACTTCCAGTCCCATGGGGACCTTCTCATCCCAGTGGGGCCCTGCCCTCTGTCACCCCCACCCTGCAGGACACAGGGTCCCCTGGACGCTGCTGGACCCCCAAATCTGAGGTGGGGCGGTCTGTGTGACACGGGGATAGGGCTTGGGAGGAAGAGCAGGGCTGGGGCGTGAGGCTGGGATCTGTGGGACCAGGGAGGGAGGAAGAGGAGGATTGGGATCTGTGGGATCAGGCTGTCAGTGGGATCAGGAAGAGGAGGGCCGGGATCTTTGGGATCAGGGAGGGAGGAAGAGGAGGGCCGGGATCTATGGGATCAGGAAGAGGAGGGCCGGGATCTGTGGGATCAGGGAGGGAGGAAGAGGAGGGTTGGGATCTGTGGGATCAGGGAGGAAGAGGAGGGCCGGGATCTGTGGGATCAGGGAGGGAGGAAGAGGAGGGTTGGGATCTGTGGGATCAGGGAGGAAGAGGAGGGCCCGGATCCGTGGGATCAGGGAGGAAGAGGAGGGTTGGGATCTGTGGGATCAGGGAGGAAGAGGAGGGCCGGGATCCGTGGGCTCGGGCTGTCGTCACTTCCTCCGGCGCAGGCCCGGGCGGGAGGAGCGGGCAGCGGGGGAAGCCGGGCCTGAGCCGGACATTCCCCGGACATTCCCCGGACATTCCGGTCCTTTCCGTGCTGAAAACCTCCTGGAGCAGCCCCGGGTGGGACTGAACCCCACCCCACAGCCCCTCCCCACCCAGCCCCGCTGTCCCCGCGGCTTTGCGGTGCCCCTGAGGCGCTGGAGCTCAGGACAGACTTTGCCCCCCTGGCCATCGCCCCTGGCCCCACACGGACGGGACCCCCTGCCCCCACAAACAGAGGCACCCTCTGAGCACCACAGAACAAGCTGTGACAGCTCCGTGGGCTCTGTCTGAGAGATCCTTGGGGTTTTTCCTGTGAGAAATCGGGGAATGGCCACAGCACCCCGGCCCTGTGTGCCTCGCCGCTGTCCCGGCAGCTCCGGCGGCTGTGCTGAGCCGTGCGGAGCCCGGCGGGGTGTGGAGAGAGCCGAGCTGGGTCCCTGGGAGAGCTGCTTTGTGTGTTCAGCGTTTTCTGGAGGGTTCAGCGTGGGGGGAACGGGGCTGCCTTTGATCTGTGTCTGCCCACGCCACAGCTCCTGCCACAGCCACAGTGGGAACTGGCACCGGGGTGAAATACACGCCCCAAACTCAATATTTGAGTCAGATTTGCTGAATCTGGTTATTTACCATAATTATTAACAACGATTCTATTCATACCACGGAGCGGTTTCAGTCCCAGGGTACGAACGAGCAGCAAAGAGCCTGTCCTTGCTGCAGGGCTGCCCCCAGCTCGAAAAGGGCAGGTGGCATTCAGCCCTTGGCACCGGCACGGTCCTGGGGCTCGTGAGGAAATGCTCTCTCCATGCCAGCGTTGGTGGAAAACTTCACGGAGCCACCGCTGGAACCTTGGGCACAGCCTCTGGACGTGGGGTGGGAGCATGGTGACCTCCTCCTTTCCTCCAGCTCAGATCTTCTGCACGTAATTCCCAGGGAAAAGCCCTTCCTTGCCGTGCAGCCGGCCCTTCCACCAGCCGGACGCATCTGGGAAAGGTAAAAAGTCGGGTCAGGTGTGCCAGCACAGGGCGAGAGCAGCAGGGCAGGGCACGAGGCTGGTACCTTCCAGCAGGACGTCGATGATGTCCCCCACGTCGAAGCTGAGCTCGTCCATGTCCTGCCCCATGTACTGGTAGAGCGCTCGGCAGCGTGGCCCCTCCGCCTTGGGCTGGGCCTTGGGGCGCCGGGCCGGGGGCGGCCGCTGGCTCACGCTGCGCCGGCGCTGCATCCTGGGGGAGGAGGGATGGATGGGGTCACAGCGGGGTGGGGGATGAGGGGTGGGCTGCTCCCTCCTGCCCACCCTGCTGCCCCACACCCATGGGGTGCTCTGTTCCTGCAGGTGGGTGCTCCCAGTGCAGGAACTGGGGGAACTGGGGCAGGGTGAGCTGCACCCTCCTACCCACCCTGAACCCACGGTGCTCCCAGTGCAGGGACTGGGGGAACTGGGGCAGGATGAGCTTCCCACCCTGCTGCCCCACACCCATGGGGTGCTCTGTGCCTGCAGGTGGGTGCTCCCAGTGCAGGGACTGGGGGAACTGGGACGCACAAGAGCCTGGGAGATGTGTCCTGCCAGCAAAGCCACGTTGCCCCAGTTGCCCCCAGGGGAAGAAGCATGTCCTGGTGCTGCTGGCAGTGGGAGAGAGAGGAGGATGGGGCAGGGAGAGGGACATGGGACAGGACCTACCCGGCCACGCCCTGGTCAGGCACGTTGAGGAAGTCCATGTTGTGCTCGGACGGGGGCCGTGCCCTGGCCTGGTGGCTGGCGTTGCGGGCGGGAAGAGCTGCGGCCGGGGGGCCCCGCATCTGCTTCTGGGGCATCCTGCAGGTGTCCCGCTGGCCCTGGGCATCGCCGCGGGGGAACTGGGCTGCCCCGTTCCTGCAGGCTCCTGGAACGCCCCATCCCAGGTCCGTGCAGAGCCTGGCATCCAGCGCGGTGCTGGCTGGGCCCCATCTGGGGTCCCCCCACCCTGGTGCTCCCTCCTCACCTCTGGGTGCTGCTGGGGCACTTCGGGAGGGCGCCGGACACCTGCTGCCACCTCTGCCCTGCGCTGCGCCCTTCCTTGTGGGCTCTGGGGGGACACAAGCCCCCCGTTAGGTGACAGGCCTCAGAGCCAGCTGTAGGGGCTGTGCCCCCATTTGTACCCTGTTCCCCAAAGCTCTCTGTGCTGCCCCATCACCAGAGCAGAAATGTGAGACACAAACCCCGCAGGGCACACCCAGTTCATCACGATGTTCCCAGGCCTCCAGCTGTGACCCCAGCCCTCCTGTGTCCCACCCCTGCCACCCCCCAGTGCCCTGGCACTCACTGGTGTTCCTGGGGAGCCCATCCCCGATGCTGACCGTAAGGGTTTTGCCTCCAGCTTTGAGGGCGGCCACGTCGCCCTGGCCTCTGACGAAGGTGACGTTGCGGGTGCCACCGCCACCCCAGCCCTCCTTCTTCACCCGAAACTGTAGTCTGGGGGCGAGAGGAGCCATGAGGCCGCGGTGACAGGACCCTGTCCTGCTCTGTCCCCTCTCCTGGCCCCCATCCTTACGTGTCCTTGAAGGAGAGAGGCAGCTTGGAGCGGGTGAGCTCCTCGAAGCGTTTGCACAAGAGGCTGATCAGCTCCGTCTTGAAGATGGACTCCAAGAAATTGTCGGCATCGTTCTCGTGGAGGATGAAGAAGTCATCCTGCCTGGTGCTGGGGGAGCAACCAGGGGTGTCAACCCCACCAAGGCTGGGCTGGGGAGGGTTGGGGTCCCTGCTGGGCTTGGACCCACCCCGAGGCAATTTGGAGGGCGATTTAGCTGGAAAACTCCCTGACCTCCAAAGCCCCGTCTGCAAAGCTCCCTGTGGAGAGCCTCCTCCCCAGGGCGGGATGCCCCCGTGGGTGAGGGACTGGGGGCACCAGGGAATGGAGAAGCTGCTGGAGGTGCTGGGGGAAGCCAGGCCATGCAGAGCCCGTGGGGAGGGACACACCTCAGCGAGACACCGCTCACCGCCTGCAGCTCCACCTTCTTCTTGAGCACCTCCTTGATCTGCCCCTTGTCAGGCCCCTTCTTCACCTTCTCCCGCCCGATCAGGTAGAAATACTTGGGGGTGAGGATGAAATCCCTCTTGATAGGCTGGGGAAGGGCAGCAGAAGGGGGTGAGGGGCTTTGCACAAGCCCCACACACACGTCCCACCCAAGGGAAGCCACCAGCAGCTGCAGCGTGGCCTTTCCCAGCCCCAGGCATGTCCATACCTTGAACCTGCGGTCGTATTTGGTGATGGAATCGGCGAAGTCGATGCGCTCGCGCTTGGCCAGGAACTGGCGCAGCTCTGGCCGCTCCTCCATGCCCAGGTAATCGCCCACGAAATTCCTGTTGATGCTGTTCCTCCGCCGCTCTTTGAAGTTGTAGAGGATGCTGGCAGCTGGAGGGACCCCGAGGCGGTGCTGGTGGGACAGGGCTCTGTGCTGGTGGCTCAGAGCCCCCCACACCAGCTGTGGGAGCTGTCACATGGATCAGGGCACCCACAAGTGGGGATTGCACTATGCCATGGGAGGAATCCCAGCTGCTTGAGCTTGGCTGGCTTTGAAACCCATGAATTGCCTTCAAAAACCCTGTGCTGTGGGAAGGAGGGTGGACCCAGGTGCTTTATGGGTTTTCCTCCTTGATTTTTCCCTTGGGAAGGTGGGAAAAGCTGGGATGGGGTCAGGCAGGGAGCAGTGGCTTGGCCCATCCCTGTGCCAGCGCTGACCCCTAGCTCCTCCCCTCCATCCCTGTGCAGGCAGTGAAACACAGAGCGAGACAGCACAAGGATCTGTTTCTGTCCTGTGGCCCCAGCAGGAAATCTGTGCTGTCCTGTCAGAGTGGGAAAAGCCTCCCAGCATCTCATGGGCTGGCTCCTCCATCACCTAATCCCCATGATCAGGAGCTGCTGCTCTGGCAGCTGGGCTGTCCCACTGGAAGGCACCCTAAAAGCCTTGCAGGAGTGGCATTGACCCCATCCTCACCCAGCCTTACCCTCCTCTCTCATCTGCTCGTATTTCCGGATGGCGATGTGCCGGCGCCAGGCCTTCTGGATCACCCGGGCGAAGCCGTCGAATTTCCTCTCCCGCATCTCCTCCAGGAGGAAGAGCTGGGAGGGACAGGCAGTGCTGAGCCAGGACACCCCAAAGCCTCCCCAGTGCTACCCAGCCATGGGCAGCGTCCCCAGGGGGCTCAGGGCCACCCACCGACTCGGGGTTCTTGACGAACACCTTGCTGCGCCCCATCTGGTACTGGTCGGGGTCCATGTTGACCGAGCGCAGGAGGTGCTGCACCCCCTGGCGCTCGTCCCCGCGCCACGATGGCCACGTCTCGGGGGTGAGGATGGCATAGCTGTGGGCAGAAATCCCAGTCACAGAATCCCACAATGGTTTGGGGTGGAAAGGATCTTAAAGCCCATCCCATTCCACCCCTGCCATGGGCAAGGACACCTTCCACTGTCCCAGGCTGCTCCAAGCCCTGTCCAGCCTGGCCTTGGACACTGCCAGGGATCCAGGGGCAGCCACAGCTGCTCTGGGCACCTGTGCCAGGGCCTGCCCACCCTCACAGGGAGGAATTCCTTCCCAATATCCCATCTGTCCCTGCCCTCTGGCAGTGGAAGCCATTCCCTGTGTCCTGTCCCTCCATCCCTTGCCCCCAGTCCCTCTCCAGCTCTCCTGGAGCCCTTTAGGCCCTGCCAGGGGCTCTGAGCTCTCCCCAGAGCCTTCTCCAGCTGAACACCCCCAGCTCTCTTAACCTGTGAAGCTGTGTCAGGGCCTCCCCACCCGCCCAGGGCAGAATTTCCTCCTGACGAGGAGCTGTGGGTCCTGGCTGGGCTGTGGGATCTGCCAGCCCCATCCCCGTGGCCGCTCACCGTTGCAGGAATTTGTGGAAGAGGCGGCGGTAGGCGAACCCTGCCCGGCGCACTCGGATGTTCTCCTTCAGCCCCAGGTACTCCACCTGGTGCTTCACCCTGGGGTGACAATGTGGGACAACAGGTCAGGAGGGGACCTAAAGGTGCACCTGAAGAGGACAATGTGTCCCCACCACTCTTTGTCCTCCCCTGGGTCTGACCGGCTCAGAGGGAACAGCCCAAGGGTGCAGTTTTTGGAGGAAAGCTGGTCCTGGCCACCTCTCCATGGCCAGGTCCCATTCCTGGGGTGCTGGGGGCTCCCTGGTACCTGCTCTCCTCCCAGTCCCGGGGTTTCTTGGTCTCGTTGGGTTTGATGCAGCGGATGTAGTGTGGGGTGCACTTCATGAGGGTGTTCACCAGGTTGTTGGCCTGTTTCTGGTGCAAGGATCGACCTCTGTAGTGTCAGAGGGGGCGGTGGGAGCACAGCCCCTGCCACACCCCAGAGGGACACACCCTGCAGCCCATGGGACACACCTTGATCTTGGAGCCCGCGGTGGTCGGTCGTCCCTTTTTGTCAGAATCAAGTTTTTCTGGGAAAAGCATCCGGATGAAACCGCTGGAAGGGAGGTGACAGTCCCCAGGTGAGAGCTGCCAGGCTGCCCAGGCTCAGCACAGCCCGAGCTGAGGCCAGCTCTGCCTTCTGTGCTCTGGGGCTGGGTTCATCCTCCCCCACCACCCCCAGGAGCAGGGTCAGTCCTGGTGGGTGATCCGCTGGTGGATGATCCCACTGATGGGTGATCCCACTGGTGGGCAATCCCACTGGTGGGTGATCCCACTGGTGGGTGATCCCACTGGTGGATTTTCCCACTGGTGGGTGATCCACTGGTGGATGATCCACTGGTGGGTGATCTCACTGGCAGATGATCCCACGGGCAGATGATCCCACTGGTGGATGATCCACTGGTGGATGATCCACTGGTGGGTGATCCCACTGGCAGATGATCCCACTGGTGGATGATCCAATGGGTGGATGATCCCACTGATGGGCGATCCCAGAGGTGGATGATCCCACTGGTGGATTATTCCACTGGTGGGTGATCCCACTGGCAGATGATCCCACTGGTGGACGATCCCACTGGTGGGTGATCCCACTCTGCCCAGCTCTGGGATGGCCCCAATGCCCATGGGGTGATGCAGGACTGAGCACCCCGAGCAGTGATGCCCACAAAGGCAGGACCAGACTTTAAGGTGTGGATATTGAGGACCCCGCCCTGTGCCCCAGCCCTTCTGGGGTGCCCCAGCCCTTCTGGGGTGCCCCAGTTCCCAGCACCGCAGGACTCACTGCTCACTGCTCTGCATGAGCTCGATCAGGTCGGTGAAAAGCACGTCCCGGTTGCGCTCGCAGAAGCCGTTCACGTCATAGGACACCTGGGGACAGGAGGGGACCTCAGCTGCAGGGCTGGGGCTGTGGGGCACGGGCTGTGGGGCTTGGGGTGCCCTGCCCACCTTGCCAGCGTAGTGGTGGATGACAAAGCCCGAGCTCCAGCTGTTGAAGTGCTCGTGGGTGCCCACGGCTGCCTGCAGCTTCTGCAGCAGGGTCTGGTCGGCGCCCTCGCCCGTGGCGTGCATGGTGGCACACACGTCATCCAGGACACTCATGATGCCAGGAGGGTTCTGGGACAGGGAAAGGGAAGCCGTGGCTGTGGCAGGGCCCCGTCCTGCACCTGGTCACAGCTGCTTCATGCTGAGCCACAGCTTAGAGCTGCTGCTTTCCCATGGGCGCTGGCAGTGTCCAAGGCCAGGCTGGACAGGGCTTGGAGCAGCCTGAGGTGGTGGGAGGTGTCCCTGCCCATGGCAGGGGTGGCACTGGATGGGATTTAAGGTCCCTTCCAACCCAAACCATTGTGGGATTCTCTGTTCCTTGGCAGGACCGGCTTCTCCCATCTCAACAACAGCACCCACCTAGCCCCTGTCCCTGGGTGCCTCTGCTCCCCAAAAATCCTCCCCCGGCAGAGGGGACCCCACTCACCAGCTTGTTCTCGATCAGGTCACACACCACCTTGTTGTTGAAGTACTGGATCTGCGTCCACTTGATCCCCTCCTGCACGTACTCCTCCTGGGCAAGCACGGGGAGAGCTGGGTGGGCCCTGAGCCCCGGGATGTGCTGCAGACCCCCTGCTCCAGCTGTGGTGCTGGGGAGGAGGGGGTGCAGAATTGGGGTGCTGGCACAGCCCTACAGCCCCCCAGCCTGGCCCCCTGTACCTGCTCTGCCTTCAGGGTCAGCTCGATGAAGATCTGCTGCAGCTTCTCGTTCACAAAGTTAATGCAGAATTGCTCAAAGCCATTTTTCTGGGTGAAAGATGGAAGAGAAAACAGTGCTGAGTTGTTTTCTCCTTTTGCTCACTGGGAGGGATCCCAGCCAGCAGTTCTTGGGTGCTGCTCCAAGGACCCTTCTCGGGGCACTGTCCCAGGTGCTGTCCTTGCCGTGGGAGCAGAGCAGGACGTTCCCAGCTGGGCTCATGGAATATCACCCACCTGGAATATCTCGAAGCCGTAGATGTCCAGCACCCCGACGCTGTACTCCTCGTACGGCTTCTGCATGGCCCGGTTGATGGACTGCAGGGCAGAGGGGACAGGGTGGGCACAGGGCAGTGGGATTGGCTGTATCCTGGAGTGGATGGTGACCATGTCCCCTCAGGCCACCCCACGGGCCCACGCACCTCCACGAGGAAGTCGAAGACGCGGGCGTAGAGCCCCTTGGCCAGGGCGTCGCGGGTGTAGGCAGCCTGCTCCACGTTGAGGGTGACGGTGATGGACTCGGAGCGGCCGCCCCACTTGCTGTCCATCTTCCTGCTGGTCACCTTCTCGTTGAGGCGCTCCTGGTCCACCCCCAGCAGGTAGGCAGGGAAGGCCAGGGCTGGGCACAGGGGGGCTGCTCAGGGCTGTGTTCTCCCCGTCCGGAGCCCCCAACCCCATCCAAGGTGAAGGACAGCAGTGGGACAATGACAGGGACATGGGATGGGCCCTTCCTCTCCCCAGGTGACACCTGCCATCTGTCCCTGGCTAATCAAGCTCTGCCTGAGCCATTTGCTCGCTGCCTCAGTTTCCCTGTCTCTAACGTCAGGAAGGTGCTGGTGCCACCTCTCTCCTCCAGTGGGGGATCTGTGACTCCCCAAGAGTTCATCCCCACCCATCCTCTGGAGCTCCTTGGCCACTCACAGTCGGCGTTCTCCACGCGGGCATAGTTGCCTTCCTCCCGAAAGCTGATGTTGCCCAGGTGCAGGATCCCCGCCACGATCTGCAGCACCAGCTGCTGGTCCTCGCCGCGGATGCCGATGACCTGCATGGCGTTCTGGGGGTGTGGGGACCCCGTGAGCCTCTGGTCAGCCCCAGAACATTTGGGGACTCCCCAGCCGGGCACTCACCATGGTCTCATGGAAGTCGCTGCGGTCGTCTGTGCCCTCCACCTGGTAGGTGTCTGTCTGGTTCAGGTAGAAGTAATAATCCGGGCTCATGATGCCCAAATTCTGCCGCTGCTCCTGGGACGCCCCTGCGATGAGCTGGGAGGGGACAGGGGGCTGTGGTCACCCAGCTCCTGGTCCCCCCTGTGGCCTGGTGGCTCCAGGGCACCCCCATACCTGATAGTAGATGTGGAAATTCCTCTCACACTCGTTCTGGCTCACCACACGTGATTTCTCCAGCAGGAAGTTGGAGATCTTGCCCCCGTCGGGTTCTCCGCCCCGGCTGAACTGGATCTCGAAGTATTTTCCCTGCTCGGGCACAGATCCTGCTCAGAGCCATGGGATTGTTCCTTCCCCCAGCCCTGGCTGCTCTCTCCCTTTTCCCACCACACGAGGAGCTTTGCTGTGCAAAGCTTTGATGTGCAGCCCCTGGCTGAAGACTTTAGGGTTATGTGGAGAGCTCATTGTTCCCTACAAGTGCCCAAAAGGAGCTTGGAGCCAGGTGGGGTCGGTCTCTTCTCCCAGGTAATTGGGAGCAGGACAACAGGACAAGAGGAAATGGCCTCACATAGCCCCCAGGGGAGATTTAGGTTGGATAGGAGGAAAAATTCCTTCATGGAAAGGGTGGTCAGGCACTGGGACTGACTGTGGTGGAGTCACCATCTCCAGAGGGATTTAAAAGATGGGTGGATGTGGCACTTGGGGCAATGGTCCAATGGTGGCCTTGGCAGAGCTGGGGGAATGCTTGGACTTGACCTCAAAGGTCAGCTTCCCACCCCAGCTGGGCCAGCAGCCCTGCTGCAGCACTGGCCCTGCCCCCGCCCTGGCACTCACGAAGCGGCTGGAGTTGTTGTTCCGCACAGTTTTGGCATTCCCGAAGGCCTCCAGCAGCGGGTTGGACTGCAGGATGATGTCCTTCACGTGCTGGGGACAGAGGAGGGCGGGGCTGAGCACAGCTGTGCCCCACAGCTCTGGGGCTGGGGACAGAGCTGGGGCTTTGTGTGTCCCCAGCCCTGGAGCGGCTGCTCCGTGTGCCACCATCAGCTGAGGGGTTGGGGTCAGGGTGGAGGGGATCAGCTGGGAGGTGAAGTGATGAGTGGCAGGGGGGACAGCAGCCCTACCTGGACCTTCTCGCCGCCCCCAGACACTTTGGAGATGTAGCCCATGATGTATTTTGCTGCCACCGTTTTCCCAGCGCCGCTTTCTCCGCTGTGCAAACGCCAAAGCAGAGCAGATGTGAAAGGGTCCCACCAGAGTCACCCATCCTGGGGGCTTTGGGGTGGGTCCTGGGGCAGGGCCAGAGGATGACAGTAAGTTTTGGGGACTGTGGCCATCCCCCTTGGATGGGGGTATCGGTGTGAGCAGAGCGTGGCTCCCTGAGGAGCTGCTCCAGGAGATGTTGGATTTCTCGTCGCCGGATTTGGAAGGGGAGGAGGGAGGCTGGGGAGCCTCAGGGGGAAGTCCCCAGCCTTGCCCCACATCCTGACCATTTCCCTTGCAACACTGCACCGGAAAGGTGCATTGCACAAGGCTCTGGTCCTGCCTGGGACCCCTCTGGCCACAGCCTGGCCTGACACCCCAGAGCCCTGCAGCCACCACTCTTCAGCCACCTCTGAGACCCCTGGGCTGGGGACAGAGGTGATGGGGACAGCTGTCCCTGGGGGCAGGGGCACCCCAGTGTCTCCCAGTGTCCCCCAGTGTCCCCAGTACCTGATGATGACGCACTGGTTCTCCCCATCGATCAGCATGTTCCGGTACATGTTGTCAGTCAGGGCGTAGATGTGCGGGGGATTTTCATACTGGGCCTAAACAGGGGACAGAGTTGGGCACAGAGCAGACCCCAAACCCCCTTAACTGCCCTCAGGGGAATCAACCTCTTCATCCTGACCCTAAACAGGGGACAGGGACAGCGGTGTTGGGCACAGAGCAGCCCTGAGCTCCCATCCCCAAACCCATGTGGGAATCGTCCTCTTCATCCTGACCCTAAAAAGGGGACAGGGACAGCCCCTTCTCCCCTGCCCAAACCTCCTTAGCTGCCCTCAGGGGAATCAGCCTCTCCATCCTGACCCTAAACAGGGGACAAGGACAGCAGTGCTGGGCAGAGAGCAGCCCCAGTTCTGTTCCCCAAATCCCCTTCCCCTGCCCATGTGGGGATCAGCCTCTCCCCACACCCCCAGCTCATCAGCAGCATGTCTGGTGCTTTTTAACTCTCCCCTCCTCCTCGGGAAGCTCTCTGGGGCAGAGCCGCTCCAGCTGCATTTTACCATGTTTGGGTTGCTTTAGGGTGCATTTCTGAGCTGAATTTCCCAGGATTTGCTGCTGGGTCTCACCGCTGACTCTTGTTGGGAGCCCTGACCCCTGCAGCCCCCAAGGGGCTGGGGAGGGTGGGGACCCTCAGGGGACAGCCCTGGGGGTTTTGCACGGAATTAACCCCGAATTGCCCCGGCAGCCTCACCGCGCCCTGGTACAGCTCGATCTCGCGGTCGGTGAAATACGGCATCTGCTTGAAGGGGTTCACGGAGATCAGCACGGGCCCGATGTAGGTCTGGCAGCAGGTCAAGGGCTGTGTGTCCTGTCCCATGTGCCCCTTCCCGCTGCCCAACCCCACCCCAGAGGCAGCACCAGTCACAGTTAGGGCAGGAAGGTGATTTTGGGGTTCCTGCCATGTCCTGAGAGCCGCACTGGGAATGCCACGAGGGTCTTCCCTTCCCATGTCCCCTCTTCCTACGCCCAGTCCCACCCTGGAGGCAGGAACGTGGTTATGGGGTCCCTGCCATGTTCTGGAGGCTGCACCAGGAATGCCATGAGGGTTTTCCCTTCCCATGTCCCCTCTTCCCACTGCCCAGTCCCATCCTGGATGCAGGAAAGCAGTTTTGGGGTCCCTGCCATGTCCTGGGAGCTGCACCAGGAATGCCACGAGGGTTTCCAGCTTAGTGCAGGCAGAGCTGCTCAGCTGCCACGACCTGAGGCTCTCCCAGCGCTTCCCTGGCCCCAGAGTGTCCCCTGCAGTGGGGTGGCTGCAGGAACATCCCTCAGCTCCCTGCTCTGGCTGAGGATCGGCCCCAAAACCTCTCCAGCATCCCAGAGCCTCCCGGAATTCACCCTCCACCTGCGGCTTTTGCAGCACGAGCCCATCCCGATTTTGCAGCCAGGGAAACTGTGGCAGAAAGAGGAGAGGAACTGCGGGTCCCGCTTTTCCCCTGCCCACAGCCGCTCCGCTGCCTTTCCTGCAGCATCCTCGACCCGCTCAGTGCAGGAAAAGCAGGGAATTGCACCTGGGAATGGTGCAGCAGCGGGATGGGGATGAGCCAGGGGATGGAGGTTGGAGATGGAGCAGTGCAGGTTATCCCAAACCTTTGATATCCTATTTATGTCCCACCTGGGGCAGCGGGAGAGTGGCCAAAGGGCAGGAAGAGGGAGGCTTTTCTGGGAAATGCAGAAGCTTGGGATGTTGAGTCATGACTGGACAGAGGCCTGCGTGCAGCAGCGCAGAAAAAAAAAGGAAGAGAGAGGCTGCGCGGGGTATTTTTTCCCTCAGGAAAAAAAAAAACCTACCCCCAAAAAGCCAACCCCCAAAGACGAGTGAAGCCCCAGGGCTGTAGGGGGAGGTGACTGAGTCACAGGCGGGCCAGCATCGCCTTGTAAGGACAGAGCCGCATCTTCAGGGAAACCACAGCTGTGGCGCGGGCAGGAGGCTCAGCCCGGGCTCGGTGCTGCTGAGCCCTCCCCGTGCCCGGCTGTGCCCTCGGGCTCTGCTCCTTGTCCCCGGCGGGGACAGCCACCCCTGCGCTGGGGAGCAGGGAGCTGGGGTGGGGCCGGGGCGCTGAGCCGTGTCCCCAGGCAGGGGCGGGGTGAGCAAGGGAGGGCTTGGGGACACCTTGGGGACACCTTTCCATGCTCCTCCAGAGCTGCTTGGAGCCCGGCAGTGCCAGCTCCGGGATGGCAGCGAGCGGGCAGGGTGGGAGCTTTGTCCCCTGCCCCGGGTGACAGTGGATGGCAGCTCCTCCTCCCCGTGCCTGTGGGGACGCTCCCGCTCCATCCCGGCCCTGCCTGGGTTTGGGAGGGTGCAGAGCAGCCAGGACGCGCTGTGGGCATCGCTGGGGGCGGGTGACAGCAACAGGGGACACCTGGGGTCACTGCTGCCACCCCGGTCGCAGGCAGGGGGTCCCCGCGGTGCAGGAACCGTGGGACACAGTGGATGAGGGGCTTCGCTCGGGGCTCTGTGGCTCCAAAGGAAGGACCAAAGCGGCTCCTGGAGCACGGCAGGACAGGAGTTTGGTTGCTGTGTCTGCCAAGTCACCTCAGCTCGGGAATGGGGACATTCCCGCGGCCAGTCCCAGCCCTGTCCCTGCGGAGTGGCGACAGGACACTCTGAAAGCCCTGGGGCAGCCCTGGCAAAGCCTCGAAGCCCATCCCTGCTGCTCCCCGTGCCGTCCCCGCTGCCTGGGGAGGATACAAAGATGAAATCGTCCATGAAACGCTTCTTGAGGTTCTCCACGATGGCCTCCTCGGAGATCTTGGACAGCAGCACCATGTCGTCCACGCCGCTCTGCTTGACATTGTGGCTCTGCCAGTGGAAGCGCTCCTTGCTGCCCTGCGGGGACAGGGACACAGCGACAGTGCCACCGCCTGCCACCGGGGCTGGCTCTGCCCCCGGAGCTGCCGGGAGCTGGGCTGGCACCTCAAACCTGGCACCTCCTGCTGCAGAGGAGGGCTTTGGCCAAGCTGGGAAGGCGCAGAGCTCAAAGCCAGAGCACGGCGCTTTGTCCCGACCCATGGATCCCTCCTCTACCCCGAGAGGAGCAGACAGGACCTGTCCCGACCCATGGATCCCTCCTCCACCCGAGAGGAGCGGACAGGACCTGTCCCGACCCTCTGGATCCTCCTCCACCCGAGAGGAGCGGACAGGACCTGTCCTGACCCTCTGGATCCTCCTCCACCCCGAGAGGAGCGGACAGGAGCTGTCCCGACCCTCTGGATCCTCCTCCACCCGAGAGGAGCGGACAGGACCTGTCCCGACCCTCTGGATCCTCCTCCACCCGAGAGGAGCGGAGAGGACCTGTCCCGACCCTCTGGATCCTCCTCCACCCGAGAGGAGCGGACAGGACCTGTCCCGACCCTCTGGATCCTCCTCCACCCGAGAGGAGCGGACAGGACCTGTCCCGACCCATGGATCCTCCTCCACCCGAGAGGAGCGGACAGGACCTGCCCCAGCTCCTCACCCGGGTTAATGAAGAACTAACGAAGCTGTTGATGCCCAGACTGATTATGAGCCAAGGGAAGGGCGCTGGTGGCACCCTCGGCCCCCCACAGCCTCCTGGCACCGCTGTGCCCCTATGCCCCTTCCCAGGGAGATGCCAGCAGCCGCTGTCCAGCTGTCCCCGCCCCACCCAGCTCTGTCCCCCGGGGCTACTGTGATTTCAGCCCTTGTGGGGTAAACACAGCCCCGGGACTGTGGGGAGGGGGCATTTCATCGTGCCAAGCCCACCCCGAGGCCTCCCCTCGGCCTCGATGTCCCCAGAAAGGAGCTGGGCACAGCCGTGGTGCCCGCGTGG
Source organism: Acanthiza pusilla (assembly GCA_036630365.1). Lineage (NCBI taxonomy): Eukaryota > Metazoa > Chordata > Aves > Passeriformes > Acanthizidae > Acanthiza > Acanthiza pusilla. The sequence goes on along the minus strand of JAXCHO010000105.1, from coordinate 2,424,657 downwards.
CCCCGGCACGGTGCCCAGGAGGGGACGCCCTGTCTGGAGCTGTCTGCGGCCCTCTGTCTCCGTCCCCGCGGTTCCTCTTTCCCCCCACGCTCCCGTCACCGATTTCACTTCTCCCCATCGCCCCTGGCCTCTTACTCTTTCCGTTTCCCTTTTCTTCTTCTCTTCCCCTTTTGCTCGATTTCCCTGCAGGCTCTCAAGGTTCTGGGGCTCTGGATCCCCACACCTTTGGGGGTTCCTGATGTTTGCAGGGTGTCCCCAGCCCCCCCAGGGGTTTGTCACAACCTGGCTCCTTCGAGACCCTGCACCCCTGCCTGCCTCCCTCCTCACTGGGCTCTGCAGCCCCGAACACCACTGTGCCCCTCCCCAAACCCCAAATGCAAGCCGAGCCCCCAGAGCTGGTGAAGGGGCTGTGCTGTCCCACCCTTCCTGTGGGGTGCACAGAGCTGGGGCAGCTCAGGGGCTCCAGGGCTGCTCACAGAGCCTGAAACCACCCAGGCAGCTCCTCCTCTTCCTCCTGCTTGTTGTTTATGGGCCTTTCTCTCGCCTTCATCCTAATATCCCAAAAAAATCTGTGTGGAGGAGCCCAGGCAGGCTCAGCCATCCTCCCCAGGTCACTGTGCTGTCACCTGGGGAGCTGCCAGGGACCCCAGGAGCTGCCCAGTGTCACCCCAATCCCTCTGCCTCAGGGGGAGAGGAGCCCCTGGGCAGCCAAAGCCCTCTGTGCCCTGTCCCCATCACCCCAAAGCTCTGGCACTGCTCCCTGGGCTGCTGATCGAGGCCAGATTGAGGCAAATCGGAGCATTTCCTGCACTGAGAGCTCAGAGCTTCCGAGCTGACACCCAGAGATTGTCCCTCAGCCCCAGCACTGCTCAGAGCTGTCAGTGCTGAGCGTGTCTTCACCTCCTCCTCTTCCTCCGGGCAGGCTCCGGGGCTTTCCTGCCTCTGCTGGGGCACCTGGTGCAGCCCAGGTGCAAGGAAAGCACCAGCTCACCTTCACTGAGGGCTTGGCCTGGGGAGCACAGAGCTCGGGGTGCTCCTGCCCCGGGGCTGGGAGCACAGAGCCTCCCTGGCTGCCCTGAGTGTCACAGGGGGCTTGTGGGGCCACCAAACTGGGAAATTGGGATGGAGAGGAATTGGGGTCCCTTAAAGCTCTGGCTCAGTGCCCAGTGAGTCTCCAGGGGATGGGGCTGCAGGTGGGAGTGGGGCACAAATGAATTTGCTTTCAGAGGTTTGGGGCAGCAGTTCCTCTGTCCCCTGTTCTGTCCCAGTCCCTGCTCTGTCCCAGTCCCTGCTCTGCCCCAGTTCCTGCTCTGTCCCAGTCCCTGCTCTGTCCCTGCTCTGTCCCTGTCCCAGCTCTGTCCCTGTCCCTGCTCCATCCCAGTCCCTGCTCTGTCCCAGTCCCTGCTCTGTCCCTGTCCCAGCTCTGTCCCTGTCCCTGCTCTGCCCCCACCCCCTGTTCTGTCCCAGTCCCTGCTCTGTCCCTGTCCCAGCTCTGTCCCTGTCCCTGCTCTGCCCCCACCCCCTGTTCTGTCCCAGTCCCTGCTCTATCCCAGTCCCTGTCCCAGCTCTGCCCAGGCCAAATCTGCCCAGGTAGGTGGGCCTGGACCAAACCCTTCCCTGAAGCTGTTCCATCCTCAGGCCAAGCAGGGAGAAGCTTTTGTCCCCCTCCGCCTTGCAGGTGCCCCTTGCAGCCCTGTGCGTGAGGGACTTCACTCCAGAGGTGACAGGTGACACATGAGGAGCCCCTCAGCACCCCCAGCTGTGGGATGGGCACTGCCACCAGCTCCATGCCAGGGCCAGGATGCTCCTGCACTTGCAGAACCTCGTGTTTTTCTTCAAAGCGGAGGTCTAAACCACAAAAAAACCCAAAAACCCTGCAAGCCCCGAGCAAGAAGCGGATACAGCCCAAGGTGGCACCTTTTGAGCTGAGATAGGCCAAGCCCAGAACACCAACACCTTAAAAACCACCAGAAGCTCGAGGGGAGCAGGATGTTTGTCACCTCACTGTCACAGGCAGGGCTGGGCATGGGGGCTGGCCCTGAGCTGGCCCTGGCAGGGGTTGGGGTGGTGGCTGCAGAGTCCTTGGTCCTTCAGGAAGCCACAGAGCAGCTCTGGGGGCGGGGAGGGGACAACGTGAGTGTCTTTGGGGACAGCATCTGACAGCCACAGCCGTGTGTGGGAGAAGGTTTGGTTTCAGCCTGGCCACTGTCCCCTTCCTGTCTGGGTGGGACAGCATCCCCCCGAGGGACACAGAGCTGGGGGCTGGAAGGACACAGCTGTGGCAGCCCTCACCCCATGGCTGAGCATCTTCCTAATTTGAGAGCTTTCATCTTCCTAATTTGAGAGCTTTCATCTTCCTCTTCTGCCTCCAGAGCAGCTTCCAGAAGTGGTTGCTGTCCTCCCAGCAGCCCCTGTCCCCAGCAGCTCCTGTCCCCTACAGCCCCTGTCCCCATGAGCCCCTGTCCCCTGAGCCCCTGTCCCCTGAGCCCCTGTCCCCTGCAGCTCTTGTCCCCATGAGCCCCTGTCCCCATGAGCCCCTGTCCCCTACAGCTCCTGTCCCCATGAGCCCCTGTCCCCATGAGCCCCTGTCCCCTGAGCCCCTGTCCCCAGCAGCTCCTGTCCCCTACAGCCCCTGTCTCCATGAGCCCCTGTCCCCTGAGCCCCTGTCCCCAGCAGCTCCTGTCCCCTGCAGTTCCTGTCCCCTGCAGCTCTTGTCCCCATGAGCCCCTGTCCCCTGAGCCCCTGTCCCCTGCAGCCCCTGTCCCCTGCAGCCCCTGTCCCCTGAGCCCCTGTCCCCTGCAGTTCCTGTCCCCTGCAGCCCCTGTCCCCAGCAGCTCCTGTCCCCTGCAGCTCCTGTCCCCTGCACCTGCAGGGTCCCACCCTGGGGAGCAGCATCCAGAGGGTCCCTCCTGTCCTGGGGCACGTGGCTGTCACCCCCAGGCAGTGCTGAAAGCAGAGCCCCGCTGGGAAGGTGCCCAGGGAGGAGCAGAGCTGTCCCGTGGGTGCCACAGCAAAATCCAAAGCTCTCTGTGTCAGCACAGAGCCATCCCAGGGTGGTCCCCATCCTGTCCGGGGGGACACCAGCCCCCAGCCCCCCACACCCAGCCCCGCTGCTCCCACCCCCAGGGCCTCCCCCGGCCCCAGTCCCTGTCCCCAAGGTGGGAGCAGGGTCCCTTCTCCAGCAGGGACATCAGGCAGGCCCAGGCACCTCCCAAGGCAGAGGGACTGTGCCAAGGGCAGGGGAGGGCAGGGCTGAGGAGGTGGCAGGAGGAGAGGGTGACACCCCGGGGTGCCCCAGAGGAGCAGGGTGGGGGTCCCAGAGGGCCCTGCTCGCACTCACCATGGTGTCCCTGTGTCCCCTGCCCAGGCTGGGTGCTCCAGGCTCCTGTCACCGCCGGCCCGGGGCCATCCCGGAGCACTTTGTGTTTGCCTTTCTGCTGCGACTACGAATTGTCAGATTCTCTTTCCCTCCCCCCACTTCCTCATTTTGCACCGTTCCTAGGGGTGGGGAGGACAGCGGTGCCTCTGCTGCCCGGGGACCTCGGGGTGGCCCTGCCCAGGGTGTCTCCACCTCTCCTGCGGGTGTCACCGAGCTGGGTGAGGGGTGCCTGCTGGACAGAGCCTGGCAGGGATGCTCAGAGCCTCTGTGAAACCTTTCCCCTCACCCTGCCGTGACAGGTGGATGTCACCTGTCCGGGGGAGGTCACTCAGTGCTGGGGACGCTCAGCTTGGAGGTGGCCTTAGCAGCAACATGCTTTTGGTTGCTGCTTTTTTTTTTGTTTTTTCTTGCTTTTTTCCCCCCAGATCTTTTAGATAAAAGAGATGCAGAGAAAAGTGGGGCTGCTGCAGGAAGCCAAGGCCTGAGACAGCTCTGGGCCACTGTGTCCCCACTGTCCCCTGCAGAGTCACAGAAAGATTTGGGGTGGAAAGGACCTTGAAGTCCCCCCAGTGCCACCCCTGCCATGGCAGGGACACCTTCCACTGTCCCAGGCTGCTCCAAGCCCTGTCCAGCCTAGCCTTGGGCACTGCCAGGGACCCAGGGACAGCCACAGCTGCTCTGGGCACCTGTGCCAGGGCCTGCCCACCCTCCCAGGGAACAATTCCTTCCCAATATCCCATCTGTCCCTGCCCTCTGGCAGTGGAAGCCATTCCCTGTGTCCTGTCCCTCCATCCCTTGTCCCCAGTCCCTCTCCAGCTCTCCTGGAGCCCTTCAGGCCCTGCCAGGGGCTCTGAGCTCTCCCTGGGGCCTTCTCCTCTCCAGCTGAACACCCCCAGCTCTCCCAGCCTGGCTCCAGAGCAGAGGGGCTCCAGCCCTCAGAGCATCTCCGTGGCCTCCTCTGGACTGGCTCCAGCAGCTCCATGTCCTGCTGCTGTTGTTCTCAGGGCTGGGGCAGCTCTGTGGGGGGCTCTCACCTGAGGGGGCAGAGGGGCACAATCCCCCCTGCCCTGGCCCAGCTCTACAAACACAGGGGGTCTGTGCCATGGGGGAACTGCTCCTCCTAGTCCTGCAGCAGCTCTGGGTGAATCCCCACCTCTCCAACCTGCTCTGCGCCCCAGGGAAAACCTTTCCCTGCTCCCAAACTCTTCCTCTGGTGCAGACTGTGGTGCTGTGGGTGCCCTAAGCAAAGCTCAGGCTCGAGGAACACGAGTGGGAGCAGAGGCTGTGCCCGGGCTCGTAGCTACTCCTTTATTATAATTCATGCCGTTACGTCGCTCCTCCTCAGAGTTAGTATGTTAAACATTGGTCAGTAGATATATAATCGATATAAAAATGGTGAAAACACCCCCTCCCCTCACCCAAAAACGTCAGCATGGCACCAGGAAGGAAGAGAAACGAGGTTTGCTGAGCACCAGAGAAGCTGCGATCGGCTGAGGAGCAGGTGGACACAAAAACACAGCTGGGAGAGGAACACTCTGTGTTCGGGGGAAAGGGGACTGTCCCCTCCCTGCCCCACAGGGATGGCCCCAAAACATGGCTTTGGACAAAGGTTTCCCATCGCTGTGATGCGGACAGGCCTGAAAAGAATCCAAATAATAATAACAGGAATGCTAACAAAGAGGACATGCTTTGGAGATTTGAAGTCAGGTCTCCTCCGCAGGCTGCCCGTGGAGAAGTTGGCCCAGGTTTGACCTCAAGGTGACCTGGGGGAATGCCAAGCCTGCTCTTTTCCCATGGCTGGGGGCCTCCTGCGGGCAGGGGAGTGGGTGGCACTGGGACTGGCACCCCGAGGCCACTGCCACACGTGGCCAGGCTGCCTTGGGAGGCAAAGCACCTTTTGGAGGCTAAGCACCTTTGGAAGTCAAGCACCTTTGGAATGAGGCCATGGCAGGGGCTGGGGTGTTCTCTGGGCAGGGCCTGGCCGTGCCAGGCCATGGGGACACTGGGACAGGCCACTCCTTGTCCTGCACCCTCTGCTCTGCTCCCCGAGCCTGGCACGGCCTCGTGAAGTGACCACAACACCAAGCACGCCTCTGCCCCCACCTCGGCTCGTGCTTCAAGGGACAAAACCGGTCCTAAAAGTGACAAGGGCGTTAAGGACAAACAGGGAGCACCCCAATCTGGGCAGGTCACCACGAGAGTTTGGATAACTCTCCCAGTTCAGCTGGTGTCACCGCTCTGCTCATGGGGTGACAGCTCCCTGTCCCTGCTGCCAGCCCCGAGGTGACAGGCTCCAGACCGAGGGGACAAAATCCAACCCCGCTCCCCACAGCAGCTCCTCTTCACCCACTGCCCAGGAGCCACAAGCCACGCTGGTCACCCTGACCCCTCCTGTGTCCCCTGGGATGCTGAGGGAGGGGCAGCAGCCCCGGGAACACCCAAGCCCCACGGGGACACCCTGGGGACATGGAGCAGGGTGAGGCAGGAGCAGGGCGAGCGGTGCCACTTCCCTCGGTGGCTCAGCTCCCAATAAATAACAACAGCAGAATTTCAAGTAAAGTCCCTGCTCTGCCCAGCTTCCCCCTCTCCCAGCGCTCATCCTGCAGTGGTTTAACTGGGAACCTGCCATCGTGGAGCTCGGGGGCCAAGGGGGTTTTGGGGACGGGTTTGGGTGACTCCCGCTGGAGGCACGGCCGGAGTCTGTGTGGGAGATTCCCAGGGCGGACGGGGAGGGCACAGCTCGGTGGCCCTCTGGCGTAGCTTTGGCCTTCCAGTTTTGCCACGGGGGTCCTGCTGTGTCCCGCTGTGTCCTAGTGGCCCTGGCAGGTTTTACAGCACATCTGTCGGAAGTAGGTCCGGCTGCAGAACTTGAACTTGAGGACGAGCGGGCAGTAGGCAACCTTGTTCACATCCTTGCACTCTGGAGGGGACACGGAGGGGAGGGACAGGGTCACCCAGGGGTCAGGAGATCCTGGCGGGGTTTTCCCAGGGAGCTGAAAGCTGCAGCTGTGATGTAGAAGCTGCTGGGGACCTCACTCATGGAAACCTCTCTTTGTCCCTGCATTTCTCGGGGTCATGCTGCTCCAGGCTGGTCTGGGGCAGAGGGGACCAGGGCCATGGAATGGCCACATTTTCAAGCCAAAGCACTCTGTGCAGTGATTTGGGTTGGAGGGAACCTGAGAGCTTATCCGTGGGCAGGGACCTTCCACTATCCCAGACTGCTCCAGGCACATCCAACCTGCCCTTGAGCCCTTCCAGGGATGGAGTTTCCTCACCCTAGAGCCCAGCTCATGCTGTCCTGGCACTGATGTCACCGTCCCCAGAGCTGGCAGTGCCCCCGTGTCCCCTCCCCACAGACCCCTCACCTTCGGGGTTGTCTGTAGGTCCTGACTCGCACTTGGTCTCGCACTGCTGCATGCCCGGGGGCTGCAGGCTCTCCACGCATTCCATGGACGGCTGCCCGGTGTGCGCCAGGCACTGGACGGATCTCCTCTGCTGCCCGAGGCCACACTGCGCAGAGCACTGTGGGGACAGCACAGGGGAGCTGCCGTGGCCACCACGGCTTTGGGAACGCGGTGGGAGAGGGCATGGAGGGGTGAGAGGGGTGAAAGGGGTGAGAAGGGTGAGAAGGGTGAAAGGGGTGAAAGGGGTGAAAGGGGTGAGAAGGGTGAAGAGGGGTGAAAGGGGTGAGAAGGGTGAAAGGGGTGAGAAGGGTGAAGAGGGGTGAAAGGGGTGAAAGGGGTGAAAGGGGTGAGAAGGGTGAGAAGGGTGAAGAGGGGTGAAAGGGGTGAAAGGGGTGAAAGGGGTGAGAAGGGTGAAAGGGGTGAGAAGGGTGAAGAGGGGTGAAAGGGGTGAAAGGGGTGAGAGGGGTGAAAGGGGTGAGAAGGGTGAAAGGGGTGAAAGGGGTGCTGGAGGTGGCTGTCCCTTCCCTCCCCGGCAGGGACTTCCTGGCACGACCGAGTTCTGTGGCCCTGCATCCCAAAAAAGCTTGGTTTGGTTCTCCGGGCCTCAGGGAGGATCCCTCCATCCTGAATCCCTCCCCAGCTCTCCTGCACCGCGATGTCACTGAGCCGCTCGAGGGGTGTTAAGGGCTGGGGACACTGTCGGGGTCACCCTGCTGGGCTCTGGGGGTGGCACCAGTGGTGCCCTGCATGGCAGTAGGGCCAGCCCACCTCTGCAGCCACTGCCCTGCCAGCCCCCAGCTTCCCATGGTGACTCCTGTGGGGTCCTGCTAGGCCTGGGAGACCCCCAAGGTCAGCTCTCCCCTTGTGTCACATCACAAGCGAGCCAAAAGGGGGCAAGGAGCTCTGCCACAGGGCCCTGCTGTCCCCTGGATGGTTCTGCTGGCCGATGGAAGGGCTGTCCCTACCTCTCCCCACTCGCCGGTGACCCAGCGGGGCGGGGGGCAGCGCCGCAGGTTGCACCTCATGCTGGTGGGGGGCTTGGCGGCCTCGTGGCACTGTGCCGTGGGCAGGGTGACGCTGTGGTCGCCGCTCTTGCACAGGACGATGCGGTGGCGGAAGCCAGGCCCGCAGCTCGGGGTGCACTGCGGGGACAGGGACACGGTCAGGGCAAGGAGCAAACCCCACACTGCTCCTGAGCTGTGACATTCCTACGTTCCCTCTCACTGCTGATCCCTGGGGATTGACTCTGTCCTATGGAGCAGTGCCCTCAGAGAGGGGAGGGATGTTTTAATCACAGAATCAGAATATCCTAAGCTGGAAGGGACCCCCAAGGATCAGAGTCCAACTCTGGCCCTGCACAGACACCCCAACAATCCCACCCAGGGCATCCCTGGCAGCATTGTCCAAACGCTCCTGGAGCTCTGGCAGCCTTGGGGCCAGGACCATTCCCTGGGGAGCCTGGGCAGTGCCCCAGCAGCCTCTGGGGGAAGAACCTTTCCCTGAGATCCATCCCAAGCCCTGACACAGCTCCAGCCCTTCCCTGGGCTCCTGTCCCTGTCCCAGAGCACAGCTCAGCCCCTGCCCCTCCTGCTCCCCTCGGGAGGAGCTGCAGCCCCGAGGAGTCTCCCCTCAGTCTCCTCTGCTCCAGCTGAACAAGGCAAGTGCCCTCAGCTGCTCCTCAGAGCCTTCCCCAGCTCTGTGTCCCTCCTTTGGCACTCGCCTCTGACCAGTCCAGGGCCACCCACTCCGGAGGACACGTTTGGTTGTTGCAGGGCTCGAGCATCTTTGGCCGTGGCTGGGGGCAGGAGGCATCATCCAGGGTCTTCTCCTCGCTGGCAGAGATCTTCCTCTTGCAGAAGACGCTGCGGGTCCGGACGCCTTCGTTGCAGCTGCGGCTGCACTCGGACCAGTTGCCAATGACCCAGCTGGGGACGGTCACACAGCAGAGCTGGGAGGGGCACGCTGGGCTGGGCTTGGCCCCTGCTCCTGCAGCCACAGCCTCCCAGGCAGCTCTGGTGGAACCAGAGCTCCTCCACAGCTGCCCTTGCCCCTTCAGGAGAGCAGCCAGGGAGGGGCTGGCACAATTCCTGAGGGACTCAGTGAATATTTGGGACATGGAGGAGAACCCCGCCCCTCCCATTCCCCAGCAGAGCTGCTCCAGCCGGGCAGTGCCACCCCTGGGTGCTGTGGCTTGGGAATGGCAGCTGGGTGGATTTTCAGGAATTTCACCCTCTCCCACCCTGGCTTTTCCCCCCGGCTCTGCCCCAGGTACTCACGCCGGGGGACAGGGCTCGGTGTTGCAGGGCCTCTGCCGCTCGGGCACTTTGGGGTCAGCGCCGCAGAAATGGTTGGGCACGGTGGAGCCGTCGGAGAGTTTCCTGCACACCACAGACTGGACCTGGCTGCCTGCCCGGGGAAAAGAGGGAAGGGGAAAGGGGGAAAGGGAGCAGGGGCTGAGGCTGGAGCAGAGCCAGGCTGTGGGTGTGGCCCCACAGCTCTGCTCCTGTGGGGTGATGTGACACCACAGCCACTTGTCCCTGCAGGTGGAGCTGAACCTGCTCCTCCATTCCTAACCGAGGGCTCCTCTGGCATCTCCAGGAAACACGGGTGGTGTGGAATGATGGCGGCAAGGTCTGGATGGGGCACGCTGGGTGACAAGGTGGGGATGGGGCACAGGTTGGCCCTGGAGGGATTTTCCATCCTCACTGATCCTGGGATTCTAGAGCTCAGCAGCCAGGGCAGGACATGCCAGAGGATGGAGGATCAGAGCATTCTCTCATGCTCAAATAAACCTGTTCTGACCTTGGCCTTGTGGCTCTTCCTGTGAGGGTGGGCAGGCCCTGGCACAGGTGCCCAGAGCAGCTGTGGCTGCCCCTGGATCCCTGGCAGTGTCCAAGGCCAGGCTGGACAGGGCTTGGAGCAGCCTGGGATGGTGGAAAGTGTCCCTGCCATGGCAGGGGTGGCACTGGATGGGCTTTAAGGTCCTTCCACCCCAAACCATTCCATGACTCCATGATATCTCCCCACCTTCCATCCCCTCGGCCGCCCCAGCTGAGGATGGCACTCAGGCTCCTTGCCCTGGCACTGCCTGCCACAACTCTCATGTGGCTGAGGGCAGCGTGGGGACACGCCGAGAACCCCGAGCTCCTCAGAGCCAAGGAGAGGCGTGGACACAGCACAGGGTGGGTCCCACGTGTCTCCCCAGAGCAGCCCACGTCCAACTCACCCCCTGCACACAGCACGGAGCACTTGGTCCATGGCGTGTAGTGCCAGGAGTATTGGCTGGAGCCGTCCCTGCCCACGGGAGCGTTGAACTTGTAGCGAATCCCCTGCTGCTCCGTCCGCACCAGCACCTGCAGGAAAGGCCCCCCGAGGCATCAGTGCTACTGAAGTGACCTCCCAGGTGCCATCCCACAGCCTCTCCAACATCCAGGGCAGCTGGAATTGATGCCTTAGGACTTTAGCTTCTGTATTTTTTGTGTATCTGTAATTTTTAGAGTGTAACTCTGGACTCCATATAGGGTGGTAAAGCTCCTGTCCTCAGCATTTTTAGACAAAACAATTCCTCTAAGCTTGGAACCCAAGAACACCTTATTGTCTCAGGCCCCAAGATATGTAAAGAACAGTGAATTGGGGGAGCAAATTTGGAGTAATTTACTTCATTACCTGAAGCTGTAATTGGAGGATTGAACCTTGATGTATCTCAAAACTTATAAAGTACGAAAAACCCGTGACCTGCTGTCCATTTTGGGTGTAGCCCTGGGTGGGCTGTGACTGCCCTGAATGCACCCTGAAGGCCTTCAGTAAATATCACTGCTTTTTATTCTCTTAACCTTGTCCAGCCTCTGTCTCAGGTGAGCCCCTCAGGCATCAGAATCCTCCCCTCTCCCCTTTGCAGCCCCTCCAGGAGTGGCAGGACAGCCACCAGGGCTGCCAGCGGTGCCCTTAAGGGTGGAATCATCCCAAAGCCTGGCAGATTATGGAGGGAGACCTGGAATTTAGGGAGGGAGACCTGGGAGTGCCTCATGGATAAAGCACAGGACTCCTGAGCCAGGCACTGGGGGCCGTGCCCCACCTGGGGTGACTGTCCAGGCCTGGACGTGGCACTCAGTGCCATGGTCTGGCTGACAAGGCACTGTTATGGCATAGGTTGGACTTGAGGATCTCAAAGGTCTTTTCCAACCTCACTAATTCTGTGACTGCGTGAATTTAGCCCAATTTGCCTGTGGTCTCTGTCCCTTGTACTCCAGACAGCCACACCAGGGGCTGATCATCTCCAATCCCCATGGAGCCATGGCAAGGTCTCTTCACCCCAGACCAGAACCACACCAGGAGGGTATGAAGTTACCAACCATGACGAACAGAGTGACATTGGTGGGTCCCAAAGCCTCCAGCGACTCAGGCTCCTCAGGGGACCTCCTGTAGTGGAAGGTGGTGCCGGCAATGTCGAAGCGCCGGGGGGGATCGATGGAGAGCTTCCCGTTGATGAAATATTCCCCACTCTCCCCTCGCAGCGCTGCAGGGACAGGGGAGAGAGGTCAGCACAGGCTGGAAGCACCTGGAGCAGGTTCAGAAGCACCTGGAGCAGTTTCAGGAGCACCTGGAGCAGTTTTGGAGCACCTGGAACAGTTTCAGGAGCACCTGGAGCAGTTTCAGGGCACCTGGAACAGTTTCAGGAGCACCTGGAGGAGCTTCTGGAGCACCTGGAGCAGTTTCAGGGCACCTGGGGCAGTTTCAGGAGCACCTGGAGCAGTTTCAGGAGCGCTTGGAGCCATTTCAGGAGCACCTGGAGCAGTTTCAGGAGCACCTGGAGCAGTTTCAGGAGCACCTGGGGCAGTTTCAGGGCACCTGGAGCAGTTTCAGGAGCACCTGGGGCAGTTTCAGGGCACCTGGAGCAGTTTCAGGAGCACCATAGCAGTTTTAGGAGCACCAGGAGCAGTTTCAGGAGCACCTGGAGGAACTTCTGGAGCACCTGGAGCAGTTTCAGGGCACCTGGGGCAGTTTCAGGGCACCTGGGGCAGTTTCAGGGCACCTGGGGCAGTTTCAGGGCACCTGGAGCAGTTTCAGGAGCACCTGGAGCCATTTCAGGAGCACCTGGGGCAGTTTCAGGGCACCTGGAGCCATTTCAGGAGCACCTGGGGCAGTTTCAGGGCACCTGGAGCAGTTTCAGGAGCACCTGGAGCAGTTTCAGGAGCACCTGGGGCAGTTTCAGGAGCACCTGGAGGAGTTTCAGGAGCACCTGGAGCAGTCTCAGCCAGGTGTTGCCCACCTGCCAGGCTCAGAGCATGGTTAGAACAGAGGGTAAATGGCCTCAGCCTCACGTCACAGGGAGGGGACAGGTGGGAGCTGGCCCAGGGGCACACAGAGTCACCAGCAGGGTGGCACCACGGTCTGGCTCAGCCGGCCCAGCACCTCCCTGCAGGTGCGGGGAGCTCGGCTGGGGACACCCGGACAGGCTGAAGCCAGGCTTGGATCCAGCAGCGCAAACTGGTTGGGGCTGCTGGAGCTGCTGGTGGCCGGAGCAGGGCTGTGCTTGCCCGGCAGTGTCGCTAGAGGGGGACAGGACCGCTCGCTCTGTCCCCGCCGCATCCCCACGCTGTCCCTGCGCTCTCCGGGAGCGCTCCGCGCCGTTCCTGCGGGAGGACCCTCCGTGCGGTGAGGATGGAGGGTGCTCCCTCCCTCGGGGATGCCGGGGGACATCCCGGAGTGGGAGAGCCTGGAGGCAGCATCGCCCCAGAGCGATCGCAGGAATCAGCGTGGATGGACACGAGGAGTCCCCGCGCACCGGGCAGGAGGGATGTGCGGATCTCAGCTCCGAAGGGAGCTGGAGGGAGGGATGGTGCCCCGAGAATCCTGCTGCCATCCCAGCATCTCCTGGTGGCACCAGCGTGAGCATCCTGCCCTCCCCTGCACCGCTCGGGAGGGAAAAAATGGGAACGAGAATCCTCCCTGTGAAACGAGGACTGAGCGAGGCTGGAAAATCAAGCTCGAGGAAAATGGGAGCGTTTTGAATCTCCAGCCCAACAGGGAGGCACAGGGGGATGGCAGGGAGCCCCAGGGCACGGGGGGATGTGGGGTTTGCTCAGGGCTTGATGCTGATGGAGGACAGAGACACAGACGGGGACGGGGGGGGACAGAGACACAGACGGGGACGGGGGGGACACACAGACACAGCCTGTGCTGCCCTCGGACACACTGCCGGGGACACACTGCTGGGACACACTGCTGGGGACACACTGCTGGGGACACACTGCCCTGGGACACACTGCTGGGGACACACTGCCCTGGGACACACTGCTGGGACACACTGCTGGGGACACACTGCTGGGGACACACTGCTGGGGACACACTGCCCTGGGACACTGCTGGGACACACTGCTGGGGACACACTGCTGGGGACACACTGCTGGGACACACTGCTGGGGACACACTGCCCTGGGACACACTGCTGGGGACACACTGCTGGGGACACACCGCCCTGGGACACACTGCTGGGGACACACTGCTGGGACACACTGCCCTGGGACACTGCTGGGACACACTGCTGGGACACACTGCCCTGGGACACACTGCCCTGGGACACACTGCTGGGGACACACTGCCCTGGGACACTGCTGGGACACACTGCTGGGGACACACTGCTGGGGACACACTGCTGGGACACACTGCTGGGGACACACTGCTGGGACACACTGCCCTGGGACACTGCTGGGACACACTGCTGGGGACACACTGCTGGGACACACTGCCGGGGACACACTGCTGGGACACACTGCTGGGGACACACTGCTGGGGACACACCGCTGGGGACACACTGCCCTGGGACACACTGCCCTGGGACACACTGCTGGGGACACACCGCCCTGGGACACACTGCTGGGACACACTGCCCTGGGACACACTGCCCTGGGACACACTGCTGGGACACACTGCCCTGGGACACACCGCTGGGGACACACTGCCCTGGGACACACTGCCCTGGGACACACTGCTGGGGACACACCACCCTGGGACACACTGCTGGGGACACACCGCCCTGGGACACACTGCTGGGACACACTGCCCTGGGACACACCGCTGGGGACACACTGCCCTGGGACACACTGCCCTGGGACACACTGCTGGGGACACACCGCCCTGGGACACACTGCTGGGGACACACTGCCCTGGGAAACACTGCTGGGGACACACTGCCCTGGGAAACACTGCTGGGGACACACTGCCCTGGGACACACTGCTGGGACACACTGCCCTGGGACACACTGCTGGGGACACACTGCTGGGACACACTGCCCTGGGACACACCGCCCTGGAACACACTGCTGGGACACACTGCTGGGGACACACTGCTGGGGACACACCGCCCTGGGACACACTGCTGGGGACACACTGCTGGGGACACACTGCTGGGGACACACTGCCGGGGACACACTGCCCTGGGACACACTGCTGGGGACACACTGCTGGGGACACACTGCCCTGGGACACACTGCTGGGGACACACTGCTGGGGACACGCTGCTGGGGACACACTGCTGGGGGACACTGCTGGGGACACACCGCCCTGGGACACACTGCTCTGCTGACCTGCCCTGCCCCCAAATCCCACCCTGGGACCCTCACCCCATTTCCAGCTGCAGAGGGAAGTTCTCCTTGCCAGGCCTTTCCCAGACCCCATTAAGCCCCGGAAATGGCAGAGCCTGGCTGGGATTTCAGCATTCCCAAATCCCACCGTGGGACCCCCCACCCCATTTCCAGCTGCAGAGGGAAGTTCTCCTTGCCAGGCCTTTCCCAGACCCCATTAACTGCAGGGAAATGGCAGAGCCTGGCTGGGATTTCAGCCCCCCAGCCCCACCTCACCCAGGTAGTTGATGGAGAGGTTCAGCTCCCGGATGTCGATGTGGACGGAACCCTTGGGAATCTGGATCACCTCCTCGTAGCCTGTGGGACAGCCAGGGGCTGGTGAGAGGAATGTTCAGCCTCCAGTCCCAGAGGCAGAGCTGCCCTGGGCTGGGTGGGAGTGTGAACCAACCCCTCACCCACGGGGAAATGATGGAAAAAGCATTTTGGGCACCAAAACGGAGCGGGTTTGTGGGCTCTTGGGATGGGACTGGCTGTACTGGGAGTGTGCTGGGATCTCCATGGGCATTTCCCAGCACGAGCTGGGGAGCAGGGAGGGCGTTTGGAACTCTGTGTCAGAGATTTGGGCACCGGTGGAGGCTGGGCTGGTGGACAGGAGGGATTTGCTAACTCCCAGCCTGGTCCTACCCCTGGGGATGTTTCTCTGGGATGCATCCCTGCCTGTCCCACCCATGCCCAGGGGCAGGGGAGCTCCAGGATGGATGTGGGGGTGACCAGGCCGTTTGTTCCCTACCTCCCTCGGGCAGGGACTGGTTGAAGATGCCCTCGATGGTCTCGCAGGAGCTGCCGTCCCCCCCGCACACACGGCACTTGTCCTCCTTGGAGTCGGAGCCCAGGACGCGGTCACAGCCCACGTGCTGCGGGAAGGAGCGGCAGGAATGAGCCATCCCGGAGGGATCTGTTGCTCCCCACACCCACCCGGGTCCCCTCACTGCCCCGGACACCAGAATTTTCTTAAAAGAAACCACAGGACTTGAGATATCACAGTCCTGCAGACACAGCTGCAAGATCCAGCCCAGGAAACACAGATCTGGTGCTCCCTTCTGATTCCTTACATCGCTTTCTGCCTGGTGACCCCAATTTTGTCTGCCAGCAATATTTGTTATAATAACAATCAATATTTTATTGTAAGCCTGCTGAAGCACGAATTATCTCTTGCAGAATAAGCATGATGAAGACATTAAATCCAGCTCTGGCAGGGAGTGGTTTTTCCACAAACAGAACGCATGGTCTCTGTCAGAAAACACAGCCCAGCAGCAGTGTCCCCTGTGCCACCCCTCTCCTGGAGTCTCCCTGCGAGGCTCTGAGGGGTCCTGGGATAAAGCAGGGCTTGGGATAGCTCTGTGGAGCTGCAGCAGCCAGGGACAGCCCTGTCCCTGCAGCTCTGTGCCCCCAGGAGCTCTGGCTCTGTCCCACTGCCACTGTGGGGTGGCACAAGGGTCACCAGCACGGCCAGGGCACCCTCTGGTGCGATCCCCCTTTGTCCCACAGCCCCATGGAGACACAGAGCTCCCAGAGACACAGGAAGGGAGACAGACACAGGGAATGTCTGTCTGTCTGTCTGTCTGCCTGCCTGCCTGCCTGCTGGGGGACATTGGCCACTCCCACAGCGCTTTCCTAGAGTGAAACTTTTCCAGCCCCTCCAGACCCCATTGCAAGGGAAATTCCCAAAGTGCTGGGGGCTGCAGGGGCTGGGAGTGCAGAGCTCCATCCCTGAGGCAGGGAATGGCTGCAGAGTGGATGGGCACAAGCCCAGGGTGGGAATGTTCCACAGGGGAACTGCGAGTGCAGGCAGAGAAATCACAGAATTCCAGACTGGTTCGGGCTGGGAAGGACCTTAAAGATCATTTTGCCACGGCAGGGACACCTTCCACTGTCCCAGGCTGCTCCAAGCCCTGTCCAGCCTGGCCTTGGACACTGCCAGGGACCCAGGGACAGCCACAGCTGCTCTGGGCACCTGTGCCAGGGCCTGCCCACCCTCACAGGGAACAATTCCTTCCCAAGATCCCATCTCTCCCCACCCTCTGGCACTGGGAAGCCATTCCCTGTGTTCTGTCCCTCCATCCCTTGTCCCCAGTCCCTCTCCAGCTCTCCTGGAGCCCTTCAGGCCCTGCCAGGGGCTCTGAGCTCTCCCTGGAGCCTTCTCCTCTCCAGCTGAACACCCCAAACTCTCTTAACTCTCCCCATCCCACATCTGTGTGAGCAATTTGAGGGCAGCACTCCTTTACCCTAGGGCCTGTCCCTGTCCCCCTCTTTCCTGGGGGTTTATCCTTGTCCCCCCCTGCCCTGGGATCTGTCCTTGTCCCCCCTTTCCTTGGGGTCTATCCCTGTCCCCCCCTGCCCAGGGTCTGTCCCTGTCCCCCTGCCCTGGGGTCTGTCCCTGTCCCCCCCTTGCCCTGGGGTCTGTCCCTGTCCCCCCCTGCCCTGGGGCCTGTCGTTGGCCCCCCCTGCCCTGGGGTCTGTCCCTGTCCCCCTGCCCTGGGCTGTCCCTGTCCCCCCCTGCCCTGGGGCCTGTCATTGTTCCCCCCTGCCCTGGGCTGTCCCTGTCCCCCCCTGCCCTGGGGCCTGTCGTTGTCCCCCCCTGCCCTGGGCTGTCCCTGTCCCCCTGCCCTGGGGTCTGTCCCTGTCCCCCCCTGCCCTGGGCTGTCCCTGTCCCCCCCTGCCCTGGGCTGTCCCTGTCCCCCTGCCCTGGGCTGTCCCTGTCCCCCTGCCCTGGGGCCTGTCGTTGTCCCCCCCTGCCCTGGGCTGTCCCTGTCCCCCTGCCCTGGGCTCTCCCTGTCCCCTGGGGCTGTCCCACCTTGCACTCGCCGTTGACGCAGATGTCGTTGGAGTCCTGCCGGCACGGGGTCCCGTCCACCACGGCCGCCGCCCGCTCCGTGTAGAAGTTGAAGCCCTCGGCCAGGCAGTTGAGGGAACAGGCCTTGACACCCCCTGGGGAAGGAGCACAGGTTCCAACGGGGCCACCAAGGAGAGAAAAGGTGTGGAAAACCGGCAAGATGCCCCTGGAGCAGGGACCCCGATCCCTGAGCTGGGCACTGACCCGTGGGGACACTGTCCCTTCTGGGGAGCACGGGCTGGATGTGATGGGGAAGGAAACAAAGATTTGTTCTCATCTGGGTCACTCCTGGCACTTCACAAGTTGTCAGTTGCACTGTTTTAGAAATCTTTCTGTTCTTTCTCAGAGAGAACAGAGATAAGCTTCATTCTTTTACTTTCTTAATCTCTGTGTTTGGTACTAGGTGTTGTATAGCTGTGACCAATGGTTTCAGGAGGTGGATTCCCTGCTGACCAATAGTTGCCAGATTATTAATGGATATATAAAGAGGTTTTTGTAAATAAAGCTCTCCTTTCGCCATCTTAGTTTCATCTGCCTGCTTCCTCTGCCAGCTCCTGCAAATCCTGGGAAACCTAAACCCACACTCGTGTGCCCACTTTACCAACAGGGAAACTGAGGCAGCAGCTCCTAAACTATTTTTCCAAGATTTTTTTCAGCTGCCAGAGCAGAACAACGAAGTTTTGCGCCTCCCAGCCCAGCTACCAGGCCAGAGAAACCATTTCTTGCTGTCCAAGGCTGGTGGGTACAGAGTCCTTCACAGCAAAGATGAAAACAGCAGCGTGAGATGAAAGGGAACAACATTCAAGTTACAAATTCCTGTTCCTCAACACTCCTCGCCAAAGCATCACCCCAGGAATGGAGCCTGGATCTCTGGATATAGTGCCTGGGAGCAGCGTGTGGGTGCAGTAGAGCAGTTCCCTGGCTCCTCCGCTGGATTTTATCAAACCCTGGCGTGGATTGTGGCATTTGCTGCCTTTCTGAGCACCCCAGGAGGTCCAGCACGACCCTGGCAGAGGAGCCCGAGCTGTGGCAGTTCCCTCCTGCAGGCACCACCACAGCCCTGCTCCCTGTGCCAGGCTGGGAAGC
Source organism: Acanthiza pusilla (assembly GCA_036630365.1). Lineage (NCBI taxonomy): Eukaryota > Metazoa > Chordata > Aves > Passeriformes > Acanthizidae > Acanthiza > Acanthiza pusilla. The sequence goes on along the minus strand of JAXCHO010000105.1, from coordinate 2,406,312 downwards.
ACCTGGGCTGGGAGAAGGGGAATGTGCAGAGCCTGCAGCCCCAGGGAGCACATCAAAGGGGCAGGGGGAGGGAGGGGAGGGAGGGGAGGGGGCCCAGCTGTGCCTGGGAGCATCTGAGAGCAGCTGGGGAGAGAGAGCAAAGCTGGGAGAGGGAGGAACAGGAGGAGACACGAGAGGGGAAGTCAGCAGCTTGGAGGCATTTTCTGGAGCAGGATGCCTGGGCAAGCCCCTGGAGGAGCTGGGGGAGCTGGGAAGCAGCTGCTGAGCAGGGGGAGCTCTGGGAGCAGGGGCTGTGTTTGGGGTCCAGGCACAGAGCTCAGATCTTGTGGGGTGAATCCCTCCTGGTTCTCCTCGCTGGGCACTGGGAAAGGTCTCCACATGGGAATTCTGCTCTTCAAAATCTCATGGTGATGATGCCTTAGGATTTTAGCTTCTATATTTTTCCTGTATCTGTAATGCTGTAATTCTTTAGTGTATAACTCTGGGCTCCACACAGGTGCTGAGCTGCTGTTCTCTCATTTTTAGACAAAACAGTTCCTCTCTAGGCCCTAAACTCAAGGACACCTCAGTGTCTCAGGCCCCAAGATATGTAAACAACAGTGAATTGGGGGAGCAAATTTGGATTAATTGACTTCATTATCTGAAGCTGTAATTGGAGGATTAAACCTCGATATGCAAATGGACAAAACTTATAAAGTATGGAAAACCTGTGACCCACTGTCCATTTTGGGTGTAGCCCTGGGTGAGCTGTGACTGCCCTGAATGCCTCTGAAGGCCTTCAATAAATATCACTGCTTTTATTCTCTAAACCTTGTCTGGCCTCTGTTTTAGGTAAGCCCCTCAGGCATCAATGGAAGAGGAACAGGGAGAGTGAAGGAGGAAGGAGGGACAGAGGGGTGACCCTGTATTGGTGCCCGTGTCCTGTGACTGTGCCAGTGAGCTGGCTGGGCCACCTGAGCTCGGGGACAGCCCCCACACCCTCCCTGGGGACAATTCCCAGGCAGGATCTGCCCTTGGCAGCCAGGTCAGCATCCCAGCCACCAGAGAGGACAATGGAATCACTGCCATGGCAGGGACACCTTCCACCATCCCAGGCTGCTCCAAGCCCTGTCCAGCCTGGCCTTGGACACTCCAGGGATCCAGGGGCAGCCACAGCTGCTCTGGGCACCTGTGCCAGGGCCTGCCCACCCTCCCAGGGAACAATTCCATCCCAATATCCCATCTCTCCCTGCCCTCCTTCAGTTTGAAGCCATTCCCTCTGTGTCTTGTCCCTCCAGGCCTTGGTGAAAGATTCTGTTTCGTTCCCAGCTCCCTTCAGGCAGTGAACACCAGCCAGGTCTCCCCAATCCCTACAGAGCACCCAGACTTGCACAAAGAAGTTCCTTGACCTTCCCTCCTCCGTGGCACCTCCCTGGGCTACCCCAGGGGACAGCAGTGACACCTTTGACACTCAATAAACCAAACGGAAGTGCTGAACAGCTCAGCTCCTCATGACCTGGGGAGAGGAGAGCTCTGAGATCCTTCAGAGCACAGCACTGTCAGCACCCCGAGCCTCCTGCGAGGGCAGGGATTTCTGCAGTCATTTTATGGCAGGGGAAGCTGAAGCAGAGAGAGAGGAAGGGGCTCTTTTTGAAAGCCAAAAATCTGTGTCAGGATCAGACGACAGCTCAAGGGTGATGTCCAGCTGGCCAGCCAAGCCCTGGGCCATGCCTGGCGGGGAGAGAGCTCTGAGCTAGGGCAGCTCCAGCCTGCAGGGTTTATCTTCCACCTTGGCATCCATTGGGGTCTTTGGGTGACTTTAGAGCCTCCCGATTTTATTACATTTTCATTGCTCCATGCCCTGCGGCCTCGGCACAGCTGCTCCAGCTGCAGGACCCTGCTGGGAGCTGGGTTATTGACACAGCTGGGAAGGATGTCCCAGCCCAGGTCATTAACTCCAGTTCATTAACTCCATCACGGAGATGAGCTCTTCCTCCTCATTATGAAGAAATGTCTGCCCCACAGCCTCCTCCTGACCCTTCTCCTCACCAGACCCTTCTGCAGGACACAGGGCTGACCTCAGGAAGAGGGAAGCGCTGCTCTTTGCAGGATCCACCATTTCCTATCCCTTCTCCTGCTCAGGAAGCCTTCCCTGCCCTATTTCCTCCCCACCAGGCCCCAGACATTCCCTTCTCCTGTCCGTCTTCCCCTGCTCCCTCGGCAGAGAGGAGGAAAGGAGCTGAACCCAGAGAATCCCAGAGCTGCTGGGGTCGGTCCTGGCAGAGCTGTGGAGTTAAAGGTGACCCAGGGTGGGGGAACAGCAGATTCCAGAAGGGATGCACTGCCCTGTGAGGGGAGGCATGATGCCTTAGGATTTTAGCTTCTGTATTTTTCCTGTATTTGTAATCCTGTAATTCTTTTTAGTGTATAACTCTGGGCTCCATACAGGTGCTGAGCTGCTGTTCCCTCATGTTTAGACAAAACAATTCCTCTGTAAGCTTGAAATTCAAAGATACCTCAGTGTCTCAGGCCCCAAGATATGTAAACAACAGTGAATTGGGAGGAGCAAACTTGGATTAATTGACTTCATTACCTGAGGCTGTAATTGGAGGATTAATCCCCGATATGCAAATGAACAAAACTTATAAAGTATGAAAAACCTGTGACCCATTTTGGGTGTAGCCCTGGGTGGGCTGTGACTGCCCTGAATGCACCTGAAGGCCTTCAGTAAATATCACTGCTTTTTATTCTCTGAACCTTGTCCAGCCTCTGTTTTAGGTAACATCAGGCAGCACATCCCAGGAGCACTGAGAGGGAAATCCGTGGGAGCAGGGCTGTGGAAATCATCCCCAAGAGCTCCCCAATCCTGCAGAGAGCAGCCCCGAGCTCTGCCCGAGGCAGGGCCCCCACACTCACCTCCCCGGTAGGTTTTCCAGGTGTAGTACTTCCCTCGGAAGGGCACATTGTCGAACTCGGAGCACTGCAGCTCTCGGAAGTCCTGCGAGCCTGGCGGGCAGTCCTGGGGACACACGGCCAGGGGTCACTGCGGGGCTGGGGCGGCCTGGCTGGGCTGGGCTGGGCTGCCAGGGGGGCAGGGGCTGCTCCAGGCACTGCCAGCAGCCCCCTGGGGACAGGGACACCAGCCCTGACACCTGGGCACTGCCATCAGCCCCTGGGCACTGCCACCAGCCCCTCAGGGACAGGGACACCAGCCCTGCACCTGGGCACTGCCACCAGCCCCTCAGGGACAGGGACACCAGCCCTGCACCTGGGCACTGCCATCAGCCCCTGGGCACTGCCAGCAGCCCCTTGGGGACAGGGACACCCACCCTGACACCTGGGCACTGCCACCAGCCCCTCGGGGACCGAGCCACCGGCCCTGACACTGCTCCAGGGTGGCCAGAGTGTCCCTCCTGTGAAGCTGGACACCATTTGATCACCAGCAGCACCAGGGACAGCCCCAGGAGCTCTGTCCGGGATGTGACCCTTGGAGCAATCCCTCCAAACCGAGTGCAAAGGCCGGGGAAGCACCAGGGCCCATCTTTGCCCTCAGCAGCAGCCCGTGGGGATCACAGCTACAATTCCCTGGGTCCAGAGCCTCCCTGATCCCACCTGGACAGGGCTGATCTTAACCTGGACAGGGCTGATCCCTATTGGACAGGGCTGATCCCACCTGGACAGGGCTGATCCCACTGGGACAGGGCTGATCCCATGAGGACAGGGCTGATCCCATGGGGACAGGGCTGATCTCAATTGCACAGGGCTGATCCTATGGGGACAGGACTGATCCCATGAGGACAGGGCTGATCCTATGGGGACAGGGCTGATCCCACCCAGACAGGGCTGATCCCAACCTGGACAGGGCTGATCCCACCCAGACAGGGCTGATCCCACCCAGACAGGGCTGATCCCACCTGGACAGGGCTGATCCCATGGGGACAGGGCTGATCCCACCTGGACAGGGCTGATCCCATGGGGACAGGGCCGATCCCCCCTCCTCCATCCTTCCCAGCCCCGCTGCCGCCCCGGCCCCACTCACGTCGGTGTTGCAGGAGCGGTAGCGCTTCCTCTCTCCCAGGCAGTACTTCCCTCCAATCGTGGGCCTGCCAGGGAAGGAAGGAGAGGCTGGAATGGCTCCAGGCAGTGTTTGGGGCAGGGATTTGCCCCAGGGGTGGTTGCCCCATGTGGCTCTTCCCAACCCTGCTCTGCACAAGGACCAATCCTGCCTGGCTGGGCCATGGCCAGAGCTGACCCTAAAACCTCTCGCAGAGTGCACGGGGGGTTTGGGGTGTGGGGCAGCCCCAACACCAATGCAGGGCATTCAAAACATACCAAACCTTCTAAAAGTCACTGTTGAAATGGAAGCAGACCCAGCAGAGCTGTCACTGACACAGCAGGGGACATGGGAGGACGTGGACAGGGTCGGTGTGGCACTGGAGAATGGATTATCAGTGCCTTCAATAGAAAATGTACCTGCTCCACTGAGAATGGCCTGGGGGTGCTTTTCCTCCTCTCCTCTCCTCTCCTCTCCTCTCCTCTCCTCTCCTCTCCTCTCCTCTCCTCTCCTCTCCTCTCCTCTCCTCTCCTCTCCTCTCCTCTCCTCTCCTCTCCTCTCCTCTCCTCTCCTCTCCTCTCCTCTCCTCTCCTCTCCTCTCCTCTCCTCTCCTCTCCTCTCCTCTCCTCTCCTCTCCTCTCCTCTCCTCTCCTCTCCTCTCCTCTCCTCTCCTCTCCTCTCCTCTCCTCTCCTCTCCTCTCCTCTCCTCTCCTCTCCTCTCCTCTCCTCTCCTCTCCTCTCCCTCACTTTCCCCACTCCTCCCCAAATCCATTCTCGGGCAGAGGTGGAAGAGGCAGGAATTGCTGGGTTAAGAACTTGCCTCCTGTCCCCAGGGCAGTGCCACCAGTGCCACCTTTACCCTTCACTCTCTGCTCTTCCATTCCCTGCCAAGCACCTCCAGGGCTCTGAGGAGGGAGCTCAGGGCTGATAAAGCAAATTCCCTCCCGGAGCTGAGTGTGGAGCTGCAGGGGCACCTGGATGTGCCTTCCCCGTGCACCTGCTGGGGACACTGCAGGGTGACAGGGCCATGGTGACAGGGCCATGGTGACAGGGGCAGCACTGGAGCGCTGGGGACACTGCAGGGTGACAGGGCCATGGTGACAGGGCCATGGTGACAGGGCCATGGTGACAGGGCTACCATTGGAGCGCTGGGGACACTGCAGAGTGACAGGGTCACTGGGACACTGCAGGGTGACAGGGCCACGGTGACAGGGCCATGGTGACAGGGCTACCATTGGAGCGCTGGGGACACCGCAGGGTGACACGGCCACGGTGACAGGGCCATGGTGACAGGGTCAACACTGAAGCCCTGGGGACACTGCAGGGTGACAGGGCCACCATTGAAGCCCTGGGGACACTGCAGGGTGACAGGGCCATGGTGACAGGGCCATGGTGACAGGGTCAGCACTGGAGCGCTGGGGACACTGCAGGGTGACTGGGGCACTGGGGACATTGCAGGGTGACAGGGCCACCATTGAAGCCCTGGGGACACTGCAGGGTGACAGGGCCAGCACTGAAGCCCTGGGGACACTGCAGGGTGACAGGGCCAGCACTGGAGCGCTGGGGACACTGCAGGGTGACACAGCCATGGTGACAGGGCCATAGTGACAGGGGCAGCACTGGAGCGCTGGGGACACCGCAGGGTGACAGGGCCACCATTGGACACTGGGGACACTGCCTGGTGACAGGGCCATCACTGGACACTGGGGACACTGCCTGGTGACAGGGCCAGCACTGGAGCGCTGGGGACACTGCAGGGTGACAGGGCCAGCACTGGACACTGGGGACACCGCCTGGTGCCAGGGCCACCCCCCGCGTACCTGGGGCTGTCGCAGTGGCGCACGGACGAGGACACGCCGCCGCCGCAGGTCCGGCTGCACTCCCCCCAGGAGGACCAGGACCCCCAGGCTCCGTCCACGCCCTCCGGCCGAGTCCCGAAGGGCACACACTCCCTCTTGTAGCACCACTGTGGGGACACCGAGCTCTGAGCGCCCCGGGCACGGCCAGGGGTGATGCCACACGGATTTTGGACTTTTCCTTTTCTCTCTTTGTAGCCTTCCCAGTCCTTTTCCCTGCCCTTTTCCCCAGCTGGAGAGACCAAAGCCATCACAGAGCTCCAAGCCCCGGGGGGCACAAGGTCCTCTCCTGTCTTGGACCTTCCTGGGAACAAAACCTTCCTGACACATTTTCATCGACAAATCCAACCAGTACCAAGGGTGGGGGGCTCCAGGGAAGGGGCTTGGCCTGGGGGAATTGCATCACCACTTGTCCTCCAAATCAGTGCTTTTTATCAATTCTGCTAATTTCCTAAAACCTAGAAAACTGAATTTAACTTGTAATATCAACATTCTTGTGTGTGATCCTTAAAGCATTCACCCCTTTGGGGCTGGGCTTTCGCGGATATTTTTCCACAAGTGCCCCTGGAGCTCTGAGAAAAATCCACTTTTCTATTACCTCCTACACTAAAATCACCTTGAGTTTCATTTCCAGGCTGAAAAAGGCAACAGGGACCTTCTCCCAGAGCTTCCATGGGACCTGGAGCCAGCTCAGGGCCGGGAGCTGCTCTGATCCTGAGGAATCTGAACTCGGAGCTCCAGTTTCCTCCGAGGCAAAGGGCACTCGCCCCTCCTGGGGTCACATTGCACCAGCTGTGACCACAGTGGGAGCAGTGTCCCCACTCCCAGCCCATGGCACCATCCTGGGGACAGCCACGGGCAAGGGGTCACACCCCAGAGGTGCCCAGAGCAGCTGTGGCTGCCCCTGGATCCCTGGAAGTGTCCCAGGCCAGGCTGGACAGGGCTTGGAGCAGCCTGGGATGGTGGAAGGTGTCCCTGCCATGGCAGGGGAGGATGGGATTGGATTTAAGGTCCCTCCCAGCCCAAACCAGTCTGGGATTCTCCTCTAGAGAGGTCCTGGGTCTTGCAGCCTATCAAAGCAGAGCTCCAGGTGATCTTGGAACAGCAGCAGGGCCAGGATCCCCGAGGGACATGGACACAGGCACTGCCAGCTGCTCCCTCCCAGGACAGAGCAGCTTTTGTGACATTTTGTCCAAAATGTCCTGGTCAGCAAAGGGCCTGGGTTAAAATCAAGTTTAAATTCCAGTATCAGCATTCCTGTGTGCGATCCTTACAGGATCCGCCTGTCCCCGTCCTGCTGGGAGACAGATGCTGATGGAAGTTTGCCTGTGGAATATTTCCCTGCGCCCTGGCCCGTGTCCCACACCCCCTGGAGTCCCCAGGAGTGGGACAGTGCCAGAGCTGCTCTCCGGGCACAGTGCCGGACACGGAGCCTCGGGGGCCGAGATAATCCCAGGAAGGAAGAAATTCCAGTGCCGTGTGCTCCTGCCAGGGGCTGAGAACCCACCCAGGGCCTCTCCCAGCTCCTCCCAAGCCGAGCTCCCCGTGGGCAGCTGGAAAAGCACACGGTGACTTCCCGGGAATGTCACCTCCTGATCCCCGGGGCACCAGCGCTGCTCCAAGGGCTGATCCCCTGGGGAGGAGATGCTCTGCATCTCCTGGGATATCCCAGAATATTCCACAGCCTGGGAACGGCTCCCAGAAATCCTGAGCATTGTGACTCCGTCACTTCCCTCCCTCAAGGCTTTTGGAGAGCCCTGGTTGAAAAAAGGTCACCAAGTGGGGGAAAAGGGGCATTTAAAAGTGGGAAAAGGAGTGTTTAAAAGTGGGAAAAGGGATGTTTAAAAGTGGGAAAAGGGGTGTCTAAAAGTGGGAAAAACTGAGAAAAAGACATGGATAGGAGGAAAAAATGGCGCTGTGGGTTCTTGGGGTAAGAGATGAAGCCATGACAGTCACAGGAGATCAATTAATTCAAAAAAGGAGGATGTGGGATGGGAAATCAGCAGAGGTTTGAGATGTGGGCACAGCAGAGCTTGGCTCAGCCTTTCCCCACATTGAGTGGCAGAGCACAGGAATTTTATCTCTCCTTTAATCTTTGCTACTTTAAATTCCCTGATCCTTCCCTGGTGGAAAGGGAGAAGCCAGGAGAGACCTTGGGGAGCTGCTCCAGCCAGGGCTGAGGTTTGGGGCTCACCCCATGAGCTCCAGCTGGGGACAGTGCAGAAATTTAATATAAAAGTTCATCTTCTTCCACCCCAGGCCATGAAATCACTTCCAAAGAATGAATGGATCCCAAAGGATGAGCACGGGAAGGTCACTGGGGGTTCCAGCTGAGCCAGAATCCTCACTGGGAACAGCTCCCATAAATCCTGGGACTGTCACTGCTTCCCTTCCCTTCCCTTCCCTTCCCTTCCCTTCCCTTCCCTTCCCTTCCCTTCCCTTCCCTTCCCTTCCCTTCCCTTCCCTTCCCTTCCCTTCCCTTCCCTTCCCTTCCCTTCCCTTCCCTTCCCTTCCCTTCCCTTCCCTTCCCTTCCCTTCCCTTCCCTTCCCTTCCCTTCCCTTCCCTTCCCTTCCCTTCCCTTCCCTTCCCTTCCCTTCCCTTCCCTTCCCTTCCCTTCCCTTCCCTTCCCTTCCCTTCCCTTCCCTTCCCTTCCCTTCCCTTCCCTTCCCTTCCCTTCCCTTCCCTTCCCTTCCCTTCCCTTCCCTTCCCTTCCCTTCCCTTCCCTTCCCTTCCCTTCCCTTCCCTTCCCTTCCCTTCCCTTCCCTTCCCTTCCCTTCCCTTCCCTTCCCTTCCCTTCCTTTCCCTTCCCTCAAGGCTTTGGAAGAGCCCTGGTTAAAAAGCAGTCACAAAGTGGGGGAAAGGGATGTTTAAAAGTGGGAAAAAGACATGGATAGGAGAGATGAAATGCCCTAATCCCTGTGGGTGTGCAGCAGGAAGGATGTGCAGGGAGCTGCCTGCAGAGGATAATGAGTTTTTCCAAGCCATCATTTCCCCTGCACATCAGCTTCTCCAGCTTCTGAAGGATTTGAAATATTTCTTGGGAATTTTCTTCTAGTGGAACAGGGAACGTCCCAGCCCTGATCCTCCATTGCCCCAATCATTCTCCACTTTGCAAAGGCTCTTGTTTCAGGGGTGCAGTCACTTCATGCTGGGGCAAAGGGGGTGGGAGGAGCAGGGAATGGAGCGATCCAGGCACAATTCATGGTCAGGAAAATCCTGCCCTCCCCTCCCAGCTGAGCGTGAGACACCAAGGTTCCATCAGAGCCAGCCTTTCCCAAGTTCCTCTGAGAGCAAAAATCTGGGAAAATTGGGGGGAAAAATCCCTTGTCTCAGGCCAGCCAGGAGACCCCAGGAGATCCCAGGAGATCCCAGGAGATCCCAGGAGATCCCAGGAGATCCCAGCAGCCCTGAGGACAAGGTGTTGATTTAAGGCCATGGCACTGCTTGAGGTCACCTTGCTGTGCCTTGTGGGTGACACCAAGAAAGTCCTTGCTGGAGCAGGGAATTCCCATTCCCATTCCATACTCCATATTCCACATTCCATATTTCAAATTCCGCATTCCACATTCCATATTCCATATTCCCATTCACATTCCCATTCCACATTCCATACTCCATATTCCCATTCCATATTCCACATTCCACATTCCCATTCCATATTCCCTATTCCATATTCCACATTCCATATCCCACATTCCACATTCCACATTCCACATTCCATACTCCATATTCTGTATTCCCGTTCCCATTCCACATTCCACATTTCATATTCCATATTCTATATTCCAAATTCCCATTCCACATTCCATATTCCATACTCCATATTCCCATCCACATTCCACATTCCCGTTCCATATTCCCTATTCCATATTCCACATTCCATATCCCACATTCCACATTCCACATTCCATATCCTGTATTCCTGTTCCCATTCCACATTCCACATTCCATACTCCATATTCCCATTCCATATTCCCATTCCACATTCCACATCCCAGCCCCGCACAAGCTGAGCTTTGGGGTGATTCGCAGTCTCCTCGGCACACCCCAGCCTCCCTGCAGGCTCTGGCTGCTCCTAACCCAACTCCACGCCTCCAAGGCCAACAGTAATCCCGGATTTTGCCAGATCAGGGATCCAGCCCTCCCTGCCAGCCCCCCCGTGCCCAGGGCTGCCTTACCCCCTTGTCGATGGTGTTGGTCTGGCAGATGGTGCCCTCGGCCGCGGGGATGCTGTTGGTGATGCAGCGGTTGCTTTTGCTCAGACACCACAGCTCGCTGCACACCTCCTGCAAGGATGGGGATTGGGGGAGAGAGGGGCAGGGAGGAGGAGAGAGACAAACGAAACCCAGATTAGGATTTGCTTGCAGCAGGGGCAGCGTCACGCACGGGAGATACCAGCTGGGTGGGACACGGGGACACCACGGGGACACCACAGGGACATCATGGGGACACCACGGGGACACCACTGGGACACCGCGGGGACACCACAGGGACATCATGGGGGCATCACAGGGACACCACAGGGACACCGAGTGCCTTCAGCACGGTGGGGGTGAAATAGGATCAAAAAATAGGATCAAACCCTGCCAGCTGCAGTTGATGCCTTAGGATTTTAGCTTCTATATTTTTCATGTATCTGTAATTTTTAGCATAGAACTCTGGGCTCCACACAGGTGCTGAGCTTCTCTTCTCTCATTTTTAGACAAAACAATTCCTCTCTAGGCCTGAAACTCAAGGACACCTCAGTGTCTCAGGCCCCAGGATATGTAAACAACAGTGAATTGGGGGGACCAAGTCTGGAGTAATTGACTTCATTACCTGAAGTTGTAATTGGAGGATTAAACCTCGATATGCAAATGGACAAAACTTATAAAGTATGGAAACCTGTGACCCATTTTGGGTGTAGCCCTGGGTGAGCTGTGACTGCCCTGAATGCACCTGAAGGCCTTCAATAAATAAAATTGCTTTTTACTCTCTTAGCCTTGTCCAGCCTCTGTTTCAGGTCAGCCCTTCAGGCATCACAGTCACCCCAAAGGCACTGACAGCTCTCCTTCTCTGGGCTCAGCCCAAGCACTTTTGGGATTCCCTGGATGTGGAGGTTGTGTTCAGGTGGCAGAGCTGACCCCCAGCCAGCCCATGGCACAGGGGACACCTCTCCTCGGACACCTTGGTGACATCTGAGCCAATCCCACTGTCCCTGTCCCCACCCCTCCTGCCAGGGTGAAGGAAGCCCCCAGGGTGGGATCTGTGCAGGGGGGGCAGAGCCCAAGGGCTCATTCCTGGCTCCTGCCAGGAGCACCCCAAAGCCAGGAGGGTCCAGAGCTGCCTCTGTGAATCTGGGGCTCCCTGGGAGCATCAGCAGCACAGCTGGAGCTGTCCCTGCTCACAGTGTGACCATCTGGGTGCTGGCCACCTCCAGCCAGCCTGATAGTCCCAAAGGGAAGACTCATCTGGAAGATTCAGATTATTTTTGGAATAACCAGAATAAACCCAGATCCTTAAGCAGCTCCAGAATGGGGCACCTTTGCTCTCGGTGTCTGCTTGTCCACTGGTGACCCTGAGGACTCCAGACCTCTTTCCAGGAGGCTTCCTGAGCCACAGATCCTGAGGTCCAACCCATCCTGACCTCTCAGAGCTCCAGCAAACAAAAGTCTTCCTTTGGCTGTCCCAGGAACCACCCAAAAGCGAAATGAGAAAGCCCAGGCCCTTTGAAGGTGTAGTGCCACTCAATCCCCCAGGCTGGATTTCAACACCTGCAAACTGCAAAGCAAGCCCTAAAATCTCATTTCCTGAGCCTCCTGCCTGGTCCCTATCCTGCTCCTATTCCTACCGAAACAACCTCTGGAAAACTCCCTGCTTTTCAGGGAGCAGCTCGCCACGATGTAGGGAAGTGTTGAATGGGTTCAGTGTCAGGGAAGGGAACTGTCCTGAGGTGGGAGAGCAGAGCCGGAGCTGCCACGGCTGCTGCTGCCACACTGCCGTGGGATCATGGAATTTGGGCTGGAAAAGCCCTCTGAAATCATCAAATTCCACCATCAACCCCACACTGCCAGCACACAGCACTGCCTCTGCCATGGGATCATGGAATTGGGGCTGGAAAAGCCCTCTGAAATCATCAAATTCCACCATCAGCCCCACACTGCCAGGCCCACCACTTTCACCATGTCCCCAAGGGCCACATCCATGTTTTTGGAACACTTCCAGGGATGGGGATTCCTTTCCAATGCCTGATAATCCTTTCCATGAAAGTTTTCCCAATATCCAATCTAAACCCAGCCTGGAGCAACTTGAGGCCATTCCCTCTTGTCCTGTCACTTGTCACCTGGGACAAGACTGACCCCCCCGGCTGTCCCCTCCTGTCAGGAGCTGTGCAGAGCCACAAGGTCCCCCTGAGCCTCCTTTTCTCCAGGCTGAGCCCTTTCCCAGCTCCCTCAGCCTCTCCTGGGGCTCCAGCCCTTCCCAGCTCTGTTCCCATCCCTGACACACTCCAGCCCCTCAGTGTCCTTGTCGTGAGGGGTCCAAAACTGCCCCCAGGATCTGAGGTGCTGGGGGGACAATCCCTGCCCTGTTTGTCCTGCTGCCACACCACTGCTGCCACCAGCCAGGGTGCCCTGGGCATTCTCGGCCACCTGGGCACTCGCTGTGTTCCTGCCTGGCACAGTGACCATCAGCTCCTCCCTGCCCTGGGGCAGAGTGACCCAGCTCCGGCTGCCTGTCCCCGCTCAGGTGACATCCCCATCATCCCCCCCGGGATGGATCAACCTTCCCTCAACCCCCGGGATGGATCCAGCCTTCCCTGAACCCCCGGGATGGATCCAGCCTTCCTGATCAACCCCCGGGATGGATCCAGCCTTCCTGATCAATCCGCGGGATGGATCCAGCCTTCCTGATCAATCCCCGGGATGGATCCAGCCTTCCCTCAACCCCCGGGATGGATCCAGCCTTCCTGATCAATCCTTGGGATGGATTCAGCCTTCCCTCAGTCCCTGGAATGGATCCAGCCTTCCCTGAGCCCCCCGGGATGGATCCAGCCTTCCTTCCTGATCAACTCCTGGGATAGATCCAGCCTTCCCTGAGCCCCCTGGGATGGATCCAACATTCCTTCCTGATCATCCCCCGGGATGGATCCAGCCTTCCCCCAATCCCCAGGATGGATCCAGCCTTCCCCCAATCCCCAGGATGGATCCAGCCTTCCTTCCCAATCATCCCCCGGGATGGATCCAACCCTCCAGCCCCTCATTCCTGCCCCCAGAGGATCCTGGACTCCGCGGCTGGGGATCCTCCAGGCTGGGGGAAAGGGCTGAGCTGGGGTTGCTCTGCTGCCCTGCAGCTCCTGGGGTGGCACAGCAGTGCCCCAGGGAGAGCTGGCAGAGGGAACCCTGCGGGGCTGTGCCAAATTCTGGGATCAGGGATGCAAAGGGAATTTGGCTCTGACTCTTCACCCAAGCACAGCTGCAGCTGAGTTAAAGCAGGGAAGGGGAGAGCTGTTTCCATCTCCAGGCAGCCACCCCTCCAGGGTGCTCTGGCAGAGCCACAGTGACCACGGAGAAGCAGGAGCCCTCCTCGCTGTCACCAAGGGCTTCCTGGGGACTCCCCAGCTCCAATCACAGAATCATGGATTGCTCTGGGTTGGAAGCAACTTAAAGATCTCCTCGTTCCAACCGTGGACACCTTCAGGTTGCTTCAAGCCTCCTCCATGCCACCCTGGGATCAGTGACTCTCCATCCTCATCCTCATCTCTCTCCACCCTCATCCCACCCAGGACTCACTCCTCTCCTGCCCTGCAGGCCCCATCCCCCCTCAGTTCATTCCAGGGGCACAGGATGGGTGGCTCACACCTGGCCAGGATTTACCTGCACACCATCGAGCCCTGAAACCTCTGTGTTTCTCCCAAACCACGGCAGGGCTGGAGGGGTGGCCCCAGGGACAGCTTTTGTGATCCTTGTGAGTACAGGATCCTTTTGTGATCCTTGTGAGTACAGGATCCTTTTGTGATCCTTGTGAGTACAGGATCCTTTTGTGATCCTTGTGAGTACAGGAAACATCTGCCTGGGCTAAAAACTCCCTGGGAAATGTGGGAAGTTCCCATTCCCTGCCTCTGGCCCAGCTGGGCAGCGGCACAGACACACTTGGTGGCATCTGCCATGGGACACCACGACCACGTTCTCTGGGCCTCTCCTGCTGCATGTGCCCCATGTCCAGTGGGCTCTGGGCCCCGGGCTGTGTCCAAAGCACCCCTGGGCCATGCTGAAGGCACCAACTGTGCCCTTTTCTGCCCAGGACGAGCTGGTGAGGCCCCAGGAGTGGGGTGGGGCTGGAGCATCGCTCACAGGGACAGCCTGGCTCATACTGGGGCACTTCCACAGCGGAACTGGGCTGGGATCTGTGCAGAAACCAAACCCTGAGCTGATGTGTTTGCTCCTTCACAGCTTCCCGGGGCACGAGCTGGGCTTGGAAAAGACCTCCAAGGCCCCTGAGTGCCACTGCTGGCCAAAGCCCAAACTTTCAACCAGCCCAGAGCCCTGAGTGCCACGTCCAGGCCTTCCTTGGACACCTCCAGGGGTGGAGACTCCAAACCTCCCTGGGCAGCCCTGCCAAGGCCTGACCGCCCTTTCCATGGGGAAATGTGGAACACTTGTGGAAAACATTCCTGTTTTCCCTAAAGGATGCCTTAGGGAGCTCAGGCAGCCCTTCCTGCAGATGTTCCCTCGCCCTCTGCTCTAATCCTGGGCAATATTTGGGATGTTGGGAACAGCAAAATGCCAGGCTCAGATCCAGGAAGGCTCTTTGCTCCTGTGCCATTCCCCATTCCCACCTGTACCATTCCCCTTTCCAGCTGTGCCATTCCCATTTCCCACCTGTGCCATTCCCTTTCCAGCTGTGCCATTCCCTTTCCAGCTGTGCCATTCCCATTTCCCACCTGTGCCATTCCCTTTCCAGCTGTGCCATTCCCTTTCCAGCTGTGCCATTCTCCTTTCCAGCTGTGCCATTCCCATTTCCCACCTGTGCCATTCCCTTTCCAGCTGTGCCATTCCCTTTACAGCTGTGCCATTCCCCTTTCCAGCTGTGCCATTCCCTTTCCTAGCTGTGCCATTCCCCATTCCCACCTGTGCCATCCCTTTTCCAGCTGTACCATTCCCATTTCCAGCTGTGCCATTCCCATTTCCCACCTGTGCCATTCCCTTTCCAGCTGTGCCATTCCCAGCTGTGCCATCCCTTTCCCTAAAGGAACACGGATGCCTTAGGGAGCTCAGGCAGCCCTTCCTGCAGATGTTCCCTCACCCTCTGCTCCCATCCTTGGCAATATTTGGGATGTCAGGAACAGTAAAACGCCAGGCTCAGATCCAGGAAGGCTCTTTGCTCCTGGAGCAACTTTTCCTTTCCATGTTTTCCTAGGTTCAGGGCCAGGGGATGGCAGGGAAGGGACATGGAGGGGACAGGGAGGGGACAGGGAGGGGACACGGTGGGCAGGAACCTCCAGCACATCCCTCAGCCCAGCTGAGGAGAAAGACTTTTCTCCTGCTGAGTTTCTGTGAGAGGCACAAGGACTTCTCCTAAGGATTATGGAAAACATGGAATCCTGGACTTCTCCTAAGGATTACGGAAAAGATGTCCTTGTACAAAGAGAGGGGAGCCTGGAGGAGGGGACCTTGGGGACCAGCAGCAGCCAAGGCACCAGGCAGAGGCAAAAAATCCTTTCCCATTGGATTAATCTGACCCAAACAGAGCTGGGACCAACATTTCCGGATGGAACACACCCTCCTGTGGGGGAAACACAGCACAGAGCTCACCGGGGCCACACCAGTGCCCCTGGTCCGGAGCAGGACAGCAATGGGGACATCCCCACGGACCTCCCCTCCCCCTCCTCCCGCCCTGGGAACCGATAGTAAAGCAGGAAGGCTCTCTACCCCGTATTTACACTGGCGGGATTTGACTCCGTACTGGAAGCGGCACTGCTCGTCGGCGTCGTACGCCTGGCCCGGGGCCACCGTGGGGTAGATGAAGTCCTGCTTGGGAGGAGCGTTGTTGAGGCACAGTCCCATCCCGGAGCTGAAAGCAGAGAGGGTGGTCAGGGCTCGGGGGGCTGAGGAGAGGGAGCACTGAGGTGGGGAATCAGCAGGCACCACTGCTGGGGCTGGGCTGGGCTGCTTGGGGGTAAATTTGGGTCTGCTCTGGGCAGGAGAGAGCGCCCTGGAATCCTTGCTCCAGGACGGGAAGCACATCCTGGTGCCAGGGTAGCCCTGGAGGTGTTGATCTGAGGGTTCATAGAATCCTGGAATATCCTGAGCTGGGAGGGACCCACAGGGATCATCAATCCACCCTCTGGCCCTGCACAGACACCCCAACAATCCCACCCTGGGCATCCCTGGCAGCATTGTCCAAATGCTCCTGGAGCTCTGGCAGCCTTGGGGCCAGGACCATTCCCTGGGGAGCCTGGGCAGTGCCCCAGCAGCCTCTGGGGGAAGAACCTTTCCCTGAGATCTATCCCAAGCCCTGACACAGCTCCAGCCCTTCCCTGGGCCATTTCCAGCCCCTGGTGTCCCCGTGGCAGAGAGCAGCCAGGTGTGCCCAGGCAGCTGTGCCCAGGGAGCTGTGCCCAGCCAGGTGTGCCCAGCCAGGTGTGCCCAGCACGCTCCGGTGGGCACTGGGTGGGCAGAGGGGCTGCTCCCCCCCAGCTGTGCAGCCCCCGTGAGAGCAGCCTGCGCTCCCAGCCCGAGCTCTGCTTCCAGAGCTCTGTAGGATATTCAGATCTGGCCAGAAACGCCTCTCCCTCCCCTTTCCTCGCTGCTCTCCGAGCTCCCCCTAAATCACAGCCCCTGTCATCACCCCCAGCCCCAAACCCTGCACACAGCACGTCCCAGTGGAGCTCCTGCAGCCTGGGGTGGCCAGCACGGAGCACGAGGATTGGGGATGAACTCTCCATCCTCCCGCAGCCCTGCCAGAGCTCGGGGTCAGCGCAGGACGAGGCAGCCTGGCCGTGCCTCGCTGCCTGCAGGGTCAGCGGCGTGGGGGACAGGCCTGGCGGTGGCCGAGCCCCAGCTGCAGCTGCCAGATGTGGGATTTGCTGAGAGCCACGAGGTTTGGCCGAGCAGGGCAGGGCAGGGGGAGCCCCTGGGGAGGAGCTGTGGCTGCTCCTCGTGCTGTGTTCCCAAAGCTGAGCTCGGGTGTTCAGAGGCCCTGGGGGCTTCCCCCCTCCCTGGGGATGTTCCCAGTGAGCCCTCAGGTCCTGCCCAGTCCTGCCAGTAGGAAGTGCCACTGTCCTGCGAAAAACCTCACCAACCTTGGTCCTGGCTGATTGTTTTGGGATGGAAACCTGGGGCTGCTGGGGCCCTGCACCAGGGTTTGACTCAGGCACAGTGACAACCTTGAAACTCAGGGATTTAGGAGCCTAAATCATGGAATCCTGGAATGGTTTGGGTTGGAAGGGACCTTAAAACTCATCCCATTCCACCCCTGCCATGGCAGGATCACCATCCCAGGCTGCCCCAAGCCCTGTCCAGCCTGGCCTTGGACATTCCAGGGATCCAGGGGCAGCCACAGCTCTCTGGGAATTCCATCCCAGCCCCTCCCCACCCTCACAACAAAGAAATTCCTCCTAATATCCAATCTGAACAGCTCTCTTTTAGTTGGAAACCATCCCCCCTTGTCCTGTCCCTTCTCCTGAATCCTAAAGGTGCTTTGGAAAAAAAGAGAAACAAAATCTTTCCCACTGAAAACTCTCCTCACTGCCTGCAGAAAGTGCCTGCACCATGCAGAGCCAATCCTGCCTCCAGATCCTCCTTCCCCACCTCCTCTGCAACTTCTGGCTGCACTTCAGAACCATCCAAAGGCCTCCAGAAGCTCCTGATCTATTTGTGAAGCTTACGGACATGGGGAACCCAAATAAAACCCAAATAAAACCCAAATAAAACACTCCCAGCTGCAACACAAATGGGTTTAGATGTTCAACAGCAGGAAAAACACAGGAAAGTCGAAAGGAAGGAAAGCACACGGCTCTGAGGCCAGGACGAGGCGCTGGGAGATGAGAGAAGGAGCTGGGGGTTTGGGGGCTCTGTTTGTCTCTTCCCCCTCCTCTCAAGAGGCTGGGGGAGGTCAGAGGGAGGGCAGGGAGAGGTCATTCCTTACTCCAGGAAGCTGGTGATGTAGTCCCTGCTGCAGGTGGACCACACGAAGGGGTTGGTCTTCATGGTGATGTGAGCTGCCATCAGCTTGGCTGTCTCCTGCCCCCGCGAGCCGCAGCCGTTGCCGACCCCGTCATGGTTCATGCCGAACCTGGAGAGCACCACAGGGACCATCAGCTGGGCTTTGCCCTCTCTGCCTCATCCCAGGAGGCATTTCCAGCTCCTTTTGGCAGGAGCGAACCAGCAGGAGCTGCCGGGGGCTGTCCCGGTGATGCCTGAAGATTTTTGCCTTTATATACTCTTTTATACATTTTACGCTCTTTTCCTATTCTCTGTACCCTTTATTATTCTTATACCTTTCTCCTATACACTCTTCGTACCCTTAGCCTGCACGTTTGCAGTTCCTGCAGTTTGATATTCCAGCTCAGTTTTGGGCTCCTGCAAAGCAGAAAAACCAAATATCCACAGCAAAAAGCCAGAGAGCTTTGTGCTATCTCAAAACTCGAGGTTTTAACTTTGGTTGAAGCCTTCTCTCTGGATTGTATTTTGTAAACTGTGCTCTACCCTCATTTAATGGGGGGTGATTAGAATAGAGGAACAATTACTTCATTTATTCAGTTCCTTATTGGGGGATTTTAGGTAGATATGCTAATTTGCAAGGTCCATAAATCATATCCGCGTTATACAGGGTGTGCATCTCAGCGTGCTCCACCTGTGAAGGGCTGTGCACCTCAAATCCTATTAAAAACACCAAAATAAAACCTTTTTCCCCCTTTTTAGCTGTCTCTGCATCATATTTCTCCCAGCTGAAAGGCCACAGTGGGCTGCACTCACGTGTGACCGATCTCGTGGGCGATGGTGAAGGCTGTGGCCAGGCCGATGTCCTCGTTGATGCTGCAGCTCCGCTCGCGCTCGCACATCCCACCCACGGGGGCCAGGCCTGGGGAGGGGACAGAGCTGTCACCCAGGGCCACCTCAGAGTGTTAGAGGGGACACGAGGGGTGGGGATGATGCCTTAGGATTTTAGCTTCTCTATTTTTCATTTATCTGTAATCCTGTAGTGTATAACTCTGGGCTTCACACAGGTGCTGAGCTGCTCTTCTCTCATTTTTAGACAAAACAATTCCTCTCTAAGCTCCAAACTCAAGGACACTTCACTGTCTCAGGCCCCAAGATATGTAAACAACAGTGAATTGGGGGAGCAAACTTGGAGTAATTGACTTCATTATCTGAAGCTGTAATTGGAGGATTAAACCTCGATATGCAAATGGACAAATCTTATAAAATATGAAAAACCCATGACCTGCTGTCCATTTTGGGTGTAGCCCCTGGGTGAGCTGTGACTGCCCTGAAGGCACCTGAAGGCCTTCAATAAATATCACTGCTCTTTATTCTCTTAACTTTGTCCAGCCTCTGTTTTAGGTGAGCCCCTGAGGCACCAGGGACTGCCTGATGTGTGTCACTCTGAGCACAGCCCGTCCCTTCCCACCTCTGCGCTGGGCTTTGGGATGGACTCGTGCCTCCTAGGGGTGGGCACTCAGCACAGATGATAAATTAAGAGCGACAGGCTCAGAAATGCTCAGGAAGGGTCAAAGTGTTCTGAATTTCATATCCAAACTGGGCGGAGGGAGCAGTCCTTGGCACAGCATCGGTGCTGATGGTGGGAGCAGCTTGGATCAGCTGTAGCAGCTCTGGGACCTCCAAACTCAGGCAGGGACAGCAGAGCCAGGACCCAGCCTTGGTTCTGCCTGCCCCCACAGGAACCCAGCCTGGCTTCATCGGGAGGACTGGAGGATGCCAAAATTCCCCTGAATTGTGGCAGGAAATGCCCTCAGCCCTCTGCCCACCCCACCAGGAGAGGCTGTGCCACCGCCCCAGGCTAGAGAAGGGCCTGGCTGTGCCAATGGATGATCAGAGCCATCCCCAGCCCCAGCTCCTCCCAGGCTGCTCCTCTGCAGTCACATCAGGGCAGAGATCCCCAATTTCCCCTTGGCACCGCTGTGATTTGGAGCAGAAATCCCTCCGTGCCTGCTCTGTCCAGACCAGGGCAGGACAAACTGAGAGTTGCAGGCAGGGAGAGCTGCAGGGTCTGGGAAAGGGTGGCACAGGTGGGAAGGGATGGCACAGCTGGAGAGGGATGGCACAGCTGGAGAGGGATGGCACAGCTGGAGAGGGATGGCACAGCTGGGAAAGGGGAATGGCACAGATGGGATGGGGGAATGGCACAGCTGGGGACATGTACACCTGGGAAAGGGATGGCACAGGTGGAAAAGGATGGCACAGGTGGAAAGGGATGGCACAGCTGGAGAGGAATGGCACAGCTGGGAAAGGGGAATGGCACAGCTGGGGACATGTACACCTGGGAAAGGGATGGCACAGGTGGAAAAGGATGGCACAGGTGGAAAGGGATGGCACAGCTGGGAATAGGGAATGGCACATGTGGGGAAGAGGAATATCACAGCTGAAAAGGACAATGGCACAAGTGGGAAAGGGGAATGGCACAAGTGGGAATGGATGGCACAGCTGGGGACAGGGGAATGGCACAGCTGGAAAGGGAATGCACAGCTGGAAAGAGGAATGCACAGCCCACCCTCAGCCCATCCCCACGCTCTGCCCTGCCGGGAGCCGCTGAGGGCTGTCCCGCTGCACTCACCCAGGGTGCCGCAGGGCTTGTTCTTGTAGATGCAAATGTCGTACCTGCGGAGGAGAGAGGCAGCGTTAGGGACTCTGCTGAGCCTGGGGGCTGTCATGTCACTGCTGTGCTGACATCCAAACCCTTCAAACCACCCTGCAACATTCCTGGGATGGAAAGCACTACTGGTGACATTAAACACCTCTCCTCCAGGCTGGAGCTCACTGTCCCCAGGCTGAGACTCGCTGGGGGGCTTTGATGACATCTCCTGTCCTTTAACTCTGGGGCAGAGGTTCAGTTCTGATGGAATGCAGTGGTCGAGCATGAGCAGGGAAGGGAATGGAGCTGGGAAGGGGCTGGAGCCCCAGGAGAGGCTGAGGGAGCTGGGAAAGGGCTCAGCCTGGAGAAAAGGAGGCTCAGGGGGACCTTGTGGCTCTGCACAACTCCTGACAGGAGGGGACAGCCGGGGGGCTCTGCTCCCAGGGAACAGGGACAGGAGGAGAAGGAACAGCCTCCGGCTGGGCCAGGGGAGGATTAGATTGGATATTGGGAAAATTCCTTTCTGGAAAGGATTGTCAGACAGTGGAAGGGACTGCCCAGGGCTGTGGTGGAGTCACCACCCCTGGAAGTCCAAAAACATGAGCAGATGTGGCACCTCATGCTTCAGTGGCCATGGGGGATTCGAAGGTTGGACTTGGTGATCTTGGAGGCCTTTTCCAACCTTAATGAATCCATAAATGAGCAGGGACAAGGCTATTCCAGGCTTGGAGCTCTTTTGGGAAGGCCAGCTCTGCTCAGCAGCACTCCCCGGAGGCATTGGGCACAGAGAGAAGAGAACAGGACCGACCTTGGGGCTGTAAGCTCAAAATTGCATCAATCAAATATAGAAACACAGAATTAGGATGGTTTGGGCTGGAAAAGACTTTTAAAAATCATCTCATCCCACCCCTGCCATGGCAGGGACACCGCCCTCTATCCCAGGAGGTTCCAAACCCCATCCAGCCTGGCCTTGGACACTGCCAGGGATGTGGCACATGAAATTCTAATTAAAAACGAATAAAAATAAGGAAAACATTTCAGTTTGAAAACACGTTCCATTTCAAACCCCGCTGTGGTTACATGAAAGCACTCAAGTGATTTTTTATAGATATTTTTCTCAGTTCAGTTCTTCACTGAGAATTTTCCAAACAAATCCAATCCGGGTTGATTCAAGGTGACTCTTCCCTCTGTTCCTGGCCTCGGCTGCCAGCCCTTGCATCAAGAATCCACTGTTTGCACAAGGAAGAGCTCAAACAAGGAGAGGAAAAACCTCCTCCAGATGGAAACGCGGCAGCCCCAAAATGGGAAGCCGTGGCAACTCCAAATGAGATCGGTTTGGGTTAGAGAGGGAATATTCTCATTTCCTGGCAGAGATAAACATTTGGGATTTGCAAAACCTGTGCTGAAAGGTGAGATCTGTGTAGGGTGGGGGCAGCTGGGGGGACCAGGGGCAGCTGGGCTGGGCCGCCCCAGAGCCAGGCTGGGGTGGCACTGAGGGTTGTGACCCCAAAGCAGGTTTGGGGACAACCATGGGGAGGGCAGGACTGAGGGTTGTGACCCCAAAGCAGGTTTGGGGACACCCATGGGGAGGGCAAGACTGAGGGTTGTGACCCAAAAGCAGGTCTGGGGACACCCATGGGGAGGGCAGGACCAGGGATTGTGACCCTGGTGTGGGTTTGGGGACACCCATGGGGAGGGCAGGACCAGGGATTGTGACCTTAGTGTGGGTTTGGGGACACCCATGGGGTGAATAGGAAAAGGACTGTGATCCCAGAGTGGGTTTGGGGACACCCATGGGGTCAACTGGACCAAGGATTGTGATCACAGAGTGGGTTTGGGGACACCCACGGGGTGAATAGGACTGAGGGTTGTGACCCCAGTTTGGTTTGGGGACACCCGTGGGGTGAGCAGGACCAGGGATTGTGATCCCAGAGTGGGTTTGGGGACACCCATGGGGTGAGCAGGACCAGGGACTGTGACCCCAGTTTAGTTTGGGGACACCCATGGGGTGAGCAGGACCAGGGACTGTGACCCCAGTTAAGTTTGGGGACACCCATGGGGTGAGCAGGACCAGGGACTGTGACCCCAGTTTAGTTTGGGGACACCCATGGGGTGAGCAGGATCAGGGACTGTGACCCCAGTTTGGTTTGGGGACACACGTGGGGTGAGCAGGACCAAGGATTTTGACCCCAGGGTGGGTCTGGGGACACCGGGCAGGACCCTCCGGCACCACTGTCCCCAGTGACCCCAGGAGGACGAGGTGAGAAGCGGCAGCACACGAGGGGTTAAGTGCCACATTCCGGGGATGGCTGCTGTCCCTCTGGCCCCTGGCGCTCCTTGCAAGTGCCCAAAGCTCTCCCCCTCCGCAGGAAACCGCCGAGCGCAAAACATTTGTTGCTTTGTTTTGAGCGAATGCCTTTAGAGCCTTCCGAGGCTCTGCTTGGACAGGAGAAAAAAGCTCGGAGCTCAGCAAGATCTTATCGGGACACCGGGAATTTCTGGGGCCGGATGCGCTGTCCAAGCCCGGCCAGTGGCTCCGGGCTGCCTCCAACATCTGCAGGGAGCACGGGGAGCTCGGAGCGGCGTTTGCATCCCACGCGTGGGGAGGGAGGGAGGGCAGGAAAAATCTGCAGCCCCCTCGGGAGGGGGAAAATCTGGGGCTGAGGGGATTTTGTGGCTCCTCTGTGGGGTCTCGGCCATGGGGTGTTCCGGGCTCGCACTGGAACTGGAACAGGAGAAGGAAACAGCTCCCACTTGGAAGCTCCCCTCTCCAGCACTCGCATTTCCCCTCTTCCACTCCGCAGGAGAGGAGAAAAGGCACCAAAAAATCGTGGGTTTGCCTTTGGCCTCTCGCAGGGTATTTCGCCTCTGCCCAGGCAGGGATTTGTGGGCGCTGGAGGGACAGTCCTGGACACAGCCAGGGCTTCCCAGAGCTCAGCATTCCCTGTGTTCTCCTTCCTTCCTTCCTTCCTTCCTTCCTTCCTTCCTTCCTTCCTTCCTTCCTTCCTTCCTTCCTTCCTTCCTTCCTTCCTTCCTTCCTTCCTTCCTTCCTTCCTTCCTTCCTTCCTTCCTTCCTTCCTTCCTTCCTTCCTTCCTTCCTTCCTTCCTTCCTTCCTTCCTTCCTTCCTTCCTTCCTTCCTTCCTTCCTTCCTTCCTTCCTTCCTTCCTTCCTTCCTTCCTTCCTTCCTTCCTTCCTTCCTTCCTTCCTTCCTCTGCAAACTGAGCTCCTTGAGAGCCTGTCAAACACCGAGGGTGATAAGAACCGGAGTGGAGGTGATACCAAACTGAACTGCAATCATCTGCATGGATCGAGGACAGAAAGCATCGGATGAGCCCTGGGATGAGCCCGGGGACAGCTGCCACCCCCCAGGGGACAGCGCTCACCGGGTGATCAGCACGGCCGTGTCGTGGTTGGCGATGCCGTTCTCGGGGATGGCGTTCCCGTTGCCGTTCCTGTTCACGATGGATTTCTGCCACTTGCAGAAGCTGTCCAGGGATTTCCCGGCGTGGTGGTTGATCTCCAGCGTGGGCTGCAATGGAAGCAATGGGAGAGTGTGTTCCCAGGAAAGCTCGGGTGGAGAGCTCACACCACTCCAGATGCCCCCAATTCCTCATGGGAAAGCAAGAAAAGTGGGACTTTAGGAGGACTAAAGCTGCTTAAACCTCCCTAAAATTGCCTTATCATTGAAAAAATCAGATTCCCAGAGATCTCTTCAACCCAGGTGGCATTAGGAGGATGTGGAGCAGCCAGACTGCACTGGGAGGAGTTCCTGGGAGTGACATCCAGGGGGACACAGAGATCCTCCAGGGAAGTGCAGGCACAGGGGCTCAGCAAAGCCCAGCTTACCTGATCCTCGGTGAGCAGGATCAGCCGCGTCACCAGGATATTGACAATATTGCCCAGACTCGAGTCCTGGAAAAGTTTGGCAACCTGACCTCCAAGAAACAAGAAAAGAGGAGTCTTAAAAATGAGCTCTGTGGCCGGGGAGGGCTGGGGACTGCAGGGAGTCGGGGCTGGGGTCTGAACACAACATTTTCGGGAAGCAGGGATGGGTTTGGGACTCCACACCACCTCCTGGATTGCAGGATCGCCTCAACCGCGTTCGGAGCTCGCTGTCTCTGAGCAGTGGAGCCCAAATCCCAGAGCAGCTGCTCCTTGCCTGGAGCCCAGATGGGGTAAGCCTCCACTCCTGGCGGTCTGCGCAGCCCCGGGGATGGAGGTTTGCTGAGGGAAGGGCTCAGCGTCCATCGGGAATCGGGGAGGGCTCAGCATCCCCAGGAATCGGGGAGGGCACAGAATTCCCAGGAATCAGGAATGGCTCGGCATCCATCGGGAATCGGGGAGGGCATAGGATCCATTGGGAATCGGGGAGGGCACAGAATTCCCAGGAATTGGGAAGGGCACAGGATCCACCACGAATCGGGGAGGGCACAGGATCCCCAGGAATCGGGAATGGCTCAAAATCCTTTGGAAAGCAGGGAGGGCACAGCATCCCCAGGAATGAGGAATGGCTCAGCATCCCTCGGGAATTGGGAATGGCTCAGCATCCCCAGGAATGAGGAATGGCTCAGCATCCCTCGGGAATCGGGAATGGCTCAGCATCCCTCGGGAATTGGGAATGGCTCAGCATCCCCAGGAATGAGGAATGGCTCAGCATCCCTCGGGAATTGGGAATGGCTCAGCATCCCTCGGGACTGTGCCTCCCTGTCGGGCGCTGCGGAGCAGATGGAGCAGCTCGCAGCGGGGCTGTTTGAAAATCTGGCTTTAGAAATGCAAACCATGGACAAAGAGCCGCCACGGAGGGGCTTCCAGAGGGCTGATGGAGAACTTCCAAGCCCATCTCACCTCGCAGGAGGATCCAATTCAGGCTGGAACCCCGAACCGCAGCCCGGGGGATTCCTGCCGGCCCCTCTGGCCGCTCAGCCCCCGAGCGTGAGAGCTCCTCGGCCTTATGCTTTCCCATGTGGTTCGCAGCTTGCCCGGCCGCATTTGCAATGCTAATTTGGGAGGGGAGATGCTGCTCAAAGAAAGGCTTTTGTTCCCAGCCCGGATCCGGCTGGGGCACACGGGACAGAGCTCACCTCTGCCGGCTCAGCGGCAGCAGCCTGGCAGCATTTCTGACCCCAAAGCCTTGCTCGGAGCCTGGGGAAAACCCAACCAGATCCGATTTCCCCATTCCCACCCCGCTCCTTGCAGGTAAAAACCTCCTTTTCCCCACCCCACGTTCAGGGTGAGGCGCACGAGGGTCGCGGTGTGGGTGTAACACTTACAATATTCATGATGGCCAGGATGTACTGCTCGATGTCCCTGCGGCCGTGGTAGCCAACCATCATCTTGTCAGCCACCACCAGCGTCTCCACGTAGCGCTCGGTGCTCACTGACCTCTTCAGGGGCAGCTGGCCCCGCTGGCTGTGGTTGCCCGAGGGCTTCAGGGGGGAAGGTTTCAGTGTCCTCAGCCACCAGTGCCTCCCCTTCCAGGGCTTCTCGTCTGAGTGTTGGAAACAATATTATCACTTTGAAAGTTTTGTTTTGTTTCTCTTGTTAGTGAGAAACAGGTAGTCAATAGGTAACTCAAGTTAACTATGGAGAGATAGAATACGTGAATTCTAAACCTAGAAAAACAGGATTCCTTTATCTTGTCAAGGTAAGAGGGACAAGAATCTGTTTGAGGGCAGCACAGAAACCCTGAATCACCCACCAAGGACTGCCCATGCTCCAGAGAGAAAGGTGAAAAGTGCACTGTGATGGAGACTACAGATCTTCATCACGAGCAGAGCCCAAAGACCACCAGGACACACAGCCATGCGTGGCACACAGCTAATGATATTAATGATTTCTGAGAAATGATTTGTATAACCACTCCTATCCCGGGGAATGTGATGAATATTCATGAATGTTACCATAATATTGTGAGTTGGCAGTGCTGGGTGTGTGTGTTTGGAGGAGTGAATCCTCACACCAGCACCGAATAAAGCAAATCCCCACGGCTCTGACTGTGTCTCTGGAGTGTCTCTGGCCCTGCTTGGGGCCAATCATTAGGCTTGGTTTGATTTTGCCATGGGGAAGGAATTTTTTTTAAAGTTTTTTTAGGAGGTGTAGCATCACTCTACGGAGATGGGCCTAACATATCAGCAGGCTGGGAGCAGCCAAAAAATAACCAGAAAGGTAAAAAGCCATTAATGGAACATCAGTGGCCATCTACAAACATCCACCCCAGACCTCGGGCATGGTTGGAGACATCTAATCCAGAAAAGACTGATAAGGAAAATCAAAGAATGAAGACCTAATTAACGTCAGAGGTGAAGAAATTCTGATCAAAAAGGAAACTGAGCCCTGGGGGCTGCTGAACTCTGGACCAATGAACTTTGAAACAATGCATCTCTATGGGTTTTGACTGTATAAAGTTTGAGGGAAAATCCTGTAAAAACACAGAATGATTCTCTCTGCACACCCGGGCTGTGTGTGGATGAGAAGATTTCTGTGGCACACCCTGGCCAGAACAACATCCTGGCCAGAAAGACATGCCTTGACTCCCTAACATTAAAAATGTTGGAGGGTTTTTGTTTTTCCTGCGGTTTTGGTGACATGAGCAGGGAACGAGAAGGTTCTGATGGCCCCGGGCAGGAACTCCCAGGGGTGAGGGGTGAGGCAGGAAAGGCCACGGAGGGCTCTTCGTACACCACTGTGGACCCAGAAAATGCCCCCAGTGCAGCCCAGGGCTGTCCCCAGGCTCCTGCCAGCCCTGCTGGCATCTCACCTGCCCTGCTGTCCCCTGCTGTCCCCTCCTGTCCCCTGCTGTCCCCTCCTGCCCCGCAGATCTGTGCCCATCCCACCACAGCCCCAAACCCCTCCAGGCTGCACAGCCCTGCCCTCACCTCTGCCCCAGGGTGGGTTCAAGAGGCTACGCAGCCATAACCTGAAAACAAAACCCTTGCAGATCCTTTCCTCTCTCCTGTTCCTGCCAGGATCTGGATTTGGGACTTGGCCTTTCCACCACAGAAAGAGCTGCAGCCTCCACAGCAGCAGCAGCTTTGTAGGACTTTGTGGGACTTTGTGGGACTTTGTGGGACTCTGTAGGACTTTGTGGGACTCTGCAGGACTTTGTGGGACTTTGTGGAACTTTGTAGGACTTTGCTGCCCTGAGCCCAAGGATGTCCCCAGCAGGGCCATCAGCTCCAAACCCCCAGCCTGGAGACCCCACAGGGAGACCCCAGCCCTGCTCCTGCCCTGCCAGCAGACCCAGCTGGATCCTTTCCCCTGCTGGACCATTGAACACCCAAAAATGGGCAGAGCTCAGGCAGCCCCACGACCTCCAGCTGCTCCAGGGGAGCTCCTGGGGGTGCTCAGGGACCAGGAGAGCTGGGCAGGACAGGCCCAGCCCGATGGGTGAGGGGACAGGGTGGCTTTGCCGGGGCCATGGCACTGTGGCTGTTCCAAGCTCCCTTTGGCTCTCACTGCACATCTCTGCCTTCCAAGGAGCAATTAGCAGCAGGAGCAATTATTCCTGGAAGCTGGGGAATGTGGCACAGAGTCAGCACCAGGGGAGTCTGCTGGGGCTTTTGGGAGCTCAGGGAAGCACTGGGGGGCTCCTGGGACACTCAGGCGGGGTGACAGTGCCCTGGTGTCCCCAGAAGGTCCATCCCTTCCAGCTGTGGCTCCTCCTCTGCTCAAGTGTCACCTCTGGGCTGTGGATGGATATCCCCGAGTGACACAAACCTGCAGGAGCAGCCAGGGCCAGCCCTGCCCTGCACCACCAGCTGAGCCACCAGAACCCATCCCGCGGGGATGGCACCTCCCCTCGGCCCCACGGAGCCTCTCCAGCCCGAGGGGTGACCTCCTCCCCTGTGCCTGACACTTTTGGGGACACAGAGAAACTGCCTGCACACAAGGGCCGGGGATTCCTCCTGTGTGCCTGACACATTTTGGGGACACAGAGAAACTGCCTGCTCACAAGGGGCAGGGATTCCTCCTGTGTGCCTGACACATTTTGGGGACACAGAGGAACTCTGCCTGCTCTCAAGGGGCAGGGATTCCTCCTGTGTGCCTGACACATTTTGGGGAAATGGAGGAACTCTGCCTGCTCTCAAGGGCCGGGGATTCCTCCTGTGTGCCTGACACATTTTGGGGAGATGGAGGAACTCTGCCTGCTCTCAAGGGGCAGGGATTTGGGGCAGACTCTGGGACAGGTTGGTGGGAAAAGGCAAGGACCAGAAGGGCACCAGGACAGACTCTGTGGGTCCTTTTGGAGGTCCCAGCCCTGCAGGGGCACAAATGGGGTTATGTGCAGTCACCATTCTCCCTGAACACCCCCAGAGCCCCCTGTGACAGAGCAGGCCCCACATCCCACCCTCCAGGGCACTTTTCCAGTGCTGAACTCCAGCAGAGTTATCCCAACACGGACATGACCTGCGGTGACCAAACCCCAAAGCCAAGGCTGTGCTGGGCACACGTGAGCTGCGATTTCCCAATACTCTGTAAGCTGGCCAGGTCTGGGAGAATTCTTCTGAAGAAAAACAAGAGGGATTTTTTTTTTTTTTCTCTTCTATTCCATGCTCTATTTACAAATTTTAAAAAGCGAGGAGGAGAGGACGAGAGCTTCCCAAAGCCCAGAAATGGGTAAAAACAAGCATAAATTAAAAAAAAAAAAGAAGCAAAATCATGAATTCAGGAGATAAATTTCACTCTTTGCCACATTGGAGCAGGGTGGACCTGACCTGCCAGGATTTTCCCAGCCTGTTTTGGGTGGGATTGAGGAGGAAATGGTGGGAGCACCTACCCAGCACTCCGCAGGCTGCGTCCATGTGAGGATACTGCAGGGACGAGCGCTTGTACACCACGTGGGGGCTGCCCTTGCCCTCGCCCCCCATGCTCACGTTGGCCCCGGGGCTCAGGGGCTCGATGAAATATTCCTCCTCGTCCGCCACGATCACGCCGTGCTGCAGGAGGGAGCAGAGGGGAGGGTGACACAGAGAACTTGGGGACAAAGGTGGCTTTCCAAAATGAGGTTTATGCTGATTGAACCACGAATTTCTGGGCGCTGGCAAAAGCTTTGGGGGATGTGGAGGAATCCTGCACAAACTCTGAACTGCGGGAAGCTGCAGAGCAGGGAAAACCCAGCCAGATGGTGGGGGATGCCTCGGGACATCTGTGTTCACTAAAGGCCTCTGGAAATCAGAGCCTTGCCGTGCTGAGTTTTGAATGAGTTGTTTCCTATTCCACCCACTCGGTCTCAGCAGGAGCCCCGTGGGATCCCAAACACAGCAGAGCCACTCAGCTCTGAGCTCGGCCTCCTGTGCTCCTAACCCTCCCCAAAAACCCTCCCAAGCAGCTCAGGACCATCCCCAGCAGCTTGGAGCTGCAGAGAGGGTGAATACCCCGAGGCTTTGAGAACACCCCAAATGTCTAAAATCTGCAGGCTGAGGAAGCAGGGACACACCAGCAGGGCCACAGGAGCCTGGAGGGGACACCCCAGCCCCTTGTACCCCTCAGATTGGCCACTGCAGTCACAGGATCTGATTTGCTCCCTTCTTTGATTTAGTTTTTCATTCTTTGAGTGAATCTCAGCTGTGAGCCTTTTGCTCTCTGAGCAGACCCACCTGCGAGGCAGTGCCCCCAGGAGGAGCAGATCCTGGTGGGATGATCCACAAACCCACCAGGGATTTACCAGATCCCTCCTCTCCACCCTCACAGCAACTTCCCCTCTCCCTGAAAAGTCTGAGCAACCCAAAAACTTTCTGGGAGCCCAGCACGAGCTCCATCCCTGGAACAGCTCCTGACACTGAATCCCCCCAAGGAACGTGGTGTGAATGTCACCAGCAAGGGTGTGAGGCACAGAAATGTGCCTGGCACAGCTCAAACACCATCCCAAAAGCCCAAGAGTCAAAAGGATTGGCTTGGAAGTGTCCAAGGCCAGGTTGGATGGGGCTTGGGACACCCTGGGGCAGTAGAAGGTGTCCCTGCCCATGTCCCTGCCCACGTCCCCCTCCCTGTGTGCCAGCACCGCACTGGTGCAGGGACACTCCTGCCCTGCCACCAGCGGTGTCCCTCGGATGTGACAGCACTTTTCCTGTGCCCCAGGATGGGAGCCCTGCCCTGCCAGGATGGGGAGCATGGAATTCAGGCCCTGTGAAACATCCCGAGGCCCTTCATGGAAGTGATGCCTGATGATTTTTGTCTTTTCTTTTATATATCCTTTTATACATTTTTATACTATTTTAATATTATTTTTAATACATTTTTACACTATTTTCCCCAGTTTTCCTATTCTCTGTACCCTTTACACACTCTTTGCACCCTTAGCCTACATACTTGTAATTTTTGTAGTTTGATATTCCAGCTTAGTTTTGGGATTCTGCAAAGCAGAAAGGCCAAATATTCACATCAAAGAGCCCAAGAGCTGTGTGCTAACTTAAAACTTGAGGTTTCAACCTTGGTTGAAGCCTTCTCTCTGGAATATATTCTGTAAACTGCGCTCTGGCCTCATTTAGGGGTGTAATTAGAATACGGGGACAATTACTTCATTTACTCAGTGTCTTATTGGGGGATTTTAGGTAGATATGCTAATTTGCAAGGTCCATAGAATTGTTTTCATGTTATATGGGGTGTGCATCTCAGTGTGTTTCGCCTGTGAAGAGCTGTGCACCTCGGATCCTATTAAAACACCGAAATAAAACCCATTTACTCCTTTTTAACTGTCTCCGAGTCGTATTTCTTCCTTCAGCTGAAAGGCAAGAGAAGCACCACCGGCACAGCTTCCCTGCCTGGTGTCGGTGGCAGAGCCGTCCCGGGGGTCACTCCCTCCTGCCCGGGCTGTCGCTGTCCCCTCCCCGGGCTGTCACTGTCCCCTCCCCGGGCTGTCGCTGTCCCCT
Source organism: Acanthiza pusilla (assembly GCA_036630365.1). Lineage (NCBI taxonomy): Eukaryota > Metazoa > Chordata > Aves > Passeriformes > Acanthizidae > Acanthiza > Acanthiza pusilla. The sequence goes on along the minus strand of JAXCHO010000105.1, from coordinate 2,374,760 downwards.
CCCCGGGCTGTCGCTGTCCCCTCCCGGCCCGGAGCTCAATCGGGGCAGTGTGTGCTGCCCAATCCCGGCCCCAGTGCCGGGGGATTTCCTCCTGCCCCGAGCGCTGCTGCTCTTGGCTCAGCTCCACCTTTTCCCACACAAGCGAGGCACTGTGAGGTGACCCTGGCCAGGGGAGGTGCAGGGAATGCTTTGTGGGGTGGGGGAAGGATCACCCCCGGCAGGGCACAGCACGGCGAGGGGAGAGAAAATCCTGCCCGAAATCCATCCTGCTGGAAAAGGAGATCCTCACTGCAGGAACCCTCGAGCAGCGAGGCTGGGATGTCACCAGAGCCTGACCATCGAGAAAGGGTTGGTCAATAAGTCAAGTTAACTATTGAGAGACAGAATATGTGAATTCTAAACCTAGAAAAACAGGATTCCCTTAATCTTGTCAAGGTAAGAGGGACAAGGATCTGTTTGAGGGCAGCACAGAAACCCTGAATCACCCACCAAGGACTGCCCATGCTCCAGAGAGAAAGGTGAAAAGTGCACTGTGGTGAAGACTACAGATCTTCATCACAGAAAGACCCCCAAAGACCACCAGGACACACAGCACATGCTAATGATATTAATGATTTCTGAGAAATGATTTGTATAACCACTCCTGTCCCGGGGAATGTGATGAATATTCATGAATGTTACCATAATATTGTGAGTTGGCAGTGCTGGGTGTGTGTGTTTGGAGGAGTGAATCCTCACACCCGGAGTGGTGAATAAAGCTGTAGTTGCACTGTTTTAAAATCTTTCTCTTCTTTCTCATGGAGAATAGAGATAAGTTGCATTCCTGTGCTTTCTAATCTCTTTGTTTTGGTACTGGACACTTCAGCGTTGTAACCAATCATTACCTGGGGTAGAAAAACTACCGACCAATAATTACTAGACTATTAATGGATATATAAAGAAGTTCTTGTAAATAAAGTCTCTCTTTTCGCCACCTTGTGTGCTGCCTGCCTGACTTCCCTGCGAGCTTCCACGAATCTCCATGAATATCAGAAAACCAGAGCAACATAAAGCAAATCCCCACTGCTGACTGTGTCTCTGAAGTGTCTCTGGCCCTGCTTGGGGCCAATCACCTTTGTCCCATGGCTGACCCCGTGGGCTGAGCTCGGACGGACGTGACACGAGGCTGGTGAGAGGTCCTGGGAGAGAGCCCTGTGGTTTGTGGGGGAGCTGGGCTGGACATCCTGTGAGTGATTCAGCCTGGTCAGCTGCAGAGCGAGGAGGAACCACACTGAGCTCAGAACACACTGGGGACAGGCACAGCCACGGCCTGGGCTCGGCTCTCCTGGCTCCAGGAGAGACATGGGACAGCAGGGTCACCTGGACATCCCTGCAGCTCCTGCTGGGCTCAGGGGGTTCCCAGGGAAAAGCTGCCCTGGATCCCTGGCAGTGTCCCAGGCCAGGTTGGACGGGCTTGGAGCAGCCTGGGATGGTGAAGGTGTCCCTGCCCTGGCAGGGGTAGCACTTCCTTGTAGTTGCACTGTTTTAGAATCTTTCTGTTCTTTCTCAGAGAGAATAGAGATAAACTGCATTCCTGTACTTTCTTAATCCTTGTGTTTGGTATTAGGTGTTATTTGGCTGTGACCAATGGTTTTAGGAGGTGGATTCTTTGCTGATCAATAGTTCCTAGAATATTAATGGATATATAAAGAGGCTTCTTGTAAATAAAGTTTCGTTTTCGCCATCTTGGTTTGTTTGCCTGAATTCTCTCAGCCAGCCTCTGCAATCCTCGGGGGATTTAAAGCCACACCTTCTGACACCCCTTGCCCTTGAAGGTCCTCCCAAGCCCAGCCATTCTGGGATTCTCTGATGAAGACGTTGCCTTCCAGCTGTTCCTCTGACACAGAGAGAAAACAATGGCATTTCTCTGCTCAGTGTGCTCTCCTGGCTGTGATTTTTCGATGGCAGGACGTGGATCTCTTGGGATGGAGCACAGGGATCCCAGCAGCTGCCCAGGCTGCTCCCTGGAGCCTTCCAGGCCCTTCTGGCAGCTCAAAGCTCAGAATATTCTGGAAAATGTCCCATGTCACCCTCTGCTGCAGACAAAGGCCGCGTGGCAGGATTGGGGCTGTCCTGTGCAGGAGCAGGATGGATTTTGATATCCTTGTGGGTCCTTCCCAGCTCAGGATGTTCTGTGATTTTGGGAACAGGGTGACTCTCCCAGGTGAAGCTGAAGCCCAGCAGGGTGTGGGGGATGTGTGGGGCGAGCCCTGCTCCCTGCCTGCCCTTGGGCCAGGGTGACAGTGCCCGTGGCTGGGAAGAGGAGTCCCTGGGAGGATGTCCAGGCATTCACACCCAAATCTGATGTGCTGTAAGGGGAGAGTTTGGGTGCTCCAAAACAAGGTGGATCAAAGCCAGACCTTGCAGGTGCAGGAATTCCTGAGGGATGTGGAGTTTGGGGACAGGGGGATGGCCTGGAGCTGTTCCTCCTCTCACAGTCATCCCTTTCCCTCCTCCCCATACTCAGCACACCCCATAACCAGGCCTGGTTTGTGCCCAGTTTGTCCCAGTTTGTTCCCAGTCACCCCCACAGCTCCCAAGGGCCTGTGCAGCATTGATGCCTGATGGTTTTTGCCTTTTCTTTTTATATACCCTTTTATACATTTTTTATACCTTTTATATATCCTCTGCAGCCTCTATACCCTTAACCTACATGCTTGTAGTTTTTGTAGCCTGATCTTTTAGCTTAGTTTTAGAGTTCTGCAAGGCAGAAAGACCAAATACCCACAGCAAAAAGCCAGAGAGGTCTGTGCTATCGAAAAACTCGAGGTATCAACCTCAGTTGAAACCTTCTCTAGAACATATTTTGTAAACTGGACTCTAGCCTCATTTGGAGAACATTTCTTTAAAATAAGGGGACATTACGCCATTTATTAAGTTTCTTGTTGGGAAATTCTAAACAAATATGCTAATTTGCAAAGTCCATAAATATTGTGTATGTGTTATACGTGTGTGCATCTCAGCATGTTCCACATTTAAAGAGCTGTGCACCTAAAATCCTATTAAAATACTGAAATAAAACCTTTTATTCCCTTTAAGAGTGTCTACCTCATAATTCTAAGAGCAGCTGAAAGGTAACAGCATCCCCTGGGCAAAGGTGGGTCAGGGCAGTGCCCCCTCAGCAGGAACCTGCACCTGGGGACACTTCTGTCCCCACCTGTCCCCTCCAAGGTGGAGGGAGCCTGCAGGGATGGCCCGAGGGGATCAGCTGTTCCTGATCTCCCAGAGCTCTGCACAACATCTCCCGTGGTGAGTCCAGCCCCCTCTCCACCAGCCAAAACCATCCCAGACTCCTCCTGCCCAAATTCCTGCCCCCAGACCCTCCTCCCCCATGCTCGCTGTGTCCATCACTCCGCGGGGCAGGAGGACAGAGTTCAGGCAGAGGAGAGGCTGTTGGATGACCCTCCGTCCCTCTCTGGGCCTGGCTGCATTTTCCTCCAGACAGCCCTTGGTGCCTCTCCAGAGCCAAACACAGCCTGGGGATGGAATTCTCCCAGTGAATTCTGGGCCAGTGCTCGCCCCGGCCCTGCTGCCCTGTGCAGATTCCTCCGGAGCCAGCAGCACCCAGCCCACCCTTGTGAGCACCACGGAATTCTCCGGGGCTGGAGCAGAGTTCCCATGTCCAAACAGAGGAGTTCATGCAGCTTGGAGTGCTGGCTGTGAGCTGGAAACTTCAGACTCTGTGATATAATGAGTCAGATTCTCATTTCTGTTAATAACCCGCAGCACTGTTCTGGCAGGCTCGCCCAGCAATAAATCAAACGGGAATTCATTCCCATTTGGAAGCCTTTCCACGCTGCCAGAATGCTGCAAAGAGGTGGGGCTGGAGCAGAAATATGAACCTGGCCTGGAGAGCCTTTGTCTGCCCCTCCGAGGGAGCCATCGGCCATGGGATTCGCTCACGGGGTCTGTTTGCTCCATCCCTCCATCTGGCAGCTCAGGAAATGTGCTGAGTGAGCCAGAAAGATCAGAAAATCACCGAAAAATAGGGATGGGAGCCCTCAGTGTATTGCCACTAATGGGAGAGCTAATGAATCATACCTGGAGGGGTTCGGAGAGGCTTTGGTCTGGTTTGTTCTTAAAGATCTCCCAAGATCTCGCTCTCTCCCAGCAGAGCTCAGCTGTTCTTGCACTCATGTCCACCACTAAGACTCCTTGCTGATTTTTAGGACCAGGATGTTCAGTTTGAGCTGTCAGGGCTTGGAAAATCAACCATTCCCTCCCTCCTTTCCTCAGCCCTGTTGGCTCTGAGGAAATGTCACCTTGCCCCTTCTTGACATTCCCTCTTTCATATTGAAAAACTGATTATTTAATTTTTTTCCCCTCACAAGTGACATTTCCAGCTCCTGAAATGTGGATAGAAGTGGCTGGGAACCCCAGCAATGTAGCTGCAGCTGGAAGGACCTGGATGCACTTCCGACATTCCAGCGGCGCCGCGGAATTCCTGCCTTCCCGCACTTCCTCCTCACCGGTGCACGCAAAATGTTTTTTGCTGTTGCTGTTGGAAGAGCTCGGTGAGAGCCAGGATTATCCCATTCCAATGAAAATCAATGGGAAATGCCCAGGAACTGGACTAGAAGTGAAACAGGGATCGGGAACCCCCACGGATGCGATAAGGGATCTGCACCCTCTACCGATTGTGATGTCCGTGTGGAATATTCCAGCTCGCCACCAATCCCAAACTTATCCCACATGCAAAATATGATTTGCTGTTGCTGTTGGAAGAGTTTGGTGAGAGCCAGGGTATCCCCAGAGAGCCAAAATTATCCCATTCCAACTAAAATCAATGGGAAAATGCCCAGGAACTGGACTTGAAGTGAAACAGCGACCAGGAAGCCCCATGGATGGGATGAGGGATGTGTCTGTCTGCACCCTCTGGTGATGGTGATCGAATATTCCCACTCACCACCAATCCCAGACTTATCCCACCACATGGGATTGGTGTCTTATCTGCACCCAAAACTGCACACACTGGAAAATAACAAATGAGTCTACAAGAACTCATTTGGCACATTCTTTGACCAATGACCAATAAATGAATGGGTTCAGTGTTGGATTACTCAGCAAGGGTTCCCTCCTGGAAGGTTTCAAGCTACAGCAAAGGAGCATTGACCTTGCCTCAAAATTAATCACAGACATTGGAGTAGAAATGTGTGAATAAACATCTCTTGCTCAAGGGACCTGGAAAGACACTGGTGAGAGGCCTGAGGACATTGCAGGCAATGTTCCTCTAGTCTGCAAAGAAGGCCTCCAAAATTCCTTCTGATTGTATACGTGAATGTGGTGCTTGGTTTGCCATTCACAAAAATGAGATTTATAGCTGAACAGGTGTCTTAGGTTACATGGAAGGTGTAACCAAAAGCATGTATTCTATTCCCATCTCCATAAGCTGTTAAAACAGGTGGGGCAGTGCTCTTTGTGTCAGCATGACCCAGCCTTGCTAACACCATCGGGGCTAGCTCTGCTCATGGCCATCAATGTCCCCAGGAGTGACCCAGCCCTGCTAACACCATCGGGGCTATCTCTGCTCATGGCCATCGAGGGCTCAAGAGTGACTCACAGATTCCATCAGCCATTGGGAGATGCCCTGCCCAGAGGGGAGGAGCTGAACATTCCCGCCTGCACAGAAACTGAGACTCTGGAACACCAGGGTGCCTTTCCCACTGATTCCCAGAGGAGAAGAGCTTAGGAGCCACCGCTGAACCTCCAGAGACCAACAAGACCTTTGCACAGATCACCACTCCAACAAGAGCACATCCATCACTCCAACGGGACTGCAGCACCATTGAACTGCACTGCAGCACCACCCTGACAGGGTGCAGGTTGGATTCTGACTTTGTCTATCTAAACCATTGTTTCTGTATTATTGCCTTGCTCTAAATATTAGTAAAGAGCTGTTATTCCTTTTCCCATATATTTTGCTTGAGAGCCCCTTGATTTCAAAGTTATAATAATTGGGAAGGAGAAGGAGTCATATTCCCTATTCCAAGGGAGGTTCCTGCCTTCCTTGGCAGACACCTGTCTTTCAAACTGAGACAACTGGAAAGTACTCACTTCATCTTCTCCCAATCCCAAACTTATCCCACCCACTGGAGGCTCCGAGAGGCATCTCCAGCTGTCAGCACCACCCCTGGCTGGCCCAGCCCCGACTCACCAGCCCGTTGCAGTTGCTGATGGCCACCTTGGAGCTGAGGTACTGGTCCTGCAGGTGGCCGGCGTAGTGACAATCCTCGTGGAAGTCGTGCTGCCAGTCCATGCCGTCCCGCTTCCAGTACTCCACGGTGAAGTGCTCGGCCAGCAGGTTGGAGTGCAGGGTCAGGTTGAGCAGGAACTGCGTGTGGTGGGCAGAGACTTTGTAGAAGACCTGCTGCTCCGAGGGCTCGTAGGGCAGCGAGCGCCGCGGCCGCGGCTTCAGCTGCCGGCGCATGTCGAAGGTCAGGAAATCGCCGTTCTGGTCCACTTGGATGGGGAAGGCGATCTCATAGTGATCCAGGCTGGAGAGGAATTCCTCTGGGGAGGGAAAGACGTGGGAATGACACATGTGGACATGGGAATGACACACATGGGAATGATCCACGGACATGGGAATGACACACATGGGAATGACACACATGGGAATGATCCACGGACATGGGAATGACACACATGGGAATGACACACGTGGACATAGGAATGACTCACGTGGACATGGGAATAACTCATATGGACATGGGAATGACACACATGGGAATGACACACATGGGAATGACACACATGGACATAGGAATGACACATGTGGACATGGGAATGACACACGTGGACATGAAAGTGACACACATGGCCATGGGAATGACACACATGGGAATGACACACATGGACATAGGAATGACACACATGGACATGGAAATCACACACATGGACATGGGAATAACTCACGTGGACACGGAAATGACACATATGGACATGAAAATGACAGATATGGACATGGGAATAACTCACATGGACATAGGAATGACACACATGGGAATGACACACATGGACATAGGAATGACACACATGGGAGTGACAGCCTGAAGAGAGAGATGAACACCCAGCAATGTCGGCCCAAGCACAGCTGCAGCTGGTGCAGCTCAGGGTCCTTCCACAGTGTTCCAAAAATTGGGATCCCAAGGTTCTGCCCAGCCGGCAGCCCTTGGAATATTCCCCAAACCCTTCAGCCTGCAGGACCCTTGGGGTATTCCCCAAACCTTGGAATCCTTGGGATATTCTCCAAACCCTGCAGCCTACAGAGCCTTGGGATAGCAATTTTTTGGAATGTAATTTTTTCTTCTGCAGGTGATGGAGAGATGGAAAGAAACAGCCTGGCCCAAAGGGAGCACTTCAGAGCACCCCAGTTGTGGCTCTGGGCCTGGAATATCCAAATACCTCCATCTGCAGTGGGCAGAGGGACTCCAGGTTCGGCAGAGTCCAGCTGGGAGCTCTGGAGGTTATTTGAACCTGGATCCTTCCAGGAACAGACCCAGCAGTGAGGGCTCTTCAAAGGGAGGCAGGAGGAGCCTCAGGAGAAAAGTTTCCCTGTGGGTTCCTCAGGACATCTCCAGCTGCCTCTGAGGACACAAAATCAGCACCACCCCAACCACCCTGGCCAGAGCTGTGGGGTGCAGGGGCACAGAGCCCTCGAAATGCCAATCTTGATATCAAAATAACGGAGAGGGCGACCAGAATTCCCCTGGCTGTGCTGGAAACGAGCAAGAGAAGGAGTCAGACACCCAATTCCCAAGGCAGGGCTCTGTCTGTGACCCCATCCTGCCTTCCCAGTGCCCTGGGATGGTTTTGAGCAGCTCCTCTGAGGGCCCTGGGGCTCTGTGGTGCCACCCTTGTGCTGTGACAAGGGCACTGTCCCCAGCCTGCACTCGCAGCACTCTCAGCTGTCACACAAACTGGCACCCCACAATCTCAGCAGAAATTCCTGCTTTTCAAAGGAAAATATCTCAGGGACTGCCAGATGGGATCTGAGCAGAGATCTGGCTGTGTCTGACAGCCTCAGCCCCACAGGCTGCGGCAGAAGATGGGAAATGTCCACGTGCTGGACAAGACAGCTCCTCCTCACTGAGTGTTCTCCTGAACCCCTGGAGGGTTGGAGCCCCCTGGGCCCTCCTGGGCAAGGATTTTCCTTCTCTTCCCACTGGAAAAGTCTCTCTGTGCTTTCTGCAGCCTATTTGTCGTGGTTTCCTGAGCAAACAGGAGGGGCCAGGCTGCTCCAGGGTGGCTGAATTTTGCCTGGCTCCACATCCTGCCCCTAAAGCCTTCCCAGCCACCAGAAACTTGGATCCAAACTGCACTCTCACCACAGGGCAGCACTGGAAAGTCTCCTGTTCCTGCAAGTGTGTTTTCCAGGGTGATTTCCCTGGTCACCAGGACGGGGACAGCCCTTCCACCCTCTGGGATTAGGGATGAGCTCCCATCTTTCCCAACCATAAACACTTCTGGCACCTCTGCCTTGCCAGAATTAATTATTAGGATTATAACTTCCCCTGCTCCAGCTTTTCCTGCATCCCAGAACCTCCCTGTGATGGCCCAGGCAAACAAGGGTGACTTTTTGCACTTAAGGAATGACTTCAGGCTTGGAAAAATTTGCTGTCGGAAGTGTTTTGTTTTCCTTTTCCCTCCTTACAGTCCACATGGGCTTGGAAAACAGTGAATCAGAAGGTGGTTTGTGCTTGCTGTGGCTACAGAGGGGCTGGGATTCCAGGCTGGAGGCTCTGATCCTGACCTGAAAGCACTTCCAGGGGGAAAACACATCCAGAGCCTGAGGGTGAGGTGGTGTGTGAGAGGCTGGGGGTGTTGTAGGGCTGGGCGCTGCATCCTCAGGGATGTCCCTCTGGAAACTGAGGGACAAAAAGAGTCCAGGAGCAGTGCCCTGCCTCACAGGAATGGGTTGGGAAGTGATGCTTTGGAGTGGGAATGCCACACATGGAAAAAATAATCACAAGAATAGAATCATGGAATGGTTTAGGTTGGAAGGGATTTTAAAGTTCATCCCATTCCAACCCAGGGACACCTCCCACCATCCCAGGCTGCTCCAAGCTCAGTCCAGCCTGGCCTTGGACCCTTCCAGGGATCTAAAGGGGGCTGTGGGGATCAGGAGCTGTCTCGGCAGCCTGGGAAGTGTTGGGGGACAGCAACAGCCTGATGCCAAAAAATGGGCTCTGACAGAATAGGAGCCCCTGGGGCAGCAGGGACTGGGCAGGGCAGGGACTGGGGAGGGACAGGGACCAGAGAGGGGACAGGGACTGGGGATGGGACAGGGACTGGGCAGGGCACAGGGACTGGAGAGGGACACGGACTGGAGAGGGAAAAATGCCTCCTTTTCCCTGGAGGCTGATGGAAAACCCCGGCCAGGGGAGCAGGACGAGCTGGGCAGGAGCAGAGCTGGAGGTGTCCCCAGGCCAGCACGAGGGTTTCCTGATCCAGATCTTCTCCCTGCAGGCTCCAGCTCCCTTCCCCATGGGTGGATCCAGCTCTTCTCCCCACAGGTTGATCCTTTTCCTCTCCCCAAGGCTGGATTCAATTCCCTTTCCCAAGGGTGAATCCATCTGCCCTCCCCATGGAGGACCCAGCTCCCCATCCCATCCCATGGATCCCATCCCATCCCATCCCATCCCATCCCATTGATCCCATCCCATCCCATCCCATCCCATCCCATCCCATCCCATCCCATCCCATCCCATCCCATCCCATCCCACCCCTACCTTGTGACTGGAAGGAGTATCCGGGGAAGGTGGCCCCGGCCAGGCCGAGGGTGACAGTCCAGGTGAGGAGCCTCCAAGCTGTGGCCATGGTCAGCGCCGCCGGTGCCGGAGCAGGGAGATCTGTGCCAGCTGGGAGGGCGCTGTCCCCACATGTCTCTCCCTCGGCCACCCCTTATGTCCAGAGAGGAGTCCCGGCTCGCTCCGCAGGCATCCTCGGCCGCTCCGTGCTCTCCCGAGGCCGGCGGGCGTGGGCAGCGAGTGGGCAGTGCCAGGCCAGCACGGAGGGGTCAGCACGGGCTCAGCCCCAGCCCCGGCATCGCCCCTGCGGGGAGAGGTGGGGATGAGCCAAGGCATGGAGGAGAAGGACAGAGGGGACAGGGGAATGAGGGAAGCTGGATCCTGGAGAAGGCAGGAGTGGGGTGGTGATGCCTTCAGTGTTTCTAGTTTTTCACTCTTCATGTATCTGTAACTTGCTGTAGTTCTGTGCTTCTCACAAAGTGCTAAAATCCTCTGTTCCCAGCACCTTTGGCCAAACAAGGCTCTCTGAACACAGATTCAAGGACATACTCATTGCCTTAGGGCTCAAAAATATGTAAACAACTGTGAGATGTGGGGAGCAGGCCTGGGGTGGTGAACATCATCACCTGAGGGTGCGATTGGAGAATTAAGGGCCAATGTGCTAATGGACAGAACTTGTAAAAGGTGAAGGGCTCCTGACCCAGCGTCCATTTTGGGTGTCGTCCCCAACGGGTGACTTTGCTTGCTGAATGGACCTTCAAGGCTTTTGCAGGCCTTGAAAAAATTGTTTGCTTTTATCCTCCTAATTTGTCTTGGCCTCTGTTTCAGGTAGCCTGTCTTTTAGGCATCAATGGAAGGAAAGGAAAAGAGGAGAAAATGGTGGGAAGTGACTGACGAGTCATGAACCCCATCAGCTCCTGCTCCAGGGGCTCTCCCCGCCGGGATGGATCTGGTACCTGTGGAAAGGAGCTCAGGATCCATGGGAATCCTTTGTCCTGCGGCAACGTCTGCAAGGAATTGCAACCCCAGCAGTGCCCAGGGTTACCTGATCCCACCAAGGAGAGCAGGAAATAACAGCCTTAGCAGAGGGTGGTGAACACAGCCCAGAAATCCTCTCCAGGGTCTCCCTGGATTTCAAACCCCCTGCAAGGACTGTCACCGCACCCAGGGAACAACGCTTGCTCCCAGGGTGTATTGGCTGAACCTAAAAAGTGATGGAAAACAAGGGACCCATTCAGGGAACTCACCCTCAACCCCATCCACAAATGGATCCCGAGATTCCAATCGCATTTGCTCTTTAAAATGCTTTGCTAATTGCTCCGGGGAAAGATTCCTGCCTTGCACAGAATTTCCACTCAGTCTGAGGCGATCACACCAAACTCACCTCGTGCCGAGGACTTGCACAAAGCCTGTGGGGTTTTGTTCCTATCCAGCCCTGCCATGAGGTAGAGGATGAGTGCAGCACATCCCTCACCTCCTGGAGAATCCCAAATATCCCAGCAGTGATATCCCAGCAGAGCAGCCCTGGAGCCAACACAAACCTCCCCACAGGGGCAGCAGATAAAGATCTGCAGTGGTGCAGATCCCAACTGCTGGGACAGGGCTGGGAAAGGCAGGATGAGATCCCCGGGAAAGGCAGGATGAGATCCCTGGGAAAGGCAGGATGAGATCCCCGGGAAAGGCAGGATGAGATCCCTGGGAAAGGCAGGATGAGATCTCTGGGAAAGGCAGGATGAGATCTCTGGGAAAGGCAGGATGAGATCCCTGGGAAAGGCAGGATGAGATCCCCAGGAAAGGCAGGATGAGATCTCTGGGAAAGGCAGGATGAGCTCTCTGGGAAAGGCAGGATGAGCTCTTTGGGAAAGGCAGGATGAGCTCTCTGGGAAAGGCAGGATGAGATCTCTGGGAAAGGCAGGATGAGATCCCCGGGAAAGGCAGGATGAGATCCCTGGGAAAGGCAGGATGAGATCCCTGGGAAAGGCAGGATGAGATCTCTGGGAAAGGCAGGATGAGATCTCTGGGAAAGGCAGGATGAGATCCCTGGGAAAGGCAGGATGAGATCCCCAGGAAAGGCAGGATGAGATCTCTGGGAAAGGCAGGATGAGATCCCCAGGAAAGGCAGGATGAGATCTCTGGGAAAGGCAGGATGAGGTCTCTATGAAAGGCAGGATGAGATCCCTGGGAAAGGCAGGATGAGCTCCCCAGCCTGGGGAGAGCCTGGAGACAGGAGGAGAGTGCTCTTTGCAAAGGTATCAATAGCCAGGGCCTGTGTGGGGTCCTCATCCCAGTAAGGAAACGCTTGGAATAACATCCCTAACCCCTGCCTTGCTCTGCTCGGGGCTGGGCAGAGCTCAGGGCAGGGGATCTGGGCCCTCCTGGCATCTGCTGTGCTTCCCTTCATGTCCTTGTGGGAATCTGAGTCCCTAGAAGTGAATTTCTGCTCCTGTTTTCCCACCTTTCCTGTGTCATTCGTGGTGTTTGTGCTGCAGGGGCTTGGGGTGACACCATCCCAGGCAGAGGTGGCACAGGGGAGGTACAAGGGGAAATCCAGGAGATGATTCCTGCCCCAACATTATCATGGAAACCACAGAATGGTTTGGATTGGGAGGGACCTTAAAGCTCAGCTCATTCCACAAGGGCAGGGACACCTCCCACCATCCCAGGTTGCTCCCAGCCCTGTCCAGCCTGGCCTTGGACACTGCCAGGGATCCAGGGGCAGCCACAGCTGCTCTGGGCACCTGTGCCAGGGCCTCACACCCTCCCAGGGAAGAATTTCTTCCTAAAATCTCATCCAAATCTCCCCTCCTCCATCTTAAAGCCATTAATCTAAATTAGTGATTTTTTCCCTACTAGGCAGAACTGGTGGGAGATGAAACACACAGCTCTAAACCACGACTTGGAGTTTCATATTTTGACTATTAAGATTTTTAACTGCTTATTTACAATTAAAAATGGCTGAAGATCCTCGGTGAGGCCTCGGCCTGGACTGCCCAGCCCCACCTGGGGCCACTTGTGAGGTTTTCCTGTGGAAATCCCAGACACAACACAATGGTGACCCCAAAATTGCGCATCCTCCGAGTGGCCATGAGAATAAACTGCCTGAATAAAATTCCCACCTTGGGCTGCTCCTCTTCCCTGGGACAGGTAAGGGAAGCAGGGAGAGGAGGGAAGAGGACTGGGCAGGAATTCTGCCTGGCTGCACCCCCCAGGAGGTGCTGAGTGTGGTGCCACCATTGCCCCTGGTGCCACCCCCGGGCTGTGGCACAGCCAGGGCAGGGCAGGGCAGGGTGGGGCTGTGGGAATTGGGATGGAAAAGGAGAACTGCAAGTATTTCCTCCCCACGGGGCAAGCTGGGAGCAGAAATCTGTGTTTGTATCTCTTTCTCCATTAAAAAAACCCCAACCAACCAAAAAAAATCCCCAAACTCCCAACCAACCAACCAAACAAAAAAACCCAACCAACCAACCAAATAAAAAACCCAAAACAAACAAAAAAACCAAACAAAAAAACCCCAAAACAACAACAAAAAAAACCCAAAACCCCCAAAAAACCAAAACAAAAAAGCCCCTAAAAAACAACCCCCCCAACAAACAAAAAACTCCCCCCCCCAAAAAAGAACCAAGCAAAAAACCAAAAAGAACAAAAAAACCACCCCACCCAAAATAAACAAAAATACCAAAAACCAAACCAACCAACCAAACCAAACCAAACCAAACCAAAAAAACAAACAACCCCCCCAAACCAACCAAACAATCCCTCCCCCAAAAAAACTAACCCCCCCAAAAAAAGTAAAACCAAGAAAACCCAAAACCCCCCCCAAAACAAGCAAAAAACCCCAAAAAGAAACCCAAAACAAACCAACCAAACAAAACAAACAAATAAAAAACCAAACCAAACAAATAAAAAATCAAACCCAAAACCAAAACAAACAGAAAAAAATACAACAAAAAAAAAAAGAAAAGAAAAGGGCAAAAAGGACACCTGAGCTCTGAACTTGCAAAGCCTCTGCTCAGCATCCCCCGAGCAGCGGCGGCGCCAGGGATCGCGGCCGTGCCCTTGGGCAGCGCTGGCAGCAGCAGCAGGCAGGAGTCAGAGCCGCAGATTGCTGCGAGCGCGGCTGGGGAAGGGCCGGGCCGCGACCCCTGCCCCCCAGGGCCGCAGGGAGCACACGGCCCCGGCCCGGCCGAGCCCAGCCCGGAGCAGCCCCAGAGCGGCGGGACACGAGCGGCTGTGCCCAGCAGGGTCTGCCACCTCACCTGCGCGCCCGCGCCGCGGCCGGACCGGGATCATCCCGAGCGTCCCGAGCGTCCCGAGGGTCCCGAGGATCCCATCGATCCCATCCTGAGGATCCCATCCCGAGGATCCCGAGGATCCCATCCCAAGGATCCTGAGCATCCCGAGGATCCCGAGGATCCCGAGCATCCAGAGGATCCCATCCCAAGGATCTCAAGCATCCCAAGGATCCCATCTTGAGGATCCCGAGCATCCCGAGCATCCCAAGGATCCCGTGTATCCCATCCCGAGTATCCCATCCCGAGGATCCCGAGGATCCCATTCCGAGGATCCCGAGCATCCAGAGGATCCCATCGATCCCGAGGATCCCAAGGATCCCGAGCATCCCGAGGATCCCGAGGATCCCGGACCCCCACGGGCCGGCCCGGGGGATCTCGGGGACACGGGGTGACCTCTCCGGTCCCGTGCCTCCCTCGCTTGGGCCGCTTCCGATCGCTCCTTGCCGAGGAATTCGCTGTCCTTGGCAGGCCCGGCTCGGGCTGACGCTCCCTGCTCCCGTGCCAAGGTGGCGTTAAAGGGGACCCGGGGGACACGGGGGACAGAGCCACCGCAGCGCCAGGGTCACCTCTGCCCACCCCAAAAACCCCGGGAGGAAGGGGCTGGGGAGAGGCTCCAATTCCAGCGGGAAGGAGGCGAGGAGAGGAGGGGAGAGCGAGCGAGGCGGATGAGAACTGTTCCCAATTCCGGGCTCCGGCTGCAGACAGAATTCCCTGAAAGCTCGGCTCCTTGGCCGGCTCGGGGCAGCGCTGGGAAGCTAATAGGAAGCAGATGGGCTCTGCTCGGGGCCAGGAGGAAGGTTCAAGGTGCCTCCTAGTGCAGGGAAGGGGAATTTAACTGCTTTTAAAGATGCAGGCCCGGCGGCTTCCAGGTTTCTCATCCAACTTTTGCAAATTATGAGCTCAGGTGTCCTTTTCCCTTTTTTCTTTTCTTTTCTTTTCTTTTCTTTTCTTTTCTTTTCTTTTCTTTTCTTTTCTTTTCTTTTCTTTTCTTTTCTTTTCTTTTCTTTTCTTTTCTTTTCTTTTCTTTTCTTTTCTTTTCTTTTCTTTTCTTTTCTTTTCTTTTCTTTTCTTTTCTTTTCTTTTCTTTTCTTTTCTTTTCTGTTTTCCCTTTCCTTTCCTTTCCTTTCCTTTCCTTTCCTTTCCTTTCCTTTCCTTTCCTTTCCTTTCCTTTCCTTTCCTTTCCTTTCCTTTCCTTTCCTTTCCTTTCCTTTCCTTTCCTTTCCTTTCCTTTCCTTTCCTTTCCTTTCCTTTCCTTTCCTTTCCTTTCCTTTCCTTTCCTTTCCTTTCCTTTCCTTTCCTTTCCTTTCCTTTCCTTTCCTTTCCTTTCCTTTCCTTTCCTTTCCTTTCCTTTCCTTTCCTTTCCTTTCCTTTCCTTTCCTTTCCTTTCCTTTCCTTTCCTTTCCTTTCCTTTCCTTTTTTTAGAGAGAGAAATAAATGCAAACACAGATTTTTGCTTCCAGCTTGCCCTGGGGGAGGAAATCCTTGCAGTGCACCCCCCACCAGGCCTTCCACTGACATCGTCCACACATGGGAGCACTGGGAGCAGTGACGAAGCAGCAGCAGGACCAGTGGGAGCACTGGGGAGTAGTGAGGAGCACTGGGAACAGTGAGAAAGCAGTGGGAAAGCAGTGGGAAAGCAGTGGGAAAGAATTAGGAAAGCACTAGGAAATCAGTAGGAAAGCAGTGGGAAAGCAATAGGAATCAGTGGAAAAACAGTGGGGAAACAGTGGGAAATCAGTGGGAATGCAGTGGGAAATCAGTAGGAAATCAGTAGGAAAGCAGTAGGAACGCAGTGGGAGCAGGACCCCACAGCCACAGCACTCCAGCAGCGTTTCTGGGCTGTGTTATTTCCCGGAATGAAAGTCTCAAGGTTATTTTATTCTTCTGTCAGACGGGGAATTTACATCAACGCTGTAACCACAGTGGGGCTGTCGGGGTTGTTGTGGTGCCACATCCCACAGCCTGGTCCCCTTTGTCCCCCCTTTGTCACCCTCCCAAGGTGCTGAGCAGCCCCTCAGCCCCACAGCAGGGCCGTCCTACAAACAACACCACAGCGATTTCTGCTCCTCCCTCTGCTCCAGCCCGGGAGCTGCTCCACCAGCTCGAGGGTTATCTTTGGGGTCAGGGCTGGGAGCACTGGGGCTGATTTTCTATGAAATGTTCAGTGCAGCAGGGACTGCAGGGGATTGGGATGGGTGGCTCGGGGGCTGTGCCAGGGCGGCCAGGGGCACTTGGCAGCAGCAGCAGGAGGTTTCTCAGGTTTCCCACACGAATCCCCTGCTACCCACAATGGGCTCTGCCCTGTTCCTGGGGTCTCAGCTGCCCTCCAGGACACACAAGGACCCTTAGTGCCTGCAGCGCCTGGATGCTGATCCCAAAGTGTCCTGACAAAACAGTTTCCTTGTCCTCTGCCGCTGCTGCTTCATGGTTTTGGCTGTAAACCCTCAGATGGAATCTGCCTTCACCCTTTCAGTGAAGAAATTTTTCCTAATATCCAATCTGAACCTCTCCTGGGACAGCTTGAAGATGTGTCCTCTTGTCCTGTCCCTTGTTCCCTGGGAGAAGGGACTGACCCCCACCCAGCTGCCCCTCCTGGGTGCACAACTCCTGCACAGCTCAGGGAGTTGTGCAGAGCCAGAAGCTGCCCCTGAGCTTCCTATTCTCCAGGCTGAGCCCTTTCCCATCTCCCTCAGCCGCTTCTGGGGCTCCAGAATCACAGAATCAAAGATCTGTGCATAGAACCACAGAATATCCTGAGCTGGGAGGGACCCACAGGGATCATCAGTGCAGCCCCTGGCCCTGCACACACACCCCAACAATCCCAATGAGAGCATTGTCCAAACGCTCCTGGAGCTCTGGCAGCCTTGGGGCCAGGACCATTCCCTGGGGAGCCTGGGCAGTGCCCCAGCAGCCTCTGGGGGAAGAACCTTTCCCTGAGCTCCATCCCAAGCCCTGACACAGCTCCAGCTGTTCCCTGGGCTCCTGTCCCTGTCCCAGAGCACAGCTCAGCCCCTGCCCCTCCTGCTCCCCTCGGGAGGAGCTGCAGCCCCCGAGGAGTCTCCCCTCAGTCTCCTCAGCTCCAGCTGAACAAGCCAAGTACCCTCAGCTGTTCCTCAGAGCCTTCCCCAGCTCTGTGTCCCTCCTTTGGACACTCTCCAACAGCTTTGGATCCTTCTGATCTTGTGGTGCCCCCAGAGTGCCCCCAGCTCTCGAGGTGAGGCTGCCCCAGTGCAGAGCAGAGCAGAGCAGGACAATCCCTCCCTGACCTGGCCAGTGATGTTTGAGCCCTTTCATTCTCTCTCTATCCCTCCTCCTCCTCCTCCCCCTCCTCCTCACCCTGCCCACCCCAGGCCGTGGCAGGGGCAGCTCCCTCCCAGTTTGTGATGCATTTCTGTGTTTGCTGCTGCCTGGGGGAGTCTCACCCACTGCACTCCCTGGGGCAGTCAGTGCTCCACAGCTCAGCCACCACCCAGCTCCAGCTCCCAGCGCTCCCAGCTCCCAGAGCTCCCAGCTCCCAGAGCTCCCAGAGCTCCCAGAGCTCCCAACTCCAGCTCCCAGAGCTCCCAGCTCCAGCTCCATCTCCAGCTCCCAGAGCTCCCAGAGCTCCCAGAGCTCCCAGAGCTCCCAACTCCCAGAGCTCCCAGAGCTCCCAGCTCCCAGCGCTCCCAGCTCCCAGCGCTCCCAGCTCCCAGCGCTCCCAGCTCCCAGCGCTCCCAGAGCTCCCAGAGCTCCCAACTCCAGCTCCCAGAGCTCCCAGCTCCAGCTCCCAGTGCTCCCAGCTCCCAGAGCTCCCAACTCCAGCTCCCAGAGCTCCCAGCTGCAGCTCCAGCTCCAGCTCCCAGAGCTCCCAGCACTCCCAGAGCTCCCAGCTCCAGCTCCCAGAGCTCCCAGCTCCAGCTCCAGCTCCAGCTCCCAGAGCTCCCAGCACTCCCAGAGCTCCCAACTCCAGCTCCCAGAGCTCCCAGCTGCAGCTCCAGCTTCAGCTCCCAGAGCTCCCAGAGCTCCCAGCTCCAGCTCCCAGAGCTCCCAGAGCTCCCAGAGCACCCAGAGCTCCCAGCTCCCACTCCCAGTTCCTGGCAGGTCCCTGCACGTTCCTGAGTTCAGAATAAACAGCACTGCTCTCCCCACCAGGCCGCTCCTCCTGCAGGATGGGGTGAGCACGTGGGGATGCAAAGCTGTCCCAGAGACCTCCCTGGCTTCCAGCAGGAGAACGTCCTGATATTCCCGACCAAATATTTGGCTGGGCTGCCAAGTGGAAAACATGCTGAGCTGCAGATGGCAGAATCTTCCTGCAGTCGTCTTGCCAGCACGACATGACTTCCACTGGGAAGTCATTTCTCAGCTCCAGGGCAGTGCTGAGGGGTTGAACCCACAAAAATCAGCATTTTTGCTGGCAGGAGTGTCTGCAAACTGCGAGAAAGGGGTTAAAGTCACAGGTCTGCAGAACACAAAACAAGAGCTTGAGCCATAATCTGCTTTGCCGCTCCAAGCTTGGCCTCTCTGGGGCCACGGCGAGTGAGGAATTAGAAACATGGAGAAATCCCTGTTCCCAGAACACTGCAGCCTCCAGCCCCGGGGTGGTTCCACAGCCACCCTCTGGGTGCCCTGCCACCCCTCTGCTCGCTCCTGACTCCAACCCCAGCAGGAGCAGTGCCAAGGGCTCTGCCTGTCCCTTCCTTGCTGCCACCCTTGGGGCTGGGAGGCGTCCAGGACACTCAGTGCACCCCAGCTCGCTCGGAAGGGCTGGTTCATCTCACCCCCAGAGCTGTTCTGGCAGACCCCAGAGACTATGGGTCCGATTTAGGGCTTCCCAGGAGGGGAGATGCCATTTTCACACCATTAAAATCAGCTCCAACCCATTCAAAGGCGCTCCCCAGCAACGTGGGAAAGGCAGAGTGTGACCCTGAGAGATGAGGGGTGACTTCTCTGTCCCCCTGCCAGCACCCCGGTGCCAGCCTGGGTGCCAGGGGCACCTCCTGCCTGCCTCTGGACCAGCAGCTCCCTGTTGCAGGCTGTCCCGGCTGTGCTCTGGCCGGGCACACCCTGCATCCCTTTGTACAGCAGCTTCACAGGGCTTTGGGCTTGCTCCAGCTCTGTGTGGGAGGAGGGTTTTTTTTTCAAAAACACGAGAATTGTTTTACGGTCAAATCTATTCAGTGCAATCTTAGTGAGGAAAGGGCCGAATTCCCCCCTCGCTCCTCTCCAAAATCTTGAATTTCGCCAGCAAAGGGGCAAAAGAAGGCCGTGCCAAAGCCGGGGCATGTGAGAGGAGAGCTGGGAGCAGCGACCTCGCTCTGACACCGCCGGCTCGGCTCTCTGGAAATCCTATCCCCGTGTTACATAAGGATCTGGCCCTATCTGGAACGCCGGGGTCATTGCACTTCTCCGAGTGTGGTAAAATGCTCGGAGGTCCTCAGCAGGAGAGCGGCAGGGAAGTGCCAGCGCGGATCCTCCGCGGAGCCGAGCCGAGCCGGGCCGGGCCGGGCTGAGCCCCCAGGGCTGCCGGAGCAGCGCCGCGATTGCAGCCGGGGGAAGGTGGGCACCGAGACCCCCTGCGCCCCCGGGCCTGCATTCCTCCTGCTCTAAGGAGAGGGCTCCATCAGGCAGGTCCACTCTCAGACGGGACTTATGCAATCGCTTGGAGCCGCTCCATGTGACCCAGACTGGCTGGCGCTCTGCCACCGCTCCGCGCTGCCTCCAGCCCGGCACCGAGCGGGGATCAGCGAGAGCCGGCGGGCATGAGCGGAGTGCCACTCGTTAACGGAGTGCCAGTCAGTAACGGAGTGCCAGTCATTAATTCAGGGTGCCAGTCATTAACGGAGTGCCACTCGTTAACGGAGTGCCAGTCATTAACTCAGGGTGCCAGTCATTAACGGAGTGCCAATCATTAACTGAGAGTGCCAGTCATTAACGGAGTGCCACTCGTTAACGGAGTGCCAGTCATTAACTGAGTGCCAGTCATTAACTCAGGGTGCCAGTCATTAACGGAGTGCCACTCGTTAACGGAGTGCCAGTCATTAACTGAGTGCCAATCATTAACTCAGGGTGCCAGTCATTAACGGAGTGCCAGTCACTAACTCAGGGTGCCAGTCACTAACTCAGGGTGCCAGTCACTAACGGAGTGCCAGTCATTAACTCAGGGTGCCAGTCATTAACTCAGGGTGCCAGTCATTAACGGACTGCCAGTCATTAACTGAGGGTGCCAGTCATTAACGGAGTGCCAGTCATTAACGGAGTGCCAGTCATTAACTCAGGGTGCCAGTCATTAACTCAGGGTGCCAGTCATTAACGGACTGCCAGTCATTAACTGAGGGTGCCAGTCATTAACGGAGTGCCAGTCACTAACCGAGTGCTAGTCATTAACTCAGGGTGCCAGTCACTAACCGAGTGCTAGTCATTAACAGTGTGCAACCCCCACCACACAGGGCCCTGCCAGTGACACACACGTCTATATGTGGATAAAACACTATTTGCACATGGATGCACATTACCTGTATGTGGATCTGTGATATCTGCACAGGGATCCATGTTATCTGTACATGGATACATGCTATCTGCATGTGGATAACACGTTATCTGCATGGGGAGACATGGTATCTGCACATGGATCCATGTTATCTGCATATGGATACATGTTATCGCACATGGATCCAGATTATCTGCACATGGATCCAGGTTATCGCACATGGATACACACTATCTGCACGTGGATCCAGGTTATCACACATGGATACACACTATCTGCACATGGATAACATATTGTCTTCATGGGGAGACACAGTATCTCCACACGGATACAGGTTATCTGTACATGGATCCATGTTATCTGCACACGGAACCATGTTATCGCACATGGATACACACTATTTGCATGTGGATAACATGTTATCTTAATGGGGAGACATGGTATCTGCACATGGATACAGGCTATCTGTACATGGACCCATGTTATCTCACATGGATACACACTATCTGCACGGGGATAACACGTTATCTGCATGAGGACAGACGTTATCTGGACATCGTACAGGTTATTGGCACATGGATAACACACAGTCTGCACACAGATACATGTGATCAGCATGGGAATACACGCATGGGACACATGATACCTGCACATGGGTAACATGTTATCCACATGGGATACATGTTACCTGAGCATGGATACATGTTATCTGCACGTTGATAACTCATTATCTGCATGTGGACACACACAGTACCTGTGGGCACGTCTGATGCCCACACCCCCTGCGCTGCCATCCCATTCCTGGGATATTCCAGGCACAAATGCCATTTTTATACCCAGCATCTCTGCGGCCACCTCTGCCTCCATGAAATGCTCCTCCTCCGTGGGTTCAGTGCAGCCAGGAGAGAACCCAGAGCTCCTGGGCCTCTGCACAGGCAGCTCTCCCTGTCCTCCTGCTGCTCTTCAGGGGCTCTGCTGCTCCTCCCAGGGCTCTGCTGCTCCTCCCACAGCTCTGCTGTGCCTGGGACGCCAGGAAATCACCCCAGGCTCTGGGAAAGGCCGGGAGCACTCACACCTCAGAGAGGGCAGGGAAGCAGACACAGACCCAGCCATTTCCATCCTGGCAGGGCTGGCTCCATCTCCATCTCCATCTCCATCTCCATCTCCATCTCCATCTCCATCTCCATCTCCATCTCCATCTCCATCTCCATCTCCATCTCCATCTCCATCTCCATCTCCATCTCCATCTCCATCTCCATCTCCATCTCCATCTCCATCTCCATCTCCATCTCCATCTCCATCTCCATCTCCATCCCACAGCTGTCCCCAGCAGTCCTGGAGCTCACACAACCCAGCCCTGCACAGTGCTGAGCCCTGGCCTTGCAGAAAGACAAATTCCCTCCTGTGCCCACCCCGAGCTCTGCTCACCTGTGTCACCACCCCAGCCCTCTCCAGCTGGAGCTGCTCCGTGCTGGGAGTCCCGGCCGAGGCAGGAGTGTGGTTTGTACACTCACAGCTCTCAAAGAGCTGTCACAGCTCTCACACACCAAATGTTGCACTTGAAATTTGGCTCTTCATCAGCCAGGCTGTAGGGCAGGGCCATACAATCCCGCAATGGTTTGGGTTGGAAGGGATCTTAAAGCCCATCCAGTGTCACCCCTGCCATGGGCAGGGACACCTTCCACTGTCCCAGGCTGCTCCAAGCCCTGCCCAGCCTGGCCTTGGACACTGCCAGGGATCCAGGGGCAGCCACAGCTGCTCTGGGCACCTGTGCCAGGGCCTCCCCACCCTCAGAGCCGACAGAGATGTGTGTGGTTGTCAGGCTGGATGTGCTACAGGGCAGGGCAAAGCCCCACCATGGCCCCTGTCCCCTGCCACACCTTGTGCCCCCACAGCACTGCACAGCCTCGTGCTGCGGCTGCAGAGATGGGAGAACCCCAGAGCTTCCCAAGGAAAGCCTCAGAGGTGACTCCTGCTCCCCAGCAGAGCTGTGAGAAGCACTGGGGGACCTGCAGGGTCCTTCTGCCACCACCACGGCACAGCCTCACCCAGCACCGACCCAGCCATGGCCTGTCCTGGCTGGGGGAAGATCCACAGCACGGCCCAGCTCCAGCTCCCCTGGTGCTGGTTTGATCCTGCCAGGTGAATCAAGGAAGAAGTGAGGTTTGAAGGGACTCCGGAGGGTCTCTGCTCCCATCCCACTCTCAGAATGTTAGATCAGGCCCACACAGCCCAGGCTGTGCACAGGAATGGCTCAGAGGAAATGCAGGGAGCTGTGCAGGGGGACCCCAAGGCAGCAAAGCCGGTTTGGACCTCCCTGTCCTCTCAGGAAACAAGAACCAGTCAGCAAAGTGACATCGTGGTGACACAGAGAGCCTTCCTTCCACAGCGGGACAGACCAAGGAGTGATTTGGTGACAATTGAACAAACATTCAGTGCAGGACCTTGAGGTCAGCCCCAGGCAGTGGCCCCGGGGTCCCCTCTGTGCAGGGCAGTGACCATGACAGCAGCACCCACAGCCCCCAGGACAGGTCACCCACGCCAGGGGAGCCCTGCAGGGACACGGATGCATCCTGTGGGATGAAGCCTTGAAGAACACTGTGAAATCCCTCCAGCCCTGGGAGACCTGCAGATCGTGCCCAGGCTCCCTGGAGCTCTGGGAGATCTGCTGGGCAGAGGTTTTGGGCCCTTTTTCCCTCCCTGCAGGTTCTTTACTCGGGGAAGGTGGTCCAGATGGTGTGGCCCAGGTGGAGCTGCTTCCTCCATGGCCAGGGAATGAAGAGTCCTTAATCCTGACAGGACTGAACTCCTCCTCTGTACCTTCATTTTGGTCAAAGCCACTTCCCACCGAGGTCACAAATCCCACAGGAGAAGGCCAGGATTTCACCTGCCAGTTTAGCGTGGTTGGGACCAACATTTGGGAGTGGCTGAGTTCAGAAAGATTGGCAGGACTGCACAGGAATAGATTCATTTTCACTCAGTTTTCCTTTAAAATTAAGTTGCTATGGAAGAGTAGGAAACACAGTATCGATAACGGTGGGTTGGATGATAAACAGAAGGGAAGGTGTGGATGTGTCATCCCTGGAAGTGTTCCAGGCCACGTTGGACAGGGTTTGGAGCACCCTGGGACGGTGGAAGGTGTCCCTGCCCATGGGAGAGGGTGGCACTGGATGAACTTTAATGTCCCTTCCAACCCAAACCATTCCATGATTCCATGAAAGGCACTGAGTAGTCACACATGGAATATCCCAAGCATTTCCCAGCCTGGAAGGATGCAGAAGGTCAGAGAGGAGCAGCAATGGAGCAGCTGGATGGGGACCCAACACTTCACACGTGCACTGGTGTTGCTCCACTGAAGTCAGACAGAGCTAAAATATTCCAGCGGAATTTCCCAGTGGAGACTCTCCCAATCCTTCCGTTGGCTGCAGACTTCACTGAGGGCCCTCACAGTGACCAAGATGGGAAAATTGGCTTGGATGGTGTCCCTCTAAAGCTCCTCCAGTGCAGGAACACCAGGCTGGACCCAGGCTGGTGCTTTTCCACGTGTCTCGCTCCCCAGTCGCCACATGAGATCCGAAATGCTCACACATTCCCGGGAAGTGTTTGTAACTCCTCATCCTGCAAACATTTCCTACAGTGGTGGGGTCAAGAGAAGACCTCTCTGCCTTGAGTGTCTCCAGCACATCTGAGCTGATATCACCCATGGAATTGGTGCTGAAAACGTGATGAGTTTGGTCCCAGTTCTGTCGGTTTAGGCTCTTTCTGTGTTAACTCAAGATCGAGGCAGGACAGGACGTGACAAACACATCCTGCGGTGCTCCCGGCTCAGAAGGAATTAATTGCTGGAAACTTGGCAAGAAAAGTGGGCTTTGGAGTGGGGGGGTTTCAGATAAGCTGGAGATAAAGGTTTGCATGGAATCATCCCTGGGTGGGCCTGGGGCAACCTGTGCTCCACGGAGCTGCTCCTTTGGGAAGCTCAGCCCAGGCTCCCTGGAGCAGGATTCCATGGAATGATAAGAACGGCGACTCCTCCCCAGGAGTCTCTGGGTGGCCTGGAGCCATGGGTGATAAGAGAGCCTCTCGTGTTTCAGGTTTGAGGAACAGACACTGTTTATGTTGAGCGGCACCACCTTCCTCCCCTCGGGGCTCCTCTTCAGCCTCTCCGCGGCTTCTCGGGGCCTCCCTGTGCCAAAGGAAACAGCTTGGCCCCCCAGCCTTATCGGGCAGAGCTGATTTGCAGGAGATGACAGCACCTTTCCCATTCCTCCCCAGGAGCAGCCGCTTGGGGAATGCGGCTGGAGCCGCACCAAGAGGCGCCAGGAGGTTTTTGGGAGGTTTTTGGGATGGCAGGAGGAGGAGGGAGGCAGAGAGTGCTGCCCTGGGGCAGAGCAGGAGCAGCGGGAGGCTGAGGATGGAGCAACTGGAGCACTCAGCACGTTCCATATATGGAGAAACTCCGGGAAGAGCCTCCCAAGGACCGGAGGAAGCCTCACTGATGGAGGAGTCACAGAGCAGCCCAGGCCGGGCTGTTCCCAGCACAGGAACATCCCCGAGCTGGAATCACCTGGGAGTCCCACAGAGCATTTCCCTTTCACCCTGAGCAGCGTGAGGGATTCCAGACAGGAACAAAGACCCCCAAAACCCCTCCCTGCTGTGCCCAGCCATGCCCTCCATCCCAGCCTGGCACACGTGGGCACTGTGAAGGAGAACAGGACCAAGAACAGGAGCAGAGCTCTGGTGGGGCCATCTCCAGCACCAGGGAAATCAGCAGGAAAACAAACTGAGGTTTGCATCTCGACCCAAAAAAGTCCCCAAAAATGGGCCTCGGTGGGAAATGGGGAGTTTTGCTGCAGAGGGTACCTGCCCCCAGTGCAGCTCACGCTTCCCTCTCGGTCGATTCTTCCCCTCGGGAAGATATTTGCCAAGGTTATTTTATAAACTCCTTTCTATTTATAGCCCAGCTCCTTCAGCTCTAATGAGATAATCTTCTGGCATCTCACCACCACTAATATTTACTTTGATGTTTAAAATAACATTTTCTGAGGGATTGATCTTTTTTTTTTTTCCTTTAAAAAAATACACCTTTAAATCACAATCAAAGAAAGAATCGAGCAGAGCAGCGGGGCCGAGCTCTTGGGGATGCACACGGAGTCAGTGACACTGCAACTTTTTCAGGGCAGACTCTTTATAATCCTCTGAGCACATCAGGAGGGAGAGAGAGAGGCATTGGCAGCTCCTGAAGATGGAGAGAGAGACTGGGAGAGAGGGAGAGGGAGCGCGGGCTGTGTTTATTCTCAGGAATGAAGGCAGCGAGGAAGGCTTCATTCTGCACAGTAATTGAGAGCTTGGCCGCGGGCAGCTCGGCAGAGGAGAATTGGGGATTTGGAGCAGCGAACATTCGATCCCTGGGTTAATGCAATTAAAAAAGTGCAGCAGAGGGGCTGGGGGAGGCGAGGAGGCAGCGCACGAGATCGCGGCTCCTGCCGCCTGCAGCCACTTTGAAACACAAGCCTGCGTTTTTATGGAAACTCTGAATGTTGGAGAAGGGTGAACATGGTTTTCATTCTCATAAATGTTTTTCCAGCGTGCAAGGCTCTCCGGGCTCATTCCTTCTCCAGGGAGACGGTTCTGATTTCAAAGAACATTCGCGTTCCCTTCCACCCCAGACCACCCCACTCCAACCTCAAAGAGTCTCCTCTGGAAAAAATATTTTAAATTATTTTACCTTTTCGAGTGTTTTCCCTTCTTTCTTCTTTTTTCCCCTCCTTTTAATTCCTTCAGCTTCTCTCTCTCTCTTTTTTTTTTCCCCTCTTCTTTTTCCCAGCAGCAGCCAAAAGCTCCTCTCTCCTCCTCAGCCCTGCGCGTGTCAGAAAGTTTCCAGGCTGAGGGTTTGTGTCGCCTTCCTCAAGAACCTTCTTCTGTCAGACCCAGGCAGAGCTGGAGCTGGAGGCTTTGCTAAAAAGTCTCCTTTCAGGAAGTGAGCAGTAATAAGAGAGCGGCTCGGAGGCAGCACATGGATAGGGGCTGCTCAGAGAGAGAGAAAAAAAAAAAAAAAAAGGAAAGAAAGAAAGAAGAAGGAGAAGGGAAAAAAAAAAAAAAGCTTTGCTCAGGAATTTTGCCAGGATTATCCAGAAAAAAAAAAAAAAAAGAAAAGAAAAAAAAAAAAAGAAAAAAAAGAAAAAAAAAGAAAAATCCCCAAACCCAGAAGGCTGGAAAAGTCCCGCCCTGACTGCTGACATCAGTGCAGAAGGCAGGTCTTGCCTGAAACAGTATAAAACTAATCAGCCTTTCTGCGGAGGAGCGGGGAGGGAGCTCGGGCAGCCCTGGAGGCGATGCCGGCAGCTCCTCGGTGGAGAAACCATCCCAGGAAAAGCCATAAAGCAGAGAGACCGCGCTGATAGTGCACACAAAGCAGATAAAGCAAGCCAGGATCGGTTTCGGTTTGGCTTTTCCTCCCCAACAACAAAGAAGTTGTTGAAGTTCCTTCATTTCAAGGGAAGTTTTCAAAAACTCTTACAAACCCAGGGAGTGTGCGAGGAAATGGCCTGAGAGGTTGCCGAGCTCTGCAGCAATGGCAGCGATGGGCTTGGAAGTGAAAAAAAAGCCAAAAAAATTGGCCAGAGTTTGAAGCAGTCCCTTCCCTCCGCAGCTCCATCAGTGTCGCCCCGCTGGCTGTCCTGCTGCCACCGTGGAGCGTCCCACGGAGTGTGCCACGGAATGTCCCATGGAATGTCCCATGGAGTGTCCCACGGAATGTCCCATGGAATGTCCCACAGAATATCCCATGGAATGTCCCATGGAGTGTCCCATGGAGTGTCCCATGGAGTGTCCCATGGAGTGTCCCACGGAATGTCCCACGGAATGTCCCACGGAATGTGCCACGGAATGTCCCACAGAATGTCCCATGGAATGTCCCATGGAGTGGCCCACGGAATGTCCCACGGAGTGTCCCACAGAATGTCCCATGGAATGTCCCATGGAATGTCCCATGGAACGTCCCATGGAATGTCCCACAGAATGTCCCATGGAGTGTCCCATGGAGTGTCCCATGGAGTGTCCCACAGAATGTCCCACGGAATGTCCCACAGAGCCCACCCCATCCCCAGGGCAGGGAATAAACCCTGGGGTGACCAAAGGATCCCAAACAATCTCCTGCAGGACACCTCCAGCCACCAGCGAGGACAGGCAGGAGCTCATGGCCTCTGTCCCCCTTTGGGATCCCAGAGCAGATTTGTGACCCTGCTGGGGACAGAATGAGTGCACAGAGTGGGGAAAGGAGAACTTCCCTTCTCCTGGGAAAGACACAGGGAAAGGATGGACCCTGAGGCTGAGCGCACTGCAGGGACACTGTGACCCCAAAACCCCCTGGAAGTGTCTTGTCTTCCAGGAGGATTTGAGTGCAGAGTTAAGGGGTGAAAAGTTGCCAGGGAAGGATGTAATATACAGTTAAATAAATAAATAAATAAATATTTAAATATATATATGTATAAACAGGCTTCCTGAACATATATATACACACACACACACACACACATATATAAAAAATATACATATATATAAATATATATATATATATATAAAAGTAAGTTTCCTGGACATATGTATATATCTGTATTTTAAAAATATATATATTAAAACAAGCTACCTGAACACATATATATTTATAAAAATGCATATATTAAAGTAAGTTCCCTGAACATGTAGATATATATATGTATTTAAATATATATATTAAAGTAAGCTCCCTGAACATATATATATATTAAAAATATATATATTAAAGAAGCTCCCTGAACATATATATATATATATATATATATATTAAAAAAATATATCTATATTAAAGTAAGGTCCCTGAACACATATATATTTAAATATATATATATCAAAGAAGCCCCCTGAACATATATATATATTTAAATATATATATTAAAGAAGCTCCCTGAACATACATATATATAAATAAAAATTAAAGCAAGTTCCCTGAACATATATATATAAAAATATTTAAAAATACATATATTAAAGTTAGCTCCCTGAAGCTGAGCCTCCAGGAGAGGATCTCAGGGGGCTCTGGGACAGGGAGAGAGGGTTTGTGTCCCTGGGCAGTGCAGCTCAGCCCTGCAGCCTGTGTCCTGCCGTGACCCTGCAGGCACATCAGTGCCAAAGCCACAGGATGCAGCCCCGGAGCTCTTGGCCAGCAGCCCTGGTGCCACCCAGGCTGACCCAGCACCGTCTGCAGCCACCAGGGCATGGGATGGGAATGGAGAGAGGAAAAAACCCCAAAGGCCTGGCCAGCCCTGTGTCCTGATGGGATGCGGGCCTAAAAAAAAAAAAAAAATAAAAGGGATGAAGGAAAAAGCAAGAAGCTGTGGTGCTTTTTGTGGTGTATCCTCCTAAATCCTCTGCTATCAGCAAAGCAGGATGAACCTGACCAGGAGCTGTGCCAGCCAGAGTTAATTTTCTGCCAGGAATTTTTAAAAACTCTTTTCAAAGCTCCTGGGATGGAGCAGCAGCAGGAAGGACCTCCTGAGTCCCCCAGTATTTTACGCTGCCTGGAAGGTTCATTCATCCAAATAACCCTGAAAAAACATCCTTTTCTCCCGGGAGGAGCTGGCTGAGGGTGGGAGATCACAGCTCTTCTGCACCACTCTCCCTGCCCAGACTGGGAAGGGCTGGCCCCGCACTGGAAATGGAGTTCAAAGGCACTGGGAGTGCTGGGCTGGATTCCGGGCCAGTTCCCCGCCTGGGTGGACAGAGTGGTTTCCTTCCTCCCTGGGCCACGCTGGCCATTGTCTGAGCCCCCAGAGCACACCCAGAAAAGAGCAGCTGAACAAAGAGTTTGGGGTTTAGTGAACGGCGCTGCTGCTGCTCAGGGAAGGGCGAAACGCCGCGAGCGTGGCTTGGTGCCATCGCGGGGCTGTGCTGTCTGCTGGGGCTGCTCTCAAACACGCTCAGGGTGGATGGAGGGGCACATTCCCAGCTTTCCTTCCCCAGCCGTGCTGCCAGACCCTTTCCCTTCCCAGGAAAATTGGTTTTTCCCTGATTTTCAGGGGCTCCGGTCCCTCCTGGGTGGTAAATACAGAGTTAGAGACTCCTGATTTATGAGGCAAATTCCCTCAGCCCTGTGCCCCAGCCCAGGACCCTCAGATTTGTACCAGATCAGCCCCAAATTGGGGCTTTTCTCCAGTCTGGAGCTGTCCTGGAAGGGAGGATGGAGCCACTCAACCCTCACAAGCCAAGGCCTCCATCACCTGCACAAATCCTGGGAAAAGGGGAATGGTGAAGTGACCAGAGGCTCACAGCAAAGAGGAGAAGGTGATAAAAACCATGGAGAAGAGAAATTTTCAGTCCCTGAAGTTGCTACAAAGTTTATTTTCCTGATGATTTTGGTATCAGAGACCACCGGAAAATCTGCCTGAAATGAAATGAAATGAAATGAAATGAAATGAAATTAAATTAAATTAAATTAAAAAAAGGGTTTCACAGGCAACCAAAAACCCCCAAATTTCACCTCCAACACCACCCAGCTGCTTCCTCTCCCTGGGATGAGGAGACGAGGCTGAATTTCCAGGCGATATTTGAAATTCTCGCTGTCTGGGGGGATGGAGAGCAGCCCGGTGACACTGCACCCTCCTGTGGCTGCACGGAGCTCGGGATGCTGGAAACCTCCGGGATGATGGAAACCCCGCTGGGATCACGGAAACCCCGCCGGGATCACGGAAACCCCGCCGGGATCACGGAAACCCTGCCGGGATGATGGGCTGGACCCCAGGGAAGCACAAATTCCAACACTTCCAGGCCAGCTTGGCGCTTCCCGGTGGTGCTGGATGATTCCCAACGCAGCCGACCCGCACGACACCAAAGCCAGGGCTCCTTTAGAGGCTCGAAAAGGCTGAGGATTTTGTCCTGGATGCCATCGGGACACACAGGGAACGCTGCTGAGGCCTGATGGGGTAATTTTGTAGAAGTATTTTGTACATAAAATGAAATATTCTCCCTCCCTTCGCTATGTCTGAACTGCAGGGCCTGGGCAGAGTTCCCAGCTCTGGCTCCACATCACAGCCTGGCCCCAAGTCCGTGTTGGGACAAGCTCCTTGGCCACGGACTCACCCTTTTTATGGCTGCTCAGCACCCAACACAACAAAGCTCCTTTCAGCCCTTCAGCTACCGCGGCAATAAACAAAGTGCTGGGCTTTGTTTGGAGCCCGGGGGCTGCAGGTTGGGAACCTGTGAGCGAAAGGAGCTGGAAACAAACGGGTTTGTTTTTCCACCGGGCCACAGACATGTCAACTAATTGCCCAACAGTAAAGCTCGGCTTAATTAGTCCCAGGTGTTAAATGAAATAGTTTTGGTGTTTCCCAGACTTGTAACTCCGGCCTGAAGGAGCCACAGGCTTGGAGAGCGGAGCCATCAAGGAGTGATTATTGAGGTCGTGGTGCCTGATCCTGGAGTTTTGTGGGGGTTTTGGGGCAGAGGACAAAAATTCAGGTGGGTTTTGCTGAGGGCACTGCAAGGGGAGGATGTTGGGGTGCTGCATTCCCACCTCAGGATCTCAGCTGAGATCCTTGGGGATTTCTGGGTGAACATTGTGAAGAGCTCCATGGGAAAGGGTTCAAAAGGGCTCCTGGGGGATTTGGCAATGGCATACCATGGGGCTGAGGGATGCTCAGGGATACCTTGTGTTCTGCCTACCCAACCTTATTCCCAAATTCTTTTATTCCAGTCAGTCCTGAACATCATTAAGCTCATCCTGCTGGGATCAGGGCCTGGGTCCCGACTTCTACAGCACAGTTTTCTGCCAGCAAAAGCAAAAAGTTCCAGGATTGCCCATCCATCTCCTTGGATTCCTCCTCTGCATTCAGCAGGAGTTAGTCATGGGTGGGGATTGGAGCATCCTGACCCAGAGGGAGGTGTTCCTGCCCATGGAGAGAGGCTGGAACGAGATGAGCTCTAAGGTTCCTTTCCAGCCCCAAGCATTCCATGATTCGGTGATGCCACAGCCTTTCTCCACAGCTGGTCCTGGACTGTGTATCCATCAATGCCAGGATAGGTGGCAGTGAGCTGGGGATGGCACACGGAGATTGTCCCTTTTGGAAGGGGAGACCTGCCCTGAGGAGCAGCTGGAAACCCTCAAAGCATAATCACCCTTTGGTGGCACTGGAGATGGAAGGTCCCCAGTGCCAGCTGACAGTGGTGGCACTGGAGCTAGAAGGTCCCCAACCCAGCTGGCAATGGTGGCACTGGAGCTGGACGGTTCCCAGCCCAGCTGGCAATGGTGGGACCAGAACTGGATGGGTCCCAGCCCAGGTGACAATGGTAGCACTGGAGCTGGAAGATCCCCAATGCCAGCTGACAGTGGTGGGACTGGAACTAGAAGGTCCCCAACCCCACTGTCACTGGTGGCACTGGAGATGGAACGTCCCCAGCCCAAGTGACAATGGTGGCACTGGAACTGGAAGGTCCCCAATGCCAGCTGTGAGTGGTGGCACTGGAGTTGGAAGGTTCCCAGCCCAGCTGACAGTGGTGGCACTGGGATGGGATGGTGCCCAGCTGACAGTGGTGGCACTGGAATTGGAAGGTCCCCAGCCCAGCTGGCAGTGGTGGCACTGGGATGGGATGGTCCCCAGCCCAGCTGACAGTGGTGGCACTGGGATGGGATGGTCCCCAGCCCAGCTGACAGTGGTGACACTGGGATGGGATGGTCCCCAGCCCAGCTGGCAGTGGTGGCACTGGAATGGGATGGTTCCCAGCCCAGGTGACAGTGGTGGCACTGGGAGGGGATGGTTCCCAGCCCAGCTGGCAGTGGTGGCACTGGGAGGGGATGGTCCCCAGCCCAGCTGACAAAGTTCTGACCTCTCTGGCCCCACAAGCAGCTGATCAGAACCAGGGCAGGAGGACCAGGCCATGAGAGGCTTCTGGGGTTCCTGAGCCTGCCCTGGTCCATCACAAAGCACAGCTCCCACCCAGCCCTTCTCAGAGGGCCTTTCTCAGCAGCTCCTGGCCTGGATGTGGGAAATCCAAAGGAATTCAGCTTTCCTGACTCCTCTGTGATTCCAAGAGGCACAGCCTGGAATGACAATGGCTCTGACAGGAGAGGGCAGCCAGGGGGTGTCGGGTTCTGCTCCCAGGGGACAGGGACAGGAGAGGGAATGGCCCTAAGCTGCTCCAGGGGAGGTTCAGGTTGCACATCAAGAGGAATTTCCTCCTGGAAAGGTTTGTCAGGCCTTGGCAGGGCTGCCCAGGGAGGTTTGGAGTGCCCACCCCTGGAGGTCCCAAGGAAGGCCTGGATGTGGCGCTCAGTGCTCTGGGCTGGGGACAAGGTGGGCATCAGGCACAGCTGGGACTCAATGATCTCAGAGGTCTTTTCCAGCCCAGCCACCTCTGTGATCCTGTGGCAAAGACACTCCTGCCCAGAGATTCCCTTTCCCACCAACATCTGCTCCGTGGGAAGGCGAGAACTCTCTCTCTTGTTCAAGGCGAGAACTTCGCTCTCCAAGCAATGTCTCCCCCATAATACATTCATTTAAATACTGCCAGCTCCTCACCACCTCCCTCTGGTCTGTCCTCTCCACAGCAGAGCCTTGCCCTGGCACGGAGAAGATCTCAGAGCTCTTTCACTCTTCAAAGCTGCACAGCTTTTGTTTGCTCTCCTTTCCCTTCCTGTGCAACAAGGAAATAAGGTCACATTTCAGAGAAACCCAGCGAGCGGTGGTTTGCTGATGCCAGAACGGGCCCGCTCCCCTCTCCTTTCCCAAAACCAACACATCCCTCACTCTACAAAGATTATTTTCCCTCTTTTTTCCTCTCGTCCTTCCCAGCTGCTGGGAGGAAGCCCCCAAAGCTGTCGTGCTACTCTGCAGAGCAGGTAAGAGGCACTTTTTGATCGCTTTTGGGTTCTTGGGTGGCGGTGGCGTCATGGCTGCTTTGTTCCCTGCTGGTGCCTTTCTGCAGCACTGAGGGGTTTAGAGGGGAGATATCCTGGGAAATGTTGGTGCTAAAATTCCAGGTGAATTCCTTATGAGACCTTTGTTTTCCTACTGATCACTCCACTGGGAAAAAAACGGGATTGACTTGGGGGCATCACGGTTTTTTGGAAGCTCAGGGGGTTTAGACATCAGAAAGTGATGAAATGATAGCTCGTGGTCCAACTCTTGGCCAGCCATTCCCTTCCCTTTGTCTCTGGACGTGGCATCAAAACTCTGGAAGCTTCTCTTTAAATTTCCTGGGAGCCTCAGTGGCACCGTGGGAAAATTGAGGATCTCGGTGGCAATGTAGGAAGATTTAGGATCCTAGCACCTGCTGGAAAATGCTCCAAACACTCCAGAAATTCCAAGATTTGCTGCTGGCCAACATAACAACAAATAGACTGAAATCCAGAGGCAAACCCACAGTTATTTCCTTGGATTTCTTTGGCATCTCCTGTGTTCCTGCTCGGTGAAAACAGGTCCAGCTCCAATCCCCTCGATCCAAACACAGCCTGGGGTGTTATGGAATAAACTGGGACAAAGGAAAGTTGGGTTTGGAGCTAGGAATCCTTTCCTAATGGATAAGTCTGTTAGGCTTGGAATAAACTCCACAGGGACACCAGAAAAGAACTGGAGAAGGGATCAGGCTCCTCACTGACAGGGGATGAACAAGCGGATCTGCGGGGCTGTGCTTTCTGATTTATTTAGGATTCTGCTGTTTTCAATCCCTCACCATCCTTTTTCCCCTTGGGAAGAGGGACCCAAGCCACTGGAAAGTTTGCCTATGCTGCTGGGAATAGGATTTCCTAAAGAAAAGTGGATGATGCCACGGCTGGATTTAGAATTCAAATATATAAATATATAATTTAAAAAGTTAATTCCTATTAAGATCTTAAGAAAGAGGTTTTCCTGGAAACTCTCAGATAACCAGGACGATGCCACAGTCCCTCTGTAAAGCACCCAACTCCAGACACAGCAGAAATCCTGGGAATGCCCAGGTTCCCTCTGTGATCGAAACCCACTCAGGCAGGCACAGAATACTTGGCTTGAGCAGCAAAAGTCAGGGAGGACAAAGCCCAGTCAGTTAAGTCGAGCTTTTGCTCCCCCAAACCCCGAGCAAGTGGGACTGGAGGCACAAAAATCGAGAGGCTGAAGGCAAAGGGGGGCATTGAAAGGATTTTTTCACCTCTGGCAACATTTGGGGTTGAGTTCTGTGGCTGGGAAGAGAAAGGAGCAGAGAGCAGCTCTGTGGGCAAAGGGAGTTCTGGGGGACTGGGAATGCTCAGAAGTGCAAATTATTGTTAGCAGATCATTGAGAGCCTCCCAGACTTGGTTTAGTGCTTGATTTCCTGAGAATCTCTGAGGTCACTGGGAGAACCAGGGGGTTACAGCAAATGGGTGGGGCGGGGATTAAAGTCATGGAATCCCAGAAAGGTTTGGGTTGGAAGACCTAAATCCCATCCAGTGCCACCCCTGCCATGGCAGGGACACCTCCCACTGTCCCAGGTTGCTCCAAGCCCTGTCCAGCCTGGCCTTGGACACTGCCAGGGACCCAGGGACAGCCACAGCTGCTCTGGGCACCTGTGCCAGGGCCTGCCCACCCTCACAGGGAACAATTCCTTCCCAATATCCCATCTGTCCCTGCCCTCTGGCACTGGGAAGCCATTCCCTGTGTCCTGTCCCTCCATCCCTTGTCCCCAGTCCCTCTCCAGCTCTCCTGGAGCCCTTCAGGCCCTGCCAGGGGCTCTGAGCTCTCCCTGGAGCCTTCTCCTCTCCAGCTGAACACCCCCAAAGTTTAATGCTTGGGTAATTTAATGCAGGCTTTAGTACTAGACCTTAAATATAGACATGGATATGTAATGTCATATAATATAACATAATATAATGTAGTGTAATATAATATAATATAATGTAATATAATACAATGTAATACAATACAATATAACATAACATAACATAACATAACATAACATAACATAACATAACATAACATAACATAACATAACATAACATAACATAACATAACATAGTATAATACAACATAACATAACATAATATCAAATCTAATACTTGCTTGGTCCTTAGTGCAGGAAAATGTGTTTCTAAACACAATTTTGGTCACGGAATGTCCTTGTTTAGCCTTGTAATATCGCAGAGGTGCCAGGAAAGGCTCTGCTGGGTGTGGAATGGAATGGAATGGAACGGGCACGGCAGAGAGAGCCCAGAGCATGGCACAGACCCCAGGGGGCCAAGGTGACCACGGGCAGATCCCACAGACTCCAGAGGGAGTTTTGGAAACAAATTCAAGCTTCAGTGAGGGAGGCAGGAAGGATAAAACCTGAACCAGTCTTATATAATTCCATTTCCCTGCATCCCCCCCAAATCACTGGAACAAAACTCCTTTGCTGTCATCATTAACAAACAAAATGCCTGGGCAGATCTGAGCCTTTATTTCCCTCTGCCTCAGGTTTTTGCTCGGAAAACAGAGATCCTGAGCTGCCTGTGAGGGGAGCATTTCCACACTCGGGGAATGTGGGAATCAATTCCAGTGCCCCTCCTGTCACTGCTGAGGATTTCCTGCAGGAGCAGAGCTCATATCCAACCCTTTCACCTCCCACTTGTCTTCATTTCCCTCTGCAGAATTTCCCCTTCAGGGATTTCCTCTGGCCACTCTGTAATCCTGCAGAGTCTGAGCTTCTGTTGGAACCCAAACAGATAAGATTTGGTTTGGAATTTGATTAGGAATTGATAATTGATTGATAAAGGAATGGGTTCTCTGTGTTTTGGAACGATGTTCCGAGCAGTGCTCAGGCAGAGTTTGCTCTCCCACTCCCTGGAGACCCTTCCAGACCCTCACCCACCACCAGGGCATTCCTCACGTGGCATTTGGGATCCTGCAGAATTCCCTTCCTGGTGCCAGGTTGGATTTCAGCCTTAAATTCACCTTTCCTCCTTTAAAACCCCTCCTGGAGCATCTGATGCTCAAGAAACTTTGCTGCTCTGGAACTTCCTGCTTTAATTCCCCACTTTGGAACCCTTCAGCCAGGAGATTCCAGTGCAGGCTCCACCACTGCAGCTTTCCATCGCTCTGGATCTTCTCCACAGAGCTGAGAATGCATTTCCTGGGATGTCCAACACCCCCTGGGCAATCCAGGAGCCATGCCCACTGCCCCGGGAGCAGCGAGTGCCAAAGGGGAAACGTGGGGACCTCAATTCCCAAGCGAAGGGGACATTTCTGGCAGGACAGGTGCACACAAACCACACAGGAGAAATGCTGAAGGAGCTTTTTGCAGGGCTTGGCACCTGAACCTTGGGAGACACACACGGCACTTTTAATTATTTTATTTTATTCTCTTTATTCTGTTTTATTCTTTTATTTTATTCCCTTTATTCTTAATTTATTATTTTATTCTATTATCTTTATTCTGTTTTATAATTTTATTTTATTCTCTTTATTCTGTTTTATTCTTTTATTCCCTTTATTCTGAATTTATTCTTATTTTATTCTTTCATACTATTATCTTTATTCTGTTTTATTATTTTATTTTATCTCTCTATTCTGAATTTACTGTTATTTTATTATTTTCTTTTATTCTCTTTATTCTTTTTTATTATTTTCTTTTGTTCTCTTAATTCTGAATTTACTGCTATTTTACTCTTTTATTCTCTTTATTCTGAATTTATTCTTATTTTATTCTTTTATTCTCTTATCCATATTCTGTTTTATTATTTTATTTTATTCTCTTTATTCTGTTTTATTATTTTATTTTATTCCCTTTATCCTGAATTTATTCTTTTATTCTATCATCTTTATTCTGTTTTATCATTCTATTTTATTCCCTTTATTCTGTTTTATTATTTTATTTTATTCTCTTTATTCTGTTTTATTATTTTATTTTACTCTCTTTATTCTGATTTATTCTTATTTTATTCTCTTTGTTCTGTTTTATTATTTTATTTTATTATCTCTATTCTGAATTTACTGTTATTTTACTCTTTTATTCTCTTTATTCCAAATTTATTCTTATTTTATTCTTTTATTCTATTATCTTTATTGTGTTTTATTATTTTATTCTCTCTATTCTGAACTTACTGTTATTTTATTATTTTCTTTTATTTTCTTTATTCTGAATTTATTCTGAATTTATTCTTTTATTCTATTACCTTCATTCTGCTTTATTATTTTATTTTATTCTCTCTATTCTGAATTTACTGTTATTTTATTCTTCTCTTTTATTCTCTTTATTCTGAACGAGCCCAAAGGACATGGGAAATCAGCCACTCCACCCCTGGGTGCCCCCAAGGGGATGAGGCAACACAAAATTCTCCCAGGGAGTTCACAACTCAGACAGATTTATGAGTCTGAACTCATAAAGTTCAGACTTTATGAACTCTGAGCCCACAGAGATTTGGGGCTCTGTGTCTTGGATTAGAGACAAATATCCTCGGTGGAGAGCACTCTGAACAGGTGCCTCCCCACAAAGGTTTCTGGCACCCCTTCCCCCCACAACTACAGAATATCTCAGCCTAAAGTGGGAAGAACTGTTTAATTAACAGAGAAAGCGGGAAAAGAACTGTTTAATTAACAGAGAAAGTGGGATAAGAACTGTTTAATTAACAGACCACTCAGTGGAAGGGGAAAGGGAGAAAGGAGTCATTAAAGCTGAACAAAGAGCTGATGAGCTTTAGTGTCCTTTTCCTCAGGCGTAGCTTCCCTTTCCGGGGTCCCCGGAGGGGTCGGGTGGAGTTCCTCCGGTGGCTCCCTGGACGATTCTCGTCCGCTGTCCTCCGGGGCTCCTCAGGTTCTGGGATGAGAAAGCAAGTTGAGGAAAAGGGTCCAAAAACGATGAAAAAAACCAACCCCAGGGGGAAAAAAGAAAAAAAAATCAAAAAGAAAACCCAAGCAGCAGCCACACCAGTAGCACCAGCAACCAGCAGCAGCAACTGACTGAGGGGAAAAAAAAAAGTAAAACAGCGTCCCTTGCTCCTTCTCACTCCCCCATAGGAGAGCTGGGCAAAAAGTTTCAAACCATCCCCAGAGCTTTCTGCCAGCTGCAGGACACAGTTAGAGCTCCAGGACCATATTTCTGCTCAAGTATACAAACGATAGGGAATACAAAATGTCATTATGGCACTCCAGGACACTCTGGCACAAGAAATGGGTGACATCCCCTCCATGAGCCCTCAGGATGCACAGGGTAGGATTGTTGGGGTGTCTGTGCAGGGCCAGGGCTCGGATCAGTGATCCCTGTGGGTCCCTTCCAGCTCAGGATATTCTGGGATGCTCAGAAAAATCTCTGATCCAAGAGCTAAATCCCAAAGCAGAACCTGGAGCCTCTCGGTTCATGCCCTGGAGCTTGGGCCAGGGCTTGGCGTGGATGGGACACTGTGGATCCTGCCCAGGGTGCTGGGCTGGGCTGGGCTGGGCTGGATGAGCCACAACACTGCGAAGCAGAAATCCGTGAGCAGCAAAACCCCCATTTCTGCTGATTTTCTGGGGTTATTTTACCCCCCAGCCACGCCAGGAGCACTCCAGCACTCGCTGAAGTCTCAAACTTTCTTTTAGGATGATTTCAGCAAACCCAGTCGCTCTCTCAAGGTGTTCCTGTCTCTCAGGAATGAACTGGGCAGAAAGGACAGGCAGACAAACCCAGATGAGACCCCAGCCCCAATCTCTCAGTCACTGACCCCAATCCTGAGCTCAGATCCCACAGAAAAGCCACGCTTTGCCCAGGTTCCCTCTCATTTGGGTCAAAAAGAGCAGGGGCTGAGGATTTTAAACCCTTAAAGTCTCTTGCAAAACCATCTGATCTGTGCCTCTGAAAATCTTCTAAATAATCCCTCAGCCAGAGCCTCTGAGGTAAATCAGTTGTGAGAGGCTGGGCCAGGGAAGAACAAATTATTTGGGTTTTTGGCTTTCCTGTTCTTCATCTCACTAAAAACCACCCAGTGTTGGTCTCTGAAGGAGATCTAACCCTTATAAAGCAGATTTAACCCTTACAAAGCAGATTTAATCCTTATAAAGCTGATTTAACCCTTATAAACCTGATTTTGGAAAGATGCAGACAGCTCTGAGCACCCTGAAGCAGATCACACCCGAATCTGTGGGTGAGATCTGCAGGGCAAGTGGAAAGTTGAGTTTTTCAGTGACAATCGTGACTTTTTTCCTGTGAGATGTTTGTGCAGATCCAGTAGATTAGTTGTGACCACATCCATGCACGGTTTGCCCCTCAGTTTTTATCTGAGATTCTGATCTTTCATGCCCAGAGCTCTGAAGGCAGAGGTGGGACCACCCAGAATAAATCAAATATCACAGCCAGAGCTTTATTTTATCAATGCAGCCCTAGGGAGGAGTGTGAGACTGCAAATGTCCACAAACCAGTGGAAAAGCATCTCCCAATTTCTGATTCAGATGTCTGAGGTCCTTTTCCATTGGAAAAGCATCTCCCAAATTCTGATTCAGATGTCCAAGGTCCTGTTGGCATTGCCACGTCATGGATGGAGGAGGGTCCTGCCAGAGGCAAAGTGGGCACAGACTGCAGAGCTGGGGCTGAGCTGGGGGAAAATCCAGCAAATGCTGCCCCAAGGAACAGCATTGGGATGCAGAGGCAGAAAAGAGTCTGCAGAAAAGCCCTGCAGCCACAGCAGAATGGGGCAAGAGGTGCCAGGGGAGCCTTAGCTGCACCTGAAACAGAGGCCGGACAAGGTTAGGAGAATTTAAAAAAGATTAATTTAATAAAGGCCTTTAGGTGCATCCAGGGCAGACAGAGCCCACTCCAGAGGCTACACCCAAAATGGACAGTGAGTCACGAGTTCTTCACTTTTTATAAGCTCTGTCCATTAACATATCAGACTTAATTCTCCAATTACACCTTCAGGTGATGATCTCAACCACCCCAAGCCTGCCCCCTCAAGTCATTGTTGGTCACATATTTTGGGGCTCTGAGGCAGAGAAGTGTCTTTGGATTTCCACTCAGGGCAATTGCTGTGGCTGAAAGGTGCTGGGAACAGAGGTTTTGGCATTTTATATGAACCTAGAACTACAGCAGAGCTGCAGACACATGAAGAACAGAAGCTAAAAATCCTTCAGGCACCACCAGAGGAACGGCAGAACGTTCAGTGCTGTCTGCACCTCCCCAAAATCGAGTGACAAGGGTGAAATGGCTCCAGGCCCTTCTGGGAGCTCAGTGGGCCCCAGCAGGGCAGGACAGAGCCTGAATTCCCTGGGGTGGGGAAGGATTCCCCCCCCGGTTCTGCTGGAAGAGCTGAATTTAAATCTATTTTCAAATGATTGCTGCTGTCCTAGGAAGTGGCTGGGAGGGAAATAAGAATTCTGCTCTCAGTGCCCCAAAACACAGCCAGGGCATCCTCCCCAGCCTAGAGGGATCTCCAGCATCACTCCCAATTCCTTGGGCCCCGCTGTTCTCCCTGGAAATTTGTGCTGATGGATTCTCATTGTCCCCCAGTGGTGCTGGGTCATTTTTGCCTTTTTTTATTTTATATATTTGCAGCCTTCCCGATACTTTTCCCTACTCTTTTCCCAGCTAGAAAAACCCAACACATTCCAAAGCTCCGAGCCCGGGGTGGGTACAAAACCCCGATCCTATTGTGGTTCTCCCTGGGACCAAGGTCTTCGAGACACATTTTTCAATATAAAAATATATTCATTTTTATAAACAAGTACAGCTAGTACCAAAGAGAGACAGCTGAAGAAAAAGAGCTAAACCTGGAGGAAATTGCATCACCACTTGTCCTCCTAATTAATACTTTTTATCAACTATGTTAATAAATAGTTATGTATTTCCTAATATTTCCTAAATTTCCTAAAACCTCTAAGACTATATTCACCCCTGTGAGGATAGACTTATGTAAATATTCTTCCATAATTACCCTTAAAACTAAAAAAAAAATCCACTTTTATATTACCTTCTATACTAAAATGATCTCAAATTTCATTTCCAAGCTAAAAAAGGCAGCAGAAGGGGAAGCAGAAGGTGATGGCCCCAAAGGATTTTTGTGGGGCACTATTAACGCTCTTCTCCTCCTTTTAGTGTCCCTTCCAAGAGGGAAATTCAGATTTTTGCCTGCCATGGGACGTTCAGCTGCAAGGTCACCTCAGGGATATTTTTCCTGGGTGGAAAAGAGAAGGGAGAGGTGCATTTTGCCCACGTGAGAATGCTGCCTTTCAGTGGCAGAAATAGGAGGCAGACAGAGTTAAAAAGGGGAAAAAGGGTTTTATTTTGGTGTTTTAATAGGATTTTAGGTGCACAGCACTTCACAGGTGGAACACACTGAGATGCACACCCTGTATAATATACACAGTTTTATGGAGATTGCAAATTAACATATTTGTCTAAAATCCATGAATAAGAAATTAAATAAATGCAGTAATTGTCCCCCTATTCTAATTACCCCCCTAAATGAGGTTAGAGCACAAGTTATAAAATATATTCCAGAGAGAAGGTTTCAACCAAGGTTAAAACCTCGAGTTTTGAGATAGCACAGAGCTCTTGGGCTTTTTGCTGTGAATATTTGGTTTTTCTGCTTTGCAGAATCCCAAAACTGAGCTGGAATATCAAACTACAGAAATTACAGGAATGGAGGCTAAGGGTACAAAGAGTGCATCCTTAAAAAGAGATTTTCCCCAAAATTGCATCCAAAACCTTTCCCAAATCCCACCCAAAACCTCCCCAAATGCTATTCAAAATCACCCCAAATTCCCATCCAAATGGCCCAAAATTCCCAAATTTTCTTCAAAAATCACCAAATTTTCCCCCAAAATTGCCAAATTTTCCCCCAAAATACCCAAATTTCCCCTAAAAATCACCAGTTTTTCTCAAATTTTCCCCACATTTCCCCCCAAAATCACCAATTTTTCCTAATGTTTTCTGATTTTTTTTCCAAATTTCACCCAAATTTCCCCTAAAAATCACCAATTTTTCTCAATTTTTTCCCAAATTTCCCCCCAAAATCACCAATTTTTCCTAATGTTTTCCCAATTTTTTCCAAATTTCATCCAAATTTCCCCTAAAAATCACCAGGTTTTCTCAATTTTTCCTCAATTTCCCCCCAAAATCACCAATTTTTCCCAATGTTTTCCCAAATTTTCTCCCAAATTTCCCCAAAAAATCACCAATTTTTCTCACGTTTTTCCCAAATTTCCCCCCAAAATCACCAATTTATCCCAATTTTCCCCCAATTTTTTCCAATTTTCATCCAAATTTCCCTTAAAAATCACCAGGTTTTCTCAATTTTTCCCCAATTTCCCCCCAAAATCACCAATTTTTCCTAATGTTTTCCCAATTTTTTCCGAATTTCATCCAAATTTCCCCTAAAAATCACCAGGTTTTCTCAATTTTTCCCCAATTTCCCCCAAAAATCACCAATTTTTCCTAATGTTTTCTGATTTTTTTCCAAATTTCATCCAAATTTCCCCTAAAAATCACCAGTTTTTCTCAATTTTTCCCCAATTTCCCCCAAAAGTCACCAATTTATCCCAATTTTCCCCA
This sequence comes from Acanthiza pusilla, assembly GCA_036630365.1. NCBI lineage: Eukaryota > Metazoa > Chordata > Aves > Passeriformes > Acanthizidae > Acanthiza > Acanthiza pusilla. Next base: position 2,331,737 of record JAXCHO010000105.1, on the reverse strand, counting down.
ATTTTTTTCAAATTTCATCCAAATTTCCCCTAAAAATCACCAGTTTTTCTCAATTTTTCCCAAATTTCCCCCCAAAATCACCAATTTTTCCCAATGTTTTCCCAAGTTTTTCCAAATTTCACCCAAATTTCCCCTAAAAATCACCAGTTTTTCTCAAATTTTTTCCCAAATTTCCCCCAAAAATCACCAATTTATCCCAATTTTCCCCCAATTTTTTCCAAATTTCATCCAAACTTCCCCTAAAAATCACCAGTTTTTCTCAAATTTTCCCCACATTTCCCCCCAAAATCACCAAGTTTTCCTAATGTTTTCCCAATTTTTTCCAAATTTCACCCAAATTTTCCCTAAAAATCACCAGTTTTTCTCAATATTTTCCCAAATTTCCCCCCAAAATCACCAATTTATCCCAATTTTTCCCAATTTTTTTCCAAAATTTGCCCAAATTTCCCCAAATTTCCGTACTTTTCTTCGCACAACTGTTGCCGAGGGCTCTGCCCTTCCTCCCCTCCCTTTTCCTCCTTGCTGCTGGGCTTGGGGGTTGGCTCTCGGTGCGGGAACAGAGAAAGGAAAGAGTACAGAGAATAGGAAAAGTGTATAAAAATGTATATAAGAGTATATAAAAGAAAAGGCAAAAATCACCAGGCATGGAGAACAGCCTGGGCAGCACAGTTATTGATTAATGTCACCTCCCCAGAGAGCACAGGAAGGACAAGCAGCAGGAGCTCTCCAGACCATGCAGAATGAGCTATTTTGTCACCTCGGCGCTGATCACTGAGCCACGTTAGAAAAAGTGCCAGGGAATGTTTACTGCTGTGCAAGGAGAGAGTTTCATACAAAAAACACCACCAAAAATGGCACCAGCAGGAGCAAAATCCCTCTGTGGTCGGTGCTTTCTGCTTTTCCACAGAACACTGACGGAACTGGAAATCACACTGGCCCCAGGAAGAAACCAAAAGTTGGATTTTCCTTGAGGGAGCTCAGGAATTCGATATGGGAAAGTCCTGTGAGCTCATCCTGCCTGGGCAGAGTTGTTCCCATTCCCTGATCCAGAGCCTGCCCCACATCCTGATGGATCTCCTTTGGAAATGTTTTCATCCCCAGACACTTTCCACCGATTAATTTCTCCTGCTTTATCCCTGCACCATCTCACTGCACATCCAGAGCAGATTTTCCTCTCTGAAGTGCTCCTCAGATGCTTCTCCTTTGCTCTCAGATGTTCTCCCATCACTCTTGGTCAACAATTAATGTTTGTGCTCATTAATCAGCTCAGCCAGGCCCTTCATCTCTTTCCCTGCTCTCTCCTGAACTTGGCACGTTTCCAACATTTTGAGGCTCAAATCACCCCTGGAAATAACTCATCTCAGCCTTCCCAACACACTGGGATCACAGGACTGAGCCCTGGGGGTGGAATTCATTTTATTTTTTAATTTTTAAACCACAGGGAATGTTTAGGTCGGGTCTGCGTGGACTGAAACTCCTCTTGGTGTGTCCGAGGGGCAGTGAGAGCACCCAGGGCTCCCCCAGCTCCTGGCATCAGATCTCACCCTCTGCACCCACGGGAATATTCCAGATTTAAAGGTGAATCCGGCACGGGAATATCCCCACTGTAAAAATGACCCCAACACATTCATTTTGTCACTCTGGGAGCTGCTGTGGTCCCTTCAGCTGTGATTTCAGACATTGTGTGCCCCTGGCACTGCAGGGGCAGAGGAGCTGCCCTGGTGGCTCAGCCAACTCCAGAGCTGGATATTTATCTATTTACACATTTTTATACATAATTATCTATTTGGACATGTCTAAGCTGCCCAAAGCCCCTCCAGCAGGGCTGCAGGAGCTTGTCTCCTCTTCCAGGCACTCCTGGAGCACAGGAGCTGCCGTGCCCCACTGGGAGGTGAGGATGGAACAGCTCCAACATCTGCTGCAGATGTTCAGGGACGAAGGGCAGGCTGGGGGAGCTGGGTTTGGGATGGATGATGGGGAGAAATTCCTTACTCAGAGGGTGGGCAGGCCCTGGCACAGGTGCCCAGAGCAGCTGTGGCTGCCCCTGGATCCCTGGCAGTGCCCAAGGCCAGGCTGGACAGGGCTTGGAGCAGCCTGGGACAGTGGGAGGTGTGGAGGAGGATTTGGATGTGCTTTAAGGTTCCTCCCAACCCAAACCATTCTGTGGTTCTCTGATTCCCCATCCCAATCCTCATCCTCTCCAGGAGGGGCTGGCAGAGCTGTGGGGTGGCTCCAGAGGAAGACCTGGAACCAGAGCAAATGTACAGAGTGCCACATCTGCACAGAGATACTGTCCAGGTTGAGAATGCCTTAAAAATCCACCTTGGGAAGTGAAGAACACCTTAAAAATCCACCTTGGGAAGTGAAGAATATGTTAAAAATCCACCTTGGGAAGTGAAAAATACATTAAAAATCAACCTTGGGAAGTGAAGAATGCCTTAAAAATGCACCTTGGGAAGTACAGAATACTTTAAAAATCCACACTGGGAAATAAAAAATGCCTTAAAAATCCAGCTGGGGAAGCAGGCAGGGCAGAAGGGAGGTGAGTTTGGGCAGAGCCATCCCTGCCTGGCAGCACTCACCACCCCAGAGCCGAGCAGAGCCTGTGCCCAGCAGGGACATGTCACCCACGGGGACACAACCACCATTTCCTCCCTGAGCTAAACGAAGGCAGAATCTCTGGGGACGGAAACCTGAGCGTGCTGGTAACTGCACACGTGCATTGCCTTTATTTTTAAACACAGGGGCAAGGCAGGGCTGCTCACACAGCTGTCCGTGCAGCACAGCCACTGTCACTGTCACTGTCACTGTCACTGTCACTGTCACTGTCACTGTCACTGTCACTGTCACTGAGGGTGGAAATGGAAATAGGACTGGGCAGGGGTGAGAGGGGCCTGGTGCTCAGAGCAGCTCAGAACCTGCTCAGCACCTCCCAAAGCAGGGCAGGGCAGGATAAATCCACTCCCAATGCTCTCAAAGCCCTCTGGGTCAGCTTTTCTACATCCTGCTCGAGGCTATGCTACTCGGAGGAGTAGAGCAGCCAAGGAATGGGCTCAGCCACGAGCTCCTCCTCAGTCCCTCACTGAAATATCTCATTTATTCATCCTGACACTGCCCCAACCCTCTGCACTGGCAGCAGTCAATCTCCAGGCCCCTGGTGTTGGGTAGAAGTTGTTATTTCAGCAAAAGGTGATGCAGGGAGGCCATGGAGAAACAAGGAAAAAAAAAACAGAGCACTTCTCCTCCAACTTGTGCTTAAACCGCTGCAGGTTGCTGTCCTTGGCTCCTGCTTGGTCCCAAAGCCAGAGGAGCTGCTGGATTTGGGACTCCTCTCCTCTTTGGTGGCAGGGATGAGCTCTGAGCTCCCCCAGCCCCAGGGCTGAGCCCCTGGCAGTCCTGGAGAGGCAGAGCTGAGTTAGCAGAGCATGAGAGCCCCGGCAGGAAATGGAGCTGTGTTTGACTCTGAGCCTCAGCCCCTCATTAAAAACTGTTCAGGATCGATGGCTCCAGAGCCAGGAGAGCTTCCAGAGGCTCCACAAAGCCTCAGCAGGGCATTGTCATAGCCTCCAGCAGAACCCACAGCCAGCAGAGGAGCACCTAAGGACAGCCCAGGGACTTAGGGCACACAGAAATGTCACAGCAGTGCCACCCTGGGCCCAGCTCAGGTGTCCCTCCTGCTCCAGAGGGACACTGCTCACCAGGGACACTGGGATTGGGGGAAGATGTTTGTGCAAACTGATTGGCCCCAAGCAGGGCCAGAGACACTCCAGAGACACAGTCAGAGCAGTGGGGATTTGCTTTATTTGGTGCTGGTGTGAGGATTCACTCCTCCAAACACACACACCCTGCACTGCCAACTCACAATATTATGGTAACATTCATGAATATTCATCACATTCCCCGGGACAGGAGTGGTTATACAAATCATTTCTCAGAAATCATTAATATCATTAGCTGTGTGCCACATGTCCTGGTGGTCTTTGGGGTCTGCTCATGATGAAGATCTGTAGTCTTCATCACAGTGCACTTTTCACCTTTCTCTCTGGAGCATGGGCAGTCCTTGGTGGGTGATTCAGGGTTTCTGTGCTGCCCTCAAACAGATCCTTGTCCCTCTTACCTTGACAAGACAAAGGGAATCCTGCTTTTCTAGGTTTAGAATTCACCTATTCTGTCTCTCAAAAGTTAACTTGAGTTACCTATTGTCCAACCCTTTCTCAAAACCACTTCCAGGGGCAGCTCCCAGAGCTCTGTCCCTGCTCTAACCCAGCCTCGGAAGCCTCTGGCAAAGCTTTTCCCTGCGCAGGGCACTGGGATTGGGATATTTGTGCCTGTCTGCAGCTCTGGATGTCCCTGAAATATTGGTGTCAGTTGAGTTGGGACAAAGAACCACATTCAGTTCAATTTTTTGTGCCTTTCATCACAGAATTTTAGGAAAAATATTATTCTTTAGGGGAAATGTTGTTCTTTGCATTCTGATTTACCAGCGGCCGCTATGTGGGATAAAGAAACGTCCCGGGATTTTTTTAGAGGAGATAAGGAACTGATCCCCTTTTCTTAAGGAAGAATTTTGGCTCAGCTCCTCCAGTGGTGGCAGAACTGGAGTAACATCTGTGCCCAAAGTCACTGAGGAACAGAACAGAGACCCTGGATGTGCCCTCCCGTCCACATTCCCACCAGAGAACACCCAATTTTGTCAGAGACAGAGCCCACAGGCACAGGCAGATGGAAATAGGAAGAGTTCATCCCAATCCCGAAGGATTCACACAGCACCTGCACCTCCAGAGAGCTCTCGGAGCTGTGTCCCCACTGAGCTCTGGGGGCTGGGACCCCACGGGAGTTCCTGTCCCCTCCTCTGTGGGGAGGCACCTGCAGGGAAAAGCCACAGGAAGCAGGGGAGCAAAAAACTGCTTTCTGGGGGGCAGAAAACTGCTTTCTGGGGAGGAAAAAACTGCCTTCTGGGAAGGAAAAACTGCTTTCTGGGGGGCAAAAAACTTTTCTGGGGAGGAAAAAACTGCCTTCTGGGGAGGAAAAAGTTGCTTTCTGGGGAGCAAAAAAGTGTTTTCTAAGGAGCAAAAAACTGTTTTTTGGGTGAGGAAAAAAGTGCTTTCTGGGAAGGAAAAACTGCTTTCTCGGGAGGAAAAAAGTGCTTTCTGGGGAGGAAAAAACTGCTTTCTGGGGACGAAAACACTACTTTCTGGTGAGGAAAAAGGTGATTTCTGGGGAGCAAAAACCAGCTTTCTGGGGAGGAAAAAAGTGCTTTCTGTGGAGGAAAAATGTGCTTTCTGGGGAGGAAAAACTGCTTTCTGACTATGCAAGCCACTGCAGAGCCCCAGCCTGAAGTGAGCAGGCTGTCCCCAGGGCAGGTGGCCATGTCCCCCCAGCCTCTCCCCTGTCCTCTCCAGAGCAAATCACTTCTGCTCTGAACAGAGCCCAAGAGGAACAATCCCCAGCAGGAGCTGAGCTCAGGCCTTCGGTGCCATCCGAGGGCACCAACAGCCCTGGCACAGATTGGCCATGCCCTGCTGAGCCTCCTGGGGACGAGGAGCATCCTCAGCCTGGGCAGGGTCCGAGGGGCTGGAGCAGGAGGGAGGGTCTGTGAGGGGGGACAGAGGTGACACGGGACAGAGGTGACACTGGGCAGGGGTGACATGGGCAGAGGTGACACGGGGCAGGGGTGACACGGGGCAGAGGTGACACTGGACAGAGGTGACACGGGGCAGAGGTGACACTGGGCAGAGGTGACACAGGGCAGAGGTGACATGGGCAGAGGTGACACTGGGCAGGGGTGACATGGGCAGAGGTGACACGGGACAGAGGTGACACTGGACAGAGGTGACACGGGACAGAGGTGACACTGGACAGAGGTGACACGGGGCAGAGGTGACAAGGAGCAGAGGTGACACGGGGCAGAGGTGACACGGGGCAGAGGTGACACGGGACAGAGGTGACACTGGGCAGAGGTGACACTGGGCAGAGGTGACACGGGACAGAGGTGACACTGGACAGAGGTGACACTGGGCAGGGGTGACACTGGACAGAGGTGACAAGGAGCAGAGGTGACACGGGGCAGAGGTGACATGGGCAGAGGTGACACGGGGCAGAGGTGACACTGGACAGGGGTGACACTGGGCAGAGGTGACACGGGGCAGAGGTGACACTGGACAGAGGTGACACTGGACAGAGGTGACACTGGGCAGGGGTGACACTGGACAGAGGTGACACTGGGCAGAGGTGACACTGGGCAGGGGTGACACTGGGCAGAGGTGACACTGGACAGAGGTGACACAGGGCAGGGGTGACACGGGACAGAGGTGACACTGGACAGGGGTGACACGGGACAGGGGTGACATGGGGCAGAGGTGACATGGGGCAGAAGTGACATGGGCAGAGGTGACACTGGGCAGAGGTGACACCGGGCAGAGGTGACACTGGACAGAGGTGACACTGGACAGGGGTGACACGGGGCAGAGGTGACAAGGAGCAGAGGTGACACAGGACAGAGGTGACACTGGGCAGAGGTGACACAGCGCAGAGGTGACACTGGGCAGAGGTGACACTGGGCAGGGGTGGCAGTGGCAGAAAGGGCTCTCTCTGTGCACTGTGGCCCCTCCAACGCCCACCCCAATCCCCCACTCGTGGCAATAGCTGCTCACCAGAGCCGAGGGCACCCCGGGCAGCCTGAGGGCTCCGATCTGCTGGGGAGGACAGCAAAGTGGGCACTCCTCCCTGGGGCAGCAAATCAAGGAATTGCTGAGGGCAGAAAAGACCTTTAAAGTAATTTAATCCAACTCCAAACCCAGCGCTGGGAAAGCCACCACTACCCTGTCCCCAATTATTAATTGATATTTAATTATTATTAATTTATATTTAATTTTTAGATCCCTCCAGGGGCGGTGACTCCAGCCCTGCCCTGGGCAGCTGTGCCAGGGCTTTATAACCCTGGCACGGTCAGTCTAAGCCTCCCCGGGCACAACCTGGGGCTGTTTTCTCTTGTCCCTTTATTTTACCTGGCAGCAATGACTGTCCCCTCCCAGCCCCACCCTCCTGCCAGGGAGCTGGGGAAGGGACAAGGTCCCCCCGAGCCTCCTTTTCTCCAAGACCGAGGCCTCGAGCACCTGAGCAGAGCCATCCCCTGTCCTTTGGGTCTCTGGGTGGCACAAGGGAAGGTTTAGGAGGGGAAGAGGGGACAGAGCTGCCCAGGAGCAGCACTTCCCTGGTGCTGCCACCTTCACACCCCACAGGAGCACAGGTCCCTCCGTGGGCCTTGCAGGTGGTGTGGAATTCAACATTTTTTAGCTCTGAAAAGGACTGGGGATTGTCCCTGGGGCTCCCACATTTCCCTTCAGAGGGGGAGGAGAACATCAGGAAGAATTTCCTCATGGGAAGGGGTGCCAAGCACTGGAATCAGCTGCCCTGGGAGGTGGTGGAACACCTTGGAGGTGCTCAAGAAATGCCTGGACGTGGCACTCAGTGCTGGGGTTCAAAGCTTGGGCTCGATCTTGGAGGAATTTTCCAGCCTCGGTGATTTTTCAGAGAACATTTCTGCCATGGGCAGGCTGGGGCACCGAGCTTGGCTCAGGGCCAGCAGGAGCAGCCTTTGGTGGGAACCAGGGAGGTTTTCCTGCGGATTTACTGTAAATTCAACCATTTTGGGGCAGCTGTGAGTCAGTGAGGCTCCCCGAGCAGGAGAGCAGATTGTTATCAGTGCCTTCAGCCCATGTTTGTGAGCACAAACACAGCTCTCAGAAACTCCCACACAGCTCCAGCGTTAATCAAGAGCTAAGCAGCTCAGGGTTTAATTAGCAGCAGGGAGGGCAGGAGAGCAGCTCCAGGAATGGGAGTGCTCCTAAATCTTGAGAAGAGCTGGAGTGCATAAATAATTCAACATTAATAATTAGAAAAATGCAGCCAGGTCAAGGCAAAATGGAGTTTTTCAGGCTTTTTTTTTTTTTTTCCCCAAATAGAGGAACATTCCCTTGAATCAAAGTTATCACAAGTTAAATCAAGATTATTGCGAGTTTTCTGTTATTTAAGATTAAAAACAAACCCCAACCCCAGGAATCCTCCAGGAATCAGCTCCTCAGTTCATCCTCTCGCACAGCCCCAGCCACTCCTGGGATGAACGATTTGGATAAGCAACTTGGCCACTGCAGGCCTCTCTTATCTTCAACCATAAATCAGGAAGGAGAGATTGGAGTGCAGGGAAGGGCCAGGGGACAGCCAGAAGCTCCCCGGCCGTGCCCATCCCCTCTGGGGCAAACAGCACTGGGATAAAGTGCATTTATTGCAGCATTAAATGCAGGTTGGTCCAGGCGAGGCACCACGAGGAGCAGCTTTGTCACTGTGGGACATCAGGAGGGGACAAGGAGGCAGCAGAGGCCAGGACAGGGTGCCCCACACCCACCCCTGCCTCTGCCTGTGGTGCTGCTGCAGGAGGGGCAATCCCAAAATTGGGCTGACATCCACCAGGAACGGCCCCAGAGCCATCCCAAAGCCAGGCTGACATCCATCAGGAACAGCCCCAGAGCCATCCCAAAGCCAGGCTGACATCCATCAGGAACGGCCCCAGAGCCATCCCAAAGCCAGGCTGACATCCATCAGGAATGGCCCCAGAGCCATCCCAAAGCCAGGCTGCCATCCATCAGGAATGGCCCCAGAGCCATCCCAAAACTGGGCTGACATCCACCAGGAACGGCCCCAGAGCCATCCCAAAGCCAGGCTGACATCCATCAGGAACGGCCCCAGAGCCATCCCAAAACTGGGCTGACATCCATCAAGAATGGCCCCAGGGCAATCCCAAAGCCAGGCTGACATCCATCAGGAATGGCCCCAGAGCCATCCCAAAACTGGGCTGACATCCATCAGGAACGGCCCCAGAGCCATCCCAAAGCCAGGCTGACATCCATCAGGAATGGCCCCAGAGCCATCCCAAAGCCAGGCTGACATCCATCAGGAACGGCCCCAGGGCAATCCCAAGGCCAGGTTTACATCCCCTGGCCACCAGGAATGGCCCCAGAGCCATCCCAAAGCTGGGCTGTGCTCTCAGGGATTTTTTGTGGTGTGTGGGGTTACTGCTGCCAGGACAAGGAGACAGAAACGTGGTCCCAAGAGGATTCTGAACCATGCCAGTGCTGCCTCCAGTTTCACCAGTACAGCCCTCGGGAACCAGCCCAGGTTTGCACCAAGTGCCATTGTGGGGAATTATAAAATCATTCCAGTTCCTGTTGATTCCTGTCTGATCTGAGCCAAACCGAGTGGCCATAAATAAATAGCTATAAATAGCTCAGATTGAGTGGCACCTCCAGGGCTTCCTGCCTGCCTTTCCTGGGTCATGGGGCACGGTCCCTACTGATTTCATGTGGGAGATTTTTTTTGGGTGCATCTTTACGCCATGGCGCCAACTTGCCAACGTGGCCATCACCAGAGGAGCCCTGGGCTTCCAGCCCTGCTCCCTGTGCCCAACCCAGACCCAAGGGAACATCCAAAACCTGCAGCCCCAGGGACATGGATGGAGCTGGAAAAATCAGGTCCTGTCAGTTGAAATGAATAATGGCAGAGGGTCCTTTGCACAGGTTCTTTGGGGCATTGGTCTGTGAAATTGGTTCTCATTTTTGGCTGCATTTTGACAGCGTGGGAGAACAAAGCTGGAAAATATTTGTGCAGGTCTGCTGAGGTTGCTCAGGGCTGCTCTGGTCCAGCCAGAGGAGGTGCCAAGGAACAGAGCTGGAGTTTGGAGGAGGAATTAGAGGAGATCCTGGGCTGCTGTGTGGGCAGTAAAACCAGCCAGGACAGCAGGACAAACATTGAAAAACAGAGGGATTATAAATCTTTGGAGGGATTATAAATCTTCCTGTTCAAATCTGCGCTCAGACTTCAGGGGGTGTTTTTTAACCCAGGACAGGGGTGACTTTCCCTCATGTCTGCGGACTGGGAAGGTTTTTCTCAGCAGAGTAATTTCCTGCCAGGGTTCATTGATGGCAGCAAGGCATGGCCTGACTCAACCTCCGAGCCCTGGGCTCCCTCTCTATCTCTGTGAGGGTTTCTTCACTCCCAGCTCCGTGTTTGGGGAGGAAAAACAGCCTGTTTATAACAGAAAACCTGTGTGGGCAGCTGGAAACTCTGTCAGGGCTCAGATGCCATCAGTGACTCCTGCCCTCTCATTTTCACCTGGCTGAGCACTGACAAAGGTGTTCCGTGTGCTGTGATGCTCTGGGCTTGGACTTTCCAGGGCAGGGATTCAGCAGGTTTGGGTGCAGGTCTCATGGCTGTGGAAAGTTATGATTTCATCCCAGTGGAAATCAGGGGCTCTCAAAGGAGGCCATGGACCTCCCCCTGCCCGCTCAGCCCTTCCCCCTCCCCTGACTCACGCACCTGATCACAGCCAAACACACCAAACTTGGGCCCCTCACCTCCCACAGCCCAGTTTCCTGGGAGTTGCTCTCCCCTGGGCCCAGGCTGAGGTCAGACAGCCCTGGCACCCTCTGGTCCCAGAAACTCAGCCTGGGGAAGCAGCCCTGGGGACATCTGGGCTTTGTTTCCTGCAGACATCACAGCCTGAGGATGCTTTGCTTTGATCCCAAGCACTGCCCCCAGTTTGGGTTTGAGCCTCGGGGTGTTCCCATCCACCTGCATGTCCTGCACTGGCAGCTCTGCCAAAACCCCACTGGGCTCCATGTGATGAATTTGGCGCCAGGGCCTTCACGATTTGGGTGATTTGAGCCGTGCCTGGGACGGTTTCTGCTGGTCGCTCACCCCGGCTGGGAACCGCGAACGCTTCCTGTTGTGGTTTCCTGCCCTGGCTGAGACGCCTCCTCTCTGCTCTCCCTTCCTGTTCTCGTCAGGGCCATTTTGGGGCTTTGTGGGGACAGCAAATTGGTTGCCATAAATGCAGCTCCTCGCGGGGCTGAGCGGGGCAGGCTGGACAGAGCAGGACAGTTCCTCCGGAGCCCTGTCCAACACAGATCTCCAGCCCAGCCCTTCCTCCAGTGACCCCAAGGGATGGAAGGAGGCAGCCCTGTGCATGAGGATGAGCTGAGGAGCTGATTCCTGGAGCTTGGGCACATATCTGGAGTTTTAAAAAGTCTTAAATAACAGAGAACTTGCAGTAATTTTGATTTAACTTGCAATAACTTTGATTCAGCTTGCGATGTTTCTTAGCTCAAAGAAAAAACCTCAAAAACTTCACTTTGCCTTGACCTGGCTGCATTCTAATAATGGTCCTGGATTAATGTTTAATTGTTATTTATGCACTTCATGGCAGCTCTTCCCAAATTTCCTTCGGAGCACTGAGGCTGGGGAGCCAAGGCAGGGCTGACCACCAGCCCAGGCTGTGCTCTGGTCACTCTGCCCTGGGAGCAGAGGCCACAGCAATGGGCTCAGCCCAAGGGGAAGCGACTCCTCTCACCATGTCCAGAAATAAGAGTCAAATTGGGACAAATCAGGGCAAATACCCAGCGTGCTGCCCCAAAATCTGGTGTTTTCTCAACTCTGCACACGAGCGAGGCGTTCGCGGGAGGCGCCGAGGGAGAAAATCTCTCTGATCTTTTTGGGGTCATCGTCTGCGTTGGAGCAACCCCAAAGTTCAGGCTCCAGGGAACAAATGAGACCCTTTGGTTATGAGAATGTTTCCATTGATTACAGCAAAATGGGCTCAGTCAACACCCAACTCTGGGTGGGATTTTTGATGACTCGAGATAGAGACACAAGCTCTGTACAGAGACGAGCCCAGAGCTCTTGGGCACAAGGAGCTCTGCAGGGACTCTGCTCATGAAGTGCCCACTCTGCCAAGGGGATCAGAGCTTCAGGAACCAGCCAGAGCCAGGTATTGTGGGGAAAAAATTCCACAGATTGTTTAAAAAACAATTCAAGGAAGGTTTCTTCTTGCTCCCGCTGATCGATGTCTGCCCAGAGCGCTTGGGTTTCTCTCCTTTCGCTGTGCTGGGTGCAGTTGTTTATCTAAATGTTGTTTTAGATATTTCATATCCAACTTGTGTTTTAATCTTAGTGCATTTAAGGTTTTGGCCTTCCAGGCCTCCATGGCAAAACTCATTTATTCAGAGAGGCCAAAGAATTTCCTTTGATTGTGAACAGGGCTGGAGAGAAAATGGTAGGAAGTTCAGGCTAAAAACATCAGGATGGATGTAAGAAGCACATTTTTAATGGTGAAGGTAATGAACCGCTGGAGGAATTCACTGTAGGATTTGGGGAATTCTCTGTTGCTTGGGATCTTTAAATCAAGGTGGATTCTCTATGGCTTGGGAACTTTAAATCAAGATGGGATGGATTTTTATTTACACTTTCCAGCTCCAGTCAGGGTGGGATATCAGGAGGAATCACTGTGGGATGCTGTGATGTTTGAAATGACCCCACAGATAATCAGTGGAGGAACTTCCAGTTGTAATGAGCACATTTTTAATAGTGAAGGTAATTAACCACTGGAGGAATCCACTGCAGGGTTTGGTGCATTCTCTACTGCTTGGGATCTTTAAATCAAGATCAGATGGATTCTCTATGGCTTGGAATCTTTAAATCACTATCAGATGGGTTTTTATTTACACTTTCCAGCTCCAGTGAACAGGGCAGGGGAGAAAATGGTAGGAAGTCAAGGCTAAAAACATTAGGATGGAAGTAAGAAGCACATTTTTAATGGTTAAGGTAATTAACCACTGGAAGAATTCACTGTAGGATTTGGGAAATTCTCTATCGTTTGTGATCTTTAAATCGAGATGGGATAGATTCTCTGTTGCCTGGGATCTTTAAATCAAGATGGGATGGATTCTCTATTGTTTGGGATCTTTAAATCAAGATCAGGTGGGTTTTTATTGGCACTTCCCAGCTCAGGGGGGCTGGAGGGATGTGTGATGCTGTGAGTTTGCAATGACCCCACAGAGACCCAGCGGGAGAACCTCCAGGCAGGAAAGTCTGAATCCCAACCAAACCATTTTCCGAAACAACACTTCAGTGATGCATTTTCCCTTCCAGGCTGAGCCACAGCAGTGCGTGAGCCATCCCAGGATGATGCTTTAGGATTTTAGCTTCTGTATTTTTCCTGTGTCTGTAATCCTGTAATTCTTTAGTGTAGAACTCTGGGCTCCATACAGGTGCTGAGCTGCTGTTCTCTCATTTTTAGACAAAACAATTCCTCTCTAAGCCCAAACCTCAAGAACACCTCAGTGTCTCAGGCCCCAAGATATGTAAACAACAGTGAATTGGGGGAGCAAATTTGGAGTAATTGACTTCATTATCTGAAGCTGTAATTGGAGGATTAAACCTCAATATGCAAATGGGCAAAACTTATAAAGTATGAAAAACCTGTGACACATTTTGGGTGTAGCCCCTGGGTGAGCTGTGAGTGCCCTGAATGCACTGAAGGCCTTCAGTAAATATTACTGCTTTTTATTCTTAACTTAACAAAACCCCGTTTTTTCCCTTTTTTCCCCCTTTTTTCCACTCCCAGTCCATCCCAGTCCTTCCCAGTTCATCCCAGTTTGTTCCTAACCACTTCCCAGTCCCCTCCCAATATAAACCAGTACAAACCAGTAACCCCAAACCCCATTTCCCCCATATTTTCCCCATTTTCCCCCCATTTTTCCCCTGCACCTGTAACTTGCTGCAGTTTAGTGCTTCTCACAAAGTGCTAAAATCCTCTGTTCCCAGCACCTTTATCCAAACAAGGCTCTCTGAACACAGATTCAAGGACAGATTCATTACCTTAGGGCCTGAAAATATGTAAACAACTGTGAGATGAGGGGAGCAGGCCTGGGGTGGTGAACATCATCACCTGAGGGTGCGATTGGAGAATTAAGGGCCAATGTGCTAATGGACAGAACTTGTAAAAGGTGAAGGGCTCGTGACCCAGAGTCCATTTTGGGTGTTGTCCCTGAGGAGGACGTTCGTCTGCCCGAATGTACCTTGAAGGCCTTGAATAAATTCGTCCGCATTTTATATTCCTAATTTGTTTTGGCTTCTCTTTTAGGCATCACCCCCTCCCAGAGTCTCGCCTCTGTTTTAGGTAAGCCCATCCAAGCATCAAGAAGAGCTCCGGGAAATGCCGGACGCCGCTGCCCACCTGCCCTTCTACTACGGCAGCATCGCGCGCTCGGAGGCCGAGGAGCACCTGAAGCTGGCGGGGATGGCGGACGGGCTGTTCCTGCTGCGGCAGTGCCTGCGCAGCCTGGGCGGCTACGTGCTGTCCGTGGTGTACAACCTGCAGTTCTACCACTACCCCATCGAGCGCCAGCTCAACGGCACCTACGCCATCCTGGGCGGCAAGGCCCACTGCGGCCCCGAGGAGCTCTGCGAGTTCTACTCCAAGGACGCTGACGGGCTCTGCTGTCCTCTCCGCAAGCCCTGCAACCGCCCCAGCGGCGTGGAGCCCCAGCCCGGCGTCTTCGACAGCATGAGGGACAACATGGTGCGGGAGTACGTGCGGCAGACCTGGAAGCTGGAGGTGCTGGATGGTCCCGGGTGGGTGGGAAGGTGTGACCCCGCGGTGTTGTCATGTCCCTCTACAGCACAGAGTGAGGTCCCTCTCCTTGGCGCGTTTCTTAAGGAAAGGGTTCCTTTCCTTAAGGAAGGAACTTTCGTCCTTTCCTCCTTAAAAGGTCCAGAGTTCCTTATGTCCTCTGGAATGGTCCCCGGATATTTCTTTATCCCATCCTGGCAGCCCCTGGTAAATTCTGTTTCATCTGTTAACTCCATTCTGTTAAATCAGAATGTAAAGAACAATATTTTCCCTAAAGAATCATGTTTCTCCTAAAATTCTGCCATGACAGGCACAGAAAATTGAACTGAATGTGGTTCTTTGTTCCAACTCAACTGACACCAATATTTCAGGGACATCCAGAGGTGCAGACAGGCACAAATACCCCAATCCCAGTGCCCTTGGAGGGTGTTGGCATTAACAGAGGTCTGAGTCCTGCTCTTTCTCAGTTTCTTCTCCACAAACTGCTCTGAACATCTTCCCAAGCCTTCAGGGCCCTCCTTGGAGCAGCTGGAGCTCACTTCGCAGGCCTTGCCCCAAGTGCTCTTCTTCTTTCCACCCCATGGGATGTTCCCTGCCTGAGACCAGAGCTCTGATCCCAAAACCCAAAAGCTAATTCCAAACCCCAACAAACCATCCCAAACCCCAACAAACCCAGCACCAAACCCCAACAAACCCATCCCAAACCTCCACAAACCCATCCCAAACCCCAACAAACCCATCCCAAACCCCAACAAACACATCCCAGAACTAAACAAACCCATCCCAAACCCCAACAAACCCAGCACCAAACCCCAACAAACCCATCCCAAACCTCAACAAACCCATCCCAAACCCCAACAAACCCATCTCAGAACAAAACAAACCCACCCCAAACCCCAACAAACCCATCCCAGAACAAAACAAACCCATCCCAAACCCCAACAAACCCAGCACCAAACCCCAACAAACCCATCCCAGAACAAAACAAACCCAACCCAAACCCCAACACACCCATCCCAGAACTAGACAAACTCATCCCAAACCCCAACAAACCCATCCCATACCTTAATAAACCCATCCCAGAGCTAAACCAACTCACCCCAAACCCCAACAACCCATCCCAAGATGCAGTGACTCATCCCAAAACCCAACAAACCCATCCCAGAACTAAACAAACCCATCCCCAAACCCAGCCACGGAGCTCCAGAGGCACACAATGACATGATCCCCACGCCATGGGCGTGTCCCTAGTTTCACTGGTGGCAGATTCTCCATGACAGATCCATCCCAGTCCTGGGATGAGCTCTGTTGGCCAGAGCACAGTGTTAATAATGCCGAGGCTGTGGGTTCCATCTCCTTATGGGCCATTCACTTCAGAATTGGGCTCTGTGTGGGTCACTTCCAACTTGGAATATTCTGTGGTTTCTGGGAATACCTCTCCATGTGTGGTGCCTGTGCCTCCAAACCTTGTGCTGAAGGTACAGTGAAATCAGGCTTAGACTTTTGCTCAGGTCTTTGTCACTCTTTGGAGCGGAATTTTTGCCTCTGTGGAGGGTTTTCTAGCCAGAGAAGATTTTACCTATAAAACTGAGGCAGGGGTTGCTGGATCAGGTCTGTGTTTTATTTAATTTAAAAATAGCCTCAAACAGGTTCCTGCATTTGATTGCAGACTGGAATATCTATAATTTATGTATAAATCAAAACTCTAAATGGCCCCACTGGCAGGAGGGGAATTAATTCCTTTCTGCCTGCTGCCACCTTGGCTCCTCAGACACTTCTGAGGGTCATTTTGTTGTTTTGTTGGAAGGGGCTGCCCAGGGAGGTTTGGAGTCCCCATCCCTGGAGGTGTCCAAGGAACTCCTGGACGTGGCACTTGAGGCTGGTGCCAAGGTGGGGATCAGGCACAGGTTGGACTTGATGACTTTGGAGGTCTTTTCCAACCTAAACCATTCTGGGATTCTGTATTTTGGTTTAAGTCCTCGGAGAAACATGGCTCAGGCATTCTCCTTATGGAGCCTTTCTACAAAAGCTCTCTAAGTTTGGCCTATTCACACCAAATGTGTCTGACAAAATGAGGTATTTTATAGGGTTTTCCCGTGAACGAGGCGCTCTATAGGGTTGCCCATGAATGAGGTGCTCCATAGGGTTCCTATAGCTGAATGAAGTATTCTGAACTAAAATGAGACATTTTGGACCAGAATTCTCTCACAGAACTGGGGATTCTGTAGGGTTTCCCCATGAATGAGGTGTTCCATAGGGTTCCTAGAGCTGAATGGGTATTTTGTACTAAAATGAGATATTTTGGACCAGAATTCTCTCCCAGAACTGGGGATTCTGTAGGGTTTCCCCCCGAGCAGATCTGTGGTCACCAGCAGATAACACAAAGGACATCGCCACCTCCTGGCAAAGGGACAGTAACGGTTTATCACCGGAGTGAGCCCGGGGAAGGAATTCAGGGTCTCCCCAGGATTTCCAGACTGCACCGACCTTGCCAGGTCCGGGTATCTGTGGGTGGTGAGCAGCCAGAAGGGCCAGAGAACCGGAAAGGTTCTGCTCTGAAGAAAATCGTGGAGTAATGGAATATCCTGAGCTGGAAAGGACCCACAGGGATCATTGATCCAACCCCTGGCCCTGCACACACACCCCAACAATCCCACCCTGTGCATCCCTGGCAGCCTTGGGGCCAGGACCATTCCCTGGGGAGCCTGGGCAGTGCCCAGCAGCCTCTGGGGGAAGAACCTTTCCCTGAGCTCCATCCCAAGCCCTGACACAGCTCCAGCCCTTCCCTGGGCTCCTGTCCCTGTCCCAGAGCACAGCTCAGCCCCTGCCCCTCCTGCTCCCCTCGGGAGGAGCTGCAGCCCCGAGGAGTCTCCCCTCAGTCTCCTCTGCTCCAGCTGAACAAGCCAAGTGCTCTCAGCCGCTCCCCAGGACCTTCCCCAGCTCTGTGTCCCTCCCTTGGACACTCTCCAGCAGCTTTAGATCCTTCTGATCTTGTGGTGCCCAAAGTGCCCCCAGCTCTCGAGGTGAGGCTGCCGCAGTGCAGAGCAGAGCAGGACAATCCCTGCCTGGCCTGGTGTCCCTCAGGACACAGTGATCCTTTGGGCTGCCAGGACACTCTGGGGACTCAGATCCAACTTGCCCCCGACCAGGAACACGAGGCTGAATGATTCCCCACAAATCCAACACTGAGATTCCCCACATGACTGTGGTGCCTTCTCTCTTCCCTCACCCAAGTCAATGGAATTCAGCTGAATTTAAGGGATTGGGTCAATTTAAACAAGACAGGAATTCTGCTCTGCAGCAGAACAGAATTCAACCACTCTTGGGCCTCAATTAATTATGAGATCTCCCAAGTTTCCTGTGTCACCTGCCCCAATGAGAAGTGCAGAGGATGGAGGAGGTCTCTTTTCCCATCCCTGCCAGGGGGATGCCCTGGAACAAGCCATCATCAGCCAGGCCCCCCAGGTGGAGAAGCTGGTGGCCACCACAGCCCATGAGAGGATGCCCTGGTACCACGGCAACATCAGCCGCGAGGAGGCAGAGCGCAGGCTCTACTCGGGGGCACAGCCTGACGGGAAATTCCTGTGAGTATCCAAACCCTGGCACGTGCTGGGACCCCTGGATTTTTACCATTTTCCCACCCCCACTGCCCTGCTGTGAATGGTTTCACATGACAGAGGAGGTTTAGCTGAATGTGCTCGGAGTGGTTACAGATCTTTCAAAGATGGGCTGAGCCCCAAATGTGTTCTTGTCCAGTGTCTGCCCTCCATGAAGAGCCAATTTTGAGTTTTATTTGTTCCTCTTATTGAAATCTCTGTTTGAAGTGTGGCTGCTGCTGCACAGGATGATGAGGGATGGAGGGTTCAGTGGGGGAAAATTTCAAATATCAAACACTGATATTTTGGGGTGGGGTATTTTCAGTGGGGTCATTTCAAACCTTGGCAATGTAAGGCCCAGGAAGCACAGGAGAAAGTTTGGCTTTGCACCTCTGCCCAGGTGAAACAGCCTTAGTTGAATAGAATTATCTCCTGGATGAGTTAGGGAGAGAAAGAATTAGCTGGAGACCAGATCCTCAGGAGCTGGAGGGATAGGATAAGGGGGAAGGGGTTTAAAATGAGAGTAGGTTTAGGTGGGATATTAGGGGAAAATTCCTCCCTGGGAGGGGGGGGAGGCACAGGTGCCCAGAGCAGCTGGGGCTGCCCCTGGATCCCTGGCAGTGCCCAAGGCCAGGCTGGACAGGGCGTGGAGCAGCCTGGGATGGTGGAAGGGACTGGAACTGAGAGATCTTGAAGGTCTTTTCCAACCCAAACCATTTTGGGATTCTGTGGTTCTATGAGAAGGACAAAGCACTGGAGGTGAAGGTCCCTCCTCAGCCTCTTCAGAGGGCGTTGGGAAGGTGACAATTCCAGTGAAATCAGCATTAGACTTCTGCTCAGATCCTCCTGGATGGATCTTTGGAGTGCAGTTTCGGCCTGTGAGGGGTTTTGCCCTAATGGAGGTTTTTTGCCTGAGGCAGCAGCCACTGGATCAGGTCTGAAATTTAAATTTGGAACCAGCTCCAGCCTGGCTCTTGCATTTTCGGACTGGAATGTCTATAATTCATGCATTTTATGCAGGCACACCTTTCCGCGAGCCCACCCACCACTGACAGTCCTCAAAATAACACCGAGAGCTGCTTTTATTTATTATAAATAAAATAGAATTATTAATAATATATTATATTAATAATATAAATTAATTGATATATAATTAACAATAATATAATAATTAATTATATTATAACAACAATTAATATAATTATAATTAACTATCAATATAATAATTGATAAGGTAATTAATATAGAATAGCATAATTAATAATATATAATTAAATAATAATATAACATTAATTGATAATTAATAATTATATTCTATTTAATTTATATCGTATAAATTAATGTTATATTAATAATACAAATTATTATTGACTTATATAATTTATTCTTAATTTTCCTTCCTGCCAGGCTGAGAGAAAAGAAGGAGAACCGTGCCTATGCCCTGTCCCTTGTCTACGGCAAGACCGTGTATCACTACAGGGTGGACCACGATAAATCTGGGAAATATTCCATCCCTGAGGGCACCAAATTCGACACCCTCTGGCAGGTACCGAGCTGGGAGTCCTCAGAAATGAGGCACCTTTTCCTTACCAAATCCCCCAAAATCCTCGGGATAATAAACCCCTCTAACATCATCTTTTTAGTATTGGCGAGTCAGGAATTATTTTATTCCTGCTCAGGGTTTGTGTGTGGGGCTGACAAAATTCTGGCCTCCACACGCACCCTGATCCAAATCGTTGTGACTTATTTGTACATTTATATTTGTGCATTTATATTTATACATTTACATTTGTACATTTATATTTATACATCCAAATTGTTGTGACTTATTTGTACATTTATATTTATACATTTATATTTATACATTTACATTTGTACATTTATATTTGTACAATTATATTTATGCATTTATGTATTTATGCTTATTTATACAAACAAAGAAATGAATGTTCATTGGTTCTAAATGACATCGTGACACCGAGGTTGTGGGTTTGATCTCTATTAATAATTAATAATCATCCCCAATAATCCTCATGGGTCCCACCATGGGTTCCAGCTCAGAATGTTCCATGATTCTGTGCTAATTCTCTTTCATTAATTACTATTCTATCCTCTAAGGGTTATTAATGTCTCTCTTCTTGTGCTAATTAGTCCATATTTTTAATCTTTTTAGTCTCTTTTTCTTCCAGCAGAGATTTTCCAACGCCAAAACCGAATCTTTTTTAGTCTCTTCTTTATCTTCTGGTTTCTGCAAAGTGGCCTTGTGCTCCATAAATTCTGCATTCCAGATGTCCAACCTTAATCCATCTTTCTCTCCCAGGCTTTTCTCACTGGAGCATATCAGAGTCAGTTTATCAAAACTTAAAATTCCAGCAACTTTCCCAAGCTGAGCTCCCACAAAAGTAGCTCACGACAACTTTGCTCCATGCTGGCTGAGAGTAACTGAAGAATAACCCACTACTTGTAATTAATATCTACATTGGTTGGGATTAATTAATTAAAACAATTCATTTAAAAGTTAAACAATTTATTAAAATTATCCAGGGAGTGGATGCTGGAGCTTCTTCCTGCCAGAGCTGTCTGAGGGACAGCAACCCCGTTCTGCTGAATTTTCCAAATTCCCAGATCTTCCCTTGGAATTTTATTGAAAACAGAGACTTTGGGGTGTTTTGATGGCGACAGAACTGTGCCAGGCTCCCGATTGGAGCTGAAATCGGAGCCAGGCGGGAGGGGAAGGGCAAACCTCGTGTCCCTGGGCTCTGGTGCCAGGCTGGGCTGAGTCCCCAGCCCGAGCCCAGTGGTGCTGCCATGAAAAACAGCCTGGGATCCACAGGAAAAACCCCTGGAGTTCCTCTGGGACAGGATAAGGTTTCTCTCAGGGTTTATCCCACACATCAGGACCTAAAACCCTCCCTGGCTGGGACGACAATAACACTGCACTGAGAATGCCCTGTTTGTGCTGGAGATTTTGTCTTTCTTTGGGCCTTATTGGATTTCCCAAGCTCTTCCCAGCTCTGGCAGACATCCAGGGATGCAATCACACCCTGGGACATCCCTGAGTGCACAAAGAGAGGACAGAAGCAGTCCAGTCCCTGCCTGCCATAAATCCGAGAGGAATCATTGCCTGAAGCCACAGAAGTTGCCTTCAATAGCAAAAAAAAAAAAAAAAAAAAAGGTTTTTCTCCTCACAATAACCTCTTTTTCCTCCCATCCCTTTCCCAGTTGGTGGAATACTTAAAACTCAAACCAGACGGGCTGATTTTCTACCTGAGGGAAGCCTGCCCCAACCCCAACATGCCAGGTGAGCTCCCAGTGCCACCCCGGGTCTCGGTTTGTCACCACCTGGTGCCAGCTGGGGCAGTGCCATCCCAAATTTTCCTTCCTGTGCCCTCTGCTCCCCTGGCACACTGGGTCAGTCTCCCTGGTGGTGTCACTGTCACCTCCAGGCCTGGCCTGAGGTGGCCCAAAGGCAGGGGCAGATGGGGAAATCAGGGAAGAGATGGATTCGGAGCATTCCTGCTTTTTAGGCAGCAGGAAAATCCAAGTCCTGGAAGGCTGGGCCCTGCTGGGTCTCTAAACACCCATGGGGGACTTTGTGCTGGCCCAGTGTCACAAATGTCACCTCAGAGCTGCCCAGGGCACAGCTCCGCCAGTCCCTGCCCCAGGACCCATTGGCTGCGCCAGCAGTGGCACTTTCCCCGAGAAAATTTGGGAATAACAGCCACATCCGACACGTTTCCACACCTTTATTTGGCTAAAGCTGTGGAAACTTTCCTTTGATGGTGGGGTGGAGGGGATGGGATGGGATCAGACCCACAGGGTCCTTCAGGGACTGATGCTCCAACCCTGCTTGGGGCAAACCCTTGATAATGAACCCTTGATACCAAATACCTGATACTGAATTCCTGATACCAAATTCCTGATACCAAACTCCAGATAACAAACTCCTGATAACAAACTCCTCATAACAAATCCTCTCTCTTGATTCGCAGCCTCTGCAGCACCAGCTCCACCCACCCACCCGTCCGTGAGCGTAAGTGTGGGGCAGGCTCTGTTTTGTTGGGATCTCAGTGGGGTTAATGTTGCTGCATTCCAAGGCAGGCTGCTCAAACCCCACTCTTCAAACCCTGCTTTTGTCTGAAAGCTCGGGAGCTGCGCTGGGTATGAAGCCCATCTGGGATGTTGTTCCCTTTCCAGCTGGGATGTTGTTCCCTTTCCAGCTGGACGGGGATGGGAATGGCTGGGCACAGCCCCTGGGAGAGCTCAGGAGGTTTCCATTCATCCTGAGCTCCTTGCCCCATGCGGGCTGTCCTTGGGGAGCTCCATCCCTCCCTCCCCGCCAGGCAGGAGCGGGGCAGCTGTGCTGGGATTCTGGGAATGCTCAGCCCTGCTGCTGCCGCTGGCCCCTGGCCAGGGCTTTGTGCTTGCTCTGCCCTGGGGAATGGCTGTGCTGTCACTGAGTGCTGAGCTGTGCTGGAACCTGCGGGTTTGGGATCCCAGGGGCGCTGAGGGAGCTCCGGGGATCACCCAGCACCTCAGGGAGCTTTCACAACCCACAGTGGATGGATCTCAGGGAAAGGTTCTTGCCCCGGAGGCTGCTGGGGCACTGCCCAGGCTCCCCAGGGAATGGTCCTGGCCCCAAGGCTGCCAGAGCTCCAGGAGCGTTTGGACAATGCTCTCATTGGGATTGTTGGGGTGTCTGTGCAGGGCCAGGGTTGGATTGATGATCCCTGGGGGTCCTTTTCCAGCTCAGGACATTCTGGGGTTCTGTGACTCTGGCATTCCAAGCTGTGTTGTGTGGTGGTGCCACGCTGTCACTCTCTGGGCACAGAGGCTGCAGTGTCACACTAGGGCCACTCTTGGTATGCTGGCTGTGAGCTGAGCTCCCCCAGGGCTCCCTTCCCCTCCTGGCTCACAGCAAGCTGTGGAGACCTGGCTGGGATGGGGAGATCAGAGGGGACAGAGCCCTCAGCAGCTCGGCCCCGGGGGGAGGGTGCTGTGCCCGGGGTCCCTGGGTCCTCCCGGGGCTGGATCCCTGCCCTGCCCTGCCCTGCCCTGGGGGAGCTGCAGCCAGGACTGGCACAGGAATGTTGGCTCCAGACCACCCCAGGGCCTTTCAGAGGAATCTCCAGCAGGGCTGTGTTGGGCTGCAGAGCCTCTCCTGCCTCTTCCACTCAAGTCCAACTGAAGTGCTTCCTCCTTTATCCACTTTGTCCCAATTTCTTTTCCAGAAGAACCTGGGCCCTCTCAATGCTGATGGATACACCCCAGACCCTGTAGGTGAGCACCTCCAGAGCTCTCTCCTCCTCTCAGGGACAGCACTGGGGATGGCCCCGGAGCCCAGGGGGCTCCCTGAGCCCTGCCACAAAGCCCCTCTCTTACAAAAGCTCCCAGACATTTTGGGGTCCTGAGCCCACACCCAGCTCCCAGGAAATCAAGCCCTACCCCATGCCTTGTTTTACCCTGGAAATTAAGCCCTGTCCTATGCCCATTTTCCACTACTCAGCGTATTCAGCTGAATTTCAGCAGGGTAAAGCCCTGCCCAGGGCTGATATGTGGAGTGGGAATGCTCAGACCCCTCCAGGATCTGTGGAGTGGGAATGCTCAGACCCCTCCAGGATGGGTGGAATGGGAATGCTCAGACCCCTCCAGGATGGGTGGAATGGGAATGCTCAGACCCCTCCAGGATGGGCAGAGTGGGAATGCTCAGTCCCCTCCAGCATGGATGAAATGGGAATGCTCAGTCCCCTCTGGGATCTGTGGAATGGGAATGCTCAGACCCCTTTGGGATCTGGGGAATGGGAATGCTCAGACCCCTCCAGGATGGGTGGAATGGGAATGCTCAGACCCCTCCAGGACAGGTGGAGTGGGAATGCTCTACCCCTCCAGGATGGATGAAATGGGAATACTCAGTCCCCTCCAGGATGGGTGGAATGAGAATGCTCAGACCCCTCCAGGATGGGTGGAATGGGAATGCTCTGTCCCCTCTCCCCATCCCGGACCCTTCAGCAGCCAGAACAGGGAGACGCCATGGGTTGTGAAAGGAAGGGAGATGCCCAGGAGGGAGGAGAAATGCTGGAGCTGAAGGTGAACTGGCCAAAAGAGCAGCAAAACCCTTCCCAATCCATGAGGGAGAGCGGGATGGGGAAGGGCAGTTGGTAACCAGCTGTTCCTCTCGGGAAGGGGCAGGGAAATCCCGCCTGCTGCCCATGGACACCAGCGTCTACGAGAGCCCCTACAGCGACCCCGAGGAGCTGAAGGACAAGAAACTCTTCCTCAAGAGGGACCACCTGATGATCGATGAGGTGGAGCTGGGGGCAGGAAACTTTGGCTGTGTCAAGAAGGGAGTTTACAAAATGAGGAAGTGAGTGAGGGTGATGGGGAAGGGGGAGGAGAGGGAGCCGAGCTGGGCTCCAGATGTCCCCAGATGTCCTGTTTGTCACTGGATCGGCCCCAAAGTGACAGTGGGGTGGATGAGAGGCGATCTGGAAGGTCAGGGACGATGGATGTAATGGTGGAGTCACCACCCCTGGAAGTGTTCCAAAAACGAGCAGATTTGGGATGGGGTTTGGTGGGGATGGTGGGGTTTGGTCAAGGGTTGGACTTGATGAGCTTGGAGGTCTTTTCCAGCCTCAACAACTCCATGATATTATGACATGATGCTGTGATTCCATGGACTTCCATGGATTTTCACCGACAGCTGCGCTGCCCTGGGTGTGTAACCTGCTCCACATTCTGAGGCTGCTGCTTCCAAAGGGATTTCCTGGGCTCAGAGAAACAACTCCGTGTTCCTGAAGTCACCTCAGTCCGTGCCAGCCCAAAGCAGTGACACTGAGGAGTCGTGCCACCTTTGGCTCTGCTGCTGCCAGTGCTCTCTGAGCCCACGAGGATGGTCTCCAACCACTTGTGCCTCAGTTTCCTCCTGGAAAAGTGGCACTGATGGCCCAGATCTCAGTGGGGGAGGGGAGGTGTCTCCAGATCCAGGGATGGCAACTTCTGGCCTACACCCAAAGGGGTGAGGGGACCTTTTCTCTCAATCCTTGTGATGCCTGAGGGGCTCACCTAAAACAGAGGCCAGACAAGGTTTAGAGAATAAAAAGCAGTGATATTTATTGAAGGCCTTCAGGTGCATTCAGGGCAGTCACAGCTCACCCAGGGCTACACCCAAAATGTACAGCAGGTCACAGGTTTTTCATACTTTATAAGTTTTGAGGCATGTCAAAGTTTAATCCTCCAATTACAGCTTCAGGTAATGAAGTCAATTACTCCAAGTTTGCTCCCCCAATTCACTGTTGTTTACATATCTTGGGGCCTGAGACACTGAGGTGTCCTTGAGCTTTGGGCCTAGAGAGGAATTGTTTTGTCTAAAAATGAGAGAAGAGGAGCTTAGCACTCTGTATGGAGCCCAGAGTTACACACTAAAAATTACAGCATTACAGATACATGAAAAATATAGAAGCTAAAATCCTAAGGCATCACTTGGACACCAGAATGGTGCAGGGCTCTGGGATTCCCATTCCTGGCTGTGATCCCTGAATCCCACTGTGCTCAGCCTGTCCCACTCTGTCCCTCTGTGCAGGAAGCAGATTGACGTGGCCATCAAGGTGCTGAAGAGCAACAACGAGCGGGCGGTGAAGGATGAGATGATGAAGGAAGCGCAGATCATGCACCAGCTGGACAACCCCTACATCGTGCGCATGATCGGCGTGTGCGAGGCCGAGTCACTGATGCTCGTCATGGAGATGGCTTCTGGAGGGCCTCTCAACAGGTTCTTGGCTTCCAAGAAGTGAGTGTTGAATGAAATAGTGCTGATTTGTGGTATTGCTCCTCAAAATCTGCTTCAAAAGCCCATCCTTGTAGGTGCAGGAAAGCTGAAAAGAGCAGAAATAGAAATCTTTTCATGTGAGGGTCCAGGGCTGATGCTTCTGGAGCAGAATTTTCCATGTTCATTCTCCCTGGCAGCTGGAAAAGTCAGAGGGGACCACGGCAGGTCCCTCATTCCTGAATTCTCCTTTCCCCTCCCGCAGGGATCAGATCACCATGAGCAACATCGTGGAGCTGATGCACCAGGTGGCCATGGGCATGAAGTACCTGGAGGAGAAGAACTTCGTGCACAGGGACCTGGCGGCCAGGAACGTCCTGCTGGTGAACCAGCACTACGCCAAGATCAGCGACTTCGGCCTCTCCAAGGCTTTGGGAGCTGATGACAGCTACTACAAGGTGAGCACAGCACAGCGGGTGGAGCTGGAGCCTCCTGGTTGGGGGTGAGACCCTCGTGTCTTGGTTTGAAAGACAGCTGTCTGCCAAGGAAGGCAGGAACCTCCCTTGGAATAGGGAATATGACTCCTTTTTCCTTCCAAAATATTTTAACTTTGAAATCAAGGGGCTCTCAAGCAAGAGATATGGGAAAAGGAATAACAGCTCTTTACTAATATTGAGAACAAGGCAATAATACAGAAACAACAGTTTAGATACACAAAGTCAGAATCCAACCTGCACCCTGTCAGGGTGGTGCTGCAGTGCAGTTCAATGGTGCTGCAGTCCCGTTGGAGTGATGGATGTGCTCTTGTTGGAGTGGTGATCTTGTGGAAAGGTCTTGTCAGTCTCTGGAGGTTCAGCGGTGGCTCTGGAGCTCTTCTCCTCTGGGAATCAGTGGGAAAGGTACCCTGGTGTTCCAGAGTCTCAGTTTATGTGCAGGTGGGAATGTTCAGCTCCTCCCCTCTGGGCAGGGCATCTCCCAATGGCTGATGGGATCTGTGAGTCACTCCCGGAGCCCTCGATGGCCACGAGCAGAGATAGCCCCGATGGTGTTAGCAGGGCTGGGTCACTCCTGAGGACACTGATGGCCATGAGCAGAGATAGCCCCGATGGTGTTAGCAGGGCTGGGTCATGCTGAACACAAAGAGCACTGCCCCACCTGTTTTAACAGCTTATGCAGATGGGAATAGAATACATACTTTTGGTTATACCTTCCATGTAACCTAAGACACCCCAGAGACTTGAGGGTCTGATCTTCTCATGGACCCCTCTGCAGAACACCACCAGGCCCTGCCTCACTGCTGTGACATCCAAAGGGGCTCTGCAGAGCTCTGGTGACGACGAGGAGGCAAAGGCAGCCAGGGGATGAGAGGAGCCAGAGAGAAGAGCAGGCGATGAGGAGTGAGCCAGGGTTGATCTCCCAGCAGGGCACAGCTCAGGGGGAGACCCCACCTGGAATTGTGTGTCCAGCCCTGGGGTCCCCTGCACAAGGGAGATGGGGACCTGTTGGAATGAGCCCAGACAAGGGCACTGAATTGGTCACAGGGCTGGAGCCCCTCTGCTCTGGGGCCAGGCTGGGAGAGCTGGGAGTGCTCACCTGGAGAAGAGAAGGCTCCAGGGAGAGCTCAGAGCCCCTGGCAGGGCCTGAAGGGCTCCAGGAGAGCTGGAGAGGGACTGGGGACAAGGGATGGAGGGACAGGACACAGAGAATGGCTTCCCAGTGCCAGAGGGCAGGGACAGATGGGATATTGGGAAGGAATTGTTCCCTGTGAGGGTGGGCAGGCCCTGGCACAGGTGCCCAGAGCAGCTGTGGCTGCCCCTGCATCCCTGAGAGTGTCCAAGGCCAGGCTGGACAGGGCTTGGAGCAGCCTGGGACAGTGGAAGGTGTCCCTGCCATGGCAGGGGTGGAGTGGGATGAACGTTAAGGTCCCTCCCAACCCAAACCATTCCACAATTCCATGGTTTAACGGAGCCCTGGGGAGGCAGGAGGGTGGCACCATGGGCATTCAGCACAGCAGGGCCTGGCCTGGGCTTCGGAGCTCCCATTCCAGGTGGTTTTCTCAGCGATGGGAGATCTGACACTAACCTGGAGCAGAGCTCAGGTGCAGCTCCCAGGGCTCTGTGCCTCAGGCTGGGAATGTCCCTCCTCACTCTGCCAGGCCAGGACAGCGGGGAAGTGGCCCCTGAAGTGGTACGCCCCGGAGTGCATCCTCTTCCACAAGTTCTCCAGCAAGAGCGACGTCTGGAGCTACGGCGTGACCATGTGGGAGGCCTTCAGCTACGGGCAGAAACCCTACAAGGTGAGGCAGGAACCCTACAAGGTGAGGCAGGAACCCTACAAGGTGAGGCAGAAACCCTACAAGGTGAGGCAGAAACCCTACAAGGTGAGGCAGGAACCCTACAAGGTGAGGCAGAAACCCTACAAGGTGAGGCAGAAACCCTACAAGGTGAGGCAGAAACCCTACAAGGTGAGGCAGGAACCCTACAAGGTGAGGCAGAGCTGGCCCTGTCACTGATGGATGTCACAGTCACAACAGGGACACAATGAAAGCACAGTTCCTATTCCCTGTGGTGTTCCCACTGTTGGACATGTGGGTAAGGAGCCAGGCTCACTTTGGGACAGGCACAGATGAGATCGGATCCTGGAGCTCTGTGTTCATTTAAGGGAGAGGAAACAGCAAACAAACGGAATTTATTTGGGTTTGGATCAAAGCTGAGCTCATTTCTGATCCTTCTCTTTGGTTCTTTCCACTCTCTCGAGAGCTGAAAAATCACTGCTCAGCCACGGCTGGGCCTGTGCTTGGGTGGGGTGGGGTGAGGTGGGGTCTGCAGGGTGGGAGGGATGGGGTCTGTGGGATGGGGTCTGCAGGGTGGGAGGGATGGGGTCTGCAGGGTGGGATGTTGCTGTGAGCTCACGGGTGTAAGAACGAAACAAGCAGAGGAACGGTGGAAGTGCAAAGAGAAAGTTTATTATTAAGTATCTACTTATATACATGGTAAGAGTCTAATAGTGATTGGACAGTGGTCACCCACCCCCCAGGGTGACTGGCTGGAGCCCTTACAGCACTCAGTTCCAAAACATAGATTAGAAAGAGCAAGAAGAATTCAGCTTATCTTTGTTTCCCATACAATTCGTGAGAAAGGAGAGAGTTCTCAGAATAGTGCATCTGCAGTGGGAGGGAGGGGATCTGTGGGATGGGGTCTGCAGGGTGGTTGGGATCTGCAGGATGGGAGGGATGGGGTCTATGGGATTGGGTCTGCAGGGTGGTTGGGGTCTGCAGGATGGATGGGATGGGTCTGCAGGATGGGAGGGATGGGATCTGGGGGCAGGATGGAGGGATGGGATCTGGGGGCAGGATGGAGGGATGGGATCTGCAGGATGGATGGGATGGGGTCTGCAGAATGGATGGGATCTGCAGGATGGGAGGGATGGGGTCTGCAGGATGGATGGGATCTGGAGGATGGATGGGATGGGGTCTGTGGGATTGGGTCTGTGGGATGGGGTCTATGGGATGGGGTCTGCAGGGAGGTTGGGGTCTGCAGGGTGGTTGGGGTCTGCAGGATGGGAGGGATGGGGTCTGAAGGGTGAGAGGGATGGGATCTGGAGGCAGGATGGAATGGGGTCTGAAGTGTGGGAGGGATGGGGTCTGTGGGATGGATGGGATGGGGTCTATGGGATGGGGTCTGCAGGATGGATGGGATCTGCAGGATGGATGGGATGGGGTCTGCAGGATGGATGGGATCTGTAGGATGGGGTGGGATCTGCAGGATGGATGGGATGGGTCTGCAGGGTGAGTGGGATAGAATTGGCAAGGTGGGAGGGTTGGGGTTGGCAGGATGGATGGGGTCTGCAGGGTGGTTGGGGTCTCAGGGTGGGATGGGGTCTGCAGGGTGGGTGGGATGGGGTCTGCGGGATGGGGTCTGCGGGATGGGGTCTGCGGGATGGGGTCTGTGGTTTGGGGTCTGTGGTTTGGGGTCTCAGGTGGCCTGGCCACAGTGTGGGACACCAGCTGTGGGTGCTGGGGTTGGAACAGCGGCTCTGTGGGGTGTGTGGGACCAAAGCTCCACCCCAGGCCCAGCTCTAAGCTGTCTTCCCTATCCCTGCTGCCAGCTCTGACCCCACTAATCCCTTTGCTTGCTCCCACCCCAGAAAATGAAGGGCCCCGAGGTGATCAGCTTCATCGAGCAGGGCAAGCGCATGGAGTGTCCCCAGGAGTGCCCAGCAGAGATGTACTCCCTGATGCAGCAGTGCTGGACTTACAGGTGAGGCTGGCACCAGCTCAGCTCCTTCCTGGGAGTCACCAAATCCCAGAATAGGACTGGAAATTTGGGTTGGAAAAGACCTTAAAGCCTATCCAGTCCAATCTCCTGCTGTGGGCAGGGACACTTTCCCCACTGTCTGCATGGTGACACCACAGAGCAGACGGTGTCTCCTGCCTTGGTTTGTGATGATTGCCCAGTCCAAGATGGATTTTTGTTATCAGAGCCCTCCACTTGCCTGTGCCAGTCCTGGAGGATCCCCAGGTCTTGGGCTCTTTGACACTCTCCATCCCAGAGAAGTCCCAGCTGCCCCTGAGCTCTGGCATGGCTGAGCTGCTGCTGCTGCCTTAGGATTTTAGCTTCTATATTTTTCCATTTATCTGTAGTCCTGTAATTTTTAGTGTATAACTCTGGGCTCCATACAGGTGCTGAGCTGCTGTTCTCTCATTTTTAGACAAAACAATTCCTCTCTAAGCTCCAAACTCAAGGACACCTCAGTGTCTCAGGCCCCAAGATATGTAAACAACAGTGAATTGGGGGAGCAAACTTGGATTAATTGACTTCATTACCTGAGGCTGTAATTGGAGGATTAAACCTCGATTTGCAAATGGACAAAATTTTAAAAGTATGAAAACCCATGACCTTATAAAAAACTTATAAAGTATGAAAAACTTGTGACCTGCTGTCCATTTTGAGTGTAGCTCCTGCGAGGGCTGTGATTGCTCTAAATGCACCTGAAGGCCTTCAATAAATATCACTGCTTTTTATTCTCTTAACCTTGTCTCGCCTCTGTTTTAGGTAAGCCCCTCAGGTATCACTGCTCTCCCCCAGGCTCTCTGTGTCCTCTCATTGCCTCCAGCCAGTGCTGTCCTCTCCAGTGACTTTATTTGTTCCTTCCTGCCCCTGCAGGTGGGAAGAACGTCCAGGATTTGTGGCTGTGGAAAACCTCATCCGCTCCTACTACTACAGCATCGCTGCCAAGCCCGAGAACGGGCCAGGAACAGGGGACAAGGCCAAAGCAGCTCTCCCTTGAGATTCCTGCTCTGCTCCTCCATCCAAACCTGTCCTGCACGGGGCCTGGAAAGGCTCTGTGTGAAGTTTTGCTTTAACCTCTCCAACGCTGGTTCTGTTCCTCGAGCAGCTGCAGGACTGAGGACATGGGGGACAGTGGTGTCCCCAGGGACAGGGACACCTCCCAGCACCTCCAGCCTGACCAAGCACAGAGCTCCTTCCCCCCAATCCCAAAACTATCCCAGGATCTCAGAGCTTTGTGCCTCCCAGGCCCACTAAGGATGAACTGTGTCAGCTCCAGAAAATCTGGATTTTTCCTAACCAACAATCTTATCCCAAGTGCACATTTCTGTGGGGTCTGCGTGGGGTGGGACACAGGAGAGGAGCCACCGAGTCCCCTTCCCACTGGATTAGGGCAAGGTTTGCTGCTGGGATGGGAGGAGCAGTGGCACAGAGCTGGTCCCACTGGTTTGTCCCCTGCAGCCGTGGCCAGCACAGGGCAGGTGTCACCCAGCCCTCCAAACAACTCCAGGACCAACCCCTCAGCTCCTGGATCCCACCTGGCCCCTCAGTGCTGATGAAATGTTGTTTTTTGAGCTTAAAACCTGGTCAGCCTATAAATAAACCATTCCCTGTTCCTACCATCCCATGGCTCGGATCACTGAACTTGGAGAAGTGCTGGCAACTGCTCCAGGCTCGGCTCCAAAACCCCAAACCCCTCAGCACAACAGAACCCTCCAACGCTGCATTTTTACTGTCAGAAAATTGCTTTATTCCCAGCTCAGGGTGTTGACAAAATCCCAGCCTCCACACAGCCCCCAATCCAAAACTTCCTCACCTTTTTGGACATTTTTAGCAGACGAGGCAGTGAATGTTCATTGCAGCATATCGAGGTTACCTGAACAAAATTTACAGTTTCAGTCATTTTTCCAGGCTGTGTTCCCACAAAAGTTGATTTGCTAAGTGCTAGGAGTAGTTTAAGAATAGCACATTGTCCGTAATTAATATATTGGTGATAATTAATGAACTAAAACTTAATTAAAACCATTAACTAAATCTTATTTTAAAAATTCTATAATTTCCCACAGGCTGATGAGAAAATAAATAT
Source organism: Acanthiza pusilla (assembly GCA_036630365.1). Classification (NCBI taxonomy): domain Eukaryota; kingdom Metazoa; phylum Chordata; class Aves; order Passeriformes; family Acanthizidae; genus Acanthiza; species Acanthiza pusilla. The sequence goes on along the minus strand of JAXCHO010000105.1, from coordinate 2,299,540 downwards.
AATTCCCCTCCACTTCAGGCCAAGATTTCCCTCCTTGATGCTCTCCTTGCCCAACCTGGCCACTTTGGGCTGGTTTTGCTGCAGGGCTGGATGGTTTTCGCAGGTTTTCTTGCAAAAAAAAAGCTCAGCTGGATGTGCAGAGGATCCCCGTGCAGGGGGTCACCCGTGGGCTGTGCTGCAGAGGCTCTGAAGGCCAGGGCAGCAGAGGAAGGAGGAGGTGGGGGATGCAGTGAACACCAGAATTTATCTCTCACCATCTCCTGGCAGTGGAAGCCACAGAGCAGCTCCCCCCAGCACCTTGGCCTGGGGTAAAACAAACAGTGAGAGGCAGATTAGGGCTGAAAATGAGTTTTTTGCAAGGAATTAAATTTATTATTTTAAAATTAGTAATTAGTACATTACAAATTTTCAAAGGAATGAACTTTATTAGCATCTGAATTAACCTCTGTCCCAGCAGTCACAGGGCCACGTTTGATAAAAACCAAGTGTTCCTTTCCTTGTTTGGATTAAAGCTTCCAGTGGCACCAACCCTTCGTGTGGCATTTTCTCCCTCAGCCCCACTAGTCCTGAATGTGCAGCTCTGGATCTATTCTCCCTCCCAGCAGAGAGGAAAACAGGTACCAGAGGAGAAATTTCCTTGTTCCTGTTGGTTCAGTAACTTAGGGCAGAGTCAGGAAAAAAATTCTCCTCTCTGTCATGTTTTCCTCCCAGAGAAAGCAGCTCTTCAGCTGGAAAAAAGAAGTCCAAGGTGTTTTCTACTTGAAAGCCACTGCCAAAACATTTTGTTTAGACTTTGCTTTCAAAACAAATCCATTTTCTGGTTTGAAATGGTTTCTTGCAATAAATTTTCAGTTAATTGGAGGCTGCTATTTTTTTTTTTCCCCAAAAAGAAGAAAAAAGCAAAGGGAAGAAAAGCACCAGAGAAGTATTCCCAGAGAAATTTCTGGTTTAGTTGCAGACGATTTTGAGTGCGTGGATCCACACCCTGACAGACAGGACATAAATCCCTTGGGATTTTTCCAGAAACCCGAGGGAAAGGGTTGATTCTGCCTGGGCTGGATGGTTTGGGTTGGAAGCTGCCTGTTCTGAGAGCTGGAAACCATCAGGAGATGCTGAAAGGGGAAAAAGGGAGTGAGACAAGCAGGACCTGAGGTCACAGGGCTCTGAGAGTCTTTGTGATTCCTCTTTCGGGATGTGCAGGGTCTGCCACTCACCCCTGAGGGGAATTCCCCTGGAATTCAGGCCCTGGGCATCCCCAGGGGGATCCAGCCAGGGATCAGCCCTGGGAGCATCTCCAGGGCCTGCGGCTCCTCTCCCCCACCCACAGCAGGGATTGTCCAGCCCTGCCTCTCTCCTCACTCCCTGCTGGACCTTCAGCCCTTCCCCTGCCCCAGCCCAGGGCTCTGGGCTTGGGAAGAGCTCTGGCACTGATAAAGGCAGCAGATGTGGAGGGCACAGCCTCGGAGCTCGGCACAGAAACTTCCCCAAATCCTCTCTTTCCTTCCTCCCCTCCCCTCTGCACTCATCCCCCTTTGTTTTACCCAAATCTTTCTGGTCCTTCGGAATTTTCCACTCTCCAAATCGCAAGGGAAGGGATGAATTTCACCTTCTGAGCACCCACAGGGACAATGTGACCAAGTGTGAGTGCCCATCTGATCGTCACTGTGACACCTCAGCCTGTCCTCCACCCTGATCTATCTCATCCCAGCCTATCTGATCACCAGGACCTCGATTTTATCATCACCATTTTATCATCAACACACCTATCTTATCACCAGAACCCCAATCTTATCTCCAGGACCCCTATCTTATTATCAGGACCCCAATCTTATCACCAGAAATTTCATTAAAATCATTAAAATCCACATTCAACATACAGTTTTCGTTTACAACAACAAAAACAAAAGAACAGCTAAACCAAACAGAAAGAAAAGATCAAATAAAGTTCCCTTTATCAAATCCACAAATAACATTACAACACAAGACAAAAAAGTCAAATGGCACAAAATCCACCCCTGTCATCCACCCTGACACACCTGGGTCTGAGTTGCACACAACACAAGGACAAAGTGACCTTTCCACCCCTCTCAGGTTTTGTCCCAGCACAAAAATGGGACTAAACCAGTTCAGGGCTCACTGATCTCCATTTAAGACCTGAGGAATTCACTGAATCCATGGAAAAGGAGATTTTTCCAAGCTGTTCTCCCTTCTCCCACTGGGCTGTTCCCCGTCTGGCCAGCAGCGAAATGTCTGCCAACCATGAAGGCACAGAATGCTTTGGCTCTGCCAAAAATACACCTCAGAATCTCACATTTCTTCGTTGAATTCAGGTGAATCGCTGATCCCACACTGTCCCCTCCTGAATTTCACAGAGAAATGTGAGATTTGGAGGTGTACTTTCGGCAGGCCCAAAGCATTCTGTGCCTTCGTGGTTGGCAGGCATTTCCCTGCTGGTCAGGGTTGGGACAGCCCAGTGGGAGAAGGGAAAGTAGCCTGGAACAGCTTGGAAAATATCCTTCAGAAATCCTTCAGGTGGATTTTTTTTCTGATCAACAACAGAAACCTTGGAAAAGAAGAGAGGTGCTGGTCCTGGACTCGCTGATCCTCATGGATCCCATCAGTGGTGGAGAGCAGGAAATCCATCCTCCCTCATCGCTCCGAATTCCAGTGATCCCACCTGGGGACAGGAGCCCCTGGGGGGTGGGGACAGGCCCTGGGACGCTGCTGGCAGGTCCTGCATGAGCTGGGGGAGCAGAGAGCATGGCTGACACCCATGGCACAAAGAGAGGCCATTTTTGTCCCCACTGCCACCAACCAGCACAGGCAGGGACAGTGCTTTCAGCAGCTGATCCTCTGGGCTGCTTCTTGTGGCCACCACTGCTGAGCTGTGGCCACTGGGAGATGTCCCCAGGGGACAGGGCCTGCTGATCCCATGGCCTCCTCAGGACCTCTGCTCTGCTGAGGTGGCACTTTTGGGGCCTTGTCCTTCTGACCTGGAGGATTCATGGGGACCCAGGGATGTGGCCTTGATCTGAGGAACCCTTGGGTCCCACCCTCCTTCTCTCCTGCACTTCTGGGCTCTCCCTCCTGTCACCTCCAGTTGTCCCTTCTGTCACCTCTAACTGTTCCTCCTGTCACCTCCAACTGTCCCTCCTGTCACCCCCATCTCTCCCTCCTGTCACCCCCATCTCTCCCTCCTGTCACCTCCAACTGTCCCTCCTGTCACCCCCATCTCTCCCTCCTGTCACCTCCAACTGTCCCTCCTGTCACCCCCATCTCTCCCTCCTGTCACCTCCAACTGTCCCTCCTGTCACCTTCAGCTCTCCCTGCCTGTGACTTCTACTGTCCCTCCTGTCACCCCCATCTCTCCTTCCTCTCATCTCCAGCTCTCCCTCCTGTCACCTCCAGCCTGGGCTTGTCCTCTGAAGGATCCTCATGTGGAGCAGAGAAATAATTGGGTGTCAACAGATAAATAACTCCTTCAGTAAATACATTTTGCTACTCAATGGATTCATTCAATGACTCTCTGAAGTCCTTGCTAAAGGAACTGCCTCTCTTTGCTCTCCTGGCTCATCCATCAGCTGGAAGTGCTGTGGCCACAGCCCCAGCAAGGCCATGGCTGTGTGGGCAGGGGGCAGAGCTGGCAGGGCTTGAGGGCCCAGCTGAGGGCCTGGCCGAGGTTTTGCTTTATTTCCACTGAAAGTTCTGACAGAATAAAAACCTTCCCCCGGAACCCTTCAGTTGGGCCTCGTCAGCGTTTTCAGGTGGAAAACTCTTCTGTTGGAAAATTCCCATGCAGCTCAAGTCATTTATTCCTGGGGTTGGGGAGTGGGTGTAGGGCACGGTCCTGGCAGGGCTGTGGCAGCTTTGGTGTGACACATCCTTCGGTGTGACAGGAAGGGGGATGTGGTGGAGCAGCTCCTTCCCCAGACCTGCAAAATCCTCGTGCCACACCACCCTGGGCAGGGTTATGGCCACGTGACAGTGACTTTTGGGAATTCGGCTGGAATGACAAACAGTCAACAGCCCTTGACCTGAAATGAATCAAAAATCCCATCCAGGTGTGGAGAAGGATTTGAGGTGGGCATTGATATCTCCTTCATCCTCTCCGAAATGACCTCCAGGTGCACCAGGGGAGGTTTGGATTGGAAATTTGGTGGAAATTTGTGGCTTTAAAGTCCCTGAGGGTTGCAGGAGCTAGCTGAGAGAATTCAGGCAGACGAACCAAGATGGCGAAAAGGGAAAGTTTATTTACAAGAAAGGTCTTTTATATCTATTCATATTCTAGCAACTATTGGTCAGCAAAGAATCCACCTCCTAAAACCATTGGTCACAGCCAAATAACACCTAACACCAAACACAGAGATCAAAAAAGTAAAAGAATGCAGTCCATCTCCACTCTCTGTGAGAATGAACAGAAAGGTTCTAAAACAGTGCAACCACAGAAATTATTCATGGAAAGGCCAGTCAGGCACTGGAATGTGCTGCCCAGAGCAGTGGTGGAGTCACCACCCCTGGAAGTGCTCAAAAACCTGCGGATGTGGCACCTGGGGACACGGATTAATGTGTTGGGTTGATGACTGGACTCGATCTCAAAAATTCCAACCTTAATTCCACGATTTTGTGTGGATATCCATCCCTGCCTCTGGTTCATCCCTCTGCCTTTCTTGCTCCCAGAGCTGTGATTCCAGAAATGCACAATTGCTAATCCAATTCCCAGAATCCAATTCCCACATTCCTTTGGGAATTGGCCTCCCTCTTGCACAGCAATGTCCCAATATAAAATAAATATTAAATTTGCAGGTCTTAACACATTTTGTTCTAAGGCAGAAAATCTCACAGAAAATGAGTTTTAGTTTCTTTTAAGCAACACTTTCAGATGCACCTTCAGGGAGGAAATGAAAGTGGCTGTGGTAAAAATAGAAGGGAAGGACAAAAATAAGCGAATCATGAAAATAAGGGAACCACAAAAATAAGGGAATCATGAAAATAAGGGAATCACAAAAATAAAGAAATGACAAAAATAAGGGAATCACAGAAATAAGGGAATCACAAAAATAAGGGAATCACAAAAATAAGGGAATCATGAAAATATGGGAATAACAAAAATAAAGGAATGACAAAAATAAGGGAATGACAGAAATAATGGAATAACAGAAATAAGGGAATAACAAAATCTACTGCCTCGCTCCAGCTGTTTAAATTAAAAATTTAACTGGTAGATATTCATCAGTTTTAAAAAGCAAAATAGAAAGCCTGATTGGAAAAAAACATTTGCTGTGATTAATAAAAGATAAAACATCTCCTCCAGCCAGCGGAAAAGGGGAAAGTGGTTTCTTTTATGTGTTTTTGCTTCAAAAAAGAAGAGAAAAAAGGATGGAAAAAGTGTTTGATGGAGCAAAAAGGGGTTAAAAACAGCCACAGGAAGGCAGATACCAAATCCTGCCAGCAGATCCCCAAATTCAGCACCCATTTTCCCAAATGTGAGGCAGCAAAGACTCAGCAAAGACAAAAAAACACTGCACAGGAGGCTGAGAATTGCTATTTAGGGCAGCCTGTTTAACACCCCAGAGCTGTTCTGGCACAGGCAGAAAATCCCAAGTAAGCTGACACTGGGAGGAGCTGCAAAGACACAGCAGAGGTGGGAAGGGGCAGAGGAGCTGCAAAGTGAGAGCAGAAATAATGACAGGGCCTCGGATACCGAAAGTGGGACAAAAGGAGGGATTTTGGGGGGGGATATAAAAATCTGCTCTCAGCCAGAGCAGGGAATTGAGCAAAGGGCAGTGGAGGCTTGGCACAGGGAATGTTTCAGAGGATGTTCCATGTGTAAACTACAGGAGCCATGTCTTAAAGGGGAAATTAAATTTCATTTTTACTTAATTCATCTCTTTCATCTCTGCTATTTTAACTTCAGAAATGAAGTAAAAATCTCCTCCCTAGGTTTTCCTAATTCGCTTTTCTAAATCAAGGGTTTGGTTAAAGCTTCCCCTAATTAAGAATTCCCGCTTTTTTCACTGCTTTAGGGATTTTTGACCTTGCTTCTCTGGAAATGGGTCTCATTTCCTTCCACATCCAACCTGATTTGCCCTCAGGGAGCAGAGGCCAGGGGAGGATGGAGAAATGCAGCTGGACAGGATGGAAATGGGAGCTCACACTCCTTCCACAGTTGTGCCTCTGTCTCTGGGACCAAGATGGATCAAATGCCTCAACAGAGTCCCAGGAAAACCAAAGTAAGGGAAAATCAGATTCATAGGCAGAGCTCAAATGAAGAGGGAATGAAGTGATGGGAGTTTGTGGAGGTCATTCCTCCCAGCAAGTCAATGGAAGGAGGATGTCAGTGTTCCCTTGGAACACTTTCCAAAGGATAATGTGACTTAGAGCAGATTTAATCCTAATTTTCCCTTCTGGGATTTTGGGTTGGAGCTGTCAAACTGGGGAATGACATCCCTGGGGCACCTGGGAATCGTCAGGGGTGTCCTGGTGCATGTGGGAAAGGTTTGGTGTGTCTGAAGTCCTCCAGGGCTTTGTGTCCTGGGCCTCTGCTGGCACTGCTCAGGCACAGCTGTTATTGTGGAATCCTGGAATGGTTTGGGTGGGAAGGACCTTAAAGTTCGTCCCATCCCACCCCTGCCATGGGCAGGGACACCTTCCACTGTCCCAGGCTGCTCCAAGCCCTGTCCAGCCTGGCCTTGGACACTGCCAGGGATCCAGGGGCAGCCACAGCTGCTCTGGGAAATCCATTCCAGGCCTTCCCCACCCTCATAGGGAGGAATTCCTTCCCCATATCCCATCTAAATTTCTCCTCTTTCAGTTTAGACCCATTGCCCTTGCCTTTAAACCAATTCCCCCCCTCCTGTCACTCCCAGCTGCTCTGGGAAATCCATCCCAGGCCTCCCCCACCCTCATGGCATTTGTGCCCCTTCCTGGAGAATTCCTGTCTCCCCAAACCCACCCCATCCCTCGCTGGGAATGCCCAAGGGGACTCTCTGGGGGTCCTGGGGGTGGGAATTGTACAAATCCCTGTGCTCCCAAAGCGCTGCAGGCAGGGAGCCACAGTGAGAAAGGGTTGGTCAGTAGGCAACTCAAGTTAACTTTTGAGAGACAGAATAGGTGAATTCTAAACCTAGAAAAGCAGGATTCCCTTTATCTTGTCAAGGTAAGAGGGACACGAATCTGTTTGAGGGCAGCACAGAAACCCTGAATCACCCACCAAGGACTGCCCATGCTCCAGAGAGAAAGGTGAAAAGTGCACTGTGGTGAAGACTACAGATCTTCATCACGAGCAGACCCCAAAGACCACCAGGACACACAGCCATGCATGGCACACAGCTCATGATATTAATGATTTCTGAGAAATGATTTGTATAACCACTCCTGTCCCAGGGAATGTGATGAATATTCATGAATGTTACCATAATATTGTGAGTTGGCAGTGCTGGGTGTGTGTGTTTGGAGGAGTGAATCCTCACACCCTGCACTGAATAAAGCAAATCCCCACGGCTCTGACTGTGTCTCTGGAGTGTCTCTGGCCCTGCTTGGGGCCAATCAAGAGCCCCTGGTGCTGCCCCATCCCCTCCCCAGGGCTGGAGGGGAACCCTCCTCCACTGAGTAACCCCGGAGTAAAGCGGGCTGACAACAGTTTCACCAGGAGTAAAGTGCTGGCACACCCAGCCCCGGGGTGACACCGCAGATGTCCCCGTGGCTCAATCCCAGGAGCTGCTGCCAACCCTCAAACAATGGCCCAGGCTGGCAGGAGGGACCAGGGAGCTCTCCACAATTCCCACAGGGACGAGTCCTGCCAAAACCCCGGCACTGTGCAGGACAGCAAATCCATCCCAGCCCCAAACCCCTCCAGGAGCAGAGCAGTGAGAGCCCAGCTCAGCGCTGGATCATCCCAAATCCATCCCAGCCCCAAATCCCTCCAGGGGCAGAGCACTGAGATCCCAGCTCAGCGCTGGATCATCCCAAATCCATCCCAGCCCCAAACCCCTCCAGGAGCAGAGCACTGAGATCCCAGCTCAGCGCTGGATCATCCCAAATCCATCCCAAACCCCTCCAGGGGCAGAGCAGTGAGATCCCAGCTCAGTGCTGGATCATCCCAAATCCATCCCAAACCCCTCCAGGGGCAGAGCAGTGAGAGCCCAGCTCAGCGCTGGATCATCCCAAATCCACACCCCAATCCCAAACCCCTCCAGGGGCAGAGCAGTGAGAGCCCAGCTCAGCGCTGGATCATCCCAAATCCATCCCAGCCCCAAACCCCTCCAGGGGCAGAGGAATGAGAACCCAGCTCAGTGCTGGATCATCCCAAATCCATCCCAGCCCCAAACCCCTCCAGGAGCAGAGCAGTGAGAGCCCAGCTCAGTGCTGGATCATCCCAAATCCACACCCCAATCCCAAACCCCTCCAGCTGGGTGAATATTCTCTCAGTTCTGGCTGAGTTTCCTTTTCTCCCATGGCAGCAACTTCCAGAGCTTTCTCCCGCAGGATGGGTTTTGCCTCATTTGGGATGAAATGTCCCGAAAGCCCTGCAGGAATTGGCAGGAGGGGCTGAGGAGCTGCAGACAGGCTCCATTCTTCTGGCCTGGGCGAGCTCTGAGGGCAGCTCTGCCCCAAAAACGCCGTCGTGGAGCTTCCCACTCCCTCCCAACACACCAAGAACGCCTCCTGATCTCCAAGAAATGTTAAAATAAAGATAAAAATGATGCAGCCCCGCCGAGCTGGACTTGAGGTGGTGGCAGAGCTGTGATTTTTGGGGTTCAGAGGGAGGAAGGGCCTGTGCTGATGGCAGGGGAACTGTGGTGGCTCCTGCGGGCACTGGGGGAGCTGAGGGTTTGAAGATGAGGTTCAGAAGCAAAATCTCAGCAGGAAAAGTGAGATGTGACCCTAAAAATGGAGTGTCCTCAGCCCTGCCTTGAGTCAGGCAGGGAAACAGAGCAGGAGCACACGATTGGAGCCCCAAAAATCCTCTTTTTGGGGGAGGTGGGAGATGTCCCTGCAGAGAAAAGTCTGGCGGTGCCACGACTTTGTGGAGCTGGTTGTGAATTCTCAGCTCCTGGCAACGATTTTTTTTTTTATTAAATGATTTTTTTTATTAAAGCTTCTCCTAATCAAAAATTCCTGGTTTTTTTCACTGATTCAGGGATTTTTGCTTCTCTGGCCATTCCCCTGGAATGGGTCTCATTTCCCTCCACATCTGACCTGTTTTGCCCTCGAGGATCACGACTTTGTGGGGCTGGTGCTGAATCCTCAGCTCCTGGCAATGTTTTGGGTTTTTCTTAAATTAAATTAAATTATTTTTTTGGTTAAAGGTACTTCTAATCAAAAATTCCTGCTTTTTTTCACTGATTTAGGATTTTTTGCTTCCCTGGCCATTCCCCTGGAATGGGTCTCATTTCCCTCCACATCTGACCTGTTTTGCCCTCAGGGATCACAACTTTGTGTAGCTGGTTGTGAATCCTCAGCTCCTGGCAATGATTTTGTCACCAGAAAACAGAAAAAGAGTTTCGGTTTTGGAGAATTGTTTTCCACAAGCTTCGGAGGGTTTCTTCAAACACCACGGCTGGAAAGTAAAGAGTATTTAGGGGATTTTTTTGGCTGCAAAGTTTTGATTGTCCAAGCTGGAAGCCACTGGGGAGAGGGAGAACAACTGAGGGTGGTTCCCAAACTGCAGTTATGAAATTCAGTTTGAATTGAAACTTGACGGTTGCTGTGGAAAATTCTCCTCGGTGAAAATTCATATTTCTGTGCAAAACCTGGCTTGAACAAAACATTTCCCAGGGCTCTTTTCATGAGAGGCTGCACAGGGATGAAATTACCTGATCCCTGAAAATCTGAAATGCAGGAAATCTCCTTTAACAATTGGATGGGCTCATCCCTGTTCCCTGCACTTCCTTAAAATCACAGTGTTTCCCCCAAACTGCTTTTTATTCCTCTTTTCAGAACAATCCCATTTTAAATGTTGCATTTCAACTCAACTTCTGGAGCTGGCAAGGATCTTTATGGCAGAATCTCATTCCTTCGCACATAAAAACACTTTCTGGCAAAATTGGCATTTTCTGAAGGAAAATTTCTATCTTGCCACACAAAAAAATCACCTCATAGCATTATATATTCTATTCTATATATTCTATTCTATATATTCTGTTCTATTCTATTCTATTCTATTCTATTGTATCTTATATCTTATATCTTATATTATATAACATTAAATATTATGTTATGTTATGTTATGTTATGTTATGTTATGTTATGTTATGTTATGTTATGTTATATTATATTATTCTATTCTATTATTATATATTCTATTCTATTCTATTCTATTTTATTCTAGTCTATTCTATTCTAGTCTATTCTATTCTAGTCTATTCTATTAATTATATTATATTAATGATATGATATTATATTAATTGTTATATTACCAATAAAAAGATGAGAGGATGTGTTTTTTCTTCTCAAGACAAAAATCTAAATTAGATCAGAACCTTACAAAAGTCTATTTTTCTCCATTCATTAGAAGGGGAATTTTACAGGATCTTTCCATCTGGAGAAACCCTTCAGGAGTAGATGTTCAAAGTTCAGTCAGGACTCTCCCGATTTCCACTTTTGGGAGCAATAAGAGAGAACAGTGACCTCTACAGCCCAGGCCTGATTTCCTGGGAAGGAAGATTCTCCCTCTCCCTTGCTCACACTCATCCTCTCAGAACCTGTGAAAAATAACAGAATGGAATGGGATGGGATGGGATGGGATGGAATGGAATGGAATGGGATGGGATGGGATGGGATGGGATGGGATGGGATGGGATGGGATGGGATGGGATGGGATGGGATGGGATGGGATGGGATGGAATGGAATGGAATGGAATGGAATGGGATGGGATGGGATGGGATGGGATGGGATGGGATGGGATGGGATGGGATGGAATGGAATGGGATGGGATGGGATGGGATGGGATGGGATGGGATGGGATGGGATGGGATGGGACGGGACGGGACGGGACGGAACGGAACGGAACGGAACGGAACGGAACAGAACAGAACAGAACAGAACAGAATAGAATAGAATAGAATAGAATAGAATAGAATAGAATAGAATAGAATCTGCTGACACCGTTCTGAATGAAACTGGAATTTCTGGAGAGATTTAGATGAGATTTTGGGAAGGAATTGTTCCCTGTGAGGGTGGGCAGGCCCTGGCACAGGTGCCCAGAGCAGCTGTGGCTGCCCCTGGATCCCTGGCAGTGTCCAAGGCCAGGCTGGACAGGGCTTGGAGCAGCCTGGGACAGTGGAAGGTGTCCCTGCCCATGGGATAATCTTAAGAATTATCTTTAAGATTTCTCCAAACCCAAACCATCCCATGATTTCTATGAATACAAGCTCCGCCTGCAGCTGGGATGGTTCAAACCCACAGGGTTTGACACCTCTGGGCTGGAAGGGCACAACCCTTCCCTCCCTGCATCCCTGCAGGATGGAAAAGCACAGAGGCGATCCTGGGGCTGCCAAGGAAAAAAAAATCTGCCATCAAATAATGATCAGCCTCACTTGACTGATCCTGGAATCGTGGAATGGTTGGGGTTGGGAGTGGCCCTAAATCCCATCCTGTTCCACCCCCAGACACCTTCCACCATCCCAGGTTGCTTTTCTGGCTTAATTGGCTTTCCAAGGGGAGGTTGTTTAAAAGAATAAGTAGAAATGACATGAAAATACCGAGATCTGAATTGTTTTGAATTTTTGTAGAATCACAGAATCAGGGAATGGTTTGGATTGGAAGGGACCTTAAAGCTCCTCTCATTCCAAGGCTGCTCCGAGCCCTGTCCAGCCTGGCCTTGGTCATTCCAGGGATCCAGGGGCAGATCCAGCCCCAGCCTCCATCTGCACAGCAAACTCAGGGAGAGGAGCTGTGACCCTCCGAGGAATCCAGAGGGGGAATTTATTGATCAAATCACTTCATTCAGTGGGGCTGCCTTCAGCTGATTCATCAGCAATGGAAACACCAGCCCTGAACATCCCTGTTCCTTTGTGCCACTCTGTGCTGCCAACCTCGCCAAAAATGAGATTGAAATTGAGATTGAAATTGGATTGAAATTGAGACTGAAATTGGATTGAAATTGAGATTGCAATTGAGATTGAAATTGGATTGAAATTGAGATTGCAATTGACATTGAAATTGAGATTGAATTGAGATTGAAATTGGATTGAAATTGGATTGAAATTGAGATTGAAATTGAGATTGAAATTGGATTGAAATTGAGATAGAATTTGAGATTGAAATTGAGATTGAAATTGATATTTAAATTGAGATTTCTTCTATTTTTATGGCTGCATCCATCAAGCCCTCCTCCATCTCCTTCTCCTCCATCTCCATCTCCTCCATCTCCATCTCCACCTGCACCTCCACCTCCATCTCCATCTCCATCATCTCCATCTCCATCTCCACCTCCACCTCCACCTCCACCTCCACCTCCACCTCCACCTCCACCTCCACCTCCACCTCCACCTCCATCTCCATCTCCATCTCCATCTCCATCTCCATCTCCATCTCCATCTCCATCTCCATCTCCACCTCCATCTCCACTCCATCTCCATCTCCATCTCCATCTCCATCTCCACCTCCACCTCCACCTCCATCTCCATCTCCATCTCCACCTCCACCTCCATCTCCATCTCCATCTCCATCTCCATCTCCACCTCCACCTCCATCTCCATCTCCATCTCCATCTCCATCTCCATCACCATCTCCATCTCCACCTCCATCTCCACCTCCATCCCCATGTCCCACCCCACGGGGGTCCCATGCCACCCCTCAGGTGCTGCTGTCACCTCGCTGGGACTCTCTCCCGGGTGTCTCCCCACCTTCCCCAGCCCTCCGAAGCTCAAATCCATCCCCAAATCCTCCCCCTCGCCGCCCCTGGGCTGCAGATGTCGCCGGGGAGCTCGAGAGCAGCGCTGCCGCTGCAGGAGCCACCTGCCCCCCCCCGTGTCACCGCATGTCACCGCCTCTTACGTAATCGCGACATCGCTGCAGCTTCCCCGGGGCTGCAAAAAAAAAAAAAAGTGAAAAAGAGAAACCGAAAAAAAAAAAAAAAAAAAAAAAAAAAAAAAGCCTAAAAAGGAGCCAGGCCATGTCCGGGGGCGCAGGGCTGTCCCAGGGGCGGGAGGTGAGGGACACTTGGGGACACCTGGGGACGCGTGCCCCTCTGGCCCTGCCCGGGGGCTCCTGCCGGGCCCGGGGCACTCCGGGGGCTCCGTGCCATCCTCGAGGTAAGTCCTGCCCGGGGCGCTGGGGAATCCTTGGCCCCGCGGCTTTCCCAGGCGCTGGGGCACAGGAGGCAAGCCAGGAACATCGCAGGGCTCCGTGGGCCGGGGCTGGCTCGAGGCAGGAAAATTGCTGCCTTTTTCTTTTTTTGCAGCGTTTTTAAAATATTTTTTCCTCCTTTCTTTTGAAATAGTTTTATATTCCCCCCCCCTTTTTTTCTTTTCATATTTTAAGATCTTTTTCTTAATCTCTTTTATTCTTTCTTTCTTTCTTTCTCTCTTTCTCTCTTTCTCTCTTTCTCTCTTTCTCTCTTTCTCTCTTTCTTTCTTTCTTTCTTTCTCTCTTTCTTTCTCTCTTTCTCTCTTTCTTTCTCTCTTTCTCTCATTCTCTCTTTCTCTCTTTCTCTCTCTCTTTCTCTTTCTCTCTTTCTCTCTCTTTCTCTCTTTCTTTCTCTCTCTTTCTTTCTTTCTCTCTCTCTCTTTCTCTCTTTCTTTCTCTCTTTCTCTCTTTCTCTTTCTCTCTCTTTCTCTCTTTCTTTCTCTCTTTCTCTCTTTCTCTTTCTTTCTTCTTTCTTTCCTTTTCTTTCTTTTTCTTCCTTTTTCTTCCTTTTCCCTCTTTTTTCTTTTTTCCTTTTTCCTCTTCCTTTCCTCTCTCCCCCTCTGTTCATTATCTCTTTGCCCTCCGTGCTTCCCCCACCTGCCCCTGAATTTCTCTGTCCCAGACTGGCACTGTCCCTTCCCACTGACACCTGAGTGCACAAATATTCACTCTATCTTCCTCTCAAATTCCTTCTCCCATCCTCACGTGGAGGTGTTTATATTTGTGGATTTTGTTGTATTATTCCATTTTATTTTCCTCATTGCTGAAGTTGGACAGTTTTGCTGCCTCGTTTTTTTCCATTGCGCTGATTTTAGCAGCCAGCATTGCTTTGTATTCAAGAACATTTGAGAGTAAATGATTATTCCGGTGATAAAAAACCTGTGAAAATGACATTTATTTGGTCGAAAAAAGTCATTACTGGGCACCCACGCAAAGGTTGGAACCTCCAGTTCCACAGGTGACGAAAGCTCTTGGTTGTAGGACAGAGAATAAGAGACTTAAATTAAAAAAAAAAAAAAAAAGTATAAATATTATTTTAGCACTCTAAATTTGAATTTTGCAGTTCTGTGGCTTCTGACTGGCGAAATTTTTTTTGGAAAGCCAAAGATTTTTTGGGAAAAGGGAAATAAGCTCCTACGTGTCCTATGTGCCAATTATCTCATATTAGAATTGTCCTCATAATAATTATTGTGGTAATTAATTGTAGAGTCACTTCCATGCCAGCATGAGTGGAAGAACCTGCAGATATGAGGCAGAAAATATTAATTACACCGATTTCTGACATTTCTGGCTGCCAAATGTACCAGGTTTCACTTTAAATATGCCACTTTTAAAATTCAGTGCCTCAGAACTTCAGTTCTCTTACAAAGAGACTCTAAGCCCTCAATTATTTTATGAAAATATTCCAATCCCAACTTGAATTTCTTTGCACTTTGGCTTTAAAAGTTAAATTTGAATGATGTTGAGTTAGAAAATCCAACTTGAAGAACTTTTGGTTTTGTTTTGTTTGCGGGGTCGGTTTTTGGTGCTGTTTTCTGCCCATCTCGTTTTTGGGGCCCCATGTTCTTCTTTAATTAAAAGCTGAGACTTCTACATAATGAGGCACCTCTAGCTCACACAGGCTTCCAGAAAAACCGCAGATATTGGGAAAATTTTATTCAACTCCAGGATTTCTTTTTTCCTGAGCATCTCGGAAGCAACAACCCCAGGCCCAGCCTTACCCTTGGGGTTCCTGCCCTGATTTTTCCTGAAGCAGAAGCCTCTAGAACACAGCCCAATTCTGCTGCTCAGCCTTTCTCACTGTAATTAATCAATTAATTAATTGATTGATCCCCCAGCCTGCCCTGGGGAGGGTTGTTTTGTGGGGGGGGCTCTCACTGTGCTGCCCCATCAGTGTGGCCTCAGCACCTGGGGGCGAAATGTCCCTTTAAATCTGATTTTTTGGCAACTGGGGACTCATCCCATCTCCCTGGGGGTCCCTCAGACCTCAAAGAGGGGATGGGTGAAATTTTTTTATGAATAACCTGCCCTGGGTCTGCTGAAATCGGCGCCAGGCCACAGCTCCCTCCTTTCCAAAACTGTGCAATAATTCAGATTAATTAATAGCAGAACACCAGGTAAAGAATAATTAATAGCAGAAAGTCAGGTAAGGTGTAATTGATAGCAGAAAGTCAGGTGAGGTGCAGTTAAGAGCAGAATTTGCCTTTGTGTCCTGAGAAGAAAAAGTATCTTTATTTTCTTATGGAGTCAAAAAACTCCTCCTGCTGGGAATGTTTGCTGTGATTGCTCATATTGCAATAATTGGAATATTGCAAAGATTGGAATAATCAGGGATGGAAGACAGAATTCACTGATTTTTGCTGTTTTCTGTCAAGGTCTGGCTGCTGATTTCTGCTGTTTGGGCACAAACCTGGAAGGAGCTTTAGTGCAGGAGCTCCAGATTTGGCTCGAGTGCAGTTTCAGCCAAACCCCAACTCTTAATTTCGAGTTTAATTTGCTTATCTTCACTTAATTTACCCAGCATTTTGAGACTGATAAAGCCCTGATAAGCACCCTGCTGCCTGGGGCACAGAGAACCCAAATTTGGGGTTGAAACGAGCGGTTTCAGCTCTCGTGGGTTGCCAGAAGCTCTGTGTGTTACACAAACTCAGCAGCAGTGACTGTGCCTGAAAAATCTTCAGAAGTTTCATTGATTTCCTGTGATGGCAGAGTGAAAGGGAAACCTCGGAGAGAAAATCTTGGTATTAGCAATTAATGAGTGAGAGATGTGATCAGGCTGGGCTGGGAGTGCCTTGGGCACGTGAGTTTGGGCAGAGGAGGCCTCGAGGTGATGATTTGGGTCCTTTAAAAAGGAAAAAAGGGAAATATTTGGAGAACTTCAGGTCCTATGACAGGATTTCTGCAGAAGAACTTGAGGTTGGGAGTGATCCTGCTGGAAAATTATCATAAAATCACAGAATCTCAGACTGATTTGGGTTGGGAGGGACCTTAAAGCTCATCCAGTGCCCCCCCTGCCATGGGACACCTTCCACCACCCCAGGCTGCTCCAAGCCCTGTCCAACCTGGCCTTGGACATTTCCAGGGATCCAGGGACAGTTTGTCACCATAAGGTGACAACGACAAAGGTGGCACGTGCAGGAGTTTGTGCTCTCGAGGCTCTGCTCCCAGCCTGAGGAATGTCCTGCACATCGCAGCGGGAATGGTCTGCAGCAGGAGGGAAACAGCGAGGGGAGCTTTGCTTAGGTCCTGCAAAAATTGTTGTAAATGAGAACCTCCAGCGCTGAGTTCTGCAAGGGCTAGGCCCAGGAAAAGTCTGGGAGAAACAGGGGGAGGGCTGGACCTGCTTTAGGTTTGTCTGCTTGAAGCTAAATAATTTCTTGAGGCTGGAATCTGGCGGGGTTTGCAAAATCCTGCGGGATCCACTGCCTGTGTGTGGCTCTGGGGCTCCAGGGTGAGGTCAGGGCCTGGTGCAGTTTGGTAAATCAGGAATAATTTGCTGCTGCTGCTGTGAGGAACCAGACAAGGAGCAGGAGAATGGGGATCTGGGAAGTTTCACTGGCCCTACAAAATAGTTTGGGTTGGGTGTTGTTGTGAGACAGATGCGTGAAAAGGTGAAGGAAGGAATTGGGAATATCAAATACAGGAGAAGGCTCTTCCCTGACTGGTGTTTGCTGAAGGATGGATTTGGAGAATGGGGGGAAGTCCTTGTTTCTCTAAGGATTTGTTCTGCTTTTCCTCTCCAAGTGTTGTCACGGCCTTGGTGACAGTGATGTCTTTGCAGCTTCTGCAGAGCCGCGGTTTTGTCATTTCCAAACGATAAAAAATGACCAAAATGACAGAGTTCCACTCTGTTTTTAAAATAGGGATTTCATGTGCCCTCAAGACCTCCTGACCACTGATGGCTGCACCTCCAAAGGAGCAGAAATACATTCACTATTTCCCAGTGGGTCTTGACTTCTGAATTGGAATTCTTGGGAATTCCAAGACATAAACACCAACAGCAGCTCTCGCCTGAGCCACCATTTCTGGCCCAGAAAAAGCTCTTAGGTTCTGCCTAATTCTAAACCTAAACTGAGGGCTCCTGGGTGTCAGAGCCTGCTGTGACGTCCTGTGGGGAGGAAGGGACTTACCTGGGGCTCGCGGCCGCCTCTCACTTCTTCCTCCCGCCGAGGCATCGCCGTCACCTGTGGGGTAACCTTCAGATAATGAGGAGCTTTATCTCTGCCCATCGATCTCCACTTTTTAAAAAAAACCCTATTGTGACAGCACTTTTGGCCACATTCAGTATGAAGCAGGTGGAATTTTCCGTCCCTCTGGGGAGGCAGAGGGAGGAGGGCGGAAGCCAGGCTGCACTCACCGCCCGGCGCTCGTGGGCATCCAGCGGCTCCTCCAAGGAGCTCCTGCAGCTCCTGGGCTCCTTCTCCTCTCCTCCCATCCTGAGAGCCAAGATCCAGGGGCTGGAAAAGCTTTCCTGCGGTGCCACCAAGGTAAATGCAGCCACACCCTGCAGGGTCCTGCCTGCAGCCCCAGAGCTGCTGCTGGGATTATCCCCAGGAACTGCCAGGGCCATTCTTTCCCTCTGTGCTGCTGAGGGGGAAAAACGGCTCTGTGTGTTCTTTCCTTTATTGTAAATTATATTGTCAATGATATTATCATTGATATCATCAGTGATATTATAAATTATATGGTCAATGACACTATCAGTGATATCATCAGTGATGTTATAAATAATATTGTCAATTATATTATCAGTGATATCATCAGTGATATTATAAATGATATTGTCAATGACACTATCAGTGATATTATAAATGATATTGTCAATGATATTATCAATGATATCATCAGTAATGTTATAAATGATATTGTCAATGATATTATCAATGATATCATCAGTAATGTTATAAATGATATTGTCAATGGTATTGTCAATGATATTATAAATTATATTGTCAATGATATTATCAATTATATCATCAGTGATGTTATAAATGGTATTGTCAATGGCATTGTCAATGATATTATAAATGGCACAGGTCTGATATGGGCTGCCCCTGGAATCTGGAAGGCCTGGAGGCCTCCAGGGTGGGCTGGTGGTGATGATTTGAGTCCTTTTTAAAGGAAAAAAATGGAAGTTTTTGGAGAACTTCAGGTCCTATGACAGGATTTCTGCAAAAGAACTCAAGGTTGGGAGTGACCCTGCTGGAAAATGATCATAAAATTACAGAATCTCAGACTGGTTTGGGTTGGGAGGAACCTTAAAGCTCCTCCAGTGCCAGCCCTGAGCACTGTGACTGTGCCCAAGCATGATCTCAGTGAGGAGCAGAGTCAGGAGCTCTTGGCCAGGCTGGATTTGTTGGCATTGATCAGCTCAGGGGAACTCCAGCCTCTCTCAGCATCGTTTGATGTGAATGAAAGAGCTCAGGTATCTCGAGGAATTGGCTGGGGGAAGAATTTGGTTACTCATCTTCTGTGTTCCTGGAGCAGGGTCCAAAAAATGGGTGCTGAAATTGAAGGAACAACCGAAGATGTTTGTAAAAAGCTCTGAAGTGTCCAGGTTGTTTTCCTGACTTAATTAGCTTTCCAAGGAGAGGTTGTTTAGAAAAAAATAAGCAGAAATGGCATGAAAATACCGAGATCTGAATGGTTCTGAATTTTTGTAGAATCACAGAATCATGGAATGGTTTGGGTTGGAAGGGACCTTAAAGCTCCTCTCATTCCAAGGCTGCTCCGAGCCCTGTCCAGCCTGGCCTTGGTCATTCCAGGGATCCAGGGGCAGCCCCAGCTGCTCTGGGCACCTGTGCCAGGGCCTGCCCACCCTCACAGGGAACAATTCCTCCCCAATATCCCATCTGTCCCTACTCTCTGTCAGTTTGAAGCCGTTCCCCCTTGTCTGTCATTCCATCCCATGGAAATTGCCTCTCCATGTTTCCTGGAGCTCCTTCAGGCCCTGCAAGGCCACAATTTGGTCACTCCAAAGCTTCTCCTCCCTAGGCTGAACAATCCCAGTTCTCCCAGCCTTTCCTCCCAGCAGAGCTCTCCATCCCTCTGATCCTCCTGGGACCTCCTCTGGACTCTCTCCAGCAGCCCCAAGTCCTTCCTATCCTGACCACTCCAGAGCTGAGCTCAGTTTTCAGCTGAAATATTCAAATCTCTGATTCAGAATTCAACTAAACTGTCCCAGAGTCAATCCTTTCCACCCAAACGATGAAATTAAGCAGGGGAAGGAAAAGGATTTCTTGAAAGTCCTTTCCCAGAGGGAAAAAAAATCTTCATTTATGAAGTGTTGAGCCAGGGTGGGATAGGGCAGATTTTTTGGGTGCAGAGGCAACTGGAACAGAGCAAATGCTGTGAAAACTTCACTCTTTTCTGATTCTGTGATTATTCAGCAGCTCCCACTGAGGCATTTGCAGACCAAGAAATGCAAAACTCAGCCACTTGCAAAGGCCCAGCAGCACCGGGGGATTTTCAGGGTTTTGCAGCACATTTCCATCGTTCTGGTCTCTCACAGACCTGCAGCCAAATTCAGAGCTCAGGCTGCTCCAACCTGAGCAACACCTGAGCTGCTCTCGAGGCTTTTACCCCAAGCAGAGCCCCAGGGCTGTGGGGAATCGAGGAAGGGCCTGGGACACCCCAAGCTCTGCTTTGGTCACTTGGCCTGGGTTCCCCTGCTTTGAACTCTCCTACCTCAAGACCAAAAAGTCAAAATGAATTCTTCCAAGCTTCCAGCAAACCCCCTGGTGTGATTAGGCTGTGGGGGCAGTGATTTCATAGCTCAGAGCTTCAAATTTAATGCTCCGGGAAGTTCCTTGTGTCCTTCTGACCTGGAATTTGTAGAGAAAAAGAGGATTTTGGGGAGTTCAGCACCCGTGGTTGTAATAGTTACTAGGAATAGTATTTAATAGTAATTTTAATCCACTCCAGAGAATCCTTCCGGGCTCTCAGAATCTGAATTTCAAACAAGTGACTGCAAAGCTTCAGTGAACACCAGATTTTAGAAAAGCTGCAGGTGAAAATGCCCGATTTTGGAAATGAAAGGCCCAGAGCTGCGGCAATATTTAATGCTTGGAGCCAGCAAGCATTCGGTGTTTTCAAAACAGACACGCAGCAAATTGGGGCTCCGGCACAGCGGGGCTGTTTCTGAGCCACTTTTGCTTTGAGTTCGAGTTTTAAAGCTTTCATTCCTCCAGCAGTGCCTGCCACAGGTCATTGGGTTCTGCAGTTTTCTCCTCTGGTGCCTCCTTTCATCAGCAGACCACGTTATTTCCCACTGAGACACCAGAAGTGAGTAATAGCTGTTCCTCAACAGCTCCTGTTAACCACGGCGCAGTGTGAATGTCAAATACTCAGGAATATGAGTAATTGGAGCGAAGGTCTTTTATCTCCAGCAGGCTGGGAGGTTTAGAGAGAGCCCTAAGACACCGCCAAACCACAGGGTTCATTTTTTTTTTCTTATCGCTCAGGTGGAGAAGCTGCAGCAAAATCAAAACTTATTTGCTGCTGGTGATGTTTGTACAGCACAGGGTCCCGGGAGGAGTTTTCAGAGGTTTGTGATGAAAATCAGCACCCAGGCCTCGTTTGATCAGTGCAGTTCTCATATCAGTGAAAAATATCGGAGTTATCTCGTTTTATCAGAGCCAATTCTCAATAACTCCTGTGGGTTTGATGGTGATGTGCTGGAGTGGCTTGAGATGAGGAGCTGAGTTGTGATTTGGTTTAGGATGAGATAATTTAGGGGAAAAACTAAGCAGCTCTCGAGGTCCTTTATATCAGTGTGAAGGGAGGGCTGTTTGCCGCAAACTCTGTGTGATTTAAGCTCCAAATTCCAAATTCTGATCCCAAACTCTGTGTGATTTAAGCTCCAAATTCCAAATTCCCATCCCAAACTCTGTGTGATTTAAGCTCCAAATTCTGATCCCAAACTCTGTGTGATTTAAGCTCCAAATTCCAAATTCTGATCCCAACCTCTGTGTGATTTAAGCTCCAAATTCCAAATTCTGATCCCAAACTCTGTGTGATTTAAGCTCCAAATTCCAAATTCCCATCCCAAACTCTGTGTGATTTAAGCTCCAAATTCCAAATTCTGATCCCAACCTCTGTGTGATTTAAGCTCCAAATTCCAAATTCTGATCCCAAACTCTGTGTGATTTAAGCTCCAAATTCCAAATTCCCATCCCAAACTCTGTGTGATTTAAGCTCCAAATTCCAAATTCTGATCCAAATTCTGAATTCTAATAAATTCCAGTGATGTTCCCATGGATTGACTCTTCTATATCCAAGCACTGAATCAAGTGTGATCAGGAAATTGGGAATGAGAGTTTGATCCAAAGATTTCCTGTAGGGCAGTGAATTTCACAATGGAATTTTGTGTTTTATGGAAAGTTTTCTTCCCCTTGCTTGTTTAAAATCAACCATTTTCACTTCAGAGCAAAGAACAGAAATATCCAACACAGGGAAGTTCTGCCAAGTCACTCTGTGCTCTTTTATTTTACATTGATTGTCCTATTTAATTAAAATATATGTAGATTTATGCTTGGATTTTCATTTTTGGGGTTTGAGTGATGACTGCTCCTCTCAGCTGTGTTTTTAAATGAGACTTCAAACACCAAGTTTTTGTTGATTGTAGATATACATTTATTATATAAATGAGGGAACAAAGAGGTGTGAAGATTTAAGACAAATTTTGCAACTTAGGGAAGGCACAGTGAGAGGTTGCAAAATTTAGAGTCACACATTAAGAATAGAAGAAACTGAGAATAATAAAATAGAGATATTTTTGATAGCCCAGGGATTGAATTTTTTATTTAATCCACTTCTAATCCAAAGGTAAGGCCATGACTGTGGTTCAGTTGTGCATCAATAACCACAAGGCCTGATCTTTGTCCCTTGTTTGATGGCTCCATTATCCTGAGGCAATGAATTCCAAATTTTAGTCACATATGAAGATGTTCTTTCTTTTGTTTCTTCAAAATCCACTCCCTGCTGATCCCAGCCCACCTTCTTCATTCCTCAGAAATATCGAGTCAAAATTTCCCTTTGGAGAAACCGTTCCGCTTGCCCTTTGCAGGATTTATTTCAATTTTACTGTGAAGAAAAGGAATAATCTGAGGTGCTGAGGGCTCGCCTTGGGCTCGGAGCGGAGGGAGATGGAGCAGCTGATTTCGGGGAGGTTTGCTGTGAATCAGTTCCGCTGAGATACTGAGCTTTTCCTGGAGGGTTTCGCACACCCTGCTGGAAAGTCCAACTCATCAGAGCCCCCTGATCTGCAGCTCGGGGGAGATAAGGCCACGGAGAGGAGATAGGGCTGAACCAAATCTCTGAGCTGAGCCCTGCCAGGGCCTTCTTGTAGCGGGAGGTGAAGTTTTTACCAAAAATGAGGATCTTTTGGGCAGAGCGATGGAGAGCAAATGCAAACCTCTGGGTGGAACACATCCTCACCCCCATGGAGGTGCACACTGAACAAGGGCAGTGCACATTTGGACATCCCAGCTGATCAGAGGCATTGTGGAGGTGATAAGGATGGGTTTCCACTGCGTATCTTTATGAATTTAACGATCTCTTCTATAAAAACTCTGCCTTGCTTTCAGCCTGCTCAGTGGTGAAGCTAAAAGCTGCTCTCTGGAGAAGCAGAGCTTCCTAGAGATGTTCTGTCTGAGCAGAACCAGCAGATTTAGTGCAAAAAAGAGGTGAAAAATGGAGAAACAGCACTATTTTACAATGTTTTAATGCTTTCTCTCCTGTTTGGAGTACAGATAATACAAAACTCAGGCAAGACATTGGTAAATAAGTTTTATATTTCCAGCTGCAGAAACAGCACATACCAAAGCACCTTAGAAAGGTAAATAAAAGTTTATATTTTCCAGTTGCAGAAACACCAGACACCAAAACACCTTAGAAAGGTAAAGAAAAGTTTTATATTTCCAGTTGCAGAAACAACAGACACCAAAGCACCCTAGAAAGGTTAAAAAAGTTCTGTATTTCCAGTAGCAGAAACAACAGACACCAAAATACCTTAGAAAGATATATAAAAGTCTATATTTCGAGTTGCAGAAACAGCAGACACCAAAACACCTTAGAAAGGCAAATAAAAGTTTATATTTCCAGTTGCAGAAACAACAAACACCTAAGCACCTTAGAAAGGTAAAAAAAAGTTTTATATTTCCAGTTGCAGAGACAACACACGCCCAAACACCTTAGAAAGGTAAATAAAAACTTAGATTTCCAGCTGCAGAAACAACAGACACCAAAACACCTTAGAAAGGTAAATAAGTTTTATGTTTCCACTTGCAGAAACAACAGACACCAAAGCACTGTAGAAAGATAAATAAAAGTTTCTATTTCCAGCTGCAGAACCACCAGACACCAAAGCACCTTAGAAAGGTTAAAAAAAAATTCTATTTCCAGTTGCAGAGACAACAGACACCAAAACACCATAGAAAGGTAACTAAAAGTCTATATTTCCAGCTGCAGAACCACCAGACACCAAAGCACCCTAGAAAGCCCTGGTTCCATAATGCCCTGCCCGGGGGCTCCGAAGCCCCCCTGATCTCAGTGTTCCGCTGGCCCTGGGGACAGGCTGGTGTCACTGTGCGCCCCGCGCTCGCCCCGGGCTGTGACAGCCGTGTGGGCACAGGTGTGACTTTGTGGCTGCAGATAAAAATAAAGGTAGGGCTGAGCCCAAACCGTGATGCTTTCACACCCTGGCCCTGCTGAAGCTTCGCTCCCTGACCTTAAAAGGCCAAGTCCTGCCTCGGAGGAGAGCCTCCCCTGCCTCCTTCCAGGCTGGCTTCCCTCCGAGGAACTGGGAATGTTTGATTTATTTGCCCTTTGATTTGATCCAAATGTTCGATTTTCCTTTCCCCCTGGGTTCAACCCTCTCTTCCCAAGGTTTCACTTGCATTTCCTTCAAGGGTTGAGTTCTAGAGGAAATGCTCACCTTGGCACCATCACTTGGAATTTTATTATATAAATAGGGGAAACAAACAGGTGTGAAGATTTAAGACAAATTTTGCTACTTAGGGAAGCCATAGTGAAGGAGCAAAATTTAGTCACACATTAAAAACTGAGTAAATTGAGAATAATGCAGATATTTGTGATAGTGCAGGGATTGAATTTTTTACTTAATTCACTTTATCCTCTCTTCTGGTCCAAAGGTAAGGCCATGCCTAGGGTTCAGTTGTGCATCAATAATCACTTGCTGCTGGGGTGTGAGGGGGTGGATTAAAACGGGAAAGGCTCAACAAAAGGAGTTTTCAGGAAGGTTCTTTGCTCAGGTTCTGTCCCACAAATGCCTGTTTTGGGTCCTTTTTTTCCCCACACTTCCCAGCCTGACTGAACAGTGAATCTTGGGAACAGTTATCCTGAAAATTCCCTTGTGAATTTTGAGATTTCTCTTGCACCAGGAGCAAGAGAAGGACAGGGAGAGCCCAACCTGCTTTGCCATTGTGGCTGAGGAGTTTACTCAGTGCAAAACCCACCTGTCGATCTCTGACTCATCCAACAAACAACTCTTGTCACCTCCCAACCCGAAACATTCCTGCTAAGTGATTAAGCCCTGCAAAAACTGCATTTCTGCCTCTCCACACTGTGAGAAACCACAAGTCCACTCGCTGAAATTCTCCCTTTGATGCTTTGAGGTCAGCAGTAATTTTGATCAAAGGATGGAGGAATTACCCCAAAGTTATTTGTGCTAAAGGGCATTCTTTGTTTTGGTCTTTAGTTCCCTCAGAACCTTTGTGTACTCAGGGTCTCAAGGACTTGTGGATAAATTAATATAAATGCATTCCGAATGTATTTAATTACAAAATCCCATTGATTTGTGTGGAGAGCACTTTGGTGGGACTTGTCCTGATTTAAACCAGAACCAAACTGGGCACACTGGGCAAACTGGGACAGTGAAGAGGTGGGGACTGGTCTGGTCTGCAGGTCTGAGCTGTGCAGAGGTCACTGGGGTGATGACAACCTGCCAATCCTGAAGGGTTCTAAATCTGTGTCAATCAATATTTCATTTATGAGCAGTGGAACACTGAATCAAAGGGCATGAACAGCATTTTCAGGCTCATTTCTGCTGTGCAATATTTGTGTAACTCTGTGTGTGTGTGATGGAGCTCGTTTATTCCATCCTCATCTTGTTTGATCTCCAAAATCCTCCAGAGACCTTTCCTACCTCATTTGTTGGGTGCTTGGGACACCTTAAAAAGGGATTGGATTTTCTGAAAGAGCTTCAAATGGACACAGGGCAGGGATAGATGGGATTTTGGGAAGGAGTCCATCCCCGTGAGGGTGGGGAGGCCCTGGCACAGGTGCCCAGAGCAGCTGTGGCTGCCCCTGGATCCCTGGCAGTGCCCAAGGCCAGGCTGGACAGGGCTTGGAGCAGCCTGGGATGGTGGAAGGTGTCCCTGCCATGGCAGGGGTGGCACTGGATGAGCTTTAAGGTCCTTCCAACCCAACCCATTCCATGAGAGCAAAGCTGTTTTCTGACCCTGCTTCAGCTCCTCCCCAAAGCCCGTGACTGAGGTAAATCAGTTCCTCTCCCTGTGCCTTCCTTATCTCCCAAACAGCGCTGCTGACTCTGACTTCCTTTGCAAGGCAAATTGAGATAAGTGGGAGATCACAACTCATTTTTATGATCTTGATTTAAGTCACTCAGATAAAGTGTGACTGTTCACAGAGCAGGCAAAACGTGTGGGGAGTAACTCTGCTCAGTCATGCACGGGTTTCGGATATCCTGGGTTGGGCTTCACAGAGAGGTTGGTGAGATGTGATTGATTGATTGATTGATTGATTGATTGATTGATGTGCTGACACATCAGAATCTGAATATTTTGAAAATGTGGTCCCAAAACGACAGGAATAAGCGGGAGAAGCTGTCCTGTGTGTAACAGAGAGACAACAACCCCATTCCAATATTAATTTACCCAACTGCTACCCATAGGTAAGGCTTTGTAAAGGAAAAGGCCTTGTCACATGGCTCCGGCCTCTTACTTAGGCTAAGCAGAAGGGAACTATGGGAGAATGATTCAGCTAGAATAGAGGGACGTGAGAACCTGAGGGACTCTGTGTGCCATTCGCGTGTTCACCTCGTGGTGTTTGGTGGTTGGTTGACTTGGCCTTGTTGTGCCTTAAAAGTAAACTAATGTAAACTAATAACTGACTAATGGCTAAAAAACCCGGGTTTTTTGCAATAAACAGCTCTCCTTTGCACCTGCCTGGGGTCCCTGCATCGCTCATTGCACGAATGCAACACCCGACAGCATTAATTAACAACACCATTAGCGGTAACAGCTTTGTGCTCTCATTCCAGAACCCCACCACCATGGAGAACCTGCTGGCCCCGCGGAGCGAGCTGGCGCTGCAGCAGGGCCGGGCCCAGCTGCTCCGGGGGAAGGCGGGCGGACCCCCGCGTCGGAAGCGGGAGTTCATGCCGGACGACAAGAAGGACACCATGTACTGGGAGAAGCGGCGCAAGAACAACGAGGCCGCCAAGCGCTCGCGGGAGAAGCGGCGCCTCAACGACGTGGCCATGGAGAGCCAGCTGGCCGCGCTGAGCCGCGAGAACGCCGTGCTGCGCACCGAGCTGCTCTCCCTCAAGCTGCGCTTCGGCCTCCTGGGCCCCGAGCCCAGCCCCTACCAGGGCCGCCCCCTCGGGCTCTACCTCAGGGGGCACCGGGCGGGCTCGCCCCTGCTGGGCATGGAGTCCTTGGCCGGTGACTCCTGCTGCCCTGCCCGCAAGAGCTTCGTGCCCAAGGTGCTGGAAACGGCTGATTTTTCCTGCAAAACCTTCGGCCCCTCCACGAACATCCTCGGCTGTGACTCCAAACCCGTCCCCATGGACACGCCTGGCCTCCAGCAGCCCAAAAGGTTCGATGGCTCCTTCAGCCCCAAAAGGTTCGATGCCTCCTTCAGCCCCACAGTTTGCTCTCCATTCCTCGGCTACCCCTGCCCAGACAAACACCCCTTCCCTTGGCCTTGGCTGGGCAGCGCCTGTTTCCTGTGCCCATCCCCCGGTGCCACCGAGGCCAGCAAGGAGAGCGGCACCGCGGTGTCGGATGAAGATGACGAGCAACAAGTGCCCAAAACTTCTCCTGTGCCCCCCTGCAGCCTGCCCTGCCCCTCGGAGGAGCAGCTGAAGGGCCGGAGCTTCGCCGCCCTCCCGCACAAGCTCCGGATCAAGAGCAAAGCCTTGGGCAGCGTGGAGGAGGCTGGGCTGGATTGTCATTGAGGCAGCACAGGAACGGCTGCCGTGGGGCCAGAGGGAAACATTCCATGGATACAAAAGGGTCTGGGGTGGGAGGGAAATGGATTTTTCTCCAAAGATTGATGTGATTTTCCCTGCTCTGTTGAAATGCCAGGGGCATTTGTGGGGCTGCACTGATGCCTGAAACAGGATTTCCTAAAACAGAAGGCTAGACAAAGTTAGGAGAATAAAAATCAGATTAATTTATTAAAGGACATTAGGTACATTTAGGGCAGACAAAGCCTACTCCAGAGGCTACACCCAAAATGGACAGTGAGTCACGAGTTCTTCACATTTTGTAAGTTCTGTCTATTATCATATTAGATGATAATTACACCTCCAATTACACCTTCAGGTGACGATGACAACCACACCAACCACACCAAGCTTGCTCCCCCAATTCACTGCTGTTTACATATTTTGGGGCTCTGAGGCAGCGAAGTGTCCTTAGATTTTCCAACTGAGCAATTGTTTTGTCCAAAACGCTGAGAACAGAGGTTTTTAGCTCTTTATATGCAGCCTGGAGCTACACACCAAAGCTACAGACACACGAAAAACAGAAGCTAAAAATCCTCAAGCATCATTATCACTACAGCACAAGTGCAGGCGGCCAGGACCCTGCGGTCACCACTCTCTCCTGGTGCCCTGCTGAGAGAGTGAGCTCACGCTGGAGGTGTGAAGGGACAGGAAGAGGCCACGACAGTGGCAATGGTTCCACATGTGACACCACTGCAGCTGCTGGGGGGGTCAGCCGCTGCAGGGACCTTTGCTTCATCATCACTTTTGTCCTCACCAGTGTGCCTCAAGCTGGAACTCCCTGACATGGGAAAGTGTGGATGGAACCAGTTTCAGACTCCTCAGCTGTTTGGGGAAAATAAAAAAAGGGTTGTGACTCTGCGTGGATTCACACTGGTATGGAATGAGAGCAGGACAACAACACTTTATGCTCATTTTATCATAATTTATCTCCAGAGAGGCTGAACTCTTTCTCTGTGACCAGACATGCTGTGGTCCACAAGATCATTTCATTTATCTTTGCAACAGTTATTTTGGAAGTCTAATTTTTTAAAAATTATTATTGAAATGTAAATATTTTAGTTTTGCTTTTCTTTTAAAAAATTGCATTTTCAAGCCCTGTTTTTGTGTATTTGGGAACTCTTTATCAAACAGGCCCAAGCTGCACGTGCTGTTTGTATTCTGTACCTGCTGGGCCATGTCCCTGTCCTTTCTGCCTTCTCTGCTTTTCCTTTGGGAAAGCCTCAGGGAGAGCAGCCTCCTGCAAGGCTCTGGAGCCTCCTTGGAGCTGCTCCTCAGTTTCCAAGCCAAAGAGAATCCTCAGGGATGTGTTACAGGCATAGCTGCCACTTCCCCTCCTCAGATCTCTGCTGCTTTGTCTTTTCCCAAGGAAAGGAGGCTCCTGCAGTTCTGATGTTTCTGTGTCTGTCAGCCCCAAATATTTTTGTCATGCTGGACCAAACCAGCCCAATCTGATGATTCCATGGGCCCGATCTGACGGAAGAAGATCTCAAAGTGAAAAAGCAACTTCAAGCTGTTCTCCTCCACCCCAACCACACATTTCCAGTCCCAAACAGAAGAGCTGCAGGGCCTGCCCATCCCTGCTGGGAACCAGAGTTGACACTGGGAGCTCCAAGCCCCAGCTCAGATTCCTGGGAATCTCCACCTCCCCACTTCTCCACCTCCAGGGATTCTCCTGTTCCTGTGTGTGTCTGTCCCTCTCCCCCTCAGGTGACACCCCAGCCCTGGGCACAGCCCAGGAAGGAGCTGGAGCTGCTGGAGAGAGTCCAGGAGGCCCCAGGGGGATCAGAGGGATGGAGAGCTCTGCTGGGAGGAAAGGCTGGGAGAGCTGGGAATGTCCAGCCTGGAGAGAAGAAGCTCTGGGGTGAGCTCAGTGTGGCCTTGCAGTGCCTGAAGGAGCTGCAGGAAAGATGGAGAGAGACAATTCACAAGGACAAGGGGGAATGGCTTCCCACTGCCACAGGGCAGGGACAGATGGGACATTGGGAAGGAATTGTTCCCTGGGAGGGTGGGCAGGCCCTGGGATGGAATTCCCAGAGCAGCTGTGGCTGCCCCTGGATCCCTGGCAGTGTCCAAGGCCAGGCTGGACAGGGCTTGGAGCAGCCTGGGACAGTGGAAGGTGTCCCTGCCATGGCAGGGGTGGCACTGGATGGGCTTCAAGGTCCCTTCAACCCAAACCTTTCCATGGTTGTGTGACAATTCCAGGCTCTGGAGAACAAGGACAATTCTCAAGAAGTGTTTTTCTAGAAATCATTTTACAGCTGATGAAGGAATGCAGCAAGATTAGGACTGTGTTAAAGGACAACCCACAGTGCCTGACAGAGAATGGAACAATCCCTCAGATTCATTGGGAAAAGAAGACCCTGAGCTGTACAAAGGGTCTGAGCTGGGGAGGCACCAACGTGTGCCCAATAAATCTGTGTGCAGAAGCTGCAGAAGTGTCTTGGTGTGACTGTTGGGACTGGATCTGCCTCTTGGCTCCTCGGGAACAGCCAGCACGAGGAATCCATCCCGTGGGAACAGCCAGGGAGCTGTGGGCACACACCTTCCCCATCCCGCTGCCCAGAAATGCACTGTCCCCTGTCTGTGCCTCTGTCCCCACAGCAGGACCCCAATTCCCCACCACAGACCCTCCAGCACTGGGGCACGGCGCTCTCTCCTGGCTCACCATTGTTTGTAGGGACACCCCACAAGGATCAGCCCTGACCTGCCCTGTCCCACTGTTGGGGGATCAGTGCAGAGGAACAGGGTCAGCTCCCTGGCACAGCTCCCTGGGCATGAGGGGGTTCTCCTGTGCCCCCGAATGAGGGCAAACCGGAGCTGTAGCCACCACTCAGGTGTGAAACTCGAGGCAGTGAGGCTTTGCAGATCCAAACAAGCCACCCCTGGTTCCATTTCCTGCCCCATTCCCGCTGTCCCCTCTGCCCCCACAGCCGCCAGGGACAGCCCACGGCGAGCAGGGGGCACAGAAACCATTTTGCTGAAAGAAATCACCTCCTCCCTCTTCCTGCTGATCCCAATCCCTGTGGGTTCAGCTCTGCTCCTGCTGGGCCGGGCTGGGCTGGCTCCGTGTGCCTGCAGAGTTCGGGGTGCAGCGAGAGGGTGGGAGCGAGCTCAGCTTCATCTGCAGGGTGGGCTGAGGTTTGCAGGGAACGGTGAGCCCCAGGACCTGCCGTCCCCCCCAATCCTGCTGTCCTTACTGATCCTGCTGTCCCCCCTAACCCTGCTGTCCTTCCTAACTCCACTGTCCCTCCTCTCTTTTGTCCCTCCCAGTCCTGCTGTCCCTCCTAACTCCACTGTTCCTCCTGCTCCTGCTGTCCCCCCTAACTCCACTGTCCCCTCTAACCCTCCTGTCCCTCCTAATTCCACTGTCCCTCCTAACTGCTATCCCTCCAAATCCTGCTGTCCCTCCTAACTGCTGTCCCTCCTAACTGCTGTCCCCCCTAACCCTGCTGTCCCTCAAAACTCCACTGTCCCTCCTGATCCTTCTGCCTTTCCTAACTCCACTGTCCCTCCTAACGCTGTTGCTGCAGCCCAGAGCGGTTCAGGCCTGACAGATTTAACCCTGCAGGTGCCCAAAGGTGATTTTTGTGGGGTGGCTGAGGGTGCTGAAGAAATGAGTAACATTTCCTGTTTGCTGTGTCCCTGCCCTTGCACAAACCAAACCTGGGGAGCCAAACCCGGGCTGGAGTGGGGCTGGTGGCACTGGGACCTGCTGGGTGCCTGTGGAGGGAGAGGGAGGCGGCAACAGCAGCAGGAGATGGGGACAGGGTTTGGGTGAGGCAGCCCTGGCCCCACACCTGCCCCTCACCTCACATCCTCTCCCAGACCTTCACCTCTGTTTCTCCTGCTCCAGGTGTTCCTTTCCTGCCCTCCAGGGTCACTCGCCTGGAGGAGATGCAGGTGGAGATGGTGTTTCCTTCCCTTCCCTTCCCTTCCCTTCCCTTCCCTTCCCTTCCCTTCCCTTCCCTTCCCTTCCCTTCCCTTCCCTTCCCTTCCCTTCCCTTCCCTTCCCTTCCCTTCCCTTCCCTTCCCTTCCCTTCCCTTCCCTTCCCTTCCCTTCCCTTCCCTTCCCTTCCCTTCCCTTCCCTTCCCTTCCCTTCCCTTCCCTTCCCTTCCCCTCCACATTTTCCTTCCTCCTTTCCTTCTTTATCCCTAGAAAGTTTCCTTCGTGGGGAATCTCCATCGTCCCAAATTCCATATTTAATAACTCCTTCAGAAAAGAGCTATTGTTGCACCAATTGTGAGGCTTGGCTGGAAAGCAGCTGAGCTGCTCCTGGTGCTGCTTAGGCTTAGTTAATTCTTTAATTAGTCTTTGCTGCAAAGTGATCTCAGGCAGTTCTCAAGCTGATTAATTACTGGGCTGAGTGCTCTATAATAAAAATCCTTTGTGTGTCCTAAGAGGTGATGACCTAAAGAAGTTATTCCCTGCTTGTTCCTCTTTGGAAAACTATTCCAGAATTTTTTATCTGAGTTTTTCACCAGGACAGGAAGGTTTTGCCTTTGAGCTGGCAGGAGGCACCTGAGAGGGACATCTGAATACACACCAAGGGGGAATCCGAGCAGGGGGAAATTCTCAGTGCTTTCCACGCCTCAGAAGGCGCTGGTGCCCAGGGAAAGTGGGCAGAGGCTTTGCAGAAGCTGCAGGAGGGATTTTTTTGTGCAGCTCGGTACCGCAGGGGGCAAAAAGCACAGAGGGGATGTCAGGAAGGATAAATGTGCCAGGAGGAGCTGGGGACTGAGCTGAGAGGGTGAATGATTGCTGCTCCTCCCCCTGGGGTTTGCTGAGCATCCCCAGCCTTGGGGACAAGCCTGGCTGGAGCCAAAGCCTCACCCAAACGTTCCTCCATCCCTGCACCTCAGAAAGGGAATTTCTCCATTGTCAGAGCCGGCAAACCCCGAAAAACCCCAACAAATCCCAGACAGCTCAGGCACTGCGTGTCACACGCTCTCTGTCACTCTGAGTTCACGCTGACCTTTAGCTCAGCTCAGGCCCACACTGAATCATTGCCGGGGCAGGAAAGGGCAGCAGCGACTTCTGGAAAGAGCTGCTGCCTCCACCGTGCCCTGCTCGCAGCCTGGGAGGTGATGCTGATTCAAAATCGGGGTTAAAGTTAGTCTTGGTTCTTTTTCCAGCATTAGGCAATAATTAGAAGGGGAAATTTCAAACGAGCAGCATTAATCAGGTGAGGAGGAGCTGCTCCCTCCCTGCACTGCATCAGTCCCACAGCAGAGCATGGGCGGCTCAGGCTCAGCTCCAGCTGAATTTCCCTGCTCCCATCCCGTGGGATTCTTTCTATTTAATCTCTCATCAACCCCAGAAGGTTATTCCTAGAGAAGTGAGTTGGTCTTTTTACGGAAAAGAAAATAATCACCGTGTCCTTGGCTGGCGTTTCCAC
This sequence comes from Acanthiza pusilla, assembly GCA_036630365.1. Lineage (NCBI taxonomy): Eukaryota > Metazoa > Chordata > Aves > Passeriformes > Acanthizidae > Acanthiza > Acanthiza pusilla. The sequence continues at coordinate 2,266,518 of JAXCHO010000105.1, read as the reverse complement.
CCCAAAATCTCAGGTGAGTTTGGCAGGGTCAGGCCTGACCCGCAGCTCAGGTGGAGCTGTTTGGGATCCCTGGAGGGAAAAGGGTTGGGATTCTTCCCAAATCCCAGCTCAGGTGGAGTTATTTGGGATCCCTGAGGGACAGAGAGTTGGGATTCTTCCCAAATCCCAGCTCAGGTGGAGTTATTTGGGATCCCTGAGGGACAGAGAGTTGGGATTCTTCCCAAATCCCAGCTCAGGTGGAGCTGTTTGGGATCCCTGGAGGGACAGAGTGATGGGATTCTTCCCAAATCCCAGCTCAGATGGAGCTGTTTGGGATCCCTGGAGGGAAAAGGGTTGGGATTCTTCCCAAATCCCAGCTCAGGTGGAGCTGTTTCAGATCTCGGAAGGACACAGGGTTGGGATTCTTCCCAAATCGCAGTCTGGGGGTTTGCAGTGGGCAGGGGCAGCAGTGGGGAGGAGCTGCAGCATCACCTCTGAGCTCATGGCGATGCTCTGGAGTGAGTCCCAGCCCCCGGGCCAGGCCTTGGGCTGAGTTTTGTTGTTCCTACACAGAGATCGTGCAGGGCTCGGCTGAGTGCTGACCACAGGCGCCATTTCTGTGCCTTATCTCCGTCTGCCCTTATCAGCTGCCCCAGAGCTGCTCTTTCCATGCTGGGGCTGCCCTGCTGGGCTGCCCCATCCCTCCTGCTGGGCTGCTCCATCCCTCCTGCTGGGTCTCATCCTCATCCTCAGTCCAGGAGTCTCCTCCACACCTCCCCGGGGTAAATCCCCACCTTGGCACCTCTTTGCAAACTGGTCCCAGTTTCCCACCTGCCTCAGTCACCCCGGGGCTGTGCAGGAGCCATCTGGGCAAAGCGGGAAAAAGGGAATTTCGGAGGGTATTTGAAGGTATTTGGAGGGGTTTTTAGGGGGAGTGGAGGTTGGTTGTGAAATAAAACCTGAGATTTTCAGCCCCACCTCCATCCCTGCAGATGGAATGGACAAAAAGTGAGGATTGGCACCTCAGGAGCTGCTGGGGGCACAGGAAATGGCACAGGACAGTGTTTTGGTGCCTGCTGGACTTCCAGGGATGGACATGTGCATGGCCGTGGAATTCTTGGCCTGATTGATCCTGTGGGGATTTCAGGATGATAAACCCCAAAATGTCTGTGAGGTCCATCCATCCTTCCACAGCAAGGCCAGGAATGGTCTGGGGACACCCAGTGACATCACCTGGGGTGGCCCTCGGCCTCCTGTGTCCCCTGGGGTGGCCCTCGGCCTCCTGGGTCACCTCAGCTCAGCTCCATCCTTTGGCTTGCAAAAGGACAAGGCAGATTTTGCAATTTGATGCAAAACCCCAGGAGCTGCTGCCTAAATTCCTAATTCCTCCCAAATATCCCTGTCCATGTGCAGTAATGCTGGGGTGAAGGGATTATTTGGGATATTTTGGGGTGCAGGGCACTGGGATTTATGGAGCTGCCTTCCAGCTTCCATCTTTCCCTTACGAGATTTTTAAAATTCCCGTCCCCGTGCAGAAAGCAAAGAGAAACAGAAAGATTTCTCCAGGAACCTGTGGAGATGGAGCTGCAGGGGTGTGGCCACACTGAGTTATTCATCCCAGGGCAGCTCTGTGGGCTCAGTTCTCCTGAAGACCACAAGCTCTCATTTCTCACAGCCTGGGGAGTGTTAAAACATCAGAGGGAGCCCAGGAGGTTAGGCAACTCCCCGACCTCAGAACTGTTCAAAGAGCAGCACTCCAGGGCGAAATGAGCTGGCCTGGTTCTGATTTTTACTCTTTTCAGGTATTAAAAACCTTTGCAGTTGGGGTGTGTATGGGGTGGGTGGGGGGAAAAGCAAAAAAATGTTCCAAAACTGAGCTTTGGTCCCCAAAGTTTTCCCAAGGGTGGGCCAGAGGTCTCCATCCCAATTTCTCCCCAGGGCCCTGCCCAGGAGGAGCTTTTTCCTGACTTTCCCTGCTCTGTTTTGCAGGAGGCTGTGGCAGAGCTGTGCTCAACTCCCCACACATCACTCAGGGTTGTGTGGTTTTTCTTTCTGCTTTTTTTCTGCCCAAACTCCCTCACTCATTGAGGACTGAAATGTGAACCTGGAGCCCCCAAATGTCACTTTTGTGGGTCACATCCCCCCAGTCTCCCCAGAATCCTCGGTTTGCTGTGTCTAAACCTGGGAATTGTCTGCCCTTCCTGCTGCTTTATCCCTCTCTTTGCACAGCTCCAGGGCTGGCTCCACATCTGCTGCACAGCTGGAAGGGTCACAAAGGTGTGGGGGACAACACTGGATGTCTGAGGGTTGGATCTGGATCATCTCTAAGGTCCTTTCCAACCCTTCTGTGTCCAAGTGCTGCTCCAGCCCAACAAATCCCAGTTTTTGGGGTGTCCTGCTGGATTGTCCTCACCCCAGGAGAGAGGGAAGCCTTGCCCAGCAAGAGGAGGAGATTTTTGCTGGCAGATGAAGCAGTGGGCTTGTGAACAAGAGGTGTGAGGAGTTTGGGGTGTCCCCGAGCAGGAGAGACCCCATGTTTCCCCCAAACCCCACAGAGGAGGTTTTGCTGGTCAGGAATTCGAGCTCCAGCTTTGTCCCTTCCCTTGGGATGCCCTGAGCCTCCTCCTGCTCTGCCACCTCTCTTTGGTTCCCCTGAACATTTTCTGGTGACACAAAATCGCCGCTCTGGCTGCCGGAGCTTCCTCCTCTGGAAGAGATCAGAGGGAGAAAATCAAGGCTTTGACTGATCCCCCCGGATTTCCCCCGGAATGCAGCACAGGATGTCAGTGCAGCCATCCAGATGTGGCCTCCTGCTCACCCCCAGCTCCAGATGTGCTGCCTCTGTTCTTCTTTCTCCCCAGCTGAGGAGCAGGAAAATCCTTCCCAGGCACTTTTCCTGCTCCTCAGCAATTACAGCTGCTCCGGGAATTCCTTTTTTCCTCCCTGGCAGGTGAAAGAGGCATGGGCTGATCCTTCTTTTCTTATATTCAGCATTTCCCTCCCCCCACAGAAGGTCAAAGGTTTACATTTTAATTTGTTTCTGCGACCAAAATGAAGAGGGAGAGGGGGAAATCTCTTTATTGCAATTTGCTTGGGAAAAAATGGTGCTTTTTTTTTTGTTCAGGATAAAATAACCTTTCTAGGAAATGTCTGGAGATGCCTGGCATGATTTTATTAATTCCCTAATTCCCACTTTGTCCTTGGAGCAAATGGAAATGCATCCCTGGAGACACAGCTGAGAGGAACCATCATCCCCAGTCTGACCTGGTCCCACTAATTAGATGAAACAAGAAAGTTTTCATACAACCCAGGCAATTTTCCTCATTGTTTCAGCATTTTCCTGTGGCATTAGTGACCTTCCTGAATTCCTCAGTGAGCAGGGGGAAAAAAAAAAAAGTTTTAAAATGAGGAGAAAAAAAGCAAAACACAAACTTCAGAAGGGAACAGAAATGCTGTTGCATTATTTATGCCATACCTTGAAGAAACTGAGGCAAAATAATCATTTTTGCTGAGCACCACCGTGAAACTGAAAATTTCAGTGTGGAAGGGAAGTGGGGGACTTGTGTTTGAGCCCCAAAATTCTGAACAACTCCCCAGGAACAGAAAAACAGCCCCAGAGTCGTGGTGGCCTCACGTTTGTCACACACAGATTCATCGTGGCAGCAGCACAACCTGAGCCCCTGACTGTGGGAACAAGGGCTCTCCCTGCCAAACCGGGCGGAATTTGGGGGATTTCGGTGCAAAGGTGTTGTTTTCTGGGTGGCTGGAGGATGCTGGTGGTGCTCAGAGGATGTTGAGTGTGGCTGTGCTGCGGAGGGGCTGAGGTGGGACCTGTCACAGCACCTCGGTGCCCACATCCCACAGCCTGGACGTCACCTGGCAGGTGGGGATTCACCTCCTGTAAACACCCTGGAGGTTGGTTTGAATTTATTAAACGTTATTATTTATTATTCTTTAATTTCTGACTCACAGGGCACTGCTGCTCAGCCTTTGCTGCCAAAGTTTGGAAGCTGAGCTGGATTTGGGGGGCAAATATTGATGCTCTGTCTTCCTTGGAGAGATGAAATCAGGTGAGAGATGAAATTAATCATGTAAGATTGATTTAATTTCTAATAATCTTTCTAATAATCTCTAATAATCTTTCTGACCAAAATCCTGAAGAGCTGGGGATTGCTCCATTGGGTGGGACAGGGGAGGACTTTGGGGACATTTGGTGACAAGTGCTGAGAGCTGAGCCTCTCCCAGCAGCTTCCTCTCCTCATTTTCTGAGGCACTTGGCCCTAAAGCAGCAGCTGAGAGCTCTCAGTGAGTCAGGCACTTTCATCAGAAAATAATCCTATTTTTGGTCGTGGTGCCTTTGAAGCAGACACTGCAACTTCAGCATTAAAAGGCAATTTGATAAATAAATCCTCTTATTCCAAATAAAGAGGGAGCTGGATGTGTGGAGAGTGGGGATGGGAGGATGAGGAGCAGCACTGAGATTCCTCCCTGCCCGGGGGGGTTGGCACAGCCCCCTCTGCACCCCTGGTTGACCCTCAGCAAACTGGGATGGGCTGGGATCAGCAATGGGATGGGATGGGATGGGATGGGATGGGATGGGATGGGATGGGATGGGATGGGATGGGATAGGATGGGATGGGATCCATGGGATGGGATCAGCAATGGGATGGGATGGGATGGGATGGGATGGGATGGGATGGGATGGGATGGGATGGGATGGGATGGGATGGGATGGGATGGGATGGGATGGGATGGGATGGGATGGGATGGGATGGGATGGGATGGGATGGGATGGGATGGGATGGGATGGGATGGGATGGGATGGGATCCATGGGATGGGGTCAATGGGATGGGAACAAGAAGTTGCACAATTCCCATCCGCATCCCAGAGATCCTCCTGCTTTCCTCCACCTTCCCGAGGTCCTTTTCTCTCTCTCCCATCACAGGCTCTGGCCCCAGGAGCTGCTGGGTGCAGGAGGAGGCTCAGCCTCATCCCACTTTGTCTGAAATTGCTGCAGGTTGGGTCATGATGTGCAAAGGAATATTCATTTCCCCGAGAAGCTCTGAGGAGGTGAAAAATTGGGGCACAGGCTCCCAGCAGCCATCCCCAGCTGGTGCTGGAGCCTGACTGGGAGCAGCTGGGACAGCGTGGGGGTCTCAGAGGTTCTCCAGAGCTGACTGCACCCAGAGCTCAGCACCTGAACTGGAAACACTGGGCAGTGCAGACTGGAGAAGATGGGATATCAGAGTGTTAAAATAATCCACAGAATCCCAGAATCCTGAGCTGGAGGGGACCCACATGGATCATCAGTGCAGCCCCTGGCCCTGCACAGACACCCCAACAATCCCACCCTGGGCATCCCTGGCAGCATTGTCCAAACGCTCCTGGAGCTCTGGCAGCCTTGGGGCCAGGACCATTCCCTGGGGAGCCTGGGCAGTGCCCCAGCAGCCTCTGGGGCAAGAACCTTTCCCTGAGATCCATCCCAAGCCCTGACACAGCTCCAGCCCTTCCCTGGGCTCCTGTCCCTGTCCCAGAGAGATCAGAGCTGCTCCTGACCTGCTCCCCTTGCCGCCAGCCCTGGGGAGCTCCAGCCCCATCTCCAGGAGAACTGGCCCAGGGATGACAAGGAATGAGGTGAATCTGAGGTCTGGGTGCCACAGGGAGATTTCGCTGCTGGAAAAGCCTGTGGCAGCACCGGGATGAGGTGTGGGGTGTGGATGGAGCAGCTCCTGGCACACGACAGCCACGGGCTCTGGATGGGGAATGATGCCTAAAAGAGGCTGCCTGAAACAGAGGCCAAAACAAATTAGGAGTATAAAATGCAGACAAATTTATTCAAGGCCTTGAAGGTCCATTCAGGCAAGCAAAGTCCCCTGTTGGGGACGACACCCGAAATGGACGCTGGGTCCCGAGCCCTTCACCTTTTACAAGTTCTGTCCATTAGCACATTGGCCCTTAATTCTCCAATCGCACCCTCAGGTGATGATGTTCACCACCCCAGGCCTGCTCCCCTCATCTCACAGTTGTTTACATATTTTCAGGCCCTAAGGCAATGAATATGTTCTTGAATCTGTGTTCAGAGAGCCTTGTTTGGCTAAAGGTGCTGGGAACAGAGGATTTTAGCACTTTGTGAGAAGCACAGAACTACAGCAAGTTACAGATACATGAAGAGTGAAAACTAGAAACACTGAAGGTATCAGGAATCTCGAGGGATTTGGGGAGCAGGGGGAAGAAAAAACGACGAGAGTGAAAGGGAAGGGAGCGGAAAGGCTGCACTGAAAGGTTAACACTTGCCCCGGGAGAGGTAATGTCTGTGCTCTGAAATAGCATTTGCTGACGCCGGTGTCTCACAGCTCTTTGCTTTGAGTTTTTCTTAAAAGACCAACTGTCCCTTTTTTTCCGCTGCCCTGCTGAGGAGGGAGCCTGATGTGCATCATTGTGAGATCTCTGCTCGTCACCACCTTCCCTGTGCGGTAACATCAATTCACACCTCCCACACGCCGCCTTTCTCTAATACAGCACCGACAGCCCGGCACGGAGAGCGAGCTTACAGCAGAAAAAGACTTTCCACTGAATTACCTCAATGTTTGCAGTAACCTCAAAAATCACACCGTGCCTTTCTTCCCGCCTGGTTCCATCCCTGTTGGATGAGGGCGTTTTGAACGCATTAAGCACACCCAGCTGCTCTGAGGGAGGAGTGAAAGGTGAATCCCCCATGCCCTGCAGGCTCTGAGCTCGGGAGGGGCTGGAGGGGGACTTGCTTATGGTTTATTTGGATTTACCACCAAAAAGGGCTCAGGGTGACCCTGGAGCTGCTGTTGGCTCGGAACTGGACCAATTCCTTCTGCACAAAATGCTCTGTCCCTGATGGCACCCCGAGCACCAGCCCCTGGCGTCCTGCTGGGCTTGATGCCTGAGGGGCTTATCTAAAACAGAGGCTGGACAAGGTTCAGAGAATAAAAGCAGTGATATTTATTGAAGGCCTTCAGGTGCATTCAGGGCACTCACAGCTCACCCAGGGGCTACACCCAAAATGTGTCACAGGTTTTCCATACTTTATAAGTTTTGTCCATTTGCATATCGAGGTTTAATCCTCCAATTACAGCTTCAGGTAATGAAGTCAATTACTCCAAGTTTGCTCCCCCAATTCACTGTTTACATATCTCGGGGCCTGAGACACTGAGGTGTTCTTGAGGTTTGGGCTTAGAGAGGAATTGTTTTGTCTAAAAATGAGAGAACAGCAGCTCAGCACCTGTATGGAGCCCAGAGTTATACACGGGGTTACAGATAAATGGAAAAATATAGAAGCTAAAATCCCAAGGCATCAGGCTGTGCCTCTGTCCCCAAATTCCCACCTGCACGATGTCACCCATGGATGTGCAGGGACATCAGGTGGGTGTTTCCGTGGTGCTGGGCAGAGCAGTTTTACCCCAGGAGCTGCCCCGGGGCTGGTGCAGAGCACAGAGGGCAAGGGACAGGGGGCAGAGGTCTGGGAGGCTCTGACTCTGCTTTAATTCACGCTGTCCCCAAAAGCCCCCGCTTTTGGGGGCAGCAATCGCTGCTGCCTCTTCCCAAACAGCCGCTGAAAGGAGCCATCCTCCTCCGCGGGAAGGGGCGGATAAAGGGCTGGTGGAGGTTCTGCTCACCCGCAGAGCTGGCAGTGCCCAGGAACGCACAGGAGATGTGGCAGGGTGGGCACAGGAGCTGCTCCGAGGGCACTGCCAGCCCGTGGGGGACAGGGAGCAGAACGCAGAGCCCAACTCCCTCCCCATGAGGTGTGGGGCTGAATCCGCAGGGCAAGAAGCTGCTGCTCCAGCAGGGGAAGGGAAAAGGAGATTTGCAGGGCAGCAGCTGTGCCAGCTGTGAGGTGCTGCAGTGGTGCAGCTGTGCCAGCTGTGGTGTAAATGCAGCTGTGCCAGCTGTGCTGTGGCTGCAGCAGTGTGGTTGTGCCAGCTGTGGTGCAAATGCAGCAGTGCAGCTGTGCCAGCCGTGCTGTAAATGCACCAGTCGTGCCAGCTGTGCTGCGGCTGCAGCAGTGCCCGCCCAGGGCTGTGGTCACTGCAGGGTTAACCAGGGCGCAGTTGGAGCCCTGACCACGATAAGCCTTTCAGAGCAGAAGGAGCAGCCTGAGAGCAAAGGCTGCGATGCCTCAGCTGATACCAGGGGTGCAATACCAGGGGTGCACAGCACCACCCGGGGGTGCCTGGTCCCCCTGGTTCCCCTTGCAGCTCACAGGAAATCAATCGCAGCCCTGCTCTCCACAGGACACGAGCTTTGTGTGCCACAGGGCCACGCTGAGCCACAGCGACAGCCCCGGGCAGGAGCCGCCAGAGCTGTGGGGCTGGGAGTGGCTCTGGGGGATCCCAGGGGCTGCTCCTTCCTCCGGAGAGCTCAGATTTGGGGCTGGATGTCCAGGGAGGGGTGAACTAGTTTTCCCTGGAAGTTTCAGGGGTGCTGGAATAACCACTTGGGGTTCATTGTAGACTCAAATTCCCTTGGCTTGTCACAAATCCCTGGGAAAGTGTCCTGCAGCATCCCTGACACCTCCTCCTGCACCTCTCCCGCACTCCCTGCAGTGCCCAGCTCCTGCAGGGCCTTTCCTGGCTCCTGGGCCAGCTCCGGAGATGCTTCCCCTGCTCTGGGAGAGCTGTCCCGCTGCTGTGGCGCTGCCAGAGCGATCCCAGAGCCTGCGGGCCCTGGGGCCCTTGGGGCAGGGCAGGGATCGGGGGCAGTCCCTGCTCCAGATCGCGGTGTCCCTGCAGGGCTGGGGACAGCACCATTCATCCCCTGGGGCAGGGAGCACATTGCATGGGCTCGGAATTCCCGGCGGGATGGTGGGGCCGGGGGGGATGTCCCCAAGGGCGCTGTGACATCAGCTGGGGCTGGGTGGGGACAATGGAAGCCCTGCCCTGGCAACCCCGCGTTGGGGGTCCCCAAGGGCACCTCTGCCCTGCCCCAGAGGGACCCTGCTGGGGCTGGCAGCGGCAGGGCCCCAGGGCTCGGGGGCACCGTGTCCCCCGGACACCGCCCCTGTCCCCAGGGCCAGCCCTGGTGGCCCTGCTCAGCCCAGCTAAGGGCAGAGGCAGCAGCGGGATGTCCTTGGCACCGGAGTGGCCTTGGCAGGGCCACCTTTGGGGTCAGGGTGGCTGCAGGACAGGGCTGCAGTGCCAGGGGACAGCGAGGGGACAGCGTCCTGAGCGAGGCTCCGCCAGGTGAGAGAGGCTGGGAAGGGCAGGGACAGGGACAGGGACGGGGACAGGGACAGGGACAGGGACAGGGACGGGGACAGGGAGGGGGAGGCACCTCCGGCCCCGGGATGGGATTGTCCGGCTCCGTGTCCTGGGCAGGTTCAGCACCCCAGGATCTTCTGCTGTGGGGCAGGAGTGTGCTGGGAATGCCACGGGTGCCCCCAGCTCTGGCTCCCAGCAGCTCGGGGATTCTGAGGGGTTTGGTGCTCTGATTTGGGGATTTTTCTCGCGTTTCTCGCCGTGCCGGGGCTCAGTGATGCCACCTCTAGCCCTGCCCATGGTGCCACAGCTCAGGACAGGGACAGCCCTGGGCAGGAGCAGCCAGGGGCTGTGGGGCTGGGAGTGAATCTGGGGGATCCCAGGAGCTGCTCCTTCCTGCAGAGAGCTCGGATTCGGGCTGGGTTTCCAGGGAGAGATGAACTGCTTTTCCCTGGAAAGTTCCAGGGATGCTGGAGTGAGCACTTGGAGTCCACTGGGACTGGCCAGAAACCCCTGGGAGTGTCCTGGGAGAGTCTCCAGCAGCCCTGGCACCTCCTCCCTGACCCCTCTGGCATCTCTGGGAGGAGGAGGCACCTCCGGCCCGGGGATGGGATTGTCCAGCTCTGTGTCCTGGGCAGGCTCGGGACCCCCAGGATGCTCCATGGGATGCTCTGCTGTGGGGCAGGAGTGTGCTGGGAACGCCACGGGTGCTCCCAGCTCTGGCTCCCAGCAGCTCGGGGGTCCTGGGGGTTTTTCGGTTGCTTTTGGGGTTTTTTGTTGCTGTTACTCCTTGCGGTGCTGCTCCCAAAGGAATTCTGGGGAGCACAGGGAGGAGGTGTCGGGGGTGGGGCAGGGGCTCCTTGGGCTCTGCTCCTGCTCCAGACAGCCCCGGGCAGGAGCAGCTGAGCTGTGGGGCTGGGGGTGGCTCTGGGGGACCCCAGGAGCTGCTACTTCCTCCAGGCAGCCCCGATTTGGGCTGGGTGTCCAGGGAGGGACGAACTGTTCTTTTCTGCAAGTTTCAGGGGTTTTGAAATGACCGCTTTGAGTCCATTGGAGATTTAAGTTCCCTTGGCTTGTCACAAGTCCATGATAAAGTGTCCTGCAGCATCCCTGGCAGCTCTCCCTGCATCCCCCCGGCCTCCCCTGCACCCCTCCCCCGTTCCTGCCCCTCCCCTCGGCTTCCCTGCGCTGTCCCTGGGCCATCCCTGCCCCATCCCATGGCCCTCCCACATTCCATGGAGCAATGGAATGTCCCCAAGGGCGCTGTGACATCACCGGGGGCTGGGTGGGGTCAGTGGAACCCCGGCCCCACTGTTGGGGGCGTCACTGCAGGCCCTGCCCCAAAGGGCCTCGCTCCCCGCAGGGGTCAGCGCTTCCCATGGGATCCTGCTGGACACTGCCGGGGCTGCACTGCCACCGAGCGTCCCTGCCCTGCGCCACGGGTGCCACCGAGCTGGGGATTGGCATCGCTGAGCTGCCCTGGCTGAGCACAGGTGGGTGTCCCTCGGGCTGCTCAGCATCGTGGAGGTGACACCAAACCCTACAAGGGACACAAAACCCTACAGGGGACACCAAACCATAGAGGTGACACCTAATGCTGCAGGTGACACCAAACCAGAGAGGTGACACCAAACCCCACAGGTGACACCAAACCAGAGAGGTGACACCAAATCCTGCAGGTGGCACCAAACCCTATAGGTGACATCAAATCCTGCAGGTGGCACCAAACCCTGCAGGTGAATTCAGCGATTGGCGCTGACAAAATGCTGCATTTGCAGATAAAACACTCAGTTCACAAATTTAATTCCTGGCTGGTCACGGTGGAGATCTTCTGGCTGCCCCAGGGTGAGGTTCCCAGTGGAGAAAGGCTGAAGAGACGCAATTAACTTGATTAATTATAGAAAGGAATGAGGAGGATGCTCAGGAAGGATGAAGCTCACCCATGGAGCTGGGGCTGGGTGCCATCGCCGGGGGTGCCGGGCTGGATGCTGGGCAAGCAGCTCGGGCTGTCCCTGTTCTCTGGAAGGTGGGACAGGATGGAATTCCGGCCCTGGGAATGGTGCTGAGAGCAGGAGGGGCAGAGGTGTCCCCGCTGTGACTCCTGCAGGGCGGCCTTGCTGCACAAAGCACTTTTTTTCAGCTGCTTCCAGAGCAGACAGAGCATTTTTCCATCTGTACGAGCCAAATGGAAAGGGAACTGCTGGGGAGAGGGATGAGGAGCTGGTGAATGTTATCTGTGCAGCTCAGGCTGCTTAGCTGTGCTCAGCACATGTTCAGGAGAGGCTGATAAAGTGTCAGCAATTCCCGGGCAGTGCCAGGCGGGTGCTGGGCAGGGATGGCCTTGGTGCTGTCACCGAAACTGTGGGAAAAACAAAAACCCTCCAACAACATTTTTAATGTTAGAGAGTCAAGGCATTACTTTATTTCTGGCCAGGATGTTGTTCTGGCCAGGATGTGCCACAGAAATCATCTCATCCACACACAGCCTGGGTGTGCAGAGAGAATCATTCCATGATGCACAGATTTTACAGGATTTTCCCCCAAATTTTACACAGTCAAAACCCATAGGGATGTACTGTTTCAAAGTTCATTGGTCCAGAGTTGAGCAACCCCAGTGTTTGGTTTCCCATTGGATCAGAATCTCCTCACTCCAATGTTAATTAGGTCTTTCTCATCTCTTTTCCCGGCCCAGGTGTCTCTGACCCACCAGGGGTGAGGTTCGGAGCTGATGTTCCATTCATGGCCTTTGTCTTTTGGGCTACTCCCGATCTGTTAATATGTTGAGTTCCTCAGGCCTCACCTGGTGGAACAATGCCCTGGAAAGAAACTTAAAATTCCTTTTCCCGGGGTAAAGACTAACAAAGCCTTTGACTAAAGTTATACGAAGTTTTTAAACTGGTGTATTTTCCAGCAGTGCCGCTGGGGCTGGGCCAGTTCCCACTGTGGTGGCAGCAGGGACTCGGCTGGGTGCCCTGGGGACAAATCCAAGTGCAGGAGTGCTGAGGAGCCACCCCGGGGCAGCTGCAGGGGAAGGGGATGGGAAAGGCAAAGGGGAAACACCAGCGCAGGGAGGGACTGCAGGAAGAGTCGGGGGTGGATTCCTGAGCTTCTTCCCCTCCTGCTGTGCCCTTCCCCAGCCCAATCCCTGCCCAGGGCGGGGGCTGAGCCCCTGGGCGGTGCTGAGCTCGGCAGGGATTTTTGGGAGCAGCAGCTCCACAGCAAACACGGGCAGGTGTCCGACCCAGTACGGAGCTCACCCTGGCACAGCGCAGGGGTTCAGGGAGGGGCTCGGGGGGGGCTCAGGGGGTGCTGGGGGAGGATTCCTGAGCTCGTTCCCCCACCTGTGCCCTTCCCCAGCCCAATCCCTGCCAGGGCAGTGCTGAGCTGGCCCAGCCGTGCCGCCTGGAGCCGCAGCCCTGCACGGAGCCCATCCTGGCCGGGCAGGGATGCTCGGGAGCCCCGCGGGATGTGCGGCTCTGTTCCTCGGGAAGCAGCCCTGGAGTGAGGATCGTGGGCACCAGATCACCCTTTGTCCCCGCGGGCTGCTGCTGTCCCAGCTCCGCAGCCCATTCATCCTTTCTCAGGGTGTTTCGGCTTTAATTTGGCTCTGGGTTTGGGCTCGGCTGTGGGGGCTCTGTGGGGTCTGACCCCTGCCCGGGATGGCAAAGCTGGGTGGCGTTGGTGGCACCTGGCACGTCCTGGGCTGGGTCTGAGGGTGATGCTCTGCAGCTTTCCTGCAGGCAGGAGCAATTCCTGAGGGAAATGGGCTCTCTCGGTGGCGCTGGGAAGGTTTTCTTGGCGTTTTGGATCGCCAAGAACAGGTCAGGCAGAGCTGCACCGAGGCTTTTCTGCCTTAGGGGAGCTCCTTGTGCCTTTCTGTGAGAAACGTGCCCTGTGTTCCCAGCTTGTCCCGGGCCTGGAGTGCTCCTGGAGCTTCCCTGGGGAGCTGTTCGATTTTTCTGCCTTGGATTTTGTCCCTCTGCCCTGCAGGGTGTGCTGAGCCTCTCCTTTCCGAACCCTGGGGTGATGTGGCTCGTGGTGTGCGACACTGCTCCTCCCCCGTGGCCGTGATGGGAAAAGGAAAATTCAGATTATCCAGGAAACAGACCCAAAAAGCAGCACCTTCCTCTCCCAGTGTGTGCCGCTCCTCTTCTCTGCTGCAGTCATCGCTCTTGTGGTTTTGGGAGTGAGAGGCTCCCTGGGGAGAGGCAAACTGAGGCACAGCAGGGACAGGCTGAAGGTCCAGGGCTTTGGCAGGGCAGGAGCTGAGTTCTGATGGCACTGAGCTGTGTCAGGGCTTGGGATGGATCTCAGGGAAAGGTTCTTCCCCCAGAGGCTGCTGGGGCACTGCCCAGGCTCCCCAGGGAATGGTCCTGGCCCCAAGGCTGCCAGAGCTCCAGGAGCGTTTGGACAATGCTCTCATTGGCATTGTTGGGGTGTGTGTGCAGGGCCAGGGGTGGATTGATGATCCTTGGGGTCCCTCCCAGCTCAGGATATTCCAGGATTTTATGATTCTGATGGCTCAGCCCTGCTCTGTCACTCAGCTTTTCTTGGTTGGGCTGGGAGTTCCTTGCCACTCCCAACGTCCCTGTCCCAGGGTGGCAGCCACACTCAGGGTGACAGGGACACTGCAGAGGTGTTTTGCAAGAGCTCTGAGAGCTTTTAATCGATGTTTGCTGACATAATTGGTGCTCCAAGCCCTTTGTTTGAGCAAACAGATCCTAATCCTCTGCAGGAAACTCAGAGCTGGGGGCAAACTGGTCCGACCTGCCCTGGAGGAGCTGAGCTTTGAAAGCAAAACCCACTTTGGTTGCGTGGAAACCTTGCCTGGGGTGGGAGGATTAATTACTAATCGTGGGGTCATTAATTCCGATCGAACGCTTTCACTTTCAGTGAGTTCATCTCATGACAGAGCAAATAATTGCAGAGAAACAGCCCCGAGTCGGTGCTCAGCAGGAAATTGGGGCATGAAATGGGAGGTTTGGGGCAATTCTGGCAGGAAATGTGCTGAGTTGTACAAAAACAGATCTCCCACTGTGGGATGGGAGCTGAGGGGCAAAATCTTTGGGAATTCCGCAGATCTGGGATGAAAACACAGAGGGAACACAATTTCACGGCAGTAAAAAGTGGCATTTATTGAGCTGAAATCAGCAGCAATCTCAGAAAAACACAGCCTGGCTGTGTCACACTCAGATTTAACAATGTCTCTTTACATCATAATGTCATCATTATAAATAGATGAAATATTTTAATTAATTTAAGGTATTTACATTTTTAAAGCTCAGTGGTGAAAAAGCTAAAATCTAGGTGGGATTTCTAAGTCTACAACAGTCAGTCCCCAAAAATCTCTAAATTAGTATAATTTTAAGCCTTTTTCAGAAAACTGACATTAACACTGAAGGGCTTTGCAAACTGCAGCTCCTGGGAGTTTTTATTTTCCTTTGGCTGTGTAATATTTCTATAAAATTCAGATTTATATAAAACACTGCAGTGCTTTCGAAAAAATATTTTCCTCAGCACCTGCACTGTTGGCAGTTTCCTGGAGCATGAAAAGAATCATGGCAATAGTGCAAAGATTTGTCTCAAGGCGAGAGAAAATGCTGAAATAATTTATTTAAAGAATTATTTTTCTGGTTTTTATAGCTATTTTCCTTCATCAGTGGACGAACAGGTCTGGGAAGACCAAGGTGAGGTGTCAGTGAACCTTCCCTGTGCTCAGGTGGGGGAAGTACAGTCCATACTGGCCCTGCTTCACCTGGTACAGGTGGGACTTTCTCCTCAGGCAAGAGAGGACCTGGTGGAGAAAAAAAACAAAATTAGTGGGGAGAAACCAAAATTAATGGGAAAAAGAATGAAATTAATGAAAAAAATTAAATTAATGGGGAAAAGAATGAAAATAATGAGAAAAAAGGAAAAAATAATGGCAAAAAGAATGAAATTAATGGAAAAAAAGAATGAAATTAATGAGGAAAAAAGAATGAAATTAATGGGGAAAAGGATGAAAACAATGGAAAAAAGAAAAAAAATGGAAAAAAAAGAACGAAATTAACGGGGAAAAATAATGAAATTAATGGGAAAAAGAATGAAAATAATGGAAAAAAGTAAAAAACAAAAAAAAACCTAAATAAATGGGAAAAAAGAATGAAATTAATGGGGAAAAGAATGAAAATAATGGAAAAAAAGAAAAAAAATGGAAAAAAAAGAACGAAATTAATGGGGAAAAAAAGAATGAAATTAATGAGGAAAAGGATGAAAATAATGGGAAAGAAGAAAAAAATTAATGGAAAAAAAGAACAAAATTAATGGAAAAAAAAAGAATGAAATTAACGAGGAAAAGAATGAAAATAATGGGAAAAAGGGAAAAAAAGGGAAAAAATCCCAAAATTATTGGGAAAAAAAGAAAAAAAATGGGAAAAAAAAGAATGAAATTAATGGAAAAAAAGAACAAAATTAATGGGAAAAAGAATTAATTTAATGGCAAAAAATTGAATCTGTGCTTTTCCTGTCACTAGATGCCCCCAAACCACATGGGCAGGTGGGAAGAGAGGGATTTGGGAATAAATGTTTGCCTAAAGCTGTGAGGCAGCTCTGCAGCAGAGGCGTTTCCTCTCCTCAAAATCTCAGTAATTTGGACTCCTGAACCTCCCTCTGTGGATTTAGCTCCTCTCTTCAGCTGGTGCAAAGCAAACTTTTCAAACAGTGCTTTTAAGGAGTTGTTCGCCATCCAAACATCGCCAGGATGGGAAGAGGATCTCCTCTGCCTTTTCCAAGGATTTGCAGGCCGCGGGTTTGGATAATTCAACACAAAATTCCAAATGTGCTTCCCACAGGCTGTCAAAAATGTTGTCTTTGGCACTGCCTCGCCTGGAGCCTGCTCATCCTGGAGGGATTTGGGCAGGGGGGAGGTTTAGGATTCCCTAATTCCACCTGTGGATTCCCTAGTTCCTGCTCCTCATCTCGCTGTCGGCCTCGCCTTTGCGTTTATGTTTTTCCCTCTGCAAAAACTCAGCGTCAGCCGTGATCTTGCTGTTTTTCAGAAGGAAAATCCTGCTTCCTTTCCTAAAAATCTGCTCAGCTGACTATAAATCCCCTTCCCCATCTCCTGCTCCCCAGTGCTGGGATGAGCTGACAGGGACTGAAGGATTTGGTGGTTTTTGGCAGATTTTGGCAGGTTTTGGTGGGGTTTTGGCTGGTTTTGGTGGTTTTTTTTTAGTTTTTGGTGAGTTTTGGTGGGGTTTGGCAGCTTTTGGCAGTTTTTGGCAGGTTTTGGTGGGTTTGGGTGAGTTTTGGTGGGTTTTAGTGGCTTTTGGCAGGCTTTTGACAGGTTTTGGTGGCTTTTGGCAGGTTTTGGCGGGTTTTGGTGAGTTTTGGCAGGTTTTGATGGGTTTTGGCAGGTTTTGGTGAGTTTTGGCAGGTTTTGGTGGCTTTTGGCAGGTTTTGGCGGGTTTTGGTGAGTTTTGACAGGTTTTGGTGGCTTTTGGCAGGTTTTGGCGGGTTTTGGTGAGTTTTGGCAGGTTTTGATGGGTTTTGGCGGGTTTTGGTTGTTTTTGGTAGCGTTTGGTAGGTTTTGGCAGGTTTTGATGGGGTTTGGCAGTTTTTGGTGGGTTTTTGGTGGGTTTTGGCAGTTTTTTGCAGGTTTTGGCAATTTTTGGTGGGTTTTGGTGGGCTTTTGGTAGTTTTTGATGTGTTTTGGTAGGTTTTGGTGAGTTTTAATGGGTTTTGGTGGGTTTTGATGTGTTTTGGTGGTTTTTGCCGTTACCAGGCACTGCTCCCACCGGGATCCTTGGGAATATGTCTGAATGTCCCTCCTGTGACCCTGCAGGAGCCCAGGGACAGTGGGACAGCCAAGGGGACACTCACCAGGAAGCACAAGAGGAGGAGGAGGATGAAGCCCAGCAGGGTGAACAGGCAGATGAGGATGATGGCCCAGAACTGGAGCTCTGCAAAGGGAAAAAAAAGGTAATGTCAGGTTTGGGGACAATTCCATGTGGGATTCTGAGAGGGGAGTCTCTCCCTGGTGAAGGTCAGAAGTGCTGAACACTCTGTGGGTGAGGGCGAATTACAGAAATTTGGGAAAATGGAGTGAGCGTCCGAGGATTTCCAACTTCAAACGCCACCTCAGTGAGCAGCAGAGCCCCAGCTGATCCCAGGGATGTTCAGAGGTTTAAAGTTCTCTCTTTGCTGCTCTGGATTCTTTTGGGGGCAGGGACAGGGCCCAGGGTGTCAGCAGAAATTGTAGTTATTTTGTCAGTGTTTGTGGTGAATAGAAAAGCAAAAATTCAAGCTTAGTTTTTTTTTTTTCTTCCTCCTGTTTGCTGTTAGTTCTGGGGTTGCAACTAAATTAAACCTTATCTGGTTTGGGTTTTTTTTAATCAATACCACAGTTATCAAAATTTATTGGTGCCAGAGCTTTCAAACAGTTCCCAAATTGCACTGCTTTTGCCTGTCCCTCATTTCCATTCCCCCCAGGCTGGTGGCACCTGCCAGACTCTGGATTTTTTGGTCTTTTTTTGGTCTTTTCCATGGGTCTAGTCCCGTTCCAAGATATTATTAGAGTTCAAGTATTTCTTAGGGCTCAAGTCTTTGTTAGAGCTCAAGTATTCAGTGGCTGTCAGGCCAGTCCTTCCCAAAAAAACACTCACCAGATCTTTTGGACTCGAGTTCATCCGTCTTGAGTGGAGAGTAACCTGGGAATGAAGAGTGGCACAGATGAGAAATGGAGCTCTGGAGCTGATTAAAACAAAATTAGGAATTTTTCCCCAAATTCACATCTCACCTTCCACCACCAGACTCTGCTCCTCCAGCTCGTAGCTGGGGCCCAGCCTGGTGAAGCCCTGGGTCAGGAGTTTCAGCTCCTCAAACACCTCCTGCTCCTGTAAAGTCCCCGAGAGAGGATCTGGGGTGAACTTGCAGATTGAGGCAACCTCTGTGTGTCCTTTGCCGTGGACAGGCCTGGAGGGGGAGAGGCAGGAGAAGAGAAAATTGGAAAAAAATTAGAGCTGAGTAGAGCAGGGAGAGGGATTTGGAGTCTCAGGCTTGCAGATATCCAAGGGATGTTTTATTGGGATGGGATCACTTTTAGCAGCTTGTTCGGGGTGAGACAGGAACTCCTGCAGCCTTGGGAAGTCCATCCGCTGATTTCACCCCCAGAAGGCATTTCTGAGAGGTAAATCAGCTCTGTTTCTAAAAGCTGAATCACCTCTGTTTCTGAGAGGTAAATCAGCTCTATTCTAAAAATTAAATCAACTCTGGTTCTGAGAGTTAAACCAGCTCTGTTTCTAAAAGTTAAATCAACTCTGTTTCTGAGAGGTACATCAGCTCAATTTTTAAAATTAAACCAACTCTGTTTCTGAGAGGTAAATCACCTCTGTTTCTAAAAATTAACTCTGGTTCTGAGAGGTAAATCAGCTCTATTTCTAAAAGTGAAATCAACTCTGTTTCTGAGAGTTAAATCAGCTCTGTTTCTAAAAGTTAAATCAACTCTGCAGCTTTGCACCTCCAAAGAGGTGTTGGAGGAGCCCCCACAGGCAGATTCTCTTCTCAGTTCTGCTGATGGTTTTCCTGTTGTGTGTCAGTGGAATTTGAGCTTATTTGAACACGTTAAAGAAGAGAATGAATGTGTTTGTTTTACCCTGGGGCTGCTCATGCATGAAAACAGCTCTGCAAGCATGGAAACAAAACCGCTCTGTTTGGACAGAAACCTTTTGTGGCAGAGCAAAACCGACTGAGGGTGACTGAAGTGACTCCCGTGTGTCACCCAGAGCAGGAGGTGTGGACACCCTGAGTGTCCTACTGAACTGCTCTTTTGGGGTTTGAAAAAAGCGCTGGACATACCCAAAACTCTCCACAGTGCAGCCAACAAATTGCTCCTTCAGGCGGCTGGTCCTGAACACCTCGAGCTGATGGAGAAACAAAACAGTTGAGGAAAATTGAGTTAATTGAAAGCATCCTTTGGACGGGGAGTTCAGATTCTTGCTGTTGGTTCACCTCTCTCTCAATCTTCTCTTTGTTCTCTTGGTACATGTGGGAGCTGGAGTCCTGCAGCTCTGGCGAGTAGGGGAGGTTGGAGATTCGGAAATTCAATCCAAAGTTTTCTTTGCCAGACTCGAGGGGTGTTCTGTGAGTTGCTGCCTCAACTGAGAGTTCCAAGGCTGGAAATGGAGAGGAAAAATGTCAATTCTAGCAGAGAGAAATGGAGGCTTTCCTACCAAGCAGCACTGAGCTGCAGACTTTTAGTGTGAGGTCTTAGATTGGGCAGAACCTGAGTGGCACTGGGGTCTGAGAGGAAATTCCCAATGTCCCAGGCCCTTCATTGCTTTGGGATGCTGCACATTGGGGAAAAAAGCTGAAAGTCTATTCAGCTCTAAATGGTTGAAGTTGTGGTGAGCAGTTCCCTCTTCATTTTCTCATTCTTTAATATTGAAAATACCTTAATTTTGAATAACGGTTTAGTTTTGAATAACGGTTTAGTTTTGAATAACGATTTAATTTTGAATAACGATTTAATTTTGAATAACAATTTAGTTTTGAATAACGATTTAGTTTTGAATAACAATTTAATTTTGAATAACGATTTAATTTTGAATAACGATTTAATTTTGAATAACGATTTAATTTTGAATAACCATTTAGTTTTGAATAACAGTTTTGAATAATAATTTGATTTTTGAATAATAATATAATTTTGAATAACAATTTTATTTGGAATAACAATTTAGTTTTGAATGACACCTTAATTTTGAATAACCCCTGAAGCCATTGAGGACTAAAGGATGCCATGTCTGAATGGCCCAACTCAGAGTCCAGTGATCCAGCTTAATAATAGATTTATTTCTGACAGAGCAGAATTTGGGGAATTCTGAGTGAGCGGTGGCAAAGGGAGCTCTCTGGGCAGGGATTTGATCCACGTACTGTCCACTGAGAATTCCTGCAGCCGGTAGCTGCTCCCCAGCCACAGCCCCGTGCTGTTGGAGGTCCTGTCCTGGAAAGTCCTTTCCACCACGGCCCTGCTGATGCTGGGGTCGGGCTGGAAGAAGCACTGGCAGTCGACCACGATGGAGCCAGGCCTGTGGGCAGAGGGACAGAGGTTTGGAGATAAACAGCACAGGCAGGAAGGAAGGAGTGTCCTGAAGGGTTCTTGCTGCTCTGGGGGTTGAGTTTACAGTGATGGGGTGGAATAATGGCATGGAATGGGCTGGGTGGGGCTTTTCCTATGGACAGGGATGGGAATTTAAATTCTGTGTCTTCTCTGGACAAATTTAGGTTGCATTGCATGAATGCAAGGAAAGAGCAGCACTTTGAGGTTTTTTAAAGCTTTTTTCCTGTGGGAGGGTCCCTTGTCCAAGCCTCATTCCATCCAGGACACTGCAGCTCACTTTGAAAATCTGATGGAGATCAAACTGAGAGGAGTGCAGAGGTCACAGTGACCAGTTCCCATTAAAAGGATGGAATCAGTAATTCCTGAGGTACTCAGAGACCTGAGAGTGCCTTATAGAAACCCTGACTGAGAAAACAGACTCAGAAAGAAATTCAAACTGGATTTTGTTACAAGGGCAAATTCTAGTAAGCCTGGAAATGCCTTCTTAGGGCATCAGTTCCCAACAGGAGAAAGGAAGGGAGGAATTCCACATGGGCCAACGGCACTTGGCCGTGGGGAAACAGTGCCAGGGCGTGGCAACCTTTGAAACAAAATCAGATTTTATCTCAGACCTCAGCCCGGTGATCCTGCAGGTCAGGAACTGGTCCCGTAGGTCGCTCTGACGGTACAAGTGATTCATCTGAAATGAAAATATCATTAGATATTAATGAGTTTGGGCACTGTGGGGGATTCTTTAGGCCAGCAGGAGGGACTGGAGCTCTGGAGGAACACCAGGGTTGTTTTTTGCTGGTTGGATTTCATGGGAATTGGTGCTGGGGTCTGACTTCCAGCCTGGCAAACATTCCTGCCTGGCCCAAGCAGGATGGGAGAGCTGTGTCCTGAGTGCCATCCCTTCCTCACCGACCCACAGCTCAAAGGGAGCAAAACCCACCCAGCCAGGGCCTTTTCCGGCTGAGAAAGTTGGGTTGGTGCTGAAGGGAGAGCGTTGGATTCTAGGAATGAATCACGGATTGCTGAGCAGGGATTTGCCAGCGGGGGTTGGCCTTGGATGCACTGCTGGAGACAGAACTGAAATGCTGAGGGTGTGCTCATTTGACTGATCAGCTCTGGAATTCTGCAGTCCTTCTCTTTGGCTGGAGAGAATTTCTTCAGGCCACATGGAATCATGGAATGGTTTGGGTTGGAAAGGACCTTAAAGATCCTCCAGTCCCAGCCCCCTGCCCTGGGCAGGGATGACACCCACCAGGTACCACATAACAAAACCAAAAGTGATTCAAAGGCCAATCTCATCTTTCAGATCCTGAAATTTTTCTTCCCAAAAGTTTATTTTTTAGTTTATTTTTTTTTAATTAAGACATAGATCTTTGGCAGTTGCTTCAAAACCTGTCAAAAATTTCAGATTCCTGAAACTTTTCTTCCCAAAAGTTGATTTTAATTTTTTTTTTTTTTAATTAAGGCATAGATCTTTGGCAGTTGTATCAAAACCTCACCAGCCAGACATGTCCTCAAATTCCTCCTTACCTTGTTGGTGATGCTTTCCACTGCTGCTCTGTATTCTGGGGACTGGGAGTCAGGGTTGGTGAGGTTCTCATTGACTATCCTAAAGCTCAGTCTGTAGCCCACTTTGGCTGCAGTCGAGAGAGGCTTTCTGGTGCCAGCTGTGTCTGTGAGGGGGAAACCTGAATAAAAAGGGTGGAGTGGATTTACTTTTAGATCTGTCCATATCATAAAAGCAATATAGGTACATCCCTGCTTAGATCATATAATGTAACACTGAAATTCTCCAGGAATTTGTGTGATTTAAGGATTTAAGTGATGGAAGTGCTGCCAGAAGGGCAATATCCTGTTGGATTGGTTTGGTCATTGCGTCAAACCTCACAGAAAGCCAACAAAGGGCTCATCAGGCCCCAGTGCTGAGGAGTGAGATCCCAAAATCCCAATATCCTCACAGATGCTCACCATGGACGTGCAGGCTGTTCCTGTCCAGGCTGTAGTGGCCCAGCTTGGTGCCATTGCTGGTCATGGTGCTCAGCTCCTGGTAAAGCTTTTCCCTGTCAAACCTGGCCAGGCTGGCATTGTCCTTGTAGCTGCAGACAGCGTCCACTTTCGTGTCATCCCTGCCCCTCCCAGACCTGGGGAGAAATGTCAGACACATTTAAGTCCCAAATGTTTTTTGGGACACTGCTCTGCTTGGCAGAACTCCCTGGGGGGGTTTTAGGACAGACACCAAACCCTCAGTGCTAAGGAGCTCCTGCATTCTTCACCAGGCTCTCCAGGACTGGGGTGATGACATTTAGACACCAAAATGATTTTAGCAGCAAAAAAATTCCTGGCTGGAGAGGGAGGTGTCACTGGTTCTGTTTTCTGGCCTTGGAACAGCCACAGTAACACACAGACTGAAGGTGTGTAAGAGCAGGTGAAGAAATGGTTAACTGAACTTTCAGGGGTATTTTAGGTATTTTCTATTTAGGTATTTTAGTATGTCAGATACTTCCAGTTTTAGAATACTTTCAGATACTTTTAGTATCTGCAGGGAGGGCTCAGAAAAGGCCCCAGGCTCTGCTCTGTGGGGCCCAGCAATGGGACAGGAGAAACAGGCAGGGATTGATGCCCAGAAAGTTCCACCTGGATGGAAGGAAGAGCTTCCCTGTGCAGTGACCAAGCACTGTGACAGATTACCCAGAAAAATTGTGTCGTTTCCCTCACTGGGAATATTCCAGAGCCATATGAACACAATCCCTGTGCTCTGATGAACACAATCCCTGTGCTGTGGGATGTCCCTGCTGGAGCAGGGAGGTAGGACCAGGTGACCCTTCCTGTGATTCTGGAATTCTGAGTCTTACCTAAATCTCATGGCTTTACATCCTGTGTAGGCAGAGCCTATGCTGCTTCTTTGGAAAAGAGGGTCAAGCTGTCAAAAGAAAAGTACAATTGAGAGCTGGGAATCACATCCTGAGTTGAAAGCCTAAAGGATTTAGGTCAACACCATGACCCAGAAGGGGCACAAACAGAGCCAGACTCACATAGTGGTTCATAACTTTCACTGTGGAAAGGAATTTTCGGGAATTTGGGGCATCCATATCTGCAGTGTAGCGGAGGTTGGTCAAGGTGAAGTTCAGGGTGAAATTCCTGGATGTTGGTATTGGTGCAGCTGTGGTGCTCCGAGCTGCAATCAAAGAGAAGAAGGATTAGGAATTTCCTACAAAAAGGCTATTTTCACTTTCAAAGACTTTCCTAATCCCAGCACACCTCAAGGCTACTCTGAATAATCTCTTCCCCTCTGATTTTCTGAAGGTGCCACTCCTTTGAGGGCTTCCCTTGAACTGAACTTGGCAAAAATGAACTTGACAAAATGAATTTGGCAAAACGAACTTGGCAAAATGAATTTGGCAAAGTGAACTTGGCAAAATGAATTTGGCAAAATGAATTTGGCAAAACGAACTTGGCAAAATGAATTTGGCAAAGTGAACTTGGCAAAATGAATTTGGCAAAACACTTACGGGATCTCTGAAGCGGCTCGTTGTAACCTGGGGAGGAAATGCAGGAGAAACAATTACGTGAGAGAACATCCACTTGGGAGAATGGAAGTGGAGAGGAGGTGATTAAAAGGATGACTTGGGAATGAATCATCAGAACCAGGCCCCAAGGGTGTGATTGTGTTAAACAAACAAAGCTGAGGCAGAACAAGGTGCTTTGGAAGAGCAGGGCTACAATGAGAAAACGTCTGTGCCAATGTTTAATTAAGCACTGTGGGACAGAAATCAGGTGAAATGTTCACAGGCAGGTGAATGATTGAGGTCAAGACTAATATTAAGTCACTCTTCAGTGTAATATAGAAATTAAAATCTCCAAAAATGTTGACGTGAAAAGATTTTAAATCTTACACTTCATCTTTCACAGAGAAATCATGCAGAAAACTCCAGACTTTCTCCTCAGGGTCACTTCGTTAGCATTGAGGAGATCCCTGAGATCCAAGGGGGTCCCAAACTGCTCTAGAGCCCAGAGGAATGAGGAAATCGAACACTTACCATTGACATAGAGGCTCTTGCTGTCCAGGTTGTAGATTCCCAACTTGGTGATGCCACTTGTCATTCCCTTCAGCTCTTGGTAAACCTCAGCTGGCACAAACTCGGGCACTTGGGAGCCCTTCCCATAGCTGCAGATGGTGTCCACTCCTGTGCTGTCCCTGTTCTTCCCAGGCCTGAGGAATTGAATACCATGGAGGTTCTGTTAGTTGTTAAAAAAATCTGTTGGGTTGTTTTTTTTCTGATGTGATTAAAAAACCCTCCAAATAAATCACTGGGATGTGGCCTTAGAAAGAAAAAGAATTGGTAAGATAAAGACCACACAAAAGTGCAGGGAAGCTTTATTATAATGAAAGCAACTACTTGAGAAAGGAAAAAAAATCATTATTAAAGTGTCATTCAGATGTAAGGAAATCCATTTGCTGCAGTTCCAAGTGAATCTCTGTGGTTATTGCTCACCTGAATCCTGTCACATTGCAGCCAGTGAAATGGGGGCCAATGCTGCTCTTCTGAAGCAGGGGGTCAATCTGGCAAGGAAAAGTCTTTGTGAATATGGCAAACCCAAAATCCTGGGTGATTTCAGTGAAAAACAACGGGACTTTGGCTTACGTAGTGTTTCATTATTTTCTCGGTGGACCGGAATTTACGGGAGTTTGGTTTCTGCAGGTCTGTGGTGAACATGAGGTTGGTGATGGTGAAGTTGAGGGTGAAGTGCTCTGTGACTGCTCCTGGGCTTTGTGTGGTGGCTAATTTTACTGCTGCAGGAGAGAACAAAAATGACAAGGATGAAATAAGAGCAGGATCTTCATAAAACACTGCTGTTATTTGGTTTCTTAGAAAAAAAGCAACATGTGAACATGATCCCACCCTTCAGTCACTTTGCAATGTTACAAACATTGTCAAATCAGCAGGAAACAAAACCTATTTAGGCCTTTAAGTAGCTTTAACCTCTATCTGGTTTTGAATATACTTACAAGGTGGACTCTGTGCTTCATTGTAATCTGAAAAACAAATGGGGAGTTATTAGGAAAATATTCCAAAAGTGTCCCAGCAGGACTAAAAGCATGGGGTTTTATTACAAAATTGCAGTTCCTGAATTCAGGACTTTTAACTTGGTGACTAACAGGGTCTTGCCCTCTAATTTTTGTTCTCTATTTTGAGAAGTGAATTTAATCTTCTTCATTCTCATTTCAAATTACTCTGTGTCAACACTGAAAGTTGGACTTGATCTCAGAGGTCTTCTCCACCCCTAATGGTTCCATGATTCTGACAGAGAATCCCAGAATGGTTTGAGATGAAAAGGACCTTAAAGATCATGCAGTTCCAACCCCCCTGCTGCGGACAGGAACAACTTCCACTAGTCCAGGATGCTCAGAGCTCCATCCCACACAGCCTTAAACACCTCCAGGGATGGGGAATCCACAGCTTCATTAGGAATAATGCCTTGACGAGGTCTCATTACCATTGACGTAGAGGCTCTGGCTGTTGAGGCTGTAGTGTCCCAGCTTGGTGACGCCGTCGGTCATTTTGCTCAGCTCGCGGTAAACGGTTGCTCTGTTGAATTTGGGATCTGAGGGCTCATCCCTACAGCTGCACATGGCATCCACTCCTGTGTCATCCCTGTTCTTCGTGGATCTGGGAAATGACACATTTGCTTAGTCATTATTGAGAAATACATCTTAAATTTCAGCAGATAATCAAAGACAGGGATCAGAAAAACCCCTCAGACATTGCTACCACGTAAGAAAACACTCAGAGATTAGTTGAAGGCCGAGAAATGGGAATTTTAAGAAGCAGGGAATGAGGAATTTTCTCAGGCATGGCTCTTACCTGAATGCCATTACTTTGCAGCCAATGTAAGCTGGGCCAATGCTGCTCCTTTGGAGTAAAGGATCAACCTGGAAATGGAATAACAACATGGAAGTAAGTGAAATGTCCCGGTGAAGGTAAGAGATAAGAGATACTGAGAGAACCACGCCCAAGCTGGGCATTGTTTGGCCGCACTTACATAATGGTACATGACTTTTTCTGTTGACTTGAATCTCTTGGAATTGGGTTTCTGCAGATCTGCAGTGAACTGGAGGTTGGTTATTGTGAAGTTCAGGGTGAAGTTCTTTACTGCTGGTGCCAGAGGTTGGCTGCTTTGATCAGCAGCTGTAATGAGAAAAGAAAGTTATTGTTTGAAAATACCATTTATGTCCAACGTCCCCCTTTTGGAATGTTGGACATAAATGGTATTTTCAAGCAATAACTTGAAAAGCTAAGAAAAATTCCCAGATATTCTAGTTGGCTTCAAGGCTGTAGAAGCTGTGATTCCCTAACAAGCTCCTGAATTCTCTTAACAGCATTTTATAGTCCAGCAGTGCTCTTGGTTGATCAATCAAACTTGCTTTTTTGGCTGTTGCTAATTAGCAAAACCTTCCTTCTCCTCAATTTCTCTTTAAAGGCACTTACCTAATTCAGGCTGCACTTCATTGTGACCTGTGCAGGGAAGAAAAGGGACAGGATTTGAGAAAGTGCCTTAGAGTTGGGAACTTTTGGCACACACTGGAACACAGAACGTGTCTGAGAGCTCCTGTGTAAACATTTCCTAGGAAAGACTGATCTGGTGACTGTCCAGGCATAAATGCACATTCATCCTGCTGGATGTCATTGGCAGGATTTTCCTAGCACTTTTCCTAGCAGTGCACAGAATTCTCCCTTTCCTAGGAAGGCTGAGAGGGAATTTACCCATTCCCTAATTCCAGTTTAGAATCACAGAACGGTTTGGGTTGGAAGGAAACTTTAAGATCATAAAGTTCCAACCACCCTGCCATGGGGAAGGAAAACTTAATTTCTACATGGAAAAATTATGTATAATTTTGTGGTGATAAGTTCTAGTGCTGTTCTTTGACCTTGAGAGGTCCATCTCTATATTTTCTAAGAAGTTCATAGATAGAATACTTGAAATTATTGTAACAGAGAAAGTAAACTTGAAAAAGGTTAATTTTACTATATTTTAAAAACACGTAGAACGAGGTGAAATTATAAATGTATATAGAGTGTGTGAGAAGGTCCTGTAAACCCAACAAAAAGAATGAGAGAAAAAGTTGAGTGAAAGAACAAAAAATATTGAAAGGAGGGAATTACTTAGTGAATGAATATGACAAGATATGAAACAGTTTAAGTATAGAAAATTTAGTATATGAAAATTAGAGAAATCAAAAAAAATTGTCACCGTTGACATAGAGGCTGTCCTTGTCCAGGCTGTAGGGGCCCAGCTGGGTGATGCCTCTGGTCTTGTTGCTCACTTGGTGGTACAGCCCCACCCTGTCCAAAGGCGCAGCCGAGGCCTCCTTCCTGTAGGTGCACACGGCGTCCACCCGGGTCTCGTCCCTCTCACTGCCTGGCCTGCAAAACACACAGACCTCCTTGAGCACCTTCCTCTGCATGTTCTCCCCTCATGGCTGGGCCCTGGTGCAGCTGAGGCCATTTCTGAGTGGGAAATCAAGCTCTGTCTTTCCAAAATGTGTGTGCTTGGTGGCCAGACATTGCTCTCCAACTCCTAGAAGGCCCTGGGACACTTCGAGAAGGACAGAGCCTGGAAGGGCTTTGAAGTCATTCTTTGGGTTACCAAATAATTTTAACCTCCACTAGCCGAAGATGAGAGAGAAGGCATTGAGGGGGAGTTCTAAGAGAGAAGGGCATCTCGGGGAAACCCCAGAGGCAAGAGGGCATTGGGGAAAAGGTCCTGCCTTCGTAAATAAGGAGAACATGAGTGTGGCCACACCTTTATGTGAGGGAGAACCTTGCAAAGGCACACTGGGCTACAACGCATACCTGAAGTCAGTCGTCTCACATCCGTGGAAAGAGGGGCCAATGCTGGATTTCTTCAGCAGGCGGTCGAGCTGTCAAGAGCAGAGGTTTCCCCGTTAAGTGATGACCAACACTCAGCACTCCATCAGAACAGATAAAGCCAAATAACACAAAGACATGGCCCAGTGCAGGTCAACTTACCAGGGTGTTCATAACCCTTTGAGTAGCTCTGAACTTGGCTGAGTCAAGATTCTTCAGGTCAGAATTGTAGGGGAGGTTGGTGATGGTGAAGTTGATGGTGAAATGCTCGAGCATAGCAGCTGTTGTTGATGGAGCTGGAAGAAGCAAAGATGTGGAGCAAAAAAAGCAAGAGCCAGGGTGTGAGGCTATAGATGGACAAAGTCAGAGGTCTCCTAGCCAGTGCTGCTCTCCGTGGGGAAGGCTGGGAGATTCCCCATGTCCCCAGGATCTCAAGCCTTGTCCCCCAGCCTCCCCTTCCATAGACAAGACAAATCTGAGGCACTTGGTGCCTTCTGAACCCATCCCACTCCTGCAAGGTACTCACTGGTCAGCACTGGCTGTTCATTGTATTCTGGAAAAGAGAGAGACAGAGGGTCAGGAGCTGAGCTGGGCAAGGAGCAGCACTGGGGCAGGGCTGCCATGGCAGGGAGAGCAGAGGAGGCCAAGGGAGGAGCGTTGGTCACCGTTGACGTAGAGGCTGTCCTTGTCCAGGCTGTAGGGGCCCAGCTGGGTGATGCCTCTGGTCTTGTTGCTCACTTGGTGGTACAGCCCCACCCTGTCCAAAGGCGCAGCCGAGGCCTCCTTCCTGTAGGTGCACACGGCGTCCACCCGGGTCTCGTCCCTCTCACTGCCTGGCCTGCAAAACACACAGACCTCCTTGAGCACCTTCCTCTGCACATTGTCTTCTCAAGGCCAGGTTTTGTATCATCCATGGCACTTCCAGGCAGGATTATAGCATCACCTTAGGACTACAATAAGACCATGTGGGGGGAACAGCGCAGGAAGTGAGTGGATGTTCTATGAATAGAGGGCATGAGGGTGAAGATCCTGCCTCCATAGGCTGGGCTCCAATGGAATGCAAATGAAATGGAGATCTCAAATCACCCAGGGACGTGCAGTGACCATTGACCAAGTCCCATACCTGAAGTCTGTTGTCTCACAAGCTCTGAAAACAGGTCCAATGCTGCTTTCCCTCAGCAGGCGGTCGAGCTGCCAAGGGGAGAGGTTTCCCAGTTAAGCCGTGATCATCTCCCTGCATTTCGGCCAATTTTAATAGGCCACTGAGGACAAGGCAATGATCCGGTGCTAGTGCACTTACCATCATGTTCATAACCCTTTGAGTAGCTCTGAACTTGGCTGAGTCAGGATTCTCCAGGTCAGAATTGTAAGGGAGGTTGGTGATAGTGAAGTTGATGGTGAAATGCTCGAGCTCAGCAGCTGTTGTTGGTACATCATTTAGAGCTGGAAGAAGC
This sequence comes from Acanthiza pusilla, assembly GCA_036630365.1. Lineage (NCBI taxonomy): Eukaryota > Metazoa > Chordata > Aves > Passeriformes > Acanthizidae > Acanthiza > Acanthiza pusilla. Next base: position 2,236,900 of record JAXCHO010000105.1, on the reverse strand, counting down.
ACAGAAGGGGAAGGGAAAGAGGAAAAGCCTTGATTGTTACAGCTGTGGATGGGTGAGAACAGAGGTCAGCTGCCAACCCTGCATGTCCCCAGGATCTCAATCCCTAGCCACAGGCCTCCTGTGTCCAAAGAACATGCCAGAGAGACACTTGACGGGTCCTGATCCCATCCCACTCCTGCAAGGTACTCACTGGTCAGCACTGGCTGTTCGTTGTATTCTGGAAAAGAGAGAGACAGAGGGTCAGGAGCTGAGCTGGGCAAGGAGCAGCACTGGGGCAGGGCTGCCATGGCAGGGAGAGCAGAGGAGGCCGAGGGAGAAGCGTTGGTCACCGTTGACGTAGAGACTGTCCTTGTCCAGGCTGTAGGGGCCCAGCTGGGTGATGCCTCTGGTCTTGTTGCTCACTTGGTGGTACAGCCCCACCCTGTCCAAAGGCGCAGCCGAGGCCTCCTTCCTGTAGGTGCACACGGCGTCCACCCGGGTCTCGTCCCTCTCACTGCCTGGCCTGCAAAACATATGGACCTCTTTGAGGACCCCCCTCTGCACGTTGTCTCTTCAAGGCTGGGTTTTGTAACATCCGTGGCACTTCCAGGCAGGATTTTAACATCATTCTAGGGCTCCTATACAATCATGTGGAGGGACAAGCTCAGGAGGAGAGGGGATGTTCTATGGATGGAGGGCATCAGGGTGGAGATGCTGCCTCCATAGGCTGGGCTCCAATGGAATACAAATATAATGGAGACGTCAAATGACCAAGGGATCTGCTGTGACCATTGACCAAGTCCCATACCTGAAGTCTGTTGTCTCACATCCTCTGAAAACAGGTCCAATGCTACTTTTCTTCAGCAGGCGGTCTAGCTGCAATGGACAGAGATTTGCCAGTTAAGTCATGACCCTCTGTCTGCATTAACTCAAAGCTGATGAGTACAGCTGGGACATGGTTATATCCCAGGGATGGTCCACTTACCATCATGTTCATAACCCTTTGAGTAGATCTAAACTTGGCCGAGTCAGGATTCTCCAGGTCAGAATTGTAGGGGAGGTTGGTGATGGTGAAGTTGACGGTGAAATGCTTGAGCTCAGCAGCTGTTGTTGGTGAATGGGTGGGAGCTGGAAGAAGCACAGAAGGAGAATGAAAAGGGCAGAAGGCTCGGTTGTTCCACCTCTGGCTGGATGAGAGCAGTTGTCTCCTGCCCGCCCTCCTCTCCATAGGAAAGACTGATAGGCTCCCCATATCCCCAGGACCTCAAGCCCCACCACAGGTCCTCTGTGTCCAAAGAAGACCAACGTGAGGCACTTGCTGAAAAACATCCCAACCCTGCAAGGTACTCACTGGTCAGCACTGGCTGTTCGTTGTATTCTGGAAAAGAGAGAGACAGAGGGTCAGGAGCTGAGCTGGGGAAGGAGCAGCACTGGGGCAGGGCTGCCATGGCAGGGAGAGCAGAGGAGGCCGAGGGAGGAGCGTTGCTCACCGTTGACGTAGAGGCTGTCCTTGTCCAGGCTGTAGGGGCCCAGCTGGGTGATGCCTCTGGTCTTGTTGCTCACTTGGTGGTACAGCCCCACCCTGTCCAAAGGCGCAGCCGAGGCCTCCTTCCTGTAGGTGCACACGGCGTCCACCCGGGTCTCGTCCCTCTCACTGCCTGGCCTGCAAAACACACAGACCTCCTTGAGCACCTTCCTCTGCATTGTCTCCTCAAGGCCAGGTTTTCTATCCTCCATGGCCCTTCCAGGCAGGATTTGAGCATCTTCTTAGGACTACCATATGATCATGTAGATGAACGTGAGAGGAAGAGAGGAGATGCTCTACAAATGGAGGGCATCAGGGTGGAGATCCTGCCTCCATAGGCTAGGCTCCCACAGAATACGAATGAAAGGGGCCATCAAATGACCAAGGGATCTGCTGTGACCATTGACCAAGTCCCATACCTGAAGTCTGTTGTCTCACATCCTCTGAAAACAGGTCCAATGCTACTTTTCTTCAGCAGGCGGTCTAGCTGCAATGGACAGAGATTTGCCAGTTAAGTCATGACCCTCTGTCTGCATTAACTCAAAGCTGATGAGTACAGCTGGGACATAGGTATATCCCTGGGATTCTCCACTTACCATCATGTTCATAACCCTTTGAGTAGCTCTGAACTTGGCCGAGTCAGGATTCTCCAGGTCAGAATTGTAGGGGAGGTTGGTGATGGTGAAGTTGATGGTGAAATGCTCGAGCACAGCAGCTGTTGTTGGTGGATGGGTGGGTGCTGGAAGAAGCACAGATGGGGAGTGACAAGGGGCAAGAGCCAAGGTGTCAGGGCAACAGAAGGACAAGTGCAGAGGTCGCCTGCCAGTCCTGCCCTCCATGCAGAAGACTGGGAGGTTCTCCTTGTCCCCAGGATCTGAAGCCTTGTCCCCCAGCCTCCACTGCCACAGAGATGACAAATCTGAGGCACTTGGTGCCTTCTGAACCCAATCCCACTCCTGCAAGGTACTCACTGGTCAGCACTGGCTGTTCGTTGTATTCTGGAAAAGAGAGAGACAGAGGGTCAGGAGCTGAGCTGGGCAAGGGGCAGCACTGGGGCAGGGCTGCCATGGCAGGGAGAGCAGAGGAGGCCGAGGGAGGAGCGTTGGTCACCGTTGACGTAGAGGCTGTCCTTGTCCAGGCTGTAGGGGCCCAGCTGGGTGATGCCTCTGGTCTTGTTGCTCACTTGGTGGTACAGCCCCACCCTGTCCAAAGGCGCAGCCGAGGCCTCCTTCCTGTAGGTGCACACGGCGTCCACCCGGGTCTCGTCCCTCTCACTGCCTGGCCTGCAAAACACACAGACCTCCATGAGCACCTTCCTCTGCATGTTCTCTTTTTCCGGATGGGTCTGCAGGTGTCAATGCCATCCCTGCCATGGGGAATCAATCTCTATCTTCCCAAAATATGTCTCTGTACTGCTTGGGCGCTGCTCCAAACTTGCACTAAAGGCCTGGGCCTCTTGTGGAAGGTGAAACCACACAGGACAAAAACTCATCTAGGGACTCCACCTTCCCAACACAGAAGTGATTAAGCAGGGAACAATCAGAGGCTGTAAGGGAGGATTGCATGAGCAACAACATCCTGCCTGTGTCATAGAGGCTTTAAAAAGTAGATGCGTGTGGCAGGACACATCATCTCACCACTGGAGCTGCTATGGGAGATTCAACAGTGTACCCTACCTGAAGGCTGCTGTTTCACATCCACGGAAAATGGGGGCAATGCTGGAGTCCTTCAGCAGGCGGTCGAGCTGCCACAAGCAAAGATTTCCTCATTAAGTCACGCCCAGGTCCCTGCATTCTCAAGTTTATGGATCAACAAGAGGAAAGGCCATCACCATGCCGTGATCAACTTACCACGGTGTTCATGACCTCCCGCATACTGTTGAACTTGGCCGAGTCAGGATTCTCCAGGTCAGAAGTGTAGGGGAGGTTGGTGATAGTGAAGTTGATAGTGAAATGCTCGAGCTCAGCAGCTGTTTTGGTGGATGGGTGGGAGCGGGAAGAAGCACAGATCAGGAATTACAAATTGGAACTTCGTGGTTGTTACAGCTCTGGGTGGATGAGTGCAGAGCTCTCCTGCCAGCCCTCCTCTCCATGGGAATGGCTTGCATGCTCCCCATGCCCCAGGATCTCAAGCCCTGTCCCCCACCCTCAGCTGCCTTAGACAAGACCAATGGGCAGCACTTCCTGCCTTGTGATCCCATCCCAACCCTGCAAGGTACTCACTGGTCAGCACTGGCTGTTCGTTGTATCCTGAAAAGAGAGAGACAGAGGGTCAGGAGCTGAGCTGGGCAAGGGGCAGCCCTGGGGCAGGGCTGCCATGGCAGGGAGAGCAGAGGAGGCCGAGGGAGGAGCGTTGGTCACCGTTGACGTAGAGGCTGTCCTTGTCCAGGCTGTAGGGGCCCAGCTGGGTGATGCCTCTGGTCTTGTTGCTCACTTGGTGGTACAGCCCCACCCTGTCCAAAGGCGCAGCCGAGGCCTCCTTCCTGTAGGTGCACACGGCGTCCACCCGGGTCTCGTCCCTCTCACTGCCTGGCCTGCAAAAGCATATGGACCTCGTTCAGAAATCCTCCTGTGCATATCCCCTCTTCAGGGCTGTGTTTTGGGGCCTCCATGGCCCTTTCCAGGTGGGATTTGAGAGTCATCTTAGAGGTACAAATGAGCGCACGGAGGGAATAACACAGGAGGAGAGGGGATGGTCTAAGGAGGGCATCATAGTGGGGGTCTCAGCCAACAGACTGGGAATGAAGAGGATAGAATTTAAAGGATCCCCTCATCTAAGAAGGATCCTGCAGAGATGGTTGAGTGTGACCCATACCTGAAGTCTGTTGTCTCACATCCTTGGAAAACAGGTCCAATGCTGCTTTTCTTCAGCAGGCGGTCAAGCTATAAAGAGGAGAGTTTTCCCAAGTGAGCCCTGACGATCTCATTGCTCTCCCTCCGAAGTGATGAGGCCACTGGAGGCACAGCATTGTGCCAGTGCTTGTCCACTCACCAGGGTGTTCATAACCCTTTGAGTAGCTCTGAACTTGGCTGAGTCAGGATTCTCCAGGTCAGAATTGTAGGGGAGGTTGGTGATGGTGAAGTTGATGGTGAAATGCTCAAGGGCAGCAGCTGTTGTTAGTGGTACAACTGCGAGAAACAATGAGGAGGAAAGAAATGGGGCACAAGCAAGGGTGCCAGGGTTATGACAGGACAATCATTCGAGGTGACCTCCCACCCTCCTCTTCATGGCAAAGGCTGGCACGAACCCAGCACCTTGACAGGATCTCAAGCCCCAGCCCTCAGCTTCCTCTACCAAAGGGACAATCCCAGTGAGGGACTTCCTGCCTTCCGATCCCATCCCACTCCTGCAAGGTACTCACTGGTCAGCACTGGCTGTTCGTTGTATTCTGGAAAAGAGAGAGACAGAGGGTCAGGAGCTGAGCTGGGCAAGGAGCAGCACTGGGGCAGGGCTGCCATGGCAGGGAGAGCAGAGGAGGCCGAGGGAGGAGCGTTGCTCACCGTTGACGTAGAGGCTGTCCTTGTCCAGGCTGTAGGGGCCCAGCTGGGTGACGCCTCTGGTCTTGTTGCTCACTTGGTGGTACAGCCCCACCCTGTCCAAAGGCGCAGCCGAGGCCTCCTTCCTGTAGGTGCACACGGCGTCCACCCGGGTCTCGTCCCTCTCACTGCCTGGCCTGCAAAACAAACGGCTTGCACTCAGAAATCCTCCTGTGCACATCCTCTCTTCAGGGCTGGGTTTAGGGGCTTCCAGGGCCCTCCTTGGCAGGACTTGAGACTCTTCTTAGAGGTACAAATGAGCACACAGAGGGAATAGAGCAGGAGGAGAAGGGATACTCTAAGGAGGGCATTTGGGTGGAGGTGCTGCCCCATAGGCTGGGGACAAAGAAGAAAGAATTTAAAGGCTCCCCTCATCTAACCAAGGGTCCTGCAGGTACAGTTGGGCATGACCCATACCTGAAGTCTATTGTTTCACATCCTTGGAAAACAGGTCCAATGCTGCTTTTCTTCAGCAGGCGGTCAAGCTATAAAGAGGAGAGGTTTCCCAAGTGAGCCCTGACGATCTCATTGCTCTCCCTCCGAAGTGATGAGGCCACTGGAGGCACAGCAATGTCTCAGTGCTGGTCCACTCACCAGGGTGTTCATAACCCTTTGAGTAGCTCTGAACTTGGCCGAGTCAGGATTCTCCAGGTCAGCAGTGTAGGGGAGGTTGGTGATGGTGAAGTTGATGGTGAAATGCTCGAGCACAGCAGCTGTTGTTGGTGGCTGGGTGGCAGCTGGAAGAAGCACAGATGGGGAGTGACAAGGGGCAAGAGCCAAGGTGTCATGGCAACAGATGGAGAAGTGCAGAGGTTGCCTGCCAGTCCTGCCTTCCATGCAGAAGACTGGGAGGTTCTCCTGCCCCCAGGATCTGAAGCCTTGTCCCCCAGCCTCCACTGCCACAGAGAAGACCAATCTGAGGCACTTGGTGCCTTCTGAACCCAATCCCACTCCTGCAAGGTACTCACTGGTCAGCACTGGCTGTTCATTGTATCCTGGGAAAAGAGAGAGACAGAGGGTCAGGAGCTGAGCTGGGCAAGGAGCAGCACTGGGGCAGGGCTGCCGTGGCAGGGAGAGCAGAGGAGGCCGAGGGAGGAGCGTTGGTCACCGTTGACGTAGAGGCTGTCCTTGTCCAGGCTGTAGGGGCCCAGCTGGGTGATGCCTCTGGTCTTGTTGCTCACTTGGTGGTACAGCCCCACCCTGTCCAAAGGTGCAGCCGAGGCCTCCTTCCTGTAGGTGCACACGGCGTCCACCCGGGTCTCGTCCCTCTCACTGCCTGGCCTGCAAAAACATATGGACCTCGTTCAGAAATCCTCCTGTGCATATCCTCTCTTCAGGGCTGTGTTTTGGGGCCTCCATGGCCCTTTCCAGGTGGGACTTGAGTGTCATCGTAGAGGTACAAATGAGCACGCAGGGGGAATAACGCAGGAAGAGAGGGAATGCTCTTTGGAGGGCATCAGAGTGGAGGTCCTGGCCAATAGGGTGGGTACAAAGAGAATAGAATTGAAAGCATCCCCTCCTCTAACCAAGAATATAATTTAAAGGGTCCCCTCATCTAACCAGCAACTGTTGGGCATGACCCATACCTGAAGTCTGTTGTCTCACATCCTTGGAAGACAGGGCCAATGCTGCTTTTCTTCAGCAGGCGGTCAAGCTATAAAGAGGAGAGTTTTCCCAGTTAAGCCATGAGCATCTCTCTGCTCTCTCTCAAAGCTAATGAGACAAATGGGAGCACAGCAATGTCCCAGTGCTTGTCCACTTACCAGGGTGTTCATGACCCTTTGAGTAGCTCTGAACTTGGCCGAGTCAGGATTCTCCAGGTCAGCAGTGTAGGGGAGGTTGGTGATGGTGAAGTTGATGGTGAAATGTTCAAGGGCAGCAGCTGTCGTTGGCGGCACAACTGCAAGAAACAAAGAGGAGTGAAATGGGGCACAAGCAAGGGTGTCAAGTTACGACTGGACAGCCATCAGAGGTAACCTCCCACCCTCTTCTGCATGGCAAAGCACAGCAGCTGTTGTTGGTGGATGGGTGGGAGCGGGAAGAAGCACAGATCCGGAATTATAAATTGGAACATCTTGGTTATTACAGCCATGGGTGGATAAGTGCATAGGTCGCCTGCCAGCCCTCCTCTCCATGGGAATGGTTTGGATGCTCCCCATATCCCCAGGATCACAAGACTTGTCCCCCAGCCTCCACTGCCGTAGACAAGACCAATCTGAGGCACTTGGTGCCTTCTGATCCCATCCCACTCCTGCAAGGTACTCACTTGGCAGCGCTGGTTGTTCATTGTATTCTGGAAAAGAGAGAGACAGAGGGTCAGGAGCTGAGCTGGGCAAGGAGCAGCACTGGGGCAGGGCTGCCATGGCAGGGAGAGCAGAGGAGGCCAAGGGAGGAGCGTTGGTCACCGTTGACGTAGAGGCTGTCCTTGTCCAGGCTGTAGGGGCCCAGCTGGGTGATGCCTCTGGTCTTGTTGCTCACTTGGTGGTACAGCCCCACCCTGTCCAAAGGCGCAGCCGAGGCCTCCTTCCTGTAGGTGCACACGGCGTCCACCCGGGTCTCGTCCCTCTCACTGCCTGGCCTGCAAAACATATGGACCTCTTTGAGGACCCCCCTCTGCACATTGTCTCTTCAAGGCTGGGTTTTGTAACATCCATGGCACTTCCAGGCAGGATTTTAACATCATTCTAGGGCTTCAATACAATCATGTGGAGGGACAAGCTCAGGAAGAGAGGGGATGTTCTATGGATGGAGGGCATCAGGGTGGAGATGCTGCCTCCATAGGCTGGGCTCCAATGGAATACAAATATAATGGAGACGTCAAATGACCAAGGGATCTGCAGGAACCATTGACCAAGTCCCATACCTGAAGTCTGTTGTCTCACAAGCTCTGAAAACAGGTCCAATGCTGCTTTCCTTCAGCAAGCGGTCGAGCTGCCAAAGGGAGAGTTTTCCAAATTAAGCCCTGACAATCTCACTGAACTTCTGCCAATTTTAATAGGCCACAGGGGTCAAGACAGTGTCACAGTCCTGGTCCCCTTACCATCATGTTCATAACCCTTTGAGTAGATCTGAACTTGGCTGAGTCAGGATTCTCCAGGTCAGAATTGTAAGGGAGGTTGGTGATGGTGAAGTTGATGGTGAAATGCTCGAGCTCAGCAGCTGTTGTTGGTGGATGAGTGGGAGCTGGAAGAAGCACAGATGAGGAGTGACAAGGGGTAAAGAACTGGCTGATCCAGCTCTAAGTGGACAAGTGCAGAGGTCTCCTGCCCACCCTGCCTTCCATTGGGAAGGCTGATAGTCCCTCCATGTCCCCAGGATCTCAAGCCCCACCACAGTTCCCCTGTGTCCAAAGAAGACCAATGTGTGGCACTTCATGCCTTGTGATCCAATCCGTCTCCCACAAGGTACTCACTGGTCAGCACTGGCTGTTCGTTGTATTCTGGAAAAGAGAGAGACAGAGGGTCAGGAGCTGAGCTGGGCAAGGAGCAGCACTGGGGCAGGGCTGCCATGGCAGGGAGAGCAGAGGAGGCCGAGGGAGGAGCGTTGGTCACCATTGACGTAGAGGCTGTCCTTGTCCAGGCTGTAGGGGCCCAGCTGGGTGATGCCTCTGGTCTTGTTGCTCACTTGGTGGTACAGCCCCACCCTGTCCAAAGGCGCAGCCGAGGCCTCCTTCCTGTAGGTGCACACGGCGTCCACCCGGGTCTCGTCCCTCTCACTGCCTGGCCTGCAAAACACACAGACCTCCATGAGCACCTTCCTCTGCATGTTCTCCTCTTATGGATGAGTCTGCAGGTGTCAATGCCATCCCTGCCATGGGGAATCAATCTCTATCTTCCCAAAATATGTCTCTGTACTGCTCGGCCACCGCTCCAAACTTGCACTAAAGGCCTGGGCCTCTTGTGGAAGGTGAAACCAGACAGGACAAAATCTCATCTAGGGACTCCACCTTCCCAACACAGAAGTGATTAAGCAGGGAAAAATCAGAGGCTGTAAGGGAGGATTGCATGAGCAACAACAACCTGCCTGTGTCATAGAGGCTTTAAAAAGTAGATGCGTGTGGCAGGACACATCATCTCACCACTGGAGCTGCTATGGGAGATTCAACAGTGAACCCTACCTGAAGGCTGCTGTTTCACATCCACGGAAAATGGGGGCAATGCTGGAGTCCTTCAGCAGGCGGTCGAGCTGCCACAAGCAAAGATTTCCTCATTAAGTCACGCCCAGGTCCCTGCATTCTCAAGTTTATGGACCAACAAGAGGAAAGGCCATCACCATGCCGTGATCAACTTACCACGGTGTTCATGACCTCCCGCATACTGTTGAACTTGGCCGAGTCAGGATTCTCCAGGTCAGAAGTGTAGGGGAGGTTGGTGATAGTGAAGTTGATGGTGAAATGCTCGAGCTCAGCAGCTGTTGTTGGTGGATGGGTGGGAGCTGGAAGAAGAACAGATCAGGAATTACAAATTGGAACTTCATGGTTGTTACAGCTCTGGGTGGATGAGTGCAGAGCTCTCCTGCCAGCCCTCCTCTCCATGGGAATGGCTTGCATGCTCCCCATGCCCCAGGATCTCAAGCCTTGTCCCCCACCCTCAGCTGCCATAGACAATACCAATGGGCAGCACTTCCTGCCTTGTGATCCCATCCCAACCCTGCAAGGTACTCACTGGTCAGCACTGGCTGTTCGTTGTATTCTGGAAAAGAGAGAGACAGAGGGTCAGGAGCTGAGCTGGGCAAGGAGCAGCACTGGGGCAGGGCTGCCATGGCAGGGAGAGCAGAGGAGGCCGAGGGAGGAGCGTTGCTCACCGTTGACGTAGAGGCTGTCCTTGTCCAGGCTGTAGGGGCCCAGCTGGGTGATGCCTCTGGTCTTGTTGCTCACTTCATGGTACAGCCCCACCCTGTCCAAAGGCGCAGCCGAGGCCTCCTTCCTGTAGGTGCACACGGCGTCCACCCGGGTCTCGTCCCTCTCACTGCCTGGCCTGCAAAACACACAGACCTCCTTGAGCACCTTCCTCTGCACATTGTCTCCCCAAGGCCAGGTTTTCTATCCTCCATGGCACTTCCAGGCAGGATTTGAGCATCTTCTTATGACTACCATATGATCATGTAGATGAACGTGAGAGGAAGAGAGGAGATGCTCTACAAATGGAGGGCATCAGGGTGGAGATCCTGCCTCCATAGCCTAGGCTCCCACAGAATACAAATGAAAGGGGCCATCAAATGACCAAGGGATCTGCTGTGACCATTGACCAGGTCCCATACCTGAAGTCTGTTGTCTCACATCCTCTGAAAACAGGTCCAAGGCTACTTTTCTTCAGCAGGCGGTCTAGCTGCAATGGGCAGAGATTTGCCAGTTAAGTCATGACCCTCTGTCTGCATTAACTCAAAGCTGATGAGTACAGCTGGGACATAGGTATATCCCTGGGATTCTCCACTTACCATCATGTTCATAACCCTTTGAGTAGCTCTGAACTTGGCCGAGTCAGGATTCTCCAGGTCAGAAGTGTAGGGGAGGTTGGTGATGGTGAAGTTGATGGTGAAATGCTCGAGCTCAGCAGCTGTTGTTGATGGAGCTGGAAGAAGCAAAGATGAGGAGTGACAAGGGGCAAGAGCCAAGGTGTCAGGGCAACAGATGGACAAGTGCAGAGGTCGCCTGCCAGTCCTGCCCTCCATGCACAAGTCTGGGAAGTTCTCCTTGTCCCCAGGATCTCAAGCCTTGTCCCCCAGCCTCCACTGCCACAGAGATGATAAATCTGAGGCACTTGGTGCCTTCTGAACCCAATCCCACTCCTGCAAGGTACTCACTGGTCAGCACTGGCTGTTCGTTGTATTCTGGAAAAGAGAGAGACAGAGGGTCAGGAGCTGAGCTGGGCAAGGAGCAGCACTGGGGCAGGGCTGCCATGGCAGGGAGAGCAGAGGAGGCCGAGGGAGGAGCGTTGGTCACCGTTGACGTAGAGGCTGTCCTTGTCCAGGCTGTAGGGGCCCAGCTGGGTGATGCCTCTGGTCTTGTTGCTCACTTGGTGGTACAGCCCCACCCTGTCCAAAGGCGCAGCCGAGGCCTCCTTCCTGTAGGTGCACACGGCGTCCACCCGGGTCTCGTCCCTCTCACTGCCTGGCCTGCAAAACACACGGCTCTCACTCAGAAATCCTCCTGTACACATCCTCTCTTCAGGGCTGGGTTTTGGGGCTTCCAGGGCCCTTCTTGGCAGGACTTGAGACTCTTCTTAGAGGTACAAATGAGCACACAGCGGGAATAGAGCAGGAGGAGAGGGGATGCTCTAAGGAGGGCATTTGGGTGGAGGTGCTGCCCCATAGGCTGGGGACAAAGAAGAAAGAATTTAAAGGCTCCCCTCATCTAACCAAGGGTCCTGCAGGTACAGTTGGGCATGACCCATACCTGAAGTCTGTTGTTTCACATCCTTGGAAAACAGGTCCAATGCTGCTTTTCTTCAGCAGGCGGTCAAGCTATAAAGAGGAGAGTTTTCCCAAGTGAGCCCTGACGATCTCATTGCTCTCCCTCCGAAGTGATGAGGCCACTGGAGACACAGCAATGTCTCAGTGCTGGTCCACTCACCAGGGTGTTCATAACCCTTTGAGTAGCTCTGAACTTGGCCGAGTCAGGATTCTCCAGGTCAGCAGTGTAGGGGAGGTTGGTGATGGTGAAGTTGACGGTGAAATGCTCGAGCTCAGCAGCTGTTGTTGGTGGATGGGTGGGAGCTGGAAGAAGCACAGATGAGGAGTGACAAGGGGCAAGAGCCAAGGTGTCAGGGCAACAGATGGACAAGTGCAGAGGTCGCCTGCCAGTCCTGCCCTCCATGCAGAAGACTGGGAGGTTCTCCTGTCCCCAGGATCTCAAGCCTTGTCCCCCAACCTCCACTGCCACAGAGAAGACCAATCTGAGGCACTTGGTGCCTTTTGAACCCAATCCCACTCCTGCAAGGTACTCACTGGTCAGCACTGACTGTTCGTTGTATTCTGGAAAAGAGAGAGACAGAGGGTCAGGAGCTGAGCTGGGCAAGGAGCAGCACTGGGGCAGGGCTGCCATGGCAGGGAGAGCAGAGGAGGCCGAGGGAGGAGCGTTGGTCACCGTTGACATAGAGGCTGTCCTTGTCCAGGCTGTAGGGGCCCAGCTGGGTGATGCCTCTGGTCTTGTTGCTCACTTGGTGGTACAGCCCCACCCTGTCCAAAGGTGCAGCCGAGGCCTCCTTCCTGTAGGTGCACACGGCGTCCACCCGGGTCTCGTCCCTCTCACTGCCTGGCCTGCAAAACACACAGACCTCCTTGAGCACCTTCCTCTGCATGTTCTCTTCTTCCGGATGAGTCTGCAGGTGTCAATGCCATCCCTGCCATGGGGAATCAATCTCTGTCTTCCCAAAATATGTCTCTGTACTGCTTGGGCGCTGCTCCAAACTTGCACTAAAGGCCTGGGCCTCTTGTGGAAGGTGAAACCAGACAGGACAAAAACTCATCTAGGGACTCCACCTTCCCAACACAGAAGTGATTAAGCAGGGAACAATCAGAGGCTGTAAGGGAGGATTGCATGAGCAACAACATCCTGCCTGTGTCATAGAGGCTTTAAAAAGTAGATGCGTGTGGCAGGACACATCATCTCACCACTGGAGCTGCTATGGGAGATTCAACAGTGTACCCTACCTGAAGGCTGCTGTTTCACATCCATGGAAAATGGGGGCAATGCTGGAGTCCTTCAGCAGGCGGTCGAGCTGTCAAGAGCAAAGGTTTCCCCATTAAGTCATGCCCAGGTCCCTGCATTCTCAAGTTTATGGACCAACAAGAGGAAAGGCCATCACCATGCCGTGATCAACTTACCACGGTGTTCATGACCTCCCGCATACTGTTGAACTTGGCCGAGTCAGGATTCTCCAGGTCAGAAGTGTAGGGGAGGTTGGTGATAGTGAAGTTGATGGTGAAATGCTCGAGCTCAGCAGCTGTTGTTGGTGGATGAGTGGGAGCTGGAAGAAGAACAGATCAGGAATTACAAATTGGAACTTCGTGGTTGTTACAGCTCTGGGTGGATGAGTGCAGAGCTCTCCTGCCAACCCTCCTCTCCATGGGAATGGCTTGCATGCCCCCCATGCCCCAGGATCTCAAGCCCTGTCCCCCACCCTCAGCTGCCATAGACAAGACCAATGTGCAGCACTTCCTGCCTTGTGATCCCATCCCACTCCTGCAAGGTACTCACTGGTCAGCACTGGCTGTTCGTTGTATTCTGGAAAAGAGAGAGACAGAGGGTCAGGAGCTGAGCTGGGCAAGGGGCAGCACTGGGGCAGGGCTGCCATGGCAGGGAGAGCAGAGGAGGCCGAGGGAGGAGCGTTGCTCACCGTTGACGTAGAGGCTGTCCTTGTCCAGGCTGTAGGGGCCCAGCTGGGTGATGCCTCTGGTCTTGTTGCTCACTTCGTGGTACAGCCCCACCCTGTCCAAAGGCGCAGCCGAGGCCTCCTTCCTGTAGGTGCACACGGCGTCCACCCGGGTCTCGTCCCTCTCACTGCCTGGCCTGCAAAAACATATGGACCTCATTCAGAAATCCTCCTGTGCATATCCTCTCTTCAGGGCTGGGTTTTGGGACCTCCATGGCCCTTTCCAGGTGGGACTTGAGAGTCATCTTAGAGGTACAAATGAGCGCACGGAGGGAATAACGCAGGAGGAGAGGGGATGGTCTAACGAGGGCATCATAGTGGGGGTCTCAGCCAACAGACTGGGAATGAAGAGGATAGAATTTAAAGGATCCCCTCATCTAAGAAAGATCCTGCAGAGATGGTTGAGTGTGACCCATACCTGAAGTCTGTTGTTTCACATCCTTGGAAAACAGGTCCAATGCTGCTTTTCTTCAGCAGGCGGTCAAGCTATAAAGAGGAGAGTTTTCCCAAGTGAGCCCTGACGATCTCATTGCTCTCCCTCCGAAGTGATGAGGCCACTGGAGGCACAGCAATGTCTCAGTGCTGGTCCACTCACCAGGGTGTTCATAACCCTTTGAGTAGCTCTGAACTTGGCCGAGTCAGGATTCTCCAGGTCAGCAGTGTAGGGGAGGTTGGTGATGGTGAAGTTGACGGTGAAATGCTCGAGCTCAGCAGCTGTTGTTGGTGGATGGGTGGGAGCTGGAAGAAGCACAGATGGGGAGTGACAAGGGGCAAGAGCCAAGGTGTCAGGGCAACAGATGGACAAGTGCAGAGGTCGCCTGCCAGTCCTGCCCTCCATGCAGAAGACTGGGAGGTTCTCCTGTCCCCAGCATCTGAAGCCTTGTCCCCCAGCCTCCACTGCCACAGAGAAGACCAATCTGAGGCACTTGGTGCCTTCTGAACCCAATCCCACTCCTGCAAGGTACTCACTGGTCAGCACTGGCTGTTCATTGTATCCTGGGAAAAGAGAGAGACAGAGGGTCAGGAGCTGAGCTGGGCAAGGAGCAGCACTGGGGCAGGGCTGCCGTGGCAGGGAGAGCAGAGGAGGCCGAGGGAGGAGCGTTGGTCACCGTTGACGTAGAGGCTGTCCTTGTCCAGGCTGTAGGGGCCCAGCTGGGTGATGCCTCTGGTCTTGTTGCTCACTTGGTGGTACAGCCCCACCCTGTCCAAAGGCGCAGCCGAGGCCTCCTTCCTGTAGGTGCACACGGCGTCCACCCGGGTCTCGTCCCTCTCACTGCCTGGCCTGCAAAAACATATGGACCTCGTTCAGAAATCCTCCTGTGCATATCCTCTCTTCAGGGCTGGGTTTTGGGGCCTCCATGGCCCTTTCCAGGTGGGACTTGAGAGTCATCTTAGAGGTACAAATGCGCACGCAGGGGGAATAACGCAGGAAGAATAGGGAATGCTCTATGGAGGCCATCAGAGTGGAGGTCCTGGCCAATAGGGTGGGTACAAAGAGAATAGAATTGAAAGCATCCCCTCATCTAACCAAGAATATAATTTAAAGGGTCCCCTCATCTAACCAGCAACAGTTGGGCATGACCCATACCTGAAGTCTGTTGTCTCACATCCTTGGAAGACAGAGCCAATGCTGCTTTTCTTCAGCAGGCGGTCAAGCTATAAAGAGGAGAGTTTTCCCAGTTAAGCCATGAGCATCTCTCTGCTCTCTCTCAAAGCTAATGAGACAAATGGGAGCACAGCAATGTCCCAGTGCTTGTCCACTTACCAGGGTGTTCATGACCCTTTGAGTAGCTCTGAACTTGGCCGAGTCAGGATTCTCCAGGTCAGAATTGTAGGGGAGGTTGGTGATGGTGAAGTTGATGGTGAAATGTTCAAGGGCAGCAGCTGTCGTTGGCGGCACAACTGCAAGAAACAAAGAGGAGTGAAATGGGGCACAAGCAAGGGTGTCAAGTTACGACTGGACAGCCATCAGAGGTAACCTCCCACCCTCTTCTGCATGGCAAAGCACAGCAGCTGTTGTTGGTGGATGGGTGGGAGCGGGAAGAAGCACAGATCCGGAATTATAAATTGGAACATCTTGGTTGTTACAGCCATGGGTGGATGAGTGCATAGGTGGCCTGCCAGCCCTCCTCTCCATGGGAATGGTTTGGATGCTCCCCATATCCCCAGGATCACAAGACTTGTCCCCCAGCCTCCACTGCCGTAGACAAGACCAATCTGAGGCACTTGCTGCCTTCTGATCCCATCCCACTCCTCCAAGGTACTCACTTGGCAGCGCTGGTTGTTCATTGTATTCTGGAAAAGAGAGAGACAGAGGGTCAGGAGCTGAGCTGGGCAAGGAGCAGCACTGGGGCAGGGCTGCCATGGCAGGGAGAGCAGAGGAGGCCGAGGGAGGAGCGTTGCTCACCGTTGACGTAGAGGCTGTCCTTGTCCAGGCTGTAGGGGCCCAGCTGGGTGATGCCTCTGGTCTTGTTGCTCACTTGGTGGTACAGCCCCACCCTGTCCAAAGGCGCAGCCGAGGCCTCCTTCCTGTAGGTGCACACGGCGTCCACCCGGGTCTCGTCCCTCTCACTGCCTGGCCTGCAAAACACACAGACCTCCATAAGCACCTTCCTGTGCACATTGTCTCTCTGGGCAGCATTTGGGGATGTCATGGCCATTCCTGTGTAGGAATGTAAGATTTCCCTTCCTGGAGAGTCTTTCTGGTTGGTGGGCACTCCTATCCACCCTCACTAATACCATGCAACTGTTCAGGAAGGAGAGGGCCTGGAAGGGCTTTAGTGCCATCCTGGGGCTCTTTTTTCACCTCCCCATGATAAGAGGACTGGCACTAAGGAGCAGCTCCAAGTCAGGGGATATTTAGGTTAAAGTCCTGAGGCTGGAGTGCATAAGCAACAATGTTCTGCCCCCATAAGAGAGGTCCTTATAGACAATGACCAACATGCACGACTTCTCAACGCAAGAGGTCTGCAAAATGCCACTTGAGCATGACCCATACCTGAAGTCTGCTGTCTCACATCCTTGGAAGACAGGGCCAATGCTGCTTTCCTTCAGCAGGCGGTCAAGCTGCAATGGGCAGAGGATTCCCAATTAAGCCGTGACAATTGCATTCCTTTCCAACTAATAAGGCCAGGTGGCACAGCAATATCTCAGTGCTTGTCCACTTACCAGGGTGTTCATGACCCTTCGAGTAGCTCTGAACTTGGCCGAGTCAGGATTCTCCAGGTCAGAATTGTAGGGGAGGTTGGTGATGGTGAAGTTGATGGTGAAATGCTCGAGCTCAGCAGCTGTTGTTGGTGGCTGGGTGGGAGCTGGAAGAAGCACAGATGGGGAGTGATGAAGGTTAAGGGATTGGTTGTTCCAGCTCTGGTTGGATGAGGACAGAGGTCTCCTTGCAACATTGCTATCCATGGGGAAGGCTAATAGACTCCCGAAGTCCCCAGGATCTCATGCCCCACCTGCCTCCTCCTCTGCCCTAAAGAAGAAAAATCTGAGGCACTTGGTGCCTTGTGATCCCATCCCAACCCTGCAAGGTACTCACTGGTCAGCACTGGCTGTTCGTTGTATTCTGGAAAAGAGAGAGACAGAGGGTCAGGAGCTGAGCTGGGCAAGGGGCAGCACTGGGGCAGGGCTGCCATGGCAGGGAGAGCAGAGGAGGCCGAGGGAGGAGCGTTGGTCACCGTTGACGTAGAGGCTGTCCTTGTCCAGGCTGTAGGGGCCCAGCTGGGTGATGCCTCTGGTCTTGTTGCTCACTTGGTGGTACAGCCCCACCCTGTCCAAAGGCGCAGCCAAGGCCTCCTTCCTGTAGGTGCACACGGCGTCCACCCGGGTCTCGTCCCTCCCACTGCCTGGCCTGCAAAAACATATAGACCTCCTTGAGTTCCTTCCTCTGCTGGCTCTCTCAAGGCTGGGGTTTGAGGCTTCCATGAGCCTTTCAGGCAAGACTCGAGTGTCTTCTTAGACTGAAAATTTGGCCACACAGATGGAATAGCACAGGAAGAGAGGGAATGCTCTAAGGATGGAGGGCATCAGGGTGGTGATTACAACCCACAGGCTGCACTCAAAGAGAGTAGACGTGAAGGCTCCCCTCATCTGACCAAACATCTTGCAGGGACACTTGAGCATAACCCATACCTGAAGTCTGTTGTCTCACATCCTTGAAAAACAGATTCAATGCTGCTCTCCTTCAGCAGGCGGTCGAGCTGCCAAGGAAAGATGTTTCCCAATTAAGCCATGTCCTTTTCTCTGCACTCCTTCGAAGGTGATGTGTACACTAGGGACATGGGTATGTCCCAGCACTTGTCCCCTTACCAGTGTGTTCATAACCCTTCGAGTAGCTCTGAACTTGGCTGAGTCAGGATTCTCCAGGTCAGAATTGTAGGGGAGGTTGGTGATGGTGAAGTTGACAGTGAAATGCTCAAGGGCAGCACCTGTTGTCGGTGGATGGGTGGCAGCTGGAAGAAGCACAGATGGGGAGTGACAAGGGGCCAGAACCAAGGTATCAGGGCAATGGATGAAAAATCACAGAGGTCTCCTGCCAGCCCTGCTCTACATGGGGAATTGGCTGCATGATCCCCACTTCTCAACAGGGCTTCCAACCCTAACCACCAGATCCTCTGCATAAGGGAAGACACCACTGAGGCAGTTTCTGCCTTGTGATCCCATCCCAACCCTGCAAGGTACTCACTGGTCAGCACTGGCTGTTCGTTGTATTCTGGAAAAGAGAGAGACAGAGGGTCAGGAGCTGAGCTGGGCAAGGAGCAGCACTGGGGCAGGGCTGCCATGGCAGGGAGAGCAGAGGAGGCCGAGGGAGGAGCGTTGCTCACCGTTGACGTAGAGGCTGTCCTTGTCCAGGCTGTAGGGGCCCAGCTGGGTGATGCCTCTGGTCTTGTTGCTCACTTGGTGGTACAGCCCCACCCTGTCCAAAGGCGCAGCCGAGGCCTCCTTCCTGTAGGTGCACACGGCATCCACCCGGGTCTCGTCCCTCTCACTGCCTGGCCTGCAAAACACACAGACCTCCATGAGCACCTTCCCCTGCACATAATCTCATCACAGCTGGGCTCTGGGGCTGCCGTGGCCATTTCTGGGTGTAAATTCAACTTCTGCCTTCCTGAAGTGTCTTTGTGGTGGGCAGCCACTGCTCTCCACCTTCACAAATACTGTGGGACTGTTCATGAAGGAAAGGGCCTGGAAGAATTTAGAGTC
This sequence comes from Acanthiza pusilla, assembly GCA_036630365.1. Lineage (NCBI taxonomy): Eukaryota > Metazoa > Chordata > Aves > Passeriformes > Acanthizidae > Acanthiza > Acanthiza pusilla. The sequence goes on along the minus strand of JAXCHO010000105.1, from coordinate 2,218,283 downwards.
ATCTTGGCATTATTCTGTAACCTCCTTGAGATAAGTGGACCGGCACTGAGGAGCAGTTCTAAGGTCAAGGACATTTAGAACAAATTCCAGAGGCAGGAATGCATAAGGAACATCATCCTGCCTCCGTAAGAGAAGCGCCAACAGACAATGACCAAAATGGGCCACTTCTCAAAGCAAGAGGTCTGCAAAATGCCACTTTGGCCTGACCCATACCTGAAGTCTGTTGTTTCACATCCTTGGAAGACAGGGCCAATGCTGCTCTCCTTCAGCAGGCGGTCAAGCTGCAATGGGCAGAGGTTTCACAGTTAAGCCATGGCCAGCTCCCTGCACTCCATCTCACTTGAAGAGGCACAGAAATGTCCCAGTGCTTGTCCACTCACCAGGGTGTTCATAACCCTTTCAGTAGCTCTGAACTTGGCCGAGTCAGGATTCTCCAGGTCAGCAGTGTAGGGGAGGTTGGTGATGGTGAAGTTGACGGTGAAATGCTCAAGCTCAGCTGCTGTTGTTGGTGGATGGGTGGGAGCTGGAAGAAGCACAGATGGAAGTTGGCAAGGGTGAAGATCTAGTGTCAGGGGTCTGGATGGAAAATCACTGTGGACTCCTGCCTAGCCTGCTCTCCATTGCTCAAGCTTGCAGGACCCTTGTTCCACCCAGGGGTTTCCAACCCTAGCCATCAGATCCTCTGCCTGAGGGAACAACCCAGTGAGGAACTTTATGCCTCCTGAACCAATCCCAACCCTGCAAGGTACTCACTGGTCAGCACTGGCTGTTCATTGTATCCTGGGAAAAGAGAGAGACAGAGGGTCAGGAGCTGAGCTGGGCAAGGGGCAGCACTGGGGCAGGGCTGCCATGGCAGGAAGAGCAGAGGAGGCCGAGGGAGGAGCGTTGGTCACCGTTGACGTAGAGGCTGTCCTTGTCCAGGCTGTAGGGGCCCAGCTGGGTGATGCCTCTGGTCTTGTTGCTCACTTGGTGGTACAGCCCCACCCTGTCCAAAGGTGCAGCCGAGGCCTCCTTCCTGTAGGTGCACACGGCGTCCACCCGGGTCTCGTCCCTCTCACTGCCTGGCCTGCAAAACACACAGACCTCCATGACCACTATCCTCTGCACCTTCTCTCCACAATGCCTGCCTGTGCGGCTTTTGTGCCTTTCTCTATCATGTAAAGGCAAGTTCTGCAATCTCCAAGTGTTCATCTGTGATTGCTGGCCACTGCTCTCCACCTGCAATAATGGCCTGGGGTTTATCAAGAAGGAAAATGACCAGGCAGAACTTTAGAGCCATCTTGGGCATGTGTTTTCACCACCTTGAGGTGAGAGGGCTGTCAGTGAGTGACAGATCTGAAACAGGATGGTATCCAGGAGAAGGTCCCAGAGGATCAGCCCATCCTGCAGTAGGTCCTCTCTGCATCAATTGAGTGTCAGCTGAACATGAACCTTGTGAATCCCCTCAGCTCACCAAGCACATGGAAAGGGATATTGGAATGTGACCCATACCTGAATGCTGTTGTTTGACATCCTTGGAAAACAGGGCCAATGCTGCTCTCCTTCAGCAGGCGGTCAAGCTGCAATGGGCAGAGGTTTCAGAGTTAAGCCATGGCCAGCTCCCTGCACTCTCTCCAGGTTCATGGGTCAATTAGGGGCTAGGCCATGGCCGTGAGAATGGCCACTTACTAAGGCTGTTGTGACTTTCTGGGTGGCGTTGAACTTGGCCGAGTCAGGATTCTCCAGGTCTGCAGTGTAGGGGAGGTTGGTGATGGTGAAGTTGACGGTGAAATGCTCGAGCTCAGCAGCTGTTGTTGGTGGCTGGGTGGGAGCTGGAAGAAGCACAGATGGGGAGTGACAAGGGGTAAAGGCATGGTGATGCCAGCACTGGCTCGATGAGTGGAGGTGTCTCCTGGACACTTTGCTATACATGAGGAAGGCTGATAGACTCCCCATGTCTCCATGATCTAATGCCCCATCCACCTCCTCCTCTGCTCTAAAGAAGAGAAATCAGAGGCACTTGCTGCCTCCTGACCCAATCCCAGCCCTGCAAGGTACTCACTGGTCAGCACTGGCTGTTCGTTGTATCCTGGGAAAAGAGAGAGACAGAGGGTCAGGAGCTGAGCTGGGCAAGGAGCAGCACTGGGGCAGGGCTGCCATGGCAGGGAGAGCAGAGGAGGCCGAGGGAGGAGCGTTGCTCACCGTTGACGTAGAGGCTGTCCTTGTCCAGGCTGTAGGGGCCCAGCTGGGTGATGCCTCTGGTCTTGTTGCTCACTTGGTGGTACAGCCCCACCCTGTCCAAAGGCGCAGCCGAGGCCTCCTTCCTGTAGGTGCACACGGCGTCCACCCGGGTCTCGTCCCTCTCACTGCCTGGCCTGCAAAACACACAGACCTCCTTGAGCACCTTCCTCTGCACATTTTCTCAGCAATGCTTGGCTCTGGGGCTGCTGTGGCATTCTCTATCACATGAAGGCAAGTTCTGCAATCTCCAAGTTTTCACATGTGATGGCTGGACACTGCTGGCCTCCTCTGCTAATGGCCTGTGTTTTATCAAGAAGAAAAATGACCAGGCAGGACTTTAGAGTCATCTTGGGCACAGGCGGTCACAACCATAATATGAGAGGGCTGTCAGTGATTGGCAGATCTCAAAGAGGACGGTATCAAGGAGAAGGTCCCAGAGGATCAGCCCATCCTGCAGTAGGTCCTGTCTCCATCGAGTGAGTGTCAGGAGAACATGAACCTTGTGAAACTCCTCATCTGACCACGGACATGCAAAGGGATGTTGAAACGTGACCCATACCTGAATGCTATTGTTTGACATCCTTGGAAAACAGGGCCAATGCTGCTCTCCTTCAGCAGGCGGTCAAGCTGCAATGGGCAGAGGTTTCAGAGTTAAGCCATGGCCAGCTCCCTGCACTCTCCCCGAGTTCATGGGTCAGTCCGGGGCAAGGCCATGGCCGAGAGAAGGGCCACTTACTAAGGCTGTTGTGACTTTCTGGGTGGCGTTGAACTTGGCCGAGTCAGGATTCTCCAGGTCAGCAGTGTAGGGGAGGTTGGTGATGGTGAAGTTGACGGTGAAATGCTCGAGCTCAGCAGCTGTTGTTGGTGGATGGGTGGGCGCTGGAAGAAGCACAGATGGGGAGTGACAAGGGGTAAAGAATTGGTTGTACCTGCTCAGGCTGGAAATGTACAGCAGTCTCTTGGCAACCTTGCTCTTCATGGGGAAGGCTGGGAGGCTTCCCATGTCCCCAGGATCTCATGCCCCATCTGCCACCTCCTCCACCATAAAGAAGACCTAAGTGAGGCGCTTTATGCCTCCTGATCCCATCCGTCTCCCACAAGGTACTCACTGGTCAGCACTGGCTGTTCGTTGTATCCTGGGAAAAGAGAGAGACAGAGGGTCAGGAGCTGAGCTGGGCAAGGAGCAGCACTGGGGCAGGGCTGCCATGGCAGGGAGAGCAGAGGAGGCCGAGAGAGGAGCGTTGGTCACCGTTGACGTAGAGGCTGTCCTTGTCCAGGCTGTAGGGGCCCAGCTGGGTGATGCCTCTGGTCTTGTTGCTCACTTGGTGGTACAGCCCCACCCTGTCCAAAGGCGCAGCCAAGGCCTCCTTCCTGTAGGTGCACACGGCGTCCACCCGGGTCTCGTCCCTCTCACTGCCTGGCCTGCAAAACACACAGACCTCCATGAGCACCTTCCTCTGCACCTTCTCTCCACAATGCCTGCCTGTGCGGCTTTTGTGCCTTTCTTTATCATGTAAAGGCAAGTTCTGCAATCTCCAAGTGTTCATCTGTGATTGCTGGCCACTGCTCTCCACCTGCAATAATGGCCTGGGGTTTATCAAGAAGGAAAATGACCAGGCAGGTCTTAAGATTCATCCTGGGCATGTGTTTTCACCACCTTGAGGTGAGAGGGCTGTCAGTGAGTGGCAGATCTGAAACAGGAAGGTATCCAGGAGAAGGTCCCAGAGGATCAGCCCATCCTGCAGTAGGTCCTCTCTGCATCAATTGAGTGTCAGCTGAACATGAACCTTGTGAATCCCCTCAGCTCACCAAGCACATGGAAAGGGATATTGGAATGTGACCCATACCTGAATGCTGTTGTTTGACATCCTTGGAAAACAGGGCCAATGCTGCTCTCCTTCAGCAGGCGGTCAAGCTGCAATGGGCACAGGTTTCAGAGTTAAGCCATGGCCAGCTCCCTGCACTCTCTCCAGGTTCATGGGTCAATTAGGGGCTAGGCCATGGCCGTGAGAATGGCCACTTACTAAGGCTGTTGTGACTTTCTGGGTGGCGTTGAACTTGGCCGAGTCAGGATTCTCCAGGTCTGCAGTGTAGGGGAGGTTGGTGATGGTGAAGTTGACGGTGAAATGCTCGAGCTCAGCAGCTGTTGTTGGTGGCTGGGTGGGAGCTGGAAGAAGCACAGATGGGGAGTGACAAGGGGCAAAGGCATGGTGATGCCAGCACTGGCTCGATGAGTGGAGGTGTCTCCTGGACACTTTGCTATACATGAGGAAGGCTGATAGACTCCCCATGTCTCCATGATCTAATGCCCCATCCACCTCCTCCTCTGCTCTAAAGAAGAGAAATCAGAGGCACTTGCTGCCTCCTGACCCAATCCCAACCCTGCAAGGTACTCACTGGTCAGCACTGGCTGTTCGTTGTATCCTGGGAAAAGAGAGAGACAGAGGGTCAGGAGCTGAGCTGGGCAAGGAGCAGCACTGGGGCAGGGCTGCCATGGCAGGGAGAGCAGAGGAGGCCGAGGGAGGAGCGTTGCTCACCGTTGACGTAGAGGCTGTCCTTGTCCAGGCTGTAGGGGCCCAGCTGGGTGATGCCTCTGGTCTTGTTGCTCACTTGGTGGTACAGCCCCACCCTGTCCAAAGGCGCAGCCGAGGCCTCCTTCCTGTAGGTGCACACGGCGTCCACCCGGGTCTCGTCCCTCTCACTGCCTGGCCTGCAAAACACACAGACCTCCTTGAGCACCTTCCTCTGCACATTTTCTCAGCAATGCTTGGCTCTGGGGCTGCTGTGGCATTGTCTATCACATGAAGGCAAGTTCTGCAATCTCCAAGTTTTCACATGTGATGGCTGGACACTGCTGGCCTCCTCTGCTAATGGCCTGTGTTTTATCAAGAAGAAAAATGACCAGGCAGGACTTTAGAGTCATCTTGGGCACAGGCGGTCACAACCATAATATGAGAGGGCTGTCAGTGATTGGCAGATCTCAAAGAGGACGGTATCAAGGAGAAGGTCCCAGAGGATCAGCCCATCCTGCAGTAGGTCCTGTCTCCATCGAGTGAGTGTCAGGAGAACATGAACCTTGTGAAACTCCTCATCTGACCACGGACATGCAAAGGGATGTTGAAACGTGACCCATACCTGAATGCTATTGTTTGACATCCTTGGAAAACAGGGCCAATGCTGCTCTCCTTCAGCAGGCGGTCAAGCTGCAATGGGCAGAGGTTTCAGAGTTAAGCCATGGCCAGCTCCCTGCACTCTCCCCGAGTTCATGGGTCAGTCCGGGGCAAGGCCATGGCCGAGAGAAGGGCCACTTACTAAGGCTGTTGTGACTTTCTGGGTGGCGTTGAACTTGGCCGAGTCAGGATTCTCCAGGTCAGCAGTGTAGGGGAGGTTGGTGATGGTGAAGTTGACGGTGAAATGCTCGAGCTCAGCAGCTGTTGTTGGTGGATGGGTGGGCGCTGGAAGAAGCACACATGTGGAGTGACAAGGGGTAAAGGATTGGTTGTACCTGCTCAGGCTGGAAATGTACAGCAGTCTCTTGGCAACCTTGCTCTTCATGGGGAAGGCTGGGAGGCTTCCCATGTCCCCAGGATCTCATGCCCCATCTGCCACCTCCTCCACCATAAAGAAGACCTAAGTGAGGCGCTTTATGCCTCCTGATCCCATCCGTCTCCCACAAGGTACTCACTGGTCAGCACTGGCTGTTCGTTGTATCCTGGGAAAAGAGAGAGACAGAGGGTCAGGAGCTGAGCTGGGCAAGGAGCAGCACTGGGGCAGGGCTGCCATGGCAGGGAGAGCAGAGGAGGCCGAGAGAGGAGCGTTGGTCACCGTTGACGTAGAGGCTGTCCTTGTCCAGGCTGTAGGGGCCCAGCTGGGTGATGCCTCTGGTCTTGTTGCTCACTTGGTGGTACAGCCCCACCCTGTCCAAAGGCGCAGCCAAGGCCTCCTTCCTGTAGGTGCACACGGCGTCCACCCGGGTCTCGTCCCTCTCACTGCCTGGCCTGCAAAACACACAGACCTCCTTGAGCACCTTCCTCTGCACCTTCTCTCCACAATGCCTGCCTGTGCGGCTTTTGTGCCTTTCTTTATCATGTAAAGGCAAGTTCTGCAATCTCCAAGTGTTCATCTGTGATTGCTGGCCACTGCTCTCCACCTGCAATAATGGCCTGGGGTTTATCAAGAAGGAAAATGACCAGGCAGGTCTTAAGATTCATCCTGGGCATGTGTTTTCACCACCTTGAGGTGAGAGGGCTGTCAGTGAGTGGCAGATCTGAAACAGGAAGGTATCCAGGAGAAGGTCCCAGAGGATCAGCCCATCCTGCAGTAGGTCCTCTCTGCATCAATTGAGTGTCAGCTGAACATGAACCTTGTGAATCCCCTCAGCTCACCAAGCACATGGAAAGGGATATTGGAATGTGACCCATACCTGAATGCTGTTGTTTGACATCCTTGGAAAACAGGGCCAATGCTGCTCTCCTTCAGCAGGCGGTCAAGCTGCAATGGGCACAGGTTTCAGAGTTAAGCCATGGCCAGCTCCCTGCACTCTCTCCAGGTTCATGGGTCAATTAGGGGCTAGGCCATGGCCGTGAGAATGGCCACTTACTAAGGCTGTTGTGACTTTCTGGGTGGCGTTGAACTTGGCCGAGTCAGGATTCTCCAGGTCTGCAGTGTAGGGGAGGTTGGTGATGGTGAAGTTGACGGTGAAATGCTCGAGCTCAGCAGCTGTTGTTGGTGGCTGGGTGGGAGCTGGAAGAAGCACAGATGGGGAGTGACAAGGGGCAAAGGCATGGTGATGCCAGCACTGGCTCGATGAGTGGAGGTGTCTCCTGGACACTTTGCTATACATGAGGAAGGCTGATAGACTCCCCATGTCTCCATGATCTAATGCCCCATCCACCTCCTCCTCTGCTCTAAAGAAGAGAAATCAGAGGCACTTGCTGCCTCCTGACCCAATCCCAACCCTGCAAGGTACTCACTGGTCAGCACTGGCTGTTCGTTGTATCCTGGGAAAAGAGAGAGACAGAGGGTCAGGAGCTGAGCTGGGCAAGGAGCAGCACTGGGGCAGGGCTGCCATGGCAGGGAGAGCAGAGGAGGCCGAGGGAGGAGCGTTGCTCACCGTTGACGTAGAGGCTGTCCTTGTCCAGGCTGTAGGGGCCCAGCTGGGTGATGCCTCTGGTCTTGTTGCTCACTTGGTGGTACAGCCCCACCCTGTCCAAAGGCGCAGCCGAGGCCTCCTTCCTGTAGGTGCACACGGCGTCCACCCGGGTCTCGTCCCTCTCACTGCCTGGCCTGCAAAACACACAGACCTCCTTGAGCACCTTCCTCTGCACATTTTCTCAGCAATGCTTGGCTCTGGGGCTGCTGTGGCATTCTCTATCACATGAAGGCAAGTTCTGCAATCTCCAAGTTTTCACATGTGATGGCTGGACACTGCTGGCCTCCTCTGCTAATGGCCTGTGTTTTATCAAGAAGAAAAATGACCAGGCAGGACTTTAGAGTCATCTTGGGCACAGGCGGTCACAACCATAATATGAGAGGGCTGTCAGTGATTGGCAGATCTCAAAGAGGAAGGTATCAAGGAGAAGGTCCCAGAGGATCAGCCCATCCTGCAGTAGGTCCTGTCTCCATCGAGTGAGTGTCAGGAGAACATGAACCTTGTGAAACTCCTCATCTGACCACGGACATGCAAAGGGATGTTGAAACGTGACCCATACCTGAATGCTATTGTTTGACATCCTTGGAAAACAGGGCCAATGCTGCTCTCCTTCAGCAGGCGGTCAAGCTGCAATGGGCAGAGGTTTCAGAGTTAAGCCATGGCCAGCTCCCTGCACTCTCCCCGAGTTCATGGGTCAGTCCGGGGCAAGGCCATGGCCGAGAGAAGGGCCACTTACTAAGGCTGTTGTGACTTTCTGGGTGGCGTTGAACTTGGCCGAGTCAGGATTCTCCAGGTCAGCAGTGTAGGGGAGGTTGGTGATGGTGAAGTTGACGGTGAAATGCTCGAGCTCAGCATCTGTTGTTGGTGGATGGGTGGGCGCTGGAAGAAGCACAGATGGGGAGTGACAAGGGGTAAAGAATTGGTTGTACCTGCTCAGGCTGGAAATGTACAGCAGTCTCTTGGCAACCTTGCTCTTCATGGGGAAGGCTGGGAGGCTTCCCATGTCCCCAGGATCTCATGCCACATCTGCCACCTCCTCCACCATAAAGAAGACCTAAATGAGGCGCTTTATGCCTCCTGATCCCATCCATCTCCCACAAGGTACTCACTGGTCAGCACTGGCTGTTCGTTGTATCCTGGGAAAAGAGAGAGACAGAGGGTCAGGAGCTGAGCTGGGCAAGGAGCAGCACTGGGGCAGGGCTGCCATGGCAGGGAGAGCAGAGGAGGCCGAGAGAGGAGCGTTGGTCACCGTTGACGTAGAGGCTGTCCTTGTCCAGGCTGTAGGGGCCCAGCTGGGTGATGCCTCTGGTCTTGTTGCTCACTTGGTGGTACAGCCCCACCCTGTCCAAAGGCGCAGCCAAGGCCTCCTTCCTGTAGGTGCACACGGCGTCCACCCGGGTCTCGTCCCTCTCACTGCCTGGCCTGCAAAACACACAGACCTCCATGACCACCTTCCTCTGCACCTTCTCTCCACAATGCCTGCCTGTGCGGCTTTTGTGCCTTTCTTTATCATGTAAAGGCAAGTTCTGCAATCTCCAAGTGTTCATCTGTGATTGCTGGCCACTGCTCTCCACCTGCAATAATGGCCTGGGGTTTATCAAGAAGGAAAATGACCAGGCAGGTCTTAAGATTCATCCTGGGCATGTGTTTTCACCACCTTGAGGTGAGAGGGCTGTCAGTGAGTGGCAGATCTGAAACAGGAAGGTATCCAGGAGAAGGTCCCAGAGGATCAGCCCATCCTGCAGTAGGTCCTCTCTGCATCAATTGAGTGTCAGCTGAACATGAACCTTGTGAATCCCCTCAGCTCACCAAGCACATGGAAAGGGATATTGGAATGTGACCCATACCTGAATGCTGTTGTTTGACATCCTTGGAAAACAGGGCCAATGCTGCTCTCCTTCAGCAGGCGGTCAAGCTGCAATGGGCAGAGGTTTCAGAGTTAAGCCATGGCCAGCTCCCTGCACTCTCTCCAGGTTCATGGGTCAATTAGGGGCTAGGCCATGGCCGTGAGAATGGCCACTTACTAAGGCTGTTGTGACTTTCTGGGTGGCGTTGAACTTGGCCGAGTCAGGATTCTCCAGGTCTGCAGTGTAGGGGAGGTTGGTGATGGTGAAGTTGACGGTGAAATGCTCGAGCTCAGCAGCTGTTGTTGGTGGCTGGGTGGGAGCTGGAAGAAGCACAGATGGGGAGTGACAAGGGGCAAAGGCATGGTGATGCCAGCACTGGCTCGATGAGTGGAGGTGTCTCCTGGACACTTTGCTATACATGAGGAAGGCTGATAGACTCCCCATGTCTCCATGATCTAATGCCCCATCCACCTCCTCCTCTGCTCTAAAGAAGAGAAATCAGAGGCACTTGCTGCCTCCTGACCCAATCCCAACCCTGCAAGGTACTCACTGGTCAGCACTGGCTGTTCGTTGTATCCTGGGAAAAGAGAGAGACAGAGGGTCAGGAGCTGAGCTGGGCAAGGAGCAGCACTGGGGCAGGGCTGCCATGGCAGGGAGAGCAGAGGAGGCCGAGGGAGGAGCGTTGCTCACCGTTGACGTAGAGGCTGTCCTTGTCCAGGCTGTAGGGGCCCAGCTGGGTGATGCCTCTGGTCTTGTTGCTCACTTGGTGGTACAGCCCCACCCTGTCCAAAGGCGCAGCCGAGGCCTCCTTCCTGTAGGTGCACACGGCGTCCACCCGGGTCTCGTCCCTCTCACTGCCTGGCCTGCAAAACACACAGACCTTCTTGAGCACCTTCCTCTGCACATTTTCTCAGCAATGCTTGGCTCTGGGGCTGCTGTGGCATTCTCTATCACATGAAGGCAAGTTCTGCAATCTCCAAGTTTTCACATGTGATGGCTGGACACTGCTGGCCTCCTCTGCTAATGGCCTGTGTTTTATCAAGAAGAAAAATGACCAGGCAGGACTTTAGAGTCATCTTGGGCACGGGTGGTCACAACCATAATATGAGAGGGCTGTCAGTGATTAGCAGATCTCAAAGAGGAAGGTATCAAGGAGAAGGTCCCAGAGGATCAGCCCACCCTGCAGTAGGTCCTGTCTCCATCGAGTGAGTGTCAGGAGAACATGAACCTTGTGAAACTCCTCATCTGACCACGGACATGCAAAGGGATGTTGAAACGTGACCCATACCTGAATGCTATTGTTTGACATCCTTGGAAAACAGGGCCAATGCTGCTCTCCTTCAGCAGGCGGTCAAGCTGCAATGGGCAGAGGTTTCAGAGTTAAGCCATGGCCAGCTCCCTGCACTCTCTCCAGGTTCATGGGTCAATTAGGGGCTAGGCCATGGCCGTGAGAGTGGCCACTTACTAAGGCTGTTGTGACTTTCTGGGTGGCGTTGAACTTGGCCGAGTCAGGATTCTCCAGGTCAGAAGTGTAGGGGAGGTTGGTGATGGTGAAGTTGATGGTGAAATGCTCGAGCTCAGCAGCTGTTGTTGGTGGATGGGTGGGCGCTGGAAGAAGCACAGATGGGGAGTGACAAGGGGTAAAGAATTGGTTGTACCTGCTCAGGCTGGAAATGTACAGCAGTCTCTTGGCAACCTTGCTCTTCATGGGGAAGGCTGGGAGGCTTCCCATGTCCCCAGGATCTCATGCCCCATCTGCCAACGCCTCCACCATAAAGAAGACCTAAGTGAGGCGCTTTATGCCTCCTGATCCCATCCGTCTCCCACAAGGTACTCACTGGTCAGAACTGGCTGTTCGTTGTATCCTGGGAAAAGAGAGAGACAGAGGGTCAGGAGCTGAGCTGGGCAAGGGGCAGCACTGGGGCAGGGCTGCCATGGCAGGGAGAGCAGAGGAGGCCGAGGGAGGAGCGTTGCTCACCGTTGACGTAGAGGCTGTCCTTGTCCAGGCTGTAGGGGCCCAGCTGGGTGATGCCTCTGGTCTTGTTGCTCACTTGGTGGTACAGCCCCACCCTGTCCAAAGGCGCAGCCGAGGCCTCCTTCCTGTAGGTGCACACGGCGTCCACCCGGGTCTCGTCCCTCTCACTGCCTGGCCTGCAAAACACACAGACCTCCTTGAGCACCTTCCTCTGCACATTTTCTCAGCAATGCTTGGCTCTGGGGCTGCTGTGGCATTCTCTATCACATGAAGGCAAGTTCTGCAATCTCCAAGTTTTCACATGTGATGGCTGGACACTGCTGGCCTCCTCTGCTAATGGCCTGTGTTTTATCAAGAAGAAAAATGACCAGGCAGGACTTTAGAGTCATCTTGGGCACGGGTGGTCACAACCATAATATGAGAGGGCTGTCAGTGATTGGCAGATCTCAAACAGGAAGGTATCAAGGAGAAGGTCCCAGAGGATCAGGCCATCCTGCAGTAGGTCCTGTCTCCATCGAATGAGTGTCAGGAGAACATGAACCTTGTGAAACTCCTCATCTGACCACGGACATGCAAAGGGATGTTGAAACGTGACCCATACCTGAATGCTATTGTTTGACATCCTGGGAAAACAGGGCCAATGCTGCTCTCCTTCAGCAGGCGGTCAAGCTGCAATGGGCAGAGGTTTCAGAGTTAAGCCATGGCCAGCTCCCTGCACTCTCCCCAAGTTCATGGGTCAGTCCGGGGCAAGGCCATGGCCGAGAGAAGGGCCACTTACTAAGGCTGTTGTGACTTTCTGGGTGGCGTTGAACTTGGCCGAGTCAGGATTCTCCAGGTCTGCAGTGTAGGGGAGGTTGGTGATGGTGAAGTTGATGGTGAAATGCTCGAGCTCAGCAGCTGTTGTTGGTGGATGGGTGGGCGCTGGAAGAAGCACAGATGGGGAGTGACAAGGGGTAAAGGATTGGTTGTACCTGCTCAGGCTGGAAATGTACAGCAGTCTCTTGGCAACCTTGCTCTTCATGGGGAAGGCTGGGAGGCTTCCCATGTCCCCAGGATCTCATGCCCCATCTGCCACCTCCTCCACCATAAAGAAGACCTAAGTGAGGCGCTTTATGCCTCCTGATCCCATCCATCTCCCACAAGGTACTCACTGGTCAGCACTGGCTGTTTGTTGTATCCTGGAAAAGAGAGAGACAGAGGGTAAGGAGCTGAGCTGGGCAAGGAGCAGCACTGGGGCAGGGCTGCCATGGCAGGAAGAGCAGAGGAGGCCGAGGGAGGAGCGTTGGTCACCGTTGACGTAGAGGCTGTCCTTGTCCAGGCTGTAGGGGCCCAGCTGGGTGATGCCTCTGGTCTTGTTGCTCACTTGGTGGTACAGCCCCACCCTGTCCAAAGGCGCAGCCGAGGCCTCCTTCCTGTAGGTGCACACGGCGTCCACCCGGGTCTCGTCCCTCTCACTGCCTGGCCTGCAAAACACACAGACCTCCATGAGCACCTTCCTCTGCACCTTCTCTCCACAATGCCTGCCTGTGCGGCTTTTGTGCCTTTCTCTATCATGTAAAGGCAAGTTCTGCAATCTCCAAGTGTTCATCTGTGATTGCTGGCCACTGCTCTCCACCTGCAATAATGGCCTGGGGTTTATCAAGAAGGAAAATGACCAGGCAGGACTTAAGATTCATCCTGGGCATGTATTTTCACCACCTTGAGGTGAGAGGGCTGTCAGTGAGTGGCAGATCTGAAACAGGAAGGTATCAAGGAGAAGGTCCCAGAGGATCAGCCCATCCTGCAGTAGGTCCTCTCTGCATCAATTGAGTGTCAGCTGAACATGAACCTTGTGAATCCCCTCAGCTCACCAAGCACATGGAAAGAGATATTGGAATGTGACCCATACCTGAATGCTGTTGTTTGACATCCTTGGAAAACAGGGCCAATGCTGCTCTCCTTCAGCAGGCGGTCAAGCTGCAATGGGCAGAGGTTTCAGAGTTAAGCCATGGCCAGCTCCCTGCACTCTCTCCAGGTTCATGGGTCAATTAGGGGCTAGGCCATGGCCGTGAGAATGGCCACTTACTAAGGCTGTTGTGACTTTCTGGGTGGCGTTGAACTTGGCCGAGTCAGGATTCTCCAGGTCTGCAGTGTAGGGGAGGTTGGTGATGGTGAAGTTGACGGTGAAATGCTCGAGCTCAGCAGCTGTTGTTGGTGGCTGGGTGGGAGCTGGAAGAAGCACAGATGGGGAGTGACAAGGGGCAAAGGCATGGTGATGCCAGCACTGGCTTGATGAGTGGAGGTGTCTCCTGGACACTTTACTATACATGAGGAAGGCTGATAGACTCCCCATGTCTCCATGATCTAATGCCCCATCCACCTCCTCCTCTGCTCTAAAGAAGAGAAATCAGAGGCACTTGCTGCCTCCTGACCCAATCCCAATCCTGCAAGGTACTCACTGGTCAGCACTGGCTGTTCGTTGTATCCTGGGAAAAGAGAGAGACAGAGGGTCAGGAGCTGAGCTGGGCAAGGAGCAGCACTGGGGCAGGGCTGCCATGGCAGGGAGAGCAGAGGAGGCCGAGGGAGGAGCGTTGCTCACCGTTGACGTAGAGGCTGTCCTTGTCCAGGCTGTAGGGGCCCAGCTGGGTGATGCCTCTGGTCTTGTTGCTCACTTGGTGGTACAGCCCCACCCTGTCCAAAGGCGCAGCCGAGGCCTCCTTCCTGTAGGTGCACACGGCGTCCACCCGGGTCTCGTCCCTCTCACTGCCTGGCCTGCAAAACACACAGACCTCCTTGAGCACCTTCCTCTGCACATTTTCTCAGCAATGCTTGGCTCTGGGGCTGCTGTGGTGTTCTCTATCACATGAAGGCAAGTTCTGCAATCTCCAAGTTTTCACATGTGATGGCTGGACACTGCTGGCCTCCTCTGCTAATGGCCTGTGTTTTATCAAGAAGAAAAATGACCAGGCAGGACTTTAGAGTCATCTTGGGCACGGGTGGTCACAACCATAATATGAGAGGGCTGTCAGTGATTGGCAGATCTCAAACAGGAAGGTATCAAGGAGAAGGTCCCAGAGGATCAGGCCATCCTGCAGTAGGTCCTGTCTCCATCGAATGAGTGTCAGGAGAACATGAACCTTGTGAAACTCCTCATCTGACCACGGACATGCAAAGGGATGTTGAAACGTGACCCATACCTGAATGCTATTGTTTGACATCCTGGGAAAACAGGGCCAATGCTGCTCTCCTTCAGCAGGCGGTCAAGCTGCAATGGGCAGAGGTTTCAGAGTTAAGCCATGGCCAGCTCCCTGCACTCTCCCCAAGTTCATGGGTCAGTCCGGGGCAAGGCCATGGCCGAGAGAAGGGCCACTTACTAAGGCTGTTGTGACTTTCTGGGTGGCGTTGAACTTGGCCGAGTCAGGATTCTCCAGGTCTGCAGTGTAGGGGAGGTTGGTGATGGTGAAGTTGATGGTGAAATGCTCGAGCTCAGCAGCTGTTGTTGGTGGATGGGTGGGCGCTGGAAGAAGCACAGATGGGGAGTGACAAGGGGTAAAGAATTGGTTGTACCTGCTCAGGCTGGAAATGTACAGCAGTCTCTTGGCAACCTTGCTCTTCATGGGGAAGGCTGGGAGGCTTCCCATGTCCCCAGGATCTCATGCCCCATCTGCCACCTCCTCCACCATAAAGAAGACCTAAGTGAGGCGCTTTATGCCTCCTGATCCCATCCATCTCCCACAAGGTACTCACTGGTCAGCACTGGCTGTTCGTTGTATCCTGGAAAAGAGAGAGACAGAGGGTAAGGAGCTGAGCTGGGCAAGGAGCAGCACTGGGGCAGGGCTGCCATGGCAGGGAGAGCAGAGGAGGCCGAGGGAGGAGCGTTGCTCACCGTTGACGTAGAGGCTGTCCTTGTCCAGGCTGTAGGGGCCCAGCTGGGTGATGCCTCTGGTCTTGTTGCTCACTTGGTGGTACAGCCCCACCCTGTCCAAAGGTGCAGCCGAGGCCTCCTTCCTGTAGGTGCACACGGCGTCCACCCGGGTCTCGTCCCTCTCACTGCCTGGCCTGCAAAACACACAGACCTCCTTGAGCACCTTCCTCTGCACATTTTCTCAGCAATGCTTGGCTCTGGGGCTGCTGTGGCATTCTCTATCACATGAAGGCAAGTTCTGCAATCTCCAAGTTTTCACATGTGATGGCTGGACACTGCTGGCCTCCTCTGCTAATGTCCTGTGTTTTATCAAGAAGAAAAATGACCAGGCAGGACTTTAGAGTCATCTTGGGCACAGGCGGTCACAACCATAATATGAGAGGGCTGTCAGTGATTGGCAGATCTCAAAGAGGAAGGTATCAAGGAGAAGGTCCCAGAGGATCAGCCCATCCTGCAGTAGGTCCTGTCTCCATCGAGTGAGTGTCAGGAGAACATGAACCTTGTGAAACTCCTCATCTGACCACGGACATGCAAAGGGATGTTGAAACGTGACCCATACCTGAATGCTATTGTTTGACATCCTTGGAAAACAGGGCCAATGCTGCTCTCCTTCAGCAGGCGGTCAAGCTGCAATGGGCAGAGGTTTCAGAGTTAAGCCATGGCCAGCTCCCTGCACTCTCCCCAAGTTCATGGGTCAGTCCGGGGCAAGGCCATGGCCGAGAGAAGGGCCACTTACTAAGGCTGTTGTGACTTTCTGGGTGGCGTTGAACTTGGCCGAGTCAGGATTCTCCAGGTCTGCAGTGTAGGGGAGGTTGGTGATGGTGAAGTTGATGGTGAAATGCTCGAGCTCAGCAGCTGTTGTTGGTGGATGGGTGGGCGCTGGAAGAAGCACAGATGGAAGGTCACAAGGGGTAGGAACCTCACTGTCCGGGCTCTGGATGTACAACCACAGAGTTCCACTTCTGCCGGCCATGGGTCTGCCCATCTCTTCTTCTTTTTGTCCTAGTTCTGTATTCTATCATATTGGTTTTTTTTGCCTAGTCTTAATTATAAATATTTATTTTCCGTTAAAAATATGTGAGTAAAATTTCATTCATGTTAATTTTAACAGATATTAGGCATTAATATATAGATATAGAAATAGTTCTATATCTCTTAGACAAGTATCTCAATATTATATTGGTATTTTTTTCCACTGAAATACTTTATAGTCCAATATTAATAACTTTAAATTTGGAGGTGACAAAACACAATTTCCTTGGTCATTTTATGGCTTTTAATTGAGGCTGTTACTGCCGTATGCAAAGTCAAGACTTCAGTACAGAAAACGGAATGGTTAAATCATTCAAAAAAATTATAAATATTTGAGTTATATCACATATAATATGGTAATGATAATGTTTTAAAATAATTGTTTAGAAAGACATTCTTTAATCAGCATGGGCTTTTATAAGGAGAAGACAAAGATATACTGGTGATACTATTTCATAGAAAATAATAAAACAAAATTAATCAGTTTTCCTAACTTTTATGCAACTTACTAGTTTTGACATCAAGAGTACTTCCAGATATTTCTGTCGTTCCAATATGCGCTGTACTGCTAAAACCAGGAAGAGATGTGTGCGATGTCTGTGTAGTAAATGGACCTAAGGTAGAGAAATGTAGCTGGGAAGTCGTCACTGCTGGAGATCTGCTCAAAATCTCTGCTCTGGAAGAGTGGAGTGTGGAGGTTGTCACAAGCTGAGATGTCTGTGGCCAAGTGGAAGAGAATGAAGCCTTAGGCTGAGATGTGGACTGGACAGAGGAGGTAGAGACTTCAGGCTGTTTAGAGGTGGACACAGTCGTAGACACAATGTAGGGTGTGGCCAGACGAGCACCAGTGGAGGTTTTCTCAAACACAGTGGTGGGGGTGGTGGGTGTAGTTCTGGTGAGACTTGGGGAAGTGGTCACCAGAGTGGATCTGTGAGGTAGGGCAGAGGTGGTGACCAAACTTGGGCTTGTCACAGGAGAAAAAGATGATGTTTCTGTAAGGACTGTGGTGGTCATGGCTCTTATCTCTGTCACTGGCATGGGGACATAGTCAGCAGGGGATGTTCCAGGAGGGCTGGATTGGATTGGACTGGTGGCTGAAGGATTTAGGCTGGAGGTTTGTGCTGTGGTCGAGAAGATTGTGGACGTTGACCCAAGTGGAAATGTGTCTGGCTGAGTGGAAGAGGCTGAAGCTGTTGACTCAGGCTGAGATGTGGGATGGACAACCAAGGTGGAGACTTCCGACCTTGTGGTGGTGGAAGCAGTGGTGGCCTCAGTGGTGGATGTGGCCAGACGTGCAGCTGTGGAAGGGTTCTCCAACATGGTGGTGGTGGTGGTGGTGGTGGGTGTAGTTGTGGCGAGAGTTGAGGAAGTGGTCTCCAGAGTAGAGCTCTGAGGAACAGTAGAGGTGCTGGCAGAAGTTTGGTTTGTCCCAGGAGCAGAGGATGATGTCTGGGCATGGACTGTAGTGATTGCGGCTCCTATCTCTGTCACTGGCATGGGGACATAGTCAGCAGGGGATGTTCCAGCAGCGCTGGAATGCATTGGAGTGGTGGCTGAAGGATTTAGGTTGGAGGTTTGTGCTGTGTTTGAGAGGGTTGTGGAGGTTGTCACAAGTGGAGATATCTCTGGCTGAGCAGAGGACACTGAAGCTGTAGACTGAGGCTGAGATGATGACTGAGTAGCCAAGGTGGAGATTTCTGACCTTGTGGTGCTGGAAGCAGTAGTGGTGGCTGCAGTGGTGGCCTCAATGGTGGACGTGGCCATACCAGCTGGAGTGGAGGTTTTCTCAAACACAGTGGTGGTGTTGGGTGCAGTTGTGGTGGGAGTTGGGGAAGTGGTTTTCAGAGTGGAGCTCAGAGGTTGAGCAGAGGTGGTAGCAGAAGTTGGGCTTGTCCCAGGAGCAGAGGATGATGTTTCTGCATGGACTGTGGTGGCTGTGGATGTTTCCTTTGTTGCTGAAGTTGTGACCTGGTCAAGAGGTGATGTTCCAGCGAGGCTGGAATGGACGGGAGTGGTGGCTGAAGACTTTAGGCTGGAGGTTTGTGCTGTGGTTGAGAGCATTTTGGAGGTTGTCTCCAGTGTTGTCTCTAGCCGAGCGGAAGAGGCTGAAGCCGTAGACTCAGGCTGAGATGGGAACTGGACAGCTGAGGTGGAGACTTCGGACACTCTAGTGGTGGAATCAGTGGTGGCCTCCATGGTGGATGTGGCCAGGCCTGCAGCTGTTGAGGTTTTCTCCAACACAGTAGAGTGGCTGCGTGTAGTTGTGGTGAGAGTTGGGGAAATAGTCTCCCAAGTAGAGCTCTGAGGAACAGCAGAGGTGGTGGCAGAAGTTGTCCTTTTCCCAGGAGCAGTGGACAATGTTTGTGCATGGCCTGTGCTGGTCATGGCTCTTATCTCTGTCACTGGCATGGGCACATAGTTACCAGGGGATGTTCCAGCGAGGCTGCTTTGCCTTGGAGTGCTGCCTGAAGGCTTTAAGCTGAAGGTTTGTGCTGTAGTCGGCAGAATTGTGGAAGTTGACTCAAGTGGAGACGTATCTGGCTGAGCAGAAGAGGCTGCACCCTTTGACTTAGTCTGTGATGTGGGCTGGACAGCCAAGGTGGAGACTTCAGACCTTGTGGTGGTGGAAGCAGTAGTGATATCAGGAATAGACGTAGCGTGACCCGCAGTAGTGGAGGTTGTCTCAAACACTGTGGTGGGAGTGGTGGTGGGTGTAGTTGTGGTGAGAGTTTGGGAAGTGGTCTGCAAGGTAGAGCTCTGAGGCAGAGCAGAGGTGATGGCCGACGTTGAGCTTGTCCCCGGAGCAGATGATGATGTTTGTGCAAGGACTGTGGCGGTCGCAGCTCCTATCTCTGTCACTGGCATGGGGACATAGCCAACAGGGGATGTTCCAGCTGGGCTGGATTGCCTTGGAGTGATGGCTGAAGGCTTTAGGCTGGAGGTTTGTGCTGTGGTTAAGAGGATGGAGGAGGTTGTCACAAGTGGAGATAACTCTGGCTGAGCAGAAGACACTCTAGCTGTAGACTGAGGCCGAGATGATGACTGAATAGCTGAGGTGGAGACTTCCGGCCTTGCAGTGGTGGCGACAGTGGTGGCCTCAACATTGGATGTGGCCAGACCAGCAGGAATGAGAGTTGTCCCCAAGGTATTGGCGGTGGTGGGTGTAGTTGTAGTACGAACTGTGGAAGTGCTCTCTGGAGTAGAGCTCCAAGGAAGAGCAGAGGTTCTGGTAGAAGTTGGGCTTGTCCCAGGAGCAGAGGATGATGTTTCTGCATGGACTGTGGTGGTCGCAGGTGTTGCCTCTGTCACTGAAGTTGTGATCTGGTCAAGAGGTGATGTCGCAGCGAGGCTGGATTGGATTGGAGTGGTGGCTGAAGGCTTTAGGCTGGAGCTTTGTGCTGTAGTTGACAGGATTATGGATGTTGACACAAGCGGAGATGTCTCTGGCCAAGAGGAAGAGGCTGAAGCTGTAGATTCAGGCTGAGATGTGGACTGGACATGAGAAGTGGATCCTTTCGACCTTGTCGTGGTGAAAGCACTGGTGCCCCTAAAAGTGGATGTGGCCAGACCTGCAGAAGTGGAAGTTTTCTCCAACACAGTAGAGTGGCTGGGTGTAGTTGTGGTGAGAGTTGAGGAAGTGGTCTCTGCAGGAGAGCTCTGAGGAAAAGCAAAGGTGGTGGCAGAAGTAGGGCTTCTCTCAGGAGCAGAGGAGGACATTTCTGTATGGACTATGGTGGTTGCAGCTCTTGTCTCTGTCATTGGCATGGAGACATAGTCAACAGGGGATGTTCCTGCAAAGCTGGTTTGGATTGGAGTGGTGCCTGAAGGCTTTAGGCTGGAGGATTGTGCTGGGGTCGAGAAGATTGTGGATGTTGACCAAAGCGGAGATATGTCTGGCTGAGCAGAAGAGGCTGAAGCTGTTGACTCAGGCTGAGATGTGGGATGGACAACCAAGGTGGAGACTTCCGACCTTCTGGTGGTAGAAACAGTGGTGGCCTCAATGCTGGATGTAGCTAGACCTGCAGCAGTGGAGGTTGTCTGAAACAGAGAAGAGTGGCTGGGTGTAGTTGTGGCGACAGTTTGGGAAGTGGTGTCCAGAGTAGAGCTCTGAGGAACAGTAGAGGTGCTGGCAGAAGTTTGGTTTGTCCCAGGAGCAGAGGACAATGTCTGGGCATGGACTGTAGTGATTGCAGCTCTTATCTCTGTCACTGGCATGGGGACATAGTCAGCAGGGGATGTTCCAGCAGCGCTGGACTGCATTGGAGTGGTGGCTGAAGGATTTAGGCTGGAGGTTTGTGCTGTGTTTGAGAGGGTTGTGGAGGTTGTCACAAGTGGAGATATCTCGGGCCAAGCAGAGGACACTGAAGCTGCAGACTGAGGCTGAGATGATGACTGAGTAGCCAAGGTGGAGATTTCTGACCTTGTGGTGCTGGAAGCAGTAGTGGTGGCTGCAGTGGTGGCCTCAATGGTGGACGTGGCCATACCAGCTGGAGTGGAGGTTTTCTCAAACACAGTGGTGGTGGTGGGTGTAGTTGTGGTGGGAGTTGGGGAAGTGGTCTCCTGAGTAGAGCTCAGAGGTTGAGCAGAGGTGGTAGCAGAAGTTGGGCTTGTCCCAGGAGCAGAGGATGATGTTTCTGCATGGACTGCGGTGGCTGTGGATGTTTCCTTTGTTGCTGAAGTTGTGACCTGGTCAAGAGGTGATGTTCCAGCGAGGCTGGAATGGATGGGAGTGGTGACTGAAGGCTTTAGGCTCGAGGTTTGTGCTGGTGTCGACAGGATAGTGGAGGTTGACTCAAGCAGAGACGTATCTGGCTGAGTGGAAGAGGCTGAAGCTGTAGACTCAGGCTGTGATGTGGACTGGACAGCCAAGGTGGAGACTTCAGACCTTGCAGAGGTGGAAGCAGTAGTGATATCAGGAGTAGATGTGGTGTGACCAGCAGCAGTGGAGGTTGTGTCAAACACCGTGGTGGTGGATGTTCCAGATGTAATTGTGGTTACAGTTTGGGAAGTGATCTCCAGAGTAGAGCTCTGAGGAACAACAGAGGTGATGGCAGAAGTTGGGTGTGTCCCCTGAGCAGAGGATGTTTCTGCATGGACTGTGGTGGTCATGGCTCTTATCTCTGTCACTGGCATGGGGACATAGTCAGCAGGGGATGTTCCAGGAGGGCTGGAATGCATTGGAGTGGTGGCTGAAGGCTTTAAACTGGAGGATTGTGCTGTGGTTGAGAGGATGGAGGAGGTTGTCACAAGTGGAGATGTCTCTGGCCGAGCTGAGGACACTGAAGCTGTAGACTGAGGGTGAGATGATGACTGAGTAACAGAGGTGGAGACTTCTGGAATTCCAGTGGTGGCCGCAGTGGTGGCCTTAATGTTAGATGTGGCAGGACCAGAAGGAATGGGGGTTGTCCCCAAGACATTGGTCGTGATGTGTGTAGTTTTGGTGAAAGCTGGGTAAGGCGTCTCCAGAGTAGAGCTCTGAGGAACAGCATAAGTGGTAGCAGAAGTTGGGCTCATCCCAGAAGAAAAGGGTGTTGCTGGTGCAAGGACCGTGGGGGTTGTGGGTGGTGTCTCTGTTGCTGAAGTTGTGACCTGGTCAAGAGGGGATGTTCCAGCGAGACTGGATTGGATTGGAGTGGTGGCTGAAGACTTTAGGCTGGTGGATTTTGTTCTGGTCAACAAGATTGTAGAGGTTGTCACAAGTGGAGATGTCTCAGTTTGTGAGGAAGAGGGTGGAGCTGCAGTCTCAGGCTGAGATGATGACTGGGCAGCTGAGGTGGAGACTTCTGACCTTGTGGTGGTGGAAGCTGTGGTGGCCTCAATGGTGGATGTAGCCAGACCTGCAGCAGTGGATGTTGTCTCAAACACTGTGGTGGGGGTAGTGAGTGTAGCTGTGGTGAGACTTGCGGAAGTGGTCTCCAGAGTAGAGCTCTGAGGTGGAGCAGAGGTGATGGTGGAAGATAGGCTTGTCCCAGGAGCAGATGGTGATGTTTGTGCAAGGACTGTGGCGGTCGCAGCTCCTATCTCTGTCACTGGCATGGGGACATAGCCAACAGGGGATGTTCCAGCAGCGCTGGATTGCCTTGGAGTGATGGCTGAAGGCTTTAGGCTGGAGGTTTGTGCTGTGCTTGAGAGGATGGAGGAGGTTGTCACAAGTGGAGATATCTCTGGCTGAGCAGAAGACACTCTAGCTGTAGAATGAGGCTGAGATGATGACTGAAAAGCTGAGGTGGAGACTTCCGGCCTTGCAGTGGTGGCGACAGTGGTGGCCTCAACATTGGATGTGGCCAGACCAGCAGGAATGAGAGTTGTCCCCAAGGTATTGGCGGTGGTGGGTGTAGTTGTAGTACGAACTGTGGAAGTGCTCTCTGGAGTAGAGCTCCAAGGAAGAGCAGAGGTTCTGGTAGAAGTTGGGCTTGTCCCAGGAGCAGAGGATGATGTTTCTGCATGGACTGTGGTGGTCGCTGGTGTTGCCTCTGTTGCTGAAGCTGTGACCTGGTCAACAGGAGATGTTCCAGCAAGGCTGGATTGGATTGGAGTGGTGGCTGAAGGCTTTAGGCTGGAGCTTTGTGCTGTAGTTGACAGGATTATGGAGGTTGCTTCAAGCGGAGACGTCTCTGTCTGAGCGGACGAGACTGAAGCTGTAGACTCAGGCTGAGACGTGGGCTGGACAGCCAAGGTGGAGACTTCCGATGTTGTGGTGGTGGAAGCACTGGTGCTCCTAATAGTGGATGTGGCCAGACCTGCAGCAGTTGCAGTTGTCTCCACCAAAGTAATGGTGGGTATAATTGTGGAGAAACTTGGGGAAGTGGTTTCCAGAGTAGAGCTCAAAGGTTGATTAAAGGTGCTGGCAGAAGTTGGGCTTGTCCCATGAGCCGGCGATGATGTTTCTGCATGGACGGTGGTGCTCCCTGGTGTTTTCTCTGTTGCTGTAGTTGAGACCTGGTCAAGAGGTGATGTCCCAGTGGGGCTGGAATGGATTTTTGTGGTGGCTGAAAGCTTGAGGCTGGAGCTTTGTGATGTGGTCGATAGGGTTGTGGACATTGACCCATGTGGAGGTGTTTCTCGCTGAGCAGAAGAGGCTGAAGCTGTAGACTCAGGCTGAGATGTGGAATGGACAGCCAAGGTGGAGACATCCAATGTTGTGGTGGTGGAAGCAGTGGTGGCCTCAATGGTGGTTGTAGGCAAACCAGCAGCAGTTGATGTTTTTTCCAACACAGTGGATGTGCTGGGTGTAATTGGGGTGACAGTTTGGGAAGTGGTCTCCAGAGTAGAACTCTGAGGAACAACAGAGGTGATTGCAGAAGTTGCGTGTGTCCCAGGAGCAGAGGATGATGTTCCTGCATGGACTTTGGTGGTCATGGCTCTTATCTCTGTCACTGGCACGGGCACATAGTCAGCAGGGGATGTTCCAGCAGGGCTGGATTGCCTTGGAGTGGTGGCTGAAGGCTTTAGGCTGGAGGATTGTACTGTGGTTGAGAGGATGGAGGAGGTTGTCACAAGTGGAGATATCTCAGTTTGAGTGGAAGAGAGTGGAGCTGCAGTCTCAGGCTGAGATGATGACTGGGCAGCTGAGGTGGAGACTTCTGACCTTGTGGTGGTGGAAACAGTAGTGCCCTCAGCATAGGATGTGGCCAGACTGGCAGCAGTAGATGTTGTCTCATACACCATGGTGGGGGTGGTGGTGGGTGTAGTTGTGGTGAGACTTGCGGAAGTGGTCTCCAGAGTAGAGCTCTGAGGCAGAGCAGAGGTGATGGACGAAGATGGGCTTGTTCCAGGAGCAGAAGATGCTGATTCTGCAAGGACTGTGGCGGTCGCAGCTCCTATCTCTGTCACTGGCATGGGGACATAGCCAACAGGGGATGTTCCAGCAGCGCTGGATTGCATTGGAGTGCTGGCTGAAGGCTTTAGGCTGGAGGTTTGTGCTGTGGTTAAGAGGATGGAGGAGGTTGTCACAAGTGGAGATATCTCTGGCTGAGCAGAAGACACTCTAGCTGTAGAAGGAGGCTGAGATGATGACTGAATAGCTGAGGTGGAGACTTCCGGCCTTGCAGTGGTGGCGACAGTGGTGGCCTCAACATTGGATGTGGCCAGACCAGCAGGAATGAGAGTTGTCCCCAAGGTATTGGCGGTGGTGGGTGTAGTTGTAGTACGAACTGTGGAAGTGCTCTCTGGAGTAGAGCTCCAAGGAAGAGCAGAGGTTCTGGTAGAAGTTGGGCTTGTCCCAGGAGCAGAGGATGATGTTTCTGCATGGACTGTGGTGGTCGCTGGTGTTGCCTCTGTTGCTGAAGCTGTGACCTGGTCAACAGGAGATGTTCCAGCAAGGCTGGATTGGATTGGAGTGGTGGCTGAAGGCTTTAGGCTGGAGCTTTGTGCTGTAGTTGACAGGATTATGGAGGTTGCTTCAAGCGGAGACGTCTCTGTCTGAGCGGACGAGACTGAAGCTGTAGACTCAGGCTGAGACGTGGACTGGACAGCCAAGGTGGAGACTTCTGACTTTGTGGTGGTAGACCAAGTGCTGGCCTCAATGGTGGATGTGGCCAAACCTGCAGCAGTCGTTTTTTCCAACACAGTGGATGTGCTGGGTGTAATTGGGGTGACAGCTTGGGAAGTGGTCTCCAGAGTAGAGGTCTGAGGAACAACAGAGGTGATGGCAGAAGTTGGGTGTGTCCCCTGAGCAGAGGATGTTTCTGCATGGACTGTAGTGGTCATGGCTCTTATCTCTGTCACTGGCATGGGGACATAGTCAGCAGGGGATGTTCCAGCAGCGCTGGAAT
Source organism: Acanthiza pusilla (assembly GCA_036630365.1). Classification (NCBI taxonomy): domain Eukaryota; kingdom Metazoa; phylum Chordata; class Aves; order Passeriformes; family Acanthizidae; genus Acanthiza; species Acanthiza pusilla. Next base: position 2,193,379 of record JAXCHO010000105.1, on the reverse strand, counting down.
GCATTGGAGTGGTGACTGAAGGATTTAGGCTGGAGGATTGTGCTGTGGTGAAGAGCATGGTGGAGGTTGTCACAAGTGGAGACGTCTCTGGCCAAGCTGAGGACACTGAAGCTGTAGACTGAGGCTGAGATGATGACTGAGTAGTTGAGGTGGAGACTCCCAGCCTTGAGGTGGTGGCCGCAGTGGTGGCCTCAATGGTGGAAGTGGCCAGACCCACAGGAATGGGGGTTGTGCCCAAGACATTGGTCACGGTAGGTGTAGTTGTGGTGAGAACTGGGGAAGTCCTCTCCAGAGTAGAGCTCTGAGGAAGAGCTGAGGTGGTGCCAGAAGTTGGGCTTGTCCAAGGAGCAGTGGACGTTGTTTGTACAAGGACTGTGGGCATTGCAGGTGCTGTCTCTGTTGATGAAGTTGTGACCTGATCAAGAGGGGATGTTCCAGCGATGCTAGATTGGATTGAAGTGGCGGCTGAAGGCTTTAGGCTGGGGGTTTGTGCTGTAGTTGACAGCATTGTGGAGGTTTTCACAAGTGGAGATATCTCAGCTTGAGTGGAAGAGGGTGGAGCTGTAGTGTGAGGCTGAGAGGATGATCGGGCAGCCGCCGTGGAGACTTCTGACACTGTGGTGGTGGAAGCAGTGGTGACCTCGATGGTTGGTGTGGCCAGACCTGCGTGAGTGGAGGTTCTCTCAGACACAGAGGTGGTGAGTGTATTTGTGGTGAGAGTTGGGGATGTGGACTCCAGAGTAGAGCTATGAGGTAGAGCAGAGGTGATGGCAGAAGATGGGTTAGTCCCAGGACCAGAGGATGGTGTTTCTTCATGGACTCTGGTGGTCAGGGCCCTTATCTCTGTCACTGGCATGGGGACATAGTCAGCAGGGGATGCACCAGCTGGGCTGGATTGGATTGGAGTGGTGGCTGAAGGCTTAAATCTGGAGGTTTGTGCAGTTGTTGAGAGCATTTTGGAGGTTGTCTCAAGTGGCAATGTCTCTGGCTGAGCAGAAGAGACTGAAGCTGTACACTCAGGCTGAGATGGGAACTGGACAGCTGAGGTGGAGACTTCGGACCTTTCGGTGGTGGAAGGAGCGGTGGCCTCAACAGTGGATGTGGCTAGAGCTGCTGCAGTAGAAGTTGTCTGCAACAAAGTAGAATGGCTGCGTGTAGTTGTGGTGAGAGTTGGGGAAGTGGTGTCCAGAGTAGAGCTCCGAAGAAGAGCAGAGGGAGTGGCAGGAGTTGGGCTTGTCCCAGGAGCAGAGGATGATGTTTCTGCAAGGACTGTGTTAAATGTAGCTCTTATCTCTGTCACTGTCGTGGGGACATAGTCAAGAGGGGATGTTCCAGTGGGGCTGGATTGCCTTGGAGTGCTGGCTGAAGGCTTTCGGCTGGATGACTGTGCTCTGGTCGACAGGACTGTGGAGGTTGTCACAAGTGGAGATGTCTCAGTTTGAGTGGAAGAGGGTGGAGCTGCAGTCTCAGGCTGAGATGATGACTGGGCAGCTGAGGTGGAGATTTCTGACCTTGTGGTGGTGGAAGCAGTAGGAGACTCAGCATTGGATGTCTCCAAAACTGCAGCAGTGGAGGTTGTCTCAAACCACATGGTGGAGGTGGAGGGTGTAGTTGTGGTGAGTGCTGGGGAAGTGGTCTCCAGAGAAGAGCTCTCTGAACGAGGAGAGCTGGTGGCATAAGTTGGGTTTGTCCCAGGAGCAGAGGACGATCTTTCTGTAAGGACAGTGGTGTGCGCAGCTCTTATCTCTGTCACTGGCATGGGGACATAGTCAGCAGGTGATGTTCCAGCAAGGCTGGTTTGGATTGGAGTGGTACCTGAAGGCTTTAGGCTGGAGGTTTGTGCTGTGGTCGAGACAATTGTGGATGTTGACTCAAGCGTAGATGTCTCTGGCCGAGCAGATGAGGCCGAAACCATAGACTCAGGCTGTGATGTGGTCTGCACAGCCAAGGTGTTGACTTCCAATCTTGTTGTGGTAGAAGCAGTGGAGCCCTCAATGGTGGATGTGGCCAGACCTGCAGCAGTTGAAGTTGTCTCCAACAAAGTGGTGGGGGCTGTAGTTGAAGTGATAGTTGGGGAAGCAGTCTCCAGAGTAGAGCTCTGAGGTCGACTAGAGATGCTGGAAGAAGTCGGATTTGTTTGAGGAGCAGAGTATGGTGTTTCTGCATAGAATGCGGTGGTCCCAGATGTTTCCTCTGTTGCTGAAGTTGTGACGTCTTCAAGAGTGGATGTCCCAGTGGGGCTGGAATGGATTGGAGTGGTGGCGGAAAGCTTGAGGCTGGAGCTTTGGGCTGTGGTCGATAGGGTTGTGGATATTGACCCAAGTGGAGATGTCTCTGGATGACCAGAAGAGGCTGAAGCCGTAGACTGCAGCTGAGATGTGGACTGCGCAGCTGAGGTGGAGACTTCTGACCTTGTGGTCGTGGAATCAGTGGTGGCCTCAATGGTGGATGTGGCCAAACTTGCAGCAGTTGATATTTTTTCCAACACAGTGGATGTGCTGGGTATAATTGTGGTGACAGTTTGGGAAGTGGTCTCCAGAGTAGAGCTCTGAGGAACAGCAGAGGTGGTGGCAGATGTTGCGCTTGTCCCAGGAGCAGTGGATGATGTTTGTGTAAGGACCGTGGGGGTCACAGGTGTTGTCTCTGTTGCTGAAGTTGTGACCTCTTCAAGAGGAGATGTTCTAGAGAGACTGGATTGGATTGAAGTGCTGGCTGAAGGCTTTAGGCTGGAGGTTTGTGCTGTGGATAAGAGGATGGTGGAGGTTTTCACAAGTGGATATGTCTCTGTTTGAGTGGAAGAGGGTGGAGCTGTAATCTCAAGTTGAGATGATGACTGGACAGCCAAGGTGGAGATTTCTGACCTTGTGGTGGTGGAAGCAGTGGTGGCCTCAACAGTGGATGTTGCCAGACCTGCAGCTGTGGAGGGGATCTCCACCACAGTGGTGGTGGTGATGGGTGTAGTTGTGGTGAGAGCTGGGAAAGTGGTCTCCAGAGTAGAGCTCTGAGGAAGAGCAGAGGTGGTGACAGAACTTGAGCTGGCCCAAGGAGCAGGAGTCGATGTTTCTGTATAGACTCTGGTAGCCATGGGTGTTGACTGAGTTGCTATAGCTGTGATTTGGTCAAGAGGGGATGTTCCAGCTGAGCTGGATTGGATTGGAGTGGTGGCTGAAGACTTTAAGCTGGAGGTTTGTGCTGTAGTTGACAGGATTGTGGACATTTTCACAAGTGGAGATGTCTCTGCCCCAGAGTAGGATAGTAAAGCTGTAGACTGAGGCTGAGATGATGACTGAATAGCTGTGGTGGAGATTTCCGGCCTTGCGGTGGTGGACACAGTGGTCACCTTAACATTGGATGTAGCCAGACCAGCTGGAGTGGAAGTAGTTTCAAACACAGTGGTGCTGGGTGTAGTTGTGGTGAAAGCTGGGGAAGTGGTCTCCAGTGTAGAGCTCTGAGGAAGAGCAGAGGTGGTGGCAGAAGTTGGGCTTGTCCCAGGAGCTGAGGATGATGTTTGTGCAATGAATGAGGAGGTCACGGATGTTTCCTCTGTTGCTGAAGTTGTGACTTGGTTGAGAGGGGATATCAGAGTGGGGCTAGATTTGATTGGAGTGGTGGCTGAAGGCTTTCCGCTGGAGGTTTGTGCTGTCGTCAAGAGAGTTGTAGAGGTTGTCACAAATGGAGATGTGTCTGGCTGAGTGGAAGAGGCTGAAGCCGTAGACTCAGGCTGAGATGTTGACTGGATAGCTGAGGTGGAGACTTCTGACCTTGCGGTGCTGGAAGCAGGGATGGCCTCAACAGTGGATGTGCCCAGACTTGTAGCAGTGGAGGTTGTCTCCAACACAGTGGTGTTGGATGCAACTGTAGTGACAGTTTGGAAAGTGGTCTGCAGAGCAGAGCTCCAAGGAAGAGCAGAGGTTCTGGCAGAAGTTGGGCTTGTCCCAGGAGCAGAGGTCGATGTTTCTGCATGGACTGTGGTGGTTGTGGGTGTTGCTTCTGTTGCTGAAGCTGTGACCTGGTCAAGAGGGGATGTCCCAGCGAGACTGGAATGGATAGGAGCGGTGGCTGAAGGCTTTAGGCTGGAGCTTTGTGCTGTGGTTGACAGGATTGTGGATATTGACCCAAGTGGAGATGTCTCTGGCTGAGTGGAAGAGGCTGAAGCCATGGACTCAGCCTGCGATGTGGACTGGACAGCCAAGGTGGAGACTTCTGACATTGTGGTGATGGAAGCAGTGGTGGCCTCCACGGTGGTTGTTTCCAACACTGTGGTGGTGGGCGTGGTTGTCATGAGAGTTGGAGAATTGGTCTCCAGAGTAGAGAACAGAGGAAGTGCAGTGGTGCTGGCAGAAGTTGGGTTTGTCCCAGGAGCAGAGGACGATGTTTCTTTAAGGACAGTGGTGGTCACGGCTCTTGTCTCTGTCACTGGCATAGGGACATAGTCAGCAGGGGATGTTCCAGGAGGGGTGGATTGCATTGGAGTGGCAGCTGAAGGCCTTAGGCTGGAGGTTTGTGCTGTGGTTGACAGGATTGTAGAGGTTGTCACAAGTGGAGATGTCTCAGTTTGTGTGGAAGATGGAGCTGCAGTCTCAGGCTGAGATGATGACTGGACAGCTGAGGTGGATGTTTCCAGCCTTGGGGTGGTGGACACTGTGGTGGCTTTAATGTTGGAAGTGGCCAGACCACCTGGAGTGGAGATTGATTCTAATACAGTGGTGGTGTTGGGTGTAGTTGTGGTGAGAGTTTGGGAAGTGGTCTCCAGGGTAGAGCTCTGAGGAAGAGCAGAGGGGGTGGCAGAAGTTGGGCTTGTCCCAGGAGCAGAGGACAATGATTTTGCACGGAACGTGGTGGTTGCAGCTCTTGTGTCTGTCACTGGCATGGGGACATAGTCAACAGGGGATGTTCCAGAGAGGCGGGTTTGGATTGGAGTGGTGGCTGAAGGTTTTGAGCTAGAGGTTTGTGCGGTGGTCAACAGGATTGTTGAGGTTGTCTCGATTGCAGATGGCTCTACTTTAGCAGATGAGGCTGGAGCCATAGTCTCAGGAGGAGATGTGGACTGTGCAGGCAAAGTGGAGGATTCCGTCGTTACAGAGGTGGACACAGTGCTGGGCTCAGCGGTGGAGGCTGATGTAGCAGCTTCAGTGGAGGCTGTCTCCAAAGGAGGGGTGGTGGGTGTAATTGTGGTGAGACTTGTGGAAGTGGCCTCCAGAGTAGGAAGAGCAGTGGTGGAAGCAGGATTTTGGCTTGCCCCAGGTGCAGCAGACGACGTTTGTTCAAGGAACACATTTGTCTCTTGAGTTGTCTGTGTTGCTTCAGTGGTGACCTGGTCAACAGGGGATGTTCCAGAGGTGCTGGACTGGCTTGGAGTGGTGACTGCAGTCTCTGGGCTGGAGGTTTGTGTGCTGGTCAAGAGGATTTTGGAGGTTGTCTCAAACTGAGATGTCTCTGCTGTAGTGGAAGAGGTTGGAGCCGTAATGTCAGGATGAGATGTAGACTGTGCAGCTGAAGTGGAGGATTCCATCGTCATGGAGGTGGACACACTGCTTGGCTCAACAGCAGCGGTTGATGCAGCAGCATCAGCGGAAGTTGTCTCAAATGCAGTGGTGGTCGGTGTAGCTGTGGTGAGACTTGGGGAAGTGGTCTCCAGAGTAGTGGTCTCAGGAAGAGCCACAGTTGTGGCAGAAGATGGATGTGTCCCAGTAGAAGAGGACAACGTCTGTACAAGGACCATGGTGCTTGCTTCTGTTTTTTCTGTGGTTTCAGTGGTGACCTGGTCATGAGTAGATGTTCCAGCAGTGCTGGATTGGATTAGAGTGGAGGCTGAAGGCTCCAGGCTGGATGACTGTTCTATGGTTGAGAGGATTGTGGAGGTTGTCCCAAATGGAGATGTCTCTGCTGTAGTGGAAGAGACTGGAGCTGTAGTCTCAGGAAGAGATGTTGAGCGTGCAGCCAAGGTGGAGGATTCCATCATCATGGAGGTGGACACAGTGCTGGGCTCAGTGCTTGAGGCTGATGTAGCAGCATCAGCGGAGGTTGTCTGCAACAGTGTAGTGGTGCTTGCAGTTGTGGTGGGAGTTGGGGAAGTGGTCTCCAGAGTAGTGATCTGAGGAAGAGTAGAGGTGGAGGCAGAATTTTGAGTTGTCACAGGAGAAAAGGACAATGTTTCTGTAAGGAACACCGTGGTTGCAGTTGTTTGTGTTACTTCAGTTGTGACCTGGTCATCAGTGGATGTTCCAGCAGCGCTGGATAGCATTGGAGTGGTGGCTGAAGGCTCCAGGCTGGAAGTTTGTTCAATGGTGGAGAGGACTGTGGAGGTTGTCTCAAATGGAGACGTCTCTGCTCTAGTGGAAGAGGCTGGAGCTGTAGTCTCAGGACGAGATGTGGACTGTGCAGCTGAGGTGGAGGATTCCGTCATCATGGAGGTGGACACAGTACTGGGCTCAATTGTTGAGGCTGACGTAGGAGCATCAGTGGAGATTGTTGGTAATGGGGTGGTAGCGGGTGTAGTTGTAGTGACGGTTGGGGAAGTTGTCTCCAGAGTAGTGATCTGAGGAAGAGAAGAGGCGGTGGCAGAGTTTTGGGTTGTCCCAGGAGAGAACAATGTTTCTGCAAGGACCACTTTTGTTGTAGTTGTCTGTGTTGCTTCAGTTGTGACCTGGCCAGCAGGGGATGTTCCAGAGGTGCTGGACTGGCTTGGAGTGCTGGCTGAAGGATTTGGACTGGAGGTTTGTTCTATGGTTGAAAGGATTGTGGAGGTTGTCTCAAATGGAGACGTCTCAGCTCTAGTGGAAGAGGCTGGAGCCGTAGTCACAGGACGAGATGTGGACTGTTCAGGTGGAGTGGAGGATTTCATCATCATGGAGGTGGACACAGTGGTGTCCTCAAGTGTGGACATAGCTGTAACGGCATCAGTGGAGATTGTGGCCAACAGAGTGGTGGTCTCTGTCATTGTGAGAAATGGGGAAGTGGTCTGTAGAGTAGAGCTCCTAGGAAGATCTCCATTTGTGGCAAGAGTTGGACTTGTCCCAGGAGAAGCGGATGATGTTTGTGCATGGACAATATTGGTCACAGACTTTACTGTGGCCTCAGTGGTGACCTGGTTGTCCATGGATGTTCCAGCAGGACTGGATTGCATTGGAGTGGTGGCCGAAGGCTCCAGGCTGGAAGTTTGTTCTATCATTGAGAGGATTGTGGAGGTTGTCTCAAATGGAGACATCTCTGCTCCAGTGGAAGAGGCTGGAGCTGTAGTCGCAGGATGAGATGTGGACTGTGCAGCCAAGGAGGAGAATTCCATCATCATGGATGTGGATACAGTGCTGTGTTCAGCAATTGAGCTTGACGTAGCAGCATCAGTGGAGGTTGTCTCAAATGCAGTGGTGGTGGGCGTGGTTGTGGTGAGAGTTGGAGAAGTGGTTTCCAGCGTAGTGGTCTGAGGAAAAGCCACAGTGGTGGCATAAGATGGATGTGTTCCAGAAGGAGAGGATGGTGTTTGTTCAATGAAAATGGTGGTTGCTTGTGTTGTCTCTGTGGCTTCAGTGGAGACCTGATCAAGAGTGGATGTTCCAGTGGCACTGGATTGCATTGGAGTGGTGCTCGAAGGCTCCAGGCTGGAAGTTTGTTCTATGGTTGAGAGGACAGTGGAGGTTGTCTCAAGTGGAGACGTCTCCACTCTAGTTGAAAAAGCTGAAGTTGTAATCTCAGGACGAGATGTGGACTGTGCAGCTGATGTGGAGGATTCCATCATCGTGGAGGTGGTTACAGTGCTGGGCTTAATGGATGAGGCTGACGTAGCAGCAGCAGCGGTGGTTGTCTCCAACGGCGTAGTGGTGCTTGTAGTTGTGTTGAGAGTTGGGTAAGTGGTCTGAACAGTAGAGCTCTGAAGAAGAGAAGACGTGGAGGCAGAATTTTGAGTTGTCCCAGGAGAGGACAATGTTTGTGCAAGGACCACCTTGGTCGCAGTTGTCTGTGTTGTTTCAGTTGTGACCTGGTCAACAGGGGATGTTCCAGCAGTGCTGGACTGGCTTGGAGTGCTGGCTGAAGGATTTAGGCTGGAGGTTTGTGCGGTGGTGAAGAAGGTTTTGGAGGTTGTCTCAAATGGAGATGTCTCTGGTGTAGTGGACGAGGCTGGAGCCATACTGTCAGGACGAGATATGGACTGTGCAGTTAAGGTGGAGGATTCCATCACCATGGATGTCGATACAGTGCTGTACTCAGCATTTGAGGTTAATGTAGTAGCAGTAGTGGTGGTTCGCTCTGATGGAGTTGGGCTAGGTGTAGTTGTGGTGAGTGCTGGGGACATGGTCTCCAGAGTAGAGTCCCAAGGAAGAGAAGAGGTTGTGGCATAGTTTTCTGTTGTCCCAGGTACAGTAGACGGTGTTTGTTCACGCACCACTTTGGTCACAGTTGTCTGTGCTGTTTCTGTGGTGACCTGGACATCAGTGGATGTTCCAGCAGCACTGGATTGCATTGGAGTGGTGGCTGAAGGGTTTAGGCTGGAGGTTTGTGTGGTTGTCGAGAGGATTTTGGCGGTTGTCCCAAACTGAGATGTCTCTGCTCTAGAGGAAGAGGGTGGAGCCGTAGTCCCAGCTTGAGATGTGGATTGTGCAGCCAAGGTGGAGGATTCCATCATCATGGATGTAGACACAGTGCTTTGTGCAACAGTTGAGGCTGATGTACCAACATCAGTGGAGGTTTTCTGCAATGGAATAGTGGTGCTTGTAGCTGCAGTGGGAGTCAGGGAAGTGTTCTCCAGAGTAGAGTCCCAAGGAAGAGAAGAGGTGGTGGCAGAATTAAGAGATGTCCCAGGAGAAGATAACAATGTTTCTGTATGGACCACCTTGGTGGATGTTGTCTGTGTTGCTTCAGTTGTGACCTGGTCAACAGGGAATGTTCCAGAGGTGCTGGACTGGCTTGGCGTGCGGGCTGAAGGACTAGGGCTGGAGGTTTGTTCTATGGTTGAAAGGAATGTGGACATTGTCTCAAAAGGAGACATCTCTGCTGTAGTGGAAGAGGCTGGAGCCATAGTCTCAGGACGAGATTTTGACTGTGCAGCCAAGGTGGAGAATTCCATTGTCATGGAGGTGGACTCAACGCTTTGTTCAGTAGTTGAGGTTGACCTAGCAACATCAGTAGAGGTTGTCTCAAACACAGTAGTGGTGGGTGTGGTTGTGGTGAGAGCTGGGGACATGGTCACCAGGGTAGAGTCCCAAGAAGGAGAAGAGGTGGTGGCATGGTTTTCAGTTGTTCCAGGCCCAGCAATTGTTCTTGGTTCAAGGGCCACTTCGGTTGCAGTTGTCTGTGTTGCTTCAGTGGTGACCTGCTCATGAGTGGATGTTTCAGCGGCACTGGAGTGGATTGGTGTGGTGGCTGAAGGCTTTAGTCTGGAGGTTTGTTCCGTGGTCGAGAGGATTGTTGAGACTTTCTCAAACTGAATCGTCTCTGCTCTAGAGGAAGAGGTTAGAGCTGTAGTCACAGGAGGAGATGTGGACTGTGCAGATGAGGTGGAGGATTCCATCATCATGGAGGTGGACACAGTGCTGGGCTCAACGGTTGAGCTTGACGTAGCACCAGCACTGCTGGTTTTCTCCAATGGAGTTGAGCCAGGTGTAGTTATGGTGACAGTTGGGGAAGTGGTCTCCAGAGTAGTGATCTGAGGAAGAGAAGAGGTGGAGGCAGAATTTTGAGTTGTCCCAGGAGAAGACGACAATGTTTGTGCAAGGACCATCTTGGTCGCAGTTGTCTGTGTTGCTTTAGTTGTGACCTGGTCAACAGGGGATGTTCCAGAGGTGCTGGACTGGCTTGGAGTGCTGGCTGGAGGATTTAGGCTGGAGGTTTGTGCAGTGGTCAGGAGAGTTTTGGAGGTTATTTCAAATGGAGACTTCTCTGGTGTAGTGGAAGATGCTGGAGCCATAGTCTCAGGATGAGATGTGGACTGTGCAGCCGAAGTGGAGGATTCCATCGTCATGGATGTGGACAGAGTGCTTTGTTCAACAGTTGAGGCTGATGTAGCAGCATCAGTGGAGGTTGTCTCAAACACAGTGGTTGTGGGAGTAGTTGTGGTGGGAGTTGAGGATGTAGTTTCCAGAGCAGTGGTCTGAGAAAAAGCTGCAGTGGTGGCAGAAGATGAACGTGTCCCAGGGGAAGCGGACACTGTTTGTGTAAGGACAATGGTGGTTGCTTCTGTTTTTTCTGTAGCTTCAGTGGTGACCTGATCATGAGTGGATGTCCCAGCAGTGCTGGATTGCATTGGAGTGGTGGCTGAAGGCTGCAGGCTGGAAGTTTGTTCTATGGTTGAGAGGATTGTGAAGGTTGTCTCAAGTGGGGATGTTTCCGCTCTAGTGGAAGAGGCTGGAGTTGTAGTCTCAGGACCAGATGTTGACTGTGCAGCCAAGGTGGCAGATTCTGTCATCATGGAGGTGGACGCAGTACTTGGTTCCACAGTTGAGGCAGAAGTAGCTGCATCAGTGGAGATTGTCTGCTGTGCGGTGGTGGTGGGTGTAACTGTGGTGAGAGTTGGGGAAGTGGTCTCCAGAATAGTGGTCTGAGAAGGAGAAGAGGTGGTGGCAGAATTTTGAGTTGTCCCAGGAGAAGAGAATATTTCTGCCAAGACCATTTTGGTCGCAGTTGTCTGTGTTGCTTCAGTTGTGACCTGGTCAACAGGGGATGTTCCAGAGGTGCTGGACTGGCTTGGAGTCCTGGCTGAAGGATTTAGGCTGGAGCTTTGTTCTATGGTTGAAAGGATGGTGGAGGATGTCTTGAATAGAGACGTCTCTGCTCTAGTGGAAGAGGCTGGAGCTGTAGTCTCAGGACGAGATGTGGAAAGTGCAGCTGCAGTGGAAGATTCCATCATCATGGAGGTGGACAGAGTGCTTTGTTCAACAGTTGAGGTTGACATAGCAGCATCAGTGGAGGTTGTCTTAACTGCAGCCGTCGTGGGTGTACTTGTGGTGAGAGCTGGAGAAGTGGTCTCCGGAGTAGTGGTCTGAAGAAGAGCCAGGGTGGTGGCAGAAGAAGATGGAAGAGTCCCAGGAGAAGAAGATGATGATTGTGCAAGGACCGTGGTGGTTGCTTGTGTTGTCTCTGTTGCTTTAGAGGTGACCTGGTCATGAGTGGATGTTCCAGTGGCACTGGATTGCATTGGAGTGGTGCCTGAGGGCTTTAGGCTGGATGTTTGTTCTATGGTTGATGGTATTGTGGGGGATGTCTCATATGAAACCATCTCTGCTGTAGTGGAAGAAGCTGGAGCTGTAGTCTCAGGATGAGATGTGGACTGTGCAGCTGATGTGGAGGATTCCATCATCATGGTGGTGGACACAGTGCTGGGCTCAACAGATGAGGCTGATGTAGCAGCAGCAGCAGAGGTGGTTGTCTGCAACAGTGTAGTGGTGCTTGTAGTTGTGGTGGGAGTTGGGGAAGTGGTCTCCAGAGTAGTGATCTGAGGAAGAGAAGAGGTGGAGGCAGAATTTTGAGTTGTCACAGGAAAAGAGGTCAATGTTTCTGCAAGGACCATCTTGGTTGCCATTGTCTGTGTTGCTTCAGTTGTGACCTGGTCAACAGGAGATGTTCCAGTGGTGCTGGACTGGATTGGAGTGCTGGCTGAAGGATTTAGGTTGGAGGTCTGTGCAGTGGTCAAGACGGTTTTGGAGATTGCTTCAAAGGGAGACGACCCTGCTCTAGTGGAAGAGGCTGGAGCCGTAGTGTCAGGACGAGATGTGGACTGTGCAGCTGAGGTGGAGGATTCCAACAGTGTGGATGTGGATACAGCGCTGTGTTCAGCAGTTGAGGGTGATGTAGCAGCATCAATGGAGGTTGTCTCAAACGCAGCAGTGGTGGGTGTAATTGTGGTGGGAGTTGAGGATGTAGTTTCCAGGGTAGTGGTCTGAGGAACAGAAGGGTTGGGGGCAGAAGATGGACGTGTCCCAGGAGAAGCGGATAATGTTTGTGTAACGACAATGCTGGTTGTTTGTGTTGTCTCTTTAGCTTCAGTGGTGACCTGATCATCAGTGGATGTTCCAGCAGCGCTGGATAGCATTGGAGTGGTGGCTGAAGGCTCCAGGCTGGAAGGTTGTTCAATGGTGGAGAGGACTGTGGAGGTTGTCTCAAATGGAGATGTCTCTGCTCTAGTGGAAGAGGCTGGAGCTATAGTCTCAGGACGAGATGTGGACTGTGCAGATGAGGTGGGCGATTCTGTCATCATGGAGGTGGACACAGTGCTTGGCTCCCTGGTTGAGGCTGGGGTAGCAGCATCAGCAGAGATTGTTTCCAATGGGGTGGTGGTGGGTGTAGTTGTAGTGACGGTTGGGGAAGTGGTCTCCAGAGTAGTGATCTGAGGAAGAGAAGATGTGGAGGCAGAATTTTGAGTTGTCCCAGGAGAAGAGGACAATGTTTCTGCAAGGACTGCCTTGGTCAGAGTTGTCTGTGGTGCTTCAGTTGTGACCTGGTCAGCAGGGGATGTTCCAGAGGTCTTGGACTGGCTTGGAGTGCTGGCTGAAGTCTCCAGGCTGGATGTTTGTTCTATGGTTGAAAGGATCGTTGAGGTTGTCTCAAACAGAGATGTCTCTGCTCTAGTGGAAGAGGCTGGAGCCATAGTCTCAGGACGAGATGTGGACTGTGCAGCCGAAGTGGAGGATTCCATCGTCATGGATGTGGGCAAAGTGCTTTGTTCAACAGTTGAGGGTGATGTAGCAACATCACTGGTGCTTGTCTGAAACTTTGTGGTGGTGCTTGTAGTTTTGGTAAGAGTTGGGGAAGTGGTCTGAGCAGTAGAACGCTGAGGAAGAGAAGAGGTGGTGGCAGAATTTTGAGTTGTCCCAGGAGAAAAGGTCAATGTTTGTGCAAGGACCACATTTGTCTCTTGTGTGGTCTCTATTGGTTCAGTTGTGACCTGGTCAACAGGAGATGTTCCAGAGGTGCTGGGCTGGCTTGGAGTGCTGGCTGAAGGATTTAGGCTGGAGGTTTGTGCGGTGGTCAGGAGGGTTTTCGAGGTTGTCTCAAATGGAGACGTTTCTGCTCTTGTGGAAGAGGCTGGAGCTGTAGTCTCAGGACGAGATGTGGACTGTGCAGCTGAGGATTCCATCATCGTGGATGTGGATACAGTGCTGTGTTCAGCAGTTGAGGCTGATGTAGCAGCATCAGTCGAAGTTGTCTCAAATGCAGCAGCGATGGGTGTGGTTGTGGTGGGAGTTGAGGATGTAGTTTCCAGAGAGGTGGTCTGAGGAAGAGCCACAGTGGTGGCAGAAGATGGATGTGTCCAAGGAGAAGAGGACAATGTTTGTGTTAGGACAATGGTGGTTCCTTCTGTTTTTTCTGTGGTTTCAGTGGTGACCTGGCCATGAGTGGATGTTCCAGCAGTGCTGGATTGCATTGGAGTGGTGGCTGAAGGCTCCAGGCTGGAAGTTTGTTCAATGGTGGAGAGGATTGTGAAGGTTGTCTCAAGTGGAGATGTCTCCAGTCTAGTGGAAGAGGTTAGAGCCGTAGTCTCAGGACGAGATGTGGACTGTGAAGGTGAGGTGGAGGATTCTGACATCATGGAGGTGGTTGCAGTGCTTGGCTCCTCGGTTGAGGCTGACGTAGCAGCATCAGCAGAGATTGTCTGTAATGGGGTGGTGGTGGGTGGAGTTGTAGTGACCGTTGGGGAAGTGGTCTCCAGAGTAGTGATCTGAGGAAGAGAAGATGTGGAGGCAGAATTTTGGGTTGTCCCCGGAGAAGAGGACAATGTTTCTGCAAGGACTGCCTTGGTCATAGTCGACTGTATTGCTTCAGTTGTGACCTGGTCAGCAGGGGATGTTCCAGAGGTGCTGGACTGGCTTGGAGTGCTGGCTGAAGGATTTAGGCTGGAGGTTGGTGCAGTGGTGAAGATGGTTATGGAGGTTGTCTCAAATGGAGACGTCTCTGATATAGTGGAAGAGGCTGGAGCCGTAGTCTCAAGATGAGATGTGGACTGTGCAGCTGCGGTGGAGGATTCCATCATCATGGAGGTGGACCCAGTGCTTTGTTCAACAGTTGAGGTTGACATAACAACATCAGTGGAGGTTGTCTCAAATGCAGAGGTGGTGGGTGAAGATGTTTTGAGAGTTGGGGAAGTGGTCTCCGGAGCAGTGGTCTGAAGAGGAGCCATAGTGTTGGAAGAAGTTGGACGTGTCCCAGGAGAAGAGGATGATGTTTGTGCAAGGACCATGGTGGTTGTTTGTGTTTTCTCTGCTGTTTCAGTGGTGTCCCGGTCATGAGTGGATGTTTCTGTGGAAATGGATTGGATTGGTGTGGTGGCTGAAGGCTCCAGGCTGGAAGTTGGTGTGGTGGTCGAGAGGATGGTGGAAGTTGTCTCATAGGGAGACATCTCTGCTCTAGTGGAAGAGACTGGAGCTGTAGTCTCAGAACGAGATGTGGAGTGTGCAGCTGAGGTGGAGGATTCCGTCATCATGGAGATGGACACCGTACTTAGCTCCCCAGTGGAAGTTGATGTTGCAGCATTAGTGGAGATTGTCTTCTGTGCAGTGGTGATGGGTGTAATTGTGGTAAAAGCTGGGGAAGTGGTCTCCAGAGCAGAGATCTGAGGAAGAGAAGAAGTGGTGGCAGAATTTTGAGTTGTTCCAAGAGAAGAGGACAATGTTTGTGCAGGGACCATCTTGGTCACAGTTGTCTGTGTTGCTTCAGTTGTGACCTGGTCAACAGGAGATGTTCCAGAGGTGCTGGACTGGCTTGGAGTGCTGGCTGAAGGATTTAGGCTGGAGGTGTGTGTGGTGGTCAAGAGGGTTTTGGATGTTCTCTCAAAAGGAGATGTCTCTGCTCTAGTGGAAGAGGCTGGAGCCGTAGTGTCAGGACGAGATGTGGACTGTGCAGGTGCACTGGAGGATTCCATCATCATGGAGGTGGATACAGTGCTGTGTTCAGCTGTAGAGGCTGATGTAGCAGCATCAGTGGAGGTTGTCTCAAACACAGTGGTGGTGGGCGTGGTTGTGGTGAGAGTTGTTGATGTACTTTCCAGAGCAGTGGTCTGAAGAAGAGCCGAAGTGGTGTCAGAAGGTGGACGTGTCCTAGGAGAAGAAGATAATGTTTGTGTAAGGACAATGGTGGTTGCTTGTGTTGTCTCTTTAGCTTCAGTGGTGACCTGATCATCAGTGGATGTTCCAACAGCGCTGGATAGCATTGGAGTGGTGGCTGAAGGCTCCAGGCTGGAAGGTTGTTCAATGGTGGAGAGGCCTGTGGAGGTTGTCTCAAATGGAGACGTCTCTGCTCTGCTGGAAGAGGCTGGAGCTGTAGTCTCAGGACGAGATGTGGACTGTGCAGATGAGGTGGGCGATTCTGTCATCATGGAGGTGGACACAGTGCTTGGCTCCCCGGCTGAGGTTGATGTAGCAGCATCAGCAGAGATTGTCTGCAATGGGGTGGTGGTGGGTGTAGTTGTAGTGACGGTTGGGGAAGTGGTCTCCAGAGTAGTGATCTGAGGAAGAGAAGATGTGGAGGCAGAATTTTGAGTTGTCCCAGGAGAAGAGGACAATGTTTCTGCAAGGACTGCCTTGGTCAGAGTTGTCTGTGGTGCTTCAGTTGTGACCTGGTCAGCAGGGGATGTTCCAGAGGTCTTGGACTGGCTTGGAGTGCTGGCTGAAGTCTCCAGGCTGGATGTTTGTTCTATGGTTGAAAGGATCGTTGAGGTTGTCTCAAACAGAGATGTCTCTGCTCTAGTGGAAGAGGCTGGAGCCATAGTCTCAGGACGAGATGTGGACTGTGCAGCCGAAGTGGAGGATTCCATCGTCATGGATGTGGGCAAAGTGCTTTGTTCAACAGTTGAGGGTGATGTAGCAACATCACTGGTGCTTGTCTGAAACTTTGTGGTGGTGCTTGTAGTTTTGGTAAGAGTTGGGGAAGTGGTCTGAGCAGTAGAACGCTGAGGAAGAGAAGAGGTGGTGGCAGAATTTTGAGTTGTCCCAGGAGAAAAGGTCAATGTTTGTGCAAGGACCACATTTGTCTCTTGTGTGGTCTCTATTGGTTCAGTTGTGACCTGGTCAACAGGAGATGTTCCAGAGGTGCTGGGCTGGCTTGGAGTGCTGGCTGAAGGATTTAGGCTGGAGGTTTGTGCGGTGGTCAGGAGGGTTTTCGAGGTTGTTTCAAAGGGAGACGTCTCTGGTGTAGTGGAAGAGGCTGGAGCCATAGTCTCAGGATGAGATGTGGACTGTGCAGGTGCACTGGAGGATTCCATCATCATGGATGTGGACAGAGTGCTTTGTTCAACAGTTGAGGCTGATGTACCAACATCAGTGGAGGTTGTCTCAAACACAGTGGTTGTGGGAGTAGTTGTGGTGGGAGTTGAGGATGTAGTTTCCAGAGTAGTGGTCTGAGAAAAAGCTGCAGTGGTGGCAGAAGATGGACGTGTCCCAGGAGAAGAAGATGATGATTGTGCAAGGACCGTGGTGGTTGCTTGTGTTGTCTCTGTTGCTTTAGAGGTGACCTGGTCATGAGTGGATGTTCCAGTGGCACTGGATAGCATTGGAGTGGTGCCTGAGGGATTTAGGCTGGATGTTTGTTCTATGGTTGATGGCACTGTGGTGGCTGTCTCATATGGAACCGTCTCTGCTGTAGTGGAAGAGGCTGGAGCTGTAGTCTCAGGATGAGATGTGGACTGTGCACCTGATGTGGAGGATTCCATCGTCATGGATGTGGATGCAGTGCTTTGTTCAGCAGTTGACGTTGGCATAGCACCATCAGTGCTGGTTGTCCCAAATGGAGATATCTCTGCTCTGCTGGAAGGAGCTCTAGCTGTTGACTCAGGCTGAGATGTGGACTGTGCAGCCAATGTGGAGGTTTCCATCATCATGGATGGGGACACAGAGGTGGCCTCAAGTGTAGACATGGCCATAATAGCATCAGTGGAGGTTTCTGCCAGTGGAGTAGTGGTCAGTTTAGTTGTAGTGACAGCTGGTGAAGTGGTCTCCAGAGCAGAGCTCAGAGGAAGAGCTGAGGTGGTGGCAGAAGTTGGGCTTGTCCCAGGAGCAGAGGATGATGTTTGTGTAAGCCCTTTTGTCACTTGTGTTGTGTCTGTCGCTTCAGTAGTGACCTGTCCATGAGTAGATGTCCCAGTTGGGCTGGACTGGATTAGAGTGGTGGCTGAAGGCTTTGGACTGGAGGTTTGTTCTGTGGTTGAAAGGATTGTGGAGGTTGTCTCGAATAGAGACGTCTCTGCTCTAGTGGAAGAGGCTGGAGCTGCAGTCTCAGGACGAGATGTGGAAAGTGCAGCTGCAGTGGAAGATTCCATCATCATGGAGGTGGACAGAGTGCTTTGTTCAACAGTTGAGGTTGACACAGCAGCATCAGTGGAGGTTGTCTTAGCTGCAGCGGTCGTGGGTGTACTTGTGGTGAGAGCTGGAGAAGTGGTCTCCAGAGTAGTGGTCTGAAGAAGAGCCAAGGTGGTGGCAGAAGAAGATGGAAGTGTCCCAGGAGAAGAAGATGATGATTGTGCAAGGACCGTGGTGGTTGCTTGTGTTGTCTCTGTTGCTTTAGAGGTGACCTGGTCATGAGTGGATGTCCCAGTGGCACTGGATTGCATTGGAGTGGTGCCTGAGGGCTTTAGGCTGGAGGTTTGTTCTATGGTTGATGGTATTGTAGGGGATGACTCATATGAAACCATCTCTGCTGTAGTGGAAGAAGCTGGAGCTGTAGTCTCAGGATGAGATGTGGACTGTGCAGCTGATGTGGAGGATTCCATCATCATGGTGGTGGACACAGTGCTGGGCTCAACAGATGAGGCTGATGTAGCAGCAGCAGCAGAGGTGGTTGTCTGCAACAGTGTAGTGGTGCTTGTAGTTGTGGTGGGAGTTGGGGAAGTGGTCTCCAGAGTAGTGATCTGAGGAAGAGTAGAGGTGGAGGCAGAATTTTGAGTTGTCACAGGAGAAGAGGTCAATGTTTCTGCAAGGACCATCTTGGTTGCCATTGTCTGTGTTGCTTCAGTTGTGACCTGGTCAACAGGAGATGTTCCAGTGCTGCTGGACTGGGTTGGAGTGCTGGCTGAAGGATTTAGGCTGGAGGTGTGTGTGGTGGTCAAGAGGGTTTTGGATGTTGTCTCAAACTGAGATGTCTCTCCTCTAGTGGAAGAGGCTGGAGCCGTAGTGTCAGGACGAGATGTGGACTGTGCAGGTGCACTGGAGGATTCCATCATCATGGAGGTGGATACAGTGCTGTGTTCAGCTGTAGAGGCTGATGTAGCAGCATCAGTGGAGGTTGTCTCAAACGCAGTGGTGGTGGGCGTGGTTGTGGTGAGAGGTGTTGATGTACTTTCCAGAGCAGTGGTCTGAAGAAGAGCCGAAGTGGTGTCAGAAGGTGGACGTGTCCCAGGAGAAGAAGATAATGTTTGTGCAAGGACAATGGTGGTTGCTTGTGTTGTCTCTTTAGCTTCAGTGGTGACCTGATCATCAGTGGATGTTCCAACAGCGCTGGATAGCATTGGAGTGGTGGCTGAAGGCTCCAGACTGGAAGTTTGTTCAATGGTGGAGAGGCCTGTGGAGGTTGTCTCAAGTGGGGATATCTCCGCTGTAGTGGAAGAGGCTGGAGCTGTAGTCTCAGGACGAGATGTGGACTGTGCAGATGAGGTGGGTGATTCTGTCATCATGGAGGCGGACACAGTGCTGGGCTCAACGGTTGAGGTTGATATAGCAGCATCAGCAGAGATTGTCTGTAATGGGGTGGTGGTGGGTGTAGTTGTAGTGACGGTTGGGGAAGTGGTCTCCAGAGTAGTGATCTGAGGAAGAGAAGAGGTGGTGGCAGAATTTTGAGTTGTCCCAGGAGAAGAGGACAATGTTTCAGCAAGGACCCCCTTGGTTGCAGTTATCTGCATGGCTTCAGTTGTGACCTGGTCAGCAGGGGATGTTCCAGAGGTGCTGGACTGGCTTGGAGTGCTGGCTGAAGGATTTAAGCTGGAGGTTGGTGCTGTGGTGAAGATGGTTGTGGAGGTTGTCTCAAATGGAGACATCGCTACTGTAGTGGAAGAGGCTGGAGCCGTAGTCTCAGGATGAGATGTGGACTCTGCAGCTGCGGTGGAGGATTCCATCATCGTGGAGGTGGACCCAGTGCTTTGTTCAACAGTTGAGGTTGACATAACAACATCAGTGGAGGTTGTCTCAAATGCAGAGGTGGTGGGTGACGATGTTTTGAGAGTTGGGGAAGTGGTCTCCGGAGCAGTGGTCTGAAGAGGAGCCATAGTGTTGGAAGAAGATGAACGTGTCCCAGGAGAAGAGGATGATGTTTGTGCAAGGACCATGGTGGTTGTTTGTGTTTTCTCTGCTGTTTCAGTGGTGTCCCGGTCATGAGTGGATGTTTCTGTGGAAACGGATTGGATTGGTGTGGTGGCTGAAGGCTCCAGGCTGGAAGTTGGTGTGGTGGTCGAGAGGATGGTGGAAGTTGTCTCATAGGGAGACATCTCTGCTCTAGTGGAAGAAGCTGGAGCTGTAGTCTCAGAACGAGATGTGGACTGTGCAGCTGAGGTGGAGGATTCCATTATCATGGAGGTGGACACCGTACTGGGCTCAGTGGTTGTGGCTGACGTAGCAACAGCAGCGGTGGTTGATTCCAACGGAGTTGGGTTAGGTGTAGTTCTGATACGAGTTGTAGAAGTGGTCTGAAGTGTAGAGCTCTCAGGAAGAGCCGTGCTGGTGGCAGAAGTTTGATATGTCCCAGGAGAAAAGGACAATGTTTCTGCAAGGACCACACTGGTCACTTGTGTTGTCTCTGTTGTTTCAGTGGTGACCTGGCCAGCAGGGGATGTTCCAGAGTTGCTCGACTGGCTGGAAGTGGTGGGTGAAGTCTCCAGACTGGATGCTTGTTCTATGGTTGAAAGGACTGTGGAGGTTGTCTCAAACTGAGATGTCTCTGCTCTAGTGGAAGAGGCTGGAGCTGTAGTCTCAGGATGAGATGTGGACTGTGCAGCTGATGTGGAGGATTCCATCGTCATGGATGTGAGCAAAGTGCTTTGTTCAACAGTTGAGGTTGATGTAGCAACATCACTGATGCTTGTCTGAAACTTTGTGGTGGTGCTTGCAGTTTTGGTAAGAGTTGGGGAAGTGGTCTGAGCAGTAGAACGCGGAGGAAGAGAAGAGGTGGAGGCAGAATTTTGGGTCATCCCAGGGGAAGAGGTCAATGTTTCTGCAAGGACCATCTTGGTTGCAGTTGTCTGTGTTGCTTCAGTTGTGACCTGGTCAACAGGGGATGTTCCAGAGGTGCTGGACTGGCTTGGAGTGCTGGCTGAAGGATTTAGGCTGGAGGTTTGTGTGGTGGTCAGGAGGATTGTGGAGGTTGTCTCAAATGGAGATGTCTCTGCTCTAGTGGAAGAGGCTGGAGCTGTGGTCTCAGGACGAGATGTGGACTGTGCAGCTGAGGATTCCATCATCGTGGATGTGGATACAGTGCTGTGTTCAGCAGTTGAGGCTGATGTAGCAGCATCAATGGAGGTTGTCTCAAATGCAGCAGACGTGGGTGTAGTTGTACTGAGGGTTGTGGATGCAGCTTCCAGAGTAGTGGTCTGAGGAAGAGCCACAGTGGTGGCAGAAGATGGACGTGTCCCAGGAGAAGGGGACAATGTTTGTGTAAGGACAATGGTGGTTGCTTCTGTTTTCTCTGTGGTTTCAGTGGTGACCTGATCACGAGTGGATGTTCCAGCAGTGCTGGATTGCATTGGAGTGGTGGCTGAAGGCTCCAGGCTGGAAGTTTGTTCAATGGTGGAGAGGATTGTGGAGGTTGTCTCAAATGGAGATGTCTCTGCTCTAGTGGAAGAGGCTGGAGCTGTAGTCTCAGGACGAGATGTGGACTGTGCAGATGAGGTGGGCGATTCTGTCATCATGGAGGTGGACACAGTGCTTGGCTCCCTGGTTGAGGTTGATGTAGCAGCCTCAGCAGAGATTGTCTGTAATGAGGTGGTGGTGGGTGTAGTTGTAGTGACGGTTGGGGAAGTGGTCTCCAGAGTAGTGATCTGAGGAAGAGAAGAGGTGGAGGCAGAATTTTGAGTTGTCCCAGGAGAAGAGGTCAATGTTTGAGCAAGGACCATCTTGGTTGCAGTTGTCTGTGTTGCTTCAGTTGTGACCTGGTCAACAGGGGATGTTCCAGTGCTGCTGGACTGGGTTGGAGTGCTGGCTGAAGGATTTAGGCTGGAGGTTTGTGCAGTGGTCAGGAGAGTTTTGGAGGTTATTTCAAATGGAAACGTCTCTGCTCTAGTGGAAGAGGCTGGAGCCATAGTCTCAGGATGAGACGTGGACTGTGCAGCTGCGGTGGAGGATTCCATCATCATGGATGTAGACACAGTGCTTGGCTCAACATTTGAAGTTGACGTAGCAGCAGCAGTGGAGATTGTCTGGAATGGGGTGGTGGTGAGTGTACTCGTGGTGAGAGTTGGGAAAGTGGTCTGAAGAGTAGAGCTCTGAGGAAGAGAAGAGGTGGTGGCAGAATTTTGAGTTGTCCCAGGAGAAGACGACAATGTTTCTGCAAGGACCACCTTGGTCACAGTTGTCTGTGTGGCTTTAGTTGTGACCTGGCCCACAGGGGATGTTCCAGAGTTGCTCGACTGGCTTGAAGTGGTGGGTGAAGTCTCCAGACTGGATGTTTGTTCTATGGTTGAAAGGACTGTGGAGGTTGTCTCAAACTGAGATGTCTCTGCTCTAGTGGAAGAGGCTGGAGCTGTAGTCTCAGGATGAGATGTGGACTGTGCAGCTGATGTGGAGGATTCCATCGTCATGGATGTGGATGCAGTGCTCTGTTCAACAGTTGAGGTTGGCATAGCACCATCAGTGCTGGTTGTCCCAAATGGAGATGTCTCTGCTCTCGTGGAAGGAGCTCTAGCTGTTGACTCAGGCTGAGATGTGGACTGTGCAGCCAATGTGGAGGTTTCCATCATCATGGATGGGGACACAGAGGTGGCCTCAAGTGTAGACATGGCCATAATAGCATCAGTGGAGGTTTCTGCCAGTGGAGTAGTGGTCAGTTTAGTTGTAGTGACAGCTGGTGAAGTGGTCTCCAGAGCAGAGCTCAGAGGAAGAGCTGAGGTGGTGGCAGAAGTTGGGCTTGTCCCAGGAGCAGAGGATGATGTTTGTGTAAGCCCTTTTGTCACTTGTGTTGTGTCTGTCGCTTCAGTAGTGACCTGTCCATCAGTGGATGTCCCAGTTGGGCTGGACTGGATTAGAGTGGTGGCTGAAGGCTTTGGACTGGAGGTTTGTGCAGTGGTCAAGAGGATGGTGGAGGTTGTCTCAAATGGAGATGTCTCTGCTCTAGTGGAAGAGGCTGGAGCTGTAGTCTCAGGATGAGATGTGGAAAGTGCAGACAAGGTGGAGGATTCCATCATCATGGAGGTGGAAACAGTGCTGGGCTCAACAGTTGAAGCTGATGTAGCAGCAGCAGTGCTGGTTATCTCCAACGGAGTTGGGCTGGCTGTAGTTGTGAGAGTTCGGGAAGTGGTCTCCAGAGCAGAGCTCTGAGGAGGAGCCATGCTGGTGGCAGACATTGGATTTGTCCCAGGAGAAAAGGACAATGTTTCTGCCTGGACCACACTGGTCACTTGTGTTGTCTCTGTTGTTTCAGTGGTGACCTGGCCAGCAGGGGATGTTCCAGCAGCACTGGATTGGCTTGGAGTGGTGGGTGAAGTCTCCAGACTGGATGTTTGTTCTATGGTTGAAAGGAGCGGGGACATTGTCTCAAACTGAGATGTCTCTGCTCTAGTGGAAGAGGCTGGAGCTGTAGTCTCAGGATGAGATGTGGACTGTGCAGCTGATGTGGAGGATTCCATCGTCATGGATGTGGATGCAGTGCTCTGTTCAGCAGTTGAGGTTGGCATAGCAGCATCAGTGCTGGTTGTCCCAAATGGGGATGTCTCTGCTCTCGTGGAAGGTGCTCTAGCTGTTGACTCAGGCTGAGATGTGGACTGTGCAGCCAATGTGGAGGTTTCCATCATCATGGATGGGGACACAGAGGTGGCCTCAAGTGTAGACATGGCCATAATTGCATCAGTGGAGGTTTCTGCCAGTGGAGTAGTGGTCAGTTTAGTTGTAGTGACAGCTGGTGAAGTGGTCTCCAGAGCAGAGCTCAGAGGAAGAGCTGAGGTGGTGGCAGAAGTTGGGCTTGTCCCAGGAGCAGAGGATGATGTTTGTGTAAGCCCTTTTGTCACTTGTGTTGTGTCTGTCGCTCCAGTAGTGACCTGTCCATCAGTGGATGTCCCAGTTGGGCTGGACTGGATTATAGTGGTGGCTGAAGGCTTTGGACTGGAGGTTTGTGCAGTTGTCAAGAGGATGGTGGAGGTTGTCTCAAATGGAGATGTCTCTGCTCTAGTGGAAGAGGCTGGAGCCGTAGTGTCAGGACGAGATGTGGAAAGTGCAGACAAGGTGGAGGATTCCATCGTCATGGAGGTGGACACAGTGCTGGGCTCAACAGATGAGGGTGACAGAGTAGCATCAGTGGTGGTTTTCTCCATCACAGTGGTGGTGCTGCTTGTAGCTGTGGTGAGAGCTGGGGAAGTGGTCTCCAGAGTGGAGATCTGAGGAAGAGCAGAGGTTTTGTCAGTAGCTGGGCTTGTCCCATGCACAGAGGAGGATGTTTGTGCATGGACCCTGGTGGTCGCAGGTGTTGTGTCACCTCTTACCTGATCAAGAGCAGATATTCCAGTGGGGCTGGAAGCCTCTGCAGTTCCTGTTTCTGGAGTTGGTTGAGTGGTTTGTTCTTTCGTGGAGAGGGCTGTGGTGCTGTTCTGACGGTCGGTCTTGTCTTCCCTTGTGGATGTTCTTGAAACCGTAGTTGTGCCATCAGCTGGGCTTGACCTTTCTCCTGTCCTGGATATCATATTAGTTGTGGATGTTTCCTCCTTCCCAGGAGTTGTAGGAGGTCGTGTTTCCAGGTTAGGAGTTGATTTTATTTCTTCTGTGGTCTGTGCTGTCCAATCTGTGCCTTGTTGCTGTGAATTTCCTGTAAGAGAAATTTATTTTGTAGGGAGTTTTTGAAAACCTCTGCTCTTCTTAATTTTCTATATTATTCAAGTTACTTCCCTGTGCATTGACTGTTTATTTAAATACTCTTTACAGCATTTTTTCTGTTTTCAATATGTCAAAATTCAGATATTTCTTTTGTCGTGGTATTATAGGAAATATGTCCCTATATTTACATCTCATTGAATATTAAGGAGTGAAAATACTGAGGAATCATTTGCTGATCAAGAACTGTATTGTACAACGTTAGCACAGAGTCACAGAATGGTGTGTACTGGGAAAGACCTTGAAAATCCTCTTGTCCCACCCCCTGCTTTGTCCTTGGTTGCTCCAAGCCCTGTCCAGCCTGGCCTTGGACACTGCCAGGGATCCAGGGGCAGCCACAGCAGCTCTGGGCACCTGTGCCACCACCCTCACAGGGAGAAATTCCTTCCTAATACCTATCCTAAATCAACCCTCTTTAAGCTTGAAGCTGTTCCCCCTCCTGTCACTCTGGGCCTTCATCCAAAGTCCCACTCCATCTCTCCTGGAGCCCTTCAGGCACTGGGAGGAGCTCTAAGGTCTCTAAGCCTTCTCATCTCCGGGCTGGACAATTGCAGTTGTCTCAGCCTGGCTCCATGGGAGAGCTGCTCTATCACTCTGCTCATCTTGGTGGCCTCCTCTGGACTCAGTCCAACGAGTTGAGTGATCACTGCACCTTCACCCCTTCAACAATAGTATTGTCACAAAACCTCTTGCTCTTTATCTGTTCCTCCACGCACTCAGATCAATAGACATGTCCAGCTGGAGGTTCTCTGAAGAGATCTTTGAAGAAGAACAGTAAAACCAGGATGTTCTTTACAGCTGAACATGTGCATTTGCATGGGCAAGGTGTCCCAGTTTCCTCTACTAGAATTTGGAAGAGACATTCATCTTCTTTCCAAATCACTTGATCCTGTCTTCCAAAATACTTGCAAGATTCCTGACCTTTATCATTCCATAGATAATCTTTCAAAGGAATTAGGAAAAACTGTCCCTATGGTAGAGAACTGATGACATTTAAAATGGAGTCTCACTTACTGCAAGGCATTAATTTTTAGGGTTTTTTTAATCCAAGTTTTTTCATCTAAAACCAGGAAAGAACAGTAACAGCCATCTATGAGAATTTCCCTTTACCCTGGATAATTTCTTCTTTTAGGAAAGTATTATTTCAGTCACTGTTAAAGTTTATTCTCTGAATAAATTCCTGAGGGTCCAACTGAAGGACCCTTGTCATAAAGGAAATTGAATCATGCTGTACCAACTTGTTCCTTTTCATACTTCTTAACACTTTATTGTTTTATATGATCTTTTCATTTTTTGGGTATTAGTTTTAAGATGCTTCTGCTTTCTGCAGTAAAGATAGTTAGCAGAGAACTCCCCAAACCCCAAACTCCTTTCTTTCCAGTGAGAAATCCTGTTCCTACCTATCCCCTTCTTCTTGATGTCCCCAGTATTCCGTGGAAAAGACAGTCAAAGACTAACTGTTCAGAGTTTTCTGGAACAGCTTCTCGAGAACACTGAGCTGTTTCAGGATTTGAATATGTTTCACTGAGGGATGTCATACACATCTGTAATTCTCAGATTTCAAAGCAGTAGTAGACACCCAAAAGGGTGAATACAGGGGTCAACAAAAATGCTCTGAACAAGTCCAACATTTTTCAAGAAAAATACTTGGAACAAGTCCAACATTTTTCCAGCTTCTTTTTATGTAAGCATTACGTATTCATACTCTGTTTTTTTCAAGCTTTCTGAATTGGCAACACCTACAAAAATCTGCTATTCATCCATAGCCACTCCAGTGACGACAGCACAATAGCTGTGGGTTTGTCACCCCAATTAAATTACCCTGTTCCCCTGAGGTGCACACAAACGTTCCGAACCACCCCAATGGTGTGGCTCTAAGGAGGGGCTCATTCTATTAATAATCCGTCACGGGAATCACACCCCGCTCTCTCCCCTGTCAGGTTGGTTGTGTCACCTCAGGAGATTCTCTTCTGCTGAGGCATTCCAGGCTCGTTAGTAACGCTCGGGCTTGACACCCACCAGGAAATGAGAAGGGCTGACATTCTGCCCTGGGTAGTGCCGTTAGGAGAGGAGGGATGGGGAAAGGAACAGGGACTCAGGCCAAGCTGTCTGAGATGTGAGGAATCATTACCACATCCCAGCGTCCTCACAAACAGCTTCATGGAATTGTGCAATCATGGTTTGGCCATGGTTTAGTCCCTTCCTACCTTAGAGCCAATCTTGTTCCATCCCACCTTCCACCATCCCAGGGTGCTCCAAGCCCTGTCCAGCCTGGCCTGGGACACTTCCAGGCCATGGGATGGGACAGCTCTGGGCACCCTGTGCCAGGGCCTCCCCACCCTCAGAATCTTTCCCTAATGTCTCATCTCTATCACTTTGAAGATATTTCCTCTTATCCTGTCACTCCAGGCCCTTGGAAATCGCCTCTCTCCATCTTTATTGTTGGCTTCCTTCAAAGCACTGCAAGGCCACAATGAGGTCACCCCAAACTTCTCCAGACTAACAACCCAAATTTTCTCAGCCTTTCCTCCCAGCAGAGCTGCTCTGTCCCTCTGATCATCCTGGTGCCTCCATCGAACTCACTCCAAGAGCTCCCCATCCCTTCTGCGCTGGAGGCAGCTCTGTGGGTGAGGTCTCACCTGAGCAGGGCAGAGTCACATCAAATCTGTTTGTTGTCACAACTCACCAGCTGGACAATGGAAGGGAAGAATTTGTGTGGGGTTTTGCAGGTATTTGTTGTACCTGCCCTCCCTGAGTTTGCTCTGCACCCACCTGGAGCCACCAGACCATGGTGCACCTCCACTCTCAGGGCTGCACTGTCCCATGACCACGCTGCAAAGCAAAGCTCTGACTGTCCCTCTCAGCAGGACTTGTCACCTGTGATCCAGCCCAGAGCGAGGCACAGCTCTGTCCATTCTACACAAAAATAATGCCCTGACGCTTCCCCATTCCTAAACCTTTGTTGTCTTTCTGGATTCCACACTCAACCAAGTGATGCTCTGGTATTTTGTGCATGAGAGGGCTTAGAAAACAGCAGAATAATACAAATAACAGGTGTGGTAATATTAATGTTAGAGCAGAATAGAAACCTTGGAAGGTCAGAGGAGAGTTGGTGAAAGGAAGGAGCAGCCAGTGTGGCAATGAGTAAATTGGTAGTAGCTCCTCAAGCTT
Source organism: Acanthiza pusilla (assembly GCA_036630365.1). Taxonomy (NCBI): domain Eukaryota; kingdom Metazoa; phylum Chordata; class Aves; order Passeriformes; family Acanthizidae; genus Acanthiza; species Acanthiza pusilla. Next base: position 2,166,230 of record JAXCHO010000105.1, on the reverse strand, counting down.
TGTTTCTACTCACAGACCTTTGTCTTATCTATTCACATTAACGGTCACAATATCAAACATAGCACAGGTTTTAGAATTAAGGATGCACAGAAAAACCTTGGATGACAGGACAAGGGAGAATGGCTTCCCACTGCCAGAGGGCAGGGATAGGTGGGATATTGGGGAGAAATTCTTCCCTGGGAGGGTGGGGAGGGCTGGGGTGGAATTCCCAGAGCAGCTGTGGCTGCCCCTGGATCCAAGGCCAGACTGGACAGGGCTTGGAGCAGTGGAAGGTGTCCCTGCCATGGCAGGGGTGGCACTGGTGAGCTTTAAGTCTCTCCCAATACAAACCATTCTGTGATATGTATATATATATATATGTGTGTGTGTGTGTATATATATTTCCTTTTAGAAGAAGGATACACATCTCTAAAAAAGTCAGGAATAAGTAGGTTTTTTCCTAAAATGTGTAACACTGGAATCCTCGTACCTTGGTGCATTTATATTTCTATATATTCTTTTCTATATTAATATCTATGTTATTTTCTGTATAAAAATCTAGAGAATGGTTTGATTCCTCTTTTTTTTTTCTGTGCTACCTGGAGGTTTTAAGCTATTCCTGGCCATGCCTAATAGACTTTCTGTGAGACTTTCTTTTCTTTCAGAACATTGAGAGAGATCTGGTGATGCACAGAGCTAAACTCTCTGTATCCCAAACTCCTCTGGGAGGCAAACTGGAATCACACATTTCTGATGCTAATTGGATCTATATTCATTTCATTAATAATTTTACATACTTTAAAATATTAAAATACATTAAATTATTAAGATTGAATTGCAAACTCTAGAATTAAGGACATGACCCCTGTCCTTCTAAAGGAACAGTTGCTGAATTGACAGAGAATTCACCAAAATACCAAAGTTCCCTCACCACAACGCACCAGGGATTTCCTGATCCCAGCCAGGAATTCCTAACAGGAGTTTCCATGCTCTAAATCAAAGCTGGATTTCTTTTGCAGTGCAGAGGTGGAAGGGAAATATTTTCACATCCACCTGCACTTAAAATTCAGCTCTGGGCAGGAATCCTCGTGCAGATTTCTATTCACCAGCTCAGATAAAAACAGCCCAAATGTTGCCAGGACAGAGTAAATTAATTAAAAATAATATAATTTTATTAATCTGCTGTTAATATATTTATTGCTAATTATATATTATTAATATACTATTAATATATTTATTAATATACTATTAATATATTTATTAATATATTAAAATAATCTAATATTTTTGAGCTCCTAAAATTTAAAGCAATGTTCAGCTCCTATGTTTCCCCTCTAATTCAGAATTAAAACAGACTTAATTGCCTTTAATTTAAAATTAATATCAATTAAGGTTGTGTGAAAAAAGGCTTTTTATATGTTGTCATCAATGCAATTAAAATGTCTCTAGAAATTTGAATTAATTAAGTGACTAATTAATTAATCAATTAGGTAACTTGGAGAGTTCTGTAAGTCACTGGGACTTCAAGTCCTAAGTGTCCATAAAATGAAATTTATAAACCTTTGAGTAACCACTACCACAAAACTGCTTTTTCATATAGAAACCAAGTAACTCCAACTTGAATAAAAGAAAAAAAAAATTGAAATTTTAGGTTATTAAATGCGTTCTGGATTTTCAATTCAGAGGGTTTTGCAAAGCTAAATGTCATGTTATAAGAAATATAATTTCAGAGACTGGAGCACTCCAGATCCTCTGTCATTTCGTTGCCATTGAAACTGTAATTTTTACCCACTTTTTCATGGGCTAAAAATATACAATTGGAAACTACTGTAAAATTCTCAAAGTATGTTTAGCCTGATTATTTTCTAGTAACAATTATTATTTGGATTCCCCCCCCTACTTTTTATGATTTCAAAATTCAACTGAGGAATGTAGATGAGCCGTTTATAAAGTAAATATTAACATCTCATTCATCTTTTTTCAGAAAACAAAATTAACTTTGGTTGCTAAAAACAAATATTGCAGTTTCTATTCTGGCTTTTGCTACATGAAATTAGATCAGCTTAGCTTTGGCAATTCCCTCTCTATTTATATTCAATAAATTTGAAAAATAAATGTTGTCCTCTCTGTAATTTTCTTCGTCTAACTGATGAATAAAAGTGCTAAAAATTGGTAAGACCATGAGCACGATCAGCCCATCACTCCAAAGGGATTTTGGGGTTTCTCGCTTGTATCACAAATTCTGAATAGATTTAATTATGAATGTTGTTTGAAGTTATTAGATATGAATATAATTTGGTAGAGTTTTAGTGACAATAATTTAATTTGCAAAATCTGTTCAACTGTACGAAATGGTTTTCTATTTAAAAAATACAGAGTTTTTCTAATTTTAAAAAAAAAACCAAATCAAATAATTGAATAATTTAGTGAATTAAATAAATTAAATCATTAAATAAATTCCACTTACCAGAAAAGCAGCACAATGCAATGATAACACACAAAATCTTCATCTTGGACCGGGATAAATTTATTGTCCAATCCATCCTCTTTTTCTTACAAGATCAGAATTTTCTTACAAGATCAGAATTTTCTGATGAGATTAGAATTTTCTTACAAAATCAGAATTTTCTGATGAGATTAGAAATTTTCCCAAATTCCCTTTGGGCTCTGCTTCTCCAGAGAGCTCAGGAGTGACCCTCACCCAGGAGGGGCCAAGATGAGTGCGATGGTCAAGGGGGAAATGTTCTTAAACTGCCACCCCTTGCATAACGCCAGCCCTTGGTGGAGGTTTGGGCCACACCTGTACCTGCCAGCCCGAGGATTTCAAATTAGAAGCGGTACTTTCCCTCTAGGGAAGGTAAATAAGAAACTCTCTGCTTGAAAAGGTCAGCGGGAGTGAATCTGAGCATGAAATGAGCAGGAATGGGGCCGGGGCTGCACCGCCAGGGCCACAATCGCACATTCATCGCGCAGATATTTAAGTTGAGGGTGGACACGGAGACAGGAGTTTGGCTGGGCTCAGAGTTTACATTTCTGTCGCACAACTCTGCTCTGAATGGCGAGCAAACATTTCCTGATGCTCTTTGTGGGGCACTGTGAGCAGCAAAAGCCTGGGTTGAGTGATAAGAAAAGCTCCTCGGGCTCATCCTTCCTTCCTTCCCAAGAATTCCTTGGGATCCAGGGAACATCCACAGCCAAAACTGCAAACTGGAACTCAACCATCCCCTGGGATTTCTCCCCTGGAGAATGGACAGAGGGATTCAGGAGAACTTCTCTGAGGGGCAAACCCGTGGGTAAAGTTCCAAAATCTGTTTTAAATTGTGTTTTAAGGGCTCTCACACCATCCCCTGCAGCAACCATCACAAAGGTGTTTGGGATAGAACCTATTGCCACGAGGCCTGCAAAAATGAATTTAAATCTAAATTTGGAACAGTGTCAGGCCTCCCTCTTGGTGCAGGTGTGCGTGGAGCTCTTCCACACAGGATTTTGAGATTCAGACTGAAATCAGCAGAGTCCAGTGGGGAAATCCATGTGCTGCTCCTGCAGATCCATGGGGCAGTGGATGACGGTGTAGTTTAAAGAAGAACGGTCACATCCCTCAATCCATACGAGAATTTAAAAGGTTTCCATCTGTTTTGAGCCATCACCAATACTGAGTGGGTTTGGTGCTTTATCCTTTTCCTTTATCAGGATTAATCCACAGGTGAACAGACTCTCTTTGGGTTTGGGCTCCTTCGTCCCTGAACTCCTGTCCCTGTTCTCTTCCCAGAATCCTGTCCCCCCCTTCCTCTGACACCTCCTCCAAACCCGAAATTTCTTGCTCAAGGTGAACCCAGGAAAAAGAAATAAATTCTTGTCTGCGTTTTCCATCACATTTTATTTCATTCTCACCAAACCCTGCGCTCAGGAAAGGCCCAAAACCTCTTTTATCCCTGATGGAGAGGCTTCGTCACCAACTCAGTTCTAGGTTTAGAGTTTTCCAGCAGGAATTGGCAATGCCTGAAGAAAAGTAAATGTTTGGATGACCTGGAAATTCTCTGGAAACCAATTCTAATTCATTCAGCTGGAGGTTTTTATGAGAATTAAATATTTAGTTTGATTGGATTGGAAAGTTATTTTATACTTGCCTTGTGAAACTTGTAGGGGACAGCTCTGCTTTGACTATCCAAGGTGGTTTTTGTAAATGCTTGAGATAATTGATATGAAAAACACCCTTTTTACAGGTAAAGAACCAGCAAACACTGGCATATACATTAGTAACAAAATTAATGTAAATTCACTTTTCCTAATTGAGGAACTAAACAGGCATTAGAAGCCTGGATTCATTCATGTAAATATTTTTCTGTAAAATTTCTGTGATACAAAGATCCTCTTCATGGTGTGGATAACACAGAAAGATTAAAAGTTCATCCCAGAATTGCTGAAATTACCTCAAGCACACCTGTCATGATGTGAGGCACTGACGTGCGCCCGGTGCTGCCTGGTTGTGCAAGAATTGGGTAAATTGAACATCCTTGACCTTTCCTCAAGTGTTACTAAGGGAGAAACAATTTGTGATTCACGACTCATTTCTGCCTGGGTCGCCTCTTTGACGTGATCTGTCTTTGGCTTCATCTTCTTGCATGAAAAAGGTTGATAAATTGGAGGGGAGGGGATAAATCATCCCAGCTGTGGAGGTAAATAAACCAGAGGCAAATAGAATTTTAAAAATGAAACAAAGGAGCTTTGGGAATGATTCTGGGTTAAGGTTCTTCAAGGTTAAGTAAAATTCTTCAAGGTTAATTCTTCAATTCTTCAAGGTTAAGTAAAAAGGCACAACCTCCTGATTTTATTTTGAATTCTAAGTACACACAGCCTGGTGGACTCTGCTTATTTTAGTCTGAGTCTCAAAATCCTGCATGGAAGAGCTCCACGCACACCTGCACCAAGAGGGAGGCCTGATACTGTTAAAAATTTAGATTTAAATTAATTTTTGCAGGCCTTGTGGCAATCGGTTCTATCCCAAACACCTTTGTGATGGTTGCTGCAGGGGATGACGTGAGAGCCCGTAAAACAAAAGTTGTTTTTTCGTGATGTGTCTCCAGTAACGTTTACATAACCCAGCATCATTTCCTTTTATCAGAACTGGGTGTTTGCACCTCCCTGGCAGGACACTCCTGATTTCACCAGTAAACGAAAGTGAAGGGAAAGGCCTGGCTGATTTGGGAGGAATGCAGCACCTTCAGAAGGGCTGTGGGTGAATTTATAATTTCCATTTCTAACCTGCCATTTGAACAAGGAATTAACATCCTTAAGAGAAGTTCAGCTCTGAAATGAGGATATGAAAAACTCTGCACTTGTGCTGCTGGGGCAAAGGAAAGCTCAGTGGGAATGGAGAAGCTTGAGAAGGAATTTATAACAACTTTCATTCTTTGCCTGTCCTGTGTCAACGAGCACTCACTAAACTCTGATTGATTTATCAGGTTTTACCAGTTGGTTTTGTAACCAAATACTTCCTTCTGCTGGCATTAACCGAGAACTGCATTTGAAATCCAAACCATCCCAGGGCTGTGGAAGGAAGTGATTTCCCCTATTTTATTCTCATTTACTTCTGGATTAGGGCATCACCTCAGTTTGTTGCTGCTGTGTGAACAGAAATCCTCCCAGCAGCTCATCTGCCAGGTGTACCCCACACCCAAACCCCCCTGTGACGCAGGTGACTCCCTAAAATTAGAGCATGATGCAACCTTGACAGCTAAAATGAGAATTTGGACAGTGTTTCCTGTGAGTGGGTGCTCAAACAAAAACCTTCACCTGTCAAAGGGCAGAAATATGCAGACAAGTCTCTGATTTTGGCCCTGCAGCCCAAAGTCACACCCTGAGTGACCCCAAAATCCCTCGGTCTGCATGGGGGGAATCAGAGGCTGCAGTGGAGAGCTGAAACAACTCCACAGCACAGGGAGAGTTCCTAAGGAGTAACCAGGCATAGATAATGCACCACAGAGGGAAACTATCCAGAAAATCGTGCAGAATCTCCCTGGTTTAAAGGGTATGAACACATTTCAGATGGCACTGGGCGAGGAGAGAAAACACTCCTGGAAGAAGACGATGTCCACAGAATCCCGGAATGGGTTGGGTTGGAAGAAACCTTAAAGATATCTCATTCCACCCCCAGCCATGGGCAGGGACATCTTCCTCTGGCAGGATGATGATCTACCCCCAGATAAACTATTTCAAGCACTAAATAAAATAAAAGAATCAGCTGGTTACACTTAATAAATTAACAAACCCTCACCTGCCGCAGTGCTGATGTCCATCCTGGAGGTGACCCTGGAGCTCGGTGGCCACTTGCACTCAGCCCTCGGGTACCGAGTGGGTCTGGGCAGCCCCCCGGGGCCAGGGGATGAGGGGTGCCCTGCACGATCCCCCGTGTGCCCCGTGCCAGGTGCCAGCAGCCCTGTCAGTGTCCCCAGGATGGCTGCGGAAGGGTCCCAGGTCCTCCTGGGCTGGAGACCCTGGGCTGAGGCTCCGATGGAGATGTGCAGGCCTGGAAGGCCAGAAGGTCCTTCAGCGCTGGGGGCTGCAGCAGGGGGAGGCTGGGGAGGGCCCCCAATGTCACCCTCGAGGCAGAGGGACAGCGATGGCTGTGCCCCAGGTGCCATGAGGGGCTCTGGGCTGTGGGGCTGTGGGGACAGCTCATGCACAGAGCTCTGCCCAAGGACAGGGGAGCTGGGCAGGATTTTGTCCCCCAGCACTGTCCCTGGGCGTATTCCAGAGCCATGGCTCCCCTCTGGCGCTGTCCCAAGGCCCAGCAAGGGAGGTTTGAGCTCTGGCAGCTTCACCTTGATCGCTGCCGAGGCCTTCAAGCTGGGCACCAACCTCCTGAGACCTGCTGGGAAACAGAGAGGGCTCAGTGCTCAGAGGAAATTAAGGAATTAGGAATCCAAGGATGTAGTTGCACTGTTTTAAAATCTTTCTCTTCTTTCTCATGGAGAATAGAGATAAGTTCCATTCTTGTGCTTTCTAATCTCTTTGTTTTGGTACTGGATGCTCTAGAGTTGTAACCAATCCTTATAGGAGGTGGAAAAACTATCGACCAATAATTATTAGATTATTAATGGATATATAAAGAAGTTCTTGTAAATAAAGTCTCTCTTTTTGCCATCTTGTGTGCTCCTGCCTGACTTCCCTGCGAGCTTCCGCGAATCTCCACAAATATCAGAAAATCAGAGCAACACAAGGAGAAGACTCAAATGATTTTTTTTTTTTTTTTTTTTTTTTTTTTTTTTTTTTTTAGTTAATTTATTATTTCATTATTTCCCAGGCTCCCCAGGGAATGGTCCTGGCCCCAAGGCTGCCAGAGCTCCAGGAGCGTTTGGACAAAGCTGCCAGGGATGCCCAGGGTGGGATTGTTGGGCTGTCCTGGGGCAGGAGTTGGATTGATGATCACTGTAGGTCCCTTCCAGCTCAGGATATTCCGGAATTCTACGTGATTTTGGAATTTTTGGCGAGATTTGAGTGTGCTGTGTTTTCTTTTGGGATCTTTCCTTTTATCTGCACCAGCTCTCCTGATCCACCTGCTCCAAACCATTGGGTGCAGCAGAGCCAAGACTGTTCCAGCCAAGGACTGCAGCCCCTCCTGCTCAAGGAATCCTTCAGGATAAGGAGTGGGAGGCACAGTGGAGAGAGCATCTCCTCCTTGGACCCCCAGGAGACAGAGGTTTCTCTGCAATAACTCAAATATTTACAGAATCATGTCAAGAATTGGGTTGGAAGGGACCCTAAAGCTCATCCATGGGCAGGGACAGCTTTCCCTATCCCAGGTTCTACCAAGCTGTGTCCAATCTGTCCAGATTTAAGCTTAATTTTTGTTTTATAACCTCATGTAAAGAGTTTCTCTTTCTGTTTTGGTTTTTTTTTTTTTCTTTCCATTCTGAATTTCCGCTTCATGGTTGTTGCTTTTGCCACCTAATTCCAGCAATTTAAGATGTCCACTATTGGTAGAATCTTTATTTGAGGGCAATTTGGGGGAGTTGGAACTTTAAAAATGCAATTAAACCCTTTTTCTAGGAGTTATTTCCTACACCACCATAATTTTTATATTCTTGTATTTTTCAACTCGACTGCATTTTTACCTCTGAGCGCTGAAGCATTAGGACAGGTTTGTGTGGGAAGAAAGTTCAGGCACTTTTTTTTCTTGTGCAGAACTCTCAAACATCAGATATTTGCAGTCAGGGCTAAAGAAATCCCTGGAGATGATTTGTGTTTATATATATTCCAAATTCCAAATCATGGAATTTGGGCACAATCCCATCAAATGTTAAAAAATCTCTCCCTGAACTCTTCCTAGAAAGAGCTTGGGCCTTACTGCTGATCCAGGTGGATTCGTGGAATCATGGAATGGTTTGGGTGGGAAGGACCTTAAATCCCATCCCATTCCAGTCCCTTCCATGGCAGGGACACCTTCCACTGTCCCAGGCTGCTCCAAGCCCTGGCCAGCCTGGCCTTGGACACTGCCAGGGATCCACCGTGTGCCAGGGCCTGCCCACCCTCAGAATTCCTTCTCAATATCTCACCTAAATTTCCCTTTTTTCCAGTTGGAAAGAGATTTGAAGGATTCAGGTCTCCTTCCTTTGGATACCCAGAGGGAAAACCAGGCAGGAGCAGTTCCGATTCCCAAGGATCCAGGGCGTGTGGGACTCTGTCAGCTCCCACTTGTTCAACCTCCTCCCTGTCGCCTTTACAGCTTCAAAAACACACAGCAAACCTCCCCTCCCACCACAGGGAATATGCCTCGGGCTGCTCAAGTCTTTTAGTGTTTTTTCCTCTCTTTTTCAGCCCCAAAATAGTCCGCAATGATTAGAAAATGTCTTCATTACGTTCTGCCTTGATTTCCTGCCTCTGCATTGGTTGCACGTGCAGGTCTGGATATTTTTCAGGAATTTTTTAATGCCCTCTGCTACTGTTAAGACCAGCTAAAATACTGAAATACTAAAAATATTTAGACATAGAGTAAAAATTTGACATACAGACACACATTCATAATTCCCTTTAAAAAAAATCCTCACCCCTCGCCCCAATTTAAATTTTCATTTCCCCGGAGCATTCCGTGAAGTAATTCCCACAAGGTCCATCCTACCTGTTGTTGTGCACGTGCTGAAATAAAATGCCAGGGCTAGGAATATATTCAATGTAAAACATTGCCCAGGGCGACGTTTCCAAGGCATTTCGTTGCCTTGGGACTCCTTGTCCAAGGGACAGCTTGCTCCGGGCTCCTCACAGCTCTGCTCCCTCTGCGAGCGAATTCCAAATGTTATGGAGTGACCCAGGCAATGCAATGCTGTTGGCTGAGCAGCTGACACACCTTAAACCCAGCTCACTTTAGGAAGTTGTTGTTATCTGGCCAAAACTGGGGGTGAACCAATGAGGTGAACTGTGGGTAGAGTTCATAATTCACTTTGTGTCAGGGATCCATTGCAAACCCTCAGGAGGAGCCAGGGTGCCTGGGTAAGGCTTTGTTCGGGAAAATTTGGGATTTGAAAAATGGGGTTGCAGAAACATTAATGGAAAAGCATTTGGATTTGAAATAAATAAATAAATGGTGGGGTTAATGGGATGAATTTTGGGCAAGTTGGTCTCCAACAGCAACATTGCCAATATTGACCATAGAAAATGTGTTGGTGACACAAAAGGACTGTGGGACAAGAGCAGGTGGTCACTCAGGGGTCCCTCCCCCGAGAAACCTCTCCCAGAGCATGTGGAGATGATTTGGATTTTCAGGAGCAATCCCTCACTCCCCTTTTTCCTCAAATAAAGGAAATAGCTAATAAAAAAAATTACCCCTGTGTGGTTTTGTGATTAAAATCCACCCCGGACAGACCTGGGGCAGGAATGTGCTGCCCCAGGGATTGTGGAGGAGGTTGGGCTGCTCATCACCTCCTCTCCTGCTCCTGTTCTGTCTGCAGAGGGATGGATTGGGATGAGTTCCACAGCAAGAGCTGCTTTTCCTCCTGATTTCCAGCCTTGCAGTGAACCCACTGGGCTGTGACTCCCTCTGGTCCTGCTCCAGGGGATGTTCAGGTACCTGAACGTCCCAGCAGTGCCTGGAGATGTTCAAATGTGTCCTTTGGGGACCACAGGGAGCTCACTGATCTCATTTCATAGCCAAGCGGCGCTGTTAAACACAAACCTCAAACCTGATCACGTCCCTGCTGTCCTAATTAGGCAGAGATCTTGCAAATGCAGCTTCTTCAGAGAGAAGAAATTAAATTATAGTCTGGGAGAGGCTCAGTGTTTGTTTGCAGAGAGAAAAGTGCACCTTGTAAGTAATCATGGAATGGTTTGGGTTGGATGAGATATTAAAGTCACCCAGTGCCACCCCTGCCATGGCAGGGACATGGGCAGGGACACCTTCCACTGTCCCAGGCTGCTCCGAGCCCTGTCCAGCCTGGCCTTGGGCACTGCCAGGGATCCAGGGGCAGCCACAGCTGCTCTGGGCCAATCCTTTAGCACCTCACAGCCAAAAATTCCATCCCCATATCCCATCCAAATCTCCCCTTCTTCACCTTAAATCATTCCCTTTTTCCCATCAAGTTGATCCAATATTTAATATTTGCCATGGGAATGATTTGCTGCCTGGAGCTGGTTCAGTGCCAGCCTGGACTGTTCCCTGGGCAAAGCCTGGTTTGTCCCTGTGTCCCTGCCCTGTGTCCCTGCCCTGTGCCTGCCCCTCTTGGCCAAACCAAACGGGGTCTGTCCTTGCACATCCTGTGGGCCACTAGAGGCCATCCTAAACCTCAAAAAACAAAGCAGTAAAACATGTGGGAATAAGGACAACATCGATCATGAAAGATTAATGAAAGTTCAGATATTTTTAAAGCCGAGCCAGCGGTTTATTTCAGGATTGGTTGTTCTGTGCTCGCACCCTTGTGAGTTTGGTGTGGTTTTTCCTGCGGGATTTGCTGCTGATGGAGCAGCTCTGCTGTGAGGAAAGGCTGAGGGAATATGGAATGTTCAGCCTGGAGAGGAGAAGCTCTGGCGTGACCTCATTGTGGTCTTGCAGTGCCTGAAGGGAGCCTGCAAGAAAGATGGAGAGAGAGAATTTCCAAGGGATGGAGTGACAGACAAGGGGGAATGGCTCCAAACGGACAGAGAGTAGGGTTAGATGGGATCTTGGGAAGGAATTCCTCCCTGTGAGGGTGGGCAGGCCCTGGCACAGGTGCCCAGAGCAGCTGTGGCTGCCCCTGGATCCCTGGCAGTGTCCAAGGCCAGGCTGGACAGGGCTTGGAGCAGCCTGGGACAGTGGAAGGTGTCCCTGCCCTGCACTGCCCCAGCCTGGGCTCCCTTCAGTGTGATAATTCAACATCACCTCGGTTCCACCTGCCATTGCTGCAGTTTCACAGCAGAGCACTGAAATCCTTTCCCTCTGACCATTCCATTCTCTGTTCCTGTTTAACTACAGATTAAATTCCACATTGAATCTATTCCTCCTGGAGGAGGCTGCCGAGGGGCGAAGACTGAAGGCACACAGAGCTCTTTGGGGCGTGAGGGAGGCGAAGGAAAGGCAATAAGGCACAGAGTCCCCAGGTCTTCCCTCCTTAGCAACATGGAAACACAAAAGCCTTTGTGGGAGGAGTGCAGGGAGAGGTCGGCCCTTGTCACCACGCAGAAGGAAAACACAAAGTGTTGGGGCTTTGTGGGAGAAATTCAGAATGAAAGGGGCAAACATTTACCAGAAGGAAAAAGCAACAAGGAACAGAGGCTCGATTAGCTGAGCTGGGCTTTGTAATGAGGATTTCTGAGTAACTGATTTCTGTAAATGAGGATCCAGTTTTTTCAGGTGTAACTATAAACAGTCACCACAAGATCAGAAGGATCTAGAGCTGTTGGGGAGTGCCCAAAGGAGGGACACAGAGCTGGGGAAGGCTCTGAGGAGCAGCTGAGAGCACTTGGCTTGTTCAGCTGGAGCAGAGGAGACTGAGGGGAGACTCCTCGGGGGCTGCAGCTCCTCCCGAGGGGAGCAGGAGGGGCAGGGGCTGAGCTGTGCTCTGGGACAGGGACAGGAGCCCAGGGAAGGGCTGGAGCTGTGTCAGGGCTTGGGATGGAGCTCAGGGAAAGGTTCTTCCCCCAGAGGCTGCTGGGCACTGCCCAGGCTCCCCAGGGAATGGTCCTGGCCCCAAGGCTGCCAGAGCTCCAGGAGCGTTTGGACAATGCTGCCAGGGATGCCCAGGGTGGGATTGTTGGGGTGTCTGTGAAGGGCCTGGGGTTGGAGTGATGATCCCTGTGGGTCCCTTCCAGCTCAGGATATTCCATGGTTCTGTGATTCTATGGCAAACCCCATGTTTTCCTTGTGAAACCAGAGCCTGGTTCTTGTGTAGTTGCACTGTTCTAAAAATCTTTCTCTTCTTTCTCATGGAGAATAGAGATAAGTTCCATTCTTGTGCTTTCTAATCTCTTTGTTTTGGTACTGGATGCCCTAGGGTTCCAGCTAATCGTTATAGGGGATGGAAAAGCTATCGACCAATAATTATTAGATTATTAATGAATATATAAAGAAGTTTTTGTAAATAAAGTTTGTCTTTTCGCTGTCTTGTGAGCTGCCTGCCTGACTTCCCTGTGAGCTTCCGCGAATCTCCACGAATATCAGAAAATCAGAGCCAACAGTTCTTGTTCTCCCCAAAGCCCGGCTGGGGCAGTGGCAGATCGAGGTCAGATGGGGACAAGGCAAAGCACAGCCCTGGGCCAAAGCCCAGCCTTGAGCATGGCAGGATTTTAATTCAGTGAGGCTTCAATCCCTCCCTAATTAAACATCTTACACATCTTTCAAGGGCTTGACTAAAGACATCCAGTTAAAATTAGGATCTTAGTGGTGATTTTATAATTAATTAGAATGATATAATCATAGAATGGCCTGGGCTAGAAAGAATCTTAAAGCTCATCCAGTGCCACCCCTGCCATGGGCAGGGACACCTTCCTCTGTCCCAGGCTGCTCCAAGCCCTGTCCAGCCTGGCCTTGGACACTGCCAGGGATCCAGGGGCAGCCACAGCTGCTCTGGGCACCTGTGCCAGGGCCTGCCCACCCTCACAGGAACAATTCCTTCCCAATATCCCATCTAACCCTACTCTCTGTCAGTTTGAAGCCATTCCCCCTTTTCTGTCACTCCATCCCATGGAAATTGCCTCTCCATGTTTCCTGGATCTCCTTCAGGCCCTGCAAGGCCACACTGAGGTCACCCCAGAGCTTCTCCTCTCCAGGCTGAACATTCCCAACTCTCCCAGCCTTTCCTCACAGCAGAGCTGCTCCATCCTCTGCTCATCCTGGGGGCCTCCTCTGGATTTGCTCCAATTAAGCAGAAGTGAGAAACTCCGAGAGCAGTGACAATTCCCACAGTGGGGGAGTTCCCCTCAGTGCATTCAGCCCGGTGATTCCTTCACTCATGGAAAACAGACAACCAGATTTGATTGGAAAAAACTCCTCATTCCACTCAGCTCCTGTAGTACGGAGCTGGTGGGATGAATTGGAGCTTTAAATACCAGCCAGAGCCTGGCTCTGCACAGCCCCTGCAGGCACAGAGCCAAGGGACAGATTGGGTGACACACGCTGCCGTTGAACAGGCTGATTTTCACACCACCCCCTGCAACCAGCTCCATGTTGGAAGGGTTTTTTTCCAAGCGTTTTGTGGAATAAATATAGGTCTGAGTGAATTTGTTTGGAGAAAAAATATAATGGGGAAGAGCAAAGGTTTGTTTACTTGAAGAACCGCAATGGAAAATACAGCTTTTGTGGGGGCGGTTGGGTTATTGTGCCCTCTTCCATCCTTCAATCTTTAATTCTTTTTATTCATTTCATATCAAAGCATCTCTCATATGGAGGCTTCTCCCTGCCAGCAGTTTTGCTCCTGATTGAATCATCAACCTTGACATCTTTTGTGTAGAACATTAAATTAATCTTTTTGCCATCATCTGGAATAATTAATGTAAGGACACTTTGTCTAATGAGTTGTAACAGCACAGTTCAAAGGGAGTCTTTCTTTTGTGGCATCATTGAATTAGTGGATCCATCCAGTCTGCTCCAATGAAATACAAAATGCCAGCTTGTAGGAGCTGAGAGAGATCCCAGGGTTAGCCCATACCTGACAAAGACACAGAGGAAATTCAGTTCTGCTCTGCAGGACAGTTTGAAAGGAGGCTGGGATCCCTCAGCGAGGCTCACCAAGGCCATGGGCCAGGTCCAGCCTTGGGGCACACCAACCCCTGCAGCTCCAGGCTGGGGAAGAAGGGCTGGAAAGCTGGGAAAGGGCCTGGGAGAGCTGGGGACAGTGACTGAACTTGAGCCAGGTGGTCAGCAAGGTCAGTGGCACTGGCTTGTCCCAGCCATGGTGTGGCCACGGCCCCAGGGCAGTGCCTGTCCCCTGTGCTGGCACTGCTGAGGTTCTTCCTTTAATCCTGGGTTCTTTTGGGTCCCTCACAAGGAGGACACTGAGGGGCTGGAGCATGTCCAGAGAAGGGAACAGAGCTGGGCCAGGGTCTGGAGCCCCAGGAGAGGCTGAGGGAGCTGGGAAAGGGCTCAGCCTGGAGAAAAGGAGGCTCAGAGGGACCTTGTGGCTCTGCACAACTCCTGACAGGAGGGGACAGCCAGGGGGGTCGGGCTGTGCTCCAGGGAACAGGGACAGGAGGAGAGGGAACAATCTCAAGCTGTGCCAGGGGAGGTTTAGATTGGGCGTTGGGAAAATTCCTTCATGGAAAAGGTTTTCCAGCCCTGGCACAGCTGCCCGGGGCAGTGGTGGAGTCACCAGGCCTGGAGGGATTTAAAAGCTGTGCGGATGTGGCACTTGGGGACATGGTTTTGCAGTGGGCTTGGCAGCGCTGGGTGACAGCTGGACTAGGTGATCTGAGAGGCCTTTTCCACCCTCAGTGATTCCACGACTCCTGGTAGCCCTCCTGAGCTGTCTCTCCCATCCTCCAAAGGTGCTAAACTTGTTTCCCCCCAAGTTCCAGTCAGGCTGATCCTCTTCCCCTCACCCCCGAATATCTGATAACGTTTCTTTGCTCAGTTTGTCCTTCCTTTCCCACCCTGGCAGCACTTGCTAAGATATCCATGCACTTTCCATGGCCTCATTTCTGCTCTCCTGGGTTTGTTCCATCCCACGTCTTCAAGGACGAGCCTTAGCATGAGCCAAGAGACAAACACAGAACAGATCCATGGAATCAAAGGATCCATAAGATTGCAGAAGACCTTTAACTGTAGTCCCAAAAAACACCATTTCTCGGAGAATATTAAAACCAGCACCATTTTAGTCACCAGAAATTCTCTCCTAAGGCTAGTTGGGAACTTACCCTATAATTTAGGCTTTTACCTCTTTCATTACCTTTCAGCTGTAAAAAGAAAAGGTGGAGATTTTTCTTTATTCTGAATGTTTCTAGTCTAGCAAATGGTTTGCCATTCCCAGAAGCCTTGTCTTGACTCCTAAAGACCCACACAGGGTGGGTACAAAGCTTGGCTTGATGACCTTGGAGGCCTTTTCTGACCTCAAAGATTCCACCCACAGGCTGTGATGTCACACGGAGATTTGGGAGTGAAAATCATGGACAATGAAAACAACAGAACCTGGCGGTGCAGACACCTCACAGATCTGTGTGTCCTCGTGTAGATGCAATTCCTGAATTTGTGACAGGTTCTTCTGCCAGAGAATTATGAAATCCCAGAAAAGTTTGGATGGAAGGGACCTTGGAGATCATCTCATTCCACCCCTGCCATGGGCAGGGACACCTTCCACTGTCCCAGGCTGCTCCAAGCCCTGTCCAGCCTGGCCTTGGACACTGCCAGGGATCCAGGGGCAGCCACAGCTGCTCTGGGCACCTGTGCCAGGGCCTGCCCACCCTCACAGGGAGGAATTCCTTCCCAATATCCCATCTGTCCCTGCCCTCTGGCACTGGGAAGCCATTCCCTGTGTCCTGTCCCTCCAGGCCCTTGGAAATAGTTTCTGTCCATCTTTCCTGTCAGATCTTTCAGGCACTGGATGGTGTCAAGCTGTGCCAGGGCAGGTTCAGATATTGGATATTAGGACACTTTTTTCATGGTTTAAAGCACTGAAGAGGCTTCCAGGGCAGTGGTGGAGTCACCTCCTTGGAAGTGTTCAAAAAACCCCTGGATATGTCACCTGGGGACATGGGTTAGTGGTGGCCTTGGCAAGGCTGAGTTCATGGTTGGGCTGGACGATCTCAAGGGTCTTTTCCAACCATAATTCTGGGATTTTATGACCCTGTTCTATGTTTATTTCTTAGCTCGTGCTCAGGCTCTCCTTGGCCATGCGTTGTCCTGACAGATTTGTTCCAACTGGGAATAAATAAATACAGAAAGCAAAGAGCTCTCCAAATGCAAGAGTTCAGATAGTATTAAAGAAAACTCACTAAGCCTTTCTTGAAATTAATGTCTGGGCTTCTATTTCTTGCCCCTTGCAGTTCTTACAACAATAATTCAGCAATCGCAGGGTTTAAAAGTATAAGAAAAACAGCCACTCCATATTCTGTTTGTCTTGTTTCATATCCCATTTTATATTTTCAAACTGGAAAGATTCTTTGAGCCTCATTAAATGAAATACAAATTGAGTTCAAAGGAGCAGAGTGCCCCTAATGTGGGAACGATCCAAGAAAGAAGCAGGAAATGTCTTAAAGGACTCTCTGCAGTTTCTTAGCCTTATTTACTCAGGGGATAAAAGCACCATCAAAGGATGTTTGTTCCTCTCTGGTTGAACATCAATCTGGCTTAGATCACATTACTCTGAGATTTTGCTCATACAAACAGAAATTAGTCCAAGCAAATCTCTGCCCCGAGAGTCGCCAACTGCGTTTCTTCTCTTTCACACAGCAAAGATTGAGAAGAAGTTGGCGATAAAACCTTCCATTTCTGTATTACCCTTTGGTTTGGCTTGTTACATGTACTTAATTTGAAATTAGTCATGATGACACCAGAACACGATGCTGGGTGTTTGTCACGCTGACTGAAAAAGAAGAACCCAAAATCTGCAAGGAAAGCACTTCAACTTCAACTTGAATCCACTTTCAATATCAAGGAAGTCGTGGGATTTTTTAATATCTGGAATCAAAGGACAGGATTTACTGATTTTTTGTCTTAGTTTTAAGGAAACCTGTGGACTGCACAGCTCTTAATCTCACTGCCATCTGAAACAATTGGTCAGTTCTGCAAACAAAACTAAATATTTCTACAAGGAAAAGTTTGTGTTGGCCGTGCGTGGCCCTTCAGGGATAGAAAGGACCCATCAGGAAACAGCGATGTTCTAATCTCAAATATTTGTCTTGCTTTAAGCCTCCAGTGAATCTTGTCAGGACATCTTTGTTCTGGCTGAGATTTCGGGATGGGGAGGCCCCAGGGAAGGAGCTGCTCCTGCAGATTTTGAAATAAATGAGAAGGAATCCATCTCCACGCTGCTGATAATGAATTATCTGAGGCTTTTCTTGTCTCAGCCAAAGGCCAGCTTGGCAGAGACCCCCCAGCTGTGCTGGGAAATGCGAGTGGACAACAGAAATCCACAGCCCTTTCCAACCAATTAAATCCTTGATGTCAGCAGGGAAAGAATCCAAAATCCCAATGAGTTTTGTTGATGTCACCAGCTCAGCAGTGCAGATAAATGATGATATTTTATGTTTAGAGCCAGAGAGGAGCAATTTAGCTGGAGGCAAAGACTGTTCCTGGAGCTCCCGTGGGCCATGGCTGTGCACACATGGATGTGCTTCCCAGAGCCCCTGCCTCTGACTGTGCTCATTCCTTTCCTTTCCCAGTACATTCCGTGCTGGGATCAGCTCTGCAGTGAGAAGTATTTAAAACCTCTCTGCAGTGTGAAATTCCTCCACAAATATAGAATTATTGCACAGGGAGAGAACGTGAATAATCACGGCAGTGATGCAGATACAAGGAATGCACCTGCTGCCCTTCTCTCCTGGGAGGAGATCCAAGTTTTCCTGGGGAGTTTGGGATATTTTGGAGAGGAACAAACCAGCTTTGATTCTGTCCCTCTGCTTGGCTCTGATGAATCCCCGCCTGGAGCACTGGGTCCAGCTCCGAGTTCCCCAGCACGGGAGGGACATGGAGCTGCTGGAGAGAGCCCAGAGGAGGCCACAGAGGGGACTGGAGGGATGGAGAACCTGGCTATAGGGAAGGACTGAGGGAATTGGGATTGCCCAGTCTGGAGAAGAGCTCAGAGCCCCTGGCAGGGCCTAAAGGGCTCCAGGAGAGCTGGAGAGGGACTGGGGACAAGAGGTGGAGGGACAGGACACAGGGAATGGCTTCCCACTGCCAGGGGGCAGGGATAGATGGGATATTGGGAAGGAATTGTTCCCTGTGAGGGTGGGGAGGCCCTGGCACAGGTGCCCAGAGCAGCTGTGGCTGCCCCTGGATCCCTGGCAGTGCCCAAGGCCAGGCTGGACAGGGCTAGTGGGAGGTGTCACTGCCCACGGCCGGGGTTGGAATGGGATGGGTTTTAAGGTCCCTTCTAACCCAACCTTTCTGGGTTTCTCCTCAAACAAGTGGATGAACTGACATGTCTGTGCTGGGGCAAATGCTCTGAACACTGGGCTGTCCATGAAGGGGAGGGGAAATAAACACAGAAGAGCAGGGACTGGCCATGGAACAGGTCAGGATTGGTCATGGAACAGGTCAGGATTGGTCATGGAACAGGGCAGGATTGGCCACGGAACAGGGCAGGATTGGCCATGGAACAGGGCAGGATTGGCCATGGAACAGGGCAGGATTGGCTATGGAACAGGGCAGGATTGGCCATGGAACAGGGCAGGATTGGTCATGGAACAGGCTGGGATTGGTTATGGAACAGGGCAGGATTGGCCATGGAACAGGGCAGGATTGGCCATGGAACAGGGCAGGATTGGCCATGGAACAGGGCAGGATTGGCCATGGAACAGGGCAGGATTGGCCATGGAACAGGGCAGGATTGGCCATGGAACAGGCTGGGATTGGCCATGGAACAGGGCAGGATTGGCCATGGAACAGGGCAGGATTGGCCATGGAACAGGTCAGGATTGGCCATGGAACAGGGCAGGATTGGCCATGGAACAGGGCAGGATTGGCCATGGAACAGGGCAGGATTGGCCATGGAACAGGCTGGGATTGGCCATGGAACAGGGCAGGATTGGCCATGGAACAGGGCAGGATTGGCCATGGAACAGGGCAGGATTGGCCATGGAACAGGGCAGGATTGGCTATGGAACAGGGCAGGATTGGCTATGGAACAGGGCAGGATTGGCTATGGAACAGGGCAGGATTGGCCATGGAACAGGGCAGGATTGGCTATGGAACAGGCCAGGATTCCAATGTCTAAATCCCATGCAGATGCAGCCCCCAGAGCTTGTGCTGGAGCTGCAGCCCCAGAGAGGGACTGGATTTGCCTCCCTCAGCAGTGAAGGATTTGGCACAGCCCCAAAATTGAGGAATTTTCTTCCTTAATGCTCCAGCGACCATCCCGAGGTCAGGGGAGTTACGTGACCAATTCACAGCCAATTATGAAGAGATTTAATGGCAGAGGAGGCTCCAGAAGGATTAGGAATCCTTTGTTACCTGACTTCCTTATTGAGCTCTGGTTCTGGGCTCAGCTGAACTCATTCCAGGTGGAACAACTCTGGGAAAAGCAAGCTAGAGGTCAGCAGGTTTGGCTGGCTGGGAATTGTCCTTTCCCTTTGTCAGTGGATCCCTCCTTTTGCTCGGATGGATAAATTAATTTTAAAAAGAACTTGAGCATCTCTTTGGTATCCTTTGTCACCTAAAATCTCCAGCTGGAGAGTTGAGTCTGAAGGCTTGGTTCCCCCAGCAGCTTCTGGGGAGAAAACACTCCAAATTCCCATTTATGATCCTCCTGTGCACCGTGGGCGTGGCAGCAAAAGTGCACAAATCCTTTGGGATTGGCACCCAAAATACTCCTGCAGGGTGGGGGGGGAGGATATGTCTGAGGGGATTCCTTGGAAATGTCAGTGAGGGCAATGGACACTCAAGGCTCCTCATTCTGCTCCAGGTCCCAGGAATGCTGTCAAGGATTCCCAGAATGGATCTGGGGACCTCTCCTGATCCACATCCAGCCTGTAGCTCTGGGAAATTGGGGAAAGCCTTCCAGTGAAGCATCGCAGCTCTGTGTGCTGAGGGGCTCCAGTTTCCACATGATTTGATCAGAAAATTACTGTAATCAGAGTTGTTTCAGTCCCAGAAGGTCACTTGGACATGGAGAGCAATGAAATGAATCCCTTATTGCAACTCTCATCTCTCCCAAACATCCCTGAAAATTATCCTAAAGCTTCCCAAAAGAATATTTCCATGCCTTTAGAGGATGCACTGGAAGGACTGAAGTTTTAAGGACCGAAGTTTGAAGGTTTTAGGCAGAAAGTGCATTATTTTTCTCTTGAAAAGCTTCTTTTTACAGATTAAAAGCAGTAAAACAGTGAGACAATGCTCTTCCAGAAGAAAGAGTAATGATGTCAATTGGTGATGCATTATTAGGGTTCCAACACATAAATCTATTTTCCGTAAGAGTCTTTACAGCCTTTATTTCAGCTTAATTACAACAATAAGGATTTTAATAATCTGCTACTCTGGTGGCAACCTTGAAATTGCCATTTACAACCCTCACTTCAAAGAGTGATGGAGAAAAAAAGCTGCTCCTTGATATTTCCATGCAACTTTTTAGCAAAAATATCTGACCAAAATAGAAATATTTCTTTAGCCTTCCCCCTCAGGATCTCTACAAACACAACATTCATCACCAAACCTTCACAAGTTTACTGCTAAACACTTAAAAGGATTTACAGGTGGGAAAATTGCTCAAGGCTGAAAGGTTTTAGAAGTAAATTGTTCCTTGATTAAAATCTCTAAGTGCTCCTTCCTGCTTTTTCTGGGAGCATTTATTCACACATGGATCAGCCTGTCATAAAACCCTGAAGCTTTTCCCACATCTTTATATGTAAATTATTATTTTCTGGCCACTTACTGACAGTGGGATTTTGTGGATTAATTTTTCCTATGCTAATTTTAGAATTATTTTAAATTCCTCTATCAGAAAAGCAGCTACAGTGAAAGTGTGCAAAGTTGCCTTCATTAGGGATTCTTTGCAGGTAACAAATACCTAGCAAATAAATTCTTGATTCATTGTTTGTTTCTAATGCACGTGGAGAAAAACCTGAAGAAATTATTACACAGGAAAACATTGGGAGAAAATAATTTGATTGCATAATATTGAAAAATATATGTTTGCCAGTCAGGCTAATGAATGGAATAAAGGAAATTATTGAGATAAATCCATTTTTTTACCTGCTGAGTGAACCTTGAGTGGAAGAAGCAGCAGCAGCAGCCAGAAATGGCTCCTGAGATTCTGTTTTTCCTGAGCCATTCCAGGGGCAGGACCGATGCTGTTGCTGGACCTGGGAGATCACAAAAGCCTCAGGTCTCTGGTCCAGCAGCAGCTGCCCCCAGCACAAAAGGACCTCGGATTTGCATTTGTAAAGCAAAAATAATCCCAGGAGTTCCCGAAGGGCAGACTGGAAGGGCGAGCTGGGCTGGGATCGGCCTAGAACCAGAAAATAAATCCCAGAGTGCCAGGATCAGTGAGATTGGGAAAGCCCTCCGAGGTCATCGAGGCCAAGCTGTGCCCCATGCCCACCTTGTCCCCAGCCCAGAGCTCTGAGTGCCACATCCTGGTGTTCCCTGGGGACTCCAAACCTCCCTGAGCAGCCTCCCCATGGGGAAATTCCTGCTGATGTCCAAGCTGAGCCTCCCCTTGATGCCTTTGAATATTTCTAGTTTTTTTCTCTTAATGCACCTGTAACTTGCTGTAGTTCTGTGCTTCTCACAAAGTGCTAAAATCCTCTGTTCCCAGCACCTTTATCCAAACAAGGCTCTCTGAACACAGATTCAAGGACATACTCATTGCCTTAGGGCCTGAAAATATGTAAACAACTGTGAGATGGGGGGAGCAGGCCTGGGGTGGTGAACATCATCACCTGAGGGTGCGATTGGAGAATTAAGGGCCAATGTGCTAATGGACAGAACTTGTAAAAGGTGAAGGGCTCGTGACCCAGCATCCATTTTGGGTGCTGTCCCTGAGGGGACGTTTGTCTGCCCGAATGTACCTTGAAGGCCTCGAATAAATTTGTCTGCATTTTATACTCCTAATTTGTTTTGGCTTCTCTTTTAGGCATCATCCTGAAGGATCAGAAGGGATGGGAACACAGGCAGAGGTTGATTTTTGGGTAAAAGGAGGCAGGAGGACTGCTCATCAGTGGCCTGGGCCCATGTGGCCGCACTGACCCCAGCTCTGAGCAAGGACTGCCAGCAGCTCACACCAGGAGAGAAATTGTATTGCAGGCACAGCCCTTCCTGCTGGGGGTGGGACAGAGGTCTGGGGGCTCCCTGTGCAGTCCATTTTGGGTGTCGTCCTGAGGGGGACGTTCGTCTGCCCGAATGTACCTTGAAGGCCTCGAATAAATTTGTCCACATTTTATATTCCTAATTTGTTTTGGCTTCTCTTTTAGGCATCTCCCTGGCCCAGCCTGAGGCTGTTCCTCTCCTCCTGTCCCTGTTCCCTTCAAGCAGAGCCCAACCCCCCCAGCTGTCCCCTCCTGTCAGGAAGGGCCAGAAGGTCCCTCCTGATCCCCTTTCTCTCCAGGCTGAGCCCCCTCAGCTGCTTCTCACATCCCAACATTCCTCAAGACATCCACTGAACTGGGGACCTGGAGATTTAGGATGCAGAATAAATGTTTAATTCTGAATTGATCTCTGGAAACCCCCCCCCAAAAAAAAAACAACCCACAACAAACAAACAAAACTAAAAACCCCAAAACAAAACAAAAATTTTAAAAAAAAAATAAATAAATAAATAAACCAACACCACCAGCACTGCCCCGTGTCTCCACAGGGCCTTCCCTGTGGAAAAAACCTCCATGGAAAACACGGAGAGGAGTCACAGCTCCAGGTGACACTCCCAGACACAGCTCCAGCTCCTCTCACTGCGGTATTTTCTTGGGAAAGTCACTTGATTGAAGGCAAGGAGCAACGATGTGTCGCCATCCCCTGTGGGCACCTTCTCCTCGCAAGAAATGAGGTGTGAACTTTGCAGCAGCCCGAATTCCCATTTAATGATGGCATTAATTATTTCACTCAGCTCCTGAGCTGCTGCCTCTCAAACCCAGGGATTTTTGGAGGCAGAGCTGTGCCCTGAGAGGTTTCCAGCCCAGCAGGGTCAGGGTGAGCAGGGGCTCTGCTTTGTCCCACCCAGGAGTTTCTGGGTGGGGCTTCCCCTCCATTCAGCCTGGAAATAATGCAGCTCAATCCTAGACCTGATTACGAGTCCAAAGGGTTTTTTCTGAAAGGAAATGGCACAAATGCCTGGAGTTCTGTGGGACCACAATCCCACAGGGATTAAGCCTTTTCCAGGTGTATTTCAAAGCCTCTTTGTAGAAAGGCTCAGCCTCACCCCAGGCAAGGGATTGGGTGTGGATGTGTGAGGTCTGTGTTATCCTGGAGGTCTTGAACCCAAACCCTGACTTAAACCTGAGTTTCACTGAAATCTGTGATTCATAAACCCAGCTCAGGTCTTGGTTTTGTGTCACCTCTTTCCCTGCTGCATCACACTGGAAAAAACCTCGAGTTGTGCCAGGAGAGTTCCAGGCTGGATATTGGAAAAAATTTCTTCCCTGAAAGAGTGGCCAAGCACTGGAATGGCTGTCCAGGGAAGTAGTGGTGTCACCATCCTTGGAAGAGCTCAAAACCCAAGCAGATGTGGCACTTGGGGACATGGTTTATTGTGAACGGGGGGATTTGGTCCAAGGTTGGGCTTGATGATATTGGAGATCTTTCCCAACCTCAATTGATTGGCCCCAAGCAGGGCCAGAGACACTTCAGAGACACAGTCAGAGCAGTGGGGATTTGCTTTATTCGGTGCTGGTGTGAGGATTCACTCCTCCAAACACACACACCCAGCACTGCCAACTCACAATATTATGGTAACATTCATGAATATTCATCACATTCCCCGGGATAGGAGTGGTTATACAAATCATTTCTCAGAAATCATTAATATCATTAGCTGTGTGCCACACATGGCTGTGTGTCCTGGTGGTCTTTGGGGTCTGCTCGTGATGAAGATCTGTAGTCTTCACCACAGTGCACTTTTCACCTTTCTCTCTGGAGCATGGGCAGTCCTTGGTGGGTGATTCAGGGTTTCTGTGCTGCCCTCAAACAGATTCGTGTCCCTCTTACCTTGACAAGATTAAGGGAATTCTGTTTTCCTAAGTTTTAGAATTCACATATTCTGTCTCTCAATAGTTAATTTGAGTTACCTATTGACTACCCGTTTCTCACAATGATTCCTTGATTCTGTGAAACCCAGCCCAGGAACTCTGTATGTCACAATTATTGACATTCCAGGCCTGCTCTGCCCACGGTGATTTCCATTCCTCAACAATCAAAGCATTAAGAGGGGAACAACGAAGGGAAAGTTTGGGAAGACAAATGGCGAGAGAAGGAAAGAGCAGATGAGAGATGTCGTGGCTCAGAGCAGAGGCAAGAACAGCCCCTGAGGCATGAAGTTCTGCTGGATGCTCCTGCCTTGGGCGCGGTGAGAAGCTGAGTGAAGGTCAAGCGTTCAGGGCTGTGCGGATCCTGCACACCTGCATTGCTGGCATTGCAAAGGCTCTTCTCCCTGGGTAATTAACGCCTCCTGATTGGGGTTTTGCTGCTGGGAGGTCGGGCGTGTTTTCTTACGAGGGATTCCCTCCCTTTAAGTGGTTCCTTTCCTTTGCTTGGAGGGATAAATTAATTTTAAAAAGAACTTGAGCATCCCTTTGGTTTCCTTCATCACCTAAAATCTCCAACTGGAACATCTCAGTTCCCCCAGCATCCTTTGGGGAGAAAACACCCCAAATTCCCATTTATGATCCTTAAGGAACTCCAGGGATCCATTGGATTATCTCAATTGTGTGTTATCAGGGCTTTCAGGTGTTTTGTTTACAGCATGCTCAGGGAGGCCCTGCCCCAGTTTAAATTACACGAGAAGCAGATTCCCCTTCCTGCACTCAGCTCTTACAGGATATTCCCTGCAGGAAGAGGGAAATCTGCCCTCCCCTTGGCTCTCCATCATCAGGAATCCGCAGATTTCCCAGAGGGGCTCAGAGGAACAGAGCTGTGTCAGTGTCACTGCCCCCATGGTTTATGGTTTGGTTTTTAGGCTCCTGCGTCTCCTTGCAGACATCCCTGAGCAGTCTGATCCCTGCAGCCCATTTGTCTCTCTCCAACCCAGAAATTCCTGCTGAAATGATGCTGCAGGTGATGTCATGTTCATATAAATTATCTTCAACCCAAATTCCCTCCTTGGCTGAGCAGGAAAGAGCACAAACTGCTGAACGTTGGCCTGTGTGTGACACAAACCTATGATGAGCTGTTTGAGGAAGGACAAATTCAGTGATCCCAGTGTGGCTCTGAGCCCCTGCCCACATAAGATCATTTGGTGTGAGAGGAGAGAGAGGCCAACCTTGTAAGGAATGAGAGACGACAGCAAAAATCCTTGGAAAAGGAGTAAGTTCATCAGGCAGTGAGTCAGGGGAGTGTGTGTGTGTGCCTGTGGGGAACAGGATTGTTATTAATGACCCCAAGTTTCATCACATTCATTCTTTCTAAAACCTCCTTTGCCACCTTCAAGGAAATTAATCACCACAAAGGCCTGGGAGAGTTAAGTTCATGTTTCTTCCGATGCTGAGGAGCAGAAAGGATGGCCCTGGATCCCTGGAAGAATCCAGGGCCAGGCTGGGCAGGGCTTGGAGCAACCTCAGATAGGACATCTCAGAAGGTGTCCCTGCCATGGTGGAATGAGATGAGCTCTAAGGTCCATTCCAATCCAAGCAGCTCTGTGATTTTATAAAGGCAAAAAGATCTTTTTTCCAGGGTAGGCCTGGCAGGAGGACACTGCAGGTAAGAGTGTCCTGTGGAGTTTGGATCCCTCAGTGCTGGGAAACCTCATGGAGAGGACTAGAGTCCTTCCTCTCTCCATGGCTTATTCAGCAGCCAAGGCATCCTTCGGGGCTTTCCTGCAGGCAGATATTGGTGGGAAATAAATTATCCCAAGGATTTATGGGAGCCCTGGCAGTTTGGAGCCTGCAAGCTCCAGACACATGGTTTAGGTAGGAATAAAGCGAGTGGGTTTTGCCCCCATGCTGCAAAAGGTGAGTTCAACCAGTACAGAGCATAAAAAAAGCACAAAAATGAGAGCATTTAATGAACTGAAGGGAGATGAAAATGTCACTGATACTGAGGATTTCTTGGTATGCACCTCTGTTTTCCTCCTGTTTAATTAGAGCAGCACGGGCTGGTGCTCTTCAAAAGAGAGCTGTGACTGCAAGAATCAGCTCTGTCACACCCCAGGCTCTCAACAACAACCCGAGGGTTGGTAGTGGAAATGTTTCATATTAAAGTGGCCTTTTTTAGGATTTCTTCCAGCAGGGATCATCCAAGAGCAAGCCAGGCCTGATGTGAGCTGAGTGGAATCCTCCAGCTCCTCCCCAGGGCATCTGGGACTGGCCAAGGAGGAGAGATTTTCATTCCCAGCCATTCCCAGGCCCAGCCCAGCTCAAAGCTGCTCTGACGCGGTCAAACCTTCTCTGGGAATTGTTAAATCCATGGAATATTTGAGGTGAACATCCCCCACCTGACCCCAAGGAGCGTTTGTACCTTCACTGAGAGCAAAGGATTTAGGAAAGGCCAAGGGGGGTCAGCCAGGAATGAAATCCAGAGTCATTCAGGATTTTCTGATCAGGATTTTCTACATTTTCCTCTTTAAGAAATGCTGCTTCCCTGAAATCCAAGCTTTCAGCAGGAATCTGTTGGGTTCTGCCCTTTGTATTCTGAATGCAAAGTCGAACATGCAAATAAAGCTGAAATGTTCCATCTTTAAATGACAAGAACTTCGCATTTCCACTTCTCCTTTCAAAATAATTTTTTGCTATGAAAATTATTGCCTGATGTAATGAAGTACAATAAGGACATCAAAGAGGGCTGTCAAAATGACAACACAGTAACTTTGAAAAACTTTTAAAACACCACATTCTGTGCTGAATTTTTAAATATGACATTTCACTTGAGTTTGAAATTACAGGAAAAAGAAGAGACATTTCAGTTCCCACGTAGGTGTAGCCTTAATGCACCAAACATTTCAAACCCCAAACTGACGGGGTGATACCAGGTATTCAAAAACAATTTCCAAAAGCTCTGGTATATCATGGAGAGAGTATCAGATCGAGATTTTTAAAACCTTTTAAAACCTTGAAAACTTTCTGCATTAAAAGCTGGAGAATATTTGGCTTTTTTAAGGACCATATTGACATTTTAAAGGCCAAATGTCCTTACAGAATTCCCAAGCAATGTCCTCATTTGAGATTACTTGGTCCCCTTCCCCTGCTTGAAGCTCAGTTTCACTGAGAGTGAACTTTAGAGGTTTTTAAGCTCAGATAAGATTTAAATTCATGACTTCATCTCTTAAAAGAGTCACTCCAAAACCTTGGGAAGAGGCAAAGGGAGTGGCTCCTGTGCAAGGCTGGTTTCCAGCAGTACCCAGATGGAAACCTTTAATTTGCATTTTGCTGCTTCATGTTAATGCCTCTTTATATGAACAACAGAAAATGGCTCCTTCCCTGCATGTATAAATACATGGAAATTGGATCAACTTAAAATATTGCTGTGTAAAACGTCTGTGAATGTTTCTAAATATTGAAATAAAAGTTTGTTTCACCAGAGTCAGGAAGAGTTTCTTGGAGGTTCAAAGCTGGGAGAGCTGGGGGTGCTCACCTGGAGAGGAGAAGGCTCCAGGGAGAGCTCAGAGCCCCTGGCAGGGCCTGAAGGGAGAGCTGGAGAGGGACTGGGGACAAGTGGTGGAGGGACAGGACACAGGGAATGGCTTCCACTGCCAGAGGGAGGGTTAGATGGGATACTGGGAAGGAATTGTTCCCTGGGAGGGTGGGCAGGCCCTGGCACAGGTGCCCAGAGCAGCTGTGGCTGCCCCTGGATCCCTGGCAGTGTCCAAGGCCAGGCTGGATGGGGTTTGGAGCAGCCTGGGATGGTGGAAGGTGTCCCTGCCATGGCAGGGGTGGCACTGGATGGGCTTTAAAGTCCCTTCCACTCCAAACCATTCCATGATTCTGTAAAAGCTGGATGAGACTCGAGGTTTCTCCTTGTCCTGGGATGGTGTAATGATATCTTGTATTCCCTATCATTTGTATGCTTGACTAGGAATATGATCCTGTAGCTTTACCTGTCTCCCCCAGCCCAGAGAGAAGCTCTGCCAGTGTGGGATGTTTTGAAACTCTTTCCCTGGACTGTTCTACAGGGGAGTGAGAAGGAAAGGACACTGGGTTTTTTGGTTTTTTTTCTTTTTTAGTCAGTCGCCGCTGCTGGTTGCTGCTGCTACCGGTGTGGCTGCTGCTTGGGTTTGTTTTTTTTCTGTTTGTTTGTTTTTTCCCTGGGATTGTTTTCCATCGTTTTTGGACCTTTTTCTTCAACTTGCTTTCTCACCTAAGAACCTGAGGAGCCCTGGGGGACAGCGGACTAGAATCGTCCAGGGAGCCACCGGAGCAACTCCACCCGACCCCTCTGGGGACCCCGGAAAGGGAAGCTAGGCCTGAGGAAAAGGACACTAAACTTCATCAGCTCTTTGTTCAGGTTCAATGACCCCTTTTTCCCTTTCCCCTTCCACTGTGTGGTCTGTTAACTAAACAGTTCTTTTCCCACTTTCAGCTGAGATATTCTGTTGCTGTGGGGGAAGGGGTGCCGGAAGTCTTTGCTGTGAGGGAGGTGTTTTATTCAGAACACTTTCCACCTAGGAAAATTTTCTTTAACCTGAGACAAAATTAGAATGAATGCGTGCCGGGCACGGGCAGCCCGCGTGGCTAGGACACTTGCGGGACGCACCGGCCACCTGCGCGGCTGGGGCCACAGCCCCATTGCAGATGAAGGTCAAGGAGAAGCCCCTGTGCCCTCAGGACAGCCCAGGATGAATTTTCCAAGAGGATCTGCCTTGCTTTAAACTGGAATGATGCTGTTGCATTACTGAGGGGGCTTGGGTTTCCTGCAAACAAAAAAGAAACCAAACAAAATTAAAACAACAGCAAAACCAAAATAAGATAAAAAGATCCTCTCAGCAGACGGGCTTGGGAATACTCTCTGGGAAGGAGAGTGGCTTTTGGGGCCAGGAGATTGGCAGGGAGGAAAATTGAGTTTGAAATGTGTTGTCTGTGATCCTGGGGGTGTGGATTTCTCCATGAGAAATGAAACCTCACATGGAAATTCCTGAGAATTGTGCAGGAACAACAGGGGGAAATCTGCAAACCAGAGGATTCTTTGGAGAGTTGATTGGGACAAATTGTAACACTGAGATTTCCTTGTGGAATCCCCACTGTCCCCATCCCTTCAGAGCTCTGGAGCAATCCCAGAACTTTTCCTTGCTCTTTGTGCTCCACCTGAGCTGCCAAATTCCAGAGCTGTCCTGGGATTCAGCTCCAGGCCACAGTGGCTCTGGAAGGGAAGCTCAACTTCAACCACCTTGCGGTGGAAATCCTGGAAATTTCCAGGTAGAATTTGAGGCCAAATCCTGGAAATTTCCAGGTAGAATTTGAGGCCAAATCCTGGAAATTTCCAGGTAGAATTTGAGGCCAAATCCTGGAAATTTCCAGGTAGAATTTGAGGCCATCTGACCTCATTCATGTCCCTGTGGGTGCCACAGCTTTGTCACAGTCACCTTGGCTGAGTTGATTCCTTGTCCCACAGGGATTTGCTGGAGCATCCTTTAAATGCAGGGTAGATTTGGGGTAGATCTCACTCATTTCCCCTAAATCCAACCTTAAACTCAATCCTAAAACTCAACATTTAGACTTGGGGGTCAATTTCACTTGTAATACAGCAAAGGTGTCCCTAAAAAACCTGCATTTCCCTCCAAATGTGTTCCTAAAAAAGCCTGGAGTTCCCTCAAGGAGCTTTTAAAGGTTCCCACACCTGTCTGGCTCTACCCTCAAGCCCAGGAGTATCAGCAGCTGAAATGTCATGGATTATTCTCCCAGGCTGTAAAAGGAGGTTTGGGAATTACCTGGAACTGCCTGAAATAAGGCTGTGCATGTACATTGAATTTTCCACTCCTTAATTGCTCTGTGTGGAGCTGAACTGGCAGGGGGGTGGCAGCAGCCCAGATTTTTTTTTGTGTTCCAGAGCTTTTCTGGATGTTTCCTGGAGGAAATGTCTCGGTGAGCCAATCTCAGTTTCAGTGTGCTTTAGAAGTGTGAGCTCTGGGCTAAGAATTAATCCTGGACTGCAAATTCCAGAGGAACCTGTGAGAATTGGCATTATCTGCATGTGAGAGGCTGTGGGAGGAGGAGGAAACTCTTCCTGGAATCCTACAAAGTTCCTGAGCACGAATTACTGAGCTGAACTAATGAGTTTGCTGATCAAAAGAGCCTCATCTGAGTTTTAATGGTGCTCGACATAAAAGGGTTATTTGAATTTATGGCGGTGTCTCCTCATTCTCGTGGCAGAGTAGTTTGAAAGATCATTTTTAAAACATCCCATCCCATTCATTAATGAAGGAAATTCAGTTTTTACCATGAGTAATGTCTTATCTAAAGTTGCAATAGTCCAAGAAGGCTCTTTTCATATGGAAATCCTCCAAGGCTTTAGCATTTCTTCTTGCACTCTTTGAACTTCATTTCCATTTTCCCAACAGAACTGACTGAAAACGCTGTTCGAGATGAGAAGGGCTCACCACTAATGGAATATATGGCTCTATAATATTTTCATCATTACATAAACCCTGCATTTAAATATCCTGCTCTTCTGGCCAGAACGCTTTGCTGAGCAGATGCTTCTTAATGAGCTCTTTCCAGTGACACCGAGGCCTTGGAGTTGATTTACAATGCATGAAACCCAGGAATACTTCAAACTGTTCCTTCCCACATGCATCCCATTGCACCGATTTTCAGCTGCCATCCTCTTGCCCAGCTGAGCCTTTTTTCTGTCCTTTCAAAGTTCCTCCAAATCCTCTCCTATCAGGGACTATTCAAAACTCTCTCACATCTCAATAATTTTCTCTAAGCCGTAATTTGCTGCCATCTCCTATTCACTCATCACTAAATCTATGCAGGAATTCTGCCTCTTGCAAGAATTGCTGGGCTCTGGAGCTGTTCATCTCTTTCCATGCTGAAAGTTTGCCTCTAAATTCTACATTTTGGGGTTTTCTCTCTTCAAACCTCGTTGGGAGAGCTGGGGGTGTTCAGCCTAGAGAAGAAAAGGCTCCAGGGAGAGCTCAGAGCCCCTGGCAGGGCCTGAAGGGCTCCAGGAGAGCTGGAGAGGGACTGGGGACAAGGGATGGAGGGACAGGACACAGGGAATGGCTTCCCAGTGCCAGAGGGCAGGGACAGATCGGATATTGGGAAGGAATTGTTCCCTGGGAGGGTGGGGAGAGGCTGAGATGGAATTCCCAGAGCAGCTGTGGCTGCCCCTGAATCCCTGAAAGGACCAAGGCCAGGCTGGATGGGGTTTGGAGCAGCCTGGGACAGTGGAAGGTGTCCCTGGCATCAGGGGCATGTTGGAATGAGATGATCCTTCAGGTCTCTTCCCCCCCAAACCATTCCAGGACTAATCAGAGAGAGATGTTTACACCGTGGAGATCTTGAATCACACAACGAGGACAGCACCACTTCGCTCTCCTCTGAGCACCTTTGAGCCCCATCTCCTCACCAGCGGCCCCTGGGATAAAAATATATCCCCACGGATATAAAAACACCCGTGAGGAGCTGTGGATGGAGCAGATTCCCATCCTGTGTGGAGCACTCGTGGTTGCCATGGCCTGTGTTCTTCAGGATTCCTTCAGCACTTGTAATTTGTTTGCTTTGCTGGAGTGAGAGGCTTTGGGAAACCTCCGAGATGAAGAGAGCAAACAGGAGGACAAACAATGCTCCACCAGCTCTGGGATGCTCCCTCCTCCCGGGATCCTCTCGGCTTCTCCCTGGGCTGTGCCTGAGAACAATGAGTGCTTCTCAGAGCTCTGTTTGGTCAGGGCTGAGCTCTCTGTATCTTTGGGGTGGTTTCAGGTTGAAGGACCTGGACCGTGCACTGGTTTCACTGGTTTGGGTCTCGGGAGGGTGCAGTGACTGCAGGGCAGCTCCGGAGGGAAAAGTGGAGATGTTTTGCTCAGGGAAGAGGTTTTGTGGAGATCTAGACCTGGTGGGAGTTGGGTGTTAGAGCAGCACCTTCACCCCAAAGCGTGGGTTTGATGGACACAGGGTGAAGGTCAGAGTCAGGAATGAGACACAGCAGGGCTGGGACAGAGGGCTTTGCTCAAGGCCAGACCTCAGCTCCTCTCACAGAAGAGGAAGAATTAGAAAAGGATTGGGATCTCCCAGTGACCCCATTGCCAATGGGTTGGGAAGGTTTGGGATGGATCTCAGGGAAAGGTTCTTCCCCCAGAGGCTGCTGGGCACTGCCCAGGCTCCCCAGGGAATGGTCCTGGCCCCAAGGCTGCCAGAGCTCCAGGAGCGTTTGGACAATGCTGCCAGGGATGCCCAGGGTGGGATTGTTGGGGTGTGTGTGCAGGGCCAGGGGCTGCACTGATGATCCCTGTGGGTCCCTTCCTGCTCAGGATATTCCAGGATTCCATAATTGTCACATATAATTTCCATTACCCACATTCATCTTTTGCCTTTCCTTGTGCAGAGCTGGAATCAGTTCTCCTGGCCCAGAGGTGGCTGCCAGCTGAAGTCCCTCAGGATCCCTTATCTCTCAATATCTTCCTATCCCTTTTCCTCCCTTTTTTCTGCCCAATCCCAGGACAAGAACCCCAAGTAACCTCTTCAAAACACGAATGGTTTTACCAGCACCCTTTTGGCTGGAGGATGCTATAAAACTGCAAAATCAGCAGAATCCCTTCATCCTGTGTCCAGCCATCACCAACCGAGGGTCTTCCACCCAAATTTTAACTTCCCAACTGGCCTTACATTCAGCATCTCACTGAAAATCCAGGATGAGTCACATTTACTGCTTTATTTATGATGCAATCAAAGGCTGTGGGAGAGGGAGCAGGAACTGCTTTGCCACTGCATAAAATATCTCCTTTCCTTCAGCCCTGGGCTGGAAACATTGGGATTGCCAGACAAGCAAATGGTGGGAAACTCTGTCGTTTTGCATTTGTGTTTGTGGGGATCATGGGAAAGGACAGCAGAGTTGCCAGGAGGATGGAGAAGCTTCAAATGAGCAGGAACAGCAGGAAAAGGGAACACAGAGGCATCACCACCATGAAATGAAGTGGAGAAAGGGGATTTTGCCAAAAGGCAGCTCCACGGGAGGCAGGCAGAGCTTCCAGATCCATGTCAGGAGTATCCTGACCTGCAGGAGCTCCAGCCCACACCACATCTGTTCCTACCCTGTGCTGTCCTGGAGACCTTTGTTCCTTCTGATTCATATTCTTTCATATTCCAAAAATACCTTCACTGGAAGAGTGCTCAGGCAGTGGGAGAGGCTGCCCAGGGAAGCGCTGGAATCCCCAGCTCTGGAAAAAACAGGGACACGGCACTCGGCAATGAAGTTTAGATTTGGTTGAAGGTTGGACTTGATGTTCTTGGAGGTCTTTTCCAACCTTGATAATTCTGTGTCTCTACAATACCGGACTTAGGGAATTTTCTTATCCAAAAAGTTCAATTGAAAAGCAGGAATAAGGTCTGGATAAATCTCCCAAGCTGAGCCGTTGGTACTGCAAGGCTGGCACAGCACAAAGCTCCCAGTTAGGTGACATGAACGATTTCAGCTTGCCCGAGTTGGAATAATTGAGCTGACATGATCAGATCATCTTTTGATGGTCTAATTGAATTATGTGCATTTCTAAAAGCTTTTCTCAGTGGAGCTAATGAGTTTTATGTCTGTGCTGAGCCAGGCAGATCAGCCAGGGTTCCAAACTTTCTGTGATGGATCTGACTGGGATAAAGGGGACAGCCAAGAATTCTTACAGCAGATCCAGCCAGGGTTCCAAATTTTCTGTAATGGATCTAACCGGGATAAAGGGAGAGCCAGGAATTCTTACCCACATCCAGCCAGGGTTCCAAACTTTCTGTGGTGGATCTGACTAGGACAAGGGGGCAGCCAGGAATTCCTACACCAATTATCAAAGGTTCATCTCAGTCCCTCCCTACTGGTGACTGTAGGATTCCCAGTAGGATTCCCTCTGACTTCTTTGGGATGTGGGATATTATTTATCAGGGTGTCCCCCGAGCAGTCTGAGTAGCTAAAGAGGAAATGCCTTTGCTTTTATGGGATCCAAGCTGGTTTTCATTATCCCAAGGGATGAGTTCCTAAGCTCATGTAACAAAACAGAGATTGATTTAATAATAGGAACAAAGTCTTTTACAAGGAGAGTGCTGAGGCCCTGGCACAGATTGCCCAGAGAAATTGTGGCTGCCCCAACCCTGAAAACATTAAGGCCAGGTTGGACAGGGCTTGGAGCAACCTGGGCTAGTGGAAGGTGTCCCTGCCATGGCAGGGGTGGATCTTTAAAGATCCCCTCCACTCCAAACCATTCTGGGGTTCTATGGACATTGTGAGCCGAACATCAACCCTCCAAGGACAGATTCCTTTCACTCACTCTCCTGATCTTGGAGCAGAGGCAAAAGAAAGGCTGGATGTAAAAAAAGAGCTTATTCCATCAGGGAAAGTGTCTGCAGAGCGGGCGAGGTGTCAGTTCCAGCACCTCCACCTGAACTTCAGCCCCAGGAGGAACTGAAAGTGTCGAAACCTTTGTGGTGGGGAGAAGTTTGCTCAGCCCGGAGCGTCAGCTCGGAAATCCACCCTGTGTTTGCCCTGGGATGAGCTTTGTGCCCTCAATCATTTCTGAAAACACGGATTTACAGCCATGGGAACTCGGGCGTGGGACAGGAGGCTCAGAGGTTCCTCCTCCACCTCGTTCACCTTCCATCCTGATGGCCACCGTCCCTTTCGCCACCCAGAGCTCTGCTGGTGGAGGCTGCAGGTCGTGTGTAGCTTCAGCCGTGAGGGAAGAGCAGGTGCAGGTTCCTCCAGGGTTACTACAGAGTTACTACTGCCACACAGTCCTGTGTGTGCCTGCCCTGCTGTCACTGTCACTGCACCTCTGCCTGCTGCAAACTGAGCCCAGCTGTGGCCTGGCCAGGACAGAAACATTGCTGGAATCAAAGCCAAAGTTCAGGGAATTTTATAGGATCATGGAAAGGTTTGGGGTGGAAGGGATCTTAAAGTCCAACCAGTGCCACCCCTGACATGGGCAGGGACTCCTTCCACCATCCCAGGCTGCTCCAAGCCCTGTCCAGCCTGGCCTTGGACACTGCCAGGGATCCAGGGGCAGCCACAGCTGCTCTGGGCACCTGTGCCAGGGCCTGCCCACCCTCACAGGGAACAATTCCTCCCCAAGATCCCACCTGTCCCTGCCCTCTGGCACTGGGAAGCCATTCCCTGTGTCCTGTCCCTCCATCCCTTGTCCCCAGTCCCTCTCCAGCTCTCCTGGAGCCCTTCAGGCCCTGCCAGGGGCTCTGAGCTCTCCCTGGAGACTTCTCTTCTCCAGGTGAGCACCCCCAGCTCTCCCAGCCTGGCTCCAGAGCAGAGGGGCTCCAGCCCTCAGAGCATCTCCTTGGACTCGCTCCAGCAGCTCCACGTCCCTCACACACTTGGGGTCCCAGAGCTGGAGGCAGCACTGGGGGTCCCAGAGTATCAGAGCAGAGGACAGAATCCCTCCCTGGACACTTCTGCCCAGCACAGGGAGGGTTTCTGGGCACACCAAGACCTGTGGATCTTCTTGCCCAGCCCCACCCCAATTCCTTCTCCCCAAGGCTGTGATTCCCCTGCTGCCAGACCTTTCCCCTCTTTGTTCTTGATGTTCTAGCATCCCATGGAGATCTGGAACCTGCACGAGGACCACAGAACTGCAAAGTTCATGGAAAGATCAGATACATCCCTTGAAAACGTGGGGCATTATCCCCTCCTGCACCTCCAGAGAGCTCTGCTGCCTTTGAAACACGAGATTCAGCTGGAATTTTGAAAACCTCTTATTTATAGAATCAACATAATCAAGACAGGATCCACTCCCTGACGTGTTCCCTCATTGCAGAACTAAGAAGTTTTCCTTGATTTTTTTTCTTTCTAGGAATAAAGTCAGTCTTTGGAACACTCAACTTCAGCCTGAAGAGTCCAGACGGATTTTGACAAGAGCCTCGAAGGCTGTTGCAGTTTGTCACGGTTGTGATCTCCAGACAAGAATCTGACAATGGATCAGTGTGGAATTTAACAACATAACAAACGACAAAACCCATCTCCAGAAAATGACACCCTGAGGTAAATGGAGGCTTTTCTTTCAGGGGAAAAAAAAAAAGCCTGGACAGGAAAGGTGAACCTTATCAGCTTGTGCAGAAGAAATCACAACATTTGCAAGAAATTCCTGTTGAAATTCTCCTGAGGTATCACACTCCTGAAAAGCCCTGTCATTCCCAGGCACTCCATGGGGATTAGCAACTTCAGGGTAAGGAGCCAATGTGATTCCTGAGGTATGAAGATCAACAGCCTGAATAAATAAAAGCAGATAAATTTCTGC
This sequence comes from Acanthiza pusilla, assembly GCA_036630365.1. Lineage (NCBI taxonomy): Eukaryota > Metazoa > Chordata > Aves > Passeriformes > Acanthizidae > Acanthiza > Acanthiza pusilla. The sequence goes on along the minus strand of JAXCHO010000105.1, from coordinate 2,129,625 downwards.
TCTCTGAACAGAGTGTGTTCCTGCATTTTCAGCTACACGCTTCGTGCGGGCAGAGGCTGCTGGATCTTTACAAACCAAGCCAGGTTTGCTCAGACAAACTGCTCTGGGGGCTCAGGGTTTTAAATGTCACCTGGGTGTGCCCAAAGGGACGGTCCTGGTGTGACCTCCCAGCACAGGGAGCCCCCAGACCTCTGTCCCACCCCCAGCAGGAAGGGCTGTGCCTGCAGTACAATTTCTCTCCTGGTGTGAGCTGCTGGCAGTCCTTGCTCAGAGCTGGGGTCAGTGCAGCCACATGGGCCCAGGCCACTGATGAGCAGTCCTCCTGCCTCCTTTTACCCAAAAATCAACCCCTGCCTGTGTTCCCATCCCTTCTGATCCTTCAGGATGATGCCTAAAAGAGAAGCCAAAACAAATTAGGAGTATAAAATGAAGACAAATTTATTCGAGGCCTTCAAGGTACATTCGGGCAGACGAACGTCCCCTCAGGGACAACACCCAAAATGGACGCTGGGTCACGAGCCCTTCACCTTTTATAAGTTCTGTCCATTAGCACATTGGCCCCTAATTCTCCAATCGCACCCTCAGGTGATGATGTTAACCACCCCAGGCCTGCTCCCCTCATCTCACAGTTGTTTACATATTTTCAGGCCCCAAGGCAATGAAGATGTCCTTGAATCTGTGTTCAGAGAGCCTTGTTTGGCCAAAGGTGCTGTAACAGAGGATTTTAGCACTTTGTGAGAAGCACTAAACTGCAGCAAGTTACAGATACATTAAGAGGAAAAAAACTAGGAATATTCAAAGGCATCAAGGATCCCTCCAGACTGGCTTTTTCTCTTTGTTTCAGAGACCAAACCTTCCCAAGCCTCGCCCACATCAAGCCTGTTCTCCTGAACACCCTGACACCAAAGTTCCAGCTCTTTCTGCACCTCCAGCTCTCCCTGCATGGCTCCCTCCTCTCTCATTCCTCACTGCTTCCCCAGGGACACTGCAGCTCTCTCCTGCTCCTCTGCACTGCCTTTCATCTCCTCCTTTTCCCTCTGGACCCCCTCCCCTGCCCACGTCAGCAGGAACACTGCAGCAAACAGCCCATGCCCTCCAGGCCACAGCCAAAGCTGGAATCCTCTCTCCAAAACTCGTGTCCTTGGAGAAAAACAGCTGAGTGGAGGTGTTGGCACGGAGGGGACAGAGCAGGCCCTTTCCATTTGCTGACTTGGCCCTCGCCTGGCCCTCCCCGGGGTGGGGACGCAGCGTGACAAAGGTGACAATGCAGGCAGGGCCTGCCTCAGTCAGCACTTTCAGAGAGGAGGTCACCTCTGCTCCAGCTCTGGAGTCGGACGGTGTTTGTTCCACGTCCTTGGAGAGACCTGCAAGAAGGCTCAGGGCCTTGGAGAGCTGGACTTGGGGAGCCTGGAGAAGCAGGGGCTGCTGGCAGCTGTGCTGGGCCAGGCCATGGGCGTGGGACCCTCCCTGCTGTCCTCCCCTCCTGCCTGGCTCTTGATTGGCCCCAAGCAGGGCCAGAGACACTTCAGAGACACAGTCAGAGCCGTGGGGATTTGCTTTATTCGGTGCTGGTGTGGGGATTCACTCCTCCAAACACACACACCCTGCACTGCCAACTCACAATATTATGGTAACATTCATGAATATTCATCACATTCCCCGGGATAGGAGTGGTTATACAAATCATTTCTCAGAAATCATTAATATCATTAGCTGTGTGCCACATGTCCTGGTGGTCTTTGGGGTCTGCTCATGATGAAGATCTGTAGTCTTCATCACAGTGCACTTTTCACCTTTCTCTCTGGAGCATGGGCAGTCCTTGGTGGGTGATTCAGGGTTTCTGTGCTGCCCTCAAACAGATTCTTGTCCCTCTTACCTTGACAAGATTAAGTGAATTCTGTTTTCCTAGGTTTAGAATTCACCTTTTCTGTCTCTCAATAGTTAACTTGAATTACCTATTGACTACCCATTTCTCATTGGAGCAGTTGTCCCAGTGGTTCCCATGCCAGGTCCCACAGTTTGGGACATCTCTCCATGTGGGACAGCCTCATCCAGGACTGCAGGGTGACCCTGCTGTGTGTCCTGACACACTCAGGGCACTCCTGCACCTCCTCACCTTTTGGTGGTCCCTGCCCTGCCCAGCTGGGGTGGGGCTGTCTGCCCACTGAGACACTCCAGGGGACACGGCCCTGGCCTTAGGAGGGCAGGGATAAAGAGGATATTGGGAATTCTTCCCTGCGAGGGTGATGAGGACCTAGAATGGAATTCCCAGAGCAGCTGTGGCTGCCCCTGGATCCCTGGCAGTGTCCAAGGCCAGGCTGGACAGGGCTTGGAGCAGCCTGGGACAGTGGAAGGTGTCCCTGCACATGGCAGGGTGGAATGAGCTGAGTTTTAAGGTTCCTTCCCACCCAAACCATGCCAGGATTTTCCCACTCCTGGTGCAGGAGGCAGCTCCGTGTCCTGAGGAAGCCTCGCTCTGCCCTTAAATATTAATGATGATGTTCAGTGGAGCTGCCTCACTCTGAGCTCACATCCAGGGCAACAGTCAGGCTTTTTTTATCTTCATGTGCCATCTGCTCTTTCATCAAATCATTTGTAAAGGAGAGGCCCTCACATTCAGGAAAATCATCTGATAAATAAACACCCTGTTACATGGTGATACCTTTTATTGGGCTGTTAACTGCTCGAGCTGTGCAAGATAAATAGGTTTAATTAGTGGTGAGACATTCCTTTTTTAACATTTACAAGAGTCTAATCATTATTCCCCTTGCATAGGCAGGCTCAGAATTTTAAGCAGGGCACAAACTTCTCTTCTGTGTGCTGCCAGGAGGATCCCATGAATAATTTAAGATCACGTTGTCTTCTGGCCCTCAAAGAAAATACCAATATTTTGCTCCCCCTTCCTGAACTCCTGTTCACGAAGGATCACTTGTATTCCCGTGGGAGCTGACTCTGCTGGTGGCCTGGGGTGGAATCTGTCCTTTTTCCGTGGCTCTGGGAAGATTTTACAAGTCCCAAGAGGAGCAGGGTCAGCCAAAACAGGGCAGAGCAGGCACTGCTGTGACAGTGACATCGAGCAGGGTCTGCACCTCCAACACTCCCAAAGCAGCTCCTGCTCAGCCCTGGAAATTCCCTTCTCTTGAGGCAGCACCTGAACGTTTATTTACAAAGTCCTGGGGACCAACCAGGCCCCTCAGGTCATTCAGCTGCCCCAGGGCTTCGTTGTGGCCTCTCTGGGGGACAGGGAGTGTCCTCAGCTTCCTCCCGAGGGGCAGGGGCTGAGCTGTGCTCTGGGACAGGGACAGGAGCCCAGGGAAGGGCTGGAGCTGTGTCAGGGCTTGGGATGGATCTCAGGGAAAGGTTCTTCCCCCAGAGGCTGCTGGGGCACTGCCCAGGCTCACCAGGGAATGGTCCTGGCCCCAAGGCTGCCAGAGCTCCAGGAGCGTTTGGACAATGCTGCCAGGGATGCCCAGGGTGGGATTGTTGGGGTGTGTGTGCAGGGCCAGGGGCTGGAATGATGATCCCTGAGGGTCCCTCCCAGCTCAGGATATTCTGAGATTCTGTGATTGTCCTGCCATCCACACCAGGACAGCCCCACGACTGTGCCAAGCACGCCCCAACCCAGATAAAAATAATGTAATAAGAAGTGGACAAGAAGGGAAAATGTTGGGGGTAAAATCGGAGGTTGGCCAGGGGTTGGATTTATGATCCCTTCCTACTCCGGATATTCCAGGATTTTATGATTTGGCAGCTGTCTGTTCTGGCTCCCTGCATTCCCAGAGCAACCAACCAAAAAGTATTGAAAACTCCAAACAAATTTAGGGACATTTCAGTTCGAAAGACCTTGGGAACTGCCAATGTCCCACCAAAACCTGTGCCCTGCCTCTAGTGCTGAACACTCCTGTGCAGCAAATGGCTACAGGACATGGAGCAGAGCTCTCCCCTCATGAGGAAGCTGAGGAACATCAGGAAATCCTGGGTTTGGGAAGTGTTTCCTAACCAAATCAATCTTGTTCAGAAGATGGGACACCCCACCCTGAAAGAGGTTGATTGTCTCCCTGGCCCAGAAGTGCTCATGGAGCTGAATCCAAACTCGTTATTGAAAGGAAGGAAGGAAGGAAGGAAGGAAGGAAGGAAGGAAGGAAGGAAGGAAGGAAGGAAGGAAGGAAGGAAGGAAGGAAGGAAGGAAGGAAGGAAGGAAGGAAGGAAGGAAGGAAGGAAGGAAGGAAGGAAGGAAGGAAGGAAGGAAGGAAGGAAGGAAGGAAGGAAGGAAGGAAGGAAGGAAGGAAGGAAGGAAGGAAGGAAGGAAGGAAGGAAGGAAGGAAGGAAGGAAGGAAGGAAGGAAGGAAGGAAGGAAGGAAGGAAGGAGATGACTTTACAAACAAACTGAGGCCTGCTGGTAGATAACGTCAGATACTGATAGGTGAAAGAAGCAATGAGAAGAACCCTAAATTCCATAGGAATTCCATTAATTGACACAAACTGTTACTCACCCAAGGCTGTGCTAAATTCCTGGACTTAGACAAAAAGAACAGAGACACAAAGAAAACAAAAGGTGGGGGGAATGCACATTAGAATGGGCTCTGTATTAGGTAATTCAGGAAGTCTGTGCCTCTCGAGTACCTCAGCCAAAGGGGAAAATAGTGAGGGAATCTGAGGCCGGGAAATTCGGATAAAAAGAGGCTGCATCCTCTATGAGTTCGAGAGACCCCATGGGAAACATCCATGACCTCTCCCTTTATTCATGAATAAAGTTACAGGACTCCTCTGTCTCCTTTTTGGACATAAACCTCTGGTGTTTGTGGATTAATTTCTCCTGACATTATGGAGCCAGGGATGGGTCTGAGCGCTGCTCTGGGGCCAGGACTGGGCAGGATAGGAATAGCTCAGGATCCACTGTGCTTCCCAGAAAAGGTGATGATGCCTTTTCAGGAGGAGCTGACAGACTCTGGGGCCTCACTGCTGTTCCAGGCAGCACCTGGAGGAGAGGTGCGAGGAAGTTTTTCCTTAAAAAAACCTGATCTTTGCCCTACCTCGAAGAGGGTGGGGTTAAACCAAGGCAGCAGGAGAAAGGAGAAGGTGAAATGGAAGGCAACAGCGAAAGAAGAAATCAAATATAAAAAGTTGGAGGAGAGAAATAAAACCAGGAGAGAGGCTCCCAGCTGGTCACAGAGACAAAAACCCCACAGGTATTTCAGTTGTAGGGCAAGGAGCAACTTTTGTCTCTTGGCTCTGCAGTAGTGGCCAGAGGACACCGGGCAGGACAGGGGATGGGGGGGATAGTGCCCCTCTGTCCCCTCAGGTGAGACCCCACCTGCAGAGCTGCCCCAGCCCTGGGAACAACAGCAGCAGGACGTGGAGCTGCTGGAGCCAGTCCAGAGGAGGCCACGGAGATGCTCTGAGGGCTGGAGCTCCTCTGCTCTGGAGCCAGGCTGGGAGAGCTGGGGGTGTTCAGCTGGAGAGGAGAAGGCTCCAGGGAGAGCTCAGAGCCCCTGGCAGGGCCTGAAGGGCTCCAGGAGAGCTGGAGAGGGACTGGGGACAAGGGATGGAGGGACAGGACACAGGGAATGGCTTCCCAGTGCCAGAGGGCAGGGACAGATGGGATCTTGGGAAGGAATTGTTCCCTGTGAGGGTGGGCAGGCCCTGGCACAGGTGCCCAGAGCAGCTGTGGCTGCCCCTGGATCCCTGGCAGTGTCCAAGGCCAGGCTGGACAGGGCTTGGAGCAGCCTGGGACAGAGGAAGGTGTCCCTGCCATGGCAGGGGTGGAATGGGATGGGATTTAAAGTCCCTTCCACCCCAAACAGTTCCATAATTCCATGAGCTCACACCTGGGAAGGCAGGACCCCAAGGGCCTATAAAAACAGGATTAATGGTCCCTCTCAGCAGAGTCAGGAGCTCTGTGTGTAAACAATTTTTATTCCCAGGCCCACCAGCCCATCCCTGGATGTTCCTGGCAGCAGATCCACAGCGCAGCTCCCAAATCAGCAGTTCCAGATGGCTGCCCAGAGCCCTGGGCTGTCAGCTCCCCTGGCCCTGAGCTCCTGGGGACCATTACCCCTGGATTTGTTCCCTGGATATCAATCACCTGTTGCCTGCTGGGCACTCTGCCTGAAATCACAGTAATAAAACCCCCACCATAAACTCCAGACTCGCAGTACTAAAGGGACAGGATTCCTGCACTGACTGCAGCAGGTTGTGAAATTTGAGGGCCAGATCCTTCAGATGCTGCATTGTCTGGCCAGGATCCAGCAGATAAATGAGCTGCTGTTTCATCTCCAGCCAGTGAATCGTCCCAATTAAAATCAATAAGACTCATCTCATTAATTGGGTAGACACAGGACCACCTCTGCATGCTCAGCACAGAGACATAAAAACCTCGACTGAACCTTTCTGAAATAATAATCCACACCAAAAGTATAAGCAAACTTGGCTAAAGTCATCTTCTTTGCACAAATCCCCGTCATTGGCAGCAGCCTGGGAGGGAGGCAGCTGCAAATTCCTGCAGAGGAGGAGAGGAGAGGAGAGGAGAGGAGAGGAGAGGAGAGGAGAGGAGAGGAGAGGAGAGGAGAGGAGAGGAGAGGAGAGGAGAGGAGAGGAGAGGAGAGGAGAGGAGAGGAGAGGAGAGGAGAGGAGAGGAGAGGAGAGGAGAGGAGAGGAGAGGAGAGGAGAGGAGAGGAGAGGAGAGGAGAGGAGAGGAGAGGAGAGGAGAGGAGAGGAGAGGAGAGGAGAGGAGAGGAGAGGAGAGGAGAGGAGAGGAGCTCTCTGCCTCAAAGGAGTGTAATCCTCAAAGCAGCTTGGGGCTTTAGCTGCCTCCAGCGGTTCCTCCCGGCGCTGTCAGGCTTAGAGATTCCAGCGGGATTACAGCGAAGTGCTGCTCTCAAAGGTCACCTGCAGTGCCACCGAGCCCTGGGGGGAACAGCAAAGGGAGGGAGGGAGGGAGGAAGGGAGAGAGAGGAGGAGGAGAAAGAACTCCCTGACAGCTCCATCCTGAAATCATTCCCTGCGGCTGGAGGAGACGCAAAGCATCCCCGTGTTTCTCCTTCCTCTCTCCTCCTCCCACCTGCAGAGCTGGGGACCAACAGCAGAGGATGTGGAGCTGCTGGGAAAAGTCCAGAGGAGGCCACAGAGATGCTCCAAGGGCTGGAGCCCCTCTGCTCTGGAGCCAGGCTGGGAGAGCTGGGGGTGTTCACCTGGAGAAGAGAAGGATCCAGGGAGAGCTCAGAGCCCCTGGCAGGGCCTGAAGGGCTCCAGGAGAGCTGGAGAGGGACTGGGGACAAGGACTGGAGGGACAGGACACAGGGAATGGCTTCAGGAGGGCAGGGATGGGTGGGGTATTTGTGGTGATGCAGAGCCCTCTTCCTGCTGGGCAGCTTGGGGTGAAGTTCAGCCTCGTGTGCCTTAGTTTCCCTGGATTTTGGCTGCCCTGCTAGCCCAGGTGAGCCCTCCCTGCCCAGCCCTGGGGGTGAAGCCTTTTTGGGGTGTTGCTCTGATTTTCTGATATTCATGGAGATTCGTGGAAGCTCGCAGGGAAGTCAGGCAGGCAGCTCACAAGATGGCGAAAAGAGAAACTTTATTTACAAGAACTTCTTTATATATCCATTAATGATCTAATAATTATTGGTCGATAGTTTTTCCACCTCCTATAACGATTGGTTACAACTCTAGAGCATCCAGTACCAAAACAAAGAGATTAGAAAGCACAAGAATGCAACTTATCTCTATTCTCCGTGAGAAAGAAGAGAAAGATTTTAAAACAGTGCAACTACATTGGGGCAGACAGGTTTGATCTTCTCCTGTCACCCCTGTCTGGGGCAGCAGTGTCTGCACAGAGCCCCTGAGCTCAGAGGCTCCCGCCCTGCTCCATACCCTGTCCCCTGAAATCCCGAGGACTCCAAGCCCCTGGAGCAATCCCATCTCTCTCCGTGGGACACAGAGGGGAGCTGAGCACAGCACAGTGCAGGGGGTGTCACCAAGGAGTGCTTTGGGCCTCTTCATCCCCAGGCTCTCCAGAGCTCCCAAAAAACATTGTTTTGTTCAGGGACAGCACAGCCCACACCACTTCCCCTCTCCCCTTCTTTACCCCTAATGAAAACCATCTCCAAGCTAAATTAAATCTTCCTCGCAGCACATCCAGCCCTGAGGGCAATTAAGGAAACATAATGAACCTGCTCCTCTTTTTTTTTTTTTCAGCAATTAACTTGAAGCAGATCCAAAGGTGAACCTTGTCACTTTTAAAAATTACTCATGACTCAAAAAATGACTTCGAAATGGCTTTGGAAGGGGAGGGCCCTGCTGGGTTTGGAGTTCTTGTAGCACTTTCATGTGCAGAAGAGGGGGAGGAAGCAGCAGGTGAGGACGTGGCCTCTGGGGGACCACAATTCAGCCTTGCTGATGAAGATGTGCAGTTGTCACCTCTGCTGAGCATCTCCATTGCCTCCACAGGAATCCTGCCCAGGGCTGTGCAGGGAGGGGCACAGGGCAGAGGTTTGGCACAGACAGGGAGGGGACAACAGCTCTGGAGAGAGGCAGCCCAGGGCCAGGGATCCAGGAGTGTTCAGAGGCTGGAGAGAACTCTGAGAAAGGCCAGTGAGATCTAAGGATGTGCTGGTAAAATAAATTGAAATTGAATTTTCCCTTCTATCTACTCACATTTGTTTCTCCTCGTTGGTGGAAAGGGATGGGTTAAAGCTGTAGGGGATCTCATTTTGGAGTGACACCTCTTAAAAGTGCCTTAAACCAAGGCAGGTGTTCACACACAGCAAAACCACCCTGAAAGGGATCTTTAATCCCATTTTTGTGGGAGCAGAGCTGCCCCTGGGTCCAACCCCCCCAGGGTGTGGAGAGCTCATGGAATGGCTTGGGTTGGAGGGACCTTAAATCCCATCCAGTGCCACCCCTGCCATGGGCAGGGACACCTTCCACCATCCCAGGCTGCCCCAAGCCCTGTCCAGCCTGGCCTTGGACACTGCCAGGGATCCAGGGGCCCTGGGGAGGTGCCTCTGGTGGCTCTGCAGGAGGAGGTTCAGCTGGGACACTCCCTGCAGGATTTGTCCCAAACTCTGCTTTTGGCTGCTTTGCCTCTCCACGGCACAAAGGTCCCTCCTGGAGCTGAAGTCCCACCCAGCCCTGCAGCCCCACAGCCCCTGGGCTCCTCCAGCTCCTCCCAGCAGTTCCAAAGCTGCTCCTGGCTGGATCCAGCCCAGAGGAGGCTCCAGCTCAGCCAAGGAGGTACACAGTCCATGGGAGAGCTCCTGATTTCAGCACAGGGCAGGCTCAGGGAGCTGTGTTTTCCTTTCCTTTTGCTGATTATCCATGCAGATGAAATAAGGTGGAAACCAAAATAATTTTGTTCCACGCTCTGCCTTGGCACCTGCCAGGATCTGACCCTCAGAGGAGCAGGGAGCTGCTCTGTTCCTTTGGGGGTGTTTTTCTTCCTCCTGATGCCTCTTCATGGGCTCCTCTGGACATGGGAGAGTCACAGGCCACAGCTGTGCCCACCCTTGGGAAAACCAGTGTTTGCAAGAAATCATTTTCCCAGTTGTTTTTCGCACATCTCGGGAACCTTCCCAGGCTCAGGCCATGCTGGAAAAGCCTCTCCTGGTGTTACACCAGGAGTTCTTCCCAGGAGCAGAGTCCTGGGAAGCTCTGTGGTGCTGCCAGGGCTGGTGGAGCATCCTGGAGTGAGAGATCTTCCCAGGAGCAGCTTCTCAACACCACAGGTGCTCCCAAGGACAGTGGGAAGGAGGAGGACGTGCATTAATCCATGTCAACTCCTTTTTCCTGTGTCCAACAAATCAATAAACCATGGCTGGAAATAAAATCGTTACTTGCCTCCTCTCGTGTTCCTGCTCAGCTGGAGATGCCAAAGGAAGGGGATTGCTCCAGCTGGATTTGAGGAACGGCTGGAGCTGTGCCAGGGCTTGGGATGGAGCTCAGGGAAAGGTTCTTCCCCCAGAGGCTGCTGGGCACTGCCCAGGCTCCCCAGGGAATGGTCCTGGCCCCAAGGCTGCCAGAGCTCCAGGAGCGTTTGGACAATGCAGCCAGGGATGCCCAGGGTGGGATTGTTGGGGTGTGAGTGCAGGGCCAGGGGCTGGGCTGGAGGGTGATGGGGAAACCTCAGCTGCAGAGCTGCCCCAGCCCTGGGGCCCAGCACAGGAGGGACCTGGAGCTGCTGGAGAGAGCCCAGAGGAGGCACCAGGGGGATCAGAGGGATGGAGCAGCTCTGCTGGGAGGAATGGCTTGGAGAGTTGGGATTGTTTGGCCTGGAGAAGTTTTGGAGTCACAGCATTGTGGCCTTGCAGTGCCTGAAGGGAGCTGAGAATAAAGATGGAAAGAGACAATTTTCAAGGTCTGGAGGGACAGGACACAGGGGAATGGCCTCAAACTGCCAGAGAATAGGTTTAGATTGGATATTAGGAAACATTTCTTCCCTGGGAGGGTGGGCAGGCCCTGGCACAGGTGCTCAGAGCAGCTGTGGCTGCCCCTGGATCCCTGGCAGTGTCCAAGGCCAGGCTGGACAGGGCTTGGAGCAACCTGGGACAGTGGAAGGTGTCCCTGCCATGGCAGGGGTGGCACTGGATGGGATTTAAGGTCCCTTCCAACCCAAACCTTTCTGGGATGCTGTGAAGAGCAGCAGATGCTCCCACTGAGGTTTGAAGTAACCCCGAGGATGAAGCACAGGCAGGATTTCTCCAGCTCAGAAGTGCCACAGTTGGATCTCCTGGAGCATCTGAAGGGAAAAGCAAGGCCCTGGCTGCACTCCCAGCTGGGGACAGAGGTCCTGCTGCTGAGCCAGTTGGGCTGGAAAAGTGCTCTGTGCTTGTGAGCACGGCTGAGCAGAGAGCAGCTGCTGCTGAGCCTGGCAGAGGCTCCCAGGAATGCTGAGCCCTTGGCGGTGCCACGCGCAGGGAGCGAGCACAGCCCGGCTGCCAGGTGTTTGCAGTGACAGGAAGGAGCAAACAAAGCCATTCAGGGAACAAATGAGGATAAAGCCAGGTGCTTCTACCTGCTCACAAACAGCCTGCCAGCTGAGGAGCTGAAATGCAGCCCTTTGGAGAAGCTGTTGGCCTCGGAGCATCCAGGCAGCACCAGAACTGCAGCCCAGGAGTGGTGCTGGAGGTGCTGGAGGGCAGAGAAGGAGGGACAGGGGGGTCAGAGGGATGGAAGGCAGGAGAAAGTGGGCCAGGGGGGAAACCAGGGGGAAACTGCACCCCCAGCCCCATGGGAATGAAGAACATCCCTGGATCCCTGGATCCCTGCTCCCAGGCTGGCAGTCCTGGCTGCAGCAGAGTGGGTCACAGCCAGAGCCTGACCTCTGCAGCCCCAATTAGCTGGGAGAGGAGCTGTGCACTAATGAGCCCATGAAGGGATTTATCTCAGCCCCAGGCATGGACACTGACTGCAAAATTCCTGGCACTGGCAACAGCTCTGTATCGATCCCTGGAAGGCCGAGTGCTCCATGGTATAAAAATCACAAGGAAATAGGATTTCTCCGTGAGATTTCTCGGTGAGATTTCTCGGTGAGATTTCTCCATGAGATTTCTCCGTGAGATTTCTCCATGAGATTTCTTCGCTGCTCCTTGGGTGCCTGTGGGAGTGAGACATCCCTGTGCCCAGCGTGGCCAAGAGCCACCTGCAACAGGTGACATTGGTGGTGACAGCAAGAAATTGTCACCCCTTTGAGGGGGTGTGACCAGTGGTGGGCGTGTGACCAGTGATGGCAGCAAACTGCCCAGGGGGAAGCTGGACTGGTTTGAAAAGGAAGAGATTCTGATTTCCACAGGTGTCAGTGGGAATTCTGGAGAAGAGGGAAGATGATGCCCTCAGAGAGAACTTGAGGGATAGATGGAGCCCCTGAGAGCAAAGGGAAGAGCTGTTGATTTTTCCTGATAGAGTTTGCAGGAATGAGGCACTGGGAAACACTCGGTATCTGCCCAGTTTAACTGGTTTTCTTGCAAATAAACTGGGGCCAGAACATTCCAGAAAGGTCACAGGGAGGGAAAAGGGGTCCCGGTCTCACAGCTGGGGACAGGGCTGGGGGCAGGACTCAGTGTGCTCCTGCCAGAGGGGCTGGGGAGCTGCAGAGGATTCGGAGCCCTGTCCCCAATCCAACCCCCCAAATTCAGGAGATTGGAATTGATTCCTCCTCCGATTCCCCCTCCTCGCAGCCAGGCGTGGTTAGTGCTGCTCAGAGCGTGGGATGAGGAGGGGATAATTAGCCCTGAGCTTTCCTCTACCTGCAGGAGGCTGGAAGGAAATTCTGAGTCAGACCAAAACAACATTTAGAAAATGCAGCAGGCCCGGGCAGGATGATCAGTGGCTGGTAATGACAATTTATCTTGTCACATCTTGATGCCTCCTGTTGGAACGTCCTCCCTGCCTGGCCTGCAGGGAAAGGGCATCCTGTAAATCTCGGAGGCACTGGGAGATATTGTCCTTCTCACTTCACAGGCTGGAGAGATGCCTTGAGCTGGAACCTGGCAGGGAGAGGCACAATTCCATCCCAGAGCACCTCTGCTGTGGTGCAGGGAATTCATTTCCCTCCTCATTCAGCCCCATCTCCACTCCTGCCACAGAACAACTCCCACTGCCAGCAATTCCCACTGCAACCATTCCAATCAATCCTACAGCCTGAGATTCTCGCCAGGCTGAGCACATCCAGAGGAGTAGGAGCACAGTATTTCTTCCCTTGGGAAATCCTGCAAGGACACCAGAGATATCCCAGGAATGAAGCCCTGCAACCTGCCCAGGAAGCAGAGTGGATTCCTTCCTATTTTGGAGACAAGGAAAAGAGCACCAAAAAGTTCCTAGAGCTCAGGAAGGTGCCCAAGAAAGGAATAGAGCCCAGGGGTCCCAGCTCCCAGTGCCCAGGTTGAACTGGTAAATACAGCAGGTTCAGGCAGCTCTGGGGGTTGTTTTCATGTTTTCCGTGGGAGATGCTGAGCCAGGCAGACAGAGCCACTGCTCTGCAGCAGCCTGAGCAGCAGAGGAGGCAGGAGAGAGGTTTACGGGAGCGTGGCTTAATTCCCAGTTGCCTGTCAGCTCGGAGCACGCACATGTTCCGCTCTCACAGCCCGAGTAACCGATAAGAGCTCTTCATTAATCCCTGGTAACTCAATCCCCCGAGTGAGGAGCAGAGATGATGCCCTCAGGAGCTGCAGATCAATTTAAATTCCCAGAGCCTCAGTCCCTGACTCACTCCATAGTGCCAGTGCTCCTCAGAATAACCAGGGAGTGGATTTTTTGTCACGTCCCTGATCCCAACTCCCCTTCCAGCCCTGCTGGCTGCCACATCCTGCTGTGCTGGAGCCACGGACAGCCAGGCCAGGAGTGGAGGGACACATCTGACCAGCTCCCACCCCTCCACCAGCACTGGGATGGAGCCTCTGGGTGCTGGTGCTCCCATCAGCCCCATCTGGAGCAGAGCAGAGACTCCACGGCCCTTCGTGCTCATCCAGGGAAAAGCTCCAACAGAGAGCTGAGGGTGGGAGCAGACTGAGATGGGAGCACAAGGAGCAGGACGTGGCCAGGTGACACAGCAGGTGACGCAGGCAGCCCGGCAGGGTGGGAGGCTCACAGGTTAATGAACTGCCTGGGTAATGGCCCAGCTGCAAATCCTGACTGCTGCTCGTGCAGGTGATGCCTTAGGATGTTAGCTTCTCTATTTTTCATGTATCTGTAATTTTTAGTGTATAACTCTGGGCTCCATACAGGTGCTGAGCTGCTGTTCTCTCATTTTTAGACAAAACAATTCCTCTCTAAGCCCAAACCTCAAGGACACTTCAGTGTCTCAGGCCCCAAGATATGTAAACAACAGTGAATTGGGGGAGCAAACTTGGAGTAATTGACTTCATTACCTGAAGCTGTAATTGGAGGATTAAACCTCGATAGGCAAATGGACAAAACTTATAAAGTATGAAAAACCTGTGACACATTTTGGGTGTAGCCCCTGGGTGGGCTGTGACTGCCCTGAATGCACCTGAAGGCCTTCAATAAATATCACTGCTTTTTATTCTCTTAACTTTGTCTAGCCTCTGTTTTAGGTAAGCCCCTCCAGGCATCACAGGGAGCTCAGCAGCTCCCAGCACTCCTGGACTGGGACCAGCCCTCCTATCCCAGCCCTCAGGGCTCCTCCTGGAGCACCAGACCTGGCAGGGAAGGTGGCAGCAGCCCAGCACTGCTGACCCAGGACGCCCTGCTTCAGCTGCCCCAAAAAGCTGCTGACCGTGACCTCTTTAATTCTGGCACTGCAGGTTCTGCTGCTCAGTAAAAGCAAAAAAAAACCATTTATGAGGGAACAGTCAATAAAGGGAGACTTTCTTATCACAGCTGGTTGGGAGCAGTTGGAGACTGCACCCTCTGGAATGGTGAGGGTCACTATTTCAGGACAGTGGCTGTGTCCTGGAGCAGGGGTCCCTCCAGCACGGACACATTCAAATACCCAAAGTTGTGGCCACAGAGCTGGAAAGTGGCCACAAAGTGGATGTGGTCATTCTTCTTTCCTGGCCTTCTGCAGCTCCTGGGGCTCAGAGTGGCCTCTGCTCTGCATTTCAACCCAAAAAGAACCTGCTCTGAGCTCAGGAGCTGCTGAGCCTGGAGTGCAACAGGAGAGGGTGCTGGGGTCACCAAAACACCTTGGTGACACCTGAGTGCTGGCACAGGAGAGAAAAAGGAGATGAGGACAGCTCAGATGGAATGTTTTCACTTTTATTCTGACTCCAAACAGTCCCAAACCCACAGCCCCTCTGCTCCCCAGCGCTGCTGTGCCCCTCCCCAGCCGTGCCCATTGTCACCTCCAGGCTGTCCCCCCAGGGAAGTGACACCCTGCTCCTCACAGCTGGGGCTGCCCAGCGCTCCGAGGCATTCACAGGAGTCCCCTGTCCCCTGTTTAGGAACCCTGGGTTCCTCAGAGCTGCTCCACGGGATCAGTGGAGAGTGAACCCCCCCGGTTTGAGCTGCCGCGGGTGGAGCAGGTGCCTCCTGAGCATCCTCTGGAACAAGCTCTTCCTGGCTGTCGCCGCGGGGAGCTCCAGGCTGGAGCTGCTCCTGCGCCAGCCCAGCCCCAGGAGCCTCCTGTCCCTCTTCTCTGCCTCTCTGTCCCTCTTCTCTGCCTCTTGGCTTCCCAGAGCCTCTGTTGTTTGGATGTCTCTGGCGCGTCTGGGCAGGGGAAGCCCCGCTGGGGTCGGGCTGCTCCCATCATCGTCCTTGTCACCGCTGCCACGGGGACCCGGCTGCTTGTGGTCCCTCCGGCTTCCTCCCATCGCGGAGTGTCCCTCAGGGATCCCGGGATGTCCCGGCTCCTCCTGCCAGCTGGGACGTGTCCCCGCAGTGGGACCCCGAGCGTGGCCTGAGCCCGAGTGGAAAAACGCCTCCTCCCTGGTGACCTGCGGGCTCCGCCCCAGGGTGACAAAGCCATACGGGGTGGTGACCTTGGGGAGATGGGGCAGGGACAGAGCTGCCCAAGCTGTGGGGTCTGCGTTGGAGCAGGATGAGTTCAGATAGGACAAGTTGGAGCCGTGCTCATCTTCCGCCGCCGGGTCCGAGCTGCTCCTCCAAGCTGTCCCCTCCATCTGTCCCCTCCCCTTGCCTGAGCATCTCTGCTTCTTGTGGCTGTCCAGGGACGGGATAATGAACTGCGGGATGCGGTCGGGGGTCACCACGTGGAAGAAGATCTCGCTGGAGCTCTTGCCCTGGAGCGCGTGGGGACAGAGCGGGCCCTGCCAGAGGGACATGGTGGCCCGAGGGCTCCCTGGGCAGCGCTGGCCATTTATGCTCCGCCGCCAGCCCCTGCTGGTGACGCGCGGTGACGCCACCGCCAGGTCCCTGCCAGGTCCAGCGGCCGCCCGGGCACGGGGCAGGCGGGTGGAGGGGACAGGTGAGGACACGGCGCTGCCGCTGTCGCGCAGGGCCAGCAGCTCCGTCAGCCACGAGGCAGCGGAGAGGGGAAGAGCTGGAGGAGAGGCTGCGGCTCGGCATGATTCACCAGCCGTGGGCATCGGGGGGCAGGGGCAGCGAGGAGCGGCAGACAAACACTTCAGCTCTGTCTAGCAGAGCTCCCGTCGGGAAAAGCTCCGGCCCACGCGATTCCCCAGAGGAAGCGACAGCTCCAACCGCTGCACCCCCGAGTCCTCCTCCCACCCCCGCCGGGGCCGGCGCTCTGTGCGGGCTCCTCTCCGGCAGCATCCCCGGGCTCTCGTCCCGCGGGGCTGGGAGAGAGGGGGCACAGCCCCAGGCAGTGCCCAGGGCAGGGGGAAGAGGCTTCGTGCATCCTGCGGGTGGGAGGATGGGGAGGATGGGGAGGATGAGGACGATGAGCAGGATGGGGAGGATGAAGCTGCTCTCCCAGCTTTGCCTTTCCCCCTGCGCAGGGGGGCACGGGCTGAGCTGGGAGTGGTTTCGTGTCACTCTCCCCCAGCTAAGGAAGCTCCTCCACTCTCGGGGGATAAGGGCGAGTTTAGGGTGGATCCTGCTCGGGAAACGATGCGGAAAGGAAAAGCAGCTCCATCTCCGCGGCACGGAGCAGGGGGGATGCAGATCCCTCCTCCCATCCCTGGGGCACTCAGCAGGGCAGGTTCTGGCAGCTTCTCTGGCACCTTCAGCTCTTTGCACCAGCACAGGGAGAGATCCCAAATCAGAGCCTTGGCAAACTATGATCCCCCAATAAGAGACCTCAAACTGAGAGCAAATGAGCCCAAATTGAGAGCACTTAATTGGGGCCGCAGTGCTGATAGCAGGGGAGCCCCAGCTGAGCGCCCTGGGCTGCCCCACCAATGAGCAGGGCCAGCAGCTCCCCAGGGTAAGGAGGTGCACGTGGGCCAGGACCTATAAATACCCTGAGGGCCACAGAGGGGGCCAAGCCAGGTTTGTATCCAGTTTGGGCTCATGGAGCAGCAGACAAAGCCCAGCCTGAAGCAGGTCAGGGCCTTGCAGTGCCTCAGGGGTGGCTTCTGTTGAGGACACTCTCAGAGCTGGGCTGGAGGCTCTGACTTTTCTCTCCCTCTGTCCAGGTGAGGCCACCCACCAGCAGTGATTCCTTCTCCAGGAGGTTCCTGGGCCAGATCCTTCAGCTCAGCTTTGTCAAGTACCCGGTGAGTGAGGCTGAGGGGGTGGTTAAAACCTCAACACTGCCACTTTCTCGGGTTTATCTGCCAAATATTCTGTTCGTTTTTTCTTCACAGTCTGTCATGTTATTAGATATTAGGAAGAAATTCCTCCCTGTGAGGGTGGGGAGGCCTTGGCACAGGTGCCCAGAGCAGCTGTGGCTGTCCCTGGACCCCTGGAGGTGTCCAAATCCAGGTTGGACAGGGTTTGGAGCCACCTGGGATAGTGGAAGGTGTCCCTGCCCAAAGCAGGGGGTGGAATAGGTCATCCTTAGGGCTCCTTCCAACCCAAACAATTCCATTATTTGTCCTCTCTATCTCAACTTTTCTCCTCAGCCTGACCTTGCCTTGCTCTCATTCTGCTGTTGGTGGCTGCACCCTCCACATTTCTCTCCCTCTCTGGGTGAAGTGGGAGGGTTTTGGGAATGAAGTGCAATCCCACAGGTCCTGTTTTCTCTGGCCTAAGTTGGTCCCAATCTCTGCTCCACACTGGGAGACTGAGCAGAGTTTAAGGCTCTCCCTGATGAAGCTCTCCCATGTGCTGATGGGTCTCTCTTTGCAGCTGAAGCTCCTTCAGAAAGCCTCCATCTGGGTTGGGTTGGTGCTCCCTGTGGACACCATCAGGAGCAAGCTCTACCCTCCATCCCAGTCCTCCGCCAGGCCTGGGCTCCTCACCAGGAAGCGCCGGGGGAAACTCGTGCGCCTTCTGCTCTCTGTGGCTCCCATCAGCATCCAGAACTTCCTGGGCTACCTCCCAGTGGAGTGGGGCCAGAGCAACATGTCCAAGGGTAAGAGCTGGGGCCTCCTGGAACACCTGGAGACTTTGCAGCTGGGAGGAACACAGTATGGAATTCCTGCAGGGAATTCCTGGGAAAACCGATGTGTTAGTGCTGGGTGTGGTGATTGTGCCTCCTGGGAATCCCTGCAGAGGTCCAGGAGGCTCCCATCAACCCATCCAGCAAAGGCAGCAAGAGGAAGCGGGACGATGTGGCTCTGGAGAAGCAGGAGTCCTGGGTTGAGCTGATGGAGAGGGATCTGCCAGAGGAGGACTCTCAGGACTTCAGCTATGAGGTGAGATGTGACTGCTGAGCAGTTCTGAGATGGTTTGGGCTCTGTGTGGGCCTGGGACACTCCAGGAGTGTCCCTGAGGAGGAGCCTGAAGAGGTTTCCTTCCCTCTGCACACTTTGAGGGTGGCCAGGGAGCACCTGGACATCACCCCAGCACTGTCTGAAAGGTGTCACTTGTCCCATGACACTGCGGTTTCCCTTTGGCTGATGTCCCTGCAAAGCAGCATCTCTGTCACCCTCGGCTGTGGCTCCCAGCGCCCTTGGGAATGGGATTCGTGTGTCCTTCCCCAGAATGTCCCTTTCTCAGCCATCCCTCTGCTTCTCTCCTCTGCAGACCTCGGAGACGGAGTCGGACAGTGAGGAGTACCGGTCCCACAATGACACCGACCTGGAGCTGGAGGAGCAGGGTGGGATCCGTGTGCTGGGGCTCTTCAGTGCCCAGGTGAGTGTCCCTGCTCCATCCCTGGGGACAGCAGTCCCTCCTGGGCTCTGAGGATGGGCATCAGTCCTTGGCTGCAGGAGGAGGGAGCGCTGGGGTTGCTCTGCTCTGAATTCCATGAATCCCTCATGGATTTTGTGCTGCCCTTCCCTGGAGCTGAGCTCTGACCATGTCCCTCTGCCACACAACCCCCAGGGCTTGGTGCTGCCCCCAGAGCCAGGAGCAGGTGATCCAGCTGTGGCCAGCAGTGGGGAAGATGCTCCAGATGTGGCTAGCGGTGATGCCTGGCAGCCAGGAGCCGATGGGAGCAGCGAGCAGGACACTGACACAACCAGTGACACCAGCTCATCCCAGGACAGGGTAAGGATGCCTGGGGCAATGCCACCCTCTGAGCGGGGAGCAGGGGAGGTGTCCCAAGTCCCCTGGATGTCCCCAGGCTCTGAGCCTTCATCCCAGAGCTCTGCATCCCTCTGCTGCCATGGGGAATGAGTGGAGGGGCACAGCCTCAGTGCTGGGGTGGTGCTGGGTATGCCTGGCCATTGTCACCAGCATGTGACAGCAGTGCCAGCTGCTAGCTGAGCCCCCTGTGGCACCTCTGACCCAGGGCCACTGCCAGCACATTGCCATGAGCCCTTTGTGACTCCCTGGCCCAGATATTTTGCACTTAGAGGGTTTTTGGGAAATTCTTCACCACAAGCAACTTCCCATGGGGTCCCTCAGTGCTCTGGTCCCAAAGCACTGTTGGATCCCCTCCGAGTTCCCAGGAAGCTGCTGCCCTGCCTGGCTTGCAGGGAAGTGGAGGGTGAGGAGAGGGGCAGAGGGGTTGGTTTGTACCCCATGGCAGTGAGGACAGGCACTGCTATGGGAAAAATCTCCTGTTTTCCAGGAAGCCTGAGCTGTGCACTTGGACCTTCTGGGGCTACTGAGTGTCTGATTCCCTGGGCCAGCCGTGTCCCTGTGGGACCTGTCCAGTTCAATGCTGTGTTCATTTCTTTGTTTCCTTTTTCTGAAGTTTGTAATAAAGTCTCCCTATTTTTTCATGTGAATTGGCTGCAGCTGGCAGTGAATACCCAGAGCAGGTATGGACAGTTAAAGGGTTTCAATTTGTATTTTGTCTGCTCTCCCTGGGAGTTGTGCACAGAACCTTCTCCCTCCACATGGATCCTAGGAAGGATCTGCTGAGGTAGCAGGGATTTTGGGGTCTGGAAAAGCAGGCTGGGATCAGGAAGTGCCTGAATTCAACCCAGAGCTCTGGACAGACCTGAGCTTGGCCAGGGCTGGCTCTGCTGCCTGGATCAGGTCACAGAATCTGAGGCTGCAAAGAGCAGCACCTCCTCAGAGTGTGGGTGAGGGAATGGGAACAGCTCAGGGTTGGATCCCTTGCTCTGGGCATGCCTGGGGGCTGTGTCTGGCACCACTGCCTGCAGCAGGGTTTGTGTGGGACTGCCAATGTTCCAGTGCTGCAGTGAGCCGTGGCACCCTGCGGAAGGGCTGTTGGGATGGATGAGCTGAGCCCTCAGCTTGGTTTAACCTGGAGGGGCCAGGCCAGCTCAGAAATGTCTGTGGCGCTGTCTATGCTTGCCCAATGCTGCAGGCAAAGCCTCAAAGGGGAATAAACCCTCCAAGGTTATGTATAAACCCTCCAAAGGGAGTGAGGAGTTGGGCTGCCCCAAGGTTTTGTTTGTCTCCCAACCCCTGTGGGCTGCAGAGTTCAAAATCCCAGGGAGTTTGAAGGTGGGTGTAAGGGTGTCCTGGCTCCAGACCCTGCTAGGATCAGGGATGTTAATTAGGGATCTTAATGTCTGTTTAATTAAAGCTTGTCCTGCCTGTCAAAAGCAGCTCTGTTGTAGATTTTCCTTGTTTTCTGTGTGGCATTTTCCTGTGCCCTGCTGTGGCTCTTCCTTCTGGATTACAGGGATGTTTCAGAGGCTTTCTCTGACCAGTAAACAACTTAAAGGAGGAAATTCTGGTGTTTTAAACCAGCAGCTGGGTCAGGACAACTCTCCACAGGCTGCAGCCCTTGGACTCCTCCCTGGCCCTCTAAAATTGTTTTTCCAGCACTGGCTTCTGATACTTCTGCTCCAGTGGGGCCTGGCTTGCACCAGGTAGGGCTATTTTTCTCTCATGTTGGTTATTTGTGCACCATTATTGTGGAGAACAGCCCTGATTTATGAAGCTCACGCTCTCATAAAGCTGCTGCCCCTCCTCCCCATGGCAGTGCCTCGTTCCTGGTGTTATCTGCAGCCAGAATAGCTCTGCTTTCATTACTGCTGAATAACAGCGAGAGTTTTTTGTTGTTGTTAAAGGCTGATAAAGGAGCTGATCCTGCAGCTCCTGGATATTATACTGGGCTCAGCATTAATTCTGGTGCTCCTTGTTTGTGCTCAAGAGCTCTCCCCTTCTCTGCAGCAGAAATTAATAAAACATCCTTCAGGAGCACAGAGCTGGGCAAGGGCTTTCTCTGAAACCTGGGCTGGCTTTTCCTCTTGCTCCTGACCTCGAGGAGCTCTGGCTGTGGGGATGAGGGGCAGGTTTTGTTCCTTGCCTGGGGGTCAGAAAAGAGCCCTAAGTCCACCTCTGAGCTCACTTGCAAATGAATTCTGGGTACACTCAAAGCTTCCCAGACCTTAGGGCTGGAATTAGGAAGAAGAGCCCTCCTCAGAGGAGCTCAGTGGATGGCCTGGTGGGGCCAGCAGTAACTGCAGAGCTGTTTGGTCCCAAGGTCATCCCCAAGTCCAGCCCTGTTTGTGAGGAGGAGGAGGGGGTGATGGCCTTCAGTGGGGGAAGGCTCAGCCTGCAGAGGTGGCCAATCACCTGAGGCTGCCACTGGCTGGTGGTGGCCTCAGGGGTGTCACCACTGAGCTGCCCAAAATGCTGTGTGCATGTGGCCACATCCCTTTGCAGGAGGATGAGCCTGGTACATCCCAAAGTGCAGCTTTGGGGTCATTCAGTGGGGCTGTGGCCATGGGATGGGATCTGTGTGATGCTTTTGGGGACTTTTGGCCTCTCTCCAAGTCTGGGTGAGGCAGGGCACAGATGGAGAATCTGTCCTGCCCAATCCACGAAGTGCCTCTGAGCATCCCTTCCTTCCCTCTCCACATTCCTGTGCTTCCTGCTCGGTGGGGTTTTTTGACTCTTTTTCCCTGCAGTGTGAGGAGATGGAGCACAGGGCTGTGCCCCAGGACACAGGGGCTGCAGCCCCCTTGGTTTGGGGTTGGAGGGTGCCAGGAGCAGCCTGATGGAGCAGCTTACTGAATTCCACTTGGATGGAGATGCACTGAGCTCTCCTTGGCATCTTCTTTTCTAGGGAAAGGCTGTGGGATGTGCCCACCTGAGCCCCTGCTGCCCTTGGGCCCATCCCTGGGTCTCAGCCAAGGCCAGATTTTGTGGGATCGCCCTGGCTGAGGAGCAGATTCCTTCCCTCCACCTCTGTATCCCTTGGAAAGCAGGGACTGGAGATTTCCCAGGCCCCATTTTCCCAATCCCTGCTTTCCCAGTCCCCGCTTTCCCAGGCCCCATTTCCCTGTCCCTCCTGCAGCCCAGGGGTTGGAATGGTGGGAGCCCTGCAGGATGAGCTCCCAGAGCTGAGCTCTGCACCTTCCTCTCTCCAGGGCCTGGCTGGCCTCAGTGGCTCTGAGGGTGACACCAAGGCCAGCCCCATGTTCTCACCAAAGGCCACCAAGGAGCGAGGCAGGAGCTGTGGGAGGATGGAAGGAGGGAAATGGAGGGGTTAATGCCACATTTGGGGATGAGGGTGGCCCTTGAGGGCGCCTCAGGGCCGAGCAGAGGTGACCCTGACAGTCGGGGAGCACCGAGGACACGCGGCCCGAGCAGCCTGCGCAGGGCTCAGCCCTCAGCCGAGGGAAACAAATGGCTTAATTGAGGCGAAAACGATCCTAATTAGCATGAGCAAATCCAATTAGGAGCCGGGGGCCGATTACCTTGGGCCGGGCATGGGCAGCAGGGAGGGCTGGGGGGTCCCAGGGTGGGGACAGGCGGGGACAGAGGGTGGCTGGGGGGTCCCCCGGGGCTGGGGCTCGTTCCCATCGTGTCCTCCTCGGGCTGCTGGCTCCGTGCCCTGGCCAGAGCCTCATCAGCCGGGCTGGATCGGCCAGAGCTTCATTAGCCAGAGCTTCATTAGCCAGGGCCTCATCAGCCGGGCTGGAGCAGCCGGGGAGCACCAGGCCGGTCAGTGGGAGGGTCAGGAGCCCCATTCCAGCACTGCCCCAGGGCTGCAAGGAGCGTTTTCCTCTTTTTTTCCTCTTTCAGAGGACAAACTGCTCCTGTTTGTCCTTGAAGGTGACTGCTGGGGGCTGTGGGAGGCGGGACAAGCTCAGCTGCAGCCGAAATAGTGAGGTTAAATATTAATGGGGAGGTTTATTGTTAGAGCTGGCACTTTTCCTATCGGAAAGGGATTCAAAACATTAATTTCCAGCAAAATTATCTATATGGGTCATGATTTTCATAGCAAAATTTTCCTCAGTTTTGGGAAAATGTGAAACCACAACACTTCTTGCTGGGTTTCTCTTTCCTGTTCAGTTCCCTGCCCCTCCAGAATTTATTCCTGGAGGGATTCATCCTCCAATCGACCATTCCAGCAGGGAGGGGCAGGCACTGAGCACCCCCTGAACTCAGCCCCTGCCCCTTCCAGCCCAACACCTCCTGAACCCAGCCCCCCTGCATTTTCCAGCCCCAGACCCCCTGAACCCAGCCCCTGCCTCTTCCACCCCAACACCTCCTGAACCCAGCCCCTGCCCCTTCCAGCCCAACACCTCCTGAACCCAGCCCCCCCTGCCCCTTCCAGCCCAACACCTCCTGAACCCAGCCCCCCCTGCATTTTCCAGCCCCAGACCCCCTGAACTCAGTCCCTGCCCCTTCCAGCCCCAGACCCCCTGAACCCAGCCCCTGCCTTTTCCAGCCCCACCTTCCATGCTTGACTGCTTCCTAAGGGTGGAAAGCAAAGCAGGAGAGCGTGACCCCTGTGCCTGGCATGGTCCCAGCTGTGCCCAGTAAAACCAGTAGAGCTGTGAGCAGGAGGAGCAGGCAGGTGCTCCTGCCATTCCTGGAAAGCTCTGGGAGCTCTCAGGGCCAGGCAACTATGTCCTCACAGGATTGGGATAATTTGGGGTCTCTCTGTGTGTCCTGCTCAGCCTCCCCTGGGGCTCCAAGCCCTCCTGGTACTGTCCCCTGTGTGAGGCTCCTGCCTGCAGCTCTCGGTGATAATCCTGGCCTTATCTTCCCCCTGTGACAGGGCAGGGACAGGGAGGCTCTGATGTGTCCCTGGGAGCTCAGCCCCAGCCGTGCCCAGGGCTCTCCTGTGGTGCAGGGCAGGGCTGGGGAGCTCTAGCTGCCCCAAACCCAGCAGGTTTGACCGGGTCAGGGGACAAACATCTGTCCCCACATCTGCTCATCTCCCAAGTAGCATCAATTCAGGATGAGGTGCCCAGGCCTGGGGAGTGGGGAAGGATTTTGTGCCTTGCTGGGGACACAGCACAGGGTGGGACAAGGACAGGGCAGGTGCTGGCTCTGCTTCACTCAGGGACGTGCAGGGAGGGACCAGCCCCATGCCTCAAACTGCCCTTTGGGGTTTTGTAGATGCCACGGAGGGATTTTCACCAGGGCTGATCCTGCTCTGTTGCCTTTTGGCTGGTCTTAGAATTGAGGCAGATATGGTTAAAGGGGTGAAATGGTTTTATTTTGTTATTTTAATAGGATCCTGGGTGCACAGCTCTTTAAAGGTGGAACATGCCAAGATGCACACTCCCACTGTATAATTTTATGGACTTTGTAAATTAGCATATCTGTCTAAAATCCCCCAATAAGAAATTTAATAAATGAAGTAATGTGCCCCTATTCTAAAGAAACTTCCCCCCCTCCCCAAACTGAGATTAGAGCCCAGTTTACAAAATATGTTCCAGAGAGGAGGTTTCAACCGAGGGTAAAACCTTGAGTTTTGAGATAGCACAGAGCTCTCTGGCCTCCTACTGTGAATGTTTGGTCTTTCTGCCTTGCAGAATCCCAAAACTAAGCTAGAGTATCAGGCTACAAAGATTACAAGTATGGTGGCTAAGGGTGCAAAGAATGTATAAAAGGTACAGAAAATATTTAAAAGGGCATATAAAAAAGAAAAGGCAAAAGTCATCAGGCATCAGCTCCCTGTGGATTATCTGGATCTGGGAGGCCAAAAATGCCTTGGACCAGCTAAGCACCATTTTCCCCCTGAGGAGGGCTCCAGCCAGGTGTGTAACTGGGAGCAGATGGTGGCAGCAGTGACACAGCCCTCTGGCCACCACCACCATCTCTGGACATGGAACCGTCCCCTCAGAGGTGCACAATTCCCAGCCTGGATATTTTTGGCCAGTGAGTGCTGTGAATGTTGACATTTTCCAAAGGCTCCGAGCCCGTATTTGTGCTGCTGCCCTTGTTGGCGTCGCCAAGCTGTCGGTCACAGTCGGGTGGCAGGGAGGCACTGGTGCTGCAGCAGATGCCACGGCTGGGCCGGCGTCCAGCTGAGGCCTGGAGACTCATTGTGTGTCACACTGTGGGAAAAGTGAGGGGAAAGGGATGGAAAAGGGAGGGAAAAGTGATATCCAAGCCAGAATCACCATCCAAATCACCCTGTTGAGCTGAGCTGTGCCTCTCTCCCAGTGAAAGCTCTTGGAAGCAAAGCTGGGAAGAGCAGCATTAATATGCACATACATTAGGTGTGACTCACACACAAAGGAGAGTCATTTTCAGGTCTGATTATCCTCAGCCATGCGCTCCCCAAACCTCGCTGGTTTAGAGATGCTGCAAGATATTAGCTTAGGAAAATGGGAGGTGACAGGGGAGCCTGGGAGCCATGGATGGTTCCCATCGCCAGCCCAGCAGGGAAGGAGGAATGGGGTCAGTGCCAGCGAGTGGAGCTGCTGGTGCCAGTGTGTGACCTCCTGGTGCCTGTGCCCTCGAGGTGGCCTCAGGTGGGGGTGAAGAGGAACCCAAAGGGGTCAAGGACAGGCCAGTCTGGAGAAAGACTGTTTATCGGAGGAGGCAGTGACAGGAGAATGGTTTCAAACTGGAAGAGAGGAAGTTTAGATAAGATATTGGGAAAGAATTCCTCCCTGTGAGGGTGGGCAGGCCCTGGCACAGGTGCCCAGAGCAGCTGTGGCTGCCCCTGGATTCCTGGGAGTGCCCAAGGCCAGGCTGGACAGGGCTTGGAGCAGCCTGGGACAGTGGAAGGTGTCCCTGCCCATGGCAGGGGTGGGACTGGATGGGCTTTGAGGTCCCTCCCAACTCAAACCTTTCCATGATTACACTGAGTTCCTTGTTCCTGGATCTGCGTGGGAAGAGGCACCTGTGGCTGGTTCAGGGCACTAAAAATGGTGGGAGTGCAGATTGTCACTTGTCCCCTCCTCACTGTGACACCCCCTTCTCCCCAGGGACTTCCCTGAGAGTTGTGGATGCTCCTGCTGTGTCCCCACATCCTAGCCCTCAGGAAGGGGAGCCCCAGGCAGCGTGGAGGGGCAGGAGGGGCTGCAGGTCACTGCTCTGTCCCAAGGGACTTCCTGCTCTGCTCACCCTCTCCTGGCTGGCTCAGTGTCACCCCCTCGATGCCATCAGTGCTTCCAGGGGCTCCTGGCGCCTGCCCCATCCCTGCAGAGCACTGTGGGCACTGCTGGGACCTCAGGGGTTGCTGACAAAACACCAGAGATGTGGCATTTGGGGACACAGGTGGGCCTGGCAGTGGTTGGGCTCCATGATCTTAGAGGGTTTTCCCAGCCTTTAAGCTTCTATGACTTTATCACTAAAATTGCTTTATCAGGTGCAGCCTCCCACCAAGGGAGCTCCATGCCCACACCAGCCATGGAACTGTCCTGGTTTGCATCTTCTGCTGCACAATCCAGCCAGGCTCCAGGGTCTCCAGGAGAGGGAAGGAATCCAAGGCCCACCTCGTTCATCACCAGCAAAGAGCAGCTCCTCCACCTGGTTTTGGGTTTCTGATGCAGTTCCCAGCAGAGGCAGAGCTGATCTGCTGACACCAATCCCAGCCCTCCCACGCTCCCAGGGAAGGAGGGAGCTCTTCTTTTGCTGCTTTCACTCATGCATGAGTTCTGTCCCTGGCTGGAGCTCACTTGGGGATCAAAGGCCAGGAGCTTTGCACAAAGGATCAGAACAACCCCAGCCCTGATGCTGATCAAGCCTGGGATCTCCTGAGAGGGAAGGGACCCTCAGGGATCAT
Source organism: Acanthiza pusilla (assembly GCA_036630365.1). Classification (NCBI taxonomy): domain Eukaryota; kingdom Metazoa; phylum Chordata; class Aves; order Passeriformes; family Acanthizidae; genus Acanthiza; species Acanthiza pusilla. The sequence continues at coordinate 2,102,801 of JAXCHO010000105.1, read as the reverse complement.
CAGTGCAGCCCCTGGCCCTGCACACACACCCAACAATCCCACCCTGGGCATCCCTGGCAGCATTGTCCAAACGCTCCTGGAGCTCTGGCAGCCTTGGGGCCAGGACCATTCCCTGGGGAGCCTGGGCAGTGCCCCAGCAGCCTCTGGGGGAAGAACCTTTCTCTGAGCTCCAGGAAGCCCAGGGGTGTCTTGAGCATGGGGATTTCATCCTGGGGTTGAAGAAGCTGAGGTGAGGCAGCAGCCCCCATGCATTTCCCCTCCATGCAGGCAGCCCAGAGCAGATGTCCTCCCACCAGCCATGCATCATTCATGCAAGAGTGCTCCCCATCTGGTAAATCATCTTGGAGAGACAAGACACAATGGGGCTTTTAATTATAGAAACAATTAGCAAGGATTAATGACAGCAGCGGTGTGACAGTGTTGTTACTCCCAAAGTTTAACAAAGCTTTGGGAGTTCTTGGCAGACGGGGGGAGTGCTGAGATATGCTGCCTTGGGTCCTGCCTCTTCCTCTCCTTGAGACAGATTTGGGGGCTTCCGTGAGGTCCAGGAGCTTCACCGGATGAAGCCTTGGGGAGATTTGTGGGAAGGGCCAGGGCTGAGCAAGGGGACACTGTTCATGGGGAAGGAGACCTCGAGATGGAGCAGAGCCTGGAGGGGGCCCAGGCCCTGTGAGGGGAGCAGGGACAGCTCAGCTCAGTGTCACCAGCCCTGGGCCAGCAGGGATGTGTCCCCCAGGCTCCTGTGACCTGAGCAGAGCTGCTGCTCCACATAAACACCTCCAACACCCAGCTGGGCAAGTGGGGGGGGCCCTGATCCAGCTCCAGCATCAGCATCTCTGTGCCTTTGAGAGCCAAGGATCAGATCCCCACTAATCATGGAGTGGTTTGGCTGGGAAGATCACCTCATTCCACCCCTGCCATGGGCAGGGACACCTTCCACTGTCCCAGGCTGCTCCAAGCCCTGTCCAGCCTGGCCTTGGGCACTGCCAGGGATCCAGGGGTAGCCACAGCTGCTCTGGGCACCTGTGCCAGGGCCTGCCCACCCTCAGCATACAACATTCCAACCTGCTTCCCAGGCTTGGAAAAACTCCCCAAACCCCTTTTCTGCCTCCCAGCAGCTCTGTGAGCTGATCCTGGGGCTGGGATCCAACTTTAATCTGCTTAGAAGACACCACTGGAGCTGATGGCTTGGGAAAACACAAAAGTCAGCAGTAGCTTCCCTTTGCCTGCAGCCCTGGCTGTTCCCCACAGAGGAGGCTGGGAATGGCCCACAGGGAGCAGGGACACAAACACGGAGTGACAGGAGGACAAGAGACACGTTGGGGTCAGCAGGGTGGCCAGAGCTGTCAGCAAAGGTGAGGTGGCACAAGCCACACCAGCCTGGAGCCTCGAGCTGCCCTTGCTTCTCCCTGCTCTGCACGATGCAGGCTGGGATCTCATTGGGACATGGGATGGGATCTCAGCGGGGCATGGGCTGGGATCTCAGCGGGATTTGGGCTGGGATCTCAGCGGGATTCAGGGTGCAATCTCAGTGGGGTGCGATCTCGGCGGGATTCAGGCTGGGATCTCAGTGGGACATGGGCTGGGATCTCAATGGGATGCAGGGTGGGATCTCAATGGGATTTGGGCTGGGATCTCAGTGGGATTTGGGCTGGGATCTCAGTGGGATTCAGGGTGCGATCTCAGTGAGGTGGGATCTCAGAGGGATTCGGGCTAGGATCTCAGTGGGATTTGGGTTAGGATCTCAGCGGGATGTGGGGTGGGATCTCACTGGGATGCTGGGCTAGGATCTCAGTGGGACGCGGGGTGGGATCTCAATGGGATTTGGGCTAGGATCTCCATGGGATGCAGGGTGGGATCTCAGCAGGATTCGGGCTAGTATCTCAGCAGGACGTGGTGTGGGATCTCAGTGTGATGTGGGGTGGGATGCTGGGATAGTGCAGGTGAGGCTGGGGCTGGCAGGGGCCACTCCAGAGGTTTGGCTGCTGGGAGGGGAGAGCATCTTCCCAAGGGAGCTGAGTCTATCTCTCCCTGCTGAATCCCCCTGGTGCCTGCCCCACAGCAGGACCCTGCGCTGGGAGCAGGGCTCAGAGCCCTGGGAGCATCCCCTGCCCTGCAGCACCCTGACCCTGTGCTCAGGCATTTCCCAGGAGAACCCCCAGGTTTGATCCAGGATTTACCCCAGGACAGAAACTGGGGCAGAGCAAGGGCAGCCCTGAATTCCACATGGAAATGGAGCAGGGAAAGGACACCGGGCAGGCAGGACCAGGCTTGGCCCAGGTCACTCAATCCCTGGCCAGCTCCCCCAGCACAGCCTAGAAAACCCATTCCCGGTGTCCCTGTGTGCTGGGGATGGCTGGTGGGGAAGGTTTACCACTCCAAGCTGTCTCCTGCTGGATTAATAATTCATGGAGTGAGGCAGGGTGCAGCGGCCTCCACCCCTCTCATGTATCCAAGCAGCCGCTGCGGGAATGACGAGCAGGGGAGGGGACAGGATGATGGGGACGGTCACAATGGAGCTGTGGAGCCTCGGGCACTGCTGCCCATCCTGCCAAGGCCGTGGGGTGCAGGGAGATGCACCAGGAGAGCATCTCTGGATCCCTGTGCCAGGTACAGGTCTTGTTTCCAAACAGCTTTTCCTTCCATGGAACGTGGGTGGATTTGTTGCCTGTGGAAGTGAGACACTAATAAGGCTGGCTGGGAGCCAGGCCTGTTCTCACCTCCAGCACTGACAGCTCCCCAAAATCCTCCTGCCAGCCCCATTCCATGGCAGCCCCTCCACCCCAGCACCCCACTGGGGATGTGGGAACAGCCAGGAGTGCCCAAAGCCCAGCACAGGGTTATCCAAAGAGTGTCTCCCCCAGCCCCCGAGGCTGCCCAAGGGGTTGGAATTGCCTGCATGGCTGCTGACAGCCTCACGATACCCACAGGATCAAGATGGAGGAGTTCCTTCAGGCCCTGGAGCCACATTCAGCCCCACTCAGCAGCAGGGCAGCCGGAGCATTCCCAAGCCTGCTCCTGCCCCTGGGCATGAGGAATGAGGGTTGTTCTGGCAGGCAAAACATCTCCAGCCGTGTGGAGCTTCAGAAGAGACTCTCAACAGCTGGAAACAGCTGGATTCCCTGGGGGAGAAACCATCACCTCCATCCTGGTGTTGGTCAAAACCTCTGGAGACCAACACATGGATAGAGACCACAGAATCATTAAGGCTTGAAACGACTTCTGAGATAATTGAGTGCAACAATTAATGGTGATCCAACAAATTTTCAGCTGTTTCCTTTGAAAACATTCCCTGTTTAAAACCTATTCCCTAACCATGGTAGCCTCTCTGTCCTGCAGAATCCAAGCACTTGCATGGGGAGGGAAATAAATAATGAGTTCAGCCAGGAAAAGTTGGTTTCCCAAGTCTTCCTGGTTACTGAAGGATTCGTCAGCGCTCTTCCCTCCCAAATTAGACCTTGTAGACCCCCCCGGCTGATGAATCAGCTCTGCCATCACTGCATCCCAGCATCATTTGCCTTTCAACCCAACAGCTCCCATCCCACTCCGAGGCTGTGGGTAAGAGTAGGCAGCCAAAAAAACCCCAGGACCCTGTGAGCTGGACTGGGGAGAGCAGGAAGGGATGGAGACAGGGGGAGTTTCTTCCTTTGCTGTTTGAGTTCATCATCTTTATATGAATCATGTGAGGACAGGGAAGGAAAAATTTGGGGATTGGCACCTCACCTGAGCTTGACTCTGATGCAGGAAAGGCACAGGGAAGGGTGTTGTCACCACTGTCCCCTGCCAGCTGCACCTGGGCACAGGAGAGGGGCTGGGTGGTCACTGAGCTGTGTGGTGCTCTCCTTCACCACTTTGGGGCTGTGGCTCCCCTCCTTCCCAACACGGGGACAGTGCTGGCAGTGACTAGGGAGTGGCCTTGAGCCATTCACACCACGTGTCACCTTTTTTTCCCCAAGACAACATCCCGAGGAGTGCCCAGTGGATCAGACATGGTGGCAGCAGCACAGAGCCCCAGGAGTGGCTGAGGCGGATGCCCTGGCCCCAGTGGGATCCCTCCTGCCCCTGAGGCCAGCGAGCCATTCCTGTGCCATCCCCGGCTGAGAACCTGGCCAGGGCCATCCCACGGCAGGGACAGGCAGGGATTTTGGAGGTTTATTGTTCAGATTCCCTGGGGCCGAAGGGGACACGATTCATCCGCAATGTTCCCATCCCCGAGCAGCTCCCAGAGCTGATGAATGAAGGGGATTAGGACTGCTCTGTCTGCGGGTCGCGGTGACACAGGGACACGGGGACACGGGGACATTTCCATCTGGAAGGTGCAAATGTCGCGTTTGCCGTCCGTGGCACCGCAGTGCCTGGAATTCTAATCGCCTGCAAAGCAGCTCTAATGGAATTTGAAAAGGAGCTGGGAGCTGCTGGAGGGATTCGATGGCACTCGCAGATAAAGGCAGGAGGGAGGGCGAGGGAGACGGGGGTGGCAGCGCGTTCCTTCCGCACGCTGCGGCTGCGGAATGTGGGCTGGATTCCATCAGGAGCAATTTCCTCGCGGGGAGGCAGCGCAGCGGCCGCCCCCGGCTCCCCGAGGGAGGGGAGCGCTGGGATCCCACCGGGAACGGCAGCACATGGATCCCCGAGCTTGTCCAGGGACGGAGAGGCGAGCTGGGAGCTGCTGAGACAGGAATCACCTGGCAAAAAACACCGTGCCCGTGCTTCTCATCTGCTCAGCTGGAGTGGAGGAGACTGAGGGGAGACTCCTCGGGGCTGCAGCTCCTCCCGAGGGGAGCAGGAGGGGCAGGGGCTGAGCTGTGCTCTGGGACAGGGACAGGAGCCCAGGGAAGGGCTGGAGCTGTGTCAGGGCTTGGGATGGATCTCAGGGAAAGGTTCTTCCCCCAGAGGCTGCTGGGCACTGCCCAGGCTCCCCAGGGAATGGTCCTGGCCCCAAGGCTGCCAGAGCTCCAGGAGCGTTTGGACAATGCTCTCATTGGGATTGCTGGGGTGTGTGTGCAGGGCCAGGGGTTGGAATGATGACCCCTGTGGGTCCCTTTCCGGTCAGGATATTCTGGGATTCTGTGATTGTCCCGCCCATCCACATCAGGACAGCCCCACAACTGTGCCAAGCACACCCCAGCCCAGATAAAAATAATGTAATAAGAAGTGGACAAGAAGGGAAAATGCTGGGGGTAAAATCGGAGGTGATCATCAGCAGTGTGCCCCCCACAGCTCAGCCACCTGCTCCCCAAAACCCCTGAGCTCAGGCAGCCTGGGGCAGCTGCATTTGGAGCCTGAAATGTCCTGCTCCCCACTGCTTTGGGGTCGAGGAGGAGTCCCAGCACAAGGCTTCCCCACCCCAGGGATCCCCCCAACCCCACACTGTCACTGCACTGTCCCCAGGCTTGGTGACACAGGTGGCTCTGCCATCCTGCTGGGCTGGGCTGGGCAGCAGCAGCAAATCCCGGTGTGGAGCCAAGGATCACCGTGGGGAGGAAGAACCAGGGCACATCCGCTGGCATGGCTCCTCTGCCAGTGCATCCTGTACCTGCAGCACCTTCCTGGATTAGCAGCGCAAACAGAAACCACGCAGCTGCCAGGATGGGAAAATGAGCTGGGCAATGCTGGCCCCAGCAGGGGAATAAATCATCAGCCATGGGGCATAAATCACAGAATCCCAGAATATCCTGAGCTGGGAGGGACCCACAGGGATCATCAGTGCAGCCCCTGGCCCTGCACACACACCCCAACAATCCCACCCTGGGCATCCCTGGCAGCATTGTCCAAACGCTCCTGGAGCTCTGGCAGCCTTGGGGCTGGGACCATTCCCTGGGGAGCCTGGGCAGTGCCCAGCAGCCTCTGGGGGAAGAACCTTTCCCTGAGATCCATCCCAAGCCCTGACACAGCTCCAGCCCTTCCCTGGGCTCCTGTCCCTGTCCCAGAGCACAGCTCAGCCCCTGCCCCTCCTGCTCCCCTCGGGAGGAGCTGCAGCCCCAAGGAGTCTCCCCTCAGTCTCCTCAGCTCCAGCTGAACAAGCCAAGTGCCCTCAGCCACTCCTCAGAGCCTTCCCCTCAAACCCTTCCCCACCCTCCTTTGGACACTCTCTAATAGCTCAATATCTTTCTTCTGTGGGGAATAAATCCTCAGTTTGTGCTGCTCTGCGGGGCCAAGCAGCCCTGGAGGGTGGCAGGTGCTCCGTGCCAGGCAGTGACCAGCTCCATGGACATGGCCAGAGGAGGGATCTGGGGGCTGTGCAAGCACCCCTGATCTCCAGCAAAGGAGTGAGGGCCTTGCAAACAGGACCTGGGGTGGCCTCATTCCCACCCACTGTGCAGCAGGAGAAATGCCGCCCGTGCTGGGAAACCAGAGATAATTCTATTTATCTTCCCTGAGCAGGGAGATGTTCGGCTGGGTTTGAGGGCTGCTGAGCCTGCAAAGCTCAGGGGCTGGGGCTGGGTGCTTCCACAAAACTGGCCTTTAAAAAGCAGGGGAAATCATCCTTTGGTGGGAGTTTGTCACCGTGGGGTGACTTCAGTGCCAGAAGGGACACCTGGACCCAGACATGAGGGCTCTCTTGGGTCACAGTGGGAGCAGGGGCCAGTGAGGATCCCAGTACTGCTGGCACTCGAAGCCCAGGCAGGGAGAGAGGGGAATGCTCCCTCTCCTTCCTGCTTGGATGAAAACCCTTCACCTGATGGTGCTTCTGCTGGGCACAGCTCAGAACAGCAGGTCCCTGGCCAAAGAAACTTCCATTGTTATTACCAAATATTTATTAAAAGTAACTGGGATTAGTCACGGGCTCAGGCTGTGTGTGCAGAGCGGGGCCGCCCGCCCGGGGCTCTGGCAGAGAACTCCGAGGTGAGATTGTCCCCCCTCAGGGTTCCTGCTCCGAATGAACAGATCAAAAGTGCAGGCACGGGGACATCGGGGTCAGGGGAAAGGGGTTTGGAGAGGGAGCCAGGGGTTTTGTGGGGGAACAAGGGGATTTGTAGGGGAACAGGGTTTGTAGGGGAACAACAGCTCCATGCACAGCAGGTCAGAGATGTCACTCATGGTGTGGCAGTGACTCTTCCCCGTGTCCCCCAGACCCCAAAGTGGGGCTGTGCCCCCCATTTCCATGCTGGACTCCTGCCAGAGAGCACACGTGGGGTGAAGCTGCACTTTAGGGTCTGATGGGTGGCCAGGCCAGGGTGAGTCTGTGGCACCTCCCTGGTCCCACCTTGGAGAAGGTGGCTCCAGGCTGGGAAACACAGGGTGGAGGTGGCTCCAGGCTGGGAAACACAGGGTGGTGTCCCCAGGGCACGGAGCCCTCCAGCTGTGCGGTGTCATCCCCCAGATGTGCTTGGGGCACTGCAAAGCCCCTGAGCAGCACATAACAGGGGATGAGCCCTGGGGGGGAGCCTTGGGGACGGTGCTGTGCCCACGCCCTGGGGTTTGGCTGGCTCTGCTCAGGGGCACTTGGGGCCAGGGGGTCTGGGTTGCCCCTGGGCTCCCTGGCACCCCCAAGCCTTCTTGGCATCAGCCAAGACCAAAGGGGCTCCAGGTGGGCTCCCCAAAACCCAAACCCTGCATGAGCATGTGCAGCAGGAGCGGCCGGCCGGCGCCTTCGAGGAGTCCATCGAGGTTCCCATTAGGCAAAATTAATGGGCACAGGAGCCTGTTCCCATCACGTGGCTCCCACTGCTGCATCCTGAGGGGGGGAAAAGCCTCTCGGGCTGTCACCGGAGCTGGCAGCGCTGGAATGCTGCATTCGGGCTGGCAGGGCACCAGCCTGGGGCTGCCAGCGACCCTGCAGGCAGGGAGAGGCTCTGGGTCCTGGAATCGGCAGGGAAAGATCCCCACTCCACCACAGAGGGCAACCTGCGGGCAAAAGGGACTTGACTTCTCACTTTATTGGAATTATTTTTTTTCCCTTGGCACGTTTTAGTCAAAAAGACTTTGGGATTTTGAGCGTGTGCCAGAGCAGCTGCGATTTTTTTATTTCTCTTGCACTTCGTTTTTTTTTTTCTTCCCTAAATCGTTTTGCTGAGTCTGTGTGAAAATGCCCCAGAAAGCAGCAAAACTTGTCAAGACACTCCCAGTGCCGGCTGGCTTGGAACAACATCTCCAAGGGCAGGGACCCTCCCTGGAGCCCTGACAGCCTCACGGTCCTGCCACTTCTGTGTCCCCTCCCAAATGCAGGGACAGTTGGACTGGATGGTCTTGAAGGTCTCTTCCCACCTTGATGATTCTATGATTCCGTGACATTTGTGTTCCCACTTGTCACCCAGGTGACCCCATTCCATCCCAGTCCCGATGCTCAGCAAGATTTGGAGGTTTTTGGTGTTTTATGGGTCCCCACCCTCATTTGGGGAGGGACTGTTTCTGTTTAGGGCCAGGCTCTTGGGACAGAGTGACAGGCAGGGGTAAAGTCCCCTAAGGAGGGGACCAGGTCCTGTCTCAGCACCCCAAATGTCACAGCCCCTGGCAGGATTTTAGCTCCTGGCCTAAAATCCCTTTGGATTAATGCTCATGTTGAAACCAACTGGAATTAATTGCAGCACGAGACCGAGGGTCCTGTGGGATTCTCTGATGTCCAGTGCTGGGCTCTGGCTTGGGGAAGCAGAACTGATCACCTCAGCCTGGTGCTTTTCCTCCATTTCTTTGTCTTCTTTTTTCTCTAAAGCCCAAAGTGATGCCAGAAGGGCATTGAAGTTAAAGGGAAGAGGTGGAAATGGGAGAGAGCCTGGAGGGGGAGCAGGGCTGAACCAAAACCCACAGCACAGGCTTGAACCAAACCTGCTCTTCCCCTTATCCAAGTCTGTGCCTTGCTTTCCCCAAAAATAAAATAATGGTATGAAGAGGGCATGGTAAGACAGAAATAATTTGATTCTGATTTTTTGAGGTGCTTGGGGAGGGGACAAGGACAAAGTGGCCCCCTCCAAGCTGGGCTCCCCCAGTGCATTATCAGCCCCCCAAAATCACCTCAAACCCTGGCCAGCAGGCAGGACAGCATCTTCCAGCAGACAAAATCAGCTCAGCCCTCGGCTCCCAGTGCCGGGATGGAGAGCTGTGTGGAGGCAGCAGCAATCCCCCCCATCCCTGATTAATAACAGCGCAGCCTGCGGAGCCAGGGCGGGGGGGACAATGCTTAATTGACTCTGTGCTTTTGATAAAGCAGCTTAATGAGTGTGTTCAAATTAGCCAGAATCACCTTTCCATCCTGGGGAATGGAAATGAGCTGTGGATTGCTCTGGCACACCCTCCCCCCCACACCGGCCTCTTAAAAATCCATCCCCAACTAAACCAGCCGTGATTTTCATGCCTGGATTTTTCATCTTTTCCTAAGCAGATAAGTTGATATTGTTTAAAACAGCAATGAAATTCCTTCCCAGCCATGCAAATCTCCCAGTTTTAAGCGCAGATCCAGGGCTGAGGCTGGGGATGAAGCTCAAATGGGAAAGCCCGAGCTGCGTGTGCCTGCAATGAAATTATAAATCCACATCCCGGAGCAAGCGAGCAGCAGGAGGCACCAGGAACCTCCATCAGCAGAAGCACTGGGCTGCAGCAAGGGATGGGAGTTGGGAGTGGAACCGACAAGGCTGGGAGAGCTGTTGGCATTTCTCCTGACAAAATCCTGCACGAACGGAGCTGCTCCAGGCAAAACCACAGCGTCGAACCAGCGTGGGGCTCAGTGCTGAGCCCTGATCCGGCCCCCTGAGTTCTCCCCTCAGTTTCCCCAGCTGGAAAGTGAAGAAGATGCTGCCAAACCCTGCTTGAGAAGCGCTGTCAGATGCAGCAAATGTCACCGAGTGGCTCAGGTGGTGCTTGGCCAGCTGTCACACAGCACATCAAGGGCACAGGACACTCTGCATCAGCAGCCACGGCCCCTGCGGCCAGCGACCAGCAAGGCTAAGGCCAGCCTGGACTGACCAGCCATGAGTGGAGAGGAGCAACAATTCCACCCTGGAAGGCAGAGCCAAGCAGGGAATTGGCCTCTGCCATCCTCAGAGCCTAATTAACCAAATCACCACAGCTCTGCGAGGCTTCAGCACCAGCGGAGAGGAGCAAGAGGAGAGGTCCAAGGAGGAATGGACAATGGTGAGTGCGGTCCCCGTGTGGGATGGGGGTGCTGGGGGGCTCCAGGGCATTGTCCTGTGAGCCTGGCATGTCCCTGGCACTGCTGCAAGGGACAGCAGAGCCCACTGCAGGGGTGCAAACACAGGAGCCCTGACTGGGCTGGGGGCTGCGCTCATTCCTGGGGTCACGGTGCTGTTTGTGCCCAGATTGCCCCAATCTCCCAGTGGGATGGAGGGGAAATGGCTGTGTCCATCCACAACCACATGCACCTCCCGAGCGGAGAGGGCGGCTCAGGGTGAGGTGGCCCCAGGCGCTGTCCTGGGGCAGGCAGGGGACACGGGGCACGGAGGTGCAAACAGGCTGTCCTGCGGCTGCGGTGGCAGCGGTTCTGGGGGGGCTGGCGTGGCACGGGGACCCCGGACAGGGTGGCAGGCGGGCACCCGTGGATGCTGGCATGTGGGGAGCCCTGGCAGGGCAGTGTGGGGGTACCCAGGTGTGCTGAGGGGGGCTGGGGGAGCCCGGGGGGCGGTCGAGGGAACTCAGGGGTGCTGGCAAGGAGTCGGGGACCCCAGGCAGGGTGGTCGGGGGTACCTCATGGTGCTGACATGGGGTTTTGGACCCCAGGCAGGGTGGCATGGGGGTATCAGATGGTGCTGACAAGGGGCCGGGGACCCCACACAGGGCACTCTGAGGCGTGGACACCCCAGGCTGCCCGGGAGGACCCCTCCCCTTTGGCCACGGCTGCGCGGGGAGGAGACCCCCGTGCCCTTCCCTGCGATCCTCCGGGGCTGTGCCCGCTCTCCGCCCGGGGCCGCGCATCGCCCCCGGCCCCGTCCCTCCCCCGGCCGGGCGGGGGGCGCGGGGGGCGGCTCCGCGCACGGCCCGACGCGGCTGGAGAGGCGCTGCCGCCGCCGCGCCGCCCCCGGGGACGGGCCGGGGCCGGGCCGGGGTCCGTCCGGAGCCGCCGCCGCGCCGCCCCCGGGGCTGCGGCTGTGCCCGCGCCGCCGCCGCACCATGGGCAGCCCCGCAGCGGCCGCCGAGCGGTGAGTGCGGGGTCCCGGGGCCGGGGGGGGTCGCGCCGGGCCGCACACGTGGCTCGGGGGGCGGCCGCCGAGCCCCCGCCGCCCCTGGGGACGCTCAGCCTCCCTCCATCCCTGCCTCCATCCCTCGCTCCTCCGCCTGCCCCCGGCACCCAGCGAGCGGCTCGGCGGGGGCTGCCCGGCTGCGCCCACCGCCCGCGGCCGCCAGGCCCCTCCGCAGCCCCCGGCCGTGCCCGGGGAGGGGGCTCGGCACGGCGGGCAGCGCCGCCGGCCCCGGGCAGGCTCGCACCCGGGGTGGCGGTGGTGTCGCCGCGGCGCCGCTCCAGCCCGTGCCTGCCCCGCTCCATCCCCGGCGCTCAGGGGGTCCGGGACCCGCAGTCCCCCCCTTCCTTAGCGCTGGGGCCGCCCCTCGCAGCCCCTTCCCCGGCACAGCCGAGCGGCTCTGAGCATCGCCAGGCGTCGGGAGAGCTTTTCCCCATCTCCTCCGGCTCCTGTTTCCCCCGGCGCTGCAGCTCCTCACTCCTCGGCACCCCAGGGCCCTTCCTGCCTCTTCCCCGAGCATCCCGGATTTTAGGGCTAGGCGGATTCTCCTGTCGAAAATTCCGAGGGTTGGTTTAAGCGCGGATGTTACCGGGTTGTGTTTCTCGGGGAAATGGAGCAGGCAGCAAGCGCAGCATTCCTGGCTCCTATCGCCGTGCTGGAATAACAGCCTTTGCCTCTTCCCGCTCTCCATCCAGAGTACTTTTGTGCCAGTTCCTTAATCCACTTGCAAAGCGGATTGAGCTAAAACCTGACAAAAGGTGCTCCAATTCCCACGGCGTTCGCACAGGCAGGGGCTGCAGGGGAGCGGCTGCTCTTGCTGTTCGTGCCCAGCCTTACCCTGAGATGAGGTTTTCGGGAAAGAGAAAAGAGCAACCAGGGAGGGAGAGGATGACAGGAGCAGGCAGTGCCTGTGAAATAGATGGAGAGCGGATCCGTGCCAGGCTCCGCAGCCTGGCAGCGCACAGAGCACAAACCCAGCCCTTCGGGGTGAGGAGCGCTGGAGCCGGAGCCGCTGGACCGAGAAGTGACCGTGGCTGGGGATGTTTGGTGGCCTGAGCGCCAGCCTGGGCCTGGCAGAGCTCCTGGCTGCTCTTGGTTTTGTGGATGGTCTCTCACCCTGGCTGGGGATGTGCTGCCTGTGGGATGGAGACCCCAAACCCAGCTCCAGCCCCGGTGCAGGGGTGACACTGTGGGAAAAGCCTCATCCAGGCAGGGAAAGTTCCTACAAACCTCTCAATCAAAACGCGAGGCATTAAAACTGAAAAGCCCTCTAAGAGCAGAGCTGCCCAGCAGTGATAAGGTCATGTGTGTGTTTGAAATGCAGCTGTTGAGCCCTGCAATAACCCTTTGGGAAGTGGGGGGCCCTTGGGGTGGCTCTGCACCCCAAAGCTCTGCCCTTCACCCCTGCTCCATCCATCACCCCTCTCAGGATGGAGATGGGATAAAATCCTGACACTGCAGGGCACGGCAGGGAACGTGGTGCATGTCCTTTAAATGGGAGAAAAATTCAGGATGAGTTGGGGAGCTGCCAGTTGGGCAGCCCGGGATTGATCTGGTTTAATTTTGCACTGATGTTTTTATCTCCGGCGGTTCTGTGACACTCGTGGAGCAGAGGCAGAGGAGCTGCTGCCTCTTGCTGCCGGAGGACCGGTGGTGCTGGCTGAGTTTTGGCCAGTGCAGCTTGGAGAGGTGATTTTGGGTCCACCCAAGATTTCTCATGGGTTTCAGATTGCAAAAACCCCACTTGGGTGCCTGCAGCCTTTCCCAAAGCGCTTGGGCTGGGCGCTGCTCTTGGGGGAAGATGCTCTCAGCCATGGATCAATGCCCAGCCTGCGAAGCAGCCAGAGGAGCATCCCGAGAGCAGGGAGCAAATGTGCTCCCACCGGTGCAGGAGAGCAGGGGGCAAAGCAGCTTCAGGAACAATTGGCTTAAAAATCAGCAGATTTTGCTTTCGTCCTGCCCTGTTGGAGGAGGGAGCAGGAGAGTGGGAGGAACAGGCGCTGGGTTGTGTTTCACCTGTCCTGGGCATCGATGCCCAGGGTGGGACGTGGCTGTGCCAGGCTGAGCTGGGACACACCCCAGCCATGGGTGGATCCTGCCCCATCTCCCACTGCTGCTGCCAGGCTCAGCTTTTCCGGGGGGATGCGCTTTTGCTGATCCCGTGCTGAAGATAGCAGGGCCAGGGGCTTTTTTCCTATTTTATAGTGTTTATAGCTCAGGAATGTCTGCTTTTATTAGCTGTGCTAATGCTGCATCACCAGAGAGCTCATCCCTGCCTCCAAGGCCCAAACCTAATCCCTGCTCTTCCCTCCTGGGCCTGAATTAAAAACTGGACTCACAGCCCGACAGACACGGCGTCGGCTGCACTCAGCCTTTAAAGGCTTCATGGTGTCGGGATGGATTTTTCCCAGCTCCTGGCTGTCGGATCCCTCCTGCTTCCCCCCCAGCATCCCACCAGGGAGCAGGTGGCTCCTTTCTCTCCGTGAGGAGCCGGAGCTGCCATAAGGCAGGAGGAGTTGGGCTGCTCCGGCAGCTCGGAGCTGCACTCGCCTCCCCGGGATGGGAGCGAGCTGCTGGGAGCCCTGGGAATAACGCCGGGAATGTGCAGCACGTGGATGGGCGTGCTGGGCGTGGGCAGCGGCGATTCCCGTGCCGCCGGGTGGGTGGGCAGCCCGGGTGGGACGCCTGGCACCAGCAACATCTCCCCATGTCCCCAATCCCACAGCTCTGAGGGGAGGGAAGCGGGAGCCAAGCGAGGCCACCCCTGGGTTTGTCACCAGCAACGTCTCCCCACATCCCTGATCCCACAGACCCGAGGGGAGGGAAGCAGGAGCCAAGCAAGGCCATCCCTGGGTTTGTCACCAGCCACGTCTCCCCACGTCCCCAATCCCACAGCCCCAAGGGGAGGGAAGCAGGAGCCAAGCGAGGCCATCCCTGGGTTTGTCACCAGCCACGTCTCCCCACGTCCCCAATCCCACAGCCCCAAGGGGAGGGAAGCAGGAGCCAAGTGAAGCCATCCCTGGGCTTGTCATGAGTCTCCAAAACCTCTCAGCGTGCGTCCCGTGCCTCAGTTTCCCTGGCTGTACATGGATGTGGTCCTGGGGTGTGGCTCTGGAGGGTGGCACAGTCCCTCAGACAGCCAAACTCCTGCTGCCTGTGTGTGGCTGTGGTGATGGAATGGTCCGAGCAGGCAGAGGGAGCATCACGGAGCCTCCTGCAGGATCCCTCTGCTCTGTGGGGCTGCAGGGAGGGTGGAAGGTGCTGCCAGAGCCCAAAGGGTCACTCTGTGCATCCTGGAAAAGCCCCAAAGTGAATAGGCAAGGACAGAAATGTTCAGAGTGGAGCTTTGAGAGGGGATGAAAAGCAGTAAATCCCATGGGAATGCTTGGAAACACTGCTGAGAGGCTGTGGGCAGGATAGGGATCGAGCTTTGGGCACTCTGGGATGACTTTTGTGTTTGTGAAGATTTTCTAGGGTTACCTTGGCAGATGGAGCAGCTGCTTCCACGAGGTCTGGCTCAGGGGGTGTGGGACCAGGGATGCAGGAACGGGGCAGGCTGGACCAGGGCCTTGCTGAGCCCTTGGCAATGGAATGTGCTGGATTCTCCTTTGGGTCCCATTCCAGCCGTGGCACTTTGGGGCTGGAGCCAGAGCCCCACGGGTGCCCCAGGGCTGTGGGGTGTCGGAGCTGGGGGCTGAGGCTGGGTGGCAAAGGGGGAATGGCTCTGGTGGTGAGAGCAGAGCCCTCCCCAGCCCCAGGCAGGGGCTGCCATTCCCTATTTTCCATGTAAAACAGGCAAGCTGAGGACAGCACTAGATCCACCCCAGCACGGTCACAAAGCAGGGACTCGGGTGGAGAATTTGGGCAAACTGAGGAACAGCTTTACTGTGGGTGAGTAAAGACAAAGCACAGAGGGTCTGGGCTGTGATCCCCAGGCTTGGCATCCATACGGGCACCCCAAGGCCGGGGGCAGAGGTAGGGTCTGAGTGGCAAAGCTGGACACAGCCCCAGCACATGCCCTCCTCCTTCCTCTGCCTCAGTCCAGCCCTTCCCTCTCTTCCCTGCCTTTCTCCCCCTGAATTTTTCATGGCACCACGAGCTCGGCTGCCGCTCGCAGCCCCGTCCATCAGAAGGGTTTGGTTTTCAAAGCTGTCCCAGCTCTGCCCGGCTCAGATCTGGAGCGCTGGGGCTCCTTGTTCAGCTCCCGATGTGCCAACCAAAATAGCAGCGGCCACATACTGGAGTGGAGAGGAACAAGTGTCACTGGGAATTAAAATGACAGATCCCAGCATCAAGGTCTCCGAGGGTTTGTGCTTTATTAAGCAACAGTGAGTTCATGGGAAAGGACTTTGACTCAGAGCACCGGTTGTGTCTACAAGAAAAGAGAAGCAGGGACTATATTTAGGCTCGGGCTGTGATGGGGAGACAGGGCCAGGCACCGAGGGAGGGGAGCTGGGCATCCTCGGCTCCGTGGGGATGAGCCCTGGCCCTGCAGGGCACATGGGATGTGGGGAGCAGGAGGTGGGTACAGCTCGGCCTTGGGATCATGGAATCCCAAATGGTTTGGGTGGGAAGGACCTTAAAGCCCACCCAGTGCCACCCCTGCCATGGCAGGGACACCTTCCACTGTCCCAGGCTGCTCCAAGCCCTGTCCAGCCTGGCCTGGGACACTGCCAGGGATCCAGGGGCAGCCACAGCTGCTCTGTGCCAGGGCATCCCCACCCTCGCAGGGGAGGTGCTGCAGAGGGACAGCCCCAGTGCTGTGGGGCAGGAGGGCTGGAGAGTTCCCCACGCTGCTCACAGAGCTCTTTGGGGTCTTGCACCCCCAGCCCCACGTCAGCCACGGCCAGGGGTGTGTGGAGTGGCTGGGGAAGCTCCTCTGAGCAGGATTCACCCTGGCTGGTGCTCGTGCAGCATCCTCTGGGTTTGGAATGTGGGGGGAGCGTGACCCTGCCCGAGGCTGTGTGGTCCTCACGTGGCTCCCTCTCCCTTAAATGTGGTTTGCTGCTGATGGGGGTTATTTAACAGATCAATGTTTTCTCTCCTTGCCTCAGGGTCTGCCTCTTCCCACCGCCCCCTCCTATTAAAAATTCATTGTTTTCTCCCAGATACTGTTGCTAGAGGGAGACAGGGAGAAATAAAGGAAGTTCTTGGAAAGGAGAAGAGAAAATATTCAGTGGGAAGGGAATTGAGGAAAAATTTAAACCAAATACTGTCCCTCTCTGCCTCCTGTTGCCCCAGGGGTGTTTGAGTCCCTGTCACAGGACTCTGATGTTCCCAGAGGTTGTGTGGGAATGGAGTGAGGTTGGGTAGTGGGGACAGTCTTGGGACAATCCTGCTCCTGCCAGGAGGCACTTTCAGAGCTGCGAGTGTGGGACAGGGTGGCTGTTTCACACAGCAAATTCCAGCTGGGACAGGAGGGAAGCAGCAGCAGGAATGGGTTCTGCAGGAATGGGAATTCTGCAGGAATGGGATGTGCCTGATCTCTGACTCGATTCCCATCCTTGGCATCTCCAGAAAACTCTCCCCAAGGCATTGATGGCTTTTCCTGCTCCATTTGGCCGCTGTGCCAGTCTGAGTGGCTGAGAGGGTTGCTTTGTAGGCTGAACTGATCAGGAGGGTGGTGATGGGGACACTGTGGGGTCAGCTCACCTGGCCCTGTGGCACCTGGGACTGTGACACGGAGCCACCAGGCCACGGGGCACTGCAGATATGGAGCACGGCTGGGCTGAGCAGGGCTCAGGCAGGCTGGGGAAAGCTCTTTTCCATCTCCAGAAGCCTCCTGAGCACAGTGCTCATGGTGCTCTGCTCAGGGCAGCAGCAGGAAAGGTCTGCAGGGCAGAGCAGGGGAACTGAAGGGGCTCTCCCTGAGCATCCGAACTCCCCCAGCCACATCTCAGTGGTGAAATACCTCCCATGAGGTGAGCAAATGTGTTTTCCCTCAGGAGAAGTGGGAGGAATCATTTCCAACACCATCTCAATGGTGCAGAGGAGCCAGAGGAGCAAACCTCGAGGGTTCTTGGTGCTTCTGGCCTCTTTTTCCAGAGGGTCACCTGGGCTGACCTTCCCCGTGCTCGGGACAGCTGGACACCAACCCTCCAACATTGGCACAAGGAGCTATTTTGTATTTTTCCAGCTAAATCTCATTTGAGGGAAAGTCCATCTGGTTCCCTTCGTGCTGCCAGAGGAGAAGAGGCTGCTCCTCTCCTGGGTCACTTTTCCACAGGGACACCCGGGAGAGGTGGCGTGGCCAGGACCTGTGCCTGGGGGTGGGCTGGGGCAGGGCGCCTGTAATTGAGCACTAATTAGGGCTGGAAAAGGAGCAGAACCCTGCAATCGCAAATGGAAGGTGGAGTGGCAGAAATGAGAGAGAAATTGTGACCTTTTTCCACAAGCAGGAATATTAACTAAGTGTGACTAATGGAGGGGGGGGAATAATCCTGCCTTCATTAGTCCTCATTCCTGGGGCTGCTCTGAGCCTCTGGCTGCTCCCAGGGAAGTGCAGGGGGTGATGCCAACATCCCTCCCAGCCGTGCCCAGGGCCCTGGAGCTCATTCCAGGAGCTTTTGTGGAGCGTGGGCCCTTCCCATCAGCACTTCAGGGAATGGATTCTCCCCTTACCTTCAGGGTCACTTCTGCACCAAAGCCTTGTGGCAAAGCAGTTCCATGTCCTGGTGGAATTTGGCACTGCTGCCTTCCCCTGCCTTGCTCAGCCTGCGCCAACATCTGGAAACCTCTGGAAATGCAGGCCCAGGCTGTTGCTGCTGCAGTGACAAATGGGGCTGTGATCTGTGTGATCAGGATCATCCAGAATCAGTGCTGCTGGGTTTGGGGTTTGCTCCATGCCCCAGGGTTCTCTCTGGCTCAGGTTGTTGCTGTCCCTGAGTTCGTGCTGGGCAGAGCTGTCCCCATGCAGGGATCACACCATGGCCTGGGGACCTGTCCCTGCTGCCTCTCCTGTGCCGCTGGGGCCTGGCTGGGCTGTCTCCACCTCAGTGACCTTCCCAAGACTCTCTTAAGAAAGAGATCTTTTTTCCTCTGTTTCATTTTTAACATCTCTGCCTCATTTCTTCCTCTATTGCTCTCCCTGGGGTTGTTTCCGGCTGTGCCCCCCAAGCTGGGAGCTGCCATGTCCCTGCTGTGCTGCTGTGGAGCTGAATTTTTCCTCCTTCCTTGATGGTTTTCCAGCTTCTCCCGTTTACTTTTGCAAAAAGAAACTCTTTGGGGGCCTGTCACTGAGAGAGGATTTCAAGTGAGCAGCCCGTGACACCTCCTCTGTGATAATGTGTCATTTTTGTTGTTCATATTTCAATAACTAAAGGTCAGATGGAAGCTCAGCTGGCTGGGAAGCCTGACATTAATTACACTAACGAGCAAAAGTCTCTGGCTTTATGCTCTGTGCTTGTGGATTCTGGGGTAGTGCCACACTGGCCAGATCCTGGGCGCCTCAGGTGTCCATGGAATGAGAGAATCCCAGAATATCCTGGGCTGGAAGGGACCCACAGGGATCATCAGTGCAGCCCCTGCACAGACACCCCAACAATCCCACCCTGTGCATCCCTGGCAGCATTGCCCAAACGCTCCTGGAGCTCTGGCAGCCTTGGGGCCAGGACCATTCCCTGGGGAGCCTGGGCAGTGCCCCAGCAGCCTCTGGGGGAAGAACCTTTCCCTGAGCTCCATCCCAAGCCCTGACACAGCTCCAGCCCTTCCCTGGGCTCCTGTCCCTGTCCCAGAGCACAGCTCAGCCCCTGCCCCTCCTGCTCCCCTCGGGAGGAGCTGCAGCCCCCGAGGAGTCTCCCCTCAGTCTCCTCTGCTCCGGCTGAACAAGCCAAGTGCTCTCAGCCGCTCCTCAGAGCCTTCCCCAGCTCTGTGTCCCTCCCTTGGACACTCTCCAACAGCTCTAGATCCTTCTGATCTTGTGGTGCCCAAAGTGCCCCCAGCACAGGAGGTGAGACTGCCCTGGTGCAGAGCAGAGCAGAGCAGGACAATCCCTGCCTGGCCTGGTGCCCCCCAGGACACAGTGACCCTTTAGGCTGCCAGGACACACTGGGGACTCAGATCCAACTTGTCCCCAACCAGGACCCCCAGGTCCCTTCCTGCAGTGCTCTGGGGTGAGCCAGAATGAGCAAACTCTTCCATTTCATGCATGGAAGAGTCGGTGTGCACATCCCAAGGGATGCTCCTGTCTTAGAACAGCCTGACTTGGTGCCCTGGGCTGGTCCTCTGGAGGTCTCTGCTGACTTCCAGGACATCTGGGTCCTGTCTGGCTTTGGGATTTGCTGCTGAATTTCTTTTTTCAAGGGGATCCCGTGTGCAGCACTGGAAGCTCCTTGATGGAGAAGCAGGGGAGAGGAGAATCCTCTCCTGGCTCCTCCACTGAGCAGCCCAGAAAAGAGTTCAAATCCAGGTTTTGTGTGAAACAAAAGGCACAGGGGGCAGACAGCAGCAACAGCCCTGGTGGCACAAACACCCAGAGGGCCATGGAGCAGTGCTGGTGTCACCACGTGGCACCGGGGCAGGCTTTAGGCCACTTCACCCACGTGCTGGTGGGTCCCCTTTCACAAGGATTAAAATGTATTTGCAGACAAAACCCCCGGAGGTAACCTGAGCCAGAGGTTGCTAAGTGACCCAGGAGCTGCCAAAAACAAATGCCAAGACCATCAGCTGAGCCCTTGCTCGTTCCCGGGGCTGGGTTCACCTGGCAAGCCAAGCCCAGGTGGTCTCTAAGTGAATTAAATCCACATTCCTGATGTTGAGGCAGGGCTGGGAGCAGAGCCTCTCGGGGAGGGCAGCAGGGAACTGAGCACATTTGGGCTGTTGGCCCTTTGCTCTCAGCAGGTCTGCAGTGAATACATGGCTGTGTCCAGCCTGCTGGAATCGAATTGAAATTTTGCCTTCTCCGTGCCCGGAGCTGGAGCCTGGCCATGAGGAGCAGCAGCTGAGCTGCTGTGGTTGGGATTAACCCTTGGATGGCGCTGGCTCTGAGCATCGCCCGCGGAGCCTCCTCCATCCCTGCTGGAATATCTGAGTGTGTGATCCCACTCACGGTGCTGCAGGCGAGACAAACCCACTTCCCTCCGAGTTTTCCCATCTCCCAGGGCTGGAGCAGCCCCGGGGATCCACAGCAGATCTTTGTGCACCAGCCCTGTGGAGCTGCGATCCCTCAGAGCACGGACCCTGCATTCCCCAGAGGCAAAACCCCTGTGGAGTTGCAGCAGCTGCAGTTGCTGCTGGTGCCACAAGCTTCCCTCTGTGGGTGCTGAGGGCAGGCCCAGGTGTTTCTAAGACATTTCCATATCTCAGGGCTTGGTTTGGGTCCTTCTCTCTGTTTTTTCGGGTGTTGGGGCTGAGTTCCTCCCACAGCCGTGTGCTCCAACCCCTATGCTGCAGGCTGAGGAGATGGAATCCTGCTGTGATCCTGGGCTCTTCCCATCCTGGAGGGGCTGCTGCACCCCCTGCCTCCAGCAGGAAGCTCTGACGTGTCCAGGGCAGGAGATTTCTGTCACTCTGGGGGGGTTTAGTGCCACTCCTTTGTGGGGGAGCGTCCCTGACAGAGTTCCATGTGTCCCACAGGGGATGTGCATCCCTGCCACCCACTGGGTGAGGTGAAGGGCTCAGTGTATCCCAGCTGGGAGCTGGGAATGGATTTTCCAGCCTGTCCAGGCACAAGTCTGGGTCCCTCAGGCAGAGCAGGCAGAGGGAAGGTGTTCTGGAGCAGGGAACGAGCTGGGATTGCCCAGCACTGGGCCTGGGGTGAGCAGGAATGTGGAACCCTCTGTCCCTGCTCGGCTGAGCCTGAACCTGTGGCTTTGAAGGGAATCCCTTTGGCTTTGGGGTAGCGCTGCTTTCCCGGAGGGACTTCAGCTTTTCCAGAGTGCTGGGCACTGTCAGTTCTCCGGAAACCCCAAAGGTGAGGTTTTATTTATCCCCGAGGAGCGTGTGGGCAGTGCTGGGGGTGGAGAGCCCCATCTTCCCGGGATCCTTGGCTCCGGGATGATCCCCCGGGGCGGCTCCTCGTTCCTCTGCCGCTCCCCAGCAAATCCCTGCCGGGGAAAGCTCCTTTGCCCAAGGCTCCCCAAGCCTCTCCCGGCAGGAATTAACCCCTGGCTGCTGCTGCTGCTGTCCTGGGCAGCTCGGCCAGGCAGGAGCAGGGAGCTGAGCGAGTCTGGAGCAGGCACAGAGCAGCTGCAGGGCTGCAGCAGCAGCAGCATCTCTGCGTGGGTGTCACCAAACAGGACCCGAGCCGGGGCCGTTTGAGGGCTGTTTACCAGGATTTCCCCACAAAAGGAGCTATTTAAATTCCGTCTTTCTCTGCAACAGGCGAATTCAGCTTGATCCAGAGAGTTCAAAGCCATTTGGTATAAAACCACGGCAAATCGTATGTTCAGCATCTGCTGCATCAGTGCTGGGAGCATCTCCTGACGCCCAAAGGCCCCCAAAATGCCCAGGGAGTGGACATGGGACAGGGGTCTGTCCATTGGCACTTCTGATTCCACATTTGGGTGAAATCTGCCCAAATTCGGTGCCTCCCGGGCTGTGGCACCGCGGGGTGGGTGCCGTCCCCTCCTGCAATCCCTGCACGTGATTCCCGAAGGGCAGGGCCGTGTGTTCCCTGCTCCAGCCAGAGCTGCCCGCGGCAGGGCTGGGCTCCGGCACCCTCCTGCTGGGGAGAGGGTCCTCCAGGGCACGGAGTGGGGTGTAATTTTATGTTTATATGTATATTTATATAGATAAAACCAGGCGAGCTGCAAGGCTCAGGTCACACGTCTGGCTGGAGGACGCTCCCCCTCTCCGGGAAGTGCCTGTGTGCCACATCCCTGGACTTTGGAGGAGTTTATTTGGGATTTCTGAGGCAGACGCTGGCCAGAGGTGACTGACAGTGCTCTCCTTGTGCTGTTCCGTGCAGAGGAGCCGAGGCTGGCTGTGCTGGACCCTCGGCCATTTGAGCACTCCCAGGCTCCGATGCCTCAGCAGATCCCGATGTCGGAGCGGCCCCGGACCTGCAGAACGGTGAGAGCTCCCCGGGCTCCAGTGGGATTGGGGTTGTGCAGTGGGACACTCAAAACCCAACTCATTTTTACCTCATGGCCACCCCTCCTTGGTGGCATTGCCCCCTCCTCGTCCCCACTGACTGTCCCTTTGCAGCAGGAGCGCTCAGCGCTGCTGAGCCGGACATTTATCCTGTGGAACAGCTGGGAAACCTCCAGCCTGTGTCACCACCCCAAAATGAGCGAGAAGGGACTCAAATGGGGCTGTGATGGGGAGCTCTGGGGTGCTGAGCTCGGGGTATTTGCTTCAGGGTTTGTGGCAGGCAGCAGTGGGACCCCAGCCTTAGGCACAGCAGGGACCTTGGCCCCACTGGGGACCCCAGCCTTGGCCCGGCCAGGATCCACATACAGCATCAATTTGAGGAGCAGGTTTTTGGGGTTTGGATAGATTTCATGTGATTTGGGAGCTCCTCAGCTCGGAGAGGGGCTCTGGAGGCTGTGCCCTTGCTCTGCTGTCCACATGCTGGACAGGGAGCGAAGCCACACGACCCCACCGTCCCCTTTCCCTCCCACCATGGAGATTTCTGACTTTTGGGGTCCTCTTGGGGCTGCACATGGGGAAGGAGCAGCTCTCCAGGTCCTCAGCCCCAGCTGATGCCCCGAAGCCGTAAATCTGGGGACTGACGCCAGCGTGTCTCACTCCAAATGTCACCGCTGCCGCAGCCTCCGGCCCGGGGGGATTGTGGGGGTGGCACAGCTGGAGCCCCCCGGGCTCTGCTGGGCCCCTCTGGAGTCTGAGCAGTGAGGCCAGGAGGGATCCGTGCTCCACAGGATGAGTCCCCTGTCCCCCTCCCCTCCCAGGGTTATTTCAGGGGTTCGGTCCTGCTCCCGCCTGGCATGACAGGGATGGATTGGGATGTCGAGGGCCATTCCACCCCTGTAATGGCATTTTGCTCTCGCTGCTCCCATGATCATCATTGGGAGGGCAATAAAATCTCCGATGCAGCAGCAGCAGCTGCAGACAGGTCTGAAAAAACACTCTGAGCCCGGGACTGCTGCTGAGCAGAGCTGGTGGGGAGGGAAGGCTGTCACTCCGTGCCCCTCCTGGCTGGAATTCCCGCTCCGAGCAGGGTTTCCAGCAGGCTGGGGGCTCCACCTCTGCCCCTTTTCCCCCTGCCCCCGCAGAGCTCTGTGCTGGTTCCTGCCAAGCCGGGCAGTCCTGCCGGGCCCGGGCTGTCCTCCAGCCACAGCTGCCTGTCCCTGCTGTCCCCCGAGCAGGCAGCTGGCCGTCAGTCTGGCCTGTCAGTCTGCTCTCTGCCCACATGTCCAGCAGTCCGGTCACATTAGAGCCTCTGCAGTGATGGCTCAGCCTCCCGAAGCGCCGGGCTGGGCTGGCAGTGCCAGGGCTCCCTCTCCGGAGGGCAGCTGGGCTCGCTGGGCACCCCTGCCAGGGGGTCAGGCTCCTGTGGGGCTGAACCCTCGGGAACAGGATCCTTCCTGAGGGCCAAGCCTGCAAAGAGCCTCTGCTTTATCCAGGAGTGGCTGGGGCTCTCCTGAGCGGTGTCACCGCAGTTCAGGTGAGGATTAGGAGGAGATTGTGCCATCCAAGGTCCAGGGCCGGCAGCAAGTGACAGCGATCAGGGTGTGATTTATGTGCCAGCCCCCCGAGGGGCTCAGGCCAGCCTCACGGCAGTGCTGAGCTTAATGAACGAGCTGATCTAACGAGGGCTGGCACGGCTGGGCCGCCTGGACAAATGAGGTCGTGTGCTGGGGCAAAGCTCCTGGGAGGCAGCTGGCACTGAAAGCACTGTGAAATCACCGTCCAGCAGCAGGGCAGGGCTCTGCTGGGCACCGCTGGGCACTGCTGGGCACTGCTGGGCACTGCTGGGCACTGCTGGGCTCTGCTGGGAGCTGCTGGGCACTGCTGGGCTCTGCTGGGAGTTGCTGGGCACCGCTGGGCACCGCTGGGCACTGCTGGGCTCTGCTGGGCACTGCTGGGCTCTGCTGGGCACTGCTGGGCACCGCTGGGCTCTGCTGGGCTCTGCTGGGCACCGCTGGGCTCTGCTGGGCACTGCTGGGCACTGCTGGGCTCTGCTGGGCACCGCTGGGCACCGCTGGGCACCGCTGGGCACTGCTGGGCTCTGCTGGGCACCGCTGGGCACCGCTGGGACAGTGCTGGCACAGGGGGTGGCTGCACGTCAGCATCCCCAGCTCCGCACGCCCCCGGGCAGCAGCGTCATCCATCAGCGCTCCGAGGGTGCCTAATTACAGCCTCTGCCTTCCTGCTGCTCTTATTCATCATCCTGCCCTGGCACCGAGCTCTGTGCCCAGCTCGGGGCTGCCTGCCTTGGAGCAGTGAGGGCACAGAGTCCTTTCCTGTGACGAGGTCTGGGGTGCTCCCTGCTGCTGGGAGCCCCCGCGGGTGATGTGTCCCCCCAGAATGAAGGGACACCCCCAGAGGTGTCCCCAGCGCCATCCCAGTGCTGTGCCCGGGGATGTCCTGCCTGGCCAGGCTCTGGCACATTCCCTCTGTCCCTTCCCACGAGGCTCCAGCCACGCTGCCCTGGCTGCTCTCCTCGGCTTTGCTCCCAGGCTGTTCCCAGGCTGTGTTTGGTGCAGAAGTGAGGGCTGAGCTCAGCAGGGGGAGGCAGCTGCAGGGGAAGGAGCAGGTTCCCCTCTCTTGTTTAATGCTGTTTGTGTCTCTGTGGGGGCAGGAGCCCCTGCCAGGAGCCTGGCCCTGTGTCTCTCTGCTGTGGCTGTGCCTGTCAGTCTGTGCTGCCAGGGCTCCTGTGGGCTCAGCTTTGTAAATCTGGCAGCAATGTCATGGTGTGGACTCCAAAACAGAGGAGCCAGGGCAGTTCCAGGGCTCAGGGTCCCTGTCCCCACTGCCGCTGGGAAGAAACCTGAGTGCAGGCAAACCTTGGGCCACAGGGGGGTTTGGATGGACACCTTTGGACCTGGGTGGGGACCGAGCCCGGAGCCCCAAGGCTGTGTCCTGGCCTGTGGTGGGAGAGGACAAAGGTCACATCCTGCCCTGTGGTGGGACAGGACAAAGGGAGGGTTACAGACCCAGCTCGTTCCTCTCCCAGGGACAAGGACACCGTGGGGGCTGTGGCCAGAACCTGGTCCTGGTGTCAGCCTGGGATGGGAGAACATTGGGAAGTCCCAGGGCCATGGGCTGTCAGCCTAAATTTGCCTTCCAGCCCCTGCTCATCCCGCCCCCAATGTTAACAGGCTTCTGCAAATTCAAAGTTCTCACTGTGCAGCCGGAACTTGCCAGGAATCCTCAAAAAAAGAACCCCTGCTGTCCATCCAGGGGCCACAGCCACTGCCTGAAGCCAAGTTCCACTCCAGGGTTCCTGGTGGCATCAGTGGAGCAGCTCAGTGGCAGCGAGGTGCTTTGGGGGACAGCTGAAGAGGGGAGTCGAGCTCAGCCTTTGCTCCCATGTGCTCCTGAGGTTCTGAGGCTGTTGAGATCCAGGTCAGGTTCACCCTCAACCACCATTTCCCAGCTCTGAGTGGTGGCTCAATCAACCCACCCTGGGTGGAAACAAGAGCCCAGCACCCCCTGCCCTCCTTTGAGAAGAGTTATCCACCTTGGTAGAGAAATAGAGATGCTCACGGAATATTAAACACCTCCCCAAAGCCCCTGCTGCTGATGAGTGGCTTCTGCTCCTCGCCGCCTGGTGCAGGCAGTGACCTTTCAGAAATGTTGTACGTTGTGGTCGTCTCTAAATGTCTCCTCTCCTGGGAGCATCTTGTGGAGATAGAGATTCAGACATGATGTCTGTCAAGAAGAAAAGCAGATTGCGGCCAATCTGGGGCTGCCTGTGCAGTGTTGCCTGGGCCACGTGCTCGGGAATCATAAGGTTGTCTCTAAAAATAAGCAGTGCCTTCTTTTGGGTTGTCTCCTTGGTGCCGTGGCTCATCAGGGAATCCTCGGCTCTGGGGTTTCGCGGCATTTGCGAGGGCTGGGAGTTTCCACGTGGGAGAGGAGTGGAGAGTCCTGTGGCCACGGCTGCCGAGGACTGGGGATGGGATCCTGGGCTGGGAACACAGCTCCATGGAGCTGCTGGGAAGGAAGGGTGGATCCTGCCGCCCTGGGAGCTGCTCCGGCGCCCCAAGACCAAGGCTGCTGAGCAGGAGGAGCCGCGTGAGAGGCAGCAGCTGCCACTCTCCAAAATAACTCCTTCCGTGGAAGCTTTCCATGTTCTCGAGCTGTCCCTGGAGCCACGCTCGGGGCCGCTCTGGGGTGACCCAGCCTGTCCTGCACAGACGGCTCCTTTCACGCTCTCCCTCCCCATTCCCTGCCGCGCCAGGAAAATCTGCTTCTGCTCGAGCAGCCGGGAGAGGGACACGAGGGTGACATCAGGAGTGTGGCCACCATGGGCACAGCCCAGCTGGGCCCTGCCGGGCTGTTGGGGACAGCCACTTGGTCACCGGGTGGCCTGAGGAGCCTCAAGGTGTTCGCCAGGTCCTGTGGGTGGGAGGACCTTCTGTAGGGACCCTGCTGGGTGTCCCCAGCACCCACCCAGCCATGGATTCTCCCTCTGCTCCTCCAGCCCAGCCCAACCCAGCCCAGCCCTGCTGGAGAAGGGACTGACCCAGAAAAACATGCCGAGAGCAGCACAGCCAGGAGAATTTGTTTCCCAGCCAGCCCCTGATGGGATTAGGAATAACTCTCCCCTGGATAATTCTCCATTAGGTCCGGTGATTGATTTCCTTCCTCCTCACCCCCAGCTCTGTCCTGCTCTCCCTGTTTCAGCTGGATTATTCTCATGCTTGGCTTGCTAATTGCCTGATCACCAGAGCCGAGGCTTGGGCACATCCCTGGCCTCCGCTGACCCTCCAGTTTCTGCCTCTTTGTTTCTGTCTCAGCTCGGATTTAATCCCCTCCATGCCCCAGCATAAGCCAGGATCTTTCTGCTGCCCTGTGCAGAGGGAGGAAGCTGCTGGTGTCACCCAGGAGCCAGGAAAGGTCTGAGGGATGCTCCTGAAGCTGCTCCCCATCACCTCTATCCTCCCCTCCTGCCCCATCCCATCTTTTCTGGGGTTTTTCCAAGCTCGGTGTGGCCCCAAAGCCACTGACTTGGCAGACTCGAGGCAAGGGATAAAATAAAGCTGCAGGAGCCACAGATTTGTTTTTGGAGGGTGGCACAGGTCACCTTTGGTCCTCATTTCAGTGCCCCTGGAAGCTGTGCTCTGCTCTGAGCTGCGGTGGCAGCTGGAAAAACACAGTTGGATTCCCTGACTTCACATTTGGGCATCAAACTTTGCTCTGCCGGATCCAAACAATGCCAAAAATTCCCCCTGGGGATCCCCAGCAGCCCCTGGTGCCACAGGTCAGTGTTGGTGGTGTCACCAGCAAGGCTGAGCATGGAACAGACCCTGGGGACCCTCTTTTTCTGTTTTTTCAGCCTAAAACCATAACGGGGGTTGGTTTTGGAAGGTGTAACTGAGGGCTCAGGGTTTTCCATCACAGAAGAAGGAGCAGACGTCTGGATGGG
Source organism: Acanthiza pusilla (assembly GCA_036630365.1). Taxonomy (NCBI): domain Eukaryota; kingdom Metazoa; phylum Chordata; class Aves; order Passeriformes; family Acanthizidae; genus Acanthiza; species Acanthiza pusilla. The sequence goes on along the minus strand of JAXCHO010000105.1, from coordinate 2,075,177 downwards.
CTTTGGCACAGGGATGGGGCCTGGGCTCCTCTTCAGGTCTGGAGGAGCTCTGGCTGCAGTTTTCCCTTTCTCCTGGGCAGAGCTTGGAGCCAGGGAATTGTTGGCATCAGTGCCCAGGGTGCCCTGTCCTCTGCTCTGAGCACCTGCCCCTGCTCGGGGAGGTTCGAGCCCTCGGAGCCTGCCTGACCCAGCAAATTCCTGCTCCTGGGACTCGAGATCTCATCCAGGCCATGCCCCGGGACTGGGGAGCACAGAGAGTCCAACAGCAAGGCTGGCGAGCTCAGCGAGCTGGGGAGCACCACAGGGATGCTCAGCTGCTCCACACAACCCCGAGCCCAGCCTGAGCCCCTGCTCAGGGCTGAGCAGGGGGACAGAGTCCGTGAGGATGCTGGCACGGCCCGGCATAGCTGGCATTGCCTCCCCTGGCACGGAGCCGGGCTGGGGACAGCAGCCAGGGAGTGAGGATGGCGTGGGGACACTCAGCTGCCAGGCAGGGCTGGCTGCTGGTGAGGGCTGGGCAGCACTCGGGGTGTTCCCAACAGCATTTGGCTGCTGCTGGTGTTCAGAGGAGCCCTCTCCTGCCTCGTGCCAAGTTTGGGACACGCTGGCACTGGAACTGGCACCTCCCTGATGCCCATGGACAGAGCACTGGGGTTATCCCCTCATTGGGAACCCACCATCACTTTCTGCCCCATCTGCTCCCTCCCTGCTTCGGGGTCTCCATCCTCTCTGCATCCCTGGGAAGATGCAGCAGAATCCCCTGGGTGCCCTGACCCCTCCATGAGGGGGATGCAGCAGCCATGGGGTGCTGGAAGGGGAAGGGCTCAGCAGGACCATTTCACATCCTGCACCTCAAGGGTAGGATAAAACGAGACCTTGCTCCGACTGAGGTGTTTGTGCTCATGCAGTGTCCGAGCAGGGGAGCCTGGAAACGTCAGCCTGGGCTGATTTTTGGTCTTTATTCAGAAAAAGGGAGAAATCATGTTGTCTGAGGAGCAGTTGCTCTTGGAGGAGCTGGCGGGGCTGAGCTCGTGCTGGTGAAGCAGGAGCTGTTTGAAGGGTGGAGAGAAAGCAAAATCCCACCAGTGGGAGTCATGGAATTCTGGAATGGTTTGGGTGGGAAGGGACCTTAAAACTCATCCCATTCCACCCCTGCCATGGGCAGGGACACCTTCCACCATCCCAGGCTGCTCCAAGCCCTGTCCAGCCTGGCCCTGGACACTGCCAGGGATCCAGGAGCAGCTCTGGGCAATCCCAGGCCAGGCTGGAGAGCAGCAGTTCCTCTGTGCTGCTGGTGGCTGGGGCAGGATGGGCTCGATGCTCACAAATCCTGGTGGGGAAGGAGGGAGGGCAGGAGGAGGCTGCTCCAGGGGCTCACAAAATTGTCCAATTGTCCAAATTGTCCAAAATTGTTCTGCTCTGCTTCCCCCACCGCAGCCCCTCAGCCTGGGGCTTTGCTGGCTCTGTCCCCAATCCTGCATGCAGCAGGCTCGTTATTTTTAAAAATAAATTAAATGAGGAGAAGAGCCTCTATCTAGGCCTTGCTCTGGATCTTAATTGCCCTGGCTCCCCAGGGGCTGGGCGAGCCCGGAAAGCGCCGCTCCATCGCAGTAATGAGCTATTAATAAACAGCCCGGCTCTGCCTGCCTCTGCCCGCACCGACAGGGACCGCGGGGCCCAGGTGGCCCTGCAGGGGACACAGGGCTCTGCAGCTCCTCTGTGGGGTGTCCTGGGGCCGGCAGGGCACAGCCAGCCTCAGCTTCCTGCTTCAGAGCTCGGATCTGCCTGGATTTGCAGGGAATGGCTCATCCAGCACCCACTGATGTCCTGTGGGGCTTTCTGAGGGCTCAGGGCTCCGGTGGAGCACCCACGGGTGGGGCTGTGATGGAGAGGGAAGGTGAGTCCAGGCTGCGGCTCCCGCTCTCCATCTGCCAGGGGAAACAACCCCAGCGGGGCCCGAGCTTTGCTTAGAGGATCAGGTGGCCGCAGTAGTAACCAAAAGTGGAGTTGGGTTACCCCAGGCTCATCCATAATGAACACGGGGCACAGCCTCGGGCAGGGAGGGATGGTGGGCATGGATAGAGCCCAGCGTGGGAGACCAGAAGAGGCACCAGGGCACCTTGATTTAGTGTAGAGACACTGAACAGGACAAAAAAGTGTCACAATAAATGGGGAGGGGGTTTTCCTGTCCGTTTGCTTGGGGGCATCTTTCCTCCAGCTCCACAGCGGAGCAGAAGCAGAGCCTGTGGAGCCAGGGGGACCGAGGGGAGCTGCCCCCAGCTCACCCCAGAGCCAGCTCAGGTTCCCAGGGCCACCAGCCAGGCAGAGCTGTCACAAAGTGGCTCTTGGCACTCGTGGAAGGCAGAGCAGCTCCAGCTGCATCCCACACCAGTGCCCAGGTGGCATTTGGGGACCCCCAGTTACTGGGTGGGGGAGATTAGTGCAAGGAGTGAAGCTGAGCAGTGCTGGAGAGAGGGACAGGGGCATCAGTGGGGTCGGTGGTCCCACCCCAGTCTCCCCCAGCTGCACCCAGCAGCTGTTGGTGCTGCAGTTGTGTGAAATGGTGACACTTCCCTCTTGGTTTGATTCGTTGGAAGGAAAAGGGAAATGTGGCAAAAATAAGACAGGCACCAAAAAAAAAAAGGTGTCACAGACTCAGAATAGAATTGTTGAGGTTGGAAATCCCTCTAAGATCATCGAGCCCAACTGTTATCCCAGCACTGCCAAGGACACCGCTTGTCCCTCAGTGTCACATCCCCAGGTCGGTAAAAGATCACAGAATCCTGGGATGTCCTGAGCTGGGAGAGACCCCCAAGGATCATCAGTGCAGCCCCTGGCCTTGCACAGACACCCCAACAACCCCACCCTGCCCCTGAGAGCATTGTCCAAACGCTCCTGGAGGATAATCTCCCACCATTCCAGAATTGCACTGAGCGATGAGTTTATTCCCAGAGAATTGCTCCATTGGATAATGGGATCAGGACAGGAGATTGTCCCTGGAGATTGCATCCTTCCCTGAGATGTGAGCACAGAGAGGGTCAATAACCCCCAGCCCCCTGAGGCTGTTCCATGTGCCACCAGCCCTAGGGGACAGGAGGGAGGGTGGCATCAGCCCTTGGTGGCCTCTGTCAGCACAGTGGGAGGTGCCAGCTCCTGCTGTCCCCATGCCATCAGTGTCACCTCTCTGGGGGATCTGGGTCCCCTTTACTCCCTCTGTCACCCCCTAAGCCAAGCAGCCACCACCTTCAGGTTGGCCTTTTCATCAGCTTTTGGGCACTGAGGCCCTGCAGTGGCACCAAGATGGAGCACTGCAGCCACACCACGCTGGCCTTGAGCAGCCACAGATATCACATCATCCTCCCCCTCGCCCCACATCCTGCCGGGCTCCCACACACAGCTTTTGGGGGTGCCTGCCATGTCCAGAGGGACAGAAGGGAGCGTGTGAGGAGCTCCCTGGGGCCACAGCTTGGGCTCACTGGAGGTGAAAAGGGCTGGAACCAGCGCTGGGGGCTGCACACCAGTTTGTCCTAGTGCTGTGACAGTGCTGGGACAAACCCCCCATGCCTGAGGGGTCACTGCCCCACTCACTGCCCCTCCACAGCGCGGCTGGATTGGCTAGCTCTGCTCTTGGTACCCCCAATGTTCCCTTGCCAGGCTCAAAAACACCCCGCAGCTCCCCCACCGAGCGACTCTGCCACTTAATTAGGTTAATGAGCGTGCTTCATTAAGGCAAGGCGGCTGAGGAGCTGCAGCGGCGCTGGGAGCTGCGTTCCCAGGCAGCGCGGCAGATTTGGGGCACGGATGGGGACGCGAAAGGGGAAGGGGAAGCAAAGAAAAGGGAAAGCGGCGGCCAAGGGCTAATCCCTGGAAAGGAGGGCAGCCGGGGCGCGGCGCCGCGGGCTCGGTGCTAATCCCTCCTCGGCAAAGATTGTGCCCGGGGCCGCCTTAATCTGCGCTCCGAGAGGGCGGGACGGGATGGGGACAGGGATGGGGACAGGGACCGGGCCCTACGTGCGGCACCGAGCGTCCCCACCCTGCGGGACCTGCCGAGCTGGGGCGGGGGGAGGGTTTGTGCCGCCGGACGAGACCTCACAGCGGGAGCAGAGGGGACGGGGTGTGTCACCAGAGGGGACGGGGTGTGTCACCAGAGGGGATGGGGTGTGTCACCAGAGGGGACGGGGTGTGTCACCAGAGGGGATGGGGTGTCCCACCTGTGTCACTAGAGGGGATGGGGTGTCCCACCTGTGTCACTAGAGGGGATGGGGTGTTCCCACCTGTGTCACCAGAGGGGATGGGGTGTCCCACCTGTGTCACCAGAGGGGATAGGGTGTTCCCACCTGTGTCACCAGAGGGGATAGGGTGTTCCCACCTGTGCCACCAGAGGGGACGGGGTGTGCCACCTGTGTCACCAGAGGGGACGGGGTGTGCCACCTGTGTCACCAGAGGCAATGGGGCATCCCCATCTGTGTCACGAGTTTGCACAGTCTCTGCTGGCATCTCTTTGCTCCTACCCAGCCCTGGGGTGTCCGTGCCCCCCCTTTCTCCCGGGATGCTCACGGCCCCTCCAGCCGTGCCTGCACCGTCAGGGGCACAGCGAGGGCTGAGGCAGGGCCAGCAGAGGCTCGGGTGTGGCTCTGCAGCCCGGGTCCCTCTCACAAAGCTCTCCTGCTGCCTCAGTTTCCCTGCTCTCCTGATGGAGAGGGAGGCTCGCTCGCCCCAGCTGTGCACAGGGCAGGATCCCCAGGCTGCAGGTAGGTGAAAGGGATCCAGAGGATTTCCTGGAGGGGCTGGGACCTCATCAGCCATGGGCCATGGCTTGGGGAGCGTTTTCCAGCCTCAGCTCCCAGGCAGGTGATCTGTGGGGCCGGGTAGGATTTGTCCCTGCTGACTCCGCTCTCTCTCCACCACAGGCGCATGGCAGAGCGGCAGTGAGCCCCTAGACCATGCCCCCCACCATGCCATGGTGGCTCCTGCTGCTGGCCCTGCACGTGCTGCTGCTGTCCCCGCGGGCGGGCGCCTGCCCCGCGCGCTGTGAGTGTGCCCCACAGCTGCGCTCGGTGCTGTGCCACCGCAAGCGCCTCACCGCCATCCCCGAGGGCATCCCCACCGAGACCAGGGTCCTGGAGCTCAACAAGAACCGCATCCGCTGCCTCAACCCCGGCGACCTGGCCCCATACCCGCTGCTGGAGGAGCTGGATTTCAGCGAGAACATCATCTCCAATGTGGAGCCCGGCGCCTTCAGCAACCTGTTCAACCTGCAGACGCTGCGGCTGCGGGGGAACCAGCTCAAGCTCATCCCCCCGGGGGTCTTCACCAAGCTGACCAACCTGACCCTGCTGGACATCAGCGAGAACAAGCTCGTCATCCTGCTGGACTACATGTTCCAGGACCTGCGCAACCTGAAGAGCCTGGAGGTGGGTGACAACGACCTGGTGTACATCTCCCAGCGCGCCTTCTCGGGGCTGCTGGGCCTGGAGCAGCTGACCATCGAGAAGTGCAACCTGACCTCCATCTCGGCCGAGTCGCTGTCCTACCTCCAGAACCTGGAGGTGCTGCGGCTCCGGCACCTCAGCATCTCCGCGCTGGAGGACCAGAACTTCAAGAAGCTCTACAACCTCCTGCAGCTGGAGATCGACAACTGGCCGCTGCTGGAGGAGGTGTCCCCCACCAGCTTCCAGGGCCTGAACCTCACCTCGCTGTCCATCACCTACACCAACATCACAGCCGTGCCCGCCGCTGCCTTGAGGAACTTGGTGTACCTGCGGTACCTCAACCTGTCCTACAACCCCATTAGCACTGTGCTGAAGGGCTCCTTCAAAGACCTCATCCGGCTCCAGGAGCTCCACATCGTGGGCGCCCTCCTGGTGTCCGTGGAGCCGCAGGCTTTCTCCGGCCTGAGACAGATCCGGCTGCTCAACCTCTCCAGCAACTTCCTGTCCACACTGGAGGAGAGCACCTTCCACTCGGTCAACACGCTGGAGACCCTGCGGGTGGACAGGAACCCGCTGGCCTGCGACTGCCGGCTCCTCTGGATCCTGCAGCGGCGGAAAACGCTCAACTTCGACGGGCAGCAGCCCATGTGCTCCTCGCCGCCCGAAATCCAGGGCAACGCCCTGCGCGACTTCCCGGACTCGGTGCTCTTCGAGTACTTCACCTGCCAGAAGCCCAAGATCCGGGATCGGAAGCTGCAGCACGTGACGGCGCGGGAGGGACAGTCCGTGTCCTTCCTGTGCCGCGCCGACGGCGAGCCCGACCCCTCCATCGCCTGGGTGTCCCCCCAGCACCGCATGATCACCACCCGCAGCACGGGCCGGGCCACGGTGCTGCCCGGGGGCACCCTGGAGATCCGCTTCGCCCAGGTGCAGGACAGCGGCACCTACATCTGCATCGCCAGCAACGCCGGCGGCAACGACACCTACTTCGCCACGCTGACGGTCAAGGGGCGCCCGGCCGACGGCGCCCACCACGCCAACCGGACTTTGTACCTCAGCGACTTCAACGACACCTTCCACAACGACACCCAGGTCTTCTTGAAGTTCACCTTGGACCTCAAGACCATCCTGGTCTCCACGGCCATGGGCTGCATCACCTTCCTGGGCGTGGTGCTCTTCTGCTTCCTCCTGCTCTTCGTCTGGAGCCGCGGCCGGGGGCAGCACAAGAACAACTTCTCCGTGGAATATTCCTTCCGCAAGGTGGATGGTCCCACCACCACCACCGGCCAGGGAGGGGCCAGGAAGTTCAACATGAAGATGATCTGAGCCTCTCCCAGAGCAGGACTGGTGTCTGCTGCCCGGCCCCAGGCACGGCCGTGGCGGGACGGGGCCGGGAGGGCAGTGGGAGTGCCAGCCATGTCCTGGAGCTGGCAGCGTGACCGTGCTGTGCTGGGACGTGGCTGGAGACACAGGTGCCACAGGCCAGCAGGGTCAGAACTGTGGGGACCTCAGGGTCGGGGAGGGATGACCCCAATGTCCCGGCCCCGTGGGGAGCCCTCAGGGCTCAGCGGCCATCCCAGGGGCTCCCTTTGTAGCGAGGTTTTTGCTACCAACTATGCATTTCTCGAGCCAAAAGATCAGCAGCGTTTGGGCCTGGGAGAAAAATTCTTCCTGTTTTTCCCCCCTTTGCCTTTTTTTGTAAGGGACTCTTCAGAAAACTTTCCTGGTAGTTGTTTATGGTTCTTTTCTTGGTGTTGGTGGGAGTTTTGGTCCAATTTTTTTTTCTTTTTTTTAATGAATTTCCAAAAGAAAAGTCTTCCGGGGCGATGCGGGACTGGGGAGGTTGTGCCGAGCTGGGGGGGTCCCCCAACCCCTTGGCAAAGACAAAGACAGATTCCCCCTGGGCATGGATGTGCCTTGAGAGCTTCCCATCCGTGGATTTAAGACACAGCATCTGCCAGCGGGGGTGCCTGGGGACGCTCCTGCACAAGCAATAATAAACCCCCAGGGCCGGGCTCTGAGGAGGTGTCAGCAAGAAAAAAGGGGAAAAAAGGCAAAATGAGGCCAAGATTGTTGAAATCAGGAAGAGAAGCCCCAGGGCGAAGCAAGTCCCTGTCTGTGCCTCCCCCCGAGGGGGGCTGGGATTCCTACAGGTTCAAAAGGCACTTTTGGGGTCGTTTCCTTTGAGTTGTAAAGTCGAAGTGTGCAGGAGAGCAGGACATGGCTCCTCCTGTGCAGGGAGGCTCTACAGCCCAGGAAAGAAGAGGAGAGAAAAGCTTGGAACAAGCAGTCCTGGAGAGCATCCTGGCTGACACCTCCACCCCAATCCTGCACCCTCCGGCGCTGAGGACCACGGGTCAATGTCCCTGGGGCTGCTCCCTGCTGCCCTGGGGTGGTTCCTGGCTTCCCATCCCACCCCTTCCCAGGTTTTGTCCTGGCTCTGCCTCAGGACATGGAATTTTGTGTGTGGGAGAAGGAATAGAGCCAGAGGGGGAGAGCCTGGATGTGACTTGGAAGATGCAGGGAGTTCATCACTTTCTCCTCCTCTTTCTCCTCCCATGTGCACCCTGGGGGTTGCTGCAAGTCCCACCCCTGTCCCCATCCCTGCAGGGACATTCCCCACCTGGATGTCCCTTCTCCAGCCAGTGATGGTCAGGCTGGGAGCTGCAGGGGGCAGTTGCCCATCCCCTGACAGACATCCTGGAGTGGCACCAGAGCATCCGAGGGTTGGGAGCTTTGTGGGGCACCAGTGGCTGCTTAGAACATCCTCCAGCCACGTCCTGTTCTTATAGGGTGTCCCCCACTCATCCGTCAATCCATCCACCCATCACCAATCCATCCATCCATCCATCCATCTATCCATCCATCCATCCATCCATCCATCCATCCGTGCCTCTGTCCATCCCTCCATCCATCTATCCATCTGTACATACATACATCCATCCATACATCCCCAATCCATGTGTCCATCCATCCATCCATCCATCCATTCACCATCCCTCAATCCCTCAGTCCATCCCTCCATCCATCCGTCCATCCATCCACCATCCCTCAATCCCTCAGTCCATCCATCCATCCCTCCCTCCCTCCCTGCCGTGGGTCTGGCCGTCCCCCTGGCCCCGCACGCCCGGTGCCCCTCGCCCCCCGAGCCGTGCATGCCGTGTCCTACCAGGGTCCTGTTTGGTGTCTGGGGTTTTTTAACCTTGGGAGGGGGGTGGGAGGGCGGGGAGGGGGTCGGGCGTGGACCCTCACAGGGGGAGCAAAGGGCAGTGCAGACCTGGCACAGTTTTCTATGTAACGAGCATGTGAGGTGTATTTGTGAGCTAAACAAAAAAGGGGGGAAAAAGGGACTTTTGTGGCTCATTTGGGTTTTTCTCCTCCTTTTCCTCCTCATGGGCCTCAATAAGAAAAGGCAAAATCAGTGGGCAAAGCCTGAGCAGGACCTGGAAAAGGCAGGAGCACCAGAATTCACACCTTGTGCTCTCCAGACCTGCTCCAGCCTGGGAAACCTCTGGAATTCTTGCAGCCCTTCCTGGGGCTCTGCTGGGGCCTGCAGCCCCTCAGCCCATCAGCCCCACAAACCCCGGAATAAACAATGCAAAACCACCTCCCACGGGCACCAAAGTCCATATTAATAACTAATAAATGATTAATGCACGCGTGCTAACGAACTGCTGCAGCTATTAATCGATTATTAATTATTAATGCAGTGTTTATAAGGATGTGCCTAAAGGGGAGGGTGCAAGGACAGCACCTCAAGCCCTGCTTTTAGGGAGATTAGGGTTTGGGAGGGGTTAAGAGGAATCATATCCCCATAAGAGAGCACAGATGTGCACAGACACAGAGCCAAATCCCTTGGATGGAGCTGGAAAATTGGGAATTGGAAAATTGAGAATTGGGAGCCTGTGCCTGGGGAAACTGAGGCACGGGGGGCACTGCAGTGGGGACACGGGGCAGGAGCTGCTGGGGAGGGGAGGTGGTTCCTCTTCTCCAGAGAGAGGAACCTGTGCCATCTCCCTGTGCCCTCCTCACCCCATCGGCCCCAGGGCACAGCCTGGCCCACCCAGGGCCACCCCTGCCCTGGGCAGAGCTGCCATCGCTGTCCCCACAGGCCAGCCCAGTGTCCCTTGTCCCCCTGCCCCTGTGCCAGGCTCGGTGCCTGCCCTGCTCCATCCCCGGGCTGGGCTGGCGCTGGGAGCGCTGGAGCAAAGCAATGCCTCCATCTGCTGGAGGAACGAGCCCTGGGCCATTCCAGCCCGGAATTTCACCGCCCGCACCCCCCTGGGGCCGGGGGGCTCCCGGCACCCACCCAGGGCTCCAGGGAGGGTGGCCCTGCTTGCCAAATCCCCGCGGAGCTGCAGCCCGCGAGGGCTGCGCGGGGGGGAAAGAGGAAATTGGGGTTTTTCTCTCATTTCCTGCTTCAAAATGCATTTCGTGGGGAGGTGAAGGATCGCGGTTGCAGCTCCTGACTGTGCCCAGGGGTCTGGGGGCACCGTGGGAGCCACGACTGAGCCCCCCCTGCTCCTTTTGGGGTGAGCTGCAGGGTGGGAGATGCTGAGAGAGCGCCCAGGTGGGTTCAGTGCCTGCTGTGCCCAGCAGTGCCTGGGCTGGGCACGGAGCATCCCCACAGCACCCACGGGCGGAGAGGAACGTCATGGAAAAAAACAGAAAAAAAAATAAAGACAATTAGAAAAATGCCATTTTCCAGCGGCTGCATTTGAAGATCCTATCTCCCACTGGGAAGAGAAAGCAATTTTCTTACAAATCAAAAAGGCTGGAGCTAAGAAAAGCTTGCCTGCATCAGTCACCCAAGTCCAGGGAGAAAAAGGGCCCAGCAGCACCTGGAGCAGAGGCTGTAAATGCCATCGATGCCATCAGGGCCATCAGGGCCGTGTCCTGCTGCTGATTTATCCACCTGGAACAAGCAGCAGACCCCACCAAAGGATCCAGGGATGCTCCATGGCTTGGAGAATTAAATCAGCATTCTGCACAGTCCTGAGGGGTTGGCAGCAGGAAACAGCTGTCCCTGTTAAGGGTTGGGGTGGCTTTTAAACTTGGCATTTTCCCCCTGGTTGTAATAAGACAAATGAGGAATTTAATAGCTAAAAGGCAATTCCTGGCTGCCCCTCTTTCCCTGGCTTGGAAGGGAACCTTGCTCCAGCTTGGCAGGGTCACAGGCGTGGCAGGAATTCTGTAATTATATTCCTTACCTTCTTTGGTATATGTAAAAGATAATTTATTCATTAGGGAAAAATAGTGATGCTTCTAACAGATTCCTTGGCTGTGAGGGTGGGGAGGCCCTGGCCCAGGCTGCCCAGAGCAGCTACCCCCATAAACCCTTCTCAGATCACAGAATTCATTCCATTTTCTCCAGACTCTAACTCTGGATGGATTGGCAAGGAGGAATATTTTCATTGTCTTCCACGAGCCAAGGTTGTGAGTTCAACTCCTGTATTAAGAGTTGGACTTGATGATCCCCGTGATTCCCTCCCAACTCAGAATATTCTCTGATCTGTGATCTTTTTGCTGCGATTTCTTGCAGCCGTTGCGTGAGAGGAGCCCAGTCCTTGGAAAACACTTTTTGTTTGGTCTCCCAGAGCTTTACAGATGCTCAAAGAGCACCAAGTGACCCAACTCAGCTGCTGGAAAAAATCCTCCCATCGGTGCCTGTCCCCTCTAGGATAAAGTCACTTTTTTAACACTCCAAACGCCAAATATTTCAATAGTTCCTCCATTCTATTCACTCTTAGTGGTGCCAGTCAGTGGTACCACAGTGGGACGGGTGGGTGCTGTGGGCACAGGTGCCCAGAGCAGCTGTGGCTGCCCCTGGATCCCTGGCAGTGCCCAAGGCCAGGCTGGACAGGGCTTGGAGCAGCCTGGGATGGTGGAAGGTGTCCCTGCCATGGCAAGGGTGGCACTGGATGGGCTTTAGGGTCCCTTCCAACCCAAACCAGTCTGGTTTCTGGTGGCACTGGGGCGGGTGCTGCAGGCTGTCCCCTCCCACAGCCCTGCGCCTCCTCCCTGAGCTGGATCCGAGCGTGACTCAGCCCAGGGTGGGTTTTATCAGCTCTCACACATGGCCTCGGCACCCAGAAACGGCCCCAGGCACAGGGCACGAGCTCTGGGCTGGCCTGGAGGGGGCTGGGACATAGGGAGAGGGAAATAAACACATGGGAAGGGAGCCGTGGTCTCCTCATGGGGGGCTGCAGGCTCCCAGCACCCACCGAGTCCCACCCCAGCCCCTCACAGCCCTGGGGAGGTGCCCGGAGCCAGGGTCCTGCTGTCCTGGTTGCGTGGTTGGGCTCAAAAGTGAAATTTTCCACTTTCCTCATGGAAATCCACATCTCCCAAAGCCTGCTCATCCCACATTTGCTGCTCCCAGGAGAAATCCCTGCAGGTGGCTTCCCTCAGCACCCACCTGTCCCACTGTGACACCACTGAGTGGCATCACTGAGTGAATAGAAGGAAGAAAATATTGAAATATTTGGGGTTTGGAGTGTTAAAAAAGTGACTTTATCCTAGAGGGGACAGACACCGATGGGAGGATTTTTTCCAGCAGCTGAGTTGGGTCACTTGGTGCTCTTTGAGCATCTGTAAAGCTCTGGGAGACAGGAGAAAAGAAAAAGTGTTTTCCAAGGACTGGGCTCCTCTCGTGCAACGGCTGCAGGAAATCGCAGCAAAGATCACAGATCAGAGAACATTCTGAGCTGGGAGGGAACCACGGAGATCATCAAGTCCAACTCTTAATACATGAATTGAACCCACAACCTCGGCTCGTGGAAGACAATGAAAATATTCCTCCTTGCCAATCCATCCAGAGTAACAATCTGGGGAAAATGGAATGAATTCTGTGATGTGAGAGGGGGTTATGGTGGCAATCCCCTCCTCAGGGTTGCTGCCATCCCTAAAGCCATCCCTGGAGCCATCCAGGAAGGAGGAGGAGAGCGAAGCTCTGCGAGCAGCTCAGGGCACACAGACCCACAGGTGGCACTGACGGTGGCACAGTGACCGCGGCCAGAGCTGGAGCGATGCCAGGAGGCTCCGGGGGCTGCCGGGGAGCGAGGCCAACCCCCGGCTTCCTCCAGGCCTGCACGGAGCAGGTTTTGAAAGCACATCCTGCCCCGGCCGGGGCGCAGCGCCTTGCGAAGGACGATCCCCGGCCGCGGCTCATGGCCAGCGCCGGGAGCGGCTGCGGTGGGCAGCGGGAGCTGCTGCGGACCGGGGATGGGGAGCTGGAGCCCCGCGGGACCCCCTCACTGCCGCCGGGGACAGCCCCGAGGTAAGGAAGGGCCAGGAAGGGCTCAGCACGGCGGCCCCACCCAGCGCTGGTGATGGCAGTGACCCGGGGGGACAGGGGGACAGGGACAGCCCACCCGGGGGGTGCTGCCCCGGCAGAACGGGGAGCTTTAGGGAAAGCCACGGGGGTTTTGGTAGCCCTGGTGGCAGCAAAGGCAGTGCCCGGCCAGGACGGGGAAGTGAAAGCCAGCGGCTCCATCCCCGGGCCCTCCTCCCCCGGGCTCCCTCTGCCCCCGCCCCGTGCCCAGACCCCTCTCCTGCCCCCCTGGACCTGGCTGGGGCTGTAAAAGGCCTTTCCTGCTCTTGTCCCACACCTCTCCCACCGTCGTGTCCACCTCAGGGTCGCCCAGCAGGGACCACAGGCCGAACATCAGCCCCCGAGCGCTCCTGGGTGTGTCCCACGCAGGTAGGAACGATCCCACGTGGAGCCCCTGGGACAGCTCCCAGCCCAGGATTTCCCAGTGCGGCAACTGGAGTCACTGGGCCACCAAACTCCCCGTGTTTCGCCCCAAAACCACCCCGCCAAGGCTCCCCAGGCCACTGCTTCCCCTTTTCTCCGTGTTCTTCCTCCGAGCCGGCCCCGCAGGGAACTGGAGCCCGTGGGGGTGACGCTGCCTCCCCGCTCCCTGCAGGGCCAGCTCCGCGCTCCGCAGTGCCAGCCTGGACCTGGCTGTCCCCAGAGCGGCCACCCCCATGCCGGACACGCCGGGGGGCTGCCCCCCTCGGTCCCCCAGCTCAGCCCTCATCTACAGCAACGTGGGTGAGTGACATCCTGCCCGCGCTGGGCCCCTGCCTGCCCAGCTGTCACCTCGGACAGTGGCACGGACCCCTCTGCTGTCCCTGTGCTCCCCCCGCAGTACGGGGCTGTCACCCCTCCGGCTGGCGCTGGGTGTGTTTGGGGCTGGAGATATCGGGGGGGCTGGAAATATCCGGGGGGGCTGGAAATGTCCGGGGGGGCTGGAAATATCCGGGGGGGCTGGAAATGTCCGGGGGGGCTGGAAATATCCGGGGGGCAAAGAACAAAGTGCTGTATTGCCGTCCCATCCTGCTGCCACCTTGCTCTCCTCTGTCCTGGCTGCCCTGTCACCTCTGTCCCTCCCTCCCCAGGAGAGCTGCGGGCCCACCTCGTCCCCCGCAAGGCCAGCCGAGGGGAAGGCACTGAGAGAGCCCTCCCTGAACCCGAGCCGGACCCCCTGCCTCCCCCACTGCCCAAAAAGCAGCTCCAGCGAGCCGAGTCCCTCCCGGAGCCGGGGTCGTCCCACCACAGCCACGGCGACCCCGAGCCGCGGGCTGGCAGCGTCCTCTACAGCATCCCCCCACCCCTCCTGCGGCACGGGGAGGGGACTCCCCCCAGGGACAGACCCTCCTGGGCACCCAAGAAGCCCCTGACCAAGTCCCAAAGCCTGGGGGAGCCGCTGGCCCGGAGCAGCCCCCAGCAAGCCCCACCAGCCAGCCTGAAGGAGCTGACATTTGGGACAGCGGACGGGGAGCTGGGGCAGCTCCTGGAGAGCCCGGCCGAGGTCTGTGGGGTGGTTTTGGGGTGCCAGGAGGCCGCCCTGGCCCGCCTCTCGGCTCACATGCAGGAGGAGCTGCTGGGGCCCGAGGAGAGGCAGCAGCTGCTGCAGGCAGAGCTGGCGGGGAAGAGCTGGGCAGCCCTCGGTGTCCTGGACCCCCAGCCCTGCTGCCAGAGCGGGGACGCCTGGTACTTCAGGGTGGGCTTCACCTTCGAGCAGAGCCAGCTGCAGTTCGCAGCCAAGGTAAGGAGGGGATGGGGGAAAGCCCTGAGCGGTGCAGGGGGACTCGGCTCCTGCAGGTCCGGGAGTGTCGTGTCGGCTTTTCCACGGAGCACGACCTGGGGCCACTTCCCCTTTGTGCAGCCACTTCTGCATTTGCTGAACCAGACGGCGCTGCTGGAGGGGGCTGGGTGACGAGGGTGACAGTTCCCGTGGGGCCAAGGGACATGTCAGAGATGGCACTGCTGGGGGACAGGGGACATGTCCGGGCAACCCAGCACACGGCCCCCTGGGAGGGAGGGATGTGAGCCCTCACACCACCCCTCATGCCCCAGGTCTTGCTCAAAGCCATCCTGGCTCTGCCCCCGGACTCAGAGGGACCCCAGCACCACATGGGGGCTAGACCTGGGGCTGGCGGCCCTGAGCTGACAGAGTGGCCCAGCCCAGGACCAGGCACCCCATGGCTCTGCCCTCACACAGCTGGCCCTGTCCTGTGTGTCCCTGCAGGTCCCCAAGCCGTGCTGCTCCAGCCTGGGGGTGCAGAGCTCACTGGGGACACACTGCAGCATCCAGCGCCTGCTCGGCCACTTCACTGACCGCCTCCCTGCAGAGCTGGTGCTCCCGGGAATTCCTGGAAAACACAGCCAGGCCCCTTCCCGAGGGGAACCATCCTGTCCTGCCCCCCAGCGTGTCCTGCAGGTGCTCCTTTGTGCCGAGGTTCCCCAGCAGACCCTGGCAGACTTTGTGAAGGGCTCTCACGCCTTGCACAGGACCAGCCCCGGGCACTACGAACGCCTGGGCTGCCTCCTGCTCCTGCAGCTATGCATGGGGCTGGAGCACCTCCGGGGGCAGAACGTGGCCCAGGGGGACCTGTGCCCCGAGAATCTGCTGCTGGTGCAGTGCCCGTGTTCCCCCCGGAGCCAGCAGGGCCAGAAGGAGCCGCTGGGACTGTCCCTTCCACGGCTGCTCATCAGCAGCTTCTTCAAGGTGCAGGAGAAGCAAAGACCTTGCTCCAGCGGCCGGGAGCAGGACTGGACCCAGGGGCTCACTGCAGCCTCCCCTCCAGCAGCAGCTGAGCTCAACGTGGGCCGGCTGATCTATCAGATCTTGCACGTGGACATCTCCCTGGAGAACATCCTGGGCTTCAGAAGCAAAAGACTTCCCGAAATCCCCTCGCTGTCCATCTACTCGGCGGGACTGAGGCGCTTGGCCACGCTGCTGCTGCACAGGGACCCTCAGCAGAGGGTGTCCATCGAGCAGGCCAGGGGCATCCTGCAGGTGCTGCTCTGGGGGCCACGCCAGGAGCTCTTTGCCAGGAGCAGCAAGAGCCTGGCGCTGCTCCGGAGCTGGCTGCAGGCCAAGAGGGCTCTGCTGCTCCTGAGGTTTGCGGAGAACTGGGCTGGGGCAGGAGGGAGCCCTGGGCTGGAGGAGTGGCTGTGCTGTCAGTACTTCCAGGGGGTCACTGAGCACACTCTTTTCCAAGTCACACAGGTTCTCTATGCTCCCTGAAGCAGCCCTCAGGTTCAGCCCACCCAAAGCTCTCCTCAAAGCCAAGAGCCCACGAGGACCTGGCCAAGTCTGTCCTGTGCATGGGCAAGGGGGTTTGAAATGAAGTTATTTTTAGGGTCCTTTCCAAGCCAAACCATTCCATGATTCTGTGAAAGCCTCCAGTTCCTGAGAAACCGAAGCATGACCTCACGGGGAAAGCTCTACAAAGCCAAACCCACTTCCCCACAGCCCATGAATGACGAATTTGGGACCAAACTCCAAACACAGGGTTTGGTTTTACACCCCAAAACAATTTTTGCTTGATACTCTGAGTCTGGTTTATCAGACCATCTGAAGAAAGACAGCTGGATGGGAGCCCCAAACACCAATTTAGTGGCTGATGATCCCAAGCAAAGTTTATGGGGTTCAGACTTTGCACAAAACCCGCTCAGACCCCTCCCGCAGCCACGAGGTTTTTGCTGTTCTGAATAACACTCAAAGCCACCCATCACAACTCACCCTTCTCAGCAAAGGAGAAACACAACAGCTCCTTCAGCCTGCGCTTCCCAGAGACAATTTGTGGCGTAGTCACAAATAAAAATGGTATTTTAAAGAGAAAAATACAGCTTCAATAAAACCTGGAGCTGAGCCTCTCGAACACTGGCCCTTTATGTGCTTCCTTGCCGGTGTTACACAGTCTGGGGATGGATCCACAGGGAAACACAAAGCCAAAGTGCCCTGCCCGGTGGTGATTACCCAGAAGAGCCTCCATGGGGTCTGGGAAACAGCTCGGGTGAGTTTATGGGCACCAAGGCAGGGCTGTGACATCTGCTCCTTGCTGTGAAATGCTCAGCACCCCATGGGATCTGAGCCCAGTCCCCAAATCCATGTGGATGCTGAGGGACCATCACAGGGAAGGCCCTGCTCAGGTCCTTTAAATTATTCCTCATTAATTATTAATCCACTCACAGGCACCTAGATCAGGTATCAGGGACAATTTCTTCACTGAAAGAGTGATCAGACATCAGCACAGGCTGCCCAGGGCAGTGGTGGAGTCACCGTCTCTGGAAGGGTTCAGAAAATGTGGGGATGTGGCACTTGGGGCTGTGGTTTAGAGGCGACACAGCAGTGATGGGGGAATGGCTGGACTCGATGATCTTAGGAGGCTTTTCCAGACTAAACAAATCCATGATTCAGTGACTCCATCACCTGACAGCAGCAGGGCTGGGCACACAGGGGCACAGAGCCTCCCCACGGCCGCTGTGCCCATTGATGTGGCAGTGGATCACCAGGCAGTCACCAGGGCCCGGGGCATGGCTGGAGGGGGGAGGGTTCCTCCCAAGAGTCCCTGAGCTCCAAAAAACAAAAATAAACCAGAGCTGGGACTCTCTCGAGATGACACCACAGAGCAGCTCAGGCCCAGCTCCCTGCTCAGGAGTTTCTGCCTCCTGCTCCACCCAAACCCCCCAGGGCAGCTTTTCCCCCAGGCTGGACCCCCAGCCCTGGCACAGAAATGGGGTTCAAATGTCACTGCAGGCTCTTGGGCCAGCACTGAGGGCCCCCGGAGAGCCCCAGCCCCGCTGTCCCTGTCTCTCCTGTAGTGACTGCCGTGGCTACGAGGTGGCAGTAAAGGCCATGTCCCAGCCCTCATCCCGGGATTCAAAGGGAAAAGGCATTCCCGCGGCTCCTGCAGGCCCGGCCCGGCCCAAGGCTGGCAGCCCCTGCACCCCTGCTCTGGATTGCAGCATCAGTGACCCCCTCCCTTCTGCCAGGAGCCCCCAAGGGCAGCAGAGCATCCCAGGGAGGCAGGACCAGGTACATTCCACACTCTGCAGAGAGCAGAACACGGCACAGGCACCACAGCAGAGGAAAAAAGGGATTTTTCCAGATAACCAGTTTAGGAAGTTCAGCCCTGGGCCAGCCTGTTGAGCAAAGGAGGGACACCCTCCCCTGGTCATGGCACCACCATGAAATCCTGGAATATCCTGAGCTGGGAGAGACCCACAGGGATCATCAATCCACCCCTGGCCCTGCACAGACACCCCAACAATCCACCCTGGGCATCCCTGGCAGCATTGTCCAAATGCTCCTGGAGCTCTGGCAGCCTTGGGGCAGGACCATTCCCTGGGGAGCCTGGGCAGTGCCCCAGCAGCCTCTGGGGGAAGAACCTTTCCCTGAGATCCAGTCCCAAACCTCCTCCAGGCTCAGCTTTGTGCAGTTTCCTCTCAATCCTGTCATGGGCCTTCCAAACATCCCAAGAAGAAGAGCACAATTGTACAGCCACAGGAGAACTGGGAAGAGCCCGTTAAAGAGCCTGGCAAGGGCCCCAACCTTGCACCACATCACCCACAGCCCCAGGTTACTTTGTGCTGCATCTCCAAGGAGTGTCAGGGAGTATTTTGGTGTATTCCATGCAATTCCAGTAGTGCTGAGCCCAGGGATGGCCTGTGGGGGATCCTCAGGCCCTTCGCTCACACATTTCACAGCACTCAGAGCTCCCAAAGCCACACTCAGAGCCCACTTTTATCTACTCCCACCCAGCACAGCCTGGTGAAATAACCCATCCCAGCGATTCCCTCTCCAAGGTTTTATAGAGGAAAGATGGATCAGCTCCAATAGTGCCAAACAAGCCTGCAAGCCCTGAAAAGCATGGAAATACCACACATTTAAGTTCAGCACTTTAAAGACTTACTTGTTGGAACTTCAGCTCAAGCATTGTTAATTCCAGCCCAAGGAGCCTTTTTTCCCTTCTGCTCACCTCCCTGAACACCAAAGGTGTCTGTGGACCCCAACCACAGCCCCCTCCTCACCCTTCAACCCCAGTCTGTCCCCCCAGGACAGCTCTGGAGCCTGCTCAGCCTCAGGGACACTGCTTGACTGCAGGAGAGCCACAACCCTTCCCAGCTCCCAGCCCGAATTCCTGCAGCCACCCTGCACGTGCTGGTAAGGCTGCAGTGCTTGAACACTGAAATTCCAAGTATTTAAGTTGTGTATTTGGTATTTAAAGCAGCCACAGGCTGAGCTGCTCCTGTTCCACTTATGAGTTCCCAACCAACTCATACCCTGCAGACACAGGCAGAGCAGGGAAGCACTGATCCTCGTTACCACACTCACTAGAAGTAGACTTTTGCAGGATTGCTGAATTACTCCAAGCCCTGGCAGAGCACATCCGTGAGTTCCAGTCAAGCAAAGAACGAGCAAAGCCTTTCCACACCTGCAACTTTAATGGTTGGGGCAGTTCCAGAGCCACCTCTAGAAGAATGCAAGTCTTTAAACAGCTTAAAACCAGCAATAAAAAGTAAAATATAAATTTTTATTTAGAATTAAAGCAAATACTTCAGTATCACAAACACAATATTAAACTTCAAGAAATATACTGCTAAATTTGGAGGGAGCATTTATTTTTGCACAACCACGACATGCGCACAAAAATCCAGAGAAAGATGTGGAGTCTGAAATTTTCAACATCTCACCACCAAAGCAGCTGGGTCACACAAGGTTTCGTACAAGAGTTAAGATAAGACTGGAATAAGATGTTGACAAAATTTCTACAGAATCATCTTTTATAGACAACAAGAAAGCTCTAAGAGGCAAACATTGCAATCTAGTCTTCTTCTGCTGAGTCTCTCTCAAACGTGTAGGCCATGAAGCAAGCGTCTGGTCTCTTGGGGACAAGGGGATGCCCTGGTCTCACAATCTCAAAGCCCAAAAAGCTGAAAGTACGGAGCAATGCAGCTAGAAAATAAAGGAGACAGGTTTCACCCATGGGATAGTGCAAAAGGAAGTTAAATTTCCACCAAAAGGCACTTTGTGTCTCTGGAGTTGCAGGGAACACCCACCTCTGTCATCTCTGTTCTTGTGGAAACAGATAAACACGTGCTCGACTCGGAGCTGTTCTTCAGCAAACTCGAGAAGAACTGCAAAACTGCAAGAAAAACACGAGGGGTTCAGTGCCCACGGCATCAGGGAATGCCCTGGGATGGGAGGGACCCACAGGGATCATCCAGTCCAGCCCCTGGCCCTGCACAGGGACCCCAACAATCCCACCCTGAGCGCTGCCCAAATGCTCCTGGAGCTCTGGCAGCAAGCACTTCCTTCAGAGAGAGTTAGCAAGGCCCTGAGAGCCAATCCAAACAGAATTCCTAAGGAAGTGGCACAGGTTGGCCTCACACCACCAGGAGATCCCAGAGCCCCAGGGAGAACTCAAGGGCAGAACTTTTCAGTGGCACAGAAAATGTGTTTGTGTGACATAGCTGAAGGAGCAGCAATGACAGACTCGAAGCCAGCCTGGAATTCTCAGGGCCTGAACCAGCCTCAAAACCCAGACTATTACCTGGTGCTGCCTGCAGCCCTCAAAGCAGGCTCAGAACTGCACAAGAGAGCCTCAGGCACCAAAATTGAACTTCCAGTTTCAGAATATGAAGAGCAAAGTGCTCTCTCACCCCCCCCAACAGGCCCTGTGTGAATCCACAGCTGAATTTTCCCTGACCCACCTGTCCTTGCTCCCCTCAGGCAGAGCACCACTGGGAATTTCAATGTAGAGGTTGTTGTTGTTCAGCACTGCTCTCCAACTGATGTGTTTGGCATCTGTAAGCCTTGACTGGACATTGAGAATTCTTGTCCTGTTGTTAGGTGTTAGTTCTTCTGTGACATTCAGCCGATTATCCTGCAGCAGGGAGAGGGGCAGAGTTGTTTTTCCATTGATTTGTGGCAGAGGGATTGAGATGGGGAATGCTTTCAAGCTCACCCCAAGCTGTTTGTTCCTCATACTCACCGAATAAAATAAATTAGCTGAAAGATTGTGATCCCTCTGACTATTCCCTCGCCCACCTGGGATCTTCAGGGGTGGGTGAGGGACATCAGGAGCACCACCGAGGCCCCGGACCCAGGTTACTACAGCAATTGAAGGGAACCCTGGAACTGCAAAGGGAACACAGTTAGACAGGCAAGAAAGCTTGGACAAAGCCCTGGGACTTCCAGGATTTAAACACTGATCAGATGGAAAGATTTAAATTTAAAAAAAAAAAACAACCCTAGGCCAAGGGACTCCTCCCACAAGTGGGAAGACAAAGGAACCTCCACACCAGGAGCAGGGACAGGGACAGTGCCCAGGGAGCTGCCACTGCAGTATTTTGAGGGGAAAACTCACTTGGAGATGAAAAATACTGTTTGAGTGAGCCAGGTGTGTTTTTGTACCAGGGCAGGCTTGACCTGATCCCAAGAGAAGAACCTTTCTGCAGCAATGTGCTGTTTTCTGCCCTCCTTGTTGTTCTCAGGTAGCACAAACCCCCAGCCCAGCAAAGCAGGGCTCACTTTTCCTTGGGATATTCACCCCTCAGACCTTCCCAGCTCGAGGCCAGGCAATTCCAGGGAATCATCTCCACCTCCAGTATTTTGAGCTTGAGCTGAGACCACACCTGAATCTCTGCAAACCTCCAAAAACACCTCCAAACCTCTTCCTACCCAATCCATCAGAGCGACTCCACAACGCTGGGCGCTTGAGGAGAAAAATATTTTATTCTGGAGACCCGAGGGATATTTTTAAGTTTCTCCCCATCCTTTTCAAGGGATGTTTCACTCCTCCCGTGGCAGAGCAGGGCTGGCCCCTCCCTCTGCACCATCCTTCACCCGCAGGCTCCACTCTTGAGTTGCGTCATCTCAGCAGATGCAGCAATCGAGGCCCTTGGGGGAATTTTCACAATCGTCCTGTCTCCGGGTGCCAGCAGCAGCCACTGCAGCCATTTGCAAATCCGAATAAACAGCTACAAAATAATCCACCATTTTGCACACTTCGCACCCGAGTTGCAGGCTTTGGATTGGTTTGGTTGTTTTTTGGTTGGTTTTTTGGTTTGGGTTTTTTTTTATGAGCTTAAAACTTGTGATGAATAATCCGTATTAGAAAGGCTGGGAATGAGCAGAGAGGTTAAATATTAAGTGCTGGAAGGTAAATCATATTTATATTTTTATGTGAATGCTAAGTTCTATTAAAAACATAAAACCTGCACTATTTTCACTAAATGCATTATTTCAATTAAATGAGTGTTCAATCCATTATTTTAAGCTCTTTAAAAGAGACGTTTTTCTTTAGCACCAGCTTTATTTATTTTTATCTGAGAATGACTGCGAACTACACATTCCTCATTTCCCTTACAACTAGACCTTTAAAAACCCTTTTCCAGGGTTGTACTGTGGCAATCCTTAACAATTTCACCTTCCTCCCCAAAAAGGTGATGCAGAAAGAAGGTTTCCAACTATAAATATGTTTTAGTGACGTTTACGTGCACTTGGGAGGAAAAAACCCATCTTTAACCCGCAGTTTAATATAAGAACGGTTTAAAAACTCCTTCCACAGTCCACACACGCGGCATAAAGGGCAGATTGATGTCCTGAGCATCCACCACTCCATACCAGCCACCTTAATTCAGGTATTTTCTTTCTTTCCAGCACCTGTGGGGGTTGTTTAATCTTTCGGCTGAGTTTTTAAGCAACAGCTCTCGTAACACTCTTACCCTCGATTAGTTTTGCGGAGTATCCACGGTTACATAAGGGGATAACAGCCTTCAATCCTTCGACATCTTTCCCTAATTGTTGTTTTCCCCTCGGCCCCCCCCAGCCCGGCTCTTGCCCCGGGCACTCCCAGCCCTGCCCGGAGCCTCTCCCAGCCCGGGGGTGCCCTCGGGAGTCCCTCCCAGGGCCGGGACAGCGCTGGGCCCACAAAACAGGCCATTTTTGGGGGGTTTTTCCACCCTCCCCTACCGCCTTTCCCCGCGCTGCGGGGCCCAGGCCGCCCCTCCCCCGCTGGCCACGCAGCTGCCCCCGCCCCTCTCCAGCCACCAGGGTGGCGACAACGAGGACGAGGAGGAGAAAGAGGAAGGAGGCAGCGAGCGCCCGGCGGTGCGAGGCTGAGGGAGGCCGCGGTGCCTCACCTGCTCTGTCCGGTACTGAGGCTCAGCACAGCGGGCATGATGGTACTTTTATTCCCCTCTTTCTCTCTAGCGAAGCAGTGGCTGTTGAGTATCCGTTGCAGGGAGGATTTCACCATCCGGCCGCTCTGGTCCGAACCCCGAAACCCTCCGCCGCCTCCGCCCCCGCTCCCCAGGCGCTGCTACACAAAATGGCACCGCGGCTGCAGTGGCTCCTTATATACCCTCCCTCTGTCACGCCCCTGGTGGGACCACGCCCCGCAGCGCCTGCCTCGCCCCCTCGAGAGGAGACTGCTTCTATTGGCTATTATGGATGTCAATTATAATATTCCTCTCTCTATTGGCTAAGTGGCTAGCGAGGGGCGGGACACCTGGCTAGGGTGCTGCACGGGAGGCGGGGGGTAGCGGCGCGTGATTGGCTGCGCGCGCCGTGGGTGGGCGGGGCGTGGCGGGGCACTGGCCGGCGGGCGCCCCGCAACCCCTCACTGCCCTCGGAGCCGCCGGTTCGAGTCCCGCGCCCGCGCCCCGCCCGGCTGAGGTAACCGGGGGGGCCGGGGGAGGAGCGGGATGTGAGTGAGCACAGGGAGGGAGAGACGTGAAGAGTCATGGAAAGACATGGAAAAACACCGACAGACTCGTAGGGTGCAGCCCCGGGGCTGGAAGCAGCGGAGGGGAGGCAGCGGGACCTCCTGTATGACCCCGCGGGCATCGCCGCCCTCAGAGCCTCGCACAAAGCTCGGTGCTGAGGGAAACTTTTAATTCAAAACCAATAATAAATCCCCCACTAGTAGTGGGGAGGGTCCCTGAAAGGTCGGGCTGGGGTTGTGAACTGGTTTTGTGGCGAGTGTTTGGGCTAGTTCCCTTTGGCCTGGCTGTGGTTTATGGATTTAGAGTGGAATAGGGATGGGGAATAGTTGGTTTATGGATTTATAAGAGAATGGGGATGGGGAATAGTTAGGTCAAGGATTTATAAGGGAATAGGGATGAGTAACAGTTAGTTTATGGGTTTATAGTGGAAAAGGGATAAGGAATGGATGGTTTATGGATTAATAGGGGAATAGGATGGTTCTTGGATTTACAGTGAAATAGAGATGAGGAAGGTTTGGGTCATGGATTTATAGTGAAATAGGGATGAGGAAGGGTTGGTTTATGGATTTATAGGGGAATTGGGATGGGGAATGGTTGATTTATAGTGGGATAGGGATGGGGAATGGTTGGTTCATGGATTTATAGGGGAATAGGGATGGGGAATTGTTGATTTATAGTGGAATAGGGATGAGGAACAGTTGGTTTATGGATTAATAGGGAAATAGGGATGGAGAATGGTTGACAGTGATGATTTGTTAGGCTAAAAAGGCTTTTTTGGTGTGCCTTCATGAAGAAGGGGGTAAATCCTGGTTATTTACACAGAAGAAATTGGGCTCATCCCTATAACAGCCAGCCCATGGCCTCCGCTTTCCATGTCCTGCCAGGGGCTTGGAAATCTGAGGTCTGGGGACATGGTTGGGTCTTTCTGCAGCCCCATGACAAGAACAATCCGGAGGAAAAGCTGAGAATTTGGAAACAGGACACCCCCACTGCTCTTCTGGATGGGATTGATGGAAACACAGCTTCATCCCTTGGGGGTGAGGGTCAGCCTCCAAAATTCATCTTAAAGCAGCAAATGTGCACAAAAAGCTAAATAGGTCGTCATTCCCACGGGTTTGGGAATCAGATCTGTGGCTGAGCCATTTCTGACCATCCCAGCCTGAAAACCAAGGCAGAGGCACATTCTGGGGCACATCCTGAGCAGTGGAAATTATTCTCTATGGAAAGAATGCTCAAAATAATGGTTTAAGTGATGGTGGATCAAGTTTGCAGGTACGGATGCCTTGTAAGTGGGAAAAGGTGTTCATAGAACCAAAGAAATCTGCTAAAGATAAATTGTAATTGTTTTAAAAATCATTGTTTTCTATTAAAAAAACTTGTAGATGGCTGTATTTCTTTTTTCTTTATTCAACTTGGGCCACAACACACCTGTTTGATTGCCTGCAGCTACTAGAGCTGCATTTGGCCTTTTTTTTTTTTTTTTTTTTTTAGGGTTTTTTATTACTACCTTATTTTTATTTGCTTGAAAACATTCCCATCCAGGAGCTCTGAGCACATGGATTGATGGGCTCCACTTTGCAGAAGGATCATTGTCTAAGTCCCCACCCACCTTTTGTGTCCCGAAGCTGCTCGGATTGCCCGGGATGGAACAAAGTGTTGTTGCCAAAAGAAAACGCTGTCTGCTCTCCCGCAGCTCAGAGGAGAAGCCTGGCCTGGCCCGCAGCCAGGGAATAATCTGGGAGTCGTGGAAAGTAAAAGGGATGAGAGGAAAGTCCTTTTCCTGCTGCAGGTACCTGCCCTTAGCTCCCAGAATTCGATATGAGCTGAGTTTGTGCTCACCTCACTCTGGCGATTTGGGTGTTGATTTATGGAGGGGAAACGCTTGTGTTTAATGCATTACCCAGAGCCCAGCCTGAAACAATGGGATAGCTGCAATTCGGGAATATCCGGACCACACGGAGCACACCAGAGGAGATTCAGCAATTCCTGGTTTGTGGGCTGTGTTGGGAAGGTTTTCCTGCTGGGGGCTGGAGGTGTCAGGGGGTGCAAGGGCCGCATTAGCATTCGGTGATAGATTTCATTATTTCCAATAATGGCATTTATTATTCCTGTAGTAATCCGGCTGTAATTCCTTCTAATGGCTCTGTGTGAGGGGAATCATCGCTGCAGCTGTTTCCTCTTCCCTGGGAACTGGGAACAGCTTTGCCCTTTGAATCCCTGTCACCTCCATGGTCCATCACTCCATTTCACAGCTGAGCGCCCGGAGAGCTCCGGGTGCTCTGTGCTCTGCAAAAGCCTGACCAACCTGTGCTGGGTTTGTGTTCAGCACCACGGGGGATTAGTTCCAGCTGCAGTTTTGCTGAGATAGCCTGACTTCCACTTTAGCAGGGACAGTGATTCATAAATCCTCACACAGAAGCCTCTGAGTCACAATTTCAGGATTACAGCTGAGGCAGTTGGAGATGTTGCCATCCCCAGCTGTTTTTCTTACCCCTGGTTTGCCATGATTGCCCTTCCTGTGGCAGAGTAACTCTGTGGCAGGGTTGTTGCTCCAGCTGCATTCCCAGTTTGGCATCGCAGTCCCTGGAATTACCTAATTCGGGGGGCAGTGAACTCTGACAGTCTGAGCAGCCCAGCTCTGCTGTGGCACAGCAGCTTTCAACACACAGGGAAGATTCACAGAATCCCAGAATATCCTGAGCTGGAAGGAACCCACAGGGATCATCATTCCAACACCTGGCCCTGCACACACACCCCAACAATCCCACCCTGGGCATCCCTGGCAGCATTGTCCAAATGCTCCTGGAGCTCTGGCAGCCTTGGGGCCAGGACCATTCCCTGGGGAGCCTGGGCAGTGCCCAGCAGCCTCTGGGGGAAGAACCTTTCCCTGAGATCCATCCCAAGCCCTGACACAGCTCCAGCCCTTCCCTGGGCTCCTGTCCCTGTCCCAGAGCACAGCTCAGCCCCTGCCCCTCCTGCTCCCCTCGGGAGGAGCTGCAGCCCCGAGGAGTCTCCCCTCAGTCTCCTCTGCTCCAGCTGAACAAGCCAAGTGCCCTCAGCCACTCCTCAGAGCTTTCCCCAGCTCTATGTCCCTCCCTTGGACACTCCCCAACAGCTTTAAATCCTTCTTTATTCTTCATTATGTTGCATTTTTACAAATGGAGGATCTCATCCATCAAGTTCACCCCAAATCCTGTGCAGGTGTCCTCAAGCACACAAAGCCCTCCTCATTCCACCTCCCACAGCCTTCCCCTCTCCAGCCACTGCATTTCCAAGGAGCAGCACATTCCCCCAGCCAGGAGCTTGTGTCAGTTCTCAGCTCTTCAGGGAGCTCCCCAGAGAGCCCCAGCAAGTCCCAGTTGCTCTGTGCTCTTACCCCAAGCAGGTCACAGCAACTGGGCTGCCTGAAGCCACCTGGGAAGGGATCTTGTGCAGCCTGAGTTACTCAATAACCAGAGCAGTTAATGGGGAAAGGACAGATCAGCAGCACAACATTAGGGATCTAAGTTGAAATTGTTTCAGGCCGAGGAAAGCCAAGGAGTTTATTTTCCTAGATTTTCCTTTCTTTGCTTGTTTCCTTCAGCTTTTCACCCTCTTTTCACAAAGGAGGTCTCAAACAGTTGAAATCACCAGCCAGTGATTCTTTGTCGAGCTTTTATGGGTTTTAGCTTCTGAAAGAGTTTGGAAGAAGAGTTTATGGCAGCAGAGGAATAGGTTAAAGCCAGATTGAAAACTGATGTTATTAGAGCAAGAAATGGGTGTGGGATAAGTAACTGTCTTCCCTCTTCCCTGTGTTTTCAGGTGTGCGAGTGTTTGTGGTCAGGTAACACAAGATCAGTGCTGAGAAAGATGTTCAGGAGCTGAAACACTCATAAAACTCAGGGTTCTGAAATCCTGCATGTTGAAACCATAATTCTGTTACCTCATTTATTCCAAGAAGGAAAGATAAACCCATCTGTCATGTAGGTGATTAAAGCAGGATTAAATAACACAGCTGCAAAAACTGCTGCTTCTGCCTGGTTTTCTGCCACTGTTGGAGCTGGGGCTGCTCCTTCATCCATCTTCTAGAGGAGCAACAAAGCTGCAGGGAAGGGGAGAGGGACAAAAATCCTTTTTGACATGTAGCAGAAAGCCGTGTGTGTTTAGTGCTTTGCTGCATCATGCTGTCAGGGCTCTCGTGGAACGTGGAAATGGATGTTTGTGGCATTTAGCAGCATCAGGGGAATTCATCCCTCTCCCATTTGCTGACAAGGGAAGAGCAACAGAGAGAAAAACATGAGCTCCCTTCCAAAGCATGTGCAGTCCATGCATAGCATTGCTCATTTAGTACCTCCCCAAAAATGGGAATGAAAAAATTAATTTATTTATTGAGCCAGGCTTTAAAACCAAGTGGTTCTGATTGCCTTTTCTCTCTGTTTCCACTGCAGGAAGACTCTGCTTGTTCTTGCAGTTTTGAGAGATGTCTAGAGGTGCAGCCAAGCACCAAAACAGGACAGGAACTGAGGCAGAGATGTCCATCAGGACATGTTTTTACAGAAATCATTGTCTGTGATGACTTCACCCTGTAATTTAGCTGATTTTAGTCATGGAATAATTGAAATGTTCCTCTTGGTCATCTCTGTGTGGAGACAAAGGACAGCAAAAGCTTGTGAGGCTTTTATCAAAACACTGGACAGTGTTATTTCTAAACTTATCAGATCTGTATTTTATAAGTCTTATAAAAAATGGCTCTTAAATCCACCCATCTCCTTCCTTATTACTTCTGGTTCATCTCCTCACAGGTAACAGTTAAGCACCAGTTATCTAATTTTAAATACTCCCCCACCAAATCACTCTTTAGTGTGTCAGAATCTATTCTGATCTTTGTGGGACAAGTAATTAGAACACCTTTTCTAGCTGGAAAACTCTCCTCATTTTCATTGTCATCCCTGTGAGAATGATTTGATTTGAAGGTCAGGTTTTCTGCAGACCCACTTGCGCTGGAAGGAAACTCTGCAAAGGAAGCCAGAATTTTTAGGTGTTTACCAGCACAGGGAAGAATTTGTTTTTCCAAGATCTTTGTGAGATACTGAACTAGAAAAATACCAGTCATCAGACCAACAAAAAAAAAGTCTGTACTTCTCACCAAAAAAAACGTTGGATCTCTGTTTTTCCACTTCAAAACAGCTGGCATGGAGAGGGATTGAATGGAGATGAGGTAACAGACGTTGAAAATGCTGTAAATCCTCATTATCTGAATCAGGGGTGGAATCCAACATCACCTGGGCACCTGGGAAGTGCAGAGTTGTTCTCTTTGAGTTTGCAGGATCAAACTGAGCAGTTTCCACATCAAAATAATGTGGGGGTGAGGGGGGGAAGCTGAGGTGGGAACAGGAAATCAGCTGGAGAGAGGCTTGGCCAAGAGCAGGAGCCACAAGGAGCAGTCAGAGGGTGGCACCTTAGGATTTCTGGGAAGGAAGTGTGCTGGGGCACTTTGTTGTTATGGCTCTGCAATTTAAGGATAATGTTCCACAACACTGATTCCTGTATTGATTTTTCTCTGGCCGTTGCTGCCAGTTATGAACAAATGGCCCTGAGGAATTCGGAGGTGGTTGCAACACAATCAAGTGAAAGACGTTGCAACAGCCTCCCTTCCCCAGCCCATTTTCTGTTTCATTTCTGTTGGGCCAGAGGCACTTCTGCTCCATCCCCTCCCCTGAGTTATCCAGAGGTGATGGAGCTCTGGTTCCTGCCGAGGAGTCCCAGAGGGAGTTGATTTGGAGAGGAGATGGAGCCCTGTCCCTCCTGTTTGCGTGGAGAGGGTGTTGGGGTCCTGAGCAAACCCTCACGAGCCCCTCCACAACTGATCCCATCGTGATCAGCATTTCAGGCATCCTGGAATTCCTCCATGAATGTTTCCCTTCTCTGCTGACCCCTTCTCCTCCCTTGCTTGCTGGAGCCTCTGTGTGGTGGATTTAGGAGTTTATTTCTTGCTCAGCCTCCATTTTCTCCCCCAGAAGCTCAGCACCAGCCGAGGTTCCCCTGCAGGACAATCCCCTTGCCCAGCCCGTGCTGGGAGGGGGAGCAGGACAGCCTGGCTTGTTTTCCTCCAGTTCCTCTTTGTGCTTGGATCAGCCAGCCTTAGGGATGAGGAAGTGCCCGGTGCAGCTTTGCTTTTGTAACCCCTAATTTCATTTGGAAATGTTATCCAAACAAACAGCTGCCAGCAGGATGAGCGTTAAGACCTGTGCAGAGGCTGCTCTGTCAGAAACGAGCTCAGAGTGAGCTTTGCCTGCTGAAACATTTCACCCAGCAGCTCATTAACATGGAGATACTCAAAGGAGACTTTCCCCCCCGATTAGATCCTGCCTGTGATAAGAGCATTAACGAGCATATTTCCCCATAAATAAAATGAGCAGGCCTGGAGGGCAGGGAAGGTTATTTTGCTTGGGATCAGATATATCCCACACTCACCCCTCGGAGAGCTGAGGCTGAGGGAACCAGTTCACCCTGAGAACGAGCCAGAGACCAACAGGCAGAGGGGGATTTCTTCCAGCTCTGCTTGTGCTCCACACTGCTTTATTTTGGGGATAGTCCATGTGGATTCTGTCACTGGCCAGAGCTCCCTGTGCTCACGGCCAGGGCAGCCCTTGGGGTGCTGCAGGAGGGACAGGAAGGTCCAGCTTTGGTAAAGCTGCTTTGGCCAGGCTGGTTCTTGAGCTACAGGAGGGCCAGGAAGGTCCAATTTCGGTAAAGCTGCTTTGGCCAGGCTGGTTCTTGAGCTGCAAGAGGGACAGGAAGGTGCAGCCTGGGGAAGGCTGCTTTTGCCAGGCTGGTTCTTGAGCTGCAGGAGGGCCAGAAAGGTCCAATTTTGGTAAAGCTGCTTTTGCCAGGCTGTTTTTTGAGCTGCAGGAGGGCCAGGAAGGTGCAGCCTGGGGAAAGCTGCTTTGGCCAGGCTGTTTTTTGAGCTGCGGGCGGCCTCGTGCTCTCTGCATCCGTGTCTGAACCAATATTTACTCAGGGCTCTGTGTGCTGGGATTGTCAGCAATCCCTGCAGTGAGAGCAGGGCTGGAACCAGCATCAGGCCAGTTTAGCAGCTCTCCTTGTTTACATCTTTTTTAAAAATACTCTTGGCTTTCAGGCTGGAGAAAGGTGGCAGCTTGACAACTCTGCTGAGCACGAGCTCTCCCTGCAACAAGCTGCCCACCACAGCCAAAAATCCCCTCTGGAATTGGGTGTTCAGCAGCCCCCTGACCTGGGCAGGCCTTGGCATCTCCCCAGGAAGCGATAAACCAAAATCCAAAGACAACTGGTGCTCCCTGAGGGACTGGCAGCAAACTGCCATCAAAGGAGCCACCAAACGCCACCACACTCAGGAGTGGAGGCTTTAAAATGAAGGCAGCTCTGGTTCAGTGCCAGGATTTTCCAGTTTTCCCAAAGGGTTTTATTTATGAAGCTGTTCTAGGTACAGATTAACTTCCCCTGCCTCCTGTTTGTCATTAACTCCGGGACAAGCTGAGGTTTGAAGGGTTCATTGCTCGTGGAGAGGTGTGAGCAGTGCTGTGTTTCACAGCCACACTCCCAGGAGCATCACGAGCCCTGTCCTGGTGTTCCCAAAGCACCCAGGCTTTAGGGAGCTGCTGATTCCTGAGTGTGTCACACACAGACACCCTGACTCCTCTTTGGGACAGCAAAACCCCTCTGCCACACAGAGCTGAGCACGTGCTCCGAGCTCTTAATGAGACCAGCAGATTTCCTGAGGTGCTGGGAGATAGAGGTGGCATAAGGAAGGTAAAGATCCTTGAAATTACTGCTCAGGCTTGGAGCTGTGACCTACTTAGTTCGATTTCCTGCTCACACTGGCTTTTGCCAGCTACTTCAGGTGATGAGCTGACAACCTCCTGCCTCAGAGGTGTCTGGAAGACAGGGAGTGGCTGTGATTACTGGAAATAAACTGGACAGGAGCTGAGATTTCGTTTTGAAATCTGTTTTCTGGGGTGTTTGAGCACCTCTCCGATTCCCATATAAATGTTTGTCCATTCTTGGGTCAGAGTTTCCCTGCTGGATTGTCCGGTGGGTAAATCCTTTCAGATTCCAGTGGTGCTCTGCCTTCCTGGTGCTTCCCTGGACTTTTGTCCTACAGCACTTTCATTTCTGAGCTCACAGTTCCTCATTCCCCCGAATGTGTGTTTGGCCACACACACAGCCACATCCTGGATCTCTGCCCTCCAGGATCATGGATTGGGCACTCTCAGCCCATCTTCAGCCTCGTTGGGCTCATTAGGGAGGAAAATGTCATCAGGAATCCTTCAAGGAACAGGATGTGACAGGAGGCAATGGGAGTCAGCAGGTCAGGCCTTACCAGCTGTCAGAACGATGTGCACAGGGCCACAGCTCTGCAGCTCTGCTGAGCCCAGGCTCAGGCTAAACTAAACCTGATCCCTGCAGGGCAGACCCCACCGAGCCCAGGGGTGTTCCCGAGACAGGGAGCACGGGGTCTGGTGTTTGGGCGCCCAGTGTGACCCCTTGAGCCCCTTTGGAGCTGGAATTCCTGCTGGAGCTGCCCTGTGTCCCTGTGCATTGGGAAGAGGAGGCAGGGAGAAGGCAGAGCTGAGCTGGGAGCTGATCTGCCTCTGCTGCTCCCTCCCTTCCCTGTGGAAAATGGACTGGGGGGAGTTCAGATCCCTTTTTAAAATCTCCTTTGTAAATTATGTTCCGAAGCAAAATGTTCCTTTGAACTTAAATTATCTGTCCTAATCCTACCTCAATCCCCTTGATTTTTTTTTATTGATCCTTTTGTTGCCTTTAAAAATATGGGCCATTATTCTTTGGCAGTGATAATCATGTTTAATTCTCTTTTCTATCATCCTGGGCTTTCCTTCCCATGGTTTTCTTGCTGTTTGCCATTGTCAGGTTTATGCACTGCAATTTTAAGATTTTAACTGTGATCAGGAATATTCCTGATGGGAGCAACTGGATGCTTTTGCCCGTGTTATGGAGGTGGCTGCAAGATATCAGTTTATAGAAAAATGAATTTATTTTATTTTTTCATTCTCGGGGTGGTGGACAGGAGCCACCCCCTGTCACTGCCACACAATACAATAGCACCAAAACTCCGTTATTTGTATCACTGCTCCCAGTGTCCCTGAGACTCAGAAAACTCTGAATTTTAACAACAAGCCTTTCCTGAGGCTTCCATGCAAAGCAATGCAAAAGAAGTTAATTAATATGATTAAGCTTTTATCATTTTAGTCCAAACTGTGGCACCAGGGCTGGGCCTGGGGTGTCCCAGCTGCCTCAGGAATGGTGTTTCCAGGTCACTGTGGGATGTGGAGGGTCCTTTGGGTCCCTGCTGGCACCAGCAGCAATTCTGTGTCCATCCTTGGGCTGGAGGGATCAGAGCAGCACATTTTGTGTCCCAGGTGTTGTTAGTTGCCATTGCAGAAGCACAAATAACCCAAGATTTTCAGGAATCCCTCCTACCAAACCTGCTCAGAAATCCCTTCAGTGGGAGGGAGGCCAATGTTTCCCCACACAATCCCTTCCCATGCTTTTCTGTGTTTACTACTGCAAAGTATTTGGGATTTTCCCCCTTAAATTCATGGCTGCTGTTCATCCCTCACTTCCCACAGGCAGGAACAGTTTCTCTCCAGCCTGTCCTCACTGGATTCAGACAGGACACATCCAAACTCCTTTCTTTCATCCAAAATATTTCTTGCAGCAGTTCCAATGAGGCCTTTTTTCCATGAGTTTTTTTTTCCCTGACCTCCAGGTAGAACAGCTCTGACGCACTGGGAGGAAACCGTGGGATTTGGGAAAACAAGCTGCCCTTCATTTTCCTTGGAAATCAGCTATTGTTGCAGCTCTCCCAGATCCCTGCTCATTAGAATGCTTTGAAAAGTTCCCATTCTCGAGGCATTCCCAATCCTTGGGTTGATTTTTCATCCGGGAAGGTTTCAAGAGCTCTCAGTGCAGCATTTTGGGGACGTTGAGCAGTGGGGATTTTCCTGCAAGGTTTGGCTTCCCACTTTGAGACCTAGACATGGAATCTCTTTTCTGATGGAGGGATGGGGATGGGAGAGACCTTCTGAGCCCAATCCTGCTGTCCACGTGTGGTCC
This sequence comes from Acanthiza pusilla, assembly GCA_036630365.1. Classification (NCBI taxonomy): domain Eukaryota; kingdom Metazoa; phylum Chordata; class Aves; order Passeriformes; family Acanthizidae; genus Acanthiza; species Acanthiza pusilla. The sequence goes on along the minus strand of JAXCHO010000105.1, from coordinate 2,041,619 downwards.
AAGGACTCATAAAGGCACCACGCTCCCCCCTCGGCCCCCAGTGTGTCTCCTCCACAAGCTGGGAGCACTAAGAGTTACAAAGCTCCTTTTTAATCCCAGTTATATTTATTTTAGCCAATTTTTTCCCCCAGTTGGTTTCATGCCAGCATTGTCTTTCTGCTTAAATTGGCATCTTGGCTCTCTCTTGGTGCTTTTGTGTGTAGCAATCCAACCCCTTTGTTTTGGTAGGCAAAGCAAACTGAGATTTTCTTCTGTAAATCTTCCTTTCTCCTCTCCCTGCTTCTTGTCAAGGAAGCCTCTCAGCCACCCAAAATCATTCCCACACAACTTATATATGGAAAGCATTTCTTCATGACCACCTAAGTGCCATCACCTCTTAGGTAAAGCCCAAGTGTTTCTAAATTCATTTGCTGGATGGTGGAAAAGGAGCTAAAAAAACCCAAAAAAGGAGCTAAAAAAAGCAGAACAAAGAGGGAAGAGTTTGGCACATCTACATAGTGGGGAGATGATTTGTTAAGGATCACAGAATCGTGGAATGGTTTGGGTTGGAGGGACCTTAAAGCCCATCCAGTACCACCCCTGCCATGGCAGGGGCACCTTCCACCATCCCAGGCTGCTCCAAGCCCTGTCCAGCCTGGCCTTGGACACTGCCAGGGATCCAGGGGCAGCCACAGCTGCTCTGGGCACCTGTGCCAGGGCCTGCCCACCCTCCCAGGGAGGAATTTCTTCCCAATATCCCATCTAAATGTTGCTGTTGGAGTCCCTCCCTGGATCCTGTGATCCCTGTGGGTCTCTGCTTTGATGTTCTGTTGGAAGCTGCCCCAGTGGTCTGGCAAAGGGATCCAAAGCAGCTCTGGCTGAGCCCCTGGCTCGGGAGGATGGAGGTGGAAGGAGTTTGGCAGAAGCTCACTCTGCACCACAAAAATGTTGCTCAGAGATCTCCCAACAGGAGTCTGGGTCTGTTTAGCTCCTGTGTGCTGATCTTTGATAAGGAACTGAGAGTTTTTGGTTTTGGGGTTTTTTTGTGAAAACTAGGTGCCTTTCATATTTCTTCATAGCCTGATCTAAGGGTCCTCTTGGCAGGGTTCCCACGAGACCTGAGGTCTTGTCCCTTCAGCCTTGAGTGCTTCCAGGGGGGCTTAAGAGGGAAGAAGAGCCAGAGAGGGCCCACAAATGGTTCTGTGACCTGATGTGCAGGAGCAGTGAAGCTGCCAGAGAAAAATGTGCCTCCTGCTGTCCTGCAGGTCCCAGAGATGGACATTTCAAAGTTCTTTTAGTTGGAAAAGCCTGGAGCTCTTATTCGGGACAGGTCTGGGCTATAAAAGTTGATCTTCTCACAGGTTTGACATGTGGGGAGAGGATTTCTGAGGGCCCAGAGCCCACCCCCCTCCTCCTGAGGGGCTGAAGGTGATGCTCAGAGCCAGGGAGCTCCAGGCCAGGGATGAAGTTCCTCCATCTGAATTTACACTATTTACAAGGGATGGAGGGACAGGACACAGGGAATGGCTTCCCACTGCCAGAGGGCAGGGACAGATGGAATATTGGGAAGGAATTCCTCCCTGTGGGGGTGGGCAGGCCCTGGCACAGGTGCCCAGAGCAGCTGTGGCTGCCCCTGGATCCCTGGAGTGTCCAAGGCCAGGCTGGACAGGGTTTGGAGCAGCCTGGGACAGTGGAAGGTGTCCCTGCCATGGCAGGGGTGGCACTGGATGGGATTTAACTTCCCTTGCAACCCAAACCATTCTTGATTCTTTGAAAGGAGTCAGGATGGGGAGGGAACTAAGGACATAGAGGGGAGAGGATCAGGCTGTGCTTGATGGACAGTTCAGGACTTGGACCCCAAACCTGCCCCTGCCCCATCCTTGTCCAGCCCCTTTGGGCTGTGGGAGATGGTGCTGAGGGTGCCCATGGACCCTTCCAAAGCCTCTCCCCACGAACGTGGCACCAGGATCCATCCTCAGCTCGAGCACACCCTGCCCCAGGGAGCACCCCCTGGATGGGGCAGGGGGTCTGCCGTGTCTGTGGGGTGCTTGGAGACCCCTGCGAGTGGAGGGGCTGGATCCTAGGATAAATCCCAGGAGAAATCAGACGAACACTGACGTGACCTCCTCCCTCCCCCAGCCTCTGTCCGCATGGAAAGCGATGGTGCCCCTAAACCCCAAAACCTAAACCCGCGTGTGCATCCCCTCTGTGCCAGAGCCGCCCCGTCCCCTCTCGCCGTCCCTGGGCAGGGCAGCGGCTGTGCCCGGGCTGGGTGAGGCTGACTCAGAGCCGGCTTCATCCATCCCTGCCCGGGGAGCGGAGCTGGAGCATCTCCCCCGCTCCTCCCGTCCCCCGCACCTCGGCACCGGCGGCTGGAGCAAGACACGACCGGTCCCTGCTTGCGCATCGCCTTTGTGTGCCGGGATGAGCACGAACTGCTGCAGGGGAGCGTTTGAACCATGAGCACCATGCGGGGCTCGATTGTTCCCTGCATCCGTGGAAAATTACTCCTGTTCGCTCTCCCCTGTGCTCCAGCAGCTCCAAAACATGCGGGGAGGGGAGCGGGAGGAGGGAGGGGTCTGTGCCTTTGGGGTCGGAGCTGCTGCTTTTTTCCTCTCCCTGCCTCTAAATGATTTATTCTGAAAGGCTCCTGCCTCGGTGTCACTGGGGCAAGCGCAGCAATCAGCAAGCGTTTTGGGGCCAGGCGGCTAAATGTCGCTGGGAAAAGAATGGGAAGAAATGAATCCCCGCCATCCCAGCGATGGATCCATCCCCCATCCCTCCCTGCCTCCCTCCCCTGCCCATCTGGCACAAGGAAAAGCAGATGGGAGAGGTGGCCGTGCCGGAGGGTGCTGGTCCCGCTCCCCGCGGGGCTGTGCTCCATCCCTGGGCTCCTCTGCAGCGTCGGGGGCACTTCCCTGGGCAGGGGAGAGCAGCCATGGGCAGGGACAGGGACACGCTCGGGTTCTCGGTCGCCATCCTGAAACTCTGGGTCCGTCCCTCTTCCCATGACTCTCGTCCTCCAAGGCTGCCTCTTCCCCAGGGATTTGCTGTGCTGGGCTGCTCCGGTTTCCTTTCATTGCCTTTTGCAGAGCCTGCCTTTTTAACCTGAATTTCTGGCTCGTTTGCTCACCCACGTCCTCGATTCCTTTCCTTCTCCCTCCTCCCTCTGCTCCAAATGCTGCCCAGTTTTCCTCTTTACCTCCTGCTCCTGCTCGTGTATTTTCTTGGTGGTCCTACCAGCAATCTTCTGGGCTATAAGAAAAGGAAAATCTCAGGGATATGCAGCTGAGAAGCTTTCCTTAGGAACTGAGGCTGGCTGGGGTGACTTTTTAACTCCCTTTTTAAATTTTGTTGTGGGTTTTTTTTTTTTTTTTACCATGCCTTTCCTCACCGCTCTGCATTCCCAGCTGATCCCTGGTGCTGTGGGACACACCCCGGCCCCAATCGCAGTGCAGGGATGGAGGTGGGAAAGCTCAGGGCAGAAACATTCCCAGGAGCTGGCTCTGTGCTGGGCCTGGATTTGTCCCTAAAAACCAGGGAAAACCAGATGTTGAAGGGTGACTGAGCAATTGCTTCCATAGCCAGACACTTCCAGAGGAGGCACTTCCCAGGAGCAGCAGAGGCTTGGCTGGAGCATTGTGAAAGGGATGAAGCTGAAGGAATGGGAATTCCAGGCTGGGTGGATTAAGGAGGGTTTCTGGTTGTGGGAATGTGAGCAGTGGATCAAGGAGAATTCGTGGCTGTGGGATGTGGTGAACAGTGGATCATGGATGATTTCTGGTTGTGGGAATGTCAACAGACCATCATGCACAGTCATTCCTGGCTCCTGCAATGCTTTTTGCACCAGGGGGACTTCAGGCTTTTTTCCCTGAATTTTGGCCTTTCTGATTTGTTTTCTTCTGCTTTGAAATCCCTCTTGTGTCCCTGGTGTCTTGGTGCCCCTGGGAACTCGTGAGAGCCTCTTCCCAAGGGGGTGGAACATCCCAGGTCCTCAGCTGGGGCTGCTCCAGGGATGTGACAGGAGCCATCTGACAGCCATGGCAATTTCCTTCACTCAAATTCAGCTTGGTTGCAAAATCCTGACTCCTACAGTGACCAAAGGAAGGAAGAATCACGGAATCATGAAATGTCCTGAGCTGGGAGGGACCCACAAGGGTCATGGAGAGAGCTGGAGGCATCTCCTTGTACAATGGTGGAGCTGCTCCTGCCATTCCTCTGTATTTGTTGACATTTTTCTCCCAACACTTTGAGCTTTCTCTGCAGTGCCCAGTCCTGGACAGGCCAGCAGGGAGAGATGTTTAAAGTGTTTTATTTAAAATTCTTTAAAGCATTTGTGAGACAGGCACTGAGCTGGAGGAGCTCTTCAGTGACCCCCTCTGCCTCCTGACCTTTGAATTCCTCACTTCCCTCTTTTCCACATAAGTAGGGAGCTGCTCTGTTTAGTGACTGGTGAATTCCTCATCGAAGGCATTGCCAGCAACAGGTTTTTGTGGCTCTTGGGGTCCCAGTTCCCTGGTTTTCTCTGGAATGATGGAGCCAGGCTCAGCTGAACTCTCCCAAGCCTGTCTCTCACTGAGGCCTCCACGCTCCCTTCTCCACAAACCCAGCAGCCTCTCCCTCCTCACTTTTAGAAATTCTTCCACTCAGGAATCAAGAATTGTGAACCAAGCTCATGGGACCAGTTAGTTTTGGGACTGAAGCAATCCCACAGCATTTTTTCCATGTGAGTAACACCGAGAATCCCTTTCTGGGCACATGTTGCATCCCACCATGGGCACAGTTACACTGAGAGGGATGAACAGGACAGGGAAGCCTCAGGAAAACTGGAGAGATGTTCCCCTGGCAGTGGGTGGGGTGGAAGTGGTGTAAATCCAGAGTGATCCTATCAGTTCCACCAGAGTTAGAGCAGTGTCCATGTCACCAATGTCGCAGCCTTGGCACTTTTCCATGTGAGATTCCAGCCTGAGGGACACAGGTCATTGAAGCCAGTGGGGAATTTCCTGGCAGTGACCTTCATGCCAAGACACAGAACTCAGGGTAGGAGCAAAAAGAGCAGCTGGAAGTTGGATCTAGGTTGGATCCAGGAGTTTATTCCCTGTTTTCTCGCTAGTCCTCCACCTTTACCTCCCTTGGTTTGTAAATCCCTCTCCCTTTGTACACCCTTGTATCCCAAATTGGCAGAAGTTACTCAACTTTCCCATTTTCTGGCCTGTTTATGCACCGTAAATTAAGTCAGTGATGAGCTTGGCATGGAATTGGGAAGTTTTTTACGGCAGGATCAGCTTCTCCCCTTTAATTAAACATTACAGGCTCCTTGTGAATCCTCACCCTGTGAAACTCTTATAAAAAGCCTTAACAGAGTCATTTATGGGGAATCTGTTTTGATGTGCAGATCTGGGCCCCAATTCTAACCTTGCACACAATTCCAAAGCTCCTGTAAATCATCTCTCTTTGCTGGAACTTGGAACCAGGGGATGAGGCTGGGCTGGGCAGGCAGTGACCAACTTGCCCAGCTTTGGACTCTTGAGCCTGAATTTGGGCTCTCGAGTCTGAATTTGGGCTCTCGAGTCTGAATTTGGGCTCTCGAGTCTGAATTTGGGCTCTCAAGTCTGAATTTGGGCTCCTGAGTCTGAATTTGGGCTCCAGAGTCTGATTTCACAGACCCTTCCTCCAGGTGGGTTTTAAACCCTTTCCCAAAGTATGGAACACTTGGCTCCAGCTGCATCCCACAGCAATGAGATCTGTGAGTGCCTTACAGCTCTGTAGGAACAAAACTCTCTGGGCAGGGAGAGGAGCCTGGGAAGGGCTGGAGCTGTGTCAGGGCTTGGGATGGACCTCAGGGAAAGGTTCTTCCCCCAGAGGCTGCTGGGGCACTGCCCAGGCTCCCCAGGGAATGGTCCTGGCCCCAAGGCTGCCAGAGCTCCAGGAGCATTTGGACAATGCTGCCAGGGATGCCCAGGGTGGGATTGTTGGGGTGTGTGTGCAGGGCCAGGGGCTGGATTGATGATCCTGTGGGTCTCTTCCAGCTCAGGATATTCTGGGATTCTATAAGACACCTTTGCTGGATTTTAATCTGTTGCTTTCCGTTAAATCTGGACCCCAATCTTTGTGCTTTGTGAATTAGAGGGAAACTGCTCCTTCCCAGAGCTCCCTGGGGTTGTTGCTTCTCTTCCAAGCTGACATTTCCCTCTCTTCAGCCTTTCCTCCTGTGGAAGCTTTGCCATGTGCACCATTTGCTCCCACAGCCATCCCTTTTTCTTGTTTTTCTGTCCCTCCCTGAGGTGAGCAGAGCTGCTGGCAGAGATGTGGGTGCTCAGGGAACTCCTGCAAGCACAGGATGGTTTTTCCTACCATCATCCCTGCACCACAGCAATTCCCTGGAAAGGCTTTTTGCTGCCTTAAGCCCCGAGCTGACATTTGCACAGTGACATCCTCTGAGTCCTCTGAGCAGCTTTAGCTCCTTTACAACCCATTTCTGCTGGAAAGTTATTATTTTTTAAAGAACCAAATTATTCTTGGGTATAAATTGTGCTGTGACCTCACCCCTCCTTCTGATAACTACAGAAGCACCAACCAACAACAGCTAAACTGGAAGAAGGATAAATATTGCTGGGCTGGAGGATTTTCCCATAGGAGTGGAAGAGGGAGACACAGGGCCTGTGCCACATTGGCAGTGAGGCTGTCCCTGCACTCCCCTTGTCCCACCCAGGGATGTGGGGATAGGACAAAAACGGGAAAGGAAACTCCTCCAGTTGCCCTGGGCACAGCAGAAGTTGTGCCATGTAATGGTGTTTTGAGCAACCCCAAATTCCACCTCCTCTGGTGCTGCCTGGGCCCAGCACAATGTCCAGGGGCAAATCCCAAATTTCTGGGGCAGGACGGTTCCAGGCCGCTCCCATCAGGCACAAGATGAGGGGTGGCCAAAAGTTGGTTTTTTATAAAACCCAAAATGTTAACACCTGCAGAACCTGTGTTCTGCAGAGCCAGCCCCGTGTCCAACCCCACCAGATCCTTCCCAGCCCTTTTCCACATCAAGTTTTCTCTCCAGTTATTCCCACTGCTCTGCCTATTCGTCCTATTTATAGAGCACCCTTCATTGGAGTCTCTGGGCTTGTAACCTTTATTCTTGGAATATTTTTCACTTCTTGGACCTGCCATGGAGCAATTACTCAGCCAGGCTCCTCCCCAGCCTGAGTTTCAAAGGAATTCCCACGGGGCAGCTCAGGGCCTCGAGCTGCCCGCGGCCAAAATCCCAACTCTCCCTCGTGCCGCAGCCTGTCCCGGCGTGTCCCAGGTTCCCAGCCTGGCTCTGCTGCTCATTCACCTGCAGAGAGGCTTTGATGCTTCTCTGGTGAGATCATTCCCCTCCCAGTGCAGGAGCAAAACACTCCCAGTGAGATTCTGGCATCGTTTCTCCAGGTTTCTTCCTCATTCTCTGGGCTTCTTCCTCATTCTCTTCTCATCACCTGCTGGGCCACCGCAGTGTCTGCCTGGGAGTGTTCCAAAAACGTGGGGATGTGGCACGTGGGGACATGGATTAGTGGTGACCATGGTGGTGGGTTGATGGTTGGGCTTGATGATCTTGAAGATCTTTTCCCACCTCAATGATTCCTTGCTCCTGGTCTCTGTAGGCCAGAGGATTGCACTGCTGCAGATCCCAGCAATCTGCAGACCCCGTCCCAGCAATTTGGGGGTGGTTTGCCCCCCGGCTTGGGATGGCTTTTCTGAGGATGAGGATTTTCCCCCAGCATTGCCACAGCACCTTCCTGGCATTGTGGAGGGTGGGAATAACCAGCAGGGTGTTGGATGTGGGAGTTCCTCCCTGGTTTGGGGATTCACCAACACCACAGGAGCTGCTGGGGATGGAGAGGTCTCCTGTCCCACTCTTCTGCAGGGCACAGGTGGTTGGAGGGGAAGTGTCCTCTCTCCTCTCCTCTCCTCTCCTCTCCTCTCCTCTCCTCTCCTCTCCTCTCCTCTCCTCTCCTCTCCTCTCCTCTCCTCTCCTCTCCTCTCCTCTCCTCTCCTCTCCTCTCCTCTCCTCTCCTCTCCTCTCCTCTCCTCTCCTCTCCTCTCCTCTCCTCTCCTCTCCTCTCCTCTCCTCTCCTCTCCTCTCCTCTCCTCTCCTCTCCTCTCCTCTCCTCTCCTCACTTTTGCTGTTGAAATCCTTGGATTTCTGGAGCAGGAAACCACTGCAGCACTGCAGGGACTCCAGAGTGGCTTAAGGACTTGTGCCCTACTGGATCTGGCTCCTCCCTGAGCCTGGCAAGTGTGGGATTTGGATTTGGGGGAAGCTGGTGCCTGAGACTCCTGCAGCGTTTCCTCTGGAAAAACCCCCTCGTGGTTTTGAGTGGCTCATTTGGGGCTTGACTTGGGACTTGAGGAGGAAATTCTTTCAGGCTGTGGTGGATATTTCAGTCAAACACCCCAAAAAAACCAGCAAAAGCAATCAGCTGGCTTTGGTTTGGTCCCCCCAGCTGAGGCAGGCTGGGCACAGGTGGGGAGAGGAGGAGGGAACTGGAGAAATGTGGGTGGTGGTGTTTGAACATTTGTCTTGGAGCTGTGTTGGAAACTTCATGTCCCTTAATGTCCCTTAAAGAGCTTCGCTGAGCCGGGAGGAACCGCTCGAGGGTGGCTGAGCCAAACTGGGGCTGGGAGAGGACCCAGAGCTCCTGCCAGGGCCCTGCCAAACCCCTTCCAGTGCTCTGCCTCCAATTGCATCCCAGGATGGAGCTACAGCTGGACCCAGATCCCTGCTCCTCTCGTTGGGATGTATGAGGTCACAGAATCTTCACTGGTCACTTGAGGAGTCCTGAAACAAGAGATCACAGGAACCAGAATGGCTTGGGCTGGAAGGGACCTCAAAGCCCATCCAGTGCCACCCCTGCCATGGGCAGGGACACCTTCCACCATCCCAGGCTGCTCCAAGCCCTGTCCAGCCTGGCCTTGGACACTGCCAGGGATCCAGGGGCAGCCACAGCTGCTCTGGGCACCTGTGCCAGGGCCTGCCCACCCTCACAGGGAACAATTCCTTCCCAATATTGCATCTGTCCCTGCCCTCTGGCAGTAGGAAGCCATTCCCTGTGTCCTGTCCCTCCATCCCTTGTCCCCAGTCCCTCTCCAGCTCTCCTGGTGCCCTTTAGGCACTGGAAGGGGCTCTGAGCTCTCCCTGGAGACTTCTCCTCTCCAGCTGAGCACCCCCAGCTCTCCCAGCCTGGCTCCCCATGGATGTGACAGATTCAGGGACAGATCCCGGCTGGCAGGACACTGAGCACCTTTCTGCTGGGAGCAGGCAGGGGAGCAGCTCCTCTCCTGCTCTCCTGCCCACTCCTACACCCATGTTGCCACGTTTTAATAATTCCATCATCACTTTCAGGATTGTTCCCAGCAGAGCCTGCAGGCTCCTGCCTCAGCTCTGGGCACGCTGCCCTTTCCCTGCGTGTCTCTGCACCTTCCTGCCCCATCCCGGGGCACATTTCATTCCTTTGTGCCTTTTTGCCAAGGAATACCAGACTGGTGTCGTAGCTGATCATGGGAACCACTTCAGTCTGTGGTGAACTCTGCGATCCAAGGTGTGATCACAGCCCTGCCCAAAATACAGCACAGGTGGCTGAAAGCCGAGTGGGAATGAGGGTGTTTGGTCAGGAGGGAGAAGAGAAGGGTCAGTCCTCACATCACCACGTGGTGTTGGTGAGAACACAGCCTAGAAACCAGGGCAGTGCTCCAGGCTGGATGATTCCTGAGCTCAGGATCGTGTGGGTGGAGGTGCTTTTCCAAATCCCTTGGGTCACATTCCCCCAGCCAGGTGGGCAGAGCTGCTCAAGGTTCATTCCTGAATTCTCTGTCAGGCAGTAAAAGATTCCACCTAATCTTGTACTGATCACAGGTTGGTGGATGCAGCCTGGCTTTTCCAGGACATTTGCTTTCTTCTGCTGCTGACACAGAGTTGAGAAGGAGAACAAGTCCTAAAGCTGGGCCTTTTCCATGCCACAGCTCCGTGAATTCCTTGTGAATCTCCTGTAACCCCATGGAGAGCTGGGGATGTTCAGCCTGGAGAAGGCTCCAGGGAGAGCTCAGAGCCCCTGGCAGGGCCTAAAGGGCTCCAGGAGAGCTGGAGAGGGACTGGGGACAAGGGATGGAGGGACAGGACACAGGGAATGGCTTCCCACTGCCAGAGGGCAGGGACAGATGGGATACTGGGAAGGAATTGTTCCCTGTGAGGGTGGGCAGGCCCTGGCACAGGTGCCCAGAGCAGCTGTGGCTGCCCCTGGATCCCTGGCAGTGTCCAAGGCCAGGCTGGGCAGGGCTTGGAGCAACCTGGGATGGTAGAAGGTGTCCCTGCCATGGCAGGGGTGGCACTGGATGGGATTTAATGTCCCTTCCAGCCCAAACTCAGAGGAGCTGCCCTGGAGGTATCCAGCACCAATCTAGGGTTTGGAATGGGGCAAAGCCCTGGCCTGGTGTGGGTGCTAAGGGTGACCCTGAGCAGCAGCCACAGCCACGTCCCTGCTGTCACTGCCACACGGGTGGGCCCTGCCCAGCTCTCCCAAAGGCTTTGTGTTTGTGCTCTGGGCTGGAGGGGAAATTCAACCTCTTGGCTGCTGCTCCAGCCCAAAGCAGTGTGGTGGAGCTGGGTCCTGGCTCCCAGCACCAGGTTCATGGCCATCCACGATCCAGGGCTATGGCAAGGAGGGATGAACTCTGTCCATCTCTCCCTTCACTTCCAGTCCCACCCTGGGTTTCCTGCAGGTTGGCGATGCCTTGGGGAGGCTCAAACCTTATTTATATACAAATCTTACTGTTTCAGCAGGACATGGCTTAGGGACAGTTGTCCACCAGGGACATCTTGAGAAAGAACTGGAAAACATTAAAGATCCTGAGCTTTGGCATCTCCTCATTGCAGTGGCATTGCCAGCACTGAGCAAAGCCTGGTCTGCAGGGTGGGTTAAGGGTGGGGGGCAAAAAGGAGAGAAAACAGATTCATTAAAAATGTGGCTTTGGGAAGGGAGTTTCCTGCTGTTTGGAGTCCTTGCTGGTTTGGTTCTTGCTTGTTCCTATTACATAATATATTGCATTTGGCACTGCTGTGTGAAAGGAGGAACAGGGAAAGCTGGAGCAGGAGAAGCTTCACTCAAAAACCTCATCCCCAGCTCCCAGCCCTCCCCCAGAGGAGTTTGGACACCAGCTATAATTTTGGAGAAGGAAATTTGTCATCAAAGTTTCCAGATCTTGGAGAGATCTGGGAGAGACAAAACCCTCCATGAGGACCCCAGGAAGTGCCAGGGGTCAGAGAGCACCAGAGCAGAGTCCTGGTCTTGGCAAGGAGACAAGGAAAGGACCCAAACCCCTCCAGCCTCCCTGGAGTTTCCCAAAGGAACTGAGAAATCTGTGGTGTGAGGCAGAGGGGAGAGCAGCCAGGCGTGGCAGGGTGAAACCTCTGCCCTCGTGTCTGGAGTCTGCTGAGCTTTAATGTGGGAATTCCTGGTCTGATAACAGAGAGAGAAATGGGGAACAGGGAGGGAGGCCCTAAGAAATGGGAAAGCCCAGCCAAAGCCTGGGGGTGGATAGGAAGTTCCTGCTATTTCTGCTGTCCCTGCAGGACTTTCTGCTCTACTTTGTGGTGGATTTTGTACTTTTCTGACCCTATTAAGACCTGAAGCCTGCCTGGAACATCTCCTCCCTCCCCATGTCCTGCAGTCCAGCAGCTCCCAGTTCAGCTGCCAAGCCTGGGAGCATCCCCATGGCCCAGGGGTGTTTCTCTGGACCCAAACTCATTGCTTTAGAACTGAGCTGCTCAAGCCTGTGGAGCCAACCTGGAGCCCTGGGAAAGGTGCTAAATCCACCAGGACCTGCTTTCCAGAGGGTGCCATCATCCCAAAGAGGCTGGTGGCACTCTGGGAGGAGCTGGGGAGCAGCCCCTTAGTCCCTCAGGAGGCACAGCCCTTGCGCTCCCGGGGCCCTGTGTTGTTTGCAGGAGCAGAGGGAAGCAGCTCCTTCCTTGGGAATGGTTTGGGAAGGGAGGAACAGGTTGGGACCTGCAGCCCTCAGTGACAGAACCTCTCTGGGTTAATGCACCAGCGCTCCATCCATCAGGAAAGCCAAAAAAGGGGAGGGTTTGTGACCATTGGGATGTTATATATTCCCAGACTGCTCCACCAAAAGCTTCACTTTCCCCTAAATCTCCTTTTGCCTCAGTTTCCCCTGGCATGGCTATTCCAGACTGAGGGTGCCACGGCCCCCAGCCCTTGGTGGGACAAACATCGTGGCCACTTTCCGGATCCCAAATGGCACTTCCAAGGATAATTTCTTTGAAATGTCATGTCCAAGCAGAGTCACGTGCTCCTGTTCCCCTGGCAGTGACAAACAGCTGTAAATCCTCAAAGAGAACAATGGTCAGCCCTGAGTGGTGCTGGGCCGCGAGAAAAGGGATCATGGAACAATTACGGAAAGCAGCCAAGACTAAAAGTAGGATTTAATGGGATCTGGATCTTCCATCCCTGCTGACCTGAATGAGCTCCTTCTGTCAGGGAAAGGGAGCAAAAGCCTCTGAGATTTGTGAATCAGAGTTTTTAGGGCACACATGGATTCAGGGGTGGGCAGAGTGGCTCTGAGGTAGAGCAGCTCCGTGGATCATTCCATGGGGTGATGGGGTGAGCCCATGGAAGGCTCTCCCTCCAATGTCACTGTGATGTTCTGCCCTGGTGGCCTGGGGGTGTCCCTTACCCCTGTGAGGTCCCAGTGACATCCATGGAGATCCTGGAGCCATCCCCAGGGCAGGATCCTGTGTGTGCCCATCCCAGCTCAGACACAGATGTCACAGCAGGATGTCCCTCTCTGTTGCCTCTCCTGCTCTTCTCAGAGCCCTGACAAGCTCATTTCATCCAACAGCATCCATGAAGCTCCTGACCAGTGACAAAGGTGTTCCATGTGTGTTTGGTGTCCCTGCCAGGCTGGTCTTGTCACCATGCTGGGTGGCCCAAGCTCCAGACAGTCTGGACTGAGGTCCTTAGCTGGACCACAGTGACCTGCAGGGAGCAGGACCTTGTCTGTGCCTTGTCCTCCTCAGCTCTGCCAAACCTGTCCCCAGCACGATTCCTCCATCAGTGGCAGTGACTGGGAGGCAACCCAGACCCCGACGGTGACCAGGACACTGCTGCCAGATGTGGGTGTGTCCAGGACACTGCTTTGTGCGTGGATGGATGGATGGATGGATGGATGATGGATGGATGGATGGATGGATGGATGGATGGATGGATGATGGATGGATGGATGGATGGATGGATGGATGGATGGATGATGGATGGATGGATGGATGGATGATGGATGGATGGATGGATGGATGGATGGATGGATGGATGGATGGATGATGGATGGATGGATGGATTGGGGATGGATGGATGGATTGGGGATGGATGGATGGATGGATGGATGGATGGATGGATGGATGGATGGATGATGGATGGATGATGGATGGATGGATGGATGGATGGATGGATGGATGGATGGATGGATGGATTGGGGATGGATGGATGGATGGATGGATGGATGGATGGATGGATGATGGATGGATGGATGGATGGATGGATGGATGGATGGATGGATGGATGGATTGGGGATGGATGGATGGATGGATGGATGGATGGATGGATGGATGATGGATGGATGGATGGATGGATGGATGGATTGGGGATGGATGGATGATGGATGGATCCATGGATGTATGGATCCATAGATGGATGGCTCCAGCTCAGGGCTGGGAAGCCAGAGGTGACATGGGAGAGTTTTCCCAACAGATGTTATCCCCTTTTCCATGCTGAGCTGGTGCTTGCTCTGCAGCATCTCCTCCCAAAGCCTGTGCTGGTGTCCTGGCTCCTCCCAGCCTGGGCCAAGGGCAGGATGTTCCCTTCCCTTTAAACAGAGCCAGGGTTTTCGTGGCTTGCATTCTCACCAGGCTAAAAGGTTAAGAGGAGGAAGAAGGTCCCCAAAGATCCCAGAATCCCAGACTCATTTAGGTTGGGAAAGACCTCTGAGACCATCGAGTCCAACCTGTGACAAATCCCCATCTTGTCACCAGCCCAAAGCAATGAGTACCACCTCCAGTTTTTCCTTGGTGACTCTATCACCTCCCTGGTGGTAGAGCCCCTGCCAATGCCTGACCATGCCTTCCATGAAGAAAAGCCTCCTGATGTCCGACCTGACCCTCCCCAGGAGCAGTTTGAGGCTGTGCCCTCTTGTCCCATCTGTGCTCCAAGCTGTGGTTCATTAAACCAGGGTGGTACCAGCCCCCAGAGCTCCCATCTTCTCCCTCACCAGTTCCACACCATCTCAAACCCAGGGGAGGAGGCAGAAGATCCCCTTGGCTGTGTTTTCCAGCTCCACCAAATCCCTGAAACTACAAGGAAGGGCCCAGGTCTGAGCTCTTGACCAGAGCTGGCATCAGAAGCTTTCCAGGCCCATGATCTGCAGTCAGTCCTCTCGGGCATGTGGAGCCCATCCAGGTCTCAGCTGTGGGAATCAGCTCGTGCAGAGGATGCTCCATCTCCTGCTGGCTCCTCCATCCCTGCTGCAGCACCTGGGGATGTGGAGCCACAGGAACATCCAACTTCCAAACTGCTCCAGGCCTTGTGTTATCTGCAAGGAGATTGCTCAGCTCGGCAGGTCTGAAATCTCCTGCTGACAGATGGGATCTGACAGGAGCAGCACAGCTGGCAGAGAGGAGACATCCCTGAAACTTCCTGAAACTTCCCCAGTGCTCCTTAATAACCCCAGCACTTGGAAAGTTCTGTGGTTCCTGCAGGAATCATCTCCGGGGTGGATGTGTTGGCTCCTCGGGGGAAGGAGGCAGCAGCTGTGTGTCAGCACAGCCATTGCACAACCCCCCAGGCTGGGAAGAGATGATGGCTGCAGCTGAAAGAGGAATTTCAGCTCAGGGGAATATTGCTGCCAGCCCTGGGCCATGGCCAGCTTGCCGTGGGGACACCTGTACCTGTGGGGTTTGGGTTGTGCAAGGAATCAAGGTGCTCTTTGCCCCCATTTCCTGCAGAATTTGGGTGTTTCTGTGATCTTCTCTTCCACCAGCCCTGCTCCCATTGCATCCCCAACCACATCTAAGGGAAGGGTGGGGGCCTGGGAGACACCAAGCACCTCCAACAAGCCTGTGCAGCGCCTGGTGAGCTCCACGTGCATCTCCAGCAGGGCTGTGGTGCCACCAGCAGGGATCACTCACCTGTGCAGCCCCAGAGCAGTGACCCCAAGGGACAATGCCAGCATGGGGGTGACACAGCTGGAGCTGGAAATTACCTGCAGAGCTGTGCTGTGCCCAGGGCACCTGGCTTAGCAAGCAACATCCAAATTCCCAGCTCTAAAATCAGGCCAAGAGCCCAACCCTGCCCAGCTTGGAGGGCAAACGGGAGGAGTTTTGGAGTCCCAAGCCTTGGGAACGTGGTCAGGCAGGTTCTGGTGGAGCCAGGGATGAAATCCAGGGGGGAAACCTGCAGCCAGCCTGGTGAGCAGCGGGAAACCCACCTGAGCAGGCAGCTCCAGCATCTGCCACCCCTCGTACCTGTGGCAGCAGGAGATGGATTCAGGCTGGGGCTGGCAGCTCTGGGGAGAGGGGGAATTGCACAGAGAGAAGGAAAATTCATTCCCAAAATCAGCCTGTGCCAAAAATACTCAGTGACTAATTTTATGCCTTTCTGATTGCCTTTTAACTGCGAGTTATTAAAAACGGGGAGAAGGGAGATGATGTCCTGGTGGGAGGATACGTGAGCGTTGCCATGGCAGCGAGGGGATGCTGCAGCACAGCTCGGCCTGCCCGGACCACAGTCCGAGGGGACAGAGGGATGGACAGCCCGGGAAGCAGGGAAGAGGGGCTGTGTTATCCAGCCAAAGCCAGGGGCAATATTTAGCCTGGACACTGCTCCACTGCCCTCCCCAGCTCTCCCACCAGGCTCTCTCCGCCTGCTCTCCCAGCCGGATCAGGTTTCCCCCTCCCTGAGCTCACCCCTCCCCAGAGACACTTTTATCAGGCTCAGGGCAAGGAAAGAGCCGGGATTTGGGGGGGTTCAAGAGATTAGGAAAGAATTTGCCTCCGGGAATCTCTTTCCTCCGTCTGCCCGGGATAGATTGCGCGATGGAGGTGGAGGCTTTGCAGTTCCACGGGGAACTGCTCCGAGCTGAACGTGTGGAGGCAAAAATGCTGCCGGTCCCTCCCCGCTGCAGGAGCAGGGTGTTGAAAGGTCCTGGGAAGGGTGAGGAGAGCTCCCTGTGCTGTGGCTCCATGTAAGGATGAAGTGGGAGCGTGCAGACGGTGCCTCTTCAGCCCTGGGATCTTTCCTGGAGGGACCAGCTCACCCCACGGGAGGCAGGAGCAAGGAACAGACCTGGGAACAGCACAGGAAATGGGTTTAACTGGGAGGAAAAGGGATTTTATTTGGCCTTTTTATGATTTTCTGCTTTCATCATCTCCCTATAAAGCAAGTGCCATGCCAGTTAACAACCCTGACCCAACTGGAGTGGGAATACAACTGGGAAAACTGCCCTTGGAGTGTGCCCAGTGCTCTGGCTGGTGTGGGGGCAGTGAGTGCAGCCCCATCCCTGCTCTGTCCACTCACCTTCCACTGCACATTGTTTATCCCACAGTTGGACAGTCTTGGCCCTGCCAGAGAGGGGAAATCCCTGCCCTGGAAAGCAGAGGCTGCTCCTGAGCTCAGGTGCTGAGAGGTCCTAAAGTGGATCCAGCCTCACTGGTGTCCTGGGAAAGGCAGTGTCTGGTTTATTCCTTGCAATCAAAGACCTTTCTCATCTCTGCTAAAGAAAAATGTCAATACTGCAGGTGTGAAATGTTGCCATTTCGAAGGTTTTTGGTTGTTTATAAACCTGAAACCTTTTGATGATAGCGATGTCCACAAAGTGGGATGTGCCAGCGATGTGCCAGACTGGTCCCAGGCACTGCTGCACCACATCCCTGGCACACGAGATTCTGCCCAGGGCTGTTCCTGCCTGTGCTGGGCTGGGGGCTCGGGGAACCTCACACAGGCAGGGCCAGAGCTCGATGGCTCTTTGCAGCTCCCCTGATGAGATTCTTCATCTCTTTGCAATATCCAAGGGTGGGTGGGATAGGACATCACTCCTCCCAGCTGCCCAAGATGTGCCTGTGGCTGTGACAGGGCTCCTGGGGACAGGGACAGGGACATCAGAGGGGACAGTGGACAGCAGGCCTGCTGCAAACACTGGCAAAAAGTGATTTTCACTGGGACTGTGAGCACTGCTGCTCCCAGGGGGATTTCTCCTCCCCTTTCCTTACCTGTGCCTGGCACCCACACCCATCCCTCCATCCGTCATCCTTCCATCTGTCCATCCATCCATCCATCTGTCCGTCCATCCATCCATCCATCCATCCATCCATCCATCCATCCATCCATCCATCCATCCATCCATCCATCCATCCATCCATCCCTCCATCCATCCATCCATCCATCCATCTATCCATCCATCCCTCCCTCCATCCCCCCATCCCTCCCACAGCCGACTCAGACACGCAGGGCTGGGGGCAAGCAGCCTTGTCCCCTCCCCGTGCTCTCTGGGGCCCTCCCAGAGGGACAAACCCCTCGCAGATGCCCCTGAGAGCCGCAGCCCGTGCCCGGGGCAGCCCCTGCGCTCGGGGCCGGGGCCGAGCTGCCTTTTGTGCCGCTCGGGCCCCGGTGATTGGGCGCTATTTTGCTCCGGCTCCCTTCGGCAGCTGTCGCTGTTCTTTACCCGGCAGAGCCGGGGCCGCCCGGGGCTGCAGCCGAGGAGGAGGCGGCGGCCGACCCCAGGTACGAATCGCTGCGGCTCCGAGCCGCTGATGTGGGACAGCCCCGGGCAGCCCCCGGGCACAGCCGAGCTCCTGCTGGCCGCGAGGGATCGGGACCCGCGGGGCTCATCCCCGGGAGCGTGTGACAGGGACAGCGGGGCAGGAGAGGGGACTATTTTTGGAAGTTTCTTTGATGTGAGTCAGCGGTGACGGCGACCTCGGGAGCCCGTGCGGGAGCACTCCCAGTGGCAGCGGAGCGGAGCTGATTATTTGTTAAGTGCCTGCGATTTTGAGCGTTTCAGGGCGGATCTGGCGTGCGGGCAGTGAGTGCCGGGAGCGGCATGGGCGGGCAGGAGGGATGGATGGGAATCTCCTGGGCACGGGCGGGGCGAGCCAAGGGCTGCAGCTGGGCTGGGGGGCTGTGGGTGGCCAGCCCTGCCATGGCCGAAGTGTCCCTGGCGTTGGTGGCAATCCCTGGCACTGGTGGCCAGCCGTGGCGTTGGTGGCCATCCCTGGTGTTGGTGGCCATCCCTGGCACTGGTGGCCACCCCTGGCATTGGTGGCCAGCCCTGCCCTGCTCGGCCTGGGCAGTGCGGTGGCTGTGCTGGGATCATCAGCCCAGGAAAGCTGCTCCTGCAGGTGACACAGCCCATCCAGGCTGGGGACAAGGACCCTGCATGTAGAGCCCTCTGTGCCCCCTCCTGCCAGGGCACGGAGCCTCGTGTCCTGTCCGGAGGGGACAGAGCTGGACGTGGATCTGCTCAGCTCTGGGACCGAGCTAATGCCTTTGGGGCACATGGCAGGGAAGGACACCTGCCTGTCCCCAGGTCTGTTTGGGCTCCTCCCCCAGGGTGAAGCCCAAGGGATGGGGCTGTGGGAAGAGCCTGGCACCTGTGACAGGGCACTGGGCTCAGGGAGGGCTGGGGAGCCCAGCAGGGATGTGACAGTGTCTGATCCCTCTCGGTTGGGTGAGGGTCCCTCATGGTGACATGGTCCCTGGGCAGTGTCGGAGAAAGATTTGGGCTGCCCTGAGGCCACCAATGAGCTGTCCAGCTGGGCAGGGAGAGCTCAGAGGCCACCAAAGAAGGACGGGAGAAGCTCCTTGTCCTCACCATGAGCCATGGCCACTGCCGAGGTGTGTGAGGCTCTGCAGGACCCGGCTCAGCCTGGCAGGGACAGTTCCTTGTGCTGGTGGCAGTGCACAGGGTGACCTCGGGCACTGAGGGACGCCTGTGTGGCACCAGCTCCACGGAACATCAGCCATGGCCAGGGAAGGAGGAGCAGAGGCTCGTGCCCTCCTCCACCTCCCTGGTGCTCATCTGTGCTCCAGCCAGGGTGAATGGCTGAGAAGCTCAAAAACACAGCAAGTGCTTGGAGGAAAATCCCTTTGAGGAAAAATTCTCCACCTTGGTGCTTTCCCTGGGTCTGGGAATGCCCCACAGCTGCCACGAGAGCCCTGGGGCAGCTCCGTCCCTTCCCTGTGGGGAAAGGGCAAAACTCACTGCCACTGACACAAACCAGACTGATTTTATTTCCTCTTGACAGCAAAGACCTTTCAGACCATGGCCAAAAGGTTTCCTCTTATTTATCCATTCTACTTCCAACACTGAGTCACAGATTTCATCCTGGGAGCTGCTGTTTCTCCTGTGTTCCACAGGGGGAGAATGAACTAAATTTGGCTCAAAGGGGGCAAAAATTCTTCCTTCTGGGGAGAATGTGGCACCTGAGGCACTGGACTGAGAGATGCCAAGAGGGCTGAGGCCAGTGGTGTTGGGACTTTGTGGTGCCTTCCCACCCCCGGAGCTCTCCTGGGGCAGAGAAACCCCCAGGACCCCGAGAGCCCAACACCCTCCCCAGCCCTTCCTTGTGCCAAAGCCTCGGTTTGGTCCCCCACCTCACAGCTGGGAAAAGCCCTGAGAGTCAGCCCTGAGCTTCACAGTCCCCTGGAGGTCTTTTTTGAGCTCTGGTCACTCCATGGTAGCTGGAGCTTCTCCTGCTGTCCAGGCCATGGCCTTAAGTGTCCAGCCTTGTGTTCTCAGGGTGTCTGAGCAGCTCTGGACTGTTTGTCCCCCGTGTGCCATGGCAGGGAGGTCACTGTCCCTTTGGCTACTGCTGCCCTGGGGTATCCAGGGATTTTGGTGATGTTTTGGGGCTCACAGTCCCAGACCCTCCCATTGCACCTCCTCGATGCCTGGAGGGCTTTTGCCTGATGCTGACACCTCTCTCTGTCATGACCCCACAACACCACCAGGGGAAACACGGCCCGATGTCCCCTCTCTGCAGGCTGGGGGTGTCACCGAGGGGTCCACACCCCCCAGCCCCTGACTCTGTCACCTAAGGAGCCATGCTGTGCTTGTCTTTGACAGATGCCAGCGCTCCGGTGAGCAGCGACAGCCACGGGGAGGGCGCTGGAGCCCATGTGAGTGCTCAGGGCAGGAGGGGGTGCCAGGGGAGGGTTCCCTGTGCCAGGGCAGGGTGGGGGACAACGGGAGGGGTCCCTGTGCCAGGGCAGTGTAGGGGGTTCTGGGGGGAGCCCTGTGCCAAGGCAGGGTAGGGGACAACGGGAGGGGTCTCTGTGCCAGGGCAGGGCAGGGGGTTCTGGAGGGGATCCCTGTGCCAGGGCAGGGCAGTGGGGCTGAGCCGGGGCTGTCCCGCGGGGACATTCCGCCCGGCAGGGTTGCAGCACGTCCATGCCGGGGGAGCCCAAGGTCCCCCAGCTGTCGCTGTCACTGATCCGTGCCCGTGGGCAGCTCTTCGGGGTGGCACTGACCAACACCCAGCCCTGCCACCAAAGCCCCCGGAGCACCGAGCCCGAGCCCGGCGCGGCTCGCTCCGCTCCCGGCACACCGAGCCCCCCGGCGGGGCTGGATCCCCCCGCCCGCAGCCCCAACCCAGCCCCGACGGCTGCTCGGGGCGATCCCTCAAGCACAGCCTGGGGGTCCCAACCGCCACCCCACCCGTGTGTGCCGGGGCTAACTCGTGCCTAAATCCAGCTTAAATGGAGTAAAATACACCCTAAAGTGCTCGGAGGCTGCTGAGGTGCGCACACGGCCCGGGCGCTGCAGCAGCAGCCGAGCTGTGCCTCTCGGGGCTGGGGCAGCACTGGCTCAGTCCCGGAGACCCCAGAGCAGCTCGTCCCCGTCCCCCCGGCCACGCTCCGTGCCCTCCCCGCAGGGAATAGAGGAGGCGAGGCCCCGGCGCGGTGTCTCCGAGCAGGACCCGGACGAGCCCGAGGCAGCGACAGGAGCCGGACATGCCAGAGCCAGCCCCGCTCGGCGGGGACAGGAAAGCGGCGGAGAAGAAGCGGGTGGAGAAGGTGGGAGCCAAGGGCAGCGCTGCCGGGCCTCCAGGTGGGTGTGTGGGAAAGCCCTTCCCTGCCCCAGCATGGCCACCCTGGTCCCCAGGTGGCCACAGAGACACAATCCCTGTCCCCGGCCGGCCCGGGAGGCGCGGTGGGGTCATGGAGCAGCTGCGACCTCCACAGTCCCCGGGGAAATCAGTGACATGGAGATGGAGATGATGGAGATGGAGATGATGGAGATGGAAATGGGGATGAGATGGAGATGGAGATGAGATGGAGATGGAGATGATAGAGATGATGGAGATGAGATGGAGATGGGGCTCCTCAGCCACCTGCCAGATCCTCCACCTCCTCCTCTTCTTCCTCCTCCTCCTCCTCTCCACCCTGCTCAGATTTGCTGCTGGAGGGGGAGCACGGGCAGAGGTTTTCCCAGCTTGGTCCCCAAGATAATCTAATGCCACCATGGCCCAAACCCCTCGGTCTCAGCCCCCGTGACACCCTTGTCCCCACTCCAGTGCAAACACCTGGCAGGAGCAGCTCCTGTCCCTGTCCCTGCCGGGGCTGTGCAGAAGGACCTTAAGAGCCCTTCCCGCCCCCCAGCTCAGAGCTCTTTGCCCCTTCCCAGTTCCCCCAGTAACATTTTTTCCCTTGGGGGTCCCAGTGCCCAGGAGCCTCCCCGTGCAGAGCAAGGCGGAGCCGCCCAGCCTGGACCCCACGGAGGAGCCTCTGCTCTGGGAAGGGCTCACCCTCAACAAGTGCATCCTGGTGGCCTCTGTTGTCGCCCTGCTCAGCGTCACCTTCCAGGTGCTCCAAGGTGAGTCGGGAGCCGGGCAGAGAGGGACAGGGTGGCCAGACCGTGCCGCCACCTCCTGGCTCCTGTCCCCTCCTCTCTTCCAGCACCATGCTCCAAGGAGGGAATCGCCCGCGCCCGGCAGGAGCCCCCGTCGCCTCCCATTCCCGGTGGGTCCCGTGCTCCGTCCTGCCCCAATCCCCTGATCCAGCCTGAGACAGGGCCGCAGGCTGGGTGGGGTGGCCCTGGGACCACGTGTCTGGGACATCCCACCCGGCCAGCCTCATCCTCTGCTGACAGCGTCTGTCCCTCTCCCTTCCCAGAGGTCGTGAGCCCCAAGGAGGAGGAGATCCCGGAGGTGGTGACTCCCCAGCCTGCGCCGCCGCCGGAGAGCAGCGCGGTGGAGGATGACGGTGATGATGAAGATGATTACGACCACAGCGAAGCTGACAGCAACCTGGTACGGGTCAGGGTGGCACTTCCCTGGGCAGGGAGCATCTTGTCCCCAGGGGGAGGGATGGAGAGGGGTCCCGGTCCCCTGGGCTGCATCATAAGCTCCTGGTCCCCTCTGTCCCCACAGGCAGAACCCTGGATCTTCAAGAAGTGGTTTGGCCGTGCGACACCAGAGGATGAGGACAAGGATGGGGACAAGGATGAGGACAAGGATGAGGATGAGGACGAGGATGAGGACAAGGACGAAGAACCCACAGATGTCCCCGAGGTGCCGCTGGCTGTGATGGAGGGGAAGAAGAGCCAGGAGAAGGAGGAGAAGAAGGTGGAGAAGAAAGTTGAGAGGGAAGAGGAGGAGGAGGAGGAGGAGGAAGAAAAGGAGGAGAAGGAGGAAGAAAAAGAGGAGAAGGAGGAGGATGAGGGCGAGGAGGAGGAGGAGGAGGAAGAGAAGGAGGAGAAGAAGAAGAAGAAGGAGGAGAAGAAGGAGAGAGCCTGGGAAGGCCGTGCTGCCCATGCGGAGCGGAGCAGCCGGAGGGAGGCACGAGCCAAGGACAGGACACCGGGGGACAAACCTGGCAGAGCCCCCAGGGCCCCCAGGGAACAGGAGCAGCAGTCCCAGAAGAAGAGGGACCGGGAGAGGAAGGAGAGGAAGGAGAGACGGCGGGAGCGGGATGAGTCCAGAAGGGAGGGGTGGAAGGGCCGTCCCGGCAGGGCCGACGGCGGCCGGGAGAGCCCGAGGCGGGACTGGAAGCAGCAGAAGGGCAGGAAGCCCTGGGAGCCGGCGCCGGGCAGGGACGGCAGGGCCAGGGAGGGCAAGAGGCGCGACTGAGGCCGGGCCGGGCGGGGGCTCGATGGCGCTGGATCCGGGGGGCCAGGGGGATACAGGGGATCCAATCCCACACCGCCCCCGGCAAGGGACCCCCGCCCCTGCCCGCTCTCCAGAGACACCCCCGGGCACGGGCAGCACCCCAGGACCCCCAAGCAGCAGCGGAGCAGCCCAGGAGCCTGGCACGAGCCTCCCCGGGGACTTTGGGCCCCCCTGGATCAGATGCACAAAGGCGACCTGAAAGGATTCGTGGAAGGAGCTTCTCTTTGGGCCTCTCCATCCCCACCCAAAATCCCTCTGCAGTTCATCTCCACTCCTGGCCCCAGGGCAGCACAGGGCTCCCAGTGAACAGAGCTGTGTCCACACTGTGCAGCTCTTGGGTTAATGGTTTTATTGAAAGCAAATCAAGAGAGAAGAATATTCTGGGTTACAGAACCAGGCTGCAGCCGTCCTCAGAGGGACATCAGGGGCAGACCCCCAATCTCACCAACCCCAGTGCCATCACTGTGGGGTGGCACCAAATGTGCTGGTAACAGAGCAGGGCTGGAGCCCTTCCCTGGGGGATCCCTGCAGGCCTTGCCTTCTCCGAGTCGCTTTTAGGAAGGAAACACAAGTGCAGTATCACACAGCCAGAGACGTTCACAGCCCCGACCCATGGCAGGTTTCAGTATTTGCTAAATCAACAGTGGTTAAAATAAACTATTTTAATTTTTAATAAGGTAAAACTGGATGTTTAAAAAAAAAAAAGAAAAAAGAGAAAAGGAAAAATGAGAAAAGTCCTTGTCCCTGGTTATGTGTTTGGTCCCTGGTTATGTGTTTGGTCCCTGGTTTTGTGTGTGTTTTCTGTGCCCCCCAAAGCCGAGGGGCTCAAGGCTAATCCTGCAGGGCTGTGAAATGGGATTGGTGGCTACCAACCTCCAGCCGTGCCTCCACCAGCCCCGTGGGGACACTTCAAAGCCCAAGGAGATGTAGCCAGGACGAGCCCAGGAGCTGCTCCCCGAGGGTTTGGAGCCCTGGCTGAGGGCTGGGCTCAGCTGGAAGATGATCCGGGCCAGGCGGGCCCGTGCTGACGCCGCTGGGACGCGGAGCAGGTGCTCTGGCAGCCGCTCGCTCTGCTCCCATTAATGGTGAGCACAGCCCGGGAGGTGAAAGGGGATCGCTCCCTCCCTCCCTCCCTTCCCTCGGCCCGGCAGCAGGGTCAGCGCGGGGTGACGCAGATGTGACCTGGCCTGGTGCCCCAAGCCACGGCCAGCGGCTCCTCACGGCCCCGCTCACACAGGGACGTGTCCCCAGGGCAAGGTCGGTCTCTGCGAGGGGATTTGGCCTCTCGTTCTGCTGTGTGGCCAGAGGGGTTCCGTGAAGGGCCGCAGGTTGGGAAATGGCCAGAGGATGCTGCAAGGCTTGGAGGAAGCAACACCTGCCCTTCCCAGCCCCTACAGGAGCAGAGAGTGAGGGGATGAGTAAGAACAGTCCTGCCTGGATCTGCCAAGCTTTGCCCTCCCCCCACGGCCCCACCGTCAGAGCCCGCGGGCACCTCGGGCATCCTCAGCATCGGGAGCGGGGACATGCCCAATGGAGCGCGGAGCAGCCCCCAGGGACAGGCGTGGAGGAACGCAGAACCAGAGCGACGCTAACGAGCCAAACCGTGGGGAAAGCACGCACGGGAGCTCCCGTTTCGGCGAGAAGCACCGGCTCCCGAGCCGGGAGGGCAAACCGGGAGAGGGGCCGGGCCGGGGCGAGCGGGAGCCTCACCGGCAGCCGCACTCCTCCGCCACCATGTTGGGGAACTTGCGGACCTCCAGCCCGTCCGAGGAGAGGCTGATGATGAGCTGGTCCGAGTAGCGCACGGGCACGCAGCACGGAGCCCTGCGCAGCGCCGAGCCGCGCTCCTGCATGCCCAGCAGCAGCACCGTGTGCGAGAAGTAGCTGGGGACGCGCGTGGACAGCGGCAGGCGGCAGGGCCCCTCGCAGTTGTTGGCCGCGTACACGGTGGGCATGACGACGAAGTGGCGGTCGTGCAGGTCGATGGTGAGCTCCTGCAGGCGGCAGTGCGCCTGGTGCCGAGCGCTGCGGTTCTGCCGCTGCACCTTCCTGCGCTCCTGCCAGCGAGCCCGCACCGACTGCAGCGCCTTCAGCAGCAGCAGCGTGCGCAGCTTCCGCGAGCCCGGCACCTCCCCGGCCGCCTCGGCCTGCCCCGGCTCTGCCGGGTAGTAGCAGAAGGTCAGGAGGTGCTGGAAAAGCGCCGCGTTGGCTTGGAAAGCCGGGATGTCCCTGAGCTCCTGGATGAGCCCGTGCAGTTTGCCCAGCAGCAGCCGCAGCACGGTGCCCTCCGGCTGCCAGTCCCCCAGGTGCTGCTCCAGCACGGCCCCGCTGTCCTGGGGGAACAGCAGCACCGAGGGCTCCTCCGACTGCACCAGCCGCTCCAGCGCCGCCTCCTCCGACAGGTTGAGCAGCTGGTGAGGGAGGGTCTCCATCACCTGGAAGTCCAGCCAGTGGTGGGCGCTGGGCTGGGGGGGCGGCTCGCTGGAGGAGCTCAGGAGCTGCCGGATGAAGCGGGTCAGGGTCGCCAGGAACTGGGCGCTGCCGCCGGGCGCTGGGGACGAAGTGTTGGCTTGGCTCGGGACAGTCGGGATCGGCAGCTCCTCGGCCCCGGCCTGGGGTGGGCTGCAAGGACAACACAGGGAGGGTCACGGGCGCCCCCGTGCACCCCAGGAGTTCCACCAGACCGCGCCTCACAGCCATCCATGGTCCCACAGCTGGTGCTGCCCCTGCCCCACCTCCTCTCCCAGCCCCTGGGTTTTCCCGTGCCACGGACCTGAGCTGTGGGTACGGAGCCGTGGCCAGCACCCCCTCAGCAGAGAGGTAGGAGGATGGAGCCAAAGCCTCTTCCTCCTCCTGCCGCCGTGACTTGGCCAGCAGCAGCAGCACCGGGGTCATCCGGGTGAAACATTTGTCATCGGAGCCGAAAAGGAGCTGCTGCACCTCCGTGCGGGGCAGGGGGACACCTGCTGGGGCGACGAGAAGTGAGGACGGTGCTCTGGGCTCTCCTGCATGTCCCCATCGCCCCTCGTGGGCCTGAGAGGCTCCCAAACGCCCCAGGAGGGACACGAGGGCAGGGATGTCCCCAGGGTGTCCCCCCGTCCCTACCTCCCGCGCCGCCGTGGATGGCCAGGGAAGCCGAGAAGCGGAGCTGCTCCGCGCTGCGGGTGACCGAGGCTGCGGCGGCTGCCAGGACCAGGTACTGCGTGTCCCTGGAGAGGCAGAGCCTCTGCACCGAGGCAGAGACACAGGAGCCCCGAGGGCGCGGGTGAGACAGCGCGGGGGACACACTCACGTGAGTCCCGCTGCGGTCCCTGCGGGCTCCGGGTCACCCAGCGCCGTGGCCCAGGGAGCAGCGGCACGGAGGGTGGCGAGCGCTGGGAGCATCGCCCCAGCCCCAGAGCTGCTCCGGGGGCCGCGGGGTGAAGGGAACCCAGAGAACCCCCGGGTGAGCAGGCGGGGGATCGGGTCCCCCAGACCGGGCTGGGTGTCCCGGACAGCCCTCTGGCCCTGCCGGAGCTGGGGACAGGGCAAGAGCTCCATCTTCAGGCACGGCGGGAGCGGGAGATGGGGCGGAGGTGCTGGGAGGGGATGGCAAAGGGACTGGGAGGGGATGGCAAAGGGACTGGGAGGGGATGGCAAAGGGGCAGCGCAGCAGGGCCAGGACACTCCCTCCCACCCCCCCCCCGCTCCCCCCAGGCCCGGCCCCCCAGTCCCACCTGGTCCCGCGCCAGCCCCGCGCCGGTGACCAGCAGCTCCTGCGGGCGCTCGGAGCCCCGGCCCTCCCGGCGGCCCAGGTAGAAGAGCATCACGGCCGCCTGCAGCTCTCCCAGCGCCCGGCCCACCTCCGCCTGGAACACCAGCTGGAACCGCAGCTTGGCCTGTGCTTCCCACTGCACTGCAACGGGGGAGACACGGCCGTGAATGCCCCGCGGGGCTCCCGGACACCTGGGGGGGTGTTAGGAAGGGGCTTCGGGCCAAGCACTGTCCCCAAGCAGGGACCGGACACCTGGGACAGGAGCCGACAGGGTGGAGGGACACGGCACATCCCGTCCCCGGCTCCAGGGAGAAGGACAGCAGGACAAACCCTGCACCCAGCGAGCAGGGAGCTGCCTCCCCCAGAGCAGCGCTGCCAAATTCCCATGGGCAGATCTCATGGAAATCTGTTCTCCAAGGGCTCGGGGACATCGTGGCCACTGCCTGGGGAGGAGCCACTTCCCCACTGCCCGGCACCAGCGGGTTCAGCTGAAAATCCACATCCCAGGAAAGGAGGAAGATTTCAGGAAGAAGGAAACAATCATGACTCTCTTGGATTAAAAGTGAGGGGTTTAATCCCTCTGCAGCACTGGGATCACCCCTGGGATGGGACAGGGGAATGTGCACTGAGGTTCTCCAATAAGGCTGAGCTCCAGGAGCAGCTAAGGACCCTGGGCTGCTCCACAGCCCCCAGAGCCGGAGATCAGCAGGTGCAGGGCTCACGGCACTGTGGGAGCAGCAGGGTCTGACCCTCTTCTCTTCCCAGAGCTGGGATGGAATCCAAACCCATGGTGTTAAGGCAGAAAGTGAGAAACACTCGTAATCATGAGGGCAGAGCAGAAGCCGCCAGGAATCACAGAATGTCTCAAGTTGGAAGGGACCCCCAAGGACCACAGAGCCCAACCCTTGGCCCTGCACAGACACCCCAACAATCCCACCCTGTGCATCCCTGGGAGCGTTGTCCAAATGCTCCTGGAATGTGGAACCTCGGAGCTGGTCCGAGGCAGGGACAGGTGCCCTGTTGCACACTCCCATCCTCACTGCTAAACCACCTTAAAAATGATCCCAGAAACATTTCACTCCATCAGTTTGCTGATTTTAGAGTGAACCCAACCCCCCAAATTTAATTCTGCACTTAAATCCCCGATTTAGGGCTAGCAAACAGCACCACCACCCCAAGCCCTGCGCCCTCCCCTCCCTGCTCCACCTCGGAGCCTGCAGGGCTCTGCCACCAACCTTCCTCCAGGTGCAGGACGAGGAATCTCTCCAGCCCCGGCTCCAGCACATGCTCGTGGATCCTCTGCAGGGGATGGGGAGCAGCCCCCGCCTCCCCGGGCCGGCACAGCCCGAAGGTGCCCGGGAAGGTCCCGTCCCAGCTGCGGCGCCGCCTCAGCAGTTTGATGAAGCTGCTCTCGTAGTGGCTGAGCACTCCCACCACCTCCAGGTGCCTCGGGGTGGCCCCGTCCTGCTCCATCCTCACCCTGCACACAGGCCCCTCCAGCCCCCCGAGGGGCCAGGGCTGCAGGCTGGAGTGGACCCAGCCCGGGCCCCCCTCCTCAGCCATTCCCTGCAGGCATTTGGCTCCCGGGTCAGCCTTGGAGAAGGGGCGAGTGGCAGCCACCCTCCGGGCCCTGGCTCTCTCCTCTAAACTTGCATTTTCCACCCTTCTCCCCTCCGCTTCCAGCAGGCTCAGCTGGGGCTGGTGGGGCAGGGAATTGCTGTCCCCTTTCCTGGGCAGTGCTGCCGAGGGCAGCAGCAGCAGCAGGCACAGCCAGAGCCCCCTGAGAGCAGCGCTCATGGTCCCACCTCAGCTCTTCCCTGGGAGCAGCTCAGCATCCCCAGCGCTCGGCAGGAGGAGGGAGGATGGCGTCTCCCTTTTAACCACGGCTGGCCTTGAGTGGCCGAGGCACAACAACCTCCCCTGAGCAGCCCCGGGGCTGTCGCGCTGCCGAGGAGCGAGGGAGGTGGCAAAGAAACTTTTGTTGTTCTATTTTTGGGTCTGCAGCTCGTTTTGGAAACGTGCAAAGATCGAAGCTGTTGCGCTCGCTCGTAGGGACACGCGGCCTTGACTTTGGATGTTTTCTAAAGGAGGATGAGGGTGTGGAATGGGATTTTCATGGGGACTGGCACGTACAGCCCCATCAGCAGTGAAACACCAGGAGGGGAGAACAAGTCAGAGCAGAAGGAGGGGGACAGGGGCAGATCATGGGCTGAAATAAGTAAATGTATGGAAAGCATTCCCTCTCCTGGCTAAAAAACCTTCCCCTCACACCCTTCTCAGAGGGGTTTCACCTGGGAATGACAATCACGGTGGGCAGCAGCAGCCTGAGGACTTTGAACACTCAATACCTCCCTTAGAAATCTCTCACACACATATTGTAAGGACTTTTCCCTCCATGAGATGCCAACACTCACTGGAACAGCTGGAATTGCCAATGCCACCTGCCTAATCCACCTTGGAAACCTGCCCTCCACCCAAGGGATCTCCTTTTCTTGGCAGGGAAGAAAGTTCCACACAAAAAAGTTCCAGACCCTCCCCAGGCTTTCCAAGTATCTGCAGTCTGGAGCTTGGGATCATCAGAATGAGATGAAGCATCCAAACTGGAGCAGAACATGGACACCACAGCGAGGGCTGCTGGAGTCTGAGGTCACTTCTACAGGAGCTGACAAAGGCCACAGAGATGCTCTGAGGGCTGGAGCCCCTCTGCTCTGGAGCCAGGCTGGGAGAGCTGGGGGTGTTCAGCTGGAGAGAAGGCTCCAGGGAGAGCTCAGAACCCCTTCCAGGGCCTAAAGGGCTCCAGGAGAGCTGGAGAGGGACTGGGGACAAGGACTGGAGGGACAGGACACAGGGATGGCTTCAAATAGACCAAGAGTAGGGTTAGATGGGATATTGGGAAGGAATTGTTCCTTGGGAGGGTGGGCAGGCCCTGGCACAGGTGCCCAGAGCAGCTGTGGCTGCCCCTGGATCCCTGGCAGTGCCCAAGGCCAGGCTGGACAGGGCACCTGGGATGGTGGATGGATGCTGCCATGGCAGAGGATGGAATGGGATGAGTTTTAAGGCCTCTCCCAACCAAACCAGTCCAGGATTCTGTGAGCGAGTGGGACCCTCTCAGCCCAGCAGCAGAGATGAAGACTTTGATTCCCCCATCAAGGGGGTGCAGCTGCAGGGCCCTCATGGCCCCTCAACCAACCAGGACTGCTCAGGAACCCCAGCTCCAGCCATGCCCTCATCCCCTGAGCCCCCCAGAGCCTCCCACTGACCCCCCAGTTCAGGAACAGAAACCTGGGAAAGGCCAGGGAAATGTCAGAACTGCTGCTGCTTTTTTATGGGAACCAAGTGATTGTTGGAAGGAAACATTTTGTGTAAATAAACCCACAGAGAACTAAAAGCTTGCCCAAACAGAGCTGTCAGTGGGAGGAGGACACACAATAAAATCATGTGACAGCAGGTGCTACACCACGGTCCAGACACTTCATGAATTACAATAACAAAGTGAGGTTTAATATCAATAACAGGAGCCTTTCCATGTCCCCCCTCAGTGAATGAACAGCGATGAAGGGCTTTGGTTGAAGAAAAACTGATTAATGGGGGGTAATTAATGGGACACTCATCAGGCAGGCTGAGGGGGTGAGACCTCAGGCCAAGACAGCTGATGGAGGTTTCCACTCAGGATGGGGGTGCCTTGAGATTCCCAATCTTTCGCCTCTCTTTGGAGAATTTCCAAAATATAACCAGCCTGGGAACGTTTCCTGTATCTAAGGGGTGAAGGAAGTGAGCCCACGGCAGCACAGGAAACCAGAGGACAAGGAAAATTGAAAACCTTTTAATGAACCTACAGAATTCAGTTACATTTCCAGACATACAAAAAGGAACTGTTCCCTGAATCGGGGGTGAGCTGCAGTTAAAAAGACACGAATCCCATGGGATGGAGTCCAGGAGGGGCTTCAGTTGGAGGGAGGGGGAGGGGGGATGGTGCCCGGCCCCTCCGTGGGGAGCGGCGGCCGCATCATGGGGGGCAGGGGAGCAGGGGGGGGCACCCCGGGCGCTGGGGGCAGCTGGGGTGGCACTGGTGGGGGTGGCACTGGCCCAGAGGGGGGCATGGGGGGTAGGGCCATGCCCCCAGGGGGAGGGGGGGGCATGGAGTCGGGCAGGGGGGGCCGCGGGGGCAGCCCGTTCATCAGGGGAGGGGGCGGCGGCCGCTTCACAGTCGGGGGCCCCGGGGGGAGGTTCGGGGGGGCCGGGGGCTTCTCCATCTTGAAGTGGAATTGAAGGAAGAACTGGGGAGAGGAGGAAAGCACAGAGAAGGGAACAATTAATCAGAGAATCAAACAATCCGGGAGTATCCTGAGCTGAAAGGGACCCACAGGGATCAAACCCAGCCCCTGGCCCTGCACACACACCCCAACAATCCCACCCTGGGCATCCCTGGCAGCATTGTCCAAACGCTCCTGGAGCTCTGGCAGCCTTGGGGCTGGGACCATTCCCTGGGGAGCCTGGGCAGTGCCAGTGTGTCACCAGAGCACCCTGGTGACAGCTCTGCCAGCGCACAAGAGCTGCTCTCTGCCCCAGAGCCTCTCCTGTTCCACTCAGACTGCCCTGGCAGCATCTGTGACTGGTGCCAGTCCGGCCCAAAATTCGAATACCTTATAGACTCTGAGAACTTGAGGTCCCTGTGAGGACATGGGACCCCCCCAGGCACTGTCCCCTGCTCTCACAGGACACAGGGGAGCACCCCCAGCCCCAGGCTCGCACAGCCAGGTGTGTGCAGAGAACATGAGGCATGGAGCACATGGTGCTGCACATTCATCATGGAATTGTTAAGGTGGGAAAAGCCCTCTAAGATCAAGTCCAACCATCAGCCCAGCAGCACCACCATGGCCACCACCAAACCATGTCCCCAAGTGCCACAGCCACGTGTTGTTTGAATACTTCCATGGGCAGTAATTCCACCATTGTCCTGAACAGCCTGTCCCAATGCTTCACAACCCTTTCCATGAAGAAATTTTCCCAATATCCAATCTAAATGTCCCCTGGCACACCTTGAGGCCATTTCCTCTGGTCCTTTCTCCTGTTCTGTGGGAGAGGAGCTCAACCCCCACCTGGCTGCACCCTCCTGTCAGGGAGTTGTAGGAGCAAGAAGGTCCCCCCTGAGCCTCCTGTTCTCTGGATATTTATGCCACATCCTGTTGCTGCAGCTAGAAATGTAACCCTCACAAAGACCCCACACAGGAGGATCTCTGTCAGGAGCTCTCACTGCACAGGTCCATTGAGGGAACGGACATTTGAACATCAGAGGCAGCAGGACAGAACTGATGTCACTGTCTCAAGTTGCTCTGTTCCCATTAACTCTTAGGCTAGACAATACTAAACCTCAGTTACCTGTTTGGTTTCTCTGTTCCAGTGAGTCCAAAACTTTCCCTCTGCTTTATCAATTTCTCTGCTTGGCACCTGCACCAAAAGAGAACACAGAGCTATTCTTAGCGGCACCAGATTAGCTCAAAGGGCCTTTTCAGCCCCAGAGCCTGGGAGATAAGCACAGTTATTCCAGGCCTTGCTGGGCTGTTATTAGACAGAGGTGGGGGCAGGAAAGAATTAAGTTACTTCTCTATCGGTCAAGGACAAGCAGCAAAAATCCCTCCCTGAACATCTGCACAGAGGCTGAGGAGCAGAGCCCAGGAGGCTCCTGTCTGTGCCAGACACTGGGAATTCACAGCTCCCCAGAGCTCAGCACAGTCTGGTTTTCATGCCAGAGTCCTCAACCTAACCTCAGTGGGGTTTAATGACTTCCAGCCACGTCTTCCTGACCCCCCTTCCCACTCCATCAACCCCTGATGGTTAGAACAGACACCAGAGGGTTCACTGGGAATAAATCCTGGAATATCCTGAGCTGGAAGGGACCCCCAAGGATCAGAGCCCAACCCTGGCCCTGCACACACACCCCAACAATCCCACCCTGGCCATCCCTGGCAGCATTGTCCAAACGCTCCTGGAGCTCTGGCAGCCTTGGGGCCAGGACCATTCCCTGGGGAGCCTGGGCAGTGCCCCAGCAGCCTCTGGGGGAAGAACCTTTCCCTGAGATCCATCCCAAGCCCTGACACAGCTCCAGCCCTTCCCTGGGCTCCTGTCCCTGTCCCAGAGCACAGCTCAGCCCCTGCCCCTCCTGCTCCCCTTGGGAGGAGCTGCAGCCCCCGAGGAGTCTCCCCTCAGTCTCCTCTGCTCCAGCTGAACAAGTCAAGTGCCCTCAGCTGTTCCTCAGAGCCTTCCTCATCCTCCTTGCCCTCCTTTGGACACTCACCAATGGCTCAGTGTCTTTCCTACATCACCGTGACCACACACAAC
Organism: Acanthiza pusilla; assembly: GCA_036630365.1. Taxonomy (NCBI): domain Eukaryota; kingdom Metazoa; phylum Chordata; class Aves; order Passeriformes; family Acanthizidae; genus Acanthiza; species Acanthiza pusilla. Next base: position 2,008,344 of record JAXCHO010000105.1, on the reverse strand, counting down.
AGTCACAGTGAGGCTGCCCCGGCACAGAGCAGAGTGGGACAATCCCCTCCCTTGCCCTGGAAAAGACAGGATGGGAACTCTCCCAGGTTTTCTCTCCCAGGTTTTCTCTTCTAGGTTTTCTCTCCCAGGTTTCCTCTCCCAGGTCTCACCTTGAAGGCGATGGTCTCGTAGGGCTCTGCTGCCATCAGCAGGTACTGCCAGCGCCGGTCCGGGGGCTCGATGCGCTGCTCGTAGGCCGACATGAAGCGGTGCCGGGGCATGATGCTCTCAGCTATCTCAGGGTAATCGATCTGGGGGGGGGGGGGGGGCAGGGCAGCATTAACAACCCCCCCTCTGCACCCCCACCTCTGCTCCAAACACATTCCTCAGTGTGGAGCACATCCAGAGCAGTTCGCAGCACAAAGGAAACAAACACGGGAGGAAACAGCTGAGAATCCTGGAATGGTTTGGGTTGGGAAGGACATTAAAGACCCCAAACTGAAAGAGGTGACATTTAGGAGAGATATTGGGAAGGAATTGTTCCCTGTGAGGGTGGGCAGGCCCTGGCACAGGTGCCCAGAGCAGCTGTGGCTGCCCCTGGATCCCTGGCAGTGTCCAAGGCCAGGCTGGAGTAACCAGATCTCATGAAAGGTGGCCCTGCCCATTACAGGGGGCTGGAAACAGATTATTTTTAAGGTCCCTTCCAGCCCAAACTATCCTGTGATTCTGTGATCATCTCAGTCCACCCCACACTACATTTTCCTCTCTCAGTACACAAGCCTGACAGCTGAGCCCAGGGATTTGATCAACACTATCAGCTGCAAAAACTAAGAAGATAAGGCCTCTTCATTATTATTTATTTCATGGATCCTGCAAAGAACTGCTCATTTAGCAGCAGTTTTATCTGGAAAACCCCAACAAAGAGAGTTTTAACCCAGCACTCACCTGGAAGAGAAGGCTCTGCTGGCCAGTTTCTGGGTCTCTCTGTTTGGTCACTGTAAAAAAACATAAGAAAGCTGAGAATATCCCCCAGCAGGGTGAGAGCAGCATTATTCTGCCCTCAGAAACACACAAAGCTTCCAACAACCAAGTGTTAGAAGATTTTTCTCCCATTTATTAAACAACATGTCACATTGTCTTTAACCAAAGCTACTTCTGTGAGGGTGGGCAGGCCCTGGCACAGGTGCCCAGAGCAGCCATGGCTGCCCCTGGATCCCTGGAGTGTCCAAGGCCAGGCTGGACAGGGCTTGGAGCAACCTGGGACAGTGGAAGGTGTCCCTGCCGTGGCAGTGGATGGATGGGATGGGATTTAAGATCCCTTCCCACCCAAACCATTCTGAGATTCTGTGTCACTGCTGTGGGCAGCTTTGGGCTCTCACAACAAAAACACTGAGGAGCTGGAGTGTGTCCAGGGAAGGGAACAGAGCTGGGGCAGGGGCTGGAGCACCAGGAGCAGCTGAGGGAGCTGGAGGGGCTCAGCCTGGAGAAAAGGAGGCTCAGGGGGACCTTGTGGCTCTGCACAACTCCTGACAGGAGGGGACAGCTGGGGTGGGTTGAGCTCTGTCTCCCAGGTACAGGAGGAGAGGAAATCGCCACAAGCTGTGCCAGGGAAGGTTTAGATTGGACATTGGGGAAATTCCTTCACTAAAAGGGTTGTAAAGCATTGGACTGTCCAGGAATCACCAACCCTGGAAGTGTCCAAAAAACATGTGGATGTGGCACTTGGGAACATGGCTTAATGGTGGCCTTGGCAATGTTAAGGTTACTGTTTGGCTCAATGAGCTTAAAGGTATTTCCCAAACTAAATTTTTCCATGACTCTCCTCTACTGAAATTCAGGTGCTGTGGGACAAAGCACTGGTGAGATTAAAAAGCCAAATTTTGTACTGAAGGCCAAAATGACGGGATTTCAGAACAAAAACATGAGCTCTGCACGGAGAGAGTGATTTACAACATTAATGAAAGATGCTGCAGCACAAGAGAAGGAGGAGATGAAATGCCATCATCTCCCTGGCAGCCTGAGACACACCCATCTATTATTAAAGTGGCTGTCAGCAATAAAGAGATGTTCCATGAGCAATTTAAACAATAAAAGGACTCCAGGAGACAGCCCATATCTTATTCATGGGCAGAAAAGGCTAATGAATAATTCACACGGCAGCAGGCCCTGCAGGCACTGCCCATCAGGGCACCCCTGACTCACCTTTGTAGCCTGGGCGCCCAATTTTCACAAATTTCTTCACTTCCACTTTGACCTTCTCTGGGGCAGGCTGGGCAGGAGCTTCCTTGGCTTCCTTGGCAGCTCGACGGGCCCTGGGTTTTAATTTGAGGATTTAAGAGTTACCTGCACTTGTTTCTAAAGGATACCCAGGAGCAGTTTGAATTCCTTAGCACAGAGTTTCACAGAAATCATGTCAGGAAATCCTATTTCCCCTCCCCAATTGTATCCATCCTTCCCCTGGCTAAAGGCTGTCACTCAATCATCTGATTCACCCTCACGATGACCTTGGGGCTTGACTCCACAAATGGATTTGAGAAGAGTTTAATTCTTGAAATCAAAATGAAAAAAAAAACCCAAGACCCACACCCACAGCTAAAGCAAAGCAAACGGGATTCCTTAAAACTTACAAATTTCTCCCAGCCTGTATGGACAAATCCACACCACAGAATCTTGGAATCTGTGATGAGTTCTTCCTGAGTTGGAAGGATCCACAAGGACCACCAAATCCAAGCCCTGGCCCTGCACAGACACCCCAACACTCCCACCCTGTGCCTCAGAGCGTTGTCCAAACACTCCTTGACCTCTGGCAGGCAGAGTTCCTTTTAACTAGACTCAGACAATTTGCTTTTAAAACTCTTTCTCCCTCTTCCTTCAGAAATTCCACAACTGGATTTGAACTTTAGCTTAAAATGGAGATTTTCAGCAGCATTTTTGGAGCAGATCCAGGCTGTACCTCCTGGAGGCTGCTCATGAGGAACCACAGTAAAGAACACTCAAGCACAGTGTGCTGCTGTGCAAAGGAGTTAAAGGGTTACAGATTCCCACCATCATAATATTAAAGTGCTTCAGTAATGGAGAACAAAGATATGGTAGAGGAAGACTTACAAATTGGTCTGATGCTTCTTCCCCTGGGTGTGTGCTAAGTAACTCCCCTGAAATAAAAACCATAAGAAAGTTAAATGCAGCCAGGACTGAAAGACTCCTGTCACAGAGAGATTGTAGCACACCCTGACAAGGGTGTTTTAATCCTCAGCACAGAGGAATCTCACTCCAAAAGAGCAGATTGTTCTCAGCTGCTGAGCTGTCACACACTGTCAGGTTTAACCACCCCTCATGTCTCAGCAGTCACTGCCCAGGTTCTGAAGATCCTGTTATTCCCAAATTCCTGTTATTCCCAAATTCCTGCTGTTGGGATCAGGACAGACAGGTATTCCCCTCACCTCATTGTTGTGGAGCGTCAGGCAAAGCTTGCACTCGTAGGAGCCCAGGTGATTTTTCATAAAATAGGGGTCCTGGGAAAAGAATGATTGACAAGTTATGAGCAAAATCCATGGCAAAGCAACAGAATAACCAAAATACTGGGGAGGGTTCCTGCACTGGAAGAGCTGGTTCCTTCCCCAGAGGCTGCTGGGGCACTGCCCAGGTTCCCCAGGGAATGGTCCTGGCCCCAAGGCTGCCAGAGCTCCAGGAGCATTTGGACAGCACTCTCAGGGTGGGATTGTTGGGGTGTCTGTGCAGGGCCAGGGGCTGGACTGATGATCCTTGGGGGTCCGTTCCAATTTAGGATATCCTAGGATTCCATAAGGGAGTTCAGAATTTAAATCAACAGCACAAGAGAGTTTTAGGAGGAGGAAACAGAGAACCAACAGCAGCCATGTGCACGGGTGACAGAATTCCCAGCTGCAGCAGGAAACAGCACATCACAAACCAGCCCTGAGGAGACTAGGAAATGATGGAGACATAAATGCTGGCACCTCCCTGTCACTGTGTCCCAAATATTCCTTATTTGACGCCCACATTCCCAGAAACAGAAACATTTAAACACAATCCACACCTCAGCCTGGAGGTGAAAAGTCTCTGGGGTGACCCCAGAGGCTAAAGAGGCTCCAAACAAGATGGAGAGGGACTTTGGAAAAGGGCCTGGAGGGACAAGACATAGGGGATGGCCCCAAATAGACCATGACTAGCATTAGAGGGGATACTGAGAAGAAATTCCTCCCTGTGAGGGTGGGGAGGCCCTGGCACAGGTGCCCAGAGCAGCTGTGGCTGCCCCTGGATCCCTGGAAGTGCGCAAAGCCAGGTTGGACAGGGCTTGGAGCAGCCTGGGACAGAGGAAGATGTCCTTGGATGAGCTTTAACATTCCTTTCAATCCAAGCCATTCCATGACGCCATGGATCTGACTCTCCACTCTTCCCCCCTGGGCTCTGGGAAAGTCCTGTGGTGCCCCCACCTTGTTGATGTCGATGGTCTCGAGGGCGAGCTGCCGCAGCCGCTCCCGCCGGTCCCGGTTGCTCTCGGAGGCTGAGGCGACGCCCCCGCTGCCCGTCTTCCCCCCAGGGCGGTGCTGGAAATCCATGGTGGCAAATTGTGGCCTTCAGCTCCTCCTGGAGAAAGGGAGAGTCTGAAAAAGGGAGAAGCAGTGTGAGTGATGACTGAACCAGAGGTCACAGAGTGCTCAGCTCCATCACTGAGGACATGGGATGACATCCCAGACATGCCCATGGCACACAATCCCACACGGAGCAGGTCTGGTACGACCAACTCAGGAAACTGGAGTAAAATGATCCAGAAAATCCCCCTGGAGCCCTTCCCATGTCCTCAGCCACCCCCAAGCCCAGCTGGGCCCCAGCAAGGCCGAGCAGCTCCACCAGAGGCTTCCCCAGACCCCCAAAAGGAGCGTCCCCACCTCACCTGAGGCACAAAGAGCCCCAGGAACTCCCCCCTCTCCACCACCCAGGTCTGGTGCCCCCCCCACCCTGACACCCCCAAAGCCCCAGGCCCACCCTGCCAGCCCCAAACCCCTGGGAGGGTCAGAGCCCCCCAAGCCCCCCAGCAAGGGCAGGGGTTCTGAGCAGTGTCCCCAAGCCACAGGTGAGGTCCTGGAGTGCTCCCCGCCCCCAGCAAGGTCAGAGTCCCCAACATATCCCCACACAGAGCTCCAACACCAGAACGACCTCTGAGGAACCCCCACTCCTTCCCCACAGAGCACCCAGTTCCCTCAATGTCTCCCCCCTAGACCCTCTCCAGCCACATCCCCCAGTAACTCCAGCCCTGATTCTCCAATCAAAACCCAGTGGGTACCCCTGATCTTCCCAGTACTCCCAGTCCTGAGCTAGTCCTACCCCCAGTTTCCCACTCATGATTCTCCAGTTCCCCCAGACCCACCCCCCAAGGTCGCCCAGTTCTCCCAGTCCCTCCTCACCCAGTACCCCCAGACCTGCCCTGATCCTACTTCCAGTTTTCCAGCTCGGATTCTCCAGAGCCCCCAGTCCCTGTCCAGCCTTGTCCCCAGCAACTCCAGTCCTGATTCTGCAGTCAGGGCCCCCCAGGTACGCCCGGTTCTGCCCTCCCTGCCAAACGTTCCAGTACTCCCAGTCCCACCCCCAATTTCCCAGCCTGGATTCTCCAGTATCCTCAGGTCACCCAGTTCCCCCAGACCCTCCTCACCCAGTTGTTCCAGTCCCGCTCCAGCCCTGTACGCCAGTAACTCCAGCTCTGATTCTGCAGTCGGCCCCCCAGGTACCCCCGGCGCTGCCCCACCAATCCTCCCAGCACTCCCAGTCCTGCTCTGGTCCTACCCCAGTTTCCCACTAGTGATCCTCCAGTTCCCTCAGAGCCCCCGAGCCCAGATCGCCCAGTTCTCCCAGTCCCTCCTCCCGCGGTTCCCCCAGCCCTGCCCTGTCCCGCCCCCCACTCAGGACCCCTTTTCCCCTCAGACCCCTCACCCCAGATCGCCCAGTTCCCCCAGCCCTGCCCTGTCCCGCCCCCACTCAGGACCCCTTTTCCCCTCAGACCCCTCACCCGAGATCGCCCAGTTCCCCCAGCCCTGCCCTGTCCCGCCCCCCACTCAGGACCCCTTTTCCCCTCAGACCCCCCAGCCCCTCACAACTCCCCCTCCCCCCGCTCCGTACCTGCGCGCGGCCCCGCTCCCTCCGCGGCGCATGCGCGCTCTCCCTGCTCAGCCCCCGCGCATGCGCGCTCCCGCCGCCCCCGAGCGGTTCCGGGTCCCCCGCGCGGGCGCTTCCGGCGGCGGCGGCGGGGCCGGGCGGGGCCATGGGCCGGGGCGGGCCCGCCATGCGCTACAACGAGCGGGAGCTGCTGTCCCTGGCCCGCCAGCCCGCCGAGAAAGCGGCCGAGATCCGCATGAGGGTCCCCAAGAAGGGCAGCGGTGAGGGGGAGTCTGGGTGGGGCCTGAGGGGCCCCCAGTGGTGAATGAGGGCTGGGGTTATGGGGGTAGGGCCAAGGCAGGGCCGGGGGTGCCTGAGGGGCCCGAGTGGAGAATCAGGACTGCGGTTACTGAAGAGGGACTGGGAGAAGTGGGTGTCTTGGCTGGGAGGACTGGGAGTCCTGGAGAATCCGGGCTGGGAAAGTGGGAGCACTGGGCGAGGAGGGACTGGGAGAACTGGGGTGGTAGGACTGGAGATACTAAGGAATCAGGACTGGGAAACTGGAGATAGCACCAAGTCAGGACTGGGAGAATTGGCAGTACTGGGAGAAGCAGGTGGAGGGAGAGCAAGATTGAAGGGGAGTGTGGAGAAAGCAGGTGAAGGTGGATGAGGATCAGAGGTGCCTCGGGGGCCCTGACTGCAAAATCAGGACTGGAGTTAGAGGAGAGGGACTGGAGAAGAGACACTGGGAGAACTGGTCACTCTGGAGCTACTGGGCTGGGAAACACTGGGGGTAGGATCAGGACAGGACTGGGGGTACTTGGTGAGGAGGAACTGGGTGACCTGGGCTGGTGGGGCTGGGGGTACTGGAGAATCCTGAGTGGAAAACTGGGGTAAGACCAGGTCAGGACTGGGGGTACTGGGAAGATCGGTGGGACAGGACCGGGGGTACCTGGGGTCCACAAGCGGACAATCCGGACTGGGGTTACTGGAGAGGGACTGGGAGACAGATGCTGAAAGAACTGGGTGACCGGGGCTGGGGGTACTGGAGAGTCCGGGCTGGGAGCACTGGGTAAGGAGGGACTGGGAGAGCTGGATGACCTGGGGTGGTTAGACTGGGGGAACTGGAGAATCACAAGCAGGAAACTGGGGAGAGGGCCAGGGAGGGACTGGGGGTACTTGAGGGGCCCCAGAATGAGAACTGGAGTTACAGGAGAGGGACTGGGGAGATACACGGGGAGGACTGGGTGCTCTGGGAGTACTGGAGAATCACAAGTAGGAGGGGGGAAAGACTGGGAGCACTGGGCAGAGAGGGTGGGGTAGGACTGCCTGTATTGGGTGGTCAGGACTGGGGACAGGCAGACTGGGAGGGCTGCTGTGTGGGAATGGGGAGCACAAGTGATGGGATCCAGTCTGGGAGTGGAGGGAGGTTCTGGGGCTGAGCTGGAGCTGGGGAGAGCCCATGGGGGACCAGGGAATCTGGGGAAGAAGCTCTCCCCTGAAACCTCCCAGCAAATTCCATTGCAAACTAGCACTGGAGTCACTCCCTTGTCCTGGCCCTTTCCTTCCCTGAGGACCTGGTGGACTTTGTCCCTCGGAGGTGACAGCTGTGCTGACAGCTCCCGGCAGAGGCTCCTGGTTTCTGGAGCTTTACCTGGAATGCCTGAGGCCCTGTTGGTGCTGCCGTTGTGGGCTCTGACTGCCCAGGAGCTGCTGGAGAAGCTGCTCAGGGGCTCTGTCACCCTGAGGCTGTTCAGACACTCTGTCACCCCGAGGCCACTCAGACACTTTGTCACTCCGAGGCCACTCAGACACTCTGTCACCCTGAGGCAGCTGTGGGATCAGCGCTGTGCTGGGCACTGGCAAGGCTGGCAGGGGCTTCCCTCTGCTCCCTGTGCCCACTGTCTCAGCCCTGCCCTGCCCCCTCCTGTCCCTGCAGTGCTGAAGAAGCGCCTGGTGAAGCTCGTGGTGAACTTTCTCTTCTACTTCCGGACAGATGAGGCTGAGGTAGGGAAGGAGCCTCGTGGGTGGGGTTTGTTTTCCTCCTTTTTTGTTTTTTCTGTACATGGATTGTGTGGGTTGGGAAAATGGTGCAAGGACAGAGTGTCCACCTTTGTTCTTCCATCAGCTCAGCTGGGCTCCAGGAGAGCTGGAGAGGGACTGGGGACAAGGGATGGAGGGACAGGACACAGGGAATGGCTTCCCACTGCCAGAGGGCAGGGAGAGATGGGATCTTGGGGAGGAATTGTTCCCTGTGAGGGTGGGCAGGCCCTGGCACAGGTGCCCAGGGAGCTGTGGCTGCCCCTGGATCCCTGGAAATGTCCAAGGCCAGGCCGGACAGGGCTTGGAGCAGCCTGGGATGGTGGAAGATGTCCCTGCCCATGGCAGGGGTGCAATGGGATGGGCTTTGAGGTCCCTTCCAACCCAAAATGTTCTCTGAAATGCAAGGTAAATCAGATTTTCAGTCCCTTCCTTGCTGCCTGATTTACCTCTTGCACATTGTGTTGCTTAGACAAGGGTTCCCTGTGGCTGCTCTTGTTCATGGCCAGTGTCACCTGCTGGTCAGAGCCACCTGTCCCCACACCCTTGAGTAGTACCTGGTGGTTTTTTGTTCACCCTGAGCTGCTCCAGCTCACTCCCACTGTTGAAGCTCTTGCAAGGCTCCAAGACAGCCCTCAGGACAGCCCTTTCACAGCTCAGTGTGAGTCACTCTGTGTGTCACAGGAAACATTTCATCTTTGTTTCTTTTATTGAGCAAGTGAAAGTTCTCCACTGCCATCACAGAGTGCTAAAGGCCAGGCTGAATCTGAGCCAGTAGAGGTGATTAATACCTAATTAACATATGCAAAGTGCTACAGGTGTAACTGGCAGGAAAAGGCTGATTCAAGGAATTCAGAACAAGGTGCAGTCAGACTGAATTATTTAAATTTTAATTTGTTTAAAAAGCTGCAGGGGAACACTGTGGGTTCAGCCCCTGTCATGCTGGGGACACTGCGGATTAAACACTCTCTCTCTGTGTCTTCCAGCCCATTGGAGCTCTGCTGCTGGAGCACTGCAGGATTACCAAAGAGGAGGAGAATGTCTTCTCCATCAGTGAGTGCTGCTCCATTCCTTCTTTCCCTGTCTCTCCAGGAGCAGTGGGATCAGCTCAGCCCTTCCCCTCCTCAGTGGGGTCACTGCCCCCAGCCCTTCTCCTCTCCCTCAGTAGGGTCAGGGCCCCTCAGGTGAGGGTCAGGCTCTGCTTCCAGGGAACAAGGGACAGAACAAGAGGAAACAGCCTCAAGCTATGCCAGGGCAGGTTTAGGTTGGATATTGGGGAAAATTTGTTCACCAAGAAGGTTTTGAAGCAGTGGCACAGCTGCCCAGGCCAGTCGTGGAGTCGCCATCATTGGGAGTGTTCAGAAAATGTGTGGTTGTGACACTTGGGGACAGGAGCGAGTGGTGAGCATGGTGCTGCTGGGCTGATGGTTGGACTTGATGATCCTTAAGGTCTTTTCCAACTTTAACAATTCCTCAGCCTTTCCCCTCCTCAGCTGCCAGCTTTTCCTCACCGTGCCTGTGCCCCATCCCGAGGAGATTCCAGGGATATTCCACGGCACAGCCTGTGGCCTTTGCCCAGCTGCACGTGCCGAGCAGCACAAACAGCAGCAGCCAGACCCTGCTGGGTGTCTGTGGAATCCCTCGGGGGGGAGGGTGGTTATTGACAGATCTCTGCTGTGCTGCTGCATTTTATCCAAAAAAAAAAAAAAGCGCTGGAGAGGCTCAGATAAAGGTGCTCCAGCCCCGTCCTCCCCTGTGTTTGTGGCGATACGGCGGCTCCAGCTGGGCTGGCTCCCCTGGGAGCAGCCTTTCATCCCAGAGCTCTTCCCTGTGCCAGAGGTATGTGGGACAATAACAGGATGTTTCTCCAAGGCCATCCCCGTATCTTTTGGCCTGGTTGCCAGGCACAGCTGTGGCTCTGCTCCGTGCTCCCCCTGCTTCCAAAGGACCGATCCCAGAGCACCACGCGCTGGATTTTGGGGCTTTAGGGATGTTGGGAGCTCTGTGGGTGAGGATTCCTGAGAGGGGTTAAACCCAGTGGGGCCTGGTGCCAGGATGTGCTCATCCTGAGGGGTTGGTGCAGCCTGACCCAGGTGCTTGGCAGCAGCAGCCCCCAGGGTCTGCACAGAGCAGAGCTCTGGGGACAGGAATTGATGGCATGTCCTGGTTCTGTCCTGGGCAGGAACTGAATGGCACCACGACCTGCTCTCCACTCTGCACATTCACAAAAGCCTCCAGCAAAGGCAGCTCAGGGCCTTCTCCCAGTGCAGTTTAACTCCTCAGCTGGCAGCCCCCTGTATCCCAATCCCTTCCTCAGGGCTGTTTCCCCCTTTGGTTTAAATCCATGGTGACTTTGCAGGGGGCCCAGGGAGTCAGTCCTGGATCTGGCCATGTTGGTCCAGTTAAGGTCACCCTCAGTTTGGGAATTTGCTTTTCCTGAGGTCTTTGGTCACTGTAAGCTGGGAAATGCTGTGGGCAGCAGCTCCTGGCCACCCAGAGCCACCCAGGGAACGGGAATGGAGGTTGGAGTCACAGACTTTTTCCCAGCTCATCTTAGTTAACAGAGCTGCTAATTGAGGCCTGGCAGGGTCTGGGGAGGGAGGCAGGGAAGCACCAGCAGCTCTGCCAGGACCTTGAGCCTTTTCCTTGTCCCTGGCAGGTTTCATCGAGGAGCCAGAGAGGAAATATTGCTTCGAGTGTGCCACGGAGGAGCAGTGCCAGGAGTGGGTCGAGGCCCTCAAGAGAGCCAGGTGAGATGAGCCATTGGAGGCAGGGCAGAGCTGGGGGCTCTGGGCTGTTTCCTGGGATCAGGAACTGGGAGGACAGTGGTTGTCTCCTCCCAGACAAGCTTCCCTCCAGCTCTAAACAGCATCTGAAACTTCTCCACGTCCTTCTCTGCTCAGCCCTCCCCATGCTCTGTTCCTGTCTTGCAGCTACGAGTTCCTGAGGAGGAGCCTGATTTTCTACCGGAACGAGATCCAGAAGATGACAGGGAAGGTGAGTGAGTCCCTGCAGGGCTCAGGGGGTGACTGTTGGGTTTGGATGGCAGCAGGGGCTGGTGCTGCCAGTCCTGCCCAGGCTGTGTGTGGGAAGCAGATCCCAGATCCCATAAGGAGCCAAGGTCTCCACAGCCAGACCTGAGCACCTTCCCCTGGGTGCTCACTCCCACCCTGGTGCACACAGTCCAGTGCTGGAGCGGCCCAAGGTTTGGAGCTGGCCAGGTCTGGAGCTGGCCTGGACTCCCTGCAGGTCTCTGGAGCAGTTCACCCCCAGCCCTGGGCAGGTCCGTGGGTGGAGATGCTGCTCACGCCCTGCCAGACCGCGGGGAAGCATCCCTGCTCCAGGGGAGGGAGCGGCTGTGGCTCACCTGGGCCTTGGGTCCCTGCTGTGTCCTGTGTGTCCCGAGGGCTGCTGGGCTTTATCTGCATCTCACTGGTGCCTCGCTGTGCTCCCTCCCTGCAGGACCCCCTGGAGCAGTATGGAATCTCCGAGGAAGCTCGTTTCCAGCTGGGAGCACACAGGCAGTGACCCCTCACCTGGGCTGAGCTGCCTCCTGACCACCCCAAGCCCCTGGGAAGGACAGCAGCTCCCCACAGTGACCACGTGACTTTTTTATTTATTACCCAAATCATTTTGTAGGATTTTTTTAAAGGGAATTCGTTGCACATTCCCAATTCCCCAGCTGGGGAGGCTGAGCTGCTCCGTGGGTGCTGCAGTGGGAGCAGAGCCCCCCAGCCCTGGGATGAGCAGAGGGACCGACAGAGCTCCCAGCAGCTGCTCTCCTCCGGGGCCTGGAGCTGCTGGGGCCACCCTGAGCCAGCTCCAGCCCTTTTCCTCCTCCCTGTCCCTGTCCTGAGGGGGCTGCTCTGTTTTCCTGGCCCAGGATCCTCCCACAGTCTCCCAGCAGCCGTGGGGCTCACCCCTGGCTCTGCTGGGATGTTGTGCCTGATGCATTCCTGGGCTCCAGGGTTAACCCTCTCCTGCCTCTCCTGCTCACAGGGAGCAGGGAGGAGTGGGAATTCCTCCAGCTGATGGAGAGGGGCATCTGCTCCCCTGCGCCAGGGGGACAGCTCTGTGCAGCCACTGCCTTTTGGGCTCTTCTCTCTCCTCCTCTGGGCAAGTGCTGCAGTTCCTGGGGGTTGGGTGAAGCCCATCCTGGAGAACAAAGACAGCCAGAGATCCCTGGGTGTGATCCTGCCTGTCTGCAGAGCTCTGCAGTGATCCAGCTTCCCGGGGAGGAGAGCCAGATGGAGAGGCTGGCAAAGGCTGGAGCTGCTCCCTTTGGCTGGAGCTGCAGGGCAGGCACCAGCTCAGCCAGGCATTAACCCTTCATTCCCTGAGCCTCTGCTGCAGCTCTTCTCCCTCTCTATGTCCCCTTTGTCCGAAGGAACAGACCAAAAACTGTGCCAAGGTCACAGTGAGCTGCCAGGGAATGAGGGCTGCCTGCCCTGGAGCTCCTGCAAGGAGGAGATAAGGATTAGGGAACAGCATCCCAAAGGATCAGCCGTGGCTCCGGCTGCACCAAGGAAAACCACCAGAAATGAGGGCTGGAGGACACTCCCCACACCCAGGGCTGTGGCGACACAGATTCCTGACTGCCTGAGCAGCTCCCCTGGAGCCAGCCCAGGGAAAGCCCCAGGGACTCCCGGGGGAAGGTCCAGGTGCCACTGGCAGAGGTTGCTGGCAGCAGGGACAGGGCTGGGGCTGGGCAGGGCAGGGCCGGGGGCTTGGCCTGAGCTTTGGGGGCTGCAGCTCTGGGCATTGTTCCCCTCCAGCTGCCCAGCCAGGGAGGGGTGGAGCAACCTCTGAGCTGGGACTGAAGGGAATTTTGGGGCCTTTTCCTCCTTGGCTGGGAATTAATGCCCAAACCAGAGCTCACACTGCAACCTTTGGTAGCCTGGTGTTCGCTCTTACCTCATGCAGCTGAGTACCAGGAGAGTGACACCTGTCTGTCACTGAAGCTTTAGTTTTAATCTCAAAGCTGAGATTTTTCCCTTTTCCCTCCTCGGATATTCCCTTTCCCATGAATCATTCCAGGTGCTTGCTCCAGAAATTACCAAAATCAGCCGAGGGGCAGCTGCCCTGCAGGATCAGCCGAGGGCAGCAGGGAGGGAGCACAATCCAGGGGGGGCTGCAGACAGATGGCAGCTCCAGGGGAAGCAGCAGCGAGGGATTAAAAGCAGGAACACACCAGAGCTGGTGCTTTAGGAAATCTGTATCCTTGGATGACTCCAAAGTGCATTTTAATCCTGCCCAGCCTGCATTTTTACAAGCCAGAGCTGAGTTCTCAGCCACCACTGTAGCAAATGTGTCACCTGTGCCTTGCAGGACTCGGTGGCCTCCTCCTGCCACACCTTTCCCCAGGTGGAGCTGCCACCCTCCAGTGTCACTGTAGAGAAAATGGGTGTTCTATTTGCTGTTCCAGGGAACAGTTGGGTGAGCGAGAGCAAAGCCCAACACTGATTTAAATGTTCAGCACCAATGACATTTCTTAACTGAATGTACAACAAAAGCTGTGAAGAGTTCCCGGGGCCAGGACAGGCCCAGGGACTCAGATCCATTGTGGGGCAATGGGGCACGGGGTGGGATTGAGGGAGGGAACTTGGTACTTTGCAGAAACTTTGAAATCTGCATCAACTGCTGGTGATTTACAGACATTTGTTCATTTTTCACACTCTGATGCCTTTGCTTGTTGTGTTTCAGTGAGAGCTGGGTCCAGGCTCCCTGAGGGCCACCTGAAGCCATTTCTCTGTTGTACAGTGAACATTCCCAATAAATCCTGGTTTAATCTTTGTGATGGTCAGAGCTGTTCTACAACACCAAAACCTTCCTGGGAGGGGTGGCTGGAGGCAGCTCAGGGTCCTGCCCAGGGGTGGTTCCTGCTCAAGATGGCTCCATGAGGGGCTTTGGAGAGGCTTTTTCATTGAACCATAAAATCGTTTGGGTTGGAAGGGACCTTTAAAGGTTAAGTCCAACTCATGTTTTTGGCACTGGAGCCAGAGCAGTGTCTCTGGGGCCAGATCTGTGTGGAAGAGGAGCTGGGGCAGGGCTGGGGACTCTGGGTGGAGCTGGGGCTGTGGCTCATTTTACAGTGACTTCACTCAGGAACTGTTTAGGGCCAGCACCTCCAAGGTTTGCACACATCCCTGCGTGTCTCTGGGTTTGGGACATGGGTGACACTGCTGGCTAAAGGGAGCAAAGCTTGCATGGGTTGGGAATCAGGGAATAATTTAGGTTGGGAAAGATCTCTAAAACGTCCTTGAGTCCAACCATCATCACCCAGCACTGCCAAGGCCAGCCTCAGGTGCCACAGCCACACTTGGAACCCTTCCAGGGCTGGGGACTGCATCACAGCCCTGGGCAGTGCCTTCCAATGCTTCACAACCTTTTCAGTGAAGGAATTTTCCCAATATCCAATCTAAACCTGCCCTGGCCCAGCCTGGGGCCATTCCCTCTCCTCCTGTCCCTGTTCCCTGGGAGCAGAGCCCAACCCCCCCGGCTGTCCCCTCCTGTCAGGAGCTGTGCAGAGCCACAAGGTCCCCCTGAGCCTCCTTTTCTCCAGGCTGAGCCCTTTCCCAGCTCCCTCAGCTGCTCCTGGTGCTCCAGACCCTTCCCAGCTCTGTTCCCTTCCCTGGCCATGCTCCAGCCCCTCAATGTCCCTTGATGTGCCCAGAGCTGTCCCCAGGACCTGCTGTCCCCCCCCAGTGCCCAGGGCAGGGTCACCAAACCCTCAGAGCTGAAGATGCCACCTGCTTTGGGGTCCCTGTCCCTCTGTGCCCCACAAAATCCCCAAATCTCATTTCCCTCCTGGTTCCAGCCCCTGCTGCCGAGGCAGTGAAAGTCCACAAGAGCTCGGTGTATTAAAATACAGACACTTTAATATAAAGACAAAACTTCAAAGCATCGTTTCAATTACAAATCAAGGGAGACACAAGAAATTAAGTGGAGGGAGGGGAGCAAAAACTAACTCTTACATTGTGGAGAATTAGAAAGGCAGGGTGGAAATATATATATTATACATACATATATACACACCAGAATTCACACTACTGCTATGCAGGAATGAAAGGAATGACAGGACAACTTACCAGTAAAAAAAAAAAAAAAAAACCAAAAAAACCAAAAAAAAAACAACCAAAAAAACAGAAAGATAAATTAGGGGAAGTTTGAATTTTAAATAATTCAGTTTAATAGGCTAAATTATATAAACTAATTCCTATTCACTAGGAAACATCCCATATCACTGTCCTAAGAAAATGGGTTTTTCAAAAAATCCACTGAAAAATGGATTTTTATTAGTAGTTAAAAGTTTACTAATCAATTCCTGAGCAACAGCAACCTCATCATCTACTGCTTTCCCCATCCAAGTCCCACTCAGCGAGGGCAGGCTCTCACTCCTAAAAAGTTTAAGTAGAACAGAGACCTAAAAAGTTGGGTTTTAATTGGAAACCAATCACTTCAAAGATTAATAGGTTAAAAAAGCCAAGCAGGATGGATCAACCCATTCCACCTTTTCCTCAATAACTCCAGAGACAAAACCTTTTAAAAAAAATTATTTGACTGCACCAGAAAAGCAACCAGATGTACCTCGAGAAAACCAAAGGGTCACAAACCTGAGAACTTCAGGGTTAGCATCACCAAACTTCGAATTTTAGGATGTGATTTTGTTTTTACACCATGAAAAAACTCAAGGAGCCTCTTCAGGAAGAAGGTCCCAAACAGCAAAAGTACTGGAGAATTATTTCCCAATTTTTTTTGTTTCGCGTTTAAACCCTGAAGTTCCCAATAACAGCATCTTGCAATGCAATATTCAGTCTAAATAGATATTTATATATTTATAATGTATAAGGATAAATAAAATATGGCACAACAACATTTTGAAACCGGAACTCCAGCTTTTAGTGAAAACCTGATCCGCAAATGGAGCGGAAAATGGAAGTGGAGCAAAAAAAAAAAAAAAAAGAAGAAAAAAAGAAAACAAACCTTAAAAACCAGTAAAACTTCAAATATTCATACACTGACTGCACATCTGTGCTCCCAAAACTCCAATTCCTGTGATTTCTCCTCAGTGCTGCAAAGATAGTTCACAAAAACACTGTGTAGTTTCTGCTCCCCAAAAGGATTTTGGGTTCCCAGCCCTGTCCAAGGCCCTCCCCTGCTCCCAACCCTTTTTCCTCTCTGTGCTTTTGGCTCAGGCAAAACAAGAAAAGCAGAATTTTCCACAGCAGCCACTCCTGGGAGCTGGGATAGCTGCAGGGTGGAATTATCCAGGATAAAACACACGGAGAATCCTCAGGTTCCCCAGCCTGGATCCCAGGGGGAATTCAAGCACCGAAAGCAAATGTGTCACACAGGACCTGACCTGTGTCAAATGTGTCACACAGGACCTGACCTGTGTCAAATGTGTCACACAGGACCTGACCTGTGTCAAATGTGTCACACAGGACCTGACCTGTGTCAAATGTGTCACACAGGACCTGACTGAGCAAAGCCTTGGCAGCAGCACCAGGACAAACCCCAGAATGGCAGGGAATGGCTCCTCCAGGAGCATCCCTGGCTCCTTGGGGACAGTGGCCCCGGGCTGGGGCAGTGCAGGTGTCCCCAGGGCTCAGGGGGCTCCGGGGGAGGGAGGGAAGGGCTCTAGGAGGGGAATCACCATCGGCAGCCTGAGAACAGCTCCCAGCGCTGGATCTCCTCTGGCAGCAATCAGCAGGAGCTGGAGCAGGGCAGGGAAGCAGAGCACCCTGGGGACACAGATCCCACAGATCCCACAGGTGCCAAAGCAGGGCTCTGAAGGGACAGGGAGGAGCTGGAAGCGCTGGCTGTCCCCCGGGCCAGGGCTGGCTGTTCCCAGCACCTCTGGGAGTCTCCTGCCACCCTCCCTCGGCCTCTCCTCTGCCCGGACTCTCTTCCGAATGGAAAAATAAGGGTTGGGGGAGCAGGCGCTGCTTTCTGAACACACAACCCCAGCGAGAACCAAACCCCTGTCCGTGGCCACAGGAAAAACCTTCCCTTGCTAGGGGCAGCCCAGCAGAACAGGAAGATCCATGGTTTCCCAAGAAAAGGATGAGATGGAAGCCGATGACCACTGGCAGTAAATGCCCAAGCTGCAGCTGAGGCTCCCCACAGGTGGAGGGGCACGAGCAGCAGGTGAGGCAGCTCTGGCTCTCACTCAGCTCCTCCCAGATGGGTCCGGACAGGGAATCAGAACAGTTTGGATTGGAAAGCACCTTTAAAGGTCATTTAGTCCAACCCCAAAGAAGGAGGTTGAAGTGACCCCAAAACACATCTCAGAGGGAAAGCTGTCCCCAGCAGGGTGAGGGCAGGGACACAGCCCCGAGCAGGCACCACGGCCCTGGAGCAATGCTCCAGCTGGAGAAGTTTCCAGCTGGGATGGAAGAGCTGAGCAGGCTGGAAACCTTTCCACTCGCAGGCTGCAATTGCACAAGTGACTTCCTCAAGGATTAAGTTTGACTAAAGAAAGAAGAAAGTGACTCAACACTTGAACGGAGCGTGACCCAGATCTGGGCGAGTTTCAGACTGAGGAGTGTCAAATCCTGGGGATTTGGAATCTCTGGATTCACAAAGTGATGAGTAAATCCATTCACGACCAAGTGACGTCACCTTCCTGCCTGGGGACATCAGGATGTGATCAGGGTGTGATCCCAGAGTCAGACCCTCCAAGATCACCTGATCCCAGTGAGTCCTGGCACAGGGGGAATCCCTTCCGTGCCCAGAGCCAAACCCCAGCCAAGAGCAGGGGCAGCACAATGTGTGTGCTGGAAGATAAAGTGCTGTCCCCACTGGGGAGGAAGGAAAAGAGATGGAAGCACAAGAATTTCAGATCTGCCTGGCCGAGGAGACACAAATCCCCGCTGAGAGAAGGAGCTGGAGATGACGCTCAGGCCCGGAATGTCGGGGGCAGGGAGGATGTGCTGCACTCCCCACTGCTCCCCTAAAGAGCTGCTTCCCCTTCTCCTCTCTCCCACTGCATCCAAACTGAACTGAGAGCTGAAGATGTTCCCTGGCTGTCCAGACTGATCCACACCTTCCTGCAGGGATGAGCCTCAGCAAACCCAGGGCTGATGGAGGGACACCTCCACATCCCCATTACCCTCACCCCAGCTCAGATCCAGCCTCTCCATCCTCAGCAAGGTTTTCCCACTCTCTCCCTCAGCAATCCACTGCTGGGTGTCCCCACGGCCCTGGCTGAGGGAAGAAGAAGAAGAATTGCTGCTGAATTACTCATCTGCAGCAAATCCCAAATTTAGGTCCAGTGCCTTTGGAGCCCTCCCAGCACGGTGGGTCCCAGGGGACTGGGCCTGGAGGGCCAGAGGTGGCAAATCCCCAAAACAGGAAGAGCCCACGCAAGTCTCATTCCTCAAGGCTGACATTTAGCAGCAGGGACAGGTTTTCCTCAGCACAGCACTCAGGAAGTTCCATTTTTTTTGGCTCCAAGATGTGTTTTTGCTTCCTGGCAAGTCCCTCGCTGGCAGCAGGGCCGTGGAGGAGGGGGAATGGTGTGACAGCCCCGGAACGACCAGACCCGGCACGGGCAGGATGTGGGAACGCAGGAGAAATTCTTGGGTTTTTGGAACTGTTTGGCTTTGACTGCTCCAGAGGATCTTCAGTTATTGCAAACAGGTTTCAGCCTCTGGCTCGGTGTTCCAGCAGGGGGGTCACGGCTGTGGCCACGTGGATCAGATCCCACTAGCTCCAAGGTTTTCCTCCAGCCAGGTGAAGGCTCTTCCCAACGTGCAGACAGAGGAGTAAAAAAGTGGCCAGGAATTGGACTCGATGATCCTGCAGGCTCCTTCCAACTCAGGATGTTCTATGATTCCATGATTTTCATTGAACGTGCCCCAGGTCACGGCAAAGCAATAAAAGGTCAGGGAGGGGAAGACACAAACAGGAATCTCTTGGCAAAAACATCTCCCAGCTCAGGCAGTGCAGTCCCAAACTGCACCCCTGGGAACGCTGCTCTGATGGGTGCCCAGACAGCCTCTGGAAGCATTTGGGAATCACTGCCAGGAGCAGTGACAGAGCAGGGCCTGGGCTGGGGGAAGGCACCGGAGCAGCTCTGGGTTCCATGGGTGGGGAATGCTGCTGGGAACAGCAGCGAGTGCACAGGTGGGGGAGGCTGATGCTCAGGCAGACTGGATCCTTTTCCAGGAATTCCAGCGATTTCTTCCTGGCTCTGGTTCCCTTGGGCCCTCC
The DNA here is from genome assembly GCA_036630365.1 of Acanthiza pusilla. NCBI lineage: Eukaryota > Metazoa > Chordata > Aves > Passeriformes > Acanthizidae > Acanthiza > Acanthiza pusilla. The sequence continues at coordinate 1,989,000 of JAXCHO010000105.1, read as the reverse complement.
TGGATGACATCTGCAGAGTCACAGCCCCCAAAATGCCGGGGGCTGAAGTGGCTCAGTCGCAGGCAGTGCTGAGATCCAGGGCTGTGCTGCCATGCCCAAGGCTGCTCCCGAGCCAGCCCTGCCTTGGACACCACCTGCCACCAAAGCAGTGACCAAGGTGACCCCGAGGGACAGAGGGGCTTTGCTTTTCCACAACATCCACTGCGGGGCAGGTGACAAACTCCTCAGGCAGGGCCTTTGGTCCGAGGGGTCATGGAATCACAGATGGAAAAGATCTGTGAGGAGACCCTGCCCTGAGCCCTCTGACAGCTCAGTCTGGCTCCCCAGACAGCAATTCCCGAAATGCTGGATGCAAAGCTTGTCATTCCCACAAGGATCTGTCCCTCCTCATCATCCAGGGGGTGCTGGGTGACACAGGTGACACAGGTGGCACAGGTGACACAGGTCTCGAGCAGGGTGGGAAGCACTGAGGGCTCCATGGAATTTGTGGCTTGGCTCCTTCTCCAGCACAAATCCTGTGGGTGCCTCGGGCACCAACCAGAGAAGGAAAGGGATGGCAGCCAAGGTCTCCTGCTGTGTCTCCATGGCTGGAGGTGAAGGGAGGCACAAGAGCTCCAAGGGGCACCAAATCCTGGTCTCTCTGCAGGAAAGGATCTGATCAAACCAGGGATGAAAAGCTTCTACTCCGATTTCCTCCTCTGTCTCTCTCACCGGAGATATAAATGATGGGGGAGAGGTAATTAGGAAATTAATTAAGGCTGCTGCCCCTCCAGCAATCACTCATTTACAGTCTCCAGAGGCCCCAGCACTCTGCTGCGTGCTGGGGAAGAAGCTGGAGCTGTCCAACTCCCAGCTGCAAAACATCTGGGTTACATTGTGCTCCTGGATTCCAGGACATACTCTGTTTGGCTCCTACTAGAAGCTACTGGATGTTCCTCAGCTCTCGCTCCCGAGCATTCCTGCCCTGCCCAGGTTCTCCTGGTGCTGCCAGTCCCTCAGCAGGACACACCCTGTCCCACATGCAAAGCACAAAACATTCCCAGGGCTTTCAGTCCCTGCCCTTCCCAGGGATCAGGAGGCAAAGGCAGACCCCAGAGCCTGCACACAAAGGCTCCTGTGGAAGACACGCTCAGGAATCAACAAAACAACTTGGTCCGAAATGCCTCCTCAGATTGCCCAGGATGAGGCAGAGAGAACTGAACCTGCAGAGGGTGGGAGCTGCTGCAGCTCCTCACCCCCTCCCTGGACACCCCCAGCCCTCCTGGATCCAGGCACAGGAGGGCACAGGAGGGCACAGGAGGGCACAGGGACCTCACTGACTCCAAACCCAGGGGCAGGAGCTGAGCAGCTCTTTGTGACCCTGGGATGCTCCATGGAGCTCCAGCCAGTGCCTGATTGCTGCAGAGGAGACTCCCCAGGGAGCACCAGAAGGGATTTAAGGACATAGTGTTGCCCCTCTGAGCACCAGAGCCAGCAGGGAGGTGTTTCCCATAGCCTAAATGTGATTTTTTTCCAGTCATTTTGCTGTTGCAATCCCCTTTCTACTGTAGTTTCCTTTACTGGTGCTTGGCCCAGCCTGAACTCAGACCAGCCTGATTTCCACCTAAATGGATCCTCCTCACTTTGTGCACTCGAATAAATAAGTCTTTACAGGTTTATTGTGCACTGTGCATCCCAAAAATAAAGGAAATAAAGTATAGGAAACTTCCAGGTTTTCATCACACCTCAATAAAATCAGCCCTTTCTGCACACACGACACCGAGTCACGACACAAGTCCCCAGGGGCAGCCCGGGCAGCCAGCTCAGGGTGTTTTTGTGAACTACCATTGGAGAAAATGGTACCAAAAAAGTGCCCAAAAGCAAAGGAACACGAGAGCAAAATGCACCTTGGCAATCCATGACCACAGCGGAGTCAAGTATCAAAACCCTCCCGAGGAAACGCGGCGTAGTCGGAACAAAACCAAGGAGCTGAGCACAGCCTGCAGCAGGACAGGAGCACAAATTCAGCCTTCCCGAGGCTGCAAGAAGAGCTGCAGCCACCCCAGGGGTCACACAGCCTGTCCCTGTGCCAAGGCCAGCCCCAAGGAGCGACCAGACCAGCTACCAAAATTCACAGTGACCTGAGAGCCACCAGCAACGCCAATGGCCCAGGGAAGTAGTTTGGATGGGGCAGGACTTGGATTTCTCCTGTTCCAACTGTGCCTGCGTGGGCTGTGCCTGCCCAGGCTGCTCCAGACGGCAGCACGGAGCCCCCGTTAGTCACAAACTCAGTTAAAAGCCACCCAGCTAAAGAGAGCCTGGCTCAGTCCAAATCAAAGCCCAGGGAGGAGAATTCCTTCCTCTGTCGCTCGCCCTGCTGCCAACCAAGCGGATTTTGGGATAGGAACAGAGTCAGGGGAATAAATAATCTGCAGACCTTGAAGAACTGGGTTTGGCATTGGTCAACCCCCCAAAATCAGCACCAAGGATTCAAACCAGAGGCACAGTTCTGACGGACAAAATAGCACCGAGAAGGCTCTTTTACATCTCTGCTGGTGTGCCAGTCCTTTAGTATTCAGAGAATTCAATAATAATAACTTGTATTTATGAGTCTAGGTGGAATAAAATAAGTCAAAATTGTTTTCACTTTAAAAAAAAGATAAATACTTTATCTAAACTATCAACAATACAAACTGGAGCTTTAAGCATTTCTTTTGCCTTTCCTTTTTTTTTTTTTGCCTTTTTTTTTGCCTTTTTTTTAAACTCAGATTCACAGTAAATATTTGCTCTGTTGTTTAGGTCTTTTTTATGGTTTTTATTTTGTCCAGTAGTAAGAGAGTAGAAACCCCTGCACAGGCCAGGTGAGCACCTTTCAGTGGAAGCCGAGTGAAGTTGGTCCACGTTGTCCTTGCATAGGTCACATTGGGTTGAGGTAGAAATCCTAGTTACCTGCACAACAGGAGGAGAGGAAGAGACTCATCTAAATAAAAGGCAAAAACCTGCTGCGTTGTTAGATGCGTCAGTCATTGCTACATGGCTCCAAGACCTCCTCAGATGGAGCAAATCTTGACCCAATCCCAGAGGAAAGGATGGATGTTCCAAGGACAGGTGGCCCCTCCAAATGCTGCAGTTTCAAGCTGTGACTGTGTTGAACTCTGTCCTATGGGACTGACATCAAGTGAGGGGGAAAAAAAAATAAAAAATGTATTTCCCCCCCTCAATAATTCAACTTTTTCTAGCACGAGTTGATCTACTTTGGGTTCTGTTATTGTTGTGGGGGAGGGACATTATGAATCATTGAAAGGCTTGGGTTGGAATGGACCTTAAAGCTCTTCCTATTGCACCCCTGCCATGGGCAGGGACACCTTCCACTGTCCCAGGTTGCTCCAAGCCCTGTCCAGCCTGGCCTTGGACACTGCCAGGGATCCAGGGGCAGCCACAGCTGCTCTGGGCACCTGTGCCAGGGCCTGCCCACCCTCACAGGGAGGAATTCCTTCCCAATATCCCATCTGTCCCTGCCCTCTGGCACTGGGAAGCCATTCCCTGTGTCCTGTCCCTCCATCCCTTGTCCCCAGTCCCTCTCCAGCTCTCCTGGAGCCCTTCAGGCCCTGCCAGGGGCTCTGAGCTCTCCCTGGAGCCTTCTCCTCTCCAGCTGAACACCCCCAGCTCTCCCAGCCTAGCTCCACAGAAGAGAAGCAAAGCAAGTTATTTTAGCCTCCAACTCCTGGCTGCAGCCCTGGCTCCTCAAAGCCTGAGCACACCTACTCACACTGAAATCAAGGGAACTGCTCCAAAACCTGCCCTGTGTTCAAGTCAGAGGGCTTGGCATCACAACCACCTCACGCACCACCTCTGGCACCAGCAGTTCTGCTTTGCCACCCTGCTGCTCTCCTTTGTGCCTTGTCTATTTTCCAGACAAGTTTTCAGTGCCAGGGACCTGATGGATCCTAGTCCAGCATGGCCTCAGTTCCAGGTAACTCCAGCAGAGCTCTCACACTGCTCCCACTCCACAGACCCCAAACTGAGCCTCCTCACCATCCCCATCCTCCTCCTTCCCCACCTTGTCTCTCTTCAGAGTTTTCCAAGCCCACCTCTCTGCTGGCACACAACTCCAAGCCCTTCCTCAGCCTCCCTTTCCTGCGGGGAAGGACCTGGGAATACTTACGTGCCTCCCAAAAGCCTAACCAGGGGTTTGTGGTGTCTGAGGAGGAATTGGATGAGTTAGACACTACACACAATGCACAGAGGCTCTCTCAGGTGTGTTGTAATTGAGTTTTATAAGCAGCAAAGTCTGTTCAGCCACGTTTGTGGCTTTGGTACCAGTGGACAGCACATCAAGGACCTACAAGGAAAGCACGGAGCCACTCCGGGGCTGGATGCCCTTGGCAAAGCACGACTTGTTCCAGCAGGATTGCCACAGAGTGTTTGCATGAACCACAGTACCCAGCTCTGTGGTGGTACAGTTTATTCTGGAGTCGACTAGAGACAGTTCAATAGATACCTGCTTCAGGAGAAATGCACACAGCCTCCAGAACCCTCCTGTCCTACGGCCCCAGCCTCCCTGGAGCACTTCCCCCTGCACGTTCCCTGTGTCCCCAGGGCTTGTGGGCATAACTACAGCACCTGCTGAGCCTGCTCCTGCCAGCCCTGGCAGCAAGTCCAGCACGGGGAAGTCACAGGGGAGTCACAGCCCTTCTCTGCTACCTGTGCTTGTGTTTCCAGTGATGCAGGGGACACTGACTGCACTGCAGGCCCAGGGAATTTGCTCTCCAAGCAAAGCTGAAGCTTAGAACCTAGAGATTTTTAACTTTATGACTATTTAGAGCAGCTGTTGTTGACTGGCATTAAAATCAAGACCACCACGTTGTCACATAGAGTCACAAAGAGGCACCTTTGGGCACCCCAGCAAGGATTGGTTTGGGATAAACAGGCTGCGCAGGAGGGCAGGGGGATCGGGGGGGATCAAATGGGCAACACCCAATTCCAGCAACTGTATAAAACCATATGAAAAATAGACATTTCCTCCTGTTACTACCTCCAGAAAGAATACTCGCTCTTCCTATGAAGAGATCTCAACCTGAACACAACCCTGAGCCAGAGCAGAGTTACCCCTGTGAGCACTCCTTGTCGAGAAATCCTGACTCCCAGAACAGAGAGCATCAACACTTTCCATCCTCTGCCACCAGGTTATTTGTCCCCCACATTTTAGAGGTCTCTCTCCCCATTTTAGAGGTCTCTCTCCCCATTTTAGAGGTCTCTCTCCCCATTTCAGAGGTTTCTGTTTCCCGGAGCCCCGGCCCCGACCTCTCTCTGCAAAGGAAGAAGCATCAGTGAGCATCTCGCACGCAAACTCCTCCGGTTTTGTGTCTGGCCTTACCTTACAAAACAAGAACTGTTAGCTAAGCAAGCTCTTTATCGTGGCTTAACCCCCGAAAGGTGCGAAGCATAAGGAGGCTGCATGCCAAGGGTCACCCACATAGCGGCCGTGCCAGCGGCGTTGGGCTGCGGGAGCACGCGGGGCAGGGGCGGGTGATGGACGGTAAAGGAGGGGCGGGAGGGTTTGTGCTGCAGAGAAGCCAGTTTAATAGACAAAGAAGAGTTAGACTGGACAGGAGCAGAGGAGGAGGAGGAGGAGGAAGAGGAGGAGGAGGGCAGGAACGTCTCGCCGGGGGTGATGGAGGGCAGGTTCTGCAGGAGAGCAGGCTCGGAGTTAGAAGCGAGTAAAGGAGGAGGGGGAGGCAAGGACACGTTAGGAGGGGGCGGAGGGGGATGGAAGACAGATTGCACTGGCGCTCTGTTGAGGTGCTGAGCAGGTCTAGTCTCACTAGATGTTACTAAATTAGAGGAAGAGGGTGGGAAGGATGAGGATGAGGTGCTGGCAACAGCCTGCAGAGGGTTTAAGCTTAGCACGGTGCTGCTAGAGACAGCACTGCTGCTGAAACTGGCTCCAAATTGATGAGGAGAGGAGGCAGAAGGCACCGCATGGTTAAAAATACCTGCAAACAGGAGAGAAAAACTCAGCTTCAACAGATGGGCTTTGTACAGTCTCAAGTGACAAGAGAAACAAAACAAAAAAAAAAAAAAAAAAAAAAAGAAAAAACCAACCAAACAGAAAAAAGCAAAATTATAATAGTTACAGCCCCATACAAAAATATGCAGCGTGAGAAGGCAGCAAGCAATGAGAGATAATGGTGCAGGCCAGGAGGTACAAAAGGTTCCACTTACCTTTCCTACTGCCAACCTCTAAATGCCACGAGGAAAAATGGTCAGACCCAAGAACTGTCAGTTCTATACCACACGGGCAGAGTTTTGATGAGATTAGAAGTGGTCTTTAGAGTTGGTTATCTGGAGACTCAAAGTGCTGCTCTTCCCTCCCCACCCTCCTGCTCCCCCACTTACAGGGCAGCAGAGGGGAGTTGTAATTCCAGCAAATCTACGTGCTGAGAGATGTGAGAGTTAGGATTTCCCGACATGGTGCCTGAATGGTTATGGACAGGTAAGAAAAACTGCCCTGGACACTTAGAAATGGCAGGTTCAGCCTATCTTCTAGTCCTGCCAGCTTGTCCCCGGTGTGGGCCACAGAAGCCAAGCCTGTGCAGAATCCCAGAAGTGCAAGGTGCATATGGCATTGCCCTTCCTGGCCAAGAAATGCTCTTCGTGTCCATTCAAGGGCCAGAACGCTACAGAACTCCCAACACCAGCTCCTCTGATGTTCTGCTCCTCCTGGATCATGCTAAATCCATTCAAGGCCTAATCTCAACCTTTACTCAAGTTGACAAGTTAGAGATCCTTAACATGGTACCAGGACAAGTGAAATCTGTTACCTGCAGGCAGACCTAAGTTGGTTCCAACACAGCAACATCTGAACAAGCAAACATTAGCAATCACAAAGTCTGGGTGTATTGTTTCATTAAGGTGGTACAACAAGCTCATCTAGCAGACAAAGCTCATGAGATTTCTCTGTGGGGAACTGAACTCATCCTAGCAATTCCGACAGAGAGAGAGAGAGAGAGGAGACTGGTTATGTGGGACAGATCTGCTTCACATCCTGCAGAAATGAAAGGGTTTCACCCCTGGAGAGGCAGTGTCAGACTTTCCTTTAGGCCCTGTCTTATACCAGAGAAAGAGTTCTGCCTACCTCCAACTGTTCCACCTGTAACCCCAGGAGAGAAGTTCCCCATAGTGTGAGAATTAGTCAGTCTGGTTGCAGCTGATGACACGTGGACCAGACTGGCAGCAGCTGGCATTGAGTTAAATAAGGACTGCAACACTGAGGAATTTGTCACCGAGTTGAGGTTTGCTTGCAAGGCCATGGGGCCGAGGGGGAACTGCGATCCAGTGGTCAGAGTGTTGAGGAAAGGGTGGTGCGTCGGGACAGACGGTGCTGGGTTCCCTGCTGAGGAAACAGCAGTAGAAAGGCTTTTACCATTCAGAAGGCCACCAGACGAAACAGCAGCAGAAATGAAAAGGTTGTGGCCATTTTTAAACTCCACGTCTCGGTCCCTTGCCTTGCCGACCTTTCCGTTGTGCTGCACAGAGTTTTTCTCCGCAGGCCCCCCTGCTCGGGCGCTCAGCTCGCTGAGCTCTTTGCCTTTCACCCCCGGCCGGCTCAGCTCTTCCACCTTGGTGCCCAGACCTTCCAGCTGCCTCTTGTTCAGGAAAAGGTTCGTGTCCGACACGCCCAGGTCTTTGCCTCGCTGCGAGGGGAAGCCCAGGGAGCAGTTGGACGCGTTCCCGTCCGCGCCTTTGTGTGGAAGAGCAGCGCTGTCCATGAAGCCGTGCAAGCCCAGCTCGGAGGACAGGCCCCCGTTGTAGGTGAAGCCATTGGGGGGGTTTGTGCCGGGGCTCAGCCCATCCGAGGGCACGGCCAGGCTTTTCCTGGGGTGGCCAGGGACCTTGGTGTCCATGGGCAGCCCGTCCTCGGGGGGAGGCCTGAAGGCAAACAGGGAGTTCTGGCTCAGAGCTGACGCCGCCTGCAAGGGGCTGTCCGTGGTTTTGGTCAGGTTGATGTCAGATATCGGTGAAAAAGTCGATTTCCATTTGCTGCTGTTCATGTTCTCGTTGCTTTGTGCTTGTTTCCTCCCCGATAAGCTGCCACCTGGTTTAGGGGGAAGGTTTACAAAGGTCAATAAACAGCTTTCACTAACTCTGCCCCATCAAGTCCAACCATCAACCAGCACCACCACCACAGTCACCACTAAACCCTGTCCTCAAATGCCACATCCACTTCTTTTCGGAACACTGCCAGGGATGGGGATTCCCCCAGCCCTGGGAAGCTCATTCCATTGCTTCACAACCTTTTCAGTGAAGGAATTTTCTCTATTATCCAATCTAAACTTCCTCTGGCACAGCTTGAGACAGTTCCCTCTCCTCCTGTCCCCGTTCCCTGGAGCACAGCCTGACCCCCCTGGCTGTCCCCTCCTGTCAGGAGCTGTGCAGAGCCACAAGGTCCCCCTGAGCCTCCTTTGCTCCAGGCTGAGCCCTTTCCCAGCTCCCTCAGCCTCTCCTGGTGCTCCAGACCCTTCCCCAGCTCTGTTCCCTTCTCTGGGCAGCACCCACATTTTTTATCCTTCAACACCCACCTTTTATCAGTCTGTAATTCTATTTCTGATCCAAAGGCAGAAATACTTGTGAAGTCACCTAAAAGTCCTTAAAGTTCAGTTTAACACTCTGGAAAAGGCTGAGAATGGTAATCTACTATTCCTTCTCAAACCCTGAGTCAGTGAAAAAACTGTTCAGATCTTTGGTGACCTGTGACTACAGAAAGAAGTGACCCAAAATCTGTAATTAGCAGAATGATGATTAAGAATTGCTTTTTGCTTAACATTTGCTTCACATTGCTTCACCCATCCCCAGGCCCAACCATTCCCACAAACAATTCCCATTCCTCACACGTACCATTTTCAACAGTCTTCTGTGGAGATTTACTTTCCAATGATATTGTTGCAATTTTCCTTTCAATTCTAGTGGGAAAATAAAAAGGTTATAGCACTTATTGCAAACCTTTTGTTGCACATTCACCCTCACAATCTCTACTCCTCATGACCAGGTCTTATCAGATGAGAGTATAAAAACCAAGTCAGCCCCACAGTTTTGTGTTAGTAAAGGAATGTATGGCACCAAAAAATGCACCACAAACTTTCTGTAGAAGCTATTGAAGAATTACTGCTCTTTGACAGGAATAGTGCATGTTCAGAGAACTTTGTTGTTGTTTTTTCTTTCGAAACAGGAAGTGGAACCACGTTTCTACAGTGCTTATTTTTCACAGAACCTTAAGATGGTTTGGGTTGGAAGGACCTTAAAGTCCATTCAGCGCCACCCCTGCCATGGGCAGGGACACCTTCCACTGTCCCAGGCTGCTCCAAGCCCTGTCCAGCCTGGCCTTGGGCACTGCCAGGGATCCAGGGGCAGCCACAGCTGCTCTGGGCACCTGTGCCAGGGCCTGCCCACCCTCACAGGGAACAATTCCTTCCCAATATCCCATCTAGCCCTGCCCCTTGGCAGTTTTTAAGCAACTTAACCAAGAAAAATGCACCCCACAGGCAGGCAAAGGGTGCCAAGTAATCCATTTCCAGGGTAACACATCAATAGTTTGGGGCAGGAATTGAAGAATTTTAAACAAAGCTCAAACTGGGAGTGAGCAGATCCTTAGTTAGAGATCACACACAACCTCAGTGCTCCTACAAAAGCAGCACAGTAAGAAAATCACAGAATGCCAGAACATCCTGGGCTGGTAGGGACCCACAGGGATCATCAATCCAAGCCCTGGCCCTGCACACACACCCCAACAATCCACCCTGTGCATCCCTGGCAGCATTGTCCAAACGCTCCTGGAGCTCTGGCAGCCTTGGGGCCAGGACCATTCCCTGGGGAGCCTGGGCAGTGCCCAGCAGCCTCTGGGGGAAGAACCTTTCCCTGAGATCCATCCCAAGCCCTGACACAGCTCCAGCCCTTCCCTGGGCTCCTGTCCCTGTCCCAGAGCACAGCTCAGCCCCTGCCCCTCCTGCTCCCCTCGGGAGGAGCTGCAGCCCCGAGGAGTCTCCCCTCAGTCTCCTCCATTTCTCTCCACCATTTCTCCTCCAGTTCTCTCAGAGGCCAGACCTTGCCAGCCTTGCAAACACAGCAGCAGCTCCTGCATTCAAGTCCTACTGCCTGAATGCCTTCCCTGTTCACAGCTTCAGCCACATCCGAGGTTTGGGATAATGGGATAGGCCTCCAAGCAGGGGAACAAAGAGGCTTAAACACACCCCTCCTGTTCAGAGCAGTGTTATCAGCCCTGAGAGAAACCTCATCCTGGAACCGTGCCTGTGCATTCACCTGCTGCTATTGTGCTCATCCTCAGAGCCCTGCTCGTCATCCGATGTCAGGGGGGAGTAATGGACACCGTTGCTCTGAACGAGGGGCTTCTCCTTTTTCAGCACTGGGGGCTGGTCATTGTCCTGGTAAGGAACAGGAGAGTTCTTCAGGGAGTTTTCAGGAGAGGAAATGGCTGTTATTTCTAAGGGCTGGTTAATGTTATTGACCTGGGTGAGAAGGAAAGAAAGCAGTTACAGATGAGAGTATCCCTTGAAAAGCATCTTGTTAAGGATATTAAAGGAGGTTTCACTTGCTCTGGGACATCCCACAGCTGCTTGTTTAGCACTGCTGATGCTTTATTCCACCTCCTGCTTTAGAACCCGGGGTGAAAGCTTAAATATAACTTGGGAAAATAGCTAACTTTCATTCTTTGATTTTATTTTTGAAGGCAGAAATGAAGACCTGGGATAAACCTTTTCTTCTCAAACCACGCTGCAGGATCACATGCACACAACTCTCTAGCTGGCTTCATTAGCAAGAATGCCATATGCTTCTGGCACTCCTCTGCCGTTTAGTCAATCTTAGCTTAAACTATTTTCAAAATATTGAATCTACAGCCTCAAAAATCAACTTCACTGCAGAAACAAGCTCTTTGTCAGGAGGGAAGAGATTATTTTTAATTTTTAATGCTCTGACAGCAAAGAACTCTTTGAAGTTGTTCTGCTTATACACAAATTGTTCCCCAACTTAGTAAAAATGAGAGGCAGGAGAATTGCCGCAGAGCCGGCTGGGGAAGATGAAATAGGAAAACCTTATAAATATTATTACCTGGCAAAAGATGCTGAGAATATGGAAACTATAAGCGAGATTGAAATGAAGACAAGCTTTGAGATACCAAACCCCAGTTACTAAATAACTGGAAAACAATGGTATGGCCACTGAAGGTAATTTCCCCTTTTGATTAAACAATCCCCCTTTTAATTAAACAATCCCCTCTGCTTGCAGACAGGTCCAAGGGTCAGAGCAGACCCTACCAACCTGGCAGAGGGTCCAAAAGCAGTTTTTAGAGTTTAAAATATAAACACCATATGGTAATGCAATGACTCTCATAGGCTGTATGGAAGTGTTGTAGGATTTGCAGCTTGTTCTAGATTGGTTAGTGAAAATTAGAATATTCAGCACAGAAGATGATTTATTGTACTGTAAATGGCAATCACGGTATTCTGTACTTGATCTTCTTTCTTCTCTCTCTCTCTTTCTCTCTCACCTCTCTGCCCTGCTCTGAGCTGTGTCTGGCAGCTCCTGGCAGGTCCCCTACACCCACACCTTTCACAACAAACCTCATGCTCTAAGACCTCACTCCAGAGATCTCTCGTCTCCATCCTGACCATCCAAAACAAAACCGGCGACAAATCCCACCAGAGCCTTCACGGCAATTCCAGATTCCAAGAGCTTTCCCAGAGCACAGCACTCACCATGGAGTTGATATTGAGCGGTGACCCCGAGGGCTGCGTGAAGAGCCCGGCCACGGAGGGCAGGGATTTGCGCTTCGGGGAGACGGCGGCGTTCCCGCTGGAGTTGCCCGTGGAGGATCTCTTCCGCCGGCCGCGCTTCTTGCCGTCCTGCGCGTGGGGCTGGCCGCCGGCCGGCCGGGCGCTGCCGCCCGCGGGGCTGTGCTTGCTGCAAGGGGATTGTTTTACGTGGCCTGTATTAGGAGAGATTGTAAAGATGATTCTCCTCTTGGCCTCGTTCTCAGGGTCTGAAAACGCTGCATCAGCCTGCGGGTCCCCCTTTGTTCCTTCGGCAAAGATCTTCTGAGCCTCTGCACCCTGCAGGCCCCCGGCCAGGCTCTGCGCCGGGCCACCGAACCGGGGGCTCGAGTGCTGCTGAGCAGGGGAGTTCTGCCCAGAGTTCCTCATCATTAGCAAAGGATGTTGTGGGGTGGAACTCCGAGACCCTACAGAGTTAAAGAGACTCCCAGAGTCGTCCAGAGCTGCCTGATCAACACTATGGTTAAGATGGGCTGGGCTGTTTGTAAGATTTCCATTGACTGCCACGGAGCCAGAAGAGTAAGAAAAACCTGTTGAGAGGGAAAGGACAGATCATTGCTGGGGCTGAGCGAGAGGTCACAGAGTACAGGGCTGGGAGGGCTGGGAGGGATTCCAGCTCTGCCTGGAGAACAGCCAGTGGCCATGGATCACACGGGAAACACACGGCTGTGCTTCCACAGGGCAGTGAGAACGTGGCTCTGAGTGCTGAGGTGACACTTTGGACTTAGAGACTTGCACTGCTCCTTTGCCACTTCAGGAAAATTCACGTGGTGTGTGGAGGTATCCCATGTAATATGTGCTCTTCCCAGTCTTACATGGAATTCAATATTTTTTTTTGCTTTGTAAGCTTTGCTTGAGTTATTACACCTTCTGAAGTCAGGGCTCCTCTACTCTCAACTCCTTCCTTGCATCAAGGAAATGGCAGACTCAATCCTTCCCTTCCTCAAGAAAGAACTTTGCGATCCACACAGCCCACCTCCTCCAAATTAAACCAAAGGCTGTGCCTTAGGAAGGGACAGGGATCTTTAAAGACGTCGTGGCAGAAAAATGCCACAAGGGAGGAACCTTCGGAAGGGAATTCAGTGTTTGTCATGGGGTATCATAAATGGGTTTAGGGCTCTAGTAAGGTCTGGGCTCTCTAAATGAAAGGGGCAGAGGGGAACATGGTGATGGTTACAACAAGGTTTTTTAAATACTTCATTGGCTTTATAGAAAAATGCAGCCAAACCCTTTGCAAAACAGATGCTGAAACAACCCAAGCCCCTTGGGGTGGTAAACACTGAGAACAAATGCACTCTCTGGTGAGGGATAAGCTGTAGAACCTACTTTTCCCGGCCCACAACAATCTCAGACTAGCTAAAGGCCATGATTTCCACAGATGAGTGGAGGCAATGAGTGAGGCACAGATGAGTTCAGAGGCAATGTCTGCACCTAAAGGGATCCCCATCCTCTCCCATCTGAGCTTTTCCCACCCAGCTACTTGTGCCTTTACAGAGCACCTCTGTCACCTGCCCCAAAAGTTGACCTGCTCTTTAAAAAAACACCACCACCCCGCAAAATAAAACTTTTAGAGCCAGATCACCAGCCCAGGGCACAGCTGTGAAGGTTTGCAATGCTTTAAATCCATAGGAATCTTTTGATCCCCACAGATTTACAGAAGCAATTATTTATTTACACTCTGAGGCAGCTCAGGTAAAGGCACATCAACCCAACCCTTTAGGGCAGATGCACCCAAGCTGGAGCACATCAGAGCATCACCCATGAGTTTCTGTTCTCAGCCACAGTTACCCAGCCTGCAGGAGCCCCTGTGCACAGGTGAGGCTGTTACCTGAGGTAGCCAAAGCCAGAGGCTTGTTTCCAGCAGCATTGCTCATGCCATTATGAGAACTAGCACCAATCTGCTTTTCAAGTGTCGATGAGTCTCTACTCTGGTGAACTGGGCTAGGTGTGCTTCTCTGGGGAGAGAAACAGGAGTTTCAGGACAGGAAACAGCATCACAAATCCACAGTTTAAACCAAATTCACGTGCATTAGTAGGTCTGCCAAGGGACGTGGCTCTCTTTTCTACATGGCCTAGATTCAGCTTGTTTTGACAAAAACACGGATCAGCACGTTATGGGCCAAAAACGTTGTGATTAATTATTCTGCAGTGGTATCTAGCACACAGTAGACACCATGCAGAGAGGGAGGCTCATCATTCCAGAATATTCCAGCTCAGGACAGCTCTGCCAGAAGCAGGAATGCCTCAGCCCAGTGCTGATGATGGTTGTATCATCCCCAGGCCTGTGCTCACAAAGCTCCCCAGAACAACCCCAAAGGAAACATGAAGTGCATCAGGCCACGTTCTAAGGTCCATTCTCTGAGGGTGTTTTCCTAAAGCAGGGAAAACACCAGTGAGGTGGCAGCCTGAGCAAACAGGGAGGTGCCACCCAGGGCTGGCACTGCTCTGAGGACACACAGCTTCTGCTCAGAGCTGGGCAGACTCTGGTTCTGCTAAAGCCAGAAGTCTTCAGCTGGAAAAATGCAATGGATTCAGTACTGTGAACCAACTCCAGCTTTCCCCATATGGGACTGTAAGTCAAGCCATGGGTGGATTCTAAACTCACAGTTCTCAGAAAAAGCAGCAAATGCACCTCAGTTCTCTGCTGCAGCACCTCTGTGACAAACTGGTGTGAGAAACTGGACCAGGTTTTTGGAACTCCTCCTCCCTCAGAGAGGCAGGGATTTGTCACATCTCACAAAGAGATGGCCCCAGAAGCTCTCTGCTACAAAACAGTCACTCACATGTGAGGCATCACCCACACACATGTGAGGAGAACAAAAGCTTCGAGGTGACTGAGGCAGGAGAATTCTCTCCCAGGGTCCTGCTAAAAGCAGGGTTGAGAACAAATTGACATTTGTTGTCAGAGTGTAATTATACACTCTGTGTATATATGATATATATATCATATGTAAGAGATTGCATTTTTCTACTTCCACTGCCCCAAACTCTCAGGCTTTTCCACCCAGCCAGGATCTCCTGAGGCATTTGATTTACTCTCCTTCCTTGCTGAAATTCCCCCCACTCCCACCCCACAGAGTAAGGAGACAAAAAATCTACAGCATCTAAGAGCCAAGAGGATGCACCCCCAGCAGCCTCCCCCGAGGCCCAAATCTCCAGGATCCCCTGAAGGATCCTGGGGCACAGCACCCCGGTCCTGCCCCCTGGAATTTTAGTTAGGGATGGAAAGTGTTGACAATCCCTTACTCACCACCTTCTCAACACGGCTAGGTAGGACTACGCTGGCCAGAGGGATACTAACAGGGAGTTTATTGGGCTGCACTGTGCTCAGAGGAATACTGATAGGGAGGCTGGTGATAGTTTCTCCATTACTCACAGAGGTTCTCTCTCTCAAAACCTGGAAAATCAAAAGAGAAAGGAAAGGTCTTACACAGGACATTGCTGGAAAGGTTTTTAAGCCAAAGATAACGTGCTCGTTTCGATGTTTGTGTCATTCCCCTGCTCCTGTTTTTTTTAAGGAATCACAGGGCTAAGAGCAATGAGTGCCCAGCAGACAGGGCAGGCATGGAGCAGCTTCGTGACCAGCAGCAGGCTCCACCATCACTCACAGCAATATCCCACAGCACAGAAATGTGTGAATTGAAGCCACTGCTGGCCCCAAGCATCAGGAAAAGGAAGCCTTAGGCAAGCTCATTTCCCTGTGTTTTGGTTAGAGCTCTGTGAAAAGCACTCAGATGTCAGAATTCATATCTTGAGGCCCTCTGTAGCAGGCAGATGCATTTCCATGGCAACCTGCTATTGGAGGGCACCTGCTGCTCTGTGAGCCCCAATCTGATCGTGATCCATGCACCAATTACATGGAGCATTTGTTTGTTACTCTTTATTTTTATAACTGTGAGAGAGCTTCGTTCCCAGCTCAAGCAGACACGTGGCAGATCACAGCAGTCCCACTGCAGCTCTGGTGCTCAGAGGTGAGCACAGCTTTCTCTCCCTCTAACCAGCTCGGATTTATTGCATCACACCCACTGTATTTTGTGTCAGGCTGGGCACAGAATGCAGCATTCCTGCATTCCCCAGCCTGGCCAACCTTCCCTGTGCTGCACCAGGGGCAGCAGCAGCTCCTTTACCTTCTCTCCTGCACTGGGTAAGGCCGCGGGGGAGGAGGGCCGAGTTTCCTGAGGACTCAGCTTTATGCCATTTGCAATTCCGGGGCTGGGATATGTAAGGCCATTCTCTTTGACATGCTCAGCTCTGGAACAGAGATGCACAATTGTTAGGATACAAAAGCCAGTGACAGGAATTCCTGTACCACACTCAAGGCACTGTCCCACCTGATTGACCCCATCAGCTCTCACTGCTCATTCTCTTGAAACAAAACTTTTAAAAATCGATAAACAACCACTTCAAAAAATATCTTTCCACAATCCGAATTACCAGTGTTATTAACACCAGCCTCCTTCCCCCTCCCTCTCACCTCTGTATCTCATTAGCTGTTGCTTTTCCATTGACTCCGTGGTCCTGATTCAAGTGTCTCCGTAGGGCGATTTTGGCTGGGGAGAAGCGAGTGTAGTCAGGGAGGGACAGGCTGGTCACCTTGTCTGCCTTCTGCCTGCTGCTGTGGTTGGGGGTGCAGGGCACGATGTCCTGGTCCAGGTGGGAGCTGGGGTACTGGGGGGTGTTCTGCTTGGACGAGGGCCGGCTGAAGGCGTGCTGCAGCTCGTAGGGCGTGGCGTGGCCGTTCATGGACAGCTCGGGGCTCATGCCGTTGATGTGAGCCATGGGGAACTTGGAGCACTCCAGCTCCAGCTGGAACCTGCCGTGCTCGGCCTCGGGGTCCCGGCTCAGGTTGGGTTTGCTGTGCAGCTGCACCGACAGGGGCTCCTCCGAGGGTGTGTAGGACTTGAGCTGCAGCAGCTCCTGCTGCCGCTGACTCTTCTCCAGCTCCACAATGCTGATCTTTAAGTGAAGAGGAAAACAAGAATTCAAGACTATGCTTCACAATTCTATTACATTATGGAGTTTTTCTTCCAAATTCTTCTAAGCAAAAGTGTCTCTGCTTCTGGGAACAATGCAGAACAAGAGACACAAAGTCAGAGAAAAAATTCTGCTCTGAGCTTGAGATCAAAGGCCCAGGAAAAGGGAATGGCTCAGAGACTCTGAAAAAGAACATTTCTGAAAGAACATAAAACCTAACAGAAAATATATCCAACTTAGAGTATGGAGAAACTCAGTACTGCCAGGCACTGAAGGGAACACCAACTCCATGCCAAGGCATCCTGCAAAAGGCTGCAATAGCTCTAGAGCCAATCTCACAGGGAAAGAAAAGCCCTTCACACAAAGGGTTTAATTTATTGTCACTATGATAAATGTCACTCTGCGGGAAATGATTCCCACCCCATCCCTGGCAGTGTCCAAAGCCAGGCTGGACAGGACTTGGAGCAACCTGGGATGGTGGAAGGTGTCCCTGCCATGGCAGGGGAGGAACTGGATGGGCTTTAAGGTCCTTCCAACCCAAACCAGTCTGGGATTCTGTGATACCTGAATTGAGACATCAGAGCACACATGCAAATCATCAGGCTGTGATTTTTAATTATACATAATGGTAAACCATGATTCCTCCTTCCACAGCATCACCAAGGAATCAGGTCATGGTAACTACTGCCTTCAAAAGTTATACACATCCTTATTTATTAAAACCCTCTGATGGAAAGATCAATCTCTGAGGGAATAAAAAAAGAAAGGAAAAAAGAAGGAAAAAAAAGGAAACAAAAAAAGCAGCACCTGGCTTATCCTTTCCTATCATATTCAGTGTAACACCAATAACTGGCCCATTGCCCAAGAGCTACCCCAAACTGGTGACTCTCCTTTTGTTTCTACCTGCAGTTCCAAACAGTGCTTTTGCTTCTCAGAAATCTGATTCTTCAAGGCCTGCTTCTCTTTCAGCAAGTTCTCCAGTGACAGCGTTGACCAATCCAGCTTCAGTTCTTCACACCGAGCCTTCAGCTGCAGGGACACGCAAGGACAGGGACAACCACGTCAGAACACAGCTCACCTCTCCACACCATCTGAGGTCCCAGCTGAAACCAGGAACTCTGCACTGAGTCTTCTTAGCCCACTGAAAACCTTCCCAGCTCAGTGCTGGGGAGTGTGGCAGGAGGTGGCCTGGCTCTTTCTAAAATAGTGTTATCACCCACCCTCACTGCCTCCACATCCACATTCTCCCCTTATCTGCTCAGCCTGGAGAAAAGGAGGCTCAGGGGGACCTTGTGGCTCTGCACAACTCCTGACAGGAGGGGACAGCCGGGGGTGTCAGTCTCTGTTCCCAGGGAACTGTGACAGGATGAGAGGGAACAGCCTCAGGCTGGGCCAGGGCAGGTTTAGATTGGATATTGGGAAAATTCCTTCATGGTTAGGGTTGCATGGCATTGGCACAGCTGCCTTTGGCAATGATGGATTCACCACCCCTGGAAGTGTTCAAAAACACGTGGATGTGGCACTTGGGGACATGGTGCTGGTTGATGGTTGGACTTGATGATCCTCAAGTCCTTTTCCCACACTGACAGTTCCACGATTCTCCAGCAGTCTGAGTTTCCAAGATGAACACCACAGCAGTCATGGCCCTGCACAGTCTCCTTGTCCAGCCAGACCCAGAGCTGTCTGGGGACTCAGCTGAGGCCACAGCACACTGCCACCTCAGGATTTGCTATGGGGTAAATAAAAGCCACCAAAAATGGACTCCCTGCACATTTCCCCCATCACCCCTCTGGTTCAGAAGGCCCTGAGCAGCTGGATGATGTTTCAGCCCCCAGCTCGTGCCTGTTGTGACCCAAAGCCCAGGGCTTGGACCCACCAGCTGCAAGCTCTGGTTCCTGAGTTCACTGTTGTCCTTCTCCAGCTGTTTTGTCTGTTCCTTCAGCTGCTGGTTGTGAGCAGAGATTTCCTTCTGGGCCTGGATCAGGTCGTTGTATGTGAGAGCCTTAACTCCCAGCTGCAAGGTGAAGGGTGAGAAGGGATCAGTCAATAAGGTCCTGACACCTTCAGTCCAGGTCACTGTCCCATTCCCAAGTGACACTGAGGAGATCTGCACAACTCAGGACCTCTCCCAGCATCCTCCAAGGCACTTTGTCACTGCTGGGGGGGGAACAAGGAAGGACACAAGGACCTTGGAGCTGCTGTTCCACCCATGCAACTGTAAAACTGGCATTTAGGCTTTGCAGCCAAAGGAACTGCTTGTGGAGAGCCCCCACATTTCCTCCTGTGCTCCTGAAATGGTTGGCAAGGCAGAGTTTGTTTGAGCAGCAGGGGATGAATCCTTCACCAAACACCACATGGCTGTGGGTTGTCCCCTTCCTTGGGCACAGCACACAGCAATTCCAGCAGCAAACAGAGAGCACAGCCAGGGAGGGGCACAGATTCCACCTTTCTGAGCCTGATCTGCTGCACAGCAGAGGCTGAAGACCTGAGACTGCTCTGGTCTAACTCAGCTTGCCCAGAGCTGTTTGCATGCAGCTGACTCAAGCATCCCCCACCATAGGTACCTCATCGAGCTTCTGCTGAAACAGGCGTTTGATTTCCTCTTTCTGGGCCTGGCAGTGGGTGAATAACTGCTGGGCTGTCCCCAGCAGCTGAGCGTTCTTCTCCTGCAAGAGGGAACAGGGAGAAAACACTTTTAGCACTATTGCAGCATGGGCCATCTCAACAAGACTTTTAGGTGCAGTTTGTGGAGCAGGGAGTGAACCTGAGCTCAGGGGAAGAGGCAGAAGCTCCCCCAGCTCTGCCCTGTATTTGCTGGGGGGTGATACTGGTGGAGTTAAACCAGCTAAAAAGATCTTTTCAGTAGGTTTTTCCTCCTGGTATGGTAAAATACAATCAAGACAGCCTTAAAAACTCATTTTTATCCTCCTGGTGCATTGTGAAGCAGCAGCAATAATCACATCCTACAGAGCAGAAATAGAACTGGAAAAGATTATCTGCATGAAATCTGCTCCCAAGCTGGGAACTGGCTCTAAATCCCCAGAGCCCCAGTTCAGACTTTCCCTGTCCAATACCCATGGAAGAAAAGCAGTAAATGAAAATACACTGAGGGGGAGGCAGAAAGAAAGTCCTAAATAAACCAAACCAGTTTTCCTGCTTGTGCCACCATTATTCCAGCAGGTCACCCGAGCCACTCACAGCACATGCCCTGCCCAGAACACTAACCAGATCCCTGCTCCCTCAATCCATGGCCAGGCACAGCTAAGGGCAGGACAGGGCTGGCTGAAGAGCCTCATTTATCCAGCCCTGAGTGCAGGATTAGGGCAGCAAGGAGAGGGAGCTTTGGGATTATCCTGTTCTCCAACTTGTGCTGCTGAGGCCACGCAGGGATTGCGCAGACCCTGAGCCATTGCTCCAGGAAAAGTGGGGAACAAGAGCAAAAAGCACTTTGATCTTTTCATGGCTTAATAATTCTACGGCTCCAGGATGGATCTCCCAAGAGGGGAAGCAGCAGTGCTGGGAATTCTCCATGTGCAGGAACACACAGACCTGGCTTGGGAAAAGAGTGCCTGCAATGCTAAAGGGGCAGCTCTGGGTGATGCAGAAAAATCATTTTTGTTTACAACACAAGGCATTTCATTCAGCCTTTGCAGGGACTGCAGGGGCTGACAGCTCCATCTAAGGGCACTCGGGGAACCAGCAGCTGATTTTAAAATCATTACAGAGAGATTTTATTGTACTTGAAAACCTTCCTGTAAGAGGGAGTTATTGAACAGACCATACACAGCCCCTCAGCCAGCCAAGCTCTGCCTCTGTGAGGTTTAATTTGCCATGTAACAGTCCATAAAAAATATTTTCATACTGAATTCCTCATTTTAATGTTTGAAAGTGTGGAGTAGCTGTCGGACACCACCACCAAGTGATGATTTTTCCACACTCTGGATTCATTCTCTGTGCAGGGCACAACCCTTGCACACCATCATTTCATCTGTGCAGAAGACAAATTCACTTCATGCTGACTTTCCTGACAAGTGCAAAGCAAGCAGAAAAATCTGCTGCTTAAGGAAAAAGATGAAAATTCAAAGTGCTGATTGACTGTGAAAGCAGATGGAAATAACCACAAAAAAAAGAGGTTTCCATGAACACCACACCAGCATCAACCACTCTCAGTAAGGAATGGGATGGCACAAGTTAATCTCTCTCTTCTGAAGTGTTCCCAATATGAAAAACACAATTAAAAACCCCTGTGGCTTTACTATGACACTCTCACAAAGGCTACAGAGAAAAGGAAAGCTTCCACAGGCACTGCCAAAAGCTGGACCTGGACAGAATTCCAGACTGGTTTGGGTTGGAAGAGTCCTTGGAGCCCATCCAGTGCCACCCCTGCCATGGCAGGGACACCTTCCACTGTCCCAGGCTGCTCCAAGCCCTGTCCAGCCTGGCCTTGGACACTGCCAGGGATCCAGGGGCAGCCACAGCTGCTCTGGGCACCTGTGCCAGGGCCTGCCCACCCTCCCAGGGAATAATTCCTTCCCAATATCCCATCTATCCCTCCCTCTGGCACTGGGAAGCCATTCCCTGTGTCCTGTCCCCCCATCCCTTGTCCCAAGCCCTCTCCAGCTCTCCTGGAGCCCTTCAGATACAGAAGGACCTTAACTGGAAGTTCAAGTTTATTGCTGAGCATTATCAGGAAAGGCTGCTCCACAGAAGTAGCAAGAACAGAATCTCATCAGGGCTAATTGATACAGCAATTAAACCATTCATAACTGAGATAAAGCAAGACAAAAAGGAGTTCAGGCAGGAAATCTCCTCCCTCTGCTGGTGGCTCCATGGCAGACAAACTTCCCACTCCAGTTCCAGGACTTTCCTTGCCTTTCCATGTATTCCAGCCCCTGGTTTGGTAAATTTATGCTTTGCCCACCTGTGCAATCCAGCACAGTCTGATTATCAATACCAAGGATGCTGCATGAAGTCCCTTAAATCAGTGATGCCAGTTTGGGTTTCCTAATCCCTATGAACTGTGGTTCACAGAACCCTGGTTTGGGCTGGGAGGGACCCCTGGATCCTTGGCAGTGTCCAAGGCCAGGCTGGACAGGGCTTGGAGCACCCTGGGACAGTGGAAGGTGTCCCTGCCCATGGCAGAGGGTGGCACTGGATGGGCTTTAAGATCACTTCCAAGCCAAACCATCCTGGGATTCTGTGATTCTAAGTCAGTATTGTCAGGTGGGGGCACAGAGGAAACAGGGGAGGTGCAGCTCTCTCATTTTGCAGATTTAAGCACACAAAAACTGAGTTTGCAATAAAATCCCCAGGCAGTTGTTCCACCTAAGCAGCACTGGTGTAAATGCACACAATTCCCATCTCCAGCGCTCTTCCCCACATCCAAAAAACTTCAAAGTCTGGGAATTTTGTTTAGAAACATAAAAAAGTGAGACCTACCTTCTCCTGCTCCAGTAACTGTTGCAGGCTCGCTTTGTACTGAGGAGTTTTCATGTATGCCATGAACTGCATGTACTGGATCTTAAATGAGTCTGCAAAACAAATCAGAAGATGAATTTCACAGAGTAAATGCAATGCCCCTGTTCACCCCTATTTGCTCCCTGGCCACCTCTCCTCACTTTTCTTTCTCTTGCTTTTGATTTGGCCTCTAAGTGAGAGCAAGGCATTGAAGGTGGGTTTAGAACACACTGAAAATCCATCTCCTTCTACAAAAGGAACTCCTGGATCCATCAGCTCCAGTGGAAGCCATGACAACACATTGAAAGAGGCAGAAGGTGTGTTTGCATGAGCAAGAGGAGCTGAGTGGTTTTAGTGCTCTGGAAAAGCAGAAATCATAAAAGAGAGGAGCTGGAAGAGCCCTGAGCTCAGAGCACTCACCCAGAACCACCACAGGGCCTGTGCCTCCTCCCTGCAGATGAGGAGCTCTACATGCAATTTACTCTCCCCTCCAAGGAGCACTTGGCTTCTCACTGCCCTTAGATCTCTGGCAATGGCTTTTCCTCCTCCCCAGCCCTTCCATCATTAAAGCCAACCCCAGGATTAAGCCCAGCCTGCTGCACAAAATGGACACTAATGGTGAACAAAACCTGCACAAGGCTTAGCCCAGACAAGTGCCGCTCTCCCCATCCACCCTGCCACAAAATATCCCTCAAAATCACTTTTTTGCCACTGAACATCCCACAAATCACTCTTGCAACAAAACATCCCTTTTAAAGCACTGCTTTGCCACAAAATATCCCTCAAAAATTACTCTTTTGCCACAAAACATCCCCCTAAATCACTCATTTTTCTCTCTCTGCAGTAGGAAATCAGCCATAACTGATACAACAGCAGGAGGGCACATGTTAGAGATATCACAGGAGCCCTTGGTCCCTACACAGACAGGATCATTCTGCCAGAATCCCAGGGGATCCTGGACCGGCTCATGCCCAATGACAAAAACCAGAAACAGCTGGGAGGGGACAGAAAGTAGAAGGCCAAAAAAGCACCCTCCAGGTTTCCCTTTAATCACCTCTTGCACATGAAGTGCATTTTCCAACCACACCTTTAACCCCAAAGTGTCAGGCAGCACCTCCTTTATTGGCTCTGAGTTCTGCAGAGGGAATGGAGTGGTGTCCCCCAAGATGAAGAGAATTATTTCATTTCCAATCAAGCTATCTGTGACTATTCCTGCTAAACCCAGGCTCGGTGCCTTTTGTGCCAAATGAGAAACAACAAATGAGTGCAGAGCAAAACACCAACTCCAGCAGGAGAAGGGAACTCGTGGTGATGCCAAAGGATGTGGGGCAGGCAGGGGAAGGTGGGAAGGAGATAATCCTGTCCTGCTCCATGCAGGAACGTCAGGAGGAGGTTGGAATGGCAAAGCCAGGCTTACCTAGCAGCTTCTGTAGTGCAGGGGGGGTGGGTGTCACCAGGAGCTGGTTGGACGAATGCCGTTGCACTTTAGGAGGTAGTTGGTAATATGGGCTATGAGGTGACTTGTAGGCATCTGCAGAGAGATAAACACAGCTCAGATCCTCAAACTCAGAGTTTGGGACAAGGACAGGAGCTTCAGCATTGGAAACATGGGATTTGTGAGGAGACCCAGCAGCCTGGGCCATCAACACCCTGCCCCAAACACACCCAAACACATCCACACACACCCTGCCCCAAACACATCCACACTATGCTCCAAACACTGCCCCAAATGCACCCAAACACTGCCCCAAACACACCCACACCCTGCCCCAAACTCCCCCAAACACTGCCCCAAACTCCCCCAAACACTGCCCCAAACACACCCAAACACTGCCCCAAACACACCCACACCCTGCCCCAAACACTGCCCCAAACACTGCCCCAAACACTGCCCCAAACACACCCACACCCTGCCCCAAACACTGCCCCAAACTCCCCCAAACACTGCCCCAAACACTGCCCCAAACACTGCCCCAAACACTGCCCCAAACACTGCCCCAAACACTGCCCCAAACACTGCCCCAAACACACCCAAACACTGCCCCAAACACACCCAAACACTGCCACAAACACTGCCCCAAACACACCCACACACTGCCCCAAACTCCCCAAACACACCCACACACTGCCCCAAACACTGCCCCAAACTCCCCCAAACACTGCCCCAAACACACCCAAACGCTGCCCCAAACACACCCAAACACTGCCCCAAACACACCCAAACACTGCCCCAAACACTGCCCCAAACACACCCACACACTGCCCCAAACTCCCCAAACACACCCACACACTGCCTCAAACTCCCCAAACACTGCCCCAAACTCCCCCAAACACTGCCCCAAACACACCCAAACGCTGCCCCAAACACTGCCCCAAACTCCCCCAAACTCCCCCAAACACTGCCCCAAACACACCCAAACGCTGCCCCAAACACATCCACACATGGCCCCAAACTGTTTGGAAGGATTTCTGTGATTCATCCTCAGAGCAGCAGCTGAGAGGAGCCTCCATCCCCAGCCCAGCCCCAGCTCAGCCCCAGCTCCCGGCTGAGCTCCCACAGACAGATCCCACCCCCACCACCATCAGTGAATCACCATCAGTCCCCATTAATCCCACCCCCATCAATACATGAATCCCACCACCACGAACACATTAATCACCATCCATACATTAACCCCACCCCCATCACCAGCAGCACATCAGTCACCATTAACTCCATCACCATCGCCACCACCCCAAGGGCAGCTCTGCTCTGGTGGCAACAGAAAGTTCTGCCACAAATCCAAACTGGACCCGGCAATAAAGGAAAAATGAGCAGGTCCAGAGCTTCAGAGACTTGTCCAGGCTCTTGCAGTGGCCCTGCACTCACCCTGAGGAGAGGATGAAGATGTCTGGGAGACAGTCTGAGCATGCAGAAGTTCTAGTGCAGTTTGGTTCTTCTTGGTCTTGCGTTCAGTACTCGCCGTGTTCATTTTCTTGGGGCGCCCTCGTTTCCTCCCTGCCATTTTCCTGCCTTTCTTACTCAGCTTCTTCTTCCGGGCCTTGGAGGGAGATGGCTTTTTAACAGAATTTGCTGCAGCTTTTTCTTCTTCAGCACCAGAATCCTGAGAGATTTTGAAAAAGTTTGGTCATTTCTAACTCCATGTGCAGCATTCCTTTTAAACAAATGTTCATAGTTGTGTTTAACTTTATGAAAGGAAACTGATGCACTGTGGATCAATAACTTGTCAGGAAAGCAGACTTGCTTGGGATAAGTGCTATTCCCAAGGAGTTGTGCTCATTCTCTTCTGGACTTATTCATTACAGAAAAGAAAATGCTGAGGGAGGGGAACTTCAGGCAGGGTTGGATGGGATATTGGGAAGGAATTGTTCCCTGTGAGGGTCGGCAGGCCCTGGCACAGGTGCCCAGAGCAGCTGTGGCTGCCCCTGGATCCCTGGCAGTGTCCAAGGCCAGGCTGGACAGGGCTTGGAGCAGCCTGGGACAGTGGAAGGTGTCCCTGCCCATGGCAGGGGTGGTGGGATGAGCTTTACGGTCCCTTCCAGCCAAACTGTTCAGTGATTCTGTTAAATCTGCACCTGTTGTCTAAGAAAAGCTGATTATTCATCCTTTCCTGACTCTGTTCTTCAACTGAATTTCACTCAAAAGCCAGAGTACAATCAATACTTTATATTTTTGGGCAGGAACAGGCACTGCATTTCTCACAGCATTACCCAAGAAAGGAAATGAGTCTTTGCAGAAGAGACTCAGCACACTCTGAACTCCATTCAGTGGTCGTGAGTCAGGGACAGCTCTGCAAACTCCCTCTGGATGCAAGCGAGGGTGGACAACCAACGATTCATCTTGCACCACCTTTTTTTTTTGCCAGAATTCGTGGTGCAACTCCCCAGAGCAGCTTTGATGAACTCACTCCATCATATTTTTGGGCACAGCAGCAGCTGCAGCAGTTCGTGTGTGCTCAGAGCAAAGCCCAGCAGCCTTCCCACAGAGCCAGGCTCTTCCTGACTCAGAGCATGAGCTCATGCCCAGCCAGAGAGGAAACACATTCAGGGCACAAAAATGCAGGATGTTCACCTTGTTTTCTTGGACCTTCGTTGGAGTCGTTGTGTTGCTCTTGTTTTCTCTTTGTTGACGACGTCTAGCTGCCTCTTGTTCCTCCTGGGGGAAAGGGATGGGACATTTCATCGTTTGCTCATGGATTTCTCATTTTTAATACAGTCTGTTTCCCAGCTCAGTTCTCCGCTAGGAAAAGGAAAAAACTTCCCCTACCTCAGGCCACACTCAGGGGAAACACTCAATTCCTTTTCCACTGCATTCCCCACCTCCAAAGGGAACTAAATCCCAACCTCTTCCCACATTCTCCCCTCCCAACCCCACAGTGCTGGCTCAGGTTTCATTTGGATTTTTTATTATTATTAAGCATTTCAATAGCTCCTCCACATCCCCAACATTTTATGGTGCCACTTTAAAAATCTTCCACGACTGGAAATGGCAAAGCTGTTAATCATCATCTCATTCAATGCTAGCCAAGTTTATTGAGATGATTAATAAAAACAAAAGCAGCAACTTCTAAAGTTGATTTTCTCTCAGGCTGACAGGAAATGTCCTTGTTCAGAGAAAACCTCTTTTTCTCTCAGAAAAAAAACTCTTTCAGACAGGAAATTTCCAAGAGCTCACTCAAAGCCTTTCCTGCACCTTCCAGGTGAGGTTTAATCTGCATAAGAACCCTGGCAATTCCAACACTCCTTTGATTTAAGCACATTATCAACCAAACCAGTGGCAGGTTTAAGTGTGAAAAGCAGGGAAGGTCAGAAGTACCACTCTGCATTTTTATTTTTTTTACACTGAGAAGTCTTTTTTGTCCCAAATTTGAATGGAGCAATCTGAAATCATTCCATTTCAGAGCCCCCATGAGTGTGTTCTCACTGAGCCACTCAGCCTGAGGATGAACATTCGCCTGAAGTTTTAAATTAAGTGGCCTCACTTAATTCTCTTCCTGGGACTCCATTGATTATTTCAGGTTAACACAGCCCTGCACAGTCCCAGAAATCCTCTTGCATTTTAATTCCAGGTGTAACAGCCTAGAGTGCAGCAAATGACAACTCACTCTGTGCCTCCAATGGCATGTCCCAAAAGGAACATTTCAGAGCATTCCTCAGCTTCATTTCAGGAGCTGAGCACTGGGACAGATTCAAGCTATCATTCCCTTCTTTAATTCCTGTTCTTTAATGAAGAAATAGCTCATTATAGACCTCCAGTGCAAGGTAAAAGCACCTTGGGGCTGCCCCATTAATTCTCTATTAGAAATCCCTTGGACATGATTGAATTAGTGCTTGATGGCATCTGAGGCTTCCCTTCAATTAGCTCCATGTACCAAGAAAATCTGATTTCCTATCAATTCTGCCCACCTGTGATTCAATTCCTCACGGTGGCTGCTCTGCTACTTTGAGTTTTCTACAGAAAATGATTGAAACTTACCCTGAGTTTTGGATTTTTGAGACTAGAAAAATAGTTTTCAAGCTGCAAATAGAAAAAGAGAGTCATCATCAAAGCCATGACAGATGAACACAGAAGAATAAAACATTAGCTTAAAACAAGTGCAGAACTGCAGAAATTCTGACTGCTCTGCCTCTGATAAGCTACATCAAGGAGCCATTTCCATCCATTCTTTGCAGCCACCCAGGCTGTTGTGTAACAGGGCATAATCCAACCCCAACAAGGTTTTATCATCCACACCACTGCCTGGCCTTGTTTTCAAGCTTTGTGTCAGATATCTCCCCTCGGCAGAGGCTGATTTTCAGTGAAGTTATTTCCACTGAAGCTGCTGCACCCTTGTACTCCACCATTTATCTGCACTCAGGCATATTCCTGAACAAAAGCATTATTAGACTACAGCAGAGTAAGGAAAACAGCCTTACTGCAAAAAACTTGGGGTGGAATAAATGATTTGTCCACAAAAGTTTTCATTTCCACAGGATTTGTTGGTTTTTTGGGTTTTATGGGAGGGGTTGGTTTGTTGTGTCTTTTTTTGTGGGGGCGGGGGGGTTGGGGGTTTTTTTGGGGGGGTGGTATTGTTTGGGTCTTTTTTTTTTGTGGTGGTTGGTTGGCTTTTTGGGTTTTGGTTTTTTGTTTTTTGTTTGCTTTAATTAAAACAGTGAATGCATCCCCATTGTCATAGAGCTTGGGCTGCTTCTACAGCCACTGCGAATTTCACTAAAATTGAGATTTCCTGGTTGAATATGAGTGAATGAAATGCTCTGTGCACCACAGGGGAATCAAAGCCCCTCTGAGCCTTTCCTGAGTGAGGAAGTTACAGCAGGAGACCTCAGTTCAGAGGAGCTGCAGGAGGAATTCTATCAGTAAATTAGCACCTTCAGTGAATTAACACTGCCCTTAAGCCCGGGGTGTGTGGGACCCTGCAGCAGCCACAGTCAGTTTGCACACTCAGGAGTGTAAATACACAATGGGAGATGGACACAGGTCCCAAGCAGAGGGGTCTGGAGGTGACAAACGCTGTCCTGGAGCAGCCAGAGTCACCCTGCACACTCAGGTATATAAATACACAAAGGGACATGGACACAAGTCCCAAGCAGAAGGGTCTGGAGGTGGAAAATGCTGCCCTGGAGCAGTCAGAATCAGTTTGCACACTCAGATTTGTGAATGCACAAAGGGACACAGACACAGGTCCCAAGCAGAGGGGTCTGGAGGTGACAATCACTGCCCTGCAGCAGCCAGAGCCCTGCAGGGTGGTTTGCACACTCAGGTGTGTGAATACACAAAGGGACATGAACGCAGCTCCCAAACTGGAGGCTCTGGAGGTGACAAACGCTGCCCTGGAGCAGGGCAGAGTCACCCTGCACACTCAGGTGTGTCAATACACAAAGGGACACGGACAGATGTCCCAAGCAGAGGGGTCTGGAGGTGACAAATTCTGCCCTGGAGCAGCCAGAGTCACCCTGAACACTCAGATTTGTGAATACACAAAGGGACACGGACAGATGTCCCAAGCAGAAGGATCTGGAGGTGACAAATTCTGCCCTGGAGCAGCCAGAGTCAGTTTGCACACTCAGGTGTATAAATACACAAAGGGACACCGACACAACTCCAAAGCACAAGGATCTGGAGGTGGCAGACACTGCCCTGGAGCAGCCAGAGTCAGTTTGCACACTCAGACTTGTGTATACACAACGGGACAGGGACACACCTCCCAAGCAGAAGGGTCTGGAGGTAACAAACGCTGCCCCGAAGCAGGGCAGAGTCACCCTGCACACTCAGATTTATGAATACACAAAGGACACAGACACAGGTCCCAAGCAGAGGGGTCTGCAGGTGACAAACACTGTCCCGGAGCAGGGCAGAGGCTCCTGGCCCACGGCAGCCCCAGTACTCACTATGGTTCTGTCAATGGTGTGCAGGTAGTAGGAGACTGGTTTCCCCGTCCAGGACACGGAGCCCTTCAGTGGTGACAGCTCCACAACCCTCATGATAGTGCCAATATCTGCGGGAGGAGAGCCAGGTTAGCGAAAAGCTCAGCTGAATGCAGCCAGGCACCAACACAGAAATCTGCTCTGCAGATCCTACAGGAAAACACTGCCGGAGTTTAAAGGGAATTCCTTCCTCTCTCGCTACGTGCACCCCACAGAAAACAAATATGTGGGAGATGTACCTTCCAGACAGCCACCCCAGAGGGAATTACTCTGTTTTGGCCAACAGAACTGAGTCCCAGACAACTTTTCCAAGGAACAACACATGTGTGTGACAGGATTGAATTAAACAGTCCCAGGACATCACCAGCCCAGACCCTGTCAGCTGTAGCTGCTCCATATTTGGACTGGGGACAAACGTGTTTTGGGTTTGCTTTCTTGTCTATATTTGTTTTGTTCTCCAGAATTAATAGCTATGGGATGTGCCTTGAACATCCCCACAGCCACGGAGTGAGTGGCAGGGCTGCAGGAGAAATTCTGGCACGTTTCTAATTAAACACAAATTGCCCAGAAGAGGCCAAAAGCAAGGTTTGCGATTCAGCAACCTCAACCACTATTTTAACCACATTTTAATACTTGTTTTCATTTGTCCCAACTCTTTCCACATTTCCACTTCTTCCTCCAGATGGAACTACTAAGGACAAAAGTGGTATTGAGGGAACTGGTGCCTCCTTCTTAAAGCTTCATCTTTTCCAGTGTTTTGTGTAAATTATTTAAGTGTTCACACTCGAGATCAAAGTATTTGATAGACAGGTGAGACGTGACTCAAGTCATGCTCAGGCACCAAAAAAAGCCTTGATGAATAAAAAACCTTCTGAGAAACCTCATGGGGCAGCAGCACGGCAGTGCCACACCCTGCTCCATGTGCAGGGCACTGCTCATGGCTGGGGATGGCACTTCCCTGGAAGTGTCACTTGGAACAGCCCACTGGAACAAGCCCCAGGCCCAACTCATTTCATACTGGTATTTCCCAAACCTAACAGTGCCAGAATGGGATTGAGACCTAAAATTTATTCCCAGAGTTCTCCCTGTTTGGAGTATGCAAAGGTAATTTTTTTCCAGGGCCTTTTATCTCAATCCCTGGAAGTTTCCTGCTGGTGGAAGCTCTTATCTGTCCTCATGCTAAGCCTCTCATCCATCCAAACCCCAATTACTCATCTCAGTATAATTTTACCATCAGCATTCCCATTCTGAATCAAGTAACAGCTGATATCTGACACTTCAGCATTCCAGAAAACATTCCCAATGATCCAGGCTGGGGTGGGAGCTGGGATGGGATAAAGATCTGGCTCAACTGGGAGCTGTAGCCAGGGCTGTTCTGAGGTGAAATGAGAAGCACAGGGAGGGGAGTTGGCCTCAGTGGGAAGAATCCAGGAAAAAAAAGGCTTGAGAGACCAAACCCCTGCATTTTTGTGGGCAAAATTTCATTTTCTAATTGAAACCTCCCCAAGGGCCTTCTTGGGTTTCCTCAAGCTCTGCTGGGCTGTGCAAGAGGCACCAAGCTTCACTCAGGCTCTCTCTGCCTCATTAGCAAACTGACAGCCTGATCCCAGCTCTCCCGGGGTTTGAGGAGTTCCAGGAGCACCATTCCACCTTTTTTCCCTTTTATTTTCAAGCCCATTTCTTCAAAGAATTGGCAAGCCAAGGCCCAGTGGTCAATAAGGTTCCAAACCACCAAATGCCCCAAAAGAGAATTTCAAACAGTGAGGAAAAGGGCAGGTTTGGGTGCCTGATGTGTGGGCCATCCACAAGAATTCCAACTTGGTAAAAATAACTCCCAATGGCACAATTTACTTCATGACAGTCCAAAAATCACTATTCTTCAAAAGTAATTTAGGCCAAAATTAGACAGCACAGCTTGAGACTTGGAACTGAGCGAGTTACTCCCCATGTTTGCACAGGGAGGGGAATGAGGTGGTTTTAATTTAGGGAATGTTTAGCACTGGACACAGCAAATACGTGCAAAGCAGAGCTTGGATTGCACTTTTACTTGAGAAATTTCATAGAATATAAAAGAAGCTGAGCTGGAAGGGACCCACAGGATCACTGAGTCCAACTCCTGGCCCTGCACAGACACCCCAATTTCAACAATGAAAGCCTGAAAAAAGTCAAAAGCAAAACCAACAACGTGGAGTGTCCCAAAACCTCCTTAAACTGCAGCTCATGTCCTTGCAAAGGACTGCATTGGCAAACATCGAGTCTGAGGAGTTCGGAGGAGAAGAAAAACACGACCCTTTCTTGGCAATAAACCAGAGCCAGGGACTGGGTGTGTCTGGGTGAGGTTTTGTTTGCTCAATGCACAGCACAGGAGACGTTCAAAGTTGAACATTTCAGAGAATCCTGGAATGGTTTGGGTGGGAAGGACCTCAAAGCCCATCCAGTGCCACCCCTGCCATGGGCAGGGACACCTTCCACTGTCCTCAGGCTGCTCCAAGCCCTGTCCAGCCTGGCCTTGGACACTGCCAGGGATCCAGGGGCAGCCACAGCTGCTCTGGGCACCTGTGCCAGGGCCTGCCCACCCTCCCAGGGAACAATTCCTTCCCAATATCCCATCTGTCCCTGCCCTCTGGCACTGGGAAGCCATTCCCTGTGTCCTGTCCCTCCATCCCTTGTCCCCAGTCCCTCTCCAGCTCTCCTGGAGCCCTTCAGGCCCTGCCAGGGGCTCTGAGCTCTCCCTGGAGCCTTCTCCTCTCCAGCTGAACACCCCCAGCTCTCCCAGCCTGGTTCCATCACCTCTGAGCCTCAGGAATCCTGCCTGGTGGGATTTCCCTGCCTGGATTTAGTCAGTGAGGGTGGAAGGAACTCCCCTGTGAATCACTGAAGAAATGAATCACAGCCCTGAGCACCTGATTTCTCTTCAACTCCAAAGTTGCCCAGCCAGGAACACATTGATGGAACAAACATCAAAACACAGCAGCAAAAAACCCATAAAAAGTTTTAATAAAAAGTGTCTGTTTGCTCCACTCCTGGGTGAGATTTTTTAGATTGATTTAAGTGCCTGTCACTTTCTGTGCCCTGATAATCCAACAGCATTTTCTACTTATTTAAACAACTCTAAAAAGCAACAACAACCCCCAGACATGTTCAGATAATGAACACCCCACAACTGTAATGAACAATAAAAAGGGCAATCATACCACTCAAGTTTCGACTGTTAATTCTAAAATTTAGAGGTGCAAAAGGTTTTGAGGACACAATTCTCCCACCTGGAAAAAGAAAAAAAAAAAAAAAAAGCACAGTCAGCTCCTCCATTATTTGTTCTAGAAATAAGTACTCATTAAATATAACCCAGTACAGAGCCCTAAAGAGCAGCCCTATAAAACCACCCCTTGTATAGCATTAAAAAAGAAATCAATTCCTTAATTCGCATTCTGTCAGCCCCAAGAAAGCCAAACTATGATTCCTGCCAGGTGACACCTCAAGGATCACTTGAAAATGAGAGATTTGAAACACTTGGGGGAAAAAAAAAGAGCACATTAATTCTCAGTGGCAATCTAAAGTAATTTCAATTATCTCCTTCCTACTTGGGATCTTTTCTACACAAGCCCCTAAAGCCCTTTTATTTAAAGGCCACTAATCTCCATTTCACAGGTATTTGGGGTCATTCAGCCCAAGGCAGAGCCTGAGCACATTCTGGGAAGAGAAATAAGGTTTTTTCACTGTAAAGAGTTCTTCAACCATCCCCACCTTCCCACTGTTTGCAAGCCTCCATTAAACAAGTTTGAAATCTAAAAAACAAACCAGCTAAATTAAAGAAAACAGCTTAAGTTTTGGGGTTTTATGGTTTGCAACAGAGCCCAAAAGTCCCATTATTTATTTCAGCACAAAGCTGTGCCATGGGAAGCCACAGCTGCTTTGTCCACACCACACATTTTTCTTTCCAGAAATTGTTATTTCTGTTATTTCTGCCACAACCAAGTGGAATTGTTACTTATCCCTGTGGTTAAGAGCAAAGGAAAGACAGTGCGAAGGCCATGGCGGGGTTAGAGGGTGTCCCCAGTCTGCATTGGGGCTTCTCAGGGAGTATCCAGTGACAGAGACCCTGATTTTATGGTATTGTGGAACCATTAAGGTTGGAAAAAACCTTTAAGATCATCAGGTCAAACGTTCAACCAGCCCCAGCACCACGGTCACCACAGAACCCTGTCCCCAAGTGCCACATCCACATGGGTTTTGAGCACTCCCAGGGATGGGGACTCCATTTCAGTACCTATGAGGGAACACCCAGCACCAAAGGGGACAGCTTCCATCAGGAGATCCCAGGAGGTGAATTCCATATGGAATCACAGAGTGGCTTTCCAAAGCTGTACTTCTGCAGCCAAGAATCGTGGCATGGGTTAGGCTGGAAGGACCTTAAAGCCCTTCCAGTGCCACCCTCTGTCACAGGCAGGGACACCTTCCACTGTCCCAGGCTGCTCCAAGCCCTGTCCAGCCTGGCCTTGGACACTGCCAGGGATCCAGGAAGTCTGGCCTTGGCTCTTGGGTGTGTTGTGGGCTCCCAGAAGAGGCAAGGATGGAGCAGCAGCTCCTCCCAACCCAACTCCAGAGTCTTCCATGCAGCAGGGATTCTCCAAGGAGCCAGACAGGACTGGGTAGCCATGAAGGTGGGAAGCAGAAATCCCCCCATGGTGCAGGCACTTGGCACAGAACAATCCCCCAGCCTGGCACTGCCAGCTGGAACTGAGCCCCCCTCCCACCCCAGCTCCCACAGAAATCAGGAAACCAAGAGAAAAAAAACATTTCCAGTTGGATTTACCTTCCTTCATGTTCGCAAAGCGCTCCTTCAGCTGGTGATCCACCTCAGGCCCGAAGGCAAAGTTATTCACGAAGATCACGCTGCAAAACAATGGTCAGTTAAAGCTCAGGGAGCCAGGAACACCCCACAAGGTCCCCCAGCCATGGCACAGCCCCTTGGAGCCTTCCCAGCCACTCCTGCCACCGACAAAGCTGCTTGTCCCCAACTCCATACAGCTCCTTCCACACGGAGAGCAACACTCAGCACAACAGACACTGCTTTGTCCTGTTACTTCTTTGTGTGCAGTTCAAATACTGCAGAAAATATCAAAATATATTTCAGATTCATGGAATGGTTTGGGTTGGAAGAGACCTTGGAGTTCACCCAGTTCCACCCCTGCCATGGGCAGGGACACCTTCCACTGTCCCAGGCTGCTCCAAGCCCTGTCCAGCCTGGCCTTGGACACTGCCAGGGATGGGGAGTCCACAACCTCTCTGGGCAACCTGCTTCTCTTCCAGCTCTAAATTCCTTATAATTCCAGAAACAGTGACATCTCAGCATATTTTCCCTTTCCTAAACCCAGCACTTCAGCCATATCCACAACAGAGGAGTTGCATCTTTGTTTCTGGGTTTGGGAATCCAATTATGGGGTTTAGCTCATGGGGAAAAAAAGTCATACAGAAACAAAGAAATCTGCACAGAGGTAAAATCCCACAAATAATGAAAGGGTTTGGGAAAGAAATAGAACATGTCACAGATTAAAAAAGAAATACGCCTTCAGGTTTCAGAGTCTGGCCTGGTCTAGTTGTCCGTGGTGCCCATTTACTACCAGGCCGCAACAGAGTCCTCACCACCTGTTGGAAGTGGTTGAGCTCCCTGCTAATAGAACTTGTCAGGGCTTGGGATGGATCTCAGGGAAAGGTTCTTCCCCCAGAGGCTGCTGGGGCACTGCCCAGGCTCCCCAGCGAATGGTCCTGGCCCCAAGGCTGCCAGAGCTCCAGGAGCGTTTGGACAATGCTGCCAGGGATGCACAGGGTGGGATTGTTGGGGTGTCCAGGGGCTGGACTCATGATCCCTGTGGGATCCTTCCAGCTCAGGATATCCCAGGGTTCTATGAAGTGTAAAAGCCACCCTGGCCTATTGCTCCCACATTAAGAGCTGATTTCTTTGCTGGAAAACTCCCTTCCCAGTGCCTCCACACACCAAATGTGTTCAACAAGGACACTGGGATTAAGAGCAGCAGCCAAAGCTATTAAAAACCACGAATGAAAAAGAAATGTTTATACACCAAGGAAAAAAAAGTTATTCTTGCTACGCCTTGCTTGTGGAAATTCGGGAAACCCTGCCTGGCAAGGAAAGCTAGCAGGGGTTTCTTCCTCCTCCTTCCCATGTGCCAAGAAAAAGGCCTTGCAAAAGAGCCAAACATATTAATGGGACTAGAAAACATCCAGGAGAGGAACGGAAAAAGCCAGAGCCTGCAGATGTGTGTTTTTATAGCGTTCAGTCTGGCACAGGGATGTGTGTGCACGTGCAGGGCACAGGAACCTCGAGTCCCCTCGCTCTCAGACCTCCTTCCAGGGGCTTGTGCCAAGCCACAGGCACAGGGATCCCCTGAGTGCACAGGGATCCCCTCAATGCACAGGGATCCCCTGAGTGCACAGGGATCCCCTGAGTGCACAGGGATCCCCTGAAGGCACAGGGATCCCCTGAGTGCACAGGGATCCCCTGAGTGCACAGGGATCCCGTGAGTGCACAGGGATCCCCTCAATGCACAGAGATCCCCTGAGTGCACAGGGATCTCCTGAGTGCACAGGGATCCCCTGAGTGCACAGGGATCCCCTGAATGCACAGGGATCCCGTGAGTGCACAGAGATCCCCTGAGTGCACAGGGATCCCCTGAATGCACAGGGATCCCCTCAATGCACAGGGATCCCCTGAAGGCACAGAGATCCCCTGAATGCACAGGGATCCCCTGAGTGCACAGGGATCCCCTGAAGGCACAGGGAGCCAAGTCCTGGTACCAGCCCCACCCCTGGCAGTGTCCAAGGCCAGGCTGGACAGGACTGGGAGCCCCCTGGGACAGCAGAAGGTGTCCCTGCCATGGCAGGGGTGGCACTGGATGGGCTTTGAGGTCCTTCCAAGCCAAAGCATTCCCAAATTCCCTGATCCTGCAGCAGAGCTAGGTGGCTGAGGAGCAGCACTGACACACAGCGAGTGCCATGCCACACAAACCAAACACCTCCCAGCACTTCTGGGTGCACTCAGAGGTCCTGCAGCCAAAAATTGCTCTAAAAATGTAAATGAATTGCGAGGAAAGCTGCACGGGCAGCAGAGCAGCACGCACTTGGAATAACAAGCAACAAAGCCAAACCCGAGTGTGCTGCGAGGCTGGGACAGGGCTGGCCACAAACGAAAAGGCACCTCCAGGAGAAAGTGAGGGACAGAATCCTGCAGGAGCCACCAGCCTGGCAGACGCCTCCTCCAGGCCCTTAAACAGAGCCTTGGGAGCAATCCAGGAATTGCCACAGCGCCGGGGGCTTTCAGAGCCCTCTTTGACAACTGCCTTCCTTTCCCCCACATAACAGGGTGGCCCAGAAGGTCATATAAAAATAAAGAGGTTTTTTTTCCTCCCCATAATGCTGAAAGAATGCAAAGCTTTAAAAATACTGACAACTTTTATTGCTTTTA
Organism: Acanthiza pusilla; assembly: GCA_036630365.1. NCBI lineage: Eukaryota > Metazoa > Chordata > Aves > Passeriformes > Acanthizidae > Acanthiza > Acanthiza pusilla. Next base: position 1,951,839 of record JAXCHO010000105.1, on the reverse strand, counting down.
ACAAATTTTCTCCCTTTCTGCTCCCTCAGAAAGGGGTCTAGCCCTCTGTGCAGTTCTCCACATAAATAAATCTTCAAGACAATTAGCTTAAATGAACTTTCAATTTAAGTTGGAACAAATTCACTTGGGTCTTTTCCTTTTTATTAGAGGGAAAGTGAGGCTGTGTGCCCCAATAGCTGAGATAATGAGTGTTTTGCCAGAATCCCTGACATGAAGTATAGGGATATGCAAAACAAATGGAGGTTTGTGCTTCTCTTATAACCAGAATTTATGTTGGATACACCCTTGTATGGAATATCATGGGACATGCACTCAGAGCCATTCTTCTAGTCAGAAAACAGGATCTAAAGAGGCCCGTGTAAGAGTTGGCAGATAGACTTTGGGTATTTGCTATGGAAATTCTATATAAAAAGCTGGCCAGCCTCCCAATTTCCATGATACAAACTCCCAAATATCCACTTCAGAAAGCAGCATTCAATTGCTGTACTCTACCTTGTGTTTGCAATCCTCTCTCTCCATTCTTCTGAGAGGAAGTCACCTCTTTCCAGCTTCAAACAAGACAAAGAACACAGAAACACAGAGGAGTTAACATTGTTCCCTCCTGCCCCACATCCCTTTCCCTTCCAAGAGGACAAACAGGCAGTGCCAGATCCCTGACCCCACAACAGACCCCACAAATGAAGCCTTTTGGCAATGCAAAGGTGAAGCAGGGAGAGCTGCCCCTGCTCATTCCTCAGATCCCAGGGGTTGCTCCCTCCCTGCTCCCACCCTCGTGGGAAGAGCAGGGAAGGGTCCCTGGCTGCTCCATGGAGAAGGCAGAAATGCTGCACTCCTTCCAAACCTGACCAGCAAAACCTCCTGAAGCCCCCATGGCTGGTGATCTCCCCCAGCAGAGGGAACTGAGCACAAATTGGGAACAGCTCCTGCTGGGAGCACAATTCAGGCTCTTGCTGCACTGCACAAACGAGCATCTGATTTTTGTGCTGCTAAATATAAACCTTGAGCACTTCTAACACTTTCAAGTTGGAAATGAAGTAACAGAAAGGCTTTATTTGAAAATAAATACAGTTATGACTTCAGTGGCTTCTGGAGCACCTTTCTGATGAAACCACATCAAGTCCCAGGTTAACAGTGAGCTCTTGCACACATTAATGTTTTCCCAGTCGTGTTTTGGAAGTGAGAGAGGAGTCCATGGGCCACACTCTTCCACTGTGCCACAAGTCAGGCAGGAGGAGGGTTGGAGGAGGAAGATAAGAGGAGGAGAGAGAAAATGAGGTGCAACTGTATAATTAATGTTGATGACACCCTTTGAAGATGAGGGTTTGTGCCAGAACCTCGGGAACATCAAAGCAACAGCAGCAACTGCTGAGGATCCTTTTTCTGCACTGATTTCTTTGTATGGGAAGGAGTGAGGATTTCACATGGCAGCTCTAATTCTCACTGAGTGGCAACTCCAAGGTGCCAGAGCTGCAGTGCAGACCCTGGAACAGCTTCCACACCTCAGGGCTGGCTCAGCCTGGGAACATCCAAAGGGAGCTCCAGGCCTGGTGCCACTCAGGGACACAGAGGTTACAAAGCTGCCCAAGCCACTGTGAAGGACAAAGCCACGGGTGCCAGCAGGAATGGGGCTGCTTCCAGGAGGAAAGGAAGGGGAAAACCACCAAAAATGTCCTGCTGCTACACAAGAGGGCTGAGAAAAGTGGACAGTGAGGGTTCTCCAGCAAGAGATCAAGAGCTTCAAGTGCTAGAACTGAACAGAGCAGGTAGGATTAGCTGGAGTTATTCAGAAATACCTGTTCCACCAGCTGGGCTGAAATCAGATTTAAGGCAGAATTACTACCTGGGATCTCCCACCTGCTGGGAGGAGAAGCACCTTAGACATCTCTGCTGTAATAAAAACAAGGGAGAAGTTGAAGGCTGAACTCAGAGATCCAACCCAAGAACATCCCACTGGATATTGCCAGAATCTAAACCAGAGACTCAACATCGAAACAGTTCTAAAAAGAGTTTTTCTCATCTCATAGAAGGAAAGATTTTTTCTGGATGTCTATATGTGGACACCACCTCCAGATTGATTTTAAGAGACAATTTTGTCTCAGTCTTATCTATTCCTGTAGTGAACAGTTCCATGGTTGAGTAACCAAGACAAAGTCAAAGAAAACCCACATGACAGGCAACTGGATTTATTTCATAGCAATTCTTGCAAGTCAGCCTCTCTATGGCATTCTCCACACCATCGGTTTCTAACGTCTCCACAGGGTTTTCATGCACTAACAGGGAAAGAAAAACATTGGGAAAACCAGGAAGCACAATCCTAAGGCCACAGTCTGCAAGAGAACAAAGCACCAGCGTAACATAAAACGATTTTGAAACGCTAAACTTCATATAAAGGTCTTGAAATCCAACCTAAGTGGCTGTTAGGCTTTATTTGGATCCAGTTTCACCCTGTGTTTGCCCTGTCTGTGTGGTTAGAGGAGCACTTATAACCAGAATCTCCAGGTTTTAACCTGATATCACCCGTGGAGGATGAACACTTTGCAAGCCAGAGCCATTTAACAATTCAAATGAACCACAGCCCTGCTTAAACACATCTATTTTTGTGAAGCACTGCTTCCCCAGCTCATGCTTTGCCAAGAGTCGAGGGAAGAACTTCACCAGGAAAAACATTGGAGTACAGAAATAACCCGATGGTCAACCATGGCTGGGAGAAAATTGGTGATTTTTCCCCTCTGGAAGCAAGGCAGTGATTCCTGGGTGAGTCCCTCTAACAGGGACTGGGCTCCCTGACTCCTCTGATCATCTCCTCACACACTGTGCTAGGGCAGCAATTAAATGATGCCCTAAAAGGAGGAGAGGAGCTCCTTCCCCATCAACTGACACAGGGAATCCAACAAAATTCCCCCAAAATCCCACTCAGCTCGGTGGTTTGCAATAATTTTGGGAGAGAAACCAAGAACTGGAAAGCCCAGCTGCTGAATCCCTGCCCCAGGGCTGCAGCAGCTGAAGCAGCAGAACGAGGTCCATGATGGTCACTCAGGGAGAAGGGGACACGGCCACAAGGTGACAGCCACAGGGCCACACTCAATCTCTGCCCACCACTGTCCCCTCCCTCATCCTGTTCCTCCTCTCTCTCAGAAACTTAATCTCCTTAGTGAATAATGAATGGAAGGGACCATCTGTAACACAGATATTTTCATCTGATTAGACAATGCAGGAGATGCTTTATCTAACAGGATAATTAGCTCAGCGAAATCGCCTCCAGAGCCGATGCCTGCATTGCTTCTAAATTTAGAAGCCAGGCCAGGTTTTTATTCAGGTTTTTCAAACAGCCACTGCAGGAATACACTCAGCAGCATCTGATTCCTGTAACTCTTCCTGCAACTGGAGGGAAAGCAGCAGATCCCAGCCCGGGGGAGGCAGCCAGAGGTACACTGAGGGTGTGGCTTCCTCACGGAGCAGAGCAGGAATTTGGGAAGGTCAGGCCCCCGTGCTGTGGAGGAGAGCAGGGTTCTCAGCCCAGGGCTGGACTGGGAGGCTCTGGTAATGCTCCTCAGAGCCATAAATTCACAGGCAGGATGCCTCATTCCAGCCGCCTCCGTGCACACACTTGGCTCCCAAAAAGCAGGCATTTCTGCCTGGAAAAGTACACACGGTTATTTTTAGGTCCCTGTTCTTTTCAAAAATAACCGGAGGCACGAATCCAAACCTCCAAAATGTGGCATCATTTCAAAGCCACAGGGGACGTTTGGAGGGCTTTTCAAATGCCAAAACAGCAAATTTCCCGCTGAAATGCAGAGGTCAAAAATATCAGGAGCAAACAGCTGGCTCGTCCTTCCCTGAGTGCAGCTCCTGTCAGCAGGGAAGGTTTAAGGTACAGGTGATGTCAGGCACCATCCCAAACCAGGTGCTGGGCACTGGAGCTCCTACACAGGACAGAGATTCCCAGGAAAACCAGCCAGACAGCACCCCAAACTCAGGGAGAGACCTGAGAGCCACAGAGCCACTGATTTATGCCCAAAACTCACCCCTAATCCCCAGGGCTGCACCATCTCCAGCCAGCAGAAGCTCCTGGGGTTTGCTGGGAGCAGCCAGAGGTGTCCATCCAGCCCAAATCCCACCTTTGGGAATGCTGAGTTGCTTCCTGCTCCTGGCTGGATAATCTCTGCCACCTCCTGCTAAATGAGCTTTTATGGAGCAGGGCAGGAATTCTGTTATAACAACCTTGAGTAAATAAACACAAGGCTAATCCTGGTCCTCAGCAGAGTCCAACGTGGGACTGCACTGATCCCCAACTGCTCTGAGCTCAGCCTGGGCTCCTTCCATTTGTGCTTATTTCATCTCCAACGTTTGGAATTTTGGGACCTCAAGAAGCATTTTGCAGGGACAAAGTTGTTTTCCAGAGAAAGAAAGATGCAGGGAATTCCATTCCATGTCTTCCTGTGGCATCCAGCTGCATCAGGAGCAAGTCTGCTCTGTGTTTTCTTCTCCCAGGAGAAGAGGACAACAGGTCACAAGCACTGAGTAATCACCAAAAACCAAAAAACACCAAGAAGTCTCTCTAAGTGGAGCTCAGGAAGAGAAGCACTTTGTGCCACTCAGCAACCTCAGCCTGCTGCCCCAGATACCTGAAATGGCTCAGATTCTGAGGCCACAGGAGGATATTTACAGTTAGAAACCATGAAAACCCATCTGCCTCTTAATTGCGATGCCGGGGTTTAATTTGATGGCAGCACATATGCAGGAATTCCCCAAGAAAGACTCTCTAATTAGCCAGGCCTAATGACCTTCCAAAAGTCTCCTGCTTCCTTCAGACAAGTTTACTTGAAAAGAGTGGAGTAAAGTTGATCTTGGAAACTTCTCAGTTCCATGGGAAGAGAAAAGAGAAGATAAAAGGAGCTGGAACAAAGGGAGATGTGTTGGGATTGGGATATTCTGGTCTGAATAGCTGAAGCAGACGATGATGAAAAGCTCTAGAGGAGGAAGATCCTTCCCTCAGAATGCAGGTGAGCAGCAAATAATTTGATTTTCCCTAAATGAGCAGGAATTGCACATTCCCAGGCAGAGCAGGGGATGTAAATATTCACTTAACAGGATTATGAGACTCAGTGACCAACAGCAGCTGGAGAGCAGGAGCCTCCCCAGCCAATGCATGAGGAGCAAATTCCTCCCACTCTTCTCGTGCCCCACGTGAATCTTTCCCCTCTCCAGCTGCAGGGATGATCCAGCTGTGGCTCTGCAGAGCCTTGGGCACCCCCAGCACACTTTGGCACCTGCAGCTGGGCAAGTTCAATGTGCATTTATCACCAAGTGACCCCACAACCACTGAGGCTGCAATTTGGTGTGGAACCATTGCTCTAAAGGGACTTTTTATATAATTGTGGACAAAATAGGGTGGAAATCCACCTGGACAATCAGGGTTTATTTTAAATGTTGTCACTGGGCCTTGCCCTCCAGAATTCGTGTCCAAGCTCAGCACTTCCAGCACTAACAAGTGGGGAAGGCCAGGAGGTGAATTTGAAGGCTGCAGAGCAATTTGGTGAGGCAGCAGTGAGTGCCCTTCTCTCCAAGGCTTTTCAAACACAAGTCTTTTGTTTGAAGATTTTTGGGGGTTGTGGTTTTCTGTTTGTTTACATTCCCAGCGACTGTCTTTTAATGGTAATCTGGAAAAAAAAATCCTGTTGGAAGGATTTGGGGCAGGTTACAAAATCTATCATGAGGTTTTGAAAAAACACCTAAAACCTCTATATCATGAGTTTCTGAGTCTCTTAGACTGCTGCAAAAGGCAAAAAGGACAGCAAATATTTCTCAGGAAGGTTGTACCAGGTGGGAAGGCTGGAGATGGAAAAACTGTGGAGAAAAGGAGGAGGAATTGTTGAGATGCACAAACCCAAGTATGGAACACTCTGCTAAAGTCAACTTCTGAGCAGATCACTTTTCAGGGAGAACCCAAAATGCATTTGTGTTGGAGATCTCTGGTTGTACTGGGCTCTTGGCTGTTAAAATAACCCAAAAACTCACCACGGCCCTGCAGGCCCAGCTCCAGGGTTTATTGCTGCCTTATGCACCACAGTTTTTATTTTACAGCAAGTCAGAACCACCATCCACAAAGTTCAGCCAAAGCTGCAGGTGGGATCTGAGATTCTTCCCACTGAACTCCTGCCAAGCTCTCTCCCCTCCTCCAGCACTTGATTCTTCTCAAAACACTGATTTTTCATTTGACTGCCTATAACACTGGAGCGGAATTCACCAGCTGAGCTCTGCTGATGACAGATTATTTCAATTCGTGCTTATTTTGTCTTCAAGGTTTGGAATTTTGGGACCTCACGAAGCATTTTGCAGGGACAAAGTTGTTTTCCAGAAAGACAAAGATGCCAAAAGGCTTTAATTCCAGGTCTTCCTGTGTCCTCCAGCTGCAGCAGGAGCACGTTTGCTCTGTGTTGAACAGTCACCTATAGCAGATGCTGCTAAGGAGTTCCTAAAGAAGATAAACTGCCTGGCAAAAGTCTGTTTGATGAATAAAGATTAAATAAAATCTGCCCTGTGTGCCTCCTGTAAAAGCCCAAAATGTGTGCTCGAGCATCACTCCAAGGTGACAGGAAACCAACTTTCCTTCAGACAAGAAGTGCTGCAAGTGTTTAACTCTTCCCAAAAAAACCCCAGATTGCATATTCAGGGAAATTTTACTCTAAACACTGCAGAAAACAGAGTTATAAAAGTCAAAGAACCTGGCAAAAATAAGTAGCTTTGTTTCAATATAGCACCAGACTCTGTCACTTGGAATGCTCAATATGGAAATGCTGCCTAAGGCAAGCAATATGCTTCCAATATTTCAGTCCAAGTTCCTCTCCTATTCCTTAAATTACCCAGCTCAGAAGCAGAGTATCCTCAGGAACAATTCCTTTCATGTCATGCCAGCTGGGTGACACAATGGAAAAATGCCATATGGCCACTTCAGGAAAAGTAAAGCATTCCCAGTGCTTCCACAGCAGGAAGGAATCAGCAGCCTGACAGCAATGCTGCTGCAGAGCAGTCCCCAGCAGGCCCAGCATCCCCTGCAAGGGAATCCCAGCATGCAGAAGGCAATTCCAGGAGGGAAGTGCTCGGGGCAGGTGGAGCAGCTTCACTGGGATGAGCCCTCTGGGAGCACCGAGGATCCCAGCAGGTAGAGAATTGGGAAATAAAGGCTGGTGAGCTCCCAGCTGCCATTGACTGCTGGGATGCTGAAGCCACGTGGATCACACCTCCAGGAACATGGCAAGGGTGGCTCTGCACAGAAGGGAGGTGGAGGAGCTGTTCGCCAGTCCTTGCTTCCCCAAACATGTGTCCAGCTGCAGGCTCTGAGCAGGGAGGAGTGACCCAGCTTGAATATATCCCTGCTCCACCCAGCCTCTTCCCTGACCACAGGAGAGTGGCAGGAGAAGCAGAAATAGATGTGTTTTCAAAACTCCCAGTGGATTCCTACTGTACATCTATTTCCTGACTGGAAAGTGATTAAGCAGGGAGCAGATTTTCTTAATGGCCATTAAGAAGGGGAGGAAGGGAAAAGGGGAAGGAGTGGCACAAGTGTATGGATCGGCACGTGGTTCCTACCATCCTTAAGGGGTGCAGAACATCCACAAAGATAAAGAAACATCGGGAGGAAAGTAAAGAAATTCTAACCCAACCCTTGCCCCAGGGATGACCCATTTAGTCCTCCTGCTCCAGCTCCACCCTCAGAGCACCCAATTCCAAACCTTTCCAAACCAGAACTAATCACCCACCACCCTCTCTTTGCCTCCATCCAGCCTGAGAACTCTTCTTGGAGCTTCCTGCTCCAACCTCCATCCCTGCAGAACCTCCACCCCTGCCATCCCATCCCCTCCAGCACCGCTCCCAGGTGGCCACACCTTCCCCCTCCTACAGAATCAAAGCTTCAGCTTTAATTTTCAGCAGATTTCAGAACCCCAAGGAGGAGCTGCCCTACCCAGCAAAAGCCCCCAATCCATGGAGACCAGGAGGGAAAAAAGAAAAGGGGATTTAACACAAATAGAACACACGTGGCAGCCCCACTCAAAATGATATTTTAGAAGAATAAATCTTCCAAGAGTTTCTGAAAAGACCTGGAAGTGCTCCCAATAACACCATAGGCCATGTCAAAGAGAGAGAGATGGAGGATGTATTGAAACACCATCCCCAGGATCCAGGTAAGAGCCAGGAAATAGCTGTGGCCCAACCGCTGCTGGCTGGGGAAAGGCTGGGGGGGACTTTACAAACTCTGCATGAGTGTGGATCCCAACCTGCAGCTGAGTTTCACTCACTGTGTATTCTGCATGTTTCTTCCCATACCACTTCATCCATTTTCTGAACTCTCTGTCCATCGTCTGCAAGAGGGAGAAAAACCAAAAGTAGATATTAGGACATCTCATATTTCCAATTCCATCAAAATAACAGAGACACAGCTCTGAAGCACTCACTGACCCCCAAGAATTCTGTCTGGTTGGAGGATTTTTGCCATGAACATTCCAAGGACAAGCAGACACAGAGTTCCTGCTGCTTAATTTCCTTAAAAACCCAAAGCCTTGCTTTCTTAGGGCTGAGGCAAAGGTGGCATCATCACCCCCTCCCCTTTCCATGGAAGTTCCCTGTTCTAAGAACAGCCCAGCACTAAAAATGGCCCAGCCTTAAGTTGTGGTGCATAATCCCACAAGGAGGAGGCGGGCCCTGGGCTCAGCCTCAGCCCAGGGAGCAAAGGGACAGCCAGGACAAGGCCAGGGCTGCTGGGGGCACTGAGGAGGCACAAGGCAGCAGGCAAAGCATCCCAGCAGCAAACAGAGGGAGCATCCTGCTCCCAACAGCACTGGGAATGCTCTAAACTGCACCCAAGCACACCTGGGCTGCACAGAAGGGAGGGCTGCTGCTGTTTTCCACTGCCCAAATCCCAATATCCAGAGAGCTCGGTGCCTCACACAGCCCCAGCACCACGCTGCCAGCAGCTTGGCCCCAGCTGATCCTTAGGATTTGGCCCAAATTCGGAGGTGTCTCCCTCTCTGGGGACATTCCAAACCCACCTGGACACATTCCTGTGGTCCCTGCTCCAGGTGACCCTGCCTTGGGCTGGATGATCTCCAGAGGTCCTTTCCACCCCCAACTATTCTGTGATTCTGTGAGAGAAGCCCAGCAGGAATTCTGACCCCACTGACAATTCCATCAGCAGCTGAACTAAACTCTCTGTGTTGACAGGTGAGTTTTCAAACTCTCCATGTTCAAAAGCACTCCAAAACTTAGCAGGATAACTCAGAAATCCTCAGTATTTTCATGTGTGACCTCACATTTTAATTTATTTTTAAGGCAACTTCAGGAGAACAAATCTGTGACATTCTTCCTCTTTAGGTGAAGCTTTTCAAAGTCTATTATTTATTATCTATTACCTGTTATCTGGCTACTATTATCCTGGTACCCAGAGATCTGTTTCCACAGCCAGTCTGAACTGGAAACTCAATCCAACCCCTTCCACAAAAATTTGGGGGAAAACTGGGCACTAACCCAGGCCCAAGGCAGCTCCACACACTCTGACACTGCAGCAGCTCCTTGGTTGCTAAATCTGACCAATAATAAAAAATAATGCAGAATATATTGTTCACCCAGCGATCTCATGGAACACTTGTGAAACCAAAGGTACCCCAGCAGTTACTACTCCCAATACTCAATTTGTCTGTCCTTCTGCTGTTTTCACTAAAGCCTTGTGTTTGCACACTGACAGGAAGGGGTATTAGTCAAAGTGAGAATTTCACTATTCCTTTCAACGCTGATCTTTAATTGTAAACACAAAGGGGATTCCTGGCCTTGTAAATGCTCCAAAGTGAAACCAAGATGCTCATACAGAAGGACTGCAGAGTCCCCCAGGTGAAAACTTCCACTGAATCCTGGCAGGGGAAACAAAGTGGATTTTTAGGTCCTTGTCTGATCCTCTCCACCACTGTGTTTACGCATTTTTGCCCACACCACTGAGAAGGAGGATCAAGTAGTTTTATTTATTCTATCATTCCATGAAGGATCATTTTCCAGCCTGTTCAGACTGAGTCAGTGTGTTTTGACAATACAGAGGGATCAGGTTCTGTCCAGGCTACTGAAGAACGTAAATTTCTTGTGGTAAGACAGGACTGACCTTCCCTGGGTGCTTCTGGCCTGCCAGGTTTCCCTTGGAACTCATCATCCGTGTGTGTCCCATTGGCACAGAATCAGAAGTGTAAAGAAATCTGACTAAAGAAGTTTGACTAAACATTATCACACAGCCATGGAATGGTTTGGGTTGGAAAGGACCTTAAATATAATTTGGTCCCACCCCCTGCCATGGCAGGAACAGCTTCCACCATCCCAGGCTGCTCCAAGCCCTGTCCAGCCTGGCCTTGGACACTGCCAGGGATCCAGGAGCAGCCACAGCTGCTCTGGGCACCTGTGCCAGGGCCTGCCCACCCTTATAGTAAATAATTTCTTCATAATCTCTAACCTAATCCTCCCCTCCTTCAGCTTCAGGCCATTTTATGGTTTTTTTTCCTCTTAGGTGCATCCTAAGCAGTTACACACCAGCCCAAGCCTCAGGAGAAACCTCTGGTGGGTTACTAACAGAAAAAGAAGCAGCACCACCACAGGCAGAAACATGGCCTTTAGAATATTTAAGAATTGTTTGGTGAATTTATTCCCAGATTTCCTGCATGCTGTGGCCTCTGGGAGCTGCATCAGAGCCATTCCAGACTCACAATGACTGCAGGTATTTGGGTGAAGCTTAGACTGCACTCCCTTTTGAAGAGGCCCTGTCATTACTGTTCAAAGAGCTTTCAGGGCCTGAGATCAGCCCAGGGAGATGGCAGTGCTCCTTCTGTGCACTCCAGACTGGGCACACACTCCTCCCCTCAAGCACAACATGCTGCAGGACTGGCTGATCTGAGGAGCCAAAATCCAGCAGGGCTGAAAGCCTGCTTTTCCTGCAGCCCAGCTGCTGTCACCCTGCTGTCACCCTGCTGTCCCCACTGAGCTCCTGCCCCCTCAGCCACTCACCTCAGCATACTTGGCTGGGATATCAGCTTTCTCCACTCCGTAGTGATGTTTGCAGTTTGTGGCTGCAGCCACTTGAAGCACCACCTGCCCCACACCTGCAGGGACACAAACCCAGAGCTGAGAGGATTTGCAGGGAGAGCACAGCCAGGGGAGGGAGGTTTGGAGAGCAAAGCACACAGGGAAAAGCAGATGGGCTGGGACTGGGGCAGGGCCCTTCCAGCCCCAAGTGTCCAACATTCCCAGCTGGAATGCACCAGGAATTCCCAGTCATTCCCACTTCCCTCAGTCCCCAAGATCAGAGCAAGAAACCCCTGATTTATTCCTAGGGAGAGCAGATAAAAGCATTACCATGGGCCTGTTACCCACCCAGGGCCCCAGATATGATCTTCATTAACCTTCCTGGACAAACAATTGTGAGAATCTAGGGAGACTTTTTTCCCTCCAGATGGAAAAAGAGTTTCTCAGCTCTGATGTCTTTCTAAAGGTCTCATCTGAACATCAGTCCCCGACAGGAAGTTTCAGTCAGTCCCACTGAGAGAGGAAACAGGGGCAAGAAAATCACTGAAGAGTGGAGATGTTTTAAGGTCTGGGGGAATGGCAACCCTACTGTACCTGAATTTTAAATATATTTTAAATATACTTAATATCGACATTATTTTTAATATTATATTATTTAATATTTAATTATGCTATAATTTATTGGTTTAAGAGTATTATATATATTAAATATTTATATATAGCTATTTAATATTTAAAATATACTTTTAAATTTAATTTTTTTAATGCATTTTTCCCCAGAAGTCCTGCATCACACCAGCAACAAAACCCACACATACTTCTTTGGGTTCAAATGTCTTAAAACTTTGGTACGCATCAAGCAAGAGGGGAAATTCTTATTACTCCTTTCCTGTTCTGAACCAGATCTTACCAAGAAAAAGAACATGATCTTCTTACTCAGTAACTCCCTTGCACATGTGCTTGAGTCATACCTGGTTTCCTCACCAACTAGACACATCTATTTCCTTTTAAAACTCGAATGTGCTGCAGTTGTGGGTTACATTTGTGGGGTTTCACAACTGTTAAAGTGAACTATAAAAGCTTTTTGACACCATGACAAGTCAGAGGCAAAAAACAACTTCATTTTCAGATTCCACACCAAGTGTTTCACATGGGAAGAACGGTCAAGAAATCCCATTTTCAGATTGGAAGGGCATAAAGTGAATCCAGTGAAAACAGATGAATCCTTAGGAATGCAACTTTTTGGGTCAGGCATCATTTTTAACATTGTTTCTCCTTTACAAGTGTATCCAACAATACCAACAGAAACCAAGGCTTTTGTAACAAGGGTTTATTGCATTGCAGACTGATAATTCACTGCCACCAGAAAAGAAGGTCTGGGGTGTTTGTTTGGTCCATTTAATCACGGCATAAAAAGCAGGAGCATCTTTGGGGATTATCTAGAAAAGATGCTTATCCTGTAACACAATCCCTAGTCCTGGTTTACTTCCCAAATATGAGGGTTTTTTTAAGTATAAACAGCAAAGAAAAAGAGAAAAAGGAAAAAAAGAAAACGAGAAAAAAGTCACTTACCACTGCCCAAGTCAACGAACAAATCATCCTCTGTCATTTTGATCTCATCGATCATTTGGGCCACCAAGTCAAAGGAAGTTTCTCCGTAGACCTCGGGGGAGAAGGGCTCGTAGTTGTTGAGTTTCTCGGGGTCTGTGACCGAGTGGTTGTAGACCTGCTGCAGGATGTGCCTCAGGAGCCCATTGGAGGGACGTGTGTTCAGCTTCATGGGCTGCGTCGTCCCCTTCCACTGCAGGGACAGCGGGACAAGGTGTGAGCCCACGTGGGGACAGGGAGATGGCACCAGAGCCACTGAGAAAGGGGACAGAGCCCCTCCCTGCCCCTCTGCCCCAGGCTGGGCTGCAGGTGCTCCAGAAAGGCAAAAACAGTGAACAGAACTGGGGCCAGGCTGGGAGAGCTGGGGGTGTTCAGCTGGAGAAGAGAAGGCTCCAGGGAGAGCTCAGAGCCCCTGGCAGGGCCTGAAGGGCTCCAGGAGAGCTGGAGAGGGACTGGGGACAAGGACTGGAGGGACAGGACACAGGGAATGGCTTCCCACTGCCAGAGGGCAGGGACAGATGGGATATTGGGAAGGAATTGTTCCCTGGGAGGGTGGGCAGGCCCTGGCACAGGTGCCCAGAGCAGCTGTGGCTGCCCCTGGATCCCTGGCAGTGTCCAAGGCCAGGCTGGACAGGGCTTGGAGCAGCCTGGGACAGTGGAAGGTGTCCCTGCCCATGGCAGGGGTGGCACTGAATGGGATTTAAGGTCCCTCCCAACCCAAACCAGTGATGGCACAGAAATTACACAGCACCAGTTGCTCTGTACTTTGTCACAGCCCAGCTAACAGGGAATTTCACAGGTGGTAATGGGGAAATAAAGAGATGCAAAAAACAATAGGCAGTGTAAAGCTCAGCACTGAATAGATTTGGAGTGGGTGTAAATGTTTGTTCACTCATTTTTTATTTACTATCCCCACTGAACTGATGTTCACTGTCAACACAAGAGCAGAGTCATTTTGCTTCAGGAGCTGTCAGATGGGAGGGATCAGATGCACTCAACCAGGGAGTGGCAGGAAAGAGATGGAAATCAAGCTTCCTTTCTTCTTCAGAAAAAAAAACCCTGTCCTAAGCATAAAAGTTTTTTAAATGTTTACCTCTCCCTTTGATAAAACCAAACAAAAAAAGGGCAACTCCAGGACCCCTCCTAAACATTCCTGTGAGATTCAGATGGGAAGGAGAAAATTAAACCCATCAGGTTTGCCAGTTCAGACAGCAACTGCAAATGCTGAATAGCTGTTAATACTAAGCTATTAACCAACATACACTTGAAGGTGTCTGAATCCAAATAAGTACAAGTTTTTAAGGCACAAAAATTTAAGAAAATCCCAGCAAAAAAGGCTTGTTACTATAATACTGCACACTTCAAATAATTCCCATAAGCACAGCAGAGAAAAAAAAATCCACCTATGCTTTCCAATGAAGCAGAATAATAACATTATTCATTGCTCATGTTTTGCTTCTTCCAGTTCAACCTTTTATGGGGGTAAGAGAACCAAAAAGCTCATTAAATTGGCCTGAAAAGAGATTACATTCTACTTTAGCCAGTGATCCCACAGGCCAGAGCAGCTGAACTGTGGCAAGGAAATTCCTAAGCCATGGATCACTTCCACAACACACAGGAGAGTTCATATGGATTATTTAAGTACCCATAAGTCACAGATTTCCCTGTGCAAAAGTCAATCTATATGAGAAATCCCTGTGTTCAACACAGAGAAACCTTTCCTTCCCCCCTAAAAGTAACTCAGCTGTTTCCAAGTGCCAAAATAACACTGCCAGAAGTGCACAGATCTGAATTTGGGAACAAAAAGTGGAGTTTCATTTCCTTTCTTTCTATAACAATGTCCCTCCAATACTAACTCCTTGACTGCCCAGGTGTGATCAAGAAAATAAGTTTAATATAAACCTCTAGCCCCCCAAAAAATGGAAGTGCTGGCTGTTGGTGATGCTACAGGAAAGGTATAATGCAGCACTGGGTCAGTCACAGCTTTCTGCTGTTATTCACTATCTGAGTTTGGTGGAAAATACACCAGTTCAAAAATTTTGTGTAACTTTAGTCAAAGGCTTTGTTTGTCGTTACCCCGGAAAAGGAATTCTAAGTTTCTTTCCAGGGCATTGTTCTGCCAGGTGAGGTCTGATGAACTCAACACATCACAGACTGGAGCAGCCCAAAGATCCCCAGAGAGATAAAAGCCATCAATGGAACATCAACAGAACATCTGTGGCCATCTCCAAACATCCACCCCAGAGCTCCTCTGACAGAGCTGAAGACATCTCACCAGGAAAGGACTGATAAGAAAATTGAAAAATGAAGATCTAATTTACATTGGAGGTGAGGGGATCTGGATCCAATAGAAAACTGAACACTGGGGGTTGCTCAACTCTGGACCAATGAACTTTGAAACAATGCATCTCTATGGGTTTGACTGGATAAAATTTGGGGGAAATCCTGTAAAATGGGTGCATCATGGAATTATTCTCTCTGCACACCCGGGCTGTGTGTGGATGAGATGATTTCTGTGGCACATCCTGGCCAGAACAACATCCTGGCCAGAAATAAAGTAATGCCTTGACTCTGTAACATTAAAAATGTTGTTGGAGGGTTTTGGTTTTTCCCGCAGTTTTGGTGACAAGTTCAAACCTGGCACCCAACAATGATGGCAGGGCCCAAATTCAACACTTACCAACTGGTGGATGCTGTCGATGGCTCGGTTGTACTTGTCACACAGTCTCTGCATGCTCTCAAAGCTGGGGGGAGAACACAGGGCAGCTCAAAACACACAGCTTTGAAGGTAAAACCTTGGGGTTTTCCATTCTCTTGCTTACTAGGTGTCTAGGGTTTGTTTCCCCCAGAATATTTAATGGTATCCACAGATTTAAGACTTTGTTTCCTTAAAAAAAAATCCCCAGTAGATCAGGAATACATGACAAATAATATTAGTTCCTTATTGTAAGTCATACTTTGAGTTCAGTCCTTTTCCTGTATAAGTTCTGTATTCTCAGAACCTCTTCTCCCTATTCTCAGCTGCACAGAAATTTAAGAGATCTTTTTGCTGTCATCTCTCCATGACAATAAGCCCTGAGACAAGCAGATGCTTTTCCAGAAATTAACTCTGGGATTGCAAATGCAGACAGAGGCAGGACAGAGCCTAAAACATCACCCATCAGGAGAGCCATGGGATTGCTCCATGGGCTGGCTGGGATTATGGTCAGCCCAGGCAGATGCCTTAATGACACAAGCTGAGAGGATTAAATCAATTCATCTCAGGCCAGGAAAGAAAGTATATTCCTGGGAACATCAATCGTTATATAAGCAGAGCCACAAAGCAGCAGCAAAACAATACAAGGAGTTACAGGAGTGACATCATTAAACCATGGCCATTCCCAAAGCTGGGAAGGGGTGGGGGACCAAGGGACATTAGAGGGGATATTTCAGTCTCTTGTGATCCTCAGGGTCACTACACTGGCCAGGACACCTCTCCTATGAGTTCTGCCCATTCCATTCCAAGCTTCCAGGTGCCTGTGCTTGTTTCCATGGTGGGAAAAGCAGGAGGCTGCAGTGGGTTTGGCTGCAGAGTCTCTGCATTTCCATAACCTGCTGCTTCTCCTTCACATCCGTGGCTCAGCCCATCTGCTGCCAGTGATTTTTCTGACAAATTCTTTCCAAGGAAGAAAAAAAAAGACTGAAACCATTACCAAAATTCCAGTTCATGACTTCCTTGAAAAGCTGCAGGAAGGTAATGGGGGGGTGATTTTGGGGACCAGAAGGGTTTCTATTTTATTCAGCATTGCTGCTGACCACACTAATGGTCCCCAGTGAAACACACCCAGTGAGGGAGCCAGAACTGCAAAATTACAGCACTGCAGCCTCCGTGAGTAATCCACAAATCCAAATTAATGGATTTTGATGACAAGGGATTCTCATCCCTGATTGCTCCCTTTGGATTTTCCAGGAGGAAGAGAGGGACTTACAAGTCTTGCAATGAAACAATTGAGGAGGAAGCAATACCTTAAGCATATCATGACAGAAGTATCTGGTGCTCAGGAGGGTTAGGTTGGATCTCAGGGAAAGGTTCTTCCCCCAGAGGCTGCTGGGGCACTGCCCAGGCTCCCCAGGGAATGGTCCTGGTCCCAAGGCTGCCAGAGCTCCAGGAGTGTTTGGACAGCACTCTCAGGGATGCCAGGGTGGGATTGTTGGGGTGTGTGTGCAGGGCCAGGGGCTGCACCGATGATCCCTGGGGGATCCAGCTCAGGATATTCTGTGATTCTGCTCAGAACAACGCAGTTTCATCTGTAAACTTTGTTCTAACAGTTTAGTCCTTCCGTGGACTTGGATAAATTCATTCTTTCCCATGAAGGTAACTAAGGAGGCTTTTGTAAACTGCAGCTTGAGCACCATCCCTTTTCCCAGCCTCAGGAGAGCCAAATCCATGCACAGAAGCTCAGAACCCTCCACAGACACAGCACAGGTCAGGATCTGCCTCTCCCAGCCCGCAGGGGAATGTCCCATACCAGACAGTCATTTTGAGCTGCCTGTGGTCAGGAATTCACAAGTGACAAAGGCACCTCACAACTCCTCCGACTGCCCACAACACCCCTGGGAATTTCACCTTCCAACTCAGCCCCCACCCTGCAGGAAGGGGAGGGAGGGGAAGCTGCACCTCCCACTGCCACAGCTCTGCCATGCCCTGTTGAGAGCAGGAATTCCTGGTTACTACAGGAGTAGAAACCTCAGTGCCATTGAGATTCCCCCCCTGGCTGCTCTCCAAGGGCGCAGATACCGATCATTGTTTCACAGTGAGTAATCCAACGTACAGCAGAGCTGCACTTGAGCTCTGTGGAGTTTCCAATTATGTCCTTAATCCAACTGCCTTTGCCAATGTTGCTGTTACACATTTCCTACCAAAATAACTCCACAGAGCCTGAAGCCAGTTCTGAGAGAAAACTTCAGTTGGTAGTGTCTAAGAATAACCAGTTACACACTGGTTCACTACACCCCGTGCTGGCCTGAGCTCCTGCTGGGAACAAAAACATTCCTCTCACCTTTTTGTATCATAGTCAATTAAAACATAGTTTTCCATGGCAAGCTTGAGATCTGGGATTTCTTCACAGACCCACCTGGAAGGAGAGAAGAAATAATGAATAGAGGTATTGCCAGTTCAGTGTAATAAGGTCATTTGTCTCAATTCTGGACTGCTTTGCATGAGGAAAGGATGCTGCAGCAGCCCTGGGAGCTCACAATATTGTTAGGGATAGGCAGACATCATGGAATGCTCCCTGGAAAACTGCAACAGTTCACATTTGCACCGAATAAACAGCAAGATGCCTGTAGACACTGGCAGGAGCATAAAGCTTCAAAATGAGGTGATAAATGTATTCCACGTGTCTAAAAATACTCAAAGTCATGGCTGATGTTAATCTAACATAAAATGCAGAAGTGCAGTATTTCCAAAGAATTCTGATGCTGCAGGAAGCTTTGACAAAGCTGAATGGGGAGAGGACATTTGCCACAGCAGCCCAAAATCAGCCACCAGCCACTCAGTGCCAGGATTTTCCCCTCTGGGGAGTGTCTACACTGCTCTTGCACCTCACACACCCAACCAAACCAGATTTTTAGAAGTTATTTTGATAAAAGAGCCCTTTGATACTCTGAATGAACACAGCCCTGTACGTTGTGGCCATCAGAAAGGAAAAGCACGTGCCCACTTGCAGTGCATCCAACAATGGCAGCTCACAGGAGAGAGGAATGGAGGAAGATTAATTCCCTTCAAAGGCAATTTAAAAGCCACAGAAGCTTTGCACACACTTTCCTCCACAAATATCAAATTGGAAAGCACTGTCAGCATCAAAAAAACCTCACATCACAGGATGAATTCCAATAAGAATTGCAGAATTTCTTCCTTATGAACCTTACTCCATTCTTCACTATTAAAATGGTGAAAAAAACCAGTAATACTAAAGATCCAGCAGTTCTGGCTCCTTCTGGCTGATTCACACATGGCAAATAACTGCACAGGCAAGTGAAAAGCAGAACTTGGACATGTACGGCTGACTCTCTTCTGGTATCTCCCATCTCCCTAAAAGCATTAGGGCTCTCTCTGCAAATTTTTTACTCTTAAATTACAGGAATGGGCAGTCAAGAGCTGCCTACGAGCAGCTTGATCCTTGTGTCCCTTCCAGCTTGGGATATTCCATGATTCCTTATGAGACAAAGGCTCCCTTGCATTCTGTCACCCACACTGTCACAACCACGCTCTGGGCACTGTGCACAAGGCAAAGGCAGCACGAGAGCTTCTGACCCTGAGTTCACTCCAATCTTGCTTAAAACACAGTTGTGAAACATTATTTGACCCAACTCCCTCCTAAGAGAGTTTCCCTTAGCCTTCAGCACACAAAGCACCGACAGCTCCAGCCCAACCTCCCTCTGAACCCCTCGGGAAGGGCCTTCTCCACAACCCCACTGACAAATGGTGCCACAAGATCCCAAGGCACAGGGACTTATCCCCACCAGTCCAAGCAAACTGGCAGCAGTGGTGGCACTGTTTTGTGGCAAGGTTCTGTAGTTAGGAAAAGAAATTCCTTTAGAAGGAAAATATTCAGCTCCTGCCCCATTCCACATCCTCTGCCACCCCAGACCATGGGAATTGTGATTTCATGCATGTGAGTGATATTATCAAGCACTTGGCTCTCTCGTCCTCACACTGGGAGCACACATGGCTCAGCGATACCTTTTTTGGGGCCATGTGTGACCAAATTTCAAGCTCAGGTGGCTCTGCAGGAAATATACCTCATACCTCACCTGTGTCTGCACCACCCAAGCATTAAAACCTGCTGGAATTACAGCCCTGAGCTGAGCCAAGGGCAGCCTGTAAGGATCTACAACAGTTAACAAGAAGAGCTTTGTAATGGGGATAACTCATCCTCATCCCTCAGGTGTTTGGGGAATTCGTGTAGCATTTATTAAAAGTTGTTCTTTGGCAAGTCCCCTCCTAATCCTGCTGAAATAACAGCAAGTCACGTCCTGACAGCCCGTGTTGGGAAATCCTCTGACTTCCTGCTCCTCACAGTTGTCTTTCACCTTTATCCTCCCATTTTCCCCACGCTGTTCCAACTCTATCAGCAGGATTAAGAGGAATGCTGCAGGGAGATCATTGCCAAACAATCCAAATGCTGCGAGATCACAGCAACAGGGGAAAGGGAGAGGGTGGGCAGAGGCAGCACCAGGACATAACACATCAATCCAAGGATGTTTCCTTAACCTTGTTTGTCCACAGCTTGAATACAAAGCGCCACAAGCATTGAAGCTGAACAGCACCACTCATTTTGAGCTCTGTTCGAAACAGAATATGGCAAGATAAAGCAAAATCTATTTGGTAAGGAGCTCTGTATTGCAACAAATTCAGCTTAGAAAATTACTCAGAGCTCCTCAATGGTAACTCCTGTGTGTCCTGACCCCAGACATCCCTTCCCTGAGCACAGGAAGGGTCCCAGCCAGGCTGCACTGAGCACTTACCGAATTGTCTCAATGATTTCATGAGCAGCATCGTGGTGCTTGTCCTGAAATAAAAAATAAAAATAGACACATCAGGTGCTGTTTGTCAGGAGTTACAGGAATCACAATATTTTTAAGGATACAGGTGCCAAACATACTGGGAAAGGAGTCTTTGAATTCCACCCACTAACACCATCAAAATGAGCCCTCTAAGAAAAAATAAAGCTTAAGGAAATACATTTTTCAAGTGTCTCTGATCGACATGAAGGAACTGTCATTCTACTTATTTCTTTGTCATTCCCTGCAGTCAGGGACTGCGTGGCTGGAAGCCTTTGGGGACTATTGGGATGCAGCAGGTACTCGACTGCAAGTTCCCAATGAACAGCTGATTCCCTTGGCCCAGCATCTGGCACAGGCTCCCAGCTCCAGATGGGCAGCGAGATTCTAGCAGAGGGAATGGCTTTCTAAAATAAAGCAGCCAATAAACAGTGGGAGCGGATGTCAGCGCAGGAAAAACACCCTCAGAGCACACACACAGAAAAAGGCCTGGATGTGCAGCCCTGCTCATGAGCTGAAACCCAAAACACACCAAACCTCGAGCATCACACATCTACAGCAGGGTGAGACACAGAGGTTTGTTGATTTAATTTGGGAGTTTACTCAGGAGCAACAGAAGCACAAGTGGGTTTAGCAAATTATAACAAACTCATGCTAAAAAAAAGCCCTTGGAGCTGCATTTATATGCACCATTCTACAAAAAAAATTCTATTTTAGGGAAGCCACAGGAGTTCCTACACACATTGTTGTATCCAGCTTGTGAAGCCCTAGTTACCAGAGTCCCTCTGCACAAAGCTGGGGTTATATTTAGAGATTTGTTTCTGGAAGTGGTTTTGACCTTTTAATTAGCAGTCTCGTATCTAAGGCCCTTCCAGAGATACAAGTGCAAAGGCTCCCTCAAATCATTTCCCCTGTCTTGTGCTGCAGAAATGTCATTTCTGCAGAGTTACCAGGGGAAATTCTGCAGCAAAGGGCAGGGACAGGTAACAAAGCAGAGCACTGGGGGCAGGGGAAGGAAAGGAAGGGAAGAAGGAAACCACTGATGGTTGATGACAGAAAATGGTTGGATTATCTCATTTTCAAGACATGGAAGGACATGATCGGAGTCAAATGGAAGCTCTTTTCCATCAGCACCTCAGCTTTACTATTTTCATGAGGAAACACACTTCCCCTTCTATAACCAGTTCGTGCACTTGGGATCAGCCAGGCTTGCAGAAGTTCACATTCCAAGAAATTTATACACAGACCTTTGGATACCTGGTTAAAAACCTCAGGACAGAGGGATGGATTAGCAAGAATTTCTGAGGTCTTCCAGTACCTTAATGGGGCTTATAAATAGGAGAGAAAGTGACTTTTAATATGGGGAGATAGTGACAGACAAGGGGGGAATGGCTTCCCACTGCCAGAGGGCAGGGAGAGATGGGATATTGGGAAGGAGTTGTTCCCTGTGAGGGTGGGCAGGCCCTGGCACAGGTGCCCAGAGCAGCTGTGGCTGCCCCTGGATCCCTGGCAGTGTCCAAGGCCAGGCTGGACAGGGCTTGGAGCAGCCTGGGACAGTGGAAGGTAGAACTGAATTGTATTTAAGGTTCCTTCCAACCCAAACCAGTCTGTGATTCAGTGATTCTATCCCAAATCTATGAGGGAACACTATCGTACCAGGAAAAGCTCTTCCTTTCAGATGACAAAAAGTTAACCCCAAATCCAGAAGTCACACGGAAGACTAAGCCAAGAAAACCAAAACATTCCAGTTACAGCATGGAGAAGGAAAAACAGCCAACAACAGCAGCCAGGACACTCGGGATGGAACACACAGAGCCTGGAGCTGAGCACTGCCCTGGCCACATTGAACAACTTTCTGATGCCACACAAGAATCCCAAACATCACAGAACAGGTCTGAGGCTGTGTTTCCTCCAGTCTGCCAAGCCCAACAGAAAGCAGCAGCATCCACAAACAGCCTCCTAGGAACGGCAGGTAATTCTTTTGATAAATCTTGGCCTAGAAACCAGAGAGGCAACTGAACTCAGAGCTGCTCCTGCCTCTCAGTGCACAAATAAAAGGGAGTGTGTTCTCTCCTCTGTTCTCTGTGCACTGAAAGGAGGGCACAAGGAGGGAGGAGTACTTCTCTTTCTTCTCATTTCTTATCTGTCAAGTGTAAGAATAACCCAGGACAGCAGCTCATCCATAAACATCCCCCAGAAACGTTCACGTTTCACTCCGTGCAGAATGATTCCAGCAGAGCCCCCCTGGGCTGATCCAGCTCTCCCAATAAACTGTGTTCCTGCAGAGTCAGAATTTGCTTTATCAACATAAGCACATTATAGCAGAAAAGTGAATTCAGGCTTACTCTGGCATAACCATTTCCTGGGAGGAAGTTCCATTCCCCACTGCTGGGGCTGGACATTTGCAGTGAGAGCAGAGAACATGTTAGACCCCTAGTCCTACAGATCTTCATGAAAACATCCCTACAAGTGACAAAAATTGTCTGATTAACAGATTTTTTTGGGTTAAAAAGTAAAAAAAAAATCAATTTAAAAAATAATAATAATAAATCACAATTCTCATCTACAACTACAGGTCAGCCAAATTAAGTGACTTTGCACAACCTCACATGGAAACTCCAGGCAGAAGGAGCCTTTGAGCTTAGTTTGTGTCATTAACAAGGAATAATGAAATCCAAACCAGTTCCACATCTACTGCTGCTGAACTTCCCACATTGAAACACTTCCCAAATTCACTACACTCTCCAACAGACTTTGGCTGAGCAGAGAAGCTTTCAAGGTCTCAAGCAAGTCTTGCATTAAAATAAAAAAAAACCAACCCAGTATGATCTCCTATATTTCTTCAAAGCAGAGCTGGCTGTGGAAAATGGAGGGAAGGGAAGGGGGGAAACAGATCTGAAGGGAATACAGAGCAGCTCCCCTTTCTTTAGAGAAACTTCCAGCCCCATTTTAGCATTATGATGTATGATTTAACCAGAAAAGATGCTGAACAGCAGCAGGGATCACATCTGTGTTCAGGCAATTGGTTCTGGCACTGATAGGGAGGCTGAGGCAACCAAAAGGCAAATGGGATAGAAAGCCCCAAATCCTGACCCTGCTCTATCCTCCGCCATTGCCCTTCCAAACTCCCCAAATCTTGACCCTGCTCCATCCTCTGCCATGGGCATTCCAAACCCCCCAAATCCTAACCCTGCTGCATCCTCTGCCATCAGCATTCCAAACCCCCCAAATCCTGACCCTGCTGCATCCTCTGCCATCAGCATTCCAAACCCCCCCAAAATCCTGATCCTGCTCCAGTCTCTGCCATCAGCATCCCAGGCAGATGCAGTGGCTCAGGTCAGACACAACCAGAGCTGGGAGCAGCAGCGTTAACCCAGATCCTTCCCAGCCCCGGGGGATGAACACTGAATCCAGCAGCTTGGGAGGATGGATGGATGGATGGATGGATGGATGGATGGATGGATGGATGGAGATTCCCGAGGGCTCTACTGCAGCTCCAGCAGCCAACAGCCATCCCTCACCCCCAAAGGTGGCCTGAAGCTTCTCCAGTTCAGCCAAGGGTTTGAGTTTGGTTTTTTGGCTCACTTCAGGTGTTGGATATTATTTTTCCCAGCTGCAGTGCCCATGACTCAGGTTGCAGGCAGGTCGTGCTCGTGTGTCATGCTGGACTCTGACACCCCCAGGCTCTGGCAGTGGCAGCTCCCTGGAAGAGCCTCCCACAGACTCCATCAATCCTGGAATCCCGCGTGCAGAAGCCTTTTGGCCGAGGCTCAAGCAGCCTCTGTGTTCTGTTCCCAGTCACGAGATGATGCCACCACGGTGCTCTCTGTCACAAAGAGCAGCTCCATTCACCCTCCTCCTGCTCCAGGCTGCTCTCCCTCCCTCTCTCCTCCCTGCCCTGGAGGGGATGGAGCACACTACGTGCTGCTCCTGGCCTGGATGTACTTTCCAATGTTCCTGTATTTATGTCGTCTGAGGCGCCCTTGGAACCTTCTGAGCCACATAAATAGAAGCTTTTCACCATCACCCTTATCTCTTTAATGTGGAAAGTATTTAAAGTAAAGAGTTACAGTCTGCAGTAATTATTGAGACTGCCCAAAGCTCTTCACAACAAGTTTTAAATAAACCAAACCTAAACACACACTGAGCTGTTGCAGCCAACCCTCTCCAGCTGAACTTTTCACAGAGTTCTGGTCTTCAACCTAAACGCTGAATTTTAAATCAAAACGTGAGTTCCCAGAGAAAGTTCAATACTTTTTGCCAAGATATTTCATTGGAAAAAATAACAGAAAGCAGACACCTTCTCAAAAGTCACTTCAAAGAGAATCCAACTTTGTATGGAAAACAGTGGAGCACAGCTCCAGCCAGCAGGACTGAACAACTTCCCAGTTCCGATTCTTACAACAGGTTTCTCCATCCACATGTTCCTACAACTCTGAGCACAGGATTTTGGAGCCAGGAGCACCCCCAGTGCTGTCACCCTGAGCACACCAGTGCCTCCAGCACACACAGCTCCTGTCCCACACACACCAAGCTGAGTTCTCCTGCAGACCACCCCCTGCCACCCTTCAGGCCATGGAGGTTGGGCCACAGAGCAATTTTTAAGAGTTTGATCTTTCCCTTCACCTCCTCATAAAAAAGACCTTTTATACCTTGCAGGCACAAGAAGCCTTAATATGTGACTAAAAGGCCAAATATGACACTGCCCAAAAGCTCTTTCCAAATATGTATGTTAAAGCTATCATTATCCTTTTCTATAATCACACTTTGTTTGTTAATCCAAATTTAAAAATCACCAATATGACCAGAACTCAGGCTGCTGGGACACTGCCCAGGCTCCCCAGGGAATGGTCCTGGCCCCAAGGCTGCCAGAGCTCCAGGAGCGTTTGGACAATGCTGCCAGGGATGCCCAGGGTGGGATTGTTGGGGTGTGTGTGCAGGGCCAGGGGTTGCACTGATGATCCCTGTGGGTCCCTTCCAGCTCGGGATATTCCAGGACTCAGCAGGACTCACAGCTCTTACTGTGCCACCAGGGAGAGAAAATTAAAACAGCCCCAATAGTACATATTTTATTCACAGAGATCACAGTCTGCATGACATGATCAGCGCCAGCTACCGCTCAGTTATCTGTGCTCAACTTTGTTCTACAAAGCACCAAATTCTAATAAAAACAGCTAAATCAGACATTTCTACAGAACCCTCTACAAGAGCAAGGTAAGGCATAATTTAGAGTTTGCAACATTTTTGCCACAAGCTGACTGTTGTAAAGGTTTGCAATTCCCCCGAACACAAAGCCCTACACTCCTCCTCCATGCGTGGCTGCTTTGGTTACATCAGTTTTTCATGTTAACATCCCTTAAGATACCTAAATGGCAGGATTTTTACATAATTCTGTGTTCCAGCACCATACCCCAGACACCTGGGTGTGTTTGTTCAGGACAGTTATCCCCCAGTCCAACAATCTATAGTCTGAAGTGAATCTTTAACCCAAAGCAACACTTCTAAACGTTCTGGTTTCCATGCTCAAACACAAAGAGCTTTTTCAGTTAAATTGGGCAACCAGCACTGCCTGAAGCAAGAAACACCACCCCAGTGCCCTTCCAAATTTACATCTTTTTTTATTTGGGTTCTTCTTATGAAACTGTGCTTAGCCTTGGGGTAAGCCTAAGTTGGGGCTTGGGGGTGAACACTGTATTTTTCTAAATTTCATCTCCCCACATGCCAAGTTAGGCCTCCCTCATCCAGGCTGGACAGGGCTTGGAGCAACCTGGGATAGGGCAAGGTGTCCCTGCCCATGGCAGGGGTGGAATGAGATGAGCTTTAAGATCCCTTCCAACCAAAACCAGTCTGGGATTCCAAGACTATAAAAGTGGGATCTTTGTGAGATCTGATCATCTACACAGCACAGGGAGTAAAAAGGTAGCCCAAAAAGCCTGCAAACCTGAACAGAGAACAAATGGTTTGAAAACCTGGATGAATTCTTGAGGGAAAAAAAAGGAAATACATCTCAGGCCTCTTCATTCTTTCTCTCTCCCAGCACCACACACAGATCTTTATAATCCCTTATCTCCTCTTCATGGACAGGAACATTTCTGGGCACAGCTTTGGCTGCCCAGACTAAACTGTCCCACACCAAAGCAACCTTTGCCCTTGCAGCACCAGCTCTGACCCACCAGATCACACTCCCTCCCCCAAAAACAGGCCAGGTGACCAAAGCAGCCCTTCACAAATGTGAAAAGCAGCTGTGGTCAAGCAGAGGCAGAGCAGGAGGGACAGATCTTCTACAAGCCTTCCCCTGTCCACCAGACATGTGAAAACAGAAGCGGAAACAAACCAGTTACAAATAAATCAATGGCAACACTTGTGTACCTTTTAATGACTCTTTTTAGATACATTTCCAGCACTCCAATGTAACACCAGCTCGTCCCCAGCCCGGAACACTGACCCCACTCACGGATTAACAGAAGTCATTGGGATTTGCCAAATTCTGATCTCCACACGACCCATTTAACTCACAAAACAAAAGAGGTCAGTCCCACCAGCCCCTGGGTTTAAACAACAGCTTGGTTGCCTGCAGTGGCAGCTCTCTCTCCCCAGGCAGCAGTCCATAAATCCAAAGCAGAGGATGTTACAGCTGCAGACAAGATGGTTAGCAGAGATCAAAAAGATGGATTAGGAAAAGCCAATCAATCTTGCAGAAGGCTGGTGGGACAAGTGCCTCTTTCAAGCCCCTCGCTTCCCTCCATCTGGGGAGGATGATAAGGGTTTCTCTGGACACCAGGAAAGGCAACGTGAGCCACTGCAGCTTCTCCAGGAGCCAGGAAAGATCCAGCATTGTGCCTGGCACACGGATGCCCTCACAGACCAGGGATTTCAGCCTGTCAGGAGTTTGTGTTCCTCCTCTCACAGGGCTTAATTTCACTTAAACCCACCTAGAGGGACACACCAGCATGGCCCCCCTGTCCAGAGCACATCCATGGCCAGCACACCCAAACACAGGGGTCACAAGGGTGGGAAAAGCCAAAATCAAAGCACTTCCAGCTGCTCCAGCCACCAGGAGCTGCTCAGCAAGGGAGGATCTTGGGCTCCATGTCCGGCCAGCTCTGCCTTCCACATTTTGCATTTTAAGGTGTTTGCCTTGTGTTCAAATGCCAGTCAAACCCTGAGAAAGGAAAAGCCTGCTCCATGTCATATTCCATACTGGATAACAAGACTCTATTTAATATTTAATATTGCCAGATTTCATCCCAAATCAAGATTGTGCCATTTTAGCTTCCATAGCAACAACCAAAGCACAAGTTCTCTTACCAAGAGAGACAAGGACCACAAGTCTCCTCTGAACCACCCAATTACTGTCATTCCCTTAAACAGGAAAACACAAGGACATTCAGAAGAACACATTTGTATTAGAATGTATAAAAGGAGATCTCCTGCAGAGAACACCTTGTGTCCATACTGCTCCTCCCAGGTTCAGGGAAGAAAAGACAGGGGAAGGAAGAGCTCCCAAGACTGCATTTGGATGCCCATCTCCCACACAGCCGGAGGCAGACAAGACCGAGGCAGTTTCAGTAGTTTCTAAGTTATTGTCACACAAAACCAAATGGAAAACATGGTGGTCACCATGGCCTCCTTAATGGACATTTAAATAAAAGAAAATGTTGGCCCAAAATCCAAAATCAACTAACAAAGGAAACAGGCATTGGAAAAGAAGATCCTAAGTGCTCTGGATAATCATTTAGCATGGTTGCAACAGGGATTGCACTTTCACTGCCGCTGCCTCAACCACAATAACCCGGTTTTGCCTCTCCACACAGCAATTCCAACTGTTGCTACGGACACTGCACAGATGCAGGAGGGAATGGTTCCCCTGATATGTGCAGGAGGGGCTGTGTAAACCCATTAACATGCAATCAGCCTGCAGGAGTGCTGGAGGCACCCGGGACAGTCACAGCAGGATGAGCTCCCCCGGCGTGAGCCAGACAAAAGTAAGAAGTAATTCCACTATGCAAAAAAACCAGTTAAAAATAACCTTTATATTAGAAAATATATGGGAAAGCAATTATTTTGGTAAAACATTCACTGGTATGGTACTGCCCTTCCAGATGAGATTAGGCAGTGACAAACCCTGCCTACACCAGGGCAGATGCTGTGGTGATCCCATGTGCACATGTACAAGAACCCAGCAGTGCTTGTCCTGGGACAGAGGGAACTGCTGGGCTTTCACTCCCTGGAACAGAGAACGGCAGCCCTGCCACCATTTCACAGACAGTTTAACCCCACCCAGCCACCTGCCCTGCCACCACTTCCCCAAAATCACCTCTTGCTCTGGGCCAGCGGTGCCTGTGCTCGCACACAGCAAAGCAGGGGAGGCCTAAGCTGAAACTAAACCTTTGTGGGGTTTTGGCTCAGTTCCCTTTCAACCAGACCAGTTCACAAACACTGTTCCAAGGGTGAGGGCAGTGGACAGTGATGACAAGAGCCATTTCTGCCTGCAGATGTGCCAGCTGCAAACCTGCACCTCCCCAGGAACCACAGGCTGTGCTAGAGGGAATTACCCCACCCAAGCAGGGACAGGGGAGAAGACATCTGTGATCATCCACACTGCCAGAAACAAACCTTCACATGGAACCTTACAAGAAGAAATGAACACCCAGGCCCAAAATCCCTGGTGCTGACAGGAGCCACCATCTCCTTCTCGAGCCCAGGCTATTCCCACTGCCTCGGTGGGTGCTGGGAGGAAACTCATGGCACAGCCTGAGCCCCATCTCCTGCAGGGAAAACTGGTGAGACAACAACAGCTTAAATAACCACTTCACGTTCTAGAAAGATAACTCAGTCTCAAACAGCTCAGAAATTCTGCTCCTACTTAACATAAATATTCGACATAACAGAAATTAGCAATTTTGTTCTCTTTCTGAAATGCACTGGGCTCCTAAAGGAAGGTAAACACCTACCTTCCTGTTAGGTACAATAAAAGATAAGAATAGATATGGGTTTTCCTTCATAAGCTTCAATTTGTGGAGCAGATGCAGTGGAGGTTCTGAACAGCAGACATCAACTTCCAGCCACCAACCATTTTTATAAGCTCCTACTCCAAAGACTTATAAATGACCCTACAATATTACAATGTATTCTTCATAGAATGCAGAATTACAAATGACTGTTTGCTGTAGTGAGCAGGGATGGAGGCCAAGGTAAGATCCACAGACTCCAAACTCAGCTCCAGAGGGTCAGAGGCCACCCTGAGCCAGCACCTGATCTCCCAGGTCTTGTTGCCAACAGATATGGAAAGCAGAGGGAACCACCTGCAAGGCAGTGGGGATCCAGATGAGGAATGAAAGAGCAGCTTTAAAAGCTCAGAGCTGTTAGATTTCAGAAGTGTCAAAGATTAATAGTACTGCTGAACTCCAAGAAGTAAATGACACATTAATGCCAAACCTCAGGAAACTGCCCTTCACAAGACACAGAAAATACCAAACATGCAGTATTCAAACCCATTAATTTTCTACCTCCTGTAGTGTTTGGTTTGGTAAAGTTTTCCAACGCTTCATTTACCTGTCTTCAGTAGTTTCTTTAGACTTTTCATCCAACACTACAAAGTTCTTCCAGTGTAAGTTTTCTAAAAACTCTCATTCATTCGTTAAATGAAACAAACCAAAATACTCTGAGCAGGAACCTTTTCGTTATTCACAGATATGTTCCTCTCTATGAAACCATCATTTCCTGCTGTAAAATATACTCACCCTCTTCCTATGCTCTAAAAATAGTCCCTACTCAATTTGATAGCTAGAGCAGCATGTGGCCAACTTTTCTATTCAGTTTTATTTCTTGATCCTCTTCAGAGTTAGTTTTGTCTTTAATAATTACCATGAAAGTAAATATGTTCACAATTCCTAACATGAACTTTTCCTCCTTCTGTGGATCCTTCTGTTAGGAAGGAGAAAATAATTAAAGCTAAAACATGTTGAGACACTTCATGATTATCAATCTGTGATAAAGACACTGTAAGGGATAAAAAAAATTCACCCCAGCCCTGGTCCTTGTGTTGATCACTACAGTGCAAAACTTTAATCAGGCAGTTAAAGGTTAACTCAAAGCAGGAAGAAAAAAAAGCAAGTCAATGTGAAAGGGGGAAAAGAAAGAAGGAAGAGTACAAAAGTAGACATATGGATGTCTGGGGAGAAGGGTGATTAAATCCCCCATAAATCTCACATACCAAGAGGTAAGATATTTTGCCTAAATTCCCAGAGGCAACACAATTCAGTCCCATATCTGAGACTTGAAAGGATAATCATCTCCATATATAATAAGGCTGCCATGAAGGACAAGAGCTGGAGCTGCATGTGGGGGCATGGATTTCCCTTGGCACACTGAAAGCTTTCAGTGCTGTGTCCAACTGGAGCTGATGGGTGAATTTTTAGGTAGATAAATTTGAATTGCCTAAGCTGGAACTTTGGCCAGGACAGGACCATTAATCCTCACTCATCTGCTGATGAAAAAAAATGAGGAAAACAAGCAATCCTGGACAGCTACTCTGTCTTTCAGCAGTTCCCTTTCAGATAAATCGGTTATATAAAAAAAATAAATACTAGTGTGGTCCTAAGATGCAAGACAAGGGACCAACTTTCACTTTCTATACAGAAATACCGGGAAAAAAATGTCTGTTAACTGAACCTGTGATTTATCTTGTATCCAACGCGTCAGAGCTTGGAACAAAAGCCAGTCTGAGAACCGAACAAGCACCGATTGTCACTCAGGGCAAGTTCTACTTCAAAGGGTAAAACCCAGAAGGAAACTGCTCTTCTGTGCTGCCCACGTGCTGCACAATTAATGCTGTAGGGCTTGTCTGCCCCACAAGAGCACATCCCTGGGTCACTCTGGCACCAGGAAAAGGGCAGAAAAAATGATGTAACTGTGCCAACTCTGGGATTTGCTGGGCAGGAGAGAAACCCAAGTGCTTTTGAAACCACTGAGTCAATATTTCTCAGTTTCACGCTGCTCCCTCTCCCCACTCCAGGTGTTTTTACAACTGAGGAGGGCAGGCAGAGAGAGGTGCTGAGAAATCGGAACTGTGCTCAAGTTTTCAAACCTTTCCTTCAGCAGAGAAGTTTCTCTAAGTGATTAGTCATCCCCACAAGCATTTCCCAACAAGCTGCATCAACAGCAGCGGGGGAAATCCCCCGAACTCAGCCATGGTCACCGAATTTCTGGGCGATTACTCAGGGGGTGAGGAGGCTTTTGCCTGGCAAAGGCAGAGCAACAGTTTCCTCCTCTGCCTCCTTTGTGGAGCCGCTGCCCCGGGCAGGCCCTGACTCACATTTCACAGAGCAGGGCGGGGGGGCCGCCTCTGAAAACACTGCAACATTTTTTTCCAGCCCAGATATTTCCAGCGATCCAGTTCCCAGAGCTGCCCCACACACAGCTCCACAGGAATCAACGCTCCCAACCGCAGGGAGGATCAGGGGGGCTTCACCTTCCCCCTCCAGCACAGGCTGATCCTAGGGAAAAACCAGGAGCACGTGCAAAACGTGTTTTCCATCAGTTGATCCCACAGGAGTGCACAGGGGTATGGAATGAGGATGGGATGGATCTGTGCGGGGAAGTGGCCGAGGGCAGGAGGCACAAGACCACCCTCAGGTCAGCTCCAGCCCCAAGGGAACAATTTAGCTCCAATTTAGGTCGTTCCCAAATCCATCTAAAGCACCATTCCATGGCACTGAACTGCTCCCACACCTGCCCCACTGCCTGGGTAGTCAAGGCCAGGCTTCAGAGAAACTCTTCCCAGTAAAGCTGAGTGACATGCACAAAAAAAAGGATTAAATTCTCAAACAAGGTTTGTTATTCATCTCCACCGTTGATCTTTAATTTCAAAGGTGACAATCCCCGCCAGGCTCTGATTTTCATTAACACTCCCTGCCCTTGAGGTCTCCCTGCACAGCACATTCCTTTGGTGACAGAATGGTATCAGCTGGATCATGACAGTAGAGAGATGGGAAAAAAACCAAAATCCACACACTCTTCACCCTCCCACCTGTACAAAATCCAGTAATAAGAAGCTTGTATCCCACTATTCCCAGTAGCAGCCACACACTCCTCCAGGTGTAGGGTGATGCTCTGACAACACTCAATTAGAAAATGAGAATTTTCTTGCCATCACAGCTGAGTCAAAAGTCAGCAGCAACGAGGAAGAACACAGACAAATAAATTAATTATTCAAGCCAGACTTCTCATCGCAGGTGCTAATTTGGAGGTTTAAGCTTCAGCAGCTCAGGGCAGAGGCACCTCACCCTGGTAAGATGAGCATAGTGGCGCAGCCAGGACTGTCCCCTCCTGGGACAGAATCGAAGGCTGGAAAATGGGAACAAAATTGGTAGAAGACATAAAAATGGTATTACCATATGGTAAATAGGGCAGAAGATAAGTTCTTGGCTGTGTGGGTGCAGAGGCCCTGGCACAGGTCACCCAGAGCAGCTGTGGCTGCCCCTGGATCCCTGGCAGTGTCCAAGGCCAGGCTGGACAGGGCTTGGAGCAGCCTGGGATGGTGGAAAGGGGTGGAACAAGATGGGCTTTAAGGTCCCTTCCAACCCAAACCATTTCCTGATTATGTGATCCTATACTCAGAGCAAAACCCTACTAGGATCCCCAGGAGCTGCAGGAGGAGTTCCCAGGTCCTGTCACAACTCAACCCCTGGACTTTGCAAGTCAAACAGGGAGGGGGAACACAACCCACAAAAACCTGACACACACGAGGCTGCAGCCACCTTCCATGGGAGTGCCACCCAGCAGGGAACAGGGCACGGCAGGCAGACGTCTCATTCTGAAACTGGAAAGGACTTGCACACTATTGAACATGACAGGTAGTGAGGCCTGTCAGGACACTTTGCCACAACAGCCCTGCACAGCCAGGCCCTGCCTCATCACCTGGCTGTGCCCCCTGTCCCCGTGCCAGCACTGACACTGGGATCACCCTGCAAACCCCAGCAGCGCAGGCCTTAAGGAGAGCAGATGAATGAAGCACAGTGTCCTCTCTGACAAGACAGCAAACAGGCTTTTCCACATTCACCAGCTCTATGCTGCAACAGGGTGCAGTCCAGCCAACATCAATTTTGGGGACAATTATCAGCTTCAGTAGCTCTGAACCTCCTGTTGCTCAGCTCTCTGTGCCAGCAATCCCTCTCAGGTGCCAAAGGTATATCAGCAGAACCCTAACTGTAGAGCTGACCCACCCCACAACACCCCCACCCCTTTCTCCCTCCCCCACACATAAGAGGAACTCAACTCTAAGCAGGAACCTGTCAAGAGTTCAAAGTACAACCTGAGACACCTCACACATCAGGCAGAGCTTATTCTGGTATAAAATGAAAAATCTCCTAAATTTAAACCTAATCCATATTCAGATTTAACTATAGTAAAAGTCAGAGACAAGAGAATGAACCATTTTAAGAAAAATTCGCTGGGGAAAAAAACTATCTGCAAGTCTTAAAACTACACAAGGAGACTTCACTCCTTGTATCCTTCAGATCTAAGTAATGAGTACCAAGCTGCGCTTAGCAATACTTGAAGTATGACTAAAAATGCCATCCTCCACCAGCAGCAGCTTGTTTAAGACCAGTTAGATCCATTAACTCAGGTCTCTCACCCAATACTTCCTTTATCCAGGCCTGTATCTTTCCTAGTAACAAAATTAAAATTTTAACACCATATTGGTGTATTGGTCTCTTGACAACCTGGCACGGGCAAAAAGTGGGGCAGGTACGTGGGAGCCGAGGAGTTAACCAGCACACAAAAGAGTACACTCACTTCAGCTTAAGCGGGGCAGTCACAAAAACAGAGGTCAACATCAGAAAATATTTTGTGAGTCATGAGGAGAGATTACTCACCATGCACTATTCAACTTACTCATCACAGTGTGGCACGGCCAGCACGGCTCACCACGGCTTCATTAGGGCACCGTGGCCTTTCCTTTGAGGCGGCGGAAGGCGGGGGAAGGAGCCGCACTTTCAGTTTTGTGTGGAAGCCAGTGGGAGGCTGGAGCTGCACCACCACCGCCGCTCTCTCTCCTCCCACGGCCCTAATTAGACTCGGAGGGAAATACATGTTTCACATCAGCCTCCCCGGCTCTTTTAGCATCCCAACAAGCGTCGGGTTGTCAGCCGGGCTATTATCCGGACTCAGCAGTCTGGAGAGACCCCACTTTTCCTATTATACACGAAATAAGCGGCAGCCCAGCAATAAAGAGCCACAATATTAACCCAGGCGTCCATTAATAGGAGAGATCAGCCTTCTACGCAGCAACACCGACGCCGCTAATTTAAGATGTAGTAAGAGCATAAAAATAGCCAAGTTACTCAAGGCAGGGTTACATCACACCACAGAGCCCGGGCACGCAGCAGGTTCACACTACAGAGCCTCGGATGTGGGGAAAGATGACTCCCTGCCACTCCTGCCGCTCTCACCAAAAATACCCAGCCAGGACCGCCAGCTTCCCTTTCCCTCTCCCTCCAGCTCTCCTTGGAAAACACATCTCACGGCGGACAACAGGAAGCAGCCAGAACGCTGCTAAATAAAACTCCTTGAAGCGTGAGGTGGTTTTTTTCCTAGCCCTCAGCTATCCCACCTTGCTTCCTCGGAACCACGAGCGGTGAAACTAAGAAATGCTCTGCTTACGTCAAAGCGAGCCGAGCTCTCGCAGCAGCTCGGGGCCGCGCCAGCGCGGGGAAAGCGCGGCCGCAGTTCAGCAGAGCACGATGTCAGCAGGCCAAGCCCTGCCGCGGCCACGGGGATTTGTTTGCAGAGCCCCAGGGTTCAGCCGGAGCCGCGGCCAGCGCCGCTGCGTGCGTGTGTGCGAGCACGGCACGGCCGCGCTGCTGCGCTCCGCTCCCGCGGCTGCGGGGCGGGATGATCCCGGCTCCAGGTGAAACATCCACCCGGGAATCACTGTGGAAGCTGGCAGCGCCGAGGGGACGGTTTAATGGCAGGGTGGTTGGGGTTTGAAGTATTTCTCAGCACACCGCCCCCCCCCGGGTCTGATGCATTTCTGTTTAACAGGGGAAGAAATTTTATTTATTCTGCCATCTTCAGAAACAGATGCTCAAGTTTTCTCAAATCAACTAAATCCTTATTTCCCATGCTGCAAAACACACGTTTCACCCTTAAAATAAAGGGCGGGGGTTTTGGGTTTTCGGTTTTTAAGCCTGTAGGAATCTCTATGAACGGACATAAAACCATTCCTCTTTCCCAGATTAATCCCTGTCCCGCGTAATCTGTAACCTCCGCTTCACACAGCCCGCTCGGGGGGAGCACGAGTTAATATTTGGCGAGGAAAAGCGAACCCGGTCATCGCTTGTACTTTCAGTTTCTGACAATTTGAGCAGAGCGCGCGCCCGCCAACACTGACAGAGCTGCCCAAACAGGAAAGGCTGCGCTTAACCAGTGTGTGCTGGGAGACACGCCGGGAACAGCACGCCAGCCTGCATGGATGGAGGATGTTTTGGAAAGGCACGGCTCCAGCAGCAGCCCCGAAATGCAGGCGGCAGATAGGAGCAGGCAGCCGTCTCCCCCTCTGCCACGAGCGATATATTCCTAATCACTCACACACAAGCGATTGCCAAAGCGAGCAACAACATCAGCAGTATCAGCTGCCCCAGCCTGTGCGTCCCAGCGTGTTCTCGCCGGGAAGCGGCTCACGTACAACAGCACAGCCTGGAACGCAGGGATAATCAACAGTGCCTGCGCCAAGTAAACATATAGAGAGAGATTCTGCCTTTGCAAACTGTGCGCCGAGGGGCTACAGGCAGTCAGCGAGAGAAATTGTTGAAGGGTTGATAGAAA
This sequence comes from Acanthiza pusilla, assembly GCA_036630365.1. Taxonomy (NCBI): domain Eukaryota; kingdom Metazoa; phylum Chordata; class Aves; order Passeriformes; family Acanthizidae; genus Acanthiza; species Acanthiza pusilla. The sequence goes on along the minus strand of JAXCHO010000105.1, from coordinate 1,915,803 downwards.
GCCTACACACATCCAAAAATACCCTCCCCGGAGCCTTTCGGCTCTCGTGGGATTGTCACTAATTTGAACATGGACATTGTTATCAAGGTCACACATCGCTCGCCCGGGCTCGGGAGAAAGTCAGGCAAGTTAAGGGAAAACGCCGCTCGGTAGCTAAGCAAGGACAAGTGACATTTTATTTGGAAGCGCGAGGACTGCGGCTGGCTTGAATTCTGCTCGGGATAAATAAAAGGGGAGCTCCAAGGGCACGGCTAGAGGGGAACTGGCAGCAGCCCCACGACACCAGCGCTGCCTCCAGACCCACAACCACCGCTGGCCGCTGTTTATTCCCACCCTGCGGCTGCTCCTGGGGGTCCCCCCGACCACCCGAGGCCATCCATAATTTAAGCGCTATTCCCCATCCAGAGTCCCTGGATTCCACCCAGCTCGCAGCAGCACCGGTTATTAACCAGTTACACGAGCCCAGCGCGAGGAAAACACGAAAACTTTTCATTAACCAGTCCTCCTCCTCCCCGCCCTTCGGTTTAGTCAACCAATTATAAAATGAAATTGGGGATTTGACTTCCAGGCGAGCCGCGGCAGCACCCGGGGCCGGGGCTCCTGGGGGGGTTCCCGCACGGGGGGCGATCATCCCGACGGATCCCGGGAAGGGCCGGCGCTCAGGGATCGCCCGGCCGGTGCCAGGGCCGGGGCAGGGCCGGGGGCGCTGACAGGGCGCGGGGCAGGTGCGGGGCCGGGCCATACTCACGTAGACGGGCAGCGGCCAGGGGTACACGGCGGGCTCGGCTCCCACGGGCGACTTCAGCCGCAGCTCCAGCCTCTCGCCCATGTCGGCAGCCGGAGGACGAGGCGGCGGCGGCCCCGCACCATGCTAGAGGGGCCGGCCGGGGCGGGGTGCGGCGGCCGGGCCGGGCCGGGGGCGTGGGCGCGGTGCGGCGGGCGGGGGGCGGCGGGAGCGGCGGGGAGGGGCGGCCGGTGCCGGGGGGGCGGCGGGTCCCGTCCCTCCCTCTATTGTCGTTGGCGGCTCGCGGGGCTCTCGGGCGCCGCCGCCATCTTGGGCCGGCGTGAGGCGAAGCACAATGAGGCGCCGGGGCCGGGCCGGGCCGGGCCCGAGCGACGCGACAGACGCGGGGAGGGGGCGGGCGCGGAGAGGGGCGGGCGCGGCCCCGCGGTCCCTCCCCCCTTCCCTTCCCTCCCCTCCCTCCCCCTGTCCTCAGCTGCCCCCGCACCGCGCGCGCTCCCGCGGCTGCCTCGCGCGCGCGCACCCGCAGCCCCCCTCGCCCGGCGGCGCGCGCGGGATGCGGGCGGGGGGCGCGCGCGGGGCGGGGGCGCGCGGGGCCCGGGACCCCCGGACGGGGCGGTGTGACAGGGCCAGGGTGGCACATGGGCACGGGCTGCAGTGTGACACGCGTGTGACAGGGCTAGGGTGGCACATGGGCACGGGCTGCAGTGTGACAGGGCTAGGGTGGCACATGACACACGGGAGCATGCAGGCTGCAGTGTGACACACATGTGACAGGGCTAGGGTGGCACATGGGCACGGGCTGCAGTGTGACAGGGCTAGGGTGGCACATGACACACGGGAGCATGCAGGCTGCAGTGTGACACACATGTGACAGGGCTAGGGTGGCACATGGCACACGGGAGCAAGATGGGCTGCAGTGTGACACACATGTGACAGGGCTAGGGTGGCACATGGGCACGGGCTGCAGTGTGACAGGCGTGTTACAGGGCCAGGGTGGCACATGGCACACGGGAGCAAGACGGGCTGCAGTGTGACACGCGTGTGACTGGGCCAGAGTGGCACATGGTGCACAAAAGCAGGACTGGCTGCAGTGTGACACACATGTGACAGGGCCAGAGTGGTACATGGCAGATGAGAGCCAGATGGGCTGCAGTGTGACACACGTGACAAACACAAGGGTGGCACATGGTACATGAGAGCAGGATGGGCTGCAGTGTGACACACATGTGATAGGGCCAGGGTGGCACATGGGCACAAGAGCTGGATGGACTGCTGTGTGATACGCGTGTCACAAGGCCAGGGTGGCACATGGGCACAGGAGCAGGACAAGCTGTGGTGTCACACACATGTGACAGTGGGAGAGTGGCACATGAGCACAGGAGGGAGCAGGACAAGCCACACTGTCACATGTGTGACAGGGTAAGGATAGCACATGGCAGGAGCAGGAAGGCCTGTGATGTGACACACGTGACAGGGCGAGAGTGGCATGTGGCACATGGGAGCAGGACAGGTTGTGGTGTGATGTGTGTGACAAGGCTGAGGGTGGCACATGGGCACAGGAGAGGGATGGGCCACATTTCACATGTGTGACGGGGAGAGGGTGGCACATGGGAGCAGGATGGTCTGTGGTGTGCCATAGGTGACAGGGTGAGGGTGGCACATGGCACATGAGTTGCAATGTGACACATGTAACAAGGTCAAGGGTGGCACATGGCACACAGGATGGGCCACATTGCCACACATGTGTGACAGGGTGAGGGTGGCCATGGCACTCAGCATTTGTAAAAGGCTGGAGCACCCTTGTGACAGCGCAGGAATGGCACATGGCACTTGGGGGGTGCGAGGCTGGGACCCCATAATGACATGGCAATGGTAGAACATGGCACACATGTGTGACACGGCAGGGGTAGGACCCTCTATGTGACAGCACTAGGCTGGCGTGGGACATTCCTGTGGCCTTGCAGGGCTGGGACACTCATGTGATGGTGCAAGGCTGGCACACACATGATGGCACACGGCTGACACAGCCGTGTGACAGTGCAGGGCTGTCACACTCATGTGAAGACACAGGACTGTCAAACTTGTGTGAGGGCACAGGACTGGCACACAGGTGATGTCACAGAGCTGGCACACCCATGTGGGGGCACAGGGCTGGCACACCCGTGTGAGGGCACAGGACTGTCACTCATGTGAAGGCACAGGTCTGGCACACACATTTGAAGGCACAGGACTGTCACTCGTGTGAGGGCACAGGGCTGGCACACCCGTGTGAGGGCACAGGACTGTCACTCGTGTGAGGGCACAGGGCTGGCACACACATGTGAGGGCACAGGACTGTCACTCATGTGAGGGCACAGGGCTGGCACACCCGTGTGAGGGCACAGGACTGTCACACCTGTGTGAGGCCAGGCAGTGCTCTCGGGTCACTGGACCAAGCCCCGAGCCCACGTGGCTCCTGGAGCAAAGTCTGCACACAAGTGACCGAGTGAGGTGTGAGCTTTGCCCGGCTCCACATGGTCACGGTCACGGGGGTGTGTGGCACGTGGGGGACACAGACTGGATGTCCCTTGCACACAGCTGAGTGTGCCAGGCTGTGCAAGGGCTCCACACGGATCCCAGGAGGAGCTTTACCGGGATGGGGGAGCAGAGCTGAGCCCTGTGTGCAACACTGGGGACAAGGAGACAGTGCCAGAGGGGGACACGGGGAGGGAGGGACATGGGGCGGGGTCCATCAGCCACAGACACCAAGCTCTGGGTGCTGAGAGCACCGTTAGCTGCCATGCTGTAAACTACAGCCTTACAACACGGTGTAACCCGGGAGTAACTGAGTGCACCCCAGCCTGTGCTGGGCAGGATTGGAATCTGAAGCAGGGAATTGTCCTGGGTGGGGGCTGGGAGCGGTGACTCTGTCCTGCATCTCTATAGTGTCGGGTGATGGGCTCAGGGACAGCATTTTGCATGTCTGTAGGTGCCAGCAGGGCAGAATGACACCGTTTGCATGTCTATGGGTGCCCAGCTGGGCGATAAAATCAGGCTGGAACTTCCTCCTTCACAGCCTTTAGGGTGATAATTTCCCTCTTCTAGGGACATGCGCATGCCCTCGGGTGCAGGAACATCTGGGGGCCCTGCCAGCCAGTTCTGGGGTGTGAGGATATCTGAGTGCCCTGCCCTGGGTTATGGGGACATTTGGGGACCCTGCCACCCTGCCCTGGGTTACAGGGACATCTGGGGACCCTGCCACCCTGCCCTGTACTCTGAGCACCACCACAGCACCCACACCCTCCCTGCTCTGTCCACTCACACCCCACTGGCAGATGGGGCCAGGGGACAGTCACACCATGCCAGCCATGCTATATTGGGTGCCAGGTTCCATTTGAGGGCTGGAAGAGCAGCTAGGTGCCCCTGTCTGCCGAGGATGAGCATCCCTGCAGGGCAGGAGCACCCTGAGGAGGTGCCCACAGCCTGGCTGTGCATCACTGAGCCCAGGCTCTGACCTGCAGCCGGGTCCAGCAGAGAGCCAGATGGCACCCGGAAGGAAAACCAGGCTTTTCCCATCAGACTGATGCTGGAAGCTGTGCTGGGAGCTGCTCTCTGCAATGCCACTGTGGGGCTGGGAGCATCCCTCCCATCGTGGTTCCTCACTTTCTCAGCTAAAGACAAGTAAACATGGCTCGGGGCAGGATGCTTTTGCCATCTGGCTCTCCTGGCTGTTGTCCCCAGTTTATTAATCCCATCGTTCTTTTATCCTGATCGAGAGGATGTGGGTCAGCCATGCTGGGACGGTTGGGGGCCATGGAGCTGAGCTTTGGTGCCCCTGTCTTGGTGTCATTGCTTCCACTCTGCTCCTGCACTGGGATGCGGTTCCTGGGCCAGGCAAAGCCTCCTGCATTCCATGGCCCTCTGCAGATCCTTTGGGATGGAGATGTGGCAGGGAGACTTCCAGCATTTGGGCTGAAAACTGGCACCGTGGTTGGGGTCAGTGCCTGTGGCTCTGTGCTCCATGGGAAGGCAGGGAATGTACCACGCCTGAAATGCATCCAGAGCCAGTGAGTGCAGAGCGGGATATTCCCTGCAGAGGGATTTTGTACATTATTTAACACCTGTATTTCCTGACAGGGCTCTGCCTTCAGCAGACACAGGAGCTGTTTATTGGGGGCAGCTGCACAGCTCTGTGATGGGGGCTGGGATGTGCCCCTGCTCCTGTCCCCATGGCTGCTCCCTCATCCAGAAACTGCTCCAAGGCTGGAAACTCGTCCACTCTCCTCTTTGTGTCTTCTTTCTCCCCTTTAAATGTCCGTACGTGCAGAAAGCTCCATAGCTAGGAACGCTTTTCTAAGGAAAACACTAAAATCATCAAGTCAGCAGTGCTTAAACTACTCTGACTGCCTCTTAAATAATCAATTCATTTTTAATTAGCTTACCACAAAAATTCCATTAAATTTAAATAAATAGACATGGCAGGAGTTCTCCAAGGCACAGCAGGCTCCGTTTAAAGAATTCTCTTTGAGTTCGTTAGGTTGGTCTTTAATCAGTTTGTCGTCCAAGTCCTTGTGTGGCCCAAGCAGGCTCCTGGGCTGCTAATAAAGAGTAATGGAAGCTTCCAGGATTTCCCAGATGAATCCCAACCATCTGTCCACCATGCAGGGGTTCAGTGCTGGAGCTGATGTCTCCTGGCAGGTAGTGGGGAATGGGACATTTTTGAATCACCTGCCTGAATTGGCACATTTTTTTCACTGATTTCTCTGAGTTTTCCATCTGGAAGAAGGAAGCAAGAAAGGGCAATGCTCTGTTTTCTGCTGGTTCAGTGAGCTGAAGTGGCCCCCAACAGACATGAGAGTTCCCGAGAGATGTGAGAGCCTCAAGAGCTGGGAGCCATGCTGTCTGCTTGGACAGCTCTGGAATTTTGCGTTTTTGGGTGCCTTGGGGGGACCTATTAAAAATCTGGGGTGGGACTTCTGATCAGGACAAGGGGGAATGGCTTCCCACTGCTGGAGGGCAGGGCTAGATGAGATTTTGGGAAGGAATTGTTCCTTGGGAGGGTGGGCAGGCCCTGGCACAAGGTGCCCAGGGCAGCTGTGGCTGCCCCTGGATCTCTGGCAGTGTCCAAGGCCAGGCTGGACAGGGCTTGGAGCAGCCTGAGATGGTGGAAGGTGTCCCTGCCCATGGCAGGGGGTGCAATGGGATGAACTTTAAGGTCCCTTCCAACCCAAACCATTCCATGATTCTTTGCTCATCCCTGTGCTCACCTGCAGCTCCTCTCTGCGCTGCACCAGGACACGCCAGGTTCTCTCAGGGTTCCAGAGGCCGATGACTTTCCAGGGACACCAGGCAGTGACCTGGAGCATCAGCCCTCCCAGAGTGTCAAAAATCCACTTTCAAGTCTGCAGCTGTTGGATTTTGCTGGTGTGGAGGTTTACAGGGGGAGAGGTTCTCATCTCCTCGCCTGGCGTGCTGGTCCTGCTGCATCCCCCTGGCTGCAGCTCCAGGCTGGCACAATTCAGATCTGAATTTTATTTTGCCACCACCAGATAATCCAGGGTGGACTGAAAAGAATGGGGAAGCTCTGCACAGCTCTACACACACAACTCTGCTCCTGTAGGATTGGAAAAGAGATCTTTCCCTGGCAGGAGCATACAGTGTGCAGTTGGTGCCCGGGGGCAGCTGGCACAGCTCCTCCTGCCATGCAGCTCCCACACGGCCCCGGCCTCGGTCAGAGATCCCGTGGGATGGGGGTCCTGGCTGCTGGGGGGATGCATGGGGGGACACAGGGAGGGCATTAATGCACTGAGGACACTTTGCACAAGCGATGCTCTGACACTCTGTGCACAAACCACGTGCAAAGGCACCTCTGGAGCTCATCCCACACGGCTGTTACTCCCCTCAGGCTGTGGGGTCAGCTTCCATCATGTCCATGGGTCCGCTGACCCTCGGGCAGGGCCAGTGCTTGGCACGGGGGCTTGAGGTGCACATCAGCTCCTCTGACGTACAACCTGCCTTCCAGCAATAGCTCATCTTCAGTATTGACCCAGTTTAGCTGACAATAACAAGCTGGATCACGAGGCAGGTTAATGCAGACAAGTTTGTTCCCATCAGATGAAATATCCCAACTGCAGCCCCTGTGATGGCAGGGCAGGATGCTGGTGGTCCATAGCCCCGGGGATGGAGTCAGCTTCCTGCTCCAGCACCCTGCTCTGATGGCCCAGCTCTGCAAATGCCTCCCTTCATCTTGGATGCCCAAACCTTTCTGTTTATTCTTAATTTGGGCTGCTCTGCAGAGGGGTTACCAGTGTCCTTTGTGGTCCACGGCTTTTCCCTGTCTCCCTCTGAGCCTTGGAGAAAGCTCTGAGCACTGTTTGGTGATAGGACCAATAAACCCCAGGCTGTGCTCAGGGCTCCTGTTTCACGGAGCAGGTCTGTTTAACCCCAGCTGGAACTGCACATCCCTGTTGGCAATTTGATGTTCCTGTGGAACAAGGCAGGAGGTTTGACACACAAACACCAGCCTGGCCATGTACAACTTCCCCTCCCCTCTTGCAAAACACCCCATGTGCAATTTTCCAAGCCCCACTTTAATTTCTTGGGGTCAGTCCTGCATTGCACCAGGGAGTTCCCTTCCACATGACAGAGCAACATCTGTCCTTTCAATCTGTGCCAGCAACTCCCTGGGCCAAATCTCTCCAGGGATGCTCTGGCTGCAGTTGCCACAACAACAAAGTGATGCAACAGTTTCCTCTGGGTTGTGGAGCCCTGTTGATGTTGAGGACCAGGGTGGGTGAGGTGTCATGGCCATGCTGGTGCCAGTGGAGGTCCAGGCAGGATAAAGTCCCTTGTAGCTGTCAATGTCCCGATTTTGGTCCTGGAACCGGTGTGTTTGAGCCCAGTTTGGGGGTTTTTGTCCCCAGTGAGACTTGGCTGCCACTGCTGGGGCCATCCTCCCCCAGGGTTGGGAGTGCTGTACAGGAGGAGCCAGAGCCCCAAATTCAGCAGGGAACAAGATGGACAAATCCAGGGACACCTCCTGCACCAGGCACAGCCAATGGCAGCTGAGCCACCAGCTCAGCCCCCCGGGCCAGCCTCGAACTCCAGGGGAGTTACTGGGAATGTTTTCACTGAAACACGGTGGTTCCCTCCCTCCCAGCCCTTGGAGGTTCCCATCAGCTCTGCTTTGCCAGGGGAAAACAAACCCAATTTGGTCCCTTTAGGCTCTGCTGGAGCTTGAATTGCCCGATACTGTAGCCCTGATTATGTCCATAACCCCACACTGCCGGAGAGCCCCTGGTGCCATGCAGAGACCCTCTGCCCTGCCCTGGTGCCTGACAGAGGGGACAGAGAGGCCAAACCAGGTCCCATGGGTGTGATGGGAGGTTCCCACTGCTGCCTCCCACCTTCCTCGGCCTTTTTTGCCCCAATGTTTGGGGACAGCCAGGGCTGGGGACACCCCGGCTCCAATTTCACAGCGCAGTGCCCAGCCGTCCACAGGCTCCGGGCTCTTCCCAGCCTCTGCCTGGCACTTCCCAGCCTCCGCCTTGCGGGGCCGGCCCGCTCCCATGTGGCATCGTTTGGAGCCAATTCCAAGCACTGTATCAGATGTGGAAGGTTGCTGTTTAATCCGCAGGCTCCATTCCCGCTCTCGGACAGCCCCATCCCAGCTGCCTCCAACCCTGCGCCCCTATTTCAGCGGGGAATGTAGGGGACAAAGGCTCTGGGTGGCTGGGGGTGAGGGGACCGTGCCAGCTGCACGTGCAGCGGTGCCAGACCCGAGCCACCCGCCTGGGACCCGGAGCGCCCGAACGCCACCGCGGCACACGGAGCCTCCTGAATGGGTCCCTTGTCCCCGCAGCGCTGGCTGGCCACGTGTCCCGCCCCGTGCCTGGCCCGCGGGGACACCGGCTGCCCCCGCGCCCCACCCCACAGCTCACCCGTCACCCACAGTCTAACGCGGGGGTGGAACCGTATTTGGGTCACCCATTGTCCAAATGTGAGCACCCATCAGCCCCAACCAGACACCACTGACCCTTCACCAAACCCAGGGCACCCATCACCCCCATCCAGACACAGCTCACCTATCACCCCGAAACAGGGCACACATCACCCAAACACGGGGTGCCCATTGTCCAAACATAAGCACCCATTTCCCCCACCCAAATGTGGGGCACCCATCACCCCCAACCAGATGTCACTGTCGTATCCCCTCAGCAGCACACATGGGGCACCCGCCACGCAAACGGGGTGCCCAGTCGAGAACCCATCGCCCCCATCCAGCCACAGTTCACCCATCACCCAAACACGGGGCACCCATCGCCCCCCACCCAAACGCGGGACGCTTCCTGTCCCCCACGCGTGTCCCCCGCCCCGGCAGGTCCCGTCGTGTCCCCTCAGTTCTCCCGGGCCGCAGGCGCCACCTCGCGGGGACAGCGGGGGGCCGAGCGGGGACGGGCAGGGACGGGCGGATAGGGGCTGTGGCGGGACAACGGGGACACCCCGACACCGGCACCCCAGGGCAGGGCACCAGGGCGTGGTGCACCCCAAACAGGGCACCCCACCATGGGCACCGCAGGACAAGGCACCTGTCCCAATAGGGCATCAATAGTGGCACCGTGGCACGGGCATCCTGGCAAAGACACTCCAACACAGGCACCCCAATATGAACAGTGGGGCATGAGTGCCACAAAACGGGCACCCCAAAATGGGCATCCTGTCACAGACCCCTCGGCAGGGGGACTGCAACATGGGGCACCCCAGTATGGGCACCCCAGGGTTTTCACCTGGGGACAAGGCAGCCTGGCAGAGTCACCCCATCCTGGGTGTCCCATCAAGGACAATGCAACATGGGGGACCCCATAAAGGGCCCCCTAGCATGAGATTTCTGCAGAGGACACTCCAACACAGATAGCCCCAATATGGGCACCCAAGCATGGGGCACCCCAGCATGGGCACCCCAAAATGGACATCCTGTCCTAGACACTTCAGCATGGGGACTGCAATGTGGGGCACCCCAATATGGGCACCTGAGAACAGGTACACCAGTATTGTCACCTGGGGACAAGGCACCCCTGGGCCCCTGTCATGGGATTTCTGGAGAGGACATTCCAACACAGGCACCACAAAATGGGCATCCCAATATGGGCACCTGGGCATGGGGCACCCCAACATGGACACCCTGTCATGGGAAATTTGGATGGACTCTTGGAGGCTGAGCAGGCTGTCACGATCCGCTAAATGTGAAGCGAGATTCGTGATGGTTCATTTCAGAATCTCGGAGTGCAAAAGAAACGCGGACGTGGGGAATTTTAGTTTCAATCAAAAATAATGTACTTTATTGTGCACTAATGCACGATTATTGTGATAGAGAGGGAGAGATATAAGAAACAAAGGGTAGAGGGAAAGAGAGACAGGGGTTATAGCTACCAACGGCAGGCGGAGTCCTCGTGGTCTTCTGTCGATGGGTCCGTCTTCTTCCGTGGGGAGATTTCTCTCTCTCCTAGGGGTCTTCTCAGAAAGCTCCTTTATAGTCCTCTTCAAGGTGAAGGGCAGATAGCCAAAAGGGTGGGAGACGGGTGTAGGCCTTCTTGAAGCGAAGGGCAGGTAGCCAAAGGTTGGGAGAGTGAGTTCCATAGGCATAGGTGTACGGGACTTTCGGTCCCTTCTCGCTTGGACAGTCAGGAACAGTAACAACCAATTCCCTCGGCGCCTCTCAGCTGACACACCTATAGGACTTGGCAGTCATCTCTCCTCAGCCTGGCCAGGACTCCTGTACAAAAGTCCTCTTGCCCCCCTTTGGACATGGGGGTTCAGCCTCAGCCCCCATAGATGATCGTGAGACAAATGAAGGGTCTTCGGACCGTCTCTTACACAGCCGCAATTTCAAGTTTGTTTCCCCATGGTCACTTTACACTAAAATCACAATTAACATAACCAAGTAAAACCTCTTTAAATCTAGTCAGGATGTGAAACCCATGGAGTGCTCCAAGTGCCAGGAATTGGGAGAAAGCTCTTGCAAGTGCTGCTGTGGGGGAAAACTGAAAAGCAGCTCAGAGGCAGCTCCAGCAGGATGTGATGGCCAGGATTGTGTCTTCCCACTGACACTGGCACTCAGTAGCTCGTCACAGAGCTCTCCCAAGGCACAGCATTCCTTAGGGATGCTCGCTGTCAGTCACCAGAGATGCAGCTGGAGTGGGAAAATTCCTTCCCTGGGAATGCTGCCTGCGTAAATACAACAGGGTAAACAGGAGGTGGCGTAATTTATTAAAAAAATAAATAAATAAACCTGAGCTGCAAAAGTCAGAAAAGGCAAAAGCCAGAAAAGACAAAAGCTGGGAATTTCAAGCTTTGCCTGTCGCCGATGGCAGCAATTAGGTTCAGAGCAATGCTCTTAATTAAAGGTGCTCATAAGGGAATTCCTAACCCTTTGGCATTTGTTGGAAGAAGAGTGAAAAAGTCGATCCTGTCCCAAACTCAATTTTAAGGCTGAAGCAAGTCAGGCTGCCCCAGGAGGAGAAATCCTTGGAAACTCAGACGGGAGGGATCAAATCTTGGGTCCAAATCCATCCGTAGGAGATGTTTCCCATACCTCGGGGTGCTGCATCTCCCAGCCCGGTCTTCCCTGCCTGGCCCTGTCCTGGTGGTGTGAGGGTGTGACAGTGTGGCAAAGTGACAGTGTGACAATGTGACAAAGTGACAATGTGAAAACGTGTGGGCCTGGGCTCCTCTGCAAAGGTCTGGGTTAAAACAAGGGCTTTTCACAAGGTTTTTGAGGGCCCCCTTGGAGAGCAGCCCAGGCAGAGGCAGGGGGACAGTGCAGGGGACAGTGGCAGCACAGGTGGGCATAGGGACCCCTTCCCAACCCACGGCCTCCTCTCCATGCCATGAGGACTCCCACAAACACTTCCCTTTGACTTTTTCCCTTAAAAAGCGAAACCTGCGTAGGGGCTGATGTGTGCAGCTATTTCTGAACAAAACCAACACAACCCCCTGGGCTCCTCTCTCTGCCCGGGGCCAACACAAACAGGCTGCTAAGCCCAGGCTGAAGGCACAGAACAAAGGGAAAAATATTGGAAGCAACAGAAATCCTTTTCCTTCCCCTGTCGTGCAGTGGCTCAGAATCCCAGGGGGATCTTGGCAAAGTCATGTCTCCTTTTTGTTTGCAAGCTCCTTTCGGTTTATTCCCCTCCTTTCCCAGATGCTGGAATCCTGCTCTGGAGATGAAGGTGGGGTGTGAAAGCGACTCCTGTACATTTTATTTTCCCCCTCCTGTTCCCTGTCACCACCCACATGCAGTGAGGACACCGGGGACACATCACCCACAGGTACGGGATTGTCCAGGGGTGTTGGGCACATGGTAGAGGACGAGCTGTGGTCACAGGGAGGCTGAACTACTGCCCACTCCGTGCCCACATGTGTGGGGACACCCATAAGGCTCCATGTCCACCTGGCCATCACCCATCATGTCACCTGTCACCTGTCACAGCTCTCCCACACCAACACTGGTCACCTGGGGCAGTGGGTGACGGTGTTTAGTGGGTGCCCCGGTGTGGCAGCCTGTGGGAATGAGTCCCCACTAAAGACATGGCCCAAAATTTGGCTTTATTGGCTGTGCAGACACTGCTGACACCCACGGGCAGGAGGGAAAGGTGGAGCTCCACCAGCCCCACAGAGGGACCCCCAGCCCCATGCAGGGACTTGCAGCCCCATGGAAGGATCCACAGCCCCAAGGAGGAACTTCTGGCCCCATAGAGGGACCCCCACCCCCACAGAGGACCCACAGCCCCATGGGGGGATTTTCATCCCTGTGGAGGGTTCCCCGTCTCCGTGGAGGTACCCCCGGCCCCACAGAAGACCCACATCACGATGGAGCGATCCCTACCTCTATGGAGGGACCCCCAACCCCACGGGGGAACTCTCAGCCCCGCAGACGACCTGCAGACCCGTGGAGGGATCCCCATCCCCACGGCAGGACCCCAAGCCTCACAGAGGATCCACAGCCCCACCGAAGGATCCCTGTCCTCATTAAAGGACCCCCATCCCCAAGGAGGGCTCCCCATCCCCACGGAGGGACCCCCGTGCCACGCGTGTCCCCCGCGCGTGCCCGCTCTGCCACGTGGGAGCCGCGGGAGCGCCCGGCGGGGGCGGGGCCAGACGGGGGCGGGGCCAGACGGGGGTGGGGCCCGGGGCGGGGACAGTGACAACGGTGGCAGCAGTGACGCGGCTGTCGCGGGGCGGGCGGGGATGAATCCCAGAATGCCAGAACAGCTCAGCGTTTAGGGACCACCGTGGGTCATCAGCTCCCACCTCCTTGCTCCAGCAAGGCCATCCCAGAGCACAGGGCACAGGACTGTGTCCAGACGGTTCTGGAATATCTCCAGTGAGGAAGACCCCGCACCTTCCCTGGGCAGCCCATTCAGTGCTTGGTCACTGCACAGGGAAGTTCTTCCTCATGGTCAGGTGGAACTTCCTGGGCATCAGTTCCTGCCCGTTCCTCTGGTGCCGTTGCTGGGTCCCCCAGAGCAGAGTCTGGGCCCTGCTCGGAGCCGTCCCTGCAGACAGGGACACCCAGGGCTGAGGGCTCCTCTCAGCTGGAGCTCCTCTCAAGGCTGAACAGCCCCAGCTCCCTCAGCCTTTCCTCGGCAGGGAGACGGCAGGGAGACGCCGTTCCTCATCTCCACAGCCTCCGCCGGCCCTGCTCCAGGAGCTCCATGTCTCACTGATCCCGAGGAGCTCAGAGCTGGACAGAGCTCTCCAGCTGAGCCCCACCAGGGCTGAGGCAAGGGCAGGATCAGCTCCTGTACCCGCCGCCAATGCTCCTCCTAACACAGCCCAGGATCCCACCGGCCCCTTGGCCCCCACTTCAGGTCCTGCGGCTCATTAAACACTCGATGTTTGCTCCAAGCGCTTCCAGGGTTGGGGTTTTCCTTCGTGCGTTTGCAGGTCGGTGTTTGTTGTTGTTTCCATCCCATGGATGAGAGGAGCAGGATCCCCTCACGGGCCCGCATCCTCCTGAGGGATCAGGTGGGCGGGGCCTGGACGGAGTAGGCGGAGCTCGATGTGTGAGTGGGCGTGGTTTGGACAGATGGGGGTTAGGGGCGTGGTTAGGCTGACTCGGGGGCGCGGTCTGTATGGAGAGAGGCGGGGTTTGGGTAGGAGGCGTGGCCAGACGGGGATGGGGCGTGTCTTGAGAGATGCGAAGCAGACGGTCCCGGCGGGGCAGGGGTCAGGGGGCGTGTCCAGACCGTTTGGGGGCGTGGCCAGTCTGCAGGAGGCGTGGCTACAGAGCGGCGGGGAGGGCGGGCGCTCCGGGCGCCGCTTCGGGGGCGTGGCCATACTGGGGCGTGGCCAGGGCCGAGTGGGCGGGGCTGGAGAGTAGAGCAGCCGCCGGGGTTGGGCCCGGGGCGTGGTCAGTCGGTCGGGGGCGTGGCCGATCCGGGGGCGTGGCTGAGCCCTCAGCTGACCGGCCGCCATTTTGTCGGTGCTGGTTCCCCAGCGCCGCCCGGAGCTGTGCCCGCGGCCGGGGCCGCCCGCGCCCGCCCGCCAGGGCAGCCCCGCCCGTGTTCCCCCGCTTCCCTCGGCATGTGAGCGCCCCGGCACCGCTGCTCTCACCCGGCTCGAGCCGGCAGCAGCACCGCGGCGGCCCCCCCGGCCGGGCTCGGCCCCTCAGCCCGGCGCAGGCCCCGCCGCCGCCGCCATGGCGCTGAAGATGGTGAAGGGCAGCATCGACCGCATGTTTGACAAGAACCTGCAGGACCTGGTGCGCGGCATCCGCAACCACAAGGAGGATGAGGTGAGGGGACCCTTCCCCGCGCCCCGGCCCTGGGATGTCACCGCTGCCCGCTGGGGCCATGTCTGGAAGGGGATGTTGGTTTGGGAAAGGGGGAAGCGGGAGTCAGAACGAGGAAAGTGACGCTGGGGTGTGGGGCAGGAGGGATAGACACGCTGGGGGAGAGCACGCAAGCTGGTAAGGGAGGGTCGTGCCTGGTGCTCACCTTCGCATTCAGTGTGTTGTTGTGGTGTTGAGATCCCTGATATCCATACGGATATATATACATATATATGTATCCATACACGTATGTATATGAGTATTATAGAGGAATAATATAGAGGAATTACTTCCTCTCCAGCCCTACAGTCACGTGCTGTAGTCAACTATGTATTCTTCACCCTGAAGCTGTTGTACAGGAGAGCCAAGCTCAGTCCTAATTCAGCTTTCAGATAATTCATGCTGTGCGTCTTCTGACTAAAATGCCCTTCTCTCAGAGCTTTTCTAGGCAGCAATCAGTTCTCCGTGTTGGCCTGTTATCCGCTCTTGTGTGAGAAGCACGTGATCAGGAAATTAGTATAGGTGAAATAATTAGTCATCAAGAACGTGTTATGTGAGACTCCACAGTGAAGTCTCACGTGGTAATTGAGAAGTAACGGGCACCTAGAATGTAATTTATGTTCATCTTCAAATAACTTATGACCTGTGAAGCTTTCTTATGTATGGTCTAACAGCTGGGCTTTGCTAGTGTGTTGGGGGGTTGGTGTGGAGTCTGTATCAGCTATTGAAAGCATCTGGAAAAGTTGTAAGCATGTTGCTAAATTAAATTCTTTACTTGGAGAAGTGATCTTCATTGCCAGTTGAACTGAAACACAAAATAACAACTTCCACAATCTCTTGAGTGTCCAAATAGCCTTGAAACCCATTGTGCGCAGGACAAGGGGTTGTTTGGTACTGAGGATACCTTGAAAAACTTGTGTTTTTCACAGAATTGTAGGACATGCTGCGTTGGGAGGGACTCATCAGGATCATTGAGTCCAGTTTATTTCAGCATGTGTTAAAAATATCATGTTGGTTTGGTGGCAGAGGAAGGCAGTGCTGCTGTGCAGTGCCCTGCAAAATGTGGGAAATACCATGGAGAGGCAACAGCAAATTTGTATGAAATTTGTTATGAGTTTGATGTGTTCTGCCAGAGCTGGACCTGGTGAGCAGCATTCCTATGGAGCACTCCCCCACTGTGTTGTGCTCCTTTTAGTAAATCTGCTTTATTCTTTTGTGCACAGGACAGAAAGTGTTTCATAAGCTGTCAAACCCCTGAGGATCTTCCTGGTGAAGGTCCAGGTCTTTGTGGCACCAGTCCTTTGAGAAGAATTGAATGTGCTTTCTAAAATAATTTTAGGACAAACAGCTCCATAAAGAGCATCACCAGCCACACCAAATTTGTTCTCAGTCTGTGACAACAAATGGTTAAAATGCGTTGGCTTTGATGCCCTTTGGAGTTAGGAAAAAAACAACTGGACAGTTTTGTAGGGCTCTGTGTAGTTGTAGGAAGCTGTTACTCGGGTATATGCACACTCTGGGATTCAGTGAGGTCAAAGCCTGTTGTCTCTTACTGTTGTTTCTTACAACAGCTGGGCTGCAGCATGATGGGATTTTAAACTCTTCAGTTTGGAGTACGAATGGTGAGATTTTAAAATAGATAATTATAGGGATAAATCTTTTTTATGTCCTCACGAGCACAGGAAGAATTAAAACCCAAACCAGGATGTGTTCAGCTAATTGAGACATTGCACTGGTAAAATGTGTGTGTTCTGTAGCATAGACTGGGAATCCTTCAGACACTTTACTTCATTCCAGACAGTGGCTGCAAAGAGCTCAGGACTGTGTCTTTTCCTGGCTCAGCTGGAGAGAGCTATAAACTTGCTGTTGAGCTTTTGGGTGTGGATTTAGTGCTTCCAGGCAGTGGTCAGGGTCATTGGCTAATTTTCAGGTGATGTTACAAAATCAGAATGCTATTTTAGAGGAAGTAGCTGCAAAAATTCTTCCTCTTTTCCCTACAGTGCTTCCATTGTTCATTAGATCTATTAAATGTTGCTCCAGTACTGAATGTAGTTGTTCAACCAACATTTGTCTGCCTCAAGATGAGTGTCTAAGCCTAAGACACACACTCTGTCCTATTCAGAAAAGCAAATTAGTTTAAAATAAACGGTGTGCTTTAGTGGGGAGGATATTGGTTGTTAGTTTGACAGGAATTACTCCAGGAAGAGTTGTCTCTGGAAAGGAACTACTGTGGTTGTTAAATAGCTATGATATGAAAAGAAGGCAAGATTGTTGCTTTGACTTCTGATTTACTTGTGCTTTTTGCAGAAGGTTAGTTTATTTATATGTCTTGGGTTTGGTGTTTTAGAATTTAATCACAGGGAAAAATCTGCCATCACTTATTCCCTCATTTTTCTGGGCAGTAGAATGAGTCTACCCTCCTGGTAGATCTGAGATGGAAAGATTTATTCCTTTCCACTTCTTATGCAGGTACCACATGAGCATATCTGGTATTTCACTGACCCATCGAGGCTGTGTTTGCAGTGCAGGATGTTCCAAGTTCTCGTCACCCCAGTTCACATGTGGATTTCCCAATGCAGCTCTTTGGCAGCCCCCCGTGCTCTTGTTTGATGGGTTTGTGTTTCTTCCTGTGACCTTAAATGTCACACTCTGAGGTGTGTCCTGAAGTCAAAGGATGTCACAGTTCTTTGTTGATAAGTTGTGTGTGTTCCTCAGTTCATTAGAGGGGGTGAGGGTCCTGGAGGCTGCCTGGCTCTCGAGCCCACAGCCTCTCTGCAGCATATTAATTCCTTATCAGAGGCATTTCCATTGTCCTTCCTGCTCTGTATCCAAAGCTGACCCATTTATTTTGAGTTTAAAACACTGAAACTGAAGGGATGGACTTCCCTAAGGATGTGAGGTAAGAGAGAGGAGGTGTTTAACACAGAGACTGCTCTGTGCAGAATTATTCTGTCCATTTGCCAGTGTTCTAGGGAATCCTGGAGCTGCATCATCCTTCTGCAGAGTAAGTGCTGCGTGGAAGGAGTGAGGTGGCAGAACAGCATTAGCTCTTACCCAGGTTTGACACGTTGTGTTTACTTTCCAACAGATGCTTTAGTCCCTGTGCTGTTTCCCAGCGCCAGTTCAAAGCCAAACCTGCAAGAACAACTTGATCCTACTGCTTTTTCCTGACTTCTCACTTCCAATACTTCATTCTCTCAGTTTCATTTGGAAAAGGAATCCTTTTGCTAAAGAAAGTGGTGTCTTTCAGCAGTTATTAGGTGGTTTTGAATGCCATGGAGTAACTTCTCCCACTTTGTGCCTACTACTTCTGGATCTACTCCACAGCATGCTCAGGAGGGGAATGGCTTGTACCATAGGCTATTAAAAGTATTCTGGGTTTTTTCCAAGATAGTCCAAACTGATAAATTATATCTGTTCTTCTAAATGTGTTATAAGGGACAGGATAATTCCTTTGTGTTGTTCGGCCCTTACACAGTTTAGAGTTTGTTGTTCCAACAAGGAAGCTCCTGCCAGATGCTGATGTGAGATGTTCCTTTATAAAACTGAAATTATAAAGTAACAGAAACAGATATTAATGAGTGTGCTTTGTCTCATTCAGACAGTAGCCCTCTGTTTCAGGTGTCTTTTTTTTACTGAAGGACATTTATGGAGAGAGAAGGGATTTTAAAAAGTCCTGTGTGAATTATCTATGCACTTCACTTATAACTTGAGAAAATTGTCCCCTTCTTCTCTCAGAGACTTTGCTGTGTGTGCCAGGATTAGCCCTTCGTGTTTCTGGCACTTTCAGGAAAAAGCATATTGAAAAATCCACATTTTCCTGTCTGTGGTGGTTGATGATAAGTTTGCTGGTTTACACTTAAGAAGCTGTTTTGTACAGAAGCAATTTGGAAGAGTGAAAGGAGCAATCAGTGCTGCTGGTTGGAAAAACAAAATTAATTTCAGTTACTAATAACTAAAATGGGAGGAGCTAAATGGGAGGAGCATTTTGTGTCTGCTATGAAATGTGTGTTTCACCATCAGCCTGAGCTTTCCAACCTGGCAGTGGCTTCTTGCTGCTGAGTGAGTGTTACCTGAGGACAGGGGACTTGTATTGTTAAAAAACGTTTTTTCCCCTAAATAAAGGGCCTCTGTGTTCCACTGCTCACTTCCAGCCTCTTCTCTGATATGTTTTCAGGTGAAACGATGGTGTAGGGAGTTTTGAGGAATCTTTTCACATCAGAAACTCTTTGGGCTCAGCCTGTCATCAGCGAGGCCGACAGCCTTCTAATGCTGAGGCTTCTGATGGATTGGCCTCAGCCACTGGTGCAATATTAGTATTTAATGGTAAAGGATGTGGGATGGAATACAATCAGGGAATTTTGAGGAATGCTAAACAGCTTGTTGGCGCCTGAAAGAACAGACCAACTGCTGGGCAGTGCAGTTCATTGATGACAGACAGCTCTTTCAGGCACTGCTGCTCGATCAGTTACTGCGTGTCATATATGTGTTGATATCTTTGAAGGCAGCTCATTATTCCACCCACTTCCAAGTGGATCTAGAGTTGCTATTGTTAATTCTTTGCGTGTGTGAATCACTGGAAAAGACGAAGTCGGAAATTGAAACAATACACAAAGAGGGTTGGATAAGGACCTCACACCAGTTGGTGAAAAACCAGTCTGGGACTGGCCTCCGAGCCCAGTGTGACAGTGTCCTGCCTTACCTGCTGTGTCACGGAGACAGAGGGCCTGGAGCACGGAACACGAGCCAAGATGTGGGCTTGTTGTCCTGTGATTACAGGCAGGAGCAGCTGAGGCTTTGCATTAGTGCTGCCTTTCATTAGCTTCTTGCTTTCTCCTGTATTAAATATTACTTAATTGACTGTGGCATAAGTGGGGATAATAGCTTTGTTCCCAGTCCTGATCATTTTGTAGCTGTCTCTGCTGAGGGTTTTGAAACACTCCAGGCAGATCCACACTGGCACACGTGGAAGTAAATATTGTGCCTAGGCAGATCCAGGGGAGAGGAAGAGCTGTCTGGTACCAGTGGAGTGACCAGACACTGTACCTTTAGTGAGGCCAGGGAAGAAGAGCCAGAAAAATCAAAGTAAAATATAGATACAAGTTACATTTCTTCACTGTGATCATCTGCAGAGAGTTGTTTATTTGATGCTTTTTGATGCACATCTTTGTCCCAGTGCTGAGTGCAGAAAATGGGGCTTTTTGTGATTGCTTGCTATCAGTGTCCATGAAAGTGACTGAAAACCTCTTCCTCCACAATGTATGTGCCTTAGTGAGTATGTTTGTGTACAGAGAACATCCTTAGGTTTTTCACTTGGGAGTATGTCCTGTTCCTGGTGCCCTGTGAAGGGCAATATTACATGACAGGCACCAGAAAGAACAGAGTCATGGGACCAGTTACAAGAAAGCGTTTGTGTTCGTTAGGTTATTAAAAACTGCTGATCATTCATGCCAGAGAATTGAAATGTTTCATAATCTGCACGGGAGTCTGCTAAAGTCCAGGTGTCAGGAAGCATAAGGATATTTGACTAGGGTAAAAGCTGCAGAAAATAACATAGTTAGTGGTAGTGTTAGTAGCTCATAAAGGTGGTTGAGTGTTTTATTTTAAATAAGAAGCAGATGTTCACAGTAACTGAAATAAGTGAGCCCTGTTGAATCCTGGGGTAACAGGGTATTAGGAATGTTTGGTTCCTACCAGCTCCCCCTCAGTCACTGCCAGCAGGCAGAGCAGCCAGTTTGTAAACCCTGTAGCTGAGTGCTGGCTTTTGTATTAGCTGTTTCTTTTTGTTGTTATTTCTATGATAACCTAGATGTTCAAACCTGACAGCTTCTGCTGAGAGATTCCCATGTTGAAAGGTGTATGAATGGAGTTAGGTGTCAGTGTGGCAATGTTGAAACTTTCTTCTGGTTGGATCAATCTTCATGGCAAAGCTGTATAAAATACATTGCTACAAGTGTATCACTGTGTTAGTCAGCTTCAGCCTTGAGAGTGAATGTTTGTTTAGTGTGAGTGGTGTGATTGTACAGCAGGGAGGAGGTGAACAAACTTACTTTAATTATACAAATATTTGTGCTGAATTTAAGAAGTCAGGAATGGCCATGAACCATCTTTTTCTTCATTGTCCTCCTTACCTTTCCGTAACTGCAAAGTACAGACAGCTTTGCATGAATCAGTGTTAGAGCTTTGTAGTATTTTCAGTGTTACCTTTTTATATGGTATTAATACACCATTAAGCATCTTTTTCTTTTTTTCCCTCTGAACTACTTCCAGTCAGCTGAGTCTCAGCAACAATAGCTACTTTAGTTCCTTAGGAGGAAATGACTGTTTCCTATGCATCCAGCAAAGCACGTGCTTTAGCCAAGCCTGCCTTTATCAGAGCCTGAAACTGCACAGAGAGATGTCTGGAACAAGCAAGTTGAAAACTCTACTGTAAAAAACCTCACATAGCTTTTTGCATAGTAATGTAAAAATAAAACTTTGGGTACATCTTGTATTTGCCAGGATGAGCACTTTTATCTGACGCATCTCTCCAGGCTTAAAAGTTGTCTGCTCGGGTATGGTTTAGACAGCATAGGCCCCTGAGAATTGTTTAATTGCTGTGCAATTAAATTAGCAAATACTGTGATCAGACTGGAGATGTGCTTATATTAAGGGACAGATCAGACTGGAGATAATTAAGGGATAACTCTACACCCTTGCTGCTGGTGCCTGCTTACTGATTTACACCAGGGTTTGGGGCTTGCCACTTTCCTGATTCCCAAGGTGCCAGCAGTGATCTTGGCCTTGCCCACCTGGAAGGGGGCCAGGGTGGCTCATACAGCTAAACCCAGCATCAGTGCCTTCTGTGTGAAATCCTGAATTGTCTTTGGGTAAACCACCAAAAGCTGTCCATGGGAGACTAGCAGAACACCCCAGTGCTTGGAGTGATGCTGCAGGTGACTGGAGACACTTTGGACAAGCTGCCACTTTACAGCTATTTCTTTCCTGAAACCCAATCTTTGTGTTACAAACCTGCTCAGAAGATTGTGCGTTTTTCTGCCCTGCCTTAAGGGGCTGTCATGCCTGGTCTGGGGTTGGATATCTGCTCAATTTTTAGAATGAGATTCAAAGGTTTTAGTTGATTTATGAGTCAGTTCAGGATGCATGCATACATCGTGCCAGATTTCAGTTGGTGTGTATAACTTTGGCAAACATTAACAAAAGAAAAAATTAAGCTGACTTTTTGCATTCCTTCCTCAGTGTTGTTTGGCCAAGAAGTCTTGTGATCTCACTGTGCTTGTACTAGACAAGGGGCAGTGGGTAATGCATCATGTTTCTAATAAATAATATAGAAGTCTGCTTCAAATGAACCAGCAGAACCACGTGCCTCCAGTGGTGTCACTCAGTACATTGGGCTGGGATCTCAAGGCTACATCAGGATGAGTGAATAAATCCCTGGAAAGCTGGGTAGCAAGGACAAACTCAGGCGTGTTAAAACTTGTACAGCAATGCTGTTCATCAACACCTGAGGGAAAGATAAGCTTGGCTTTATGAAAATATCCTTCAGGTTTGTAACCTGCTTCGTGAGCTCTTTCTTGGAGCTGAGTGCCCTCTGCGCTGCTGGACTTGAGCTGCTGCAAACCCATCAAGATGAACACTGTGTAACTTCCTGCTCACTACTTATCCTCTGTTCTGTGCTCAGCTGCTTTGCCTGCTGTTTGGTTTTGGTGAAGTTACTTGTGAGGAGCATGTGTGGGAGCATGTGCTTTGGAATTCTTTCTATCCAGCCATGGAGTAGCCTTAACAAAAGATCCTGTTATTTACCCCAAATAGCTTTTTTCTTACAGTATTTAAATAATACAGTATTTTCATGGAAGTTAACATGTAATATGTTGATCTCTAATGCTGCATCCAAGTCAATAAAAAGCAGCACAATTTGCTTTTTAATGCCCTCTTTTGTTGCTTCAGTTGGTTTATTCTGTACTGTTGTGGTACAACGCTTATGTCCAGGTACTGCAGACACGAGAGATGTGTATAATCTCTCTGACTGGTTCGGTGATATTTGACATGAAGTGCTGCTCTGGGGCTGTGAGAGAAGCCTGGCATATTTCTTTCCCAGCCTTCTTCCTGAGTCAGGAGCTGGCAGCTGATCTGTACTGTGCTGGGGATGGGATCTGCTGCCTGAAGCACGAACAGATCTGAAAGTTGCTTCACCTCCACAAGGTGTCTGTGCTGTGACTGCCTTTGGTGTTGAGCATCGTGGTCATGTTACAAAGTTGTAGCAGGGGCATCTTCCTCTCATGTGAGACCATCATGTGCTTGTGCTCAGTGTGATCTCATGGAGTTAGTGCCAGAGCTACCAAAAATTGATAAACCCTATAGTACTTAAAACAAAAGAAATGTTACATTTTGTGCTTATTTATTTTTATGTTCTAATTATTCCAAACTTATCTCTTTTACCATGGTGTAGTTACACATTTATATCAGAAAATATCTTGTTCCTTGTGGCATTCCCTGTTAATAATTCTTTCCTTAAAACATTTTATTTAACCCTGGAAGCACAAGAGAAGTAGAAATTAATGTTCACTGACATTTTGCTCTTTCATCTGATGGAAGCACTTGGATGTTGCAGTGACAGGTTTGAATCTCAAATCAAGTGCATTTGGTTTGCTGGGCTGTAACCCAAAGTGGTAGGGATGTGAGTTTGCCTTCTCTTGGGTTCAGAAGGTGGTTTATGGCTGAGATGAGAACACAGCTTCTTAACGATTAGTGGAAATGAGTGGTTTACACGATTAAATTTAATGGAAAGGTTCTGCAGTGATCTCCATCCCAGTCATCAGTGTGTGCCTGTCAGCTAATGAAAGAAAGTACAGCATGGAGAGTCACATTTCTTAGGAATGTAATTGTTGTACAGATTAGTGATTTTTTTAAACTTTACATATTGCTTGAGAAGGATAATAGCCCTTTGTGAACATCTCTGAAATTGTCAGCAAACCCCAAGTTCTGTCTTGGCTTGGAATAAAGTTTTAGTGTTTTTCAAAGTTAAGTCAAAAAACATGGCTGGGAAATGAAAAATCCTATAAAATTACATTTTTGGCTTCTTACCATGACCCACTCTCCCCTCCCTCCTTCCATTTCAAAGGAACTGTGTCTTTGATTCATGATGCCTTTCTTATTTTAGCCACTCGCATTCATTTAAATACACATATTTTCTAGGTGAGATCTTGGAATTCTTGAGGAATTTGGGCTTGCTTTTAAAAACAGCTTGTGTATTTTGTTAATGAATATAAAATGTTCCAGCATCTCTTCGGTGACATACATTAAGAAATGCAGTTGTGACTGTGCTCTTCTCGCAGCTTTGTTGAGTAATCGCTGCTCACATCTGCAGGCTGTGCTTGGGTTTTAGCTGTGCTGCTCCGGGCGTGTTCCTGTAATCCTCCTTCGGAGACAGAACAATTACCAGAGTGGTTGCTATAGCATTTCATTAAGGAGCCTTTTCCACCGAGGCGGGGAAGGCTCCTTTCCCACTTGGCAGACTGGCAGAAATAAAAGAGAGCCTCTCAGCTCCCTGCCTGCTGCTCTCAGAGCCTTTAGCTCTGCCCCTGCCCCATCCTTCCTTGGGAGGTGTTCCTGTGCCTCGTGGCTCTGCCAGTCCTCCCCACACTCTGAGTGAGAGACTGCCTTAGCCTTGCCTCGGGCCGGGCATGTCCACAGCTCTGTAAATGGGGCTTAGAAATGCTCCTCTGTCAACTGGCCAGAATGTGTGAGCCGTCAACACAGAACTGCTAATTATAGTGTCACAGAATTAGTCAGGAATTAATAGTTAAGAAATATATTGATATTGTAAGGAATACTGCGAGCTTAAATGAACTGCTGGCACTGCTGAGGCACCACCTTGAATCTTGGGTCAGTTTTGGGCCCCTCATGATAAAAAAGATATTGAGGGGCTGGAGCATGTCCAGAGCAGGGTCTGGAGCACAAGTGGGATGAGGAGCAGCTGTGGGGGCTCAGCCTGAAGAAAAGGAGACTCAGAAGGCAACTTCTTGCTCTTAAAACTCCTTGACAGGAGGGTGCAGCCAGGTGGGGGTCAGGCTGTGCTCCGAGGGAACAAGGGACAGGACAGAAGGAAACAGCCTCAAGTTGTTCCAGGGAACGTTTAGATTGGATATTGGGAAAAATTGCTTCTTGGAAATTGCTCAGGCATTGGAAGAGGCTGCCCAGGGCCGTGGTGGACTCACCATCCCTGAAAGTGTTCAAAAAACATGTGGATGTGGCATTTGGGGATGTGTTTTAGTGATGAACATGGCAGTGCTGGAACAACAACTGTTGAACTTGTTGATCTTAGAGGGCCTTTCCAACCTTAACGATTCTTTGATTTGTGGGACCTCAAAAGCATTTAAGGAAAACCTGAGCAATTACCACACTAGGGAATTCTTATATTAGAAGGATTTATGCAAAAACATAATCAGTGCTGGGCAAGTTATCCAGATTTTTTGCTGTGTCAGTATGTAAATGTGGGGGTTTTTTTTTCCTCCTGTTTAGGCCTCACTGAGTGACTACAGTTTTTTTCATTGCATCAAGTGCTTGTCCCTTTTGCTGTCTGGACTGATCCCAGTGAGCAGCTCGTGGGCTGTCGTCGGGGGCCTGAGGGTATCGGTCAGTGGGAAGGGCTTTGGTGCAGATCCTGTCCTGTGCTGTGCCAAGGTCAGCGATTCCCTGAGCCAGAGCCTTGCTAAGTATCCACTCCCGCCCACGAGTTCCCTCCCTACTTCTGTGGGTGTTAAATATGGCAGCGAATCCAGCCGGGTGTGGTGCTTGCATTTCAGATTTAAGTGGGAGACTGAATAGATCAGTTTTCCTCATATTGCTCATTCATGGCAGTGCTGCTCCACAGGATTAACAAAAAGTTAATACCTGCTGATCCTGTAAAGCTTTCTATATATAGTGCCTGTCATTCCTTGGAGTGTTTTGGGATTTGAAGCACAGCTGTTTTGGAAGGAATTCTTTCTGCTCTCTCTAATCCCTTTTTTTCAGCTTTAGGTCTGATTCTGAGTTCTGTAATATGCTTTTCCAGAAGCTGGACTAACTGCTAGGCAGGGATTTGCCTGTGGGATGCTGGGGCTGGTGACTTTGGAGCCTGTGTTCAGCTGGACTGGGCACTAATGAACTCCCCTGTATTCTATTTATCTTTATTTCCCCCCCTCCTGCTCACACAGTGGGTTGTGTTCAATTCTGAAGAGGTGCCAGGAAGCTTGAGCTAATGTTTGAATAGTTTGGGGTTAGATGCAGGGGGAAATAAGTGAGGCTCTCTGGTTATGGATGTAAAGACTGAGAACTTGTCAGTGTTCTGCCCTGAGAGCCAGCGCTCGCCTCACTGCCCAGGATGTGGCAACAAGATACACACGTGAAGGATTCTGTGACACTGTTCCAGCGTGCTCTTCTGTGGGCATAAAATATTCAAGGCCAGGTACAATATATTTGTGGATCACTTGCATGTTGTGTAAGTCACTCTTTCAGCATCTTTGATCAAGTATTTATTTTCTACTCTCAGGTTTTTTTTAGTTCATACTCAAGAGTTTAAACTTCCTATGTGAGTTGTTTGGACTTGAATCACTCTCAGGCGAAGGGTTTAGAATCCCAAATCTGCTTCTGGATAAAGTCACCTCGATGCTCCATTGTTCAGTGTTTGGGGGGGGGGGATCTCCATTTTTGGCAGATGTGATCCACTCACCTGTATCCAGGAGGACAGGTTGGAGTCTGTGTAGAGGAAAGGGTTGTTCAGTGTTTAGCGTGCCCTCCCTTAACATGAAAATTCCCACTGTAAAGGGAGTGTTTCTATCCTAAACACGGGCATTTAGGAATATCTTAAATTTCTTCAAATTCATTTGTCTGCTAAAGATCTCCAGCTCTCCCAGCCTGGCTCCAGAGCAGAGGGGCTCCAGCCCTCAGAGTATCTCCGTGGCCTCCTCTGGACTGGCTCCAGCAGCTCCACGTCCTGCTGCTATTGTTCCCAGGGCTGGGGCAGCTCTGCAGGTGAGGTCTCACCTGAGGGGGCAGAGGGGCACAATCCCCCCCTGCTCTGCTGCCCACACTGGGGCTCAGCCCAGCACAGGGGAGGTTTCTGGGGCTCAGTGTCCATGGCTGGGGCAGGTTGAGCCTCTCACCCACCAACACCCCCAACTCCTTCTTCCCAGGGCTGATCTCCATCCATTCTCCACCCACTGCTTCTAGCAGCAAACTTTTGTGACTTGAAGCATGAGTGTCATTCCAGGACATTTGTGAAAGACTAAAAAATGGTTGTGTTAATATACAAAAATTAGTGTAAAGGGGAAAAAATGTTAAAGTCGGGCCAGTGGAATTCTATGCTGAAAAGATCTTTTTGGTGGAAGGTAATGGTATTCAGGCAGGAATTAGGTAATCAGTTTCTGACCTGGTTCCTCTGGCAGTAAGGAATGTGAAATACCCTGGTGCATGCATGGCTTTGAAAAGAGAGATTATTTCTTTGCATTTAAATTTTCATGATTCCTGTAGCAGATGCCTTCAGTACTTAAATAGTAATTAATTGTGGACTGGAAGAATCTCTAGCTGAGCTAACTCTGCTTATAAAGTAAAATCTGTACAGATAGTTTTAAATCACATGTTTGCCACATCCTTCCCACAAGCACAGATGTGATTGCTTGGAAAGATGTGAAGCACCAATATTTAAATGTAAACATTGTGACATTTGGCTCTTCAAATTGCTGAGAAATTCATACAAATAACTGTTATTTACCAAAATGTGTAAATGGCAAAAGGACTCATCTAAGTTGAGAACCAGAGAAGAGGGTTCATGATTTTCCATGGGATGTGCCATGCCTGGGGGCATCCAAGAAGCACCTGTGTCCCATGGACACTTGTGCCTGTCCCTTCAGGCACAGGCACTGTTGTGGGTGCACACCCACAGTGCCATCATAGGCAGCATGTCCAAAAGTGGGGTGTTTTCATCAGTCACCTCTAATTTGTGGGCTGTTAAGTGTTTGGCAGTTCCTTCTTGTCATGTAATGAGCGGGTGTTCTCTGACATCCCTCTGGGGGAAGAGAGCTTCTAGGAATGGTGAGCTCTGGTTTTATTCAGACCTCTGCCTACTCAGTCTCCATTAACAACTTGATTTTTGCAAATTTTTGAATCTAAAGCTCTGTAGTGAATGGTGCAATTGTGAGGGAGAGGCAGAAGGGGAAACCACCAAAGAAATAGCTTGTACTTTTGCTTTTGTAACAGAATTGTGGTGGTTCTTTTTAATAAATAATTTTGTCAGAATGAAGTGCTTACTAAATTGTGTGTGTGTGAGATTTGGTCCTTGCAAATGCTGAGTTCTGCTGTTTCTCTTCACCAACATGCTGGAAACCTTGAGAACTGGTAAAGAAGCAAAAATTCATTTGTTTTCCTCAGGCAAAATACATCTCGCAGTGCATCGATGAGATTAAGCAGGAGCTGAAGCAGGACAACATCGCAGTGAAGGCAAACGCAGTCTGCAAACTGACCTATGTAAGTGCCTTGCTGGGGTCCCATGGAATTGCAGCTGGATTTTGTTCTTTCCTGCTGACCTGGAGCCAGCCTTGGGTCCGAGTGCCTGCTCTCCTGCTCGAAGTGCAGGCTGTGGGGCTGGCACTCCCCCAGCTCTGACATCAGAGCCTGCACCTTCCTGCTCTGTTCAGTACAATTAGATTTTATTGGGATGGATCAGGAAGCGAATCTCATTTAAAACAAACAATTTTTAGAAAGTTGTTTTCAACTGAGCACTCAAAACTGGTTTTGTTTCTCTTTACTTGTCCTTTATCAGGAATAGTGGTAAAGACTTCTTTTTGTGGTTCTGTTATGGTCTTTATTTTTAAAAAAATCAGGAAGAAAACCCTTCACACCAATGCTTATATAACTGCATATCATAGAATCACAGGATGGTTTGGGTTCAAAGTAACCTTAAAGCTCATCTAGTGCCACCCCCTGCCAGGGGCAGGGACACCTTCCACCATCCCAGGCTGCTCCAAGCCCTGTCCAGCCTGGCCCTGGACACTGCCAGGGATCCAGGGGCAGCCACAGCTGCTCTGGGCACCCTGGAACTAATGCAAACTGTTTAAAACTTGTTTCTGGTGGAACTGTGAGATGTTTCCCTTACTGCGAGTGGTGTAGAACGGAACATTACTCATAAACCTGAGATGTCTTTTAGTATTATTTTCAGACTCTTGTTGTGTCTTCAGTTTTTGGAGATATCTTGACCTATTTTCTTGAGTCCCTTATTTCAGAAGTTTATCTTGGCTTCTCTGCTCACAGTTACAGATGCTGGGCTATGACATCAGTTGGGCTGCTTTCAACATTATTGAAGTCATGAGTGCTTCCAAGTTTACATTCAAGGTGAGTTCTCTGTAAATGCAGCTCTCCTGGCCAAGCTGTCAAGATATCTTTTGTGAAAACCCAGGATATTTTTATGTGAAGACCACCTGAGATTCCTAGTACCAGGCATTTTTTATTTCATAGTAGTTTTGTAATTTTTCTTGAAAGATGTGTTTCATGCTCTGTTACAGACCTTTTTCACCAGACTGGAATGTTACTTTGTGAGGAATAGTTTTCAAAAAGGGCTTTAGTACATGGAAGTCAGGGGTCGACATGGACAAAATAAATGTGGTGGACAATCCTACCTTATTTCTGCAGCTTTGTGGGCATTGAAATGTGTTGTAACAAAATAGAGAAGTTGTAGGTGGTTTTATTATCCCTAAGACAGATAAATTATCAGTGGAAACATTACTTGTCTGAAGTTGTTCTTTCCTGATATAAGCCCTCTTCTCTAGAGAACCCTGTCATGCCTCTTCTGTTACACCAACCTAATCATTAATCTTTTTTAATATTGCTTGTAAAGCCACCAGTTGTTTTCCATCTAAACATTGTCTAAATTGACTTTAAAAACAAAACTTGTTTTCCTCCTTGCCTTTTCCCAGCGCATTGGTTACCTGGCTGCCTCCCAGTGCTTTCATGAAGGGACTGATGTCATTATGTTGACAACTAATCAGATCCGAAAGGTAAATGTTTTGTTTCAGTTCTTCATTTTTTTTCTTGCACTCTCTCCCTACTTGTACTTTCCCACCTGTACCAAGTATTTCTCTTTTAGGAATATAGAGGTGTTTAAGTAGAATTCTTGATTTTCAGTCTCCTGTCATTCCACAAGCTGTGGGATTAATGAAACACTCAGGAGCTGTGCACAGCCCTCCCTGGTGCTGTCTCATGGCAGCCCTGTGTTTGTTCAGCAGAGATTGGTGACAGGAATAACTTTGTCAGTATTGCTGGTCTCCTAGGCAGTGCTTATAAGAATGTAACAGGCGGGAAAAATGTCCCCATTCCTGAAGTAAAATGAGCAGTCACCTGGCTCCACAAAACTTCTGCTTGTAAAGGCTCTTTTTGTCTGTAATTCCAGATCAGACTTTGACTTCTGTGGTAGAATTGGGTGTAAAAATGGTCAAGAGTGTATGGAAAGTTGTGTTCTGTATTCACATACCCAAGTGTATTGTATTTATTTTCATAGAGCTTGATCACTTATAGTTACTGGGTTGCAGCATAATTTCCCATTCTTGAAGTTACCGATTTTTTTTTAAAGCCTTAACTTTAATTTTTTAACGTATCACTGCTTTAAAACCTGACTGATCAGTACAAGATGTGCCTAGATTTTTACCATCTAAGGAAGCAAAATGTCTTTTACTTGCTTTTAAAAGATCAGTGGGATGTTATCCAGTATCTTCTCTAAAGAACTAGTGCTTTTCTCTTTATCTTTTAAACTATTCTGTGCGGAATATGAATATCTTTTCTTTGTTAGAGCCATTTCATTTTACTGAATTTCAGTCACTTAGTGGCTACTTCCACTTTGTGCCCAAGTTTTCACTTAAAAGCATCTTTCTTTATGCCTTTTCAAGTCTCATTGATCCAGTAACTTTAGATTTTAAGGATTTATTAGTTCTCAAAATACATAAAAGCCAGGATGAATCGCAGTTTTTTGCTCCTTAAGAAGTAGATTTCATTATTCTTAAAGTAGACTCTAATTCCCCACCACCTGCAGCAGGTTTTTAAATGAGATGCAAATGGCACAGAACCCTGAAGGCCTGACTATGTTTAGCTCTCCTGAAGCAGCTTCAGTGTCCACGTGAATCTGGACTGTTAATTCAGCAGTCCATGTGGGAATGCTCTGTGCAGCTTCTTCATATTTTTGTTTCCTGATAACTGCAATTTATAATCTATATTTGAACATACTCAGAGGTTAATTTCATGATGGTTAAGTGTCTGAAGCTTAGGAAGGCCTGAAAGACTATGGAGGGCTGTGTAGGATACTGAGCTAAATAGTTCCAAGGAAACTTGACCAAGAAAATATGATCCACCCCATAAATTGTGTCCTGTCTTTATGGACTGGAAGTTGTGGTGCTGCCAGCAGCTTGGAAGGAAAATAATCTCATTTCTCTAATAGACTAAGCTGGAACACTGGTGAGCACTCACCAAGAGTGCTTATTCCCAGTGAAGTTGATGCACTTCGCTTTGACTTAGCAGGGTTAGTGTTTAATGCCAGGTTTTTAGGACTTTAAATATGTTTGTGATCCTGTAATGAGTGTTGAAAAACTATTTCCATTCCTAAAACACCACCAAGGTGTGATCTCTCTGATTGCTTTTATGTTGCAGTCATCCATCTCTTGCTTAATTATGGTTCCTTGTGCCCAGTATTAAACCCCAGGCAGGCTGTGTTTTAGCAGGTGTTAGTAGTTGAGATATAAATATTCCCATGAAGCAGAAGCTCTGCTTAATTTGTGTTGAGTCAATAAAATTAATCTGAGAAAATTGTTTCTTGCCATCCTGTGTGATCTTAAATTTTTGAGCCTGTTTTTCTTTTTTCAGGATCTGAGTAGCCCTAACCAGTATGATACTGGAGTTGCACTGACTGGCTTGTCCTGTTTTGTTACCCCAGATCTTGCCAGGGACTTGGCAAATGACATCATGACCTTGGTGAGTTGCTAAGGTTGAATAACTTTACCCTGTAACTAAAGAATGTTAACTTAGTCAAGTGTGGTAAATATCTAAAATGTAGAACTGATACATGTGAAAACTGCTGCCGTGTTCTTGTGGGGGTTCTGGGGGGCTTTTACAGACCTTAGTTAGATAAAGAGGATCACCTTGAGATATATTCATTAGTTTTGGTGATAAACAGCAATGTTTTGCTCTCACCTCAAGGGTGAGTTTTCAAAAAGTAGTTGAGTCTCCGAGGAAGAGCTTTGGAGACAGGAATGTGAGCACAAGGACCTGAGGAGAGCTCTGGAAACAGCTTTGCTCAGAGCCTGACTGCAGTTGTTTTGTTAACAGATGTCTCACACAAAGCCTTACATCAGGAAGAAGGCAGTGTTAATCATGTACAAAGTTTTTTTGAAGTACCCAGAGTCCCTCCGTCCTGCATTTCCTCGCCTTAAAGAGAAACTTGAAGATCCAGATCCCGGTGAGTGGATTTTAGTGAATTTCTTCTGCTCCCACCCATGGAGGTTCATGTGCTTGTAGAGCTTGTGGAGAGAAGAATACGTAAAAAATGCTGCAATCATCTTTTGGGCTCACCTGTGTCAGGGTAGGTGAGCATAGGATTTTGGCAGGTGTTGCCATATTAAAAGTATGTTCTCTAAGATGTCCATTTCTTCAAACTCAAAGCTACTGAAACTGTATCAGTGGATTAAACTTCAATGGACAAAGCATCTTAATGGCTCCTGGTTTGGTACTTTCTAAACTTGGTATTGAAAATATTTCGGTTGATTTCAGGGTTTGGGGTTCTGATTTTTTTTATTTCCTATGGGTTTTTTTAGCAAGCTGCAGCTCTTGACTTGCAGTGGACACACTTAAAATGATTTTATATCCCTTAGTGTATTTTTTATTTATTTGAGTCGGGAGTGCTTTTTGGGCCCCTCAGTACTGTGTCAGTGCAGGGCTGCAGCAGCACAGGAAATTTGCAATTGCTCTGTATCATATTCACATTTTTACTCAGTCTTCAGGAAGTGCTGGTGTTCCCTTACGGCACCAAAACAGTAATTTTAGGAATTCTGTGTGTATTTCTGTGATCTCCACTTGATTTGTGTCTGCATTTACAGGGAGAAATATAACTGCATTTCCTGGACTATTTTATTGTGGGTGTGGAATATTCATCTTCCAGGGACAATGTTATTAAAGAAAGCAAAACACACACATCCCTCACCTGCACAAAGAGGAGGAAAATCCCTGTTATGCTTTAGGAGGAAAGGATTGCTCTCTGCTAGGACACCAGCCTGTCTAGACTAAAACATTCCAAATTGACAGCAATCTATTTAGAGGTTGAGCAATGAGAAGGGAGTGAATTTCTCCAGTCAGGTTGTTTAAGGAATTTTTTGTTTTGTATTTAAACAAGTCCAAATACTACATGTTAGAGAAGGCAAGGGTATTTGGAAACTTTCTGGTGAGTGATTATTGATTGCTGTCTGTGTCCCACAACCAGCTCTCCACAGTCCAGGGTGGGGATGTGGCAGTGTCCTGCTTTTTCTCATGGTGGCTCCAGAGCAGATACCTGGCTTGCTACTACATTAGAAAACAGCCAGAATTAAATAAAACCCTTTCGCAGTTTGCTTTTGCATCCTTGTACTTACCTCACTGCCTCAGGGTTGGGAATGAGGCCAAACCATTGGACACACAGGTCTGAAGCTTCAGCTGCTTTTGCTCTGGGGGTTCTGCACCAGAAACTTCAATTACAATGAAAGCATTGATGGCATTTGTGCTTTTCCCACTTGTTTTCCCCAGGTGTGCAGTCTGCTGCAGTAAATGTTATTTGTGAGCTGGCTCGACGCAATCCCAAAAATTACCTTTCCCTTGCTCCGCTCTTCTTCAAGTTGATGACGTCATCAACCAATAATTGGGTTCTCATTAAAATTATAAAACTGGCAAGTATTCTGCTTTTTGTTTACAGCATTAGGGTTCTCATTAAATTACCTTGGGTGTGAAAATGGATTTTGTGCTGGGAGGCATAGTTACCATTCAATCTGAATAAAAAGAAACCAGGAATATATTCTAGTGTTTGTTAATGTAACCAAAGAGAAATATGTTAATATAGCTTGGTTTAAATACAGTGAGCTGTGATTTACATAATGCTTTGAAGCTGTTTAAAAGCAGCTATTAACTCACTTTTCTTCTCTTGGAGTAGTTTGGTGCTCTTACTCCATTAGAACCAAGACTGGGAAAGAAACTGATAGAGCCCCTGACCAACCTCATCCACAGGTATGTGTCACAGATCCTGCCTTGTTCACTCAGAACTGGGGAAGGACCTGGTGGGTGGGTCAATAGCCAGGGTGGGGATGCATTTTTTGACTTTTTCTTGAGTTTCAATATATTGGCTTCAAGTCTCAGAAGATAATCTCACATCAGGGTTATTTCTGAAAAACCTGAGTGAGGTAAAATACTTTGAAGGGAAGTCTCTGGGTGTCTGACTGTCAGCATGAATTCCTCCAAAGGATGCATGAAAATTGGAGCAATTTGCTTTCCTTTCACTGCATTTCAAGCCAGAGATGACTTTGGAGGATGTATAAAAACTCTGGCTTGAAAAAGGCTCAGCTGTGTATTTGCCTCTCCTGTTCACCTCACACATTTGATTCCTGACTTTTGGAAGTGCCTTACCCACCAAAGCAGCGTGACAAGGAATATGTTAAAGTCACTTCTCATGCCTTTGGTAGCTCAGATGTGTTTTGAAAGAGGTTCTTAGAATAAATGTGTCCTAAATATAGATTAAATAAAGTTGAAGATATTTCCTTCTCCCTTGTTAAAGCTGGTTTGTGGTGGTGTAGTGGTTCTAATTCTGAACTGAAATCAGGAAATAGATGCCTTGGAGAGAATACATGGATTCTCCCAGTTATGAAGAGGCAGTGTGATCTTAGGCAGGAGTTGTTGAGTGAAAAAGTTTATTTCTTTTCATGTGACAGAACAAGGTTTTAAACAGATATCTGTGCAGCTTTGAGAGCTGCTCTAGCCAGATGATTTCTGTCCATCCTCCTTGTATTCCTTTAAGGCAGGTTCAGAGCAGACCTTGTATTCCTTTAAGGCATGGGGGGGTGGCAGCAGTAACAAATAGATACAGCCCACCAGAAAAAGCAGGAAGGTGGACAATCCTACTCCTCTCCCCAGCTGCCACATTAGTAATTCTTAGCTCTGAGGACAGAATCTTCTTTGGCTTGGTCTCCATTCAGTCATTTTGGATCTCAGAATGAGTCTCACAGCGCCCTGACCTGTCCCACCAAGCACCCAGGGAGCAGCAGTGTTGGTCTTGCTTCTGAGCATCCCAGGGTGACCTTCAGGGCATTGCTCTGCCGCTGCCTCTGAGGCTGTGCTCCTTCCCTTTGTGCCTTCACCTGCAGCCTGATCCTTTGGGGCTTGGGAGGTTCCCTGTTTCCCTCTCATGGAGATCAGGCTTTGTAAGGACCTCTGCAGTCCTCTGAACTGCACTGTCTGTGTGTGTTCAGCTGGCGAAAGCAGCCTGGAATTTGAGTTTTGGGGGAAATCAGACATTGGAAATGGGTTGCTGACTTCTAGGGATGGGAAGTGTGTTCCTGCATCCCAAGGCTGCTGCTGGGATGAGACTCACCCTCTTGGAGAGAGACTTGGGCCTCTCCATCTGCCTTACTATGAATTTTTGACCTTGGGCAGAGGATTTAATTGGATTCTGTGACTGGTGCTGGAGTTTGAGTAACCACTTCCTTCCTCATTCCCTGTGGCACAGTGCTCTTACTTGCTGCTTTTCCAGGAAGATTTTTGGGTTTTAAAACATTTGTTTAAAAATTCCTGCCTCCAACAGTTTTTAAGTGAGAATCATTTCATCTGTTTGAAGGGATATGGAGCAGAATATTGACAATTTCTTGTGAAGTTCAAGGTGCTAACTAGCTCGAAGATACTGCTGACAACTCTTCAAAATGTGCTGGTTTATTCCTTATTTAATATACTTGATTTCTGTTTCAGCACCTCAGCCATGTCTCTCTTATATGAATGTGTGAACACAGTAATAGCAGGTGAGAACTGAAACTTGGAACTTAGAAAAAAAACGTGATGAACTTTGTCATCAGCTAACACAATCTGTAAACCTTTTTTCTTTAACTTAATGTATTTTATAATGGAATAAGTCTGCTGGCAAACTTTGTGTTACTGTGGGGCTGAAATCCTTTGTTGTCAGTGGGTGAGGCACAGTCACCACAGCTGTGTTGTGTTTGCTGAGGCTGAATCCAAGTACAGACAATGAGATTATTTATATGCAAGCTCCTAAATGTTGCTACAACTACAAAATACACCAGCAGCAATAGAATTAAAACAAGAGTGATGCCTCTTTGCCAAGTTTTCTTATGTGATGATGGATCAAACTTCCTTTTTTTTTTTTAAATTTTGCAACTTTGCAGCTTAAAAATGTGGTGTAATTCCTTAGAGGAGGCAATTTCAATTACTGATTGACAGTTTCAGTTTCTAGGGAAGGGATATAAACCCCATGATTGGGAGAGAGAGAGAAAACAAAGGCAAAGAGGGATAACACAGTATTCCATCTCAGGCTTGGCACTTTTCCTATCAGAGTGTGGAGCAGAGGGTTATTGACATTCACAGTTTGTCTGTCTGTCTCCTGTGGGTACTTTGGATAATGGTGCAGAACTTGCTGTGCTGGGTCACTTCAGAGAGGGAAGAGATCTGTCACTCACTGTGTATTCCTTCAGGGAAATGAGGTGGCATGATGGGAGGGAAAATAACCCAGGGAGTGATTCCATCGAGGATGAGTGGCCTTCACTGAGATCCAGTGGGGTCATCCTGTGGGTAGAGGGGGAATTCACCCACCCAGGACACCTCAGGGGCTGTGTGTCAGACTTGGAGCCAGCAAATGAGCCCTGAAGCAGCGCCTGGCAGCTCTGGAGGTGGCAGTGTCCAGCACAGCTTGTCTCCAGCACAGCCTTCCTGCAGGGACAGAGGGCAGCACGTGGCACCTGCCCAGGCACAGCTGGGCTTGGCTTGGCTGTGCTGTGCCTGAGCAGTTCCCAGGGTGACCCCACCTTTTCTGCAGTGGGCTGTGTGCTGCCAGAGCTTTCAACTGTCCCATATAATCAACAATGGCTGGCTTGATTAAAGCTCCAGTCTAATCACATTAAACTCCAGGATCTGTTGCTGCATCCCATTGCATTAGGAAAGTGCACAATTAAAAATTCAGCTGTACAGTAGCTGCTGACATGTTTACAGCCTTGACTGCTACGTGATGTCAGTGAAGTGAACCTTAGTGAGAGCAAAGGAGAGCAGCTTTCACCTGGCTATTCCCGCAGTTTCCACCTTTACACTTATTTTTTCCTTCTCATTATAACTGTTAAGGTGTAGGAAACCATAGTTCATGTCACAACCTTCTCTCCTCCTTCCACACCCCCAAAAGTCCAAGCAAACAGACAAACAATAATCTGGCACCTTTCCCTGAGGGCTGAGCTTGGTGTGGACTGTCAGGTGTTGTGTTGTTACAGTCACAGCACAGAAATACTGACTGGAATTTGTGCTTCTGTGTTGCAGTTCTGATCTCTCTGTCCTCGGGGATGCCCAACCACAGCGCCAGCATCCAGGTGTGACCCTGGGCTTGGGGGGTTCTTTGTTCTGCTCTGCTGTGGGATCCCAAGGGCCAGGGGGAATGGGATTGTGTTCCTCTGCCAGAAGTTACAGCAGTAGCTCCCTGAAGTGCTCTCACTGTGCAATCCTACAGACTGATGCATTTCCTATATAAATTCTCTTACTTATTTCACTCTAAAATGCAGAGTTTGAGAGTTTTCCCAACTCTTTATTCATCTCCTGCTATCAATACAGTCATACAGAGGTTCCTTTTGTTTGGAAATCTCTTAATGCAAAACCCTCTCACTTGGAGACGTTGGGTCTTGGTCGGATGCTTCCTTGTGTGTTGAGTAAACTTGATGAAGATTTACTTTAATTAATACCTGTAATAAACATGGTGTGGTCTTTTTTTCCAGCTTTGTGTTCAGAAGTTGAGGATATTGATAGAAGATTCTGACCAGAACTGTAAGTATGGTGCTTGTTTTCATGAAGCTCTTGGTCCCCAAGCACTGGGGAGATGCTGCAGCAGCCTCAGAGCAATGAGCTGTCCCTACAAAGAGCTTGCTCAGGGTTGTAATGCCTGGTTGTCTGTGAACAATTGCTGGAGGGGGTTAATATGGAAATAATTTTTGATGGTGAGCACTTCTTTATAATAATATTTTTTAAAACAAATGAGAGCAATTATTACAGCTGTTTGTGGTCTTGTAAATCTAAAACAGTTCTTTCCATGCTCTGGGATTTCCCCTTTTATAGACTGGCTCCTTGGAAAGCAGTGAGGGCTATTTTCAGCAGAGTGAGCATAATAGTAAAATGCAAGAGTGTTGACTGATTTTAGTGACTCCAAAGAATACTGGGAAATTTTTCTTTAGTGCAGCTCTTTTTCGTGCCATCTGTATTGTTACCCTTGAGAACAGGACTGTTACACACCAATCTTCAGTGCTTTTAAAGCTGTGTTCTCCTTAGGATGCATGTTCTCAAAACCCAGCATTTCTATTTATTAAATACACATTTTTGAATCAATGATAAAACTTGAGGTGCAGGAAGATCTTGATGAGGGTTATATATCTAATTAAATGTCTGTCCATGGGGTTATGAAATTAAAGACTCTGGTTTGTGATGCACCATTCTCAAAAATGCTTTTCTTCATCACAGATTTTTATTCAAGTGTTTCAATACCAAGTGCTTCTACTGAAACCAGCTTTAAGATTTCATGCTCAGCACAAAACAGTGTTTCTATATTTGGAAAGAAGTTTTATTTTGTCTTTCACAGTGAAGTACCTGGGACTGTTAGCTATGTCCAAAATCCTGAAAACGCACCCTAAGTCCGTTCAGTCTCACAAGGATCTCATTCTCCAATGTTTGGATGACAAAGATGAGTCCATCCGACTCAGAGCTTTAGATCTCCTCTATGGCATGGTATGTTCCTACATTTATTTCCCCTCCAGCCCCCATGACCCTTTAGGAAGGTGATCTTTAAGAAAAACATGCTGTTTTTTCTGCCCTCTCCACAGCAGACTTGTGATAACAACTCCCATATCTTTTCTGGTACTTACGACATCTGGCTCAGCACAAGGACTTTAGAAATTCTGATTCAGACTGGATGGAGTTTCTCAGTTCAGGCCCTGTTGGAAATCACCCATTTTGAAATGCTATAATTCCATTGGATGTTAATGACTTCTAAATTTGTTTCATTTATAAGCAAAAATGTTTAAACTTTCTACTGTGACAGTAGAAGATTCATTTTCTCTTGGATTTCTATATTGCTGATAGTAATTCTGATCCTCAGCTCTCCCACAACAAGGTCTTCACAGACCTTCACAGAAAGGAAAAAAATCTTCACTTTCCTTCACAGAAAGGAAAAAAACCTTTGAGATATCAAAACCAACCTATGACCTAACACCACTTGTCAACCAAGCCATGGCACTAAGTGCCACATCCAGTCTTTCCTTTAACATCCTGTACACTTGTGCTGGCTCTTTTTTAACAAAAACATGGAATAGTAATAAACAGGTTCATTTTGGGATTGTGACTGAAGCTGGAGCCTGCAGTGGTGGGTCTGGTTTCTTGTTAACACCTGCCATGGGTCCAGTAAAGAGCCAGCAGATGCTTTACTGGGTTTGGAAGGACTTGCCAGTATAGGAAAGTGGTTGAACTCTTCACCACCTCTTCACCAGGTATCCAAGAAGAACCTGATGGAGATTGTGAAGAAATTGATGATTCACGTGGATAAAGCTGAAGGGACGACGTACAGGGATGAGCTGCTGACCAAAATCATAGACATCTGCAGCCAGTCCAATTATCAGTACATCACCAACTTCGAATGGTCAGTGCTTTCAGCTGCCAGCTTTGAGCCCCTCCCAAAGGTAATGCCCTGTCCACTGACACCATCCATCCCTTTCCACAGGTACATAAGCATCCTGGTGGAGCTGACCCGGCTGGAAGGCACGAGGCACGGGCACCTGATTGCAGCCCAGATGTTGGATGTGGCCATCAGGGTGAAGGCCATCAGGAAGTTTGCAGTGTCCCAGATGGCCATGCTGCTGGACAATGCTCACCTCATCGCCAGCAACACCCAGAGGAACGGCATCTGTGAGGTGCTCTATGCTGCAGCCTGGATCTGCGGGGAGTTCTCTGAGTAAGTGCAGACAGAGCCTGGTGTGCTGAGTGGCAGCTTCTGGGCAAAGATTTTGGTCACTGAAATGTGGTTTTGAGAGAAGGGTGGTTCAGAGTATGTGTCTTAATGCCACCAAAGTGGTTGATTTTCTTTTGCTCCCTCACACTGTCAGCTCCTCAGCACTTCCTAGCGAAGACATTTGAACACTCTGGTCATTCTTCCTGTCTCTCTGGCCTTGCCTACTCATGCAGGAAGCCACAACAGTGAATCACAGAATCGGGAATATCCTGAGTCAGAAGGGACCCTCAGAGATCATTGAGTTCAGTTCCTGGCCCTGCACACACACCCCAGCAATCCCACCCTGTGCATCCCTGGCAGCATTGTCCAAACGCTCCTGGAGCTCTGGCAGCCTTGGGGCCAGGACCATTCCCTGGGGAGCCTGGGCAGTGCCCCAGCAGCCTCTGGGGGAAGAACCTTTCCCTGAGATCCATCCCAAGCCCTGACACAGCTCCAGCCCTTCCCTGGGCTCCTGTCCCTGTCCCAGAGCACAGCTCAGCCCCTGCCCCTCCTGCTCCCCTTGGGAGGAGCTGCAGCCCCAAGGAGTCTCCCCTCAGTCTCCTCTGCTCCAGCTGAACAAGCCAAGTGCCCTCAGCTGCTCCTCAGAGCCTTTCCCAGCTCTGTGTCCCTCCTTTGGACACTCTCCAACAGCTTTAGGTCCTTCTGATAGTGTAGTTACAAACTGTTAAGACAGTCTTAAGACACTGAAGAAACTCCTTAATTATCAAGTGTCTACTGCCATTTATGTCCTAGGGAACATGTCCAGTCATCATTTTTGAATTAGTTCTTTCTCTCTTCTTTGGTTTGCCCTTGTTGAAAGGCTTTTGCAGAGTTTTGTCTTTCTGGGAATTAGAAGTTGTTGTCTTTTTTACTCAAAAGTTTCTTGGTACCCACAGTAGCAGAATTTTCGGTGTTCTTGTACCAACATGGTTTTTTAGCTTGAACAGATGTTGTGCAGATGCAGCTGTTACCCAGCTTTTATTCTGGTAGGTTGGACAGGTGTGGTACTGGAGTCTCCTATTATCAGCTGGTTTGGTGTCTTATAATTGTCATTCTGAACACTGGCTCCAGTTTAAATTCACACTGTAGGTGTGATATTGAGGGAATACTGGTACAGCTCAGATTTTCATTTCCTTAAAAAAAGTTGTACAAAGAAAACTGCAGATGAAGGAGTAAGAGAACATACTCTGCTTTTTCAGTTTGGTCACATTTTCACTTAGAACTTTAGTTTTCAGTTTGTAATAGCCCAGTAACTTTTTTGTACATTTTCCATTTAGTTGTGAGCAGATAATTTTGAGTAAGAGCATGAGATTTGTTAAAACAAAGTGCTGTGATCTGTATTCCTTTGTGTATTAAGCACTGCCTGCTGGATTTTATTTTTTGCTGCGTTTCATCTGTGCACTCTGTCCTTGCAGACACCTCGAGGAAGCAAACCAAACCCTAGAAGCAATGCTGAGGCCTAAAGTTACAACCCTGCCAGGCCACATCCAGGCTGTTTACGTGCAGAACATGGTGAAGCTCTATGCATCCATCCTGCAGCAGAAGGAGCAGTCTGGGGAAAAGGAAGCAGCTCAGGAAATTACACAGCTGATGATCGACCGCCTGCCTCAGTTCGTACAGAGTGCAGATCTGGAGGTTCAGGAGAGGGTAAGAGAGCAAAATGACTTTGGGATTTATCATGGGAAGTCTTGGAACAGTCTCTGGTTCTCTGTGGCTGTGCACAGAGTTTTCTATAAGCTGTTATCAGTGACAAAGCCCAGATCTTATTGCAGTTTGATGCTATCTCTGAAGGCTGCCAGCAAGAATTTTACTCAAAACAATTGAATTTTAAAATTATTCAGGCACATAAGAGCACTAAAAGGACCCAGCTAAAAGAAAGGCTTGATACTGACTTTTTACGTTTGCTCCAAAGCTGCAGTTTATGCTGCTTCCCTTAATTCCCTTAATGGAGTAGAGCACTTATCTTCTGCTGACTTCAGTTGATTTGTCTGGTTCAGCTTGTTAAATATTACTCTGAAATTATTTCTGCATTTGTTTTTAGGCTTCTTGCATCTTGCAGCTAATAAAATACATTCAGAAGCTACAAGTAAAGGAAGTCCCTGTAGCTGAGGAAGTGATAGCCCTGTTTGCTGGTGAGCTGAACCCTGTGGCTCCTAAAGCACAGAAGAAAGTCCCTGTTCCAGAGGGGTAAGGTTCCTTCTCTCTCCCAAACCCTTATTTAAGCTTTTAAATAATAAAGCAAAGTATATGCTAAGACACTGAAATACTCAGGGGTAGTAAGTTGAGCTGTTTGTTTGCTGCAATTCTTCCCAGCCTGGACCTCGATGCCTGGATCAATGAACCTCCATCAGACAGCGAGTCTGAAGATGAAAAGCCCAAAACAATATTTCATGAGGAGGAACAAAGGCATTCCAGACACAGACAGCCAGAAATAGATGAAGAGGAACTGGCCAGAGTGAGTGAATGTTAAAATGCTTTTCCCTACAGAATTCAGCAGTAATGTAAGTGGTGCTGAAGCAGTTGGGGCTGTTGTTGATTCTCCACATAGGCAGAGAGCTGTTCTGCTCTCCACAGCTCAGGAAAGCCGATCATTGATGTG
This sequence comes from Acanthiza pusilla, assembly GCA_036630365.1. NCBI lineage: Eukaryota > Metazoa > Chordata > Aves > Passeriformes > Acanthizidae > Acanthiza > Acanthiza pusilla. Next base: position 1,873,388 of record JAXCHO010000105.1, on the reverse strand, counting down.
AGCTGATGCTTGTGGACTTCAGCAGCTTCTGTGAATGGCTGTAACATGGCTGTTCCCAGCAGTGATCCCACCTTTCCTGCCTCTGGCCTTTTTGATTTCACAGAGAGAGCTTGTTATAAGCATCTTCATTTCTTCTTCTCCTTGCAGAAATGAAAGCAGAAACATTCTAATTGCCATCAAAATGTGATCTCTGGGAAGTTATTATCTCTAGTCTGTAATTAAAAAGCAAAGAAGGGTGTTCTAAGGTGTATTATAGTATCATAAAGAATGGTTTGGGTTGGAAGGGACCTTAAAGCCCATCAAGTGCCACCTCTTGCCATGGGCAGGGACACCTTCCACTACCCCAGGTTGCTCCAAGCCCTGCCCAGTCTGGCCTTGGACACTGCCAGGGCTGGAAATTAGTAATGGTACTTGCAGTTTTGTCCTAGTGTGTCTGGTAACTCAGAACTGCTTTATCCTACACAAGCTGCTCTGCTCTAGTCTTTTCACATCATTTATGTATTGTTCCAAAAATTCAAGGAGATGGTGTTTTGCCCTTTGGTGTCTTTTATCTCTTTGCTTACAAACCTTGTAACTGCAATTCCTCTTTTGCTTTTAGCGTCGAGAAGCCCGGAAGCAAGAACAGGCAAACAACCCATTTTATATTAAAAGCTCTCCTTCCCCTCAGAAGGTGAGTCTGAATTGCAGTCATTCACTGACCTCTGCTGTCACTGTGTGACCATTCCCTGAATGTCAGAGCTGCAGCTTCCTCTGGGACATTCTGGCATTTCCCCTGCTCTTCTGACCACTTTGTCATGTGTGGACTGGAGTGGCTGCCTACAGCTGCTCTTACAGCTCCTGTTTGTGTTGAGAATCTCCCAAGTGTCTGGATATCCCAGAGCAGCCAGTGCTCTGTGGGTGTCTGTGCAGTTTGTCCCAGCCCTGCTGATGGCAGCAGTCACATCCCCAGGCACTCCCTCAGAGCCCTGCAGGGGGTGGCCCTTGAACACACACTGGGTTTTGTGGATCAGAAAGTTGTTGTGGTCTCTGAACACATTTTTCAGGGCAAGAACTTGCTTTATTCCCTGTATATCCTAAGGACTGCCCTATTTTCCTCAACTAAAATGTCAACATTTATCTTCTGAAGTGGCAAGTTATTAGCAATAAAATAAAACAAAAGTTCTTCAGAGAGTTGCAATAATTCTTCAGGGCAAGAGTGGGGTTAAAAAACTGTAGCTAAGAGTAGGGTCTTTTGTGATAGCTATCAATTGGCTTTAAAATGCACTCTGCTGCCACACAGGATCAGTAACAAGCTGTTCATTCCTATCCTTTAAAATGTTCACTTAAGGGATTGAACTGCTCCGTGTTTTGTAGTGTGTTTATCCACAGAAATTTGTGCTGGCAGGGGTCAGAATGTAATGAGTCTTTATTTTCCCAGCGATACCAAGACACTCCAGGGGTGGAACATATTCCTGTGGTCCAGATTGACCTTTCTGTCCCATTAAAAGTTCCAGGTAAGCACAGCTAATTTTTAAAATTAATTAAAGAAATTCAGTTAAGCAAAAGTCATAGTTCCTTCTTAGGAATTCCTCCTGAGGTTTTGAAGGGCAAGGAACACACTTTCATTAGAGTCTTAAATATATCTCCTTAATTTACACTTGAAAATAGTACTTTGCAGTCAGAGTTCCTTTCAAGATTATATTAGAAATAATCCTGTGATTAGGAATATTGTGCAGCCAAGTCTGTAATGTGTAAAGTAACCACTGTTCTGTGTGGAAAAGGTCACCTTTGAAATATCTTAAAGCTCTGATGGAGGTCATCATGAGACATTAAATAAAATCTAGTGGTAAAGATACTATTTGAATATTTTGTTTCAATTATCAAAAGGTAGTTGTGTTTCTAAGGAGTGGTTGGATACAGCACTGAAAAGCTGTTGGTAAGGTGCCTTACATTGCAAGGGCTGAGTTCCAAGTGCAAATATTTAAGTCTTTTTCCAAATAAGTGGAAAGTTGTCAGTATTAGTACAGCAGCAATATCACCAATTCTGCTTAAAATATTAGTGTTTGGATGCTCTTTGTAATGCAGTTAACGCAGCCAAGAATCAGGGAGCAGCATTGAGCTCTGTCCTGTTTCTGGAGAGGTGGAGTGGACAGCAAAGCTGGGGCCTGGGGGGCTGTGTGGAAGCACAGGGAGGTGTGGATCCTGACACCAGGAGCAGGGAACAGTCCTCCCTCCTGACACGGTGTTTCAGTGCTCAGTCCCTGTGCTCTGGACCTGAGAGCAGCTTGGCTTCCCCCTCAGGAATGCCCATGTCCGACCAGTATGTGAAACTGGAAGAAGAGCGAAGGCATAAACAGAAACTGGAGAAAGACAAGAAAAAGAAAAAACAGAAAAAGGAGAAGAGAGGGAAACACCATCGCCACAACTCCCTGCACACGGAGAGCGAGGAGGACATTGCTCCAGCTCACCACGTCGACATCATCACAGAGGAGATGCCAGAGGTCAGTTCCTGTGGTTGGGGTCTGGAATTTATCTGTCTGCAGCTCTTGAGAGATTTTGCCCCCACAGCTGCAGGCAGTGTGTAGTGTGGCACTTCCAGAGATCTGGTTTCTTGCAGAGCTGTTTCAGAAATGACTGAGATGATCCCAGGCTGTTCTTTGCAGGGGGACAAATTACTGTCTTCTTGTGCACAAAAAGACAAAAATTGCCAGTGAAGCTATTAAAAAAGTCGAAACCAACAAAACAATGTGCATCCCTGCTCTAGAAGTAATGCTGTCCAAATAGCATTTATTATGCTCTGCTGCTTCACTTTGACTGTAACTTGCTGTCTAGTCAGCAGCTTTGCAGCTGATGATAATTAATTGCAGATGCTAATGATGTCATCTGTATTTGTTTCTAAAATTTCCTTTAATCAAAACTGAACAGCAGCAATTCAAATCCTGAAGTTTATGAAGAAGGGGTTTCTGTTCTAAATTAATCTTGTAACTGGATGCTGCATTGAAGTGCATTGTTCCTATAACTTACTGTGCCTGGCTGCAGCTTGCCTGCTCCAGGGTTCACAGGCTCGAAAATATTTAATTCAGGTGATGGTAAGCTTGAGTTTGGAAATTGCCAGTGGTTTGCTTCCTTAGTGGATGTCTCTCTCTCTCTCCTGCAGAATGCTTTGCCCAGTGATGAAGATGACAAAGATCCAAATGATCCCTATAAGGCACTTGATATAGATCTGGATAAGTAAGTGGCAGCTTTGTGTGTGAATTCACTGAATTGCTGATGGGAATGCCTGAGGGCAGGGCTGGGGTGAGCAGGCAAAGGCACTACAGGCCACAAGGGGAATGGCTGATGTCTCTCCCCATGGCTTGGATGAAACCTCAGGTGATAAACCAGCTTGGGCTCCCACTGCAGTGTGGATGATAAAATCTCAACTCCTGAGTATGGGAGAGGTTTGGGAGGGGCAGGGGAGTCATTTAGTGTGACTGAGTGGAGTCTGGAAGCACAGGCAGTGTCACTGCCTCAGGCGTGAGTTACTCTGAGGTTTGGGTGTCCCACTGTCTCTCTGATGTGACCTGTGTTGGCGCTGAGTGTGACCTGTGTCCATCTGTCCCTCTCAGAACCTCTGTGTCCATGGCAAGTCTGTGTTGTGATCACTGACCAGTAACACCCAGGTTGCCCCACCCCATTGCCCTGTGGCCCTTCAGTGTGGTCCCACTGTTGGAAAGTGTTGTTCTGGTGTGACTGAGTGAGCTGCACGTCACAGCTGTGACCAGGCTGGTCCCCACCCAGCTGCTGGAGCTGCACCGTGTCACCATGAGCACTGGCCTGTTCGGTATTGCACATGGAAATTGGTTTGGTTTTCTTTTCAGTTGCTGTTCTATAAAATCACCACGCTAAAAATAATCACTGATTTGTGGTCCAGGGATGCCTCCTGTCAAGTTTGGAAGACTGTGCAGGCCTGTGTGGGGGTGTATAGGATCTCTCTCTTCCTCTGATACTTGAAAGTCTGTGCCTTTCTTTATAGTTCCCAATTTGGAGGGCTTTGGCCCCTCAGTACCTTGGAAAAAACTGTTGTAGCATTTTTAAAAAGTGAAAAAAAACAGTTTCTGAAAATCTTCCTTTTTTTCATGAACCAGTCAGAGTCTGAAGGACAAATGTATAGAAGGAAATCCATTTCTGACTGTAGCCCCTGTATTTGCATGATGAGCCTCACTAGTGCTGGGCACACCCAGCAGAGCAGGCCCTGGTGCTGTGCTCCAGGAGGCATCCAGGGCTGGACTGTTCATCCATTCCCATCCGTTCCCTCCCTGCTGCCACGAGTGCTGTGCTCTCCTGTCATGGTTTCTCATGTCTGTGTCCTCTCTCTTTCTTTCTGTGCTTGCACTGCTCTGTCTGTCACGCTCACACGCAGTCTGGTTTCAGGGAAGCCTTCCAGGTAAGAATATCTCCTAAGTGTTGACCTTTGTCAGGTTGGTTGATTTTGGACAGTGTAAGTCCTTGAAGGGTGGTGGAACTGTTGAAGTCAGTGCCCCTCACGTTTGTGTGAGGCTCTTTTGTCACTGGCTTTCAGCACCAATGCTGTTCCTGTGCAGATGTATCTGAAATAGTGAAAGATGAGGTCTGTTTGCTGTATCTTCTCTTAGTGTCTGAAAGTGAAAAAATCATTAAGTCTGCTTCTGAATGCAATATAAGCAAAAAAATTTGAGGCAGTTGAGGCCATTAGAAATCTTCCTGGACTGGTGTTTGCTGTGCAAACATGAAAATTAGCATTAAATAAACGTGAAGAAATAAAGATGTAATTGGTGAAATTCTTGCTGATTTCTAGAAATGACAAGAATGAAAGAAATTTTTGTGGGTTTTTTTTCTGAAGTAGTGGATTTGGGATACAGTGTAAATATTAACTGCTGCTGATGCTTTTTGGAAACAGGTGGATGAAGTTACATTCATTTTCTAAAATGTGATAGTAGAGCAGAAATTCATAGTGCAAACTTCCAAAATAAAAATTACTCAGAATAATTCCCAATTGGAGTGATCTGTTCATGGAGAACAACCAACCCCACACCCTTCAAGGGCTGTTGGAGCCATGCTGGCATTCCACTGCTCAAATTTCCACTCTGCTGGAAATGCTGTTCCACATCCTTGCTTTTCCTTGGAGAGGGATTCCATGGAAACGCAGTGTAACACTCCATGGAGCTGTTCTTCTGTGGGTGTTACTCAGCCTGCAAGCCTCGAGCTGGCACCTCCAAGAGTTAAACAGCAAGACCTTGGCTCTCAGTCACCTTCCAGTTGTTTCCTCTGTCTCCTAACCCACAAGGGCAATATCTGCAATTGCATACATAAACTCCAGGTACAGAAGTATGTGCTCATTTCAGATTTGGGGGCCCAGCTATCTAAAAACAAAGCACACCTTGTCTTGGGCATATCATCTGGCTGAGGGAGGCTCTTTACAGCTGGTGATGTGCTCTTTCTTTTCAAGACCCTTAGCAGACAGTGAGAAGCTGCCAGTGCAGAGACACAGAAATGTTGAGACCCTGAAGTCACCAGACTCAGAAGTTCCATTAGTAGAGAAGAAGAGCAAGAAACCCAAAAAGAAGGAAAAGAAACATAAAGAAAAAGAGAGAGATAAAGGAAAGAAGAAGGAGAAAGAGAAAAAGGTGGTAGAGGAGGAGGAGGAGGAAGAAAAAAAGGTAATTCTCCAAGACTTGCGTTATTTTAGCTACTGCTGTTATTTAGTGCTGAGTTCAGTTTGTTGCTTGGGAACAGTCACAATTGGCAGTTCAAACAGCTGAATGCTTTCAACCTTTATTTCCTTAAATTTTTACAACTGTAGCAGCAGGTATTTAAAGATTTCTGCTAATAAAAATAACACTTACTTAGCCTCATAAGCTAGCAGAATTCAGCTCACTGCAACCTACACAGCAGATCTGCCAGAGCTCATGTGAAAGCTGAGTTTGCTGATATTTTGTCTGTTCTCCAAGTGGGGAACTCCTTAGCAAAACATCTGGAACTGGTGTTGTGGGTGTCATTTGTTCTGCATGCTGTCTCCCATGCACTTCAGAACCTTTCAGCTGTAAAACCTGACAGTAGTTGTCAGTTACTGGAACCTCATTGTTAACCCTCGTGCAGAGCTGCCCTTTCCCTCAGCACTGCAGCCTTGGAATGCCTGGGACACCCTGTGGGGGTGCTGGGCAGCTGCTGTCAACTGGGCTTGGCTTTGGAAGTGCTCAAAGACTAAGGTGCAGCTTCTTGAACTGTTTGCTCCTCAATGTATCCCAGCATCTGTGCCTGAGGAGCATTCTGGAATGCTGCATCTCCATGGGAACTTAAGGTTTTGATTTAACTGTTGTAGAGTCACAGAATCCCAGACTGGTTTGGCTTCAAAGGAACCTCAAAGCTCGTCCAGTGCCACCCCTGCCATGGCAGGGACGCCTTCCACCATCCCAGGCTGCTCCAAGCCCTGTCCAGCCTGGCCTTGGACATTTCCAGGGGTCCAGGGGCAGCCACAGCTGCTCTGGGCACCTGTGCCAGGGCCTGCCCACCCTCACAGGGAACAATTCCTTCCCAGTATCCCATCTGTCCCTGCCCTCTGGCACTGGAAACCATTCCCTGTGTCCTCTCCCTTCATCCCATGTCCCAGTCCCTCTCCAGCTCTCCTGGAGCCCTTTAGGCCCTGCCAGGGCCTCTGAGCTCTCCCTGGAGCCTTCTCTTCTCTAGGCTGAACATCCCCAGGTCTCCCAGCCTGGCTCCCTCACAGGACAGATGTTCCAGCCCTCTGATCTTTTTGTTTTAATTTTCTTTTGTTGCTATTGTTATTATTAAGAATGATACAAAAAACAATGATAATGGTTTTTTTTCTCCTGAAATTCAGGGGGAAGACTTGGATTTCTGGCTCTCCACTGCTCCACCAGCTGCTCCTACACCCCAGCCACAGGTAGGAATCTTCCCCCATCAGAGGAAACTTCTCTGGTTATTTATTGCCTGTGAGCTGTGCGGGAGTGCTGTGTCATGCTGCAGCACAGAGGGAACAGCAGCTTCATCTCCTCAACTTCCTGCTGGGGAGCAGAGATATTGTGTCCCCCAGTTCACAGAAACTAATGGGAGACTTCAGGCTCATTCTGTGCAGATCAAGGAATAGAAATAGAAATACAGATGCAGCTCCAGGCTTGGTTGATTTTGTTATTGATAGGTATAATGTTATACAGTTGTATGGTTTTATTTCCCAGTATGAGCTAGACTCTAGCAACATTAATAGACATGAGAGACAGAGTGTGAAAGAAAAATTCTCATGAATTTTGATGGGTGATTCTGGAGGAAGAGACAAGGAATATAAGGGGTTGGGTTCCTTGGAGGAAATCTTTTGAATCGTGTCCTCAGGTGATCATATTTGCAGGGTTTCAGAGGCATGAAATGAAAGCCTTGATACCATGTTAGCCTAATGTCATTTCTGAAATAACAGTTGTGCGGAGTTGTCACTGTCAGTTTCTTTTGGTGTGGGATTGGGCTGTTCCAGCTGCTCTTCATAACCCTTCTGCTCATCTCCTCAGAGCGAGCCTGGAGTGGGCACTGCTGTGGTGGCTGAACCTCAAGAGGTAAAAAAAGAAGAAAGGGAAGAGCAAGATGAGGAGGAGGATGAAGGAAAGGTAAGTGGTTTAAGCTAACAGGAAATTGCCTTCAGTTGCACCAAGGGGAGGTGAAGATGAGATATTAGGTAAGATTTTTTTTTTAATGGATTCTTAGGCATTGGAACAGGCTGCCCAGTGCAGTGGTGGAGTCACTGTCCCTGGAAATGTTCAGAAAACCACTTGAGAACATGGTTTAGTGGTAGATGTGGTGGTGCAGGGCTGATAGTTGGACCTGATGATCTTGAAGATCTTTTCCAGCCTTCACAGTTCTCTGATTCTATGAAGTTGCTGTCAGCCACATTCTCCTGCTGTCTCAATTCCTTAAAAAGCAGCACACAGGAACTACCAACAGCATCTGCTCAGTGCAGTGACCACCTGCAGATGTTGCACCCTTAAGGATTTCTAAACACCTCATAGGGAGAAGTTTGGCTGTTCTCTGAGCCAAGCGACAGGTCCCAGTTAAAGCTGAGCTTCCAAACAGTTGGAGAGATTCAGCCTTGTGCTGCTCCCAGGCTGCTTTGGGATAAGGTGTTGGCAGCTGGGTGGGGAGCAGGGTGTACTGGGACTCCACATGGAATTACTTATGGGATTTAAGGAATGGGAGCTCTGTTTTGGGTTCTGGAGTGAATGGAAACTGCTTAGTCCAGGAGGTGAGATCAGTTAGTCCAGAGAGCGAAAGACTGGAGTTGGAAGTGTAGTAGAGGGGTCATGGCTGGAAACTGAGGGTTTCTTTAAGGGTTTGTTGTAGTTTCTTGCTGTTCTTGGTAGAAATCCTCCAAGCATAAGAAGAAAAAGCACAAGAAGGAGAAAGAAGAGAAATCAAAGGATAAGAAGAAATCCAAAAAGAAGAGTCATCACAGTGAGGAGGAGCCCCCGGAGTCGGTGCAGAACGGAACACTAGACGATGAGCCACTACCAGTGAGTAGCTGTGCCCAGGCCTGAGCTCAGCTGGCTGGGAGGGAGAACAGTGGCAGCCCTTTTCAGAGGTATTAGTTCTAATGTGACTGTGATGTCTCTTTTGTTTTTCAGCCTATGTCCAGTTACCGCCTTCTTGCTGAAAACCCATACATTAAAATGGTGAGTTTTGGGTGTTTTCTCCTTGTTGTCTGCTTGTATTCCCTGAAAAGAGAGGGCTTACCCTGGGGATGGGGCAGTGACTTTATGTAGCCATCACATAACTGAAGAACTGTTTAAATCCCAAGAGGGACAACTGTAACCAAGCTCCATTTCCTTTCCTTTGGGTGTCCCACTTTAATTTCTAAGTTGATATTTTCCCAATCCTTAGCTGATCATCAGTGTGTTTTCATTGTCCCCTAGCTATCCCAAATTACCTTTCTGAACCTTGATTTATCCCAGAGCTGTGTTCTGTTTCTTGAAGTTTCTGACTCTTTGCTGTGATATTTTCCCCTTCATTTGCAGACCTATGATATTCAAGGAAACCTCCAGAATGACAGCCAAGTTACTGTCTCTGTTATCTTTGAGAACAAAAGCACTAGCTTCCTTAAGAGCATGGAACTGAATGTCCTGGACTCTCTCAACACTAAAATGCTCCGACCAGAAGGATCATCAGTACACGATGGGATCCCTGTGCCCTTTCAGCTCCCCCCTGGTATGCACAGCTTTGTGCAGGGTTCTTGGAGTGTGGCTGGCCCTGCACTGCCCTCCTGTGGGAAGAGCTGCCTGAACTTCTTGCTGTTTTCCAGAAAAGCGTGGCTCTGCCTGGGTGTTCCTGGGCTTTCCCACAGCTCCCTGGAGAGGAACTCCCAGTCTGGCTGTAACACAGGTGGTTCTGTACAGCAAAAGCAAAGCCTTAATGCAGGGCTGGGAGTCCAAATGTCTGAGTTCCTTTTCCAGGTGCCTGCAGGCTGGCACACCTTTGACTACAGGAATCCAAAACTGATAGGAGTTTGCTATGAGATTTAAAATAAAACAAGGTCCTAGGTTTGTGAAGCATTAGAATCCACTCTGGATTTATTCTGGAGCTTTTGTCCCACTGTTTCAATGGCAGAGGCAGTGAATGTGATGTTGTAAGGATGGGAGCCCTCCAGAAGTACCAGGCACAGAAATGAGGGATAATGGCTTTATATAGAGCACAGTGGTACAGTCAAATCACTGAACTCTGAATTTCACTTCCTTCACCAAAGAGGTCATTTGGATTCTGAAACAGCTCACAGAGGGCTGGAGCGGCCTCAGGGTGCATTTCAACCCCCCCATGAAAAGCAGTAGGGTATTTTATTTGGTTTTAATTCTGTATAAGGCAGTTCTTGACACAGACAAGGAAAACACCGAGACATTAGAATTCAAATTAGCTCTGAAAGCTACTCTGTAATGTTTATATATCATTTCCACTTATGCAAATAGTTTAAACATGTGACACTGTGACAATTTGCCCAGCCACTTGCTCAATAACCTCTACCAAGTGCCAGCTCCCACTGCTGCTTCTGAGAGACCCAAGTGCTGTAATGCTGTTGACTCACCACAGGAATTGTGTGTAGAACTCTTCCAACTCACAGAGAATTTTAAACTTGGTTCAAAAATAGTCTGCACATAAGTCAGTTTGTTCTAACCATTACTTAGATCTGGAAACTGTGTTCTGACCTGACTTTTCCCTCTCCTCTCTTCACACTAGGAATCTCTAATGAAGCCCAGTTTGTGTTTACACTTCAGAGTATTGTTATGGCTCAGAAGTTAAAAGGAACACTGTCCTTTATAGTCAAAGTAAGTGCAGCTCTCAACTGCCTCTGCTTCCTTTGGAACTGCGTCAGGGAGCCAGGCTTGGGTGGGAAGCTCTGCTCTCAGGTTTTTTTTAGGCATCATTTCTTCACTGCTGCTGCAGCCCATTCTGTGAGGAACATTTTCACATGACATCTTGTGCAAAGAGTGCCCCCAGTCCTGCGTAAGCACATCCTGGATTGTCATTGCTGGCAGTGTGTGAGCAGACAGCCTGGAGCACGTGCCATGTTGTCAGCTAGAAAATCACACTGAGGAGGGGAGAGATGGAACCAGGGTCTGCTCCTTCTCGTCTCAGTTGTGCAGGGATCAGTTGGATGCTGCAGCCTGGCACAAGGCTGGAAACTAATAAGAATTAGATACAGTTAATAAGGGTGGAAACCCAGACCAAGAGTGAGGTCAGCGGAAGGCATTGTTTAATAAGTATTGAGCTGGGTAAGACTGTGTGGGCTTCTGATGTTATTTCAGTACAGTTATTAATGAAAGTGCTCTGTGAACAGCTTGAAGGAAATTAATAGAGACAGTTGTGGCTACTCCTGAGTCAGCTATTATCTCTATTTTAAGGGTTTCTTAAAAATAGCAAGCTAGTCCTATTTTAGTACCTAAGAATCTGGGAACTATTAATTTATTATTTTGCTCAGGAAATGATGAACTGTAAAACCACATCTCCAAGTGTTAGTTTAAACTCATTCTGCTCAGTTTATTTCAGCAGAGTGCAGGGAGAACTGCAGCATTTTGTGTCCCTTACCTGTTCTAGGTGCATTTATCAACCCAGCTGCCCAGACCTTTGAGTGGGCTGAGGTTGTAACAGGATGGTTCTCAGACTCATCCTTCAGGCCCAGCCAGGCTATTTCAGGGGGAACTGAAGCTCCTCGTTGGTGCCTGTGTGGTGGGTGGGGGTGGTGCTTCCTCTTGCTGCCTCAGGGCTCCCACTCATCCCCTTTCCTTTGCTCTGTTGCAGAATGATGAAGGTTCAACCCATGAAAAACTAGATTTCAAATTGCACTTCAGCTGCGCTTCATACTTAATCACGACGCCTTGCTACAGGTGAGTGCTGTGCTGCCCCTGGCAGGCTGAGCTCTGCCTGCCCCTGGGGCTTGGGCACAGCTCAGTGTCTCGGTGTGGTGGGACTGTTCCAGTGTGTCCAGTGACTTTTTCAAGTGGCTCTGCAGAGGGAGCTCTGTGTCCTGTGGGTGGCAGAGGCAGCTCTGGTTGAGGGCACAGGCTGCTCTAGTGGAGTCTGGAGCGTGGTTTCCATATTTGCAGTAAACCCATTTTCCCAGAGCTGGTTCGTACTTAAATGTCTATCCTGACATGTTTCCAGGTTTGCATGGGGCTGATGGGGCAGAGTTCACTTGCATTTCTAATAAAACATTTACTTTCCTTCCTGTTCTGCAGTGATGCTTTTGCCAAGCTCCTAGAGTCTGGAGATCTGCACATGAGTTCTATTAAAGTAGATGGAATTAGCATTTCTTTCCAACATCTACTGGCAAAGATCTGTTTTCATCATCATTTTTCAGGTGAGTCTTTCTTGATGCAGAACCTTCTGCAGAATCCCATATTCTGAAATCTCTGCTGTGTTTGGCAAGCACAACAGCAGCAATCACAGAGCAGGTGATGTCCAGATTAAATAAATTTCGGAGAGGAGTTTTCTCCTGTTTTGCAACACTCAAAGCATGCAGTGTTCTTCAAAATGTACTCTCCTTGTGTCCCTGTGGAATTCCTGCAGCCCAGTGAGGCATGTGACAGGTATCATGGGAGCAGCTGGTGTGGAGTTGAGGCTGTAACTGTTCTCTGGAGGGTGGGTTTGATGTGCCGGGCTTCAGCCTCCTTCCCCAGTGCTTTGTTTCAGTGAGGGAGAGCCCCAGCTATTCAGGTTTGGGTTTCTTAATGAAAACACAAGTTTTCATTTGGCTGAAGCAAAACAACTGGCTGTTTCATCATGCTCTGGTGTTTGCATTAGACATTGCCTCACTGAAAATATTTCTGGGGAAGAAATCTACATTCTGAGCAGTGTTTTTGCCACAGAACATTTGTGGCTTAGGAGACAAATGACTCACCTCATTATTGTGAAACGTCCCAGAGAGAAGCCAGGAGGAGCCAGGAACATCTTAACCCTGACTTCCTCCTCCCCTCTGTAGAAGCCTCTGTTCATCGAGGCCTGGCAGAGCAGTGGTTCCTCTCCATGGAGAGCAAGGCTTGAATTAGAATTGAATTGAATTAAATGGAATTGCTGTTTCTCTGCAGTTGTGGAACGCGTTGATTCGTGTGCATCCATGTACAGCCGTTCTATCCAAGGCCATCATGTCTGCCTACTGGTAAAAAAGGTGAGAGCATTGTAACCCCTGAGAAAAATTAAACCTGGAGCCTTTCCCTGCCTTCCTCTGCCTCTTTCCAAACCCTGAGCTTGGCTGGGAACAAAATTATCCCTACTTGGAAGACGAGCTAATGGATTTTTTTCTTTTCTTTTTTTTGCCTTCCAAGGGAGAGAACTCTGTATCCATAGATGGGAAATGTAATGATTCTACCCTGCTTAGCAACTTGTTGGACGAGATGAAAGAGACATTGTCCAAGTGCTGAATATTCCTTATAAAATATTCCAACGACAAGAAACACCCAGCGTGTAAAGACGAGCAGACCCAAGTGTTAAGTTTCTCCCTCGTACGCATGTACTACCCTGGGGCACGTGCTTTCAGTTAACTCCACCATTGGTTGCAGTTTAGACATTTTAAGGCTGTATGTTACCTTTTTATTTTCAGAACTTTTTACAAACTGTGGTGTTAACCCTTTCTAGCCCAAAGAGATCCTGGTGACATGACTGGAGGAGGGAGGGGAGGAGGGAGGGAGGGAGGGGTGGGCACTATTTATTCAGCAGCTCATGATGATCCCATGACCTTCATCTACATGGGATGGGGACTGAGCAGGACTTTATCAACAGTAGCACAGTTTGTTGCTTGTGCTTATGCCAGGGAAGGTTGACTTAATCCTTAGCCATGGAATATGTCTTCAGGGCTGCTGTAGTTGATGTATATTTCTAGCAGAGGCTGGTGCTGGACCAGAAGGCCTCTTTTTGGTTTTTTTTTATATATATATGATTTATTATTATTATTATCTCAAGATCTATTGTGATCAGCATATAAACATCCTCCATCTCCTTGAGCTAATCCAAAGGAGCCCTGTGAGAGCTGGGGTGTTTGAGTTTCTGTTTATAGTAGTTGCCTTGAGCCTTAACCTTCTTTTAGTGACAGCTGGAAGAGTCGGGCGTGGAGGCATGAAATGGTCTGGAAGTGTTACTGTTTGGGTCTGTGCTCCCCTCGACTGCCCCACACATGGAGTCTGTCAGGCCTCTCTCTCCCCTTTGAGCTGTCTCTGCTGATGTGTTTTATGAGTCCACTTCAATTTCACATTCCTGAACAGTTAAGCTGTAGTGAGAAACTGGAAATCCAAAGGGGTCTGGTCCTGCTTTTTTACCCTGTCGCTCACCAGCTGAGGTTGACCATTACCAGGTAGAGAAACACCCATGGGTGCAGCCCCTCGTGTGCAGGTAGAGCCCTGTCCTCCCTCCGTGCTCTGAAACCAGCAGGGGCATTCTGTCTCAGTGTCCCCTCCGGGTCCCCTGGCCCTGCCCCCGCAGCAGTGGGAGCAGATTTGGCAGCACAAGTGCCCCTGGGTGCCTGTGGCAGAGCCCTCCCTGCCAGGGTGCAGGAGAGAGGGACAGATTGGGAGCCCCTCTCCCTGCTGGGGTGCAGGAGGGGAAGTGGGTGAGGAGCCCCTGTCCCAGATGCAGGAAGGAGGATGGAGTGAGGATCCCCTCTCCCTGCCAGCGTGCAGAGAGAAAAATGGATTGGGATCCCCTCTCCCTGCCAGCGTGCAGGAGAGAGAAATGAATTGGGAGCCCCTCTCTCTGCCAGGGTGCAGGAGGGGATGGAGTGAGGATCTCCTCTCCCTCCCAGCATGCAGGAGAGAGAAATGGATTGGGAGCCACTCTCTCTGCCAGGGTGCAGAAGAGAGTGGGTGATGAGGAGCTGCTCTCCCTGCCAGGGTGCAGATGGGGAGGGGCTGAGGAGCTGCAGATTTGGGACTGTAGCAGTTGCTTTAGAGGGAAGAAGGGAGAGTCTGGGAAGTGAAGCCCATTCTGCGCTATTAGAATCTTGTGGAGTCACTGACAAGAAAGGGATTCACAATGTCCTGCAGAGATGCTCAGTTGATGTCCTTCAACATCCTTTGCTTTCATCTTCTTTTTTATTCCCTCCACTCCATTTCTTTCCTTGCTGTTCCACACCCAGCGAGCAAAACTCAGTGGAACGGTTTTGCTTCGAGGCACAGGTCAAGAGCAGTTGGTTGCTCCAGAAAGGTGCCCAGGGAGCAGCTGGCTGGGTCTGCACGTCTCCAGCACCACCACCACTCCTAAAACACCAAACCCCCACGCAGGGAGCAGGATAAAGTGTTGATCTTATCCCTTGGGTGATGTCCTGTACTTTACGCGTGTCTTGTGCTCTTTACACTCTTCCCACAGGAGGTATTTTGGCAAAGGCTCTGCTCTGGTGCTCTGGGTTCCCTGCCAGGCCCAGCTCCGTGTCCGACCATGCTGCCGGGACGTGGAGGGTTTGGTTTTGGTCAGCCTCCCTTGGTTAGCCAGTTGTGTATTAGAAACTGAACATATTAAAATTGTCTTAAAGGATAATGTTCCTCAATTAGTGTTTGGGTTTTTTTAATTCATGGATGAAAACTGTCACTTTAGCATGTAGAGTCTCTTACAGAATCCTGTGCAGTGATTCTAGAATTTTGAAACTGTATGATGTGTTACATTCACAAATTTATTTGCTATCAACATTCCCTGAAAAAGAAAAAAAAAAGAAAAAGAAAACAACATACCACAAGCTGCTGTAATGATTTTGTGTCAAGATGATCCAATAAACTTTCAAAACAAAGTTAAATTTTTGGCTTTGTTAAATGGTCCTTTCGTAAGACCCTTCCAGTCTGGATGGAGCCCAAACCAGGGCATGGATTTACCCCAGGGCTGAATGATGTATCCTCAGTGCAGGTAAGAGGAATCTCCTTCCAAAAGGAGGTAGGGAATTCCTAACACCACCCCTTTGGAAGGCAGCTCTGCAGCAGCAGCTGTCACTATCACTGAAATTACAGGAAAAGATAATTCAGACTATCTTGGTTAAATCTCCCTTAATTGTTCTATTTTTTGGATCGCTATTGCAGCTAAAATCCAACATTTGGGAAAATGGGAGCTCTGGTCTAAATGAGGCCACAATCAGCCCTTTCTGTTGCTTCCTCTTGGCCTCCAGGGAAATTTGTGACAGGGAAATTTGTGACAAACATGGTGACGTTGAGCTCAGGATTAAGGCTCCATCCTGCCACAGCAGGAATGAAATCTTGGCTTTGCTGATGCTCCAGTGGTTTCCAGTCTGACCAGAAGCTGAGAATCACCTTGGGACAGAAAATCTCTGGGAATGAGAGTCGGGAGCCACCAGCTCTGCACTGGGAAGAGCCCAGTGAGTTGCTGGCCCCATTGCTGGCAGATGAGCTCCTGCTGCACGGGAGTGATCCACGTTCTCTGTTCTCAGTGCTGCAATCGCACATTGACCTGCTGTGGGGTGGCAATGCACAAATCTGATGAAATGGGATGAAAACAACAGCAAACCCCAACCCAGGAAGGGCTTGGAGCAAACCTCAAGTGTAAAATGAGCGCCAGGAGCTGAGCTGGGGGCCAGGTGCGGTCCTGGGCTGTGTTAGGAGAGACATTGGCAGTGGGACACAGGAGCTGATCCTGCCCCTTCCTCAGCCCTGGCTAGGCTCACCTGCAGTTCTGGGTCCAGTCTGGGCTCCTCAGAGACTTGGAGCTGCTGGGCTGTGAGGATGATGAGGGGAGGGAGCATCTCTTGTGAGGAAAGGCTGCAGGAGCTGGGGCTTACAGCATGGAGAGGAGCAGAGATGGATAGATAGATGGATATATACTTTATATAAAGTGCTTCAAGGGAGGTATCAGAGGCTGGGGCCAAGCAACAGGATGAGAGGTCATGGGAAGAAACTGGAGCACAGGAAATTCCACCTGAGCAGGGAGAAGAACTTTGCCCTGTGCGTGACTGAGTACTGGCACAGGTGCCCCAGAAAGGTGGTGGAGTCACCTTCCCTGGAGATCCTCAGAAGCCACCTGGATGCAAGCCTGGGTCCTGTGCTCAGAAGGCTCTGCTCAGGGTCCAGGGGAGCTCCAGCACTCCCTCCCGACCCCAATCCTGTGATTCTGTGACCGAGAGTTGGCAGTGAACCTGGCACACAGGCTCCTGCCCTCGGGCACAGCATCATCTGCTCCGCGGAGGAAGAGCCAGGGAGGCCCCACGGCTGCTGGAGCAGAGCCCCAGCTCCTCCCGGGAGCAGGAGCAGGATCAGCTGCTCCGCAGGAGCGTCCAAGCTGCTGCCATGGGCCTGTGCCAGCTGGAGCAGCAGGAGAGCCCCGAGGAGCTGAGCCTTCACCCCAAGTTCTGCAGTGCAGCTGGGCTGGGCACGGGCTGTGAGCCCCCGGGGGGGGAATTGGGGTGTGGGGTGGGGGCTGTGACCACCTGGGGGGGCTGAATTGGGGTCTGGGTGGGGGCAGTGCACACCGGGGAGGGTGAATTGGGGTCTGGGGTGGGGGCTGTGACCACCCGGGGGGTGAATTGGGGTCTGTGAACACCTGGAGGGGCTGACCTCGGTTCTGGAAAGGTTTGGGGCACCTGGAACGAAGAACTCCAGGCTGTCGGACAGGAGCGTTGGAAAAACTTTTGGGATGCAGGACCCTGGGGAGAGGGGAGGGAGCTCTGCAGGGTGTTGGGAACAGCAAACTTTTGGCACCGTTTGGTTTTGGGCTTCCCAGAGATTTCCATCCTGACGTTTGTGAGAAGTTCCCTTTGAAGCCGGGGCTGGTTCCGGCCACTTCTCCTTTTGGTGACCTTAAAATTCTGGGCAGGTCCCTTCAGCTGCCCCCATTAATTTAACAGAAGAAAATAAATAGAAGAAAACAAATAAAATAGAAGAGAAGGAAATAAATAACTGGAACGGAATAAAAGGAAAGAAATAAAATTAAGAAAACTAACACATACAATAAAAGAAAAAAATAATAAAATAGAAGAAAACAGAGTTAAAAAGAAAATTGAAAGCAAATAAAAGCAAATAGAAAAGAAAAGCAAAACATAATAAAAGAGATAAATAAAAGATAAATAAGAAAATAGAAAATAAAATAGAAAATTAAATAAAATAGAATAAATGTAGAAAAATAAGAATAAAAGAAAATAAAATAGGATAAAATTAATTAAGTAGAATAAAAGAAAGTAAAATAGCGAAGTAGAATAAAATAACATGGAGTAAAATAAACTAGAATAAAAGTTAAACAAATACAATAAAACACGAATTGTCTCCCCACCCACATCCGCCGTGCCTTTCCCCCTCCACCGGCCCGTCCCTCCCGTTCCTCCCGTGGGCGGGGCCGGCGCCGGCGGGGGCGGCTCCTTTAAGAGGAAGTAGCGCCGGCAGCTCGCGGCGCGCGGGAGGGCGCGAGAGCGGCGGGAGCGCGGCGGCGCGCGGGGCGTGCTGCGGCCCGGGCTGAGGGAGTGCTGCGGCCCGCGGAGCTGTGCGCGTCCGCCGCCGAGGGAGCGCGGCCCGGCAGGTGCGGAGGACGGGGGAGTGCGGGAGGCTGTGAGGGGACACGGGGTGCGAGGGGCACCGGGGGATGTGAGGGAAGAGGGCGCTGCGGGACGGGCTCGGAGGGGCCTCTGGGGGAAGAGGCCCTGGAGGGGGCCGCGTGTCCCCAGCCCTCCCCACGTGTGCCCCTAGCCCCGGTGGCCGCGTCCCCCTGGCGGGGCCGGGCCGGGCCCTCCCCGGCCTTGGCGGGACGGCACCGGACGGGACCTGTTGAGCCGCGGCCGCCGCATCTCTGGGCGTTAATTGTTTGTGTTTGCGTGGGCGGGGGGCGATGGCGGCCGCGGCCCGGCCTGAGGAGAGCCCGGAGCCCCCCGGGGTGGGCAGGGCGGGGATCAGATGGGTCAGAGCATGGGTCAGGGCATGGATCTGCCTGTCTTGGCCTGGCCCGGAGGAGAAGCCCCTTGAATGGGACATCCCCGAGCAGAGTCCTGGCTGATGGGCACAGCCCCCTCTCCTCAGAGAGGCCGGACCTGCTGCAGGATTCATGAGCAACCCAAAAATTCATATGGAGGGGAAAAAAAACATCGTAGAGAGCAAGAGGTTTGGTGGCACAACCGTGAAGTTACAGTCTGCAACTTCCCTATTTTATCCCACCTCTCCCCCCAGCTTTCTCCAGCCCAGCTGGAATGTGTTTCTGCCATAGGTAAAGTCATAGTGCTGAAGTTCAAACCCTTCAGGCCCTAAGCTGGTCGGGGAATGGGGAATTTTCCATTTTTTTCAGGTCATGGTGAGGCACAGCTCAGCTGTCATGAGGGAGGACTTGTCAGGAGAACTTGAAAGCAAACTCTTGCTCTGCTTCTGTCTCTTGCTGTGGGCTCGGGAATCCTGATCTTACAGAGCTGCCTCTGCTCTGATCTGCAGCACAGCGAGTTCAGCTCCTTCAAAGAAAGCTGTATGAGAAGGACAGGCAAAAGGAAAGGGCAGGAAGTTCTCTGGAGAGAGAGGACAGGGGATATGGAGTTGTGCAGTGTCCAGCACAGATATTTGGGAAAAGGGTCTCTGTCAGTGCTAATGAAAGGTAGGATAACCTTCTCCAAGAGCCTGGAGCTGCAGAGTGGCCACACTTTCTGGACTTCCATCCCTCTGTTAAAAGCCCCTTTTCAGTCTGGAAATCTTCTGCCAAGTTGCAGGGCAGGGAGGGATTTTTGCTGGGAGATGTGAAACTTCCCCAGCCACCTGTTTATCACAGTCCCCAGGGCTTTGTCCTTGCACTCTGCTTCCTTTCCCAACTTTAGGCTCACATCCAGCTCCCTGTTTGCCTATGGCTGTTCCCTGAACTGTGGATCCCATGTTTCAGATTCACTTTCTGTCTTAGTCACTTACTCTGAGGTGAAACTTGGGCTGAGCTTGTGACTCTTCAAAATCCCCAGAAAGAGGGAGAGGAGGATTGGGAATTCTTGCCAGTGGTGACAAAACCTGGAGCCGAGTCCAGGTGCTGAACAGGGAGCTGGTTGCCTGTGCCTGGCTCACCTTGCAGCTCCTGGGATGCTCTGTTGGACACGTGGGGTTCCACAGGCACCAGACATGGAAATGGGCTCTCCCATGGGCTTGGCCAAGGCTTGGGCAGCTTGGAAGTAGACTCATCATCTGGAGCAAAGTTCTCGTGCCTCCCTTCAGCTGCCTCTGGAGCTGTTTGCCAGCTGCTTCCTTGTCCACATCCAGCGTGGCACTTCCACTGATGGGATGAGATGTACCCCCACACTGGAATGGGGTGATTTAGTCCCATTTTACAGGTCAGACTGGCTGGGTCTGTGCTGTGCTTGGTCACTCCTGCTCCTGTGTGAGGGACAGGGATCTCCATGGCCGCACTAAAAGGAAAAATGTCCCTTGTGAGCAGTGAAAGTATCTGGGGTCAGAGCACCAGGATTGGAAAACCTCCCCAGTCCTGCCCACAGGTCTGGGAGGGGAATTGCTTTCAACTTCTGAGTTTTAATTTCTAGTAAGACAGGGAAGTATTTTCTGGTTCTTGAGCCATAAATGCTGCTGTAAGTGGATCCAGAACCAGCTTTGCTGGAGATTTAACAGCTTATCTCTAGGAATACGTAATATCCAGCTAATGCTGTCAATAAAGAGTGCACCTTAGGCTGCACCTTTATCCTGCTTTTTCCAGATGCCCCTGGGAGGCAGAGTTATCCCTGAGGCCTGGTTTGGTCTGCTGCCTGCTTTCCTCTGGAGCTGGTGGTGTGGTAGAAGTGCTGCTCTGCTCCTGGTGAAATTATGTGGATGTTGCTCTGGGTGGATGAAGGAGAAGAAAGGGCAGAGGACAGGATGGAGGCAGTGAAGGCCAGAAAAAAAACTAACAAAACAACTTTTGCAAGTGGGCAAAGCCAGAGCAAAACAATCCATCACACTGTGGCAGCTTTGATTTCCTCCTGAAAACCTGGCTGGTGTTGGTGAGATGAGGCAGCTGTGGTGATGCTGCCAGACACTCCCATGTGTGACCCTGTGCTGATTCCAGGGAACCCATGGGACAGGAGATGAGCTGGAGCCACCCAGACCATGGTTGAGGTTACAGCAGGAGCTGAGCTGGCCCCATGGCTGCACTGAAAGGCCCTGTATTTTCTGCAGGCCTCTCTTGGGGCTGTTGTCTGGCTGTCTTTGCTTCCTTCTCTCTTTCCTCTCGCTGTGTGATGTGGTTGGTGTTGAGGTGGTCTCCAGCTCCACATCCACAGGCTCATTCCATGCCTGGAGCTGTGCTAAGGGATTGAGTTACTGCCAGGGCAGGAGAGGCCTCATGGCCCTCTGCTGTCAGTGAGAAACAATCCTGCCCTTCATCCCAACGCGTGACATGAACATGGGGAAAAGGGGTGTTTGTCCCTGGGATTATCCATGCTCTGGGAAAGGCTGGCCGTGTGGCCAGCTCGTGCTCTGGCTCAGCCCTGGGGTGTGATCCCACACTTCCTGGGATCTCAGCCTGCTCTTAGAATGGTGCTGTAGCCATTTTATCATCCCAATGCAAATTTCAGGCTCCAGACTGATGTTAGCTTTGACTTGGGTGGGGGCAGATCCCAAAGTTAGAGGAAATGGGAGTACTGTGGGCTCAGAAATATCCCTGTTCAGTGAGGACAGTGCAGAGCCTGCACAAGCAAGGAGAGATGAACAGCTCATCTGGGACTTGATAAACACCACCCTGCCCTTCCAGCCCTGTGCTGGGGATAGCAAGAGGCCTTCCTGAAGGATCAGGCTGCCCTGGGACCTGGAAAAGAGGGAACTGCTCCTACCATGCTGTCACTGGCCATGCTTTATCCTGGAAATACTTGTGTGTGCAGTTAACCTGTGTGCTGGAGTCGTGACCCAGCTTGTCAGCTTAGCACAGCCCCACAGAGCCTGCAGCGGATTAGCTCTGCCTCCACACGCAGCCCCATCCCGGCCGGATCCGTGGAACCCTTCCAGCAGCGGGCTCTGACATTGCAATGGATGCAGATGTCACGTAAGAGGCAGCAGGGCTGGCCCTGAGTCAGTAACACCCGGGGCTCCGTGGGGCTCCCTGCAGTCAGTGCTGTTCCACGGGAACAGTTGGAAATTGCAGCATCTGCTGCCTGACCTTCCCCTTTGGCGAGGGAAGCAGGAGGGGACCTTTTACAGAACTTACTTTCTCGTGTGGCTTTTCTCCCTCTGTGGCTGTGGGGAGGAAGGCCAGGGGGACAAACCACACTGGACATTTGGGTTTCTTGCCTTCCCTCTCCCCTGCCAGGCTGGGCTTTCCAGTCTCTTCGGCCCTTGCTCCCTCCCCTGTCCTCCCTCAGCATCCCTGTGCAGTGTGAGCAGTGTCACCCACCCGTAACATCCCTCCTGTCACTGCCCATGGTCTGGATGTAAATCCTGAGCGTGGAGCCAAGCAATAAACTCCCTGTTCATCCATCTGCCTTGGATGGATGCTGGTGTCTCACTGCTGGCTGACCTGGGCTCTCTGCTCCATGCAGCAGCATTCCCACCTGCAGCTCTTGGGTGGGCTCTGCAGAGCTCTCCTCACCTCCCCCGGGCCTTCTGCTATCCCAGCCATGGCGTAATTTAACAGGGCTTTTCCCTTTATTCCATAAACTAACTTGACTTTAGGACTGGGCAGAATGCTCAGCGTTGCAGGGGCAGAGGAGATGCTGATTAAATCCAGGATAGCTATTTTTGGTCTTTCATTATGCTTTTCCTTTTCTCATGCACATGGCCTTGCAGATGGGCTCTGCCTCTCTATAGCTTGGGGATGTGTAAAGGGCTTGTCCTGCTCTTAAACCGACTTCTTCCCTTCTCCTAAGCCACCCTCTTTCCGGGAAGGGCCAGAGACATGCGAAGTCCCAGGAGACATGGAAGTCCCAGGAGAGCTGGTGTCAGTACAGTTTCTTACTTGGGAATTTCCAAATTGTGCAGCAGATTGGAATAGCAGGGCCTGGAGGTGGCTGTCGACAGGCAGGACCTTCTTAGAGGTGACTCTGGTGAAAGACAAAAGGCTCTTTGTTTGCCCAGACCTTGGGAATTCAGCATTTCCAATGTGCCTGTGTTTGGATTTGGTTGCAAAGGCTGCTGCTAAAGCACTTTTCAAGAGAAAAATGTGGATGTTTTCCTGCAGAGCAGCAGAACGAACTGGGGCTGTGTGTGCCTGGGCTGGAGCTCGAGGTGCAGCTGGGCCAGGTCGAGCTGCTCCTTCTCCAGAAACTTCCAAGCAGCTTCTGCTGCCGGGACTGAGCAGTGGGATGGACGAGGAAGGCGATGCCGAAGGTAACGGCCGTGGCTCGGCTCTCCTGCAGCACCATGGAGTGATCCTGTGGGAGGAAAAGCAGAGCGTGCAGAGGGGAAGGATTAGCTTTTGGGAAAACATTGGCAGCTCCCCGGGCCGGGAGGCTGGAGCTGGTGCCAGACAGGAAGCGGCTGACGTGGAAGTGCCGGCTGGCTGGGATTATGAATGGCCAGGGGTGCCTTGCAGCCACACTGAGCCCTCCTCACCCTGCCCTGCCCTGCCCGAGGTAAGCACGAGGCAGACCTTCGCTCCTCATATCACAAATCCATTCAAAAGAGCGGCTGGAAGTCTCGTCCTGGGAAGACAAGCTCTCGTTTGTTGCCAGACTGGCTCTGGAGGCGCAGGAACTGACTGCCATTAGTGCCGTGTGGCTGCCAGGATTGTTCTGGTCCCTGCTCTCTGTAGTAAAATCTCTCCTTTGATCGGAGAAAACCAGGATCATCCTGTCCCGAGACACTGAGCTGGTGCAGAGTGGCCGTGGGAAGGGATTTGTGAAAGGAGGGGGGTGGAATTATGAAAAAAATGTGCGTGTGCGTCCGTCTCTGCTGTTTTGTACAAGTTGCCTGTTTGGAGCTGCTTCTCTTCTCTTTCTCACTCTGTAGATTCAAGTTTTTACTTTAAATGCTCAGTGCATCCAAAATACCTTTATCAGGATGGCTTTATCAGTCAGGGGGTTTTGTGTCCTGTGTTGGGAACTCTGGCCTGGCGTTCGGAGCACTGAGAATGGTTCGGGGGGAGCAGGATTGTGGCTCCCCTCTCCTCTGGAGAGCTGTGAGGACACAGTGACTGTCACAGGCTGCCCACCCAAGGAAGGCTGCAGTTATGAGCAGCTGGACTCACTGGGATGCCAGGACAGCAGCCTGCCTTCCTGGAAAAGAAACTGGATAAATCCATGATTTTAAGAGCTGTGTCACTCCCTGGACTGTGCTGAAGGGCTGTTTTACCAGAGGCAGCAGGATGTGGCTGCCCCAGCGCTGGGGTCATGGGGAGGGAAGTGTCTGACCCCTCCCCAGCTGCAGAGCCTCCGGGTTGTGGCCGCCCATGAAACAAACGGGGAGGTTTGTTACCCTCTTTTGAAAAAGGAAGCTCGGCCTTGGCGCCTGCCAGCACTGACAGAGGGTGCAGAGCAGGGCTGAGCCTCCACAGGAGTGACCTGCTGAGGCCAGGAGCACAGGTAGGAGCTTGCTGACTGCAGCCTTGCTGGTTTTCCCATGCCTTGCTGGTTTTCCCATGCCTTGCTGGTTTTCCCATGCCTTGCTGGTTTTCCCCTGCCTTGCTGGCTTGCCCTGGCTGTTGTTAAACCCCTGCGTAGTGTCGGCAGCAGAGGGGAGCACAGAGTGCTGCTGGGGCTGGCACTGATGGAGCAGTCATGGGACTCCTGAAGTCCTTTCCAGGCCATTCTGCCTCTGTGGGGAGGGCAGGATCTGTTGGGAACTCTGCTGGCTCCTGGAAAGCCTCGAGATGGCTGCAGCAGGGCACAAGGGGAGGCAGTTTCCCGGTGTTTTGGAGGAGGTGACTCTTCCCTCTTCCAGACTCTGAGCTGCCTTTAAAAGTGACCAAGAGTTGGGAAGCAGCCGCCTGGGCTTCCTCTGCCTGGAGCCTGGTGTTAGAGCAAGGCAGCTCCACGTGATCCACCATTCCTGGTGAGGGAAAAGGAATGGCAGGACAATGGCAGCAGCCCTGGCAGCAAAACCAGCACAGGGCTGGAGCTGCACAAGCAGGGAGTCAGAGAAAAGGAGCTGTTGGGATGGGAGGGGAAGGGAGGGCCAGGCCTTGAGACCCCTGGGCAGGCAAGTCCAGCGTAGTAGGGAGCTGTTCCTCCCACGTCCTTGGGATAAGCTGGAGGTGTGTTTGTGCTCCAGCAGCCCACGGGGGTCATGGGCTCTGATCCTGAGCCATGGCCAAGGTCCTCTTGGAGCACCGGTGACGTCTGCTGTGAACTTGGCTGACTGAAAGGAGGAGGCAGCCAAATGTACTGAGGTTTGTTTGGGGGGGAGTGGTTTTTCCCCTCACCTTTAAAGCTTGCAGATACCATCCAGGTGCTTTGCATGTCCCATTTGCCAATTGTCCCTAACCTTTCCTTTCCCTTGTGTGCGGGGGCGGTGTCAGCTGTGACTCCTGCCTGTGGAAGTAGGTGTTGTACAGATGATATCATCTCCAAGCAATGTCAGGGATGCTTTGGTCTCTGTGCCTCTTTATTTTTATTTTTTTTCCTAGAGCTAAATGTTTCTTTTAGCTCATTGCAGTCAGAGACCATAATTAAATAGGCTGCATCTGCTTGATGTCTCAGCTACTCATTTTGCTAATGCTTCACACAGATGCTGAATCGTCTGAGAGACAATTGCTGCCGTGTTGAGCTCCCCAGTTCTTAGGGATGATGTCTCCGTAGGATCAGGAATTTGTTTGTAGGACAAGTACTGCCTTGATACCAAGTAAACTCTGCCCTGCACAGAGACCCTGACGAATGTGAGGGCTGGGAAGTCCCCAGCAGTGTGACATGTGACAAGGGCAGGTGTTGGATCCTGCCCTGAGACAGGGCAGCCCTGGATGCAGGGACAGACTGGGGAAGGAGGGGCTGGAGAGCAGCACTACAGGAAGGGACCTGGGGGTCCTGGTCGGTGGCAAGTTGGATCTGAGTCCCCAGTGTGTCGTGGCAGCCCAAAGGGCCACCATGTCCTGGGGGGCACGAGGCCCAGTATGGCTGGCTGGGCCAGGCAGGGATTGTCCTGCTCTGCTCTGCACTGGGGCAGCCTCACCTCGAGATCTGGGGGCACTTTGGGCACCACAAGATCAGAAGGATCTAAAGCTGTCAGAGAGTGTCCAAGGGAGGGACACAGAGCTGGGGAAGGCTCTGAGGAGCAGCTGAGAGCACTTGGCTTGTTCAGCTGGAGCTGAGGAGACTGAGGGGAGACTCCTCGGGGGCTGCAGCTTCTCCCGAGGAGAGCAGGAGGGGCAGGGGCTGAGCTGTGCTCTGGCACAGGGACAGGAGCCCAGGGAAGGGCTGGAGCTGTGTCAGGGCTTGGGATGGATCTCAGGGAAAGGTTCTTCCCCCAGAGGCTGCTGGGGCACTGCCCAGGCTCCCCAGGGAATGGTCCTGGCCCCAAGGCTGCCAGAGCTCCAGGAGCGTTTGGACAATGCTGCCAGGGATGCCCTGGGTGGGATTGTTGGGGTGTGTGTGCAGGGCCAAGGGTTGGATTGATGACCCCTGTGGGTCCCTTCTGACTCTGGATATTCTGGGATTCTATGAAAAGTCTCTCCATCCTGCTCAAATGAAAAAAATGGTCGGTGTCTGTTTCTTGATATGTGTGGCCAAGGCTGGGGGACGTTCAGTTTTATGGTTGGGTTTTACCCATCCTCATCCCTGCCAGGCCCTGCAGTGCAGATCCTCCAGAAGAGAAGCAGGGATGGAGTCACACTGCACCAGGGATGCTGCGGGTGCTCCAGGGAGCTGTGTGGAGGGCGGTGCTGCTGCTGCTTTGTGGTTTCTTGTATGAGAGGACGTGCTTTCCTCCATCTCCAGTGCAAGGAACCCATCGCGTGCAAGTGCTTCCCTGGATTTTCTGCTGGAAGTAGCAGCAGCCTCAGCACCTGCTGCCCACATTGCTGGTTCCGTGGGGGCTGTGCCTCAGCTTCGGGGTGGGCGCAGTCCCTGGAGCTTCCGGCTCTGCTGCAGGATGTGGCGAGGCTGTGACACAGCTCCCGGTAACCAGCACTGCTCAGCTGTCCCTCCACGCCCTTCACTTCTTCCTCTGCCACGTCTGGGGCGGGATCACGCTCCAAAGGACACGTCTGCCAGGGGTTTGTGCTGGGTTTGCCTCCCCCGAGGTGGCTCATGGGGTCACAGCAGCTGTTTTGGCAGCAGGAAGGCCAGGTTGGATGGGGCTTGGAGCAACCTGGTCTTGTGCAAAGTGTCCTTGCCCATGGAGGGTGTCCCTGCCCATGGCAGGGGGTTGGGACTCGATGGTCTTTAAGGTCCCTTCCAACCCAAACCGTTCCCTGATGAAGTATCTGCTGTGGATTCCCCCCACAACACAGGGTGGATCTCACTGAACCACATTAAAATGCTTTGAGGGTTTCTCCCAACTTGTCATAGCCCACGTTGGAGTTGGGATCTCTCAGCTCCTGCCCGGAAGAGGTTACTGAGCCCATTCCCGCAGGAAATGTTGAGCCTGTTCTTAGTGGGGTGAACTGGAGTGGTTTGGGGTTCCTTCCTCACTAATTAAATAAGGAAACAAGAGGCCGTGGCTTTAAAGCTTTTTAATCTTTCTCCAGAGAAGAACTGCTGATTAGCACTGCAGCATCTGCTAGAGTTGGGCTCAATTGCAGCCGTGGTAGTCGTGACCTTGAGTTTGGGATGTGCTTGCCAGCATCTGAGGACACTATTTACCTATTGGAACAACACCGTGGCCTCATGTAAATCTAAGTGGATTCTGTTTGGGAAAGGGTTTTTTTTTGCTTGCTTGCTTATGAAATTATGGAAACTTATTTATGCTATTTAAGGCATCAGCTTAATTTCTGTTGCTTAATTTCTGTTACATTTTTCTGTCCAGCACATGTAAAATAATATTTTTGGTACACAAAGCTTTCTGCCTTAAGCTTCCATCAAAGAGCACCCTGACACAAATTCTGCAAGGGGCTGGATGTGGGAACAAAGGAGGTATAATTAGCTACAGATAAACAGAGCTGTGTTTCTCGTCAGCATCCCTTCAGATCTCAACTTGCGTCTCACCCTTGGAGCTGATTCTTTTCTGCAGGCTGGAAGAGGAAGATGAGCTTTCCCTCATCTTCCAGTTTTCAATTTGTACACTGAAATGAAAAATATGTTTATGGTCTGTGTGCACCTGCAGAAGAGACTGTGGCTGCACTCAGGGCTGGTGTTATTTCAGGATATTTGCTTTCCGGGTGCCTGAGCTGTGACTTCTTCTTCTCGTTCCCCTCCGCCCCTTGGTTCCTGTCTCTCACTTTCAGTGGCTTGTTTGGTGGGGGATGTCTGGCAGCAGCTCTGATCTGTGTTGTGGGCTGGTGTGACCTGGCCTTGTTCCCAAAGGGGGGTGCGTAGGTGAGAAATGGCATCTGGGTGAAATCCAGCTGCTTTTACCCTTCTTGGCTGGTGCATTGGAACCAAGCAGGTGATGGAATCTCTCCAGGGTTGGGGTCTCACGGTCTGGCAATGTCGAGGTGAGTGGCAGTCCCTCCCATGGCTGTGGGGTCTGTTCCCTCATTCCCACATGAACAGGTCAGGAGGTGACTCCGTTCAGCCCAGGTCACCCCTCAGCCGAGCCTTCCCTCTGCTCCAGCCGGGGAAGGGAAGGGAAGGGAAGGGGGAGGAAGGAAAGATGGAAAACTGCCGTGGGCTCCCCCCCTTCTCTGATGTGGGGCGAGGGCCCAGATGGCATCCCAGATCTCTTCCTATGGGATTTAGACAAGGTTTCCTGTTGAGAGAGCTGCTCCTAATCGCTGCCCTTCTGTGCTGTGTTGCAGATCAGGACCAGATGAGCAGAGGGAGGTTTCTGTGAAGATCAGAGTCGCCCCAGCCCTGCCCCGGGAAGTGGCCGCGCCTCTGGCTGTCACTGCTGTGGGCCTGGAAGAGACACAAGAGAAGGAAAATGTCCCACGCTCTAAAGCAAGTGTTCAATAAAGACAAAACCTTCCGGCCCAAGCGCAAGTTCGAGCCGGGCACTCAGCGCTTTGAGCTGCACAAGAAGGCCCAGGCCTCGCTCAACGCCGGCCTGGACTTGAAGGTGGCCGTGCAGCTGCCGCCGGGCGAGGAGCAGAACGATTGGGTGGCCGTGCACGTCGTGGACTTCTTCAACCGCATCAACCTCATCTACGGCACCATCAGTGACTATTGCACGGAGCAGTCCTGCCCTGTCATGTCGGGGGGCCCCAAGTACGAGTACCGGTGGCAGGACGAGCACAAGTACCGCAAACCCACTGCCCTGTCGGCCCCCCAGTACATGAACCTGCTCATGGACTGGATCGAGGTGCAGATCAACAATGAGGACATCTTCCCCACCAATGTCGGTGAGTTCGGCTCCCAGCTGGGGCTGGAGGGAGGGAGGGAGGTCAGCACAGAGCCTTCTCCTGGAGCCCCTGTTGTTGGTCCAGGAGATGCTGCAGCACAGCTGATCCCTGTAACAGCTATTTCTGTGCTGCTCCTCAGAGGTGAGCAGTGCACTGAGCTCTTCCCAGCTCCTCTGCAGTGCTAAAATACCCAGAGCTGTACCAGATCCCAGTGGGAGTCATGGATACCTCGAGGCAGTGAAACAGGAGGCTGCCCTTGGAGCAGTGAGTCTCTGAGGTGGCTCTGGAGTGGCTCATGCTGGATGCAGGGTGGCTCTCTGGGAGTTGATGGCCAGCCCAGGTCCAAGGCACAGCTCTGTGTCATCTGGTGATGGTGTCACCTGCCATAATCACCCCCTCTGTTATTAGAGGCCACACTGGCTGCCTCTGCCCCTCCTGAGGGGTGGGATGCTGGCACAGGCCTGGAGGGAAGGGCCATGCTTCATCTACTGCCAGGGCCATGGAAACAGGAATTTGGCCTAAGAGACCTCAATCTCCATATCCAAATGCAGCTTTGGGACAGAGATTGTTGAGTTTTGTTTTATTTTGTGATGAAGATGGAAGAATTTTGTCTCTAAATCATCAGGTAAATACAACTGAGCCTGTGCAGAGCTTCCATCTCTGGGATGGAGAAGACAAGGTGCAGCAGAGCTCTCTCCCTCCTTGCCCCAGTGTTCATCGCTTTGGAGCTCTGATGGGATGCATTTGGCTCCTATTTGGGGCACATCTGCCACTCTAGCATCCACAAGAATCCTTCACTGTGCCAAAATGCTGCTTAAACCTGGTGTGGAGTGGCCAGAGAGGGGAGGGGAGCCAGGTCTGAGACAGCTGAAGCACCAAACCCTCCCCAGCCGCTCCTCCTGGTGCTGCACGCGCTCTGCTGCAGCTCTCAGGGGACCACACTGGGGGTGTGGGTTCTGTTCTAGGCTGCAGGACGAGCTTCCGACAGCACGAGGGCTGTGGTTTGGGGTTTTTTCAGTTGTTATTGTCTTCAGCTCAGCTTTTACCAGATCCTTTAACACTGACTGAAACGCTGCAGCTCTGGCAGGGCAAGGAAAAGGTTTAACTCGTCCTTGTTCCTCCAGAAACAGTGTGAACTTTACACTCTGATATCCCACGGAGGTGGCTGCACAGCCAGACTGCCCTGCTGCAGGGGCCCAGCCAAACACAGACCTGGGGCCTTCAAAGAGGACCCTAACAGCTTTAATTTTTAACTGAAGAGCTGAAGATGTACCAAAACAAGGGATAACTGGGGAGTGAACAGCACCGGCCCTTTCCTTTGGGAGGTTGCTTGGTTGTATCTGGTGTTTTGCACTGTTTATATAAATACATCACACAGGAGTAGAAGAAAACTCTGAAACAACTGCTGGGAATGTGGGCTCTGCTTTCAGTCACAGCAGTGCACCACTTTGTCACTTTAAAAGAACTGTGCTTTGAAAAATCTGATCCAAAGGAAAGGAAAAGAGGGGAACTGGAAATTACCAGGGACAGAAGTGCTTCTCCCTTAATCTGTGCATTTTACCAATTTATTTTAGCTCCAAGCAACCAGTTTTAACTTGACCAAAGGTTTTTAATGTCCACTCTTTCCTCCCAGGTACTCCCTTCCCCAAGAACTTCCTCCCGGTGGTGAAGAAGATTCTCTCCAGGCTGTTCCGGGTCTTCGTCCATGTGTACATCCACCACTTTGACAGGATCACCCAGATGGGCTCGGAGGCCCACGTGAACACCTGCTACAAGCACTTTTATTACTTTGTGAAAGAGTTCAATCTCATAGACACCAAGGAGCTGGAGCCCCTGGTGAGTGCCTGGGTGGGCTCAGGTGCATGTGGGGCTCTTGGGGTCTGTGGCCTGCACAGGGGTGGGGGAGTCACAGAGGGCTTTGGTACCTTCTCCAAAGACCCACCTCAAATCCTGGAGTCAGTTTTGGGTCCCTCACTCCAACGAAGACATCGAGGGGCTGGAGTGTGTCCAGGGAAGGGAACAGAGCTGGGGAAGGGTCTGGAGCACCAGGAGCAGCTGAGGGAGCTGGGAAAGGGCTCAACCTGGAGAAAAGGAGGCTCAGGGGGACTCTGTGGCTCTGCACAACTCCTGACAGGAGGGTGCAGCTGGGGGTGCTCAGTCTTGTCCCAGGGAACAAGGGACAGGGCCAGAGGAAATGGCTTCAAGCTGTGCCAGGGCAGGTTTAGATTGGATATAAGGGAAAATTTCTTCACTGAAAGGGTGGGACAGGCATTGGAAGGGGCTGCCCAGGGCAGTGTTGGGGTCACCATCCCTGGAAGTGCTCAGAAAACATGTGGATGTGACACCTGGGGACGTGGTTTAGTGGTGACACAACGGTGCTGGGGTAATGGTTGGACTCGACGATCTTGGGAGTCTTTGCCAACCTTAAGGATTCCGTGATTCTCTTCCAAAGCCAATTACCCAAATTCAGGACCAGTTGGCCTTGCAGTGTGACTGTCAGGAACCTGGGAGTCAGATGTGACTAGGATGTCCTGGGAATGGGAATGGTGTGGGGAGCACGGCCCTGCCCAAACTGGAGCTGTGGGCAGCAGTGTCACTCCACGCCTGAGCAGAGTATTGACAGCTAAACACAGGGGATTTTTTCATTCACACCCTCACCTGGCAGCTTGGATCCTCTTTCACAGTCCCTTGTCTTTTCTGTCCCTTTGACAGAAGGAAATGACCTCCCGGATGTGCCACTGAGCTCAGACCTTCGTGCTCCCACCTCGGCACCTTTTCCAAGGACTCCGAGCCCCAATCCCATATTGGAGACGTGATTCAAGGGCAGAACAGAGACGTTTCGTTTCAGAAATTATATATTTTTAATGAATTTCAATGTAAAACTGTGATACTGCAGGAATATTTTTTTAAAAATGCTCTAGATTAACTAGTTTTTTATAGTAATTTCTATAAAAAAGAAAGAAAATATTTTGTGGGCCACTTGATGGGAATGTTGGCTCTCGGAGGGGGAAAGAGCTGCCTCTTCCCTGTGCCCTGAGTGAGCTGAGCCAGATGCTTCAAACAGAGCTGTGTCATGGAGCTGGGGCTGCCATGGAAGCGGTACTTCCCTTGGGATACACATTTCCCAGCCCTGGAGGCAGCAGGGTACAGGACTGGGGAGGAATTGCTGGTGTACATGGATCCCCCAGCACCTCTTCCACAGGCTGTGAGGCCAGGTTTGGGGCAGAGCTGCTTTGTGCCCACCTGTCCCCAGGGGCTGATTCTCGTGTTCCCTCTGCACAAGCTGGGCCTGGGGTTTCTCCCGTGGCTGCTGCTGTTGGAGCTGTGCTGTTGGAATGGGAGTCTGCCCTTGCGCCTCAGCCCGGCCCTGAGCTGAGCCCTGCACACACAGCCTGCCTGTGGCTCAGCACTGTCCCCACAGGGACACAGATCCACACTGGCAGCTCCTCATGGGAGCCAGCGGACGGAGGGCACTAGGACAGGCACAGGGAATTCTCCTCCATCACCTCCCTCCCGTCCCTCGTGGTACGCTGACCCGGCTGGGAACACATCCCACTTCCTGCTGGGGTACGGAGCCTTCTCCCTGTTCCCCAGCACCACCTCCCTGCCCAGCTGTGCACATCTGGGACCAAAATCTCTGGTGTGCAGCCAGAGCCCCCCAGCCCTGCCCACTGCTTGCATGAGGAGAGCTCGGCAGTGCCCCCAGGTAGGTAGTGGCTCTACCTAGGATATGGGGACCAGTAAGTGACAAACTGCACCACTGCTTCTTCCTTACAAAGCATTCCCGTGCCCTGGAATCTGTACATACGTGACTCTCTCATTTCTCGTCCTGCCGTTAGGACTCTCGTACAAATACCACTCGTGCTCTGCAATGGAACCAATAAATTATGTTGTATTTACACAGCACACGCTGCCGCCGAGCGTCTCGTGACTGCACGTTCGTCAGAGCCTTCCCATCAGCAAAACAAACACGGGGTGTTTGGGCTCCTTGGGGATTGTGCTGCAGAGCTGGGAGCTCGTGGGTGTGTTCCTGGCAGGTTGGTTGGGTTCCTCCTGCTCTCCAGGTGCCAGGTCCAGGCTGATCTGAGCCCTGTGCTGGTTCCCAAGGCCGTGGGGCCTGACCAGCAGCCCGGGGTTGTCCTGACTTGTGTCTGCAGTGTCCCTGGACCCGAGGGTTGAGCTGTTCTGGCTCTGAAAGCCAGCTGGAAGTGGGCAGGGGAGGGGAATTCCAGCTCACCAAGAAGCTCTGCTGCCATGGGAAGGAACCAGGGGTGCAGCCATTGAGGGTGGTGGACTAAACTGGGCTCTGCATTTGGGGGCTGCACGTAGTTTTCCTGTCCAGGAGGGGAGTGAGTGTCTCCCCAGCTGCAGCTCCTCCTGCTCTGGCCTGCAGCACCAGTTCCTGCCTATTCCCCTGCACACTGGAGGTGCTGGGACCACCCTCCAGCCCCTCTCCCTGTGTTTGTGGGTGCAGCTCAGCTGGAGAACATGCTGTTCTTTGGTGTGGAATATCCTTCTGGCCAGCCTGGGTCAGCTGTCCCAGCCCTGCTCCCCCCAGTTTTTGTGCCCCTCCTTGCTGGCAGAGCACGGGACACATGAAGTCCTTGGCTTAGGGTAAGCAGTGCTCAGCAACACCAAAACATCGGTGTGTTATCAGCGTTACTCTCATCCCAAATCCCAAACACGGCCCTGTACCGACTGCTGGGGATAGAACTGGCTCTCTCCCAGCTGAAACCAGGACACCTGCAAGGCCCCAAGTGCTGAACTGTGGTGGGGCTGCAGATGGGTAGTGAGTGGTGCTGGGGCACCTCACGGAGCCAGGGCAGTTCCTGCTGCTGTTCCTCAGCTTCCCTTTTCACACCCACCCAGAATGCTGGGGGTGCTGAGTCCAGGGACGTGTGGCACCCAACAAACCCACGGGGCTGCAGGGCCTTGCCTTCCTTGGGCCCCCCTTTCTTTTTGGGGGAAAATGCTGCCTGTTCCCATGCGAGACCAGCTCAGCCAAGGGAAGGAGGAGGAGGAAAAGCACCTTAGTGGGAGATGTGGTAGGACTGGAGGTGGCTGAGCCCGGCCCCCACGCCCGGCAGTGCAGGATGTTGTCCAGACAGGTCTGTGGAGCCGCAGCTCAGCCTCGCTCTGCCTCTGCCCCAGCAGCCCCAGCCGCCCCAGCCCTGCTTTCATCTCCCCGGGCTTTCATCTTGTGTTTACTCACTCCTGAGCTGCAGCTGCGAGTGCTGCAGGGAGCAGGCAGCTGTGAGCCCCTGGGGCTGAGCCCCCCGAGCTGAGCCCTCGGGGCTGAGCCCCCTGAGCTGAGTTCCCAGGGCTGAGTTCCCAGTGCTGAGCCCTCCAGGCTGAGCCCCCCCGAGCTGAGCCCAACCTGGTTTGGGGGTTTAGCCATGACTGAGACCCCTCAGTACTTCCATCGCTCACCTCCATAGGCACTGGTGGGGTGCAGAGGCATCACAAAGGCTTTGCCGAGAGCCCAGAGAACATCTTTGCAGATCTGCACTGCAGGGGCTGAGCTGAGCGGGTACTGTGCCCAGGGCTCCAGCAGCCTCCCCTCTGAGGGGCTGATCCCTTCCCAAAAAGCACAGATGGCATCTGCCCCGGAGCTGGAGCGGGCGCGGGCTGGCGCACGGAGGGGGCTGCGGCTGCCGTATGTTCCGAGGGAAATGCTTCTTTCCTGTGGCTCAGGGCAGGCTCTCCCGCTGCTCCCAGGAAGCCATGGCTTACCCTGTGCCTTCCCTGCTGGGCTCCTCCGGCCTGTGAACCCTGAGGAGATCAGGAGCTTCAGGGCTCCAATTCTGCCATGAATCCAGATTTAGGATCCTGCCAATGGTATTAATTTGTCACAGACGAGTGATTTAGGGTGACTCAAAGGACCACCATCAATGCTGTTAGCAAAAGTTATTTTAATATGAATTTATGAAAGTGATTTAACAGAGTTCAATGGCAAGGTTCCCTCTGGTACTTTCTACATGGATGTACAAGACTAAGGAAAATTGAATTGGAATCGAGCTGAAATTATTTACACTGAGACTGAAGTTGCAAAAGGGTGTAAGAGACCCTTCTGTTGATCACAAGGCTCAGAGAAGACCCCCTGCTTCCTAAACTCCTGATGGACTTAGGTACAGCCAGGTCCAGTCTTAGTCTTAGAGCTGGACAATGGTTTACATCTAGGAATTAACTACATGGATTTCATTGGTGTTAGGCCAGGGTGATGTCAGAAACTCACCACGGAGCTGCTGCGAGTAAGGGTCTCTCCACCTGGGGTGGGGAAGGATCTCTCAGTCTCAGGTAAGGAACTCCAGACCTTGAGATGTGTCCCAGCTCCAGAGGAGATCACAGATGTGCGGTCCAGCTGCAAATCTTGAATTGGACTCATCCAAAGATCTGTATTTCTGGAAAGGTCTCTGTTCCATGAGGCACAGACTCAGGAGGTGTCCCTGCTCCAGGACACCATGGCACAGCCACACTGCTGGGCAGGGAGAGCTCGAGGCACCCACTGGGCCTGCAGGGTGATGGATGAAGCAGTGGCTCACAGGGAAAGGTGCAGGAGGAGGTTCCTCCTACCCACGACTTTCACTGTTCCCTGATAAATGTCTGGAAGAGCCACCCGCTCTCCATGTGTCAATCGGTGCCACCATCGGTTCTGAGCTCACAAGCACTGATGCTCCCTGGCTCACTCTGCTCCTCTGTGGATTTCCTGGACTTCTTGGCCTGGCTCTGACCTTTTCCTTCTGTGGATCCCAGACCAGACCATTGCTGGTTTGGTGGAAGGGTTGAGTGCATCTGTCACAAGTCCCAATAGGGTTTGCTTAAAGTGCAAAGCTGGGAAGTAGGGGCAGCCTTTGCACAGACCCTCGGAAACCAAGGGGGAGCAGGGGCTGGGGGTCTCCTGTGGCCCCTGTGGCTGTGTGTCTATGGGGTCTGTGCAGGAGCCACATCCTGCTGGGTGAGGATGGGGATGTCCCCACCTGCCACCACCTCCCTGGGCAGCAGATCCTGCTCAGAGCAGTGCTGGGGCTGTGCTGTGGCACAAGGATGTCCTTACCCTGCCCTGCCCTGGGCACAGAGACCGCGGGGGGACCCCTTGGAGGAGCCACGGGGGCCATGGGCACATG